>CM060918.1:634495927-639495927 GCA_030737875.1 Allium sativum
CGAAGTTGACACCGGTAAGAGCAACTTTTGCGTGCGTTATAGAGAGAAAAGGCGCAGGACTTCTCTTGAAACCGAGCATTTTAGCTACATAATCGAATTTGCAAGGTAAGAACAAGAATGTTATCATAAAAGAACTTACAGTTTTCGAAATACAAACCAAGAAAGTCAGCGGTTACAAGGCCATTGCTGAACCTTCCTGTAGCTCTATGGTTCACAAAATCGATGCCATATGGAGGAAAGTTGGCCTTCGCCCTTGTCTGAGACAAGTAGTTATTGTTACCAACATCGGCGGTTGAATCGCCAAAAACGTACACTGCAGGCACGGTTGCCTCTATGCAACACATAGCAGAGGCAAACAGTATGAGAAGTGCTATGACAGTGTTTGCCATGTTGTAGTTATGTGTTATGGTTGCTCCTCAGACATTGTTGAGTATATATAGGAAGAATTTGGGAACAAAAAGCCGGAGACGTTTTTGGAAGAACTGGAGGTCAGTAGGGAGATCCCGAGGGTGCTGTCATTTTACTAGTGATTTTTATACACTGCAGATTACAAAAGCTTGCAGTCAAATCTTTGGCCTTGTGCTTATCGATTGGTTGTGAAATGTTATATGCTTTTGTCTGGTCGAATCAGTCTTGTATCTATGTGAACTTCTTGTGAAGTCGGTCGTTGTAGAGAAATACGAGTATATGCTCCATTGTGAGCTTGTGATCTTTGTATTTATGCAAATATAAGATGCATTTGGCATTCTTTATGTTCAATGAATGAGGAGTTAGGAGATGAATACAAGCACGTATGGTGGCATCATTAAGAGTTTAAACGGAGTTAAATTTAATTAAATTACTAAAAATTGTTATTTTAACCTATTATGCCTTCATATGTTATATCGATATGTTTAAAATGAGAAGGAACAAGTTGATCTTACGTTGAATGAATATTGAAGTGCACTTAATTCTCTCAATTACTTCTAAAGATATACGATCGATCCTCCGTTGAATATTCGAATGTTCGTTTTTCATTTTGAGCATCAAATTATTTTAGTTTAACCCGAGAACTTAGTGGTATCGGCTTAAATCATAAAATCTAGCAGTATATTTTGCAAATCAAATCCCATGTATCCAATATCTCATATCCTCTGTATCCAACCAATCAGAACTCCCTAATTTCTACATTTTTGCAATTAAGCTCTTTTTCTCTCTCTCTGACTTAATTGAATAAATGTAGAAATCAGAGATCTTAATTGGTTGGATAGAGAAAATTGGATACAAAGGATTTGCACCTATGGACCATTTCATTTGCACGGGTTGGCCATGCTAATCCTCTTTGTATCACCAAAGTTTATTTAAGTGATTTCTCCAAACATTTGCTTTAAGTTCAAAATGTGCGGTCGTTTCTTTGTGAAAACTAGTTTAATGAATAACCCTTAATTTTTGTTTTAGTTAAATTACAAATGTTTATCGTTTCTAAAACGTGTGTGTGTGTATGTATGTATGTATGTATGTATGTATGTATGTATGTATATATATATATATATATATGTATGTATGTATATTTGTATATGTGTGTGTATATATATATATATATATAATAATGTATATTTAAACATAAAATTAGACACGAGTAATTTGAACCATCAGATCTCCCTCTGAATTTCACCTTCCACGTAAAGATAAACAAATCTAACGACTAAAAATTTATGTCTCTGGATTTTTCACTACAAGATGAACAATGGATTCCAACGGCCAGGGGCGGTTGGAAAGCCGTTGGTATACGGATCAACAGTTTCCAACGACTTCCATTGTCATCAACGGTTACTTTTCAACGGCTTTTAACAGTGAAACTTGGTCATGTGTATTTCATGTCTAGCTAGATAACCATCGGAAACTGTTGAAGACTATTGAAAACAAGTCGTTGCTAACCGTTGGATACCGTTGAAACACTAGGACATATAAGCCGTTGGAAGCCGATAGAAATCTGGTTTTTATTATTATTATTATTATTATTATTATTATTATTACAGATTCAAATTATTCACTTCCAGCCACACATAATCTTATATTCATCAAAATTGCTCCATTTCGAGCATATGCATCACAGTCTCACTCATATATAAACCCAAACATAATATTATACCAAAATCAAAAACAAAACATGATAAACACATAACATAAATCAATATTTACAAAATACATCAGCGCAACGTCATCAACACATCATATATGTACATACATCCCAACGACATCAATATATACAAACCATCGTCAACAACACCATGTCCAAACCAACATCCAACACCATGTCCAAACAATCATCACCATCAATATATACAAATCATCATAATGTATCAAGCATAATCCTCACCCACTCTCAAAGCGTACATAACATCAAAACAAACTAACCTCAACCCTCTCTACCAGAAGATGAAGGTGGCGTACCGTACTGGAAAATTAACTCTACCATATGCTAGTTAAGCTGCTTCATCTACTCTTCACGGCGGCGATCACGCTTATTAAGCTCTGTGATATAGTATCGCGTCCCGGAAAAATTCGAATCTCGAATTTTGACAATAATACATAAAAACTGTATTACTAGCCAAAACCAAGTATCAAAAACCCAGAAAGCTTAAAGAAAGAAGTTAGAGCCTGAGATAAGGAAGAAAGAAAGTTTTAAATTAAAGAATGAGAAGAAGAAACAACACAAAATCAGAGTTTCACATCGCTGCGGAATAAAATATAATATATAAATAAAACTTTATTAATAGCTTGAAATAAAACTTACAATCATCAGAGTACATCAATATATCTGGAGTGTTATAATAACCTGTCCTCATATACAAAACACAATGGAATAAGTACCATATATTATATGTTTTGACTTCTCCAGCTCGTCTCTGGACTTCACAGTATCCGATAACCTGAACCTGTTCAACCCGGTCTAACCCGAGCATTACAAACGTCGGATCAGTCTGGTGAACCAGAGTGAGAAAAACTCCCTAAGTTTATGGGTAACATCCAACTTAATTTTAAGGTTAATATCTTTTCGAAAGAAAGGATAATCATAAGACCAAATCCATACATAAATACGGACGTTTTCACGTTACGATAACCAAAAACATTTTTATATCTATTCTGATATTATAATAATGTCTAAATACAAATAAATATCAATCTAGCGGAACGCTTGTATGTCACGCTCTACATACATAGCATACAATCAAAACCACGGGCTCTTATTAGAGAATGGATTTCCTAGTAAGGTATGGGACCGCCTTTCTGACAGTGTATCTCTAGAGAGGAATATACCGGGTTCAACAAGAACATCTTGCAACCCAGGCTAAACATGACCGATCCTCACTTCACTTGAGAGTACCAAACGTATTGTCACCCTACGGTTGACACCAACATAACCGTTCTCGGGAGATACAGAATTGAAAGAACAATTAGAAATTTCTCTAGATGGTGACAATACACTCTTTTGACGGGTGCGACCCACATTGTCATGCGAGCTACCCGATTTTCTACCATTTTCCGGTTGATGAGGCTTGAGGTTAATCGTATTTTTCAGAACACCACATCTCCATCCACTTTGAATGTCACGTCGTCAGATCCGCCAGATGTCACTAATTGACATCCACAAAAATATTCTGGGTGTTTATGCAAAAAGAACGAATTCCTCCGCCACCAGCAGAAGTATGCTCGTAGAAATCAATATACACGATCCTTCAGACATTCGTCCATACAAGTCATCCAGTAACAAGATGAACCGAAGGCACTCTCCTATCACATCCTAGGAATCACCATATAGATCAGTATCGAGTAGTCCTTGCAATCCATAGATTTCAACCACGACAGGATTACAGTATATCTCTAGGGATCAGCCAGAGATTGTAAGTAATTCTCTTGTTTAATGAAGATCCACAGTCTTTAATTTCTCCATATCGATTATCATCTTTTATGTAATCGTATTTATTGGTCGGAATGGTTTTCGAATAAATTCGATCCTGGACTTTCCGTACCAACAATCGTATGGGCAAGGGTTGATAGTCGGTTATTTAACTATCAAAGTAACAAAAGTGAGATGGATCTACTGGTTGAGTACACAACATCACTTAGCCATTTTTAATTAAAAATAATTAAGTAATGGTTAACTAACTTCTAAATTTTCAACATAGTATTCACTGTTTATTTTAAATATTCAACTATTCTTAACCCATTTCTTTTTATACTTAGAAAAATATCTGATAATCATATCCAATTATCATTCCAAATCATTTGCTACAACATTACTTATTATAAAATTTGGAAATCGTTTCAACTTGTCAATCGTAAAACAATCGTAACGAAATCTCCTTGTTTTTGTTATATTGAAAACAATACTTGTCACTTATCCCTTTAGAATAAAAACATTCTAATTCTCATCTATTCGAAAATATCGTAATATTTTCACAAAATCTCTTTCTATTTCTTATACTATGGAAATATTAATTCATATCCTCAAACCCTTTTATTTTCGTTACTTTGGAAATATCAATATATGTTTCCTCAAATTCTTTTATTTCCTTTATTTTGAAATTCCATTATCAATCCTCAAATCCTTCAAATACATTTCATAATTACTTCTCATAATAAATCGCTTTACCATTACAACTAATATCATCCTCCGATAATCCTTAAGTCGCTCAAGTTGGGGTATTTTAATTAGCTCTTAGACCTTGATCAACAACATTCTTATCTTAAGATAAATATGAATTGTAATTCAAAAACTCATATTCATTCTAATACCAACAAATACCACTTCACTATTTTATTTAAAATATGGTTTTATAAAACCTCGTACTTTTAAATTTTCCTTTTTAAATATACAATTATCACTAAATTCATTAATTTAGTAATTGATTAATAAGCATCAACTTTTAAACCTTAACCTCTTTAAACTATTTGTTTCATTATCCGAATTTTTGTTACAAATCCTGCTGTCAAATCTTTACTAAATTCAATTTACAAAAAAATCCTTTCTCTAATCCTCTCAATCATTCATTTTGGGAAATCTTATTTCAAACCTCATCCATTTCACTTAATGTCATTATTAAGTAACGTTAATTTAAATATAACGTTTTAACTTCGCATCTCTTTTATAAACTCGTTTATACAATTCTGGTTTAATACAAAACCATTTTTCATCTCGATTTCCTTTTCTTAATTCAAATATTAAGTAACATTTGTTCTAAGCTTATTGCATCCGCTTAAAATCTCTTGTATAACTTAATTTACCAAACTCGATTTAAATATATAGCCGCTCATAAACTCACTTTAAAATTCGATTATGTTTCATTACTAACTTTAATTACTTACTTAGATGAACTTCGTTAAAGAAGGAATCCCTAAAATTATTATTAATTACTTTATCATTAACTGGAATTGATATCAATTTTCCTTTTTAGTCTTATTAAGTTAAACAACTATTAGTTAAGTTACTCCACTAGATTAATCGACACAAACTAATTTCATTTAATAATCAATTTCTGTTAAAACAGTTGACATGATTACCTCTTTGATCAACTCTAACTCGTCTCTTCATTTAATTAATTAATAATAAAATTAATTTAAATAATCTCATTTACTTTGATTATTATTAAATAAATAATAATCGATTCAATATAATCCCATTTTAATTGTTACTTAAAATAAGTAACCTCAGTTATTAATCGTTACATTAATCCTTGCTTACTTGCTTATCCATCTTAGTAATATAAGGATTAGCTTTATAAACTAGTAAATAATTAAGATGAGGCACGTGCTTCGCACATGGCAGATTTTGGTACAAAATGGTGATTTGTGGTTAAAACAATCAATATACATGTGGTAAGTTTATTTCCTTTTTTATAAACTTCATTTAAAATAATATATTTAAAAAAAATCTATATTCAATTATAGAATAAATTTCATAATTTAATTTCTATCGACTTACCTATAACGATAAATCTATCTTTTATAAAACAATGTATATATAGGCCATCAACTGCCAATTTCTCAACCAATAATTCCCATTGGTTAATATCAAAATAATTGTTGAATTTGGATTCAACAATAAATCATCCAATCATTTTCAGTAAACAACTCATATAATGATAGTATAAAATAAACATGAATAATCAATTCAACTGAGAATGGTCAATAAATAACAACAGTTCAAGCACCCAATTAATTTTAATACGTTTATATTATAATAAACGTAACCAACAAGGTAAGTTACCTCAATTGGAAATAATCATTAAAAATAAAGATTTGGTTTGATTAAATTAAACGAATGTTTATTTTAAATCAATTATATAAAATATTCAGTATATATGCAGACAATCATCAAACCATTCAACAATTAGCAAAAAAAAGCACACAAACACTTAAACCCGACTTATATGAATATAAGTGGGAGAACTGAGTGAGTTAAACTCACCTTGGTTTAATTCTGCCGTTAAAATGGATTGTTTTAATGAAACACCCCACCTTAACGAAGGGAATGTCTTAACTCTGGTGGAGCATTATAGGTAAAAGATACAGATAATTCACAAGACAGATATGTGAACAGCGGAAAAACTAAATTTATTTCATAAGTACGTGGTTCAGTCAAAACATTACAACAACTATCTCAAACCAACTTCCAAATCATTACAACAAAATCTCTGTCTTGATTAAAACATAAAGAAGCATAAAATAACAATAAGGCAACATAAATCCCCAATAAGAGAGTATCCAAAGCCATAGCCCAAGGAAAAATAATCCAAGCAATACATCTACTCTCTTCAAGCTGGAAATGGTCTGAACTAAGCTGAAGTATTCCCTCCCTGCGGACTTGGGGAGAGGGGGGGGGGGCGGAAGAAAAGAAGACGAAAGAAAAATGGGTCAGACATGAGTCTGGTAAGTCCAGTGACTATTTAGCATGTAAACAGGAAAAAAGATCATGACATGAATAAACTGAACCTAGGGCAACACCCAAGAAATAAGATAATAAAACGGAATATGCTATCGCACTCATTACTATTTCTCTACACCAACTTACAAGTGTTTCAACTAGCACCATGTGTTCAAGATAAATGATCCCCTTTATCGATTGGCTCCTACTCGTATACGTTTTCTACTTGTGTCATTCGGCCCCGCTTGATTGTAGATACCTGTGCTGGTCCCACCATGGGGTGTATCAAATCCTATGGTGGCAACCCGACACAATTCAAGATGCACAGTGTATAACTACTGATGTCCAGTGCCTGCTTTTTCCACTCCGGAGTACGTGCCCGCCCGCACTCCGTCGGAACCTGCACTGACGCACCACTCGCCATTGTTTTGACCGCTTATAATCAGCCCAATAATCATGCCCCACCCTGCCGAGTTCATGGTACCATGATACATCTATGTGGGTTACTGCTGAAATGGGTCCCCGTTACTAGGGTTTCCTAATCAACATGTTAAAATGGTTAAGTGTTCTCAAATTAATCAAACCCAACCCATCAGTTTAGTTAACATGTTGTATTGGTTAAGTGTTGCCTTAATTGACTCAACCCTACCATTCCTACCTTAGCTTTAATTCATTCATTAAAGCACCAACCACTCACATTAGATATGTATTGTTGCGGTCGCTGGTTGTGCCGGTTGGTTCCGGGCAGTCTTGCACTGCAACTCAATCTAACCTCGAGTTCTTTTGGGCTTAGTACGCTAACCTCTCACATTAGATCTATATTGTTACGGTTGCTGGATGTGTCGGGCGGTTCCAGGCAGTCTTACACCGTAACTCAATCTAACCTCGGGTTAGGCATATTCGTCTTTTACTTAATTTACAAATTTACCCTTCATATTTATATGTGAATTATCCACAATTATCGCCATTCAAGTCATGCCCCATTTACCCTCTAAATCATGTTCATAATTTTTAGGTATATAAGTTATACCATTTTATGCCACTAATCATTTATACGACTATGGGTCAAACTATGCCAATAATATGAAATTTAAGGTTTTTCCCAATGTTACCCCCGTTATACGTTCGCATAATTCACATAGAACGTTAGGCTCGCAACTTAGCCTAACTTATAAACAAAAGGGAAAAGAAAGGAGCATGTACCACTCCCACAACATAAAATAATAAGGATCTAATTAAACATGTGTCATATAAATTTGGCATAAAACATTGAACTTGCATTTTGGATCCAATTAACATAAATCTTAAGCATATGAACGAGGACTTACATAGAATTACACAAATTCAATTAGGCATGTAAATGTGAACTTTCATTTGAGTTGGATCTAATTAACATAGATCTAAACATAGGAGAATGTAGATCTAAACATAATAGGCATATATGACTTAGCTTATAAACTTGTACGTAACATAACATGAGAGAATCACCAAACTTATATATATCATGATAGGTTCACCACAAATTTAGCATACAACATGATAAGTCCAATAAACCACAATAGTCTCATAGGCATATGATAGAATCGTCACAAGAATAGACATGAATTAGTATCACCATTATCTTACAACTAGGCATCGTTCTAGTTTTGCTTTATTATAAATCATGACTTTTAATTGTTCACATCTAAAGAATAACTGAACTTACAAACAAAAGAAAATTCTTGTTTTCTGGGATCTGTTTTCTGAAACTGAAAAGTTATCCCTTGACGTAGACTATCGATTCTCTAATTTAGATTTGATTCATAGCTTCTATCTTGCTTTCTAGTTGGAGAAGAATGGTGGCTATGCTAGGTTGACCATGGACAACGTGACGGCTCCTAGGAAATGAAATTGTGTGGTTTAGGGTTGAGGGTTGGGGTTGTTCATATAGAAGTTTAGATTTATGTGAGTCGTTAAATCAACCTAGAAGTAATCAGAACCATTCAGACTAGATAGAGCTATCCAGAAATCGCCACCTATGCCCTAGTGACTTAGCAACAAGTCAAAAATCATCACTGTTTAGATCTGGGCGAGGGGGTCGACCCCTACAGGGGGGTCGACACTCTAGTCAACACCCCTCTTGGGGGGTCGACACCTATGTCGACCCCCTCGGGGGGAGTCGACCCCTATGGGTGGGAATTTTCCCGCCCAGCTGATTTACGTGATTTTGAAATTCGAACTGTTTTTGTTTTATTTAATTATAAAATTTTCTGTATAAACATGAAATTTTCTGAACTCCATAACTTCTTCATACGGAGTCCGATTCACGCAAACTTGGATTCTATCTCAAGCAGAATTTCGAGACGAACGCAATGGCGTAACCCGTTTCCCTTAATACTCATTTTACAATTAAGTATTCTTTAATTTGATACTTTAATAAATATAGAAAATACAAGGTGTTACATTTAATAAAACCAAACATGCGTTTAATTTTATCAAAATTCCAGTAGCTTCCACCTGTGTCCAAACTGACTCTACCATGAAGTGCTCGTAGATACGGTTCCAATATCTCTGATTTAATCCAATTCTGAAACATAAATGGTTTATCAACAATATAAGTTTACGGCTTGTACTAATATAATTTGAACCTTATTATAATCTAATTAACACCATAATTGGTCATTTATTAAAAATAAAATTACTTGGCTAGGCTTCATTTAACACGGTCGGTATTAAATGTTTTCTCCAGTATTGTTCACGCAAAGTATTAATCTCATACCCGACATGTCATTTTTCTTTGTTTCCATTGTGTATCGTTGCCTTCCCACTCTACTGTTTCGTTTACTATATTATCCTTCTTTTTTTAAGACTGGCCCAAAGTTTAGTACCCCGAAATAGCCGACATCCAACCCTGTACAACCCAGACCCGCATCGTTGTCCACAGCCTTCTTCTCCAAACTCTTCTTGCTGCCACCGTGTAATTTCTCTTTAGCTTTCCCTTTTTTTCATATAAACTGAAACTGGCCCAATGTTAGCATGCACAAACCCACGTAACAATGTCTCCATTCCTCCCTCATACTCCTTTTCTTCTGCCCAGCATTTGCTCCTCATACATTCTCGCCTCCCAGCTGCATGTTCTCCCATCTAATCTATTTCGTATTTTTTTTTCTTTTCCTTCTTTTTTCCCGTTCCCACCGATCACCCCTTCGCCATAAATTGGACCACCCGCGCCACCTCACAAGTATGCCGCTACCAGAACCTCACCAGCCCCCGTGCCTTCGATCACCGATGTCACAAACACTCTTCCCGAACCGTTTCATGCTTAGAGGAAAATACCCCACTTCACGAACAGACCCGCGCCTGCTGTCATCTACACAGTGCGCCATCAACTGACTATTGACCCTCCTCTTGACAGCACCAACTGTCGTGCCTTAGCTCCCTCATTCCTCGACCAAGGCCTGACCTCTTTCTGCTCCATCGTCACAGGCTTCGGTGAACGTAATATTTGGGGAGGGGACTATTGCTTTTGTTTTGGGTGATTGGATAATTACGCAGATGGTTGTATAGTTATTTGTTTTTTTTTTTGATGGAAAAGCTTGCGTATTTGCCATTACTAGAAGAAGTGAAAACAATGGAGTGACATTTTTTTTTATATGGAGAGATACGTGGGGAGCAAGGAAAATTAGGGTGTAGGGTTCAATATGTAGCTTTAATTTTCAATGGCTATGTAGTCTTTTTATATAGGCTGCATTAATTTATAGGTAAGTCAGGCGAAAAATAACTGTGTGATAGGTCATCTCGAATGAACGGGTTTACATATGTATTTAATTATATACGGCTACATTTGTACCTTGATACTTAGGCCTGTGTATGTTTATTGGATTAGACACAGTGATAGGATAGGGTATGTTTCATTGTTTGCATGTGCCTTGTCTAAAAAAAAATAGGCTGAACCTAATACTTGAGGAGAAAGGCACAAATAATATGGCCAACACTTTGCATTCATACAGAATAGGCCAGGTTAGTTTAAATTGATATTGTGGTTAGCCACATACAATATTATACAGAGGTAGATAGCATATTATTTTAGGTAGCAAATGGTCTGCGTATATTAGAGTAGAAATGCACTTCTAATTTTACATAGGCGTTCAGTTTAAATATTTTATTTATTTATATTTTAATATAGTATTAAACTCTACCATTGATAACTGTTTAACTGTTATATTCGTACTGTCATACACGAGCTCCAACACACAAAAAAAGGACATACAGATTCATCTGAACGTTCCAGTTCGAATGAAATTAATTTCATTGGAAACCGACTCTGTTTGCACAACATTTTTATTTTAATCCCAATATATCCATCGGTTCATGATTTTAAATATCGTTCGCTGACAAAATAACTCCGATTAGCTCCAAATCGGAAATTCTATAATAATTAGCGATACATATTCCAATAAAATTCATTTCATCGAAAATGGAGGCTGTTTGGAAAACGGGTATTCTTATGGCTCATATAATATCGATATAATGTTAATTTAATTCCAAAACAACTAAATTAAATAATAATAAATTATTATTATTGAATATATCAAAATAAAATAATATACCACTCCAATATAATTGATATGGAATTATAACTCAACATCAGTATATTTGAGTTAAACGATATCCAAATATATAAAATTTTCTTTTAAATAAACTAAATAAACGTTATGATTTATAAACGAATCCATAATGACTATTTTAAAATTTGATTTGAACATAACTTACAAATTATAAAATAAAAATTCAATTTTTCTCTTTCATTAGCAAATAATAATCAAAAAGATTCTAACGTTTCTTATTTTACATAATTCTGACTTAAAATGGATTCTGTATATTCAATTGAAGTTCAAAACTCAATATTACGAACAACCAAGTCGTTTCGAGCTCGATTTTATTAATTATAAATTTATATGTTAAATCGTAGTTTAATAACGAATTTAATATTAAAAATTCGTCATTATCGCAAATATAATATTTAAAATAGATTTCAATATACAAATTTAAATAATCGAAAATCCAGATCGTTTCATATAGGCTCGTAGCTATGCGATCTCCTCCTTGTCCTGAGCCCTCTGGTATGACTGCTGAGATGTCGTAACCTGTATATAATTTTAGATTTTGAGTATTTCATAGTTGCAATTCAAGTAAATTTCCGTTTTTATTTTAAATTTTAGTTTCTATTACCGCTAGATTGCCAAAACCATAGCGTTTATTTCGGATTGGTGGATCCATGACAACATCAAAAATGCTATCCTCGTCCAAGATAGTCAACTCGGTCCTCCCAGTCTCCTCAAGCATCTGTGCCCTTTGTTGCTGAAACTCATCTTATTAAGAAAAATACAATTGAATTTAGATAACACTATTTAATTAAATTGTAACTTTAAGTTAACTATTTTTACTTACATATGCATCACGGGCCTTGGCATCATGCTCCCAAGAGTAGGAAACAGAGCTTGTGTCATCAGTCTGACTCACTACATATGTATGCTCAAAAACATCCCAATACAACAAAGGAAAATTACGTTGTCTCTCCTAAAATATACGCATATGTAAATTAGAAGTCAAAGTTAAATCAACTATAACTTATAACTTAAAATCTAGTTATAACTGTGTAATTAATAAATATACTAGATCCTCGCGATGGTGCCAGAACAACTTGAAACCACCGCGATGTGTAACCAGGTTCTTGCTCTTATTTGCTAAATTTCTCGCGGATTCGGACTATACATTTAAATTTAGAACATTGTTTTATTCCAATTTATATATTAATTGAGTAGAACAGTTTAAATTAAACATGCAGTAAATTTACCTGAAACTCCTCATTATTCCACCAAGTATACAGATCGTCCCACATCTTCGTTTTCATCCAATCCAATTTTTTCCCAATTGATTTGACATTATTCATTGTTTCTCTGTAATTTTTTTGCCACTTTGTTGTTCCAGTGGCGCTTTACGAGGTCAATATCTGTATCCTGGAGATCCACAACATACTGCGTTTTTTTAAAATAGCATACATATGAACTGATCAAATTGGAGCATGATTACTTAATGTAATAAATGATATATCACATGTACCAGAAAATCTTGCCAAATAGACTCCTTGACAACGTCTGGTATCGATGTCCACGTGAGCCAACATGAAATCATACGAGCTTGATAAGCGCATTTTGATATCGTCAAGACTGTATTGGAAGTTTCTAACTCAAAACCTCTGTGTTAAACAAAAAACATTTCATGGCTACTGTATATATATTTATATAATTTATTGTATAGAAATTAAATTTATATTTGAAACTTAATATTTACCCTCTGTTGGCTTTTTGCTTAAGCCACACCGCAAGACGTGATAGCTCCTACGATGGACTACCTCCATCGCCACCTACTGCACCATGTGACGTCATACCTGTTACAGATAACAATATAACATAAAAGGGCTATGTAAAACAAATAATATGACATAACATAAGACGACTATGCGATATAAATAATATGAGACATGTCATAACATAAAATTATCACATTATAACAAATAGTATGACATGACATAACATAAAACTACCTTTTTAAAATGAAGATTATTGGTTAGTCCTTATCACTTTCGGATTCTGACTCTATTTCCTCCTCTATATATGGTTCATTTGTAGTCTAAAATGCTTTAATTAATGCATTTGATTCATCGTTTAGAGGTCCAAAATCTGTTTGATCATCGATCATTATTATTCCTCTATATTCCTCGTCATCTGCTTGATAATCTTGGTCGTCCGGAATATTACGTCCGTCAAATGTAAACATTGCCTTTATTTTTAAAAATAGTCAACCAAACTATTTTGTCTCTTCTTATAGATGAATAAGGAGTGTAATATACTTGAAGAGCTTGTTTGGCAAGTATAAAAGGATCATACTTATAATAACGTGAATTATGTTTTATTTCTATAAAATTATATTTTGGGTGCACGTTGATTCCAAAACCTTAAACGTTGTTGAAACAGTTGCATCTAAATAAAATACTTCTTCCCGGGTATTGTGAAATATGTCGTTTTAGAATCTAGGTTAGTACGCCATAAAAATCGTTTATATGGTCATTTGGATCATCACTACCTTTAACAAATACACCGCTATTGTTAGTTAATTTTTCAACACCATATTCTTTAGTATTAAATTTATATCCATTGACAAAGAATATTGGATATGCCTTGACATTCCTTTTTGGTCCCATTGCTAAATGTTTCAATCCTTCATCTACAACACAAGTTGTTGTATCAAAAACATAATTAGTAAACCAAGTAGTGAATTCGTTGCTGATATCGCCATTTGGATCTTGTAATTCGTAAATGCTAGAATTATAGGACAAATGTTACATTATGATTAAAGATAAAACACATGGATAGATGATATAAGTTCATTACCTAACGAGTTGTGCAACTTCAGTGCAACTGAGAAGAATATATGTGTGCTGATAATCTCTATCATCCAACCATTCTTCCACACATCTACCAGAAGGCCGACCACGTTTTTTATAAATAAATAAAGTTGATTAACAATCATCTTGATTAATGTAACGATCTAAGATTTTTGAAATAAAAATTGAATATAATATGAATTTTTAAATAAATTTTGGAAGGTTTAAATAAATTTGAATAAAGTTTAAGGCAATTATATTATTTTAAAACGATTAGAATAAATTTTTATTGTGAAATTTAGTTAAAAACGATGTTCGTAGGAAAATAAAGTTCGTCGTTAGTCGAACTATCAAAACAAATTGTAATTCAATTAATAAAATTGATCAGAATTTGAAATTAAATTAAAATTAAATATTCGTTTCAAACTTTTGTTCAGTTTCTGTTCGCATAACCTTATAATATTTTATAGAATTTTACTATGATTTTTAATTTGGGAAATAAGCATATATTTTTCTACCATATTTTAGGGTAATAGAGGACCATTGTGGCACTTTACATAATCAATCAACTGGTTTTTTTTATTACTGTTTTAGGATCGTGGTACATTGTTATGCACGGTTTTAGCATTACTTGCTGTTATTTTCCAATTGTAATTAAAATAAAATAAAAACAAAATAATGATTGTTTGTTCATTTGCTTAGCCTCAAATTATTAATCCCTATAAATTAGTAGATGCATGGACAGTGGGGCGTCTCTTCAGTTGGAAAACTGACGCAAGCTATATTGGAAATGAAGATAACAAGTGTGAATTTTACAAACAGACTTGTTGGCTTCATACGAGTGAACGTGTTTGAGGTTAGTTCGGGTTAAGCTAGTAATGGAAATTCTTTTACAAAGAAGAATACGTGTTCACCAGAGAATTATCTGTCTTGTTTTTCTCCATGTGTCGTCCTTCTCATTTATATAAAATTTTCACTTCTCTTTCCCATTATCACACGCGACTTCATCCCCTTTCACCATCAGCTCCTCTTCAATTTAATAGAGCACACCCTCTTTTTCTCCACTCAGTCAACTCCGCCGTTCAAGTTGGAAAAAAAAGAAGGGAAAAAGGGGTGAAACCTTGAAACTGTGTATGTCGCAACTCCCCGTTTAGCTTCAGCCTTCCACCGCAACCAACAGCTCCACCACACACATCCGTACACCCCCTCCAATGTGAACTGCATGCAACCCTAACATGGAGACTTGCTTGTACGCATGCGAGCTTGCCAACCAGGTTGGAGACGTTAACCCATTTTTCTGATGCCAAGCCTCTCTTTATTAAAAAAACAAAACAAAACGTGAAGCTTGTCTCGCTGGGAATGCACGAGTTCATGCAAACGTGAAGCTTGTCTTGCTATCCAGTCGTGAACCATTTTGTCGAGCCTAGTTATAAGGAAAAAAATATAAATTAGAAAAGAGACAAAGGGAGAAAGAAAAAAGGAGAGAGACGCAAGAGAAGCGGAAAAGAAAAGAAAAGTGATAACGAGAAGAGGGAGCGCAAGGAGCAAACATGCGGGAAGTATAGGGAGCATGCAGGTTGGAAAGGACCATTTCTGGAAAGCAACAGTGGTGAGAACAATGAATTTAGATTTATAATTTAGTGAATTCGAAGTATATTACTCTAATGATTTGAATGGATGCAATAATGGGTGATAATTGTTGATATTTGGATGAATGAATGTTATAGTAGTAGCATTTGTGAAATTTGTTGATAATAGTGCAATCATGGATATCGTATTGGATGTGATATTGTGAACAAGTAATGGTTGTTCATATAAACTGTAAATTCATATGCGTTAATGTTATAACACGTATTCAGAAATTATGTGTTGTGTGCATAAATAAAAAGGAAAGGTAATAATAACAATTGGTATAAGTTAGTTGGTTAAAATATTATTTAAAGGATACATTATGATGATAATTTATAAATTTAAATATTGATTAAATAATATTTCGTTATCTAAAATTTTTATTAGCTTAATTAGTTGAAATGTTTAATATTATGAATTAAGTAGAAAGTTAAATGATACTTCATTAAGTTATTAATCTAATGAAAATGATATAATATTTTGTGAATCGAATGTTATCTTGTAAAGTAAATATTATGTTAAGGGAAATCATTTTGTGAATTAAATATTATTTTGTGAATTCAATATTACATGTAATGTAAATTTGAAACTGAACTATAATCCAGTGATAATTTGATGTTGCATTACAAATAATTTTGAAAGTTGCTTTGAATTTGTAATATTTGATTTTGAATCTAATCAAAATTTTAAATAACAATATATTTATAAAAAAATCTTCGATATGCTTTGGATTTGAATTATTTGGATATGAAATTCAAGTAAGGTTGAAAAATAATAATTTGAAATAATATTCTTAAATTGTTAGAAAAATATATTTAAACTTGCATTATTTTGTTATGAAATTCGATGTAAGTTTAAATAAATATTTACAATAATAAATTATAAATTGCTTTGAATAGAAATTTGAATTTGAAGTTAAAGTAAAGAATGAAACTTAAGTATGCTGGTTAACAAGTAAGTTTGTTTCATTACTAGTTCTAGATTGGTAAACGGGGTGTGCAACTACGGCAAGGGATGAAGCAACCAGTGCGCTGAAATTACCTGGCCAATGTTTATGTATCTATTCAGGTAAAAGAGCAAATTTGAAAATGAATCTCGAACACCATAAAACTGTACTATAGTAAATAGTTTTCCAATTTAAATTTGTCTAAAAATTGGACTGGATGAAAGTGACCTTTGGATATTTAATATGAGTTCTATTGATGATGACTAATACTATCTGAGGAATTAAACGATAGAAATATCATAATTCCGCTTATAATATCAGTTTAATACCGATAAATATATTGGATATAAGAAGTTTCAATCTTTATAAAATCATATATCTAATAGAAATCGTTTGGATTTAAATTGAATGATATGATACTAACATTGTTTACCCGAGTAAATCTTAGTTTAATTATGGAAGTTAATGTGGAACTAAGCGAGCGAAAGAAAATAAGATAAATGTCTTTGAAATTGATTGGATTAACTTAATATTATCGGAATTAATTATACTCTTCGAATATGAATACAAATTCGAGTCGTCGGCATGGAAAGGGAACAATTCCTGTTTAAAGTATTTGCATATGTAAATAGGTTTTCAACTATTCAAATATGATTTTTTAATTTCAAAGATATTTAAATAAGACTTATTTTAATATCTTTGAAATTAAAAAAATCATATTTTATTTAAAGGATGTGTATATATTTAAAATATTCTATTTGCATACTTCTTCAAAACTTTAATATATAATTTGAAATTATTTCAACCATTTCTATTTTAATATTTCTCTCTCTCTATATATATATATATTAGTTTATAACAAATTTATTATTTCAAATATTATATTTAACTAAATTGGGAATTTTTTTAGTCCTGAATCCTTCGATTCAAATATAATGAGTCCGTGTTGAATGAATATAACGAATTTGAATTAAAGAAATATTGTAAATTGTGATCCATGGTGTATAAACAATGGTTTGGAAATAAAGTTAAGTGGAAGACTATTTGAATTTATATAAACAATCATTTTGAAATTTTGAAAGAATTAAGTTATGTATATGTACGATGGAAAGAATTTAATTTGAAATGTGTATTCCATATGAATCGCTAGTTATTTGGAAAGACCGGGATCGGAATTTTATTCTTGAAAACCATTCCAAATAATCGTACGATAAAATAGATGAAGATATATAGATGGTGATTGAAGACCGTGGTTCTTCACATCGAATGGTTTCTTGCTGATTTGTTTCTTTATTGAATAGCTACAGTAGAGAGATGGCCCTATTACCGAAGTGGCAGTAAGCCCGAACGTATTTGGAGAACTTTCGGATTGCAAGGGCCTTTGCACTCAAACCTGAGACATGAAATAAGGTGCCTTCGTCTTCGTTCGATCCCGGAACGAACTTGTATAAATATGTGTCTGACACCGTATCTTATAATGTATTAATTGATTATTACTAAACATATTTCTGTTTGGTAATGGGAATTTACTCGCTTGGGTAAAAGTTATTAGGTCAGTGATTATCAGTTGTAGATTATGGAATGACAGTGTGGCATGCGAAGTGCTACAGTCAAAGAAATGATCAAAGCATGGCTTAGTGTAAGAGCATAGCTTTGTGGTATGAAACCTCGCGAACCTCACAACCCGAAATGATGGCAAATTAGCGGTTAGATTGCATACATATACATAATCTCTATATTGAACTCGAAAGCTTTGGTGGTAGATTTACCTATGAAACCTGAGGGAATAAAGTATATACGGTGTCTGATGTCTAGATGAAAACCGGGATATATACTTCGCGCTATGTATTCGGTGTCCGTTGTCTGGATGTTAACCGGGACATACTTAGCTTCATGTCCTCGATTGATCTTTCATGTCAGGAACCATCTTGTTGGAAATCCAATGACCAATACGAGCCTCTCGCTTTGCTTGTAAACTATGTATGTGGGCATAGTCACTGTGCTTGCTAGATTTGTAAATTTATTTGTAAAATGATTTAAAGTGTTATTAGTAGTAATCATCAAAATATATCACAGATTTGACATTATAAGGCTAAAACTCATCTACATGTGCGCTTGCATTTGCATTTATTGTCTGGTGTGTTCGGGGCAAGCCTTATAATAGTCTCATTTTTTCGAAACTCATGTACGACTTATGCACTAGTAATCATAGGAGTAAACCCGTTCCGTATTATACGGCATGGTCTTGTGATTTACCATAATATAAAGTATAATATTTTATGTTCTCACAGCAGTCCCATGACTGACCTGGAGTTTATTGTTGCTCCCTAAACTCTGGGTGCCCATAATTTTTCACACAGGCAGCTAGTGGTTTAGTTTTGCAGTTATAGATACTTGGAGCACGATTCGAAGCGCATTTGGGTTGGAGCTTCGAGCTATAGTTGAAGTTCTTCCACTTTACTGTATTGTTCCTTCCGCTATAGTTTTCTTTTCCGTTGTGTATGTGATTGCAACTATGATGACGTTAACTCTGATATAATCAAATGTTGAGTAAGAAAAGTTTATTTTTATTCTTTTCTAATGTGTATTAACCTAGCAAATCTGATTTTCAAACGTTTTGGAGTTGGTTCAAAAATTGACTCAAGGCAGTTGGAAGTAGGGTCGTCACATGTGGTATCAGAGCTGTGGTTGAACCCAGCTCAAAGGGGTATATTCATTAGTTCAGAAGTTAGCGGAGTAAGAAACTCGCTAGAGATAAGGTAATTAATACCCTACAATGAGTTTACAAGTGTTTGTATGTGAGGACGGTTTTTGAAATTTAAAATAAACCTATAAGAACATAGTTTTAATATAAAGAGATTCGTTTTGGATTGGTTAAGTTTGGTAACTTGATTTTGGACACTGAGAATAAGATAAATAATCCAAATAATAGTTTGAATAATCCAAAAAGGATAGGTGAAGATTAAAGAATTTGGTAGAAAGGATTAATCTGGATCTTAAAGAATTTATTGAGATATATATAATGATATTAAGAATGATTCTAAACTAGTTGAGAATATTTTGGAAATATAAATTATTTTGAAATAAAATAAATCGTTTGAAGTGTAACTATTTTGAAATATAATTATGACAAGAGTTTGAGTATTTATCGACGTCAAGGTTGGACTGTCAAGTATATACAAATTTTGAATATACGCCTAGCTAATGTATATACGAAATCTAATAAATACTAGATAGATATAGAATCACATTCTAGACAATGGAGGATAATTCTTTCGATGATCCGGACATCATCAGTAATTATTTTCGGGTTTCAAAAATGGGATGACTATATGATTCTAATTGTGACGTCGAGAAATACTCAAAACCGTTTACATAAGTGATTGAAATTGTTTGGATGTATTCAAATAAAATGTTTCGATATGAATTAAAATAAATAAGAAAAATTTAAATAAGATATGCTTATAAAATATAAACAGAATTTGCAAATGATCTGAAATGAGTTAGGAATGATTATGGATCTAGAAAATTTGATAGACTTAAATTAAGATGAATTTAATTTAGAGAATTGAGTTAAAATTTATCGGTGATTTTGGATAGGCGATAGGTTTTGATAAATAATAGCATAGAAATAATTTGGAAATGATAGGGTTAGTAATCACTGAAGATGAGTTAAGAAAATGGGATATGTGAGAACGAGTTTGAAGAATAAAATGAATTAATAAATTTGATTTTTATGAAATATAGTAATTTGGAAAAGGATATGAGTTTGAAATTTGGAAGTAGAAAAGCTATAGGAGATTCAAAATGGAAAAGGTGAAGGTAAATGGCTCAAAATATTTTAGAGTTCGAATGACCTTAACTCTTGAACCCGAATATGATTAGATTAATAAGAAAAACTTGAATACCTAGTAAATAAATGGTGCAATTTGAGTATAAAATATTTAGGTTATATTCGGGATTCGATTGATTAAAATATAAATAAGCTAGTTAGATAAGTTATATGAATAAGAAAATTTAGTATAACCCTTTTGATTAAACATTTTAGGTTATCACCTTAAACGAAATGGAATTTGAGATGTCAAGCAGTGAATTTTGGATGACTTCGAAACAAGCAAAAAGAGCACTGACTGAAAAGGAAAAAGAAGAGGCATTAAGATTTGTGAAAGCTAAGGATATCTAGTGTTATAGATATTTTAGAATGGGTCATTGTGCAACTTTCTGCCCAACCAAATCTAAAAAGACGAAGAAAGTCATTTGGAATGATATACGTTGTTTCAAGTGCAAAGGAATAAGACATTTTGTAGATAAATGTCCAACGACCAATGAAGAACACAAGGATCTGGTAATGGAAAAGAAATGTAATCGATGCAGGAAGAAAGGGCATGTAGTTCGAGATTGTTCGTTTAAGATAGGAGAAAAGACAGCTGGAGAAACACCGTATACTTTGGAAGTAGTATAAGGAGGAAAGTTTTTCAGTCCGTAGGCTTAACTCTAAAAATATATAACGTTAAGAAGTGAATGTGCTTAGATCAATAACCAATGTATATGAGTCAAGAATGATGTATG
Organism: Allium sativum; assembly: GCA_030737875.1. Lineage (NCBI taxonomy): Eukaryota > Viridiplantae > Streptophyta > Magnoliopsida > Asparagales > Amaryllidaceae > Allium > Allium sativum. The sequence goes on from CM060918.1 coordinate 634,517,405, forward strand.
AAGGTTTGTGTTAATCGAAATTTTGGTGTAATATTGTTGTTAGTTATTTTCTCATAAGTTTAAATTGTTAAATGAGATATCAGAATTTAGACACTAATTCAAAATTTGAAAAGGGTTTGGAAAATTTATGAAGCAATAATATTAATTATTGTAACTTATGTTCTTCTTTAAACTTCGTTCCAATTTCGAGGACGAAATTGCAATAAGGGAAGGGTGGATGTAACGGTCTAAGATTTTTGAAATCAAATTCGAATATAATATGAATTTTTAATTAAATTTTGGAAGATTTAAATAAGTTTGAATAAATTTTAAGGAAATTATATTATTTTAAAATGACTGGAATAAGATTTTATTGTGACATTTAGTTAAAAATGATGTTCGTAGGAAAATATAGTTCTTCATTAGTCTAACTATCAAAACAAATTGTAATTTAGTTAATAAAATCGATCAGAATTCGAAATTAAATTATAATTAAATATTCATTTCAAATTTTTGTTAAGTTTCTGTTTGCGTAGCCTTAAAATATTTTGTAGAATTTTACTATAATTTTTAACTTGGGAAATAAGCATATATTTTTCTAACGTATTTTAGGGTAATAGAGAACCCTTGTGACGATTTACAAAATCAATCAACTGGTCCGTTTTATTACTGTTTTAGAATCATGGTACATTGTTATGCACAGTTGTATTATTAGTTCCGGTCATTTGCCATATGTAATTAAAATAAAATAAAAACAAAATAATGATTGTTTGTTTATCTTTCTTAGCCTCAAAATATTAATCCCTATATATTAGTAGATGCATGGATAATGCAGGGTGGGTCTCTTCATTTGGAAAACTAACGCAAGTTATATGAGAAATGAAGAGAACAAGTGTGAATTTTACAAAGAGATTTGTCGGCTTCATACGAGTGAACGTGTTTGAGGTTAGTTCGAGTTAGGCTAGTAATGGAAAAAAATTACAAAGGAGAATACATGTTCACCAGAGAATTAAAGGTGTGACATCAGTCTTGTTTTTCTCTATGTGTCGTCCTTCTCGTCTATATAAAATTTTCACTTCTCTTTCCCATTATCACACGCGACTTCATCCCCTTTCACCATCAACTCCTCTTCAATTTAATAGAGCACACCCTCTTTTTCTCCACTCAGCCGAGTCCGCCATTCAAGTTGAAAAAAGGGGTGAAACCTTGAAGTTGTGTATGCCGCAACTCCCTTTTTATGAAACGACCCAGACTTCCCGATCCCGAGGATACGGAGGATCCAGGATTGTTTTGAGAACACGACGCACCAAAACGCAAACATTAGAACATTTCATTGCTATTACAATAATCTACATCAGAGTACAAGATATCAGAGTTCAGATAAATAATTTACAAAAAAATATATCAAAGATTTAAATTACATAAACATAACATGCAGCTGAAAATTACAACCACCACAACTGAAAGAAATACATGGATACAAAGCATTCCGTATATAGCTCCAGCCGTAATCCAGGATCATGTTAAATAGAAATCTGCAAAACCAAACTACTAGCTGCCCATGTGGAAAATATGGGCACCTACAGTTTAGGTAGAAACAATAAAGTCAGTCATGGGACTGGTGTGAGAACTAAAACAGTTATTAAATCTTTACTTTAAAAGTTGGGAAATCATGGGACCACGCCGTATAACACGGAACGGGTTTACTCCACATGAATCTCAGTTTAAAATAAAACAACGCAATGCTTTTTTGAAAATGAAGCTATTATAAGACTCAGGTCCCATGTGACGGTCCGAAACCCGTGCCACAGAATTAAGGATAATCATTGGAATATAACACATTAATCATCATTAGCAGAGTACAGATAATAGCATAAGCACGAAAATAGAATAATTTACATCAATATGGCAGCGGAATCATAAAATGTAACAAACATCAGAGTAGCACAGTCATAGGATACAACTTAGTGCATAAAGGAAAGGAACAGTCTACATCAAGATCACTAGGACATATACATCAGATAATACATAATAGTAATAAATCAGTCTACATTGCGATCAGCGGCACATTTACATATGATAATATTGCTGGTAACTTTAATAGCCAAAATACAGATAAAGCAAGTCCTCGCCATCATCCAAAAACTCACTCCATGCTGAAGTGCTAAGCCAAAATATCACCTGCAACCTGTCACTAGGCTGCCCATGTAGAAATAAGGGCACTCGAGTTTGCAACGTGAAACAAACTACGAGTCAGTTATGGGAGTGGTATGAGAAATCTACTTAACTGATTAAACAAAAATAATAAGGCAAATCATAGGACCACGCCGCTAACGCGGAATGGGTTTCCTCTAGTGATTGCCAATGCATGAAATAAAGTAAATCTTTTGAACAACGCAACGCTTTTTATAAAATGAAGTCATTATAAGACTCAAGTCCCATCACATAATGCAACGCAAACCGGAGGATAGAGTTTTTACCTTATAATGGCCGAAATACGCTTGGTACGAATAAAACAAAAGTGTTTAATATTATTACTAGTGCAGATATGTTTTAAAAGCAAATTCAATCATAAATATCAATCCTAGACGGCATAGCTACCATCTACTATGTCGCCATATATAAGTTATAATCAAATCCGTAATTTCGTATTGGAAATTTGGATTCCATTATGAGTCGAGGCAAGGGATGTACTTCTTTCCACTTCGAGACACTCTAGCAAATGCCTTAGGATTCCCCGCAGAGAAACCTTGGATCCTCCAAGGCCAGTCCACACTTATGTTAGTGGATTGGCAATTCCTGAATACACATTTCCCGGTTTTATCGGACCTATCCATCGGCTCCATAGAGACCGATATAACCGAGGCGCCTCACATTCCAACAACCACAAAGGTAAAAATAATATAAATGTCAGGGCTTACAAAACCCCAACACCACCCATAGCTAGAAAGAAACGTCATGTCCTCCTTGGGTTCCCTTATCCCGTTTTTAACTCATACCGAGGTGTGAGGCTCGCGAATCAGCGCTATACACAAAGCTACGCTATATTAAAGCCGTGCTTTGATCATCAACCACAAGACTTTGCTTTTCAACAAAAGCCTTGATTATTTGCATCTTTTCATGCCACGCTGTCAATCCACACCATACCACTGATGTCCACCGATATACAATCTCTGAGCTCGTACGTCTCAGAGAAGTGCGTTAAGCAAGAGAATAAATTCTCCGCCGCCAAACAGATGTATATTTAGTAGAGATCAACGAATACAGCACAGAATACACGTCAGACACACATCCACTTACAAGTTCGTTCTGGGTCTGAATGAAACAGGAGGCACCTTATTCCTCGCTCCATATGTCCAATATGGAAGAGAGGCCCTCGCACATCCGGACGATCAACAAGTACGTCCAGACCACTACCACTGTGACCTTATCAAGGGAGCTACCCATCTCAAAGGCATCGGCAGTAATCCACACGATGTGAAGATCGCCGGTCTTGCACCGTCTTCATATCTTCGACATTTATTTGTCAATCAATTATTTGAAATGAGAATTAACTCGGCCCTTTCAAATAATTCACGTATATTAGAATTTAAATCAATTCTTTCCTTGGTTAAATTATTCGACATCCACATTTCAGTTCTTTATATAATTTTCATGTCAAACACATTCAACCATCAAATATCAAGCAAACCAAGTAAAATCGGTTTATTCCCATTCCATATCGCTGTATATATTTTATAACGATTTATCGCGTTTGTATTTATTTAAAAATAGCTCCATTTAATTAAACGACGTTTCAGGCCATAACGTGGCCCTGACACTGTTTTTCTCCAAATTTGATTTACACATTTCTCAAAATCTAACCGTCGGATCTTAATGAAGTTAATTCCGTTGGAAATATCTCTCCAAAGCGAACCCAACGGTTCTGGTTCCGGGAAAATCCGATGGTCGGATCTTTCGATATAATCGTTTAAAGTTACGATATCAAAACACGAACTACAATGTCGTTATTCGTTTTATTTAATTTATATTTATATATATAAAAAAAATATAATTCATTCTGGCGCTATTTCTATTCAGATTTGAATTAAACATTTCACACAATCTAAACGTTGGATCTTAACAAAATTTAGATCGTTGGAAAGATATTTCCAAAGCTAACCCAACGGTTCCGGTTGTGGGAAAATCCGATGGTCGGATCTCTCGGTATAATTGTTTAAAATTACGATTTCAAAACACGAACTGCAACGTCGTTATTTTTTTTATTTAATATATATATATATACACACAAATAATTCATTCGACAATTTTTAAATCATTTCTACTTCAAAAATATGGCTAATGCCTTGAAATTTCCGAAAATTTCGCCATAACCTCCTTTGTACAGTAAGGTTTTGGAAATTTATTGGGCTGTATTAGGCACCCAATAAATCCTAAAAAGCATACACATATTTTTAGTGATATAACTTTGTGTCCATAGGGGAGTGTGTATAGATCATAACTCCAGAGAATAAACTCTCTTCACCCTATAAATAGTTTTTGTTCCTTAATGAATAAAGAGACGTGATTATTGTCAACTCTAGACCCATGTGGGGTTTTTATTAATCTGACAATTTATCGTTACATTTTATATAATCCTTATCCGTCTTTGGTTCAACCTGAAATATAGTCATCGCCATACAAGCCTCTCGCTTATATGGTAAATCTCCAACCTCGTCACATAAGCTCCAAATGTTTATGTGGTATATGATAGAGTATGCTATCTTAACGCAGTATGCCATGTAGTGTAGTTCAAAATTAATTGTTACTATCCTATAGCGACATTTATAATCTCACACAGAACAACCAGCACTCTGCATCCAATGGCATTCACAGGATTTTATATAATAATAAAGTTGCGCAGCTAACTTATTAAGGCTTACCTATTTGTCGGGAACACAAATAAATTCTTTACTCAATAGCTAATCCATTTTCCTGTTCAACCTATGTATATATATGCATAACTAAGCTAAAAATAATAATTTTAGCAAACAAGTATTTATTTCAATCATTCGTTATTTTTAACACTTCAAATACATGTTAAAAATATTATTTTCAATCAGCAAATATTTATTTCAACCATTCGTTATTTTTAACACTTCAAATACATGTTAAAAATATTATTTTCAAGAACAAATATTCATTTCAACCATTTGTTGTTTTTAACACTTCAAATACATGTTAAAAATATTATTTTCAATCAACAAATATTTATTTCAACCATTCATTATTTTTAAAGGTTCATACATACAATAAAAATATGATTTTAATTGTTAAAACATTTTATTTCAAATATGAACTTTTTTAGCGATTCATATACAAAATAAAAATGTGATTTTTATTGTTTCAACAATTTATTTCTAACATGAATATTTTATATTCTTCACATGCATAATAAAAATGTGAATTTCATTATCTAAGTAATTTATTTCAATCATGAATAAATTATCAACGGATGAATATATTTCAACATATGAATATAATTCTAACACAAGAATATTTCGGCAACATAACGGTAGGGGGTTTAAAACCGACACCGTCCTGAGTACGGCTCCTCGCACTACCTTAGCCCTCGTAGCGTTCCCTAAGGAGCTTATTCCAATAATCTAAACATTTCAACCATTTTTAACATCATAATGAATTTTTCCACAAACTAATCCACTTTTGTTTCAACCACAAACATAATCAACCATCCACACTATCAACAAACTTTCACGCCAATCACAATCAATTCATATCGTCCATGGTTTGTGGACGAGGGGAGTGTGTGTGTATATATATATATATATACGTATATAAATATATTTCATTTCCATTTCAATTTCATTTCAACTCCATTCAACACACATATGATTTGTACAACGTATATATAACTTATACGTCGTACATATAATTTATACAACGCTTGTATGTGAAACATACAATGCTTGTATAACTCATACATCGATTATATAATTTATACATCAATATTCCATTCACATTTGAATTTAGAAATCTCACATTGGTTTTTAATCCTTCTTAAATTTTAGCGAGCTCCGAATGCGTTCTAGCTTCTTCTAGAATGTTGATGATGTCGCTGCGAGTCCGATGTCTCCGGTTTCACTGGATTTCGACAACTTAGCAAAAGGATATGATTTTTATTTGAAAATCAAACTTTGCAATGCTTTAAAGTGTTACAAACATTTTAAAATAAATAGGCCACTACCTTCCAGAAAGGGTTTCGAACTAGGTTTGGCGAGTTTAAATATCTGTTGCACGATACCAAAATCTAGTTAGTCCACGGCATAGAGGGTGGAACAGCGCGCAGGCGGAGGTAGGTGGGGCCCAGTTCGATCTGACGTAGAGGGCTGGGCGGTGCGATGAAGTCTCTGACTTCGGAGGCGCGAAACTCAACGACGAAGTGACGAGGGAAGGTGAGGTCTGTCTTGATTTGAAGAGGGGAGGAAGATCTTCAAAAAGTTCAACTGGGGCGAGGGGTAATGGTGAAGGGATTCGCCGGAATCTGGTCGGGAAGGGTGGAAGGTCTTTCCATCGTTGACTATAGCGGTTACGGGGTTTTTTATATTTTTTTGGAAAATTAAATAATGAAAGAAAAAATATGATTGACTGATATTTATATTAATTCAAAAATTAGGGTTTCTCCATATGAACTCCAATTCAAACCCAACGACTGTCACCCCCAGCTAAATACCCCCATTCTGGACACAATGGAATATGTTTCATAAGCCCATTCAACTGTTCCAGCTAGTTATTCTTCAAATTAAAATATAAAACATTCAAATTTGGATTTGAACGTACATTTTAATTTGCCGGGGCCACATACTAATTCCAAAAATTACCTAAAAATAAATCTAGCTATGTTGGGACGATAAGGTCCCAACAAAATTAATTTCGTCCAATTTGGAGACCGTTTGAAAAATGGACTTTTTCTGGTCGATCCAATTCAAACTGAAATTACCGAACGCGTTTTCCTTTGCCTTGCTTACATATTAATTCCAAAAATTAGGGAATTTGAAACCTAGCAATAATTTGACATTCGGGATCCAACCAAAGTAGTTTGGTCGAAAGCGGAGGTCATTTGCAAAATGTCTACTTTTATGGGTTGTATTTATATTAAATTTCATAGCGACTACTCTGAATATTCAACTGGCCATAACTTTTGGTTCCCGCTATGAAATTTTGATTTTTCGGATTTGTTAGAAAGATATTTTCAAATAGATTTAAATATTTTTAGTTTCACTAAAATCCAGTTTATTTTGAATCCTGTACATTCTATCAAAGTTCAAAGTCAATTTCAAACTATCGCGCCATTTCAGGCTCGTTATATAATTAAAATAAATTCATTAGTTCTAACTTCGATCTAAATAAATTTTTAGTTGTTATCATTTAAAATAAATCATTTTTAATATTCTAAATTCATTAAAATAGCTAAATAAAAAAAATTAATTGGTTCTGATTTTTCGGGTTGTTACAATCTCCCCCACTTAAAACTTTTTGTCCTCGAAAAGGAAACAACAGCAAAGTAGGAAACAAAATTGAAATGCAAAATATTGTAAATGTACCTTGCACCAGAGCTAATCAGAGATGTCCACTTAGAAATTGGGATAAGCTTGCTTAATGCTCTCTTCGGTCTCCTAAGTACAGTTTCTAGGATCTCGACTCCACTGCACTTTAACTAAGTGAACCTTCTTGTTCCTTAGCTCTTCAGTTTCTTTGCCTATAATCTTTATCGGCTCTCTTTTAACTTCTAATTCTAGAGTAATATCCAAATCCTGTTGCACTGCTTCTTCTACAACTAGATCTGGATCATGCACATGCTTTCGGAGTTGAGATGCGTGAAACACATCATGTACCCTAGGCAACCAATCAGGCAATGCAACCCTATAAGCAAGAGTTCCAATCCTTTCAAGAATAGGAAATGGTCCAATAAATCTAGGCGCCAACTTCCCTGTTTTCCCGAATCGGACAACTCCTCTCATCGGAGAAACTTTCAAATAAACATAATCACCAACAGCAAATCCTAAATCTCTTCTTCTAGAGTCGGCATAACTCTTCTGTCGGCTTTGAGCTGTTTATAATCGTTTCTTGATGAAATCAATTTTGTCTGAAGCTTCATGAATCATATCGGGACCCAATACAAGTGGGTTTCCAGGTTCTACCCAACATGTGGGACATCTACATGGTCTACCATACAATGCTTTGAATGGTGACATTTCCAAGCTCGCTTGATAGCTGTTGTTGTTATGAGAACTCAGCCAAATGCAAGTGATCTTCCCATGATCCGCCAAAATCAATTATACAAGCCCACAGTAAATCTTCTAGTATGCGGTTCACCCTCTCAATTTGGCCATCTGTTTGAGGATGATATGCGGTGCTCAGGTTTAGTTTTGTTCCCAATTCTGCTTGGAATGCTTCCCAAAATTTACTATCAAAAATTGGGTCTCTATCACTGACTATGCTGATGAGGACTCCATACAGTTTAAAAATTTCTTTGAAATAAATCTGTGCTAGACTTTGAGCGGTTTTATTGGATCTGATAGGTATGAAATGGGCGGTCTTCGTGAAATGATCTACGATCACCCAAATACTGTTATTTCCTTTCCTGGTTCGGGGCAAACCATCTATGAAAACCATGGAAATTTGTTCCCACTTCCAATTTGGAATTTCCAACGGTTGTAACAATCCTGTGAGTTTCTGTTGATCGCTTTTGACTTGTTGACAAGTAGAACACTGGCTAACATATATAGAAATGTCCCTTTTCATTGCCCTCCACCAGAATGTGCGTTTGAGGTCATTGTACATCTTACTCACACCAGAATGGATAGTAAGTTTGGACTTGTGGCATTCATCCATCACTTCTCTTCGGAGCTTAGAAATATTGGCGATGCAAATTCGGCCTTTCAACCTCAGAACTCCCTTGTTATCAATTTGGAAACTAGAGGGTTCACCTTCCTTGATCCTCTTCTAATCCTCTGAATAAATTCATCGTCTTTCTGAAGAACAGAGATTTTATCAATCAATGAAGGCATGATTATAAGATTGGCGATGATTGCGGTTTTTCCGCTAAGCGCATCCGCTACCACATTGGCTTTTCCCAGCGCATACAGAATATCTAGATCATATGCTGCAAGAAATTCTAGCCAACGCTGCTGTCTCAAATTCAAGTCTTTCTGGGTGAACAAATACTTTAACGACTGATGATCAGTATATAACTCGAATTTCTTACCCAAAAGATAGTGCCTCCATATTTCCAAAGCAAACATGAGGGTTAACAACTCAAGATCATGAGTTGCATACTTCTTCTCATGCGGCTTCAACTGACGGCTAGCATAAGCAACTACTTGGCCTCTTTGCATTAATACCACACCAAGACCTTCAATAGAAGCATCTGTCCAGACCTTCAAATCCTGATTTCCATCGATAATTGTTAGTACTGGAGCCATCATCAATTTTAATTTCAGCTCTTGGAAAGCTGCTTCACATTCTGGAGTCCAATTGAACCATGCATGCTTCTTAGTAAGCTTTGTTAATGAACCGGATATCTTCGAAAAATCCTTAACGAATTTCCGATAATAACTAGCCAATCCTAGAAAACTCCGGACTTCTGTGAGTGTAGTAGGCTGCTTCTAATCTTGAATTGCTGTAATTTTACTTGGATCAACTAAAATTCCTTCCTTTGATACAACGTGACTAAGGAACTTCACTTCATCTTGCCTGAATATACATTTAGAAAATTTAGCATTCAGGACGTTCTTTCTCATAATTTCCAACACTTGTTCCAAATGTTTCTCATGTTCGCTAGCTGACTTAGAGAAAATTAAAATACCATCGATGAAAACCAGCACGAATTTATTCAAGACCCCTCTGAATACTCTATTCATTAAGTCGACAAAGTAAGCTGGAGCGTAACATAAGCTGAACGACATTACTAACCACTCATAAAATATGTTTGGACCTCTAAAAGCTGCCAAAGGAACACATTTTTCGGCAATTCACAGTTGATGGAAACCTGTAGCTAGGTCCATTCTGGAAAATACTTGCGCTCCACTCAATTGATCCAACAAATCATCGATGCGGGGTAATGGATATTTATTCTTAAGTGTCTGCTTGTTGAGGTCTCGGTAATCAACACATAGTCAGAGAGTACCGACTGACTTTGGGAAAAATATTACGGCTGCTCCCCAATTAGAGAAGCTTTGTCTGATCAAACCTTTCCATAGCAATTGTCGAGTTTGATCGCCTGATTCTTCTTTTTTCCTTCAAGGTCATTCTTCGAATTGAATGTACTACTGGCCTTGCATTCAGAATTAAAGTCGATTTCTCTTCACGGTGGTAAGCTATCAACTTCTTCAAAACCGCATAGTGTTTAATGATAGGAATATTTTCAAGAGAAGTAGGAGTAACTTCCATAGCAGACCAAAATTCTTTTCTATCTTTCTCTGAGCCATGGAAGGGTATAGAAATAATATCGCCAAATCCTATCTTAATTTTAACCACTCTTTCGACACATCTAACGTCGGCCTCATATCTCGTTAACCAATCCAGTACAAGAATGATATCGAACTCAGATAAATCCATAACGATCAAATCAAAAGAAAACCAGAAGTAAGAATAAGAGACGGGCACTTTACAATATAAACTGAGAACAAGAGAACCTCCTATCGGATTATGAACTCTAACCGATTCTTTAAGCTTTCTTAATTTTAACTTTAACTTTTTAACAGTGTCACTTGCAATAAAACTTTGTGATGCACCAGTGTCAAATAATACGGAAACATGATTACTTTTAATAGTAAGGGAACCTCCCAAAACATCGGGTTTACCTGCTCCCAGAGTAGAAGCTGGCAGATCTGCTCCGCCATATACATGTGCCACCTGAGAACTCTTCAGCAATGGACAATTGGTCTTGATGTGCCCCTTCTGATGACAGTTGAAGCACTCCCTATTGTCTGGGTGGTTCTGGCTAGGACCGGACTGACTTGTCTTCTGCCTCTTCGGAGCGGTGCATAGATTTGAGTAATGCCCATACTGGTCGCAATTGTAGCACCTAACCTTTGACTGCCTAGTTGCTTGAGGATTTGCAGTTGCTTCCTGGTTTCTTGATTCGGGCTGCTTCCCTGAAGACTTGCGCTTGTTGCTTGCTTGGTTCTTTGCGTGGTCTTCATCAAAGTTCCTCTTGTCCAAGCTCTCATAATTACACGCCATATCAACCATGTCGTTGAATGGAAGCTTAATGTGCACCATTGCTCTGTTATGGTACTTACGCTGAAGTCCATGAATAAATCTCTTGCTCTTTTGCTTAGCATTCTAAACAAACTCGGGCGCATAACGAGATAACTGAGTGAACTTGTTGAGATATTCTTGAACAGTGCGATTCCTTGTTGGAGATTGGCAAATTCACCATGCAATCGCTCCATCTCTGTCAGTTTTGTACAAGCAAGACAAGAGTCAGGTTCACAGAAATGATAATTTTAAGGAATGGTAAAAGCGGAAGAACATAAGGAAAACAATGATGTAGTGATCGATTTATTATGCTATTCTGCTTCTCATTCTAGGAAATTACTAATCCTATCTCTAATGAGCCACTCGCCTTAGAGCACTACTGATTCTATTTTTGACGAGGTGTTTAATGTGTTTAATTCCAGAACTAAGATTAACCAAAGCTCTGATACCAGCTGTGACGGTTCGAAACCCCGTTTCATGGAATTAAGGATAATCATTGGAATATAAAACATTAATCATCATTAGCAGAGTACAGATAATAGCATAAGCATGGAAATAGATTAATTTACATCAATATGGCAGTGAAATCATAAAATGTAATAAACATCAGAGTAGCACAGTCATAGGATTCAACTTAGTGCATAAAGGAAAGGATCAGTCTACATCAAGATCACTGGGACATATACATCAGATAATACATAATAGTAATAAATTAGTCTACATCGCGATCAGCGGCACATATACATATGATAATATTGGCGGTAACGTCAATAGCCAAAATACAGATAAAGCAAGTCCTCGCCATCATCCAAAAACGCACTCCATGCTGAAGTGCTAAGCCAAAATATCACATGCAACCTGTCACTAGGCTGCCGGTGTAGAAATAAGGGCACTCGAGTTTGCAAAGTGAAACAAACTACGAGTCAGTTATGGGACTGTTAATCCACACCATACTACTAATGTCTACCGATATACAACCTCTGAGCTCGTACGTCTCATAGAAGGGCGTTAAGCAAGAGAATAATTCTCCATCGCCAAACAGATGTATATTTAGTAGAGATCAACAAATATAGCACAGAATACATGTCAAACACACATCCATTTACAAGTCCGTTCTGGGTCTGAACGAAACCGGAGGCACCTTATTCCTCATTCCATATGTCTAATACGGAAGAGAGGCCCTCGCGCATCCGGATGATCAGCAAGTACATCCAGACCACTACCGCTGTGACCTTGTCGAGGGAGCTACCTATCTCAAAGGCATCAGTAGTAATCCACACGATGTGAAGATCGCCGGTCTTGCACCGTCTTCATATCTTCGACATTTATTCGTCAGTCAATTATTTGAAATGGGAATTAACTCGACCCTTTCAAATAATTCACGTATATTAGAATTTAAATCAATTCTTTTCTTGATTAAATTATTCGACATCCACATTTCAGTTCTTTGTATAATTTTCATGTCAAACACATTCAACCATCAAATATCAAGCAAACCAAGTAAAATTGGTTTATTTCCATTCCATATCGCTATATATATATATATTATAACGATTTATCACTATTTTTATTTATTTAAAAATAGCTCCATTTAATTAAACGACGTTTCGGGCCATAACGTGGCCCTGGCGCTGTTTTTCTCCAAATTTGATTTACACATTTCTCAAAATTTAACTGTCAAGATCTCTCCAAAGCGAACCCAACGGTTCCGGTTCTAGGAAAATCCGATGGTCGGATCTCTCGATATAATCGTTTAAAGTTACGATTTCAAAACACGAACTGCAGCGTCGTTATTCGTTTTATTTAATTTTTATATACATATATATATATAATTCATTCTGGCGCTGTTTTTATTTAGATTTGAATTAAACATTTCACATAATCTAACCGTTGGGTCTTAACAAAATTTATATCAATGAAAGATATTTCCAAAGCGAACCCAACAATTCCGGTTCCGTGAAAATCCGATGGTCAGATCTCTCGGTATAATCGTTTAAAATTACGATTTCAAAACACGAACTATAGTGTCGTTATTTGTTTTATTTAATTTGTATATATATATATATAATCCTTTCGACGGTTTTTAAATCATTTCTACTTCAAAAATAAAGCTAACGCCTTGAAATTTCAGGAAATTTTGCCATAACCTCCTTTGTATGGGAAGGGGTTTGGAAATTTATTGGGCTGTATTATACACCCAATAAATCCTAAAAAGCATACACATATTTTTAGTGATATAACTTTGTGTCCACAAGGGATTGTGTGTAGATCATAACTCCGGAGAATAAATTCTCTGCACCATATAAAAAGTTTTTTTGCCTTAATGACTAGAGAGACGTGATTATTGTCAACTCCAGACCCGTGTGGAGTTTTTATTAATCCGACAATTTATCGTTATATTTTATACAGTCCACCTTCCTCCGCCCAGCCCTTCATGTGTGCGGTTACGGGTTTTTTTAATATTTTTTTGGAAAATTAAATAATGAAAAAAAAAATATGATTTGCCGATATTTACATTAATTCAAAAAATTAGGGTTTCTCCATACGAACTCCAATTCAAACCCAACGACTATCGCTCCTAGCTAAATACCCCATTCCGACACAATGAAATATGTTTCGTAAGCCCATTCGATTGTTTTAGTCAGTTATTCTTCAAATTAAAATATAAAACATTCAAATTTGGATTTGAACGTACATTTTAATTTGTCGGGGCCACATACTGATTCCAAAAATTCCCAAAAAATAAATCTAGCTATGTTGGTTTGATACAGTCCCAATAAAACTAATTTCGTCCAATATTGAGACCATTTGAAAAATGGACTTTTTCTGGTCGATCCAATTCAAACTGAAATTATCGAACGTGTTTTCCTTTGCCGCACTCCCATATTAATTCCAAAAATTATGGAATTTGAAACCTAGCAATTATTTGACATTCCAAATCCAACCAAAGTGGTTTTGTCAAAAACGGAGTTCGTTTGCAAAATGTCTACTTTTACGGGCTATATTTATATTAAATTTCATAGCGACTACTCTGAATATTCAACTGGCCATAACTTTTGATTCCTACTATGAAATTTCGATTTTTCGGATTCGTTAGAAAGATATTTTTAAACAGATTTAAATATTTTTGGTTTCACTAGAATCCAGTTTATTTTGAATCCTGTACATTCAGTCAAAGTTCAAATTCAATTTTCAAACTGTCACTCCATTTCCGGCTCGTTATATAAATAAAATAAATTTATTCGTTCTAACTTCGATCTAAATAAATTTTTAGTCGTTATCATTTAAAATAAATCATTTTAAATATTCCTAATTCATTAAAATAGCCACATTATAAATTTTAAATTGGTTCTGATTTTCCGGGTTGTCACATCCCATCACACAATGCAACGCAAGCCGGAAGATAGAGTTTTCCCTTAAAATAGTCAAACATGCTTGGTACGTTTAAAACAAATCATTTTGATATTACTATAAGTGCATAGTGTCAAAATCAACTTCAAATATAAATGTATCAATCATAGACGACATAGGTACCATATATTATGCCGCCATACATAGGTTTACAACTAAAACTGAAAAGTCGCATATTGGAAATTGGATTTCCATTATGAGTCAAGGCAAGGGATGGCTTGTGACGACCTTGATTTTCAGAACCAATTTTTTTTTATAGTTATTTTAATGAATTTTGAATTTTTAAAATGATTATTTTAAATAATAACGACTAAAAATATAGTTTAATCAAAGTTAGAATGTATGAATTTATTTTAATTATATAACAAGCCTGAAATGGCGCAGTAGTTTGAAAATTCGATTTTTAAATTTCAAATGAATGTACAGGATTCAAAATAAATCGGATTTCAGTAAAACCGAAAATAGTTGAATCTGTTAAATCATATCTTTCTAACGAATGTAAGAAACTAAGATTTCACTTTAGAAGTTGAAAGATATGTCCAGTTTAAAATTCAGAAAAGTCGCTATGGAATTTATATATAATTTAATATAATATATAGCCCATAGAAATAGCCATTTTGCAAACGACCTCTGTTTTCGACGAAACCACTTTTGTTGGTTCAGAATGTCAAATTATTGTTAGGTTTCAATTTCCATAATTTTTGAAATTAATATGTGAGCGTGGCGAAAGAAAATGTGTTTGTTCAGTTTCAGTCAAATTGGATCGACCAGAAAATGACCATTTTTCAAACGGTCTTAGAATTCGACGAAATTAGTTTTGTTCGGACCATATCGTTAAAACATAGCTAAATTTATTTTTCTATAATTTTTGCAATTAGTATATGGCCCCGGTAAATTAAAATGTACGTTTAAAATTAAATATATGGATTTATATTTTAAATTCTGATAAAAATTAATCAAAACTGTTTAATTGGCTTACGGGACGTATCCCATTGTGTTCGGAATGAAGGTATTTAGCTAGTGGCGACAGTCATTCAAGTTGTTTAGAGTTCAGAGGGTCAAATGTCACAATGAAGTAACGTTATAATTAAATATTAATTAACTCATGTGTATAAATAACCAAAGTCAACAACCCTCACATTCTTCCTTCCACGGTCAACATTCTTCCGCAGCCTTTAGGAAGATGAAAACGTGAAGTTCTATCTTTATAAATTTATATAAATTCGTAAAAAATTTATTAAAATCAAAAGCTATATTCTTTGGATTTGTTATACATTTCTCTATAAATCTATGTGAGCAATGAATGCTGCGATGAAATTTGGTGGGTGCGGTTTTCTCCAGCGTGATGCTAGGGTTGTCGATAGTTTCTATTTGGTTACGTCGGAGGGGATTTCAAGGGTACGGGCATGTCCATGGAAGCGAGTGGCACGGGTTGGCACGATTTTATGGGTTATGGTGCATTGGTGGATGGTGCGACACCCTGTAGGTGGGCCTACTGCCTGGACGACGCGTTTCACGAGGGGGGTGCGTGGTTGATGAAATTGGTTTGGGAAGAAAGAGGATATGGAGAGAAAGATAATAGAGAATTTTGTTTGATTTTAGAGGGAGTAGAGAAGGAGAACGGGTTGGAGGAAGTGCCATGAATGGCCAAGGAAAATACTGCAAGACGTTGGAAGATAATTGGGGAAGAAGGGGGATTACGATTTTAATAGGTAATTAAGGGATGTTTAATAGTTAATTAATTATTTAAGACTAGTCAATGTTTAAAATGGCCATAACTCGTTCAAACTGAATCAGATTTTCGCGAAACGAAGTGCGTCGGAATCGCAATGAAAAATGCAACAACATGGAACTAAGTGGAACGAGATTTGAGCAAGTTAAATTTTGAGCCAAAATGAGATTGCAAAATAAAGAATGACGATGATGGTCAGGGTTTGAGTTCGTTAAATTTTCGAATCCGATCAAGGTGAGTTTTCTCACACTACAAAAATATTCACATTTTTGTGAAATTAAATTCTGTGATTTATTTGATTATTTGGTTGTTGATTTCTATTTTTAAATGGACATAAAAAAATTGAACTGTTAGAAATTAATTTGACAGTTAGTTTTTTTTTCTGAATATAATTGCTAGTTAAACCCCGGCATGTATAATCAGTAAATTATGGCAAGTTGAACTGTTTTGGATGATGATTGTGATGGATGTTTATTTATGGATATACTTGAACTGTATGGATGTTGTCTATATTTTGATATCAGTGTTATCACCTTGAATGTTGCGGGCATCATCATAAACAATCAATTCCAAAGTGAATTATATTGAAAATCCCAAAGTGAATTATATTGAAATTTCCAAAGTGAATTATATTGAAATGTCCAAAGTGAATTATATTGAAATGTTCAAAGTGAATTATATTGAAATGTCGAAAGTGAAATATATTGAAATGTCGAAAGTGAAATATATTGAAATGTCGAAAGTGAATTATATTGGAATGTCGAAAGTGAAATATATTGAAATGTCAAAATTGAATTATATTGAAATGTTGAAATTGAATGAATTTGAAATGTTGAAATTGAATAAATTTGAAATGTCGAAATTGAATAAATTTGAAATGTCGAAATTGAATAAATTTGAAATGTCGAAATTGAATTATATTGAAATGTCGAAATTGAATAAATTTGAAATGTTGAAATTGAATTATATTGAAATGTTGAAATCGAATTATTTCAAAGGTTTAAATCTTTATTTAAACTTTGAAATTTAATTCAACTTGAAATGATCTAAAATTTGTTATTTGAAATTTGAACTAAAATTGATTATAATTTGAATTGTTTCAAAGGTTTAAATCTTTATTTAAACTTTGAAATTAAATTCGAATTAAATGGTTTAAATAAATATTATGAATTTGAACTTGAAGTCGGATTTGATTTGAATCGAATAGATTCAAAATAATATTTTGAAATTGGAAGTTATCCTTTAAAATGGATTGTTCTCAAATGAATTTGATTTTGGAATCGATTTGGACTGGATATTGGAAATTGATTTGGTTTGTTTTGAGATTTGAACTTAGGTTCAGATTTATTGAAATGGAAAGAAACAGTTGATTTGGAATTATTTCTATATAAACTAATTTATATAAAACTATTTTATAAAATTTATTCCTTTGATATATGGAGGACTTTATATAAATTGTTTTCAAAAACTTTTTTTTATATATTTAAAAGCAGTTTATTTTATAAAATATTTTAATATACATAAAACCATTTCCAATACTCAAGCTATTTTGATTTCCAAACTGTTCCAAGTCTCCCAACTATTTACAATTATAAAAAAAATATTTAAACCCCAAAACTATTTCAAACTTATAAACTGTTTTAGAAGTGAAATTATTTACTTTTAAATCTCTGATTTAAAAGTAAATATGATTATTTTGATGTTAAAAATCAGAAATGAATTCAAAACTATTTCTGAGGTAAATTGAACGATTCGAATGAAATATGGTTAATTGAAGTTATAACCCGTTGTTGAAATTGAAATTTATCTAAAAGTGAATATGAAATTTGAAAGTAAATATTATAGTGATTAAAATAATATGATATTTCAAAGTAAAAATTTGTTTAGATGAATATGATATTTTGATATCATAACGCTTCACTTTTGAAATATAAAATACCAATCGGTGTGTAACACGATGTTTTGTTGTTAAAGAGACTAGGACCTCTTATTGACATATTCTCTGTCAATGTTGGAACCACTTTAACAACTGTGTACGCGGTGGAGTTACAAAAATGACGTAGGATAAATTTGGAGGCGATTACTGGATTGAAGAAAGTGAACGATAATGGATGACCCCAACACTTGTGTCGATTTGAAATGACTAAAACAGGAGCCGTGCCAGACCAAATGAGGCTTGACTACCTCTTAGTGGACATCTGCTCTTTGATTTTCCTGGGCCTCGGGTCCATGCTATTACTATTTGTTGTTGTTGTTTTGTTGGTGCGCACCCTTGATGGGAGGTATTTCCCTTTTGATTCGATATGGGGCGGATGTATACGGTGGGCCGTTAGGGGTAACCATCAGTCTGGATCAGGCAAACTAGTAGCATTCTACTTTGGGTATTGCCTCATGTGCCTTGTCATACGTTTATCCTTATGCGAGACAACTACGATTTTGATTTTTGGCATAGGTCTATAGGGGACTCACTGGCTATCGACGTTACTGGTTGTGTTACAGGACCTGCATAGACCATGTGCTTATAAACTGTGTAAGGGTAATCAATGTAACCCCGCTTACGCTATTTTTCTGACAAGTATTTGTGAATAGACACTAGTATAATAGCAAAATTATATTATATAGTATCTAGTTTGACGGATCCTTAGGAGATGGAATTTCACGTAACATCTCTTGAGTTATGTGTGTGCATGTTCATATGATGTTGATTTGACTTAGATGAGAATATTTTTTCCTGATCCGAGCTTGTTTTATTTTCACGCTATTACGCTTGGGGTCAGACTTGAGCATTCCAGTTCAAAGGTTATCTTTTGAAGGATGAAGACGAAGACGGTATACTATTATTACTATTGTATCCCACTACTATTCTGTTGCATTACTCTGTATTATCAGTTATGTATATAAATGTATAACTCGGATAAATGTCATAAAATGATCAAATGTTTATTTTAAACAGCTTCATGAACTGTTATTTGATTATTATATTTTGTTCATTCCATTGCGAGATTCTGTGCTTGTTTTTCTTCTTTCTTTCTAATTCTAAATTAATCCCCTTGATTATCTATATTTTTGACTATAATGGTTAAAGATGTGGATCGTCATTTAACAATCTGTGAATACGTACAGTTTTGAGTTAGACATGTGTGGATTATTGTCGATTCAAAAGGTACAGGTTTTCGGGTCGTTACATGGCTCCTTCCGATTCGAGTCACCTCTAGAAAGATGACTCAGGATCACACCTACGGGCAACCCTGGATCTTGCAGGGCCGATCCACACTTACTTTAGTGGATTGGATATTCCTGAACAATACGTTTTCCAATCCCATCGGACCTCCAAAATGGTCAGTACATCGACCAATCATATCCGAGGCACCTCGCTATCCATCATCCACATAAGTAAATATGCTTGGGCTCCATACCATGGCACTACCTCTAGCTAGAAAGAAACGCATGCACTCCCTACTGTCCCTAATCCCGTTTTAGACTCATACTGGAGTGTGAGGCTCACAAATTAACGATATACACAAAGCTATCCTATTTAAAGCCATGCTTTGATCATCAACCACAAGACTCTGCTTTTCAATAAAAGCCTTGATCATTTGTATCTTAGCATGCCACATTGACAATTCACGCCATACAACTGATGTCTATCAATATATAACCTCTAAGTTTGTACCTCTCAGAGAAGGGTGTTAAACAAAAGAATAAATTCTTCGCCACCAAACAGATATATATTTAATAAAAATCAATCAACACAGAATGATATCCAATGTCAGACACACATCCATTTACAAGTCCATTCAAGGTATGAACGAAATCGTAGGCACCTTATTCCTCGTCCCATTTGTCCAATATAGGAGAGAAGTCCTCGCATATCCAATCGATCTCCAAATACGTCTGGATGATCACCACTTATTACCTTGTCTTGGGTGTACAACCCAATCAAGACATCAGTAATCATCCAAACGACGTGAAGATCTCTTGTTTTCAACCATTGTCTTCATTGTCGACTTTTAGTCATTGTCGTATCAGTTATTCGAAATGGAATAAACCCGGTCTTTCGAAATAAATCGCGTATTTTATAATCAATAATCATGTGCAATAAAAACACATCATACGCCTCATTCCATTCCAGAATATTCTTTTATTGAAATAATCACATCTTAGGGAAAAGGTTTCCATTAATTTTATCAAAGATAAGTTCTTTTAAATTTTTTCTTTAATCTTCCTTTAGATATCAATTTCAAAAGATTTTATTTTATCCTTTAACAATTTTAAACCAAATTAAGGTTTATAAAACTAGTCAGGATTATCGAGCCTTATCGAAGTAATCATTTATTTTATTATCCCAATCCCAACCTATTCATCCCATGGAGAAAAACTGGTAGTACTCCATATCTAACACCCGCGGCATTATCGGAAAGATTAATTACCATTTTACATTCGAATCTAATTAAAGATTTAACTATCACCTGGAGTAAAACTAGTGGTACTCCATTCTCGATCATTTAATGAATTCGATAAATTTAATTATCCCATTCTCATTTTAATCTACCTAAAGATTTATTAAAACTCTAGTTCAATTTTAATCTCCAAAAATCATTACTTAATGATTATTCAATCTTTTAGGAAGTTAATCCTGTCTTTAATTGGGTTAAAGAACCAATGTCATTTAAAACACAGTTCATGATAAACCCAAATCATGTTCCATTAAATTCCAATTATATGTATTAATTGGAAAACTTTACTTTGGAAAATTTCCAATAAATCTTAATAAAAAGATTTATAAATTCCAAATCATATCTTCACTGTTAATTGGGTTTTAAGAACAAATGTTATTTAAAACATCGTTCACAATGAACCCAAAATCATTTTCTATTAAATTCCTAATTTATATTTATAAATTGGAAAACTTCATCTATCTTAATTAAAAGATTTATTCTTTTCTTAATGGGGTTTAAGAACGGTGTTACTAAAGACACCATTCACAACAAACCCCAAATTCCAATTTGATATTAAATACAAGGCTCTGAATAGAAATTAATATCGGCTTATATTCAATACCAAATTCTGAAACCAACGGATATTGTATTAGGAATAACGATACCTATATCTTCCAAATTCCTCAACAATATCTGTACAATCACAAAATCCAATATCGAAATATTCCGAGGATTATTACCATTCAAATCCTTCCCAATTCATACACTGGAAAATTCTAGTTATTTCAAAACCATTTACAAATCCAATTTATTTATTTAAAAACATTGGAATATTATTCTAGTTAATAACTTGTTCATTTAGATAAAAATATCGTTTATCTTTTCAAACTTAGAATTTTTCATCCAAAATCTTTCCAAATCATTTATTATGATTTTACACAATTTTTCCATATTTTAATAATTTTATTAAGGCCCTTACAGTCAGTTTCCAATAACGGCCACAAAACTGCATCTATACCGACCTTTTCTGCAATTGATTTGGACATAATTAAAAATCCAACTGTTCAAATTTAAATCTCTTATATTCATTGGAAAGATCTTTTCGATACGAACCCAACTATTCTGGTTTTAGGAGAATCCGACAGTCGGATCTCCCGTTACATTAATTCGAAGTTAATGGTTGAAATTCGCGAACAGTCGTTGCGCGGCGCGTTCTATTCAAGACATTTAAATATATAATATATATATCGTCAATTTCCATTTAAAACTTATTTTATAAATTGTTTTTAAATTCATTTTAAAACGATTTCAACTTCATTTTCAATTTTAAATCAAAACTGAATATTTTATATCCTTATAATATTTAAAATGATAAAATTTTCAAAATATCAGATTTTGAAATCAAATCTTTTCGATATTCATTATAAAATAAATAAAATCGATATATAAATCCGTTCGAGTAAAAAAATAGCGATTTCTACTTAATTCGGCTTCACAAATTCATTTTAGTTATGAATATTTCTATATTTTTGTGTCCATCCAAAATCAGACATCAAAATCATAATTTAATTCTTCACTGAATATTGTTTTAAAATATTCGTTATTTTAAAATATTCATTATTTTTTAATCGGAATGCGACTTAATCAATTACCATATAATTCCAGCTATATGGATTTCATACATCGCATGTATTCAACCATAATGATAAATAGTCATTCAACATTCAAGCATCATCCAGAGTGCATTCTATAACTGTATAAGCATTAAAATAAATAAATAATGCTCATTACAGCCTTTCAACCCATCGATTGACATACAACTAAATATTGGGATTAGTGTATGTCAAATATCATCCCAATACCGATGTTGGGTTTTCAAATAACAACGGTCTATTTAAATAAATCATTGGTTAATAAATTTAACCAATTCTAATTCGGTTTGAATTATTTTTCTACTTAACAAATTTTCACTGTTCAAATTATAAATGGATATTTATATCACATTTCAACAACCATAAAGTGTATCCACATGTTTTGAAATATGAGTTTCGGATATTCAAACAACGCTTCTTGTGCAGATAAGTCATGAATAGTTTATGTGTTGAACTCAAGGAATGTCACATACAACAGATAAAAATCAACGCTGGCAATTTCTATATATTTACAGTTATAAAATAAATTAAATAACTGTTCAAATATTTTAGTGAGAGAATTCTCACTTTGATCGGTTTTGAAATCGTTAGATGATGATTGATTTAATCAAATTAAACAAGATGTTTAATTTGACCAAAAATCCTAAGTAGCTCCAAATATGTTCCAGTCAGCTTCACTGCGAAGCTCTCGTCGTCGTGATTCCAACATAAGTTGTTTCGTTGATTTCTGACATCATTTGAATAAGGCATAATAGTTTACACGTTTAATTACACAATTAACTAACATAAAATAATTAGTATTTAATAAAACTTATTTAATTATCCTTCTTCCACACGTTAATTTTCTGGACAACGAAACCAAAAAATCTCATAGCCAACTTTCACCGTCGCACCACCTACCAGGTCGTCGGCCACACATCCACGAGGACCACGACCACCACCAGCAGCAGCTTCGCGCCGCCGCCTATCTCCCCCAACCGCGATGAACTCGGCCCCATGCGCCTTCCCAGAGCCCGTTCGAACGACCGAGCTTTGAAGCAAAAAACCGAGCCAATCGCTAAACAAAAATTCATCAAACCCATGCCAGTTTGAAGATTAATCTTAGCTCTGCTATTTTCGTTTAATGATTTTGGAGAATTATTGAACAGATTCGAAGATTTTAGGGATTAAAATGTTGAGTGAATTCCACCATTGGTTTCTTTGTGGAGGCGCAGACCAAATGATGCAGAAATTTTAGGGATTTAACCCTGTTTTTGATTGGTGGAGAGTTATATATATTTATATATATTAATTTTAATTTTATTTTAATATTACTTAGTTATCGCTCCGAACTCCAATTCAAACCCAACAACTGACGTTCCTAGCCAAATACCCCCATTTCGGACATAATAGAACATGGTTCGTAAGCCAATTCGACTGTTTTGATTAGTTTTCGTCAAAATTAAAATATAAATTAATATAACGATCAATATTGAATTCCAACGTACATTATAATTTACCGGGGCCACATACTGACTCCAAAATTTGCAAAAAAATTAAATCTAGCTATGTTTTGATGATATGGTCCTAACAAAATTAATTTCATCGAATTTGGAGACCATTTGAAAAATGATTTTTTTAACTGATCGATTAAATTCAAACAAAACTGTCAAACGCGTTTAAATTCACCACGCTCACATATTAATTCCAAAAATTATGAAATTTTAAACTTGACTATAATTTGACATTCCAGATCCAACAAAAGTAGTTCCATCAAAAACGGAGGTCGTTTGCAAAATGGCTATTTTTAATAGCTATATATTATATAAAAAAAAAAAATTCCATAGCGACTATTTTAAATTTTAAACTGACATAACTTACAATTTATAAAGTGAAATCTCAATTTCTTACATTCATTAGAAAATCATAGTTCAAAATATTCAAATGTTTTTTGTTTTATCCAAATCTGATTTATAATTAATTTTGTATATTCAATTAAAGTTTAAAATCGAATTTTCAAACTACCGCGCCATTTCAAACTCTTTTTAATAAAATTAAATTTTTATACGTTCTAGATTCAATTTAAATAAATTTTAAATAATTATTCTCAAAATAAATCATTTTAAATCTTTATAATCTACTAAAATAGCTAAAATAAAATTTTTGAATTGGTTCATAAATTCCGGGTTGTTACATTTTAGCTTCAGCCTTCCACCGCAACCAACTGCTCCACCACACACATCCGTACACCCCCTACAATGTAAACTACATACAACCCCAACTTGGAGACTTGTTTGTGCGCATGCGAGCTTGTTGATCAGGTTGCAGACGTGAACCCATTTTTCTGATGCTAAGCCTCTCTTTATTAAAAAAAACGTGAAGTTTGTCTCGCTGGGCATGCACGAGTTCAAGCAAACTTGAAGCTTGTCTCGCCATCCAGTCATGAACCATTTTGTTGAGCCTAGCTATAAGAAAAAATATAAATTAGAAAAGGGACAAAGGGAGAAAGCAAAAAGGAGAGAGACACAAGAGAAGAGGAAAAAAAGAAAAGTGACGACGAGAAGAGAGAGCGCAAGGAGAAAACACGCGGGAAGTATATGGAGCATGCGGGTTGGAAAGTTCCATTTCTGGAAAGCAACAGTGGTTAGAACACTGAATCTAAATTTATTATTTAGTGATTTCAATGTATATTACTCTGATGATTTGAATGGATGCAATAATGGGTGATAATTGTTGATATTTGGCTGCATGAATGTTATAGTAGCAGCTTGTGTGTAATTTGTTGATAATAGTGCAATGATGGATATCGTATTGGATGTGATATTGTGAAAAAGTAATGGTGGTCGATATAAACCGTAAATTGATACACGTTAATGTTATAATGTGTATTCAGAAATTATGTGTTGTGTGCATAAATAAAAAGGAAAGGTAATAATAGTAATTGGTATTAGTTGGTTGGTTAAAATATTATTTAAAGGATACATTATGATGATAATTTATAAATTTAAATATTGGTTAAATAATATTTCGTTATCTAAATTCTTTATTAGCTTAATTTGTTGAAATGTTTAGTATTATGAATTAAGTAGAAAGTTGAATGATATTTCATTCAGTTATTAATTTAATGAAAATGATATAATATTTTATGAATCGAATGCTATTTTGTAAAGTAAATATTAAGTTAAGGAAAATCATTTTGTGAATTCAGTATTGTGTTAATGTAAATTTGAAGCTGAACTATAATCCAAATGATAATTTGATGTTGTGTTATAAATAATTTTGAAAATTGCTTTGAATTTGTAATATTTGATTTTGAATTTAACCAAAATTTTAAATAACAATGTAATTAAATTTTTTCTTTGATATGCTTTGAATTTGAATTATTTGGATATGAAATTCAAGTAAGGTTGAAAAATAATAATTTGAATTAATATTCTAAAATTGCATGAAAAATATATTTAAACTTGCATTATTTTGTTATGAAATTCGATGTAAGTTTAAATAAATATTTATAATAATAAATTATAAATTGCTTTGAATAGAAATTTGAATTTGAAGTTAAAGTAAAGAGTGAAACTTAAGTATGCGGGTTAACAAATAAATTTTTTCTGTTACAGGTTCTGGATCGGTAAAGGGGTGTGTAACTAAGGCAAGGGATGCAGCAACCAGTGCGCTGAACTTACCTGACCAACATTTACTTACCTAGTCGGGTAAAAGAGAAAATTTTAAAATGAATCTCGAACACCGTAAAATGGTAACTATAATAAATAGTTTTTCAATTTAAATTTGTTTAAAAATTGGATTAGATGAAAGTGACCTTCAGATATTTAATATAAGTTCTATAGATGATGACTAATACTATCTAAGGAATTAAACGGTAGAAATATCGTAACTCCGCTTATAGTCTCAGTTTAATACCAATACATATATTGGATATATGAAGTTTCGATCTTTATCAAATCATATATCTAATAGAAATCGTTTGGATTTAAATTGAATGATATGATATTAACATTGTTTACCCGAGTAAAACTTAGTTTAATTATGGAAGTTAATGTGGAACTAAGCAAGCGAAAGAAATAAGGTGAATGTCTTTGAAATTGATCGGATTAACTCAAGATTATCGGAATTAGTTATACTCTTTGAATATGAATACAAATTCGAGTTGTCGGCATGGAAAGGGAACAATTCTAGTCTAAAGTATTTGCATATGTAAATAGGTTTTCAACTATTCAAACATGATTTTTTTTAATTTCAAAGATATTTAAATAAGACTTATTTTATTTAAAGGATGTGTATATATTTTAAAATATTCTATTTGCATACTTCTTCAAAACTTTAATATATAGTATGAAATTATTTCAACCATTTCTATTTTAATATTTCTAATTATATGTATATTAGTTTATAACAAATTTACTATTTCAAATATTCTATTTAATTAAATTGGGAATTGTTTTAGTCCTGAATCCTTTGATCCAAATATAATGAGTCCGTGTTGAATGAATACAACGAATTTGAATTAAAGAATTATTTTAATTGTGATCCTTGGTTTATAAACAATGGTTTGGAAATAAAGTTAAGTGGAAGACTATTTGAATTTATATAAACGATCATTAGAAAGAATTAAGTTATGTATATGTACGATGGAAAGAACTTTATTTGAAATGTGTATTCCATATGAATCGCTGGTTATTTGGAAAGACCGGGATTGGAATTTAATTTTCGAAAACCATTCCGAATAATTGTATGACAAAATATATAAAGACATATAGATGGCGATTGAAAACCGTGGTTCTTCACATTGAGTGGGTTGCCTGCTGATTTGTTTCTTTACTGAATAGCTACAGTATAGAGATGGTCCTATTACCAAAGTGGCAGTAAGCCCGAACATATTTGAAGAAATTTCGGATTGCAAGGGCCTTCGCACTCAAACTTGACACGTGAAATAAGGTGCCTTCGTCTTCGTTCGAACCCGGAACGAACTTGTTTGGATATGTGGCGGTTAGATTGTATACATATACATAATCTCTATATTGAACTTGAAATCTTCGGCAGTGGTTCTACCTGTGAAACCTAAGGGAATAAATAATATATGGTGTCCGATGTCTGGATGAAAACTGAGATATATACTTCGCGCTATGTATTCAGCGTCCATTGTCTGGATGTTAACCGGGAGATACTTAGCTTCGTGTCCTTGATTGATCTTTCATGTCAGGAACCATCTTGTTGACAATCCAATAACCAATACGAGCCTCTCGCTTTGTTTGTAAATTACGTAGGAGGGTATAGTAACTATGCTTGCTAGATTTGTAAATTTATTTGCAAAATGATTTAAAGTGTTATAAGTAGTAATAATACACACCATCGACATATATCATGGATTTGACATTACAAGGCTAAAACTCGTCCGTATGTGCAATTGCATTTGCATTTATTTTTGGTGTGTTCGGGGCGAGCCTTATAATAGTCACATTTTTTAAGAAACTTATGTATGACTTATGCACTTGTAATCATAGGAGTAATTTCGTTCCGTATTATACGATGTGATCCTGTGATTTACTGTAATATAAAGTAAAATATTTTATATTCTCACACCAGTCCCATTACTGACATGGAGTTTATTGTTCCTCCCTAAACTATGGGTGCCCATAATTTTTCAGAGACAACTATGTTTTAGTTTTGCAGTTATAGATCCTTGGAGCAAGATTCAAAGCGCTTTTGGGTTGGTGCTTCGAGCTAGTGTTGGAGTTCTTCCACTTTACCAAATTGTTCCTTCCGCTATAGTTTTCTTTTCCGCTGTGTATTTTATTGAAACTATGATGATGTAAACGTTGATGTAATCAAATGTTGAGTAAGAAAAGTTTATTTTTATTTTGTTCTAATGTGTATTACTTTAACACCTCCACTCTAGTATACTTATCCAGAAACGGTGATGCCACACATAAACCATGGTGCTAATAGAACAATATCACAACTTAACAAAAGCTTGTCGAAATATAAAATCATTCTTAGTACATGATTTTAAATGGAAGAGCAATTATAGATCATCCCATCATAGAATATGGTTACAAAGATTCACGAGTCTAATAATTAAACATAGGATTACATAAAAAGATAATCTACATAATATAAGTCTTCGCTTCAAAGCATCCAACTAACCATCTATACCTGAAAAGTTTTTTAAGTGTAGCATCATGAGCAATACAGACCCAGTAAGATAGTTATTTAAGTTTAGTTTTCACATCATTTCTTAGTTGGTTGTATTATAGTTTAATCATCACTCTTTACTTCGAAGGTTTCATCATTCCAAAGTTTAAAACAAAAAATCAAGGAAGACTTCGAAATATTAAATCAAACAAATTTAAGATAACTTACTTTCATCAAAACTCAGAATTTATCCAATATATAGTTATAAATCTAGACGACACCCTCAACTTGGTTTAGATGTTAGGATATATTATCCTATTGCGATCGGCATCCCGTCATCAAATAGGATGTACTCTACTCGGATCAATACCTACATAGAGTAATAGTGCACTACCCAAGATCTATTGTCTTATACCGCACCCCATCGAAGAAATATAATTAAGAAAATGATTCCCAAAAATAATCTTAAATTACTTTATATGGGACTCCACTCTTTGGCAAAGACAGAATTGGTGCCTCTGTCAATCTTTTCTTTAAGGTTTCAAATGTTATCTTACATTTTTCATCCCAAATAAACTTAGTTTCCTTACGAGTTAGTTTTGTTAATGGAGATGCTATCTTTGAGAAATCTTGAATAAATCTTCGGTAGTAACCAGCTAATCCTAGAAAGCTTCGAACTTCTATTGGTGTTGTCGGAGGATTCCATTTCAACACCGCCTCAACCTTTGATGGGTCTACTCCTATTCCATTCTTTGAGACAACATGTCCAAGAAACTTTACTTCCTCTAACCAAAATTCACATTTACTAAATTTTGCGTATATTTGTTGCTCTTTTAATGTTTGGAGACATAAATGAAAATGACATTCATGTTCCTCCTTTGTCATAGAATAGATAAGGATTTCATCAATAAACATAATAACAAAATGATCAAGATATGGACAGAACACAAGATTCATTAGATCCACGAATATTGTTGGTGCGTTGGTAAGGCCAAAAGGCATCACCAAGAATTCGTAGTGTCCATATCGTGTTTAGAAAGTTGTCTTTGGAATATCTTCTTCTTTTATTCTTAATTGATGATACCCAGATCTTAAGTCAATTTTCAAAAATACAGTAGCTCCTTGCAGTTGGTCAAATAAGTCATCGATCCGAGGTAATGGATATTTGTTCTTAATTGTTACCTTATTAAGCCCTCGATAATCTACGTATAAACGAAATGTCCCATTATGCTTCTTTACAAACAACACTGGTGTTCCCCAAGGGGATTTACTAGGTCTAATAAATCCTTGATCCCCCATCTCCTTGATTTTTCTCTTTAATTCTTGATTTTCCATAGGAGACATATGATAAGTTGCTTTAGCAATAGGATTTGTACCAGGGATTAAGTTGATGCAAAAATCAATTTCTTTTTTTGGTGGTAACCCTGGTATTTCTTGAAAAACTTCTTTAAATTCCTTTACTATTGGGATTTAATCCACCATTTGATTCTTATCCTCGATATTAATATGAGCAATATATCCAGAAATAAAAGCGTCTTCAACTTTATCACATGAGTAAACAAAGGTTTCATACTCTCGAATTGTCGAACTTATGGTTTTGTTGTGGCAATTCAAGATAGCTTGATATTCTGTAAGCCAATCCATCCCAAGGATGATATTAAAGTGTTCCATTAGAAAGATAATTAAATTAGCCACCATATCCTTACCGTTAAAGTTAAGGATACAGTTCCTACATACACTCTCAAGTTTAGTTCTCCCTCCTACTACACTATATACTATCAAAGGATTTGATAGTTGCTCAATAGGTAATCCTATCTTAGCAACAGATATTTCAGATATAAGAGAATGTGTTGCACCAGTATCGAATAAAATTCTTGCTAGTAAGTCAAAAAGAAACACAGTACCTTCTACTTGAGCTTGTCCAGAAACAGCTCCATACACTCGTCCTTATTGTCCCTTTTTGTCCTTCCTCGGCTTCTTGCAATTTCAATTAATATGTCCAGGTTCATTGCAATAATAACATACAATTGGCTTTGTACAATTCGGAGAAATGTGTCCAGTCTCATTGCATCGGAAACATCTCTTCACTTTATCAGGCTCCTTTTCCTGTCCCATTGGTCCTTTGCTCCCTCCATTTGGTTTCTTCTTCTTCTCATCTGGTTTTTTTGATTGTTAGAAAGATTGTTTGGTTTCCTTTTATTTGAAACCTTCCTTTCTTGTTGGAACTGAAGATAGTCTTCTTCCAGATTTAATGCTTCAGCTACTATCATCTAATAAGTTTTATGTCTATCACCAATAACATGTCTTCTTATGGGGGAAATTAACCCTTCCGAAAATTGTCTAGCTTTCTTTTCAGGTGTATCAATTAAGTGATTTCCAAATCAGGATAGTGCTTCAAATTTATTTTGATATTGAGCTACTGACATACCTTCTTGAGTAAGATTTTGAAATTTTGTCTCCATCTTCTCTCTCTCATTCTTTGGAAAATACTTATCCAAAAACTTCACCTTGAATTCTTCCTATGTCATATGTTCCATCTCGTCTAGACTAGTTTTTGTTCGAACTAGCTCCCACCAATTTCGAGCTTCCTCTGATAATTGAAAGACAGCCAACTTCCTCTTGTCTACTTCATTACATTCCAAAACTTCAAATATATCCTTTAGATGTTGGATCTATTGCTCTGCCTTAACTGGATCTGCATCTCCAACCAATTTGTCAGGTTCCAAACTTTTAAAATGGCTTAAATGGTGGTTTGTTGAAGATGTTGAAGAAACTTGCTCCATCTGCTTGTTAAAAGATGCAAATAGTTCCATAGCATCTGTTTGTGCGGAGGACTGAGCCGTTTGACTTTGATTTGTTGAGTTATTTTGATTTTCCATGACCTTCAATAAAAATATCATGTTATGGTCACAGATGAAATACACCTTTAGTTATAAAGAATATCTAATAACATACTCAATTCATGAACACACAAACATATTATATTACTTATAACCCTATTTACAAAATTTGGGTGTTTATGCACAACCTCCCCCAAAATATAGATAGTCATCCATACTACGTGATATATTATCTAATATTAACTTCATATTTCATTCGTAATCTATCACTATTATTTCCTTTGATGAAGAAGGGCCTGTTTCCTTGTTTACTGCTCGAGAAGGTCCAGTGACTTCTTGAGAGTAATCATTTGAGAAAACTGTCTCAGACTCCTGTTCATCATATTGTTCCACTATTTTATTTGGAATTCGATTACGTCTTATATTACCTCCTTGTGGTGGTAATGCTCCTTCTTGCCTTAGATATTCTAAAGCATCTCCATAGTCAGTACGTTCTGCCAGTTTAATTGCCATTGCAAAGGGTTTCATCTTCTGGCGCAGACGATAAAGAACAAAATCTCTTTTTAAACCATCTTCATAATAGTTGGCTCTATGATAAACTTCGTGTATTTCATCGAGGAGTAGCTTTCCTTTTAAGCACATGCTTTTTTGTTGTACGACTTGCAGCAACTAATCGTTCGTTTGGTGTGGTGGTGCACTTAACACTACCCCATGTATCCCCCGTACACAAAGTTCTATTGCTAGTTATAACTTATAACTGCACATAGTCATAAAGATGTCAATAATTGTATAAACTTCCTATTCCGACAAATTAAATTGTGAAACTGTAAAGTTTTTAAAAGCACCCTTTAAACCTTGGCTCTGATACCAACTTTGTAACACCCCCACTCTGGTATACTTATCCAGAAGCGGCGATGCCACACATAAGCCATGGTGCTAATAGAACAATATCACAACTTAATAAAAGCTTGTCGGAATATAAAATCATTCTTAGTACATGATTTTAAACGGAAGAGCTATTATACAATCATCCCATCATAGAATATGGTTAAAAAGATTCACGAGTCTAATAATTAAACATAGGAGTACATAAAAATATAATCTACATAAGATAAGTCTTCGCTTCAAAGCATCCAACTAACCATCTAAACCTGAAAAGTTTTAAGTGTAGCATCATGAGCAACACAAACCCAGTGAGATAGCTATTTAAGTTTAGTTTTCACATCATTTCTTAGTTAGTTGTATTATAGTTTCATCATTACTCTTTACTTCGAAGGTTTCATCAATCCAAAGTTTAAAACAAAAAATCAAGGAAGATTTCGAAATACTAAATCAAACAAATTTATGATAATTTACTTTCATCAAAACTCAAAATTTATCCAATATATAGTTATAAATCTAGACCACACCCTCAACTTGGTTTAGATGTTAGGATATATTATCCTATTGTGGTCGGCATCCCGTCATCAAATAGG
This sequence comes from Allium sativum, assembly GCA_030737875.1. Lineage (NCBI taxonomy): Eukaryota > Viridiplantae > Streptophyta > Magnoliopsida > Asparagales > Amaryllidaceae > Allium > Allium sativum. Next base: position 634,550,324 of record CM060918.1, read on the forward strand.
ATGTACTCTACTCGGCTCAATACCAACATAGAGTAATATTGCACTACCCAAGATCTATTGTCTTATACCGCACCCCATCGAAGAAATATAATTAAGTAAATAATTCCCAAAAGTAATCTTAAATTGTTTTTCTTTGATATTGAATAAAGTTCTAAATTATTTCTAAATTCAAATAATTTCAAATTAAAATTTGAATTAACCATCCCGTCCATCAGATCAGTTAGGGATAGCCAGGGAGAGCAGGAAACTATATTTTCCAAACTCAAGCCAAGACAGTATCATATCTGTCACCCTAGAACATTCCAGTCATTCATTTAGAAAGATACTTTATAAATATGTGTATTCGTGCAACAATTAAGGTATTGTATTAATAATGGGCAAATCTCCTACCTTTAAATTCATACTTTTTAAGGGTCTAAGACAGAACCAAACTATCTCAAATTATTCTAATCTATGTTGAGAAGAACCACGAAACTATTTGAATAAAAGAAAAAGGTAGCATTTAAAAAAGTGCTATAAAAAGTTTCAGCATCCATAAAATTAAAATTGCAGCGTTTTAAAAGTGTTACGACAAGTTTTGGATGGTTTTAGGCTCAAAACAGCTATCCACAACGTTTCAGGCATGTTATGAAAAGTTCTGGGTAGTTTTAGGCTTAAACAACTATCTACAGCGTTTCAGGCACGCTATGAAAAGTTCTGTTCATGTTCAAGGCTTTATAATCAATTTAATGAAAAGACAGCGCTTTAGAAGTGCTATAGAAAGCTCTGTTTTGACACACTTCAGCATTGGAAACATTCAAAAATCGTTTCAAATTTCCAAAGTGTTTCAAATTTCAAAAAATCGGTTTTTCCCAGTTTTTGGGTGAAATGTTTGACATTGTTTCTCTATGATAAAAATAGATTTTGACTCCAATTTTTTTATAGAAAGAAGCTATCTTTGTCTACTTAATTATCATAAAAATAAACCCTTAAAATTACTTATCTACTAAATAAATAAAATTTAACAATAAAAGGCATTTTTAACATGTCCATTTAGGGCTGATATTTTACCTTACTTTGCATCCAATTTTTGGGTATGCAAATGGCCGAATTAGGAAAAAAAGGGCGAGGTAAACGCCTTTTGAATTAGCTTTCCAAATTGACAAAGAAGTCGTAATTCCATTAAGAATTGAAAAAGCTATGCCCAAAATACCGAATGTCATTTTCAGGGGTTCGTATCCAAACATTCATTCATAAATTTTTCAACTTTTCTTTAAAATATGAAGTGAATACATGAACTTAAATAGTTTTTCTCACCTTGTACTTGAATCTTGTACTTATCCTATTACCTTCTACTAAACTTCTCCTCTTTATCTTGTTATATTTTTGTTTTCAAAATGTATGAAATGAAATTAACCTTTCCAACCTTTATATAGTAGTTTTCAAGGCTAATTTGGTAATTTAGTTTTGGACACTTGTCCTCCTTATCTTCATGCAGTCTTTAGGATGAAGACACATGCATACTTAGGTGTCTTTAGATGTTTCTACACATAGACACCTAATGTGTGTATGTGTCTTGACCTTATTTACTTACAAGACATGTGTTCCTTTCATTTTATGACACGTGTCCCTATCATTTTAAGCCATTTTTCATATTCTAGAATTCGTGCACATATACCATTTGTATTTTATTTATAATCTATGTGTTATGTATGTATTTATACATATATATACATATATATGTATGTATTTATCATACTTAAATATTTGAATCGGATTTAACTAATATATTCAAAATTTATAGAAACTTTTACATACGAGATTTTTTTTTGAATTAGGCTGTTACAATTACCCTAGAGAATCCAATTTTCAAATGTTTTGGAGTTGGTTTAAACATCGACTCAAGGCAGTTGGAAGTTGGGTCATCACAATGAATGTCTTTGTGACACCCCACGTCCGTTAATGTCAGTCACAAAGGGAATGCATTAAATTTCATGAAGCGTTATAGGTAAACAGACACAGAATATTACAAGACAGATATATAGAATAACAGTGGAATAAAAACATTATTTATCATAAGATACTGTGGTCCAAAAACATCACATGCCTAAAACATAAAAGCCAATTACAACATAAAAGTTACTATCTTGTACTTCAAAAATATCAAAGTACATAAAAGAAGTAAAATTCCCCAAGAACAAAATATAGCCATAGCAACAAGGACAGGAGCTTGAGCCATACATATCAGCAGCTCTAGAAAAAGTAAGCAGAATCACGGTCAAGCCTAAGTGTTTCCTCCCTGAGAACCTGGGGGGAACGAAAGAAAGAAGGAGAAAACAAAAGGGCCAGACATAAAGTCTGGCGAGTCCGGTGACTTTCAGCAAGTAAATAAATAAAAGTAGCATGACAGACATATAAAGTGGATAAGAGAGATCACTACATAAATGGCAGGTGTGACAAGGTAGACAGGATAAGGTGTATATGCTTCTAATGATTACTTTGCACTATTACTGGTATAACCAGAATGAGATGATCCCTTCTACTATAAGGTGGTAGACTTAGGGAATATGTCCAAATGTACCCTAACCACTACCCTAATCGATCGGCTCCCTACTCCGTAATTACTCTGCGCCGGCCCCACGGTAGGATGTATCACGTCCTAAAGTGGCAACCCCTCACTAATATGCATAGCCCCATATCTACAGGTGTCACGGTCGTCTTATCCCCCTCTGCCCGGCTCATGCACGCACATGGCCCGGTCGGTTTGCACCGCCCACACCGTCCTCCATGTTTGGATCTCTTATAATCAGTCAGTAAGCGTGCCCCTTCTCCGCCTAGTACGGAGTACTTTGTTTGATACCTACTCCGGGTTACTGACTGAAATGGGCCCCACACAATATGATACAAGCTCTCCCCTTTGTCTTGTATCCCCACTAGGTTTTCTTCTGCTATGTATATCACTATGTGTCTTTAATTACATAACTCTATTATTTCTACAAGTTATGCTTACCCTAAAAGGTGCCTTTAATTATATAACTTTATTATTTCCTCCGGTTATGTATACCACTAGGTGTTTTTAATTACATTACCTTCTCGGGTTAAGTTTGTGGGCCTATATATAAATATTACCCACTCCCTCTAGATTTGCTTAACCCATCCACTATCTAACCAATTTTACTTAACCCTAACTTAAGTTCATAATCATACAATCCCTATGGATTAAATTAGGTTAAGTAGTCCAATTCATTACCATGTCCATTTATGGTTCATAATGGGTTGGACCTCCCACATTACGCCTACAACGTGTGAATGCTGGATATGTCGGTCGGGTTCGGGCAGACTTATTCCACAGTTAGGCCTAACCTCGTGTCTTAGCCCGATTCATATTTGCGCACTTTCATTAGGTTCAACATTAATGGCTGCAGGATATGTCGGTTGGGTCCGGGTAGACTTCCAACACTTATGTAACCTAATCTCGTATCATAAGTGCAATTACAATTCCTAATTGTAATTACTAGACATTTCATTTTTTATCCAATTCTTACCTATGTCTTGATAGGTGATTATGTCCCTTTTCCCAATTATATCCATAATTGATTTTATGACAAATTTATTCATATTCATTACTCCAATTAATAACCAAATTAACATTCAAATTATGTTCAATTAACCCTTTTTCCCCCGTTCCCTAACTAACGCATTCATAAAATTGGCGGGATGCCTAGGCTAGATAATAGCCTAGTCATAAACGATAAAAGGGAAAAAATAATAGGAATATGACAGAATTGAATGTTTTAACATAACTTGGCCCAAACATAAACTAGCATGGTGATAAGGTGGACATATAGGCATAAACAGATGAACTTGTGGCAGTCAATTAATTCTTAACATAACTATGATGTCACAATGATCATAACTAGATCTAAATTAACAAATAAGATGTCTAACTAGTTTAGATCGAAATGATAGGCACAAAGTGATAAACTAGATTTGATTAACAATTCAAATGTCCACATAATTTAGATCCAACGGTTTAATAGTGGATCTACCCAAATAAGGCTTAAGGTTCACATCATGGCATGTCACAGAAGTTACCATAGATCTAACAAGATAGAAATTTAGATCAATAATTAAAATAGATCTAGCACAAATCATAGAATTCCACAAAGGTTACAATAGATCCAACAAGATAGAGGTTTTGATCCAAATCCTAACCAATTCAGAATGTCATATGTTTATGATTTACAATGGATCTGATATAACTTAGACATATGAACAAATCCAAGTCATAATTGTGTCATATTTACATTTAAATATTCAAATCTAAAAGCAATTAGAAACTCACGGCGTTAGGATTAGAAAATAGAGAAAGAATGGACCTTGAATCTCTAGATTTGATTTGCAAAACTAATAGTTGAAGAAGATAATGGGTTCAGTTCATACAACGACAGAGTTTGGCCACAAGAATTCTCAATGTAGAAAATATGAGGAATGGCCATGTATATATAGCTGCCAGACCCCCTGAAACCGACTGCCACATCATCCCTATGGGTGTCGAAACCCATGTGGGTGGGTCGACCCATGGGTCGACACCCCTTAAGGGGGGTCGACCCCGGTGTCGACGCCCCTCTAGGGGGGTCGACCCCGGTGTCGACGCCCCTCTAGGGGGGTCGACTCCCTAGAGCGAGAAATATGCCGTCAAATTTCATTTTCAAATTCGAACTGTTCTGGATAAGGTGCTGACTCATATCTGACTCCTATATGACTCATGTGTACATATATATTCTTTCTGCGCGTATACAAACTTAAAACTCTCATAACTTCTTCATATGACGTCTGTTTTAACAAACCAAATGTCTGTCTTGACCAGAATTTCGAAACGGACGCAATGGCATAATCCGTTTTCCTTAATTCTAAATATTAAATTAATTATTGTTTGATTTATCCTCTTTTAGTTTCGTTAGAAATTCGGGGTGTTACATTCTCCCCTAATCAAAGGATTTCATCCCCGAAATCTCTAAGTTGAGAAGAATGCATATCCTACCATCTATCATCCATCTACTCATCCACCAATCACTGGCATCCGTTATCCTTAAAGAATTCTAATGCTTATATGAGTATATGCAAAGGTGTGTGTATATATCCCAATACTAATGTGAAGATCAGGCGGTCTATTGATTCAGTTGACCTCATTAATGCAATGTATGTTAGTGCCATGAATCCAATATATATGCAAATAATCCTATTATAACATATGAGTTCTACATGTTCCTATTATAACATATGAGTTCTATATGTGTGCACATTCATTCGTCCAAGTGCAACATACATATGTTAACTCATCCATTTCCATCCATAAAAGAAAAAAAATGCACACACATTCATATGCAGTATGAGAGTGATTGAGTTTATCTAGTGTCTAATGAGTGTGTATATGCGTCCACAGGAAACCACTAGCAAACACTTGCATCCATCAAACATAACATGTTTCAAACACATGTTTATTATATCCATAGGATTTCTATCTAAAGGTCAAAAAATAATATGGATAAGATAAGATATACTCAAATGATAGAGACAAGCACTGATAAAACTTTGAAAAAGGAGTTAAGAACATACCCTCGAAAAGGAAAGGGTACAAAGCACGAATCTTGTCTTCAGTCTCCCAAGTTGCATCCTCTGGGTTATCTCCCCATTGAACCTTTAGCAACTTGATCTCTTTATTGCGTAGCTTCTTAACTTCTTATCCAAGAATATGGGCAGGGACTCGCTTGACTGTCGCATCCTGTTCCACTTCGACTTCTTCCAGCACACTCGGCTCAACAATTACTGCGGAGTTATGGAGGCACTTCCGCGGATGGGAAACGTGGAAAACATCATGAACCCCAGATAGATTTTCTATGAGCTTTACTCTATAGGCCATTTGACCAATCCTCTCGGTTATGGGAAATGGTCCCATAAACCTAGGTGCCAACTTCCCTACTGATCCGAAGCGAACCACATTCCTCAGAGTTAATACTTTGATAAAAACTAAGTCTCCCACTTCAAATTCGATGTCGGTTCATCTCTTTTCTGCATAGGACTTCTGCCTATCTTAAGTTGTCTTCATCCACCGTCAAATAAGGTCAATCTTTTCGGATGTTTCTCTAACCATATCTGTTCCAAGTAATAATCTTTCTGTAGATTCCCACCAACAAGTTGATGATCTACAGGGTCGTTCGTACAATGCTTTGAAGGGTGCCATGCCGATGCTGGACTGATAGCTGTTGTTATAGGCAAACTCTACTAAAGGAAGGTGCTCTTCCCAAGTCCCTCTGAAGTCTAGGATACACAGCCTTAAAAGATCCTCTAGAATTCTGTTCACCCTCTCTGTCTGTCCATCGGTCTGAGGATGATAAGTGGTGCTCAAACACAACTGTGTACCTAATGCTTCTTGCAAGCTCCTCCAAAATTCGCTGGTAAAATGGGGTGACTATCGCTTACGATGCTGGAAGGCACCCCATGAAGACGAACTATCTCCTTTCTTCGATCTCGGCAAACCATCTATGAAATCCATGGAGACGCCCTCCCATTTCCACTGAGGAACCTCCAAAGGATGAAGTAGACACCGGGCTTCTTTTGCTCAGCTTTAACTTGCTGGCAAACTAAACATTAGGAAACAAATTCGGCCACATCTTTCTTCACCCTAGCCCAAAAGAAAACCCTCTTCATGTCTCTGTATATCTTATCACCGCCTGGATGAATGGTCATCTTAGAATGGTGGGCTTCTTCTAGGACTGCCCTTATCAAGCTTCCAGTTTAAGGAACACAAAGCCTTCCATCTCGTCGCAACCATCCTTTTCATCTATGGCATATCTACTGAGGTGACTAGAAGTCTCCCCTCTTCTGAGCTCCCCCATGATTCTAAAATCTGTGGGTCACCTTGTTGCGAAGCTCCTATTAGGCCCATAAGAGTTGGTCATATCTCCAAGGATGCAAACAAATCAGGCAAAATCTCGATGGAGGGTCTAAAATCAAAAGCTTATATGAACTCTAAGTTCTTTCTTTCCACAAACAGAGGACTCAGGGCCATCCTCTGCATACTTAGTGCATCTGTCACCACATTACCCTTACCAGGGGTGTAGGCAATCTCAAAATCATAAGAAGCTAGAAACTCCATCCACCGTTGTTGCCTTAAATTGAGATCTTCCTGCAAGAACAAATACTTGAGAGATTTATGATCAGTGTATAACTCGAAATTCTCTCCAAGTAAATAATGACACCACGTCTTTAACGCGAATACTATGGCAGCTAGATCTAGATCACGAGTGGGGTAGTTCTTTTCATGAACTCTCAACTGTCTACCCCCATAACATACTACTTTCCCTTCTTGCATTAGAACCACACCAAGCCCTGTACCACATGCATCAGTGTAAACAGTAAACACTTTACTCCCATAAGGCAAGGTTAAGGCTGGGGCTGTTGTCAGAGCGCTCTTAAGTCGTTGGAAAGCAACGTCACGGTTTATATCCCATGAAAATGCCAAGTTCTTCTTCGTCAGCCTGGTGAGTGGGGCTGGTATCTTCACGAAGTCCTTAACGAACTTCCCAGTAACCTGCCAACCTAAGAAAGCTTCTCACCTTGGTTCCATTTTTAGGAATCTACCAATATTGCACTGCAACCACCTTGGCGGGATCTACAACTATCCCTTCTTTGGAGACCACATGCCCTAAGAATCTCACATCTTTTCTCCAAAAGTATAATGCATTTGGAGAACTTCGCCTTAAGCTAATGGTCACAGAGAGTTATCAAAGCTTCCCTCAAATATTGGGCATGCTCTTCTTCTCTTTCAGAGAAGATCAAAATTTCATCAACAAAAACTACAACAAATTTATTTAGGAACTCCCGAAACACCCTACTCATCAAATTGACAAAATAGGCGGGTTCATTCGTCAGCCGAAAAGGCATAACCAGCCATTCAAAGCAACCATCTGGAGTTTTAAAAGCAGTTTTATCTATGTTGTCCTCAGCCACCCTCAACTGATGGAACGCCATGGATAAGTCTAACTGAGAAATTACCAAGGCACCAACAAGCTGATCAAATCAATCATCAATCCTCGGAAGCGAGTGCCTATTCTTCTTAGTGAGTTTATTCATCTCTCTATAGCCAACACACAAATGAAGTGAACCATCTGCCTTAGTCGCGAATACTACTGGAGCACCCCATTCAAATTTGCTTCGTCTGATAAACCCTTTCTCAAGCAGCTCCCCTACTTGCTTACTCAACTCCCTCCTTTCCCTTGGAGCCATGTGGCGCACTGGTAATGCAACTGGCTTCGCATTGTCCACCAAATATATATGAAAGTCAATCTCGTGCCTCGGAGGTAAACACTGAACCTCATCAAAAACATCGAAATAATCTCGGACTACTGGAACAGATTGCAAGTCATCGATAGATGCATCAAGAGACTCCAGGAAACTAAGCATAACCGACCCTTGTGGGTCACAAGAAATCTCAAGGGTCCTCCCATGACAAGTCAGAAGCCTAACGACCCTCTTCTCATAATCCAGAATGGCACCATATGTGGTAAGCCAGTCCATTCCTAGAATCAACCCATAGCCCATAAACCCGAGCACATACGCGTCGCATTCAAACTCGACGCCTAACACGGATATTTTCAAACTCCGACAATTCATAGATAAATGAGGCGAACCACCAATGGGGTTTGAAACAACTACGGGATCCACTACCATACTAGTAATTAAGTGCAGAGATTCAACAATATAACTTGATATAAATGAATGTGAGGCACCAAAATCAAAAAGTGTTCTAATAGGATGGTTTGAAAGAGAAATTAAACCTTCCACAGAAATTTTTCTACCTCTATCAGGAGCACTAATCACGAGATCATGCACCTGCCCTCCAGAAGTTCCCGCCCTTTGACCTTGTCCTTGCGATCCCTGTTTCTTCGGGCACTCCCTAGCAAAATGTCCGACCTCTCCACAATGGTAGCAAGAGTTCTTCCTTCTCTTACAGTCTTTGATCAAGTGACCTTCCTTCCCACAATTGTGACATTTTCTCTTATCCTTGCCTTTGTCATTCTGCCCTCCTTTCTTCTGCTGCTATTGTTGTTGTTGTTGTTGTTGTTGCCCCTTCTTGGGCCACACCTTCCTATTTTGCGATGTCTCCTCAGCCTTTGCTTCCTTCTTTTCTCCCTTGTCTTCCTCATGAATTTGGGCAATATCGACAAGCTTTTCAAAAGTGGTCGCCATTGGAATATGGGACATGGCTTAGCCATGCAGAGGTTCATTCAGCCCTTTAGCAAACTGCAAAGCTCTTTTACGTGGCGTATCCACCAACTCTAACCCGAACCTTGCTAGCTGGTTGAATTCATTCACATAATCTTTCACTGTCAAGTTTCCTTGTTTGAGTGCTAAGAATCTATCTATCTGCATGCTTCTTTCGGCTTGGGAAAGAAATTTCATTTCGAACCTCTGTCTAAAATCTTCCCAAGTTTCCACCGTACGTCCAGCTTGGGTGACTTCCCACTAAAAAGAGGCTTCGTCTTTTAGTAGCCAGGCGACTAACTAAACCTTCCTTCTATCCTCTACTTCAAAGATCATAAACAGGTCCTCGGTCTCCTTGAGCCAATTCCGCGCTTCTACGAATGTCTCGTTCCCATGGAATGGCTTCCCTCCTATAGCACAGAAGTCTTTGCAGATCTAGGCGAAATTATCTGCTCTTGGAGGAGGAGGAGGAATGACTGGTGCAGTTGGAGGAGGAATGTTTCCTTGGCCCTCGGCAGTGCCGTGGCCTCCAGATACCTACGGAACCATCCGGGTATCGTGACGCCCTTTGGGATATTAGGAATGTTTTGTTCCCCATACATGCAGAAAAAGGAAAAGGAAGAAATTTAGACAAAGGACAAAAGGATATTACATATGGCTTTTTGGGATATTTTTTTCAAAAGAGACTTTTCTTTTTGAAAATTCTTTCTTCTAAAACCTTTTTGAAAATAATTTTCAAAAACTTTATTCAATCTGGTAACCTTCAGCTCTGATACCAAGTATGACACCCCACATCCGTTAATGTCACTCACAAAGGGAATGCATTAAGTTTCGTGAAGCGTTATAGGTAAACAGACACAGAATATTACAAGACAGATATATAGAATAACAGCGGAATAAAAACTTAATTTATCATAAGATACCGTGGTCCAAAAACATCACATGTCTGAAACATAAAAGCCCATTACAACATAAAAGTTATTGTCTTGTACTTCAAAAATATAGAGTACATAAAAGAAATAAAATTCCCTAAGAACAAAATATAGCCATAGCAACAAGGATAGGAGCTTGATCCATACGTATCAGCAGCTCTAGCAAAAGTAAGCAGAATCACGGTCAAGCCTGAGTGTTTCCTCCCTGAGAACCTGGGGGGAATGGAAGAAAGAAGGAGAAAACAAAAGGGTCAGACATAAAGTCTGGCGAGTCTAGTGACTTTTAGCAAGTAAATAAATAAAAGTAGCATGATAGGCATATAAAGTGGATAAGAGAGATCACTACATAAATGGAAGGTGTGACAAGGTAGACACGATAAGGTGTATATGCTTCTAATGATTACTCTATACTATTACTAGTATAACCAGAATGAGATGATCCCTTCCACTATAAGGTGGTAGACTTAGGGCATATGTCCAAATGTACCCTAGCCACAACCCTAATCGATCGGCTCCCTACTTCGTAATTACTCTGTCTCAGCCCCACGGTAGGATGTATCATGTCCTAAAGTGGCAACCCCTCACTGATATGCATAGCCCCATATCTACAGGTGTCACGGTCGTCTTATTCCCCTCTTTCAGGCTCATGCATGCACATGGCCCGGTCGGTTTGCACCGCCCACACCGTCCTCCATGTTTGGATCTCTTACAATCAGTCAGCAAGCATGCCCCTTCTCCGCCTAGTACGGAGTACTTTGTTTGATACCTACTCCGAGTTACTGACAGAAATGGGTCCCATACAATATGATACAAGCTCCCCGCTTTGTCTTGTATCCCCACTAGGTTTTCATCGGCTATGTATACCACTATGTGTCTTTAATTACATAACCCTATTATTTCTACAAGTTATGCTTACCCTAAAAGGTGTCTTTAATTACATAACTTTATTATTACCTCCAATTATGTACGAGGTGTCTTTAATTACATAACCTTATCGCGTTAAGTTTGTGGGCCTATATATAAATATTACACACCCCCTCCAGATTTGCTTAACACATCCACTATCCAACCAATTTTACTTAACCCTAACTTAAGTTCATAATTATACAATCCCTATGGATTAAATTAGGTTAAGTAATCCAATTCATTACCATGTCCATTTATGGTTCACAATGGGCTGGACCTCCCACATTAGGCCTACAACGTATGGATGCTGGATATGTCAGTCGGGTCCGGGAAGTCTTATTCCATTGTTGGGCCTAACCTCGTGTCTTACCCGACTCATATTTGCGCACTTAGACCTCTCACATTAGGTTCAACATTAGTGGCTACTGGATATGCCAGTTAGGTCCGGGCTAACTTCCACCTCTAATGCAACCTATATCTCGTGTCATGAGTGTTATTGCAATTCCTAATTGTAATTACTAAACATTTCATTTTTGTCCAATTCTTACCTATGACTTGATAGGTGATTATGTCCCTTTTCCCAATTATATCCATAACTGATTTTATGACAAATTTATTTATATTCATTACTCCAATTAATAACCAAAGTAACATTCAAATTATGTCCATATTAACCCTTTTTCCCTCGTTCCCTAACTAGCGCATTCATAAAATTGGCAGAATGCCTAAGCTAGATAATAACCTAGTCATAAACGATAAAAGGTGAAAAATAATAGGAATATAACAAAAGTGAATGTTTTAACATAACTTGGCATAAACACAAACTAGCATGGTGATAAGGTGGACATACAGACATAAATTGATGAACTTGTGGCAGTCAATTGATTCTTAACATAACTATGATGTCACAATAAGCATAATTAGATCTAAATTAACAAACTAGATGTCCAACTAGTTTAGATCTAGTATGATAGGCACAAGGTGATAAACTAGATCTAATTAACAATTCAAATGTCCACATAATTTAGATCCAATGGTTCAAAAGTGGATCTACCCAAATAAGGCTTAAGTTTTACATCATGGCATGTCATAGAAGTTACCATAGATCTAACAAGATAGAAATTTAGATCAATAGTTAAAGTAGATCTAGCACAAATCATAGAATTCCACAAAGGTTACAATAGTTCCAACAAGATAGAGGTTTTGATCCAAATTCTAACCAATTCAGAATGTCATATGTTCATAATTTGCAATGGATCTGATATAACTTAGGCATATGAAAAAATCCAATTCATAGTCGTGTCATATTTACTTTTAAATATTCAAATCTAAAAGCAACTAGAAACTCAGAGCATTAGGATTAGAAAATAGAGAAAAAATGGATCTTGAATCTCTAGATTTGATTTGCAGAACCGATAGTTGAAGAAGATAATAGGTTCAGTTCAGACACCGGCAGAGTTTGGCCACATGAATTCTCAATGAAGAAAATGCGAGGAATGGCCACGTATATATAGCTGCCAGACCCCCTAAACCCGACTGCCACATTAGCCCTAGGGGTGTCGACACCCATGTGGGAGGGTCAACCCATGGGTTGACACCCCTTAAGGGGGTTGACCCCGGTGTCGACACCCCTCTAGGGGGGTCGACCCCCTAGAGTGGGAAATATGCCGCCACTTTTCGTTTTCAAATTAAAACTGTTCTGGATAAGGTGTTGACTCATATCTGACTCCTATATGACTCATGTGTATATATATTCTTTCTACGCATATACAAACTTAAAACTCTCATAACTTCTTCATACGGTGTCCATTTTACGTAAACCAGATGTCTGTCTTGACTGGAATTTCGAGACGTATGCAATGGCGCAGTCCGTTTTCCTTACTTCTGAATATTAAATTAATTATTATTTAATTTATCCTCTTTTAGTGCCGTTATAAATTCAGGGTGTTACAGTCTTCGTCACTACGCATAGTACTTTCAAATGATATGTTCACATAATCACTAAAATAATGAGAGAGAAAACGAAGCTTCTTCTTTGATGTATGATTTGCAAATTGAACCTACAACTCGAGCTTTCTGTCTCACCTTTTTCTTTGAATGATTTAAATACCTATATAGAATTATTGTAAATTAATTTCTTATACATTACTTAAAACAATATTTAGTTAATTAAATATTATTATACCTTTCAAATGTATACATCCATCCATATTGCACAGGCCCTTGAAGACGTGCTTCTAATGGAAGATGAATAGGTAAATGCTCCATAACATTGAAAAAACCTGAAGGAAATATATTTTTTCCAGTTTGCATAGCAATGTATGAAGTCCTTCCTCTAGTTTACATAGACCATCAATTTTAATGTAGTAAAACAAAACTCTTTATTGAACAGACTAAGTTCTGTTACAACAGTCCAAACTTTTACGGGCAACCTTTGAAAGCGACGGGCAACAAATTTTCCATCATAACATGACAGTCGTGGCTTTTCATCCCGCTAATTTTATTGTTTTTATAGTTGACACATCTACAAAGATTAAAAGATATATCATCCAGGAATCTTAATCCTTCCACCCATTTTAAAAGTATTTTTACTTGATTATTGCCCAGCTCATAGCACGTTTTGGGTTTTTTGGTTTCATTTGGCTTTATATGTAGCTCAAGACGATTACATATTACTTCGATATCACGTCTGGATAAATTGGACCGAATAGGAAACAACTGGATTTTTCAATTAAATTAAACACTTGTTTAATTTTAATGAAATGAGCCGTCTTAAACAACAAATCAGATAAAGGTGAGTTAAACTCACTCAGTTCTCCCCACTTATATTATATATAAGCCGGGTTTTATAGTTGTGTGCTATGGTTGCTAATTGTTAGATTTATGTTAGTTATATAATTATATATTATATGATTTCTGAAATTAAACGTTGTTCAATTTCAGTGAAAAACCAAATTCTTATTCTAACGATAGGAACCAACTGAGGTAACTTACCTTGTTGGTCACGTTATAGTAATATAAACATGTTAAATTAAATGTTTGATGCTAAATTACTGTTATTGGCTGATAATTGAACTTATATCGATATATAGAATTGAATGATATTATTTTGAGGTAACGTATTTGGATGCAGGGAATAACAGGTTGGTGGGATCCAACTGGATTCCTCACCAGTAGTTGTTAATTTTTATATATTATAATATATGTTGAGATAATTGATTTGTGATGCAGGGGTTGATAGGTTGGAGGAATCCAACAGGATTCCTCACTAATATTGATATTTTTTATCAGTATGATTTGCTATGTTCATTTGGATGGGAAAATGGTTTATATTTCACTGTTTGGTACTTTAGCAGATGTTTACCTCTTTAGTACCACTGATAAAAGAATAGATTCTGGAATGGATGTTAAATCGATTACGAACATTTTCAAAGATATATTTATATATTTGAAATACGATGTTTATTCTAAAAATAAACGTCAAAGATTTATTTATGTTTTAAAACTATTTAAATTATAAATTAATTAATGGAAATTCTTGAATATTGATAAATAAATGGTTAAGCAGAGTAAACTAAATGGAAATGTTACAATGATTTCGAAGAAGGGCTTAAGTGATGTAAATGGAATTTTAAACAATTTTAAAATGTTGAAATGGACTGATGGGAATGGAAATGTACGAAGATTGATTGAAAAAAGATTTCTCGAAATTAATGAATGTTTTTCTGCAAACATTGTTTTTAAATATACAAAATATAATTAAGTAATATTTCGTGAATGAGACTAGCGAATAAATAGAATTGGAAATGGAATATTGATTTGGAATGTAACTGGATTTGGGAAAATACTTAATATTTAAGTTTCAAGTCAAGATTTGCCAGAAGAATTTATAAATGGAAATACATATAACTGAGTTATAGGGGGAATGTTATGAAATGGATCTATATAATAAAAGAATTTGTTGAATTAGAATAAATTATTACACTACAAGAAAAACCGCTTATAGCAACGACAATGTCCACTTCTAATCCGTTGCTATATTGGCATTAGCGACGGATTTCTTGCATAATATTGTGGTCGGTAAAAACCATGACGGCAATTGTGCCAGTTTTTGCAACGGAATTTAACATGAGTTTTCCGACAGTTTTCCATTATTTTACCAGTTATATAATAAAAATATAATTTTATTTATTAATTTAATTTTTATTTTACCAACTATTTACCAATGGATAAGTAATCTATACTAAAGTATTATTTATAAAAGGCGTTGGTAAACCCTTAGTAATTTCCAAAAGATTAGCGACTAAAAATTAATTTGGGTACACTTAACCACACATTTTTTGTTGGTAATCAGCCGCTATTCCCCTTCTGATCTGCATATATATATATATATATATATATATATATATATATATGTATATATATATATATGTATTTATGTATTTATATAAGGGGCCGACTATTTGGACATAAAATTAAACACAAAGGGAGAGACACAAAGCCTCCACTGTTGGATTTGTTTGTCTTTATGTGGAGAGTGTAATTCATGGGAGGATCATGTGGTTGAGATTTATTGTGTGCAAATTTAGGTCCTCATTTGGTGTCTAAATAGAGTTTCCCTATATATATATATATATATATATATATATATATAGACATACACACACACACACACACACACACACACACACATATATATATATATATATATATATATATAAATACATACATGTATATATACAACAAACATCATTCAACTGTGAATACTAAATAAATAACATTAAAAAAAACAAAGATAAATTAGCCAAGAATATTAATTTAAAACTAAAAAGAACATTCATAATCACATATAAAAAAACCACAATATCCATACTCTTTCATCAATTCATACACCAATGTGATACTTTATTTCATCATCAGCTCTCAAACGCATACTGCCAATTATCTTCTACCTCTTTCCGGCACTTTTGAGATACCTAACCTTCTGTTCTTCTTATACCAAATATTCATCTCTTTTTCTCGCTACTGACAACATCAAGAAAAAGATGGTCTTTAGTACAGAAATGGTGGATGCAAAATGTAAAATGAGTAGTTAAAAGAAGAAGCTCTTACGTGCTAAGGTTTCTAAATTATAGTCAAGCACTTAACAAACATGAATAGAGTAGAGAGTGCAATTTCAAATTTTATCAGAGAAAAGCAGGTATTCAATATATAACCCTGCAATACATAACCAGTTCTTTCAAGTTTATTTAATAAATAATTCAAAAAAGTTAAATAAATTTGCAGCATTAGAACTAAGCGAAACTGATATACATCCAAACTTGAAAGTACATATTTATTGGTTTATCATCCAATGTTTCAGTGAAGTAATAATTTTGAACGAAAGAGCCTTAACGGTAAAACAAAAACAAACTATACTGGTATAAAGGTAAAACTCAAAGATAAACTTTTTTTTAACCTGCAAATTCATACAACTCCTAGCTCTTTATATAAAGCTAATAACCAATGGGCTATTACTATAAACTATGACAATCTTTACAAATACAATTGCTATCTATGTTAATATCATTAGAAATAGTATAGTTCCTATAAGCTAGACAACCTTACACTACTTCATCCAAGGTCGTCTTCCCTATATCAGATTCCTAACGATCAATGTATTCAATTTACGTACTAACTCAGAACTTAATTTCTGGCCACAACAGTGTTAAAAGTGTGTGTCAATTTGATTCCCAAAAGCATGATAATTAAATAGTCTAACTAAAATATCAAAACAATAACACCATGCTGCAAAACTAAACACCATTTAAACTCCAACATCTCTTAAATTTGAATCAGGCCATCCTACAATACACCCTCCTTACCTTTTTACAATACATCCTATATGTGTACTAGCATTGAACAGGTTTTACTGTAATGATATTAAGAGTGTACATGGTGCAAAGAATGCTGGTATTAAGTGCAAGTCTCATTAAAATTTAAATTGTTCACATCATACTTGTACAGTACAAAAGAAAGTATAGGTGAGTTTTGTGGAATAGAAAATGGATTGCATATTCTTTTGTTTTATCAAAGAGTAGATGACTAGTTTGCACATTATTGCAAACATTGTGAATTACCAAATCCTACTAAAAACCAATAACAGTAGACTAAGGGGATTTACTAATGTGAAGTAAAACTTGTCTGTTAGCTATCAAACAATTATATCAAAATTGTTATATGGTTTTACCTAACCACAGCTATCATAGAGTAAATATTGGATCAAAGTTTAAGAAGTATGCATTTATAAGAAGAAGTGAAAACCAAATTTATATAAATAATCATAATTTTATCCAATAAAACCATATGTCTAACAGTAACATCATCAAGCATAGTTAATCAAATTCTGATCCATATTTATATCATGTAATTGTTTTTCTTAACCGTTTATACATTTGAATTATCTAACAAGATGGCAAAGAAAATATTAAAATCACTAACACTGTGTTTTGATGTTTTGACGTAATAATTCTATTTCTATGTTTGGACGATGCAATCATCGATCATGCAAGCTGATTGAAAATTTATCAAATCCAGTTTAAAAACTACATAATAAGAGGGCATTGTTGTAAAATATATAAATGTTGTGAATATGCTTTTATTAGTTCTCTGTTTAGTCCCATATCATGGGAATAAGTTAAAAATTAACTCCAAACCAATATATAAAGGAGCCAATGTAATAGAAATAATGACACATCTGAATGAATAGAAATGTCTTCTCTCCCTTGTTTCTTCTGTTCTGTGTTCGTTTTATGACACATTATCAGCACGAAGCTCTAGATACAGATCAGATCTAAGTTGATGAAAGCAAGAACTACAGATTTAGATCTAATGCTTATGTTAGGTTTGATTATTAGATTCACGACTTAATTTGTTTAATCTTCTCTTTGTAAACATCTGGATTCAGGTATGGCTTCCACTAATTCATTTTACTTTCTCTCTAATTTATTCTCAATTAAATCAATATGGGGTCATCTATTCAAATATGGAATTTCATGATATGTCAATCTTCAAGTATATAGAAATTCCAACAAGTGGTATCAGAGCCGCCCATAACTGATTTTATTGAGAAATTTTCTGGTTTGAAGAATATATGAAATTAAGATTTGGATGTTTACAGTTTGTGGTTTCATCCGATATTTTTCTTGATTCAGATCTGAACATATAACTTATGTTTCCACTTGCAAAATTTGATTTGCTTTTGCATTGAAAATCAAAGGTTGAATTTCAAAACTCTTTTGGTTTCAAAAGATAGATCTAAAAGATTAAAAAAATTTAAGTTAGTTTTTTTTGGAAATAATCTGAATCGCTCTAAAAATTGGAAAACAAATTTTGTCAGTCATAACATAAGTTATTGCATATTATTCTGAATCACTTAGAAAGAACATTTTGAATATGTTATGAACGATTGTTTTCCTCTACTGTTTATTGATTGAATTTTATGGTTTGAATAATCTAGAACCATTTATGCCAGGAAATCAGCTCCTTGATTTAATTAATTTGGACATACAGTTATATATATGGTATTTGGGATATTTTAGAAATTTTGAATCAAGTATGCATGCCTAGATCTGAGATGAAATGTTTTTTGTTTCATTGTTTTATATATATTTGCAATCAAACCAATTCGCTGTAATATTGCTTTACATTTTTTTGGCCACATAACGGTCCATTGCATTTTTTTATTATAAATGCATTAATTGTGGTTGTTATGGTAATTTCATAAATGCATTAAATGCTTTGGTTATGGAAATTAAGTAATTCAGCTTGTTTCTTTTAGGAAAAAGAAAAGATTTTTTTATTTAATGCATTTATGTTTAATAGATACATATATTTATATGTATGGTGCATGTGACAGATATGCTGCACTTTCATGTTTCAATCAGCATAAAATAAAAGGAGCAATAGTTTGCATATTTATCTAAACTGCATCATTTATGGCTTAGTTAAGTACTCCAATAATAAGCCAAAGGAAAAATGACATAGTAGCATTTTATGTAGCTATACTATGCTCAGATATACAACATAGCTATTATTATGTTCATTAATGTTATTTAACACATTTGTTATGTCATTTATATGTAATTTTTATGTGGCATTAATTCTGGCATTAATTTATGACTTTTTTATGTAATTTATTTATGATGCATTGTATCATATTTATTAAGGAAATGACTATCATATGTGAATAAAAGAAAATCTAGAGGATTTGCTTCCGTTTAAAATATACAATAATAATATGTGAATAATAATAAAACCTAAAGTTTAATTACAGTAATTTTAGAACATATCATATTTCCAGAAGTAATGTTTTTATTGTTTCTTAGGAAAAACTTTTATAAAGAAAATATGCATCCTGAAGATCATATTATGTTAAGATCTAAATATTGATCTTAATTCTGCATACCGGAAGTGAATGCAAAAACATTTTCTGTCATTACATGAAAATTTAGAACCTGTAGTTTCTAAAAAGGCAAGAATTAATTTTGATATAAAAAGAAAGATCTAAAAGATCTTTATATGGGTTGTATATTTTTAATCAAAAAAAATATGTAAATTTTATGTTTGTGATTTTTATGTATAAATTTACAAGTTTTTCAAATCATTCATATTGAAGAATGAGAAAAAAAATCGAATATGAGACATGTAGTTTATTTTTGTTTACAGTTGTGAATTTTATGTACAGATCTATGAATTTTTGAACCATTTATGTTAAAGATGTAAAATGTTGATTATGTGATTGATAAATATATTATATTACCTTATTTTCATAAATGCATTGAATGTTAGAGAATGCATTGTTATGATAATATATTATATTACCTTATTGTCATAAATGCATTGAATGCATTAGTTATTGTTAGTTAATTGATGTATGTTTGTATTTGAAATAAGAATAAACAAATGTATTATTATTCGATGTATTCAGCTAGTAATATCTAATGTTATGGAAGAAAGGATAGAACCACAACCTGAGGTTGTTCAAAGAAAATATTTATACTGGAAGTTGTATAACTCAAAGTCTTGAACATGAAGTCTTATATTATATATTTATATATATATGTATATATGTATATGTATATATATGAACATTTTTGATAAAGTATACAAGTTTGAAATCTTGTCAATTAGCAAAAATGTAAAAGCTTCTAAAATAAAAATATTTTAAAAGATTGAGAACCAGAAGTTCATCATAAATTTATTAAATTGATATACATGTGTATATATATGCATAGGAACTAGAAGCTCCTCAATCAATGAATTTGAAACACTTCATAATTTAAAAGCCTGAAGATTTATTCAAACCATATGAAATAATAACATTACACTTCTTAAAGAAGTTAAATCATATATGACAATAATAATGCATTCAAAGATTGCACAATTTTCAAAATGAGTTGTATCTTGCTTATATATTTATATTTACATATTGTATCGAAGAATAAATTTTAACAACTCGAAGTTGTTATATATTTTATTTGAACCACAAGTTCAACAGAGTGGAACCAGAAGTTCAATACAGTTGAACCAGAAGTTCAATACAATTTAACAAACTTGAAATTGTTTATATATTTGAACCAAAAGTTCAATATAGATTAACAACTTGAAGTTGTTCATATATTTCATTTGAACCAGAAGTTCAATGCAGTTTCATATCAGATATTTTGGATATTATGATGAGATCTTTAAGATTCCCATTGACATTGCTTGATAAGCAAAAATTAATGATTGGAACCTTATGAAAAATTTGTTTTAAAATAGGTAACTCGAATAAGCAAGAATATGCAAATCAATTACATATGGAATGCGTGGACGCACGTATATACACATATATGCGAATATTTAATTAACAACCTGAAGTTGTCATGAGCTCATATTATAAATTATGCATATATTATTTAATATTTCAAAAAGTCGATTGACATAAATTTTGATTGACCTGAAGTCATGTACATATTCAAATGATAGAAAATTCCTCCAAGTCATCAGATCAATGAAAGGGAATAAGAAATTCAATATGAATGCATCTTATGAACTAATAAGAGCATTATCCTTCTACAATTGAAATACATCTAATGTATTTGCTAGCTATGATGCTATAATGGATCAAAAATGAATCCAAAGTACCTTTATTATTTAAAGTGACAATGTTTGTCAACATTGAGGGGGAGGATAAAGGAATTATCGATGTTAAATATTTGCTAACGTATAGAATTATGCAAAGTATTAAGTAACTTGCATAAATTATCAATTATGTCCCTAATAGACTTTCTCCAATATACATTTGAATCCCCGAAGGATCAAAAGGTGTAAATCACAACTGAAAATGTAATGACCCGAAAATCCGGTCGAATTTGAGCTGACCAAATAACACAAGTCCAACCTCAAATTGTACTGGAAATTCAAGAAATTAATAGAAAGAAGATAGAGGGTGAGGATAGATAAGATAGAACTAATAGAATAGAAGAAGAAGAAGAACATCATCATCAGAGTGAACACGAATCTCACAGCGGAACGAATAAAATATAACATAACTTTTGAAATACAAACAGTATGTATACAATAATACTTATCAGAGTACAACACTTACAACACAGCGGAGATAAACTATAGCTATATGATCTTGAAGCCTTCTGCTCCAAGCTTCCCAAGTGTATCGGTAAAATCCCGACTACTTGACTGCCCGTACAAATTTAGGCACCCAAGAGTTTAGGGAAACAAAACAAAATAAACTCCGGGTCAGTCATGGGACTGGTATGAGTAAAGCAGTTTAAAACAGTCTGAACAAGTAAACGATATCTCATAAGACCACGCCGTATAACAGAACGGGTTTCCCCTTATGAGAATCCAAAATATCTTTATATCAAAACCTTTTGATATTATAATAATGCCTATCAACCACAATATAATAATCAATTAGCAGAAACGCTTTCATCTCACGTTCTACATATATAGTATACAATCAAAACCGCAAGCACATATTGGGTAATGGATTTCCAACTATGACAAGGTATGGAACCACCTTCCAATCAGTGTACTCTAGGAACGATACACTGGAGTTCAACAAGAACGTCTTGCAACTCAGCCACACATGACCGACCACCCATTTCGCTTGAGTGTATCGAATGTACATCACCAACGGTTGGGATCAACAACCGTTCCCGTATATATATGTGGGACAACATTGATAGATTAAAGAAGCAAATGAATATTCTCTAGATAGGTGATTATACAACTTACTTCGGAGCGACCGACTTAGCCATGCTGCCTGCCCGATTTCTGTCATTTACCGGATGTGAGGCTAAAAGCTACGCTTATCTTTTTCATATCGTATCTTCATTTACTTGGAATACCACATCGTCATACACGCCAAATCATTATCGATTCCCCTAACAGTATCACGGGTATGAAGCTAAGAGAAACGAATTCCTCCGCCACCAAACGTAATACGTTGAAGAGATCAACATATATGATTCGTTAGGAATACTCTGTCAGACATTCGTCCATACAAGTTGTCCTGGGACTGGACAAACCGAAGGCACTATTCAGTATATCCATCTTAGGCACTATTATCTAAGATTTATACAACAACCCTTGCACTTTACTCTGTCTTCAATTATCTTTGGCATATATGATTCGCAACGCTTATGCCAATACAGAGTGGTTCTTTGGATAATAATCCAACCGGTCTCTCCATATTAACAACGTTAAAATGGTCAAAACTTTGATAGTCTGTGATTTAACTATCAAAGAAAAACAAGTGTGCAAACAACGATCTTATTTCCAAATGGAAATTCTATCGATCAATCATCAACATATATATATATATACATATATGTATATATATATTCTATTTCCTTAATTTCTATGTTTAGAAAATATACATTATTAACATTGGAAAACATTTCCATGTTATCTACACATCACTATTCTTCTACAACTATCAGTCCCTAACTGTAAACTAGTATGAGAACGATTTTCTAAGTATAAACCCCGAAGGTCGAAACCAACATCAAATCGATACTCAGGAAACCATTCAACTTACTAATCTCTAGTCAGTTTCTAATTTTGCTTAACTCTATTTCTTTAACTCTATTCGATTAACTCTATTTCTAAACAAATATCTGTTTTAACTTTATTTCGAATAACTATATTCGATTTAACTCCATTCGCTTGACTCTAGATCGCAACGATCACAATGGTTACGCCTGATTCCCTCAGGAAACATCCGACTGCCGTAGGCTATTTACATCCCTGTGAATTCCGCTAGCAGTCATGTTAAATGGTAACTTATCCTGAATAACTATGTTTGACAAACTTTTTCGAATAAACTATATTTGATTAGTTTCTTTTTTTGATAACTCTATTTGATAACTCTAATCGACTAACTCTTTCCTATCTCGTTAATTTCCTTTTTCGTTTTATCCTATTTATTTTCTAAATAAATGTTCCTTTTACAATTCCATTTATTTTCTAAATAAATATTCTCCTTTATAATATCCTATGATTTTATAAATGCTTTATTTTCAAATTATTTCCTTTTATAAAATCGGTTGATTTTATAAAATTCCTTTATTTCAATATACACTGAAATATCCCTTTTTACATCCCAGGGTCTTTTATGATATAAAAATATCGAATAACAATGATCAATATCATTCAAACATACCAAATCAACAACAGATTTTATAGCACAACATATATCACAATATATGAAAACTGTAAATTAAATGTTGAGGAATCCAGTCGGATCCCTCCAACCTATCTCCCTGCATCCACAGATGTTACACAGTATAATATACATCAATTTCATCTTAATATGAAATGTTATGATAAACAACATCAACATATATTTAACGGTATATATATATATGTGTGTATTTATAATTTAAACTAACTGACTAGCAGTTCAATCAACCAAATCAAGACACAACAGTCAATAGATGATTAACAGTTCTAAAAATATGTTATAAAAATAGTACTGTTCAGAGTTGGTGAGTTTTACTCACTTTGGCAGTTCATCGTTAAAGAACGATAAACTGTTATTTGATTTGAATCAAACAATTTATTTCGCCATAAATTCATACGAGTCCCAATCCACTTCCAGTCAGCTTCATTGTGAAGCTCTCGTCCATACGGTCCCAACGCAACTTATGGTTCGTCAATTCGACCTCGTACGAAATAGTTATGATAATTCGAAGTTAATACGATAATTTAAATATTAAAACTAAACTTAAATACTAAAATTGGGCCTCACATTACAACCACCGGCCCATACTTCTTTCATTAGCCCAGGCCTGATCATTTTTCTACCCGTCTTCCCCAATTTGAATCTCGTCTCCTGCTCCAACTAAAAACCCACGTTGACCGCTATTTTGACCATCTCCCTCCGCTGACTCGGCCACCCACTCCGAGTGAGACCACTACCATTCCCTTTCCCCACGCAAACCCTATCCGACCAATCCCTCATGGTGTACTCCGGCCTCACCTTGGAGAATGCGACGTGCTGCCCCCCTCTTTCGCTAACCTGGTACAGGTAGCGACATAGTTATGCTCAGCACTCCACCAACTTCGCCAATGTGTGAGCCCTTCCATCCTAAACTCCACGCCAGCACCCATTCAACCCATCAACGTCTGTGCCAACGCCAGCATCGAACCCTAGGTCACGCTGGTGAACTTCGACTCCCCCTCTAACACTGTCGCACCCAAGACTGTGTATACGCGGTTGAAGCTCTCGCTTGAGTGGTTCCAACGAATCCAAGAACACTCGATTTCATTAAGTAAAAGAGGAGATTAAATTTGCAGAAGGAATAACTTGGGTAGCGGCCTCTTTTTGATTCCTAGAAGAATGAATACGAATTAGGTCTTAAGGAGTAGAAAGTCAGGCTAATTATAAGCAAAGTGATTGAGATATTTTCTATATTTTATTCAATTATATTCTTGTTTGCCTTCTAAAAATTCGTGTGATCACACACGATACCTAAAAATCATGAAACTGGATATGCAGCTACAGTTCGACATTACGGTCCCAACGAATCTGGTTTCGTCGAATTCCGACTTCGTTTGCAAAAGTGGCTATTTTTAAAGCTCTGGATGACCCATTTAAATATATAAATATATTTAAATATAATTAAATTAAATATTAATAAATTAATATTATCGTATATATCCACATACGATGTCATACGGCTCCAGAATATCCTATCAGAATTTATAACTTGATTATCCAGAATTCCAGAATAAATCGATATTCAATTTATATCGAAAATCCATTTATAACGTAAATTAAGCGTCGCAAATTATAAAGGAATTCCACAACGACTTTTCTGAAATTTGATTTGGACGTAAATCAAAATCTACACAACGGAATCCTGATTTTTCTCTTCCACTAGAAAGATATACTCCACCAGCTCCACACGTTTCTTGTTTCATAGAAATCCGGCTTAAAACGAATCCTGTACATTCAGTTGAAGTTCGAATCGCCAATTTACGAACTGCAGCGCCATTTCGAGCTCGATTATAATTATATTAAAATTCTATGTTCAAACTGATGTCGATTGAATATATTCGTCAATATAATTCAACTCTAAGCTGAATTAAATCTTAGGGATGACCCAGTTCACAGAATATTGTGATTTCCAATATTTTTTTATTATTTCTGAATTAAATATATTATTTAATTTTAATTAAATAACCACTATAATTTTATTATCGACGATTTAATTCCCTAAATCACTATTTATATAATTAAATAAATTAATTATAATACCTCTGACAATGCGAGTCATTACATTCTTCCCCACTTAAAATAATTTCGTCCTCGAAATTGCTAAGTTAAAGGACGACCCTATCAATTTGGTAAAAGCTTATCTGTTTACCCCTTATCTCTTGTTTCTCCAAACCAATTAATATCGACTAGAATATTAATTCCTTCCGACTAACTAAAATTTTCAAAAATTCTGAAAATTTTCTAACACTTTAAATTTTCGGAAAATTTTGCCATAACCTCCTTTGTACAACCCTATCGGTAAAACTCCAACTCGCCTCTCTAGGCCTTCTCCAACCAAAAAGAAAATCAAACAGCCAAATGGCTCGCCAATTCGGCTCATAAATCTCATGCTTATATCAAATATAAACTTGTACCTTTTTGTCGGGCATATCAACTCTATCACTTCACTTGTCATCAATTCAACATATACCAATGCAATTCCAACTTGATCCCAAATCAATTTATCTTTAACAAAACCATTCGCTTATACCTAAGTCGAATTTCATTTCAAACTCAAGCACTATTCTTGATTTCAAATCCATAACTCACCAGTCCAATATAATTCCAGATTTTCTCTAATCAAGTCTAATTCTACTTGACACTAATCTATTTCAAATGATTTTCACTTACTGGCTTTTAATTCAATCTCAATTCTATTGGATTTTACAAATTTTACTTTAATTTGTTTAAATTCAAACAACCTTTTCTTCCTGGAAGTTTTTAAACAGTTTACCTCTTTCAAAAATAAAATTTTCCTTTTTGAAATTCAACACAACTTGTTTTCCCAAAACAAATTCAAAACAAAATCCTTGGTAGTAATCTGCCACTTAGCAACTTGAAAATGAGCACTGATGTCGCGATTCATCATCAAGGTTATTTCCCAGTTATCGAAGTGAGTTCAATACTATATCACTTTCAAAACCATTTCTAAACACTTCTATTTCGAAATCATTTCAAAATATCTTATGCAATGCTTTAAACAATTTAAAATCTCCCAAGATTTTAAAATTTCCTTATACGTAATCCAGATTCATTTATAAACACTTTTCCAATTTCTGGGATTTTAATTCCAATTAATTCTGATTTAAATTCAGTTTTAATTCATTTCGATTCCATATATTTCACTTATATGAATTCTGATTGGTTATATATAAACATTTCACTTTATAATCTTACTCGATTATAATTACAACCAATATATTATAATTCCAATATATCTTTTCTATATCAAGATATATCTTGGGTGAACTTATTTTAATTTACCCTCTTTTCAAAACATATCGTGTCGACCCATCGTATTCGAGTGTTTTTAAACTCCTACCGACACAGTGGATCAAACCGATCGATCAGAACCCATAAACAACTTAATCGATAAATCTCCATAATATAAAATCATTTTATATTGAATAACAAATACGTTCACTCGTATATATACACTCAAATCAATCTAGGGTATTACTAACCCCATCTCTACTGAGTCACGCCACAGAGCCAAGGTAATTCTTAACTTAAGCTCTGATACCAACTGTAATGACCCGAAAATCCGGTCCAATTTGAGCTGACCAAATAACACAAGTCCAATCCCAAATTGTACTAGAAATTCAAGAAATTAATAGAAAGAAGATAGAGGGTGAGGATAGATAAGATAGAACTAATAGAATAGAAGAACATCATCATCAGAGTGAACACGAATCTCACAGCGGAACGAATAAAATATAACATAACTTTTGAAATACAAACAGTATGTATACAATAACACTTATCAGAGTACAACACTTACAACAGAGCGGAGATAAACTATAGCTATATGATCTTGAAGCCTTCTGCTCCAAGCTTCCCAAGTGTATCTGTATAATCCCGACTACTTGACTGCCCGTACAAATTTAGGCACCCAAGAGTTTAGGGAAACAAAACAAAATAAACTCCGGGTCAGTCATGGGACTGGTATGAGTAAAGCAGTTTAAAACAGTCTGAACAAGTAAACGATATCTCATAAGACCACGCCGTATAATGGAACGGGTTTCCCCTTATGAGAATCCAAAATATCTTTATATCAAAACCTTTTGATATTATAATAATGCCTATCAACCACAATATAATAATCAATTAGCAGAAACGCTTTCATCTCACGTTCTACATATATAGTATACAATCAAAACCGCAAGCACGTATTGGGTAATGGATTTCCAACTATGACGAGGTATGGAACCACCTTCTGATCAGTGTACTCTAGGAATGATACACTGGAGTTCAACAAGAACATCTTGCAACTCAGCCACACATGACCGACCACCCATTTCGCTTGAGTGTATCGAATGTACATCACCAACGGTTGGGATCAGCAACCGTTCCCGTATATATATATATATATATATATATATATATATATATATATATATATATATATATGGGACAACATTGATAGATTAAAGAAGCAAATGAATATTCTCTAGATAGGTGATTATACACCCTACTTCGGAGCGACCGACTTAGCCATGCTGCCTGCCCGATTTCTGTCATTTACCGGATGTGAGGCTAAAAGCTACGCTTATCTTTTTCATATCGTATCTTCATTTACTTGGAATACCACATCGTCATACCCGCCAAATCATTATCGATTCCCCTAACAGTATCACGAGTATGAAGCTAAGAGAAACGAATTCCTCCGCTACCAAACGTAATACATTGAAGAGATCAACATATATGATTTGTTAGGAATACTCTGTCAGACATTCGTCCATACAAGTTGTCCTGGGACTGGACAAACCGAAGGCACTATTCAGTATATCCATCTTAGGCACTGTTATCTAAGATTTATACAACAGCCCTTCCACTTTACTCCATCTTCAATTATCTTTGGCATATATGATTCGCAACGCTTATGCCAATACAGAGTGGTTCTTTGGATAATAATCCAACTTGTCTATCCATATTAACAACGTTAAATTGGTCAAAACTTCGATAGTCTGTGATTTAACTATCAAAGAAAAACAAGTGTGCAAACAACGATCTTATTTCCAAATGGAAATTCTATCGATCAATCATCAACATATATATATATATATATATATATATGTGTGTGTGTATATATATATATATTCTATTTCCTTAATTTCTATGTTTAGAAAATATACGTTATTAATATTGGAAAACATTTCCATGTTATCTACACATCACTATTCTTCCACAACTATCAGTCCCTAACTGTAAACTAGTATGAGAACGATTTTCTAAGTATAAACCCCGAAGGTCGAAACCAACATCAGATCGATACTCAGGAAACCATTCAACTTACTAATCTCTAGTCAGTTTCTAATTTTGCTTAACTCTATTTCTTTAACTCTATTCGATTGACTCTATTTCTAAACAAATATCTGTTTTAACTTTATTTCGAATAACTATATTCGATTTAACTCCATTCGCTTGACTCTAGATCGCAACGATCACAATGGTTACGCCTGATTCCCTCAGGAAACATCCGACCGCCGTAGGCTATTTACAGCCCTGCGAATTACGCTAGCAGTCGTGCTAAATGGTAACTTATCCTGAATAACTATGTTTGACTAACTTCTTCGAATAAACTATATTTGATTAACTTCTTTTTTTGATAACTCTATTTGATAACTCTAATCGACTAACTCTTTCCTATCTCGTTAATTTCCTTTTTCCTTTTATCCTATTTATTTTCTAAATAAATGTTCCTTTTACAATTCCATTTATTTTCTAAATAAATATTCTCCTTTATAATATCCTATGATTTTATAAATGCTTTATTTTCAAATTATTTCCTTCTATAAAATCGGTTGATTTTATAAAATTCCTTTATTTCAAAATACACTGAAATATCCCTTTTTACATCCTAGGGTCTTTTTATGATATTAAAATATCGAATAACAATGATCAATATCATTCAAATATACCAAATCAACAACAGATTTTATAGCACAACATATATCACAATATATGAAAACGGTAAATTAAATGTTGAGGAATCCAGTCGGATCCCTCCAACCTATCCCCCTGCATCCACAGATGTTACACAGTATAATATACATCAATTTCATTTCAATATGAAATGTTCTGATAAACAACATCAACAAATATTTAACGGTTTATATATATATGTATGTATGTATAATTTCAACGAACTGACTAGCAGTTCAATCAACCAAATCAACACACAACAGTCAACAGATGATTAACAGTTCTAAAAATACGTTATAAAAATAGAACTATTCAGAGTTGGTGAGTTTTACTCACTTTGGCAGTTCATCGTTAAAGAACGATAAACTGTTATTTGATTTGAATCAAACAATTTATTTCGCCATAAATTCATACGAGTCCCAATCCACTTCCAGTCAGCTTCATTGTGAAGCTCTCATCCATACGGTCCCAACGCAACTTACGGTTCGTCAATTCGACCTCTCACGAAATAGTTATGATAATTCGAAGTTAATACGATAATTTAAATATTAAAACTAAACTTAAATACTAAAATTGGGCCTCACATTACAACCACTAGCCCATAGTTCTTTCATTAACCCAGGCCCGATCATTTTTCTACCTGTCTTCCCCAATTTGAATCTCGTCTCCTGCTCCAACTAAAAACCCACGTTGACCGCTATTTTGACCATCTCCCTCTGCTGACTCGGACACCCACTCCGAGTGAGACCACTACCATTCCCTTTCCCCTCGCAAACCCTATCTGACCAATCCCTCATGGTGTACTCCGGCCCCACCTTGGAGAATGCGACGTGTTGCCCCCTTCTTTTGCTAACCTGCTACAGGTAGCGACATAGTTATGCTCAACACTCCACCAACTTCGCCAATGTGTGAGCCCTTCCATCCTAAACTCCACGTCAGCACCTATTCAACCCATCAACGCCTATGCCAACGCCAGCATCGAACCCTAGGTCACGCTGGTGAACTTCGATTGCCCCTCTAACACTGTCGCACCCAAGACTGTGTATACGCGGTTGAAGCTCTCGCTTGAGTGGTTCCAACGGATCCAAGAACACTCGATTTCATTGAGTAAAAGAGGAGATTAAATTTGCGGAAGGATTAACTTGGGTGGCGGCCTCTTTTTGATTCCCAGAAGAATGAATACGAATTAGGTCTTAAGGAGTAGAAAATCAGGCTATTTATAAGCAAAGTGATTGAGATATTTTCTATATTATATTCAATTATATTCTTGTTTTCCTTCTAAAAATTCATGTGATCACACATGATACCTAAAAATCACGAAACTGGATATGCAGCTACAGTTCGACATTATGGTCCCAACGAATCTGGTTTCGTCGAATTCCGACTTCGTTTGCAAAAGTGCCTATTTTTAAAGCTCTGGATGACCCATTTGAATATATAAATATATTTAAATATAATTAAATCAAATATTAATAAATTAATATTATCGTATATATCCACATACGATGTCGTACGGCTCCAAAATATCCTATCAGAATTTATAACTTGATTATCCAGAATTCCAGAATAAATCGATATTCAATTTATATCGAAAATCCATTTATAACGTAATTAAAGCATCGCAAATTATAAAGGAATTCCACAGCGACTTTTCTGAATTTTGATTTGGACGTAAATCAAAATCTACACAACGGAATCCCGATTTTTCTCTTCCACTAGAAAGATATACTCCACCAGTCCACACGTTTCTTGTTTCACAGAAATCAGGCTTAAAAAGAATCCTGTACATTCAGTTGAAGTTCGAGTCGCCAATTTACGAACTGCAGCGCCATTTCAAGCTCGATTATAATTATATTAAAATTCTACGTTCAAACTGATGTCGATTGAATATATTCGTCAATATAATTCAACTCTAAGCTGAATTAAATCTTAGGGATGACCCAGTTCATAGAATATTGTGATTTCCAATATTTTTTTATTATTTCTGAATTAAATATATTAATTAATTTTAATTAAATAACCACTATAATTTTATTATCGACGATTTAATTCCCTAAATCACTGTTTATATAATTAAATAAATTAATTATAATACCCCTGACAATGCGGGTCATTACAGAAAATGTAGTATAAAAGTAAGTTCAAAATATCTTTAGAGTGAGTTATAAAGATGAAAAATAAAGGAGGTGAGTGTTCCTGAAGAAACACAAAAGCTGCTTTGAAAGAAACCCATGACATGATTTCCAAAATAACCCCAGAAGTGGTTTAGGTACCTAAAGCATGATAAGTTTTGAGATCTCAATAAATTATGTATAGAACTGACAAGAAATAATCATCGATGATAAATTAATAAGTAATAAAGTGCTTATATTTATAAATGGATTAAAAATCCCATATTAGAGAGAAACATGATTGGCCATCATTAAATTCTCCTAAATAAGATATATGGACATGTAGTCCATAAGATATGAACTTGTAGTTCATAAGATAAAAAATAGAAATATATATAATGACAAAAACACATGGAAGTTACTGAAGCACCATAGAGTGTCAACAACATGGTAAGTGCCATGAGCACTGTATTTTCAGAGAAAATTGAATTGATTAAAGTGGTGAAAATGTTTAAAGCACTTATAATACCCTGAAGGTACAAACGATGAAAGTATACAAATTCCAAAAGAATTTAAATAACTTTGGTAGTCATAAAGAGCAAGAAATGTAGATTATAACATTCTTTTAAGTATTGTTGTGATGAAAATCTTGAAATAATTCATGATGGGTAAATCACTTCCTGCTTTCAAGAATTGTTGTAATAAATCTCTTAATATCCATTGAAGTGGTAGTTGCAATATGCAAAACTTATTATAATATATAAGTTCCTGAAGAACATAAATAACATTGTTATTATAAAGAATGCCAAGAACATGGGTGATAGATTGCAACATTCTTCTAAGTATTGTTGTAATGAAAATCTTGATATACTTCAAGGTGAGTAGATTACTTCCTGCTTAGTGTTGTAATGAAAATCTTGATATACTTCATTCTTCTAAGTATTGTTGTAAGGAAAATCATGGTATACTTCAAGATGAGTAGATTACTTCCTGCTTAGTAATGAAAGTTGTCTTATTCATCAAATATGTATTGCAACATGCAAGTTCGATAGAAACAGAAAATTATAAGCACCTGAAGTGTATTCATAAATGAATATTAGTATCATACAAATCACAAAAGGAAGGCGTTTTAAATAAGAAAGCATGCCTGAAGCATGGAAATACACATGAAAGAAGAATACGAATTCGAAGGAAATTATTAAATCATGGAGAGCATCCATAAGTATGATATAACACACTCTTTTTCCTTAACTAAGTTTTTCCCCACTGGGTTTTCTTAGTAAGGTTTTAATGAGGCATGGGTCATGATCCAGAAGTATCAACCCAAAAGTAACATACAAAAATAAGTTATAATGTACTCTTTTTCCTTATTTAAGATTTTTCCCATTGGGTTTTTCTTATTAATGTTTTAATGAGGCATAACACTGATCCGGAAGTATCATGCTACTTTTGACGTAGTAAATATGACATTTATATTGTACTCTTTTTCCTTCACTAAGATTTTTCCTGTCGGGTTTTTCTTAGTAAGTTTTTAACAAGGCAACATTTTGATCCAGAAGTATCAAACATCTTTTGATGTAGTAAACTATTACTTATGAAGACAAGGCAATTTGCATGGCTCAAATTCAAGTGAATTATATCAATGCTGAAAGGATGGAGCAAATTTCTTCTAAATTTCTCTTCACACATGAATGAAAGGATAACAAGAATGAGGAGTAACAAACTCAGTTCAAGAAAAGCGGGCAGATCTATTCTCAAAGGCGATTTCAAAATCAATATTTTAGAAGATGATGTACAAAATTGGCATGCGTCGACTACATCAATAGAAAAATTGAATAATGAGTTATAAATAAAGGGGAGCATATAAAATTATGCTATAATGTACTCTTTTCCTTCACTAATATTTTTCCCACTGGGTTTTATTAGTAAGGTTTTTAATGAGGCATTGTTTTGATCCTGAAGCATCAAACTCTTTTAGGAAATATCATTTTATTATGATATCCATAATGTCAAACGTTGTATACTTTTTTTTTCTCATTCAAGGTTTTTCCCACTGGGTTTTCCTGATAGAGTTTTAAAGGCAACAAAAAATAGTTGTATCGACTGGACGGGTATATGCAATCAAGATAGTAATAAGAGGGAGCAATCATCATATATGTTTTAAAAGGGACAACTTCAAGTTAGCAGAGCGTTCAAGATTTTGAAGATGCATTTTCAAGGGGGAATGTTGTAAAATATATAAATGTTGTGAATATGCTTTTATTAGTTCTCTGTTTAGTCCCACATCATGGGAATAAGTTAAACATCAGCTCAAAAGCCAATATATAAAGGAGCCAATGTAATAGAAATAATGACACATCTGAATGAATAGAATTGTCCTCTCTCCCTTGTTTCTTCTATTCTGTGTTCATTTTATGACAGACATTTATTATTAAGTAAATCACGTCTTAATATATTTTACCTGCTTTTGAATGCGAAGAGGAGGCAAAGAAAGGTCGCGGCTAAGCGTAGATTGCACAATCGGTGAACATCTGATGATTAGTTACTCATTTGCAATCAGAAAAATCTGACTAGTAAACGTCCAATTAAGCATCGGTGTAGGAGAGAATTGGTGATTGGTAACCGATGAAATCCACCACAAAGGATGTCACCTTCACCCAAAAAAACCTATTTGAGAAACTACCTGAAACTCATTCCCTAACTCCATTAACTTATGCCTTAAACACTAAATTGATTAGATGTTAAACCACAGTCCTAAGCCCCCAGAATACCTACGATTCCTTTTTAGTTTATATCAAAACCGAAAATATAATGATAATGAGAAATCAAAAAGTTAATAAAACCTATTTTTAAGAAAGAATCGATTAAGGTAATGATATCGTGACTAGATGCATCATTATTGCCATACCCACGCAGATCTGGTGCAACTCGGCATTACCCTAAGTTGGAGAGGATGGATGTAACACCCCGTATTATATGAGAATATTAAAATAACAAATTAAAGAATAATTAATTTGTAAAGAAAAATTAGGTGAAACGTGTTAAGCCATTGCGTTCCTCTCGGAATTATGCTTGAGATACAGTCCGAGTTTGCGTAAAACGGATACTGTATGAAGAAGTTACGGACGATAGAAGTTGGCAGAACGATCAGAAAATGGGCCAGAATGAACTGGCGCACTTGGGAAATGCGCCAGAACAAAATTGCATTGGCGCACTTGGGAAGTGCGCCTATGCAAAGATGCACTGGCGTACTTAGGAAGTGCGCCCGTGCCAAGCCAAAAACCTGCACAGGATTCTGGAGAGTTCTGATGACGTGTCCATCTCTAATTTGCTGGGTGACGTGTCTTTTAGCTGTATGGTTCTGATGGTTTCTAGGTTAATCTAAAGGCTTAAATTCTCCCTATACTCCTATATAAACACCCCTAAGCCTATTGTTTTCTACACACAATCAATGGCGTCCATATACTGCTGAAACCTAAAATAGAACTAGTACTTCTTGTTCTTCAAGTCAGAATAGGATTAAAAAAGAATAGATCTACAACTGCAACACCTATTTCTTTTAGATCCAACCAAGGTGAGTACAGTTATTTTCAGATATGAAATTTAATTATGATCTTGACATGGTTATAAATATGAATTGGAGATTATGTATATTCTTTCTTATCAAATCTGTTTTCCTGTGTAGATCTATCTTATTCCTGTTTATCAGATCTGTTTTTCTGTGTAGATCTATCTTATTAATTATAACTATTCTGTATCTCTTCCTTCCTTCTGTTCTATAGCCAGGCTACCACGAGCCTGAGCCAAATATCATAAGAGATTGACGAACGAATGCCAAATTTGGGGAAAATAATGAACGATGCATAATTGGACATGAATGATTTGTGACTGATTTAAGAAAAGGGCACATGTTGTAATTTAAGATCTAGATCTAGGCATACTATATAAGACGACTTATGATTTGGAAGAAGGAGAATTATTGTATGGCAACATATGACTTGTAATTTGGGAACATAATGCATGTTATTGGGTAGATAAGGTTAAATCAACTGGATTGATGAATCTAATAAACCTGTTTGAATATCTGTAGACCCAATACAAGGTTAGGTGAAACAATCTGTAAGTCTGTTAATCTGTAATCTGATCTGTTAAGTCTGAAAACTTGTTAATCTGTATATCTGATTTGCTTGTCTGAAAACTTGTTAACTTGTATGTCTGATCTGAGAACTAGTTAAATCTTAACTTTGTACGCCTGAAATCTGTAAGCAAGTTAATCTAAAATATGTTAGTCTGGGGACACAAGGTTAGGAGGGGTAATTACTTGTGTCATCTGTTGTTTGGGACCCATATTAGTCAGTAACCCTTTCTGGTATCAAAATTATGACCCAACACTAGGTAGGGGTCCAGGGCACGCTTACTGAAATAATTGTAAGAGGTTCACTCTGATAATGGCAAGGGGTGTTG
This sequence comes from Allium sativum, assembly GCA_030737875.1. NCBI lineage: Eukaryota > Viridiplantae > Streptophyta > Magnoliopsida > Asparagales > Amaryllidaceae > Allium > Allium sativum. The sequence goes on from CM060918.1 coordinate 634,586,716, forward strand.
ATGGCGCATTCCAATCGGGCCATGTGCATGCATGGATCCGGTCTGCTCTGAGGATGTAAGACACCGTGACATCTATAAATAGGTCTGTGTCTATAGGTTGCCACTTTAGGGAGTGATACACCCTTCTATGGGGCCGGCACAGGGTATTTATGTATTAGGGAGCCGATCGCTTGGGGTAGAATTTAGGGCACAATTAGTTCAGTATGTTTCTATTGGGGTACCGTCTGTTTCTATTGGGTGGTAACACCTGTCTGTTTCTGTGTGGTACCGTCTGTTGGGGTGGTAAAGGCCCATTACTAGTGTACACCTAATTCTAATATTCTGTTTCCGTAGGGGTTGTTCTGTTTCTGTCTCTGTTCGGGTAATAAAGGCCCATTACTAGTATTCTATTTCTGAACGTCTGTCTCTATTAGGGTGATAAAGGCCCATTTCTAGCATTGTGTTTCTGAAGAGATCATTCTGTTTTCTGTTTAGACATTAGGACAACACCTAATTTTGTCATACTTGTATTAGTGCAGAGAAGTGAAAACCAAGTAAGAAGCTTAGTTTAACCTATATCATTCTGTCTCTTCTATTAACTTGCTACTCCTGTTATGGTTATCACTCATCCAGTTTTATTTACATGTCATGATACTGCTATCTATTTATATGCTGAAAGTACTGGACTCACCAGACTTATGTTTGACCTAGTTTTGTTTCGCCTCTTTTCTTCCATTTCTCCCCCCCCCCAGTTCTTAGGGTGGAAACATAGGAGCTTGATTTAGGTTCCATCTGCTTGGAGTGCTAGAAGTACTTGAAATATTTCTTGGCTTTGATTCTATATATTTATGGTATTCTCTGTTGGGGATTATGGCTTTAAAATTATGCATTCTGAAGGATTTTGTATAAGATTGATATTTGTGTACTTGGGTTTTGGTATTGTGATGTAACCAAACTTATTTCTATTGCAATAAAGTTATAAAATTTTCAAGTACTACTTTACATATCTGTCTTGTAAATTTTTGTTCTATTTACTTACAACGTTCCACCGAAGTTAAGGCATTCCCTTTGTGAGTGACCTTAACGGAAGTGGGGTGTCACACTTGGTATCAGAGCTGAAGGTTACCAGATTAGATAAGAGTTTTTGAAAACTATTTTCAAAAAGGTTTTTAAAAAGGAAGTATTTTCAAAAGAAAAGTTTTTTTGAAAAACATAATCCCCAAAAGCCATATATCTGTCTTTCGAATTCTCCATTTTGAATCTCTTCTTTTTCTTTTCAGCATGTCTGGGTTACCTGAGATACCCGAGGGCATACCGATACCAACTTGGTTCAGAAGGTATCTGTAGGCTAGGACCACCGCCGCAGGCCCAGCAGACGTCCCTCCTCCTCCTCCTCGCCCTCCCCGCATTGATACTTTTTCGAAGATATGCAAAGACTTTTGGGTAATGGGCGAGAAAACTTTTCACGGATCAGAGACGTTTGTTGAAGCTCGAAATTGGCTTAAGGAGGTGGAAGATTTGTTTGGTATCTTTGAGATAGGAGATGGAAGGAAGGTCCAATTAGTTTCTTGGTTGATGTAGGACGAAGCCTCGTTTTGGTGGGAGGTCACGAATGGAGAGCGTCCGGTAGAGACATGGACGGATTTCAGGCGTAGGTTTGAGATGAAATTCCTCTCATGAGCGGAAGAGAATCTATACATGGAGAGGTTCTTAGCATTGAAGCAAGGGAATGCATCAGTGAAGGAGTACGTCAACAAGTTCAATCAGTTGGAGAGATTCAGTTTAGACTTGGTGAACACACCGGAGAAGAAGGCCTTGAGATTCGTTAAAGGTTTGAATGAGCTGCTACATGGGTTGGCTATGACCCACATTCCTATGGGGGCTACCTTTGAGAAATTGGTTGACATGTCGTTAATGCATGAAGAGGAAGCCAAAAGTGAGAAGAAAGAAGAAAAGCTCGAGGGACCACAAAACATGAAAGAGTAGCCCAAAAAGGAAACACAAAAGAAGAATGAAAAGTATGAAGATAAGAAGGAGAAAAAGTACTTTACTTGTGGAAGCTTGACTCAGCTGAATAAGGATTGTTGAAAGAGGAAGGGCGCTTGCTTCAACTGTGGAGAAATGGGACACATCACTAGGGATTTCCCGAAGAAACGTGGGCAAGGGCAGAGGGTCGTACCTACTTCTGGAGGGCGGGCGAATGCTCACGTGACTGGTAGATAGGGTAGAGATAGGAAAATTTCTGTAGAAGGTTTAATTTCCTTATCTGATTATTGAGATAAAACTCTTTTTGATTCTGGCATTTTGATTCTATAATTGAAACTCTGCACTTTAATACTAGTCTTGTTTCTGATCCCGCTATGGTCTCAAACCCCATAAGGGTTATGACTCATCTGTTTGTGATAAGTTGGGGTTTGAGGGTATCTGTGTTAGGCGTTAAGTTGACCATGACGCATGCATTCTTGTTTTGTGGGATATGGTGGGGTTTTATCATGCTTAGTTTCCTAAGAATCATTTGATAATCTAATCTGTACTAGTAGTCTGTAAGTATCTGAATATTTCTGAAAAGGATAGGGGTTTTTACTTGAAGCGTGAAGTAGATTTCCAGTTTTGACATTGTTTAATGGGAGTAATTCTCTGAGTGTCAATCTGATGTTGATTCGGTCTTCGGGGTTGATACTTAGGGATTTATTCACTTAACCGATGTCTAATGGGAACAGAACTTTTGTACTTGCTTCTATCACTCGGCTGTATCCTATCGATCGATTCTTCGACCTTTAGGTATAAACTAATGGGTGTAAATGTAACGACCCGGAAAATCTGAACCAATTTAAAAATTTTAAACTGGCTAAAATAATGGATTTTAAATATTTAAAATAAATATTTTAAATAATAGCAATGAAAAGTGAGTTTGAATCGACGTTTGAAAACGAATATAATTAATTCTAATTATAAACAAGGCCTGAAATGGCGCTGTAGTTTCAAAAATTGAATTCAAACTTTGTCGGACTGTACCGGGTGCAAAACAAAACGGATTTGAGTGAAACCAAAAATATTTAAATCTGTTAGTAAATACCTTTCTAACGAATCTGAAAAATCGAAGTTTCAAAGCGGAAAGCAAAAGTTATGGCCAAATGAATTTTCAGAAAGGTCGCTATGGAATTTATATAGCCCGTGAAGTTGGCCATTTTGCATACGACCTCGGAATTCGACGAAACCACTTTTATTGGATCTGGGATGTGAAGTTATTGCTAGGTTTCAGATTTCATAATTTTTGAAGCTAATATGTGAGCGTGGCAAAGGAAAATGTGTTTTGGTCAATTATAGTTAAATTGGATTGACTAGAAATGGGCCTTTTTGCAAACGGTCTCAGAATTCGATGAAACTAGTTTTGTTGGGACTGTATCGTCAAAAATAGCCAGATTTATTTTTCTGGAATTTTTCGAATCAGTTTGTGGCTCTGGCAAATTGAAATGTACGTTCAAATCAAATATTAAATGTTTTATATTTTAATTTGAAGGAAAACTGACTGAAACAGTCGAATGGGCCTACGAAACATATCCCATTGTGTTCGGAATGGGGGTAAAACACTAGGGAAGACAGTCGTTGGGTTTGGATTGGGGTTCGTGAGTGGAAGAGGATATTTTCGAAATTTAAAAATTTATAAATAAATAAAATATTCTCATTGGTCCACATCTCTTTCTCTTTCCCGTAACCCATCAGTGCGCGCGACGGAAAGCAGGTCGACACCTTCTCTCTTCGATTTCTCGCCCGTTTCACAATGAAATCGAGTGATTCTTGATTCATTTCAAAGCTCTTCGTCTCCTCTTTAAATCCATCTAAGGTTTGTTAGTTATCATCAAGTGAGGAGGGAGATACGGGTCCTCAAAGTCAGTGACTTCGGAGCGCCGCCGAGCCTCTATGGCGCCACCGAACCGAGCGAGACCGCTGGCGCCGGGAAGGTGTTTCGAAGCTCTTCGACGCTGTGTGAGCCGATTCTCCTATCGCGCAACAGTTTGATCGAAAGATCAAAACCTAGTTTTGAACCATCGTGAAAGGTGGGTCCTTTATTACATCTGAACTTTGAAAAATCATATCTTTTTTGTTTCTTGACGAAATTCGATGAAACAGGAAACGTCGTGACTGTGTGGACGTCTTCTACATTTTAGAAGAGACCGCATATTTTTCTGAGCCTTCTGCTATTTTTGGTGGAGTGGAACCCAATGTGAGATTTCTAATTTATAAACTATATGGAAAACGACGATGTATAAATTATATAGTCGATGTATGAGTTATATAAGCGTTGTACACCTCTTGTATAAGCGTTGTATAAGTTGTACGTTCGATGTATAAGTTGTATATGCGTTGTAAAAATTATATATGTGTAGAAATAGGAGTGAATTGCTATATATATATATATATATATATATATATATATATATATATATATATATATATATATATATATATATACGCCCCTCGTCCACAAACCATGGACGATATTTATTGGTTGTGATTGGTGTGAAAATTGATTGATAGCGAATGGTTGATTGGGATTGTTTGTGGTTGATATTGATTGATTGTGGTTGAAAAATACCCGTTTGAGGTTGAGAAATATTTGGTTGAAACCACATAGGATTAGTTTGTGGAAATGAAATAAATATGCATGCCGCCTACGTGCGAACTAGATGCATGATTCCCCATTGTCAAAAACCTAGGGCTGTTACGGTAACGGTTACCGTTACCATTATGCAAATACCGTTACCGTACCGTTTTTTCCGGTAAATCAAAAATGCTTACCGTTACCGTTACCGATACGCCGGTAACCGTTCTACCGGTATACCGTTACAACGGTAACGGTTTCGTCGGTAACGGTAAATTACCGTTTTCTAAAAATAGTATAAATATTTACTTTGCCTATGTAAAATGAACATGTTATATGTTTATAGATGTGCATAAAATGACAGCAGCATCAGCAATTCAGCATGCATGTCTAAGTTTGTTATTATTAACTAAATAAGTTGATAAAGACATAAAATGACAATATAGAATAACAGACAGCAAAGTGACAGCAGCAACACATACATGGTTACATAAATAAAATTATAAAAAAGATTGCTTAGGCATGAACTTGCCTTAGAGAGCCAAATGAAGGTACTAAATAATGATTATCAAGAACAACTGGTGGGATACCCTTTTTAGTAGCTTAGCTCCACTTTCTACATTGAATATAAACAAATTGGGTTAACGGTAATTTACCATTACCGTCGGAATATTTATTTTTTTACCGGTACTTTACCGCTCATAACGGTAAAATTACCGTTACCGTACCGAATGCATCGGTATACCGTTTAATTTTGTAACCGGTTACCGATTTATCGGTAACGGTACGGTAATGGTAAATTTACCATTACCGTAACAGCCCTACAAAAACCGCGAGGTTTTAAGGTAGAGCGAGGAGCCATACTAGGGACGGTCCCGGTTTCAACTACCCTGCCGTTATGCTGCCGAAATTTTGAATAATATTCATGTGTTTGAATTATTTTCATTGGTTGAAACTATATTTATTCGTTGAGTAGAAAACCTTCATGTGTTGAATCGAAATTCATTCGTTGAATTGAAATTCATGTGTTGAGTGGTATTCATATTTTGAAATAAATTGTTTTATGATAAAAATCATATTTTTATCATCTATATGAACTATATAAAATAGTCGTGTTTTGAAATAAATTGTTTTATGATAAAAATCATATTTTTATCATCTATATGAACTATATAAAATAGTCGTGTTTTGAAAGAAATTGTTTTATAATAAAAATCCTATTTTTATTACCCATATGAACTATATAAAATAATAGTGTTTTGAAATGAATTGTTTTACAATAAAAATCACATTTTTATTATATACGTGAATTGTTAAATATAGTGAAGTGTTGAAATAGAAGACAGTTAGATAAAAATATCATTTTTATCAAATGTATGAAAAGAATATAGCTTTAAAATCAAAGAATCGATATATATATATATAAATAGAATTAAAATATATCGAATAACGAAGCTGCATTTCGTATTTTGAAACCGTGATTTCAAACGATTATACCGAGAGATCCGACCATCGGATTTTCCCGAAACTGCAACCGTTGGGTTCGCTTTGGAAAAATCTTTCCAACGGCACCAACTTTGTAAAAATCCAACGGTTGGATTGTCTGGAATGTTTAATTCAAATCTGAAGAAAAACAGCGCCAGAATCGATTATATTTATATATATATATATATATAAATATAATTATATTTAATCGAATAACGACGTTGCAGTTCGTATTTTGAAATCGAAACTTCAAACGATTATACCGTGAGATCCGACCGTCGGAATTTCCTGAAACTGGAACCGTTGGATTCATTTTGAAAAGATCTTTCTAATGATGTAAATTTTGTGAAGATCCAACGGTTAGATTTTCAGATATGTGTAAATCAAATCTGAAGAAAAATAGCGCCACGGCCGTGTTATGGCCCGAAGCGTCGTTTTGAATAAATTGGCTATTTTAAAATAAATAAAAATAGCGATAAATCATTATAAAATATTATAAATGATATGGATGTGAAATTTAGAAATTAACTGAAGGTTGGCTAAGCCGAATGGTTTCCTGGGTATTGATCTGATGTTGGTTTCGGCTTTCGGGGTTAGTATTTGGGAAATCGTTCTCTTACTGATTGACGGTTAGTGACTAATGAATTGAAATGATGCATGTGTATGTTAGTGTTGCACTTTTTTATTATATATGCGAGTTGCTCAGAAAGACCGGATTTATCCCATTCTGAATAACTGAATCGACGATAAGAAATCAAAGATGAAGACGGTGGTCGAAGACCGGAGATCTTCACCTCGTTTGGATGGTAACCGAGGTCCTGATTGGGAGGCATCCCGAAATATGGATAATGAGTGGTGATCGTCCATACGTACGTGGTGGTTGATGGGTTTGCGAGGTATATAGTGCCTCCGGTTTCGTTCAGACCCAGAACGGACTTGTAAATGGACTGTGTGTCTGACATTGGATTTTATTCTGTGTTGATTGATCTCTATTAAATATACATCTGTTTGGCGGCGGAGAATTTATTCTTTTGCTTAATGCCCTTCTCTGAAACGCACGAGCTCGGTGGTTGCATATCAATGGACATCAGTCGCATGGCATGAATTGCTAGTGTGGCATGCCTAAGTGGCAAATAATCAGGGCTTCTGTTGAAAAGCAAAGTCTTGTGGTGATGATCAAAGCACCGCCTGTGTGGCGTAGCTTTGTGTATAAAGTAAATTCGCGAGCCTCACACCCGGTATGAACTAGAAACGGGAGAAGGACCTCAGGGAGGGCATGCGTTTCTTTCTAGCTAGGAGTTGTGTCGGTGTTTTTACACGGCCTGACATTTTACTTATGTGGATGATGGATAGCGAGGCGCCTCGGATATATCGGTCGATCTGGGACCGATGGAGTCATTTGTTGGCTCATTTACGCCCCATAGGGCGGGGAAACGTAGTGTTCAGGAATTTTAATCCACATCGGTGGACCGGCCTCGTCGCTCCAAAGGCTTGACTGAGTACTTGCCTGAGACATGGGCTAGATTGTCTCGAAGTCGTTAAGGACTATCTTTTGCCTTGGTTCATGACGGAAATCCAATTTCCAAATACGACATCGTGCGGTTTTGATTGTATATATATATGGCGACATGATATATGGTACCCATGCCGTCTATGATTGATAGTTATGATTGAAATTGTTTTTGAAACATATAAACAGTAGTAATAATATCAATTGCTTTTGTTTTATTCGTATCAACCATATTTTGGCCATTATAAGGTAAAACTCTATCCTCCGGTTTGCGTTGCATTGTGTGATGGGAACTGAGTTTTATAATGGCTTCATTTTTATAAAAAGCATTGCGATGTTTAAAAGAAAGATTTGTTTTTAAAGCACTGGCAATCCAATGGAGTAAACCCGTTCCACGAAAGTGGCGTGGTCCTGTTGAAACACCCCACCTCCGTTAGGGTCACTCTCAAAGGGAATGCCCTAATTTTGGTGGAGGTTTATAAGTATAAGTCACAGATATACAAGACAGATATAAGAACACATATTTGTAAACAGCGGAAAAACAACAAACTTTATTTCATAAAGTCAAATATGTGTTACAACAACATCCTTTCCAAAAACATAACATAACACTTTCATAATCTGTCTTGATTACATCTTTTAAAGAAGCATAAATAAAACATGGATAAACTGCAAAGGCCCCATAGTGGATTGTCCAAAGCCATAGTTCAAAGTGAAAAGGTCCAAGCAATACATTTCTCTTCTTCAAGCTGGATGGTAAGGCTGGTCAAGCTGCTGTGTTCCCTCCCTGTGGACCTGGGGGGGGGGGGGGGGAAACGGAAGAAAAGAAGACGAAAGAAAAGCAGAGTCAGACATAAAGCCTGAGTAAGTCTAGTACTATTTTGTCTATGAATAAAGAACTGGGTATGATAAGTATAAACAAGAAGTGGGCAAGCACTATAAACTTGGTTAAGTTGTCCAGGGTCGAATATACTTTCGTACCCCATGTTAATCTCTGAACCCATATAAACTTGTTTCCAACCGGTACCCCATAATCAGGGTGATGTGATCCATTCAATGATGATCGGCTCCTACTCGCATAGTTACATGTGTCTTACGGCCCCCGATGTTGTAGTTACCTATGCTGGTCCCACCATGGGGTGTATCAAGTCCCATAGTGGCAACCCGACACAATCCTAGAGTGCACAGGTATGCTACTGGTGTCCAGTGCCTTATTTTTCTGCGCCGGAGTGTGTGCACGCCCGCACTCCGTTAGAACCTACACTGCTACACCACCGCCGTCGCTTTGACCTCTTACAATCAGCCCAGTAATCGTGCCCCACCCTGCCTAGTTTCAGGGTATCCTGATACACCTTCTGGGGTTACTGCTGAAAAGGGTCCCCCGTTACTAGGTTTTCTATCTCTAGCCAACATGCTAAGTTGGTTAAGTGTTTTTCTAACCTAACCCCACCAGTCCGTTTAGTTTAGCATGTTCCATTTTGATTAAGTCTTTAGTTCACTTAATCCTATCAATCCTGACTCAGCCTTAATTGTCTTATTAAGGCCCTGACCTCTCACATTAGACAGGTATTGTTGTGGCTGCCTGTTGCCTGTTGGTTCCGGGCAGTCTTATGCCACAACTCAGTCTAACCTCGGGTCCTTGCTGGGCTCCATGTTTAACCTCCCACATTGGATAGGTATTGTTGTGACTACTGGACAGCCGGGCGGTTCCGGGCAGGTTTACATCACAACTCAATCCAACCTCGGGTTAAACACATCGTATGTTCTACATTTACATATTTTGTCATTCCTCTTTATTTCTTATATGTAAATATTTGCGGCCCATTATTAAGTTAATGGTGTAAAGGTTACACCAATCATGGGCCCAACCCATGCTTGAATTTGGGCCCTTATATTTTATATTTTCATTCATTAGTAATTTTAACCCAACGTTATTTTCCCCCGTTTTACACGTCCGTTTATTATATATATGTTGGGCTTAGCCTTTTAAAGCCCAACTTAGCCATGCGAAAAGGGAAGGCTTATGGCGTGATTACGTACACAAAAAGGGGAAGGTGAGCGTATGAACTTGCAATATGACGTTGGGAATACAAAATAGAAACTGGTGTACTTGCATAGTAGTGACATATACTTTGGTCATAAAACATAGGTGACATGAATCAAAGCATGTGAACTTGTAATTGAGATATCATTATTGACACATGAACCTATATTTTTATTTAGGCATAATGTCAAACATAAGCATGACATAAATATTTCTAGCATAAGCATAGCATAATGTCAAACATAAGCATGGCATAAATACTTCTAGCATAAACATGGCATAATGTTAAACATAAGCATGGCATAAGTATAGTTAAATTTGTTCATGGCATAAATATTTCTAACATGAAATCATGATTCTTACTTTAGTCATGTAAACTTACAAAAGGGACTTTTTTGAACCTAACCTAGCCATGTACCACATATGTCATCATATAATTCATGTAAACAAGATAGACTTAATCATGGATTTCAATTATGCCAAATATCATTCATAGCCTAGCCATATTCATAAATTTGCAAATAGGTGTTCTAGTACAAAAGCATGGCTTAATACATGATGCCAAATTCTCAACATAATTTCCTATGGATTATAATAACCAAACTTGTTCTAATTACTTACAAAATGATTTATGCACAAAAATATACATCATGATGGCATAGTAGCAAAACCCCAAACTTGCATAAATTTAAATCAACTACATACATGTAGCTTCAACATGGATTACATAATTTGCGAAATATTCCAAACGTATACTTGCATAGAACTACCGCATGTAGTTCTTTATAACATGAATAACATATTTCAAGAATATCCAAACGTATATAATATTTCAAATTGATAAGAACGCACAAATATGAATAACTTTATTGCCACAATTCAAGCATACAAACCAACACAATTGTTTATTCATACCAAAGTAATACTCTACTTACAATGGTGTGATGAATTCTCTAATTTAGGGATTGAAGACGCAAATTCCTTTGTTGAATTGATTTGCTTAGGTTGCTTGAATTGCTTTAGGCTTTAGAACTTTCCTCCTAATTCTCTCTCTAGTTGGCGGCTACTCTTTGTCGTTCCTCAGCAACATGGCGGCTATGATCTTATTTTTGAATGAATAGATTAGGGTTTAGTCTAGGGTTGTTTATATAGAGGTTAGGAACTGATTAGGACCATTGATGTTGCCTGGATTGATCGTAGCCATTCATTCGATAGAGAGACCAATTAGAGCCTGCCACCTAGCCCTAATGACAAAGCAGACCACAGAAAATCGGCCAAACACAGACCTGGCCAGCCAGGTTGGCTGGGCTCGACCAGGTCGACACCCCTGTCGACAGGGCTGTCGACAGCCCTGTCGACATGGGTAGCCCAGGTCGACAGCCCAATCGACCTGGGTGGCCTAGGCGGGTGTTTATCCGCCCTGGCCCATTGGGCCCGATTTTATTCTGTTTGAATTTTAAATTTAATTCAAAAACTTCCGAAGGCCATATCTTCTTCATACGGACTCCGTTTTTCGAAAACTCGGACTCTATTTCGCGTATTTTTCCGAGACGAACGCAATGGCGTATCCCGTTTCCCTTAGTTCTTTGATTTCAAATTAATTATACTTTAATTTGTTAATTTCACAGTTATACAATTTTCGGGGTGTTACATTCTCCCCCACTTAAAAGGATTTCGTCCCCGAAATCTTCAAGTTAGGAGGAATGTATATCCTAACATCCAATCATCCATCTAATCATCCATCAAACACGAGCATCCATTGTCCTTAAAAGACTTCTAATGCTTCATGATCATATGCGAAGTGTGTGTGTACATGAACTTATCTAATGCAAAATCAGGCGGTCTACTGATTCAGTTGACCTCCTTAATGCGAATTATGTAAGTGCCATGAATCCATTATGTATGCAAATTTTCCTATTTTGATTCTACATGAGTGCACAATCATTCAATACAAATGCAGCATCCACATGACAACACATTAAAGTTCAACCATATACGAACGCAAACATATATGCATATGCAATATGAAGTGACTGAGCCGATCTAAAACCTAGATTGTGTGTGTATATGCAACCACGAGCAACCACTAGCAATCACTTGCAACCACTTGCAACCATCATCCATAACATGTTTCAACTACATGTTTTCATCCAAAAAGATTCTACCTAAAAGATAAGGTCGAGGAAAGATACCTAAAAAGATAGATAAAAGCGCAACTTAAGGAAAAATAAAGATCAAGGATGTACCCTCGAACAGAAAAGGGTAGGCAGTGCGTATTCTAGCTTCAGTTTCCCAAGTCGCGTCTCCCTCGGCGTCGCTCCACTGAACTTTGACGAGCTTGACTTCGCGGTTGCGTAGCTTCCTTACTTCCATTCCTAATATGCGGGTTGGAACTTTTCTTATGGTTGCTTCGCGTTCCACTTCGGCCTCTTCGAGGATATTTGGCTCTACCACTTCAGCAGACTCGTGTAGACATTTTCGGAGATGTGAAACGTGAAAAACGTTGTGGACTCCAACCAACTTCTCGGGTAGCTCTAATCTATAGGATATTTTTCCAATTGTTCCTATCTAAAGGTATAGTCGAAGTAAAAACTTTTTGCCCATTAGGCAATGTCAAAACTGAAAACCTATGCCACATATATATTGATTAGGAGAAGAACTCTCTAAGCATCAGCCCCGAAGACCGAAATCAACATCAGACTGACCCCCAAAGAGTTAATCAACCCAACCACCATATATGATTCTAGGCAACAAAGCATGATGGACTCCTTTTAGGTCACAAGGGAGTCCCTTCCTAAGACCAATCTGTATCCTATAAAACCCGAAAACTTTAGTCAAACCGATGAACACCCTCGAGCCCCAACATGTGTTACTAACAGATGAGTCATACTCCCTATGAGGTTTGCAACAGAAACTTGGATTGAGAATGGGACCGAGAGGATATACACAAAAGATAGCATGCAAGTGAGCTTTACAGGAAGAGAGGGATCAAGGATATACTCTTAAGAAGAGATACGATGCACGAATCTAGCCTTCAATCTTCTAAGCCGCATTTCTTGAGCTTAACTCCATTATGCTTTGTCCGACTTTAACTTCACAATTTCGTAGCTTCTTAATTCTTGTTTCCAAAATATGAGTTGGAACCTATTTCTCGTTCCTCTTTCACTTATTCTCCTTCTAGTATACTTGGCTCAAGCCTAACTGCGTACTCATGGTTCCATGCAAGCTCTCCAAAATTCATTAGTGAATCTTGGATCTTGTTCACTTACTAGAAGGTATTCCACATAGATGAATTATCTCTTGAAAATAAACAAATGTCAACTACGTTGCCAAATGTACTTACTAAGGTGATTCTTTACAACTCATGCATCAGCGAAATGAACCTTCAGCCTTAGTGGCGAACACTACTGGAGCGCCCTATTCTGAAATGCTCCTCCTAATGAACCCCTTTTCTAGAAGCTCTTTAATCTGTTTACTGAGCTCTTTCCTTTCTCGTGGAGACATGTATCTAACGGGTAACGCAACGGGCTTTGCATTATCTATAAGATATATGCGGAAGTCTATTTCCCGCTTCGGAGGCAAGCCCTTCACCTCTTCAAAGACATCCGGATATTCCCGGACCACTTTAAATGATTAAAAATTTTCAACAGAGGCATCTAGCGATTCAAGATAACTAAGCATAACCGCATACGAGGGATTACAAGAAATTTCCAAAGTATTACCGAGCTGGGTTAGGAGCCTAACAACCCTTTTCTCACAATCAAGGATGGCCCCATTACTGGTTAGCCAATCCATACCCAAAATCAAACCATAACCCGAAAAGCCCAAAACAAAGGCACTACATTGAAATTCTACACTTAGAATAGAAATTTTCAATCCCACACAGATCATAGACAAATGAGCTGGGCCCCCAATTGGGTTTGAAACAATTAAGGGGTCCTCTACCATACTAGTTTTTAGGTGCAGAGATTCTACTAAAGCAGACGAGATAAAGGAGTGTGATGCGCCAGAATCAAATAAAGTGCGAACGGGGTGATCGTAAAGATAAACTTACACTTTCTACCGAAGTATTTATACCTCGTTGTTGCAGAGGTGGCGCTTCCAGCACATGAACCTGTGCCCCTGGGATGGATCCAACCCTCTGCCCCTGTCCTCGTTTCTTTGGGCAGTCCTTAGCCCTATGGCCCGTCTCACCGCAAGAAAAGCACCCACCATTCTCCTTGGCCTTCTTTTTCCGGCAGTCCTTTACTAAGTGCCCCACTTTGCCACAGAAATTACACTTCCTCTTCTCTTTGTTGCCTTTCCCGCCTTTCTTAAAGTCTGTCTTCTTAGGTTGCAAACCCTCTTTCTTCTTGCCCTTATCCTCTTCATTCAGCAATGCCATTTGCACCAATCTTTCATACGTGGCTCCCATGGGTATATGGGTCATGGCCAAACTGTGTAATGGCTCATTCAACCCTTTGACGAAACGGAGAGCCTTCTTGTGCGGGGTGTTGACTAGGTCAAGCCCAAACCTAGCCAGCTCATTAAACTGATTCACATATTCTCTGACTGTCTTGTCCCCTTGTTTAAGAAATAAGAATTTTTCCAACTGCAAACTTCTTTCCGCATCTGAGAGAAATTTAGTCTCAAACCTTTCCCTAAAGTCCTCCCATGTCTCCACTAGTCTTTCAGCATTAGTGACTTCCCACCAGTAGGAAGCCTCGCCCTTCAATAGCCACACTGTCAATTGTACTTTTTGTCTATCCTCTACCTCAAAGATGATGAATAGGTCCTCCGTTTCTTTCAGCCAATTTCTAGCTGCTACGAAGGACTCAGTTCCATGGAAATCCCTTCCTCCCATAGCTTTAAAATCTTTACATATCTTAGCGAAAGTGTTTCCCCGAGGAGGAGGTGGAGGAAAAGGTGCCGCTGCAGCTGGATGATTTCCTTCAGCTGGGGGAGGAGGAACGGTAGGACCTGGCTGAGTGGCCCTTGCTTCTAAGAACCGTCTAAACCAACCAGGTATTGGCACCTCTTCTGGCAAGTTAAGTTCTTGGGACATGCTGAAACAAAAAGGATAGATTCAAAACGAAGGATAAGAGATAGTACCTATGGCTTTGGGGAGTGGACTTTGCCCTTTTTTTAAAAAAATAAAATAATATTTTTCTTTTAAAAATGCTTCTTTAAATTTCCTTTTTTTTTGAAAATAAATTTTCCAAAACATTTTATCTTATCTGGTAAACCTATGCTCTGATACCAAGTGAAACACCCCACCTCCGTTAGGGTCACTCTCAAAGGGAATGCCCTAATTTTGGTGGAGGTTTATAAGTATAAGTCACAGATATACAAGACAGATATAAGAACACATATTTGTAAACAGCGGAAAAACAACAAACTTTATTTCATAAAGTCAAATATGTGTTACAACAACATCCTTTCCAAAAACATAACATAACACTTTCATAATCTGTCTTGATTACATCTTTTAAAGAAGCATAAATAAAACATGGATAAACTGCAAAGGCCCCATAGTGGATTGTCCAAAGCCATAGTTCAAAGTGAAAAGGTCCAAGCAATACATTTCTCTTCTTCAAGCTGGATGGTAAGGCTGGTCAAGCTGCTGTGTTCCCTCCCTGTGGACCTGGGGGGGGTGGGGAAATGGAAGAAAAGAAGACGAAAGAAAAGCAGAGTCAGACATAAAGCCTGAGTAAGTCTAGTACTATTTTGTCTATGAATAAAGAACTGGGTATGATAAGTATAAACAAGAAGTGGGCAAGCACTATAAACTTGGTTAAGTTGTCCAGGGTCGAATATACTTTCGTACCCCATGTTAATCTCTGAACCCATATAAACTTGTTTCCAACCGGTACCCCATAATCAGGGTGATGTGATCCATTCAATGATGATCGGCTCCTACTCGCATAGTTACATGTGTCTTACGGCCCCCGATGTTGTAGTTACCTATGCTGGTCCCACCATGGGGTGTATCAAGTCCCATAGTGGCAACCCGACACAATCCTAGAGTGCACAGGTATGCTACTGGTGTCCAGTGCCTTATTTTTCTGCGCCGGAGTGTGTGCACGCCCGCACTCCGTTAGAACCTACACTGCTACACCACCGCCGTCGCTTTGACCTCTTACAATCAGCCCAGTAATCGTGCCCCACCCTGCCTAGTTTCAGGGTATCCTGATACACCTTCTAGGGTTACTGCTGAAAAGGGTCCCCCGTTACTAGGTTTTCTATCTCTAGCCAACATGCTAAGTTGGTTAAGTGTTTTTCTAACCTAACCCCACCAGTCCGTTTAGTTTAGCATGTTCCATTTTGATTAAGTCTTTAGTTCACTTAATCCTATCAATCCTGACTCAGCCTTAATTGTCTTATTAAGGCCCTGACCTCTCACATTAGACAGGTATTGTTGTGGCTGCCTGTTGCCGGTTGGTTCCGGGCAGTCTTATGCCACAACTCAGTCTAACCTCGGGTCCTTGCTGGGCTCCATGTTTAACCTCCCACATTGGATAGGTATTGTTGTGACTACTAGACAGCCGGGCGGTTCCGGGCAGGTTTACATCACAACTCAATCCAACCTCGGGTTAAACACATCGTATGTTCTACATTTACATATTTTGTCATTCCTCTTTATTTCTTATATGTAAATATTTGCGGCCCATTATTAAGTTAATGGTGTAAAGGTTACACCAATCATAGGCCCAACCCATGCTTGAATTTGGGCCCTTATATTTTATATTTTCATTCATTAGTAATTTTAACCCAACGTTATTTTCCCCCGTTTTACACGTCCGTTTATTATATATATGTTGGGCTTAGCCTTTTAAAGCCCAACTTAGCCATGCGAAAAGAGAAGGCTTATGGCGTGATTACGTACACAAAAAGGGGAAGGTGAGCGTATGAACTTGCAATATGACGTTGGGAATACAAAATAGAAACTGGTGTACTTGCATAGTAGTGACATATACTTTGGTCATAAAACATAGGTGACATGAATCAAAGCATGTGAACTTGTAATTGAGATATCATTATTGACACATGAACCTATATTTTTATTTAGGCATAATGTCAAACATAAGCATGGCATAAATATTTCTAGCATAAGCATAGCATAATGTCAAACATAAGCATGGCATAAATACTTCTAGCATAAACATGGCATAATGTTAAACATAAGCATGGCATAAGTATAGTTAAATTTGTTCATGGCATAAATATTTCTAACATGAAATCATGATTCTTACTTTAGTCATGTAAACTTACAAAAGGGACTTTTTTGAACCTAACCTAGCCATGTACCACATATGTCATCATATAATTCTTGTAAACAAGATAGACTTAATCATGGATTTCAATTATGCCAAATATCATTCATAGCCTAGCCATATTCATAAATTTGCAAATAGGTGTTCTAGTACAAAAGCATGGCTTAATACATGATGCCAAATTCTCAACATAATTTCCTATGGATTATAATAACCAAACTTGTTCTAATTACTTACAAAATGATTTATGCACAAAAATATACATCATGATGGCATAGTAGCAAAACCCCAAACTTGCATAAATTTAAATCAACTACATACATGTAGCTTCAACATGGATTACATAATTTGCGAAATATTCCAAACGTATACTTGCATAGAACTACCGCATGTAGTTCTTTATAACATGAATAACATAATTCAAGAATATCCAAACGTATATAATATTTCAAATTGATAAGAACGCACAAATATGAATAACTTTATTGCCACAATTCAAGCATACAAACCAACACAATTGTTTATTCATACCAAAGTAATACTCTACTTACAATGGTGTGATGAATTCTCTAATTTAGGGATTGAAGACGCAAATTCCTTTGTTGAATTGATTTGCTTAGGTTGCTTGAATTGCTTTAGGCTTTAGAACTTTCCTCCTAATTCTCTCTCTAGTTGGCGGCTACTCTTTGTCGTTCCTCAGCAACATGGCGGCTATGATCTTATTTTTGAATGAATAGATTAGGGTTTAGTCTAGGGTTGTTTATATAGAGGTTAGGAACTGATTAGGACCATTGATGTTGCCTAGATTGATCGTAGCCATTCATTCGATAGAGAGACCAATTAGAGCCTGCCACCTAGCCCTAATGACAAAGCAGACCACAGAAAATCGGCCAAACACAGACCTGGCCAGCCAGGTTGGCTGGGCTCGACCAGGTCGACACCCCTGTCGACAGGGCTGTCGACAGCCCTGTCGACATGGGTAGCCCAGGTCGACAGCCCAGTCGACCTGGGTGGCCTAGGCGGGTGTTTATCCGCCCTGGCCCATTGGGCCCGATTTTATTCTGTTTGAATTTTAAATTTAATTCAAAAACTTCCGAAGGCCATATCTTCTTCATACGGACTCCGTTTTTCGAAAACTCGGACACTATTTCGCGTATTTTTCCGAGACGAACGCAATGGCGTATCCTGTTTCCCTTAGTTCTTTGATTTCAAATTAATTATACTTTAATTTGTTAATTTCACAGTTATAGAATTTTCGGGGTGTTACACCTGTGATTAGCCATATTATAAACGTGTTGAGTAGATTTCTCATACCAGTCCCATGACTGACTCATAGTTTGTTTCACTTTCAAACTCGGGTGCCCCTTTTTCTACATGGGCAGCCTTGTATTCGGGTTTAGCTGGCTCTTTTTGGATAGCTGGAGCTGAAGATGGATTCTATTGTTTATCTCTTTTTATGTTGTTCAGCTCCTATTGTACATTATGTTTGTTTTCCGCTGTAGACATTTATGTATAGCTGAACTGTATTTGTACTAAGTATGATCCTGTATACTGCGTAACTCTGATGATTACGTTTATCCAGTATATTCTATTATGCATTATCTGATGTATTTATTTATTTCTGTTCTGCTATTATCTGTTTCTGTGTTATATTCCAAGGATTACCCTTGCCGCCGTCAATACGGGGTTTGGGGTCGTCTCAGTAAACATGTGTTTGAGACATGTTATGTTTGATGGTTGCAAGTGGATGCAAGTGGTTGCTAGTGGTTGATGCATGTACACACACTAGGCACTAGCTCAAAAACACTCTCATACTGCAAATGGATGTGTGTGCATTTTCAATTTTTATGGATTCAAAATGGTTGACTCATCACAAGGATGTTGCATTTGGATGAATGGTTGTGCACTCATATAGAAATGATATGGGATTGTTTACATACATGATTGGACTCATGACACTTACATAATTCGCATTAAGGAGGTCAACTGAATCAGTAGACCGCCTGATCTTTTGCATTCGATAGGGGACATGTACACACACTTTTGCATACGTTCATATGGAATTAGAAAACTTTTAAGGACAATGAATGCTTGTGGATGATGGATGAGTATATGGATGATGGATGGTAGGATACATTCTTCTTAACTTAGAGATTTCGGGGATGAAATCCTTTTAGGATAGGAGAATGTAACACCCCGTATTTTCTGAGAATATTAAAATAAAAAATTAAAGAATAATTAATTTGTAAAGGAAAAATTAGGTGAAATGGGTTATGCCATTGCATTACTCTCGGAATTCTGCTTGAGATAGAGTCTGAGTTTGCATAAAACAGATACTGTATGAAGAAGTTATGGACGATAGAAGTTGGCAGAACGATCAGAAAATGGGCCAGAATGCACTGGCGCACTTGGGAAGTGCGCCAGAACAAAATTGCACTGGCGCACTTGGGAATTGCGCCCATGCAAAGATGCACTGGAGCACTTGGGAAGTGCGCCCATGTCGAGCTAGAAACCTACACAGGATTCTGGAGAGTTCTAATGACGTGTCCATTTCTGATTTGCTGGGTGACGTGTCTTTTAGCTATATGGTTCTGATGGTTTCTAGGTTAATCTAAAGGCTTAAATTCTCCCTATACTCCTATATAAACACCCCTAAGCCTATTGTTTTCTACACACAAATCAATGGCGTCCATATACTGCTGAAACCTAAAATATAACTAGTGCTTCTTCTTTTTCAAGTCAGAATAGGATTAAAAGAGAATAGATCTACAACTGCAACACCTATTTCTTTTAGATCCAACCAAGGTGAGTATAGTTATTTTCAGATATGAAATTTAATTATGATCTTGACATGGTTATAAATCTGAATTGGAGATTATGTATATTTTTGTATCAGATCTATTTTCCTGTGTAAATCTATCTTATTCCTTTTTATCAGATCTGTTTTTCTGTGTAGATCTATCTTATTAATTATAACTATTCTATATCTCTTCCTTCCTTCTTTTCTATAGCCAGGCTACCACGAGCCTGAGCCAAATCTCATAAGAGACCGACGAACGAATGCAAAATTTGGGGAAAATAATGAATGATGCATAATTGGACATGAATGATTTGTGATTGATTTAAGAAAAGGGCATATGTTGTAATTTAAGATCTAGATCTAGGCATACTATATAAGACAGTTTATGATTTGGAAGAAGGAGAATTATTGTATGACAACATATGACTTGTAATTTGGGAACATAATGCATGTTATAATTCAAGGTCTGATTTTGAGGACATAATATATGTTGTAATTTAAGATCTAGATTTAGGGGCATATTTTATATGACGATCTATGACTTAGAAGAAAAAGGATATATGATTTAGGCGTAAAAGATCTATATTAAAATAGGATAACTATTAATTGTGAATACGCCTAAATGGGGATTTTTGATATTTGACATACGCTGAAATCAAAGGCTATAATTTGGCATAATTCATATTGTATATCATGATTTGGGGTTTTTGGAGAATATTCTGTACTATGTAAATTTAACTAGAAATTTGGGGCATGTATTATATGGTGAATTATGACCATAATTTGAGCATGTAAAATTAGGCTTAAATTTATGATTAAGCGAGGTATGTCAATGGAATTTTAAGTGTTGATTAAATTTGTTAAATTGCTTAATCTGCTGAAACTGAATACGGTAATTTGGGGTATGAAAATCTGTATGCTCGATCTAAAATTGAGCAAAACATGTTAATAGAACTTTGGATAATCTGCTGTAACTTGTAAAGAAGTTAATTTGTTGAATTGGCATAATTAGTCTGATATTGGCATAATCTGCGAATAAATACTTTAGCTAAAATAAGAATGCTGAGACACGAGGTTAGACTCTATTTGCGGTAGAAGCCTGCCCAGACCCAACCGGCTTAACCAGCAACCACAAACTGTCAGTCTAATGTGAGAGGTCATAGGAATACAGATGTTTAGACACAAGGTTAGGTTTGGCTTGTGGCAGAAGTCTGCCCGGAGTCGCCCGGCGCATCCAACGGCCACAAGCTACCGACATAATGTGAGAGATCTGTTCATTAATATTTAATTAATGAAAATCTAAGATAAATATGATGCCTAAAACGTATTGGGTAGATAAGGTTAAATCAACTGGACCGATGAATCTAATAAACCCGTTTGAAAATCTGAAGACCTAATACAATGTTAGGTGAAACAATCTGTAAGTCTGTTAATCTGTAATCTGATCCGTTAAGTCTGAAAACTTGTTAAACTGTATATCTGATCTGTTAGTCTGAAAACTTGTTAACTTGTATGTCTGATCTGAGAACTAGTTAAATCTAAACTTTGTACACCTGAAATCTGTAAGCAAGTTAATCTAAAATCTGTTAGTCTGGGGACATAAGTTTAGTAGGGGTAATTACTTGTGTCATCTGTTGTTTTGGACCCATATTAGTCAGTAACCCTTTCTGGTATCAAAATTATGACCCAACACTAGGTAGGGGTCTAGGGCATGTTTACTGAACTAATTGTAAGAGGTTCACTCTGCTAATGGCGAGGGGTGTTGATGGCGCATTTCAACCGGGTCATGTGCTTGCATGGATCCAGTCTGCTCTGAGGATGTAAGACATGGTGACATATGTAAATAGGTCTGTGTCTATAGGTTGCCACTTTAGGGAGTGATACACCCTTCTGTGGGGCCGGCACAGGGTATTTATGTATTAGGGAGCCGATCGCTTGGGGTAGAATTTAGGGTACACTTAGTTCTGTCTGTTTCTGTTGGGGTACCGTCTATTTATGTTGGGGTCATAACACCTGTCTGTTTCTGTGTGGTACCGTCTGTTGGGGTGGTAAAGGCCCATTACTAGTGTACACCTAATTCTAATATTCTGTTTCCATAGGGGTTATTCTGTTTCTGTCTCTGTTCGGGTAGTAAAGGCCCATTACTAGTATTCTATTTCCGAACGTCTGTCTTTGTTAGGGTGATAAAGGCCCATTTCTAGCATCGTGTTTCTGAAGAGATCATTCTGTTTTCTGTTTAGACATTAGGACAATACCTAATTCTGTCATACTAGTATTAGTGCAGAGAAGTGAAAACCAAGTAAGAAGCTTAGTTTAACCTATATCATTTCTGTCTCTTCTGTTAACCTGCTACTCCTGTTATGGTTATCTCTCTTCCAGTTTTATTTACATGTCATGATACTACTATCTGTTTATATGCTGAAAGTCACTGGACTCACCAGACTTATGTCTGACCTAGTTTTGTTTCGCCTCTTTTTTTTCGTTTCCCCCTCCCCTCCCCCCTAGGTTCTCAGGGTGGAAACATAGGAGCTTGATTTAGGTTTCATCTGCTTGGAGTGCTAGAAGTGCTTGAAATATTTCTTGGCTTTGATTCTACATATTTATGGCATTCTCTGTTGGGGATTATGGCTTTAAAATTATGCATTCTAAAGAATTTTGTATAAGACTGATATTTGTGTACTTAGGTTTTGGTATTGTGATGTAACTAAACTTATTTTTGTTTCTGTTGTAATAAAATTATAAAATTTTCTAGTACTACTTTACATATCTGTCTTATAAATTTTTGTTCTGTTTACTTACAACGTTCCACCGATGTTAAGGCATTCCCTTTGTGAGTGACCTTAACGGAAGTGGGGTGTCACATTGGATCGGGAAGGACGGAAGATGGTATGAGGAAATATCAAGAGAGAATGGGTAATGAAAGAAAAGGTAATAGAAGAAGAAACTGATTGTGGAAGAGGCGGCTTAACCTATTTAAGGCGTTAAAAGGAACACTTTAAGAGGGGAAATGAAATAACTAGCGCGAAATGAAAATTTACTGTTTCAACGGGCAGCCAATTCCAATTTAAAACTGTTATTTAGTTTATTCACCAAAATTTACTAATTTACCTCTAGTTTATTAATTATTAAATATTTTACTTAATTATTAATAATTTAACGACAAAAAAATTTATCATCACACTTTACGCTATTTTTGCTTTCGTGTAGTGATTATTTTACAGATTGTTAAAATTAAAGGAAAGCGAAACGAGCCAATTGTGAATTACTAAAGGGAAGTAGATATGAACTAGTGAAACAGGCAAGAAATATTTGATAGTCTGTCCTTTTAGTTTTTCCAGTCCGCCATTTTAGTTTTTTTTCTTGAGATTTTTTCTTAATGTTGTACAGTATTGACCAACAAATTGAGTTTTATACTTTTGAAGTTGGACAAAATACGAAATTTCCAAAGTTGAGTATTTTAGAGTTCTTTGATATTTATAAAATTTCTTATTTTTATATTTTGAACATTTTGCAAAATTTTATATTTATTTTAAAATTATGAAAACTTCAAAAGTTTATATTTAAACTTTATATTTATTTTAGAAAATATGAAAGTTTTAGTTTTTTGAATTAATACATATTAAACATAATTATCAATTATTATTATTGAATGTAAGGTTAGAAATATGAAAATAATTATCAACGATAACTAGAAAATATTAATTAATTTATAAAAATACTACTATCAAACACAAATTATAAATTAATTCGTACAAGAAATTATTATTAATCAATTCTAACTATTGAACTTTATTTACTATTGTAAAAACCCGTAACTTCCCCGGTGAGGAAAGCGCGGATAGTTCGAGGACAAGCCACAACAGAACGCAGACGGAAGAACATTTCATTGTATATTACAACAATTCCATCAGAATACAAGAATATACAGAGTATAAATGAATATTACATTCAATAAATATCAGAGATTATAATACATAGCAGTGGAAAATAATACAATACACAACTAGAAGAGATATACGGATACAAAGCTTTCCGGATATCATTCCAGCTGTAAACCAGAAACCTGTGAATATGAATCTGCAAAACCAAAACTACTAGCTACCCGTGTCAAAATAAGGGCACCCAGAGTTTAGGTTAAAACAATAAACTCCAGGTCAGTCATGGGACTGGTGTGAGAACTAAAACAGTTATTAATCTTTATTTTTTAAGTTAGGTAAATCAAGGGACCACGCCGTATAACACGGAACGGGTTTCCTCCCAAGAATACCAGTGCATAAAACAACAGCGCAACGCAAAATAAAGAAAAATGAAGCTATTATAAGACCCAGGTCCTATCACACAATGCAACGCAAGCCGGGGAATTGGGTTTTCCCTTATAATAGCCAAACATGCTTAGTACGTTTAAAACAAATCATTTGATACTATTATAAGTGTATAGTGACAAAACAATTTCAAATCATAAGTATCAATCATAGACGGCATAAGCGCCCCATCCCACTATGTCGCCATATATAGGATTACAACTAAAACCACAAATGTCACATATTTGGAATTGGATTTTCGTCTGTGAACCGAGGCAAAAGATAGTCCTCTACCGATTCGAGACGCTCTAGCCCGTGTCTCAGGAACTGCCGCAACTGCCCCTTGGATCGTCAGGGCCGGTCCACGGATGTGGATTATTATGCCTGAACAATACGTCTCCCCGCCCTTTGGGGCGTCAATGAGCCAACAAATGACTCCATTGGACCCGGATCATCCGATCAAACCGAGGCGCCCCGCAACAGCAACAACCACATAAGTCAAACTCGTCAGGGCGTGTAAAACCACTGACGCCACTTCTAACTAGAAGGAAACGCATGCCCTCCCTGACGTTCGTCTCCCGTTTTTGGTTCACACCGGGGTGTGAGGCTCGCGAATCAACATTACACAAAGCTATGCCACAAAGGTCGTGCTTTGATCATCCACCACAGGACTCTGCTTTTCAATAGAAGCCTTGATCATTTGCCACTTAGGCATGCCACACAGGCAATTCACTCTATGCGTTTGATATCCATCAGTATATAACCCCTGAGCTCGTACGTCTCAGAGAAGGGCGTTAAGCAAGAGAATAAATTCTCCGCCGCCAAACAGATATATATTTAATAGAAATCAATCGCACAGACTAAAATCCAATGTTAGACACACAGTCCATTTACAAGTTCGTTCTGGGTCTGAACGAAACCGGAGGCACCTAGTACCCCGCATATCCATCGATCTCCAAGTACGTCTGGACGATCACCAACTGTTTCCATCTTCTTGGGTGTACGGCCCAATCAAGATCATCAGTAATTATCCAAACGACGTGAAGACCTCCGGACTTCAACCACCGTCTTCACCTTCGACTTATCGTCGTATCAGTTATTCAGAATGGGATAAACCCGGTCTTCCCGAATAACTCGCGTATATGATAAACAAGTGTTACACCAACACAACATATGCCTCATTCCAATTCATCAGTCACTAACCGTAAATTAATCAAGAGAATAATTCCCCAAATATTAACCCCGAAGGCCGAAACCAACATCAGATCAATACCCAGGAAATCACTCTGCTTAGCCAACCTACAGCTAGTTTCTTAATTTCACATTCTTAGGGAAAGGTTCCCATTAATTTTATCAAAGATAAATCCTTTAAATTTATTCGTTAATCTACTTTTTAATTTCGATTCAACTAGTCGGGATTAACGAACCTTACCGAAGTAATCATTTGTTTTAATTTCCCAATCCCAACCTATTCATCCCATGAAGTAAAACTGGTAATACTTCATATCTAACACCACGGTGTTATCGGTAAATTCAATTACCATTTCACGTTCAAATCTAGTTAAAGATTTAACTATCGCCTGGAGCAAAACTGGTGATACTCCATTCTCGATCATTTCAATCTAATTAAAGATTCATTAAAACTCCACTTAGTTTTAATCTGTGACTGGGTTAAAGAATCCATATCATTTAAAACACGGTTCACGATAAACCCAAAATCACATCACATTTCAATCAGTCCCCGACCGTAAATTAGCAAGTGAGCAATTCCCTAAATATTAACCCCGAAGGCCGAAACCAACATTAGATCAATACCCTAGAAGCCATTCAACTTAACTAATCTCCAGTTAGTTTCTGATTTTCTTAACTCCTTCGGGTCTAAGAACAGTATTATTGAAGATAACGTTCACGACAACCCAAAATCACGTTCCATTAATTATCAGGTTAAAGAACAAGTGTTATTTAAAACACTGTTCACGATAAACCCAAAAATCAATACCAATTCAATTCCAATTAAATATTATTTAATTGGTACACTTCATTAAATCTAAACAAAAAGATTTAATCTTTTCTCAACTGGGTTCAAGAACAGTGTTAATAAAGACACCATTCACGACAAACCCAAATCACATTTGATATTAAATACAAGGCTCTGAATAGAAAATATACCGGCTTATATTCAATATCAAATTCTACGACCAACAAATATCGTATTAGAAATAACGATATATATATATATATATATCTTTCAAATTTCCATAACAATAACTGTATAATCGCGAAACCCAACATCGAAATATTCCGAAGACAATTTCAATTCAGATCCATTCCAATTCAATTATTGGAAATTCTGGTTACTTTAAAAACCCTTTTCAAATCCAATTTATTTATTTAAAAATAAATAGAATTATATTTCTAGTTCAAAACTAGTTCATTTCGATAAAAATCTATTTTTATCTTTTCAAATATGGAGTTTTTCATCCCAATTTTTCCCAAATCATTTCTTATGATTTTACACAAATTATTACTATTTTTAATAATTTTACCAAGGCCCGTACAGTCGATTTCGATCAACGGCCATCGAACTGCACTTACAGCGACCTTTTTCAAATTTGATTTGGACATAATTCCAAATCCAACCGTTAGATTTCAAATTTTTAAAATTCGTTAGAAATCTCTTTTCGATACGAACCCAACGGTTCCGGTTTTAGGAGAATCCGACGGTCGGATCTCCCGCAATATCCATTCGAAGTCAATGGTCGAAATTCGCGAACTGCCGCGGCGCGGCGCGTTCTATTCAGGCCATTGTATTATATATATAATATATACTTCGTCGATTTCAATTCAAAACGTGCTTTATTAATCGTTTTAAATTCATTTTCAAAACGGTTTCAACTTCATATTCAATTTCAATTCGAATTCATTTATATTCAATTTCAATTCGAATTCATTTATATTCAATTTCAAATCGAATTCATTTGTATTCAATTTCAATTCGAATTCATTTATATTCAATTTCATTTCGAATTTCAATTCTTTTTGAAAAATCAGATTTTGAAATCACTTTCGTTATTCATTATAAAATGAATAAAATCGATATAAATATCGTTCACGTCAAAATGGCGTCAATTTAATCAATACGGCTTCATATATTCCTATTTTCAAATATTTCTATTTTGAAATATTGCTACTTTCAAATATTCTATTTCAAATATTCCTTTTTTTAAATATTGCTACTTTCAAATATTCTATTTCAAATATTCTATTTCTAAACTGGAATGAGGCCCAATCACTTACCATATAATGTTAATTATATGGATTTTCTACAACACATGTATACAATAACAACGATGAATAATCAACCATCATCCAAAGTGCATTCTACACTGTATAAGCATCGAGTATAAATATTTAACGCTTATAACAGTCTGTCAATCAATCGATCGACATACAGCTAACTATTGGGATTAGTGTACGTCATATATCATCCCAATACCCATGTGGGGTTTCAAACAATCAAACACAGATTTTATTTGTGCAGTTGGGCGATGTGTAAAATTTATCGTCCCAATCAATATCAGTCAAATGTGTGTATATAAACAAATCGTCCGATTTGTTTATTTTTATTTCATTTCATATACACGTTAAAAAATCTATTTTTAACTATAAAATATTTTCCACTATAAAATATTTTATTTCAACTATATAAATGTTTTATTTCATTTCACATCACATCACACAATCAACTACACATCAAAATCAAACAAACAAATATACAAGTCGTCCATGGTCTGTGGACGACGGGTGTCGGGTGCTACTAAACACCGTATGCATCCTAGTATATATTTTAACTAGAAAAGAAAATTCAAAGTGAGAAGTTCTCACCGACTAGCTAATCCAAATGCCTCGACTCTTCTTATGTAGAAGTCTTCGCTGTTCTCACCTTTTGTCACTTTCGTTGCCCGTAGCCACTACATATATAAAAATCACATTTTTATATTGTTGCTATGTATATAAAAATCATATTTTTATAATCACTTCATATATTTAAAAATCGAATTTTTACATCACTACTATATAGATAAAAATTCTATTTTTACATCGATGCTACATAGATAAAAATTCTATTTTTACATCGATGTTCATATAATAAAGATTATATTTTTATATTCTCTATTATATAGAAATTTTATTTTCAATACACTACTTATATAAAAATAGTATTTTTATATCTTCTACTATATAAAGGTCATATTTTAATACTCTACACAAGTAAAAATCATATTTTTGATTCACTGCATATTTAAAGATCAAATCTTTAACACTTCTACCTTATAAAAATTATATTTTTATTACTTCTACTTTATAAAAATTATATTTTTTTATTACTCCTACATAATAATGATCGAATTTTTATTATCTACATTATATAAAAATCAAATTTTTATCTTCACTATATTTATAAAAATCACTTCTTTTATATGCTAATCATATATAAAACTGAAAATAAAAATAACAGGAATAAGGTTCAATGGCATTTTATTTAAAAGATCCTATTCTTAGTTACAAAAATATATAAAAGTAGAAACGCAAACTGACCGGAGGGATTGGGAGTGGTGGATTGTCGGAGAAGAGGCATAGGGCTGAGCGGAGGCGGCTACGGCCGGCGATGGGTCCCACTGGGGCTGGAGGCGGTGGTTTCCATTGATTTAGGGCTCGGGGTTTTTCATTTCGAAGAGGGAGGAGGAGAGACGTCGGTGTGGAGCTGTTGTCGTCGCCAAAGATGGGAGGTCCGGCCAGAGGCGCGGCTTCAGGTGGTAGTCAGTGGAGGTGGTCGATTTGGGGGCAGATTAGGGCACAAAGGCGCTTGACTTCGCGAATGGAGGAAGGAGAAGAGAGGGGAGGGGAAGGGAAGAGGAGAGGGCGCCGAGCATCTGGGGGTGGCGGCGACGCCACTAGCAGCCTGGAGCGGCGGATTTCCCCTCGTCGCTCTCCCTTTTCCTTTTTTTTATTCATCGGCTTTGACTATGGGTGGAGAGAGAGAAAACAAAGGGGGTTGTATATATTATTTTATTAATATTTTACTTCCAAAATATGTGCTTTCGCATACGAACTCAAAACCTGACCCAACCACTGTCATTCCTAACGTAATACCCCCATTATGAACACAATGGGATATGTATCGTAAGCTGATTCGATCATTTCGGTCAGTTTTCATCAAAATCAACATATAACTCTATATATTGAATTTGAGCGCGCATTTCAATTTACCGGGGACACATACTAACTCGAAAAATTCCAGAAAAATATTTTCTAGCTTCGTATTGATGATACGGTCCTAACAAAACTAATTTCGTCAAATTCTGAGACCGTTGGAAAAACGGGCATTTTCCAGTCGATTAAAATCAACTTAAACTGGTCAAACGCGTTTTCCTTTGCAACGCTCACATATTGATTCGAAAAATTACGAAATTTGGAATCTAGCAATAACTTGACATCACGGATCCAACAAAAGTGGTTTCGTCGAAATCCGATGTCGTTTGCAAAATTTCCATTTTTAAGGGCCAAAATTCCATAGCGACTATTCAGAATTTTCAACTGGACATATCTTTTGATCCCCACTATGAAATTTCAATTTTTCGGATTCATTGGAAAGATATTTTAAACTAGATCCAAATATTTTTGGTTTCGCTAAAATCCGGTTTATTTTGCACCCGGTACGTTCAATTGAAGTTTGAAATCAAATTATCGAACTACCGCGCCATTTTCAATTCCTTTTATAATTTAAAATAAATATTTATATTCTAACGACGATCTATATAAATATAAACATTCTAAATATACTCAAAATAAATTTCTCGTCGATATTATTTAAAATAATTCATTTTAAATGTTCAAAATTCATTAAAATTGCCAAAATAAAAATTTTAAATTGACTCGCATTTCCGGGTTGTTACAACTATTGATAGTAATTATATTTTTTCATTATTAGTATATTATTACTAATATTATTGTTAACATTAATTTTTTTTAAATTAATTTTACTTATCAATTACTTAGTAAAAACATAAAGTAAAACATTTTATAAAGAACAAGCATATGAATCCCTTTCAGTTCCTTTGAAAACCTGCTGCAAAATAACTTCAAAAAAATACATGACGTAAACAGTCACAAATTGCAACGGAATGCAGTGACGAAAAAATGAAGATGTTAAACCGTTGCAATTTGTTATGGTTTAGCGACTGAAAAAAGAACTCAATGGTAATATTTTAAAATAAGCTGAAATAAAAATTCCTAAATAGTATCCCTTACAGATTCCATGAAAATCCATCGCTAACTTGCGACGAAAATTTCCGCTGCTAAAAATCTGTCGCTATTTTCAGTTTTTCTTGTGGTCTTACCAAATGGTTTTAAAAGATTATATTTGCAATTAGAAAGATATTTATGAATGGATGGTTGAGATATTTATAAATGGAAGGTTAAGGATTTATAGACGAATGGTTAAGGAAATTGTAAATATTGAGAT
Organism: Allium sativum; assembly: GCA_030737875.1. NCBI lineage: Eukaryota > Viridiplantae > Streptophyta > Magnoliopsida > Asparagales > Amaryllidaceae > Allium > Allium sativum. The sequence goes on from CM060918.1 coordinate 634,617,217, forward strand.
AAATGTCAAATAAATGGGATTTTAAGGTAAGGTTTCCAAAAAGAGTTATAAATGAAAATACATATAAACCAAGTTATATGGAGAGAATTGTGGAATGGTTTTATAAAATAAAGGAATTTGTCGAACTGAATTAAATATTGATAAATGATTAAGATAAGTATAAATGACTGTTCGAGATATTTATAAATAAATAGTCAAGTTATTTATAAGTAAAAGGTTAAGAATTTTATAAATATTAAATGGAAGATAAAGGATTTTGTAAATGTAAAATTAAGGATTTTATGAATGGAAGGTGAAGGGTTTTTGAGATGGAATACGTAATATTTGTTTTAAAGAAGTTAAATTAAATCATTTTAGTTAATTTTATGAAATGACATTTTGGATAAAATTGGAAATTATTAGTCAGACTATAAAGGAGTATAATCATTTTAAAAATGGTAAAAAGGAATATGATGTGGTTTTTATGAAGTTGGAAACTTTTGTACTTTGGTTGAGTTGAGTAACTTTCGAGGTGTCAATCTGATGTTGGTTTTGACCTTCGGGGTTGACACTGAGATATTTATTTACTTACCAATTTTCAATGAGGGGCTAATAAAGTAGAAGTATAATGAGAATTGTATATTCTTATATTAGAATAAGAAAGGGAAATGTTTTCCAAATTAGGAGTTTTATTATTTAATTAATGTCCGATTAATTAAAGAGGCTAAATGATGTTGGGTACTGAATCAATAAAATTAATTTTCTTTTTATGGATGAATGGTTGTTTATTTGATAGTTAAACAACCGACTATCAAATCTGACCTATACGGTTGTTGGTACGGAAAGACCAGGATCAAATTTATATTCGAAAACCATTCCGAACCAGCGAATACGTGGAAGATGATGATTGAAGATGGAGCAGTGAAGATCGTGGATCTTCATAAATGGAAGAACGACTTGTCGAATTTCTCTGGTATCCATCCAAACACAACAACAAAACAGATCTATTACAATGGGCAATGCCCGTTGTAATAGGGGTTTTACAGCGGACAACTCACCCGTTGTATTAGGCCATGTTGTAATATGTCCTCTTTTACAACGGGCAATGAACGTGGTAACAGGCGGTTGTAATAGACTTTTTACAATGGTCTTATGTTGTTGTTGTATGTTTCTTCGATAGAATAGCAGTCTGTTGTAATATTTTTTGCAACAGGTATTGACCGTTGTAATATCTTCTATAACAACAATTAATGTCCATTGTAAAGTGCTTAAAGTTGCAATGAATTTGAATATTGCACATAATATTTACAAGAATTGAATATTTAATTCAAAAATTATTTTTAAACAAATACTTATTCAAATAAATATTTACTACACTTTTAAATAGTACACATAATGTTTTCCCTCTATTTACACAATCACTTGTACATACACTTCCTTACTACATTTCACTCGTATACATTGACTCCTCACTATACATTTATTCACTCATATATACGTACACAGTCACTCACACTTTCACAATAGTTTTAGTCTTTGGCTTCTTAACTATTTATTTGTCCATTGATGCAAATACTTTGAACTGATAAAGTTATCGGGATTAAATGTAAGGAAAACATGGAACAATAACTGGCAATCCGGACAATCTAATACACTATTAATTCAGCATAATAACCAAACAAACAAATAATATTCAGATACTTAATCATTATTTTTTAATGCTGCAAGCACATAAAAAATTAATAGAAGTGCATAAACACATATAATATCCAACATTTATTGGAAAAATACGACATATGATAGGAAAATGTAAACATGATTAAAATCATAATAACCAAACCTTTTTAAAAAAAATCATATATGTTAATACGTATGTAGTGACATGAGATTTACCAGTTTGTTTAAATTGATTTTTTCAATCAAAGATTAATTATACATATTATTTCAATAATTTAAACAAATATATGTGTAACTATATGAAAAATAATAAATGAAATCCCAAGCCAAAACTGAAACTCCAAAAATTTATGAATTAAATCCCAATTTCCAAACTAACATCTCAAACTTTGATGTGTGTATATATAGTATGATATTCACACATAGAAGATCCATCAACGTACTGTATAATCAGTGTCATCGTTTCAAAATGAAAGAAGGCAGTAAACATTCTTCATATGAAAAAGTTTTCTTAAAATGCATTAAAAAAACAAACAAACAAACAAGAAAAAAAACAAGCGAGCTCCAAGCGATGCAGATTTAACTTCCGAAGAGGCAAAAGCGTACTACTTTAGAGAGGAAAATACAGAACCAAGAAGAAAAATTATACTTACATCATCAAGCAATGCGGCCTTTTGACTTTCAGATTTATGGTCATAACGTCTCAGTAGTTGCAAAGATGTCCCATTTATAAGCTTTGTTGTCATGTATGTCTCTTATGGTATGTCCCGCTTGAAAATCTCTTAAGTTGTAAGTTCAGCGCGATCCATCAGAACAAATTGGTACAGGAAAATGGAGCGAATAAACGAAGATTTGAGAGAAGTGGATCATTTGAGAAAATGATAAAGCTGTTATTTTTTTTTTGAGAAAATGATATTAGTGTAATATTCTGCAACAATAATTTCAGATTGCAGTTTAATATTTTGTCTGGCAAAGCGTTATGTCGTGTATCGTACAGAAATGAAGTAAAATATGTTGAGTTACAGAATATAACAGATATTGTATCATATCTGTAACAACCTGAAGATTCAGAACCAATTTTTTTTATTATTATTTTCGCAATTTTAATGAATTTTGAATATTTAAAATGAATTATTTTAAATAATAATGACGAGAAATTTATTTTGAATAGAATTAGAACGTATATATTTATTTAAATCGAAGTTAGAATATAAATATTTACTTTAAATTATAAAAGGAATTGAAAATGGCGCGGTAGTTTGAAAATTCGATTTCAAATTTCAAATGAATGTACAGGATTCAAAGTAAACCGGATTTTAGCGAAACCAAAAATATTAGAATCTATTTGAAAATATATTTCCAACGAATCTGAAAAATCCAAATTTCATAGCGGGAATAAAAAATTATGCCCAGTTGCAAATTCAGAATAGTCACTAAGGAAATATAGCCCTTAAAAATAGCGATTTTGCAAACGACCTCCGTTTTCGACGAAACCACTTTTTGTTGGAGTCGGGATGTCAAATTATTGATAGATTCCAATTTTCATAATTTTTGGAATCAATATGTGAGCGTGGTAAAGTTAAACGTGTTTTGACAATTTCAGTCAATTTGGATCGACCAGAAAATGACCATTTTTCAAACAGTCTTCAAATTTGATGAAATAAGTTTTGTTAGGACCGTATCGTCAATACGAAGCTAGAAATAATTTTTATGGAATTTTCAGAGTCAGTATGTGGCCCCGGTAAATTAAAAAGTGTGTTTAAACTGAATATATACTGATTTATATTTTAATTTAAACGGAAACTAATCGTAAAAGCTGAATTGGGTTACGAAACATATTTCATTGTGTTCGGAATGGGGGTATTTGGCTAGGGGCGATAGTCATTGGGTTCAATTTGGTGTTCGGAAGCAATTGGACCCATTCGGAGAATTAAATAATTATTTAAATATTATATATAACCATTTACACGGTCAAACCCTAGAATTCCCTTTCCATTGGTCAACCCTACAGCCGCATCTAAGGGGGAAACCGACGATCAGAACCTTCAGACCTTCTCCTCCATTATTCTCCCAATCTACACACTAATTCAAGGAATTTTCAACGTGAGGAATGTTCATCTACGTGATGTCGACCTAACTGACGGTCATGATTGGATTTGACTCGATGTGGTGGCTGAATCGTGGGATTAAAGGCCCCGACTTCGACTGGATTTTCTGTCTCGATGGGATGTTCGAGCTCATGGCGGTTGTGAGAGGTGGAAGCTCTAGTCGGGGCGCGTCATGGGGTGGTGATCGATCTGGGTCACGGCGGTCATATGAGGAACAACGACAGTGGAAAGTTTGGAGCTGATGGGTTTCATTTTTGGGTTCTCGTTTTCCTGAAGAGGCCATAGCTTGGAGAAGCAAAACAGAAGAAGGATTAACGTTTTTAAGGCACTAATTACATGATTAAGGGATTGAGCAAGGTAATTAATTTTGACTAATTATAATTAAAATGGTGTTATTCTTAAATGTATATTATAGTGTCTAAAATCTGATTTTATATACATATATAGCTTATATATAAATGTAAATGTTTTAAAATAAAAATAGCATGATATTTTAGAATAAAAATAACATTGTTTTGAAATAAAAAGAGCATGATATTTTAGAATAAAAATAGTGATGTTTTAAAATATAAATAGCAATGATTTTTAAATATAGTATTAGTTTTAAAAATAAAAATAGATATGATTTTGAAAAGTAAAATAACATTGATGAAAAAAATATAAAGTTTGAAATAAAAATTATGATTTTTATTTATATAGTAGTAGTATGAAAATATGATTTTTTATATACAAATAGCGTTGGTTAAAAATATGACTTTTAATATAAATTTCGTGAAACAGATTGCGTTATAATCAGAACAGCGATTCTGAGCAACAATAAAACTGGCGGAGTGGAAACCAAAGGTTAGAACTTCTCACCAAAATTATTGTTATACAGTTATTTATTTCATAACTGCATATATGAACTGTTCCCCGTCGTCCACAGACCATGGACGACTTGTTTGTTTGATTGTATTATATTGTGAAAATTGATTATGATGTGAAATGGACTGTATAAATATTCATGTGTTGAATAAAATATTTGAATAATAAAAATATCATTTTTATTGTGTAAATGAACTGAATAAAATATTAATGTGTTGAAATAAATAATTTGTCATTAAAAATATAATTTTTAACAAATATATGAATGAAATTTTTTGTAAATCAGATGATTTGTTTATGTACACTGATTTGACTGATATTGATTGGGACGATAAACTTTACACATCGCCCAACTACACAAATAAAATTCATTATTTGTTGATTGAAACCCCACACGGGTATTGGCATGATATTTGAAGCACACTAATCCCAATAATTAGTGGTATGTCAATCGATGGGTTGACAGGCTGTGATGAGCGTTAATTATCTATTTTTAACGCTTATACAGTTGTAAATTGCACTTTGAATGATGGATGATTTTGTATCATTATTGTTGTATACATGTATTGTATGAAATCCGTATAAATCAAATTATATGGTAATTGATTGTGTCTGATTCCAATTCAGAAGAAAAGAATATTTTAAAATAACGAACATTTTAAAATAATGAATATTTTAAAATAATATTCAGTAAAAGATCAAAATCTGATTTTGATGTCCGATTTGGGGTAGACACGAAAATATTTAGATATATGAAGCCGTGTTGATTAGAATAGCCCCATTTTGACGTGAACGGTATTTATATCGATTTTATTCATTTTTATAAAGAATATCGAAAAGGAATTGATTTCAAAATCTAATGTTTTGAAAATACTATTATTTATATATCGATGATATGGAATATTCAATTTTGATTTGAAATTGAATATGAAGTTGAAATCCTTTTGAAAACAAATTTAAAACGATTTATAAAGTACGTTTTAAATGGAAATCAACGAAATATATATTATATATATAATATAATGGCCTGAATAGAACACGCTGCGGCAGTTTGCGAATTTTGACCATTGACTTCGAATGGACATTACGGGAGATCTGTCCGTCGGATTCTCCTAAAACCGAAACCTTGGGTTCATATCGAAAAGAGATTTCTAACGAATATTAGAGATTTGAAATTTAACGGTTGGATATGTCCAAATCAAATTTGGAAAAGGTCGCTGTAAGTGCAGTTCAATGGCTGTTTATGTAAATCGACTGTACGGGCCTTGATAAAATTATTAAAAATATCAATAATTAGTGTAAAGTCATAAGAAATGATTTGGAAAGAATTGTGATGAAAAATTCCATATCTGAAAAGATAAAAACAGATTTTATCGAAATGAACTAGTTTTGAACTAAAATTATAATCCAATTATTTTTAAAATAAATAAATTGGATTTGAAATGGTTTTAAAAATAACCAGAATTTCCAATATATAAATTGGAAATGGATTTGAATCGAAATTGTGTAACGAACCAGAAATTTTGATATAAATTAAATCAAGATTTAACATTAGAATATTTATATTAGGATTTCGGCATAGAATTTGGACTCACATTTGTTGTGAACATAACTTGAGTTTACTTCTAAATGAATCTTTTCACAAATTTATTTTATTTCAATGTAAGCGTTTTGTAAAACAACCATGATTTTCATTTTTAGTTTGAATATTTAACTTGAAGTTCTTGGATGCGTTAATATGAACATTATAGAAAAAAGTCGTTATTACCGTCGTGCATTAATTTGGAATATATGAAATTCAGCTGTTCGATTTTGAAATGGAAATCATGTATTTTGATTTAAAGAAAATCATAATTTAAAACTTGATGTCAAATATAGTACTTAAGACGATAATTAATGTAAGATTTAACTATTGAAACAAATGTGTAATCGATAAATTATATATAAAAAAATTGCCAATTCTTAAATTGAATATATTATTTACAAGTAATCTAAATAATCATAAAGTGAGAACGTCCTAGTTTGTTCGCTCTGTCAAGCTCATACGGTTGGTTGCAAAAACGCGATATATCGCAAATAACATTAAAAAAATTAAATGTGAATAGAACTGGGAAATCTTATATTTGGGTTGCGTCTAACTGGATATAGCAAGATAATTAGTTCGTAGAAAAATGTAAAAGTTTGTACTGTGCGTGTCACATTTAACGGGGTATTTAATAAATAGTTAAGAAATGAATTGTCGTTGGAATTCAGGCGATTTTCCTTAAAAATACAAGATGATATTATGAGAATAACGACATTTTCGTTTTTGAAATTCGATCATCCGTTGATTCGAATCTTTATTTTAGCCTCTATAACGCCAAAAACATGAACAATGGCTGTTTGTAAATATTGTCCATATCTTCTTTGTATCATATAAGTCAATACATATAAATGGATTTCTTTTATCATTAGAAGAAAAATTTAATTTCAAATTTATTAAAATTAAGTAAATACTTTGTAATTAAAATACACTTTAAAAGACACTTGTTTAAATTCTAAAACTAGAGCACTACAGATGGCATTTTGTTTCTGATATTCTAACACGTTGCTCCTTCTTCTACACGTTCTCTCTTTTCCCCCTCTACTTTTTCACTTCCTTTCCTTCTGATAAATCGTTTCAAAAAAAAGGAGAAAAAAGATCCCCAAATTCGAGACCTATAATCCTCCTCCTCCGATCGCCAGATGCTCACCAGAACATCAGTTCGACACCGGCCTTCCACCTACATCGTTCGCCGTTTCAGCTAGTGTCGCACCTACTCCGATAACCCCAGGCGAACCCTTCTGCCTCTGAACCCTCCCTCCAATTCAAACGGGAACGATATGAAAATTTAAGGGACCACGCAACCTCTAACAACGACGCCGTCACCAGCCAGAACCGCCTAGGTCGATCACCGAACCGTTGTTCTCCCTGCGGCTTCCACCGATGTTGTGGAATTTCCTTTTTCCTCTTTTAACCGTTTTAAACTTGAAGATCCCGCTGGTTCCTCCTCTGTAATTCTCTTGCCTCATCCCACCAGGCCCTACTAACACCGCATTAAAGGTTGTCTTCCACGTACCTGAGAACCAGACCAGATGCCTGCACCTCCGACCCAACCAAAGCCAGAAGATGTGAATCACTGCTCAGAAAATACACATACCGAAATAAGCAATCTAGGTGCTTAAATAAATACCTAAAAGGCCATTTCAGTGAAGACTGGGAAAATACATTGGTCTGGTTGACGCTACCATAGCTGGGTTTGTCGAGCTACAGTAAGCTACCTTAGTTATACCAACATTCTACCTTTAAACCTAATCAGGAATTTAGATTGTTGGTCATGATTTCTCAAGTGACAAAGTGGGTATTGTGTTCGTGGGACTCAAATTGTTGATGTACGTATATACATACTTATGTACATGTATATGTACATGCAATTGTTTTTCCCGTTTGCCATTTGACAAGAGGTAGAGCTTGTACCCATTCCAATGTCTACCCACCCTGTGTCACCTTCGCCTTGCTTCAAAAAGGTGAGTTTCCCTCACTCACAGACTAACTTTTTAATTAAGTGAATTTAACGTTTGACATGTTGAATGAAATGTTAGGGTGTTCTAGATTTGTTTGCTTTGTCGTTGTGCACGTGCGACACACACGGTTATATCATACGACACAATATGGATGTATGCATGATATGCTATGTTATTTTCTCACCATGCAAGTTTCCCTTTGATTTAGAAACATTACGGGTTGAAATGATAAATACCCGTACCTCTTGTGTATTCGAATCGATTTGGGATGCGGGTTGAAACGATACATACCCGGGATTCGAGTATTTTAAAGAACGGATTGAAATGATAAATTTAATCTCACTTGGCCATAGGATTGAAAATTATATACGGACATCGGTCGATTAAATGATTTTTTTTTAATATTTGGAATTTGTTTGGTAGAGATTTTATTTTTATTTTTTATTTAAAAAAAAGGAAACGTGCCGATACTCGATAAATCCATTTTCTTTAAAGATCTGAACCTGGAATGTTTTAAAAAAAAGTTTAAGGAAATTTTCCCCAAACAAAATGGAAATTAATTTTGGAATAAAGGAAATCGAGGGTATTCGGAGTTGTTTTAACTCAGTTTTGAATATAGATTTGAATTTTTGAAATCAAACGGTTGTTTGAAAATGAGATATGGAAAACTAAATGAACTCCATTGAGACTGGAGTATAGATTCAAGTATTTGAAATTTGGAAGAAAGAAACAATTAAGGTTTAAAGGATTTTATTTTTATAAGATTATATATATATATATATATATATATATATATCCCCTACTTGATTCCAAATAAACTATTCTTTTTCTTAAATTTATTTATTAAAACTTTTTAACCTATAAGCTATTCTGTTATAAACCAATTTTCCCTTATATTTTATTACTTAAAACTATTTAGTAAACTTTTAATTTATGTATACATAGTGTTTTAAATTATCTTAACTTATTCTAATTATTATATTCTATATATGTATATATTATATAAAGTTTTCTTATAAGCATCTATTTTTCATAATTATATTTTATGAATTGTAAATTTCTTCCGAATGGAAAGTGTCTGGATTTAAACCTTTGGTTCAAATGGAGTTGAGATAAAGTTATATTCTATTTGAATATGAATCGATTTCAAGCTGATTTTAATAGGGAAATGTAAATTATATTCTATTTGAATATGGATGGATTTCGAACATAAATCGAATTAAAATAATTATAATCTTTGATATGAAGTATATTCTACTTGAATATAAATCTATTTTGTGAAATATTATATGATTATAATATAATGAAATATATTCTAGTTTAGAATATAATCGGTTTTGGAATGATTGAGATATTTTGATATGAAATTATATTCTATTTTGAATATAAAATTTGGTTCGAAACAAACATGATACTTTGGATATGAAAGCGAACCTTTGTGAAATGTAAAAGAACCGACCTATGTGGATAAATGTAAGCATTGGTTGTTAAAGAGACCGGAGTCGATAAGTGACATACTCTCTGTCAGTGCCGATACCACTTTAACAACTGTGCACGTGTTGAAGTATCCGGAACGAAGCATGACGACTTGAAGTCAACGATTGAATCGAGGAATGCGAATGATGATGAAATAGCCCTGACCTGCAGGTCAGAATTAAAATGACTAAAACAGGAGCTATACCGTGACTAATAGAGGTAGCACCTCTGATCGGACGCACTTCTCCGATACTATTTCTATGACTATGATGATGATTTGGGCCCTTTTGATTTGGGAGTGTGTTCCGAGGTGAGCGGTAGTGGCTGCTATGCGTTACCACCGGTACGGAAGTGAAATTTGTAGAATCCTACCCTGGGTATTGCCTCGAGTGCCTTGTCATATTTATCTTTATCGAGCCCATACGATTTTGATTTGTATCGTACCTATGGAGTGCCCTCTGATGCCATCGGTTCACGGTGGGTTTACGGTACTGTATAGACTACGGTATTATAAATGGTGTAAGGGTAAAAATGTAATCCCGCTTACGCTATTTTCATTATGTTTACTTTACTGAATAGACATTACAATAATAGCGTATTATTATATAGATATTAGTTTCATGGATCCTTAGAGAATGAGAATCCCAAACATCCTTTAAGTTACTGTACATTTCAGTGAACACTTCATTTGAGTTAATTCACTTATATGAGACTGTTAGTCCTAACTCGTGTATTTTGTTTGTTTTATTCTTGGCAAAATGCCCGAGTCAGACCGAGTATTGCAGCTCGGAAATATATCTGTTAGAGCTTGAGATTCGTTGGAGATCCAGCCATCCATCTACTATGTCATTTGCAGTTATTCCCATTTCCGTTTATTACTGAATATTAGTATGGTTCTATATTCATTCTTCCTCTGTATCTACATTATTCTACACTCTGGTATTCTGTAAATTTAAAGATTTTGTATAAAGTTCTACTTCCGCTGTGGGATACTCTGTGTTTTATGTTGTGATTCTATGATGATTTATATTTTAATTTCATAAGCAATAACAATCTGTCGTTTTTGAACGGTTCGAGTTGGTTTAATTATCAATTTGAGACGGGCAAAATGTCAGGTCGTTACTGTTGGTATCAGAGCTTTGGTTATACAAAGCTTAGCTTATGAAGTTGAAACAGTCATTAGAGATAGAGTAGTAATACTATAGAATGAGAGAAATCACTTTAGAATCATACCCGAGAGAACGTATTTTGAAATTAGAATATTTTAAATGTTTTAACGGATTTAAAAGATTTTTCTATATATAAATAATTTGAAAATTTAGCCTTGTTTTATAAATAAATTCTTGTTTAAATCTCGCTCCCTTGAACTCGTCCCTCGGCTGGATCCTTCCTAGGTTAAGATTTTTCGAATCTAAGTCTCGATCGTGCCTGGTCTTAACTTAGGAAAATTTGGATTTGTCGCTTTCTAGATTATGAACCCTCAATTTATTTGACCTCTCCTCAGTAAATCCTATTGATTTGATTAGCCCGTTCGTGCAACTCCTAGCTTATGACCCAACTTGGTTCGGAGCAAATTAGATTAAGGATTGGGAATAGAAAATAAAATAAACAACTTGGGGGAACCTTCTATTATATATGTGTTTTAAAGCTTCATATGATTTCCGCTTATAAATTACAAGAAGGCATAAGATAAACAATTGTTGTCAAATATGACAAGTTATACAATTTTCCCGCTTGGAAATTTTACAATAAGATATGTTTTTAAAGATACTATTTCGATGTAAATTTAGAAATTTGTGTATACGTTTATTTTAAAGAATTCAAGCATTTTATTAAGATTTGACTATCTGGTATTTGAAGATTTTTACACATACGCCTAGCTAACGTATGTACTAAATTCTTTATGTACTGGATAAGTATAAAATTGAACTCTAGATTCTTGGAAATAAAGCTTGTGATGACTACAGCATCATTTGAATTTGTTTTCGGGTTTCGAAAGTGAAATGAATATGTATTACCAATTTGGGGCATCTAATTAATACTTACAGCCTTACTTTGTCAATATTCAAAGAAATAGATTGAAAATTTTGAAATTTATAAGTAAAATGATTTAGAACTTGAAATGAAAGCTTTGGTTAAAGATTATACTCGAGAGAAATTTGGTAGAATAACAATGCAGAACTAAATAAAATAAATAGAGTTGGAAATGGAAAGAAAAAGAAGAATAAATCCCGCTTTAAGTTGGAAGTGTATAATTGTAAATTGATTTGAGCAAACGATTAAATTAGAACTAGATAATCATAGGTTTAAAGAGCATAATTCAATAGTATTTGGAAAATTCATTTATGCTCATTTGGACTCAAATCTGATTGTTTGAAATAAATTCTAACGCAAGAAAGATTAAATTATTTGCGGACATGGTTAGTATGATTTCTGGATATAATCCAACTACAGAAAGATGAAAAAAAAATCTTTTAGAGAATATGTTTACTGGAAACCCATTTATTTCAGAAATGTACATACTATTGAAAATTTATTTAAGGAAGAAGAGAAGAAGAAGGAAAGAGAATCGAAACTTTACAATGTTTAAACCCTGGAAAAGATAATTTTGGAAAAAAAAACCACTATGGGCTACTTCTATAACAGCAGCAGCAACAAGGAATTGGCAACAGCAAGGCTATGCCCTTCCCCTTTGCCCGCAGCAGCAATAAAGGCTGCTACATGAATGGAATTTTAAGACTGCTATATGAAAGTAATTTTAGGGCTGCTACTATGTATAGTTAATATCTATAACTTGAATGAACTGAAAACCAATTTCATATTGTAAAATGAAAACACTTTGAAATGGATTGAAATTAGCACTTGAATTGATGTTTATGAGGAATTGACATGTAAGCATAAATAGTTTGAAAAGCAATTAGAAATCCATTTGTGTTCATTTGAAGTAAATTATCTGGAGTAAAACTCAAGCCCAACGAAGTTTGAAGTAAATATCAATGAGACAAATCCTTGTAAGTGATATTGTAAAATGAATGTATACACAATCGCAAATATATATTTTGGTTTTAATACAAAGGCATAGGTTTAAGTATATTATTTGTTGCAAAATTTCAAACAAAAAGTCACCTATGTGTATATATGCATACCTGCACATGAGATTAGAAGGAGGTAGTTCTTAAAACTTGGAACCACCATGCTCAAGCATGTGACTTTAAAGGTCCGCAAAAAGGTCTTACATTATTTGCAGGAGAGTTAGGGATGTTTTATAATAAAATATGGATTCCAATAATATGAATGTTTCTATATTGTTCTTTGCCATTTCAAATTCCTGCTACAATGAATTTTTCAGTAGAAGTGAAGTTTATCTTGCCAACCTGGCCATATACTCCATTTAAGGCTTTATGTAAATATTATTTTAAGCATGTCCGCATATTAGTTGATGCCTTATACGTTCAAATAATACAAATGTTTTGACTTTCCCCTCCTCGGTATAATCAGTAATACCAAGAACTTGTTAATTCTACATGGTGTTGTTGCTGTTGGTAGATTGTGCATAGTGCAACTGGAAATACAAAATTTTAAATGACAGTCCAATCATGAACACTAGTTGTGAGCATCGGCTAGCTGCTATCTGTGGAGCAGCAGTCTGTAGCAGCAGTAAGCTGCTGCTGCAAACCAAAAAAAAAAAACTGTGCTTAAAGGTTAAAAGCTACACTAAAAGAGGTGGGCTGCTGTTGTCAATGGGCAGCGACACCATGAAAAAGAATGGGAAATCTAACCAATATTAAGCAAGCATGTTATTAATATATATATATATATATATACACATATGGTACTAGTCATTATCGAATTGAATTGTATGTTTATAAGATGGAAACAAGTATGTAGATGATAGTGTTGGATTGTATAGATTGTTTATTCATTTTGTTAACATGCTACGCTACTAATGTTTTATATTGTTTATTGTTATGTATATGTTCTCATTATTAGTTAGTGATTGATAGGTGCAATGGTGCTGCTTTGTTTATGAAGCTCGCTTTGCACAAAATGCGAATAAAAATAAGCAAATATGCTTTAAAATGCTAAATAAGGTACGTATCTCGGTTTACATATCGTATTTGGGTTCGTTTTCTTTTGTTTCCCCTATATTGGGATACCTCATCATGTAGATGAGATGTATATTGATAAATATTGTGTTGATAAGTTTTTCCGAGCAAGCCGTACAAAGGATATGCGGCCGAAATTTTCCGTAAATTTCGGACGTTAGAAAAATTTTGAGTTTTAAAATCTATAACTTATTTTTCCTCCTAAAAAGTTTGATCTAAGTACTTGTGATGTTATGTGACGATCCCAAAATCCGAGGGGCGGTATTAAGGATAATCATTAGGAAATAACACATTAATCATCATAGCAGAGTACAGATAATAGCAGAAACAATAAATAAAATAATTTTACATGGATATGACAGCGGAATCACAACATGTAGGAATATCAGAATAGCATAACGTGGGATATACTTAGTAAAAAGAAAGGGAAGTGATCAGTCATCATCGCCAGAGGCGGAATACATACATGCAGTGACATAATAAGAGTATCAGTCTACATCGCCGAAGGCGGAATACATATACATATAGTGAGAAATACGGAAAGTAAATCAGTCTGCATCGCCAGTGGCGGAATCATAACATAAATACAGGAATGGCGGAAAATATCTAAGTCATCTCTATGAAGTCAGCCTCGCCATGAGCCAAAAGTGCATGCTATGCAGCAGTGCAGAACCAAAAACCACCTGTCACATGTGTACTAGGCTGCCCGTGTGAAAATAAGGGCACCCGCGTTTGCAAAGTGAAACAAACAACGAGTCAGTCATGGGGACTGGTATGAGGAATCTATTTAACAGTTAAACAACAGTAATAGCAAATCATAGGACCACGCCACTTTCGCGGAACGGGTTTACTCCAGTGATTGCTAGTGCATTTAAAACAAAGTAAATTCTTTTTAAGACAACGCAATGCTTTTAGAAAGAATGAAGCCATTATAAGACTCAGGTCCCATCACACAATGCAACGCAAGCCGGAGGATAGAGTTTTACCTTATAATAGCCAAATATGCTTGATACGTATAAAGCGAAATCATTTGATATTATTACTAGTGCTTATATGTTTCAAAAACGAATAGCATCATAAATATCAATCATAGACGGCATAGCTACCATATACTATGTCACCATACTAGTACTATAATCAAGTCCGTTATTTCGTATTGGAAATTGGATTTCCGTCATGAGTCGAGGCAAGGGGCAAGCTCCTCTCCGCTTCGAGACACTCTAGCAAATGCCTCAGGATTACGCATACTGGGTAACCCCTGGATCGGCTGGGCCGGTCCTCTCTTACGTTTGAGGATTGGCAATTCCTGAACACACGTTTCTCGGTCCTTACAGACCTATAATCGAGGCGCCTCGCATTCCAACAACCACAAAGGTGAAAAGTAGATATATATGTCAGGGATGGTAAGTCACTGACACCACCATAGCTAGAAAGAAACGTCGTGCTCTCCCAGCGGCCCGTATCTCGTTTTTAACTCATACCGAGGCGTGAGGTTCGCGAATCTACGAAATACACAAAGTTAGGCCACGTAGACCTTGCTTTGATCATCATCCACAAGACTTTGCTTTTCAACAGAAGCCTTGATCACAGCATCTTGGCATGCCACATAGGCAGTCCACTCCATACGATTGATTTCCATCGATATATAACCTCTAAGCTCGTACGTCTCAGAGAAGGGCGTTAAGCAAGAGAATAAATTCTCCGCCGCCAAACAGATATATATTAACAGAGATCAATCAGTATAGAACAAAATCCAATGTCAGACACACAGTCCATTTACAAGTCCGTCCTGGGTCTGAACGAAACCGGAGGCGTCAAATTCCTCGTATATCCGTCCAATCAACATATACGTTCAGACGGCTACTACTTCCGTCCCTTTCCGGTAGCTACTCCGGTTAGGAACCTCAGTAGCGCCCATCCAACCGATACGAAGATCGTCGGTCTTGAATCGTCTTTGCATTTTCCAATTCGAATCGCTCGATGAATTATTTGAAATGAGGGTTAGCTCGGCCTTTTCAAATAATTCACGTCATTAGAATTTAAATCGATTCTTTATATGGTTATATTATTCGACATCCATCTTTCAGTTATTTAGTGTTATTTTCATGTCATACACATACAACCATCAAATATCAAACAATTCAAGCCCAATTGGTTTATTTGCAACCTATGTTGCTTATAATATTTTATAACAATTTTTCGCCATTTTTATTTATTTAAAAATGGCCATATTTAATTAAACGACGTTTCAGGTCGTTTCGTGTCACTGGCGTTGTTTTTCCCTTAATTTGTTTTACACATATCGGAAAATCTAACCGTTGGATCTTCACAAATTTTACATCATTAGGAAGGTCTTTTCAAAACGAATCTAACGATTCCAGTTTTGGGAAAATCCGACGGTCGGATCTTCCACACTAACCATTTGAAGTTACGATTTCAATTTACGAACTGCAGCGTCGTTATTCGATTAAATTTAATTATATTTATATATATATAAAAATATAATCGTTTCTGGCGCTGTTTTTCCTTAATTTTGAATTAAACATTCCAGACAATCCAACCGTCGGATCTTCACAAA
Organism: Allium sativum; assembly: GCA_030737875.1. NCBI lineage: Eukaryota > Viridiplantae > Streptophyta > Magnoliopsida > Asparagales > Amaryllidaceae > Allium > Allium sativum. Next base: position 634,633,548 of record CM060918.1, read on the forward strand.
GTTGGTGCCGTTGGAAAGATATTTCCAAGGCGAACCGAACGGTTGAGGTTTCGGGAAAATCCAATGGTCGGATCTTCCGCACTAGTCATTTGAAATCACGGTTTCAAAATATGAACTGCACGGCCACGTTTCGTTTTAATTCTATTTATATTTATATATTTATATAAATATAATTCATTCAATGATTTCTATATCGTTTTCACTTCAAATATTTTTCTAACTCCCTAAAATTTTGGAAAATTTCGCCATAACCTCCCCTGCACCGGGAGCATCGGGAAATCGCAAATAGCGTTCCCGGTCCTTCTAATCTCAAAAAGAAAAAGAAAAAGCCAAGCGGCTAGCCAACAGGCTCATAAAATCATCACCCAAACAAAGCAGTAAATGTGTACCTATTTGTCGGGCACAAATTTTATTCCTCTCCTCTAGCCCCTTTGCTATAACCTGTTCAATGAATATGCGAGTACATATATATACAGTTCTTATCAATTATCATTTTCTATTCAACTTCATATTTGATTTCTGTTTGGTTTAAAAACACCATTCATTCTAATGTTACATAAATAGGTGCAAATCATTTCATTGGCTAATTAATGAATATTCCAACTCATATATGTTTATTTTGAACAAGTGGCTATTTTTAACACTTCACATTTCAACGATTTATGCATACAATAAAAATGTGATTTTTATTGTAAAACAATTCATTTCAAAACACTATTCTACTATATAGTTCAAGTTGGTGATAAAAATGGGATTTTTATCATAAAACAATTTCTTTTAAGACGAGATTATTTTACACAGTTCATATAGTCGATAAAAGGTGATTTTTATTATCTAACAATTTATTTCAAAATATAAATTCCATTCAACACATGAATTTCTAATCAACGAATGAATATCAATTCAACACCTGAATGTTTCTATAGTTTCTATATATAGATAAAAATGTGATTTTTATTATCGAACAGTTTATTTCAAAATATAAATTTCATTCAACACATGAATTTCTAATCAACGAATGAATATCAATTCAACACATGAATGTTTTCTATAGTTTCAATATATAGATAAAAATGTGATTTTTATTATCGAACAGTTTATTTCAAAATATGAATACCATTCAACACATGAATTTCTAATCAACGAATGAATATCAATTCAACACATGAATGTTTTCTATAGTTTCTATATATAGATAAAAATGTGATTTTTATTATCGAACAGTTTATTTCAAAATATGAATACCATTCAACACATGAATTTCTAATCAACGAATGAATATCAATTCAACACATGAATGTTTTCTATAGTTTCTATATATAGATAAAAATGTGATTTTTATTATCGAACAGTTTATTTCAAAATATGAATACCATTCAACACATGAATTTCTAATAAACGAATGAATATCAATTCAACACATGAATGTTTTCTATAGTTTCTATATATAGATAAAAATGTGATTTTTATTATCGAACAGTTTATTTCAAAATATGAATACCATTCAACACATGAATTTCTAATCAACGAATGAATATCAATTCAACACATGAATGTTTCTATAGTTTCTATATATAGATAAAAATGTGATTTTTATTATCGAACAGTTTATTTCAAAATATGAATACCATTCAACACATGAATTTCTAATCAACGAATGAATATCAATTCAACACATGAATGTTTTCTATAGTTTCTATATATAGATAAAAATGTGATTTTTATTATCGAACAGTTTATTTCAAAATATGAATACCATTCAACACATGAATTTCTAATAAACGAATGAATATCAATTCAACACATGAATGTTTTCTATAGTTTCTATATATAGATAAAAATGTGATTTTTATTATCGAACAGTTTATTTCAAAATATGAATACCATTCAACACATGAATTTCTAATCAACGAATGAATATCAATTCAACACATGAATGTTTTCTATAGTTTCTATATATAGATAAAAATGTGATTTTTATTATCGAACAGTTTATTTCAAAATATGAATACCATTCAACACATGAATTTCTAATCAACGAATGAATATCAATTCAACACATGAATGTTTCTATAGTTTCTATATATAGATAAAAATGTGATTTTTATTATCGAACAGTTTATTTCAAAATATGAATACCATTCAACACATGAATTTCTAATCAACGAATGAATATCAATTCAACACATGGATGTTTTCTATAGTTTCTATATATAGATAAAAATGTGATTTTTATTATCGAACAGTTTATTTCAAAATATGAATACCATTCAACACATGAATTTCTAATCAACGAATGAATATCAATTCAACACATGAATGTTTTCTATTCAATGAATAAATATAGTTTAAGCATATGAAAATAATTCAAACACAAGAATATTATTCAGAATTTCGGCAGCATAACGGCAGGGTAGTTAAACCGGCACCGTCCCTAGTACGGCTCCTCGCTCTACCTTAAAACCTCGCGGTTTTTGACAATGGGAATCATGCATCTAGTTCGCACGCAGGCGGCATGTTTATATTTATTTCATTTCCACAAACTAATCCTATGTGGTTTCAACCAAATATTTTCCAATCACAAACGGGTATTTTTCAACCGCAATCAACCAATATCAATCACAAACAATCCCAAACTATCAATCAATTTTCACAACAATTTCAACCAATAAATATCGTCCATGGTTTGTGGACGAGGGGCGTATATATATATATATTTATATATAGCAATTCACTTTCATTTTCAACATATATATTATTTATATAAAAAGAAATTGAAGAGTGAGAAATCCTCACCAATAGCTATCCAATAACACGATTTTTCTTAATAGAAACCTTCGCCTATTTCGCCTTCTTGTTGCTTTCGTTGCATGTATTCTCTACATAGGTAAAAATCGAATTTTTACTATGTTATTCAATATATAAAGATTGCATTTTGACTTCGCTATTAAATATAAAGATTATATTTTTATTATTCTTATGATGTAACAATTATATTTTAATTATTTTAAAAATACAAAAATCATGTCTTGCTCCTTCTACCTAATAAAAATCCCGTCTTTTCTCTTTTTAAAAATATGATCTTTATTTTTGCAAGTTCAAATCTTTTTCTATTGAAAGATTAAACCGTTTCTTATTTCAAAGTTTAAACCTTTAAAATAAAATCAGTTTTAAAATTCCTCTTTAAATCAGTTTTTGCTCTTTAAAAAAAATCAGTCTTTAAAATCTTTTTAAATCAGTTTTTAAAATCTTTTTAAATCAGTTTTTGCTCTTTAAAAAAAACAGTTTTTAAAATTCTTTTTAAATCAGTTTTTAAAACCTTAAAAAATCTGTTTTTATTATCACAAAAATTCAGTTTTTTTAAAATCTTTATAAAAAACAGTTTTTATAAAACAAAAATAAAAATAAAAATAAAATAACTAACTGCTCACCGAGATTTCGAAGTGGAGGGAAGAAGAGGGCGTCGGCGGTGGCTCAGTGGTGTCGGCGTCGAAGTAAGGGGGCGCTGCTTCGATTCGATGTCGCGACTTCGAGACGAGGCGGCAGGGTGTTCGAGGGTTTCGAGGTGAAGGCGGGGTCGGACGGAGGGGGCGTCGAAGTCTTCGTCGGCGGTGGCTTCAAGGGTAAGGCGGCGGCGCGATTTGATTAGGTTTTTTTTTTATTTCTTTTCTGTATAATGAAACGGGGGGGCCAATGAAGAAGAAAAAGGGGGGAAAGAAATTAAAATAATATATTTTTTTCTCCTTTTATTATTTAATTATTGTAAAAAGGTTGACTTTTACATATGACCTCGAAACGAGGCCTACCGCCTGTCGTCCATAGCGTTTTACCCCCATTCCGAACACAATGGGATATGTATCGTAAGCTGGTTTGATCGTTACAATCAGTTTCCGTTGAATTTACATTTAATTCCTTATATTGAATTTTAAACGTACATTTCAAATTACCGGGGTCACATATTAACTAGAAAAATTTCAGAAAAATATTTTCTAGTTTCGTATTGACGATACGGTCCTAACAAAACTAGTTTCATCGAATTCTGAGACCGTTTGCAAATTGGCCAATTTCCAGTCGATTAAATTCAACAGAAACTGGTCAAACGCGTTTTCTTTTGCCACGCTCACATATTGATTCGAAAAATTATGAAATTCGAAACCTAGCAATAGTTTGACATCCCGGACCCAACAAAAGTGGTTTCGTCGAATTCCGAGGCCGTTTGCAAAATATCAATTTTCCAGGCCTATATATTCTATATACCGACTCTTCTGAAAATTCATTCGGCCATAACTTTTGATTCCCGTTATGAAACTTCGATTTTTCAGATTCGTTAGAAAGGTATTGACTAACAGATTTAAATATTTTTGGTCTCACTAAAATCCGTTATATTTTCCATCCTGCACAGTCAGACTTAGTTTGTATTCAAAATTTCAAACGGCCATATTATACACAATTCTATATTTTATGGAAATAGGCTATTTTAATCATTCAAATTTCTTGTTAATAACCTAATTTAAAAATTTTAAACTGGTTCACATTTTCCGGGTTATTACAATCTCCCCCACTTAAAACTTTTCGTCCTCGAAAAGGAAATAATAGTTAAGCAGGAAATAAAATGTAAATGCAAAGTATTGTAAAGGTACCTTGCACCGGAGTTAGTCAGAGATGTCCACTCTGCATTTGGGATAGGCTTGTTTAATGCTTTCCTCAGTTTCCCAAGTACAGTCTCTAGGATCACTACTCCACTGCACTTTGACTAAATGGATCTTTTTCCTCCTTAGCTCTCTGGTTTCTTTGCCAACTATCTTTAATGGATCTCTTTTGAGTGCTAATTCTGGAGTTATGTCAATATCCTGTTGTGCTGCTTCTTCCACCACAAGATCTGGATCATGAACATGTTTTCTGAGTTGAGATACGTGGAACACATTATGTACACCAGGCAACCAATCAGGTAATGATACCCTATATGCAAGAGTTCCAATCCGTTCAAGTATAGGAAAGGGACCAATAAATCTCGGTGCCAACTTCCCAGTCTTGCCAAATCTGATTACTCCTCGCATTGGAGAAACTCTCAAATAAACATAATCGCCAACGGCAAACGATATATCCCTTCTTCTCGCATCAGCATAACTTTTCTGTCGGCTCTGCGCGGTTTTTTAATCGCTTCTTAATGGAATCGACTTTATCCGATGCTTCTTGAATCATATCGGGCCCTAACACAAGTCTGTTGCCAGGTTCTACCCAACATGCGGGAGATCTGCACGGTCTACCGTATAGTGCTTCAAATGGGGACATTCCCAAACTTGCTTGATAGCTATTGTTGTAAGAGAATTCTGCTAAATGTAAATGATCTTCCCATGAGCCTCCAAAATCAATAACGCAAGCCCGCAGCAAATCTTCTAGAATTCTATTCACCCGCTCAGTTTGGCCGTCTGTCTGAGGGTGATAAGCGGTGCTTAGATTCAATTTGGTCCCCAATTCTTCTTGGAATGCTTCCCAGAATTTGCTAGTGAACAGGGGATCTCTATCGCTGACTATATTGAGCGGTACTCCATGAAGTTTAACAATTTCTTTGAAGTAAATCTGTGCCAAACTTTGAACCGTTCTGTTGGATCGGACAGGTATAAAATGGGCAGTCTTCGTGAAGCGATCTACGATTACCCATATACTGTCGTTTCCTTTTCTAGTTCGAGGCAAGCCATCGATAAAATCCATCGAGATTTGTTCCCACTTCCAACCTGGAATTTCTAATGGTTGTAATAATCCAGCCAATTTCTGCTGATCACTCTTGACTAGTTGGCAAGTGGAGCATCTGCTAACATATAATGAGATATCTCTCTTCATTGACCTCCACCAGAATGTGCGTTTGATATCGTTATACATTTTGCTCACACCGGGATGGATACTTAATTTGGATTTGTGGCATTCATCAAGTATTTCTCTCCTGAGCTCGGGAAGGTTTGGGATGCAGATTCTACCCTTTAATCTTAGAACTCCCTTGTCATCGAGTCTAAAACTTGTGGATTCACCTCCTTTGACTCTTTGACTGATTCTTTGAATAAATTCATCGTCCTTCTGAAGAGTCGAGATCCTGTCTATTAATGAAGACGTGATGACAAAACTGGCGATGATTTCATTCTTTCTGCTGAGCGCATCTACTACAACAATGGCTTTCCCTGGAGTGTATATAATTTCAAAATCGTATGCTGCAAGGAATTCTAACCAACACTGTTGTCTCAGGTTTAAATCTTTCTGGGTGAACAGGTATTTCAAGGATTGATGATCGGTGTATAGTTCGAATTTCTCGCCTAATAAATAATGCCTCCAGATTCTTAAAGCGAACACGATAGCTAATAACTCAAGATCATGAGTAGCATAGTTTCTTTCATGCGGCTTTAGTTGACGACTGGCATATGCGATCACTTGGCCTTTTTGCATTAACACTGCTCCTAGCCCTCTAATAGAAGCATCTGTCCATACTGTCAAGTCTTGGTTACCTTTTATTATTGTCAATACCGGAGCGGTTGTCAACTTCAGTTTCAGCTCCTGGAAAGCTTCTTCACATTCGGGAGTCCATTTGAATTTCTCATGCTTCTTTGTAAGCTTTGTCAGTAATCCTGATATCTTTGAAAAATCCTGAACGAATTTCCGATAGTAACTAGCTAATCCAAGGAAACTTCGAACTTCAGTGGGTGTAGTAGGTTGTTTCCAGTTCTGAATCGCTGTAATTTTGCTTGGGTCTACAGCAATTCCTTCCTTTGACACAACGTGGCCAAGGAATTTAACTTCATTCTGCCAGAAGACACACTTAGAAAATTTAGCTTTCAAGACATTTCTTCTCAGAATTTTCAACACTTGTTCTAAATGTTTTGCATGTTCTTCTTCCGACTTAGAGTAGATTAGAATGTCATCGATGAAGACTAGAACAAATTTATTCAACACACCACGGAACACTCTGTTCATAAGATCAACGAAGTATGCCGGAGCGTTGCACAAACCGAACGGCATTACTAACCATTCGTAGAATAAATCGGGACCCCTGAAGGCTGTCAAAGGAACACAGTCTTCGGCTATACGCAATTGGTGGAAACCTGTAGCTAGGTCCATTCTGGAGAATACGGTTGCTCCATTTAATTGATCTAACAGATCGTCTATTCGGGGCAAAGGATATTTGTTCTTCAGTGTTTGTTTGTTGAGATCCCTGTAATCAACGCAAAGTCTTAGAGTACCGTCTGATTTAGGGACAAATACAACTGCGGCTCCCCATGCTGAAAAGCTTGGTCTGATCAGACCTTTCCAAAGTAATTCTCGGGTTTGGCTACTTAGCTCTTCTTTTTCTTTCGGGGCCATTCTTCTTATTGGATGCACTACTGGTCGGGCATTCGGAATTAGATCAATTCTAAATTCAATTTCTCTTTGCGGCGGTAAGTTCTCTACTTCTTCAAACACATCCGCATAATTTTTCACGACCGGTATCTTTTCTATTGAAGGGGGAGTAATTTCTAAAGAAGCCCAGAATTCTGTTCTATTAATTTCTGAACCGAGACATGGTATAGTGATATGCCCCGATTTTGTTTCAACTTTCACAATTCTTTCGGCACATCTAACTTCGGCCTTATATGTTGTCAACCAGTCAAGTCCCAATATCATATCAAATTCGGAAAGGTCCATGACAATCGAATCAAAAGGAAATCGGTATCGAGAAAAGGAAATAGGCACTTTACAATATATACCGAGACTAACAGAACCTCCTATCGGGTTTTGAACTTTAATTGGTTCCTTAAGTTTTCTTCGCTTCAATTTTAACTTATGAACAATTTTACCAGATATGAAGCTACGTGATGCACCAATATCAAAAAGTACAGAAACAGGAATATTTTTAATAGTAAGGGTACCTCCCAAGACATCGGGTTTACCTGATCCATCGGTGATAGCTGGCGGGGTATTCCCGTCATAGACATGGGCCACTTGTGCGCTCTTCTTCAAAGGACAATTCCTGCTATAGTGCCCCTTCTTGTGGCAATTGTAGCATTCAGCTGAGTCACTGGCCCTTGGCTTCTTTGGGGCTTTGCATACATTAGAGAAATGACCTGGCTTCCCGCAATTGTAGCAGTTTCCTTTCGGGATCTTTGCGGGTTTTTGAGTAGCGGCCGCGGTGATGCTAGATTCGGGTTGGTCAGTTGAGGTCTTGCGCTTATTCCCTGCTTGGCTCTTAGCGCGGTCTTGGCTAGCATGCCTCTCATCCATGTCCTCATAGTTGCAAGCCATCTCTACGAGTTCTGTAAAAGAGAGTTTGATGTTGCTCATAGCTCTATTATGGTATTTGCGCTTCAGCCCAAAAATGAATCTCTTATTCTTCGCTTTGTCGGTCAAAACCAACTCTGGAGCATAGCGCGATAGCTGAGTGAACTTATTCAGATAGTCTTGAATAGAGAGGTCTCCCTGCTGGAGATTAGCAAATTGCTCCCGCATCCTCTCAAGAGCTTGTTCTGGCACAAACTTCTCATTGAATAAAGTCTTGAACTGCTCCCAAGTTCGGATAGTACCAGCTGCATCTCCAGAAGTAATGGCATCCCACCACAGCTCTGCCTCTTCCTGAAGGAGCCAAATGCCAAGTCGGGCTTTGTTGTTAGTTCCCATGCCCATACCTTCGAAGATTTTCTCACAGGTTTTCAGCCAAGCGATAGCTTCGGTCACTGTGCCAGTGCCAGTAAAAGGTTTCCCTCCAAGATTTCGGTATCTCTTTGCCACTTTATCCAACTCAAAGTCTTCTGGTGCTGGTGGCTGAATAATAGGGATCTCTACAGCTACGGGGATATTCCCCCGTCCTCCTGCTGCAACTCCTCGGCCTCCACGGCCTCCTCTAGCTGCTGCTGCTCGTGTAGCCATCTAAGAGTACTGTATAAGCAAGAAAAGAGTCAAGCTCACAGATTTGATAATTTTCATAAATGATAAAGCAAGGAAATACAAGGAAAGATAATGATGATGTACTGATCAAATTGCTTTGCTAATCTGCTTAGCTCATTCTAGGACATTGCTAATCCTATCTCTAATGAGCTACTCGCATTAGAACACTACTGATTCTATTCTGACGAGGTGTTTAATGTGTTAGATCCCGGAGCTAAGGTTAACCAAAGCTCTGATACCAACTGTGACGATCCCAAAATCCGAGGGGCGGTATTAAGGATAATCATTAGGAAATAACACATTAATCATCATAGCAGAGTACAGATAATAGCAGAAACAATAAATAAAATAATTTTACATGGATATGACAGCGGAATCACAACATGTAGGAATATCAGAATAGCATAACGTGGGATATACTTAGTAAAAAGAAAGGGAAGTGATCAGTCATCATCGCCAGAGGCGGAATACATACATGCAGTGACATAATAAGAGTATCAGTCTACATCGCCGAAGGCGGAATACATATACATATAGTGAGAAATACGGAAAGTAAATCAGTCTGCATCGCCAGTGGCGGAATCATAACATAAATACAGGAATGGCGGAAAATATCTAAGTCATCTCTATGAAGTCAGCCTCGCCATGAGCCAAAAGTGCATGCTATGCAGCAGTGCAGAACCAAAAACCACCTGTCACCTGTGTACTAGGCTGCCCGTGTGAAAATAAGGGCACCCGCGTTTGCAAAGTGAAACAAACAACGAGTCAGTCATGGGGACTGGTATGAGGAATCTATTTAACAGTTAAACAATAGTAATAGCAAATCATAGGACCACGCCACTTTCGCGGAACGGGTTTACTCCAGTGATTGCTAGTGCATTTAAAACAAAGTAAATTCTTTTTAAGACAACGCAATGCTTTTAGAAAGAATGAAGCCATTATAAGACTCAGGTCCCATCACACAATGCAACGCAAGCCGGAGGATAGAGTTTTACCTTATAATAGCCAAATATGCTTGATACGTATAAAGCGAAATCATTTGATATTATTACTAGTGCTTATATGTTTCAAAAACGAATAGCATCATAAATATCAATCATAGACGGCATAGCTACCATATACTATGTCACCATACTAGTACTACAATCAAGTCCGTTATTTCGTATTGGAAATTGGATTTCCGTCATGAGTCGAGGCAAGGGGCAAGCTCCTCTCCGCTTCGAGACACTCTAGCAAATGCCTCAGGATTACGCACACTGGGTAACCCCTGGATCGGCTGGGCCGGTCCTCTCTTACGTTTGAGGATTGGCAATTCCTGAACACACGTTTCCCGGTCCTTACAGACCTATAATCGAGGCGCCTCGCATTCCAACAACCACAAAGGTGAATAGTAGATATATATGTCAGGGCTGGTAAGTCACTGACACCACCATAGCTAGAAAGAAACGTCGTGCTCTCCCAGCGGCCCGTATCCCGTTTTTAACTCATACCGAGGCGTGAGGTTCGCGAATCTACGAAATACACAAAGCTAGGCCACGTAGACCTTGCTTTGATCATCATCCACAAGACTTTGCTTTTCAACAGAAGCCTTGATCACAGCATCTTGGCATGCCACATAGGCAGTCCACTCCATACGATTGATTTCCATCGATATATAACCTCTAAGCTCGTACGTCTCAGAGAAGGGCGTTAAGCAAGAGAATAAATTCTCCGCCGCCAAACAGATATATATTAACAGAGATCAATCAGTATAGAACAAAATCCAATGTCAGACACACAGTCCATTTACAAGTCTGTCCTGGGTCTGAACGAAACCGGAGCCGTCAAATTCCTCGTATATCCGTCCAATCAACATATACGTTCAGACGGCTACTACTTCCGTCCCTTTCCGGTAGCTACTCCGGTTAGGAACCTCAGTAGCGCCCATCCAACCGATACGAAGATCGTCGGTCTTGAATCGTCTTTGCATTTTCCAATTCGAATCGCTCGATGAATTATTTGAAATGAGGGTTAGCTCGGCCTTTTCAAATAATTCACGTCATTAGAATTTAAATCGATTCTTTATATGGTTATATTATTCGACATCCATCTTTCAGTTATTTAGTGTTATTTTCATGTCATACACATACAACCATCAAATATCAAACAATTCAAGCCCAATTGGTTTATTTGCAACCTATGTTGCTTATAATATTTTATAACAATTTTTCGCCATTTTTATTTATTTAAAAATGGCCATATTTAATTAAACGACGTTTCAGGTCGTTTCGTGTCACTGGCGCTGTTTTTCCCTTAATTTGTTTTACACATATCGGAAAATCTAACCGTTGGATCTTCACAAATTTTACATCATTAGGAAGGTCTTTTCAAAACGAATCTAACGATTCCAGTTTTGGGAAAATCCGACGGTCGGATCTTCCACACTAACCATTTGAAGTTACGATTTCAATTTACGAACTGCAGCGTCGTTATTCGATTAAATTTAATTATATTTATATATATATAAATATAATCGTTTCTGGCGCTGTTTTTCCTTAATTTTGAATTAAACATTCCAGACAATCCAACCGTCGGATCTTCACAAAGTTGGTGCCGTTGGAAAGATATTTCCAAGGCGAACCGAACGGTTGAGGTTTCGGGAAAATCCAATGGTCGGATCTTCCGCACTAGTCATTTGAAATCACGGTTTCAAAATATGAACTGCACGGCCACGTTTCGTTTTAATTCTATTTATATTTATATATTTATATAAATATAATTCATTCAATGATTTCTATATCGTTTTCACTTCAAATATTTTTCTAACTCCCTAAAATTTTGGAAAATTTCGCCATAACCTCCCCTGCACCGGGAGCATCGGGAAATCGCAAATAGCGTTCCCGGTCCTTCTAATCTCAAAAAGAAAAAGAAAAAGCCAAGCGGCTAGCCAACAGGCTCATAAAATCATCACCCAAACAAAGCAGTAAATGTGTACCTATTTGTCGGGCACAAATTTTATTCCTCTCCTCTAGCCCCTTTGCTATAACCTGTTCAATGAATATGCGAGTACATATATATACAGTTCTTATCAATTATCATTTTCTATTCAACTTCATATTTGATTTCTGTTTGGTTTAAAAACACCATTCATTCTAATGTTACATAAATAGGTGCAAATCATTTCATTGGCTAATTAATGAATATTCCAACTCATATATGTTTATTTTGAACAAGTGGCTATTTTTAACACTTCACATTTCAACGATTTATGCATACAATAAAAATGTGATTTTTATTGTAAAACAATTCATTTCAAAACACTATTCTACTATATAGTTCAAGTTGGTGATAAAAATGGGATTTTTATCATAAAACAATTTCTTTTAAGACGAGATTATTTTACACAGTTCATATAGTCGATAAAAGGTGATTTTTATTATCTAACAATTTATTTCAAAATATAAATTCCATTCAACACATGAATTTCTAATCAACGAATGAATATCAATTCAACACCTGAATGTTTCTATAGTTTCTATATATAGATAAAAATGTGATTTTTATTATCGAACAGTTTATTTCAAAATATAAATTTCATTCAACACATGAATTTCTAATCAACGAATGAATATCAATTCAACACATGAATGTTTTCTATAGTTTCTATATATAGATAAAAATGTGATTTTTATTATCGAACAGTTTATTTCAAAATATGAATACCATTCAACACATGAATTTCTAATCAACGAATGAATATCAATTCAACACATGAATGTTTTCTATAGTTTCTATATATAGATAAAAATGTGATTTTTATTATCGAACAGTTTATTTCAAAATATGAATACCATTCAACACATGAATTTCTAATCAACGAATGAATATCAATTCAACACATGAATGTTTTCTATAGTTTCTATATATAGATAAAAATGTGATTTTTATTATCGAACAGTTTATTTCAAAATATGAATACCATTCAACACATGAATTTCTAATCAACGAATGAATATCAATTCAACACATGAATGTTTCTATAGTTTCTATATATAGATAAAAATGTGATTTTTATTATCGAACAGTTTATTTCAAAATATGAATACCATTCAACACATGAATTTCTAATCAACGAATGAATATCAATTCAACACATGAATGTTTTCTATAGTTTCTATATATAGATAAAAATGTGATTTTTATTATCGAACAGTTTATTTCAAAATATGAATACCATTCAACACATGAATTTCTAATCAACGAATGAATATCAATTCAACACATGAATGTTTTCTATTCAATGAATAAATATAGTTTAAGCATATGAAAATAATTCAAACACAAGAATATTATTCAAAATTTCGGCAGCATAACGGCAGGGTAGTTAAACCGGCACCGTCCCTAGTACGGCTCCTCGCTCTACCTTAAAACCTCGCGGTTTTTGACAATGGGAATCATGCATCTAGTTCGCACGCAGGCGGCATGTTTATATTTATTTCATTTCCACAAACTAATCCTATGTGGTTTCAACCAAATATTTTCCAATCACAAACGGGTATTTTTCAACCGCAATCAACCAATATCAATCACAAACAATCCCAAACTATCAATCAATTTTCACAACAATTTCAACCAATAAATATCGTCCATGGTTTGTGGACGAGGGGCGTATATATATATATTTATATATAGCAATTCACTTTCATTTTCAACATATATATTATTTATATAAAAAGAAATTGAAGAGTGAGAAATCCTCACCAATAGCTATCCAATAACACGATTTTTCTTAATAGAAACCTTCGCCTATTTCGCCTTCTTGTTGCTTTCGTTGCCTGTATTCTCTACATAGGTAAAAATCGAATTTTTACTATGTTATTCAATATATAAAGATTGCATTTTGACTTCGCTATTAAATATAAAGATTATATTTTTATTATTCTTATGATGTAACAATTATATTTTAATTATTTTAAAAATACAAAAATCATGTCTTGCTCCTTCTACCTAATAAAAATCCCGTCTTTTCTCTTTTTAAAAATATGATCTTTATTTTTGCAAGTTCAAATCTTTTTCTATTGAAAGATTAAACCGTTTCTTATTTCAAAGTTTAAACCTTTAAAATAAAATCAGTTTTAAAATTCCTCTTTAAATCAGTTTTTGCTCTTTAAAAAAAATCAGTCTTTAAAATCTTTTTAAATCAGTTTTTAAAATCTTTTTAAATCAGTTTTTGCTCTTTAAAAAAAACAGTTTTTAAAATTCTTTTTAAATCAGTTTTTAAAACCTTAAAAAATCTGTTTTTATTATCACAAAAATTCAGTTTTTTTAAAATCTTTATAAAAAACAGTTTTTATAAAACAAAAATAAAAATAAAATAACTAACTGCTCACCGAGATTTCGAAGTGGAGGGAAGAAGAGGGCGTCGGCGGTGGCTCAGTGGTGTCGGCGTCGAAGTAAGGGGGCGCTGCTTCGATTCGATGTCGCGACTTCGAGACGAGGCGGCAGGGTGTTCGAGGGTTTCGAGGTGAAGGCGGGGTCGGACGGAGGGGGCGTCGAAGTCTTCGTCGGCGGTGGCTTCAAGGGTAAGGCGGCGGCGCGATTTGATTAGGTTTTTTTTATTTCTTTTCTGTATAATGAAACGGGGGAGCCAATGAAGAAGAAAAAGGGGGGAAAGAAATTAAAATAATATATTTTTTTTCTCCTTTTATTATTTAATTATTGTAAAAAGGTTGACTTTTACATATGACCTCGAAACGAGGCCTACCGCCTGTCGTCCATAGCGTTTTACCCCCATTCCGAACACAATGGGATATGTATCGTAAGCTGGTTTGATCGTTACAATCAGTTTCCGTTGAATTTACATTTAAATCCTTATATTGAATTTTAAACGTACATTTCAAATTACCGGGGTCACATATTAACTAGAAAAATTTCAGAAAAATATTTTCTAGTTTCTTATTGACGATACGGTCCTAACAAAACTAGTTTCATCGAATTCTGAGACCGTTTGCAAATTGGCCAATTTCCAGTCGATTAAATTCAACAGAAACTGGTCAAACGCGTTTTCTTTTGCCACGCTCACATATTGATTCGAAAAATTATGAAATTCGAAACCTAGCAATAGTTTGACATCCCGGACCCAACAAAAGTGGTTTCGTCGAATTCCGAGGCCGTTTGCAAAATATCAATTTTCCAGGCCTATATATTCTATATACCGACTCTTCTGAAAATTCATTCGGCCATAACTTTTGATTCCCGTTATGAAACTTCGATTTTTCAGATTCGTTAGAAAGGTATTGACTAACAGATTTAAATATTTTTGGTCTCACTAAAATCCGTTATATTTTCCATCCTGCACAGTCAGACTTAGTTTGTATTCAAAATTTCAAACGGCCATATTATACACAATTCTATATTTTATGGAAATAGGCTATTTTAATCATTCAAATTTCTTGTTAATAACCTAATTTAAAAATTTTAAACTGGTTCACATTTTCCGGGTTATTACATGTTAACTTAGTTTTTTCTTCCTAACATGTTTGATCTAAGTAAAAGTACTTGTAAAGTTACGAATGTCGACTCAAATTCATATGACATTTCCTTTTCGAGGAGGAAAAGCGCTAAGTGGGGGGAGAATGTAACGAATCGGAAATTTTGACATAAATTAAATCAAGATTTAACATTAGAATATTTATATTAGGATTTCGACATAGAATTAGGACTCGCATTTGTTATGAACATAACTTGAGTTTACTTCTAAATGAATCTTTTTGAAAATTTATTTTCTTTCAATGTAAGTGTTTTATCAAACAACCGTGATTTTCATTTTTAGTTTGAATATTTAACTTGAAGTTCTTGGATGCGTTAATATGAACATTATAGAAAAAAAGACGTTATTACCATCGTGCATTAATTTGATTTCTCAGAATATATGAAATTCAGCTGTTCGATTTTGAAATGGAAATCATGTATTTTGATTTGAAGAAAATCATAATTTAAAACTTGATGTCAAATATAGTACTTAAGATGATAACTAATGTAAGATTTAACTATTGAAACAAATGTGAAATCGATAAATTATATATAAAAAAATTTGTCAATTCTTAAATTGAATATATTATTTACAAGTAATCTAAATAATCATAAAGTGAGAACGTCCTAGTTTGTTCGCTCTGTCAAGCTCATACGGTTGGTTGCAAAAACGCGATATATCGCAAATAACATTAAAAAATTTAAATGTGAATAGAATTGGGAAATCTTATATTTGGGTTGCTTCTATTTGGATATAGCAAGATAATTAGTTCGTAGAAAAATGTAAAAGTGTGTTCTGTGCGTGTCACATTTAACGGGGTATTTAATAAATAGTTAAGAAATGAATTGTCGTTGGAATTCAGGCGATTTTCCTTAAAAATACAAGATGATATTATGAGAATAACGACATTTTCATTTTTGAAATTCGATCATCCGTTGATTCGAATCTTTATTTTAGCCTCTATAACGCCAAAAACATGAACAATGGTTGTTTGTAAATATTGTCCATATCATCTTTGTATCCTATAAATCAATACATATAAATGGATTTCTTTTATCATTAGAAGAAAATTTAATTTCAAATTTATTAAAATTAAGTAAATACTTTGTAATTAAAATAAACTTTAAAAGACACTTGTTTAAATTCTAAAACTAGAGCACTACAGATGGCATTTTGTTTCTGATATTCTAATAGGTTGCTCCTTCTTCTACACGTTCTCTCTTTTCCCCCTCTACTTTTTCACTTCCTTTCCTTCTGATAAATCGTTTCAAAAAAAAGGACAAAAAAATCCCCAAATTCGAGACCTATAATCCTCCTCCTCCGATCGCCAGATGCTCACCAGAGCATCAGTTCGACACCGGCCTTCCACCTACATCGTTCGTCGTTTCAGCTAGTGTCGCACCTACTCCGATAACCTCAAGCGAACCCTTCTACCTCTGAACCCTCCCTCCAATTCAAACGGGAACAATATGAAAATTTAACGGACCACGCAACCTCTAACAACGACGCCGTCACTAGCCAGAACCGCCTAGGTCGATCACCGGACCGTTGTTCTCCCTGCGGCTTCCGCCGATGTTGCGGAATTTCTTTTTTCCACTTTTAACCATTTTAAACTTGAAGATCCCGTTGGTTCCTCCTCTGTAATTCTCTTGCCTCATCCCACCAGGCCCTACTACCACCGCAGTAAAGGTTGTCTTCCACGTACCTAAGAACCAGACCAGATGCCTGCACCTCCGACTCAACCAAAGCCAGAAGATGTGAATCACTGCTCAGAAAATACACATACCGAAATAAGCAATCTAGGTGCTTAAATAAATACCTGAAAGGCCATTTCGGTGAAGACTGAGAAAATACATCGGTCTGGTTAATGCTACCATAGCTGGGTTGGTCGAGCTACAGTAAGCTACCTTAGTTACACCAACATTCTACCTTTAAACCTAGTCAGGAATTTAGGTTGTTGGTCATGATTTCTCAAGTGACAAAGTGGGTATTATGTTCGTGGGACTCAAATTGTTGTTGTACGTATATACATACTTATGTACATGTATATGTACATGCAATTGTTTTTCCCAGTTGCCATTTGACAAGAGGTAGAGCTTGTACCCATTCCAATGTCTACCCACCCTGTGTCACCTTCGCCTTGCTTCAAAAAGGTGAGTTTCCCTCACTCACAGACCAACTTTTTAATTAAGTGAATTTAACGTTTGACATGTTGAATGAAATGTTAGGGTGTTCTAGATTTGTTTGCTTTGTCGTTGTGCACGTGCGAAACACACGGTTATATCATACGACACAATATGGATGTATGCATGATATGCTATGTTATTTTCTCACCATGCAAGTTCCCCTTTGATTTAGAAACATTACGGGTTGAAATGATAAATACCCGAACCTCTTGTGTATTCGAATCGATTTGGGATGCGGGTTGAAACGATACATACCCGGGATTCGAATATTTTAAAGAACGGATTGAAATGATAAATTTAATCTCACTTAGCCATAGGATAGAAAATTATATACGGACATCGGTCGATTAAATGATTTTTTTAATATTTGGAATTTGTTTGATGGAGATTTTATTTTTATTTTATTTTATTTTAAAAAAAAGAAATGTGCCGATACTCGATAAATCCATTTTCTTTAAAGATCTGAACTTGGAATGTTTTTAAAAAATAAAGGTTAAGGAAATTTTCCCAAAACAAAATAGAAATTCTTAAATTGGGATTTGAAATTATTCAAATTAATGGTGTGGATTTGAATGTAATAAATTCTCATGGAATTTAATTTTGGAATAAAGGAAATCGAGGGTATTCAGAGTTGTTTTAACTCAGTTTTGAATATAGATTTGAATTTTTGAAATTGAACGGTTGTTTGAAAATGAGATATGAAAAACTAAATGAACTCCATTGAGAATGGAGTATAGATTCAAGTATTTGAAATTCGGAAGAAAGAAACAATTACGGTTTAAAGGATTTTATTTTTATAAGATTTTATATATAGATATATCCCTTACTTGATTCCAAATAAACTATTCTTTTTCTTAAATTTATTTATTAAAACTTTTTAACCTATAAGCTATTCTGTTATAAACAAAATTTTCCATATATTTTATTATTTAAAACTATTTAGTAAACTTTTAATTTATGTATACATAGTGTCTTAAATTATCTTAACTTATTCTAACTATTATATTCTATATATGTATATATTATATAAAGTTTTCTTATAAGCATCTATTTTTCATAATTATATTTTATGAATTGTAAATTTCTTCCGAATGGAAAGTGTTTGGATTTAAACCGTTGGTTCAAATGGAGTTGAGATAAAGTTATATTCTATTTGAATATGAATCGATTTCAAACCGATTTTTATAGGGAAATGTAAATTATATTCTATTTGAATATGGGTGGATTTCGAACATAAATCGAATTAAAATAATTATAATCTTTGATATGAAGTATATTCTACTTGAATATAAATCTATTTTGTGAAATATTATATGATTATAATATAATGAAATGAAATATATTCTAGTTTAGAATATAATCGGTTTTGGAATGATTGAGATATTTTGATATGAAATTATATTCTGTTTTGAATATAAAATTTGGTTCGAAACAAACATGATACTTTGGATATGAAAGCGAACCTTTGTGAAATGTAAAGGAACCGACCGATGTGGAAAAATGTAAGCGTTGGTTGTTAAAGAAACCGGAGTCAGTAAGTGGCATACTCTCTGTCAGTGTCGATACCACTTTAACAACTGTGCACGTGTTGAAGTATCCGGAACGAAGCATGATGACTTGGAGGCAACGATTGAATCGAGGAATGCGAATGATGATGAAATAGCCCTGACCTTCGGGTCAGAATTAAAATGACTAAAACAGGAGCTATACCGTGACAAATAGAGGTAGCACCTCTGATCGGACGCACTTCTCCGATACTATTTCTATGACTATGATGATGATTTGGGCCCTTTTGATTTAGGAGTGTGTTCCGAGGTGGGCGGTAGTGGCTGCTATGCGTTACCACCGGTCCGGGAGTGCAATTGGTAGAATCCTACCCTGGGCATTGCCTCGAGTGCCTTGTCATATTTATCTTTATCGAGCCCATACGATTTTGATTTGTATCGTACCTATGGAGTGCCCTCTGATGCCATCGGTTCACGGTGGGTTTACGGTACTGTATAGACTACGGTATTATAAACAGTGTAAGGGTAAAAATGTAATCCCGCTTACGCTATTTTTATTATGTTTTCTTTACTGAATAAACATTACAATAATAGCATATTATTATGTAGATATTAGTTTCACAGATCCTTAGAGGATGAGAATCCCAAACATCCTTTAAGTTACTGTACATTTCAGTGAACACTTCATTTGAGTTAATTCACTTATATGAGACTGTTAATCCTGACTCATGTATTTTGTTTGTTTTATTCTTTGCAAAATGCCTGAGTCAGACCGAGTATTGCAGCTTGGAAATATATCTGTTAGAGCTTGAGATTCGTTGGAGATCCAGCCATCCATCTAATATGTCGTTTGCAGTTATTCTCATTTCCGCTTATTACCGAATATTAGTATGGTTCTATATTCATTCTTCCGCTGTATCTACATTATTCTACACTCTGGTATTCTGTAAATTTAAAGATTTTGTATAAAGTTCTACTTCCGATGTGAGATACTCTGTGTTTTATGTTGTGATTTTGTGATGATTTATATTTTAACTTCATAAGCGATAACAATCTGTCGTTTCTGAACGGTTCAAGTTGGTTTAATTATCAATTTGCGACGGGCAAAATGTCGGGTCGTTACAAATTGTCTTCGAAATATTTCGATGTTGGATTTCATGATTATACAGATATTGTTATGGAAATTTGGAAGATATATTTATGTCGTTATTTCCAATACGATATTTGTTGGTTGTAGTATCTGATATTGAATATAAGCCGATATATTTTCTATTCAGATCCTTGTATTTAATATCAAATGGATGTTGGGTTTGTCGTGAAAGGTGTCTTCAGTAACATTGTTCTTGAACCTCATTTGAAGAGAATAAATCTTTTAATTAAGATTGTTAGAGTTTCCAATTATATTTAATAATTGGAATAAAATGGAATGTGAATTGGGTTTATCGTGAACCGTGTTTTTAACTATATTCGTTCTTTAACCCGATTTACAGTGAAATGTGATTTGGAATTTGTAAATCTTTTGTTAAGATTTAAATGAGATTTTCCAAAGTAAAGTTTTCCAATTTAATAAAATAAATTGGAATGGAATGGAAGTCGATTTGGTAATAATCGAAGTGAATTTCTGTGGAGGAAGAATGCTAATATATATGGAATTTAATAGGCTTTGCCATTATTCCATTTATATTATTAGTCGGATATGGAAGTTTATATCGATTATATATATTGATCTTTTTTCCGTGAAGATTCCATAATTAATGGAATGTGATTTTGGGTTTATCGTGAGTTGTGTTTTAAATGACATTAGTTCTTTAACCCAGTTAAAGACAGGATTTATTTCCTAGATTTGAATAATCATTAAGTAATGTTTTTGGAAATTAAAACTGAATTAGAGTTTTAATGAAACTTTAAATAGATTGAAAGGTGAATTTGATAACTAAAATTATCAAATTCAAGAAATGGTCGAGAATGGAGTATCACCAGTTTTTCTCTAAGCGATAGTTGAATCTTTAATTAGATTTAAACGTAAAATGGTAATTAATTTTACCGATAACACTGTGGTGTTAGATATGAAGTATTGCCAGTTTTACTTCATGGGATGAATAGGTTGGGATTGGGAAATTAAAATAAATGATTATTCCGGTAAGGTTCGCTAATCCCGACTAGTTTGGATAAACCATAATTTGGTATGGACTGAATCCAAAAGAAGATTAAAGATTAAATTTAAAGAATTTATCTTTGATAAAATTAATGGGAACCTTTCCCAAAGTATAAGAATATCTGAATAAAGGAATATTCCGGAATGGAATGAGGCGTATGTTGTGCTTTCATAGCACTTGTTTGTTATATACGCGAGTTATTCAGAAAGGCCGGGTTTATCCTATTCTGAATAACTGATTCGACGATATGTCGAGGATGAAGACGGTGGTCGAAGACCGGAGGTCTTCACATCGTTTGGATGATTACTGATGTCTTGATTGGGCATACATCTAAGACGAGGAAATATGTAACGGCAAGGAATTTTGCTCGATCTGAATCAGTCGTTAAACCGGTCTAGACCGTTCGAAACCCCTATTCATTTTGAGAACACGACAAATTGGAACGCAAACAGAAGAACATTTCATTGTTATTACAACAATTCCATCAAATACAAGAATATACAGAGTATAAATGAATAAAATACATTTGAAGAATATCAGAGATTACAATAAATTACATAGCAGCGGAAAAATATACAAAACACAACTGAAAGTGATACACGGATACAGAGCTTTCCGAGCATCGTTACAGTGGTAAATCAGGATCCTGTGAATATAAATCTACAAAACCAAAACTACTAGCTGTCCGTGTCGAAAATAGGGGCACCCAGACTTTAGGTTAAAACAATAAACTCCAGGTCAGTCATGTGACTGGTGTGAGAACTAAAACAGTTATTTAAAACTTTACTTTAAAAGAGAGTAATTCAAGGGACCATGCTGTATAACACGGAACGGGTTTCCTCCCAAGAATACTAGTGCATATAACAAAACAGCGCAACGCTCTATGGAAAAATGAAGCTATTATAAGACCCAAGTCCCATCACACAATGCAACGCAAGCCGGAGGATAGGGTTTTCCCTTATAATAGCCAAACATGCTTGGTACGTCAAAACAAATCATTTGATACTATTATAAGTGTATAGTGTCAAAACAATTTTCAATCATAAATATCAATCATAGGCGGCATGGGTACCATCTATCATGTCGCCATACTAGTTCTACAATTAAAACCGCAATATCACGTATTGGGAATTGGATTCCGTCATGAGCCGAGGCAAGGGGCAAGCTCCTCTCCGCGTTCGAGACACTCTAGCAAATGTCCCAGGACCCCACTTTGATCCTTGGAATCGGCTGGGCCGGTCCTCTCTTACTTTTGAGGATTGGCAATTCGTGAACACACGTTTCCCGGTCCTTACAGACCAATATCTGAGGCGCCTCGTATCCAACAACCACACAGGTGAAAAGTATATAAATGTCAGGGCAGGTCGGTCACTGACACCACCCTAGCTAGAAAGAAACGTCGTGCTCTCCCAGCGGTCCGTCTCCCGTTTTTGACTCATACCGAGGTGTGAGGCACGCGAATTCACGTTATACACAAAGCTACGCCACACAGGTCGTGCTTTGATCATCAACCACAAGACATTGCTTTTCAACAGAAGCCTTGATCAATTGCCACTTACGCGTGCCACACTGGCAATTCACTCCATGCAACTGATGTCCATCGATATACAACCTCTGAGCTCGTACGTCTCAGAGAAGGGCGTTAAGCAAGAGAATAAATTCTCTGCCGCCAAACAGATGTATATTTAACAGAGATCAATCAACACAGAATAAAATCCAATGTCATACACACAATCCATTTACAAGTTCGTTCTGGGTCTGAACAAAACCGGAGGCACTTTCCTCGCATATCCATCGATCTCCAAGTACGTTTGGACGATCACCAACTGTTTCCCTCATCTTGGGTGTACAGCCCAATCAAGATCATCAGTAATCACCCAAATGATGTGAAGACTTCCGGTCTTCAACCACCGTCTTCATCTTCGACATCTCGTCGAATCGGTTATTCAGAACGGGTATATCCCGGCCTTTCTGAATAACCCACGTATATGATAAACAAATGTTACAAAAACACAACAAACGCCTCATTCCAATTCAGAATATTCTTTTATTCACCAAAATCACATTCTTAGGGAATAGGTTCCCATTAATTTTATCAAAGATAAATTCTTCTAAATTTATTCTTTAATCTTCCTTTGGATATCATTTCAAACTAGTCGGGATTAGCGAACCACACCGAAGTAATTATTTATTTTATTTCCCAATCCCAACCTATTCATCCCATGGAGAAAAACTGGTAATACTCCATATCTAACACCACGGTGTTATCGGTAAAATTAATTACCATTTCATGTTCAAATCTAATTAAAGATTTAACTATCGCTTTGGAGCAAAACTGGTGATACTCCACTCTCGATCACTTTTCAGATTTGATAATTTAAATTATCAATTCACATTTTAATCTAATTAAAGATTCATTAAAACTCCACTTAGTTTTAATCCTTTCAAAAATCAACATCTTGCCTTTAACTGGGTTAAAGAACCAATGTCATCTAAAACACGATTCACGATAAACCCAAATCACATTTGATATTAAATACAAGGCTTTGAATAGAAAATATATCGGCTTATATTCAATATCAAATTCTGAAACCAACAAATATCGTATTGGAAATAACGATATAAAATATATCTTTCAAATTCCCATAACAATATCTGTATAGTCACGAAATCCAACATCAAAATATTCCGAAGATAATTTCTATTAAACTCCAGTCCAATCCACGTATTGGGAATATTGATTATTTTTAAAATCACTTTCAAATTCAATTTATTTATTTCAAAAATAAATTGATTTTAATTCTAGTTCAAAACTAGTTCATTTCGATAAAAATCTATTTTTATCTTTTCAAATATGGAATTTTTCAGCCCAATTTTCCCCAAATCATTTCCCATGATTTTACACAAATTATAGATATTTTTAAAAATTTTATCAAGGCCCGTACAGTCGATTTCCATCAACGGCCATCGAAATGCACTTACAACGACCTTTTCTAAATTTGATTTGGACATAATTCCAAATCCAACCGTTAGATTTCAAATTTCTAATATTCATTGGAAAGCACTTTTCGATACGAACCCAATGGTTCTGGTTTTAGGAGAATCCGACGGTCGGATCTCCCGGAACGTCAATTCGAAGTCAATGGTCGAAATTCGCGAACTGCCGCGGCGCGGCGCGTTCTATTCAGACCATTATATATATAATATATATATTATATATATTTCATCGATTTCCTTTAAAACGTATTTTATAAATCATTTTAAATTCGTTTTCAAAAACAATTTCAACTTCATCTTCAATTTCAAATCGATTTGATTTCAATTCAATTCGAATTCATTTCAATTTTATTTAATTCGAATTCAAATTCGTTTCAATTCTAATTCTAATTCGTTTCAATTCAATTCAATTTGAATTTACCTTCTATTTAATTCAATTTGAATTCATTTCAAATTGATTTCAATTCAATTTCAGTTTGTTTTAAATTTCATTCAAAACGATTTCAATTCGTTTTTAATTCAATTTCAGTTTAATCCAATTTGAATTCATTTCTATTCAGTTCGAATTCAAATTCACTTTCTATTCAATTTGAATTCAAATTCACTTTCTATTCGATTCGAATTCATTTCAAATTGATTTCAACTCAATTTCAGTTCATTTTAAATTTCATTCAAAACGATTTCAATTCAATTCGAATTCATCTCAAATTGATTTAATTCGAATTCAAATTCGTTTCAATTCAAATTCTAATTCACTTTTTGTTCAATTCGAATCTTATTCATTTTCTATTCGATTCGAATTCATTTCAAATTGATTCAATAAAATTTCAATTTGAATTTTAATCTAATTCAATTTGAATTTCATTTCAAAACATTAAATTTTGAAATCACTTTTCAATATTCATTATAAAACGAATAAAATCGATATAAATATCGTTCGCGTCAAAATAATGCATCTCTAATCCACACGGCTTTATATTTTTCAAAAACTTCTTTATTCTATTCAACAAATGAATATTTATTCTATTCAACACATGAATATATATTTCTTTCAATACACGACTATTTTTGTTATGTAAAATATTTTATAAAACTATGGTATCTATCATTTGATTTTAATTAGACTCCACCGTGAAGTAGATTCTAATCTTAAATATGATAAAGATGTAAATTTTATTGTTAAAATATTTTACTCAACACATGAATAGTTTCAACTCATGAACATAGTCAACACATGACTATTTTTATATTCAACACATGAATTTTCTTTTATAATATTCATTATTTTCCCGATTGGAATGAGGCCCAATCAATCACCATATAATGTTAATTATATGGATTCCATACACTACATGTATGTAATAGCAATGATAAACAATCAACCATCATCCAAGGTGCACCACACAACTGCATAAGCATCAAATATAAATAATCGACGCTTACACAGTCTGTCGACCAATCGATCGACATACAATTAAATAATTGGGATTAGTGTACCCAAATATCATCCCAACACCCGTGTAGGGTTTCAAATCAACAAACACAGATTTTTATTTGTGCAGTTGGGCGATGTGTAAAATTTATCATTCCAATCAATATCCGTCAAATCAGTGTATATAAACAAATCGGCCGATTTGTTTATAAATATTTATTTATTCACATTCACTTTAAAAATTATATTTTTAACGATTATTAATTTATTTCAACCATCTACTTTTATTATTGATTTCACATCAACATCACAAACAATTTTCTCAACACATCAAACAAGCATACAAGCCATCCATGGTCTGTGGATGACGGGTGTCGGGTGCTACTAAGCACCGTCTGCATCCTAGTATATATATATAACTAGAAAAAGGAAATTTGAGTGTGAAGTTCTCACCGATAGCTAATCCAATACCACGACTCTTCTTTTATAGAAATCTTCGTCGCTCTCGCCCTTTGTCACTTTCGTTGTCCGTAGCCACTACATATATAAAAATCACATTTTTATATTGCTATTCAATATATAAAAATCAAATTTTTACTTCGCTATTATATAGATAAAAATTCTATTTTAACACCGCTACTATATAGATAAAAATTCTATTTATACATTGCTACTATATAGATAAAAATTCTATTTTTATCACACTATCCTATATAAAAAGATTTCGCCTTTTCAAATATAAAGATTTCGCCTTTTAAAATATAAAGATTTCGCCTTTTCAATTATAAAGATTTCGCCTTTTCAAATATAAAGATTTCGCCTTTTCAATTTCAAAAATCTAATCTTTTTTATTTTAAAAATCTAATCTTTTCTATTTTAAAAATCTAATCTTTTCTATTTTAAAAATCTAATCTTTTCTATTTTAATAAAATGCAAACTTTTTCACTGTTATTTCATATATAAAAAAACTGAATTTATAAATAAAAATAACATAAAATAAATAAATAAATAAATAAAATAAGAAACTCACATTGAATGGAAAAGCGAATAGCGAAGGGACGGGTGTCTCGAGGCTTGGCGGTTCGCTGTCGAGGGGGGGGGGGCTGGTACTCAATAGAAGAGGAGGAAGAAGGGGAGGGCGGTCACGGTTTTTAGCAGAGGGGGAGAGGAGAAGAAGGAGAAGAAGAAGGGGAGGGGGCGCATCGCCTGAGGTGGAGGCGGAGGGGTGCGACGCGGTGAAGCTGGGTAGGGCTGAGCGGGAAAAGGGGATCGGGTGAATCGAAGAAGAAAGGAGAAGGAGGGAGGAGGGTGGAAGGCGGAGGCTGTCGCGCCTGCTGCACGGTGGCGCGCTCGTCGGAGGAGCGACGGTGCTCCTCCCGTTTCTTCCTTTTTTTCTTTGATTTCATTCTGAATGAACGAAGAATGAGGGGGGGGCAGAGAGAAATAAAGGAGAGGAAAGTTTAATTTATTTATTTTTTAATTATTTTAATTACAAAAAGTTGACTTTTCATACGACCTCTAAACGAGGCCCACCGCCTGTCGTTCATAGCTAATTACCCCCATTCCAAACACAATGGGATATGTATCGCAAGCTGATTCGATCGTTTAGATAAGTTTTCGTCAAAATCAACATATAACTCTATATATTGAATTTGAACGCGCATTTCATTTTACCGGGGTCACATACTAACTAGAAAAATTGCAGAAAAATATTTTCTAGCTTCGTATTGACGATACGGTCCTAACAAAACTATTTTCGTCGAATTCTGAGACCGTTAGAAAAATGGCCATTTTCCAGTCGATTAAAATCAACTGAAAATGATCAAACGCGTTTTCCTTCGCCACGCTCACATATTGATTCGAAAAATTATGAAATTTGGAATCTAGCAATAATTTGACATCACGGATCCAACAAAAGTGGTTTCGTCGAAATCCGAGGTCGTTTGCAAAATTCCCATTTTTAAGGGCCTAAATTCCATAGCGACTATTCAGAATTTTCAACTGGACATATCTTTTGATTCCCGCTATGAAATTTCAATTTTTCGGATTCTTTGGAAAGATATTCTCAATTAGATCCTAATGTTTTTGGTTTCACTAAAATCTGGTTTATTTTGCACCCGGTACATTCAATTGAAGTTTGAAATCGAATTATCGAACTACCGCGCCATTTTCAATTCTATTTATAATTATATATAATTATTTATATTCTAACGATGACGTATATAATATATACGTCGAATTCTATTCAAAATAAATTTTCTCGTCAATATTATTTAAAATAATTTATTTTAAATGTTTAAAATTCTCTAAAATTGCCAAAATAAAAATTTTAAATTGGCCCAGATTTTCGGGTTGTTACAATCTCCCCCACTTAAAACTTTTCGTCCCCGAAAAGGAACGAAGTTGAAAGTGGTTTGATTAATCAACTCTACGTTAGATCTGGTTTTCATTCTCCAACTTTTCAGTTTCTGAGAATTTTCAAATTTTTCAAAAATTTGGTTAACTCCCGGAAAAAATTTCGCCATAACTTCCCCTGCACCGGGAGCCACGGGAAAATCCCGAAATTGCCATACAAGCCTTCTGATCTCAAAAAGGAAAAAGAAAAAGCCAAGCGGCTAGCCAATCGGCTCATAAAATCATCACCCAAACAAAACAGTAAATTATAGTAAATATGTACCTATTTGTCGAGCAAACAAATTTTATTCTCTGCTCTAGCCTCCTTGCTATGACCTGTTCAATGTAAGTACATGTATATGCAAGCAAATGCGACAAATTTTCAATACAATTCAATATTTGATTCAATTAGGCTAAATGGTTCAATATTATCAAACAAATAACCAAACAACACAAACATCAATCAATTAGTGGATTAATGTTTCAAATTCATAATTTTGATACATATATACAGAAAATCATGTTTTTGATGCCCAATCACAACAATGAATCTATCTATATTAGTTTTGGTTCTCACACCAGTCTAATGGAAATATATAGAAATCACACCCTCGAAACACGAATATAAATACTGATGATGTGGCCACATCACCAGAATTATCCCCGGGTGTCTAGAATGTGATTCTATATCTATCCAGTATATTAAAACTTCGACTATACGTTCATGACGCGTATACGCGAAATCTATATATACTCGATTGTCCATATTCAAAATAAATAAATATTCAAATACGTTTAAAACGATTTAAATTTTAAAACAAAATTGTTTTCATTTAGAAAAATATACTCTTCACACTCGTTCTAGGATACTACTGATCCTATCTCTAACGAGTCATTCTAATTGGATATTACTAATCCAATATCTGATGAATTCTTTCGTATGGCTCTAATGTGTATTGTTCTCGAGCTCTGTAAACCAAAGCTCTGATACCAACTATAACGGCAAGGAATTTTGCTCGATCTGAATCAGTCGTTAAACCGGTCTAGACCGTTCGAAACCCTTATTCGTTTTGAGAACACGACAAATTGGAACGCAAACAGAAGAACATTTCATTGTTATTACAACAATTCCATCAGATACAAGAATATACAGAGTATAAATGAATAAAATACATTCGAAGAATATCAGAGATTACAATAAATTACGTAGCAGTGGAAAAATATACCTAACACAACTGAAAGTAATACACGGATACAGAGCTTTCCGAGCATCGTTCCAGCGGTAAATCAGGATCCTGTGAATATAAATCTGCAAAACCAAAACTACTAGCTGCCCGTGCCGAAAATAGGGGCACCCAGAATTTATGTTAAAACAATAAACTCCAGGTCAGTCATGTGACTGGTATGAGAACTAAAACAGTTATTTAAAACTTTACTTTAAAAGAGAGTAATTCAAGGGACCACACCGTATAACACGGAACGGGTTTCCTCCCAAGAATACTAGTGCATATAACAAAACAGCGCAACGCTCTTTGGAAAAATGAAGCTATTATAAGACCCAGGTCCCATCACACAATGCAACGCAAGCCGGAGGATAGGGTTTTCCCTTATAATAGCCAAACATGCTTGGTACGTCAAAACAAATCATTTGATACTATTATAAGTGTATAGTGTCAAAACAATTTTCAATCATAAATATCAATCATAGGCGGCATGGGTACCATCTATCATGTCGCCATACTAGTTCTACAATTAAAACCGCAATATCACGTATTGGGAATTGGATTCCGTCATGAGCCGAGGCAAGGGACAAGCTCCTCTCCGCGTTCGAGACACTCTAGCAAATGTCCCAGGACCCCACTTTGATCCTTGGAATCGGCTGGGCCGGTCCTCTCTTACTTTTGAGGATTGGCAATTCGTGAACACACGTTTCCCGGTCTTTACAGACCTATATCTGAGGCGCCTCGTATCCAACAACCACACAGGTGAAAAGTATATAAATGTCAGGGCTGGTAGGTCACTGACACCACCCTAGCTAGAAAGAAACGTCGTGCTCTCCCAGCGGTCCGTCTCCCGTTTTTGACTCATACCGAGGTGTGAGGCTCGCGAATTCACGTTATACACAAAGCTACGCCACACAGGCCGTGCTTTGATCATCAACCACAAGACTTTGCTTTTCAACAGAAGCCTTGATCAATTGCCACTTACGCGTGCCACACTGGCAATTCACTCCATGCGACTGATGTCCATCGATATACAACCTCTGAGCTCGTACGTCTCAGAGAAGGGCGTTAAGCAAGAGAATAAATTCTCTGCCGCCAAACAGATGTATATTTAACAGAGATCAATCAACACAGAATAAAATCCAATGTCAGACACATAATCCATTTACAAGTTCGTTCTGGGTCTGAACGAAACCGGAGGCACTTTCCCCGCATATCCATCGATCTCCAAGTACGTCTGGACGATCACCAACTGTTTCCCTCATCTTGGGTGTACAGCCCAATCAAGATCATCAGTAATCACCCAAACGATGTGAAGACTTCCGATCTTCAACCACCGTCTTCATCTTCGACATCTCGTCGAATCGGTTATTTAGAATGGGTATATCCCGGCCTTTCTGAATAACCCACGTATATGATAAACAAATGTTACACAAACACAACAAACGCCTCATTCCAATTTAGAATATTCTTTTATTCACCAAAATCACATTCTTAGGGAATATGTTCCCATTAATTTTATCAAAGATAAATTCTTCTAAATTTATTCTTTAATCTTCCTTTGGATATCATTTCAAACTAGTCGGGATTAGCGAACCACACCGAAGTAATTATTTATTTTATTTCCCAATCCCAACCTATTCATCCCATGGAGCAAAACTGGTAATACTCCATATCTAACACCACAGTGTTATCGGTAAAATTAATTACCATTTCACGTTCAAATCTAATTAAAGATTTAACTATCGCTTTGGAGCAAAACTGGTGATACTCCACTCTCGATCACTTTTCAGATTTGATAATTTAAATTATCAATTCACATTTTAATCTAATTAAAGATTCATTAAAACTCCACTTAGTTTTAATCCTTTCAAAAATCAACATCTTGCCTTTAACTGGGTTAAAGAACCAATGTCATCTAAAACACGATTCACGATAAACCCAAATCACATTTGATATTAAATACAAGGCTTTGAATAGAAAATATATCGGCTTATATTCAATATCAAAATCTGAACCAACAAATATCGTATTGGAAATAACGATATAAAATATATCTTTCAAATTCCCATAACAATATATGTATAGTCACGAAATCCAACATCAAAATATTCCGAAGATAATTTCGATTCAACTCCAGTCATATCCATGTATTGGGAATATTGATTATTTTTAAAATCACTTTCAAATTCAATTTATTTATTTCAAAAATAAATTGATTTTAATTCTAGTTCAAAACTAGTTCATTTCGATAAAAATCTATTTTTATCTTTTCAAATATGGAATTTTTCAGCCCAATTTTTCCCAAATCATTTCCCATGATTTTACACAAATTATAGATATTTTTAATAATTTTATCAAGGCCCGTACAGTCGATTTTCATCAACGGCCATCAAACTGCACTTACATCGACCTTTTCTAAATTTGATTTGGACATAACTCCAAATCCAACCGTTAGATTTCAAATTTCTAATATTCATTGGAAAGCTCTTTTCGATACGAACCCAACGGTTCTAGTTTTAGGAGAATCCGATGGTCGGATCTCCCGCAACGTCAATTCGAAGTCAATGGTCGAAATATTCAGGCCATTATATATATATAATATATATATTATATATATTTCGTCGATTTCCTTTTAAAACGTATTTTATAAATCGTTCTAAATTCGTTTTCAAGAACAATTTCAACTTCATCCTCAATTTCAAATCGATTTGATTT
Organism: Allium sativum; assembly: GCA_030737875.1. Lineage (NCBI taxonomy): Eukaryota > Viridiplantae > Streptophyta > Magnoliopsida > Asparagales > Amaryllidaceae > Allium > Allium sativum. The sequence goes on from CM060918.1 coordinate 634,665,574, forward strand.
CAATTCAATTCGAATTCATTTCAATTTTATTTAATTCAAATTCAAATTCGTTTCAATTCAAATTCTAATTCATTTCAATTCAATTCAATTTGAATTTAACTTCTATTAAATTCAATTCGAGTTCATTTCAAATTGATTTCAATTCAATTTCAGTTTGTTTTAAATTTCATTCAAAACGATTTCAATTCGTTTTTAATTCAATTTCAATTTAATTCAATTTGAATTCATTTCTATTCAGTTCGAATTCAAATTCACTTTCTATTCAATTTGAATTCAAATTCACTTTCTATTCGATTCGAATTCATTTCAAATTGATTTCAATTCAATTTCAGTTCGTTTTAAATTTCATTCAAAACGATTTCAATTCAATTCGAATTCATCTCAAATTGATTTAATTCGAATTGAAATTCGTTTCAATTCAATTCAAATTCTAATTCACTTTCTATTCAATTCGAATTCATTTTCTATTCGATTCGAATTCATTTCAAATTGATTCAATAAAATTTCAATTTGGATTTTAATCTAATTCAATTTGAATTTCATTTCAAAACATTATATTTTGAAATCACTTTTCAATATTCATTATAAAACGAATAAAATCGATATAAATATCGTTCGCGTCAAAATAACGCATCTCTAATCCACACGGCTTTATATTTTTCAAAAACTTCTTTATTCTATTCAACAAATGAATATTTATTCTATTCAATACATGAATCTATATTTCTTTCAATACACGACTATTTTTGTTATGTAAAATATTTTATAAAACTATGGTATCTATCGTTTGATTTTAATTAGACTCCACCGTGAAGTAGATTCTAATCTTAAATATGATAAAGATGTAAATTTTATTGTTAAATTATTTTACTCAACACATGAATAGTTTCAACTCATGAACATCGCCAACACATGACTATTTTTATATTCAACACATGAATTTTCTTTTATAATATTCATTATTTTCCCGATTGGAATGAGGCCCAATCAATCACCATATAATGTTAATTATATGGATTCCATACACCACATGTATGTAATAGCAATGATAAACAATCAACCATCATCCAAGGTGCACCACACAATTGCATAAGCATCAAATATAAATAATCGACGCTTACACAGTCTGTCGACCAATCGATCGACATACAATTAAATAATCGGGATTAGTTTACCCAAATATCATCCCAACACCCGTGTGGGGTTTCAAATCAACAAACACAGATTTTTATTTGTGCAGTTGGGCGATGTGTAAAATTTATCATCCCAATCAATATCCGTCAAATCAGTGTATATAAACAAATCGGCCGATTTGTTTATAAATATTTATTTATTCACATTCACGTTAAAAATTATATTTTTAACGATAATTAATTTATTTCAACCATCTACTTTTATTATTGATTTCACATCAACATCACAAACAATTTTCTCAACACATCAAACAAGCATACAAGCCATCCATGGTCTGTGGATGACGGGTGTCGGGTGCTACTAAGCACCGTCTGCATCCTAATATATATATATATATATATATATATATATATATAACTAGAAAAAGGAAATTTGAGTGAGAAGTTCTCACCGATAGCTAATCCAATACCACGACTCTTCTTTTATAGAAATCTTCGTCGCTCTCTCCCTTTGTCACTTTCGTTGTCCGTAGCCACTACATATATAAAATTCACATTTTTATATTGCTATTCAATATATAAAAATCAAATTTTTACTTCGCTATTATATAGATAAAAATTCTATTTTTACACCGCTACTATATAGATAAAAAATTCTATTTATACATTGCTAGTATATAGATAAAAATTCTATTTTTACATTGCTACTATATAGATAAAAATTCTATTTTTATCACACTATCCTATATAAAAAGATTTCGCCTTTTCAAAAATAAAGATTTCGCCTTTTCAAATATAAAGATTTTGCCTTTTCAATTATAAAGATTTTGCCTTTTCAAATATAAAGATTTCGCCTTTTCAATTTCCAAAATCTAATCTTTTCTATTTTAAAAATCTAATCTTTTCTATTTTAATAAAAATGCAAACTTTTTCACTGTTATTTCATATATAAAAAAACTGAATTTATAAATAAAAATAACATAAAATAAATAAATAAATAAAAATATGAAACTCACATTGAATGGAAAAGCGAATAGCGAAGGAAGCAGTGAAGGGACGGGTGTCTCGAGGCTTGGCGCTTCGCTGTCGAGGGGGGGGGGGCTGGTACTCAATAGAAGAGGAGGAAGAAGGGGAGGGCGGTCACGGTTTTTAGCAGAGGGGGAGAGGAGAAGAAGGAGAAGAAGAAGGGGAGGGGGGCGCATCGCCTGAGGTGGAGGCGGAGGGGTGCGACGCGGTGAAGCTGGGTAGGGCTGAGCGGGAAAAGGGGATCGGGTGAATCGAAGAAGAAAGGAGAAGGAGGGAGGAGGGTGGAAGGCGGAGGCTGCCGCGCCTGCTGCGCGGTGGCGCGCTCGTCGGAGGAGCGGCGGCGCTTCTCTCGTTTCTTCCTTTTTTTCTTTGATTTCATTCTGAATGAACGAAGAATGAGGGGGGGCCAGAGAGAAATAAAGGAGAGGAAAGTTTAATTTAATTTTTTTTAATTATTTTAATTACAAAAAGTTGACTTTTTCATACGACCTCTAAACGAGGCCCACTGCCTGTCATCCATAGCTAATTACCCCCATTCCGAACATAATGGGATATGTATCGCAAGCTGATTCGATCGTTTAGATAAGTTTTCGTCAAAATCAACATATAACTCTATATATTGAATTTGAACGCGCATTTCATTTTACCGAGGTCACATACTAACTAGAAAAATATTTTCTAGCTTCGTATTGACGATACGGTCCTAACAAAACTAGTTTCGTCGAATTCTGAGACCGTTAGAAAAATGGCCATTTTCCAGTCGATTAAAATCAACTGAAAATGGTCAAATGCATTTTCCTTCGCCACGCTCACATATTGATTCAAAAAATTATGAAATTTGGAATCTAGCAATAATTTGACATCACGGATCCAACAAAAGTGGTTTCGTCGAAATCCGAGGTCGTTTGCAAATTCCCATTTATAAGGGCCTGAATTCCATAGCGACTATTCAGAATTTTCAACTGGACATATCTTTTTATTCCCGCTATGAAATTTCAATTTTTCGGATTCGTTAGAAAGATATTCTCAATTAGATCCTAATGTTTTTGGTTTCACTAAAATCCGATTTATTTTGCACCCGGTACATACTATTGAAGTTTGAAATCGAATTATCGAACTACCGCGCCATTTTCAATTCTATTTATAATTATATATAATTATTTATATTCTAACGACGACGTATATAATATATACGTCGAATTCTATTCAAAATAATTTTTCTCGTCGATATTATTTAAAATAATTCATTTTAAATGTTCAAAATTTGCTAAAATTGCCAAAATAAAAAAATTTAACTGGCCCAGATTTTCGGGTTGTTACAAAATAAGTGGTGATCATCCAGACGTACTTGGAGATCGACGGATATGTGAGGGCCTCTCTCCTATATTGGACATACGGGACAAGGAATAAGGTGCCTCCGGTTTCGTTCAGACCCAAAATGGACTTGTAAATGGACTGTGTGTCTGACATTGGATTTTATTTTGTGTTGATCGATCTCTATTGAATATATATCTGTTTGGCGGCGGAGAATTTATTCTCTTTCTTAACACCCTTCTCTGGGATGTACGAGCTCAGAGGTAAAATATCGATAGACATCAGTCGTGTGGCGTGAATTGCCTATGTACCATGCTGAGATGCAAATGATCAAGGCTTCTGTTGAAAAGCAAAGTCTTGTGGTTGATGATCAAAGCACAACTTTAATATAGCATAGCTTTGTGTAGCGTTAATTCGCGAGCCTCACACCCCGGTATGAATCAGAAACGGGAGAGGACGGCAGGGAGGGCATTGCGTTTCCTTCTAGATAGGAGTGGTGTTAGCGTTTTACCAGCGTTTTACAAGCCCTGACATTTTACTCATGTGGATGTTGCATATGTTGCATATTACTTTATGGATAGCAAGGCGCCTTGGATTGATCGGCTACTGCGGGAGACGATGGAGTCATTTGGCTCATTTACGCCCCACAGGGCGGGGAAATGCATGCTCAGGAATTATTAATTCACCATTGCACTTACTGTGGATCGACCCTACATGTTTCCTAGGTACAGTTGCGGCTGAGTCCTGAGACGTGGGCTAGATTGTCTCGAAACAGTAGGATTTCGCCTTGCCTTGGTTTATGATGGAAATACGACCTCCAATACGTGACTTTGCGGTTTTGATTGTAGAGTCTAGTATGGTGACATAGTAGGATGGGGCACTCATGCCGTCTATGACTGCTACATTTATATTTGAAATTGTTTTGACACTACACACTTATAGTAATAGTAAAATATGAAATTTCATGTACCAAGCATTTTTGGCTATTATAAGGTAAAAACTCTATCCTCTGGCTTGTGTTGCATTGTGTGATGGGACCTGAGTCTTGTAATAGCTTCATTGTTCTTTATTTAGCATTGCGCTGTTTGTTTTATGCACTGGTTTTCTTGGGGGTAAACCCGTTCCTTGTTATACGGCGTGGTCCCTTGATTTCTCTAACTTCAAAATCAAATTAATAACTGTTTTAGTTCTCACACCAGTCACATGACTGTCCTGGAATTTATTATTTTAACATAAACTCTGGGTGCCCTTATTTTCCATGGGCAGCTAGTAGTTTTGGTTTTGCAGATTTATATTCACAGGTTCCTGGTTTACAGCTAGAATGTTATTCGAAAAGCTCTGTATCTGCATATTCTTTTCAGTTGTGTTTTGTATTATTTTCCGCTGCATTGTAACTTGTAAATCTCTGATGTTTAGTAAATGTGTAATATTTATTCATACTCTGTTATATTCTTGTATTCTGATGGAATTGTTGCAATAAGCAATGAAATGTTCTTCTGTTTGTGTTCTGATTCATCTTGTCCTCAAGGCAATCCTATCTCCTCAGAAACCGGGGAAGTTCGGGGCCCTTACAGGTGTCCACCCCAAATCGGACATCAAAATCAGATTTTGATCTTTTACTGAATATTATTTTAAAATATTCATTATTTGAAAATGTTCGTTATTTTAAAATATTCTTTTCTTCTGAATTGGAATCAGACACAGTCAATTACCATACAATTTGATTTATATGGATTTCATACAATACATGTATACAACAATAATGATACAAAATCATCCATCATTCAAAGTGCAATTTACAACTGTATAAGCGTTAGAAATAAATAGTTGACGCCCATCACAGCCTGTCAACCCATCGATTGACATACCACTAATTATTGGGATTAGTGTGCATCAAATATCATCCCAATACCCATGTGGGGTTTCAATCAACAAATAATGAATTTTATTTGTGCAGTTGGGCGATGTGTAAAATTCATACTTTGTTATATTCTTGTATTCTGATGGAATTGTTGTAATAATCAATGAAATGTTCTTCTGTTTGTGTTCTGATTCATCTTATCCTCAAGGCAATCTGTTCTTCCTCTTCTCCTCGAAGACCGGGGAAGTTCGAGGTCCTTATAGTGGTATCAGAGCTTTGGTTTACAGAGCTCGAGAGTAAGGCACATTAGAACCAAACGAAAGAATTCATCAGAGATTGGATGAGTAATATCCAGTGTGAATGACTCGTTAGAGATAGGATCAGTAGTATCCTAGAATGAGTTGGAAGAGTGTTATTTTTAAAATAAAAATGGAAACAAACTTGTTTTGAAAATTTAAACCATATTATACGTATTTGAATATTTGTTTTATATTGAATTTGGACAATCCAGTATATAGGGATTTTCATATACGTCTGATCCACGTGTATTTGAAGTCTCAAATATACTGGATGGATATAGATTTACACTCTAGTCTCCTGGGGATGATCCTGATGATTGATATATCATCATCAGAATTTATGTTCGAGTGACGAAAAAGGGATACCTATATGTTTCCAATTGACTGTTGTGAGAACCAAAACTTACATAGGATTATTTGTTGTGAGTTGGCATCAAAAATATAATTTTTGACTACGTACTAAAGTTATGTATTTGAAACGTTAATTCACTAAATGATTGATGGTCGTGTTGTGTGATTATTCATTTAAACCATTATGTGAATGTAAGGTAAATTTAGCCAAATTGTATCAAATATTGAACTGAATTGAAAATTGTTTGAAATTGCAAACATGTACATGTATATACATTGAACAGGTCATAGAAGGGAAGCTAAGCAGAGAATAAAATTGTTTGCCCGACAAATAGGTACATGTTTATTGTATTTCTTGGGGTTTTTGATGATTTTATGAGCCGATTAGCTAGCCGCTTGGCTGTTTCTTTTTCTTTTTGATTGGAGAGACTTGTGTGGCGGTTTGGGGATTTTCCCGGTGCTCCCGTACAAAGGAGGTTATGGCGAAATTTTTTGAAAATTTAGGGTGTTAGCCAAATTTTTGAAGAATTGGAAAAAAATTAGGAACTAAAAAGTTGAAAAATGAACGCCAAAAAGAAAGTTGAGTTGGTTAGTAAAACAACTTTCAGCTCCGTATCCTTTCGAGGACAAAAAGATTTTAATTGGGGGAGATTGTAACAACCTGGGGATTCAGAACCAAATTAATTTTTTTTATTTTGGCAATTTTAATGAATTTTGAATATTTAAAATGAATTATTTGAAATAAAAACAACGAGAAATTTATTTTGAATAGAATTAGAATGTATATATTTATTTATATCGAAGTTAGAATATAAATATTTACTTTAAATTATAAAAGGAATTGAAAATGGCGCGGTAGTTTGAAAATTCGATTTCAAATTTCAAATGAATGTACAGGATTCAAAATAAACCGGATTTTAGCGAAACCAAAAATATTAGAATCTATTTGAAAATATATTTCCAACGAATCTGAAAAATCCAAATTTCATAGCGGGAATAAAAACTTATGCCCTATTGAAAATTCAGAAAAGTCACTATGGAAATATAGCCCTTAAAAATAGCGATTTTGCAAATGACCTCTGTTATCGACGAAACCACCTTTGTTGGATCCAGAATGTCAAATTATTTCTAGATTCCAATTTTCATAATTTTTGGAATCAATATGTGAGCGTGGTGAAGTTAAACGTGTTTTGACAGTTTTAGTCAATTTGGATCGACCAGAAAATGGCCATTTTTCAAACGGTCTCCAAATTTGACGAACTTAGTTTTGTTAGAACCCTATCGTCAATACGAAGCTAGAAATAATTTTTTTGGAATTTTCAGAGTCGGTATGTGGCCCCGGTAAATTAAAATGTGCGTTCAAATTGAATATATACTAATTTATATTTTAATTTAAATGGAAACTGATCATAACAACTGACTTGGGTTACGAAACATATTCCATTGTGTTCGGAATGGGGGTATTTGGCTAGGGGCGACAGTCGTTGGGTTCAATTTGGTGTTCGGAAGCAATTGGACCCATTTGGAGAATTAAATAATTATTTAAAAATTATATATAACCATTTACACGGTCAAACCCTAGAATTCCCTTTCCATTGGTCAACCCTACAGCCGCATCTAAGGGGGAAACCGACGATCAGAACCTTCAGACCTTCTCCTCCATTATTCTCCCAATCTACACACTAATTCAAGGAATTTTCAACGTGAGGAATGTTCATCTACGTGATGTCGACCTAACTGACGGTCATGATTGGTTTTGACTCGATGTGGTGGCTGAATCGTGGGATTAAAGGCCCCGACTTCGACTGGATTTTCTGTCTCGATGGGATGTTCGAGCTCATGGCGGTTGTGAGAGGTGGAAGCTCTAGTCGGGGCGCGTCATGAGGTGGTGATCGATCTGGGTCACGGCGGTCATATGAGGAACAACGACAGTGGAAAGTTTAGAGCTGATGGGTTTCCTTTTTGGGTTCTCGTTTTCCTGAAGAGGCCATAGCTTGGAGAAGCAAAACAGAAGAAGGATTAACGGTTTTAAGGCACTAATTACATGATTAAGGGATTGAGCAAGGTAATTAATTTTGACTAATTATAATTAAAATGGTGTTATTCTTAAATGTATATTACAGTGTCTAAAATCTGATTTTATATACATATATAGCTTATATATAAATGTAAATGTTTTAAAATAAAAATAGCATGATATTTTAGAATAAAAATAACATTGTTTTGAAATAAAAAGAGCATGATATTTTAGAATAAAAATAGTGATGTTTTAAAATATAAATAGCAATGATTTTTAAATATAGTATTAGTTTCAAACATAAAAATAGATATGATTTTGAAAAGTAAAATAACATTGATGAAAAAAAAAAGTTTGAAATAAAAAATATGATTTTCATATATATAATATCAGAATAAAAATATGATTCTTATTTATATAGTAGTAGTAGTTTGAATATATTATTTTTTTTATATACAAATAGCGTTGGTTAAAAATATGACTTTTAATATAAATTTCGTGAAACAGATAGCGTTGGAATCAGAACAGCGAATCTGAGCGATAATAAAATTGGCGAAGTGGAAACCAAAGGTGAGAACTTCTCACCAAAATTATTGTTACACGGTTATTTATTTCATTACTGCGTATATGAACTATTCCCCCGTCGTCCACAGACCATGGACGACTTGTTTGTTTGACTGTATTGTATTGTGAAAATTGATTGTGATGTGAAATGGACTGTATAAATACTCATGTGTTGAATAAAATATTTGAATAATAAAAATATCATTTTTATTGTGTAAAAGAACCGAATAAAATATTCATATGCTGAAATAAATAATTTGTCGTTAAAAATATAATTTTTAACGAATATATGAATGAAAATAAATATTCATTAACAAATCAGACGATTTGTTTATGTACACTGATTTGACTGATATTGATTGGGACGATAAATTTTACACATCGCCCAACTACACAAATAAAATTCATTATTTGTTGATTGAAACCCCACACGGGTATTGGGATGATATTTGACGCACACTAATCCCAATAATTAGTGGTATGTCAATCGATGGGTTGACAGGCTGTGATGAGCGTCAATTATTTATTTCTAATGCTTATACAGTTGTAAATTGCACATTGAATGATGGATATTTTGTATTATTATTGTTGTATACATGTATTGTATGAAATCTGTATAAATCAAATTATATAGTAGTTGACTGTGCCCAATTCCAATTCAGAAGAAAAGAATAATTTAAAATGACGAACATTTTAATATAATGAATATTTTAAAATAATATTCAGTAAAAGATCAAAATCTGATTTTGATGTCCAATTTGGGATGGACACGAAAATATTTAGATATATGAAGCCGTGTTGATTAGAATAGCACCATTTTGACGTGAACGATATTTATATCATTTTATTCATTTTTATAATGAATATCGAAAAGGAGTTGATTTCAAAATTTAATGTTTTGAAAATACTATTATTTATACATCGATGATATGGAATATACAATTTTGATTTGAAATTGAATATGAAGTTGAAATCGTTTTGAAAAGGAATTTAAAATGATTTATAAACTACGTTTTAAATGGAAATCGACGAAATATATATTATGCATATTATATATATATATATATATATACATAATGGCCTGAATATAATGTGCTGCGACAGCTCGCAAATTTTGACCATTGACTTCGAATGGACATTACGGGAGATCCGATCGTCGGATTCTCCTAAAACAAGAACCGTTGGGTTCGTATCGAAAAGAGCTTTCTGACGAATATTAGAGATTTGAAATCTAACGGTTGGATATGTCCAAATCAAATTTGGAAAAGGTCGCTGTAAGTGCAGTTCGATGGCCGTTTATGGAAATCGACCGTACGGGCCTTGATAAAATTATTAAAATTATCAATAATTAGTGTAAAATCATAAAAAATGATTTGGAAAGAATTGGGTTGAAAAATTCCATATTTGAAAAGATAAAAATAGATTTTTATCGAAATGAACTAGTTTTGAACTAGAATTATAATCCAATTATTTTTAAAATAAATAAATTGGATTTGAAATAGTTTTAAAAATAACCAAAATTTCCAATATATAAATTGGAAATGGTTTTGAATCGAAATTGTCTTCAGAATATTTCGATGTTGGATTTCGTGATTATACAGATATTGTTATGGAAATTTGAAAGATATATTTATATAGTTATTTCCAATACGATATTTGTTGGTTGTAGTATTTGATATTAAATATAAGCCAATATATTTTCTATTTAGTGCCTTGTATTTAATATCAAATGGGATTTTGGGTTTGTCGTGAACAGTGTCTTCAGTAACACAGTTCTTGTAACAACCCGTATTTTTAATAACATGTTATAACGTAAATCAAGGCAGAATTAAATGTTAAAATCTGAATCAAGGGAAACGGGCTGTGCCATTGCGTTCGTCTCGGAAAAATACGCGAAATAGAGTCCGAGTTTTCGAAAATCGGAGTCCGTATGACCCAGTTATGGCCCGTCAAAATTTTCAGAAAATTTCAAGTTCAAAAACAGTTCAAATTTCAAATCTGGAGCCAAGCAGACTGGGCGGGAAAATTTCCCGCCCAGCCCCCAAGTCGACTGGGGAGTCGACTTGGGAGTCGACACACCCCAGTGGGTGTCGACTGCCCAGTCGACACCCCTATCGACCTGGGTGGTCGGGCCAGTTTGGCCTGGTACACCTGCTGTCCCCTTTGAGTCATGTTTTGAGGCCTGTGACGAGATTTGATGGCCCAGATCTAAACTAGGGTTAATCCTATGGCCTAAACTAACCTAAACTCCTATAAAAAGACCCTAAGACCTAGCCTAAACCCACACAAATCAATCCTACAACTAAGTGCTGCCAAAATGCTCCCTAATCATGGCCTCCATCTTCATCTTGAGAGCTTCTAAGGCAAAAAGGAGCCATCTTTCTTCATCAAATCAAAGGAGCTACTTATTCTCAAGGCTATTTGTGTTGCTACATCATTCCTAGAGCTTCTACAACGTCTCTATCTTGTTCTATTGTGTTCTAGTTCTCATAGCCACGCTTTGTAAGCCCTCCTCTACTCTTAGATCTAAACTACGAACTTAATATGACATGTAGCAAGTTGAAATGAGACTTTTGTGTTATGCTTGCCTTGGATTTCATGCATAGATTCATTCATGACCCTTTTGATCTATGTTTTTGGACCTAATGTTTACCTATCATGAATCTAGTACCATTTATGTTGACTTTTGGGTGGAAAGCTATGAGCTTTATGTGTTGATTGTGCATAAATCCAACATAGAACCCCTCATGACCTTGATATTAACTTGCCATGATGGACCTATATGTTAATCACAAGATTATCACCCTATTTGCTAAGTTTAATGCCATACATGTGTAGATTGGAATTGAACCTAAGTGCAATATTTGCCTTGAACCTATCATTGTATGCATAGATCTATTCATGTCTCTCTTGATCTATGATTGTGGACCTATCATGAACCTAGTACCGCTCATGTTGACCTTAGGAAAAATGCTATGAAATGGATTATGGCCTATGCATGTTAACAAACCTTAACCCCTCATGTTCCTTAACATGCATATGATGATATTGAACCTATTTGCTATGCACAAGTTAGGATTGTCACCCTATGTCAACTATTACCATGTTACCACCCTATTTGCTAATTATGCTATCATCCATGTTTGAGGCCAAATCACCCTTATGCTATTATGCATGCTTGAGGCCAAAGCACCCTTATGCTATTTGATATGTTTGGGGCCAAGTCACCTTTTATGCTATCATACATGTTGAGGCCATATGCTAGTTTGTTGAACCCCTTTTGCCTCAAATATCACCATGCTTAACTTGTGATAGACTTTGCCATCTTATGCCCACCTTGTCATATTCTTATGTTCCCCCTTTTGATCTATTGTGTTGATGCAAACTTACGTGCGATGGGGTTACGTTATGGGTAAACTTAAATGACATGAAACATGACTTGAAAATATGACATGTGATTATGCTTGAAAACATGAACTTGGACATGACATGTAGAAAACATGAAAGTGGCCAACTCGAGGTTGGGTTGAGTTTGTAGCATAAATCTACCCGGAACCGACCGGCTTAACTAGTGGCTACAAACAACAGGACCCAATTTGAGTAGTTGGTCATATCGCACTTAAAACCCGAGGTTAGACTAGGTTGTGGTGTAAAGCTATCCGGACCCGCGCGGCTTAACCAGTAACCACAACAAAGTCTAATGTGAGAGGTTGGGGTGCATTAAGTTAATTAATGCCACATGGTGGGGTTAAGTCATGGACTACTTGAATACTTAACCAATTAAACACGATGGATTGGTAGGGTTAAGTCATGGACTACTTGAATACTTAACCAATTAAACACGATGGATTAGTAGGGTTAAGTCATGGACTACTTGACTATACTTAACCAGTTGAGCACGATGTATTGATAGGGTTAAGTCATGAACTGCTTGGATACACTTGACCAACTCAATACATGGTTAGGATAGGGTTAACCACACTTAACCCATTTAAAACCCTAGTTACGTGGTCCTTTTCAGCAGTAACCTACTTGGGAGTATCTGGATACCCTGGACTAGGCTAGGGTGGGGCACGATTACTGACTGAGTGTAAGAGACCAAAAGAGACGGCTGAATGGTGCACCAGTTAAGTTTAGGCGGACCATGGTCGTGCACATTAAGTCCGGAGTTGAACATGGGCACCAGTAGGTTTAGACTGTGCGTGCTTGTTTTGTGTCTGTGGTTTACACCCTAGGACTGGATACACCCTGGGGTGGACCTTGCACAGTTAACTACAATCCATGATTAGGCCGTATGACACCGATACACGACGAGTTAGGCTTATAGGGAGCCGATCGACTAGACCGAGTAGTTGGACCTTGATTTAGGTCATCTCATGATGTTGGGACAATTTTGGGCCAAGGGATCATTTCTTGTTTATACTTGACATGAATTAGAATACTAGTACACTTGGTACAACTTAACCTTGTATATGCGATGCCACTCTTGTTAACTTTTCACCATGCCAGTTATCATCCTATGTTTCATCTCTGTTTTACATGTCCAGTTAACTTTATTAGTTTTTATACTAATAGTAGGTAGGACTTACCAGTCTTTATGACTGACCCTTTTTCTTTTGCCTCTTTTCTTCCGTTCCCCCCCCCCCCCCCCCCCCCAGGTTCTCAGGGTGGGAACACTAGCACCTGCTTGGATCTTTAGCTTGTTTTCTGGATAACTCATGTACGGTTTGGACTTGAGCTCGCTATGGCTTTACCACGTCTACTTTGGGGATAGTTTACTTTATGTTATTTCCAGTTTTCAGTTTATGTTTCTAGAATTGTAGTAGTTGGAAAATAATGACTAAGTACTTTGATGTAACTTGACTATGGTTTTGAAATAGTAGTTTTATCTGCTGCTTTACTTACTCTGTTTTACTTATATGTTCTATCTTGTGATGTCTTCATGCATGTTTACCTTGTCCAACACCCCTCCAAAGCCAGTGTACTTGCTTAGAGTGACCCTGGCGGAGGTGGGGTGTTACATTTGGTATCAGAGCATAAGGTTTTACTAGACCGGACAAAAGTTTTTAAAAACTTACCTTTTGAAAAACTGTTTTCAAAACCGATTATAAAGAAGTATTTTTCTAAGGAAGTCTAGTTTATTTTGAAAGGCTATTCCCCAAAAGCCATTAGCACTATCCTTTGTTTCCTCGTTCTCAATCTACCTTTTTCTTCGTTTCAGTATGGCCGATAATTTTGCCATTCTGGAGGGCGTACCAGTACCTATTTGGTTTAAAAGGTACATGGAGGCAAGGGCGAATGAAGCCGGCCCCACGAACATTCCTCCTCCTCCCGCAATTGAGGTTCCTCCTCCTCCTCCCCCTCAGCATCCACAAGCGGATTTCGCGAAGATTTGCAAGGACTTTAAGGCGATGGGTGGCAAGAATTTTATTGGGACGGAGACTTTTGTTGAGGCAAGAAACTGGTTAAAGGAAACTGAAGACCTCTTTGCTATCTTTGATATAGAAGACCGTAGGAAAGTTCTGTTAGCGGTATGGCCGTTGAAAGGGGAAACTGCATATTGGTGGGTAGTCACCACCACTACTAGGCCAATTCAGACTTGGGATGACTTTAGGAGAAGGTTTGGACTGAGGTTTCTATCATCGACAGAAGAGAACCTTCAGATGGAGAGGTTCCTATCACTAAAGCAAGGGGACATGACCGTTAGGGAATACGTGGATAAGTTTAATCAGCTTGCTCGGTTCGGTTTAGACTTGGTTAAGACAGCTCAGAAGAAGGCCCTACACTTTGCTCTAGGATCGAACGAGCCATTGCACGGTTTGGCCATGTCTCACATACCCATGGGGGCAACCTTCGAGAGTTTGGTAAATATGTCCCTGCTTTAAGAGTAAGATAAGAGTGGCAAGAAGGAGATCAAGGCGAATGAGTCTTGAGGCAAGAAGGTAGATTCCGGGAAAGGAGGCAATAACAACAACCGCAATGACAACAAGACCAGGGAGACAAGGAAGTGCAACTTCTGTGGGATCACTGGACACATAGCCAAAGACTGTAAGAAGAAGAAGAGGAAGTTGGGCGCATGCTTTCATTGTGGAGAGTCTGGACACTATAGTAAGGATTGCCCGAAAAAGCGAGGACAAGGGAAAAGGCAAACTCAGCGAGCAGGACCCTCTGGAGGGCAGTTGCAGGCTCTCCTCGCTCTTCCAGCTCTTGATCGAGGTAGTGTTTCAATAGAAAGTCATGTTTACATTTCTGATTCCCCTATTCGTACCTTATTTGATTCTGGCGCATCGCATAGTTTTATTTCTGATCTTGTTGAAAGTTTGCACCTAAGTACTAGTCTAGTTGAAAATCCCGTTAGTGTTTCAAATCCAATTGGGGCTTCCGCCCATTTATCTATGATTTGTATGGATTTGAGGATTTCTATCTTGAGCGTAGAATTCATGTGTAATGCTTATGTTCTCGGGTTCATGGGATACGGGTTGATTTTGGGCATGGATCGGTTGTCCAGTTATGGAGCCATTCTTGATTTTGAACATAGGGTTGTGAGGCTCATGACTCGCCTCGGTAATATCCTCGAAATCTTGTGTGACCTTTAGGGTTCCGTCATGATTAGTTATCTAGAATCCCTTGGCACCTTTATTGGAAATTTGTAATCCAATCGAGTAGTGTTCGTCACTAAGGAGGATAGTCCATTTCGCTTAAGCATGGGTTATAGAAATCACCCTAGTAAGTACATTTGGCAACGTGGATTGGCATTTGTTTTCAAGAGATAGTTCTTCTGCGTGTAATACCATATAGTATGTAAACGAGATCCAGGATTCACTAACGAATTTTGTAAAGCTTGCATGAAACCATGAGCACGCAGTTATGTTTAAGCCAAGTATTTTAGGAAAAGAATAAGTGGAAGTGGAATGAGAGGCAACGGTGAAATGAGTTCTAACTCATATTTTGGAAATAAGAATTAAGAAGCTACGAAATTGTGAAGTTAAAAGACGGTCAAGGCACGATAGGATTAAGCTCAAGAAAATGCGACTTAGAAGATTGAAGGCTAGATACGCGCATTATATCTCTTTCTAAGAGTATATCCTTGATCCCAATTATTCTGTAGAGCTTACTCGCATGCTATTTTTTTAGTATATCCTCTCGGTCCTATTCTCAATCTTAGTTCTGTTGCAAACCCCATAAGGAGTATGACTCGCCTGTTTGTGATATATAGTTGGGGTGATGATGTCCGTCAAGTTGACCAAACTACTTGGGCTTTATGGGATATGGGTCATAGTTGATAGACTCACGAAGAGCGCTCATTTCATTCCGGTAAAGAGCAAGAGGACCGCATCATGGCTAGCATCTGTTTATCTTCGAGAGATAGTGCGATTGCATGGAGTTCCTTCTAGCATAGTTAGCGATTGTGACCCAATTCTCACTAGCCAGTTCTGGAATAGTTTGCAAGAAGCGATGGGTACGCGATTGAATCTAAGTACAGCCTATCACCCACAGACGGATGGCCAAATGGAAAGGGTGAATAGGGTACTAGAAGATCTGTTGAGGCTATGCATTCTTGACTTTGGTGGCACTTGGGAAGACCACCTTCCTCTCGTAGAGTTTGCTTATAATAACAGCTACCAAGCAAAGCATAGGGATGGCACCATTCGAAGCTTTGTATGGGAGGTCGTGCAAGTCACCAACATGTTGGTGGGAGACGACGGATAAGCTTATACTTGGGCCCGACATGATAAGGGACACATCCGAGAAGGTTGAGTTGATTCGAAGGCGGATGAAAACGGCCCAAGACAGACAGAAATCCTATGCAGACAAGCGAAGGACAGACTTAGAGTTTGAAGTTGGAGATATGGTCTTTGTGAAGGTTTCTCCTTTGCGTAGTGTGGTTCATTTTGGAGCAGTTGGGAAGTTGGCACCAAGGTTCGTAGGACCCTTCCCTATCATAGAGAGGATTGGGAAGATGGCTTATAAGGTAGAATTGCCCGAGAAGCTGGCCGGAGTGCACAATGTTTTTCATGTCTCGCATCTCCGAAAATGCCTACATGAGTCAGCCGAGGTATTTGAGCCTAGCATTCTTGAAGACGTGGAGGTAGAGAAAGAGGCAACCCTGAGGCGAGCTCCGATTCGTATCTTGGGAACGGAGATCAAGAAGCTGAGGAATCGAGAAGTCAAGTTAGTAAAGGTTCAGTGGAGTGAAGCCTATGAAGATGCAACTTGGGAAACCAAGGAGAAGATGCGCGGGCTTTATCCATTCCTTTTTTAGGGTACATTCTCAATCTCTTTTCCTAGGTAGCATATCTTTCTTTTGCTATCCATGTTTATCTTGTTATCTCGTTAATCTTGTCATGAGAACCTTAGGTAGAAACCCTTTGGATGAAACATGTATTTGAAACATGTTATGCTTGATGTTTGCAAGTGGTTGCAAGTGTTTGCAAGTGGATACTCGTGGATGCATGATACACATTAGGCACTAAGATCGGCTCACACACTTTCATATTGCATATGCATGAGTGCTTATACTTATTCATGGCTGAAACTTATTATGCTATCACATGGATGTTGCATATGGATGAATGTTATGTGCACTCATGTAGAGATTATGAATTATGTTAGGAATTTGCATACATATGGACTCATTTCACTAACATACTTTGCATTAAGGAGGTTTACTGAATCAGTAACCGCCTGATTTTCGCATTAGATAAGTACATATACACACACCTTTCGCATATGATCATACAGCATTTAGAATCTTTTTAAGGATAATGACTGCTGGTGGATGATGTTTTCAGTAGATGGATGATGGATGGTAGGATACGTTCTTCCTAACTTGAAGATTTCGGGGACGAAATCCTTTAAGGTGGGGAGAATGTAACAACCCGTATTTTGAATAACATGTTATAACGTAAATCAAGGCAGAATTAAATGTTAAAATCTGAATCAAGGGAAATGGGCTGTGCCATTGCGTTCGTCTCGGAAAAATACGTGAAATAGAGTCCGAGTTTTCGAAAATCGGAGTCCGTATGACCCAGTTATGGCCCGTCAAAGTTTTCAGAAAATTTCAAGTTCAAAAACAATTCAAATTTCAAATCTGGAGCCAAGCAGACTAGGCGGGAAAATTTCCCGCCCAGCCCCCAAGTCAACATGGGAGTCGACACACCTCAGTGGGTGTCGACTGCCCAGTCGACACCCCTGTCGACCTGGGTGGTCGGGCCAGTTTGGCCTGGTGCACCTGCTGTCCCCTTTGAGTCATGTTTTGAGGCCTGTGACAAGATTTGATGGCCCGGATCTAAACTAGGGTTAATCCTATGGCCTAAACTAACCTAAACTCCTATAAAATGACCCTAAGACCTAGCCTAAACCCACACAAATCAATCCTACAACTAAGTGCTGCCAAAATGCTCCCTAATCATGGCCTCCATCTTCATCTTGAGAGCTTCTAAGGCAAAAAGGAGCCATCTTTCTTCATCAAATCAAAGGAGCTACTTATTCTCAAGGCTATTTGTGTTGCTACATCATTCCTAGAGCTTCTACAACGTCTCTATCTTGTTCTATTGTGTTCTAGTTCTCATAGCCACGCTTTATAAGCCCTCCTCTACTCTTAGATCTAAACTATGAACTTAATATGACATGTAGCAAGTTGAAATGAGACTTTTGTGTTATGCTTGCCTTGGATTTCATGCATATATAGATTCATTCATGACCCTTTTGATCTATGTTTGTGGACCTAATGTTTACCTATCATGAATCTAGTACCATTTATGTTGACTTTTGGGTGGAAAGCTATGAGCTTTATGTGTTGATTGTGCATAAATGCAACATAGAACCCCTCATGACCTTGATATTAACTTGCCATGATGGACCTATATGCTAATCACAAGTTTATCACCCTATTTGCTAAGTTTAATTCCATACATGTGTAGATTGGAATTGAACCTAAGTGCAATATTTGCCTTGAACCTATCATTGTATGCATAGATCTATTCATGTCTCTCTTGATCTATGATTGTGGACCTATCATGAACCTAGTACCGTTCATGTTGACCTTGGGAAAAATGCTATGAAATGGATTATGGCTTATGCATGTTAACAAACCTTGACCCCTCATGTTCCTTAACATGCATATGATGATACTGAACCTATTTTCTATGCACAAGTTAGGATTGTCACCCTATGTCAACTATTACCATGTTACCACCCTATTTGCTAATTATGATATCATCCATGTTTGTGGCCAAATCACCCTTATGCTATTATGCATGCTTGAGGCCAAAGCACCCTTATGCTATTTGATATGTTTGGGGCCAAGTCACCTTTTATGCTATCATACGTGTTGAGGCCATATGCTAGTTTGTTGAACCCATTTTGCCTCAAATATCACCATGTTTAACTTGTGATAGACTTTGCCATCTTATGCCAACCTTGTCATATTCTTATGTTCCCCCTTTTGATCTATTGTGTTGATGTGAACTTACGTGCGATGGGGTTACGTTATGGGTAAACTTAAATGACATGAAACATGACTTGAAAATATGACATGTGATTATGCTTGAAAACATAAACGTGGACATGACATGTAGAAAACATGAAAGTGGCCAACTCGAGGTTGGGTTGAGTTTGTAGCATAAATCTACCCGGAACCGACCGGCTTAACTAGTGGCTACAAACAACAGGACCCAATTTGAGTAGTTGGTCATATCGCACTTAAAACCCGAGGTTAGACTAGGTTGTGGTGTAAAGCTATCCGGACCCGCGCTGCTTAACCAGTAACCACAACAAAGTCTAATGTGAGAGGTTGGGGTGCATTAAGTTAATTAATGCCACATGGTGGGGTTAAGTCATGGACTACTTGAATACTTAACCAATTAAACACGATGGATTGGTAGGGTTAAGTCATGGACTACTTGAATATACTTAACCAGTTGAACACGATGTATTGATAGGGTTAAGTCATGAACTGCTTGGATACACTTGACCAACTCAATACATGGTTAGGATAGGGTTAACCACACTTAACTCATTTAAAAACCTAGTTACGTGGTCCTTTTCAGCAGTAACCTACTTGGGAGTATCTGGATACCCTGGACTAGGCTAGGGTGGGGCACGATTACTGACTGAGTGTAAGAGACCAAAAGAGACGGCTGAATGGTGCACAAGTTAAGTTCAGGCGGACCATGGTCGTGCACATTAAGTCCGGAGTTGAACATGGGCACCGGTAGGTTTAGACTGTGCGTGCTTGTTTTGTGTCTGTGGTTTACACCCTAGGACTGGATTCACCATGGGGTGGACCTTGCACAGTTAACTACATTCCATGATTAGGTCGTATAACACCGATACACGACGAGTTAGGCTTATAGGGAGCCGATCGACTAGACCGAGTAGTTGGACCTTGATTTAGGTCATCTCATGATGTTGGGCTAATTTTGGGCCAAGGGATCATTTCTTGTTTATACTTGACATGGATTAGAATACTAGTACACTTGGTGCAACTTAACCTTGTATATGCGATGCCACTCTTGTTAACTTTTCACCATGCCAGTTATCATCATATGTTTCATCTCTGTTTTACATGTCCAGTTAACTTTATTAGTTTTTATACTAATAGTAGTAGGTAGGACTTACCAGTCTTTATGACTGACCCTTTTTCTTTCGCCTCTTTTCTTCCGTCCCCCCCTCCCCCCAGGTTCTCAGGGTGGGAACACTAGCACCTGGCTTGGATCTTTAGCTTGCTTTCTGGATAGCTCATGTACGGTTTGGACTTGAGCTCGCTATGGCTTTACCACGTCTACTTTGGGGATAGTTTACTTTATGTTATTTCCAGTTTTCAGTTTATATTTCTAGACTTGTAGTAGTTGGAAAATAATGACTAAGTACTTTGATGTAACTTGACTATGGTTTTGAAATAGTAGTTTTATCCGCTGCTTTACTTACTCTGTTTTACTTATATGTTCTGTCTTGTGATATCTTCATGCATGTTTACCTTGTCCAACACCTCTCCAAAGCCAGTGTACTTTCTTAGAGTGACCCTGGCGGAGGTGGGGTGTTACAGTTCTTGCACCCCATGTGAAGAGAATAAATCTTTTAATTAAGATTGTTAGAGTTTCCAATTATATTTAATAATTGGAATAAAATGGAATGTGAATTGGGTTTATCGTGAACTGTGTTTTTAACGACATTCGTTCTTTAACCCGATTTACAGTGAAAAGTGATTTGGAATTTATAAATCTTTTGTTAAGATTTAAAGGAGATTTTCCATAGTAAAGTTTTCCAATTTAATAAAATAAAATTAGAATGGAATGGAATTCGATTTGTTAATAATCGAAGTGAATTACTATGGAGGAAGACTACTAATATATATGGAATTTAAAAGGCTTTGCCGTTATTCCATTTATATTATTAGTCGGATATGGAAGTTTAGATCGATTATATATATTGATTTGTTTTCCGTGAAGATTCCATAATTGATGGAATATGATTTTGGGTTTATCGTGAGCTGTGTTTTAAATGACATTTGTTCTTTAACCCAGTTAAAGACAGGATTTATTTCCTGGATTTGAATAATCATTAAGTAATGATTTTTGGAAATTAAAACTGAATTAGAGTTTTAATGAATCTTTAAATATATTGAAAGGTGAATTTGATAACTAAAATTATCAAATTCAGGAAATGGTCGAGAATGGAGTATCACCAGTTTTGCTCCAAGCGATAGTTAAATCTTTAATTAGATTTGAACGTAAAATGTAATTAATTTTACCGATAACACCGTGGTGTTAGATATGAAGTATTACCAGTTTTACTTCATGGGATGGATAGGTTGGGATTGGGAAATTAAAATAAATGATTACTCCAGTAAGGTTCGCTAATCCCGACTAGTTTAGATAAACCATAATTTGGTATGAATTGAGTCCAAAAGAAGATTAAAGAGTAAATTTAAAGAGTTTATCTTTGATAAAATTAATGGGAACCTTTTTCAAAGTGTAAGAATATTTGAATAAAGGAATATTCTGGATTGGAATGAGGCGTATGTTGTGTTTTTATAGCACTTGTTTATTATATACGCGAGTTATTCAGAAAGACCGGGATTATCCCATTCTGAATAACTGATTCGACGATATGTCGAGGATGAAAACGGTGGTTGAAGACCGGAGGTCTTCATGTCGTTTGGATGATTACTGATGTCTTGATTGGGCGTACACCCAAGACGAGGTAGTAAGTGGTGATCGTCTAGAGGTACTTGGAAATCGACGGATATGCGAGGGCCTCTCTCCTGTATTGGACATACGGGACGAGGAATAAGGCGCCTTCGGTTTTGTTCAGACCCAAAACGGACTTGTAAATGGACTATGTGTCTGACAATGGATTTTATTTTGTGTTGATCGATCTCTATTAAATATATATCTGTTTGGCGATGGAGAATATATTCTCTTACTTAACACTCTTCTCTGGGACGTACGGGCTCAGAGGATATATATCGATAGACATCAGTCGCATGGCGTGAATTGCCTGTGTGGCATGCTAAGATGCAAATGATCAAGGCTTCTGTCGAAAAGAAAATTCTTGTGGTTGATGATCAAAGCATGGCTTTAATATAGCATAGCTTTGTGTAGCGTTAATTCGCGAGCCTCACACCCCGGTATGAACTAGAAACGGGAGAGGACGGCAGGGAGGTCATTGTGTTTCCTTCTAGATAGGAGTGGTGTCAGCATTTTACAAGCCCTGACATTTTACTCATGTGGATGTTGCATATGTTGCATATTACTTGATGGATAGTGAGGCGCCTCAGATTGATCGGCTACTGCGGGAGCCGATGGAGTCATTTGGCTCATTTACGCCCCATAGGGCGGGGAAACGCATGCTCAGGAATTATTAATTCACCATTGCACTTAGTGTGGATCGGCCCTACATGTTGCCTAGGTACAGTTGCGGTTGAGTCCTGAGACATGGGCTAGATTGTCACGAAACGGTAGGATTTCGCCTTGCCTTGGTTCATGGTGGAAATCCAACTTCCAATACGTGACTTTACGGTTTTGATTGTAGAGCCAAGTATGGCGACATAGTGGGATGGGGCACTCATGTCGTCTATGATTGATACATTTATATTTGAAATTGTTTTGACACTATACACTTATAGTAATAGTAAAATATGAAATTTCACGTACCAAGCATTTTTGGCTATTATAAGGTAAAAACTCTACCCTCCGGCTTGCGTTGCATTGTGTGATGGGACCTGAGTCTTATAATAGCTTCATTCTTCTTTATTTAGCATTGCGTTGTTTGTTTTATGCACTGGTTTTCTTGGGGGTAAACCCGTTCAGTGTTATATGGCATGGTCCCTTGATTTACCTATCTTTAAAATCAAATTAATAATTGTTTTAGTTCCCACACCAGTCACATGACTGACCTGAAGTTTATTGTTTTAACCTAAACACGGGTTGCCCTTATTTTCCACGGGGTGCTAGTAGTTTTGGTTTTGGAGATTTATATTCACAGGATCCTGGTTTACAGCTGGAATGATATTCGGAAAGCTCTATATCCGCATATCCTTTTCATTTGTGTTTTGTATTATTTTCCGCTGCATTGTAACTTTTAAATCTCTGATGTTTAGTAAATGTGTAATATTTATTCTACTCTGTTATATTCTTGTATTCTGATAGAATTGTTGTAATAAGCAATGAAATGTTCTTCTATTTGTGTTCTGATTCGTTTTGTCCTCAAGGAAATCTGTTCTTCCTCTTCTCCTCAGAGACTGGGGAAGTTCGGGGTCCTTACAATATCTTATTAACTATTTAAACACAATCAAGGATCCTTTGGGTGCATAATTTGTGTATTTGTTCTACAAGAACTATAGTTTTTAGTTCATTTTCTGACTATACTTATTATTGTTTAACTCGGTAATCAAATTATTCAGGTATCAATCTAAACTAACAAATCCTCTTAAATATCACAGATGTTAAATATAATTGTGTGAGACGATTATCTTACCTTTATCGCTAGCTTGTTGAACAACCGCCAAGCGCCAACTCGCCATGTTCGCCAACTCGCCATCCACCATGCTCATCTCCACCACTCAGATATACAATGATGCAAAAAGAAATATGTTAAACATGATAACTAGAAAATACTGTGCTAGTTAAGGATATAACGAAAAAAGGGATAGAGAGATGTTAACAAAACTTAATTGCTAACAGAAATGCCAATCGTATCTAAAATAGCCCATTTACATGATTCGAAGCTTCATTTACTTTATTATTTTTTCGTACAAAAAAATTGGGAAACGCTTGCTGTTAACAATTCACTGCTGTTACAATCTATGGCACAAGAATAATTGGATGTGATATGTAACGACCCGTATTTCAGCAGTCAAATATTTTATTTAAATTATTTGTTTTAAATATTATATTTGGAATATTAATGGATTTTATTATTTAATTCGTTATTTAAAACGAAGTTTTAATGTTATATATTTATATATAATATAAACCGAGGTCGAAATGGCGCGGCAGTTCGTAATATGGAGTTTTGAACTTCAATGGAATATACAAGATCCAATATAAGTCAGATTTCTGTGAAACAGGAAACGTTGGAATCGTATTGATGATAATTTCCATATGGAAGAGAAAAATCTAGATTTCGTGTTATAGATATATGGCCAAATCAAATTTTGAAATAGTCGCTATGGAAATGGTTATTTAAAATATAGGCCTTTAAAATAGCGATTTTTGCAAACGGACTCCGTTTTCGATGAAATTAGTTTCATTGGAACCGTATCATTAAACTATTGTAAGAAAATCAAATTGCGTGGCAAACCGATGTCGTATGTGACCATGGCAGCCGTAAACACCCGTTTATTTTATATAGCGCGTAATTAAATTAAATTAATTCAATAAAGAGATATTTGAGTGTAACTTGAGCAGACGATCGAATTAAGCCACGAAACCAGTTCCGTTGAGTTTGTATCGTCAATTAGAGTCAGGATAGGTACATAGTTTGTTATTTTTGGAGGCTGGGTAATTTGGTGTCAAAAATGGCATTGCAGTGCGTGTAAAAATAGCGTACCAGGAAAAACAACCTCAAAATGCGTCGAAACTAGTGTCGTTGGGTTCGTATTAATTAATTATTGTAGGATTTCAAAGTTTCAAGTTGATTGGATCTATTTAGTGATCGTGGAAAATTTAAACGCGTGTTTTTCGCTGGTTTTATAAAGGAAATTTTTTCGAACGATGTCGGAATTCGACGAAACCTGTCCCATTAGGTCCGGAATATTTTTCTATGCTAGGATTAGTTTTTTTTAGAAAATAGAAATCGTTTGTGGTGGTTTTTATGAATTTCTTCACGCTGAAGTTTCAAAAATAATATTAAATTATTTTGCCCATTCTATATATACTGTAGAAACCTAATTTTGTGTCAAAAACTTAATTGCCTGGTCAAAGCTCTTTAGAGCCGCCACCACGTATTGAATGGCTGAAAAGCCACGAAAAATTCTCCTCCAAATCTCTCAATTCCTTCATTGAATTCGAAACTTCCTTCATTAATTTTGTCAAGCTCATCGAGCTCTTGGATTTGGATGGCGGTGATCAGAAATTTTGGAGTATAGAGGCCTGGATCTCACCTGAAAGGCACTGTGATTGGGAGGAGTTGCCGGTGAACGGAGTCACCGAGTTGGATGCGGTTTGGGGCGCTGGATGTTGGGTCGAAGGGGGTCGCGATGTCGTCATTAGATGGGGCTCTAGCAAACTTTAGGGTAGTGCGATAGTCGTTGTTTGGTGGCGTCAAGTTCCTGGAATGAGAAAACAGAGAACGGGGAGGAAGAGAGATCCTAATCGGTTGCTAATACTCAAGCATGTCATTAGTTAGTTTTAATTAAAAGCCTAATCAAGTTATTTAGTTAATTTAAACTATACCAAGCTTAAAACGCTAATATTATTGTTTTGAAAACATTACAGGTTATCTGAAATTACGGGGAGGGAGGAAGCCCAAAGTCGGCCCATCCCTTTTATTAATAATGTACTTATGTTAAATAATATAGATTTAGACAAGTTAATTTATATATTAAATTGTGATAATAATTGAATCAATTGATATTTGCAGATGGATTCGAAAACTGTTGATTATGGAGACATGGTTCTGATGTTAGAATAAGGTTACAATGAAGAATCGGGAAATATAAACCAAAGTAAATAATCGCCCGTTATGTTGTTTGTAAGTAAAATTAGTTTAACGTTAAAACATAATTATTTTTATTAATCATGTGGTCAAGAATTATATATTTAATTAAATCACAATTGGTGATGCAGGGTATTCGAACCTGCTGTTTAATGAAGGGATACAGGAACAAACTGGAAACCGAAATTAGCGTATAACCCTTGTTTTAAATTGTGATTAAGGTAATTAGAATCAATGAATTATATTAACTAAAGAAGCCAATTAAGTTAACTTAAACTGTATGCTTATATTATATGTAGCTCTCACATATATTATCAGAATTGGATGAAACCAGCTACTTGGAACCATGGTGTCGGGCACTATATTCGGGAACTAATCTAGAGAGGAATGGAAGCCCTAGGAATTTGTCATTTAATTAAACATTGTTTAATTTAACTGAAACCCGAAGTGCTTTATCGACAATGGACAAGGTGAGTTAAACTCAATCAGTTCTTCCCATTTATATTTTATATAAATTGGGTTTCATTTTTTGTGCTCTGATGATGGTTGACTGTTTGATAGTTATAAATTATTTGTTGATTTAACCGATGAAATTAGACCGTTGTTTAATTTCATTGAAAAACCAAATCGTTATTTTAACGATTGGATCCAATAAAGGTAACATAACTTGTTGGTCACGTTTATAAAATAAACGTGTTTAAATTGTTTGAATTGCTTGTGAATTGGTTGATATTAAATGGCTTTTATTTATTGTTATCAGTTAAATGGAACTGAATGATCTGTTTGGAGCTAACCAGTTGTATACAGGGAAGGACAGGTTGGAGGGATCCAACGGGATTCCTCGATATATTATTTATTTCATATTATCAACATATGAACTGTCCTGTTTGAGGTGATTGATTTGATTGTTGATTTTTGATGAAATTCCAACATCTGTTTAGTTTAAACAAATGAGCGGTAATGGATGAGTATTTGGAGACATATGGCCTATAGAATCAATCGTTTGTAAATGTTGATTTACCGTCAGGCAAATCGACAGAGATGAAGTTATAAAATTTATTTGTATAACTGGAGATAGATTTTTGAAATATATTATTTTGAATAAAAGTTTATAAAAAGGAAATAAATAAATATTTTATTTATAAAAGGCTTTGATTTATTATTAATTGATTTCATAAAAGTGATTCTGATGTAAATCAGATTTATAAGTACGAGATTAAGAAATAAATCAAACAGTTAAATTTGGATAATTGTTTTATTAAGAAATAATTTAAATATAATTATTTAAACTAATTATATTATTAATTAATTTAAAGGAAAAACGAATTGGAATCGGTTAATGAGATAATTGTGGTTTGAATGGACTAAATCGACCATTTTTAGTTGAGATTGATTAATAAGTTAGTGCATTGTGAATAAAAATAGTTAAATGAATATTCTTAAATTTTAAGAAGATTTTAATAAAAAGGGGTTTACTATTTATTTTAGTTAATAAAGAAATTAACTACTAATGCAGTAAATGATTGAAATAAATTATTACTTTAATTGATAATAATTTAGAAAAATTACTTTTTAATGGAAATTCATTTAAAAAGTAATCGAAGTTGAAGTGAAATCTAATGAAATGGTGAAAGGAGTTTATGAACGGGTTTTATATATAAAACCCAAAATTTGTTATAATGAAGTTATAAAGGAGCAATTTAAGCGATAGCTTAAATAAAATGTGACTCAAATATTCGAATTAAGTAGAAAGGGAATTGAGAACAGAAAGGGTTAGATTAAACCAGAATTCATTTAAAGCGATGAGGTGTTATATCGTTAATTTTACATTAACATTACTTAATAATGGGATTAAGTACAAATGGGGATTGAAATAATAATTGCAAGCCGGAAATGATGGAATGGATTTGTAAAGGGATTAGTGAAAGTGAATTTGGTAAAAAGAAGTGGGTCGTAGGATTTTGTAATCAAATCCAAATTAAAAAAATGAATTTGTTTCTGAGAGGTAGAGGTTAAAAGAAGGTGTTTTATAAGAGATTACTTAATTATGGAATTAAGGAAAAATGGTTAAATTCCAGAAAGAGATTTTCAAAGTAAAAAAGGTTTTATGAAACCATATTTGAATAAAATAGTTAAATAGAATTGGTGTGGGTATTGGAATGAAAGATTGGTTTTTGGATTACAAAATGGTATCTATCTTAAGATATGAACGTTGTTGATCAAGGTTTGAGAGGTAATTAAAATACCCTAACTTGAACGAGTTCAGGATTATCTGAGGATGATATTAGTTGGTAATGGTGAAAGGAGTTAGTAAAAAAAATATTATTTTCATTAAAGAAATAATAATGCAACGTTTAATGAAAATTGAGAAAATATATATATATGAGGATTCCAAAGTGAAAAGGGAAATAAAAAGGGTTGTGTGAAATTTTAAGATATTTGTAAGGCAGAAAGGAAACGTAAAGTTGAAATTTTATTCCATAAGAATAAGTATGGATTATTGTTTCAAGTAATGAAATAAATTTGTTTAATGACAATTCTTATGTTAAATAAGAAGCGAAACTATGTTCGTAAGATCAAAATATATAACAGTTTTAAATTACATTTGTTTTTAACTAAAAAGGCCAATTGATGCCGAATACTGAACCAGTGAACTCACTGGATTATCATGATTGAATCACTATTTATTTTGATAGTTAAATCACCGACTATCAAATCTGTCCAATACGATTGTTGGTACGGAAAGACCGGGATCAAATTTACATTCGAAAACCATTCCGACCAACAAATACGTGAAGATATTAGAAGATGATCGAGACGGAGCATTAAAGACCGTAGATCTTCATAAACGGAAGAACTGCTAATAATCTTCGGTCTGCAGCCAAAGATGTACTGTGGTTCTGTCGTGGTTGGAATCTACGGATTTCAAGGACTTCTCGCTACTGATCCTTGGGGTGGTTCCGATATGGGATGCAGTAGGAGAATACCTTCGGTTCATCCTGTTCCTGGATGACTTGTATGGACGAATGTCTGATAGAGTATTTTCAAAGGAGTCATGTACGATGATTTCTTCAAACGTATTTCTGTTGATGGCGGAGAAGGCCGTACACCTTCTCTTAGCTAAACCGCAGAGTATTTTTGTGGATGTCAATTAGTGATATATGGCAGATCTGAAGATGTGGCATTCAAAGTGAATGGTGACCAGATGTTCCAAGAGTTAATTCAAACCTCAAACCTCATCAACCGGGAAATGACAAAAATCGGGCAGGCAGCAGGGCTATGTGGGTTGCTCCCATTAGGGTGTATAATCACCTATCTAGAGAAATTCCATTTTGCTTCTTTAATCTATTTCGATGTTGTCCCTTTCGGGAAACGGTGGTTTGAGCCCAACCATTGGTGATATACATTAGATACACTCAAGCGAAATGAGTGGTCAGTCATGTGTGGGCCAGGTTGCAAGACGTTCTTATTGAACCTAGTGTATTCGCTTCTAGAGATACACTATCGGCAGGTGATCCCATACCTTGTCATATTCGGAATCCAATTTCCAAAAAGTGCCCGCGGTTTTGATTGTATACTATATGTGGAACGTGAGATGTAAGCGTTCCACTAGATTGATATCTACTTGTATTTAGACACTATTATAATATCAGAAAAGATATTGATTTCAAAAATGTTTTGGGTTATCGAAAGGTAAAAATCGACTGTATTTATGTGCGGATTTAGTCTTACAATTATCCTTTTCTTTCGAAAAGATTTTTGAACTTTAAAAATCAAGTTGGATGACCCCCCTTAATACTGTGCGAGTTTTTCTCACTCTGGTTCACCAGACTAACCCGGTGTTTTGTAAATGCTCGGGTTAGACCGGGGAATATAGGTCCAGGTTATCAGATGCTGCGAAGTCCAGGGACGAGCTGGAGGTGTTCAGACGTATGATATTTTATAACTACCATTCCGTTGTGTGTTGTATACAAGGACAGGTTATTATAACTCACCAGATGTGTGATGTACCCTGATGATTGTTAGTATTTTTTTTAAAGCTCTCAATAAAAATTTATTTATGTATTATACTTTGTTCCGCTATGATGTGAGACTCTGATTTTGTGTTGTGTTGGTTCTTCTTCGTCTTCTGTTCTAATATTTCTTTCTCTGTTATCTCACCCTCTAATTTCTTTCTAATAATGTTCCAGTGTTTTTGGTGTTTGGAAGGTCGGCATGAGTTACGGTAAATGTATTGATGTCAATTTTGAGGGCCGAAAATCCTTGGGTCGTTACAGTGGTATCAGAGCTATTGGTTTAGTAACAACCTTGGCTCTCTGGTGTAACTCGATAGAAATTGGGTTAGTAATACCCTAGATCGAGTTGAGTGTGTATATATATGAGAGCGTAATTGCAAATGTTGTATACTGTGTTGTTTGATCGGTTCAAGTGTTGGGAAGCGTTGAACTAACAATGGACACAGTATTGTTTTGTAAAAAAGGGTAAATGAAATAATTTTACCCAAATTATAATTTTGTATAGAAAAGAAATAATTTTTTCAAATTATTGAGATATTAGTGTGTTTTCTTGACTTGAATAAAATTCAAATTGGATTGAGGAGTTGAATTGGAATTTAACGTGATTAAGTTAAATTTAATTAATAAGGATAGTGTAATTAAATAAAACAGATTTGGGAATTGGGAATATAAATAAATAAATAAATAATCAACTAGAAATCAATCGGATAATAATCGATTGATGTTCAATTATGTGAAACCAAAGTAAAATATAAATATTGAATATAAATTCAATTGACTTGGTTGATTTAGTTGTGTATTGCTTGTTGATTGTGAGTTGTTTGTTATTGAATGATAATTTGTTTGACTGGGAATAATCAACAATTTAATGGAGCTAAATGAATTATAAACTAAAGAATAATTTCCAGTATAATCAAACTGAAATGAAACTGCATAT
This sequence comes from Allium sativum, assembly GCA_030737875.1. Taxonomy (NCBI): domain Eukaryota; kingdom Viridiplantae; phylum Streptophyta; class Magnoliopsida; order Asparagales; family Amaryllidaceae; genus Allium; species Allium sativum. The sequence continues at coordinate 634,696,255 of CM060918.1, forward strand.
GAATTGGAACTTATGGCTTAACTCTTATTTGATAGTCAATTGATGGTATCGGTTTGATTTTGGAATTGGTATAGTTACACTCGTTGATTAGTGGAATATTATTTCAGAATTTCGTATATTTATCACTCATATGTGAATTGAGTTAAGTACATGTGCTGATGGCTAGGCAGATTGATAGTGGTTAAGTAAATTGCGTGTGTGTTGAGTAGATATGCTCAATAGCGCTCGTAAAAGGTACGCCTACGCAAAATATGAAATTTTGGGGTTTGATTTTTGTTTTCGACCGTGTGGGTCGATGTATATATGTTATTTGTTCCTGCGATATCGCAGATGTCACTCCGTGCAGGGGAGACTCTGCCGAAATTTTCTGAAAATTTAATGTGTTAGAATTTTTTCGATATTTTTGAAAATATTTATTTACGATATTGAATTGATTTTGATTTGAATTAAATTGGATTTGGAAATTAATTGGTTTGTAACGTTCTTTCTTACCTTAGCAATTTTGGGGACGAAATTATTTTTAAGGGGGGAAGAATTAACGACCCGTATTTTAGCAGTCAAGTATTTTATTTAACTTATTTGTTTTAAATATTATATTTGGAATATTAATGGATTTTATTATTTAATTAGTTATTTAAAACAAAGTTTTAACGTTATATATTTATATATAATATAAACCGAGCTCGAAATGGCGTGGTAGTTCGTAATATGGAGTTTTGAACTTCAACGGAATATATAGGATCCGATATAAGTCAGATTTCTGTGAAACAGGAAATTTTGGAACCGTATTGATGATAATTTCCATATGGAAGAGAAAAATCCAGATTTCGTGTTATAGATAGTAAGTTATGGCCAAATCAAATTTTGAAATAGTCGCTATGGAAATCGTTACTTAAAATATAGGCCTTTAAAATAGCGATTTTTGCAAACGGACTCCATTTTCGATGAAATTAGTTTCATTGGAACCATATCACTAAACTATTGTAAGAAAATCAAATTGTGTGGCAAACTGATGTCGTATGTGACCACAGTAGCCGTAAACGCCCATTCATTTTATATAGCGCGTAATTGAATTAATTCAATTCAATAAAGAGATATTTGAGTGTCACTTGAGCAGACGATCGAATTAAGCCACGAAACCAGTTCCGCTGAGTTCGTATCGTCGATTAGATTCAGGATAGGTATATAGTTTGTTATTTTTGGAGACTGGATAATTTGGTGTCAAAAATGGCATTGTGGTGCGTGTAAAAATAGCGTACCAGGAAAAACAACCTCAGAATGCGACGAAACCAGTGCCGTTGGGTTCGTATTAATTAATTATTGTAGGATTTCAAAGTTTCAAGTTGATTGGATTTATTTAGTGATCGTGGAAAATTTAAACGCATGTTTTTCACTGGTTTTATAAAGGAATTTTTTTCAAACGATGTCGGAATTCGACGAAACCTGTCCTATTAGGTCCGGAATATTTTTCTATGCTAGGATTAGTTTTTTTTTAGAAAACCAAAATCGTTTGTGGTGGTTTTTATCAATTACTTCAAGCTGAAGTTTCACAAATAATATTATATTATTTTGTCCATTCTATATATACTATAGGAACCTAATTTTGCGTCAAAAACTTAATTGCCTGGTCGAAGCTCTTTAGAGCCGCCACCCACGTATTGAATGGCTGAAAAGCCACGACAAATTCTCCTCCAAATCTCTCAATTCCTTCATCGAATTCGAAACTTCCTTCATTAATTTTGTCAAGCTCGTCGACCTCTTGGATTTGGATGGCGGTGATCAGAAATTTTGGAGTATAGGGGCCTAGATCTCACCTGAAAGGCGCTGCGATTGGGAGGCACTTGCCGATGAACGGAGCCACCGAGTTGGATGCAGTTTGGGGAGTTGGACGATGGGTTGAAGTGGGTCGCGATGTCGTCGTCAGATGGGGCTCTAGCAAACTGTAGGGCGGTGCGACAGCTATTGTTTGTTGGCATCAAGTTCCTGGAATGAGCAAACAGAGAACGGGGAGGAAGAGAGATCCTAATCGGCTATTAATACTCAAGCATGCCATTAGTTAGTTTTAATTAAAAGCCTAATCAAGTTATTTAGTTAATTCAAACTATACCAAGTTTAAAACGCTAATATTGTTGTTTTGAAAACATTACAGGTTATCAGAAATTGCGGGAAGGGAGGAAGCCCAAAGTCGGCCCTTTCCTTTAATTAATAATGTACTTATGTTAAATAATATAGATTTAGACAAGTTAATTTATATATTAAATTGTGATAATAATTGAATCAATTGACCTTTGCCGATGGATTCGAAAACTGTTGAGTATGGAGACGACATGGTTCTGATGTTAGAATAAGGATACAATGAAGAATCGGAAAATATAAACCAAAGTAAATAATCGTCCGTTATGTTGTTTATAAATAAAATTAGTTTAACGTTAAAACATAATTAGTTTTATTAATCATGTGGTCAAGAATTATATATTTAATTAAATCACAATTGGTGATGCAGGGTATTCAAACCCGCTGCTTAATGAAGGGATACAGGATCAAACTGGAAACCAAAATCAGCGTATACCCTTGTTTTAAATTGTGATTAAGGTAATTAGAATCAATGAATTATATTAACTAAAGAAGCCAATTAAATTAACTTAAACTGTATGCTTATATTATGTGTAGCTCTCACATATATTATCAGAATTGGATGAAACCAGCTATGTTGGAACCATGGTGTCGGACACTATATTCTGGAACTGATCTAGACAGGAATGGAAGCTCCAGGAATTTGTCGTTAAATTAAAATTGTTTAATTTAACCGAAACCCGAAGCGCTTTATCGACAATGGACAAGGAGAGTTAAACTCACTCAGTTCTTCCCATTTATATTTTATATAAATTGGGTTTTTATTTTGTGTGCTCTGATTGCTGATGGTTGATTGTTTGCTAGTTATAAATTATTTTTTGATTTAACCGATGAAATTAGACCGTTGTTTAATTTCAGTGAAATACCAAATCGTTATTTTAATGATTGGATCCAATAAAGGTAACATACCTTGTTGGTCACGTTTATAAAATAAACGTGTAACACTAACACCCCACGTCCATTAATGTCACTCACAAAGGGAATGCATTAACTTCTATGGAGCGTTTTAAGTAAGTATAGAACAGAAACTTAACAACAAGACAGATATAAATAGTACTCAAAGATTTAAAACTTTATTTCATTGCAGCGGAAAACACATATGTTTGCTTACATCATCAAAAACCAGAGTCAAAGTACGTAATATCCATCTTGACTACCAAAAGTACATAAACTGGAAGACATAATCCCCAATACAAAATAGCCATAAATAAAAGAGAAGCTGAACTTTACTTCAGCGATCCAAGTAATCTTCTAAAAACAGAGAAACAGCAGTCCAAGATCAAGCTCCACTGGTGCTAGTCCCTACTTGAGCACCTTGGGGAGGAAGAAAGAAAAGAGGAGGAAACAAAGGAATCAGACATAAAGTCTGGCGAGTGCGATAATTTTAAAAATATAATTAACAAAGTAACTAGGCTAAGGCATAAGTTGGAAAATAAGGAAATGGCCATGAATCATTGAATATGGCAGAGTAAATAAGGAAACAAGATGAACAACGATATCGTTAAAGCGCACCTAGCCCACTGTAAGATAATTACTAAACTACACCAACACATAGGATAATTGCTATACTGCACCACCACTAGTATACTGCACCACCATTAGTCACCCTAAGGTTGATCCCGCCTACAGAACTTAATAATGACATTGGTAGTTTCGTGCACCCCTAGCTGCCTTCATAGGTGCCGCCTGCACCTTTCTCCACTAGGTGTACCCACTACCCCTAAGCGATCGGCTCCCTAACTCGTAGATACCCGTGATGGCCCCACAGTGGGGTGTATCACTCCCCAAAGTGGAAACCTGATACAACCAACAATGCACGGCTTATACCTACACGATGTAACAACGTCTTACCTACCAACCCGGGCCCACACACGCATATGAACACGTTGGACTTGCGTTGCCACCGCTAACCCGTTTTGGCCTCTTACAGTCAAGCCCAGTATGCGTGTCCCGTCCTCGACTTGGGTCGATCCCACAAAGATACGTATGGGTTACTGGTTGAAATGGGCCCCCATCACTTGACACAAGCTATCCACCTAAGCTTGGTCCCCTCTAGTACATCCCACTTAACCCACTTCTTATTCATGTTCCAATTACATGTTTCAATTTTGGTTAAGTGTTTCTAATCGCATTTCCAAATTCCACCCAAGGCACCCACTAGATTCCACATGCCACCCAAGGCACCCACTTAACCCCCTCATGTCCCACAACATGTTTATCTGGTTAAGTGTTTCTTACTTCATTAAGACCGTAACCTCATAAAGACCTCTCACATTACACTGGCATTTGTGGCAGCTGGATTTGCCGGGCGGGTCCGTGCAGTCTTACACCACAAAAGAGCCTAACCTCGTGTCTTTACAATTGTTACATATTTAATTTATGCCTAAGACCTCTCACATTAGACTGGCATTTGTGGCAGCTGGTTTGCCAGGCGGGTCCGGGCAGTCTTACAACACAAAAGAGCCTAACCCGTGTCTTAGACGATTAATTACTCCTAATTAATCATTCCCCAATTTGAATTACTTTCCCTATTTAAATTATCAATCAATTCCAAATTTAACGATGTCCATAATTGATTCAGTTATGTCCATCCATTTTTGGTATGTAAAATTATACCAATTTTCACCACAACTTATTTTATGCCTTTTAAGGCATTTATACCAATTAAATCTTTTAATATTATCCCCTTTACCCCCACATTGTACGTTTGTTCGTTTAACGTAAAATATACGTTAGACTCGAATAGTCTAACTCATGGAATAAAGAGAAAACATCACAATATACACATAATGAAAACATAGATCTAAACATAGGGATGAACTTGCATATGTGAATGATGTTCTACATCTAAAACTTGCATAGGCCAAAGTTACAACTTGCATAAACAACATATGTCATGGATCCAAATCTAAAGGTGTGAACTTGCATAAATCATGTATGTCACAGATCTACATCTAAAGGTGTAAACTTGCATAGGCAATAACCCTAAACTTGCATAACATGATTCATACCCCAAACTCATATATTTATAGAAACTTGCATATGTGATTTATGCATCATAACAATGGTGTAAACTTGCATCTAACATGTAAAATATCATGTAGAATTTAGCATATAACTTACACATGTCATAGCTTAACTTTTAATCAAATTTTCACATAAACTAGATGTCATAACCATGTAAGGTCACATATAATTTTACCCAACTTGTATATGATTCATGTTCACATAAAAATCTAAACTTGCATACATATGATTTATCATATGAATCAACATAACCAAACTTCGCATATGTACAACATGATGATTCAACTAGACATAGGCTAATCATAGAATTACAACATGGGTGATAGCATCATAACTTTACATCATAAATGATAGCATCATAACATAACATCATAGAGATTTCAACACAATTCTACAACATAATTATATCATATGATCAATAATTCACATCACATCCGTACAATCTGCATCATAACTTAATCCAATTGAATTACTAATTATTTTATTAAAACTATCAAACTCACAACTCAAAAGCAGTCTTGATTTCTGAATTCTGATTTCTGAAGTTGTATTAGCTTTCCTTTGAAGAAGATTCGCTGTTAGGGTTGAATAGAACTGATATGATTTGCTGTTCTTCCTCTCTAATTGGTGGCTGCTACTCTAGGGTTCAAGACGACAGCATGACGGCCATAGTTTTAGTTTTAATTCTGATTTAGGGTTTGAGTCTATGGGTATTTTTATAGAGTTTTGAATTAATTTAAGCCTCGGATGATCTTAGGGTTAATCAAAACCATTTAATCGGGATACGGTGACACCTCAGCCCTAATGACTCAGCAAGGAGTCAGAAAGGACTCAGCAACATGGGTCAGACTGAACCAGAAAGCTGTGCAAGCCTGCTGCCTCGGCCTGGACGCACTTGGTAGGTGCGCCAGTGCAAATTTGTACTGGCGCACTTCCCAAGTGCGCCAGTGCAAAATTTTTTTATTTTTGCCACCAATCTTCGTTCGTCCATATCTCCTTTGTCCGGTACTCGTTTCCCGCAAACTCGGACTCTATTTCAACCAGAATTTCGAGACGAACACAATGGCGCAACCCCATTCCCTTAATTCTCACGTCTGAGATTAATTATTCTTTAATTTAGTTAATTCGATTATTCAAAAATCCGGGGTGTAACATTCTCCCATCCTTAAAGGATTTCGCCCCCGAAATCTCCAAGTTAAGGAGAATGCATATCCTGCCATCCAAACAACCATCTACTCAACTATCAAACACGGGCATCCATTGTCCTTATAAAATTTCTAATGCTATATGAACATATGCAAGAAGTGTGTGTATATGTTCCTTATCTAATGCAAAATTAGGCGGTCTACTGATTCAGTTGACCTCCTTAATGCAAACCATGATAGTGTCATGCGTCCATTATGTATGCGAAAGAACCTTATCGATACATATTATTTCTACATGTGTGCACAACCATTCACCAAAATGCAACATCCATATGATGGTACAACCATTATATATCCATTACTTAAATATGTACACACATTTATATGCAATATGCAATATGCAATATGAAGTGACTGAGCCGATCTAGTGGCTAAAGTGTGTGTATATGCATCCACAAGCAACCACGAGCAAACACTTGCATCCACATGCATCCATCATACATAACATGTCTCAAACACATGTTTCAACCATAGGACTATCCTATCTAAAGGTCAAAGATACTAGCGAGAGGACATATTAAAGATAAGATAAGTACAAGATAAGCGATAAAGGAGAAATTAAAAGGCATACCCTCGAAAAGAAAAGGGTATAATGAACGCATCTTTGCTTCCGCCTCCCAAGTAGCGTTGCTCTCATCATCTCCCCATTGCACTTTGACTAGTTTGACCTCTCGATTCCTCAACTACTTAATCTCCAACCCAAGAATGCACGTAGGAGCTCGTCGAATCGTTGCATCACGCTCTATCTCCACCTCTCTAAGCAAGCTCGGCTCTACCACTTCCGCGGTCTCGTGCAAGCACTTCCTCAAATATGATACGTGGAATACGTCGTGTACACCACTAAGTCTCTCGGGCAACTCCACTCTATACGCCATCTGCCCAATCCTTTCCTTAATAGGAAACGGGCCTACGAACCTTGGTGCTAACTTCCACACGGACCCAAAGCGAACGACGTTCCGTAATGGAGACACCTTGACAAAGACCATGTCCCCAATATCAAATGCAAGATCTGTCGTCCTATTGTCCGCATAAGATTTCTGCCTATCTTGCGCCGTCTTCATCCTCCTTCGAATCAAATCGACCTTTTCTGAGGTCTCTCTAATCATATCGGGCCCAAGTAAGATCTTGACTGTAGACTCCCACCAACATGTAGGCAAACGACACGGCTGTCTATAAAGAGCCTCGAACGGTGCCATGCCAATGCTAGACTGAAAGCTGTTACTATATGCGAACTCCACCAACGGAAGATGTTCTTCCCATGTACCTCCGAAATCTAAGACAGACAACCTCAATAAGTCCTCTAGAATACGATTCACCCTCTCGGTCTGGCCGTCCGTCTGAGGATGGTATGCGGTGCTCAAACATAACTGAGTCCCTACCGCCTCTTGCAAGCTCTTCCAAAACTCGCTAGTGAAAATAGGATAGCGGTCGCTCACTATGCTAGAAGGAACACCGTGCAAACGAACTATTTCTCGAATGTATACGGAGGCTAACCATGGAGCAGTCCTCTTGCTCTTCACAGGAATGAAATGGGCGCTCTTAGTAAGTCTATCTACTACAACCCAAATCCCCGTATTACCCTTCCTCGATCGCGGTAATCCGTCAACAAAGTCCACAGAAACACTTTCCCACTTCCATTGTGGAACCTCCAATGGGTGAAGCAATCCACCAGGCTTCTATTGCTCTGCTTTTACTTGTTGGCACACCAAGCATCTAGCAACAAACTCTGCCACGTCCTTCTTCATACCAGCCCAAAAGTAAACTCGTCTCATGTCCATATACATCTTGTCCCCGCCGGGATGGATGGTCATCTTCGAACGATGTGCATCATCAAGGATGGTCTTCCTCAAGTTCTCGTCCTGTGGTACACAAAGTCTACCGTCCCTACGTAACCAACCCTTATCATCTAGGGTATACCTACGGAGATGGCTTGATGACTCCCCTCTTTTGAGATTTTCTACTAACTCAACCAACTGTGGGTCGTCTCGCTGTGCCTCGCCAATCCGTCCCAAAAGCGTAGGTCTGACCTCTAAAGATGCTAGCAAACAGGGTACTAAGTCAACGGAAGGTTTAAAGTCAAATGTAGAGATGAACTCTAAGCTTCGCCGCTCAACAAACAACGGACTCAAGGATAACCTTTTTCTACTTAAGGCATCTGCCACCACGTTACCCTTGCCCGGGGTATATGCTATCTTGAAGTCGTAGGATGCTAAAAATTCCATCCACTTTTGCTGCCTTAAGTTTAAGTCCTTCTGAGAGAACAAGTATTTTAACGACTTGTGGTCAGTGAATAATTTGAATTTCTCGCCAAGAAGATAATGACGCCAAGACTTAAACGCGAAGACAATAGCAGCCAACTCTAGGTCATGTGTAGGGTAATTTCTCTCATGTACTCTCAATTGCCTTCCACCATAGGCTATTACCCTTCCGTCTTGCATTAAGACTGCGCCTAGTCCTGTCCCACAAGCATCGGTATAAACGATAAATGGCTTACTCCCATCTGGCAAGACTAAGACTGAGGCTGTGGTCAAAGCTTTCTTTAAACGTTGGAACGCATCATCACAATCTACGTCCCACATGAAAACTAAGTTCTTCTTCGTCAAGCGTGTTAATGGGGATGATATTTTTGCGAAGTCTTTGATGAACTTCCTATAGTAGCCAGCCAACCCTAAGAAACTCCTCACCTCGGTAGCGTTTTTAGGAACCTTCCAATCTTGGATGGCCACTATCTTCGCGGGATCCACAGCTATCCCTTCTTTGGAAACCACGTGCCCTAAGAATCGCACTTCCTTCCTCCAAAAGTGACATTTAGAAAATTTAGCTTTAAGGCTATGCGCTCGAAGAGTCTCCAACACTTCCCTAAGAAGTAGGGCATGCTCTTCCTCGCTTTTAGAAAAGATCAAGATGTCGTCCACAAAGACTACCACGAATCTATTAAGGTACTCCCTAAACACCCTACTCATCAAGTCAACAAAGTATGCGGGGGCGTTTGTCAAACCGAAGGGCATCACAAGCCACCCAAAGAAACCGTCTGGAATCCTAAAGGCAGTCTTGTCTATGCTATCCTCAGCTACTCTAAACTGATGGAAACCAATGGCTAAGTCCAACTGCGAAAACACTAAGGCGCCAACTAACTATTCGAAGATATCGTCAATCCTCAACAATGGGTGTCTATTCTTCATAATAAGCTGATTAAGTTCTCTATAGTCCACACAAAGTCTAAGGGACCCATCCGCCTTCGTGGCAAATACTACTGGAGCACAGCACTCCGATATACTATGTCTGATGAACCCCTTCTCAAGCAATTCCTTCACTTTCTTACTGAGTTCTCTTCTCTCTCTTGGAGCCATGTGGCGCACTGGTAATGTAACTGGCTTTGCATTCTCTACTAGATATATCCAAAAGTCTATCTCATGTTTTGGGGGTAAAATCCTCACCTCATCGAAGACATCAGCATATTCACGGACTATGGGAACAGAATGTAAATCATCATCGGATGCGTCAAGGGATTCTAGGTAGCTAAGCATTACTGGACCTCTAGGGTCATAAGAAATATCAAGGGTCTTTCCAAAACGAATCAACAATCTAACTACCCTTCTTTCACAATCTAGGATGGCCCCATATCTAGTTAGCGAATCCATACCTAGAATTAAACCATAGCCCATGAAGCCAAGATCAAAAGTGTTGCACTCAAACTCTACGCCCAAGATAAACACTCTCAAATCCCGACAAATCATAGAAAGATGAGCCGAACCACCGATAGGATTTGAGACTACTAAGGGATCAGTAACTAGACTAGTATCAAGGTGCAGTGTTTCAACTAATGATGTAGAAATAAACGAATGTGATGCGCCAGAATCAAATAAAGTACGGACAGGATGATCAAACAGAAAAACTAAACTTTCAACGGAAATTTCTCTACCTCGTTCTTGCAGCGGTGGGACCACGAGGGCCTGAACTTGTCCCCTTGCCTGCTCTGGTGCCATAAGAGCCTGCACCTGTCCTCCCGAGGTAGACCCTGCCCTCTGCCCTTTCTTTGGGCAGTCCTTAATAAGATGTCCCGCCTCGCCACAGTGGAAACAACCAGTCTTCTTTTTCTTCCTACAATATTTGCTTAGATAGTCGAGTGTCCCACAGTTAAAGCATCTTTTCTTTCCCTTAGCATTGTTGCCTTTTCCACCTTTCCTGTTCTGTTGTTGCGGCTTCTTTTGATCCCCTTTCTTCTCGGGTGCCTTATTAGCATTGGCGCCCTTCTCCTCTTCATGCATGAGCGCCATGTCAACTAGTCTCTTGAAGGTAGCCCCCATGGGAATGTGGGTCATAGCTAACCCATGAAGCGGCTCGTTTAAACCCTTAACAAATCTTGGAGCCTTCTTTTCTGGAGTATTCACCAAGTCCAAGCCAAATCTTGCCAATTGGTTGAATTTGTTGACGTACTATTTCACCGATAAATTCCCTTGCTTCAGCGCCAAAAACCTTTCCATGTATAGATTCTCTTTAGCCCGCGAGAGAAACTTCACCTCAAACCTCTGCCTAAAATCTAGCCATGTATTGACTAGACGTCCCCCATTAGTGACCTCCCACCAAAACGAGGCCTCATCCTTCATTAGCCAGGCAGCTAGTTGGACTTTTCTTTCATCATCCACTTCAAAAATTCTAAACAATTCTTCCACCTCCTTTAGCCAGTTACGAGCTTCAACAAATGTCTTCGTCCCGTGAAAAGGTTTTCCACCCATTGCTCTAAAGTCCTTACATATCTTAGCAAAAGTATCGACGCGAGGAGGAGGGGGAGGAGGAGGAGGAGCATTTCCTGGACCTGCGGTGGCGGCCCTAGCCTTAAGATATTGACGAAACCAACCGGGTACATGAACACCCTCTGGTATCTCGGATGCTTCAGACATGCTGAAACGAAAAAGGAAAGATTCAATATAAAAGAACCGAGGGAAAGATATATGGCTCTTGGGGTTATGCTTTCTAAAATAAGCTTTTCTCTTGAAAATACTTTCCTTAAAACATACTTTTGAAGGTACTTCTTTATAAAAATTGTTTTGAAAAATAGTTTTTTTTCAAAATTCATATCTGTTCTGGTAACCTTCAGCTCCGATACCACGTGTAACACCCTACGTCCATTAATGTCACTCACAAAGGGAATGCATTAATTCTATGGAGCGTTTTAAGTAAGTATAGAAAAGAAACATAACAACAAGACAGATATAAATAGTACTCAAAGATTTAAAACTTTATTTCATTGCAGCGAAAAACACGTATGTTTGCTTACATCATCAAAAACCAAGGTCAAAGTACATAATATCCATCTTGACTACCAAAAGTACATAAACTGGAAGACATAATCCCCAATACAAAATAGCCATAAATAAAAGAGAAGCTGAACTTTACTTCAGCGATCCAAGTAATCTTCTAAAAACAGAGAAACAGCAGTCCAAGATCAAGCTCCACTGGTGCGAGTCCCAACTTGAGCACCCGGGGGGTGAAAGAAAGAAAAGAGGAGGAAACAAAGGGGTTCAGACATAAAGTCTGGCGAGTGCGATAATTTTAACAATATAATTAACAAAGTAACTAGGCTAAGGCATAAGTTGGAAAATAAGGAAATGACCATGAACCATTGAATATGGTAGAGTAAATAAGGAAACAAGATGAACAACGATATCGTTAAAGCGCACCTAGCCCACCGTAAGATAATTACTAAACTACACCAACACTATAGGATAATTGCTATACTGCACCACCACTAGTATACTGCACCACCACTAGTCACCCTAAGGTTGATCCCGCCTATAGAACTTAATAATGATATTGGTAGTTTCGTGCACCCCTAGCTGCCTTCATAGGTGCTGCCTGCCCCTATCTCCACTAGGTGTACCCACTACCCCCAAGCAATCGGCTCCCTAGCTCGTAGATACTCGTGCTGACCCCACAGTGGGGTCTATCACTGTAACACCCCGTGAATTCTATAACTGTGAAATTTACAAATTAAAGTATAATTAATTTTAAATCAAAGAACTAAGGGAAAACGGGATACGCCATTGCGTTCGTCTCGGAAAAATACGCGAAATAGAGTCCGAGTTTTCGAAAAACGGATATCGTATGAAGAAGTTATGGACGAACGAAGTTGGGCGAAAAACCGGAGAAGGGTCAGAATGCACTGGCGCACTTGGGAAGTGCGCCAGAACAAAAATGAACTGGCGCACTTGTGAAGTGCGCCAGTACATTTTTGACCTGGCGCACCTGCCAAGTGCGCCCAGGTCAAAAATGACCTGCTGGCCAGGTCTGGTCTAGTCCTGGCTGGCCAGGTCTGTGTTTGGCCGATTTTCAGAAGCTTGCTTTGTCATTAGGGCTAGGTGGCAGGCTCTAATTGGTCTCTCTTTCGAATGAATGGCTACGATCAATCCAAGCAACATCGATGGTCCTAATCAGTTCATAAACTCTATAAAAATGACCCTAGACTCAACCTAATCTATTCATTCAAAAATAAGAACAAGGCCACCATGTTGCTGAGGAACGACTAAGAGTAACCACCAATTGGAGAGAGGATTAGGAGGCAAATTCTAAAGCATAAAGCAACTTAATCAAATCAACGAGGAATCGCATCTCCAAATCCCTAAATTGGAGAATTCGCCACACAATTGTAAGTAGAGTATTATTTTGGTATGAACAAATAATTGTGTTGGTTTGTATACTTGATTTGTGGCGATAAAGTAATTCATATTTGTGCGTTACTATGATTCTTATCGATTTGGAATATTGTATACGTTTGGGTATTCTCGAATTATGTTATTCATTATAAAAAAACTACATGTTTGCGGTAGTTTTATGCAAGTATACGTTTGGAATATTCGCAAATTATGTAATCCATGTTGAAGCTACATGTATGTAGTTGATTAATTGAAATTCATGCAAGTTTGGGGTTTTGCTACTATGCCATCATAATGTATATTTTTGTACATAAATCATTTTGTACGTAATTGGAACAAATTTGGGTTATTATAGTTCATATGAACTATGTTGAAATTTTGGCACCATGATCTATGTATTAAGACATGCTTTTGTACTAGAAAACCTATTTGCAAACTTATGAATATGACTAGGCTATGATTGATATTTGGCATAATTGAAATCCATGTTAAGTCTATATTGTTAACAAGAATTATATGATGACATATGTGGTACATAGCTAGGTTAGATTCAAAATCCCTTTTTGCAAGTTTGCATGACTAAAGTAAAAATCATGATTTCATGTTAGAAATATTTATGCCATAAGTATATGTGAATAGATTTAGAATCATGATTAAGATGGATTAATTCTAGTTGAAGTATACTTTTGTATTAGTCACAAAAGTAAGCACCTTTGTAAACATGTAGTAATCTTATAAACATGATTTGCTTATGTTTGATATTATGCCTAAATAAAATATAGGTTTATGTTGTAGTTAAGCCTATGTGTCAATAGTGATATTCTTAACTTAACTACAAGTTTACATGGTTTGATTCATGTCACTTATGCTTTATGACCAAAGTATATGTTACTACTATGCAAGTACACCAGTTTCTATTTTGTAGTTCCAACGTCACATTGCAAGTTCATGCGTTCACATTCCCCTTTTTGTGTATGTAATCACGCTTTAAGCCTCCCCTTTTCGCATGGCTAGGTTGGGCTTAAAAAGGGTTAAGCCCAACATATATATAATAAACGGACGTGTTAAACGGGGGAAAATAACGTTGGGTTAAATTAATTAATAAATGAAAACATAAAGTAGAAGGGCCCAAATTCGAGTATGGGTTGGGCCCATGATTGGTGTAACCTTTACACCATTAACTTAATAATGGGCCGCAAATATTTACATATAAGAAAATAAAGAAGAAAGACAAAATATGTAAATGTAGAACATACGATGTGTTTAACCCGAGGTTGGATTGAGTTGTGATGTAAACCTGCCCGGAACCGCCCGGCTGTCCAGTAGTCACAACAATACCTATCCAATGTGGGTGGTTAAACATGGAGCCCAATAAGGACCCGAGGTTAGACTGAGTTGTGGCGTAAGACTGCCCGGAACCAACCGGCAACAGGCAGCCACAACAATACCTGTCTAATGTGAGAGGTCAAGGCTTTAATAAGACAATTAAAGCTGAGTCAGGATTGTTAGGATTAAGTGGACTAAAGACTTAATCAAAATGGAACATGCTAAACTAAACGGACTGGTGGGGGTTAGGTTAGAAAACACTTAACCAACTTAGCATGTTGGCTAGAGATAGAAAACCTAGTAACGGGGGACCCTTTTCAGCAGTAACCCTACAAGGTGTATCATGATACCCTAAAACTAGGCAGGGTGGGGCACGATTACTGGGCTGATTGTAAGAGGTCAAATCGACGGCGGTGGTGTAGCATTGTAGGTTCTAACGGGGTGCGGGCGTGCACACACTCCGGCGCAGAAAAATAAGACACTGGACACCAGTAGCATACCTGTGCATTCTAGGATTGTGTCGGGCCGCCACCATGGGACTTGATACACCCCATGGTGGGACCAGCATAGGTAACTACAACATCGGGGGCCGTAAGACACATGTAACTATGCGAGTAGGAGCCGATCATTATAAAATGGATCACTTCACCCTGATTATGGGGTGCCAGTTGGGAACTAGTTTATATGGGTTCAGAGATTAACATGGGGTACGATAGTATATTCGACCCTAGATAACTTAACTAAGTTTATAGTGCTTTCCCACTTCTTGTTTATACTTATCATACCCAGTTCTTTATTCATAGACAGAATAGTCCTAGACTTACTCAGGCTTTATGTCTGACTCTACTTTTCTTTCGTCTTCTTTTCTTCCGTTCCCCCCCCCCCCCGGTCCACAGGGAGGAAACACTGCAGCTTGACCAGCCTTAACATCCAGCTTGAAGAAGAGAAATGTATTGCTTGGACTTTTTCGTTTTGAACTATGGCTTTGGACAACCACTATGGGGCTTTTGCAGTTTATCTATGTATTATTTATGCTTCTTTAAATAATGTAATCAAGACAGATTATGAAAATGTTATGTTATGTTTTTGGAAAGGATGTAAGACAATCATGGTGATGTTGTTGTAACACGTATTTGCTTTTATGAAATAAAAGTTGTTGTTTTTCCGCTGTTTACAAATATGTATTCTTATATCTGTCTTGTATATCTGTGACTTATACTTATAAACCCCCACCAAAATTAGGGCATTCCCTTTGAGAGTGACCCTAACGGAGGTGGGGTGTTTCACTTGGTATCAGAGCATAGGTTTACCAGATAAGATAAAAAGTTCTAAAAAAAAAAAAAGGAAATTTAAAGAAGCATTTTTAAAAGAAAAATATTATTTTATTTTAAAAAGGCAAAGTCCCCCCAAAGCCATAGGTACTATCTCTTATCCTTCGTTTTGAATCTATCCTTTTTGTTTCAGCATGTCCGAAGAACTTAACTTGCCAGAAGGGGTGCCAATACCTGGTTGGTTTAGACGGTTCTTAGAAGCAAGAGCCACTCAGCCAGGTCCTACCGTTCCTCCTCCCCCAGCTGCAGGAAATCATCCAGCTGCAGCGGCACCTTTTCCTCCACCTCCTCCTTGGGGAAACACTTTTGCTAAGATATGTAAAGATTTTAAAGCTATGGGAGGAAAGGATTTCCATGGAACTGAGTCCTTCGTGGCAGCTAGGAATTGGCTGAAAGAAACTGAGGACCTATTCATCATCTTTGAGGTAGAGGATAGACAAAAAGTACAATTGGCAGTGTGGCTATTGAAGGGCGAGGCTTCCTACTGGTGGGAAGTCACTAATGCTGAAAGACCGGTGGAGACATGGGAGGACTTTAGGGCAAGGTTCGAGACTAAATTTCTCTCAGATGCGGAAAGAAGTTTGCAGTTGGAAAAATTCTTATTTCTTAAGCAAGGAGACAAGACAGTCAGAGAGTATGTGAATCAGTTCGATGAGCTGGCTAGGTTTGGGCTTGACCTAGTCAACACCCCACACAAGAAGGCTCTCCGTTTCGTCAAAGGGTTGAATGAGCCATTACACAGTTTGACCATGACCCATATACCCATGGGAGCCACGTATGAAAGATTGGTGCAAATGGCATTGCTGAATGAAGAGGATAAGGGCAAGAAGGAGACAAAGGCAGAAAGCTCTCAAGGGAAGAAAGAGGGTTTGCAGCCTAAGAAGACAGACTTTAAGAAGGGCGGAAAAGGCAACAAAGAGAAGAGGAAGTGCAATTTCTGTGGCAAAGTGGGGCACTTAGTAAAGGACTGCCGGAAAAAGAAGGCCAAGGAGAATGGTGGGTGCTTTTCTTGCGGTGAGACAGGCCACAGGGCTAAGGACTGCCCAAAGAAACGAGGACAGGGGCAGAGGGCTGGATCCACCCCAGGGGCACAAGTTCATGTGCTAGAAGCGCCACCTCTGCAACAGCGAGGTATAAATACTTCTGTAGAAAGTGTAGTTTATCTTTATGATCACCCCGTTCGCACTTTATTTGACTCTGGCGCATCACACTCCTTTATCTCGTCTGCTTTAGTAGAACCTCTGCACCTAAAAACTAGTATGGTAGAGGACCCTTTAATTGTTTCAAACCCAATTGGGGGCCCAGCTCATTTGTCTATGATCTGTTTGGGATTGGAAATTTCTATTCTAAGTGTAGAATTTCAATGTAGTGCCTTTGTTTTGGGCTTTTCGGGTTATGGTTTGATTTTGGGTATGGATTGGCTATCCAGTAATGGGGCCATCCTTGATTGTGAGAAAAGGGTTGTTAGGCTCCTAACCCAGCTCGGTAATACCTTGGAAATTTCTTGTAATCCCTCGTATGCGGTTATGCTTAGTTATCTTGAATCGCTAGATGCCTCTGTTGAAAATTTGCAATCAGTTAGAGTGGTCCGGGAATATCCGGATGTCTTCGAAGAGGTGAAGGGCTTGCCTCCGAAGCGGGAAATAGACTTCCGCATATATCTTGTAGATAATGCAAAGCCCGTTGCATTGCCCGTTAGACACATGGCTCCACGAGAAAGGAAAGAGCTCAGTAAACAGATTAAAGAGCTTCTAGAAAAGGGGTTCATTAGGAGGAGCATTTCAGAATGGGGCGCTCCAGTGGTGTTCGCTACAAAGGCGGATGGTTCACTCCGTCTATGTGTTGATTATAGGGAGCTCAACAAGCTAACGAAAAAGAATAGGCACCCGCTCCCTAGAATTGACGATTTGTTTGACCAGCTTGTAGGAGCGTCTGTTTTCTCCCAACTCTATTTAGCAACCGGTTTTCATCAGCTAAGGGTGGCTGAAGATAGCATCGATAAAACGGCGTTTAGAACCCCAGACGGCTTCTTTGAATGGCTTGCCATGCCTTTCGGCTTGACAAATGCACCTGCTTACTTCGTGGACCTGATGAGTAGGGTATTTAGAGATTTTCTCAACAAATTCGTAGTGGTCTTCGTAGATGATATCCTTATCTTCTCAAAGAGTGAAGAGGAACATGCTCAACACTTAAGGGCAATCATGGAAACTTTGCGAGTCCATCAACTAAAAGCCAAATTCTCCAAATGCCACTTTTGGAGAGAAGAGGTGAGGTTCCTTGGGCACATAGTATCCAAACAAGGGTTAGCAGTGGACCCTGCTAAGGTAGTGGCGGTACAGGATTGGAAGACACCAAGGAATGCAACTGAGGTCCGAAGCTTTCTAGGGCTAGCAGGTTTCTATCGAAAGTTTATAAGGGATTTTGCGAAAATCTCAGCTCCGCTCACAAAATTGACCAAGAAGAATCTAGTGTTCAATTGGGATTTGGATTGCGAGTTTGCTTTCCAACGACTGAAAAGGGCTCTCACAACAGCCCAAGTTTTGACGCTGCCAGATGGGAGCAAGATGTTCACTGTTTATACGGATGCATGTGGGACAGGGCTAGGCGCCGTCTTAATGCAAGAAGGAAGGGTAGTAGCTTATGGCGGGAGGCAGTTGAAGGTGCACGAAAAGAACTACCCAACCCACGATCTTGAGTTAGCCGCCATCGTCTTTGCACTCAAGTCTTGGCGACACTATCTCCTAGGTGAGAAGTTCGAACTTTACACTGACCATAAATCGTTGAAATATCTTTTCTCGCAGAAGGATCTTAACTTGAGGCAACAAAGATGGATGGAGTTTCTTGCCTCGTACGATTTCGAAATCTCCTACACTCCGGGCAAAGGCAACGTAGTGGCAGACGCGTTGAGCCGAAAGAAATTGACCCTAAGCCCGTTGTTTGTTGAAAGACAAAGCCTAGAGTTTATAGCCAGCTTCGACTTTAGGCCTTCCTCCGATTTTGTACCAGGCTTGCTAGCATCTCTCGAAGTACGGCCAACTTTAGTGGATTCAGTAGGGACAGTACAACGCGAAGACCCTCAGCTTGTGGAAACAATTGATAGGCTAATTAGGGGTGAGACTTCAAGTCACCTCAACAGATACTCCATCGACGATAAGGGTTTGCTAAGGCGAGACGGAAGACTATGTGTCCCACAGACAAAAGATTTAATAAAGAAGGTTCTCGAGGAAGCACATCACTCCAAGATGACGATACACCCAGGCGGAGATAAAATGTACAAAGATATAAAAAGGAATTTCTTCTGGAACGGCATGAAAAAGGACGTGGCAGAATTCGTTTCTAAGTGCATGATGTGCCAACAGGTTAAGGCGGAACAGAAAAAGCCTGGCGGACTGCTACATCCTTTGGAGGTCCCGCAGTGGAAGTGGGATAGCATCTCAATGGACTTCATCGATGGGCTGCCTAGGTCTAGGAGAGGCAACACTAGCATTTGGGTAATAGTGGATAGGCTTACTAAAAGCGCCCACTTTTTACCTGTCAAAAGTAAAAGAACTGCCTCATCCCTAGCATCACTTTACCTCAAGGAAATCGTTCGACTCCATGGAATACCATCTAGCATTGTTAGTGACCGAGACCCCATCTTCACCAGTGAGTTTTGGTGGAGTCTGCAAGAAGCAGTAGGAACGCAGTTATGCTTGAGCACAGCCTATCATCCCCAAACCGACGGCCAAACAGAGAGAGTGAACAGAGTTTTGGAAGACCTTCTAAGACTATGCGTCCTTGACTTCGGAGGGACATGGGAAGACCACCTTCCTTTGGTGGAATTTGCCTACAACAACAGCTATCAAGCAACCATCGGAATGGCGCCCTTCGAAGCTTTATATGGAAGACCGTGCCGATCGCCCACTTGTTGGTGGGAGTCTACTGATAAGCTCATACTTGGACCAGATATGATCCGAGAGACTTCAGAGAAAGTAGACTTAATACGAAGAAGGATGAAGACGGCCCAAGACAGACAAAAGTCCTATGCCGACAAGAGAAGGACCGACCTTGAATTTGAGGTTGGAGACAGAGTTTTTCTCAAGGTATCACCGCTAAGAAACGTTGTTCGTTTTGGAACCACAGGAAAACTGGCACCGAGGTTCGTAGGGCCATTCCCTATCATCGAGAAAATTGGGAAAATGGCCTATAGATTAGAGCTACCCGAGAAGTTGGCCTGAGTCCACAACGTTTTTCACGTTTCACACCTCCGAAAATGTCTACATGAGTCTGCTGAAGTGGTAGAGCCAAATATCCTCGAAGAGGCCGAAGTGGAACGCGAAGCAACCATAAGAAAAGTTCCAACCCGCATATTAGGAACGGAAGTGAAGAAGCTACGCAACCGTGAAGTCAAGCTCGTCAAAGTTCAGTGGAGCGACGCCGAGGGAGACGCGACTTGGGAAACTGAAGCTAGAATACGCACTGCCTACCCTTTTCTGTTCGAGGGTACATCCTTGATCTTTCCTTTTCCTTAAGTTGCGCTTTTATCTATCTTTTTAGGTATATTTCCTCGACCTTATCTTTTAGGTAGAAACCCTTTGGATGGAAACATGTAATTGAAACATGTTATGGATGATGGTTGCAAGTGGTTGCAAGTGATTACTAGTGGTTGCTCGTGGTTGCATATACACACACAATCTAGGTTTTAGATCGGCTCAGTCACTTCATATTGCATATGCATATATGTTTGCATTCGTATATGGTTGAACTTTAATGTGTCATCATATGGATGTTGCATTTGTATGAATGATTGTGCACTCATGTAGAATCATGAATAGGGAAAATTTGCATACATAATGGATTCATGGCACTTACATAATTCGCGCATTAAGGAGGTCAACTGAATCAGTAGACCGCCTGATTTTGCATTAGATAAGTACATGTACACACACACTTCGCATATGATCATGAAGCATTAGAAGTCTTTTAAGGACAATGGATGCTCGTGTTTGATGGATGAGTAGATGGATGTTTGGATGTTAGGATGTACATTCTTCCTGAAATTGAAGATTTCGGGGACGAAATCCTTTTAAGTGGGGGAGAATGTAACACCCCGTGAATTCTATAACTGTGAAATTTACAAATTAAAGTATAATTAATTTTAAATCAAAGAACTAAGGGAAAACGGGATACGCCATTGCGTTCGTCTCGGAAAAATACGCGAAATAGAGTCCGAGTTTTCGAAAAACGGATATCGTATGAAGAAGTTATGGACGAACGAAGTTGGGCGAAAAACCGGAGAAGGGTCAGAATGCACTGGCGCACTTGGGAAGTGCGCCAGAACAAAAATGAACTGGCGCACTTGTGAAGTGCGCCAGTACATTTTTGACCTGGCGCACCTGCCAAGTGCGCCCAGGTCAAAAATGACCTGCTGGCCAGGTCTGGTCTAGTCCTGGCTGGTCAGGTCTGTGTTTGGCCGATTTTCAGAAGCTTGCTTTGTCATTAGGGCTAGGTGGCAGGCTCTAATTGGTCTCTCTTTCGAATGAATGGCTACGATCAATCCAAGCAACATCGATGGTCCTAATCAGTTCATAAACTCTATAAAAATGACCTTAGACTCAACCTAATCTATTCATTCAAAAATAAGAACAAGGCCACCATGTTGCTGAGGAACGACTAAGAGTAGCCACCAATTGGAGAGAGGATTAGGAGGCAAATTCTAAAGCATAAAGCAACTTAATCAAATCAACGAGGAATCGCATCTCCAAATCCCTAAATTGGAGAATTCGCCACACAATTGTAAGTAGAGTATTATTTTGGTATGAACAAATAATTGTGTTGGTTTGTATACTTGATTTGTGGCGATAAAGTAATTCATATTTGTGCGTTACTATGATTCTTATCGATTTGGAATATTGTATACGTTTGGGTATTCTTGAATTATGTTATTCATTATAAAAAAACTACATGTTTGCGGTAGTTTTATGCAAGTATACGTTTGGAATATTCGCAAATTATGTAATCCATGTTGAAGCTACATGTATGTAGTTGATTAATTGAAATTCATGCAAGTTTGGGGTTTTGCTACTATGCCATCATAATGTATATTTTTGTACATAAATCATTTTGTACGTAATTGGAACAAATTTGGGTTATTATAGTTCATATGAACTATGTTGAAATTTTGGCACCATGATCTATGTATTAAGACATGCTTTTGTACTAGAAAACCTATTTGCAAACTTATGAATATGACTAGGCTATGATTGATATTTGGCATAATTGAAATCCATGTTAAGTCTATATTGTTAACAAGAATTATATGATGACATATGTGGTACATAGCTAGGTTAGATTCAAAATCCCTTTTTGCAAGTTTGCATGACTAAAGTAAAAATCATGATTTCATGTTAGAAATATTTATGCCATAAGTATATGTGAATAGATTTAGAATCATGATTAAGATGGATTAATTCTAGTTGAAGTATACTTTTGTATTAGTCACAAAAGTAAGCACCTTTGTAAACATGTAGTAATCTTATAAACATGATTTGCTTATGTTTGATATTATGCCTAAATAAAATATAGGTTTATGTTGTAGTTAAGCCTATGTGTCAATAGTGATATTCTTAACTTAACTACAAGTTTACATGGTTTGATTCATGTCACTTATGCTTTATGACCAAAGTATATGTTACTACTATGCAAGTACACCAGTTTCTATTTTGTAGTTCCAACGTCACATTGCAAGTTCATGCGTTCACATTCCCCTTTTTGTGTATGTAATCACGCTTTAAGCCTCCCCTTTTCGCATGGCTAGGTTGGGCTTAAAAAGGGCTAAGCCCAACATATATATAATAAACGGACGTGTTAAACGGGGGAAAATAACGTTGGGTTAAATTAATTAATAAATGAAAACATAAAGTAGAAGGGCCCAAATTCGAGTATGGGTTGGGCCCATGATTGGTGTAACCTTTACACCATTAACTTAATAATGGGCCGCAAATATTTACATATAAGAAAATAAAGAAGAAAGACAAAATATGTAAATGTAGAACATACGATGTGTTTAACCCGAGGTTGGATTGAGTTGTGATGTAAACCTGCCCGGAACCGCCCGGCTGTCCAGTAGTCACAACAATACCTATCCAATGTGGGTGGTTAAACATGGAGCCCAATAAGGACCCGAGGTTAGACTGAGTTGTGGCGTAAGACTGCCCGGAACCAACCGGCAACAGGCAGCCACAACAATACCTGTCTAATGTAAGAGGTCAAGGCTTTAATAAGACAATTAAAGCTGAGTCAGGATTGTTAGGATTAAGTGGACTAAAGACTTAATCAAAATGGAACATGCTAAACTAAACGGACTGGTGGGGGTTAGGTTAGAAAACACTTAACCAACTTAGCATGTTGGCTAGAGATAGAAAACCTAGTAACGGGGGACCCTTTTCAGCAGTAACCCTAGAAGGTGTATCATGATACCCTGAAACTAGGCAGGGTGGGGCACGATTACTGGGCTGATTGTAAGAGGTCAAATCGACGGCGGTGGTGTAGCAGTGTAGGTTCTAACGGGGTGCGGGCGTGCACACACTCCGGCGCAGAAAAATAAGGCACTGGACACCAGTAGCATACCTGTGCATTCTAGGTTTGTGTCGGGCCGCCACCATGGGACTTGATACACCCCATGGTGGGACCAGCATAGGTAACTACAACATCGGGGGCCGTAAGACACATGTAACTATGCGAGTAGGAGCCGATCATTATAAAATGGATCACTTCACCCTGATTATGGGGTGCCAGTTGGGAACTAGTTTATATGGGTTCAGAGATTAACATGGGGTACGATAGTATATTCGACCCTAGATAACTTAACTAAGTTTATAGTGCTTTCCCACTTCTTGTTTATACTTATCATACCCAGTTCTTTATTCATAGACAGAATAGTCCTAGACTTACTCAGGCTTTATGTCTGACTCTACTTTTCTTTCGTCTTCTTTTCTTCCGTTTCCCCCCCCCCCCCCAGGTCCACAGGGAGGAAACACTGCAGCTTGACCAGCCTTAACATCCAGCTTGAAGAAGAGAAATGTATTGCTTGGACTTTTTCGTTTTGAACTATGGCTTTGGACAACCACTATGGGGCTTTTGCAGTTTATCTATGTATTATTTATGCTTCTTCAAAAAATGTAATCAAGACAGATTATGAAAATGTTATGTTATGTTTTTGGAAAGGATGTAAGACAATCATGGTGATGTTGTTGTAACACGTATTTGCTTTTATGAAATAAATGTTGTTGTTTTTCCGCTGTTTACAAATATGTGTTCTTATATCTGTCTTGTATATCTGTGACTTATACTTATAAACCCCCACCAAAATTAGGGCATTCCCTTTGAGAGTGACCCTAACGGAGGTGGGGTGTTTCAATCACTCCCCAAAGTGGCAACCCGATACAACCAACAATGCATGGCTTATACCTACACGATGCAACGTCTTACCTACCAACCCGGGCCCACACATGCATATGAACCCGTTGGACTTGCGTTGCCACCGCTAACCCGTTTTGGCCTCTTACAGTCAAGCCCAGTATGCGTGTCCCGTCCTCGACTTGGGTCGAGCCCACAAAGATACGTATGAGTTACTGGTTGAAATGGGCCCCCATCACTTGACATAAGCTATCCACCTAAGCTTGGTCCCCTCTAGTACATCCTAGTTAACCCACTTCTTATTCATGTAAACATGTTTCAATTTTGGTTAAGTGTTTCTAA
The DNA here is from genome assembly GCA_030737875.1 of Allium sativum. Lineage (NCBI taxonomy): Eukaryota > Viridiplantae > Streptophyta > Magnoliopsida > Asparagales > Amaryllidaceae > Allium > Allium sativum. Next base: position 634,720,669 of record CM060918.1, read on the forward strand.
TCGTATTTCCAAATGCCACCCAAGGCACCCACTAGATTCCACATGCCACCCAAGGCTCCCACTTAACTGCCTCATGTCCCACTACATGTTTATCTGGTTAAGTGTTTCTTAATTCATTAAGACTGTAACCCCGTAAATACCTCTCACATTAGACTAGCATTTGTGGCAGCTGGATTTGCCGGGCGGGTCCGGGCAGTCTTACACCACAAAAGAGCCTAACCTCATGTCTTTACTATTGTTACGTATTTAATTTATGCCGAAGACCTCTCACATTAGACTGGCATTTGTGGCAGTTGGATTTGTCGGGCGGGTCGGGGCAGTCTTACACACAAAAGAGCCTAACCTCGTGTCTTAGACGATTAATTACTCCAAATTAATCATTCCCCTATTTGAATTACTTTCCCTATTCAAAAATCAATCAATTCCAAATTTAACGATGTCCATAATTGACTCAATTATGTCCATCCATTTATGGTATGTAAAATTTTACCAATTTTCACCACAACTTATTTTGTGCCTTTTAAGGCATTTATACCAATTAAATATTTTATTATTATCCCCTTTACCCCAGGTTGTGCGTTTGTTCGTTTAACGTAAAATATACGTTAGACTCGAATAGTATAACTCATGGAATAAAGGGAAAACATCACAATATACACATAATGAAAACATAGATCTAAACATAGGGATGAACTTGCATATGTGAATGATGTTCTACATCCAAAACTTGCATAGGCCAAAGTTACAACTTGCATAAACAACATATATCATGGATCCAAATCTAAAGGTGTGAACTTGCATAAATCATGTATGTCATAGATCTACATCTAAAGGTGTAAAATTGCATAGGCAATAACCCTAAACTTGCATAACATGATTCATACCCCAAACTCATATATTTATAGAAACTTGCATATGTGATTTATGCATCATAACAATGGTGTAAACTTGCATCTAACATGTAAAATATCATGTAGAATTTAGCATATAACTCACACATATCATAGCCTAACTTTTAATCAAATTTTCACATAAACTAGATGTCATAACCATGTAAGGTCACATATAATTTTACCTAACTTGTATATGATTCATGTTCACAAAAAAATCTAAACTTGCATACATATGATTTATCATATAATCAACATAACCAAACTTAGCATATGTACAACATGATGATTCAACTAGACATAGGCTAATCATAGAATTACAACATGGGTGATAGCATCATAACTTTACATCGTAAATGATAGCATCATAACATAATGTCATAGAGATTTCAACACAATTCTACAACATAATTACATCATATGATCAATAATTCACATCACATCCATACAATCCGCATCATAATTTAATCCAATTAAATTACTAATTATTTTATTGAAACTATCGAACTCACAACTCAAAAGCGGTCTTGAGTTCTGAATTCTGATTTCTGAAGTTGTATTAGCTCTCCTTTGAAGAAGATTCGCAGTTAGGGTTGAATAGAACTGATTTGATTTGTTGTTCTTCCTCTCTAATTGGTGGCGGCTACTCTAGGGTTCAAGACGACAGCATGACGGCCATAGTTTTAGTTTTAATTATGATTTAGGGTTTAAGTCTATGGGTCTTTTTATAGAGTTTTGAATTAATTTAAGCCGTCGGATGATCTTAGGGTTAATCAAAACCATTTAATCGGGATAGGGTGACACCTCAGCCCTAATGACTCAGCATGGAGTCAGAAAGGACTCAACAACATGAGTCAGACTGAACCAGAAAGCTGTGCAGGCCTACTGCCTCGGCCTAGGCGCACTTGGCAGGTGCGCCAGTGCAAATTTGTACTGGCGCACTTCCCAAGTGCGCCAGTGCAATATTTTTTTCATTTTTCCAGCAATCTTCGTTCGTCCATAACTCCTTTATCCGGTACCCGTTTCCCGCAAAGTCGGACTCTATTTCAACCAGAATTCCGAGACGAACACAATGGCGCAACCCAATTCCCTTAATTCTCAAGTCTGAGATTAATTATTCTTTAATTTAGTTAATTCGATTATTCAAAAATTCGGGGTGTTACAAACACCCTGAATTTTCGGTTAACATTAAATTAACAAATTAAGGTATAATTAATTCTAAATGAAAGAATTTAGGGAAATGGGTTACGCTCTTGCATTGGTCTCGGAATTCTGCTTGAGATAGAGTCCGAGTTTGTGTAAATCGGACTCCATATGAAGGAGTTATGACCTCCGGAAGTTTCAGAATTCAATTTAAATTTCAAACAGCTCAGAATTCGGTTTAAATTTCAAAAACAGACCCAAACTGGGCTAGGCGGGAAAATTCCCGCCCAGGAACCTGGTCGACCTGGGTACCCAGGTCGACCAGGGGGTCGACCTGGGGGTCGACCTGCCCAGTCGACCTGGTCAGGTCCTGGTTGGCCTGGTCGGGTTCTGGTCGAATTTCTGTGCTCTGGTGTGTCACTAGGGCTGCTTTATCACTTTCTGATTGGCTCCTCTTGGTTTGTATGGTCTGGATTCACACTATGACCATATGACGGCTCAAATCAATCTGAAATTCTATAAATACAACCCAAAACTCAACCTCAATTCACACAAATAAAATAGAATTAGAGCCGTCATGCTGCTGGGAGGAAACTAGGAGTAGCCGTCGATTGGAGAAAGCTTAGAGACGAACAAATTCTAATTCAATTAAGAATCAAAACAACGTTTATCTACCTAAAGGAAAGCATTGCAAATTCAGAACTCAGAAACCAGAACTCAAGTTCATCATTCGTTGTAAGTTTAGTTATGTTTTGGGATGCGAATCAAAATCGATGTCATGCCTTGGAAATAAATTGAAAATAGAACGATGTTTATTATGTTATATGTGGAATTCAATGATATTGATCTATGTCCATGGTTCTATTTTTTTATCATGTTGAATAGGGAATTAATGGATAAATCTATTCATATGTATATGAACTTGGAGTATAACCTGTTATGACAAGTTGTGTAGTTTATCATGTTATGCAAGTTTTAGGTTGTAAAATCCTATCACATATGTGACCAAATGTTAGTTCACATGTTTATGTGTATATGTTAAACCTATGCCATAATTTAAGTTCACACTTATTCATATGCTTGTGATTGATTTGCAAGTTCACATATATATGTAAGATGATTTAGTATGTGTTGTAAATTCACATATATGTAAGTTGATTTAGTCTATGTTGCAAATTCACATATATGTCTATGATGCAAATTCACATATATGTATGTGGCGTAGTCTACGTTGCAAGTTCACACTCATGACATTAATGATAACTATTTTGCAAGTTCACCCCTATTGTGTTCATATTGACTATGCCAAAAATGCCAAGTTTACACCTATGTCATGTTTATGTTAATGGATTTCTTTATGCAAATTTTGTGTATGCTAAATTAGGCTAAGTTTTTAGCCTAATATTATATGTCAAAAATCATGCGAGCGGAAAATTAGGCTAAGATTGTTAGCCTAATATTTAGACGGGGTGACGTTGGGAAAAATTGGTAATTATAGGAAACTTGACATAAATGGGTGAAAAATCACACAGATAATTTATGGCTTGAAACGGTATACATTATAAACCTAAAAATAATGAGTTTGGAAAGTGGGCCATAACATTTAATTGCTAACAAACTTACATATAAGAATAAAAGAACAAATATGTAAATTTAGAAAATACGAGTATGCTTAACCCGAGGTTGGATTGAGTTGTGATGTAAACCTGCCCGGATCCGCCCGGCTATCCAGTAATCACAACAATACATATCCAATGAGGGAGGTTAAGGCATTAAGCCCAATAAGGACCCGAGATTAGACTGAGTTGCGGTATAAACCTGCCCGGAACCGACCGGTTGTCCAGTAACCGCAAAAATACATGTCTAATGTGAGTGGTCGGTGCTTTAATGAATAAATTAAAGCTAGAATGAGGATGGTAGGGTTAAGTTAACTAAAATACTTAACCAATTCAACATGTTAACTAAACTGATGGGTGGGGTTAGGTTAATACAGACACTTAACCATTTAACATGTTTGACTAGAAAACCCTAGTAACGGGGACCCATTTCAGCAGTAACCCAACTAGGTATCATGGTACCCTGAAACTAGGCAGGGTGGGGCACGATTACTGGGCTGATTGTAAGCGGTCAAAAGCGACGGCAGTTGATGTAGTAGTGTGGGTTCTAATGGAGTGCGGGTGTGCACACACTTCGGAGTAGACAAACAGGGCATTGAGTACCAGTAGTATAAACTATGCATTCTAGAATTGTGTCGGGCAGCCACCATAGGACCTGATACACCCCATGGTGGGACCAGCATAGGAAACTACAATCAAGTGGGTCGTATGACACATATGTTTATGCGAGTAGGAGCCGATCTTTAGAAAGGGGATCACTTCACCTTGATCATGGGGTGCCAATTGAGACAGTGCAAGTAGGTGCAGAGAAGTAATAGTGAGTGCGTTTAGTATAGTTAGTATTTCCTGCCATATCTTATCCTATATTCTGGTATCGTCCTGTTCTCAGTTTATACAAGTCATGATCTTTTTATTGTTCTCATGCTAGAATTATAACTAGACTTACCAGACTTATGTCTGACCCATTTTCCTTTCGCTTTCTTTTCTTCCGTCCCCCCTCCCCCCTAGGTCCACAGGGAGGAAACACCTCAGCTTAGTCATATTTTTCATCCAGCTTGAAGAGAGAGAATGTATTGCTTGGATCTCTTTCGTTTTGGGCTATGGCTTTGGACATTCTATGGGAATTTATGCAGTTTAAATTTTGTTTCATGCTTCTTTAAGTTTTAAATCAAGACAGTATTATGGTTGTAATAATTGGAAGTTTGTTTTGAGGCAACAATGGAAATGTTTTGTGTGAACACGTATTTATGGAATGAATGTCTGTTTGTTTTCTGTTGCTTACATATGTATGTTTTTATATCTGTCTTGTGTTTTATCTGTGGCTTTTACTTAAAAACCTCCACCGAAGTTAAGGCATTCCCTTTGTGAGTGACCTTAATAGAGATGGAGTGTTTCGCTTGGTATCAGAGCACAGGTTTACCAGATTAGATAAAGGTTTTTGAAACTATTTTCAAAAAGAAGTTTAAAGAAGCATTTTTTTTTTCGAGAAAAAGTGTTGTTTTTAAAAAAAGGCATAATTCCCCAAAGTCATACGCACTATCTCTCTATCCTTTTGTCTTGAATCTTTCCTTTTTGTTTCAGCATGCCTGGAGATCTTAACCTTCCAGAAGGAGTACCGATACCTGGCTGGTTCCGAAGGTACCTAGAGGCTAGAGCCAATGGTGCGGGCCCAGCAGACATTCCTCCTCCCACAGTGGCAGCGGTTCCTCCTCCTCCTCGTGGAAATACTTTCGCTAAGACGTGTAGAGTCTTCAAGGATATGGGTGGAAAGGACTTTTATGGAATTGAATCCTTTGTAGTAGCAAGGAACTGGCTGAAGGAGACCAAAGATTTGTTCGTCATCTTCGAAGTTGACGACAGGCAAAAGATACAGCTAGCAGTGTGGTTGCTTAAAGACGAAGCTTCTTATTGGTGGGAAGTTACCCATGTTGAGAGGCCAGTGGAAACTTGGGAAGATTTCAGGATGAGGTTTGAGATGAAATTCCTTTCCCAAGCTGAAAGAAGCCTGCAGATGGAGAAGTTCCTAACTCTTAAACAAGGAAGTATGACGATTAAGAAGTACGTCAATCAGTTTAATCAGCTGGCCAGATTTGGGCTGGATTTAGTAAACACCCAACACAAGAAGGCCGTTCGCTTCGTCAAAGGTCTGAATGAGCCTCTACACAGCCTTGCTATGACCCATATACCCATGGGGGCGACTTGTGAAAGCTTGGTGGACATGGCACTGCTACACGTGGAAGATAAAGGCAAGAAAGAGGCAAAGGTGGAAGTGCCTCAAGAAAAGAAAGAGGGTTTGCAGGCTAAGAAAACAGACTTCAAGAAGGGCGGGAAGAACAACAAATCCCGTGAAAAGAGAAGGTGTAATTTATGTGGCATTGTTGGACATATAGCGAAAGACTGCAGAAAGAAGAAGGCGAAGATGAATGGTGGTTGTTTCCATTGCGGTGAGACTGGACACCTGGCTAAGGACTGCCCAAAGAAGCGGGGGCAGGGACAGAAGACTGGATCCACTTCAGGGGGACAGGTTCACACGCTAGTGGCACCTCCGCAGGAACGAGTTAGAAATATTTCTGTAGAAAGTTTAGTTTATCTCTATGATCATCCAGTTCGCACTCTCTTTGATTCTGGCGCATCACACTCCTTTATTTCATCTGCTTTAGTAGAATCTTTGCACCTGACACTAGTATGGTAGAATATCCCAATCCAATTGGGGGCTTAGCTTATTTGTCAATGGTTTGTTTGGATTTGAAAATCTCTATTCTAAGCGTTGAGTTTAGATGTACTGCCTTTGTTTTGGGTTTCTCGGGATATGGATTGATCTTGGGCATGGACTGGTTATCCAGTAATGGTGTCATTCTTGATTGTGAGAAAAGAGTGGTTAGACTCTTGACTCAGCTCGGTAACACTCTAGAAATTTCTTGTAATCCCTTGAATGCTGTTATGCTTAGTTATCTAGAGTCACTTGATGCTTCTGTTGAGAATTTGTAGTCGGTTAGAGTGGTATGTGAATACCCGGATGTCTTTGAATAGGTGAAGGGCTTACCTCCGAGGCGGGAAATAGACTTCCGCATATATCTTGTTGATAATGCAAAGCCCATAGCTTTACTGTTAGACGCATGGCTCCAAAGGAGAGAAAAGAGCTCAGTAAGCAAGTTAAGGAGCTTCTCGAGAAGGGGTTTATAAGGCGAAGTATCTCAGAATGGGGTGCTCCAGTGGTGTTCGCCACCAAAGCAGATGGCTCACTACGTCTTTGTGTGGATTATAGGGAGTTAAACAAGGTAACTAAGAAGAATAGACACCGCTTCCGGAATAGACGATTTGTTTGATCAGCTTGTAGGTGCGTCGGTTTTCTCCCAACTTGATCTGGCTACTGGGTTCCATCAGCTAAGGGTTGCTGAAGATAGCATTGATAAGACGACGTTCAGAACCCCAGATGGTTTCTTCGAGTGGCTTGTCATGCCTTTCGGCTTGACAAACGCACCCGCATATTTCGTAGACCTAATGAGCAGGGTGTTTAGAGAATTCCTCAACAAGTTTGTGTATGTCTTCGTAGACGATATTTTGATCTTCTAAAAGAATGAGGAAGAACATGCTCAGCATCTGAAGGAGGTCATGGATACTCTCCGTGCACATCAGCTAAAAGCGAAATTCTCCAAGTGCTACTTCTGGAGAGAAGAAGTAAGGTTTCTTGGACATATAGTGTCCAAAGAGGGGTTAGCTGTGGACCCCGCGAAAGTAGTGGCAGTGCAAGATTGGAAGGCACCAAGAAATGCAACCGAAGTCTGAAGCTTTCTCAGGCTAGCAGGTTTTTACCGAAAGTTCATTAGAGATTTCGCGAAAATCTCATCCCCACTCACAAGGCTAACAAAGAAGAATCTAGCATTCGTCTGGGATTTGGATTGCGATATTGCTTTCCAACGCTTGAAAAGGGATCTCACAACAGCCCCAGTTCTTACATTGCCAGATGGAAGCAAAATGTTCACAATATACACAGATGCATGCGGAACGGGACTAGGTGCTGTACTGATGCAAGAAGGAAAGGTGGTAGCTTATGGCGGAAGACAATTGAAAGTTCATGAAAAGAACTACCCAACCCACGATCTTGAGTTAGCCGCCATCGTCTTTGCGCTTAAGTCTTGGCGCCATTATCTCCTAGGTGAGAAGTTCGAATTATATACTAACCATAAATCATTGAAGTATCTTTTCTCGTAGAAAGACCTTAACTTGAGGCAACAAAGGTGGATGGAGTTTCTTGTCTCGTATAATTTTGAGATTTCTTATACTCCTGGCAAGGGCAACGTAGTAGCAGACGCCTTAAGCAGAAAGAAGCTAACCTTAAGCCCTCTCTTTGTGGAAAGGCAAAGCTTGGAGTTCATAGCAAGTTTTAACTTCAGACCCTCCATCGACTTTGTACCCGCCTGCTAGCAACATTAGAAGTGCGGCCAATTCTATTAGACTCAGTCGGGGCCGCACAACGCGAAGACCCTCAGCTTGTTGATGTGATTGATAAGTTAATTAGGAGTGAAACTCCCAGTCACCTCAATAGGTACTCCATCGATGATAAGGGTTGGTTGAGGCGAGATAGGAGACTATGCGTCCCACAAGAAAGGGATTTGGTAAAGACGGTTCTCGAGGAAGCACATCATTCCAAGATGACAATACACCCAGGTGGAGACAAGATGTACAAAGACATAAAGAGAGTTTTCTTTTGGAACGGCATGAAGAAGGACGTGGCAGATTTCGTTTCTAAGTGCATGATATGCCAACAGGTCAAGGCGGAACAAAAGAAGTCTAGAGGACTGCTTCATCCTCTAGAAGTCCCACAACGGAAGTGGGATAGCATATCAATGGACTTCATTGATGGGTTGCCTAGGTCAAGAAAGGGCAATACTAGCATTTGGGTAATAGTGGACAGGCTCACAAAAAGTGCCCACTTTATACCTATCAAGAGTAGAAGGACTGCCTCATCTCTAGCATCTCTTTATCTCAAGGAAATAGTTCGACTCCATGGAATACCCTCTAGCATAGTGAGTGACCGAGATCCTATCTTCACGAGCGAGTTTTGGCGGAGTCTGCCAGAAGCTGTAGGCACACAGTTATGCTTGAGCACGGCTTATCACCCCCAAACTGATGGTCAGACGGAGAGGGTGAACAGAGTATTAGAGGATCTTTTGAGGCTGTGCATTCTTGACTTTGGAGGGACATGGGAGGATCATCTCCCTTTAGTGTAATTCGCCTACAACAATAGCTACCAAGCCACCATCAGCATGGCGCCCTTCGAAGCTTTGTTTGGAAGACCGTGCGATCACCAACTTGTTGGTGGGAGTCTACAGACAAGCTTATACTTGGGCCAGACATAATTAGAGAGACTTCAAAAAAAGTAGACTTGATACGAAGGAGAATGAAGACTACCCAAGATAGACAGAAATCCTACGTAGACAAAGGAAGGACCGACCTTGAGTTTGAGGTTGGGGACAGGGTTTTCCTTAAGGTATCTCCTTTAAGGAACGTCGTTCGCTTTGGATCCACAGGAAAGCCAGCACCAATATTCGTAGGACCGTTCCCTATCATCGAGAAGATTGAGAAAATGGCTTATAGAGTAGAGCTGCATGAAAGGTTGGCTGGAATTCACAATGTCTTTCATGTTTCTCATCCCCGAAAATGTTTACATGAGTCTGTGGAAGTGGTGGAGCCAAGCATTCTAGAAGAAGTTGAAATGGAACGAGAAACAACTGTGAGGAAAGTCCCAACTCAAATCATAGGAACTAAAATCAAAAAGGTACACAACCGCGAAGTCAAGCTTGTTAAAGTTCAATGGAGCGATGCCGAGGAAGATGCGACTTGGGAAACTGAGGACAGAATACGCGCTGCCTACCTTTTTCTTTTTTAGGGTACATCTTTGACCTCTCTTTTTCCATAAGTTTATGCTTGTATCTACCTTTTAGTGTATCTTCTCGGTCCTTTTTCTCCTAACTCCTTAGGTAGAAACTAATGGATGTAAACATGTATTTGAAACATGTTATGATTGATGGCTGCAAGTGGTTGCAAGTGGTTGCTCGTGGATGCATATACACACACCCTAGGTATTAGATCGACTAAGTCACTTCCATGTTGCATACGCATATATGTATTCATACTTGTATGTGGTTGGAACTTGATATGTTGTCATATGGATGTTGCATTTGTATGAATGGTTGCGCACTCATGTAGAATTATGAGTAAGGAATTTTTTTTTTTTGCATACATAATGGATTCATGACACTTACATGATTCGCATTAAGGAGGTCAACTGAATCAGTAGGCCACCCAATTTTTGCATTAGATAAGGACATATACACACACTATGCATATGATCATGAAGCATTAGAAGTCATTTAAGGACAATGGACGCCTGTGTTTGTTGGTTGAGTAGATGGACGATTGGATGTTAGGATATACGTTCTTCCAGACTTGAAGATTTCGGGGACGAAATCCTTTAAGGAGGGGAGAATGTAACACCCCGAATTTTTTATTAACATTAAATTAACAAATTAAGGTATAATTAATTCTAAATGAAAGAATTTAGGGAAACGGGTTAAGCCGTTGCGTTCGTCTCGGAATTCTACTTGAGATAGTCCGAGTTTGTGTAAATCGGACTCCGTATGAAGGAGTTATGACCTCCGGAAGTTTCAGAATTCAATTTAAATTTCAAATAGCTCAGAATTCGGTTTAAATTTCAAACACAGACCCAAACTGGGCTGGGCGGGAAAATTCCCGCCCAGGAACTAGGTCGACCTAGGGGTCGACCTGGTGGTTGACCTGGGTACCCAGGTCGACCAGGGGGTCGACCTGGTCAGGTCCAGGCTGGCCTGGTCAGGTTCTGGTCGAATTTCTGAGCTCTGGTGTCACTAGGGCTGATTTGTCACTTTCTGATTGGCTCCTCTTAGTGTGTATGGTCTAGATTCACTCTATGACCATCTAACGGCTCAAATCAATCTGAAATTCTATAAATACAACCCAAAACTCAGCCTCAATTCACACAAATAAAATAGAACTAGTGTCGTCATGCTGCTGGGAGGAAATTAGGAGTAGCCATCAGTTGGAGAAAGCTTAGAGACGAACAAATTCTAATTCAATTAAGAATCAAAACAACGTTTATCTACCCAAAGGAAAGCATTGCAAATTCAGGAACTCAAGTTCGTCATTCGTTGTAAGTTTAGTTATGTTTTGGGATGTGAATCAAAATCAATGTCATGTCTTGGAAATAAATTGAAAATAGAACGATGTTTATTATGTTATATGTGGAATTGAATGATATTGATCTATTTCTGTGGTTCTATTTTGTTATCATGTTGAATTGGGAATTAATGGATAAATCTATTTATATGTATATGAACTTGGAGTATAATCTGTTATGACAAGTTGTGTAGTTTATCATGTTATGCAAGTTTTAGGCTGTAAAATCCTATCACATATGTGACCAAATGTTAGTTCTACATGTTTATGTGTATATGTTAAACCTATGCCATAATTCAAGTTCACACTTATTCATATGTTTGTGATTGATTTGCAAGTTCACATATATGTAAGATGATTTAGTCTGTGTTATAAATTCACATATATGTAAGTTGATTTAGTCTATGTTGCAAATTCACATATATGTCTATGATGCAAATTCACATATATGTATGTGGCGTAGTCTACGTTGCAAGTTCACACTCATGACATTCATGATAACTATTTTGCAAGTTCACCCCTATTGTGTTTATATTGACTATGCCAAAAATGCCAAGTTTACACCTATGTCATGTTTATGTTAATGGATTTCTTTATGCAAATTTTGTGTATGCTAAATTAGGCTAAGTTTTTAGCCTAATGTTATATGTCAAAAATCATGCGAGCGGAAAATTAGGCTAAGATTGTTAGCCTAATATTTAGATGGGGTGACGTTGGGAAAAATTGGTAATTATAGGAAACTTGACATAAATGGGTGAAAATCACACAGATAATTTATGGCTTGAAACGGTATAAATTATATACCTAAAAATAATGAATTTGGAAAGTGGTCCATAACATTTAATTGTTAACAAATTTACATAAAAGAATAAAAGAACAAATATGTAAATTAGAAAATACGAGTATGCTTAACCCGAGGTTGGATTGAGTTGTGATGTAAACCTGCCCGGAACCGCCCGGATGTCCAGTAATCACAACAATACCTATCCAATGTGGGAGGTTAAGGCATTAAGCCAAATAAGGACCCGAGGTTAGACTGAGTTGCGGTATAAACCTGCCCGGAACCAACCAGCTATCCAGTAACCGCAACAATACCTGTCTAATGTGAGTGGTCGGTGCTTTAATGAATAAATTAAAGCTAGAATGAGGATGGTAGGGTTAAGTTAACTAAAATACTTAACCAATTCAACATATTAACTAAACTGATGGGTGGGGTTAGGTTAATACAGACACTTAACCGTTTAACATGTTTGACTAGAAAACCCTAGTAACGGGGACCCATTTCAGCAGTAACCCAATTAGGTATCATGGTACCCTGAAACTAGGCAGGGTGGGGAACGATTACTGGGCTATTATAAGCAGTCAAAAGTGATGGCGGTTGGTGTAGCAGTGTGGGTTCTAACGGAGTGCGGGCGTGCACACACTTCAGAGCAGACAAACAAGGCACTTAGCACCTGTAATATAACCTATGCATTCTAGAATTGTGTCGGGCAGCCACCATGGGACCTGATACACCCCATGGTGGGACCAGCATAGGAAACTACAATCAAGTGGGGCCGTATGACACATATGTTTATGCGAGTAGGAGTCGATCTTTAGAAAGGGGATCACTTCACCTTGATCATGGGGTGCCAATTGAGACAGTGCAAGTAGGTGCAGAGAAGTAATAGTGAGTGCGTTTAGTATAGTTAGTATTTCCTGCCATATCTTATCCTATATTCTGGTATTGTCCTGTTCTCAGTTTATACAAGTCATGATCTTTTTATTGTTCTCATGCTAGAATTATAACTAGACTTACCAGACTTATTTCTGACCCATTTTCCTTTCGCTTTCTTTTCTTCCGTCCCCCCTCCCCCCTAGGTCCACAGGGAGGAAACACCTCAGCTTAGTCATATTTTTCATCCAGCTTGAAGAGAGAGAATGTATTGCTTGGATCTCTTTCGTTTTGGGCTATGGCTTTGGACATTATATGGGAATTTATGCAGTTTAAATTTTGTTTCATGCTTCTTTAAGTTTTAAATCAAGACAGTATTATGGTTGTAATAATTGGAAGTTTGTTTTGAGGCAACAATGGAAATGTTTTGTGTGAACACGTATTTATGGAATGAAAGTCTGTTTGTTTTCTGTTGCTTACATATGTATGTTTTTATATCTGTCTTGTGTTTTATCTGTGGCTTTTACTTAAAAACCTCCACCGAAGTTAAGGCATTCCCTTTGTGAGTGACCGTAGATCTTCATAAACGGAAGAACTGCCAATAAACTTCGGTTTGCAGCCAAAGATGTACTGTGGTTCTGTAGTGGTTGGAATCTACGAATTTCAAGGACTTCTCGCTACTGATCCTTGGGGTGGTTTCTATATGGGATGCAGTAGGAGAATACCTTCGGTTCATCCTATTCCTGGATGACTTGTATGGACGAATGTCTAAAAGAGTATTTTCAAAGGAGTCATGTACGTTGATTTCTTCAAACATATTTATGTTGATGGCGGAGAAGGTTGTACACCTTCTCTTAGCTAAACCACAGAGTATTTTTGTGGACGTCAATTAGTGATATCTGACGGATCTGATGATGTGGCATTCAGAGTGAATGGTGACCAAATGTTCCAAGAGTTAATTCAAACCTCAAGCCTCATCAACCGGGAAATGAAAAAAATCGAGCAGGTAGCAGAGCTATGTGGGTCGCTCCCATTAGGGTGTATAATCACCTATCTAGAGAAATTCCATTTTGCTTCTTTAATCTATTTCGATGCTGTCCCTTTCGGGAAACGGTGGTTTGAGCCCAACTGTTGGTGATTTACATTCGATACACTCAAGAAAAATGAGTGGTCGGTAATGTGTGGGCCGGGTTGCAAAACGTTCTTGTTGAACCCAGTGTATTCGCCTCTAGAGATACACTATCGACAGGTGGTCCCATACCTTGTCATGGTCGGAATCCAATTTCCAATAAGCGCCCGCGGTTTTCATTGTATATTATATGTGGAACATGAGGTGTAAGCATTCCGCTAGATTGATATCTACTTGTATTTAGACACTATTATAATATCAGAAAAGATATTGATTTCAAAAATGTTTTGGGTTATCGTAAGGTAAAAACCGTCCATATTTATGTATGGATTTGATCTTACGATTATCCTTTTCTTTCGAAAAGCTTTTTGAACTTTATAAATCAAGTTGGATGATCCGCCTTAATACTGTGCGAGTTTTTCTCACTTTGGTTCACCAGACTTACCCGGTGTTTTGTAAATGCTTGGGTTAGATCGGGGTGTACAGGTCCAGGTTATCGGATGCTGCAACGTCCAGAGACGACTTGGAGGTGTTCAGGCATATGATATTATATAGCTACCATTCCGCTGTATGTTGTATACAAGGACAGGTTATTATAACTGTCCAGATGTGTGATGTACTCTGATGATTGTAAGTATTTTTTTAAAGCTCTCGATAAAGATTTATTTCTGTATTATACTTTGTTCCGCTGCGATGCGAGACTCTGATTTTGTGTTGTGTTGGTTCTTCTTCGTCTTCTATTCTAATATTTCTTTCTCTCTTATCTCGCCCTCTAATTTCTTTCTAATAACGTTCCAGTGTTTTTGGTGTTTGGAAGGTCAGCATGAGTTACGGTAAATGTATTGATATCGATTTTCGGGGCCAAAAATCCTTGGGTCATTACATGATATTAGTATCAATTATAATTATTCTTAGTAAAGCACATCAAGATTCGCATAAACATTAGCATTAAAAAAATGAAGTAAAATTCATAAATCAAGCACTGAACAATGCAAATTCAATGTCAAAACAAAAAAGAAGTTTAACTGCAGAAAAATACAGCAATCGAGGGAACGTAATAGCCTTATCCTAAATTTGATAGTGATCAGAAAAACAGCTGACTAAGAACTCAAAATAATTGGAAAGAAACGAAGATGGAATAATTACCCACATCAACGATTAGGGGAAAGGGTTACCATTTAACTCATATTGATCCAAATAATTACCAGACAAATAAATCATTCATATTACTGAAGTGCTTTGGTTTTCAATTAAAGCACATGCTTTTGTTTGAAGGCGGCGAGTAGGGTTTCCGATTGGTGGTGGTAGATGTTGATGGAGGAGTGGGAGGACAGGGGAACGGAAGGGAGGACGAGGGAGGTGACTATGGTTTTAGAGGGAATCTGATGTAGGAGAGAGGGGGAGGAGGGAGGAGATCAAGAGGACCAGCTAAAAGTTTTAGGAATTTGGGAATTATGGTTTTGGAGGACGACCAAAATATGAGTTTATGGAAGTCGGATTTGGTTCTGTTATGTTAGAATAAATGGTTATGTACTTTAACGCGGACACTGAAATGTTCTAGTCGTGAACGAGAAGAAAAACGAAAGCGGAAACGAAGATTCGAGAGAAGATTTGTACTTTACGTTTGTAAATTTGAAAATGAATCGTGGAAAATTATTTATGGTAGAGTTACAAAAGATTTTTTTTAAATAAATATAGAAATAAAATTTCATAACTTGATGTTTGCACTTTACAAGTTCAGATTTTTTTTAGCACTTTTACAACATAAATTTTGAATATTATCTAAAGTTAAAACTTTATTAAATTTTTTACTTTTAGAGGCTGAATTTGGTCGTTGTTCAAAAACCATTTAAATACAAGCAGATAGTCTCAACCGTTTTGTCCATTTGTAGTTTAAACTCAATTTCAAATAATAAATGAAGTATACTGTTTATAAAGTGAATTAGCTTGTCGATTGTTGTTAGTTTTTAGAGATATATTATTTGGTATATCGTTATATCCATTTATTTTTATAGTTTAATTTTTTTATCGTTTGTTGTTTGATATTTGAATTTATTTGAAATGAATTTTATAAATATTTTAAAATTATTGTTAGGCAATTTAAGATTATTAAATGTTGTTAAGAAATAAACGTAGTTATCAATTATAATTATTATTATGTAGTAAATAATAAATTATCAAATGTTAATTAGTGAAAATGTGAATTAATTAAATATTAATATTAATTATTAACGACTAGTATAATAATTAATTTTTACAAGTTATAAATAATCATTATTTATTACAAGTTATAAATGATTAATATAATATTATTTATGATTAATTATTAATCATTAATAAATAATATAGTATTATTAATGATTAGTAATTATTAATGTCATATTATAGTTAAAAGCAATAATATAAGTTATATAACATCATTGAATGAAATCTAATATGTATACAATAATATAAGGAAAACATTATTTAAAACTTTATTTTACAGCTATTTGGGTAGACATTGTAGATATTATTACTTTTACAATGATGTTATAAATAATATAATATTATTGTTAATAATTATTATTTATGATTAATTATTAAATATAATATTTTTAATGACTAATAATTAAATATTAAAAAATAATATAATATTATTAATGAATAGTAATTAGTAAAATAATATTATAGTTAATAATTGGCAATATATGATTAATGGTTAATTATTAAATTATAAAACATAATCTGTACTAATTTTACGGAAGTACTGTAATTATTAGTTATTGACTATCGAAAATTGGCACCTATTACAATGAATATTTTATGACCATTGTAAAATAGACATCAATTACAATGGGCATTCCGTGAGGCTTGTAAAATTAACATCTATTACAACAGGCCAAAAATGCAGTTGTAATAGCACTCTATTACAACGTGCAGTTTTTACATGTTGTAAAAAGAGCGTTGTTAAGGATATCTATTACAACTGTCCAGAAATAATCGTCGTAATAGCATTCTATTATAACGGGCAGTCTATGCCCCTTATATAGGCATCTATTACAACAGTACAGAAAGTGACCGTTGCGTGCGCCCGTTGTAAAATGGACGTTGTAATAGGGTATTTTTGTTGTAGTAAAGTTATTTAATTTGTAATTCTAACGTGATTGAAATTTACGGATTTCAAGGACTACTCGCTACTGATCTATAGGGTGATTCCTAGGATGTAGTGGGAGGGTGTCTTCGGTTTGTCCAGTCCCAGGACAACTTGTATGGATGAATGTTTGACAAAGTAATTTTAAAGAATGACATACATTGATTTCTACAAACATATTCTATTAGTGGAAGAGAAATTTATTCTTACTGCTTAGACACCCAAAGTATTTTTGTAGATATCAATTATGATTTGATGGATCTGACAACGTGAGATTCAAAATGAAGGATGAGCAGATGTTATAAAAAGAAGATTTAAACTTCAAGCCTCATCAACCGGGAAATGGTATAAAATCGGGTAGGTCATGTAACATCCAGGAATTTTAGTTAAAAATGATAAAATGAGAATAACTAAATTAAATATTCAGAATTAAGAAAAACATATTGTACCATTGTGTTCATCTTAGAATTTTGGTTCAGATAGACTCCGAGTTTGTGTATAAAGGACAACGATGAAGAAGTTATGAGCTTTGGAAGTTCGTATACATATAAGGTTTGTAATGTATATATAAAAAATATTAGAAAAATCAAATTTTCAACGTGGGAAGGCTGGGCGGGAAGGAGACCCATTAGGGGTCGACCCCTACTCTTGGGTGTCGACCCTAAGGTCGACCTCCCTGGATATGGGGCAGATTCATTTGTACTAACATGGACTGCTTTCTGGACCTAATTCACTTCTGGACACCTATAAATAAGATTGTAGAGCCTAGCCTAAATCTCATATTTTCGGAGGGGTTGTCCGGACTTTGCCATTTTTCTTCCTCCTCAAATCTCTTCAGCAAATAGAATAACTAGTCTTTGGAAGTTCTAATCCAAGATCTTGAGGAAGGGAATACTATAGCTATAAACAGGTATTCGTAATTCATATCGAAGTAAGGTAAATTCTTGGATATGGTCAATTTAATTTTCTCCTCTTTCTTCTCTTTTTCTTTTAGTTGAGAATTCAGGATCCTTGGTTGTTTAAGGTCTAAATCCAGTTCGGGGAACCATGGAATGCTAGATCTGGACCACATTCAGGAATTGGAAAGCAATTAGGTAAGTGGATTTAAAGTATACCTTTTTGATAATAGTATATTTATCGTTTGACATTCCCCGTTAATATGCACTGTAAATCTGCTAGAGTATTAATATGTTGAAATGTTTATATTTTGAAATGTTAATAGGTTGAAATGTTAATATGTTGAAATGTTAATATGTTGAAATGTACAAACCTGTTAAAATATGTGGAAACGATTACTGTTGTATACATACGTGTTCTAATTACATGTTAATCTGTAGCATATTCTATACTTGAAACCTTAACTGTAAGAATTGGGATAATTACATGTTAATTTGTTAGAATGGAATAATTACATGATTTTATGATTACATGTTATTTTAAAATGAAGTTAATTACATGGTAGGAAGAACATGCGACGTGATAATCAAATAATGGACTTAATATGATATTAAGTATGACATATAAAAATAGATTACAGTAAAATTTGGAAGAATGAATATGCCTAAATTTATAGTTAATAGAAAGTTAAAATCGCGCCTAGACACGAGGTTAAATTCAACTTGTGGTAGATGTCTTCGTGGAACCGCCCGGCAAATCGAGCATCCACAAGTTGTTAATTTAATGTGAGGGGTCTAGTGTGTAAATATACATGTAACGGTGCTAAGACACGAGGTTAAGTCAGCTTGTGAAAGAAGTCTGCCCAAAACCGCCCGGCATATCCAACGTCCACAAGTGGTTAGCTTAATGTGAGAGGTCTAGTGCAAAAACATGTATATGAATATATGTGTATAAAAGGATAGTAATAAATGGCACTAATTGTGATAAATGGAAATGAATAGAAAATGAATGAAAGGGACAGCAGTAAAAGAAGTGGGATAAACATGGAATGATAATAATCTGTTATTGATAAATTTGAAGGGGAAAAAGGAAAGATAATAGGTAGGCTTGTCCTAGGGACAAGTGGAAATTATAACTTAGATTACAATAAATGATAAATAAAATGGAATAACTTGTGTAATGAGATAAGTTGTACTTAATTGTAAATTAAGTTATTTGTAAAATCGAGAGTCTGAAATCTACCGATAAGAATAGCATAAGAAAACTTATCAGTAAACATTAGTTAAGAGAACTAAGTTAATAAGTAAACAACGACAAGTTGTATTAACAGTGTAAGATGGAATTATGATTAAATAAGAAAGAGCGAGGTGAATATATAGGATGAAATAAGTTATATTTAATCATAAATAACAAGTGACATATTAAACAGAAAATAGGTGAATTAAGTTGAAGTATATTTAATTACATATTAAGTAGAACATGTTATTGTAACTATAGAATCAGACAATGAATAATATAAAGAGATTGTAGATTACTGTAACAACCCGTATTTTTGAATAACATGTTATAACATAAAAGGAGGCAGAATTAAACTGTAAAATCTGAATCAAGGGAAACGGGCTATGCCATTGCGTTCGTCTCGGAAAAATACGCGAAATAGAGTCCGAGTTTTCGAAAATCGGAGTCCGTATGACCAAGATATGGCCTCGCGAAGTTTCACGAAAAATTCCCAAATTAAAGTATACTTAATTAAGTGAAATGGGTTGCGCAGAGAAATATATATATATTGATATATATATATATATATATAATTGAAAATTAAATAAATAAATATGCAAAAATGTTCAAAACAGAGAATTGGGAGAGGGGAATAACCGAACCAGCTGATTTTTGAGGTCGACCCGAGCCCGCTGGGTCGACTAGGGGTTAATCCAGGGTGTTTGGCTGTCAACCCGTGGGCCGATTCGCTCAAATGCAGATTTTGCATTTGGATGGTTCTCATGGTTCATCTTTAATCTAAAGGCCCTAGATGGTTCCTACACTTGACTTCTTCCCCAAGACATGCTTTGATGGCTTGGATTGAATCTAGGTTTAATCCTATGGCCTAAAACACTTGCCTACTCTATAAATAAGACCCTAACCTACCCTAAATCATCATTATTCATTCATACAACTAAACTATGGCAAAATCAATCCTCTCATGGCCTCCACTCTCTTCATAAAATTCCTAAATCAAATTTCTAAGAGATTTCCATGCGTACAAGTGTATTTAGGCTTGTATGATCCTCTTTAGCTTGCATTAAAGTCTTGTTTCTCTATTGGCATCATAAAGGAGGAGTCTTGATCAAGTTTGCTTGCATTTTGGGGTTTTAATTTGTTGCATAAGGGGTTTCTTACATTTGCTATACTCATTTGAGTCCACATAAGCATTGTAAGCCTATTTCTACTCTTGTATTTTAACTATGAAGTTAATATGTTATGTTGCAAGTTGAGTTTGGGGTTAATCATGATATGTGCTTTGATCTTATGATTTTATGCATAAGCTTACTCTATGCATGTTAGTAAAGTCATTACCTTGGCTTTATGCATAGAAAGATGTGATCTTTGTTTGGAAATGTTGCATGATGCAACTTTGAAACTCTCATAAACCTTGTATTAACATGCATATAATGTTATATGCATGTTACTAGTCCTTATCTCATGCTATCTATGGCCATGTTCCGCCTATTTGCCAAGTTTGATGTTATGCATGCATATGAACCTTATGCAAGTTGAAACCATGTTATGCATGCATATGAACACTATGCAAGTTAAAATGATGTTATGCATGCTTAGGAATATTTTGCAAGTTGATAACATGATATGCAAGTTTGTGATCACATCTTTGTCTCATATGCCACCATGTTTAACTTGTGGCTCCAACACCTTTATGTCATGATTTTGCCAAGTTCCCTCTTTCTATCCTTTATGCGCTATTGCGATATGTAAGCGAGGGGATTGCGTTTGGGGTTGGGTAAACTTAAAAGACATAAAAACGTAAGCTTGGGAATTTACCTATTAAGTTAGGTCTACCCATTGGGAATTTACCTATTAAGTTAGGTCTACCCAATTGCTTGAAAATTTGTAATGTGTTTTGGAAACATGATGGACATGACACTTAGAAAACATGAGGATGGCCAACTCGAGGTTGGGTTGAGCTTGTAGCATAAACCTACCCGGAACCGACCGGCTTAACTAGTGGCTACAAGCAATAGGACCCAATGTGAGTAGTTGGTCATGTTGCACGTGAAACCCGAGGTTAGACTAAGTTGTGGTGTAAACCTACCCGGACCCGCCCGGCCTAACTAGTAACCACAACAAGGTCTAATGTGAGAGGTTGGGTGCATTAAATTAATTAATGCCACATGGTAGGGTTAAGTCATGGACCGCTTGAATACTTAACCAATTAAACACGATGGGTTGATAGGGTTAAGTCATGAACCTTGGGTACACTTAACCAACTTGGTACTTGGATGAGTTGGGTTAACCACGTTTAACCCATTAAGGAAACCCTATTTACGTGGTTCTTTGCACCAGTAACCCTCTTAGTTGTATCATGATACCCTAGGGACTAGGCTAGGGTGGGGCACGATTACAGGGATGACATGTAAGCGACCAAGACGACGGCTGTGTAGGTGCGCCGGTGTAGGTTCAGGCGGGCCATGGTCGTGCACATGGTCCGGAGTTGAAAAAGCAGGCACGGGCACCAGTAGGTTTAAACTGTGCGTGCTTGGTTTGTGTCAGTGGTTGACATCCTAGGACTTGATACACCCTAGGGTGGACCTAGCACAGTTTAGCTACACTTCGTAGTTGGGCCGTATGACACCGACACTTGACGAGTTAGGCTTTAGGAGAGCCGATCAACTAGACCGTGCTAGTTGGACCTTGGTTTAGGTCATTCATGATGTTGGGCCAAACTTGGGCCTGGGGATCACTTCTTGTTTACACTTGACATGACTTGTGATACTAGTACACTTGGTGCAAACCTCAACCTTGTATATGCGGTGCCACACTTGATCTATCTTGTTGACTTTTTCCATGCCAGTTATCATCCTATGACTCATCCTTGTTTACATATACAGTTAACTTTATTAGTTGTTGTACAATAGTAGGTAGGACTTACCAGTCTTTTGACTGACCCATTTTCTTTCGCCTCTTTTCTTTCGTTTCCCCCCCCCCCCAGGTTTACAGGGCGGGAATACCAGTACTTAGCTTGGATCTTAGCTGCTTTTCCTGGATAGCTCATGTATGCTTTGGACTTGAGCTCGCTATGGTTTTCTACCTTGGGGATAGCTACTTTATGTTTTCCTTTCCAGTTTCCAGTTTTATGTTTCTAGACTTTGTTTATGGAAAATAATGATCAAGTACTGTGTTGTAACTTAACTTATGGTTTTGATATGCTAGTTTTTATCCGCTGCTATATTTACTCTGTTTTTTTTTTACTTATATGTTCTGTCTTGTGATATCTGCATGCATGTTTACCTTGTTTAAACGCCCCTCCAAAGTCAGTGCCCTTGCAAGAGTGGCACTGGCGGAGGTGGGGTGTTACATTTGGTATCAGAGCATAAGGTTTACAAGATTGGAGCAAAAAGGGTTTTAAAGTTACTTTTAAAAGCTATTTTCAAAACCAATTAAGTATTTTCCAAAGAAAAGTCTAGTTTATTTTGAAAGGCTATCCCCCAGAGCCATAAGCACTATCCTTCGTTTCCTCGTTCTAAATCTATCTTTTCCTTTTTTTTTCAGCATGGCCGATCTCAATCTTCCTGAGGGAGTCACCATTCCCGGATGGTTCCTGAGGTACTTGGAAGCTAGGGCCAACAATGCAGGTCCAGCAACCACTCCCACTATCACTGAGGTTCCACCCCCTCCTCCTCCTCCTCAGCAACCACAAGCCGATTTCGCCAAGGTTTGCAAGGACTTCAAGGCAATGGGTGGCAAAAAATTTATTGGGACGGAGACTTTTGTGGAAGCAAGAAATTGGTTGAAGGAGACCGAAGATCTCTTTTCCATCTTTGATATAGAGGACCGTAGAAAGGTTCTGTTGGCGGTTTGGCTACTAAAGGAGGAAGCTTCTTATTGGTGGGAGGTCACCAGTGCTACTAGGCCCGTAGAAACCTGGGCCGACTTTAGGGCAAGGTTTGGGCTTAAGTTTTTATCGTCTGCGGAGGCAAATTTGCAACTAGAGAAGTTCATAGCCTTGAAGCAAGGAGACATGACGGTGAGAGAATATGTGAATAAGTTCAACCAGCTTGCCCGATTCGGTTTGGACATGGTCAATACTCCCGAGAAGAAGGCTCTACGTTTTGCACGAGGGTTAAATGAGCCATTACAAGGTCTAGCCATGTCACACATACCCATGGGGGCCACTTTCGAGAGCCTAGTAGACATGGCATTGCTGCAGGGAGAGGATAAGAATGGGAAGAAAGAAGTCAAGCCCAATGAGACTCAGCCTAAGAAGGCAGACTCCAAGTGGGGAGGGAATCAGAGCAATCAGAACAACAAGAACAACAAGAACAATAAGGGCAACAAGAACAAGGCAAAGGACACAAGAAAGTGCCACTTCTGTGGGATTGTTGGGCACGTGGCCAAGGACTGTAGGAAGAAGAGAATGAAATTGGGTGGATGCTTTCATTGTGGAGAGACGGGACATTTTAGTAAGGATTGCCCTAAGAAGCAGGGGCATGGACAAACTCAGCGCGCAGGTTCATCTGGAGGGCAAGTGCATGCTCTCAACACCACTCCAGTTCAGGACCGAGGTACTATTTCTGTGGAAAGTCTTGTTTATATTTCTGGTTTTCCTGTTCGCACTTTGTTTGATTCTGGCGCATCACATACCTTTATTTCTTCTGATGTTGTTGGAAGTTTGCACCTAAGTACTAGTCTTGTTGAGGATCCCGTTAGTGTTTCAAATCCGATTGGGGGTTCAGCCCATTTATCTATGATCTGTATGGATTTGAGGATTTCTATCTTGACCGTAGAATTCTCGTGTGATGCTTATGTTCTCGGGTTCACGGGATACGGGTTGATCTTGGGCATGGATTGGTTGTCCCGCTATGGAGCCATTCTCGATTGTGAGCATAGGGTGGTGAGACTCATGACTCACCTGGGTAATACCCTAGAGATTTCTTGCAACCCAGTAGATCCCGTCATGCTATGTTATCTTGAATCTCTTGACTCGTCCATCGATGATCTGCAATCTGTAAGGGTGGTTCGAGAATACCCTGATGTCTTTGAAGAAGATAAGGGGTTACCCCCTAAGCGAGAGATAGATTTCCGCATTTATCAGGTTGATAATGCTAAGCCAGTCTCCTTACCAGTTAGGCACATGGCCCCGCGTGATAGGAGAGAGCTCAGTAAGCAAATCAAGGAGCTACTTGAGAAGAATTTTATTAGGCGAAGCATTTCTGAATGGGGTGCTCCTGTAGTGTTCGCTACTAAGGCGGACGGCTCGCTTCGTCTATGTGTTGATTATCGAGAGTTGAACAAGCTGACCAAGAAGAATAGGCATCCATTACCGAGGATAGATGACCTCTTCGACCAGCTTGTTGGTGCTTCTGTTTTCTCTCAGCTTGATTTAGCCACCGGATTTCATCAGCTTAGAGTGGCCGAAAACAGCATTGATAAGACTGCATTTAGGACTCCAGACGGATTCTTTGAATGGCTTGTTATGCCATTCGGCTTGACTAATGCACCCGCCTACTTCGTAGATTTGATGAGTAGGGTGTTCAGGGAGTTCCTTAACAAGTTTGTTGTTGTCTTCGTGGATGATATTCTGATCTTTTCAAAAGACGAGGAAGAACATGCTAGACACCTCAAGGAAGTGATGGATACGCTTAGAGGCCATCAGTTGAAAGCCAAGTTCTCCAAATGCCACTTTTGGAGAAAGGAAGTCCGATTTCTTGGGCATATAGTTTCTAAGCAGGGTATAGCTATGGATCCCGCGAAAGTGGTTGCAGTTCAAGACTGGAAGACTCCTAGGAATGCAACCGAAGTGCGAAGCTTTCTCGGTCTGGCAGGCTACTATAGGAAGTTCATTAGAGACTTCGTTAAGATTTCGGCCCCTCTCACTAGATTGACGAAGAAGAACTTAGTCTTTGCATGGGACTTAGAGTGTGAGCTTGCTTTTCAAAGGCTCAAAAGGGCCCTTACCACAGCTCCAGTTTTGGCATTACCCGATGGCGGTAAAATGTTTACCGTGTATACCGATGCATGTGGCACGGGGTTAGGCGCTGTTCTGATGCAGGAGAGAAGAGTGATATGTTATGGGGGTAGGCAACTTAAAGTTCATGAGAAGAACTACCCCATTCATGACTTGGAGTTAGCGGCGATTGTCTTTGCACTCAAGTCCTGGCGCCACTATCTTTTAGGCGAAAGGTTTGAGTTGTATACTGATCACAAATCACTCAAGTATCTCTTCTCGCAGAAAGATCTGAATCTTAGGCAGCAAAGGTGGATGGAATTCTTGGCATCATATGACTTCGAGATAGCTTATACCCCTGGCAAGGGTAATGTTGTGGCTGATGCACTAAGCAGAAAGAGGTTGACCCTAAGTCCTCTATTCGTTGAGATGAAGAATTTAGAGTATGTGGCAACCTTTGATTTCTCTTTGGCAATTGAGTCGATGACCGGTTCATTAGCATCTCTGGAACTCAGACCTACCCTTCTTGATCAAGTTGGGGCTTCGCAGAAAGAAGACCCTCAGATAGTTGAGATTATGGATAAGCTGATTCGAGGAGAGACGTCTAGTCATCTCGCTCGATATTCTATTGATGACAAGGGTTGGTTGAGGAGAGATGGAAGGTTATGTGTTCCAGTGGTAGGAGATCTAGTAAGAAAAATTCTTGAGGAAGCGCATCGCTCTAAGTTGACTATACATCCAGGCGGAGATAAGATGTATAAAGATATGAAGCGTATTTTCTTTTGGCCTGGGATGAAGAAGGATGTGGCAGAGTTTGTTTCTAGATGTATCATTTGCCAGCAAGTTAAGGCCGAGTCGAAGAAGCCCGGTGGGCTATTGCATCCTCTAGACGTTCCACTTTGGAAGTGGGAGAGTATTTCCATGGATTTTATTGATGGGCTACCAAGGTCAAGGAAAGGGAATACGAGCATTTGGGTTATTGTGGACAGACTTACGAAGAGTGCTCATTTCATTCCGGTAAAGAGCAAGAGGACCGCATCTTGGCTAGCGTCTGTATATCTTCGTGAGATTGTGAGACTTCATGGAGTCCCTTCTAGTATAGTCAGTGACCGTGACCCAATCTTTACAAGTCAGTTCTGGAATAGCTTGAAAGAAGCCATGGGCACGAGGTTGAATCTAAGTACTGCTTATCACCCACAGACGGACGGTTAAACCGAAAGGGTGAATAGGGTACTCGAGGATCTGTTAAGGCTTTGTATTCTGGATTTTGGTGGTACTTGGGAAGACCATCTTCCTCTTGTTGAGTTTGCATATAATAACAGTTATCAAGCAAGCATAGGGATGGCACCATTTGAAGCTTTATATGGGAGGCCGTGCAAGTCGCCTACATGTTGGTGGGAGACTACAGATAAGCTTATACTTGGGCCTGATATGATCAGAGATGCATCCGAGAAGATTGAGTTGATTCGAAGACGGATGAAAGCGGCCCAAGACCGACATAAATCCTATGCTGATAAGCGAAGATCTGATTTGGAGTTTGATGTTGGAGATATGGTTTTCGTGAAGGTTTCTCCTTTGCGGAATGTGGTCCGATTTGGAGCCGTTGGGAAGTTAGCACCGAGATTTGTTGGACCCTTCCCTATTATAGAGAGGATCGGGCAGATGGCTTATAGAGTGAAATTGCCCGAGAAGCTTGCCGGAGTACACGATGTTTTTCATGTCTCGCATCTCCGGAAGTGTTTACATGAGTCAGCAGAGGTTGTTGAGCCAAGTGTTCTGGAAGATGTGGAAGTGGAGAAAGAAGCTACTTTGAGGAGAGCTCCGATTCGTATCTTGGGGACGGAGACCAAGAAGCTAAGGAATCGAGAGGTCAAGTTGGTGAAGGTTCAATGGGGTGAAGCCGAAGAAGACGCAACTTGGGAAACCGAGGAGAAGATGTGTGGGCTTTATCCATTCCTTTTTGAGGGTACACTCTCAATCTCTTTTCTTTGTTAGCATATCTTTCTCTTTGCTATCCATGTTTATCTAGTTATCGTGCTAACCTTGTCATGAGAACCTTAGGTAGAAACCCTTTGGATGAAACATGTATTTGAAACATGTTATGCTTGATGGTTGCAAGTGGTTGCAAGTGGTTGCAAGTGGATACTCGTGGATGCATGATACACATTAGGCACTAAGATCGGCTCACACACTCTCATATTGCATATGCATGAGTGTTTATGCTTATTCATGGATGAAAATTTTTGTGTTATCACATGGATGTTGCATATGGATGTATGTGATGTGCACACATATAGATGTTATACATTATGTTAGGAATTGCATACATATGGATTCATTTCACTAACATAATCTGCATTGATGATATTTGCATTAGATAAGTACATATACACACACCTTTGCATATGATCATACAGCATTTAGAACCTTTTAAGGAAAATGATTGCTCGTGGATGATGTTTTGAGTAGATGGATGATGGATGGTAGGATACGTTCTTCCTAACTTGGATATTTCGGGGACGAAATCCTTTAAGGAGGGGAGAATGTAACAACCCGTATTTTTGAATAACATGTTATAACATAAATGGAGGCAGAATTAAACTGTAAAATCTGAATCAAGGGAAACGGGCTATGCCATTGCGTTCGTCTCGGAAAAATACGCGAAATAGAGTCCGAGTTTTCGAAAATCGGAGTCCGTATGACCAAGATATGGCCTCGCGAAGTTTCACGAAAAATTCCCAAATTAAAGTATACTTAATTAAGTGAAATGGGTTGCGCAGAGAAATATATATATATTGATATATATATATATATATAATTGAAAATTAAATAAATAAATATGCAAAAATGTTCAAAACAGCGAATTGGGAGAGGGGAATAACCGAACCAGCTGATTTTTGAGGTCGACCCGAGCCCGCTGGGTCGACTAGGGGTTAATCCAGGGTGTTTGGCTGTCAACCCATGGGCCGATTCGCTCAAATGCAGATTTTGCATTTGGATGGTTCTCATGGTTCATCTTTAATCTAAAGGCCCTAGATGGTTCCTACACTTGACTTCTTCCCCAAGACATGCTTTGATGGCTTGGACTGAATCTAGGTTTAATCCTATGGCCTAAAACACTTGCCTACTCTATAAATAAGACCCTAACCTACCCTAAATCATCATTATTCATTCATACAACTAAACTATGGCAAAATCAATCCTCTCATGGCCTCCACTCTCTTCATAAAATTCCTAAATCAAATTTCTAAGAGATTTCCATGCATACAAGTGTATTTAGGCTTGTATGATCCTCTTTAGCTTGCATTAAAGTCTTGTTTCTCTATTGGCATCATAAAGGAGGAGTCTTGATCAAGTTTGCTTGCATTTTGGGGTTTTAATTTGTTGCATAAGGGGTTTCTTACATTTGCTATACTCATTTGAGTCCACATAAGCATTGTAAGCATATTTCTACTCTTGTATTTTAACTATGAAGTTAATATGTTATGTTGCAAGTTGAGTTTGGGGTTAATCATGATATGTGCTTTGATCTTATGATTTTATGCATAAGCTTACTCTATGCATGTTAGTAAAGTCATTACCTTGGCTTTATGCATAGAAAGATGTGATCTTTGGTTGGAAATGTTGCATGATGCAACTTTGAAACTCTCATAAACCTTGTATTAACATGCATATAATGTTATATGCATGTTACTAGTCCTTATCTCATGCTATCTATGGCCATGTTCCGCCTATTTGCCAAGTTTGATGTTATGCATGCATATGAACCTTATGCAAGTTGAAACCATGTTATGCATGCATATGAACACTATGCAAGTTAAAATGATGTTATGCATGCTTAGGAATATTTTGCAAGTTGATAACATGATATGCAAGTTTGTGATCACATCTTTGTCTCATATGCCACCATGTTTAACTTGTGGCTCCAACACCTTTATGTCATGATTTTGCCAAGTTCCCTCTTTCTATCCTTTATGTGCTATTGCGATATGTAAGCGAGGGGATTGCGTTTGGGGTTGGGTAAACTTAAAAGACATAAAAACGTAAGCTTGGGAATTTACCTATTAAGTTAGGTCTACCCATTGGGAATTTACCTATTAAGTTAGGTCTACCCAATTGCTTGAAAATTTGTAATGTGTTTTGGAAACATGATGGACATGACACTTAGAAAACATGAGGATGGCCAACTCGAGGTTGGGTTGAGCTTGTAGCATAAACCTACCCGGAACCGACCGGCTTAACTAGTGGCTACAAGCAATAGGACCCAATGTGAGTAGTTGGTCATGTTGCACGTGAAACCCGAGGTTAGACTAAGTTGTGGTGTAAACCTACCCGGACCCGCCCGGCCTAACTAGTAACCACAACAAGGTCTAATGTGAGAGGTTGGGTGCATTAAATTAATTAATGCCACATGGTAGGGTTAAGTCATGGACCGCTTGAATACTTAACCAATTAAACACGATGGGTTGATAGGGTTAAGTCATGAACCTTGGGTACACTTAACCAACTTGGTACTTGGATGAGTTGGGTTAACCACGTTTAACCCATTAAGGAAACCCTAGTTACGTGGTCCTTTGCACCAGTAACCCTCTTAGTTGTATCATGATACCCTAGGGACTAGGCTAGGGTGGGGCACGATTACTGGGATGACATGTAAGCGACCAAGACGACGGCTGTGTAGGTGCGCCGGTGTAGGTTCAGGCGGGCCATGGTCGTGCACATGGTCCGGAGTTGAAAAAGCAGGCACGGGCACCAGTAGGTTTAAACTGTGCATGCTTGGTTTGTGTCAGTGGTTGACACCCTAGGACTTGATACACCCTAGGGTGGACCTAGCACAGTTTAGCTACACTTCGTAGTTGGGCCGTATGACACCGACACTTGACGAGTTAGGCTTTAGGAGAGCCGATCGACTAGACCGTGCTAGTTGGACCTTGGTTTAGGTCATTCATGATGTTGGGCCAAACTTGGGCCTGGGGATCACTTCTTGTTTACACTTGACATGACTTGTGATACTAGTACACTTGGTGCAAACCTCAACCTTGTATATGCGGTGCCACACTTGATCTATCTTGTTGACTTTTTCCATGCCAGTTATCATCCTATGACTCATCCTTGTTTACATATACAGTTAACTTTATTAGTTGTTGTACAATAGTAGGTAGGACTTACCAGTCTTTTGACTGACCCATTTTCTTTCGCCTCTTTTCTTTCGTTTCCCCCCCCCCCCAGGTTTACAGGGCGGGAATACCAGTACTTAGCTTGGATCTTAGCTGCTTTTCCTGGATAGCTCATGTATGCTTTGGACTTGAGCTCGCTATGGTTTTCTACCTTGGGGATAGCTACTTTATGTTTTCCTTTCCAGTTTTATGTTTCTAGACTTTGTTTATGGAAAATAATGATCAAGTACTGTGTTGTAACTTAACTTATGGTTTTGATATGCTAGTTTTTATCCGCTGCTATATTTACTCTGTTTTTTTTTTTTACTTATATGTTCTGTCTTGTGATATCTGCATGCATGTTTACCTTGTTTAAACGCCCCTCCAAAGTCAGTGCCCTTGCAAGAGTGGCACTGGCGGAGGTGGGGTGTTACAATTACAAACCTTGGATTAAAATCTAGAAAATAACATGTTATGGCCTTACTAATAAAATTAAATGGATTAGGTTATAACTGAAATTAAGCAAGAGGAACTTGGTAACTTGAATAATAAGTCAATATGACTAGGAATAACCAAGTTGAATGGAAATCTGAAAGGGAAGAGCAAGCGCGTATTTAAATGTTTAGACATACGGTCTAATAACACATCAACCTGAAGCGCTTGGACCAGTCCGTACGTCTGAAGGTGAATAACCCAACGAGGTAGATCATCATTGTATCATGGGACACAAGGGGAGCGCACGTCCATCTGGTTAGTCTGCCTGTTCTTCATGTTGTTCTGCTGGTATTCTGCTGGCTCCAAAGGACTGAAAGGGGAAGCACACGGCTTCCTGCCACGTGGAGGGTACTCCCGGTAGTCCTCTGTGTTATGACAGCATTCGACTGTGCTCGCAGAGGTTAGGTATGTGCATTACTACCCGGTGAGTATACCTTGATTGCCACGATAATGGGCAGTCAGAAGGCTGTAGGGTGGCATAGGTGATCCGACGATCCATGGTTTCCTTGTGACTAGGCTGGGTTACGACCATTAATCAAGTACTGATAGGTTTAACCATTTGTTGATAGAAAGACCTCGGGTACCTACGATCGACAGTCAGCGTGATACTTGATGCGTGATACGGAAAGACGGAGAGCTAAACCAAAAGATTATAGATCCTTTGCTATCAAGGCTATGGGCGAGGGATAGGCTAATTAGGATTTGTTGTTTGTTGTTTTCTCTGGGGCCAGGTCACTAGTTCTCAATCATGTTCGTCTTTCACTAATTGAGGGAGGGGTCGGTTGGGACCATAGCCACTGAAAATGCAGACCTTAGCATCTGTATGTAGATATCTGAAAAGATCCCGACAGAGTTCCGTGTTTCTTGTACAGCCCTGCCACGGGACTTGGTAGGAAGAACATGCGAAAATGACAGGTTAAGGCATTGAGTACGATTGACGATGTACGTGGGAAAGTCTAGATACATGCACATCTGCTTTGTGTGGTGTATCGTAGACTTTAGGGCGTTACTTTGTGATAGGATATGATTAAATGTAATGGTTCGAAAATGACAGTCCGTACGCTTACGTAGCATGGCGATAGGGGTTCTATGTGGAACGTAGCGTTGTTATATAAAGATCCGTATGTCACTCCGGCGTAGGATGATGGACTGCATCTGCATATATTTCTATAGCGTTACGGCGGAGACCGTGCGAGTGGGGTACCATAGGGTGTACCTTAATTTGGGGGTAGCTACATATATACTGTATTAGGTTAATCCACTGGGAAGTAAATGGATACAACCTATGTGTAAGCCTTGATTGCTGTTAACCCAAGTAATCTAATAAAAAAGAAAATGTAACTGATTGGTATATGTAGGGTTATCCAAAATGTGTAGTTTAAATCCAGTCCCCAGGACTTGTGTTCTGACCCCCTCCTTATAACATACTCGCAGGTTCAATTTGTGGTAGAGATATGATAGCTTTGGATACTGGTTAGGCAGTATTATTATTTGGGTAAGGCTATATTTTATCCATTATGTTGTGAGGTGTTTACTGAGCTTTGATATATTTTATATCTCTTTCTTTTCTGCAGGATACCAGACAAACCAACACGAGTTTCGATAGATTAGAATTTTGAAAAAAAAATTGTCTGTCGGAATTCGGGTTGTTACAGGCCGCATGGATATATGGGTCGCTCCTAATAAGGTGTATTTTCACCATATATAAAATATTCATATTTATTCTTCTTTTCGCTTCTGTATCTCCCGGGAACGGTTATGTTACGAGCAACCATAGGTGATAATATATTCATAACATTCAAGCAAAGTGAATGGACGGTCATGTTTAGCCGAGCTGCAAGATGTTCTTGTTGAACTCCAGTATATTCCCTCTAGAGTACATTGATCGGAAGGTGATCTCATACCTTGCCAGTTGGAATCAATACTCTAATAAGACCCCGCAGTTTTGATTGTATACTATATATGTAGAGCATTAGATGCAAGAGTTAAGCTAGATTGTTATTTATTTATATTAGACATTGTTATAATATTAGAAAAGATACGATTTCAAAATGTTTTGGGTTATCGTAAGGTAAAAACTGTCTGTATTTATATATGGATTTAATCTTATGATTATCCTTTTCTTTCAAAAAGAATTCTGACTTTAAAATCAAGTTGGATGATCCCTTAAACTTAGCGAGTTTTCTCACTCTGTTTCACCAGACTGATCCGGCGTTTGTAGTGCTCGGGTTAGACTGCGTTTTATATGTTTAGGTTTAGATGCTGCGAACTTCATAAGATGTGTTAGAGGAGTTCAGATGTATGATATGTTGGAGAATGGAGTTTTGATGACAACAACCTTATTTCAATATTAATTAATTATAAAATATATATACTAACACTTTTCTTTAGAATATATATACACGCACACACACATATGCAGGATCTATATATAGTAATTATTACTGAAGACTGTAAAATTTAAACATGTTAGAGATTCAAAATTCAGAGATATTTCAAGACTCGTGAGTATTCAAGATTTCAATAGTTCAATAGTTCAAGATAAATATAGTTATTTAGTCTAGATTATGCAAGACTCTGAATAGCACTCCAGGTTCAAATTCAAAATTATTCAAACTTTGTTTTTCAAATTTTATCTTCAATCTCTTTCTTCTCTATTTTACTTTCTATTTTTATTTGACTTTAAACTTAAGACTTATAGATTTATACTTTATAAGTTTTACATATTTATAAATATATTTTATATACTTTATATTTATATAGTTTTAAACTCTATAATTTTATAAATATGTTTATATAGTTTATATTTATGTTTTCATATGATTTTCTACTTCATAATATTCATTTATAACACTATATTTTAATTCAAGAATTTGCAGAACTATATATATATATATATCAAAACACTTGAAAAATGTTCAAATTTCAAATTTATACATGTATATGTTGACATACATATATATACATGCCGACATATAACTGTCATTTTTTCAAATTTGAAAGGAAGTGTCTTTTCACTATTTGTGACGGTTCTGAGACATTGCAACCTTTCATAAATTATAAAAAGGGGTTGATTTCGAATTTTTAATCACTTCTTGTGACGATCCCAAAACCCCGTGACACGGTGTTAAGGATAATCATTGGAATATAACACATTAATCATCATTAGCAGATCACAGATAATAGCATAAACAGAAAATAGAATAATTTACACACATATGACAGCGGAATCATATAGATATCATCACATCAGAGAAGCACAGTACAGGATACAACTTAGTGCATAATGATACATAATCAGTCACCATCGCCTGAGGCGGAATCATACATAAAGAGTACACAAAATAAATATCAGTCTACATCGCCAATGGCGGAATCATAATATAGATACAATAATGGCGGAGAAAATCCAATTCAGCACGGTGTAGTCAAGCCTCGCCATGAGCCAAAAGTGCGTCAGAAACCTGTAACTAGGCTGCCCATGTGAAAATGAGGGCACCCGAGTTTGCAAGGTGAAACAAACTACGAGTCAGTCATGAGACTGGTATGAGAAATCTACTTAACTTATTAACAACAATAATAAGGTAAATCAAAGGACCATGCCACTTTTGCGGAACGGGTTTACTCCAATGAGTGCTAGTGCATGAAATAAAGTAAATGATTAAATCATCGCAATTCTTTTTATAAAATGAAGCCATTATAAGACTCAGGTCCCATCACACAATGCAACGCAAGCCGGAGGATAGAGTTTTACCTTATAATGGCCAAAAATGCTTCATACGTATAAAACAAAAGTGTTTGATATTATTACTAGTGCATATATGTTTTAAAAGCAAATTCCATCATAAATATCAATCCTAGACGGCATGGGTACCATATATCATGTCGCCATACTAGTAATACAATCACATTCGCATATTTCGTATTGGAAATTGGATTCCTTCATGAGTCGAGGCACTCTAGCAAATGCCTCGGGACCGCACACAGCAATCCCTGGATCCTCAAAGGCCGGTCCTCTCTTACTTTTGAGGATTAGTTATTCCTAAACACACGTTTCTCGGTCCTTACAGACCTATAATCGAGGTGCCTCGTATTCCAACAACCACACAGGTGAAAAGTAGATATAAATGTCAGGGCTGGGAGGTCACTGACACCACCATAGCTAGAAAGAAACGTCGTGCACTCCTTGGGTCCTTCTCCCGTTTTTGACTCATACCGGGGTGTGAGGCTCGCGAATTCACGTTATACACAAAGCTACGTCACACAGACCATGCTTTGATCATCAACCACAAGACTTTGCTTTGCAATAGAAGCCTTGATCATATGCCACTTAGGCGTGCCACACAGACAATCCACTCCATGCGACTGATTTTCTATCAATACAAAACCTCTGAGCTCGTACGTCTCAGAGAAGGGCGTTAAGCAAGAGAATAAATTCTCCGCCGCCAAACAGATATATATTTAACAGAGATCAATCAGCACAGAACAAAATCCAATGTCAGACACATAGTCCATTTACAAGTCCGTTCTGGGTCTGAACGAAACCGGAGGCACCAGTTCCTCGCATATCCGTACAATCAACAGTATGTTTGGACGGCTACTACTTCAGCTCCTTCATGGTAGCTACTCCAATCACGAGCATCAGTAGCGCCCATCCATCCAATGTGAAGATCGTCGGTCTTCAACCGTCTTTGACTTCTCAACGTCGATCGATTATTTGAATTGAGATGAACTCGGCCTTTTCAAATAATCCACGTATATTTAGATTTTCAAATCAATTTATCACATGGTTGGACTATTCAACATTCACATTTCAGTTCTTTAGTTATAATTCTCATGTTAAATACATTCAACCATCACATATCAAGCAAACACAATGAAATTGGTTTATTTCCACTCTATATCGTCTATAGTATTTTATAACGATATATCGCCATTTTTATTTAATTTAAAACGGCCATATTTAATTAAACGACGTTTCAGGTCGTGTCGATGCACTGGCATTGTTTTTCACTAATTTTGTTTTACACATATCCGAAAATCTAACCGTTGGATCTTCACAAATTTTATATCATTAGGAAGGTCATTTCAAAATGAATCCAATGGCTTCAGGTTTGGGAAAATCCGACGGTCGGATTTTCCACACTAGTCATTTGAAGTTACGATTTCAATTTACGAACTGCAGCGTCGTTATTCGATTTAATTTAATTATATTTATATATATATATAAATATAATCGTTTCTGGCGCTGTTTTTCTTCAGATTTGAATTAAACATTCCAGACAATCCAACCGTCGGATCTTCACAAAGTTGGTGCCGTTGGAAAGATATTTCCAAGGCGAACCCAACGGTTGCGGTTTCGGGAAAATCCAATGGTCGGATTTCCCGCACTAGTCGTTTGAAATCACGGTTTCAAAACACGAACTGCACGGTCACGTTTCGTTTTAATTCTATTTATATTTATATATTTAAATAAATATAGTTCATTCAAAAATTTCTATATCGTTTTCACTTCAATTATTTCACTAACGCCTTTAAATTTTGGAAAATTTCGCCATAACCTCCTTTGTACGGGAGGGGCTGGGAAAATTCCCAAATAGCCACACGGGCGTCTCATGTCAAAAAGAAAAATAAAAAGCCAAGCGGCTAGCCAACAGGCTCATAAAATCATCACCCAAACAAAACAGTAAATGTGTACCTATTTGTCGGGCACAAAATTTTATTCCTCTTCTCTAGCCCCTTTGCTATAACCTGTTCAATAAATATGCATGTACATATATACATTTTTTATCACTTATCATTTTCCATTCAACTTCATATTTGATTTACTTTGGTTTAAAAACACCATTCATTCTAATGTTGCATGCATAGGCTAAAATCATATCATTAGCTAATTAATGTATATTTCAACTCATGCATATTTATTTGAACAAGTGGCTATTTTTAACACTTCACATTTCAAAGATGATAATTTTGGCGAACTAAAATATATTTCAACACATGACTATTTTATTTAGTTCCTATGCATGTTAAAAATAATATTTCATTCACAAATATTTATTTCAACGCTCGCATATCCTTAGCATATCACATATATGATAAAAATGATATTTTTATCATTTAAAATATTTATTCGACAAATGGATGTTTTCAACACTTCATAGTTTCAATAAAAGTGTAATTTTTATTGTTCGATCTTTTTATTCAACACATGAACTTTTCCACTACACACACTTCTCAACACATGAGCATTTCCACACATGGATATTTTATTTATGTTGTTCATATAAGAAAGATGGAATTTTCTATTGTTGAAACTATTTATATATGAGGCGAATATTTTTCATACTTCCTATATATTATAAAAATGTGATTTTTATTGTTTAAACACTTCATTCATTCACAAATGGATATAATTTTCACACATCACTTTCCAACACATGAACATTTCCACATATGGATATAGTTTCAACACATGACTTTAATTTCAACGCATGAAGATAATTTCAACATATGAAAATAATTCTAACACATGGATATTATTCAAAATTTCGGCAGCATAACGGCAGGGTAGTTAAAACCGGCACCGTCCCTAGTACGGCTCCTCGCTCTACCTTAAAATCTCGCGGTTTTTGACAATGGGGATTCATGCATCTAATTCGCACGCAGGCGGCATGTTTTATTTTTATTTCCACAAATATTTCCAATTCATTTCAATCACCAATGGGTATTTTTCAACCATAACCAAACAATATCAACCACAAACAATTATTCAACCATTCGCATTTTTCATCCAATATTTCATACCAATTCACAACAATAAATATCGTCCATGGTTTGTGGACGAGGGGAGTGTATATATATATATATATATATATATATATATAATTGTTATATGTCACTTGCATTTCAACACATATATCAATTATTCTATGCATGTATAATTCATACTTCACTCATATAGCTTACACCACGCATGTACATGAGGTATACAACACGTATGTAATTTATATTTCGCTTATATAATTTATACACGACATTTTCCATTCAAATTCATTTAATTTAGATTTCTCACATTGGTTTGCGGAGTGCTAAAAATCGTAGATGACTCGGAAAAATCCGCGGCTTCTTCTATGTGGTAGAGAGCTTCCCTGCGGTCCCGATGTTTCCTGTTTCATCGAATTTCGTCAACACACCAAAAAGATACTATTTTTTAAAGTGCAGACATCAAAAAGGACTCACCTTTCTAAGTGGTTCGAAACTAGGGTTGAGGTTTTCGTGAAATCCGTGGCACGTGGGGACGATCGGGGGTGCTGACGTGGAAGAGCTTCGAGCGGCGGTCCTGTCGGTGGTGGTTTGGTGCAGCTCGGTGGTCGGTGGCGATTAGGGCGGCGGTGGGAAGTGGTGAAGTTGGCGGGCTCGATTCTGGCGGAGGAGGCGTCGAGGGAGGAGGTGCTGGGGTCGGATTTGAAGAGGAGGCGGAGGCGGTTCGACGACAGCTGGTGGCGGCGGCGATAGGAGGCTGAGGCGGTCGGAATCTCATCGGGAAGAATGGAGCACGCGTCGCCGTTCGTTTCGAGGGTTACGGGGGTTTTTTTAATTTTTTTTAATTTATGAAGGAAAAATTCTGATTGGCCGATATATATATATATATATATATATATATATATATATATATATATATATTATATTTTTAAATAGTGTTTTCTCCAACGAACTCCTTTTCAAGTCCAACGACAGTCGTCCCTAGCTAAATATCCCCATTCCGGACACAATGGGAAATGTTTCGTTGGCCAATTCGACTGTTACAGTCAGTTATTTTTCAAATTAATGTATAAAACATTTAATTTTTAACTCTGAACGTACATTTCAATTTGCCAGGGCCACAAACTGATTCGAAAAATTCCAGAAAAATAAATCTAGCTATGTTTTGACGATACGGTCCCAACAAAACTAGTTTCGTCGAATTCTGAGATCGTTTGAAAAATGGTCATTTTCTGGTCGATCCAATTTAACAGAAATTGACCAAACGCATTTTCTTTTGCTACGCTCACATACTAGCTTCAAAAATTATGAAATTTGAAACCTAGCAATAGTTTGACATCCTGGACCCAACCAAAGTGGTTTCGTCGAATTCCGAGGTCATTTGCAAAATATCAATTTTCCAGGGCTATATATTCTATATAGCGACCTTTCTGAAAATTCATTTGGCCATAACTTTTGATTCCCGTTATGAAACTTCAATTTTTCGGATTCGTTAGAAAGGTATTGATAAACAGATTTAAATATTTTTGGTTTCACTAAAATCCGTTATATTTTCCACCCTGCACAGTCAGTCAAAGTTTGAATTCAAATTTTCAAACTGTCTCACTATTTCTAATTCACTATTTTATTGAAATATTCTATTTCAATTGTTCAAATTTCTTTGAAATGTCCAATTTAAAAAATTTAAATTGGCCCATATTTTCCGGGTTGTTACACTTCTTCTTCTCTAACTTCATTCCCTTTCATTACACCATTATTCTTTATTATTTTTATGATTTCTACACCTATACTCTACCGAATTCAATTCAGTTTTCACTAATCTTCTTCTCTCTACACTCTCTACTCATTACTCTCTGAATTAAGTGCTATCGAAGAGTTATAGGGTTGTTTGGGTTGTCTAAAGTAATTGGTGGTATCCCTTGTAGCCGTGAAATCAAGGACGGGTAATCGATGGTATCCCTTGTTGCCGTGAAATCAAGGACGGGATACTTGATCAAGTGTGTGTGTGGAATCGATGGTATCCCTTGTAGCCATGAAATCAAGGAGGGTTGTAATTGGATATTCATATAGTAATAAAACTCAGCACAATCTAACGTTGCATGGGACTGGACGTAGGAGCAATTCCGAACCAGTATAAAATTCGGTGTGTTCTTTCCTTTTATGCACTTTATTTTTTGTTTATCTTTGCATTTGTGTTTGACTCTGTGTCTGTGATTGTCTCTGTGGTGTTTGATTCATACAGTTTTTCACATAAGTTTTAATTTTATTTAAATTCTCAAAAACACTATTCACCCCCTCCTAGTGTTTGTTCTGCCTTAACGATCCATTCCGCAATCTGTAACAACTGGTACCGAAGCAAGGTCTTTCAAAAAGTTCATAATCTAATTTCTGAAAAAAGTTAATGGTAATTTTGAAATATCTGTTAACACTAGTGTCAATTCATGTATTGTATCAATGTTGAAAGAGTCTGCGTATAATTATGTTGAAAAGGCGTATGATCTACTGAAATATTGTTCAATTCAGGGAAAAAAATATGTTTTATGACTTTTGGAAATTCAAAAGTTGAAAAGATGGGTACAGTGGCTGTTGGCAATTCAAATTCTGAAAAGGTGGCTACTAGAAATTCAAATCCCCAACTATTGTGTTACATGGTTGTTGAGAATTCGAATTCTAGAAAGAAATTGGTGGAAATGAAAAAGGACAAATGGATACAGGATAGTGGGTGTTCGAGACATATGACAGACAATCCTGAATTACTCAATAATCTGAAATATGAAGATGGTGGAATACTAAACTTCGGAGATAACTCTAAAGGATACATTATTGGAATCGGCAATATTGGTAATTCTGAAACTCCTACTATTTCTAATGTTTTATGTAATAACCCGGAAATCTGAGCCAATTTAAAATTTTTATTTTGGCAGTTTTAATGAATTTTGAATATTTAAAATAATTTATTTTAAATAATAGTGACGAGAAATTTATTTTGAATAGAATTAGAACGTATATATTTATTCGAATCGTCGTTAGAATATAAATATTTATTTTTAATTATAAAAGAAATTGAAAATGGCGCGGTAGTTCGAAAATTCAATTTCAAATTTCAAATGAATGCACAGGATTCAAAACAAACCGGATTTTAGCAAAACCAAAAATGTTAGAATCTATTTGAGAATATCTTTCCAACGAATCCGAAAAATTGAAATTTCATAGCGGGGATAAAAAGTTATGCCGAGTTGAAAATTCAGAATAGTCGCTATGGAATTTTGGCCCTTAAAAATGGAAATTTTGCAAATGCCCTCTGTTTTCGACGAAACCACTTTTGTTGGATCCGGGATGTCGAATTATTGCTAGATTCCAAAATTCATAATTTTTGAAAGCAATATGTGAGCGTGGCGAAGTAAAACGTGTTTTAACAGTTTCAGTCAATTTTGATCGATTGGAAAATGACCATTTTTCAAATGGTCTTCAAATTTGATGAAATTAGTTTTGTTAAGACCGTATCGGCAATACGAAGCAAGAAATAAATTTTCTATAATTTTTGGAATCAGTATGTGGCCTCGGTAAATTGAAATGTGCGTTCAAATTCAATATATAGATTTATGTTTTGATTTTGATGGAAACTGATCGAAACGATCGAATCAACTTACCATACATATCCCATTGTGTTCGGGATGGGGGTAATTAGCTAGGGACGATAGGCGGTGCATCTCGTTTGGAGTTCAAATGAAAAACTTACTTTTTTGAAAATAAAATAATAATTAAATATAAAATTATATAATCTCTCTCTCCCTCACCTTTCTCTCTCTCTCTCTCGTTCAAAGAATAAAAAAAGAACGCTGGAACGAATTTCGTCGCCCTTCTTCCCAGACCCGCCACCGCCGGAGGCCAGCTAACCCCACGTCGCGCCTCCTCCCCTCTACCCCCTCTTCTCCTCTACTACCTCCCTTTCTCCTCCTCCACTCAAAAACCGCAGTCATAAACCCTCCCAATCGATTTGAAACCACCGCCGCCGCCGTTATACACCACCTCTGACCCTAACTCTGCCTCAGACCTCGCGACAACCCTCTCCTCCTCCTCTTTCCTCTATTCGATGCCCTGAAACCCCACAAAACCGTGAAACACCGCTGCTCCGACATTGAGAGCCGCCGCCGACCACTGTTGAGCTTACCGCCAGTCAGAGGCACCGCCATTCTCTCCTCTTGCACCGCTGTAAGCTATTCGATTTATTTATTTTAATTTATTTTGAAAAATCGGTATAAATATTTAACATTGTATTTCAAAAATATGATTTTTGAAGGAATATAACAACTAAAATAAAAAGATTTGATTTTTATTTTGTGAAAGCTAAGTTTTTATGAAAGATTGTATTTTTATTAACATAAAGATGATATTTTTATTTAAGAATGAACTGAATTCTAATTCCATGAAAGAAGTGCCTTTTAATTATGTAAAGATTTGATTTTTAATTATATAAAAATCCGATCTTTGTATATTTATTAGCAAGATAAAAATATGGGTTCTTATATAGATTTTAAATCCATGAAAGGCGAGATTTTTAATCCATGAAAGGCAAGATTTTTAAAGTTAAAAAGGATTTGATTTTTATAAATAAAAGTATGATCTTTATTTATGTAGAGTATTAAAAATGCGATTTTTACATGCATGATTTTGATATAAAAATATAATTTTTATATAGAAAGTAGCTTTATAAAAAT
Source organism: Allium sativum (assembly GCA_030737875.1). NCBI lineage: Eukaryota > Viridiplantae > Streptophyta > Magnoliopsida > Asparagales > Amaryllidaceae > Allium > Allium sativum. The sequence continues at coordinate 634,762,654 of CM060918.1, forward strand.
ATAATTTTTATAACGAAGTAGAGATATAAAAATGTGATTTTTATATATGTAGTGAATACGGACGACGAAAATGATAAAAGGCGAGCACGGTGAAATTTTCTACATATGAAGAGTAGCGGTGTTTGGTTAAGCTTATGGGTGAGAACATCTCACTTTTAATTTGTTTTCTAGTTAAAATATATACTAGGATGCAGATGGTGCTTAGCAGCACCCGACACCTATCGTCCACAGACCATGGATGACTTGTATGTTTGATTGATCTGTTTTGAAAATTGATTGTGTGTGGTGGAATGAAATAAAATAGTTTATAGTTAAAAATATAATTTTTAACGTGTATATAAAATGAAATAAATATTCATTTACAAATCAGACGATTTGTTTATGTACATTGATTTGACTGATATTGATTAGGATGATAAATTTTACACATCGCCCAACTACACAAAAAAAATCTGTGTTAGTTGATTTGAAACCCCACACAGGTGTTGGGATGATATTTGGCGTACACTAATCCCAATTATTTAGTTGTATGTCGATCGATTGGTTGACAGACTGTGTAAGCGTTAATTATTTATATTTAATGCTTATGCAGTTGTGTGGTGCACTCTGGATGATGGTTGATTATTTATCGTTGCTATTATATACATGTGTTGTAGGGAATCCATATTATTAACATTATATGGTAATTGATTGGGCCTCATTCCAATTTGGAAAATAAAGAATATTATAAAATGAAAATTCATGTGTTGAATAAAAGAATATTCATGAAAGGACCCGTAACTTCCCCGGTAAGGAAAGAGCGGATACTTTGAGAACAACACACAAAAGAACGCAGACAGAAGAACATTTCATTGCTTATTACAATAATTCATTAGAATACAAGAATATACAGAGTACAAATCAATATTACATAGAAAATATCAGAGATTTAAATTACATTTAAATACATCACTGCAGCGGAAAAATAATACAATACACAACTGAAAGAGATATATGGATATAGAGCTTTCCGGATATCGTTCCAGCTGTAAATCAGGATCCTGTGAATATAAATCTGCAAAATCAAAACTACTAGCTGTCCGTGCGGAAAATAGGGGCACCCAGAGTTTAGGTTAAAACAATAAACTCCAGGTCAGTCATGTGACTGGTGTGAGAACTAAAACAGTTATTAATCTTTATTTTAAAGTTAAGTAAATCAAGGGACCACTCCGTATAACACGGAACGGGTTTCCTCCCAAGAACACCAGTGCATAAAACAACAGCGCAATGCTAAATAAAGAACAATGAAGCTATTATAAGACCTAGGTCCCATCACACAATGCAGCACAAGCCGGAGGATAGGGTTTTACCTTATAATAGCCAAAGAATGCTTGATACGCTAAATTTCATGTTTTATTATTACTATAAGTGTATAGTGTTAAAACAATTTCAATCATAAATATCAATCATAGACGGCATGGGTACCGTATATCATGTCGCCATACTAGGCTCTACAATCAAAACTGCAAAGTTACGTATTTGGAAATTGGATTTCCGTTTGTGAACCAAGGAAAAAGATAGTCCTCTACCGAATTCGAGACGCTCTAGCCTGTGTCTCAGGCAAGCGCGCAGGCAAGCCTTTGGATCGTCAGGGCCGGTCCACCGATGTGGATTAAAATGCCTGAATACTGCGTTTCCCCACCCTATGGGGTGTCAATGAGTACACTGACTCCATCGACGGCACATAGTCACTGACATATCCGAGGCGCCTCGCAACAGCAACAACCACATAAGTCAAACTCGTCAGGGCGTGTAAAACCACTGATGCCACTTCTAGCTAGAAGGAAACGCATGGCCTCCCTGATGCCCTCTCCCGTTTCTGGTTCACAACTGGGGTGTGAGGCTCGCGAATCAACGTTACACAAAGCTATGCCACACAGGCCGTGCTTTGATCATCAACCACAAGACTCTTCTTTTCAACAAAAGCCTTGATCATATTGCCACTTAGGCATGCCACACAGGCAATTCACTCCATGCATTTGATATCCATCAATATATAACCTCTGAGCTCGTACGTCTCAGAGAAGGGCGTTAAGCAAGAGAATAAATTCTCCGCCGCCAAACAGATATATATTTAATAGAAATTAATCACACAGAATAAAATCCAATGTCAGACACACAGTCCATTTACATGTTCGTTCTAGGTCTGAATGAAACTAGAGGCACCTGGTACCTCGCATATCCATCAATCTCCAAGTACGTTTGGATGATCACCAACTGATTCCCTCCTCTTGGGTGTACGGCCCAATCAATATCATCAATAATTATCCAAACGACGTGAAGACCTCCGGTCTTCAACCACCGTCTTCATCCTCGACACCACGTCGAATCAGTTATTCAGAATGGGATAAACCCGGTCTTTCTGAATAACTCGCGTATATAATAAACAAGTGTTATACAAACACAACATACGCCTCATTCCAATTCAGAATATTCTTTTATTCAAATATTCTTATACTTTGGGAAAGGTTCCCATTAATTTAATCAAAGATAATTCTTTAAATTTATTCTTTAATCTTCTTTTGAATATCAATTCAAACTAGTCGGGATTAGCGAACCACACTGCAGTAATCATTTATTTTATTTCCCAATCCCAACCTATTCATATCTAACACCACGGTGTTATCGGTAAATTTAATTACCATTTCACGTTCAAATCTAATTAAAGATTTAACTATCGCCTGGGGCAAAACTGGTGATACTACATTCTCGATCACTTCAATCTAACTAAAGATTCATTAAAACTCCACTTAGTTTTAATCTTCCCAAAAATCAAAATCTTGTCTAACTGGGTTAAAGAATCAATGTCATTTAAAACACGGTTCACTATAAAACCAAAATCACATCCCATTAATTATCGCGTTAAAGAACAAGTGTTATTTAAAACACCGTTCACGATAAACCCAAAAATCAATTTAAATTCAATTCCAATTAAATACCATTTAATTGGTATACTTCATTAAATCTAAATAAAAAGATTTAATCTTTTTCTCAACTGGGTTTAAGAACAGTGTTAATGAAGACACCACTCACGACAAACCCATATCACATTTGATATTAAATACAAGGCTCTGAATAGAAAATATATCGGCTTATATTCAATATCAAATTCTACGACCAACAGATATCGTATCGGAAATAACGATATTAATATATCTTTCAAATTTTCATAACAATATCTGTATAATCACGAAATCCAACATCGAAATATTCCAAAGACAATTTCGATTCAAATCCATTCCAATTCAATTATTGGAAATTCTGGTTACTTTTAAAACCATTTCAAATCCACTTTATTTATTTTAAAAAAATAAATGAATTATAATTCTAGTTCAAAACTAGTTCATTTCGATAAAAATCTATTTTTATCTTTTCAAATATGGAATTTTTCATCCCAATTCTTCACAAATCATTTCTTATGATTTTACACTAATTATTGATATTTTTAATAATTTTATCAAGGCTCATACAGTCGATTTCCATCAACGGCCATTGAACTGCACTTACAGCGACCTTTTCCAAATTTGATTTGGACATAATTCCAAATACAACTGTTATATTTCTAATTTATAATATCTGTTAGAAAGCTCTTTTCGATACGAACCCAACGATTCCGGTTTTAGGAGAATTCGACGGTCGGATCTCCCGTAACGTCAATTCGAAGTCAATGGTCGAAATTTGCAAACTGTCACGGCGCAGCGCATTCTATTCAGGCCATTATATATATATATATATATATATATATATATATATATATATATATATATATATATATCGTCGATTTCTTTTCAAAACGTATTTTATAAATCGTTTTAAATTCGTTTTCAAAACGATTTCAACTTCATATTCAATTTCTAGTCAAAATTGAATATTCCATATCATTAATCTATAAATGATAACATTTTCAAAACGTTAAACTTTGAAATCACTTTCTTTTCTATATTCATTATAAAAATGAATAAAATCGATATAAATATCGTTCACGTCAAAATGGCGTCAATCTAATTAACACGGCTTTTATTCAACACATGAATGTTTATTCTATTCAACGCATGAATGTTTATTTTCAGTTCAACACATGAATTTTTTCAATTCAACACATGAATTCATTTTCTAAATTGGAATGAGGCCCAATCAATTACCATATAATGTTAATTATATGGATTTTTCTACAACACATGTATATAATAGCAACGATAAATAATCAACCATCATCCAGAGTGCACCACACCACTGCATAAGCATTAAATATAAATAATTAACGCTTACACAGTCTGTCAACCCATCGATTGAAATACAACTAAATAATCAGGATTAGTGTACGTCAAATATCATCCCAATACCCGTGTAGGGTTTTAAATCAACAAACACGGATTTTATTTGTGCAGTTGGGCGATGTGTAAAATTTATCGTCCCAATCAATATAAGTCAAATAAGTGTATATAAACAAATCGTCCGATTTGTTTATTACTATTTATTTTATATACACGTTAAAAATTATATTTTTAACTATAAAATATTTTCCACTATAAAATATTTAATTTCATTTCACATCACACAATCAAATTTCACAACACAGCAATCAAACAAACAAGTCATCCATGGTCTGTGGACGACGGGTGTCGGGTGCTGCTAAGCACCGTTTGGATCCTAGTATATATTTCAAACTAGAAATTAAAATAAAGGTGAGGAGTTCTCACCTTTGGTATCCACTCCTCCATTTCACTTCTAAATTTCTGAATCGCCCGGATTTGCCCAGAATTCTAACGCAGTCTTTTCTACGCTGTTCATTTAAAAAAATCATATTTTTAATATGATGTTTATATATTTTTATCTAATTAAAAATCATCTTTTTACAATTCTGTTTTCGATATATGAAAATTGCTTCTTTATATATCTAAAAATCGAATCTTTATATTGTTACATACATCTAAAAGATCATATTTTTATAGTGCTCTTCATACAATAAAAATCCAATTTTTAACGCTACTTCATATTGATAAAAACCATATTTTTATCTCGCTACTTTATAAAATAAAAATCAAATTTTTATTCTATTCTATAATATATAAAATCCGATCTTTACACCGTTAAAAATCTAAACTTTTTATATTTAAAAATCTCGTCTTTCTTTAAATAAAAATCAATTCTTTTTATAAAAATATAAACCTTCTCATATTAAAAATATAATCTTTCTTAAACAAAAATCATATTTTTCTTATCAACAAAATAATAGCTTTTCTAGTGACAACATCTAAGCTTTACACGAGTTAAAAAACCGAACTTTACATGTTAAAAATTCTAACTTTGTTAATTAAAAATTCTAGCTTTACTAATTAAAAATTCTAACTTCACTAATTAAAAATTCTAACTTCACTAATTAAAAATTCTAACTTCACTAATTAAAAATTCTAACTTATAAAAATAAAAACATTAACTTTATGAAATAAGGCAAAGAAAACAGATTAAGAACTTACAGCGGAGATGTGGGGGGTTTCTGGAGAAGAGGAGGTGACGGGGAGGGAAGTGGTGACTGAGGAGGGGCGCGCCTGGGGGTTGATGGCCAGGGGCGGCGTCGGGTTGCCGTTGGTGGCCACAGGCGATCGGAGCAGCGATTTGGAGTCAGGGTTTTTTTTAGGCGCGCTCGATGAGAGGAGGACGGAGAGAGAGAACGGCGAGGTAGAATGGAGAAGGGGGGTCCTACCGGGGCGGGGCGGTGCTGGGGCTTGGATCGTCGGTGGCAGTGCTGAATCGAGGGGGGCGACGCGATTTTTTTCTTTTTATTCAAAATCGATCTGAACGTGGAATGAAAGGTGGAGGAGAGAGTATATATTAATATATATATATATAATTATTTTAAATTTTAAAAAGCAACTTCTTATTTCAACCTCCAAACGAGACCCACCACCTGTCATTCATAGCTAATTACCCTCATTCTGAACACAATGGGATTTGTATCGTAAACTGATTCGATCGTTTCGACCAGTTTCTGTCAAAGTCAAAATACAAATCTATATATTGAATTTGAACGTGCATTTCAATTTACTGGAGCCACATACTAACTAGAAAAATTCCCAAAAAATATTTTCTAGCTTCGTATTGACGATACGGTCCTAACAAAGCTAATTTCGTCAAATTCCGAGACCGTTTGAAAAGTGGTCATTTTCCAGTCGATTAAAATCAACTGAAACTGGTCAAACGTGTTTTCCTTTGCCACGCTCACATATTAATTCAGAAAATTACGAATTTTGGAACCTAGCAATAACTTGACATCACGGATCCAACAAAAGTGGTTTCGTCAAAAACTGGGGTAGTTTGCAAATTTCCATTTTTAAGGGCCAGAATTCCATAGCGACTATTCTGAATTTTCAACTGGGCATAACTTTTTATCCCCGCTATGAAATTTTGATTTTTCGGATTCGTTGGAAAGATATTCTCAATTAGATTCAAATATTTTTGGTTTCATTAAAATCCGGTTTATTTTGCACCCGGTACATTCATTTGAAATTTGAAAATGAATTATCGAACTATCGCGCCATTTTCAATTGCTTTTATAATTAAAATAAAATATTTATATTCTAATGTCGATCTATATAAATATATACGTTTGAATTCTATTCAAAATAAATTTCTCGTCGATATTATTTAAAATAATTCATTTTAAATATCCAAAATTCATTAAAATTGCCAAAATAAAAATTTTAAATTGGCTCAGAATTTCCGGGTTGTTACAATCTCCCCCACTTAAAACTTTTCGTCCCCGAAAAGGAATGAAGCTGAAATTTGTTTAACTAGTCAACTCAACTTCCATTATTTTCTTTACGGCTTAAGTTCTTCAACTTTTCAGTTTCTAAGAACTTTTCAAATTTTTCAAAAATTTGGTTAACACCCTAAATTTTCGAAAAAATTTGCCATAACCTCCCCTGCACCGGGGACTTCGGGATATTTCAAATAGCCTCCCATGGCCCTCATCAATCCAAAAAGAAAAAGAAACGGCCAATCGGCTCATAAAATCATCCAAACCCAATAAATTTGTAAACATGTACCTATTTGTCGGGCAAACAATTTTATTCTTCTGCTCTAGCCTCCTTGCTATGACCTGTTCAATGTAAGTACATGTATATGCATGCAATTGTAATCATTTTTAAATACAGTTCAAAATTCGGTTCAATTAGGCCAAGTGGTTCAAAATTTCAAACAAATAAACAAACAACACAACCATCAATCAATTAGTTGATTATCATTTCAAATTCATAATTTTGATATATATATATATACAGAAAATCATGTTTTTGATGCAAATATCAACAATAATCCTATCTAGTTTTGGTTCTCACACCAGTCTAATGGAAATATATAGATATCACACCTTCGATACTCGAATATGAATACTGATGATGATGCACCATCATCAGAATCATCCCCGGGTGTCTAGAATGTGATTCTATATCTATCCAGTATATTAAAACTTCGAATATACGTTCATGACGCGTATATGCAAAATCTTTATATACTCGATTGTCCAAAATCAATATAAATAAAATATTCAAATACGTTGAATAAGGTTTAAATCTTCAAAACAATTTGGTTTAATTTTAAAAATATACTCTTCACGCTCGTTCTAGGATACTACTGATCCCATCTCTAACGAGTTATTCTAATTGGATATTACTAATCCAATCTCTGATGAATTCTTTCGTTCGGTTCTAAAGTGTCTTGTTCTCGAGCTTTGTAAACCAAAGCTCTGATACCAAAATGAAAGGACCCGTAACTTCCCCGGTAAGGAAAGAGTGGATACTTTGAGAACGACACACAAAAGAATGCAGATAGAAGAACATTTCATTGCTTATTACAACAATTCATCAGAATACAAGAATATACAGAGTATAAATCAATATTACACAGAAAATATCAGAGATTTAAATTACATTTAAATACATCACTGCAGCGAAAAATAATACAATACACAAATGAAAGAGATATACGGATACAGAGCTTTCCGGATATCGTTCCAGTTGTAAATCAGGATCCTGTGAATATAAATCTGCAAAACCAAAACTACTAGCTGCCAATGCGGAAAATAGGGGCACCCAGAGTTTAGGCTAAAACAATAAACTCTAGGTCAGTCATGTGATTGGTGTGAGAACTAAAATAGTTATTAATCTTTATTTTAAAGTTAGGTAAATCAAGGGACCACGCCGTATAACACGGAACGGGTTTCCTCCCAAGAACACCAGTGCATAAAACAACAGCGCAATGCTAAATAAAGAACAATGAAGCTATTATAAGACCCAGGTCCCATCACATAATGCAACACAAGCCGGAGGATAGGGTTTTACCTTATAATAGCCAAAGAATGCTTGATACGCTAAATTTCATGTTTTATTATTACTATAAGTGTATAGTGACAAAACAATTTCAATCATAAATATCATTCATAGACGGCATGGGTACCATATATCATGTCGCCATACTAAGCTCTACATCAAAACCGCAAAGTCACGTATTTCGAAATTGGATTTCCGTCTGTGAACCAAGGCAAAAGATAGTCCTCTACCGAATTCGAGACGCTCTAGCCCGTGTCTTAGGAAGCGCGCAGGCAAGCCTTTGGATCGTCAGGGTCGGTCCATCGATGTGGATTAAAATGCCTGAACACTTCGTTTCTCCACCCTATGGGGTGTCAATGAGTCCACTTACTCCATCGGGTCCACATAGTCACCGATATATACGTGGCGCCTCGCAACAGCAACAACCACATAAGTCAAACTCGTCAGGGCGTGTAAAACTACTGACGCCACTTCTAGCTAGAAGGAAACGCATGCCCTCCCTGATGTCCTCTCCCGTTTCTGGTTCACAACCGGGGTGTGAGGTTCGCGAATCAACGTTACACAAAGCTATGCCATACAAGTCGTGCTTTTATCATCAACCACAAGACTCTGCTTTTCGACAGAAGCCTTGATCATATTACCACTTAGGCATGCCACATAGGCAATTCACTCCATGCGTTTGATATCCATCAATATATAACCTATGAGCTCGTACGTCTCAGGGAAGGGCGTTAAGCAAGAGAATAAATTCTCCGCTGCCAAATAGATATATATTTAATAGAAATCAATCACACATAATAAAATCAATTGTCAGACACACAGTCCATTTACAAGTTCGTTCTGGGTCTGAACAAAATCGGAGGCACCTGGTACCTCGCATATCCATCGATCTCCAAGTACGTCTGGACGATCACCAACTGATTCCCTCCTCTTGGGTGTACGGCCCAATCAAGATCATCAGTAATTATCCAAACGACGTGGAGACCTCTGGTCTTCGACCACCGTCTTCATCCTCGACACCACGTTGAATCAGTTATTCAGAATGGGATAAACCCGGTCTTTCTGAATAACTCGCGTATATAATAAACAAGTGTTATACAAACACAACATACGCCTCATTCCAATTCAGAATATTCTTTTATTCAAATATTATTATACTTTGGGAAAGGTTCCCATAAATTTTATCAAAGATAATTCTTTAAATTTATTCTTTAATCTTCTTTTGAATTTTAATTCAAACTAGTCGGGATTTGCGAACCACACCGCAGTAATCATTTATTTTATTTCCCAATCCCAACCTATTCATCCCATGAAGTAAAACTGGTCATACTTCATATCTAACACCACGGTGTTATCGGTAAATTTGATTACCATTTCACGTTCAAATCTAGTTAAATATTTAACTATTGCCTGGAGCAAAACTGGTGATACTCCATTCTCGATCACTTCAATCTAATTAAAGATCCATTAAAACTCCACTTAGTTTTAATCTTCCCAAAAATCAATATCCTGTCTTTAACTGGGTTAAAAAACCAATGTCATTTAAAACACGGTTCACCACAAACCCAATATCACATCTCATTAATTATCGGGTTAAAGAACAAGTGTTATTTACGATAAACCCAAAAATCAATTCAAATTCAATTCCAATTAAATACCATTTAATTGGTATACTTCATTAAATCCAAATAAAAAGATTTAATCTTTTTCTCAACTGGGTTTAAGAACAGTGTTAATGAAGACAACACTCACGACAAACCCATATCACATTTGATATTAAATACAAGGCTCTGAATAGAAAATATATCGGCTTACATTCAATATCAAATTCTACGACCAACAGATATCGTATTGGAAATAACGATATTAATATATCTTTCAAATTTCCATAACAATATTTGTATAATCACGAAATCCAACATCGAAATATTCCAAAGACAATTTCGATTCAAATCCATTCCAATTCAACTATTGGAAATTCTGGTTACTTTTAAAACCATTTCAAATCCACTTTATTTATTTTAAAAAAATAAATGAATTATAATTCTAGTTCAAAACTAGTTCATTTCGATAAAAATCTATTTTTATCTTTACAAATATGGAATTTTTCATCCCAATTCTTCACAAATCATTTCTTATGATTTTACACTAATTATTGATATTTTTAATAATTTTATCAAGGCCCGTACAGTCGATTTCCATCAACGGCCATCGAACTGCACTTACAGCGACCTTTTCCAAATTGGATTTGGACATAATTCCAAATCCAACTGTTAGATTTCTAATTTCAAATATACGTTAGAAATCTCTTTTACATACGAACCCAACGGTTCCGGTTTTAGGAGAATCCGACGGTCGGATCTCCCGTAACGTCAATTCGAAGTCAATGGTCGAAATTCGCAAACTGCCGCGGCGCAGCTCATTCTATTCAGGCCATTATATATATATAATATATTATATATATTTCATCGATTTCCATTCAAAACGTATTTTATAAATCGTTTTAAATTCGTTTTCAAAACGATTTCAACTTCATATTCAATTTCTAGTCAAAATTGAATATTCCATATCATTAATCTATAAATGATAATATTTTCAAAACGTTAAACTTTGAAATCACTTTCTTTTCTATATTCATTATAAAAATGAATAAAATCGATATAAATATCGTTCACGTCAAAATGGCGTCAATCTAATTAACACGGCTTTTATTCAACACATGAATTTTTATTTTATTCAGCACATGAATGTTTATTTTCAATTCAACACATGAATTTTTTTCAATTCAACACATGAATTCATTTTCTAAATTGGAATGAGGCCCAATCAATTACCATATAATGTTAATTATATGGATTTTTCCACAACACATGTATATAATAGCAACGATAAATAATCAACCATCATCCAGAGTGCACCACACCACTACATAAGCATTAAATATAAATAATTAACGCTTACACTGTCTGTCAACCCATCGATTGACATACAACTAAACAATCGGGATTATTGTGCGTCAAATATCATCCCAATACCCGTGTAGGGTTTCAAATCAACAAACACAGATTTTATTTGTGTAGTTGGGCGATGTGTAAAATTTATCGTCCCAATCAATATCAGTCAAATCAGTGTATATAAACAAATCGTCTGATTTGTTAATTACTATTTATTTTATATACACATTAAAAATTAACTATAAAATATTTTCCACTATAAAATATTTTATTTCATTTCACATCACACAATCAAATTTCACAGCACAGCAATCAAATAAACAAGTCATCCATGGTCTGTGGGCGACGGGTGTCGGGTGCTGCTAAGCACCGTCTGCATCCTAGTATATATTTCAAATTAGAAATTAAAATAAAGGTGAGGAGTTCCCACCTTTGGGATCCACTCCGCCATTTCACTTCTAAATTTCTGAATCGCCCGGATTTTCCCAGAATTCTAACGCAGTCTGTTCTACGCTGTTCATATTAAAAAATCACATATTTAATATGATGTTTATATATTTTTATCTAATTAAGAATCATATTTTTACAATTCAGTTTTCGATATATAAAAATCGCTTCTTTACATATCTAAAAATCGAATCTTTATATTGTTACATACATCTAAAAGATCATATTTTTATAGTGCTCTTCATACAATAAAAATCCAATTTTTAACACTACTTCATATTGATAAAAACCATATTTTTATCTCGCTACTTTATAAAATAAAAATCAGATTTTAATTCTATTCTATAATATATAAAAATCCGATCTTTACACCGTTAAAAATCTAATCTTTTTATATTTAAAAATCTCGTCTTTCTTTAAATAAAAATCAATTCTTTTTATAAAAATATAAACCTTCTCATATTAAAAATATAATCTTTCTTAAACAAAAATCATATTTTTCTTATCAACAAAATAATAGCTTTTCTAGCGACAACATATAAGCTTTACACTAGTTAAAAATCCGAACTTTACATGTTAAAAATTCTAACTTTGTTAATTAAAAATTCTAGCTTCACTAATTAAAAATTCTAACTTCACTAATTAAAAATTATAACTTCACTAATTAAAAATTCTAACTTATAAAAATAAAAACATTAACTTTATGAAATTAGGCAAAGAAAACTGATTAAGAACTTACAGCGGAGATGTGGGGGGGTTCTGGAGAAGAGGGGGTGATGGGGAGGGAAGTGGTGACTAAGGAGGGGCGCGCCTGGGGGTTGATGGCCAGGGGCGGCGTCGGGTTACCGTTGGTGGCCATAGGCAATCGGAGCAGCGATTTGGGGTCAGGGTTTTTTTCTAGGCGCGCTCGACGAGAGGAGGACGGAGAGAGAGAAAGGTGAGGTAGAATGGAGGAGGGGGGTCCCGCCGGGGCGGCACGGTGCTGGGGCTTGGATCGTTGGTGGCGGCGCTGAATCGAGGGGAGGCGACGCGATTTTTTTTTCTTTTTATTCAAAATCGATCTGAACGTGGAATGAAAGGGAGAGGAGAGAGTATATATTAATCCATATATATATATATATATAATTATTTTAAATTTTAAAAAGAAACTTCTTATTTCAACCTCAAAACGAGACCCACCGCCTGTCATTCATAGCTAATTACCCCCATTTTGAACACAATGGGATATGTATCGTAAGCTGATTCGATCGTTTCGATCAGTTTCTGTCAAAGTCAAAATATAAATCTATATATTAAATTTGAACGTGCATTTCAATTTACTGGGACCACATACTAACTAGAAAAATTCGAGAAAAATATTTTCTAGCTTCGTATTGACAATACGGTCCTAACTAAGCTAATTTCGTCAAATTCCGAGACTGTTTGAAAAATGGTCGTTTTCCAGTCAATTAAAATCAACTGAAACTGGTCAAACACGATTTCCTTTGCCATGCTCACATATTGATTCAGAAAATTACGAATTTTGGAACCTAGCAATAACTTCACATCATGGATCCAACAAAAGTGGTTTCGTTGAAAACTGAGGTCGTTTGCAAAATTTCCATTTTTAAGGGCCAGAATTTCATAGCGACTATTCTGAATTTTCAACTGGGCATAACTTTTTATCCCCGCTATGAAATTTTGATTTTTCGGATTCGTTGGAAAGATATTCTCAATTAGATTCAAATATTTTTGGTTTCGTTAAAATCTGGTTTATTTTGCACCTGGTACATTCATTTGAAATTTGAAATCGAATTATCGAACTACCGCGCCATTTTCAATTCCTTTTATAATTAAAATAAAATATTTATATTCTAATGTCGATCTATATAAATATATAAGTTCGAATTCTATTCAAAATAAATTTCTTGTCGATATTATTTAAAATAATTCATTTTAAATATTCAAAATTCATTAAAATTGCCAAAATAAAAAATTTAAATTGGCTCAGAATTTCCGGGTTGTTACAATCTCCCCCACTTAAAACTTTTCGTCCCCGAAAAGGAACGAAGCTGAAAGTTGTTTAACTAATCAAATCAACATCTATTATTTTCTTTACGGCTTAAGTTCTACAACTTTTCAGTTTCTAATAACTTTTCAAATTTTTCAAAAATTTGGCTAACACCATAAATTTTCGAAAAATTTCGCCATAACTTCCCCTGCACCGGGGACTTCGGGATATTTCAAATAGCCTCCCATGGCCCTCATCAATCCAAAAAGAAAAAGAAACAGCCAATCGGCTCAAAAAATCATCCAAACCCAATAAATTTGTAAACATGTACCTATTTGTCGGGCAAACAATTTTACTCTTCTGCTCTAGCCTCTTTGCTATGCATGTTCAATGTAAGTACATGTATATGCATGCAATTGTAATCATTTTTCAATACAGTTCAAAATTCGGTTCAATTAGGCCAAGTTGTTCAAAATTTCAAACAAATAAACAAACAACACAACCATCAATCAATTAGTTGATTATCATTTCAAATTCATAATTTTGATATATATATATATATACAGAAAATCATGTTTTTGATGCAAATCTCAACAATAATCCTATCTAGTTTTGGTTCTCACACCAGACTAATGGAAATATATAGATATCATACCTTCGAAACTCGAATATGAATACTGATGATGATGCACCATCATCAGAATCATCCCCGGGTGTCTAGAATATGATTCTATATCTATCCAGTATATTAAAACTTCAAATATACGTTCATGACGCATATATGCAAAATCTTTATATACTCGATTGTCCAAAATCAATATAAATAAAATATTCAAATACGTTGAATAAGGTTTAAATCTTCAAAACAATTTGGTTTTATTTTAAAAATATACCCTTCACACTTGTTCTAGGATACTACTGATCCCATCTCTAACGAGTTATTCTAATTGGATATTACTAATCCAATCTCTGATGAATTCTTTCGTTCGGTTCTAAAGTGTCTTGTTCTCGAGCTTTGTAAACCAAAGCTCTGATACCAAAATGAAAGGACCTGTAACTTCCCCGGTAAGGAAACAGTGGATACTTTGAGAACAACACACAAAAGAATGCAGACAGAAGAACATTTCATTACTTATTATAACAATTCATCAGAATACAAGAATATACAGAGTATAAATCAATATTACATAGAAAATATCAGAGATTTAAATTACATTTAAATACATCACTACAGCGGAAAAATAATACAATACACAACTGAAAGAGATATACGGATACAGAGCTTTCCGGTTATCATTCCAGTTGTAAATCATGATCCTGTGAATATAAATCTGCAAAACCAAAACTACTAACTGCACGTGCGGAAAACAGGGGCACCCAGAGTTTAGGTTAAAACAATAAACTCCAGGTCAGTCATGTGACTAGTGTGAGAACTAAAACAGTTATTAATCTTTATTTTAAAGTTAGGTAAATCAAGAGACCACGTCGTATAACACGGAACGGGTTTCCTCCCAAGAATACCAGTGCATAAAACAACAGCGCAATGCTAAATAAAGAACAATGAAGCTATTATAAGACCCAGGTCCCATCACATAATGCAACACAAGCCGGAGGATAGGGTTTTACCTTATAATAGCCAAAGAATGCTTGATACGCTAAATTTCATGTTTTATTATTACTATAAGTGTATAGTGTCAAAACAATTTCAATCACAAATATCAATCATAGACGGCATAGGTACCATATATCATGTCGCCATACTAGGCTCTACAATCAAAACCGCAAAGTCACGAATTCGGAAATTAGATTTCCGTCTGTGAACCAAGGCAAAAGATAGTCCTCTACCGAATTCGAGACGCTCTAGCCCGTGTCTCAGGCAAGCGCGCAGGCAAGCCTTTCGATCGTCAGGGTCGGTCCACCGATGTAGATTAAAATGCCTGAACACTGCGTTTCCCCACCCTATGGGGTGTCAATGAGTCCACTGACTCCATCGGCTCCACATAGTCACCGATATATCTGAGGTGCCTCGCAACAGCAACAACCACATAAGTCAAACTCGTCAGGGCGTGTAAAACTACTGACGCCACTTCTAGCTAGAAGGAAACGCATGCTCTCCCTGATGTCCTCTCCCGTTTCTGGTTCACAACCGAGGTGTGAGGCTCGCGAATCAACGTTACACAAAGCTATGCCACACAGGCCGTGCTTTGATCATCAACCACAAGACTCTGCTTTTCAACAGAAGCCTTGATCATATTGCCACTTAGGCATGTCACACAGGCAATTCACTCCATGCGTTTGATATCCATCAATATATAACCTCTGAGATCGTACGTCTCATAGAAGGGCGTTAAGCAAGAGAATAAATTCTCCGCTGCCAAACAGATATATATTTAATAGAAATCAATCACACAGAATAAAATCCAATGTCAGACACACAGTCCATTTACAAGTTCGTTTTGGGTCTGAACGAAACCGGAGGCACCTGGTACCTCGCATATCCATCGATCTCCAAGTACGTCTGGACGATCACCAACTGATTCCCTCCTCTTGGGTGTACGACCCAATCAAGATCATCTGTAATTATCCAAACGACGTGAAGACCTCCGGTCTTCGACCACCGTCTTCATCCTCGATACCACATCGAATCAGTTATTCCGAATGGGATAAACCCAGTCTTTCTAAATAACTCGCGTATATAATAAACAAGTGTTACACAAACACAACATACGCCTCATTCCAATTCAGAATATTCTTTTATTCAAATATTCTTATACTTTGGGAAAGGTTCCCATAAATTTTATCAAAGATAATTCTTTAAATTTATTCTTTAATCTTCTTTTGAATATCAATTCAAACCAAATTATGGTTTATCCAAACTAGTTGGGATTAGTGAACCTTACCGAAGTAATCACTTGTTAAATTTGATTTGGACATAATTCCAAATCCAACCATTAAATTTCAAATCTCTAATATTCGTTAGAAAGCCCGACTAGTTTGGATAAACCATAATTTGGTTTGAATTGATATTCAAAAGAAGATTAAAGAATAAATTTAAAGAATTTATCTTTGATAAAATTAATGGGAACCGTTCCCAAATTATAATAATATTTGAATAAAAGAATATTCTGAATTGGAATGAGGCGTATGTTGTGTTTGTGTAACACTTGTTTATTATATACACGAGTTATTCAGAAAGACCGGGTTTATCCCATTCTGAATAACTTATTCGACGATGTGTCAAGGATGAAGATGGTGGTCGAAGACCGGAGGTTTTCACATTGTTTGGATAATTACTGATGATCTTGATTGGGTTGTACACCCAAGAGGAGGGAATCAGTTGGTGATCGTCCGGACGTACTTGGAGATCGATGGATATGCGAGGTACAAGGTGCCTCCGGTTTCGTTCAGACCCAGAACGGACTTGGAAATGGACTGTGTGTCTGACATTGGATATCATTCTGTGTGATTGATGGATATCGGTTGCATGGAGTGGTTTGCCTGTGTGGCATGCTAAGATTAAAATGATCAAGGCTTTTGTTGAAAAGCAAAGTCTTGTGGTTGATGATCAAAGCACCGCCTGTGTGGCATAGCTTTGTGTAGCGTTAATTCGCGAGCCTCACACCTCGGTTGTGAACCAGAAACGGTAGAGGACATCAGGGAGGGCATGCGTTTCCTTCTAGCTAGCGTGGTGTCAGTGACCTACCAGCCCTGACATTTATATTATTTTCACCTGTGTGGTTGTTGTATTGTGAGGCGCCTCGGATATATCGGTGACTATGTGGGGCCTATGGAGTCATTTGGCTCATTTACGCCCTAAAGGGCGGGGAAACGCAGTGTTCAGGCATTTTAATCCACATCGGTGGACCGGCCTGACGATCCATAGGCCCACCTGAGTCTGGGTCCTGAGGCTCGGGCTAGACAATCTCGAAGCGGTGAGGACGATCCCTTGCCTTGGTTCACAGATGGAAATCCAACTTCCAATACGTGACTTTGCGGTTTTGATTGTAGAGCCTAGTATGGTGTCATAGTGGTATGGGGCACTTATGTCGTCTATGATTGATACTTATGATTGAAATTGTTTTGACACTATACACTTATAGTAATAATAAAATATGAAATTTAGCATATCAAGCATTCTTTGGCTATTATAAGATAAAACCCTATCCTCCGGCTTGTGTTGCATTGTGTGATGGGACCTGGGTCTTATAATAGCTTCATTGTTCTTTATTTAGCATTGGGCTATTGTTTTATGCACTGGTATTCTTGGGAGGAAACCTGTTCCGTGTTATACGGCGTGGTCCCTCGATTTACCGAACTTTAAAATAAAGATTAATAATTGTTTTAGTTCTCACACCAGTCACATGACTGACCTGGAGTTTATTGTTTCGACCTAAACTCTGGGGGGCGCCCTATTTTCCACACGGGTAGCTAGTAGTTTTGGTTTTGCAGATTTATATTCACAGGATCCTGGTTTACAGCTGGAATGATATTCGGAAAGCTCTGTATCCGTTTATCTCTTTCAGTTGTGTTTTGTATTATTTTCCGCTGCTATGTAATGAATTCTATTCTCTGATATTTTCTGTGTAATATTTATTCATACTCTGTATATTCTTGTATTCTGATGGAATTGTTGTAATTAACAATGAAATGTTCTTCTTTCTGTGTTCTGATCTATTGTGTTCTCAAAACAATCAGGGTTTCGAACGGTCTTGGTCGGTTTAGCCATCGATTCGGATCGAGCGAAATTGCTTGTTGTTACATTTTATTAGTTATGAATTTAAAATATAACTTGCTAAGTATAAGTCAACTTTGCGATAAGGGTTATAAAATAAACTTTGTAATGGATAAATGTTTCATAAAAGATAGAAATTCAAAAGTAATATTTGAAGGAGATAGAAAGAAAAATATCTACATATTGAGTATGAAAATCTCCAGCAATAACCTATGTCTTATGGCCAATACAAGTGATCCATGGATCTGGCATTAGAGATTTGGTCATTGAAAAAGAAAGTCGATGTGTACGACTTAAGCAGGATCCATATGGATATATCGGAAATATAGATGATATATTAACTAGCTAATATACAATAGTTACACAGGTAAAAACTTAGTAATAGAAATATATCAAAAGTAAATGCAATAAGAAACGACACCAGGAATTTTATACTTGCTCGGACTTCCTGCCCTATGTCCAGTCCTGAAGCTCCTCTTCGGAATTCACTATGACGTCCTCTATTAACCCGGAGGAATAGGTCAGTACACCCGAGCCCCAACAAGGATGCCTCTCGCCTGAGCAACTGCACAGGACTTCAACAAATACAAGTGTTTTGACTTCAGCTTTTTGTTCTTGAATCAACATAGATAGCCAAAGGTTTAAGTACACCCTTCCTATAATCTTATCCTCGAGTATGCAAAGATTTTAAGGAAGCTAGTTACTTGTTGAATCAAGATATGAAAAAGTATTATCAAGGATTCAATAAGTAACTTGAATTTGGAGAGCTTTTGTTTGCAAAGTATATAAAAGTTAATGTCAGAAAATATAGAGGATATATTTAGAATTGATGATTTGAAACACATGTTTGAAGTGTTTATATAATAGTAGAAATGTAGCATTCCTTCATGAAGAGTTTCTATAAAAAGTTGTGTCCATTTCCATTGATTATTGAAGAGGAATCTCTTCATGAAAGATGGTGACTCTTCATAAAATAGTTTCTGGGTCGAATCAGTCGACTGGTAAAAAAATAATCAGTTGACTGATTGAATTAAACTTTAAATCGTATAAATAAAATCATGTTTCAAAACTAGCCGTTGTGTACAAAATTCCTCTGACCAGTCGACTGGTCAATTATCTACCAGTCAACTGGTAAAGATTATACTGTACACTTCTGGCTTTTTAAAGCGATATGAATATATAAATTTATACTTGAGGATAGAATTTAACATGATTCTAATACGACTCAACTTATATATATATATATATAACCTTATCTCTATAACGTGATTTCCATTTCTATCTTCTCTTGTTGCCATTAATCAAAATCTTGATATCAACATTCTCCCCCTTTTTGATTGATGACAACATATATGTTTTGCTCCCGATGAATTTCTGCAACATTTTGTTAGTACGATAAAAATATAATCTTACCATTTTGATTCCTGCAACAAAATGTTAGCACATGTCTTCTCAATAAATTCAATATTAAGAGCATAGCACATATATTCAATAGATTCATCATTAAAAACATAAAATATATGTGATCTTAATGATTTTTCTCCCCCTTTATCATCAATTAAAAAGTAAATAGTCATGATGAGCATAAAGTAATCGAATAACTTTTTAGAGATCTTTGATAAATACAATTCCTAGCTCTCGTCGGGGTCTTATAAATGAGTTCTCTAAAAGGGTTTAGTAAAGATATCAGCAATTTGATTTTCTGAATTTACAAACTCTAAATTATTTGTTTGTTTATCAATATGATCTCTTAAGAAATGATGTCTGGTATCAATGTGTTTAGTTCTGGAATGGTTTACCGGATTCTTAGATAAATTTATTGCACTTGTATTGTCACAATAAATTGTGGAATTAGATAAATTTACGTTGAAATATTTTAGTGTTTGCTGCATATATATTACTTGAGCACATTCTAGCGCAGCAGATATGTATTCAGCTTCACATGTTGACAGTGAAACACAATTTTGTTTCTTGCTGAACCAAGATATGAGTGATTTACCAATAAAATGACATTTTCCACTTATACTCTTACGATCCGTCCGTGATCATCCAAAATCAGCATCACTATATGAAATTAATTCAAAGGAACAATCTTTTGGATAGTAGAATCCAAAGTCTTTAGTACTATTAAGATAATGTAAAATTTGTTTAACTGCTCTCAAATGTGATTCTTTTGGATTAGCTTGAAAACGAGCACATAAACAAACACTCATCATAATATCTGGTCTACTTGCAGTTAAATACAGAAGTGAACCTATCATGCATCTATATAGCTTTTGATTGACACTTCTACCATTTTCATCTTTTTCTAAATGTGTCGTCGTACTCATTGGTGTAGGTTTACTTGACGTATTATCCATTCCAGAACATTATATTAAATTAGTACAATATTTTTCTTGATTAATGAAAATTCCATCTAGCAATTACTTAATTTGCAATCCCAGAAAGTAAGAAAGTTCTCCCATATGTGACATTTCAAATCCATTAGTCATTACTTTTGAAAATTCTTTGCATAATTTATCATTTTTTGAACCGAACCAAAGATAATATCGTCTACATATATTTGTATATTAGGATATCTTAATTATCTTTCTTGATAAAGAGTGTTTGATCAACCTTTCCAATTTGAAATCCTGAATCTAATAAATAAGTTTTGAGACGTTCATACCAAGCATGAGGTGCTTGTTTCAAATCATATAAGGCCTTTTTCAGTTTAAAAACATGATCAGGATATTTTTCATGAGCAAATAGTGGAGGTTGTTCAACATATACTTGTTCTTTAATATAACCATTTAAGAAAGTGCTTTTAGCATCTATCTGATATAATTTAAAGTTGTGATGACATGCATATGCTAATAGTATTCAAATTGCTTCTAGTCATGTGGCTGGAGCAAATGTTTCTTCATAATTTATGCCTTCTTCTTGATTGTAACCTTGTGCAACAAGTCTAGCTTTATTTCTAGTGATATTACCCAATTCATCTTCTTTATTTTTTTAAACCCATTTTGTTCCAATAATAGTTTGATTAGTCAGTCTTGGAACTAATTCTCATACTTTGTTACGCTCAAATTGATTTAATTCTTCTTGCATTGCAATTATCCAACTTTCATCTGTTGATGCTTCTTTAGGATTTTTGGGTTCGATATTTGATAAGAAGGCTACATTATTTACTAAATTAAGTTGACTTCTAGTCCTTACGTTTGAAGTTATTATCGAACTTCATTAATAGGGACATCTGGATTATTGATGTTATCTTGAGTTTCTATAGTATTATTCTCTATGTTATTATGAACAATGTTTTCATCTTCTCTAAATGTATCAATATCATCATCATGTGAAGAATTATTTTTCATAATATCTGAATTAAATGAATTTTGAATAACATTTTCGTCAAATGACACATGGAGTGATTCTTCTATCTTACTAGTTCTTTAATTGAAAACACGATAAGCCTTTCCATGCTCAGAATATTCTAAGATTATTCCTTCGTTAGATTTTATGAGTCAAATTTCCCAAGCTGATCTTTTGTATTTAAATTGAAACATTTTGAACCAAAAACTTTGAAATAAGATATATTTGGTTCTCTACCAGTAAAAAGTTTGTATGGAGTGTTTTTAGTAAGAGGTCGAATAGAAACACGATTCAAAACATAGCAAGTTGTTGCAACTGCTTCAGCCCAAAAATGTTTTGGCAGTGTACTTCCATTTAACAACGTTCTTGCACATTCTTGTAAAGTTCTGTTTTTATGTTCTACGACTCCATTTTGTTGAGGAGTTCTAGGAAAGGAAAAATTGTGAAAGATTCCTTTCTTTTGACAAAATAAATCAAATTTCTCATTTTCAAATTCTCCTCAATGATCACTTCGTATGTTCTTTATTATTAAATTAGTTAAATTTTGAATTTGTTTGACGAAAATCTTAAAGATATCAAAAGTATCTTTTTTATTCTTTAAAAACATATTCCAAGTGTATCTTGAGAAATCACCAACAATTACAAACACATATCTACTATGATTTATGGACTGAACTTGAGTTGGTCTGAATAAATCAATACGTAGTAATTCAAGTGGTTGTAAGGTTGATATAACCTTTTTTGATTTAAAAGAAGATCTGGCCAACTTTTCGAGTTGACAAGCATCGCATAAATTTTCAGTTTTGAATTTTATTTTGGGTAATCCACTTACAAAATCATTTTTAGATATTTTGTTTATTGTTTTAAAATTAATATGGCAAAACCATTTGTTCCATAACCAGGGATCATTGTCTTTGGCTAATAAACACATATTTGGATTGTTATTAACTTCCATGTTTAAAATATAGATATTTTTGTCTTGATTTCCTTCAAAAATAAGATTTTGATTTGAGTCAAAAATACTACATTTATTTTCAAAAAAAAATGATATTTTAAAACCTTTACCGCATAATTGACTAATACATAATAAATTGTGTTTTAAATTCTTAACCAATAAAACATACAAAAAAAGAGGTGAATTAGATATACCGTAACTGCTCACATCGCCTTTGCTAATGATGTATCCTTTGGAATTATCTCCAAACGTGACAGTTCCTCCTTTTGAGTAAATGATATTTGTTAGCATCTCCTTGTCTCCTGTTATATGTTTTGAGCAACCACTGTCTAGTATCCATTTTCCTCTGTTTTTGTTGAGTGGGACCTACAAAAAATAATTTGAAAATTTTCACAAGTGCACACTTCCTCCGTTAGGGTCCTAAGGGTTAAATCTTAGAAAGCCAAACCCAAGAGGGCTTAGGTTCCTTTTTGAAAGAATATTTATTGTTATATTGAACAGAATCTAAAAAGTTTTTAATATATTTATTTCTAATAAGAACATTATTTGTCTTCGGAATCCATATACTAATATTTCCCGAGAGTTTTTCTTAGTAGGAATATTTAATTTACTACTAGAAACTTTCGGTTTAATATTAGAAATTTTAGAAATGGATTTTCTCTTAGATTTATTTTTATCATACCCGAGTGCTTTTTTACTAAAAACTGGTTGAGGGTTTTCTAATATTTTAGTTAAATTCTCTCTACCTTTGTTAAAATTATTAACATTTTTAGAAATGCTTTTTATTTAATTTTTAAACTAGAATTTTCTAACTTATGGTTTTAAATTTAGTATTTAAATCGTGATTTTCAGAAACTAACAAATCATTTTTATTCTTTTGAGTCTCGATTTCTTGACTCAACATAGAAACTTGAGAACTTGCGATTTAAAGAGATTCTTGTAATTTTCTAATTTCTTCTTCTAAAATTTCTTTTTTATATTTTAAAAGATCTCTTTCAAATTATGCTTTCTTTTTATCTTTGTTATCTTGTTTAAACTTTTGCTTAAACATTTTCCTTGATTCTAAGATATCAGTATTAATTTCTACTAATTCATCAAAAGTAAAATTACTTACATCATTATCCTTAGCCATGAAGTACACATTTGCTTGCTCACTATCACTGTCGCTATCACTTTCAGAAGATGAATCCGAGTTGTCCCAAGTGACTGAAAATGCTCGCCTCTTTGATTTCTGATTTTTGTGATTTCTCTTTAACTCTGGACAATGCTTTTGATAGTATCCAGTCTTGTGACAGTTAAAGCATTCTACTAGAGCAGGGTCAGGTTCTTTTGATGATTTCTTTACATTTTTGCTTTGGCTTTTTCTGTATTTTAGAAATTTTCTAAAATTCTTAGCAACAAATGCAATATCTTCTTCATTTGAATCAGAATCTTCTTTCTTAACATGGAAAACTAATTATTTTTTCCTTATCTTGTACCTGTGCTTTCTTTGCCTGCAAATTTACTTCATAAGAAATTAGATTACCGATCAATTCTTCTGGTTTCATGGAAGAGAGACCATTTGCTTCTTCGATTGCTAATAAAAAGTTCAAAATTTTTGACACTATATTAAAATTGGAATATTTTCTCCTAATCCTAATAAAGAGTGATAAATGTTTTGAAAACGTGAATACGTATCGTTTATGGATTCATTTTCATTCATCTTAAAATTTTGGAATTGATCCTTAAGCATCAATATTTTACTTTGTTTAACCTTGTTAGTACCTTCATGCGTAATTTTGAGTATTCTCAAGATTTCTTATGTTGTGTTACACATACAAATCCAGTTAAACTCATTTCTATCTAAAGCACAATGCAATATGTTCATGGCCTTAGCATTGGCATTAGCCTCTGCTTTTTCAGATTCAGACCATTATGTCAATACTGTAGTAGGTTGTGTGTACTCTTTTTGTGTGATATTCTATGCATCAAAACTATTTGCTTGTATGTATATTCTCATTCGTGTGGCCCAGTAACTATAATTCATGTCATTAAAGAAAGGTGGTCTAGTAGTGGATTGGCCTTCAGAATATCTGGTGTTATTGCTAGTAGTAGTATTATTATCCATAATGTCTATGTAGATAACAGTTTTATGGTTAAATGATTGTCTAGCTCTGATACCTATTGAAAAAGAAAGTCGATGTGTACGACTTAAGTAGGATCTATATGGATATAGCGGAAATATAGATGATATACTAACTAGCTAATATACAATA
Organism: Allium sativum; assembly: GCA_030737875.1. NCBI lineage: Eukaryota > Viridiplantae > Streptophyta > Magnoliopsida > Asparagales > Amaryllidaceae > Allium > Allium sativum. The sequence goes on from CM060918.1 coordinate 634,787,704, forward strand.
GTTACGCCGGTAAAAGCTTAGTAATAGAAATATATCAAAAGTAAATGCAATAAGAAATGACACCATGAATTTTATACTAGTTCGGACTTCTCTCCCTACGTCCAATCCCGAAGCACCTCTTTGGAATTCACTATCACACCCTCTCTTAACCCGGAGGAATAGGTCAATACACCTGAGCCCCAACAAGGATGCCTCTCGCCTGAGCAACTACACAGGACTTCAACAAATACAAGTGTTTTGACTTCTGCTTTGTGTTCTTGAATCAATATGAATAGTCAATAGTTTAAGTACACCCTTACTATAATCTTATCCTCAAGTATGCAAAGATTTTAAGGAAGCTAGTTACTTGTTGAATCAAGATATGAAAAAGTATTATCAAGGATTCAATAAGTAACTTGAATTTGGAGAGCTTCTGTTTGCAAAGTATATAAAAGTTAATTTCAGAAAATAGAGAGGATATACTTAGAATTGGTGATTTTAAACACATGTTTGAAGTGCTTATATTATAGTAGAAAAGTAGCATTCCTTCATGAAGAGTTTCTATAAAAAGTCTTGTCCATTTCCATTGATTATTGAAGAGGATTCCCTTCATGAAAGACGGTGACTCCTCATAAAATAGTTTCTGGGTCGAATCGGTCGACTGGTAAAAAATCATCAGTTGACTAATTGAATTAAACTTTAAATCGTATAAATAAAAACATGTTTCAAAACTTGCAGTTGTGTACAAAATTCCTCTGACTAGTCAACTAGTCAATTCTCTACCAGTCGACGGGTAGAGATTATTCTGTATACTTCTGGCTTTTTAAAGCCATATGAATACATATATATATATTTGTACTTGAGGATAGATTTTAACATGATTCTAATACGACTCAACTTATATATATATAACCTTATCTCTATAACATGATTTCCATTTCTATATTCTCTTGTTGGCATTAATCAAAATCTTGATATCAACAGTCATATAAATTTCAAACATATTTCTAGGATTTCTAAATTAGATTCAATCAGAGGATTACCCAAAATGAAATTTAAAGTTAACAACTTATGTGATGCTTGTCAACTTGAAAAATTAAAGGAAAGTTCATTAAAATCAAAAGAGGAAATTACTACATCAATACCATTAGAGTTAATTCACATGGATTTATTTGGTCCATCTCAAGTTCAATCAATAAATCATAATAGATATGTTTACGTAACAATCGACGATATTTCTATATTTACTTGGACTTTGTTTCTTAAAAATAAAAGTGATGCTTTTGATCAATTTAAAGCATTTTTTAAAAGAATTCAAAATTTATTATCAATAAAAATCAAAACAATACGAAGTGATCATGGCATAGAATTCGAAAACGAAAATTTTGAAAAATATTGTAATAAAAAGGGAATAACCCATAATTTTTCAATACCAAGAACCCCACAACAAAATGGAGTAGTTGAACGTAAAAATAGGACGATACAAGAGTGTGTGAGAACTATGTTATCTAATAGTAATTTACCAAGGAATTTTTGGACTGAGGCAGTTGCAACAGCTTGCTATATTATAAATAGAATATCGATTAGACCTTTAACTCATAAAACTCCATATGAACTTTTGTATAAGAAACCAAAAGTATCGTATTTTAAAATGTTTGGAAGTAAATGTTTTATACTTAATACTAAAGATAATTTAGACAGGTTTGAATCGAAATCCGATAAAGGGATATTTATTGGATATTCAGAAAGAAGTAAAGCGTATAGAGTTTTCAATACATGAACCAATACCATAGAAGAAACATTAAACGTATCTTTCGATGAAAACTATAAAAGTATAACTCAAAACAATGAAGATGAATGTGAAAACAAAATTAATGAAATAAACCTGGAAGATAATCAACCAAATAAACGAATTAGATTACTTAGAGATCATCCAGTAGAAAATATCTTAGGAGATATTGAATTCGTTGTTAGAACTCATAATCAATTAAATAATATGAGTAATATATCATTTATTTCAACTATTGAACCTAAGAATCCAAAGGAAGCGTCTTCCGATGATTCATGGATACTTGTTATGCAAGAAGAACTGAATCATTTTAATATGAATGATGTATAGGAACTTGTTCCTAGACTAGAGGATAAGACTATAATAGGAACCAAATGGGTTTATAAAAATAAAATGAATGAACATGGTGAGATCGTAAGAAATAAGACACAACTAGTAGCACAAGGTTATACTCAAGAAGAAGGAATAGATTACGATGAAAATTTTGCCCCCGTAGCAAGACTAGAAGCTATTAGGATTTTACTAGCCTTTGCAAAATCATAATAATTTCAAATTATATAAATTGGATGTCAAAAGTGCTTTTCTAAATGGATTTGTTAAAGAAGATGTATATGTAGAGCAACCACCTCTATTTGAAGAAGAAAAATTACCGAATCATGTATATAAATTAAAGAAAGCATTATATGTATTAAAACAGGCTCCTAGGGCTTAGTATGATAGATTAAGAAATTATTTGTTACAATCAAATTTTGAAATAGGAAAATTAGATAACACTTTTTTCACTAAGAAAAATAAAAAGGATATTCAATTAGTACAAATATATGTTGACGATATAATATTCGGATCAACAAACGATAAGATGAATAAAGAATTTTTAGAAATTATGACCTGAGAATTTGAAATGAATCACATGGGAGAACTATCATTCTTTCTAGGATTACAAATTCATCAATTAAAGAATGGACTATTTATTAATCAAGAAAAATACGCAAGAGATCAAATTAATAAATATAATCTAACAACAACAAATGGGAGACCAACACCTATAGCGACTAATATAGCATTAAGTAAAGATGATACATCTAAATATGTGGATCAAAAACTATATAGAGGAATGATAGGATCGTTACTATATATAACTGCTAGTAGACCGGATATAATGCATAGTGTATGTCTCTATGCAAGATATCAATCATGACCTAAGAAAACGCATTTAAAAGCCGTAAAACGTATTCTAAGATATGTAAAGCATACATCAGACTTTGGATTATTCTATTTTAAGGATGATTCATTCGATTTAGTTTCTTACTGTGACGCTGACTACGCAGGATGTAAATCCGATCGTAAAAGTACTAGTAGAACATGTCACTTCTTAGGACATTCATTAGTATCATGGTTCAGTAAAAAGGAAAATATTGTATTTTTGTCAACACCTGAAGCAGAAAATATCTCTGCTGCTTGTTCACAAGTAATATATATGCAACAAACTCTAAATGATTTTAGATTAAAAATAAATAAATCTCTGATATACTGCGATAATACGAGTGCTATAAATATTTCTAAAAATCCAACTCATCATTTAAGAATTTAACGTATCGATATAAGACATCATTTTCTAAGAGATAATGCAAGTAAAGAGAAAATTTCACTCGAATTTGTAGAAATAGATAAACAAATAGCGGATATATTAACAAAACCACTAAACGAAGCAACATTTACTAAATTTAGAAGAGAATTAGGCATATGTTCATTAAGTTAATTAAATATACTACTATATATAATAATAACATAAAAAAATCAGAAAAATAAAATTTAAAACATAAGTATGTCGACCTATATTTATGCATGTCGACATATAACTGCCAGAATTTTAAATTTAATTCCCACCAAAAGTTAGTTATATCAATTATTTAAACATTCTACTTCGACTTTTCTTCTTCATTTTCATTTCTCTTCTCTATAAAAATTCTAAACTAAAATAAACAATGGCATCCACTAATTTAAACACCCAAATCAACTTTGATTCATCCGTCGGACCATCCGAAGGTCCTTTTAAATGATCTACGCTCTCCCTCGTCATTAAAATTGAAGAAAAGATGGAGTATGCTCTGTAAATGATAGCTTAAATACAAGTACTTCAGATTAGAATGAGTCAAGAGCAAAATAGGCAAGGGAAAGTAATAAGGAGTCTTCTTAAATTCATAATGGATAATCAGGCTAATCCGAATATAATCGACAATGATAATTAAGCCATGGAAGAGGAGGAAGAACCCGAGGAAGAACCAGAAGAGGAAGAAGAAATGATGGAGGAAGAACCAGAAGAGGAAGAAGAAACGATGGAGGATGAAGAACCTCAAGAGCCTCAACAAACGATTATGGAAGAGGACGATAAGGTTGTATGTGTAGGAGAGGTCTTATTCGACCAAAATGGGAATGTGATTGAATAGAATGGGGATTTTTGTCTTCATTATCCAATTGTCCAATTCACAAATCTCCCATTGTCAATAATAATTAGTATTTAAGGTTTTCTTTGGTTTTGCGTTCTTATGATGTATCGTGCTTGTAAAAATCAATGTACCATCGTTTGTACAATTTCAAGTTTAATATAATAGTTGATTATGTTTAAGTTAAGTAAATAGTTATACGTCTTAGCACAAAGTAATATGGAATATTTTAATTAGGGGGAGTATTCTACTTTGAATTTGAAGTTATATAGTTAATTATAGTTTTTTTAAGAGAGTTATACGATTTAGGGGGAGTAATTTTAGAATTTCTTTTTGATAATGCCAAAGGGGAAGAAATTAGTTTATAGGATTCATACAGACGGGGGGGGGGGGGGGGTATTTGAAGGATCATCATCAACAGGTATATACAGGTATGATATTTTATAAACTAAGGTTGTCATCATCATAAAGGGGGAGGTTGTTGGAGAATGGAGTTTTGATTACAACAACCTTATTTCAATATTAATTGATTATAAAATATATACTAACACTTTTGTTTAGAATATATACATATATACACACACATACACACACGCACGTATGCAGGAACTATCACTAGTACAAAATGTGTCTGTAGCTTTGCCTCATTTGCTTCAGTTGTACTCAAAACTGAAGCAAATAATAACACTTGCTTCAGTTTTTTAACCAACCGAAGCAAATAGTGTTATTTGCTTCTACTGTCCTTACAACCGAAGCAAATAATAAAATTGCTTCAGTTGTGCTAACAACCGAAGCAAATGTAGTGAAGCAAATAGTGTTATTTGCATCTGTTCTATAAGAACCGAAGCAAAAGCACAAAAGTAAATGGTGTTATTTGCTTCTATTGTTCTTACAACCAAAGCAAAGTATTATTTGCATCCATTCCTTACGATTTGAAGCAACTGCGAATTATTTAATCGATGTTAATGCACGTGTCAATAATCATAAATAACATCTTATATAAGCCATTATTTATAATTTATTATAATGAAAAATTACCGATAAACAATTTTAAAATAATAGCGATTTTAAATGATTTATGTTTATCATATGTAATAATTTACTACAATTAATTATTAATAATTGAAAATTTATGGTTAATACTCATAAATTATGTTTAATATAATTTGAAATAATAAATAATTAATGCTAAATAATTAGAAATTAGCAATCATTATTTGATAATTAAGAAGTAGTATAATATTATCTGATTATTTTTTATTAGTTACTAATTAATAACTAATATTAAATAATTAATAATTAATGATTATATATTAGTTAAGACTAATATTTAATATAATTAAGAAGTAGTATAATATTATATGATTAATTTTTATTAATTTTTATACTAGTTCTTAATTATATTATAATAGAAATTAATAATCAATATTTGATAATTAAGAAGTAGTATAATATACGTGATTAATAATTATATTTTATAGTATGATTAATAATTATATTTCATATAGATAATTAAGATTTAGTAAGCATTAAATATATTTTAGAAGTAGTATAATATTATGTGATTAATTTTTATTAATAATTAGTTATTGATTATTTATTAATTATTAACTATTTAATTGTCCTTATTGATTGTTAATTATTTAAAATCAACTCGTTAATATGAAAGATAACTTCTTAAGTATTAAATTTTATTATCAGTTATTAAATATTAAAAAGCCTAATATGAAAGATAACTTCTTAAGAGAGGACACAATTTAATTGTCCTTACTGAATGTTATATTCAAAAGCCTATTCAAAAGCCTTATTGGCACATCATAAACAAATGTGTCATAAATGCGACCCAAGCCTAGGCCGATAGTACTTTAACCTCTACATATAAAGTCCCATTTTGTCTGTTTTCCTTTCACTGTTGGGGTTTCACTTTTCCACCGCCTTCAGTAGCTCACACAGCGAAATCGGAAAAGCATTTCAACTCATCCCCATGATATAACCCTAATCTTATTTCTAACTGCTTGTACCAAGCGGATAGTTCGCTTATCGACAGGAGGCAAAGCTCCTAGAAAGCAGCTCGCAACCAAAGCTTTACGCAAGTCTGCTTCGTCCACCAACGATGTGGACAAGCCTCATAGACTCAGGGCGGGAACTGTTGCTCTTCGGAAGATCCGGAAATATCACGGAAGCAATGAACTTTCGATCTAAAAGCTTCCATTTCAGAGACTGCTCCGTGAAATTGCCCAAAATTTCTAGACGATCTAATATTCCGCAATTTTTCCGACGCCGCAAATATCAGGGAAGCAATGAACTTTCTTTATTTGATTTCTAGTTGCGTTTCTATGATTGTAATGAAACCAATTTTATTTCTGATGGTTTAGTTAAAAATGATCGTCGTTTAACTACTACCCTGCTCCTGCTTTTCAACTAGGAATTGGTTTTGTTTGAATACAAAATTCCCATTTTATAAGATTATTTGCCAAATGCTCGTATCACTAGGAACAAGAGACCAGCAATTTGTTTGGCCGTTGGTTTAATATGAGTTTTTTTTGGGAGATTCACCAGTAGTTAATTCATACAGCATGGGCGTGTGCGTTGCTATTTTTTTTTTGGATATTTGTTTGATTCATAAAGGATATAGTTTGTTGCAGTTTTGTTTTTAGGTTGCATAATGAAATTCATTTATTAAGTCTGCCCCTCTTTAGTGTTTGGATTATTGCATTTAGAGCCATCATTTGGAAATCATAAAAAGTTTCCTTTTAGATTTTACTTTACCTATTTTATTTTTTAGGTTTATTAATTTTGCACGGTAAATTGTTTTGAAACTATTACTTGGAAAATGATTGATATTAAAAATATGAAATACTAAGCTATAATAACTATTTATGTTTCTGTATGATGGATTGATTCTTTAACGAGTTAGATAATTTGAATTTATACTTCAAAATTTAACCATTTGATGCTAAAATGTATTTTTAAATGCCTAATGCCAAAATTCTCGATAAACTGAATTTGAGTGGAATTTTTTCTATTTTTCCCGTTTACTGTTGGGCTATAACTATTTCTAGCTTTTGTTTTCTTAGATATTCATATCAACAGTATTAATGCCAGAACAATTATTGTTAATAATTATTATTTTTAGTGTAATCATATTATATTTGTGATATGATTCATGATTCTGGCAAAAAGAAGGCTTATACTCATTTTATGTGATATGATTTATGATAGGAATTAGTTTAATTCTAACAGAAATTTCCCATTTTATACGATTAGTTTCGAGATGCTGAGTTTTAGTTGTAGAATCATTGGAAGTTAGTAATGATAATTCATGATCAAACCACACGTACAAACCTGTAAGAAGCATAGTAGGAATTTGTTAACATGTAAGAAGCATTGCTACTAACCTACAAGAAGCAACCATTAGGATAATTTTCAGCACTTGTATCACCTCATCCATTAGCACTAGCTGCAGCTAATAGTGCTGCTTTGAATTTGGCTAATTGCAGGATTAGTTTATTTTTGCAAAATATGTTGTTACTTTATATTTGTTGAAACTTGTGAAGTAGAAAACGATAAAATTTATTTACTATGTTCTCATTTCTTATGTGTAGGTGTGCAGAGTCCCATACAAGTGCAAAAAAATATGAACATACATAATGACTGTACAGGTTATGGACAAGCTGTAATGACTTAATGTCTGCAAGTGTGCCAATTTTATCATTTTCAACTTACGTGCGAAGTTCGCAGGTTATGGACAAGCTATAACGAGTATGCACATTACGCAGGTGGAAGCTCTGCAGAAAAGCAGACAATCTATAATGAGTATGTGCTTCATTTTTTGTTAAATAATGATTGTTTATTTATAGTTAATAAATGGACTGTAAGCAGTACATTGTAGGTATGTCTGTCTATTTATAAATGATAAATGGCTATGACGGGTACGTGTATCTATCAGAATACTGCAGCAGAAATATAGTTGTATGTAAATTATTTCTATTATTTGTTTGTTTTTAAAACTTTACCATTAGTGAGAGTTGCATTTTGTTTGTTTTTGAAAATTTGCAGGTGGATGTATGCTACAGCAGATATTCAATGAGGCGGTTGGTTTGTTTTTGAAAGTTCTCCTTTAGCGAGAGTTGCATTTTGCAAATACTGCATTATCTCATCTTTTTGAAGCTATGATTTAATTAATAAGTTAGAGTTCATAGTTCGCATTTTGTTCTTTCTTTTAGTAAGACTGAATTATTGTATTTGGTTCTTTCTTGTAGTAAGGTTGGATTACTAATAGTCTATGAATTATATTGTTTTTTTTATTGATATGTTGTTATTAAATGAATGGATTATTAACATTATCAATGAAATTATTGCACTTATTTCTGTATTGTTCAATTTGTATTGTTATATTGTATGAATATCAATAATTATTTGTTTTGAAATGTTGAGAAGAATGGTGATTTGTATGGGGGTAATATTTTTTGTCAAAGCAGATTGTTTGCTTCGGTTGTAGCTACAATCGAAGCAAAAGAATGGTCATTTTTGTGCCCAGCTACTCATTTTTTACGTCGGTATCCAGAGACTGAAGCAAGAAAGCAATTTTTGCTTCGGTTGTTTATCCGAAGCTACAAATTTTGTTTTGTTGCGTCTTATGCATTTGCTTCAGTTATTGAACCGAAGCAACATGAGGTAAACAACTGAAGCAAATTATACTATTTGCTTCAGCTGTTTACCCGAAGCAACAAATTTTGGTCTGTTGCGTCGTCTGCAGTTGCTTCGGTTGCAGAACCGAAGCAACATGGGGTAAATAACCGAAGCAACTGCCCTGTTTTGTAGTAGTGTATATACAGGAATTATTACTGAAGACTGTACAGTTTAAAGATGTTAGAGATTCAGAATTCAGAGATATTCCAAGACTCATGAGTATTCAAGATTTCAAGAGTTCAAGATAAATATAGCTATAGAGTCTAGATTATGTAAGACTTTGAATAGCACTCCAGGTTCAAATTCAAAATTATTTCAAATTTTGTTTTCGAATTCTATCTTCAATCCCTTTCTTCTCTATTTTAGTTTTTATTTTATTTTAAACTTAAGATTTATAGATTTATACTTTATAAGTTTCATATATTTATATATTTTTTATATACTTTGTATTTATATAATTTTAAACTCTATAATTTTATAAATATGTTTATATAGTTTATATTTTTATTTTCATATGATTTTCTACTTTATAATATTCATTTATAACACTATATTTTAATTCAAGAATTTCTAGAAATATATATATATATATCAAAACACTTGAAAAATATTCAAATTTATACGTGTATATGTCAAGATACATATATATACATGTCGACATATAACTGTCATTTTTTCAAATTCAAAAGGAAGTGTCTTTTCACTATTTGTGACGGTTCAAAGACGTTGCAACCTTCCACCCATTATAAAAAGGGGCTGATTTCGAATTTTTAATCACTTCTTCCTCTCTAACTTCATTCTCTTTCATTAAACCATTATTTTTTGTCATTTTTATGATTTCTACACCTATACTCTGCTGAATTCAATTCTGTTTTCACTAATCTTCTTCTCTCTACACTCTCTACTCATTACTCTTTGAATCAAGTGTTATTGAAGAGTTATAGGACTGTTTGTAATTATTTGGATTGTGTAAAGTAATCGGTGGTATCCCTTGTAGCCACAAATCAAGGATGGGTAATCAGCGGTATCCCTTGTAGCCGTGAAATCAAGGAAGTTATACTTGATCAAGTGTGTGTATGGAATCGGTGGTATCCCTTGTAGCCGTGAAATCAAGGAGAGTTGTAATTGGATATTGATATAGTAATAAAACTATGCGCAATCCAACGTTGCGTGGGACTGGACGTAGGAGCAATTCCGAATCAGTATAAAATCCGGTGTGTTCTTTCCTTTTCGGCACTTTATTTTTGTTTATGTTTGCATTTGTGTTTGATTTTGTGTCTGTGATTGTCTCTGTGGTGTTTGATTCATACAGTTTAGAACATAAGTTTTAGATTTTGTTTAAATTCTCAAAAACACTATTCATCCCACGTCTAGTGTTTGTTTTTCCTTAACGATCCATTCCGCAATCCCTAACATGATATATATGTAGCGTGAATTCCGTTGTGTGTTGTATATGACGACAGATTGATATAACTATCCCGATATGTTGACTGTAAGTTTAAAGTTGTACTCTGATGTTTGTAAGTATTATTTCAAGCTCTCAATTAGGATTTATTTCTATATTATATTTTGTTTGACTGCGATGTGAGACTCTGTGTTGTGTTGGTTAGTTGGTTCTTCTTCTTTTTCTATTCTTATATTTCTTTCTTATCTCACTCTTTATTTTCTTTCTTTAACTATCTGGTGTTTTCGATTCTTGAGTTTTGACAAGTAATACGAGATTTATGTATTATTGTCGGAATTCGAGAGTAGAATTCCTACCGGGTCGTTACAATTACATAAAGCAATTAACACACAGAATACCAGGCAGTGGATAAGCATTAAGAGATAGCTCGAGGAAACTGATTTGGCTGCGCTTCAAAGGCACTCCATGTCAGTAACAGATTATAATAACAAAATACATCAATACCTCAGTTGAAAATCATACTTCCAACAAAACCGCACAATTGACTCAACAGACTTCCAAACCACACCTATCCACCTGGTGAAAGGCAAACATACATGGGACAATAGTTTGCTAGGCAACATTGCACAAATTCGCCTAGTCACCTCGTGATGTGCATTATTGGAAAAAGCATGGTTGGAAATCGCTAAATCAAACTGCAAAGAGAAGGCCAGAGGGTATGAAAATGCATGGAAGGCCACTGCGCCTTATTACAAGGGGAAGACAGATTAGGGTAGGAGCAGTTGAAGCTGTCAAGGACTTTGGATGGGGAAGAATGGAGAATGGCTTAGATCTGAAAAGGGATATGTAACGACCCATTATTTCGAACATTTTAAATCGACAATAAACCACACATGTCAGACCTGAATTGCTCCAAACAGTGAATTGTTATTTTTACTATCGAGGTAAATACAAATCAGAACACAGAATCACAGACACAGAACAAAGTATCTAGCATTGGAAACATAGTTCATACATGATACATGATACATATAAGTACATAATGAGTCATAAGCTCATACAAATGATAGAGTACATATAGATAACTGATAATAAACCTGGATAACTTAGATAACTAGATAGCTGATAACTGAAGATGGTCCAAAAGATGCAAATCTCCCCGATGTGTCACGAACGACTGAGGTGCTCAGGCTGACCCAAGCATAAAGTCAAAGAAACAATACACTCGAGTCAGGACTAATATTCTTATATAAGTGAGTTAACACAAACGACATGCTCAAAGAAATGTACAGTAATTCAAAGGATGTTTGGGATCTCCATCCTATAAAGATTCATGAAACTAATACATACAATAGTACGCTATTATGATAATGTCTATTCAGTAAAGTATGAATAATGAAAATAGCATAAGCGGGATTGCCATATTTGTAACACCCCACATCCGTTAAGGTCACTCACAAAGGGAATGCCTTAACTTCGGTGGAGAGTTATAGGTAAAAGATACAGATAAATTACAAGACAGACAAAATTAAAACAGCGGAAAATAGAACTTTACTTTATTGATCAAATAGTTTGTACAACAATTATTTTCCAATACCAGAAAATCTGTCTTACAAAATAAAGAAGCATAAAATAATATTTATATTCCCCAATATAGCGTGAGCCAGCCATAGCAATGGAAAAGAGAATCCAAGCAAAACTTCGACTAATCTTCAGCTTGGAAAGAAAACTGGACTAAGTAGTAATATTCCCTCCCTGCGAACCTGGGGGAGGGGGGAAACGTGTAACGACCCAGAAAATCTGAACCAATTTAAAATTTTTAAATTGGCTAAAATAATGGATTTTAAATATTTAAAATAAATATTTTAAATAATGGCAATGGAAAGTGAGTTTGAATCGACAATTGAAAGCGAATATAATTAATTATAATTATAAACAAGGCCTGAAAAGGCGCTGTAGTTTCAAAAATTGAATTCAAACTTTGTCGGACTGTACCGGGTGCAAAACAAAATGGATTTTAGTGAAACCAAAAATATTTAAATCTGTTAGTGAATACCTTTCTAACGAATCTAAAAAATTGAATTTTCATAACGGAAAGCAAAAGTTATGGCCAAATGAATTTTCAGAAAGGTCGCTATGAAATTTATATAGCCCGTGAAATTGGCTATTTTGCATACGACCTCGGAATTCGACGAAACCACTTTTGTTGGATCCGGGATGTGAAGTTATTGCTAGGTTTTCAAATTTCATAATTTTTGAAGCTAGTATGTGAGCGTGGCAAAGGAAAACGTGTTTTGATCAATTACAGTTAAATTGGATCGACCAGAAATGGGCCTTTTTGCAAACAGTCTCAGAATTCGACGAAACTAGTTTTGTTGGGACTGTATCGTCAAAACATAGCTAGATTTATTTTTCTGGAATTTTTCGAATCAGTTTGTGGCCCTGGCAAATTGAAATGTACGTTCAAATTAAATATTGAATGTTTTATATTTTAATTTGAAGGAAAACTGACTGAAACAGTCGAATGGGCCTACAAAACATATCCCATTGTGTTCGGAATGGGGGTAAAATGCTAGGGACGATAGTCGTTGGGTTTAGATTGGTGGTCGTGTCAGAAAGCCCCTTTAAAACCTCCCCGACCAATCAAAATTTTTATTAAAAAAAATTCCCTTTTTCTCTCTCCCCGGTATACGGCGGCCACCTCTTCCAAACTTCTCTCCTCAAATCCGGCCGCCTCCGCCACCTGCAGCCACCGCCACCACTCGACTCGCCACCTCCTCCTCTTCAAATCAGAACCGACCCCACCCCCTAACGTCGCCTGTAGCGACGGAATCGAGCCCCCGAAGTTCGCCAGCGCCGATCCGTTTTTCTCCCTCCTCCGACGATCGCAGGGGACCACCCCACCGTCGATCTGAAGCCCTCTCCAGCCTCTCCGACGTGGTGTTGGCTGATCTGAACATCGCTGCACGGATAGGAATAAAATTCAAAACCTAGTTTTGAATCAAAAGGAAGGTATACGACTGTTAATTATTTAACTGATTTCGACAGTTTAAAACCGTTGCAAACTTTGAAAAATCATATCTTTTTCGTTTCTTATCGAAATCCAGTGAAATAAGAGACCGTGGACTCGTGTCGATGCCTTCTACATTTTAGAAGAGACCGCATATTTTTCTGAGCCTTCTGCTATTTTTGGTGGAGTGGAACCCAATGCGAGATTTCTAATTTATAAACGATATGGAAAACGACGATGTATAAATTATATAGTCAATGTATGAGTTATATAAGCGTTGTACACCTCTTGTATAAGCGTTGTATAAGTTGTATGTTCGATGTATAAGTTATATATGCGTTGTAAAAATTATATATGTGTTGAAATAGAAGTGAATTGATATATATAAATATATATATATATATATATACGCCCCTCGTCCACAAACCATGGACGATATTTATTGGTTGTGATTGGTGTGAAAATTGATTGATAGCGAATGGTTGTTCGGGATTGTTTGTGGTTGATATTGAATGATTGTGGTTGAAAAATACCCATTTGTGGTTAAGAAATATTTGGTTGAAACCACATAGGATTAGTTTGTGGAAATGAAATAAATATATACATGCCGCCTGCGTGCGAACTAGATGCATGATCTCCATTGTCAAAAACCGCGAGGTTTTAAGGTAGAGTGAGGAGCCGTACTAGGTACGGTCCCGGTTTTAACTACCCTGCCGTTATGCTGCCGAAATTTTGAATAATATTCATGTGTTTGAATTATTTTCATTTGCTGAAACTATATTTATTCGTTGAATAGAAAACCTTCATGTGTTGAATCGATATTCATTCGTTGATTAGAAATTCATGTGCTGAATGGTATTCATATTTTGAAATAAATTGTTTTATAATAAAAATCACCTTTTTATCATCTATATGAACTATGTAAAATGACCTTGTTTTAAAATAAATTGTTTTATAATAAAAATCACCTTTTTATCATCTATATAAACTATATGAAATAATAGTGTCTTGAAATGAATTGTTTTACAATAAAAATCACATTTTTATTATATACATGACTTGTTAAATATAGTGAAGTGTTGAAATAGAAGACAGTTAGATAAAAATATCATTTTTTTCAAATGTAGGAAAAGAATGTAGCTTTGCAATCGAAGAATCGATATATATATAAATATAATTATATTTAATCGAATAACGACGCTGCAGTTCGTATTTTGAAACCGTGATTTCAAACGATTAGTATGGGAGATCCGACCATCGGATTTTCCTGAAATCGCAACCGTTGGGTTCGCTTTGGAAAAATCTTTCCAACGGCACCAACTTTGTAAAAATCCAACGGTTGGATTGTCTGGAATGTTTAATTCAAATCTGAAGAAAAACAGCGCCAGAATCGATTATATTTATATATATAAATATAATTATATTTAATCGAATAACGACGTTGTAGTTCGTATTTTGAAATCGAAACTTCAAACGATTATACCGGGAGATCCGACCGTCGGATTTTCCCAAAACTGGAACCGTTGGATTCGTTTTGAAAAGATCTTTCTAATGATGTAAATTTTGTGAAGATCCAACGGTTAGATTTTCAGATATGTGTAAATCAAATCTGAAGAAAAACAGCGCCACGGCCGCGTTATGGCCCGAAGCGTCGTTTTAAATAAATTGGCTATTTTAAAATAAATAAAAATAGCGATAAATCGTTTTAAAATATTATAAACGATATGGATGTGATTTAGGAATTAACTGAAGGTTGGCTAAGTCGAATGGTTTCCTGGGTGTTGATCTGATGTTGGTTTCGGCCTTCGGGGTTAATATTTGGGAAATCGTTCTCTTACTGATTGACGGTTAGTGACTAATGAATTGAAATGATGCGTGTATATGTTAGTGTTGCACTTGTTTATTATATACGCGAGTTGCTCAGAAAGACCGGGTTTTTTTCCCATTCTGAATAACTAAATCGACGATAAGAAATCGAAGATGAAGACGGTGGTCGAAGACCGGAGATCTTCACCTCGTTTGGATGGTAACCGAGGTCCTGATTGGGAGGCATCCCGAAATATGGATAATGAGTGGTGATCGTCCCGACGTACGTGGTGATCGTCCTGACGTACGTGGTGATCGATGGGTTTGCGAGGTATTTAGTGCCTCCGGTTTCGTTCAGACCCAGAACGGACTTGTAAATGGACTGTGTGTCTGACATTGGATTTTATTCTGTGTTGATTGATCTCTATTAAATATACATCTGTTTGGCGGCGGAGAATTTATTCTTTTGCTTAACTCCCTTCTCTGAAACGCACGAGCTCAGAGGTTGTATATCGATGGACATCAGTCGCATGGCATGAATTGCTAGTGTGACATGCCTAAGTGGCAAATGATCAGGGCTTCTGTTGAAAAGCAAAGTCTTGTGGTGATGATCAAAGCACCGCCTGCGTGGTGTAGCTTTGTGTATAATGTGAATTCGCGAGCCTCACACCCTGGTATGAACCAGAAACGGGAGAAGGACCTCAGGGAGGGCATGCGTTTCTTTCTAGCTAGGGTGGTGTCAGTGACCTAACAGCCCTGACATTTATATACTTTTCACCTGTGTGGTTGTTGCTGTTGCGAGGTGCCTCGGTTAGATCGGACGATCCGGGTCCGATGGAGTCATGCGTTGGCTCACTTACGCCCCAAAGGGCGGGGAGACGTATTGTTCAGGCTTAATAATCCACATCGGTGGACCGGCCCTGACGATCCAAGGCTTGCCTGCGCGCTTGCCTGAGACATAGGCTAGATTGTCTCGAATTCGGTAAGGACTATCTTTTGCCTTGGTTCAAGACAGAAATCCAATTTCCAAATACGTGACTGTGCTGTTTTGATTGTATACCTATATATGACGACATAATGGTATGGGGCATTAATGCCGTCTATGATTAATAGTTATGATTTGAAATTGTTTTCAAAACATATAAACACTAGCAATAATATCCAATGCCTTTGTTTTATTCGTATCAAGCATATTTTGGCCGTTATAAGGTAAAAACTCTATCCTCCGGTTTGCGTTGCATTGTGTGATGGGAACTGAGTCTTATAATGGCTTCATTTTTATAAAAAGCATAGCGATGTTTAAAAGAATGATTTGTTTTTAAAGCACTGGCAATCCAATGGAGTAAACCCATTCCACGAAAGTGGCGTGGTCCTGTGATTAGCCATATTATAAATGTGTTGAGTAGATTTCTCATACCAGTCCCATGACTGACTCGTAGTTTGTTTCACTTTCAAACTCGGGTGCCCCTTTTTCTACACAGGCAGCCTTGTATTCAGGTTTAGCTGATTCTTTCTAGATAGCTGGAGCTGAAGATGGATTCTATCATTTATCTCTTTTTATGCTGTTCAGCTCCAATTGTACATATTTCGTTTGTTTTCCGCTGTAGACATTTATGTATAGCTGAACTGTATTTGTACTAAGTAAGATCCTGTATACTGTGTAACTCTGATGATTACTTTTACCCAGTATATTCTATTGTTCATTATCTGGTGTATTTATTTAATTTTGTTCTGCTATTATCTGTTTATGTATTATATTCCAAAGGTTACCCTTGTCTCCGTCAGTACGGGGTTTGGGGTCGTCTCAACGTGGTATCAGAGCTTTGGTTAAGCTTAGTGCTGGAATATAACATTTGAACGAACTCGTCGGAAATAGAACCAGTAGTGTTCTAGGACGGGTAACTCATTACAGATAGGATCAGTAATATCCTGGTATGAGTAAAGCAGAATGGAATACACCCCAGTAGACACATTTACATTGAAGTATTTGTCTCTATATTTTGAAATACCTTTTCTGTGACCTGACACTTGATCTGCCATTTGCAGAAGTACTAGAAAAATGAGTGTCAGAAACAGGAGAAATGCAGAACCCGATCTAGAGGCTCTATTGAAGAGATATCGAAATCTGAACGGAGCACAGTTCTCGGGCAATGAATCTATTATTCAGACTCAAGCTTGGATGAGTTCTGTCGAAAGAATCTTTGAGCGTATCCAGCTGAGAGATGACCAGAAATGGTTAGTAGCATCTTGGGCGCTCAAAGAAGAAGCTTTAATCTGGTGGGAAACAATCATCAAAGATAATCCGGAAGGCGATATCACCTGGGACAGATTCAGAGAGATTTTCCTAGAAAGATTTACTCCTCCTGAAGCGACGGAGCGATTATGTGATGAATTTTCTTATCTGGTACAAGGTGATATGACCATCCCAGAATATCATAAGAAATTCAACGAACTTGCTCGCTTTGCTCCTCATCTGATTCAAGATCCAAAGAGGAAAAATCTGAGATTTATTCATGGCCTGCAAAGGAGATATCAGAACAGTGTACTGAGGAATGTGAAGCTTCCTTTTTCTGAAATGATTTATATGGCTTATCCGTATGAAGATCTCCATAAGGAAGGAATGTTACGCGACGAAGAAGAAGTATGTTCTAGTGACAAAGCAGAGTCAGAAACTAATATTCCTGAAGCCAGTACGAGGTCTGAGGCCAATAAGAAGCCCAGTGCCAATCGAAAAAGGGCCAGTTCTGGAAAAGAACCAGCAACGACTGCCATATGCAACAACTGCCATAAGCCAGGGCATTTCCAGGGGAATTGCAAACCCTCGAAAAAGCGAAGGAGGAATGAATCTAAATCCAACAACAAGTCTCCTGTGACTCGAGAGTGCAATCTGTGTCATCAATCCGGTCATATAAAGTGAGATTGTTGGCTGTTAAAAAGGGCCAAAGAGGCTCAGGTAAATGAAATAGCAGAAACTTCTGGGCCCGCAGATGTTCTAGAAAGGCCCGATGTTTTAGAAGGAACGCTTACTGTCAAAAACATTCCAGTCAAAGTACTGTTTGACACAGGCGCGTCATGAAGCTTTATAGCAAAGGATGCAGCTAAGAAACTGGATTTGAATTTGAAAAAGCTGAAGGAACCAATGACTGTCCATAATCCGGTTGGGGGTTCCACTGATCTCAGTTGGGTTTGTGGAGTGTCGGTTTCCTTCTCTCGTTATCGGTTTCCTACCATCGCAGTTGTCATGAATTTTAAAGAGTTTGATCTTATCTTGGGGTTAGACTGGTTGACCAAATATGAAGCTGAAGTTAAATGCGCCGACAGAGTCGTAAAGGCGAGGATTAAATCAGGTGATTATATAACCATTCCCTGTGAAGGTCAGAATGCTAATAGAAAAGACTTCTGGGCAGCTTTGAATGTTTCTCCAGTCCAAAAAGAAAATGTCCCTGAAATCACAGAGAATATTCCCGACCTAGTGAAGGATATTCCTGTCGTCAAGAACTATGCGGATGTGTTCGAAGAAGTTGTTCGCTTACCTCCGCAGAGAGAAATAGATTTCAAGATCGCTTTGATTCCCAATGCAAGGCCGGTAGTTCGCGCTATTCGAAGAATGTCCTTGAAAGAAAAAGAAGAACTTGACAATCAAACACGACAGCTAGTATGGAAGGGTCTGATCAGGCCTAGTTTCTCTGATTGGGGAGCAGCAGTGGTTTTTGTCCCAAAATCTGACGGTACTCTACGTCTACGTGTGGATTATCGAGATCTGAACAAACAGACAATAAAGAACAAATATCCATTGCCGTGGATTGATGATTTGTTGGATCGATTAAATGGCGCACAAGTATTTTCACGGATGGACCTAGCTACAGGTTTCCATCAGCTTCGAATTGCCGAAGAGTGTGTCCCAATGACAGCATTCAGAGGTCCCGACTTATTCTATGAGTGGCTAGTAATGCCGTTCGGCTTATGTAACGCTCCTGCTTACTTCGTCGATCTGATGAATAGGGTGTTCAGAGGGGTTTTGAATAAATTTGTTCTGGTTTTTATTGACGATATTCTGATCTTCTCTAAGTCAAAGGCCGAACATGAAAAGCATTTGGAACGGGTTCTAGAAATTCTGAGAAGGAATGTATTGAAAGCAAAGTTTTCCAAATGTATATTCTGGCAAGATGAAGTAAAATTTCTAGGCTACGTCGTATCGAAAGAAGGAATTGTTGTGGATCCAAGCAAAATCACAGCTATTCAAAACTGGAAGCAGCCTAGCACCCCCACTGAAGTCTGCAGTTTTCTCGGATTGGCTAGCTATTACCGAAAGTTCGTTAAAAACTTTTCGAAGATATCTGGTCATTTAACGAAGCTTATGAAGAAGCACTCTAAGTTCAAATGGACTCCATAAAGTGAGGAGGCTTTCGAAGAGCTAAAGTTAAGACTAACGACTGCTCCAGTGTTAACCATCATCGATGGCAACCAGGATTTGAAAGTCTGGACTGATGCTTCTAGAGAAGGCCTTGGCGCAGTGTTAATGCAAAGGGGTCAAGTGATTGCTTATGCTAGCCGTCAGCTGAAGCCGCACGAGAAGAACTACGTAACTCATGATCTTGAGTTGTTGGCTATCGTATTCACCTTGAAAATCTGGAGACACTATCTTCTGGGTGAGAGATTTGAACTGTTTACAGATCACCAGTCGTTAAAGTATCTGTTCACTCAGAAAGACCTGAATTTGAGGCAGCAACGTTGGCTAGAGTTCCTTGCAGCATACGATTTTGAGATTATATACACTCTAGGGAAAGCCAATGTCGTGGCCGATGCGCTGAGCCGAAAGAATGTAATGATCACCAGCTTTATTATCACGACTTCTTTGATTGACAAAATATCTATTCTTCAGAAGGAGGATAACTTTATTAAGGATATGATTAAAAGGATTCAGAAAGGCGAACCCTCGTGTTTTCAAATAGATAACGACGAGACCCTGAGATTGAAAGAAAGGATTTGTGTTCCTGACATTTCCGAGCTCAAAAGGGAAGTGTTAGATGAGTGTCACAAGTCCAAACTGAGTATCCATCCTGGTGTGGCCAAAATGTATAACGATCTCAAATGAACATTCTGGTGGAAGGCTATGAAAAGAGACGTTTTAATATACGTTAGCCGATGCCTTACTTGCCAACTAGTCAAGAGCGACCAACAGAAACTGGCTGGATTGTTACAACCACTAGAAGTTCCTGGTTGGAAGTGGGAACATATTTCTATGGATTTCATTGATGGTCTGCCCAGAACCAGAAAAGGGAATGACAGTATTTGGGTGATCGTAGATTGCTTCACGAAGACCGCCCATTTCATACCTGTCAGACCAAACAGAACTGCTCAGAGTCTGGCGCAGATATACTTCAGGGAAATAGTTAGACTGCATGGAGTGCCGCTCAGTATAGTCAATGATAGAGATACAATATTCACTATCAAATTCTGGGAAGCATTTCAAGTCGAGCTGGGAACGAAGTTGAACTTAAGCACCGCTTATCATCCTCAGACAGACGGTCAGACTGAGAGGGTGAATCGTATTTTAGAAGATTTATTGCGGGCTTGTGTTATAGATTTCGGTGGATCATGGGAAGACCATCTGCATTTGGCTGAATTCTCATATAACAACAGCTACCAGGCGAGTCTGACAATGTCGCCATTCAAAGCATTGTATGGTAGACCGTGTCGATCTCCTGCTTGTTGGGTCGAACCTGGAAATAGACTTGTGTTAGGGCCAGACATGATTCGAGAAGCCACCGACAAAGTCGATTTTATTAAGAAATGATTACTCGCCGCTCAAAGCTGACAAAAGAGCTATGCCGATAGGAGAAGAAGAGATATATCCTTTGCTATTGGCGACTACGTATATTTGAAAGTATCACCGATGAGAGGAGTTATCCGGTTCGGTAAAACTGGAAAGTTGGCGCCCAAATTCATTGGTCCGTTTCCTATTCTAGAACGGATCGGAACTCTCGCTTATAGGGTTAAATTGCCTGATTGGTTGCCTGGAGTCCATGATGTATTTCATATATCTCAACTTCGAAAGCATGTTCATGATCCAGACTTGATCGTGGAAGAAGCAGCTCAGCAGGATATTGAAATTACTCCAGAACTAGCTGTGAGAAGAGAGCCGCTCAAGATCATCGGCAAAGAAACCAAAGAGCTGAGGAGCAAGAAGGTTCACTTGGTCAAAGTGCAATGGAGCGGAGATCCGCGAGATTGTACTTGGGAAACTGAGGAGAGCATTCAGAAAGCTTATCCTAGATGCCGAGTGGATATCTCTGATTGACTCCGGTGCAAGGTATATTTACCATACTTTGCATTACCATTTAATTCTCTACTCTGATGTTATTTTCTTTCCATGGATGTGCACTTTTAACTCTATAGTCTGAATGATTTTAAAGGAGAATAGGAATTAATTTGTATGGTTTTGAAAAGTTAAAAACAATTTGATTTTTGGTTGTGTTGTGTGATAGTAGATTAGATTAATTAGATTATTGAAACGATAGTTAATTTAATTAACAATAGAATGAATGGTAGAATTTATTCGATTAAATCACACATTTAACTGATTAGGAAATAGATAGAAATATATACATGTGTAGTATATATGTTTGAGCAGGTAAATGGATTAGCTGTTGAGTAAAGATTTTATTTGCGTGCCTGACAAATAGGTAAACCTTAATGAGTTGGATGCGAAATATTATTATATCAACTCCTGTGAATGCCATTGGATGCGGAGTGCTGGTTTTTCTATGTGAAATAATAAATGTTGCCATAGGATAGTAACAATTAATTTTGAACTACATTACATGGCATACTTCGGAAGATAGGCATACTTCATCATATACCACATAAGCATTTGGAGCTTGTGTGACGAGGTGGAAGATTTACCATACGAGCGAGAGGCTTGTATGGCGATAACTATATTTTACAGGTTGAACTGATGACTGATATGGACTATTTAAATTGTAACGATTAAATTTCCAGATTAATAAAAACCCCACACGGGTCTGGAGTTGACAATAATCACGTCTCTCTAGTTATTAGATACGGCATATGGACTATTTAT
This sequence comes from Allium sativum, assembly GCA_030737875.1. Classification (NCBI taxonomy): domain Eukaryota; kingdom Viridiplantae; phylum Streptophyta; class Magnoliopsida; order Asparagales; family Amaryllidaceae; genus Allium; species Allium sativum. The sequence goes on from CM060918.1 coordinate 634,809,913, forward strand.
TCCCCACACGGGACAGGGTGACGAGAATTTATTCTCTGGAGTTATTATCAGTACATGCTCCCCTGTAAACACCACAATATATCACTATAAATATGTGTATGCTTATTAGGATTTATTGGGTACCTAATACGGCCCAATAAATTTCTAAACCTCTCTCCGTACAAAGGAGGTTATGGCGAAATGTTTCGAAAATTCCGGGTGTTAGCCAAATTTTTGAAGAATTTGAAAATTCTCAGAAACTGAAAAGTTGGAGAATTGAAGCCAGATCGAACGTAGAGTTGATTAATCAAACCACTTTCGACTTTGTTCCTTTTCGGGGACGAAAAGTTTTAAGTGGGGGAGATTGTAACGACCCAGAAAATCTGAACCAATTTAAAATTTTTAAATTGGCTAAAATAATGGATTTTAAATATTTAAAATAAATATTTTAAATAATGGCAATGGAAAGTGAGTTTGAATCGACAATTGAAAGCGAATATAATTAATTATAATTATAAACAAGGCCTGAAAAGGCGCTCTAGTTTCAAAAATTGAATTCAAACTTTGTCGGACTGTACCGGGTGCAAAAAAACGGATTTTAGTGAAACTAAAAATATTTAAATTTGTTAGTGAATACCTTTCTAACGAATCTGAAAAATCGAATTTTCATAACGGAAAGCAAAAGTTATGGCCAAATGAATTTTCAGAAAGGTCGCTATGAAATTTATATAGCCCGTGAAATTGACCATTTTGCATACGACCTCGGAATTCGACGAAACCACTTTTGTTGGATCCGGGATGTGAAGTTATCGCTAGGTTTCAAATTTCATAATTTTTGAAGCTAGTATGTGAGCGTGGCAAAGGAAAACGTGTTTCGATCAATTACAGTTAAATTGGATCAACCAGAAATGGGCCGTTTTGCAAACAGTCTCAGAATTCGACGAAACTAGTTTTGTTGGGACCGTATCGTCAAAACATAGCTAGATTTATTTTTCTGGAATTTTTCGAATCAGTTTGTGGCCATGGCAAATTGAAATGTACGTTCAAATTAAATATTGAATGTTTTATATTTTAATTTGAAGGAAAACTGACTGAAAAAGTCGAATGGGCCTACGAAACATATCCCATTGTGTTAGGAATGGGGGTAAAATGCTAAGAACGACAGTCGTCCGGTTTAGATTGGTGGTCGTGTCAGAAAGCCCCTTTAAAACCTCCCCGACCAATCAAAATTTTTATAAAAAAATTTAAAAAAAAATTCCCTTTTTCACTCTCCCCGATATACGGCAGCCACCTCTTCCAAACTTTTCTCCTCAAATCCGGCCGCCTCCGCCACCACTCGACTCGCCACCTCCTCCTCTTCAAATCAGAACCGACCCCACCCCCTAACGTCGCCTGTAGCGACGGAATCGAGCCCTCGAAGTTCGCCAGCGCCGATCCGTTTTTCTCCCTCCTACGACGATCGCAGGGGACCACCCCACCGTCGATCTGAAGCCCTCTCCAGCCACTCCGACGTGGTGTTGGCTGATCTGAACATCACTGCACGGATAGGAAGAAAATTCAAAACCTAGTTTTGAATCAAAAGGAAGGTATACGGCTGTTAATTATTTAACTGATTTCGACAGTTTAAAACCGTTGCAAACTTTGAAAAATCATATCTTTTTCGTTTCTTGTCGAAATCCAGTGAAACAAGAGACCGTGGACTCATGTGGACGCCTTCTACATTTTAGAAGAGACCGCATATTTTTCTGAGCCTTCTGCTATTTTTGGTGGAGTGGAACCCAATGTGAGATTTCTAATTTATAAACGATATGGAAAACGACGATGTATAAATTATATAGTCGATGTATGAGTTATATAAGCGTTGTACACCTCTTGTATAAGTGTTGTATAAGTTGTATGTTCGATGTATAAGTTATATATGCGTTGTAAAAATTATATATGTGTTGAAATAGAAGTGAATTGCTATAAATATATATATATATATACGCCCCTCGTCCACAAACCATGGACGATATTTATTGGTTGTGATTGGTGTGAAAATTGATTGATAGCGAATGGTTGTTCGGGATTGTTTGTGGTTGATATTGATTGATTGTGGTTGAAAAATACCCATTTGTGGTTGAGAAATATTTGGTTGAAACCACATAGGATTAGTTTGTGGAAATGAAATAAATATATACATGCCGCCTGCGTGCGAACTAGATGCATGATCTCCATTGTCAAAAACCGCGAGGTTTTAAGGTAGAGCGAGGAGCCGTACTAGGGACGGTCCCGGTTTTAACTACCCTGCCGTTATGCTGCCGAAATTTTGAATAATATTCATGTGTTTGAATTATTTTCATTTGCTGAAACTATATTTATTCGTTGAATAGAAAACCTTCATGTGTTGAATCGATATTCATTCATTGATTAGAAATTCATGTGTTGAATGGTATTCATATTTTGAAATAAATTGTTTTATAATAAAAATCACATTTTTATCATCTATATGAACTATGTAAAATGACCTTGTTTTAAAATAAATTGTTTTATAATAAAAATCACCTTTTTATCATCTATATAAACTATATGAAATAATAGTGTCTTGAAATGAATTGTTTTACAATAAAAATCACATTTTTATTATATACATGACTTGTTAAATATAGTGAAGTGTTGAAATAGAAGACAGTTAGATAAAAATATCATTTTTATCAAATGTAGGAAAAGAATGTAGCTTTGAAATCGAAGAATCGATATATATATAAATATAATTATATTTAATCGAATAACGACGCTGCAGTTCGTATTTTGAAACCGTGATTTCAAACGATTAGTACGGGAGATCCGACCATCGGGTTTTCCTGAAATCGCAACCGTTGGGTTCGCTTTGGAAAAATCTTTCCAACGGCGCCAACTTTGTAAAAATCCAACGGTTGGATTGTCTGGAATGTTTAATTCAAATCTGAAGAAAAACAGCGCCAGAATCGATTATATTTATATATATATAAATATAATTATATTTAATCGAATAACGACGCTGTAGTTCGTATTTTGAAATCGAAACTTCAAACGATTATACCGGGAGATCCGACCGTCGGATTTTCCCGAAACTGGAACCGTTGGATTCGTTTTGAAAAGATCTTTCTAATGATGTAAATTTTGTGAAGATCCAACGGTTAGATTTTCAGATATGTGTAAATCAAATCTGAAGAAAAACAGCGCCACGGCCGCGTTATGGCCCGAAGCGTCGTTTTAAATAAATTGGCTATTTTAAAATAAATAAAAATAACGATAAATCGTTTTAAAATATTATAAACGATATGGATGTGATTTAGGAATTAACTGAAGGTTGGCTAAGTCGAATGGTTTCCTGGGTGTTGATCTGATGTTGGTTTCGGCCTTCGGGGTTAATATTTGGGAAATCATTCTCTTACTGATTGACGGTTAGTGACTAATGAATTGAAATGATGCGTGTATATGTTAGTGTTGCACTTGTTTATTATATACGCGAGTTGCTTAGAAAGACCGGGTTTTTTTTCCATTCTGAATAACTGAATCGACGATAAGAAATCGAAGATGAAGACGGTGGTCGAAGACCGGAGATCTTCACCTCGTTTGGATGGTAACCGAGGTCCTGATTGGGAGGCATCCCGAAATATGGATAATGAGTGGTGATCGTCCCGACGTACGTGGTGATCGATGGGTTTGCGAGGTATTTAGTGCCTCCGGTTTCGTTCAGACCCAGAACGGACTTGTAAATGGACTGTGTGTCTGACATTGGATTTTATTCTGTGTTGATTGATCTCTATTAAATATACATCTGTTTGGCGGCGGAGAATTTATTCTTTTGCTTAACGCCCTTCTCTGAAACGCACGAGCTCAGAGGTTGTATATCGATGGACATCAGTCGCATGGCATGAATTGCTAGTGTGACATGCCTAAATGGCAAATGATCAGGGCTTCTGTTGAAAAGCAAAGTCTTGTGGTGATGATCAAAGCACCGCCTGCGTGGCGTAGCTTTGTGTATAATGTGAATTCGCGAGCCTCACACCCCGGTATGAACCAGAAACGGGAGAAGGACCTCAGGGAGGGCATGCGTTTCTTTCTAGCTAGGGTGGTGTCAGTGACCTACCAGCCCTAACATTTATATACTTTTCACATGTGTGGTTGTTGCTGTTGCGAGGCGCCTCGGTTAGATCGGATGATCCGGGTCCGATGGAGTCATGCGTTGGCTCACTTACGCCCCAAAGGGCGGGGAGACGTATTGTTCAGGCATAATAATCCACATCGGTGGACCGGCCCTGACGATCCAAGGCTTGCCTGCGCACTTGCCTGAGACATGGGCTAGATTGTCTCGAATTCGGTAAGGACTATCTTTTGCCTTGGTTCAAGACGGAAATCCAATTTCCAAATACGTGACTGTGCGATTTTGATTGTATACCTATATATGACGACATAGTGGTATGGGGCATTAATGTCGTCTATGATTAATAGTTATGATTTGAAATTGTTTTCAAAACATATAAACACTAGCAATAATATCCAATGCCTTTGTTTTATTCGTATCAAGCATATTTTGGCCGTTATAAGGTAAAAACTCTATCCTCCGGTTTGCGTTGCATTGTGTGATGGGAACTGAGTCTTATAAGGGCTTCATTTTTATAAAAAGCATAGTGATGTTTAAAAGAATGATTTGTTTTTAAAGCACTGGCAATCCAATGGAGTAAACCCGTTCCACGAAAGTGGCGTGGTCCTGTGATTAGCCATATTATAAATGTGTTGAGTAGATTTCTCATACCAGTCCCATGACTGACTCGTAGTTTGTTTCACTTTCAAACTCGGGTGCCCCTTTTTCTACACGGGCAGCCTTGTATTCAGGTTTAGCTGGTTCTTTCTGGATAGCTGGAGCTGAAGATGGATTCTATCATTTATCTCTTTTTATGCTGTTCAGCTCCTATTGTACATATTTCGTTTGTTTTCCGCTGTAGACATTTATGTATAGCTGAACTGTATTTGTACTAAGTAAGATCCTGTATACTGTGTAACTCTGATGATTACTTTTACCCAGTATATTCTATTGTTCATTATCTGGTGTATTTATTTAATTTTGTTCTGCTATTATCTGTTTCTGTGTTATATTCCAAAGGTTACCCTTGTCTCCGTCAGTACGGGGTTTGGGGTCGTCTCAAAATGGAAGACAAGAAAGCGAAAGAAAACAGAGTCAGACATAAAGTCTGGTAAGTTCGGTAACTTTCAGCATGTGAACAGGTAAAAAGCAACATGGCATGAATTAACTGAATACAAGACTACCCCATGATGACGAGAATCATAAGGTTAGCACAAGATATGATAAGGTAAGATAAACTGGATGCACTTATATACTTTCTCTGCTTCGCCACTACCTTGTTATTCTAATTTCTATATCCCTGCACTACCTAACTAGTAATCTGTATAAACTAATAAGAATAGATATGTGATCACAAACCCCGCAATTGTGGTTGTTTCAGGTGTACATCTATTATTTATTACCTAGGTCTAACCTAGGGTTTTCTATCTAGCGCATTCTAAATCCAACCAGGGTTTACGCTACCCAGGGCTACTGGGTTTATGCTACCTATTGAACGTTTCTTGGATTTTAGGGTTTGCGCGACCTAGGTCCAACTAGGGATTATGCTACCTATCGAACGACGCCCCAAATCTAGGACACACTACCCAAAGTGGTATATGTTCCTAGACTTTCCCCACATATGTGTCGTGGATCGTTATCGCTGTCTAGATGCACATGTCCTCTATATGTGCGACCCGAGTCTCGTGGCAGGGCAAATCAAGAAACACGGAACCCGGTCGGGAGCTTTCAGATATCTGCCGATGCAGATGCTAAGGTCTGTTTTTCCAGTGGCTATGGTCCCACTTGACCCCTCCCTCAACTAATGAAAGGCACATCTTGAAAAATGAGAACTATACGCAGGCCCTCTATGCCCCACTAACCTATGGCCATCCGCACCCATAACTAGATAGCAAGTATATGCTCTTTTGGAGTTCTCCGCCTTTCCACTGTACGTATCTCGACTGACTCAAGATGGTAGGTAGACGACGAGTTACTATCACAGGGCTACTGGTCTCGCCGAATCACGCTGGTCCATCCTAGTCTTTAGGTTACCTTATATTGCAACAAAGGCATACCCTTAGTTCTCCTAACGCAGACCTTAACCTCTGTGAGCCCAGGCGGATCATCTGCAGCCTCACAGAGGGATACCAAGAGTACCCTCACGTCCCCTCGAAGCCAGGTGCTTCGTAACCCAGTTTGTTGGAGCCTTCTTTAAGATCAGATGGACGTTCGCTCCTTCTCGTGTTCTGCTAAGGTTTACTACTTAGTTCCCTTAACTAAGGTTTACTACTTAGTTCCTGAATCGTCGTTTCTTAACTAAGGTTTACAACTTAGTCCTCTTAACTAAGGTTTACTATTTAGTTCTTTTTCTCGTCAAGTTGGATTGGTTAAGTGTCATTAGTCAATTCAAGTTAACTTAACCCAAAGTGTTATTAGTAGTTCATGTTGACTTAACCCTACCACAAATCAAGTTATATTAGTTAAGTATTTCTTATTACTTAACCCCACCCCTTCATCTTGTATTGGTTAAGTGTTCCCTTAGTTAACTATTTCTTAGCTTTAAATTATTTATTTAAAGCACCAACCACTCACATTAGACAAATATTGTTGCGGTCACTGGATGTGCCGGTCGGTTCCGGGAAGATTTACACCGCAACTCGGTCTAACCTCGGGTCCTTTTTGGGCTCAATGCTCTAACCACCCACATTAGATAGGTATTGTTACGGTTGCTGGATTTGCCGGGCGGTTCCCGGCAGTCTTATACCATAACTCAATCTAACCTCGGGTTAGGCATATTCGTTTTTCCTAGATTTACATATTTATCCTTTTTGTCTATATGTAAATTGCTAACAACTCTTTTAAACAAATTTGGCCTATATCATATTTATTTGTCATGCCCACTAACATACCTATATTCTAGGCCCAAATCTTGATTTACCTATCAATTAACCCAACTTGCAGTTTATGCCAAATTAGACCAGTTCATGTCAAAACTAGATTTAATATTCTAGTTTATAGTTTATATCCAAACTTGGCTTACATGCCAATTACATAGTTTGCGGTCAATTAACAATTTACCATTTTATGCCCAAGTCTAATATGCATGTAATATTTACAATTATAGCCAATTCAGATTATGCTAACATATTTGTTATGCCAAATCATCTTAATTAAGCTACGCCCAAATTCCCCTGCCGTAGTCGTACGTATAACATGATTTCACAAGTTTCTAGGTACTCATGAAGTGAAACTAAAAAAAGGAACATGGGATAAGCACTAGAATTGACATAAGAGAATAGGCATGAAAAAGCGAACCAAAATACACAAATACAAAGATAATGGATCTAGTGGGTTTGGTGTACATAATAGAGAACTGGAATAAACTAAGCAAATTACACCCTAAGTATGAGATCCAACAAAATCAAGGGAGACATAGGTGATTTGATCCAACATAATGCCAGTTCGGTATACAATCATGATTTGTAACTTTAATGTTATGGGCATAAGCAACTAACCATAATAGTCATAGGCAATTAACCACAATAGTCCTAGGCAATTAACCACAAAATAATCCTAGGCAATTAACCACAATAGTCATAGTCATGGTCTCATAGTTATGAATCTTAGTCATAGGCAATAGTCTTATGTTCATAGTCATAGGCATAGTCTTATGTTCGTAGTCATAGGCAATAGTTTCATGTTCATAGTCATAGGCAATAGTTTCATGGGCCACGGTTTCATAGTCATAGTCTTAGGTAAAAAGTCCCATAACCATAGTCATTGAAAAATTGCCACAATAAGTTCTAGGCCATAATCGAGAATCAGATCCAGAGGCATATACAAGCACCGATTCAAACGAAAGGATTAGGCATATTCTTATATCCATTTAATTACATGTCACAAATAGATCTAGGCGTTCAAATCTAAAAAGTAACTGACTTACATTGATCGGTTTTAGAAAAAGATAATAAGATAACGTTGAGGTGATTTGCTATGATTCGCGCGACGTTGCTCGAAGCCGTTGAATTAGCCTTTGCTTCCCTTCTTGAAGCTTTAACTTTATTTGAATCTCCAATATACAACTCCTAGCCGTAGTCTTCAAGAATAGTCTTCGTGTTTTATTTTAATTTATTTATTTCAATTAATCCAGAGGCAGCATAAGGAGAGAATAAAATGGTGTAACGAGAATGGGGCTAGGGGGCTGTTTATATAGGATTAGGCGGACGAATCTAGACTGAAAACGAGACCAGAAATATCAGAATGAACCCAGGCTTAAAACTGGGTTTCAGCACCAGGTCGACCCCCGGGTCGACCATAGGGTCGACCTGGTCCTTGGGGGGTCGACCATAGTGTCGACCCCCAAGTCGACCTGGTCCTGGGCAGGAAAATTCCCGCCCAGTCTGCACTGGGGTTTGAATTCGAATTTCGAATTCGAATTCAAGCTGTTTTCTATTCTGAAAATCCTTGAAACTTCGGAGGGTCATATCTCCCTCATACGGACTCCGTTTCTCAAAAACTCGGACTCGTTTCCAAGAAGAATTTCGAGACGAACGCAATGGCACAACCCGTTTCCCTTGATTCTTATTTTAAAATTTATTTATACTTTAATTTGCGAAACTTAATGTTAGAGAATTACGGGGTGTTACATTCTCCCCCTCTTAAAAGGATTTCGTCCCCGAAATCTTCAAGTTAGGAAGAATGTATCATACCATCCAATCACCCATCTACTCAACCATTCAATCACAGGCATTCATTGTCCTTAAAAAGATTTCTAATGCGTTCATGTTCATATGCATAGTGTGTGTATATGTCTTTATCTAATGCAAAATCAGGCAGTCTACTGATTCAGTTGACCTCCTCAATGCGAATTATATCAGTGCCATGCGTCCTATCATGTATGCAAGCATCCCTAGTTATGTAAAATACTACATGTGTGCATAGCCATTCATCCATATGCAACATCCATAACATATCATGTTAAATCCGTTAAGCAAATACATATACGCGAATGCATTATGAAAGTGACTGAGTCGTTCTAGCGCCTATGGTGTGTATATGCATCCACGAGCAACCATTTGCAACCATCAATCATAACATGTTTCAAATACATGTTTCAAATACATGTTTACATCCATTGGCTTCTACCTACGGCTCGATGATACGCCCTAGAGGATATACCTTACAAGCTAGAAAGTATGCATAGAATTCCTAGAAAAAGAGATCAAGGATGTACCCTTAAGAAAAAGGGTATGATGCGTGTATCTAGTCTTCAGTCTTCTAAGTCCCATCTTCTTGAGCTTCACTATTCTGTACCTTATCTAATTAATCTTCACGATTGCAATGCTTCTTGACCTTCATTTCCAAAACTGTCATTGATCGGATAACTGGTTTTGCATTGTCAACTGGATACATGCGGAAGTCCATCTCGCGTTTTAGGTGTAAACTCCTAACCTAATCAAAAACATCTACGTACTCATGGACTACCCTAACGGACTGCAAATCGTTGATAAATGCATTAAGCGATTCTTAGCTAGTTGAGCCTAACTGATTCTTTACACGAAATCTCGGGGGTATTTCCAAGGCAAGTCAAAAGTCTAACTACCCTCCTTTCAGAATTACTAGCCAGCCAACCCATGCCTAGAATCAACTCATAGCCCATGGAACCAAAAACATAAACATTACGCTTAAACTCAACACTTAGTATAGTTATTCTCAAATCCTTACAAACCAAAGGTAAGCGGGCCGAACCACCAATTGGATTTGAGACACTAATGGGATCTTCTACTATACAAGTACTAAGGTGCAGAGACTCAACTATGGAAGTAGATATGAACAAATGTGAAGCGCTAAGATAAAAAGAGTACTAACTGGTTGATCAAAACGAAAAGCTAAACTTTTCCAATAGAGACTTTTACTATCTCTCTCCCAGGTATTCTGGTGGTGAAAGTATGCACTTGCCCTTCTGAAAATCCTATCCCTCGTCCTTGCCCTTGTCTAATTATATGCCCTATTATACCATGGAAAAGATACTTCCTCTCGTCTTAAGTTTTATAATTCCTTCTTTCTTCGTGAGTCGAGTTTATATTCATGAATTTCTCATCCTTGCGTTGGGCTCCCTAGCCAAACTCCCTCGTCCTCATATTTACCATCCCTGTGCAATCATATTGACAAGTTTCTTAAAAGCTGCCTCCATCGCACGGGAAACACTTCAAAGCTTGAAAGAAAACTAGCTGCAGGTGAAACTACTATGGCTATAGATGGAAGTCGGGCACTACTTTTCCCTTCGATAGGTATCGTAGTCTTATCAAGCCTACGGAACCGTGTTGCGATGAGGTTACCCCTCAGAAAGCCAGGAGCCCCGAAGACACAAGAAAGAAGGGGACAAGAATTCAAATAGAGGATCAGAAGATAATTCGTATGGATTTTGGGGAATATGCCTTTAAAACAAAACTTTTCTTTTGAAAAATGCTTCTTTAAAAACCGTTTTGAAAATATTTTTTTTTCTTTCAAATCTTTTATCTGATCTGGTAACCTTCAGCTCTGATACCACATGTAACACCCCGCATCCGTTAAGGTCACTCACAAAGGGAATGCCTTAACTTCGGTGGAGAGTTATAGGTAAAAGATACAGATAAATTACAAGACAGACAAAATTAAAACAGCGGAAAATAGAACTTTACTTTATTGATCAAATAGTTTGTACAACAATTATTTTCCAATACCAGAATATCTGTCTTACAAAATAAAGAAGCATAAAATAACATTTATATTCCCCAATGTAGCGTGAGCCATCCATAGCAATGGAAAAGAGAATCCAAGCAAAACTTCGACTAATCTTCAGCTTGGAAAGAAAACTGGACTAAGTAGTAATACTCCCTCCCTGCGAACCTGGGGGGGAACGGAAGACAAGAAAGCGAAAGAAAACAGAGTCAGACATAAAGTCTGGTAAGTTCAGTAACTTTCAGCATGTGAACAGGTAAAAAGCAACATGGCATGAATTAACTGAATACAAGACTACATCATGATGACGGGAATCATAAGGTTAGCACAAGATATGATAAGGTAAGATAAACTGGATGCACTTCTATACTTTCTCTGCTTCGCCACTACCTTGTTATTCTACTTTCTATATCCCTACACCGCCTAACTAGTAATCTATATAAAATGATAAGAACAGATATGTGATCCCAATCCCCGCAATTGTGGTTGTTTCAGGTGTACATCTATTATTTATTACCTAGGTCTAACCTAGGGTTTTCTATTGAGCGCATTCTAAATCCAACCAGGGTTTACGCTACCCAGGGCTACTGGGGTTTATGCTACCTATTGAACGTTTCTCGGATTTTAGGGTTTGTGCGACCTAGGTCCAACTAGGGATTATGCTACCTATCGAACGATGCCCCTAATCTAGGACACACTACCCAGAGTGGTATATGTTCCTAGACTTTCCCCACATATATGTCGTGGATCGTTATCGCTGTCTAGATGCACATGTCCTCTATATGTGCGACCCGAGTCTCGTGGCAGTGCAAATCAAGAAACACGGAACTCGGTCGGGAGCTTTCAGATATCTGCCGATGCAGATGCTAAGGTCTGTTTTTTCAGTGGCTATGGTCCCAATTGACCCCTCCCTCAACTAATGAAAGGCACACCTTGAAAAATGGGAACTATACGCAGGCCCTCTATGCCCCCCACTAACCAATGGCCATCTGCACCCATAACTAGATAGCAAGTATATGGTCTTTTCGAGTTCTCCGCCTTTCCGCTGTACGTATCTCGATTGACTCAAGATGGTAGGTAGACGACGAGTTGCTATCACAGGGCTACTGGTCTCGCCGAATCACGCTGGTCCATCCTAGTCTTTAGGTTACCTTATATTGCAACCAAGGCATACCCTTGGTTCTCCTAACGCAGACCTTAACCTCTGTGTGCCCAGGCAGATCATCTACAGCCTCACAGAGGGATACCAAGAGTACCCTCACGTCCCTTCGAAGTTGCGTGCTTCGTAACCCAGTTTGTTGGAGCCTCATTTAAGATCATATGGACATTCGCTCCTTCTCGTGTTCTACTAAGGTTTGCTACTTAGTTCCCTTAATTAAGGTTTACTACTTAGTTCCTGAATCATCATTTCTTAACTAAGGTTTACAACTTACTCCTCTTAACTAAGGTTTACTACTTAGTTCTTTTTCTCGTCAAGTTGGATTGGTTAAGTGTCATTAGTCAATTCAAGTTAACTTAACCCATTCATCTGTCATGTTAAACTGGTTAAGTGTTATCAGTAGTTCATGTTGACTTTACCCTACCACAAATCAAGTAATATTGGTTAAGTATTTCTTATTACTTAACCCCACCCCATCATCTTGTATTGATTAACTGTTCCCTTAGTTAATTGTTTCTTAGCTTTAAATTATTCATTTAAAGCACCAACCACTCACATTAGACAGATATTGTTGCGGTCACTGGATGTGCCGGTCGGTTCCGAACAGATTTACACAGCAACTCAGTCTAACCTCGGGTCCTTTTTAGGCTCAATGCTCTAACCACCCACATTAGATAGGTATTGTTACGGTTGCTGGATTTGTCAAGCGGTTCCGGGCAGTCTTATACCGTAACTCAATCTAACCTCGGGTTAGGCATATTCGTCTTTCCTATATTTACATATTTATCCTTTTTGTCTATATGTAAATTGCTAACAACTCTTTTAAACAAATTTGGCCTATATCATATTTATTTGTCATGCCCACTAACATACCTATATTCTATGCTCAAATCTTGATTTACCTATCAGTTAACCCAACTTGCAATTTATGCCAAATTAGATCAGTTCATGTCGAAACTAGATTTAATATTCTAGTTTATAGTTTATATCCAAACTTGGCTTACATGCCAATTACATAGTTTGCGGTCAATTAACAATTTACCATTTTACGCCCAAGTCTAATATGCATGTAATATTTACTATTATAGCCAATTCAGATTATGCTAACATATTTGTTATGCCAAATCATCTTAATTAAGCTATGTCCAAATTCCCCCACTGTAGTCGTACGTATAACATAGTCATAGGCAATCATGATGCCAGTACGTATAATAGAGAACTGGAATAAACTAAGCAAATTACACCCTAAGTATGAGATCCAACAAAATCAAGGGAGACATAGGTGATTTGATCCAACATAATGCCAGTTCGGTATACAATCATGATTTGTAACTATAATGTTATGGGAATAAGCAACTAACCATAATAGTCATAGGCAATTAACCACAATAGTCCTAGGCAATTAACCACAAAATAGTCCTAGGCAATTAACCACAATAGTCATGGTCTCATAGTTATGAATCATAGTCATAGGCAATAGTCTTATGTTCATAGTCATAGGCATAGTCTTATGTTCGTAGTCATAGGTAATAGTTTCATGTTCATAGTCATAGGCAATAGTTTCATGGGCCACGGTTTCATAGTCATAGTCTTAGGCAAAAAGTCCCATAACCATAATCATTGACAAATTGCCACAATAAGTTCTAGGCCATAATCGAGAATCAGATCCAGAGGCATATACAAGCACCGATTCAAACGAAAGGATTAGGCATATTCTCATATCCATTTAATTACATGTCACAAATAGATCTAGGCGTTCAAATCTAAAAAGTAACTGACTTGCATTGATCGATTTTAGAAAAGGATAATAAGATAACGTTGAGGTGATTTGCTATGATTCGCGCGACGTTGCTCGAAGCCGTTGAATTAGCCTTTGCTTCCCTTCTTGAAGCTTTAACTTTATTTGAATCTCCAATATGCAATTCCTAGTCGTAGTCTTCAAGAATAGTCTTCGTGTTTTATTTTAATTTATTTATTTCAATTACTCCAGAGGCAGCATAAGGAGAGAATAAAATGGTGTAAAGAGAATGGGGCTAGGGGTTGTTTATATAGGATTAGGCGGATGAATCTAGACTGAAAACGAGACCAGAAACATCAAAATGAACCCAGGCTCAAAACTGGGTTTCAGCACCAGGTCGACCCCCAGGGCGACCATAGGGTAGACCTGGTCCTTGGGAGGTCGACCATAGTGTCGACCCCCAGGTCGACCTGGTCCTGGGCGGAAAATTCCCGCCCAGTCTGCACTGGGGTTTGAATTCGAATTTCGAATTCGAGCTGTTTTTCTGTTCTGAAAATCCTTGAAACTTCAGAGGGTCATATCTCCCTCATACAGACTCCGTTTCTCGAAAACTCAGACTCGTTTCCAAGCAGAATTTCGAGATGAACGCAATAGCGCAACCCGTTTCCCTTGATTCTTATTTTAAAATTTATTTATAATTTAATTTGCGAAACTTAATGTTACAGAATTATGGGGTATTACAATATTACCCTTACGTTGTTTATAGGTATCACAGTTTAAACAGTACCGTAAATTCACCGTACTGGTGTTATCAAAGAGCACTCCATGGAAAGCGACACTAAATCAAAGTCGTATGGGGCTCGCTTAGGATAATATGACAGGGCACTCGAGGCAATACCCAGGGTAGGATTCTACCAGTTGCACTCCCGGACCGGTGGTAACGCATAGCAGCCGCTACCGCCCACCTCGGAATACACTCCCAAATCAAAAGGGGTACCCCAAATAATCGACATAGTCATAGAAATGGTATCGGAGAAGCATGTCCGATCAGAGGTGCGACCTCAATTAGTCACGTTATAGCTCCTGTTTTAGTCATTTTAATTATGACCCGAAGGTCAAGGCCATTTCGTTATCGTTTGCCTTCTTCAATACAGTAATTGCCACCAAGTCATCATGTTTCGTTCTGGATACGTCATCATGTACACAGTTGTTAAAGTGGCATCGACACTGGCAGAGAGTATGCCGCTTACCGACTCTGGTCTCTTTAACAACCAACGCTTACATTTTCCCACACCGTAATCATTGGTTTGGAAATCATATTTCAGGTATCTCAAATCAATTTATTCAAGTATTTCCCAAAATCACTTACTCAAATAAATTATCCTTGGTTCGATAAAATTTCAAATCCGATACTCATAACATTCTTTATCAACCGTTTGGGTTTAAATTTCTCTCTTCCAAAATGTCATTAATACTAGAAATCCTAAATTTGAACCTTCGAATTCATAAGACGGGGTTGGACAAAGCTTTTGTTCAAAATCATAAATATATGTTTAAATAGTTAAGTTTGAAATTAGTATATATACTAAGTGGAAAAATAATGTATGTATGTATATATATATACAAAAACTATTATAAATCCATATAGTTAAAGAAATCAAATTATCTATAAAGAATGATTTACAAAATCAAGTAATGCGAAAAAAAATAGTTTTTATGAAATTTTAGTTCTATTCAATAATATTAGTCCAAATCCAATCTCAAACCATATCTCATCATTCCTTCCCATATATTAAAATATGTTCCAAACATTTAAACAAAATTTTGCAAATCCTTTATATTGAATGATACTAGATTTAAATTTTCATATTTTCAAATTTTAGTCGCATGAAACACCACATTTATGAAAATTTCATTTAAAACAAATCTAACCTTAAGTGTTAATTCATATAATCATTTTTAAACTTATTTACATACAAATCAAATTTCTATAAAATTTTAAGTAAAATTTGAAACAAATTTCCTTTAACATTTCTTATGCTATATGAAAACTTCATAAAAATCCATTTGCAAAAATCACTATAATATCTTAACATAATTTTATGGACCACGATGTGCGTATAAAATTTTCTATCCTACGGGCAAGTGGTACGGATATTTATCATTTCAATTCATTCTTTAAAATATTTGAATCCCGAATATGTATGATTTCAACCCTCATCCCAAATCGATTTGAATATACAGGGGTTCGGGTATTTATCATTTCAACCCGCAATGTTTCTAATCTATAGGGAACTTGCATGATAAAACAATAACATAGCATATCACATCACATTTATATTGTCATATAAGGGAACGGTGCGCGTGTAGAATGTGCACAACCACAAAGCAACCAATCTAGAGCACCCTAACATTTCATTC
The DNA here is from genome assembly GCA_030737875.1 of Allium sativum. NCBI lineage: Eukaryota > Viridiplantae > Streptophyta > Magnoliopsida > Asparagales > Amaryllidaceae > Allium > Allium sativum. The sequence goes on from CM060918.1 coordinate 634,826,020, forward strand.
AACATCTCAAACTTTTAATTCACTTAATAATCAATTATTCATGCGTTAGAAAAGCTCACCTTCTGTAGCACTTTGGAAGATACAAAAAATGGATGTAGAAGACGATAGCAGTAACGAATTGGCAAGATCAATTTCCTAAAATAATCCAAATGACAAGATTTCACCACATAACTTTTAATTATATTTCCGAAACGCAACCAAAATATATATAGAGAGAGTTTCCTACCTCAGTTACATGCACCTAATACTACAATATGTTTCTACCGAACTCATGCCACAAAGAAGTAGATAACGTATTTTTATTTTCTGAGCACAACTTGTCTACGCATGCAGCTTAAGGTTTTTTTTCCTGCGCATGCAAACATTTGTGCCCAACATCTACAATTCCATTGCTCAAAACTAAATACTACAGTCAGCAATAAACGTTCCCAACTAATGGTCCCAACGCATGTGCATGCCCCCATTTCCCTTCTTTCTACATACCATGCGTTGCTTCTTCCCAACTACATATTTGTGTTCTCACTCTCTCTCTCTATATATATATATATATATATATATATATATGTGTGTGTGTGTGTGTGTGTGTATTAATGACTTGCGCATGCAAGTATTGGCAAATTAAAGTACCCAAACTCAACAAAGCTACTGGCACATTTTTTCTTTTAAAAACAAAACATTTGGAACCCTTTGGAACCATGAATGCATGTCTTTGCATGATGCAATGGTCCATTTCGTTTTCTTCCTATTCTATTTTTTTTCTTTTTCTTCTACGCATACTAACAGACAAATGTGTCCAACTAAAGGAACGGTTATGCATGCTTCCGTTTTGGTTTCCTTTCTCTCTTTATTATGGCATACAAAAAGATCTACTTACATATTTATACTTAAGTACATACATACCGTTATAAGCATTGCAAGGAGTAGAGACCAAAGAACTCACGGCAATTGGAACAGCTTCCTGGAAATGAGGATGTTGGGGATCAGATGGTTAAAGTGCGGCACAATATAAAGCTGCACACATATATATACTATTAAATATATACATGCATGATCCTACACGCAAGGAAAAAGAGCAGGGAAGGATGAACTCACACAAACGAGGTGATTGGCTCGCTGGAACAGTGCTGAAACTCGTCGGAGTTTCGATGGCTTGACCGAACTTGGTTGGAGGTGGTTGGGTCCGTGAATTGGACGGAAATGGAGACTTGCGCGAGAGAAGTGGGAAGGCACGCGGTTTTTTTTCTTTTTCTGAAAGTTGGATGTTGGAAAGATGCGGATGGAGGAGATGAAAGAATAAAAGGGAAAGTAGGAATATAGAAGAGAGCAAATTGAATTTTGAATAGGCAACATGGAGAGATTTAGCTGAGGACAAGGGCACGTGTAATCCTTTGGCTCAAATTTGCTACCAAGTGTCCAAATTGCCAAAATAAAATTTGTTAATATAAAAGTTTTCTATATATATTTTTATTTATTTATTTATGTTGTTAATGTATTAAAGATTTATATTCATATATATTATGAAAATCTAAGGGCATCAACGATTTATGCAACGAACGCACTAACGACAATATCTATTTAACGCGCGTTTTTCAGCTATGCACGCAACAATTAGGCAACACTGAATTCTTGGACGTTATTTTTTTTTCCTTTTTTTTTGAAATCAAATAAAAATAAAATTTTATTTTCGAAGTTTAAAATTATTAATGTAGTGCAAAATCAGATATTTGGGCAGCGGAATATGAATAAACCCAATGATCTAGTCTGTCAACAATTTCAACAATGCCAAAAATAAAAACAAGTGGCACAAATTACAGAGAGAACAAAAAAATAGAAAATAGAGGAAAGAGCACACCAATTTTTAACGTGGTTCGGTTTTGCCTACGTCCACGGAGACCCAACAACTTTTATTTCTCAATGAAGAAATGAGTACAAAAGATTACAAAAAAGAGAAGACTAATGGTGGATTGCATACTTCATACAATAACATGACCCCTATTTATATAGAGGGGTTTCTTGGGGATAAAGAAGAGAAGTTTCATGAAGAAAAATAAATATAATATCTTCCTTGATTTGATTGGAGCATAAATGGATGGAGCAATTATGGTCTCAATCTCTTTCCCTAAGAATTGATTCTTCATTAATTAATTAATTGATTGGCCTTTCATTTTTCATCCAAAAAGAAAACTTTATCCTTCCATGTACGAATCAATTAATTGATTGACAATCAATCAATTTCTTTCCTTCTCTACAAATATTTGAATCATTAATTTCAACACTCCACCTTGATTCAAATATGACAATATTTCTTCATCATCTCATCTTCAACAATCAACATAGAAGTTGTTGGGCTCAGCGCTCAAGTAACAGGAAGCAAACTGATCAAGTTTGAGCAATGCTCAAACTTGTCCTTTGAAAGTGACTTGGTCATCATATTTGAACGATTATCCGAAGTACCCACCTTCAATAATTTGGTCTTGCTTCATTCTTCCTCAAGCATAAGAAAGAAGCCTCTAACATCAATGTGCTTCGTCCGTGAACTATAAGCCTGATTCTCAACAAGATGAATCGCACTCTGACTGTCTGAAAATAGCTCCACTGTCTGTTGCGCCATTGAAAGATCATCCAACAACTGAAGTAAGTACAATCCTTCCTTCGTTTCTTCCACAATCGACATTAACTCTGCTTCGGTAGTCGACAAAGCTACGATAGACTGCAACTTTGATCTGCACGAAATCGGGCCTATGCCAAGTGTAATAACATAGCCCGACACTGACTTCCGTCCATCTCTATCCCCAGCGTAATCTGAATCACAGTATCCTCTAAGAGAGATGTCTCCATCTACTCCACCATATAACAAGCCAACTGAAGAAGTGTCACGAAGATATCTGAGTATCCACTTCACTGCTTGCCAATGTTCTTTACCTGTATTAGACATATATCGACCGACAACTCCGACCGTATAAGCTAAATCAGGCCTTGAGCATACCATAGCATACATAAGGCTTCCAACCGCACAAGAATAAGGAATATTATGCATATCCCTTTTGTCTTCATCCGATGTGAGACACATATCTCTGGATAGCTTGAATTGAGAGCCTAATGGAGTAGCCACCGGTTTAGCATTCTCCATACCGAATCAAGATAGGACTTTCTCGATGTATTGAGTTTGAGTGAGCCTCAAAACTCATTGCTTTCTATCCCTCTGAATCTCCATCCCCAAAATTCTCTGTGCGTTTCCCAAATCTTTCATCTCAAATTCCTTACTGAGCTCCATCTTTAACTCCAGGATTTTATACATGCTCTTAGAAGCTATCAACATATCATCAACATAAAGTAACAAATAGATGATGTCATCGTTACATTTTTAAAATAGACACATTGGTCCTTAAAGCTTCTAGAGTAACCATGTGAGATCATAAACTTATCAAATTTCTTATACCACTGTCTAGGAGACTGTTTTAAGCCATAAAGAGATTTGTTAAGTTTACAAACATGACCTGGCCTGCTGCTATCAATGAACCCCTCTGGCTGCTGTAGGTAAATGTCCTCCTCAAGATCACCATGCAAGAATGTTGTCTTGACATCTAGTTGTTCCAACTCCATGTCGAAGTGACCAACTAATGCCAAAAGAATGCGAATGGAAGTGTGTCTAACAACTGGAGAAAAAATATCATGAAACTCCACGTCTTTCTTCTGAACATAACCCTTCGCCACTAATCTTGCTTTGTACCTCAAGTCACCATTGCCGCCATCTTTCACCTTAAAGATTCATTTACATCCAATTGCTCTCTTGCCAGAAGGAAGTGGCACTAAATCCCAAGTGTGATTTTTGTGCAAAGACTCAATCTCCTCCTCCATTGCTACTAGCCAACTAGAGCTATCAACTGAACTAATGGCATCTTTGTAGTCTCTTGGTTCATCATGAAATATGCTTAATGCATAAGCTGCCATGTCATCAAAGTCAATATCTTCAATGCTTAATCCCACAAAATCATCGAGCCATATAGGTCTTTTCTTCTCTCTCGTTGGTCGAGTTTGAATTTGAGCTCCACCTTGAGATTGATCTTCTGTCTCTTCCCTATCAACCACGGTGTCATCAGAATCACCATTTTTACTCGTATGGAAGTCTGATGATCTGCCTTGTGCTTGGTATTCTGAATTTGTCCTCTCAACATCATCATTAACTGAAGAAGAAGGCTCCACCTTCAACATAGCCTTCTCATCAAATGTAACATGCCTGCTAGTAACAATCTTCTGGGTAGTAGGACACCACATCCTATATCCCTTAATTCCTTTCTTATATCGAAGAAAAATACACTTGCGCGATCTTGGATCCAACTTCCCTTTTCTCTCATGCACATAAGCTGGACAACCAAACACTCTGAGAAAGGAATATGATACAGGCCCTCCCTTCCATACTTCTTCAGGAATCTTCATATCTATGGCGGTAGAAGGTGTATGGTTGATAAGGAAAACCGCCATAGATAATGCTTCTGCCCAAAATCTCTTATTTAATCTCGCAGTCAGCCGTAAGCAGCGATTCTTTCCAACAAAGTCCGATTCATTCTCTCTGCAACCCCATTTGACTGAGGGTCTCCTGGTGTGGTGTAATGTCTTTTAATTCCCTCGGACTCACAAAATTTGATGAATTTTTGAGAAGTGAATTCACCACCATTATCTGAATGAAGAACCTTCACATTACTTCTCAACAAGAGATTTCCAACTTTGAAACCTTTCAAAAGTTTCATCTTTGGACTTCATAAAGTAAACCCATACTTTTCTAGAAAAATCATCAACAAATGAAACGAAATACCTGGCTCCTCCATAAGATAGGCATGGTGCGGGGCCCCAAACATCAGTATGAACATACTCTAAAACATCTTTAGACTTATGCTCTGCAATGCCAAAAGAAACCTTGGTCTGCTTTCCAAGTACACATCCTTCACAAAAGTCAAGTTTTGAATGATGAACACCATCAATCAAGCCTCGCTTTCTCAATACTTCTAAACTGCGCTCTCCAATGTGGCCCATACGAAAATGCCACAATCTGGTAGAGTCGGAATTAACTGAATCAATAACTGAAGCAAACTCCGCAACAGCAGTTGTACCCTTCAGCAAATATAGATTTCCAGCTTTTACCCCTTTCATTACTATCAATGAGCCATTTGTAATTTTTAATGAATCTTTTTCTATCACACACTTTAAGCCAAAATTGCACAATGCTCCAATAGAGATCAAACTACGCCTTAAATCAGGTACATGTCTGACATCACATAAAGTGCGAACAACACCATCAAACATCCTGATTTTTACTGTTCCAATACCAATCATGCGACAAGAAGCATTATTTCCCATGAGAACCTCTCCTCCATCAAGTTGACGATAAGTGGAAAAAGAGTGCCTATCAGGTGTCATGTGATAGGATGCTCCCGAGTCAATAATCCACATAGTACTCTTCATAGGAGAGGCGGAAGCTGTAAAAATGCCAGGATCATTATCTGAATCTGATGTCCCCGCTGTAGATGCTGAAGCCTTCTGGGGAACAACTTTGTTTTTATTCTCCAACTTGGGGCAATTTGCAATATAATGTCCAGGTTTTCTGCAATAATGACAAACTCCCTTCCGGGCTGCTCTTGATTGAGATATGGACTTTGCTCTATCTCCACCATAATTGGGTCTACTTTTACTTCTTCCTCTCTGTGCAACAAGACTTTCAGAATCGTTCTCAAGGCTCATGCTTGCTAACTTTCCTCTCAACATTTCGTTATGCAAATTTGTCTTCACATCCTCCAAACAAATAGACGAACGTCCATAAATCATAGAGTTAACAAAAGTGTTATACTCTGCAGGTAAAGAACATAAAAGAATAACAGCTTGCGCCTCATCCTCAATCTTTACATCAGCTGCTCGAAGATTCATGACAAGTGTGTTGAGGGCATCTATATGAGCAAATACATCTGTTCCAGGCCTCATTTTGAAAGAATAAAGTTGTTGCTGCAAGATGATGCGGTTGGTGACAGACTTGTCGTAGAACTTTCTCTGAAGAGCATCCCACAATTCCTTAGTAGTTTTCACATGAGAAAACTCTCTAAGTACTTCATCAGAAAGGCTAAGTTGGATGGTAGTGAGAGCATCCTCTTCCAATTCTTCTAACTCTTCAGGTGCTAATTTCTTCAATTTCTCTGGATCTGAGACAACCTTAAATGTCCTCTCTTTCTTCAACACCGCTTCCATCTTCATCTTCCATGTGCCAAAATCCCCCTTTCCATCAAATCTAGCGACTCCATAATTTGTAGCGCTTCTACCACCGTTATTCTTTGCGGAATTTGACATGGTTGAAAAAGTCTTTAAACAGGACGACTAGCTCTGATACCAATCTGTAGTGCAAAATCAGAGATTTGGGCAGCGGAATATGAATAAACCCAATGATCTAGTCTGTCAACAATTTCAACAATGCCAAAAATAAAAAAAGTGGCACAAATTATAGAGAGAACAAAAAAATAGAAAATAGAGGAAAGAGCACACCAATTTTTAACGTGGTTCGTCTTTGCCTACGTCCACGGAGACCCAACAACTTTTATTTCTCAATGAAGAAATGAGTACAAAAGATTACAAAAAAGAGAAGACTAATGGTGGATTACATACTTCATACAATAACATGACCCCTATTTATATAGATGGATTTCTTGGGGATAAAGAAGAGAAGTTTCATGAAGAAAAATAAATATAACATTTTCCTTGATTTGATTGGAGCATAAATGGATGGAGCAATTATGGTCTCAATCTCTTTCCCTAAGAATTGATTCTTCATTAATTAATTGATTGATTGGCCTTTTATTTTTCTTCCAAAAAGAAAACTTTCTCCTATCTCTTTCCATGTACGAGCCAATTAATTGATTGACAATCAATCAATTTCTTTCCTTCTCTACAAATATTTGAATCATTAACTTCAACAATTAATTCTTTTAATTTGCGAGATCGTTACAAGATAAATGGTTTTCAGTGGGTTTCCCACGCAAACGAAAAGGAAGAAAAGAAGGTAATATTGAAAGGCAGAGGAATGAAGTGAAAGAAAAAAGAAGAGAGTGGTAGGAAGGAAAGAAGAAGACAAAGAAAGAGGGCCTATCACCATTAACAGGCACCCCCACTGAAAAGAAGCTGAAAGAAAAGAATTGATTTTTATTAAAGTTTATAGTGGATATGAAATTTTATGCTTTTTTCCTTATTACTTTTAGTTCTTTTAAATAAGTAGACTAGAGATAACAAGTTTAATGTGAACATTGAGTTGTTCATGTGGCAAACATGATGCTATTTTTCGCTTTATTATATTTACAGTTTTTCTATTCCATTGTTCAATATATAAGGCTTACTAGTGCTTTTACTTTGAGAGACAATAATTTTTGTTACTTTGAGATGTATAACTATATTTACTCTACCATGTACAATTTTGGATCTATTTCTTTTATTGGGGTTCACTTCAGTCATTTACTGTCTTGCTTATTTCATACTAGTTATGTTTATTGTTATATTTCATCCCGTGTGCTATGAAATATACAACATGCTCTCTATGTTTATTTACACTTCAACCTTGATGATCACCCTACAACGTCCTAGCACCATAGCAGCGCAATATTCAGGTAACTCAGGTATCAACGGTGTAAGGCGATAGCCATAGTCATAAACCTGACCGAGCTCCTCCCAGTTCAGATCAGATATGTGTTACAATTTATAGCTCGTACTATATACAGCTAGAGTGTGATATTTTATTCAATATGGTCTTATTTTAACTCAACATAACCCGCTTAAAGAAATTAATTCAACATCAAACTATGTAAAATTAAAATAGTTAGAATCCAGAAAATGTATTATTCTAGAACAAGTACACTTAACACATCGATGCCAATTCAGATGACATTAAAGTGGTCAAAATGCATAAGGTTGATTGTGAAATTTTAGGTATACTCTAAGAGTACTTTAATTTATTTTAGAATGAATTTCTTCACTAGAAATGTAGTAAATATACAATGTATAATGAATTTTTATTATAAAACTTTACTAAACATGCATCGTAGTGAACTGGATCTTTTTAAGCTGTTGTGGTAGTAAAATATACCATTTTAAATTGGATATTTTAATATTTTATTTTTTTCCTCTATAAAATTCTCGTTTTTGTTATTAGGTTTATATAACCAGATTCAACCTTAACTCAACTTGGTTCATATTTCAACTCAACTCGTACTCAACTCCTCATGGGGCCAGGTACAGATCAATCAATCTTTAACCGTATATGTACGGATCAGATGAAGTATTTTGTTTGACCCAACCTAATCTAACCTTTGTGCAGCCCTAAGACGGTATTGCCTTCTCAGGTCATGGTATAACGACTAATGCAACAGAGGAAACATGGTATGATTTTGGTGGCATAAAATATCAGTTTACGTAAAAATAAGATGAATAATAATGTGTGGAGGAGGAAGAATGAAAGAAGAAGATTGTTTTGATGCCAATATACATTGTATTTTCTCATTTATATTTAAATGCGTTATACAATGAGCTAATGTTAACCATCCTTTAAAAATATCATACTTTTGTAAAAGTAAAAACATAAATGACACACGAATGGTTGAAAGTTCAGTCCTTCTATGTCATACCGTTCTTAGATAATAAAGCAAGACCATTATGCTTATCTAGAGTCTAACTGTGAGTCTGGTTTCATCTCCTAATATTTTCCTGATTAATTCCCGAGTTTAGTTAGACACGAAAACAGAATTAACAAACAAAAATCGATAAATTGTCCTCCTTGTTGTCCAAGGCATTCTTTTGTGCTAATCATTAAATAAATTTTAAAGCTACAACTTTGTTAAATAATATAGTTGCGACAGTGAAGATACACACACCTTTATGACCTTGGTTTAATAGAATCAAAGAGTGAGTCATACTGCGATGACCCGAAAATTCCCGCTTTTCAAATCGACCGTAAGCTAAACAAATCCAATCTGAAATGGCAGAAATCCTCCAACCGTTATGGAATACAACGCATCGGAACATAACACAAAAGAACGTTTCATTGATATTACAACAATTTTACATCAGAGTAAAAGAATATATCAAAGTACAGATTATCGATACACAACGGAAAAATATCGAAGTAATAATAAATTACAATATAGCGGAAATATGAATATATATAGCAACAGACTCTAAATAATCTAGAGCCTAGCTCCAACCAAAATCCAGGATCTTGTTTAATAAAATATCTACAAAACCAAGCTGCCCATGTGGAAAATATGGGCACCCAGAGTTTAGATGAAAACAGTAAACTTCAGGTCAGTCATGAGACTGGTATGAGAACCAAAATAGTTATAACCTTATTTTAAAGTTAGGAAAATCACGGGACCACGCTGTATAACATGGAATGGGTTTCCTTCACATGAATAACGGAAATAAAAACTCGCAATGATTTTTGAAAAATGAAGCTATTATAAGACTCAGGTCCCATCACATAATGCAAGTGCAAGCCGAAGGATAAAGTCTTACCTTAAATAGCCAAACATACTTAATACACGAAATTTCTCTTTTATTATTAATAGTGCATAGTGTAAAATCAATTTTGAAAATAAATGTATCAATCTTGACGGCATAATACCCCATTCTATTATGTTACCATATAGGTTTACAACTAAAAACGCAAGGTTGTATTGGAAGTTGGATTTCCATCAATGACCAAGGCAAAGGTCTTCCTTAACCATTAGGACCACCCCTAGCAAGGTGGCCAGGACAGAATGCATCGTCCTTTAGAGAGGCAGAGCCGACCAACCAATTCCCGGTGGGTTCAGGTTTCTCCTGATCATAATGTTCTCCGGTCCTATCGGACCTCCTGGTCAGTACGTCGACCACCATGGTCATATTCAACCATATCTGAGGTGCCTCAATCTATCATCCACATAAGTAAACTGTCAGGGCTCCATACCATGGTATCACTTTTAGCTAAAAGGAAATGTATTTCCTCTCTACTGTCTTTCATCCTGTTTTAGGCCATTCCATGCTGCGAGGCTTGTCGCAGTCACGCCCCAACACAAAGCTACGCTATGTTAGCCATGCTTTGACCATCATTCACAAATCTCTGCTTTTCAAAAAAGCTTTGAACGTTACATCTCAGCATGCCACATCGTCAGATCATACCATACAACTGATCATGTCTATCAATATATAACCTCTAAGCTCATACGTCTCAGAGAAAGGTGTTAATCTAAGAGAATAAATTCTTCGCCACAAAACAGATATATATTTAGTGGAGATCAATTGATAAAACATAAAATAGTACAATGTCAGACATACAATCCATTTGCAAGTTCGTTCTAGGTCTGAATGAAACCGAAGGCACCTTATTCCTCGTCCCATATGTCCAATACAAGAGAGAGGCCCTTGCATATTCGGTTGATCTCCAAGTACGTCTAGACGACTGCCACTTTAACCTTATAACGGGAGCTACCCAAGCCATCAGCAATAATCCAAAGGATGTGAAGATCTCTAGTCTTCAACCACCATCTTTATTATCTTTGAGTTTTAATTGTTGTACCAGTTATTCAGAATGGGTTAAACACAGTCTTTCTGAATAACTCGCGCACCATAAAAATCCAGTGATATATAAACATATCATATGCCTCGTTCCAATCCAGAATATTCTTTTAACCAAATATACTTTACATTGGGAATTACTCCCATAAATCTTATTAAAAATTTACAACATTTAAACTTCTTATTTAAATCTTTCCTTGAGATTATATAATCTATTCTCACAACTTAACTCAAATTAAGGTTTATAAGTCTTACGGGATTATCAAGCGCCCTTACAAAAAATAATCCCTCATATCGTTATCCCATTCCCATCTTATTCATCCCATGGAGCAAAACTGGTCGTACTCCATATCTAACACCCATCGTGTTTCAGTAAGTTTAATTACTTACTTTCATTGCAAATCTAATTAAAGATTCAATTATTTCATGGAGCAAAACTGATGGTACTCTGTGCCCAATACTCCCCGTATTTTGGTAGATTTAATTACCTCTTTTTATTTTAAATCTAATTAAAGATTGATTAAAACTTTAACTTGGTTTTAATCTCCATTTTATCGAATTAAATCTCTATTTAAAACATTTATTAAAATTATAACTTGGTTTTAATCTCATTTTATCCAACCAAATCTTTATTGAAAAATGTATTACAACTCAAACTTGAGAAATCATATTTCCTTTAACTGGGTTAAAGAAAAAATGTTATTTAAAACATCGTTCACGATAAACCCAAAATCAAACTTACATTTAAAATGGAATCTTTACAGAAAACCATATCAATTCACAATCAATATAAATTTTTGTATCAGATTAATACTATAAGCGAAATAACGGCAAATCCTTTTAAATTCCTTAAATGGTAAAGGTCTTCCTCCACAGAGGTTCATCTCAATTCTTATTAAATCGATTCCCATTCAATTCCAATTAAATTTATTAATTGGAAAACTTCATGAAACGACCCGAACTTCCCCGTCAAGGAAAGCACAGATTGAATTGAGAACAAGACGAATCAGAACACAAACCGAAGAACATTTCATTGTTAATTACAATAATTCCATCAGAATATAAGAATATACATTGAATGAATGAATATTATACATCAGAAAAATATCAGAGATTACAATACATTACATAGTAGCGGAAAAATAATACAAAACATAACTAAAGGTAATATACGGATGCAGAGCTTTCCGAATATCATTCCAGCTGTAAACCAGAATCCTATGAATATAAATCTGCAAAACTAAAACTACTAGCTGCCCGTGCAGAAAATAGGGGCAGCCAGAGTTTAGGTTAAAACAATAAACTCCAGGTCAGTCATATGACTGGTGTGAGAACTAAAACAGTTATTTAAAACTTTACTTTAAATCAGATATATCAAGGGACCACGCCGTATAATACGAAATGGGTTTCCTCCCAAGAATACCAGTGCATATATCAAAAACAGCGCAATGCTTTATGGAAAAATGAAACTATTATAAGACCCAGGTCCTATCACACAATGCAACGCAAGCCGAGGGATAGGGTTTTCCCTTATAATAACCAAACATGCTTGGTACGTTAAAACAAATCATTTGATACTATTATAAGTGCATAGTGTATAAAACAACTTCAAATATAAATGTATCAATCCTAGACGACATGGGTACCATATATCATGTCGCCAATACTAGGTTCTACAATTAAAACCGCAATTGTCACGTATTGGAAGTTGGATTTCCGTCTGTGAACCAAGGCAAGGGATCGTCCTTACCGCTTCGAGACTCTCTAGCTCGAGACTCAGGTCAGAGCTCGAGTGACCTTTGGATCGTCAGGGTCGGTCCACTCGATGTGGATTAAATTTAAACCCTGAAAACTGCGTTTCCCCGCCCTATGGGGCGTAAATGAGCCAAATGACTCAATCGGTCTCGGATCGACCGATATAACCGAGGCGCCTCCTATCCATCATCCACATAAGTAAAATGACAGGGCGTGCAAAACGCTGACACCACTCCTAGCTAGAAAGAAACGCGGGCCCTCCCTGATGTCCTCTCCCTTTTCTGGTTCACACCGGGGTCTGAGGCTCGCGAATTAACGCTACACAAAGCTACGCCACAAAGGCCGTGCTTTGATCATCAACCACAAGACTCTGCTTTTCAGCAGAAGCCTTGATCATTTGCATCTCAGCATGCAACACAGGCAATTCATGCCATGCGACTGATATCTATCGATATATAACCTCTGAGCTCGTACGTCTCAGAGTAGGGCGTTAAGCAAGAGAATAAATTCTCCATAGCCAAACAGATATATATTTAATAGAAATCAATCAACACAGAATAAAATCCAATGTCAGACACACAATTCATTTACAAGTCCGTTCTGGGTCTGAACGAAACCGTAGGAACCTTATTCCTCGCATATCCATCGATCTCCAAGTACGTCTGGACGGTCAGCAACTGATTCCCTCCTCTTGGGTGTACAGCTCAATCAAGATCATCGGTAATTATCCAAACGATGTGAAGACCTCCGGTCTTCAACCACCGTCTTCATCCTCGACACATCGTCGAATCAGTTATTTAGAATGGGATAAACCCGGTCTTTCCGAATAACTCGCGTATATAATAAACAAATGCTATAAAACACAACATACGCCTTATTTCAATCCAGAATATTCCTTTATTCAAATATTCTTATATTTTGGGAAAGGTTCCCATTAATTTTATCAAAGATAAATTCTTTAAATTTATTCTTTAATCTTCTTTTGAATATCAATTCAAACCAAATTATGGTTTATCCAAACTAGTCGTGATTAGCGAACCTTACCGAGGTAATCCTTTGTTAAATCTCCCAACCCCAACCTATTCATCCCATGAAGTAAAACTGGTAATACTTCATATCTAACACCACAGTGTTATCGGTAAATTCAATTACCAATTCACGTTCAAATCTAATTAAAGATTTAACTATCGCCTGTAGCAAAACTGGTGATACTCCATTCTCGATCATTTCAATCTAATTAAAGATTCATTAAAACTCCACTTGGTTTTAATCTTCCCAAAAATCAATATTAATGATTATTTAACTTGGGAAATCATATCCTGTCTTTTAACTGGGTTAAAGAACCAATGTCATTTAAACACGGTTCACGATAAACCCCAAAATCACATTCCATTCCATCAGCCCTTAACCGTAAATTAGCCAGTGAACAGTTCCCTAAGTATTACCCCGAAGGCCGAAACCAACGTCAGATCAATACCCAGAAAACCATTCAACTTAACTAATCTCCAGTTAGTTTCTGATTTTCTTAACTCTGTTGGATCTAGGAACAGTATTATTAAAGATACCATTCACGACAACCCAAAATCACATTCCATTGACAATGGAATCTTCATGGAAAACAAATCGATAGGTATAATCGATACAAACTTCCATATCCAACCGATAATATAAATGGAATAACGACAAGCCTTTTAAATTCCATATATATTAACCGTGTTCCTCTACAGAAGCTTACTTCGATTATCGCAAAATCGAATTCCATTCAATTCCAATTTAATATGTTAATTTGGAAAGCTTTACTTTGGAAAATCTTCCTTAAATCTTAACAAAAGATTTATAAATTCCAAATCCCATTTCACTGTAAATCGGGTTAAAATACGAATGTCGTTAAAACACAGTTCACAACAAACCCAATTAACATTCCATTAATTATCAGGTTAAAGAACAAGTGTTATTTAAAAAATCGTTCACGATAAACCCAAAAATAATTCCAATTCAATTCCAATTAAATATTATTTAATTGGTATACTTCATTAAATCTAAATAAAAAGATTTAATATTTCTTCTCAACTGGGTGTAAGAACAGTGTTAATGAAGACACCATTCACGACAAACCCAAATCCCATTTGATATTAAATACAAGGCTCTGAATGGAAAATATATCGGCTTATATTCAATATCAAATTCTACGACCAACGAATATTGTATTGGAAATAACGATATAAATATATCTTTCAAATTTCCATAACAATATCTGTATAATCACGAAATCCAACATCGAAATATTCCGAAGACGATTTCGATTCAATTCCATTTTCAATTTATTTCATTGGAAATTCTGATTATTTTTAAGACCTTTTCAAATCCAATTTATTTATTTTAAAAATAAATGGATTATAATTCTAGTTCAAAACTAGTTCATTTCGATAAAAATCTATTTTTATATTTTCAAATATGGAATTTTTCATCCCAACTCATTCCAAATCATTTCTTATGATTTTACACAAATTATTGATATTTTTAATAATTTTATCAAGGCCCGTACAGTCGATTTCCATAAACGGCCATCGAACTGCACTTACAGCGACCTTTTCCAAATTTGATTTGCACATAATTCCAAATCCAACCATTCGATTTCAAATCTCTAATATTCGTTAGAAAGTTCTTTTCGATACGAACCCAGCTGTTCCAGTTTTAGGAGAATCCGACGGTCGGATCTCCCGTAATGTCCCTTCGAAGTCAATGGTCGAAATTCACGAACTGCCGCAGTGCGGCGCCTTCTATTCAGGCCATTATACATATATATAAAATATATATATATATTATATATTATATATTTCGTCGATTTCCATTTAAAACGTATTTTATAAATTGTTTTAAATTCGTTTTCAAAACGATTTGAACTTCATATTCAATTTCAAATCTAAATTGAATATTCCATATCATCGATATATAAATGATAATATTTTCAAAACATTAGATTTTGAAATCAATTCCTTTTCGATATTCATTATAAAAATGAATAAAATCGATATAAATATCGTTCCCGTCAAAGTGTCGTTAATCTAATCAACACGGCTTTATATATTTAAATATAATCATGTCCATCCCAAATCGGACATCAAAATCATATTTGATTCTTTTAACGAATATTATTTTAAAATATTCGTTATTTTAAAATAATCATTATTTTAAAATATTCATTCTTTCTGAACTGGAATCAGACATAGTCAATCACCATATAATATGATTATATGGATTTCATACAATACATGTATACAATAACAGTGATAAATAATCATCCATCATCGAGAGTGCATTCTACACTGTATAAGCATCAAATATAATTATTTAACGCTTATAACAGTCTATCAACCAATCGATCGACATACAACTAACTATTGGGATTAGTGTATGTTTAATATCATCCCAATACCCGTGTGGGGTTTCAATCAACAAATAATGAATTTTATTTGTGCAGTTGGGCAATGTGTAAAATTTATCGTCCCCAATCAATATCAGTCAAATGTGTGTACATAAACAAATCATCCGATTTGTTTATAAATATTTATTCATATACACGTTAAAAATTATATTTTTAATGATAAATTTTTTTATTCAATACATGAATATTTTTCTACAGTCCATTTATACAATAAAATGATATTTTTATTTTTCTAACTTATTTTAGAAAATTTCGGTGGCATAACGACACGATACTAGAAACAGGATAAGGCCTAGCCTTATCCCCAGTCTAATAATGGCCCGCGCCATACACATACCAATCTAACCAATTCCATTTCACCAAAACAACCAAATTCAAACCAATAATCCTATCAGCTACACAACCAAACAAACAAGTCGTCCATGGTCTATGAACGACGGGGGAACAGTTCATATATGCAGTTACATAATAAATAACTGTACAAAGAAAATTATAGTGAGGAGTTCTCACCTTTGGGTTCCACTCCTCCATTCCTGATTTCTGAACGGTTCGGATATGCCCAAAATTCCAATGCGATCTTTTCCCGCTGTCCATAGTAAAAATCGCATTTTTAATATGATGTTTATTTTTTAAAAAATCACATTTTTATAATGGCACTTCATATATAAAAATCGTATTTTTATTATCTCTATAATATAAAAATCATATTTTGATTCTTTCTATAATATAAAAATCATATTTTTATTCTTTCTATAATATAAAAATCATATTTTTATTCTGGCACTTCACATAAGAAAATAATATATTTTTACAATGCTTTTGTCTATATAAAATTTATATTTTTATATCTCTACTTCTTATATAAAGATCGAATTTTTATTTCGCTTTCTTATATATAAAAATTGTATCTTTTTATATATAAAAACCAAATCTTTCCTTGTTTAAAAATCTAAACCTTTCTTGTTAATCTAAATTTTTCTATAATAAAAAACTATTATTTTCTAATGAAAAATCTTTTCTTTATATATTGAAAAATCTATTCTTTTCTATATAAAAAAAATCGAACCTTTTTACATAAGAAAATCAAAACTTTTTACATATAAAAGTTAAACCATTTTTATATTGTTATTCATATAAAAATTTAACCTTTACGTCGCCATGATATATATGAAGATCATATTCTTATGATACTACATATACAATAAAGATTATATTTTTACTGCGATGTCTAAATGATAAAAATCATATCTTTATCTAGTTAAAAATCATTCTTTTATGTAAATAAAAATCTTATTTTTATAAACCTAAAAATCATACTCTTATCATAGAATTAAAAACAGAAGATGTACTTATTTTTCGATCGATGTAATTCCCAAATCAAAGCTCCCGAGAGAAAAAAAAACAACGAATCCGAGAAGAGGGGGGGCTTCCGTTGTCGCTAGTGACTCACGGGTGGGCAGCGCCGGTCAGAGGGGCGCGGCCAAGTTGCTTTTCAGACGGTGGTTGGAGTTTTTAAATAGGGGGGAGAAGGGGCGACGACTGACGGAAAAAGGGGGCTCCGGCGACGCAATGGGGAGGTGGGCGGCTGGTCGAAAGTGGAGGAGCGACGGGCGGTGATGATCGCGATGGGGCAACGGGGTAAGGTAGCGTGGGTTTTTTTTCTCCTTTTTTTCTTTTGTAAAACTGACGAGTTTAGGTTGGGGATTGTAACGTCCCCGAAAATCTGAACCAATTTAAAATTTTTAATTTGACAAAAATAATGGATTTTAAATAATGGCGATGAAAACTGAGTTTGAATCGACAATTGAAAACGAATATAATTAATTATAATTATAAACAAGGCCTGAAATGGCGCTGCAGTTTCAAAAAATTGAATTCAAACTTTGTCGGACTGTACCGGGTGCAAAACAATCCGGATTTTAGTGAAACCAAAAATATTTAAATCTGTTAGTGAATACCTTTCTAACGAATCTGAAAAATCGAAATTTGATAGCGGGAATCAAAAGATATGTCCAGTTGAAAATTCTGAATAGTCACTATGGAATTCAGGCCCTTAAAAATGGACATTATCAAACGACCTCGGATTTCGACGAAACCACTTTTGTTGGGTCCGGGATGTGAAGTTATTGCTAGGTTTCAAATTTCATAATTTTTCGAATCAATATGTGAGCGTGGCAAAGGAAAACGCGTTTGACCAGTTTCAGTTGATTTTAATCGACTGGAAATTGGCCATTTTTCAAACGGTCTCAGAATTCGACGAAAAGAGTTTTGTTAGGACCGTATCGTCAATACGAAGCTAGAAAATAATTTTCTAGAATTTTTAGAGTTAGTATGTGACCCCGGTAATTTGAAATGTACGTTTAAAATTCAATATAGTGATTTAAATGTAAATTCAACGGAAACTGATTGTAACGATCGAATCAGCTTGCAATACATATCCCATTGTGTTCGAAATGGGGGTAGAACGCTAGGGACGACAGTCGGTGGGTCCCATTTCGACTTCGAATAAAAAGTCAACTTTTAAATAGAAATTTAATAATAATAAATATTTATATAAACCCTTTTCTCTCTCTCTCCTCACTTTCTTTCTACCGTTCGAAATAAAAAAAAAACCTAAACTAAACCCGCCGCTTCCCCGATCATCCACCTCCGCACGTCGCCACCCCCTTCGCCTGGAGCTGCTGTCGCTGCCTCTTCTTCTCTCCCCTCTTCTACCTCGAATCGTGACGAACCCAAACCCCCTGAACCAATCGCGATGCCCCAATTCGCGAGCCCCCCCAGTCCGAGACCCCTCGAAGCCAGCTCCGCCCTGACGAACTCCTGCCGCCGACCCTGACATCGCCCCCCCTTCTTCGCGGATTACAGTAAGTATTGCTATTTTATTTTTATTTTAATTCTATAAATTCTGATTTTTAGAAAGGATTTAAAAACTGATTTTTAAAAGGATTTAAAAACTTATTTTTTTAAAATGATTTAAAAACTGATTTTTTTAGAAAGGATTTAAAAACTGATTTTTTTAAAATGATTTAAAAACTGATTTTTAAAAGGATTTAAAAACTGATTTTTTTAAAAGGATTTAAAAACCGATTTTTAAAAGGGTTTAAAACTGATTTTAAGTTTAAGATATAAATAGAAAAAGATTTGAACTGGGATAGAAAGATCAGATTTTTTAGAATAGAAAAGATCATATTTTTAAAATACAAAAGACGGAATTTTTATTAAGTAGAAGAAGTAAGATATGATTTTTATATTTTTAAAGCAATAAAAATATGATTTTTACATCATAGGAATATTAAAAATATAATCTTTATTTATGAAAAGGCGGAATCTATATTTTTGAAATGCAATTTTTATATATTGAATAACATAGTAAAAATTCGATTTTTACATATGTAGAGAATACGGGCAACGAAAGCGACGAAAGGCGAGATTGGCGAAGATTTCTATAAAGGAAGAGTCGCGGCGTTTGGTTAGCTAATTGGTGAAAATTTCTCACTCTTCAATTTCTTTTTCTAGCTATATATATATGGGTTGAAATAAAAGTGAATTGCTATATATAAATATATATATATATATATATACGCCCCTCGTCCACAAACCATGGACGATATTTATTGATTGAAATTGTTGTGAAAATTGATTGATAGCGAATGATTGTTTGGGATTGTTTGGGATTGTTTGTGGTTGATATTGATTGATTGTGGTTGAAAAATACCCATTTGTGGTTGAGAAATATTTGGTTGAAACCACATAGGATTAGTTTTGTGGAAATGAAATAAATATATACATGCCGCTTGCGTGCGAACTAGATGCATGATCCCCATTGTCAAAAACCGCGAGGTTTTAAGGTAGAGCGAGGAGCCGTACTAGGGACGGTCCCGGTTTTAACTACCCTACCGTTATGCTGCCGAAATTTTGAATAATATTCATGTGTTTGAATTATTTTCATTTGCTTAAACTATATTTATTCATTGAATAGAAAACCTTCATGTGTTGAATCAATATTCATTCGTTGAATTGAAATTCATGTGTTGAATGGTATTCGCGTTTTAAATATAAAAATCACATTTTTATCTATATATAGAAACTATAGAAAACCTTCATGTGTTGAATCAATATTCATTCGTTGAATCGAAATTCATGTGTTGAATGGTATTCGCATTTTAAATATAAAAATCACATTTTTATCTATATATAGAAACTATAGAAAACCTTCATGTGTTGAATCAATATTCATTCGTTGAATTGAAATTCATGTGTTGAATGGTATTCGCGTTTTAAATATAAAAATCACATTTCTATCTACATATAGAAACTATAGAAAACCTTCATGTGTTGAATCGATATTCATTCGTTGAATTGAAGTTCATGTGTTGAATGGTATTCATATTTTGAAATAAATTGTTTGATAATAAAAATCACATTTTTATCTATATATAGAAACTATAGAAAACATTCATGTGTTGAATTGATATTCATTCGTTGATTAGAAATTCATGTGTTGAATGGTATTCATATTTTGGAAATAAATTGTTTGATAATAAAAATCACATTTTTATCTATATATAGAAACTATAGAAAACATTCATGTGTTGAATTGATATTCATTCGTTGATTAGAAATTCATGTGTTGAATGGTATTCATATTTTGAAATAAATTGTATGATAATAAAAATCACCTTTTATCTATATAAAAAATCACCTTTTATCACCAATATGAAATATATAGAATAATAGTGTTTTGAAATGAATTGTTTTACAATAAAAATCACATTTTTATTGTATGCATGAATCGTTGAAATGTGAAGTGTTAAAAATAGCCACTTGTTCAAAATAAACATATATGAGTTGAAATATTCATTAAACAGCTAATGAAATGATTTGCACCTATTTATGTAACATTAGAATGAATGGTGTTTTTAAACCAAATAGAAATCAAATATGAAGTTGAATAGAAAATGATAAATGATAAGAACAGTATATATATGTACATGCATATTCATTGAACAGGTTATAGCAAAGGGGCTAGAGAAGAGGAATAAAATTTTGTGCCCGACAAATAGGTACACATTTACTGTTTTGTTTGGGTGATGATTTTATGAGCCTGTTGGCTAGCCGCTTGGCTTTTTCTTTTTCTTTTTGAGATTAGAAGGACCGGGAAAGCTATTTGCGATTTCCCGATGCTCCCGGTGCAGGGGAGGTTATGGCGAAATTTTCCAAAATTTTAAGGCGTTAGTGAAATATTTGAAGTGAAAACGATATTGAAATCATTGAATGAACTATATTTATATAAATATATAAATATAAATAAAATTAAAACGAAACGAGGCCGTGCAGTTCGTATTTTGAAACCGTGATTTCAAACAACTAATGGGGGAAATCCGACCATTGGGTTTTCCCGAAACCTCAACCGTCGGGTTCGCCTTGGAATAATCTTTCCAACGGCACCAACCTTGCAAAAATCCAACGGTTGGATTGTCTGGAATGTTTGAATCAAATCTGATGAAAAACAGCGCCAGAAGCGATTATATATTTATATATATATAAATATAATTATATTTAATCGAATAACAACGCTGCAGTTCGTATTTTGAAATCGAAATTTCAAACGATTGTACCGGGAGATCCGACCGTCGGATTTTCCCGAAACTGGAACCGTTGGATTCGTTTTGAAAAGACCTTTCTAATGATGTAAATTTTGCGAAGATCCAACGGTTAGATTTTCAGATATGTGTAAATCAAATCTGAAGAAAAACAGCGCCACGGTCGCTTTATGGCCCGAAGCGTCGTTTTGAATAAATCAGCTATTTTAAAATAAATAAAAATAGCGATAAATCGTTATAAAATATTGGAAATGTTATGGAATGGAAATAAACTGAATTTGCTTGATTTATGTGATATTTGATGGTTGAATGTGTTTGGTGTGAAAATTACATTAAAGAACAAAATTGGTGTTGTCGAATAATTTAACCATTGAAATAAATTGAATTGAAATTCTAAATATACGTGAATTATTTGAGAAGGCCGAGTTAATTCTCATTTCAAATAATTGACCGACGATTGAAAGTCGAAGATAAAGACGGGGGTCGAAGACCGGAGATCTTCACCTCGTTTGGATGGTAACCGAGGTCCTGATTGGGAGGCATCCCGAAATATGGATAATGAGTGGTGATCGTTCAGACATACGTGGTGATCGATGGGTTTGCGAGGTATTTAGTGCCTCCGGTTTTGTTCAGACCCAGAACGGACTTGTAAATGGACTGTGTGTCCGACATTGGAATTTGTTCTGTGTGATTGATAGCCATCAGTTGCACGGTGTGAATTGCCTGTGTGGCATGCTAAGATGAAGTGATCAGGGCTTCTGTTGAAAAGCAAAGTCTTGTGGTGATGATCAAAGCACCGGCTGTGTGGCATAGCTTTGTGTATAACGTAAATTCGCGAGCCTCACACCCCGGTATGAACCTAAAACGGGAGGAAGGACCTCAGGGAGGACATGCGTTTCTTTCTAGCTAGGGTGGTGTCAGTGACCTACCAGCCCTGACATTTATATACTTTTCACCTATGTGGTTGTTGCTGTTGCGAGGCGCCTCGGTTTGATCGGACGATCCGGGTCCGATGGAGTCATTCGTTGGCTCGTTTACGCCCCAAAGGGCGGGGAAACGTATTGTTCAGGCATTTTAATCCACATCGGTGGACCGGCCCTGACGATCCAAGGGTCACTCGAGCTCTGATCCTGAGACATGGTAGGCTAGATTGTCTCGAATTCTGTAAGGACTATCTTTTGCCTTGGTTCATGACGGAAATCCAATTTCCAAATACGACATCGTGCGGTTTTGATTGTATATATATATATGGCGACATGATATATGGTACCCATGCCGTCTATGATTGATAGTTATGATTTGAAATTGTTTTCAAAACATATAAACACTAGTAATAGTATCAAATGCCTTTGTTTTATTCGTATCAAGCATATTTTAGCCGTTATAAGGTAAAACTCTATCCTCCGGTTTGCGTTGCATTATGTGATGGGAACTGAGTCTTATAATGGCTTCATTTTTATAAAAAGCATAGCGATGTTTAAAAGAAAGATTTGTTTTAGAGCACTGGCAATCCAATGGAGTAAACCCGTTCCACGAAAGTGGCGTGGTCCTGTGATTAGCCAATTATATATGTGTTGAGTGGATTTCTCATACCGGTCCCATGACTGACTCGTAGTTTGTTTCACTTTCAAACTCGGGTGCCCCTTTTTCTACACGGGCAGCCTTGTATTCAGGTTTAGCTGGTTCTTTTTCTGGATAGCTGGAGCTGAAGATGGATTCTATCATTTATCTCTTTTTATGCTGTTCAGCTCCTATTGTACATATTTTGTTTATTTCCGCTGTAGACATTTATGTATAGCTAAACTGTATTTGTACTAAGTAAGATTCTGTATACTATAACTCTGATGATTACTTTCACCAGTATATTCTATTGTTCATTATCTGGTGTATTTATTTAATTCTGTTCTGCTATTATCTGTTTCTGTGTTATATTCCAAAGATAACCCTTGTTTCCGTCGGAACGGGATTTCGGGTCGTCTCAACGTGGTATCAGAGCTTTGGTTAAGCTTAGTTCTGGAATATAACATTCGAACGAACTCATCAGAAATAGAACCAGTAGTGTTCTAGGACGGGCAACTCAATACAGATAGGATCAGTATATCCTAGTATGGGTAGCAGAAAGAAATAACACCTCGATAGACACATTTACATTCAAGTATTTGTCTCTATATTTTGAAATATCTTTTTTGTTGACCTGACACTTGATCTGCTATTTGCAGAGGAACTAGAAAATGAGTGCCAGAAACAGAAGAAGTAATACTGACCCGGATATAGAAGCTCTATTCATGAAATATAGAAATCTGGGTGGAAAACCCTTTACGGGTGAAGAAGCAATTATGAAATCGCAAGCTTGGATTCGTTCGGCTGAGAAAATCTTTGAAGCATTAAAGCTGAGGGATGACCAGAAAAGATTACTGGCCTCCTGGGCACTCAAAGATGAAGCTTTGTTCTGGTGGGATTCGGTTATTGAGAATAATCCAGAAGGTGATATCACCTGGGACAGATTCAAAGTGATTTTCTTGGAAAGATTTACTCCTCCCGAAGCAACTGAGCGACTATGCGATGAATTTTCTTATCTGATACAAGGAGACATGACCATTCCCGAATATCATAAGAAATTCAATGAACTCTCTCACTTTGCTCCTCATCTAATTCAAAATCTGAAGAGGAAGAATTTGAGATTTATCAATGGGCTTCAAAGGAAATACCAGAATAAAGTATTGGGGCATGTGAAGCTCCCTTTTTCAGAAATGATTTATATGGCTTATCAGTATGAAGATCTCGATCGGAGAGGTATGTTGCGAGATGAAGAAGAAATCAGTTCTAACAGCAAAAGAAAATTCGAAGCTGATAGCCCAGAGGCAAGTATGCAGCCTGAGGCCAGCACGAAGGCTGGATTCATAAAGAGGCCAAAGATCAATCAGAAAAGGGTAAAGACAATCGTATGCTTAAAGTGTGATCAGCATGGGCATTCGATGAGAAACTGCAGATCTTCGAACAGACGAAAGGATGGCGGGTCTAAATCCGGGATGAATTTTCAAGAAAATAGGAAGTGCAGTCAATGCCATGAGGTCGGTCATCTTTCTAAGGCCTGCCCGTTATTTAGAAAATCTGAGGTAGTACATGTGAACGAAGTGGCAGAAGTGCCTGCATCTTCGTCTATTCAGGAGAGGCTAGATGTTTTAGAAGGCACGCTAACTGTCAAGGATATTCCAGTTAAAGTACTGTTTGACACAGGCGCGTCACGAAGCTTCATTTCCAAAGATGCAGCTAAGAAGCTGGATTTGAACTTGAGGAAGCTCAAGGAACCAATGACTGTCCAGAATCCGGTTGGGGGCTCCATTGATCTCAGTTGGATTTGTGGAGTGCCAGTTTCTTTCTCTCGTTATCGGTTTCCTACCATCGCGGTCGTCATGAATTTTAAAGAGTTTGATCTTATCTTGGGGTTAGACTGGTTGACCAAATATGAAGCTGAAGTTAAATGCGCCGACAGAGTCATAAAGGCAAAGATTAAATCAGGTGATTATATAACCATTCCCTGTGAAGGTCAGAATACTAATAGAAAAGACTTCTGGGCAGCTTTGAAGGTTTCTCCATCCCAAATAGAAAATGTCCCTGAAGTCACAGAGAATATCCCCGACCTAGTGAAAGATATTCCTATCGTCAAAAATTATGCGGATGTGTTTGAAGAAGTTGTTCGCTTACCTCCGCAGAGAGAAATAGATTTCAAGATTGCTTTGATTCCCAATGCAAGGCCGGTAGTTCACGCTATTCGAAGAATGTCCTTGAAAGAGAAAGAGGAATTAGACAATCAAACACGACAGCTAGTTTGGAAGGGTCTGATCAGACCTAGTTTCTCTGATTGGGGAGCAGCAGTGGTGTTTGTCCCAAAATCTGACGGTACTCTACGGCTATGTGTGGATTATCGTGATTTAAACAAGCAGACCATAAAGAACAAATATCCATTGCCACGAATAGATGATTTTTTGGATCGATTAAATGGCGCACAAGTATTTTCAAGAATGGACCTAGCTACAGGTTTCCATCAACTTAGAATTGCCGAAGAGTGTGTTCCAATGACAGCATTCAAAGGCCCCGACTTATTCTACGAGTGGTTAGTAATGCCGTTCGGCTTATGTAACGCTCCAGCTTACTTCGTCGATCTGATGAACAGAGTGTTCAGAGGGGTTTTGAATAAATTTGTTCTGGTTTTTATTGATGATATTCTAATCTTCTCTAAATCAAAGGCCGAACATGAAAAGCATCTGGAACAGGTTCTAGAAATTCTGAGACGGAATGTATTGAAAGCCAAGTTTTCCAAATGTATATTCTGGCAAGATGAAGTGAAATTTCTGGGCCATGTTGTATCGAAAGAAGGAATCGCTGTGGACCCAAGCAAAATCACAGCTATTCAAAACTGGAAACAGCCCAGCACCCCCACTGAAGTCCGTAGTTTTCTCGGATTGGCTAGCTATTACCGGAAATTCGTTAAAGACTTTTCAAAGATATCTGGTCATTTAACAAAGCTTACAAAGAAGCATTCTAAATTCAAATGGACTCCAGAAAGTGAGGAGGCTTTCGAAGAGCTAAAGTTGAGATTAACAACAGCTCCCGTGTTAACCATCATCGATGGCAACCAAGATTTAAAGGTCTGGACTGATGCTTCTAGAGAAGGCCTTGGCGCAGTGTTAATGCAAAGAGGCCAAGTGATTGCCTATGCTAGCCGTCAACTGAAGCCGCACGAGAAAAACTATGTAACTCATGATCTTGAGTTATTGGCTATCATATTCTCTTTGAAATTCTGGAGACACTATCTTCTGGGTGAGAGATTTAAACTGTTTACAGATCACCAGTCGTTAAAGTATCTGTTCACTCAGAAGGACTTGAATTTGAGGCAGCAACGTTGGCTGGAGTTTCTTGCAGCATATGACTTTGAAATTATATATACCCCAGGAAAAGCCAATGTCGTGGCCGATGCGTTAAGCCGAAAGAATGAGATGATCGCCAGTTTCATCATTGCGACTTCGTTGATTGATAAGATATCGGCTCTCCAAGAAGACGACCAATTTATCAAAGGAATAAGTCAGCGAATTCGTGAGGGCAATGCTTCGGATTTCCAGCTAGACAGCGAAGGGATTCTGAGGTTAGAAGGGCGAATTTGCGTTCCAGATATTCCTGAACTCAGAAGGGATGTAATGGATGAATGTCATAAATCTAAGCTCAGTATCCACCCAGGTGTGAATAAAATGTATAACGATATCAAACGCACATTCTGGTGGAAGTCGTTAAAAAGGGACATCTCGATATATGTTAGTCGATGCCCTACTTGCCAGCTAGTCAAAAGCGACCAGCAGAAATTGGCCGGATTATTACAACCACTGGATGTTCCTGGTTGGAAGTGGGAACATATTTCTATGGACTTCATTGATGGTTTGCCCAGAACCAGAAAAGGGAATGACAGTATTTGGGTGATCGTAGATCGCTTCACGAAGACCGCCCATTTCATACCTGTCAGATCAAATAGAACCGCTCAGAGTCTGGCGCAGATTTACTTCAGGGAAATAGTTAGACTACATGGAGTGCCGCTCAGCATAGTCAGTGATAGAGATACAATATTCACTAGCAAATTCTGGGAAGCATTTCAAGTCGAGCTGGGAATGAAGTTAAACTTGAGCACCGCTTATCATCCTCAGACTGACGGTCAGACTGAGAGGGTGAATCGCATTTTAGAAGATCTATTGCGGGCTTGTGTTATAGATTTCGGTGGATCATGGGAAGACCATCTGCATTTGGCTGAATTCTCTTATAACAACAGCTATCAGGCAAGCCTGACAATGTCGCCATTCGAAGCATTGTATGGTAGACCGTGCCGATCTCCTGCTTGTTGGGTCGAGCCAGGGAATAGACTTGTATTGGGTCCTGATATGATCCGAGAAGCTGCCGACAAAGTCGATTTTATTAAGAAGCGATTACTCGCCGCTCAAAGCCGACAAAAGAGCTATGCCGATAGAAGAAGAAGAGATATATCCTTTGAAGTTGGCGACTATGTATATTTGAAAGTATCGCCGATGAGAGGAGTTATCCGGTTTGGTAAAACTGGAAAGTTGGCACCCAAATTCATTGGTCCGTTTCATATTCTGGAACGGATTGGGACTCTCGCATATAAAGTCAAATTGCCAGACTGGTTGCCTGGAGTGCATGATGTATTTCACATATCTCAACTTCGAAAGCACGTTCATGATCCAGACTTGATCGTGGAAGAAGCAGCTCAACAGGACATTGAAATTACTCCAGAACTAGCCGTGAGTCGCTAAAGATTATCGGCAAAGAAACCAAAGAGCTGAGGAACAAGAAGGTTCACTTAGTCAAAGTGCAATGGAGTGGAGATCCGCGAGATTGTACTTGGGAAACTGAGGAGAGCATTCAGAAAGCTTATCCTAGATGCCGAGTAGATATCTCTGATTGACTCCGGTGCCAGGTACATTTACCCTACTTTGCACTACTATTCAATTCTCTACTCTATTGTTAATTTCTTTTCATAAATGTGCACTTTTACTTATATAGTCTGAATGATTTCTAAAGGGTATAGGATTAGATTAGTATATTTTTTGAAGGTTAAAAAAACAAATTGGTTGTTGTGTTGTGGGATTGTAGATTTATCAAACCACTTTCGACTTTGTTCCTTTGCGGGGACGAAAAGTTTTAAGTGGGGGAGATTGTAACGACCCCGAAAATCTGAACCAATTTAAAAATTTTAAACTGACAAAAATAATGGATTTTAAATATTTAAAATAAATATTTTAAATAATGGCGATGAAAACTGAGTTTGAATCGACAATTGAAAACGAATATAATTAATTATAATTATAAACAAGGCCTGAAATGGCGCTGCAGTTTCAAAAAATTGAATTCAAACTTTGTCGGACTGTAGCGGGTGCAAAACAATCCGGATTTTAGTGAAACCAAAAATATTTAAATCTGTTAGTGAATACCTTTCTAACGAATCTGAAAAATCGAAATTTGATAGCGGGAATCAAAAGATATGTCCAGTTGAAAATTCTGAATAGTCGCTATGGAATTCAGGCCCTTAAAAATGGACATTTTGCAAACGACCTCGGATTTCGACGAAACCACTTTTGTTGGGTCCGGGATGTGAAGTTATTGCTAGGTTTCAAATTTCATAATTTTTCGAATCAATATGTGAGCGTGGCAAAGGAAAACGCGTTTGACCAGTTTCAGTTGATTTTAATCGACTGGAAATTGGCCATTTTTCAAACGGTCTCAGAATTCGACGAAACTAGTTTTGTTAGGACCGTATCGTCAATACGAAGCTAGAAAATAATTTTCTAGAATTTTTAGAGTTAGTATGTGACCCCGGTAATTTGAAATGTACGTTTAAAATTCAATATAGTGATTTAAATGTAAATTCAACGGAAACTGATTGTAACGATCGAATCAGCTTGCGATACATATCCCATTGTGTTCGAAATGGGGGTAGAACGCTAGGGACGACAGTCGGTGGGTCCCATTTCGACTTCGAATAAAAAGTCAACTTTTAAATAGAAATTTAATAATAATAAATATTTATATAAACCATTTCTCTCTCTCTCTCCTCACTTTCTTTCTACCGTTCGAAAAAAAAAACCCAAACTAAACCCGCCGCTTCCCCGATCATCCACCTCCGCACATCGCCACCCCCTTCGCCTGGAGCTGCTGTCGCTGCCTCTTCTTCTCTCCCCTCTTCTACCTCGAATCGTGACGAACCCAAACCCCCTGAACCAATCGCGACGCCCCAATTCGCGAGCCCCCCCAGTCCGAGACCCCTCGAAGCCAGCTCCGCCCTGACGAACTCCTGTCGCCGACCCTGACATCGCCCCCCCTTCTTCGCGGATTACAGTAAGTATTGTTATTTTATTTTTATTTTAATTCTATAAATTCTGATTTTTAGAAAGGATTTAAAAACTGATTTTTAAAAGGATTTAAAAACTTATTTTTTTAAAATGATTTAAAAACTGGCTTTTTTAGAAAGGATTTAAAAACTGATTTTTTTAAAATGATTTAAAAACTGATTTTTAAAAGGATTTAAAAACTGATTTTTTTAAAAGGATTTAAAAACCGATTTTTAAAAGGGTTTAAAACTGATTTTAAGTTTAAGATATAAATAGAAAAAGATTTGAACTGGGATAGAAAGATCAGATTTTTTTAGAATAGAAAAGATCATATTTTTAAAATAGAAAAGACGGAATTTTTATTAAGTAGAAGAAGTAAGATATGATTTTTATATTTTTAAAGCAATAAAAATATGATTTTTACATCATAGGAATATTAAAAATATAATCTTTATTTTTGAAAAGGCGGAATCTATATTTTTGAAATGCAATTTTTATATATTGAATAACATAGTAAAAATTCAATTTTTACATATGTAGAGAATACGGGCAACGAAAGCGACGAAAGGCGAGATTGGCGAAGATTTCTATAAAGGAAGAGTCGCGGCGTTTGGTTAGCTAATTGGTGAGAATTTCTCACTCTTCAATTTCTTTTTCTAGCTATATATATATGGGTTGAAATAAAAGTGAATTGCTATATATAAATATATATATATATATATACGCCCCTCGTCCACAAACCATGGACGATATTTATTGATTGAAATTGTTGTGAAAATTGATTGATAGCGAATGATTGTTTGGGATTGTTTGTGGTTGATATTGATTGATTGTGGTTGAAAAATACCCATTTGTGGTTGAGAAATATTTGGTTGAAACCACATAGGATTAGTTTTGTGGAAATGAAATAAATATATACATGCCGCCTGCGTGCGAACTAGATGCATGATCCCCATTGTCAAAAACCGCGAGGTTTTAAGGTAGAGCGAGGAGCCGTACTAGGGACAGTCCCGGTTTTAACTACCCTGCCGTTATGCTGCCGAAATTTTGAATAATATTCATGTGTTTGAATTATTTTCATTTGCTTAAACTATATTTATTCATTGAATAGAAAACCTTCATGTGTTGAATCAATATTCATTCGTTGAATTGAAATTCATGTGTTGAATGGTATTCGCGTTTTAAATATAAAAATCACATTTTTATCTATATATAGAAACTACAGAAAACCTTCATGTGTTGAATCAATATTCATTCGTTGAATTGAAATTCATGTGTTGAATGGTATTCGCGTTTTAAATATAAAAATCACATTTTTATCTATATATAGAAACTATAGAAAACCTTCATGTGTTGAATCAATATTCATTCGTTGAATTGAAATTCATGTGTTGAATGGTATTCGCGTTTTAAATATAAAAATCACATTTCTATCTACATATAGAAACTATAGAAAACCTTCATGTGTTGAATCGATATTCATTCGTTGAATTGAAGTTCATGTGTTGAATGGTATTCATATTTTGAAATAAATTGTTTGATAATAAAAATCACATTTTTATCTATATATAGAAACTATAGAAAACATTCATGTGTTGAATTGATATTCATTCGTTGATTAGAAATTCATGTGTTGAATGGTATTCATATTTTGGAAATAAATTGTTTGATTATAAAAATCACATTTTTATCTATATATAGAAACTATAGAAAACATTCATGTGTTGAATTGATATTCATTCGTTGATTAGAAATTCATGTGTTGAATGGTATTCATATTTTGAAATAAATTGTTTGATAATAAAAATCACCTTTTATCTATATAAAAAATCACCTTTTATCACCAATATGAAATATATAGAATAATAGTGTTTTGAAATGAATTGTTTTACAATAAAAATCACATTTTTATTGTATGCATGAATCGTTGAAATGTGAAGTGTTAAAAATAGCCACTTGTTCAAAATAAACATATATGAGTTGAAATATTCATTAAACAGCTAATGAAATGATTTGCACCTATTTATGTAACATTAGAATGAATGGTGTTTTTAAACCAAATAGAAATCAAATATGAAGTTGAATAGAAAATGATAAATGATAAGAACTGTATATATATGTACATGCATATTCATTGAACAGGTTATAACAAAGGGGCTAGAGAAGAGGAATAAAATTTCGTGCCCGACAAATAGGTACACATTTACTGTTTTGTTTGGGTGATGATTTTATGAGCCTGTTGGCTTTTTCTTTTTCTTTTTGAGATTAGAAGGACCGGGAAAGCTATTTGCGATTTCCCGATGCTCCCGGTGCAGGGGAGGTTATGGCGAAATTTTCCAAAATTTTAAGGCGTTAGTGAAATATTTGAAGTGAAAACGATATTGAAATCATTGAATGAACTATATTTATATAAATATATAAATATAAATAAAATTAAAACAAAACGAGGCCGTGCAGTTCGTATTTTGAAACCGTGATTTCAAACAACTAATGGGGGAAATCCGACCATTGGGTTTTCCCGAAACCTCAACCGTCGGGTTCGCCTTGGAATAATCTTTCCAACGGCACAAACCTTGCAAAAATCCAACGGTTGGATTGTCTGGAATGTTTAAATCAAATCTGATGAAAAACAGCGCCAGAAGCGATTATATATTTATATATATATAAATATAATTATATTTAATCGAATAACGACGCTGCAGTTCGTATTTTGAAATCGAAATTTCAAACGATTGTACCGGGAGATCCGACCGTCGGATTTTCCCGAAACTGGAACCGTTGGATTCGTTTTGAAAAGACCTTTCTAATGATGTAAATTTTGAGAAGATCCAACGGTTAGATTTTCAGATATGTGTAAATCAAATCTGAAGAAAAACAGCGCCACGGCCGCTTTATGGCCCGAAGCGTCGTTTTGAATAAATCAGCTATTTTAAAATAAATAAAAATAGCGATAAATCGTTATAAAATATAGGAAACGTTATGGAATGGAAATAAACTGAATTTGCTTGATTTATGTGATATTTGATGGTTGAATGTGTTTGGTGTGAAAATTACATTAAAGAACAAAATTGGTGTTGTCGAATAATTTAACCATTGAAATAAATTGAATTGAAATTCTAAATATACGTGAATTATTGAGAAGGCCGAGTTAATTCTCATTTCAAATAATTGACCGACGATTGAAAGTCGAAGATAAAGACGGGGGTCGAAGACCGGAGATCTTCACCTCGTTTGGATGGTAACCGAGGTCCTGATTGGGAGGCATCCCGAAATATGGATAATGAGTGGTGATCGTTCAGACGTACGTGGTGATCGATGGGTTTGCGAGGTATTTAGTGCCTCCGGTTTCGTTCAGACCCAGAACGGACTTGTAAATGGACTGTGTGTCCGACATTGGAATTTGTTCTGTGTGATTGATAACCATCAGTTGCATGGTGTGAATTGCCTGTGTGGCATGCTAAGATGCAGTGATCAGGGCTTCTGTTGAAAAGCAAAGTCTTGTGGTGATGATCAAAGCACCGCCTGTGTGGCATAGCTTTGTGTATAACGTAAATTCGCGAGCCTCACACCCCGGTATGAACCTAAAACGGGAGGAAGGACCTCAGGGAGGACATGCGTTTCTTTCTAGCTAGGGTGGTGTCAGTGACCTACCAGCCCTGACATTTATATACTTTTCACCTATGTGGTTGTTGCTGTTGCGAGGCACCTCGGTTTGATCGGACGATCCGGGTCCGATGGAGTCATTCGTTGGCTCGTTTGCGCCCCAAAGGGCTGGGAAACGTATTGTTCAGGCATTTTAATCCACATTGGTGGACCGGCCCTGACGATCCAAGGGTCACTCGAGCTCTGATCCCGAGACATGGTAGGCTAGATTGTCTCGAATTCGGTAAGGACTATCTTTTGCCTTGGTTCATGACGGAAATCCAATTTCCAAATACGACATCGTGCGGTTTTGATTGTATATATATGAGGCGACATGATATATGGTACCCATGCCGTCTATGATTGATAGTTATGATTTGAAATTGTTTTCAAAGCATATAAACACTAGTAATAGTATCAAATGCCTTTGTTTTATTCGTATCAAGCATATTTTAGTCGTTATAAGGTAAAACTCTATCCTCCGGTTTGCGTTGCATTGTGTGATGGGAACTGAGTCTTATAATGGCTTCATTTTTATAAAAAGCATAGCGATGTTTAAAAGAAAGATTTGTTTTAGAGCACTGGCAATCCAATGGAGTAAACCCGTTCCACGAAAGTGGCGTGTTCCTGTGATTAGCCAATTATATATGTGTTGAGTGGATTTCTCATACCAGTCCCATGACTGACTCGTAGTTTGTTTCACTTTCAAACTCGGGTGCCCCTTTTTCTACACGGGCAGCCTTGTATTCAGGTTTAGCTGGTTCTTTTTCTGGATAGCTGGAGCTGAAGATGGATTCTATCATTTATCTCTTTTTATGCTGTTCAGCTCCTATTGTACATATTTTGTTTATTTCCGCTGTAGACATTTATGTATAGCTGAACTATATTTGTACTAAGTAAGATTCTGTATACTGTAACTCTGATGATTACTTTCACCAGTATATTCTATTGTTCATTATCTGGTGTATTTATTTAATTCTGTTCTGCTATTATCTGTTTCTGTGTTATATTCCAAAGATAACCCTTGTTTCCGTCGGAACGGGATTTCGGGTCGTCTCAGGGAAGGGGTGGGTTTCAGAGGTGTTGACCACAGGAGAGAAAGTAGAGGGGTTAACCTAGTCTCTAGGGTTTATACATAAAATATTTAATATTATTTAATCTGTAAAAATGTGATTTTGCATTTGAGCTTCAAATTAAACCCAACGACTGTCATTTCTAGCTAATTACTCCCATTCCGAACACAATGGGATATGTAACGTAAGCTGATTCGATCGTTTCGATCAGTTTCCATCAAAATCAAAATGCAAATCTATATATTGAATTTGAACATGCATTTCAATTTACCGGGGCCACATACGGGCTCAAAAATTCTCGAAAAATATTTTCTACCTTCGTATTGATGATACGATCCTAACAAAACTAATTTCATCAAATTCTGAGACCGTTTGAAAAATGACCATTTTCTGGTCGATGGAAATTGATTGAAACTGTCAAAACGCGTTTTCCTTCGCCACGCTCACATATAAATTCAGAAAATTACGAATTTGGGAATCTAGCAATAACTTGACATCCGGATCCAACAAAAGTGGTTTCGTCGAAAACAGAGTTCGTTTGCAAAATTTTCATTTTTAAGGGCCAGAATTCCATAGCGACTATTCTGAATTTTCAACTGGATATAACCTTTTATTCCCAATATGAAATTTCAATTTTTCGGATTCTTTGGAAAGATATTCTCAAATAGATTCTAATATTTTTGGTTTCGCTAAAAGGTTCATTTTGAATCCTGTACATTCATTTGAAATTTGAAATCGAATTTTCGAACTACCGCGCCATTTTCAATTCCTTTTATAATTAAAAATAAATATTTATATTCTAACGTCGATTAAAATAAATATATACGTTCTATTTCTATTCAAAATAAATTTCTTGTCGTTATTATTTAAAATAAATCATTTTAAATATTCGAAATTCATTAAAATTGCCAAAATAAAAAATTTAAATTGGTTCAGATTTTCCGGGTTATTACAATCTCCTCCACTTAAAACTTTTCGTCCCCGAAAAGGAACAAAGCTTAAAGTTTTTTTACAAACCAACTCAACTTTCATTATTTTCATTACAGCTTAAGTTCTTCAACTTTTCGGTTTCTAAGAACTTTTCAAATTTTTCAAAAATTTGGCTAACACCCTCAATTTTCGAAAAATTTCTTCATAACCTCCCCTGCACGGGAGCACCAGGAAAATCCTGATATTTCCATACAGGCCTCTCCAATCCAAAAAGAAAAAGAAACAGCCAAGCGGCTAGCCAATCGGCTCATAAAATCATCCAAACCCAAAGAAAGACAATAAACATGTACCTATTTGTCGGGCAAACAATTTTATTCCTCTTCTCTAGCCTCCTTGCTATGACCAGTTCAATGTATATACATGTACATATATGCATTTCCAAACAATTTTCAATACAGTTCAATATTTGGTACAATTTGGCCTAAATGGCTCAAAATTTTAATAAATCAAACCAATAATCAAACAACACAATCAACAATCAGTTAGTGAATTAACGTTTCAAATTCATAATTTTGATACATATACAGAAAATCATGTTTTTGATGCCAATTCACAACAGTAAGCCCTATCTAGTTTTGGTTCTAACACCAGTCTAATGGAAATATATAAACATCCCACTTTCGAAACTCGAATACAAATGCTGATGATGCTGCGGCATCATCAGAATCATCTCCGGGCGACTAGAGTGTGATTCTATATCTATCTAGCATATTAAAACTTCGAATACCCGTGGATCAGACGTATATGCAAAATCTTTATATACTGGATTGTCCAAATGAATATATAATAAACATTCAAATACGAATAATTGAATTTAATTTTTCAAAACAAAATTTGTTTTTTATTTTTAATTTAAAAAATATCACCCGTCACACTCGTTCTAGGATACTGCTGATCCTATCTCTAACGAGTCATTTTCCTTGGATATTACTAATCCAACCTCCGATGAATTCTTTCGTTTGGTTCTAACGTGTCTTGTTCTCCGAGCTTTGTAAATCAAAGTTCTGATACCAGCTGAAACGACCCGAACTTCCCCGTCAAGGAAAGCACGGATTGAATTGAGAACAAGATGAATCAGAACACAAACAAAAGAACATCTCATTGTTAATTACAACAATTCCATCAGGATACAAGAACATGCAAAGAATGAATGAATATTATACATTAGAAAAATATCAGAGATTACAATACATTACATAACAGCAGAAAAATAATACAAAACACAACTGAAGGTGATATACGGATACAGAGCTTTCCGAATATCATTCCAGCTGTAAACCAGGATCCTGTGAATATAAATCTGCAAAACCAAAACTACTAGCTGCCCGTGCGGAAAATAGGGGCACCCAGAGTTTAGGTTAAAACAATAACTCCAGGTCAGTCATGTGACTGGTGTGTGAACTAAAATAGTTATTTAAAACTTTACTTTAAATCAGATATATCAAGGGACCACGCCGTATAACACGGAACGGGTTTCCTCCCAAGAATACCAGTGCATATATCAAAAACAGCGCAATGCTTTTTGGAAAAATGAAACTATTATAAGACCCTGGTCCTATCACACAATGCAACGCAAGTCAAGGGATAAGGTTTTCCCTTATAATAGCCAAACATGCTTGGTACGTTAAAACAAATCATTTGATACTATTATAAGTGCATAGTGTATAAAACAACTTCAAATATAAATGTATCAATCCTAGACGGCATGGGTACCATATATCATGTCGCTAATACTAGGTTCTACAATCAAAACCGCAATTGTCACGTATTGGAAGTTGGATTTCCGTCTGTGAACCAAGGCAAGAGATCGTCCTTACCGCTTCGAGACTCTCTAGCCCGAGCCTCAGGTCAGAGCTCGAGTGACCTTTGGATCGTCAGGGCCGGTCCACTCGATGTGGATTAAACTTAAACCCTGAACACAGCGTTTCCCCGCCATATGGGGCGTAAATGAGCCAAATGACTCCATCGATCCCGGATCGACCGATATAATCGAGGCGCCTCCTATCCATCATCCACATAAGTAAAATGCCAGGGCGTGGAAAACGCTGACACCACTCCTAGCTAGAAAGAAACGCAGGCCATCCCTAATGTCCTCTCCCGTTTCTGGTTCACACCGAGGTGTGAGGCTCACGAATTAACGCTACACAAAGCTACGTGATCGACGCTAAAAAAAGCGCGATATTGTAATAAATTCTGCAAGCGTACAGGTGTGTAGTATGCATGTCGAACACAGGGAGGATAAATTAAATTTTGTTATTTATATATTCCTTGGGCGAGTTAGACAAAATTGGAGGGTGATTAAAATTGAAATTGCAACTTGGTTCAAAACAAAACTAATTGAATCAACGACCAAATTACAATTATCAATAAAACAAATTAAAACTGCAATTGAATTCACAACAAATTCGAATCTAATCGAATCTATAATCAATTCAATGATTAAGAAATAAACAAATTGCTGGAAATAGACTTGCAAGATAGAAATAAATTAACAGGAAAATAAAATTGCAATAACAATTGTGTTCTAGCAAATCTAATTGACTAGACAACACAAATTGCCATGAAAATAAAAATTACAGAATTAAAAGAAAAGAGAAGAAGAAGAAACTTTATTGATTCCAGGATTATTTTTACAATGAGAGTACAATGGTATTTATAAGATAAAATGCCAACCTCAAACCTTAATCCAATATATGCATATATGGCCCTTTTAATAGCAATTATTTCTCTTATATTAATCAGCATTTATTCCTCCAATTAATTAGCCATTATTCCTCTCCTTTATTAGCCATTATTCCTCTCATATCTTCCTTGTCTGGAATGTGATTAATTGAAGGAAGATAAGATTTCAGGAGATTTCTTCTACCAATCTTCTTCTAATGTGATCAATGTGAACACATCTAGTCTCCAATGAAAGCTCTTATGAAATTCTTCAACTAAATAGCATCTATTCTTCACTTTTAAGGCTGAATGAGGTCTGGTCAACATACCTATAAAAACAACAAGAAAATACCCAGCGTAACATTTATTTATATACAAAAAGATAAAATATAGGTGCATAAATTAACATATTTCTATGCTGATCAAATACCCCCACACTTATCTTTTACTCGTCCTCGAGTAAAACAAAAAAAATGAAAAATTAACTAGATAGGTCACACTTTCGTAGGAAACACGATTGCATTGAGCGTATGCAACAAGCCGTTAAACCTCTAGGTGTCCCTAGTAGGACGAGTGGTGTCTCGTGAGGGTTTTCAGCGGATATTACCCACAAAATCCAAATGCAATATGCTATGACTCTAATGTAACTACATGAGTGCAATGGACATATGCAATTGAAAAAAAAAAATTGAAAACATGACCTATTTCAGGAAAGTGATACAACAAATTAAGTTAACAATTTCTAATCAGTTGATTGTACTTTAGATACCTCAACTTGTCACAAATTATCAACATAAATCAAGTTTTCAAATGTTAAATTCCAGTTTGGCCAGTTGGCTCGGTCGATAACATAGTGCAGCCATGAAATAAATTCTTAGTTTGCATGCCACAGTTCGTAAAGTGGTATTCTAATTTCCTTGTGTATGGCTAATCAAATCAATAAGGTCAAGAAATGTTTGGGCATCATCGCTTATTCTCTATTTCTATAAAAAATTAAAATTTACGATTAAGTACATACACCTAACTTAGAAGACCAAGGTTTACCACCCATGCACTGCCTCGCGGACTAACGGAGAGTGCATAAAGAGCTTGGCGGATTGTGCAGACCGACTTTGACTTTGTCAACAACGTGTCGGTAATCCTTAGGTGTCCAATCTCATAAAATGAGACCAAGATATTCCAACGCTGACTTTGTCAACAACGTGTCGGATAGAGCTTGGCGGGTTTGCACACCAACGCGAGATATACAAGCAATGTTGGATACCCTTGGATTACTATTATTATTATTATTTAAAATATAAGCACAAAAAAGAGTTACGCGAATTCAACTTAACATAACTTAGTTTTAAAGATTCGAAAAGCCAATATAAGTATTTTAAGTCCTCCACTTATTTAAACAAAGTCTACAATATAGAATAGATTTCATGGCCATCACCTAAGAATCTCCTTATGTACCGGTTACACTATTATCCCTCAAAATTAAACTTTTCATTATATTTCTTATTCGATCTTAGTTGAGAGAAAAAAATACTATCAACTGACTGAAAATCCTTAACTTATTTTGTTGTATCAAATCTAAAATGAGTCATATTTCCAAAAAAAAAAATTTGGTATGTTCGTATTGGTATGTTCGTACGATCTAAAATGTATGATGGTCCTATCCAAATGCATGAAAATGAAAAAGAAAATAAAAAGGATGAATTGCATACTCCCCCCACACTAGAACTAAACAGTGTCCACACTGTTACGTTTCCTAAATTTGAAAGATCGTACCCAAAGGTGAATGAGTTGCAAAATGATTTGTAACATGAAATGCAGTTTAACAATTATATGCGAATGCCAATTATATGAAAAATGAAATCTATAACGATGATGAGTGTTACGTGAAAAATGAGATTTTCTTTTTCCTCCACACTTGCCTTTATCGAAAATGATGTATAATGATTTCCTATCTGATTTTTGAGGTACAAGAGGCATGTCAATAAATTCTAAAATCAAAATCTTTCCTATGAAAATGTTGTTGTGCCAATGATTTATATAATTAAGATGCAGATTATCCCGTAAAATTTTCAAAGGTTTTTCTTCTTGGTCCTCGGTAAGGTCAGAGGCCAAGATAACGGGAAAATTTTCTGTAGAGTCCAAGTAAGCATACTCAAGGTCTTGTGAAAGGGGTTTGAGGTCCAACTTATGATGTTCTTGTATGCCAATATTTGTCAACATTCCATGATTAGATTCAAATGATGAGGGTTTCGAGTCAAGGAGTTTATTTAGTTCAGAAATGTATTCGAGTTCATCGAAATCAGAGTCGAAATGGTCAAGACACATTTTCAAGGCTTCAGAAGTGTCACTAGAGGTTTCATCAACTGTGGTTTGAATCATGTCAATTTCATCGATATCAAAATCCCTAGGTTGCTTGTTGAGATTAAAGATGTTTAGCTCAATGGTTAGGTGCCCGAAGGAAAGTCAAAGTTGACCATTCCTACAATTAATGACAGCATTAGAGGTTGCTAAGAAAGGGCGTCCTAAGATCAATGGTATTTGAACGTTGGGATTTGAGACAAGCTCTGTTTCTAGAACTATAAAATCGACAGGGAAGTAAAACTGTTCGATCTGTATCAAGACGTCTTCGATAATTCCCAATGGCTTTTTGACAGATCGATCGGCTAGTTGAAGTGTGATGTTTGTTGGTTTAATCTCCCCTAGTCCAAGTTGACGATAGACATTATAAGGGAGAAGGTTGACACTGGCACCAAGGTCGAGTAGGGCACGAGAGATATGGGTGTTTCCTATTTTGCAATCAATCGTAGGGCAGCCAGGGTCTTTATACTTGACTGGGGCATGATTCGAAAGAATAGAGCTTGTATTTGCAGTTAGAAAGGCGGTTTTTGGAACATTAGTTGCACGTTTTTGTGTACACAATTCCTTAAGACATTTAGCATATTGAGGGATTTGTTCAATGGTGTCTAAAAGAGGAATGTTCACACGAACTTGCTGGAAAATTTCCAAAATTTTATCGAAATTTGCCGCTTTCTTCTTATTATTGAGTCTATGGGGAAATGGAGCTATAGGTTTTTCGACTCTACGATCAGTTTCATCATTCGAGGAAGAAGGTGGTAGGGGTGTAGAAGATGAAATGTTGGGATTGCCAACATTGATTTTCAAAGGTGGGTCGGGTTTGCCGACACAAAGAGAAGAACTGTTGGGATTGCCAACATTTTAGGAAGATGGAGGTTTAGAAGAACTGGCATTTGTAGTCATTAAGTGATCATCAAGCTTTTGTATTTGGGTTGAGTTCAAAGGTTTGTCAGGGCTGCCAACATTATTATCAATCCCCTTTTTAGATCGAAGGGTTGTAACAACGTTGACCGGATTATGGTTTTCATCCTCACGAGAATTTAGAGTATGAGAGTTATATTTTGGATTCACCTCGGGTTGACCAGGCAACTTTCCTTTCTCATTATTTTTCATTAGTTCTTTCATCATATTGAACATTTGGTCGAGTTTAGCGTCTTGTGAGTTCATTTTAGCTTCGTGAGAGTTCAACTGTTTCTCTAAACGCACGATATCTTGTGGTGGTTGAGAAGATTGAGAGGATTGATTGGATGATTGAAAGTTGGGGTGCCTATAAGGTTGTTTCGTTTGAGGTGCAGGTTGAGAGATTTGAGAATTGGAAGAAGGAGCTTGGTAATTCGGATTGGGAATAAAGGGTTGCATGTGAGATGGGTTAGCCGAATTATTGGGGTTTGACCAAGAAAAATTTGGGTGGTTCCTCCAACCAGGGTTGTATGTAGGTGAGTAAGGATTATTTTGAGCTATAGCATTGGCTTGGTCCTGAGAGTAATAGTGGGGTAACCCTTCTCCGGCTTGAGGAGTTTGATTTTCTAAAGGAATTTGACTTGGGTCCACGACATGCACTCCTCTAGTAGAAGTACGAATGGGAACACGAATCGATTCCCACTGCATGTCCTTTTCAGAATAATCTTCTAAGAATTGCCAAGCTTCATCGGCTGTTTTAGACATAAAGTCTCCTCCACACATTGATTCTAGTTGAGTTCTAGTCTGATAGTTTAGCCCTTCATATGCAATTTTACATAAGTGATCTTTTAGAATTCCATGATGGGGGCAACTATATAATAGCTGGTTGAATCTCTCAAAGTATTTTGAAAAAGTTTCCCCCTCATTTTGACAAAATTGATTTATCTCGGTTCGGATTTTTAGAGTTTTATGGAAAGGGAAAAACTTTTTCAAGAATGCAGTGACAAATTCATCCCAACTTCTTATGGAATGTCGTGGAAGAGAATTTAGCCATCTTTTAGCGCTTTCAAGTAGTGCAAATGGAATTAGCCTTAGCTTGATCGATTCGTTAGATAGTTGTTGCATTTTTGTTGTGGAGGCATACAATTCAAATTCACTCAGAAATTCATAAGCATTTTTAGACCCAGTAAATTTTGGCACCCCTTGGATAAAAGAATGTTTTAGCTCAAAATTGTTTCCTTCAGCTGGTGGGAACACAATGACAGATGGTTGAACGGTCCTAGTAGGATAACATCGATCACGAAGAGACAAGGGTCTATCCATTTGGATATTGAGATTTTGAAAATTTTGATTCATTTGATTTTGATCCCCAAAGTTTGGAAAATTTTGATTCACTCGATTTTGATCCAATTCGGTTGGAAAATTTTGGTTGATTCGAGAACCCCTAGGAGAATTTTGTTGGCTAACACTTTTTTCACTCATTGTTGTTAAATGCAAGCACAGAAATTAGCTACAATGAAGTTTTCTGTCCTTATTGGCTTTTAACCCAAAATTATAAAGTGATGCGTTTGATTACTTAGATCAAAAGATTTCTCAGCCAGTTAACGGACAGGAGTTATCGGTGCACCAGGAATCACCCTAGCAATGCAGCCGAAGGTTTAAGTACCTTCAGAGTAACAACCGATATAATATTTACGAATCACCGTAATATTTATAAATGGTTATTTCTCTGCCGTAGTCTAGACACCAAGAAATATTTCGTTCCAAATGAATCAATTATCACAATATAATTAAGCCCTAGATGAGCCCGTGACTCCCTTAAGTCCAATGTCTAACCGTTATTATTAGTCAGATTCTACGATGAAATGCAATTTGTGGTCCAAGGAAAGGGTGATGAAATCCCTCACCTTATGTGAATTGGGGTATTGCCCTTAACAGAATGAAAAAAATGCAGAAATAACAAAAATCACACAAAATAATTTTAAAAATTAAAAATTGTACATTCAAAGCCGCTGCCCCTGCAGAATTTTTTTTACAACAATTGTCTATATTTTTTTTTCTTTTGCAGCAGAGCACCTGTAGAGTTAAAAGAAATTTACAGTGGAGTATGGCAGTCCGTCCAGTGAATTTGGGAAGCGCTAGCGCGTTCACACCCCACTTGGTGTGCAACCGCTCCAACAACTCAACTTGCAAATCTCTGAGTCCCTTGTTCGTTTGTTTGAATCCGTTTCTTCTTTTGGCTTCTAATTTGTTTTGAGCTTTTTCCTTTTTTTTTTTTGCAAAAAAATAAAACAAGCAAAAAATAAAATAAAAAGATAAACTAAGTTGAAAGGAAAACAAAAACTAGGCTAAGCTAAAATAAAACAACAGGACTCAAATGAAAAAAAAAATGGATCTAAAGCTCAACTAAGATAACGATGTGGACCCCTTTAGACTAAACACAAACAAAGCAGGGATTCACAATACAAAGCAGCAAATCACAATTTCACTTTTAAGGACTTACACGTCCCTGTTTAATAGGAAAAAAAAATTTCGTACCAACAAAATGTCTTAGAAACAAATCACTCTCAGGTCTCAATACAGAATACAACTTAAATTAGAAGAGTTGAATCAAACGAAAACTCTCGCCCCGTTTCCTTTTTTAGTTCTATTTCTTTCTGTATATGAAATGATACCACAATTTAGCTTCCCAAAAACAATCGAACTACAAAGATATGGCCTTGCGTTATCAAGCAAATCAACCCGGTCCCCAATATACTCACCCCAAAACACAGCAGCAAAAA
This sequence comes from Allium sativum, assembly GCA_030737875.1. NCBI lineage: Eukaryota > Viridiplantae > Streptophyta > Magnoliopsida > Asparagales > Amaryllidaceae > Allium > Allium sativum. The sequence goes on from CM060918.1 coordinate 634,869,694, forward strand.
TAAATACTCCCCACTCCTGCTAAACAAATAACCCACGCCAGCTATTATTCCTCAGAGAACACAAAAGAAAAAGAAAAAGAAAAAAAAATCGAACAAACTGACTAACGCTTCCCCTTTTTTTTGTATTCGGTTCTTCAATTCGATACTGGGTTCGGAGTTTTGGTATGAGATGGTATGGGTTTGGATTGTCTGGTGGTTGAATGACTTGTGAATGAGGGAAGCTGGTGAGATAATGATCGGTTATGGGATTGATTCAGTGAAAAGGGGGGTTTGTTGAAGGTTCTGTTCTGTGAAGTGATGACAGAAGTGGTTGGGGCAGACGATGGATGTTATGGGGGTAATGGACGGAGGATTGGGTTGTGAATGAGGGAGTGATGAATTTTTAACACTGAGTTTGGCTTGCAAAGGGGAAAAGATTGCGGCAGAAGAGAAAAGATTTAGATTTTTTTTTCCAGTGCTCAGGGAAAGAGATTGAAAGAGTTGGAAAGAAATTGAATTGTAAGGAGGAAGGGAAATAAATAAGAAGGGAAACAAATCAAACAAAATTTGCTTTGCTTTTTTTTTTTTGTTGTTTTTTTTTTTTTTTTGAAGAAAACCGTGAAGAGAATATAGGAAGGAAAGATTGTAAGATTGGAAAGAAATAAAGCAAAAGTTGAAAGTTTTATATATATATATATATATTTGTAAATAGAAGAAGAGACTACTCAAAAGAAAAGAAGGACTGAAAACGGGAAATAAAACCAAAAAATTTTGGCAAGAACGGAAAGAAATAAGTCAAAATAGGGAATCTTTTTTTTTTTTTTTTTTTGAATTGCAAAAGGAGAAACTAATGTACTAAAAGAAGAAATATGGTGAAAGGGAAAGAAATCGAATAGAATAATAGCAAGTTCTCTTTTTTTTTCTTTTGTAAGAAGGAAGAAAGAGGATATATAGAAAACAAGGAAGTGAATGAAGAAGGGAAGAAATCAGAAGAAAAAAAAAATGGCAATATTTTTTTTTTCTCTTGCTTAGTATATGACAGTACCAATGTAATTGATGTGCCACATCGCTAATCGAGATTTTTTCTATATATACACGAAAAACAAAAGGAAAAATAAAATAAAAAAAAAACTAACACGAATCAGAAATTAAATAAATAATAAAATTTAATTGTTGCCTCCCCGGCAACGGCGACAAAAACTTGATCGACGCTAAAAAAAGCGCGATATTGTAATAAATTCTGCAAGCGTACAGGTGTGTAGTATGCAGGTCGAACACAGAGAGGATAAATTAAATTTTGTTATTTATATATTCCTTGGGCGAGTTAGACAAAATTGGAGGGTGATTAAAATTGAAATTGCAACTTGGTTCAAAACAAAACTAATTGAATCAACGACCAAATTACAATTATCAATAAAACAAATTAAAACTGCAATTAAATTCACAACAAATTCGAATCTAATCGAATCTATAATCAATTCAATGATTAAGAAATAAACAGATTGCTGGAAATAGACTTGCAAGATAGAAATAAATTAACAGGAAAATAAAATTGCAATAACAATTGTGTTCTAGCAAATCTAATTGACTAGACAACACAAATTGCCATGAAAATAAAAATTACAGAATTAAAAGAAAAGAGAAGAAGAAGAAACTTTATTGATTCCAGGATTATTTTTACAATGAGAGTACAATGGTATTTATAAGATAAAATGCCAACCTCAAACCTTAATCCAATATATGCATATATGGCCCTTTTAATAGCAATTATTTCTCTTATATTAATCAGCATTTATTCCTCCAATTAATTAGCCATTATTCCTCTCCTTTATTAGCCATTATTCCTCTCATATCTTCCTTGTCTGGAATGTGATTAATTGAAGGAAGATAAGATTTCAGGAGATTTCTTCTACCAATCTTCTTCTAATGTGATCAATGTGAACACATCTAGTCTCCAATGAAAGCTCTTATGAAATTCTTCAACTAAATAGCATCTATTCGTCACTTTTAAGGCTGAATGAGGTCTGGTCAACATACCTATAAAAACAACAAGAAAATACCCAGCGTAACATTTATTTATATACAAAAAGATAAAATATAGGTGCATAAATTAACATATTTCTATGCTGATCACTACGCCACAAAGGCCGTGCTTTGATCATCAACCACAAGACTCTGCTTTTCAATAGAAGCCTTGATCATTTGCATCTCAGCATGCAACACAGGCAATTCATGTCATGCGACTGATATCTATCGATATATAACCTCTGAGCTCGTACGTCTTAGAGAAGGGCGTCAAGTAAGAGAATAAATTCTCCGCCGCCAAATAGATATATAATTAATAGAAATCAATCAACACAGAATAAAATCCAATGTCAGACATACAATCCATTTACAAGTCCGTTCTGGGTCTGAAAGAAACCAGAGGAACCTTATTCCTCGCATATCCATCAATCTCCAAGTACGTCTGGACGATCACCAACCGATTCCCTCCTCTTGGGTGTACAACCCAATCAAGATCATCAGTAATTATCCAAGCGATGTGAAGACCTCCGGTCTTCAACCACCGTCTTCATCCTCGACACATCGTCAAATCAGTTATTCAGAATAGGATAAACCCGATCTTTCCGAATAACTCGCGTATATAATAAAAAAGTGCTATAAAAACACAACATTTACCTTATTCCAATCCAGAATATTCCTTTATTCAAATATTCTTATATTTTGGGAAAGGTTCCCATTAATTTTATCAAAGATAAATTCTTTTAATTTATTCTTTAATCTTCTTTTGAATATCAATTCAAACCAAATTATGGTTTATCCAAACTAGTCGGGATTAGCGAACCTTACCGAGGTAATCCTTTGTTAAATCTCCCAACCCCAACCTATTCATCCCATGAAGTAAAACTGGTAATACTTCATATCTAACACCACAGTGTTATCGGTAAATTCAATTACCAATTCACGTTCAAATCTAATTAAAGATTTAACTATCGCCTGTAGCAAAACTGGTGATACTCCATTCTCGATCATTTCAATCTAATTAAAGATTCATTAAAACTCCACTTGGTTTTAATCTTCCCAAAAATCAATATTAATGATTATTTAACTTGGGAAATCATATCCTGTCTTTTAACTGGGTTAAAGAACCAATGTCATTTAAACACGGTTCACGATAAACCCCAAAATCACATTCCATTCCATCAGCCCTTAGCCGTAAATTAGCGAATGAATAATTCCCTAAGTATTACCCCGAAGGCCGAAACCAACATCAGATCAATACCCAGAAAACCATTCAACTTAACTAATCTCCAGTTAATTTCTGATTTTCTTAACTTCGTTGGGTCTAGGAATAGTATTATTAAAGATACCATTCACGACAACCCAAAATCACATTTCATTGACAATGGAATCTTCATGGAAAACAAATCGATAAGTATAATCGATACAAACTTCCATATCCAACCGATAATATAAATGGAATATCGACAAGGCCTTTTGAATTCCATATATATATATTAACCATCTTCCTCTACAGAAGCTTACTTCGATTATCGCCAAATCGAATTCCATTCAATTCCAATTTAATATGTTAAATTGGAAAACTTTACTTTGGAAAATGTTCCTTAAATCTTAACAAAAGATTTATAAATTCCAAATCCCATTTCACTGTAAATCGGGTTAAAGAACGAATGTCGTTAAAACACAGTTCACAACAAACCCAATTCACATTCCATTAATTATCGGGTTAAAAAACAAGGGTTATTTAAAGCACTATTCACGATAAACCCAAAAATCAATTCCAATTCAATTTCAATTAAATACTATTTAATTGGTATACTTCATTAAATCTAAGTAAAAAGATTTAATCTTTTTTCTCAACTGGGTGTAAGAACAGTGTTAATGAAGACACCATTCATGACAAACCCAAATCCCATTTGATATTAAATACAAGACTCTGAATAGAAAATATATCGGCTTATATTCAATATCAAATTCTACGACTAACAAATATTGTATTGGAAATAATGATATAAATATATTTTTCAAATTTCCATAACAATATCTGTAAATCACGAAATCCAACATCGAAATATTCCGAAGATGATTTCGAACAAATCCATTTCCAATTTATTTTATTGGAAATTCTAATTATTTTTAAGACCTTTTCAAATCCAATTTATTTATTTTAAAAATAAATGGATTATAATTCTAGTTCAAAACTAGTTCATTTTGATAAAAATCTACTTTTATCTTTTCAGATATGGAATTTTTCATCCCAACTCTGTCCAAATCATTTCTTATGATTTTACACTAATTATTGATATTTTTAATAATTTTATCAAGGCCCGTACAGTCGATTTCCATAAACGGCCATCGAACTGCACTTACAACGACCTTTTCCAAATTTGATTTGGACATAATTCCAAATCCAACCGTTCGATTTCAAATCTCTAATATTCGTTAGAAAGCTGATACGAACCCAACTGTTCCAGTTTTAGGAGAATCCGACGGTCGGATCTCCCGTAATGTCCCTTCGAAGTCAATGGTCGAAATTCGCGAACTACCGCAGCGCGGCGCATTCTATCCAGGCCATTATATATATATAATATATATATTATATATATTTCGTCGATTTCCATTTAAAACATATTTTATAAATCGTTTTAAATTCGTTTTCAAAACGATTTCAACTTCATATTCAATTTCAAATCAAAATTGAATATTCCAATATCATCGATATATAGATGATAATATTTTCAAAACATTAGATTTTGAAATCAATTCCTTTTTGATATTCATTATAAAAATGAATAAAATCGATATAAATATTGTTCCCGTCAAAATTTCATTAATCTAATCAACACGGCTTTATATATTTAAATATAATCGTGTCCATCCCAAATCGGACATCAAAATCATATTTGATTCTTTTACTGAATACTATTTTAAAATATTCGTTATTTTAAAATAATCGTTATTTTAAAATATTCATTCTTTTTGAGCTGGAATCAAACACAGTCAATTACCATATAATATGATTATATGGATTTCATACAATACATGTATACAATAACAGTGATAAATAATCATCCATCATCCAGAGTGCATTCTACACTGTATAAGCATCAAATATAAATATTTAACGCTTATAACAGTCTGTCAACCAATCGATCAACATACAATTAAATATTGGGATTAGTTTATGTTCAATATCATCCCAATACCCGTGTGGGGTTTCAATCAACAAATAATGAATTTTATTTGTGCAGTTGGACGATGTGTAAAATTTATCGTCCCAATCAATATCAGTCAAATATGTGTACATAAACAAATCGTCCAATTTGTTTATAAATATTTATTCATGTACACGTTAAAAATTATATTTTTAACGATAAATTATTTTATTCAGTACATGAATATTTTTCTACAGTCCATTTATATAATAAAATGATATTTTTATTTTTCTAACGTATTTTAGAAAATTTCGACGGCATAACGACACGATACTAGAAACGGGATAAGGCCTAGCATTATCCCTAGTCTAATAATGGCTTGCGCCATACACATACCAATCTAACCAATTCCATTTCACCCAAACAACCAAATTCAAACCAATAATCCAATCAACTACGCAATCAAACAAACAAGTCGTCCATGGTCTGTGGACGACGGGGGAACAATTCATATATGCAGTTACATAATATATAACTGTATAAAGAAAATTATAGTGAGGAGTTCTCACCTTTGGGTTCCACTCCTCCATTCCTAATTTCTGAACGGTTCGGATATGCCCAAAATTCCAATGTGACATTTTCCCGCTGTCCATAGTAAAAATCGCATTTTTAATATGATGTTTATTTTAAAAAAAAAATCACATTTTTGTAATGGCACTTCATATATAAAAATCGTATTTTTATTATCTCTATAATATAAAAATCATATTTTGATTCTTTCTATAATAAAAAATCATATTTTTATTCTTTCTATAATATAAAAATCATATTTTTATTCTGGCACTTCACATATGAAAATCATATATTTTTACAATGCTTCTGTCTATATAAAAATTATATTTTTATATATCTACTTTTTATATAAAGATCGAATTTTTATTTCACTTTCATATATATAAAAATCGTATCTTTTTATATATAAAAATCAAATCTTTCCTTGTTTAAAAATCTAAACCTTTCTTGTTTAAAAATATAAATTTTTCTATAATAAAAATCTATTCTTTTCTAATGAAAAATCTATTCTTTTCTATAAAAAAAACGAACCTTTTTACATAAGAAAATCAAAACTTTTTACATATAAAAGTCAAACCTTTTTGATATTGTTATTCATATAAAAATTCAACCTTTATGTCGCCATGATATATATAAAGATCATATTCTTATGATACTACATATACAATAAAGATTATATTTTTACTGCGATGTCTAAATGATAAAAATCATATCTTTATCTAGTTAAAAATCATTCTTTTATGTAAAAAAATCTTATCTTTATAAACCTAAAAATCATACTCTTATCATAGAATTAAAAACAGAAGACTTACTTATTTTTCGATCAATGTAATTCCCAAATCAAATCTCCCGAGAAAAAAAAAAACAGCGAATCCGAGAAGAGGGGAGGGCTTCCGCTGTCGCTGGTGACTAGCGGGTGGGCGGCGCCGGTCAGAGGGGCGCGGACAGGTTGCTTTTCAGATGGTGGTTGGAGTTTTTAAATAGGGGGGAGAAGGGGCAACGACTGACGGAAAAAGGGGCTCCGGCGATCTGGCGACGCAATGGGGAGGTGGGCGGCTGATCGGAAGCGGAGGAGCGACGGGCGGTGTTGATCGCGATGGGGCGACGGGGTAGGGTAGCGCGGGTTTTTTTTTCCTCTTTTCTTTTTCTTTTGTAAAACTGACGGGTTTAGGTTGGGGAGGGGAGGATTTCAGAGGTGTTGACCACAGGAGAGAAAGTGGAGGGTTTGACCTATTCTCTAGGGTTTATACATAAAATATTTAATATTATTTAATCTATAAAAATGTGATTTTGCATTTGAGCTTCAAATCAAACCCAATGACTATCATCCCTAGCTAATTACCCCCATTCCAAACACAATGGGATATGCATCGTAAGCTGATTCGATCGTTTTGATTAGTTTCCGTCAATATCAAAATACAAATCTATATATTAAATTTGAACGCGCATTTCAATTACCGGGGCCACATACGGGCTCTAAAAATTCCCAAAAAATATTTTCAAACTTTGTATTGACGATACGGTCCTAACAAAACTAATTTCGCCAAATTCTGAGACCATTTGAAAAATGGCCATTTTCTGGTCGATCGAAATTGACTAAAACTGTCAAAACATGTTTTTCCTTCGCCACGCTCAACATATAGATTCAAAAAATTACGAATTTCGGAATCTAGCAATAACTTGACATCCCATATCCAAAAAAGTGATTTCGTCGAAAATAGAGGTCATTTGCAAAATTTCCATTTTTAAGGGCCAGAATTCCATAGCGACTATTCTGAATTTTCAAATGGACGTAACCTTTTATTCCCGCTACGAAATTTCAATTTTTCGGATTCGTTGGAAAGATATTCTCAAGTAGATACTAATATTTTTGGTTTCGCTAAAATCCGGTTCATTTGAATCTTGTACATTCATTTGAAATTTGAAATCGAATTTTCAAACTACCGCGCCATTTTCAATTCCTTTTATAATTAAAAATAAATATTTATATTCTAATGTCGATTCAAATAAATATATACGTTCTATTTCTATTCAAAATAAATTTCTTGTCGTTATTATTTAAAATAAATCATTTTAAATATTCGAAATTCATTAAAATTGCCAAAATAAAAATTATAAATTGGTTCAGATTTTCCGGGTTATTACATTTCACTTTGGAAAATTCCATTAAATCTTAATTAAATGATTTATTCCATAAACTTCATTTACAACTGGGTTTAAGAATAGTGTTACTGAAGACACCACTCATGGCAAACACAAAAATCCAATTTGATATCAAATATAAGGCTTTGAATAGAAATCATATCGACTTGTATTCAACATCAAATTCTGAAACCAACACATACCGTATCGGGAATAACAATATCGATATCATCTAAATTCCTCAAAGCAGTATCCGTATAAATACGGAATCCAATACTGAAATATCCGAAGATTATTTCCATCTAAATCCAATACTAATATATTGAAAAAACCTTAACTCAATTAAGTATTCATAAACTTCAAACCATTCAATCGCTTTTGTCAAAATAGTTAATTTTCACAAAATATCTTTCTACTATCCAGAACTATATATATTTAGCCCAAATCACTTTTAAATCATTTATTATGATTTATCAAAATTTCCCCTATTTTTAATAATTTAAAAATAGCTCAATTCATTAAAAATCAATTTCAGGTCATTTACAGCACTAACACTGTTTTTTATTCAAACTTGATTTGAATTTATCTCAAAATCTAATCGCTAGAATTTCAAACTTTTCTTTTTATTGGGAAGTTCTTTTCATTTCAAACCAAACAATTTTCGTTTCAAGAAAATTCGACGATCAGATCTCTTGGTACGTCAATTTGAAGTTTAATGGTCGAAATTCGCGAATGGTCACTACGCAACTCATCCTATTCGAAGCATTTCAATAAACTTCGTCGAAAAAATATTTTATCAAACATTTATAAACTCATTTTAAAATGATTCAATCACCAATTCAATTTTAAATCCAAAATTGGATATTCTATATTATTATAATATTAAAATAATAATATTTTCCATATCAGATTTTGAAATCCAAACTTTTCCGACATCCATTATAAAAATAAATAAGATTGATGGAAAAATCCATTCGAGTTAAAAACATCGTTTATATACTTAACTTGATTTCACATTAACCATTACTATTCATTTCAATTGAAAATTGAAAACATGCCTTAGTTGATTGAAAATTAACTCAAATCTCATTCTTACTTTTTACGAAATTTATTCGTAATCATTTTTACTGTCTTTCTAAACCAATTTGAATTTAAAATTCAAACTTCCGTTTTTATTGAATATTTTATTAAAAAAATATTTACATTAAATTCCAAACTGGAATGAGATTCAACTAATTACCATGTAATTTAGTTTACATGGATTTCACACATCGTTGGATTTCACATATCAATAATATCCATATCAACAATCATCCATCAATCAATTGATAATAATATAAGTGTTTCCATTGTCAACGCTTATATTCACAGTTTAATAACAATAATATTAAACTGCAAACATCATCCATCAATCACAAAATAAACATTGCAATCACAGGCAATCAATATATATTCAGAAATGAATATAATAATGTATTAAAATCAGTTTGAGTGAGAGTTCTCACATTGATCGGTTCGAAATCGTTAAATAACGATTATTTTTAATTAAATTAAACTGTATGTTTAATTTAATCCAAATCTGCAACTAGTTCCAAATTCTTCCAAATCGGCTTCACTGTGAAGCTCTTGTCATCGTGATTCCAACGCTTTCAGTTTCGCTCGATTCTATTTCCATTTCCAAAAGTTATGAGTTTTAAACGTTAATTACACTTATTAAGATAATTAAATATACACAAAAAGGAATAAAGTATGCGCTTGTGATTTTTGGCCATCGGGACTAGATTTTCCCCTTTCTGCCGTCATCTTCTTTTCATTCCTATTTTTTTTGCTTATCCTCTACCACCTCCTCAGACCTTCTACATCCACTCCTTCTACCTAGCTTTCTCCATTGTCCTCTAATCCAAGCATGTTTCTCAAACGTCACCCATGTTTTTTTAATTTCAGATCTGCTTCACTTCCAGGTTTCGTTTGTTTTCAACAATTCTTGAGTACTACAAACATCCTTGTTCATTGTCTCCTAGATCCAATCTTCCATGGCATGGAACTACTCCACGATGATGCTCCTGGGCCCACTGCTATCACGACTACTTTGCTTTTGCATCTATCACTGTAACTTCAACCGAAGGCAGTACCTTGACCTGCTCACTCGAGTACAAACATAAGTATAAAACACTTTGCTTTGCTGGTTTGTAATTTGTTTTGGTGTATGTCTAGCTTAACTGCCTGTGTATTAGCTCTGGTACGAATGTTTAGTCATTACCTCGTTTGGTGTTTTGTTTCAGCGTGCCTTGTTAGTTTGGATCTGGTGTGTTTTTCCTGCTATGTCGTATTACTCAAGTTTGGTTGGCCTCATCGATCTTGGAAGCTTGTATGTAACTTTGGGTCGATTTCCTTTGGGGTTTGAGATATGTTTCTTCTGCTCCTCCGCTATCTCCAAGGGCAAGCCAAGGAAACTCCGGCTTAGTTCTTTTCTCTTGGATGGTGGAGTTTTCTTCTCGCTGTCTCGACACAATAGTGTTGGCCTATGGCATTATGGATGTGAGACATTATTTTGGTCCTTCGAAATGTCATTTCCTGTCTCCCTGTGTAGACTGTGTATCCTATGGTGCTTTTTGGGAGATAGATGATTAAGGAACCTTCTGATTTAGGAAGTTGTGCAATGCTTGCGTGCAGTTGCTACTATATTTTAGTGTTGTGTGGCTTGAGGAGGTTATTTTACACTATGTAATTTCTTTTGCTTTGCAAATTATATGTACACCCTGCATGGTGATGGATTTTATTTTAGCTCCGTGCATGGAGTTTAATGTAAAACTTATTGTAGTCTAGTAACTTAAACTAGCTCCAGGACTATAATCTAGTTTAGATTCAGTGGACGACCCACTATAAATGCCGTAGTCGGTCCACCTTAAAAACCGAATTAGCTGACTGCCAAGTACAGCCACCTGTACAATATTGTAATTTTATTATTAGTTATAATAAAGGAGTGTTATGGAACACTATAAAAACAGGTCGGCTATGCCAAAAAAAAGAAGATAATTAAATATATACTTAATCTAATTATTTTTCTTAAACCTCTCCCTAATTACTTTCTTCTTCCGTTCGAAAACTAGAGCCATACACGCCACTTTGCACCATCCTCTCCAAAACGCACGCCTCTTGGAGTGACCGGAACTCGATCAAAAACAGCTATGCCGTAGCCCTCGACTTGCTCAACCTTCGCTGTGAACCACCTCTCATTTGAAACCCCAACAGCCCAGGAAATGTCACGAAATTCAGCGACTTCGAGGCCATAAATCAAATGACTTTCTCCACTAAATCCAATCATACCCGCATGAAATCAAAGAGCTCACGAATCTCTACATTTTTTGTGTTGAAATCCTCAGCTAATTCGTGGTATTTTGGATGTGATTAAGGGTTGAAAATGGAATGATCTTGGTTCGGGGATGACGGGACTGAATAAAGAGGGCTAGGGTTTGGGGTATCTTATGGTTATTTATACTTTTGTTTTATTATTATTTAATTCCTATCTTACTAAGTTTTGAAGTTTTCGCATTCGAACTCTAAACGACTCCCAACGACTGACGTCCCCAGCCAAATACCCTTATTCAGACATAATGAAATAGGTTTCAAAAGTCAATTCAACTGTTTTAATCAATTTACCTTAGAATTAAAATATAACTCAATATAACATTGAATATTGAATTTCAATGTGCATTTTAATTTTCCATGACTATAGGCTAACTCCAAAAATTACGAAATTTGAAATCATGCTATATTTCATAAATACGGTTCTAATGAACCTGGTTTCATCGAATTTAGATACCATTTAAAAAATGCTTTATTTTCTAGCTTTACTGAATTCTAACTAAATTTCAACATGTGTTTATTTTTACCACGCTTACATACGAGTTCCAATTGACTTGAAATTTGGACCTGACAATAATTTGACATTTCAAATCCGATAAAATTTGGTTTTATCGAAAACAGAGGTCGTTTGAAAAATAGCTATTTTCAAGGCTTAAATAAAATCAATAAAATATAAATGAATTCAAAAACGACTCAAATGAATAATAATAGATTAATATTATCATATATATCCAAATAAAATATCGTCTAGTTCCAAAACAAACATACTTGGACTTATAACTCGATATTTTCAAAATTCAAGCCAAATCGATATTAAATTTCATAACAAATTCTTTTTATTTTATTTAATAAACCGTTATAATTTATAAACGATTTCATAACGACTTTTTGAATTTTGATTTGGACATAACTTACAATATATACGATGAAATCTCAATTTTTCACTTTCATTAGGAAGATATAATTCAATATATTCTAACGTTTTTTGTTTTACAGAAATCCAACTTATATTGAATTCTGTACATTCATTTAAAGTTCAAAACTAAATTTTCGAACTGCTGCGACATTACGAGTTCATTTTTATAATCATATAAACTTGTACGTTCAAACCTTGTTTTAAATAAAGTCTAAGTCGTTAATCGTTAAAATAAATCGTTTTAAATATTTAAAATCCACTGAAATCAATTAAAATTCATATTTTAAACTGACTAAAAATTTGGGTCGTTACACATACTATGAGTAGGCGGTGTAGTATATGCCAGTTAAAGAACAATATCTAGCTCAAAATTTGAGATTTCTTTGTAAAATATTCATTTCGCAGATTTCGCCCTAAATCACCATAATTTATTCTGTCTACTCTAAGGATGAGCAATATTCGGTTAGAACCGAATTAACCAGTTGAACCAGTTCAATTTTGGCTGGTTCAGTTCAATTTCTTGAAACTAAATCGATTTGAGTTCGATTTGTAAAATAATTTATTTTGGTTATCGATTTAAACGAGTTAACCGAATTTTTAATTTATTATCTTATTTTATGGTATTATAGTGTTTTAAATAATTGGTTTAGTTATAAAATTCAAAGGCATTTGTTAGAATACGTCAAATTATATTATACATATAAAATTTCTTCAAATATAAATTTATGTTTTACTTTGAGTAAATTAATCATTTGAACATTAGCATATTCTTCGAGTTCGCAAGTTGCCAAGTTCGACTAAATTACCGAACTAACCAAAATTATTTCGGTTTGTTTTGAACATTTTCGGTTTCAATTTCATTTGAATTTTATTTACCATAAAATCAACCGAACCAAACAAACGTTCCCCGCCCCCGGCCCCCACCACCGGCGCTGCTGAAATCTAAAATTGATGTCTGGCTCCGGCCATTATGTGCAGGTTAGGATGCACCAGGGAACTGTGTGATTTGTGATCAGGCCAGCTTGGATCAGTCCAATTACGGTCTAAATTCTCACACCTCCCGCGAGACCTGACCTAAACCCCTCAACCCAAATATTCTGCCGCAAAGCAATGGCGGCAGCAGACGATCTAAGCAAAAAGCAGTCTGAATTCGAATCGAAACAATTCAGCGAAGCTGCATGCTGCCTGCCTCTACCACCTCCTGTGCTCCACCACCTTCTGTCCATCGGCGTTTGTCCCCGATGTATATTTCGACTATTCGGAGTTCGAGGATCTGTCTACTCTTTGTCATCCCTTGCTGCTTCCATGTTTTCTTCATTGATTAATGTGAGTTTGGAGAACGAGAATGATGGGCTATGCTGTAATGTTTGTTTGGGGATATTGGAATTTGGGAGTTGTGGAATTGATGGTTTAGTGAAGGGTGTTGGGCAAGTGATCGAGAAAGAAGGACATCAAATTGAAGGGTTTTGCTTGGAAATTTCCATCCCGCCCGTTATTTCTGCCAATGAACGTGCTTTTTGGTAATTCAAATTAGAACCATTGCTTGCTAATTTGATTTTGGCCATTTTCCTCTCTATTAACACCATCACTGCAGCTGTGAAATCCGATGAAAACAACTTTGTTACCCCGAATTCTTCTCCCACTTTACATATTTGATGGCACCTTTAGTACGCTCCATTTTAAGACACGCGCGCGCGCGCGCGCGCACACACACACACACATATATATATATATATTATACATATATATGAGCATTCCGAGGCACCCCTGTTTTGCAGCACCCCTACCCTACCGTGAGCTACACTAATCCAAATGCAACAAGATTTTGTAGATGTTCAATGCACATATATATTATCATCTATCCAAAATTTGAGCATATTCCGACATTCGTAGAATAATATATTTGATGTTCCAATTTAACAGTTTGAATAAATGTCTAAACGGTGAATAATTGAGCTAAGAATTTGAAAGTGTTACGAATGTCGGAAGAAGCTCAAATTTTGGATAGATGGTAATATATATATATATATATATATATATATATATATATATATATGGATTGGAAATCTGCAAAATCTCGTTGGATTTGGATTAGTGTAATTCACGGTAGGACAGGAATGCTAAAGGGGTGTCCTGGAACGTTTCTCATATATATATATATATATATATATATATATATATATATATATTTATAAACCAAGCTCCTGTGAGCACTCTTAACATATCTGATGGTGCCTTCATTAAACCCTGTATTAATTAGATTTTTTCTTTTGAACCTTGCATGTTTGCTATATAATTCACAATTCTGCAACCAGTGAAAAACCAAAAAACAAGATTTAATTATTTTTGCCTCTCGATTGATTCACATGTCTCTGTGTGTGCGATACAAACACAAAAAGGAATATGGAAGCTAAACTATGTTTGTTTGGATGATGTTGTCTTAATACACACACACACACACACACACACACATATATATATATATATATATATGAGTGTTCCGTAACATCCCTGTTTTGCAGCATCCCTAAACTACCGTGAGCTACACTAATCCAAATTCAACAAAATTTTGTAGATTTTCGATCTTCATATATGTTATCATCTATCCAAAACTTGAATTTGTTCCGACATTCGTAGAATAATATATTTGTTGTTTAAATTTAATGGTTCGAATAAATGTCAAACGGTGAATAATTAAGCTAAAATTTTGAAAATGTTACGAATTTCAGAACGTGCTCAAATTTTGGATAAATGATAATATATGTGGATTAAACATCTACAAAATCTTGTTGGATTTGGATTAGTGTAGCTCACGGTAGTGTAGGAGTGCTAAAGGGGTGCCCCGAAATGCTCCTCTCTCTCTTTCTCTCTCTCTCTCTCTATACACACACACACACACATATATATATGAGATATGATCAAAATCACCCCTATAGCCTTGGTTTCCGCCCTATATTCTCGTTTCTCTCTCTTCACGCTAACTTTCTCTCCTCCCACTAACACTAACTTATTAAATTATAAATTAGTGACCTAAAAGGGGTGCCATGGAGTGTGACTATATATATATATATATATATATATATATATCTATGTGTGTGTGTGTATATACGTATGTGTGTGTGAGGAGCGTTTCTTTGCACCCCAAACAGTGCAATACCGCTAAATGCCTCTTGATTTCAACCACAGGTTCTCTTTTCTCTTCACCCACTAATTTATTTAAATGTTAACGGGTGACTACAATTCGGTTGCAAATAGGATGTTATGAATAAGGGTGCCATGGAGGGGGAGGGGGAGGAAGAGAGAGGGAGGGTGGGGGTGTGTGTGTGTGTATATCCTTTTAATCTCTATTGGTTGGTAGTCACTGTCACTTTGTGCTCTATATTAAGTTTAAAATTCAATTCTGGATTTTTTTTTTTTTTGGACAAAAAATTAGGATCGTGTGTTGCTCAAAGTATAAATAAAAGCTAGCAATTAAAGAACAAAGGATTGGAAATGTACAATGCAACTTAAAATTAAGGTTAATAACAAATACCTCGGTCTAACTTTGCAGAACTAAAGAAAGCTATATATTTTAAATTCTTCTCGCAGTGAGGGACTTATGTGGTGCGGGAAGAGATGCTATACTTATTGTTACTGCTGTTATTTGTGGGTGGAATGGTGGTAGCGAGGGATCGAGCTACAAATTACCATTTCAGTGATATGAACATGCTGATAATTCTTACAACCAACGGTAAACATTATGGCTATGTAGAAAATTGATAGAAAAACAAACTTGTGTATGCTAGAGTTCTAATGCTTTGACCCGTAATGGAATCAAGTGCTTGAAGAGCAATTATTAGAATATTTTTCCTCTTTAAAAGTAATTTACTTAAAAAATTGCCTAATATTTTCATTTTTTCATTTTGGTTTTGTCTGTAATCAAAGAAGTCAGAGGAAACCATAAAATGCACACAAATGAACTTATGTCCGTCACAAAGGTTGTCAAATGTAAGTGGGTTGAATAACTTAATATTTGGTGGTGTTAATGTTCCAAAATATCAACCTGGGCTGTAACCATGCTTGTTATGGTAACGTCTGATAATCAGTATAGGGATACATTGGTATGTTAGTGCTATGGGTATGGCAATGGTCAATTTACTGTTGTTAATAGTAAACATAGCAGTAAAAAATGTTAAAATCAATGGTAGTGTTTAATTTATCAGTCATATTGATTTGTTTCTTTCACTGTTTGAATTAATCCTAATCGCTTTTGAAGGTATGTCAGATTTTAAGATGTTTGCTGTATAATTTATGATGATAGTTTTTTAGTTTTATTTGATCCAAATTCTAATATTAACAATATTATTATTTCATTTTGTTGTCAATAATTTGAGATGAATTGAGTATTTTTTTTCTGTCAACTAAAGTTGGTCAAAATATTTTGATAAAAACATCAACGAAGTTAGAGTTTAGAACAAAATGTATACTTTTCTTTGTCATTTCTATTTTTTTAATACAACAAAATTTTACTGTTTTATCTATTGGTAAATTTACTATCATCAGTCAATGGATTATCGGTGTATCACATTCATTTTTGGTGAAGTATTGCTCGCCATTCTTGTCTCATTAATATATCTGTATGTTAATAGTTTTCTTGTATTGGTAATGATTACCATTACTATCCCTAGTTGTAGCTCATGTTAGCCTAAGCTTTGCATCCATCCTTGTGTTGAGATTTGTAATACGCAAATCACAAAATTGTAGGCAACAAATTTTCTATGTGGATCCATTTTTGGTGGAGATATTTGTTGCTACTTTTGTGGGATATTTGAAAATGAAGGCAAGGATTATTTGGTGCTTATCCAAATAGATATATTTGAGATATATGAGGATATATTTGAGATATATGAGGATAATTTGGGTGACAAGTTACTCTATAAAAGGCCTACATGATATCTTCATTATGTGGTGGAAAAATTTGCCATTGTTCTTCATTATCTTTCTCCTCAAATTGTTTAGCCATTAGATATTCTCTACCTATTTCTCAATAAGGTTATTGATTCATGTTGTGTTTGTTTAACGATAGTTGAGATCGGTTGTAAACAATATTTTGGTGAATCAATAAAGAGGGTGGTTGGGTGGAATATCGTGTGTTCATATTTTCGATATTTTTTTGTGTTGTTTGTTATTCAATCACATTCATCTTCAAGTGATTGGGTGAAAAAGATTCATTTTGTTTTTGGGTGTTTTGTCAAAACTTCCGCTGCGCACAAAACCCCAACAGTTGGTATCAGAGCTCAGATCACCGCATAGCTTGGAGTGTTTGTTGGATTGAAAAAAAAATTGATTTTTTGTTTGAAAAAAAAAATTGATTTTTTTGATGTCGGAGATGATGACGTTGTCGAAGATGACTATTTTGAATGGGAGGAATTGGGGTATATGGAAGCCGAAGATGGAGGACGTTCTATATCTCAATGATTTGCATGATCCCATTGATGGAAATGGGGAGAAGCCCTCGAATATGGATAAGGGAAAGTGGAAGAAAATGGACAAAAAGGCGATTGCGTTGATTCGCCAATATTTGGATGATTCTGTGTTCCACCATGTGGCTAGTTGTGAATCCGCAAAGGCGTTGTGGGACAAATTAGTATCGCTGTATGAGTCAAAGAGTGCTACAAGCAAGACTTTTCTGGTTCGAAAGTTGATGCAACTTCGATTGGATGAGGAGAAGTCTGTTGCAGAGCATTTGAACGAGTTTCAAGATGTCATCAATCAATTGGCAAACATGAAGGTCAATTTTGATGATGAGTTGCAGACTCTTTTGTTGATGAGTTCTCTTTCGGAAAGCTGGGAGACTTTGGTTGTTTCATTGAGTAATTCCAATGCTAATGGAACTATCTCTTTGGAAACGGTTCGAAGCAGTCTTTTGAATGAGGAGCTAAGGAGAAAAGGGTCGGAGTTGAAATCGGTTCAAACTGAGGCGATGGTAGCAAGGGACTCAGATAAAGATACAAGGAAGAAGAAAGGTGCCATCTTTTGTCATTATTGTGGTAAGAAAGGCCACAAGCGCAATGATTATTATTCATATATACGAGATATGAAGAAGAAGAAGGCGCAAGGTGATAATAATAGTGATGAGGCACAGACAGGCTTTGCTGAAGGTACCGAAGGCGATTCTTCATGTGATGTCCTATTTAGTGTTGTGGAGCCTTGGAAGATGGATTCAGGAGCCAATTTTCACATATGTCGAGATGTGAAAAGTTTTTCTTCGTATGAGAAGAGTGTTGGCATGATAAAGACGGCCAATGGAGTAGAGCTACCAATTTGTGGAGTTGGAGTTGTTATGTTTCGGATGCATGATGGAGTGGAGAGAGAAATTGCCGGTGTGAGGCACATACCCACTTGTTCGCATAACCTCATATCTCTCGGTCAGTTAGATCGCCGCGGTTGCACTTATGAGACTCGAGGTGGAGTTTTGAGAGTGAAGAAGGGTGGTCGTATGATGATGCGAGGAGTTTTGGAGGAGGGAAACCTATATAGTTTGGTCGGTTCAGTGGTCAACAGTGGAAGGCGGGTGACGGTTGAAGAACCTAGTCCACAGCAAGGTGGAGAGGTTAATATGGTCACTGCTGATGGTCCTAAGGTGGAGGATCATGGTATCGACAAGGGTCTAGATATTGATGATGCTCGAGGGATCTCGGAGATGAAGAGATCATGTCAAGCGGAAGACGGATGTCGAGTTGTGAAATCCACAAAGACAAGATGGAGGTCTTTGTTGTATTACAAACGCTTTTGAAGATCGCTATTGGCGTGGTGCATGATGAGGGAGATGCACCATTAGTGGGCGATGGTGGAGGTTTGTAATGATGTTAATTGAGAAAAAAAGGTTGAAAGTGAGAGCTAAGTTGGCTAATGTTGAGTGGAGGAGATGTTGTGATTTGGTATCAAGGTGGAGTGTTGAGATTTGTGATACGCAAATCACAAGATTGTAGGCAACAAATTTTCTATGTGGATCCATTTTTGGTGGAGGTATTTGTTGCTACTTTTGTGGGATATTTGAAAATGAAGGCAAGGATTATTTGGTGTTTATCCAAATAGATATATTTGAGATATATGAGGATAATTTGGGTGACAAGTTACTCTATAAAAAGCCTACATGATATCTTCATTATGTGGTGGAAAAATTTGTCATTGTTCTTCATTATCTTTCTCCTCAAATTGTTTAGCCATTAGATATTCTCTACCTATTTCTCAATAAGGTTATTGATTCAAGTTGTGTTTGTTTAACGATAGTTGAGATCGGTTGTAAACAATATTTTGACGAATCAATAAAGAGGGTGGTTGGGTGGAATATCGTATGTTCATATTTTCGATATTTTTTTGTGTTGTTTGTTATTCAATCACATTCATCTTCAAGTGATTGGGTGAAAAAGATTCATTTTGTTTTTGGGTGTTTTGTCAAAACTTCCGCTGCGCACAAAACCCCAACACCTTGTGGTGGTGGTTATGTTTTGGAGCGTTGTGTTTGGAGAGAAAAAAAATGATGCATATAGTGACACTGATCTTTGTCAATAGTTGGAATAGAAACTTAATTTTTTATCCAACTGTGAACTAGTCAAAATGACCTTACATCAAAAATTGATCTCAATTTTAAATGAGAAGATTATAATATTATCAAGGTTATATGTTTGAGTCTAGACTTTGTCAATATTTCATGCTTTGTTCTTTTTTTAATTCATTTTCTTTTAGCGTTTTTTCTTTTTTCTTTCTCAGTATCAATAAATCAATATCTGTTGTTCCTTTATTTCATATTTAAGTAGAGTTCATACTTTCCTTCGGATAAGAGTTCTCTTTGTTTGAACAAAACACTCATTTTGATGTTTCGGGTTTGCACCAATAACATATAAAACCACATTCTAGAACACCTTACCTCTTGGTGCTTGAGCTGATGCTACTTGACATAATAATTCACACTCTATGTACAGTTTCAGGCTTTCAGCATACTTTTTTTTTTCAAGTATGTGAAAATAATATGATAGTCTCATCTAAACATTCATGCCATCATTTTGTATGATATTCAGTTCTTATTATAATTATAGCATTTAAGAAACATTAAATTGGAAAAGAAGATTGTGTGCATATGTGTGTGTGCACGTGCATGACGAAGGATCAGCAGCACCCCATATAGCCCCTTGATTTCCACCACACATTCCCGTTTCTCTCTCCTTCCACTAACTCTATCTTCTCACTGACTTATTTAAATATAAACTTGTAATCCATATTATGGTGCAAATGGGGTGCTACGAAATAGGGGTGCCTTGGAACTCTCCTACACCCCCCCCCCCCCTCTTTTTTTAATCTCTATTGGTTGGTAGTCACTATCACTTTTGTGCTCTATATTAAGTTGAAAATTCAATTCTGGATTTTTTTTTGACAAAAAATTAGGGTCATGTGTTGCTATAAGGATCTTGTATAATGCGGACAGCCAGATATATTTGCAGGGCTGGAAAACTAGAAAACAACTATTTACTACGGGGTACAATAAATTTGACGATCTTCTTTACCATCAACATTTTATAACTGATCATTCCTAGATTTCTTCATAATTCAGAACTCTAATTAATTCAAATTGACTGTTATATTGTATGGTTAGTCATATGGTTAACTAATAGAAGAAAAGTTAATGGATGTTTATATGTTGCAAATTATAGCAGCAATGCAGGTGGGTAATTGATGATCTGGTTGTGATTTTCAAACACATCGGTTAACATGAATACAAGAAGAAGTAAATCATATATTTTGCAATGAGTAGCGAAAGCAAGCAAATGAGAAATGAAAAACATAGTTTTGTCTGTCATACTTGTTTATAGCCAAGTAATACGTCCTCATAACAAAACATTGTGCAAGTACGTGTCCTCGTACACTTAACTTAGTTTTGGTGATTTTGGCAAGTGTCCTTTTAGTAGAGCCTTATAATTATCTTCCCACTCATAATGCTAATTTTAGTTTTCTAGATTTCATATATTTATGATATTATTGCGCACAGTTCATCCAGCATTATTCTGTCAGTTTGTCCTCCCCCACAAACCTCGCCTCCCTTTCCCCCTTAATTAACTTAATAATAATCTGAGTTTGTCCATATGGATATAATAATAGTCTCTTAATTAATAATAATTATCTCATAATTCAGTAAGTTTTTCCAGTTCTATAACATGGTTATGAAATGGTTGTATTAATATCTCTGTTATTTGGCGTGCACATATGAATGCCTTAAAGGAAGTTAGCTTTTTTATGTTTATATGCATGGAGATATAACTTCACAATGAACAGTCGGATGACCAGTAATGGGTCGTTGTAATCTTGGAGTTATTATTTTTTTTTTCTAAAAATTTACAGAACATTTTTACTTATGGGCACATCGTATAATCGGGACAACTATTCGGTTAGAAGTGATATCTAAAATCTCATATTTAAAGCACTTTTAATTGTAAATTTTAATGAATAAGAAATGTATTACTGCACCTGCTTTAGTGATGATTATCAACTAAAGTACTGTTTGGAACAGTGAGCGAAAACTTTATTTCTAGTTGGGTAGTTGATATATGTTTAACATATCCAGACAACTCAATGATAAATCAAAATATTAAGTTTTGTTTGAACCGCTGTCTTTCTGTATGAAAAATTATAATTCCGTTAAAGTGTACACACACATGTTAATATGCATATAAGTTATACGACAATGGCACAATTTTACTTGAAGCAGCTAGAAAGTTTTGAATTGAATTAAACTAAATTATGATCATAAATTGTTGTCTGTGTTGAACTTTGAGGATATCACATCCATAACGGTACAAAAGATCTGATGGTCAATGCTTGGAAATGATTTAATAAAGATTTTAAAAGATGTCTCTGTTTGTTTTATGAAGTTTGATGAGTGATAATATGTTATTTTCACGGTACCCAAACTTTGTCATGTGTTTCATTTTGCTCAAGAACCAAATTTACAGTCTAGGTTTAGCCGCCGACAAATATCTCTCAAGCTATTTCCTGTACAGCTCTGCTTGAATGTTGATCAATCTTTTCTTGGCCTTATATAAAATGGATAATGATTTTTTTGGTAGGTGTATCATGCTTACAATCAATTTTGAACTGCTATCAGCGTGTTGTGCTTTTTTTTATGCTTACTTTTCTATGTTATGTCGTTTTGATTTTTAATTTGCCCTTGTTCATTTCGTGGCGGTTATGTCAAAGTAACCTTAAAAAGTATTTTCATTTGCCCTGATTTTCTAGGATAGATATGAAGAAGAAATACGGATCTGCTGAGTGGTTTAAAGATAAACATAAGTGGGAACAAATTACAGTGAAAGAAGCTTTGAGATTGTCAATAACCAGCTCGCTTGAAAGTCATTTGGTATATTGTTCTTCGAGGAGAATAAAATTAGCTTAATCATTGCTTCAATGATAATTCTTGATATTCGAATATATTTCAGGATGTTAAATCTGCTACCAGTACATTTAGTCTTCGTTTTACATATTCTCACTTGGAGTCATCAACAGACCTTCAACAATCATTCGGGAATGGTCATGGTTCAAAGAAAAGGAAAACTGGTAGGTGTAACAATTTGCTTGGTGGGATTTCATACGCCACCTTGTATGTATGTTAATCTAGATGCCAGCATGCGATTTTTTGCTTGTTATGTATTGAAATCACGATTGATATTCAGTGTCAATGCATAGAAAAATGGCTGGGTTGTCTTCAACTTGACAAGTTTTGGTAGTTGACACTTCAATTAGTGTCGAATTTAGTTTTACATATTCTCACTTGGAGTCATCAACAGACCTTCAACAATCATTCGGGAATGGTCATGGTTCAAAGAAAAGGAAAACTGGTAGGTGTAACAATTTGCTTGGTGGGATTTCATACGCCACCTTGTATGTATGTTAATCTAGATGCCAGCATGCGATTTTTTGCTTGTTATGTATTGAAATCACGATTGATATTCAGTGTCAATGCATAGAAAAATGGCTGGGTTGTCTTCAACTTGACAAGTTTTGGTAGTTGACACTTCAATTAGTGTCGAATTTAGTTTTTTTTGCGATGAATTGAGTTATCGCTAAAATTTGAAAATGCTCGATTAATAACATTGGATAAGACTGTAATTGACATACTACATCCTGTAAAATATACTTTTATTATCCGCTCAAGACAGCTTCTGATATAAATGATCCTTGTCAACCAATTTCATTTCAGTTAAATTTACAAGTGATGAATAATTTAGCCTAGTATGTGTTTAGTACTTGAGTTGTATGTATGTGTTAAGGATTTTCCTAGGATCTCTACACAATTAAATTTTAGAAGAGATAAGAAATGAAGATAAAATGATGAGAGAAAAAAATTCCTCCAAGTAAAACCTTTATTAATAATTCCGAAAGATTACAAGAATACCCTAAAAATTGAAAACCAATCTCAATCCTCAACGAAATAACTCTCACAATATTCATATTTATAGCAACTATCAACCAATAGAATTGTAGAGATAAATTTGCTAATATATCTCTCATAATTGGTCAAATAAATAAATATATATGACCATATATATATATATATACACTCCTAAAAATAGGATCTGAGAGAGAAATAAATGCATAATTATCTCTTCCTAAATCAAATCTAATATTTTCTAAAATATTAATTAGTCAAACTAATCAATAAACCATGTGTTGCATATCTTTAGTGCTCCTCCTCAACACAATATCCTTCACGTGCTTCCACCAAAAGCAAACTCATTCAACCTTCAAACCATCTAATTGTGCATGCTTCCATTGAATATGCATATCATTAATAAATCAAAATTTCTAGTAATACCACAAAGGTCTCTAAGCAGACCTTTTGATTTTTCGTTGCATGCTCCACCTTAATTCAGATAATTTTGCCTCTCCAAATCCAATTTGAGAACTCATAACATTCTTCACCGTTTTTCCAAGCAATTTAGATATACTATTAGTTCCTCATTTTGCCCGCAGAAGCTCCTTTTCAAACCTTCAAACCCTCGTGACTCCACCTCTAGTCGAAAAATTGCAGTCTTTTTGTTTTAACTTCCCTATTGATGCAAGATTCTTCTTAATATCTGGATGTACTAAACTTCTGTTAGCTTTACCACCCTTCAATCATTCATCTTTTACCTTTTTAAGTTTGTTGCAAAATCTTAGTTGATGACCGGGTTTTTCACAGTAATAACAAATGAAATCCCTTTCTACGTTTGAGTTATTTGATCGTCTTTCCGTATTTGTACTACATTTCCTAGTAAGATTGACCTTTTCAAATGAATTTCTACTTTCTTTTTCTATCTTATCATTTTCTTCTATTAGGTTCATCCTCCGTATCTGAGTATCTCCTCATTAAGCAAACTACTAACCACCGACCCTTGAAACAACGCCATCAAAATTTGAGTTATTCAATGCAACCACAAGCGTTTTCCAACTCTCCGGCAATGAACTAATCGACATTAAAGCTTGTGTCGCATAATCTACCTTGTAATTTATGGCTGCCAGTTGTTTTGCAATTGCCTGAAAATCATTAAGATGCTCTCCAGTTGACCCACCTTCCAAAAGCTTGAGATTCACTTGTATAGATTCCTTCTAACGTTTTCCAGATCGCATAAGTGGATGTTTCAGTAGCAACAATATGAAATAGTGAATTCTCCCAAAAAAAACACCTAATAGCCGCTGCAACCTTCCTATCCAAAATTTCCCACTTTGCCTCAGTTATGTCAGTTGGCTTCTCCCCATTATTTTCGAAGGGTTAGTGAAGATTATTAAGATAAAGATAGTATTTTATCTTTGCTTTCCATAACCTCCAATTTCTTCCATTAAGTTTCTCCACATTTATCTTCTCCATAACCAAACTCTCTTCAAAAAAATAAATTGTGTAGTAGGCTCCGATACCAACCGTTAAAGTTTTTCTTAGGATCTCTACACAATTAGATTTGGGAAGAGATAAGAAGTGAAGAAAAAGTAATGATCGAAAAAAATTCCTCCAAATAAAACCTTTATTAATAATTTCAAAAGATTACAAGAAAACCTAAAAATTGAGAACCAATCTCAATCCTCAATGAAATAACTCTCACAACATTCATATTTATAGCAACTATCAACCGGTAGAATTGTAGAGATAAATTTGCTCATGGCAAATTTTATTCCAACCCCCGAAATTAGGTAGTAGCCTCCCGTTTTCATGAGAAAATACAAGGACGAAAATGCCCTTTCTGTGTTATAATTTTTTTCTCAGTTTCCAGGGTACCTCGTAGATGTCTTACGTGGTTTCTCAGTGTACCACGTAGTACGCCTACGTGGTTTTTTAAGGAACCACGTAGAGCTACTGCGTGGTACACTGAGAAACCATGTAGGGCATCTACGAGGTACCCTGAAAAACCACGTAGAAATTCTGCGTGGAAGGGTATTTTTGGATTTTTTTTTTAATTCAGTGGGGGGGGGGGGGGGTACTCACTAAAAATGGGGGTTTGCTTGTTTTTTCAAATTAGAGGAGCTACTACCTAATTTCAGGGGTTAGAATAAAATTTGCCCATGCTAATATATCTCTCACAATTAGTCATATATATATATATGCATATACACGCATATATATATATATATGTGCATATATATATATATATATATGTATGTATGTATATATGATCATTAATTATTTTTTCCTAAAAATAGGATCTGAGAGAGAAATAAATGCATAATTATCTCTTCCTAAATCAAATATAATATTTTCTGAAATATTAATTAGTCAACTAGTCAATAAACCAAATATTGTGTTGCACATCTTTAACATAATTTAGCCTAGTATGTGTTTAGTACTTGAGTTGTATGTATATGTAGCCATAACCTTTATTTCCTAAAACATGGAATGCATATAATTGGGTCCTATTATTGTCGCAAGAATGCGTGAAATTTTTAAAATTTTCATGCCATCTGAACCCTATGGATGTCGGATGATAATGATGCTTCTCTCAGTTGGAGCAGAAGCCAAAGATGCTCTTGTTGATTCAAATGGAAGAAGTAAAAGATATTCAAATGGACAGCTCCATACCGAGTCTGATGCTGCAATTCTCAGAGTGATAAATAATTTGCAAGATGACGAGTTCCATGAAAAATTTGTACTACCACATCAAAAGGTAATCTGGTCTGGCAGTTGAAAAAAGTCATTGTTTTCATATCACCTTCTTTTCTTCTTCCTTTTTTGCCCATATTTCTTTTTTCTAATATACCTTCTATTTTAGGCCTTCAAGCCATGTCATCTGGAAATCACCTGCCAGAAAATGCCGATGTACATAGCTGGTAGATACTTGAAGGTATGCAAGTGTTTTTTGAATGTTATATTTATCCATTGATGTTATTGACATTCTAAATATGTGAACTTTTATAACCTTATATCCGAAATCCCAGTTACCATTAAGATTCGTGCAAAATTCTATAGTCTATTCAAGATGGGAAGGTATTAAAATTGCGCTTAGTTCTAATTGTGAATGCTTGATAGAATCCTGCAGTTTTAAAATATCGTGCACACGAAAGCTGGTACAGTATGTAACTTTCAGAGAAGTCTTAGCTGGAAGCTGGATGGAAACATATTTCTATAGATAACGATGTTTTTATATAAATAGAATGTGTTGGAGATCTATAAATGTTTGAAACAAACAATTATTTGAATTCGTTATGAATGCATATTTATGTTTAAAAACATTGGTTGCTTTCATCCATTCTAATAATCATGTATAAAATGCTATCAAACATCCCTTTCTATAGAAGTTTGTTACTTTACATGTTCTGGAAAATGTTTGTTGCATGGAAATGTGACAACCCGCCTTTTCTGAATAATCCAAGTTGACAATAAAACCACACATGTCCAACTCGAACGATTCAAAATTGACAGATAATCAATTTAGGGTGTATAATAGAATCAGAACATAGAATCACATATACAGAATAACACAGAATCTCGCAACGGAAATGAAATAATATACATAAGCAGTTCATGAAGCTACTTAAACAGTTACAATTTAATTACACAATATAGCGACTCATAAAGTTCGCAAATACAAGCCAAATGGAAATAGGAAACTAGTACTGGATAGGATGGAGTCTTCGACTAGGTCTTCGGCTCCAGATAAAGTGCTCCTCGAGAACACTGCAATACTCAGTCTGACCCGAGCGAAATGAGAAAAACACAAAACACTCTAGTCAGGTCTAAACATTCTAATGTGATTAGATCTAAACTCAAATGCAAATAACTCAAGAGATGTTACGGTATTTTTCATCTCTTAAGGATCCGTTAAACTATCTATATATAATATAAATGCGCTATTATATGTAATGTCTATCAGTAATATAAAATATTAAAATAGTGTTAAGGCTTTACATTGATCCCCCTTAACACATTTTTAAACAATGTGGTCTATACAGGTCCTGTAACACCAGTAGAACGTCAGTAGCCAGTGAGTCCCATATAGGCACATGTTAAATAGGAACTCGTAATGGTCGCGCATAAGGATAAAACGTATGACAAGGCACATGAGGCAATGCGCAAGGTAGGATACTACCAGTTTGCCTGATCTGGACCGGTGGTAACCCCTAACGGCCCACCGCAACACAACACTTCCAAAATCAAGGGTGATCACCAAATAACAAAAATAGAATACACGAAGAAGTGTGTCTGCTAGAGGTAGCTAGCCTCAATGGCCCGGCACGGCTCCTGTTTTAGTCATTTCAAACTTGACACAAGTGTCGGTCATCCATTATCGTTCACTTTCTTCAATCCAGCAAACGTACACCAAAACAACCACTTCATTTTGTATCATCACTTCACGAACATAGTTATCAAAGTGGTTCCAGTATCGACAGAGAATGTGTTCATAACTGGCTCCGGTCTCTTTGGCAACTAACGTCATTCAATTTTATTTTTCATTGATTAATTTCGAATAGATCAAACCATAATTGTATATCAACTTCCTTATTCAAACTTGAACTATCAAATATTCCACTTTGAAATATTAACAATATTTTGTCATTTACTTAACTTTGTGTCTAATTCCAAAGCCCCAAATCAATAAAATATTGTAATTTTCTTTTATAAAATTTACAATTTCCAAATGTTTAATATTTCACTTAAGTTCACTTTCAAATTTCATAATTTTACTTCATTTACTAAATTGTTTTTGTCAACTAAATTTTTATCCAAAATTTACAATTTTGAAATTTATTTCCTTAAATATTTAGGCTAACATTTTTTTTTCAATAAGAGGTTCAACAATGGTTATTTCAATAAGTTTAAATAAAATTTAAATCACTTAATATTTCATTCATCAATTTAAATCAAATTTTCATGTATATAATTTAAACCAAAGTTTAATCTTCGAAATTTGAAACAATTCTATTTTTTTTTTCAAAATGAGAATTTAAAATTTGAAATACGTATAGTAAAATATAGTAGTTGTGAAAATTTCGTTGAAAAATTTAAATGTCGTCGGTCGCGCAATTTTCAGTGCAAAGCTATGCATAACAGTTTAAATTTTAGCGATTTTAAAATCTCTTCAAAACAAGTTCGGACAAACTTGAAAAATATTTTATTCGTCGACAGTAATCCAACGGCGAAATTCGTTTCGCGAAATCGGACGTTTTGACCTTCGTTTCACATCCGCATTTTTACGTTAAAGGGGTCCGTAACGCGTTTTTGAACGGAGCATGCAGACACTGCAAATTATATACCGTTGTGTCCGTATCGTCGCGTTGATTACCGAAATATATTCATTTGTTAGTTTCGGTGTTCGGTTTGCGCTGAAACCATGAAAAAGCTTGCACAGTTCATTTTTGAAATAGAGCCATTTGAGTTCGATGTGTCCCTTTTACGATCTTACATATCCTTCTAAATATTTTTGGTCTGCAAAAGATGTCTTTTTATTTTACTAAGCTATCTAAATAATTTTTTTTTGTTTTTTTGTTTTGGATGAACCATGCATTGCTTTTGGTTTATATACATACACGTTGGTTTGGTTTTGTTTTCCCATTACATTTGCATTTGCAGCAAGCTAAAACAATGGTGCATGCTAATTTCTTTCATGAGTTTGTATATTAAGCCTGAGCTTCCATGCTTCCATATGTTAATACACAAAACACACATCACATGCATACACCTTTAACACACGCATGCACACTAATACACTAACCTCACACACGTGTATACATATATCAATGTATTAAAAAACGCGCCTCAAGCGCGCCTCGAGGCGCGCCTCAAGGCGAGGCGGTGGCTGAAACGCCTGGAGGCGTGATTCAAAAGGCGGTTTCCCCCAAAGGCGTACGCCTCAGTGGTTTGAGGTGTGGAAAGCGTGAAAAAACGCACGCCTCAGACTGAGGCGTGCGTTTATATATTAAAAAAAAAACCCTAGCATACCTCGCTTAACTTCAGAGGTCGATTCGAGGTAAAAAATTTGAATTTTCAATTGCAAAATGAATCGAAATCGATTCCTGTTTGGAATCGAACTCGATTCCTTAACTGGAATTGAGTTCGATTCAGAATCGAGCTCGATTCCAGTTAAGGAATCGAGTTCGATTCCATAACTGGAATCGAGTTCGATTCCATAACTGGAATCGAGTTCGATTCCATAACTGGAATCGAGTTCGATTCCATAACTGGAATCGAGTTCGATTCCAGTTAAGGAATCGAGTTCGATTCCAATTAAGGAATCGAACTCGATTCCTGTGAAGGAATCGAACTCGATTCCAGAGGAATCGAGTTCGATTCCTCTCTGGAATCGAAAGAGAAAAGGGTTTTTTTTCTTGTTTTTTTTTTAATACATACTGCAGCAGTTTTATTTTATTTTTTATAACTCTCCAAGTATGGTTCACGTTTTGAGCTTACATTAGTGTTATGTGTGTGATAAAGTGGAGCTTACATCAGATTTTTGAAGACTTTGTTGCAGCAGTTTAAAAATGAGCAAACACTTGCAGCAGTTTAAAAATGAACAAACGCTTCATCTTTCCCTGAAAGGCTTACGCCTCAACGCGTCGAGGCTTACGCCTCGCCTCACGGACCCGAAAACGCCTCATGTACGCCTTTTGCGTTTTAAAACATTGACATATATACACTCACACATACATTTATATATACCGCACATGCAAACGCTACACACATATATATACCACACATGCACCGACAACACAACTTACGTGCAACTCACACATATAAGACACGCATGGGCTGTATATTTGTATTGTTATTATTTTCTTTTTCTTTTTTTCTCTTTTCAATATTTTTTTTTATTTCCAATATTTCTTGTGGTTTTTTTTTTTTTTTTAGTTACGCATGCCATTTATACACACTCTCATGCAAGCTAATCACACACCACTTCACACTGACATGCACACTCACACAACAAGTTCACACAAAACACACTCACAGTGGCTAATACCCACGCCCAAACATAGCATGCATATGTACATGCTGAGGGAAAGTGGCAAATTTATTTGCTTGGAAAGTGAATCAATGGTGAGAAATATATGTGTCTATTTCTTTTGCTTGCCCATGAATGGATGAATTGTGTTTTTACAAGAGGAAGCGGTAGATGTTTTTTCTGAGAGTAAATGATGGGAAGGAGAAAAGAAATCTAACAAGAGAGAAGGTTTCCTGTAAAGAGAAGTGGCTCCATTAGCCAGAGAGAAAGAAAAAAAGGAATAGTCTTTTGCTAGCAATGACAAAATGTCCCCATGCGTTACAAGAGAAAGAATGAAAAAAAAAAAATGTTTCCAAAGAAAATGAGTCGGCCTTGTTGCGTGTTACTGTGAAGTCATAAATGAAGAAATTTGTGTTTCCCCTTTTGTTTGTCGCAAGAAAAAAGAAAATTAAAAATCATTGAGTTGCATGCCCTGAATGAATTATAATAATAACGTGGCTTCCTTCCTTTGTCTCATTTTGCCGAGAATGGACATTGAGAGAGAAGAATAAGAAATGAGAAATGGGAAGAACTCACCTACCACAGTATGCAATATTTTAGATACGGACTAAGTTGAATTATTACCAAGTCATTTACTTTCTTTTAGCATGTGTATATAAATATACAACAAACACATTAAGAAGTTTAGGCATGAGTAACAACTCACATTCGGGTTCCGAGAGCTACACGGCGAGATAACGGACGACTACGAAAGTTAGCGAAGATGGAGTTGTCGCGGTTGCCGAAGTTCGATACGAAGGCCGTCGGAGCTTGGTGCGGACGCTGGAGCAGTCGGAGCTTGATTTGGAGATAGGGCGGAAGCAAGAGAAAGGGCGGATGGGTTCTGTGGGATGGTGGCTGTGAAACAAAGAGACGCCGCCAGCAAATGAGGGGAGCGGGGATGTTACTTCATGCATGCGTGGTCATTCTCTTTTTTTTTTTTTTTTTCCTTTGTTTTTTTTTTATACGGAACAAATTTTTTCTGAAGTAAGAAAATAATGAATGGAGAAGAGACAGTGAAAATGGAAGAAAGAGCGGATGGAGCTTGGAACTTATGTATTAGGGTGGTAGGGTGGTAGGTGAATTATTGTGGTTGACGTTGGCAGAAGAAATGATGCGTGCACGCCTCATTTATAAAATTAATGTCCTACATCACTCCTTCTTTAATGCTCAGTACTCTCATAGACAATTATTTGGATTTGTGGAGATTTTTTTTTTGTCTGTAACATTTGTAGGACACTTTATTTCAGTCCGATTTTATGTTCCACTTCTTTACGGGATCACCTATATGGAAATAACTGTCTACTCATTTATCTTTACGGACACAAAATATCAGTATAAATATACCATTGAAATCCAGACGTCGAGATGAACACAATGGCACACAGTTATCCGTGATTTGAACGTTTTATAAAAATTCTATTTTTATATTTAATTGCACTGAGTTTAATTAACGGTCATTTAAATTTAATAAATAACCAAAATTATACGGAACGAACTTATAACGTTTGATTACAAATTTGTTTTCAAATTCTTTGCATACAAATATTTATTTTTATTTTAAATTCAATAAACTTTGAATATATTCATTCTAATAACTAAATTTAATCGTTTTATTTTATTTGTTTGTTTGTTTCTAGGAGTTTATTGTTAAATAAATTTTTTTTTTTCGATTTGAAAACTCAGGTCGTTACAGGAAATGTGTTCCATTTACTTTTAATGTGTTTTGTTATTAAAATTGTTTCACATTGCATGCAAACACTGTTGATTTCCTACAAAGTTCTAGCTTCTAAATTCCATGTGTTCAGCAAAACATGATATTTGTAACTATCGTAATTACATAATAAATTTACATTGGAAAAACTTTAAACCACTCTATTATTACTGATTTACCTATTTCAGAATATCAGTACAGATCGTGAGAATTTTATATTATAGTAAATAAAAGTGTGCTGACGTTTATAGTCATATGAGCAGTAACTTTTTTGGATGATGGTTTCTCTTTGACCTGGGTTTGAGATAGCTTTGTTGGTTTCACAAACGAAGCATCCAAACTGCTCTTGCTATCCTTTTAGTTTCCCCTTCCGCATAAAGATCATGACTCAAAATACTTTTTCATTTCTTTCAACAGCTTTCTAGGAAGGTGAGTCAGTCACGGTGGATAATAGATGATGAAAGAATGGGAGAAGCTTCTGTTGAGGTTTGAAACAGTAATAAGTCTTAGGCCACACATACGTGTACATACTTCATATTGATGTGCAGTTTGCGTTATAAGACTTCAATAATTTTAGGAGATAGTTGGGAGAAGTGCACTCTCTGTTTGCAAAGGTGACAGCTACAAATTTCATGCTGCAGGGAGAGAAGATATTGATGTATTTCTTCATTTAACCTCTATTTGTATATAACAAGGAATTTCAAATTCATAAACTTATCTTTTTCAGGTTCGTATGTTAGGATCCGGTCGTCCATTTCTTATTGAAGTTGTGAATGCCCGCTGCCTTCCAGCGATGGTTGATATTCAACTAATTGAAGACACAATAAACAGAGAGAACAAACAATATGTACGGTATACATCAGTAGGTTATATGAATGTATTTATATTTATGTTGTATGTGACTTTACACATGCACGCTCTCACTCACACAGTCAGCTCAAATCCCCCCCCCCCCCACCCACCCCCCCCCCACCAAAAAAATAAAATCCCCTCCTCTCATCTCCATGTGTGTGTGGCGGCAAACTCAAATATTACTACAGTAGAGTTCTGCCTCATACATCTTATAGCGTGATCTTTTTATATAGCATTATATACAATTTTTATATACTATTTACTGTTACAAAGTATGTTGTGTGTGTTTGTCATGCATCACGATGTTTTTTTGTGTTCATCGACAGGTTAGGGTGAGAAAACTTAAACTGGTTGGTACCGAAATATGGAATTTGATGCGGGAAGGGGAGGCAGAGAAGCAGGTAAAAATAGCCATTTTGAATATGATTTTTTTGCTAATCCATAACTTTTAACCCAAATCAGTTAAATAACAGCTCATTTGTTTATTCAGAAACAATATGCTGCTGTTGTGTGGATTTCAAATCCTTTGACTGAGGAGAATTCGAGTTATATTTCTTCCCTCAAAGATATGGTAAATTACCTTTGTACTAACTTAGACCCATTAAAAAGAAGTATCTTAACACTGTTAAAAGTTGTTAACTCATTGATTGATTAATGCATGACTGTGTTGTCTGCTGATGGAATTGGAGATTCTTAAGGCATTCAGTAACATTACTTGAAAAAAAAAAAAAAAAAAAAAAAAGAGTTTACTTGATGATACTGTATTTTCACATGTTCCTATTTTCTACCTACACAGTGAGCAATTAAAAAAGTGCTAAAAAAATAAATCATATATAGGCTTTACTATCATAACAGCTTACACTTTTTGTGACAGGATAATTAATTTAAACTTTAAATATTACAGGAAAACATGATATGTATTTCAGGAAAATAAAATCAGTTTTCATATCACATAAGTACCAAACACTAAAAGGTTTTATTGAGATATGCAAACATTTGATCAGCTTAAAAAGGTATTATTACGTAAACAAGTTGCATTTCTCACGACACAGTTTTCACCTGTACACAAGAATTTGATGAAATCCTGAAAAATACGAATGCCATTCAGTAAATTACCCAGAACATTCTCTAACCCTTTACATTGATAACCATTATACTGCACATTGCCTGTTAAAATTCTGTAGAAGAATCTTTAGGAGATGGGGTCTCTAATTTCATTTATTTTCAGTCTTCTTATAATATTTTAAATCAGTTACACGTGAATACTCCCCTAGGAAATCACCATGTGGCACATGAGTATTGGTAGTACTTTACTGTTATTCTTGTATACATGTCACACTCATGCATCGACAAGTAGAGTCTACTAAACATACAGTTGTGAACACGAGAGTAGAATTGAGTTCGGGCCATAACATTTTGCATGATGCTTATATACAGTTTTGTTATCGGCATTAATGTCGATGCTTATAAATCATGTATATTATATTATCATCTATTATTATTACCTCACATAACTGATTTTAATTATTTCTTTTACATCTTTTGAAGGAAATCTCACAAAAGACGCCCATCAGAGTACTTCATCGTAGAAGTCCTTTAGAGCGCAAGAAGGTCATACATTGGTAATTACGAAGGGAACACACACACGTGCGCGTTCGTGTGTGTATTTATATATCTCGTCCATTTAATCCTACATGTTTGATTTCGTTGGAATCTTATTTTTTGTTCTCTTTTCACAACAGGATGAAGGTTGAGCAAATCCATGATAGCTCTCAATATTTTCTATTGCATCTTTGTACTCAGGTAGGTATCTTACATGCTGCTCTGGCGCTGTTGGATGTTCATAGACGTTAATGAGCACTGCTTAGTTTTTTTATTCGAAGCTCGATTTTCTCTATCAGTTTGTTTAACACATATGATGTTTTTTTGTTGTTGTTGTTGGTACATTTCATTTTTACTAGACATATTTGACTATCAATGTGTTTTGATATTCCTATTAGAAGTTGGAACTTTCAGTGCTAGACTGCTAGTATATTTCTACGCCACTTCTGTGCATAGTGTTGTGTCAACCCGTACTGCATTGTGCTATCGATGCATCTCCAACAGCCAGTGGAGGCTCAGTCCCATGATTATCATATTCAGGCACTTGTCTGTATTAATCATCCAGCAGTGCAATGATCCATGCAAGTTGGTTGTTTTTGAAGTTTTATTGTAAGGGTTGAAAGAGTTGCTTGTATTAATCGTCTAACAGTTCCATGCTTTTAGCGAACAAAATTTTGAAACAGTTATGCAATAAGTCAGTGAAGATATAACCTATGTTGTCAGGGGTGCCGCCGAGTGCTGATTATGCTTTGCAATCTTAACGTCCCGCCTTCTTATAATAGCGCTTTTTTCAATTTTTGTCGAAGACGTCGTTTGGGCGCTAAACTTTTCTTGGGACTCTAAAAAGTAGGGTTTTTTTTAATACAACTTTATTTTTTACTTGGCTGGATTAAATAGGTTTAGAATAAATTTATCTGGATGCTTTATTTACTTATTATAGATCGTTGTATTTCAAGAATTTAAAAGCTTGAATCTTTTTTCTGTACCTTTTTAAAATATACAAATAATCAAATATAATAAATGATAATGATTCTTCTTTGTATATGAGAATGTTACTATTCAGTTTATTGCTTCTTTGAAATTTGGTTTTACCAATTTCTTGTTTCTTTATATTTTAACTGTATTCGCCTTTTAAATGTTATTTTAAATAATTTCTTAATTATATACGAAATAACCATTTATAAATTGAAAATTGTATTATTCACTGGTATTGTACTGAGTTTTTTTAATTTAGAATTGTTTGGTTTACAAATATTCAGTTATTATTAAACATAAATTCTACTAATATAAATTTTGTTGCTTCTATTAATTATAAAAATACTTGATCCATTATTAAAATTATTGATAAAACATTTGCACAAGTATTCACACACACACACACATATATGGGGGGGGGGATGTGTGTGTGTGTGTGTGTGTATATATATATATATATATATATATATATATATATATATATATATAATTACATTTGTATATGGGAAAGTCTATTCAAACACACAAGATAGACACAACCGGTGACACAATGAATTTTCACTATTGGATTACCCTCGATTTCCGCCTCTCAGATGTATGAACACACACACACACACAAATATATATGTATATATATTTATATATATACACACACATACATACATATACATGCACACACACACACACACACACACACACACACACACACACACATATATATATATATATATATATATATAGTAATTATTTAATCTGAATATTATTTTGCGCAAAATGCATGTGAATCACATATTTTCGTTCAGGCTTCGCCTGGACTCTGAAGCCAATCTTAGTGTCCGGGGATCCTCTCTGCCATGAACAACATAGGAAATAACAAATATGCAATGTACTATCATTAGGAATTACAAGTCCACTTATATTACTTTCTGGAGTGTAATTTCTGTTGACGGTCTAAACTCATTTTATGAAAATGTTAGTATTAGATAGTGTAAGTTGTATTACAGCTCAAAGCTATCAGAAAAGGAACCGATGCTTTGCTTGATAATCGAAGTTTATTTCATTACATGCGAACTCTTTATAGCTTTTGAACAATTTGGTAAACTGAGTACGTAGTTTACAATTTCTTTGAAGTTCTATTTTTATTTTGTTTCTACCAAAAAATATTCCGAACCCGGGTTACCTTCTGGTTCTCAATGTGGAATGTAGTTCAGATAAAAAGTATGCCGAGTGTTACTTTGGATAGTCCTAGTTAATGTTCTTCTTTGATTCACATCTGCAATACATCACCAAATTTTATGCAGTTTGTCATTTGCGTGCTCCACTGTTATTTTGTCACCAGAAGAAATGATTGTTCTATATTATGTTTTTGAGTTGGCAATAATTGTAATTTAGTTCTATTAGTTTAACTTCGAATTAACTTCAGGGTTAATGTTACTTTCACATGGTTAAAACTGGAGGTCTTGGTTGGTTAATCAAATAAGTATGAGTAGAATATTGTCAAAATTTTTTCTGCTGCCAGCTTGAGTTATATAAGGGAACAATTTTAGCTTTCAAGACATGCTTAAAAATTGCATCTGGAATAAGTTATGTCAATTTAGCTTACGAGACATGCTTAAAAATTGTGTTCGGAATAAGTTTGGTCAACTAGCATCGTTTTATAGCTAGTTTATATTTGTAAACGATACTTGATTTAACATAAATTGGTATCAAGGGATTAACTTCCTAGTTTACAACTTAAATTGTCTACGTACTAACTTTTCTAATTATCTACGCATCACAAAGTATGTATGCGAAACCTTCACACACTCTTTTGCTTGATGACATGCACCGTGTTCCTATATTTTCTTCTTTTGGAAATCAATTGGAGAACAGTAATTTCAAACTGTTGATAGAACATGGTTGTCTGATGCTCTTGTGGTTATTGGTTGATTATATGTTTGGCATGTACGCAGGCTGGTACATATATCAAAGAGTTTGTTCATGGAGACCTCGGACGGACTCATCCAAGGTATTAATTGCATGAATTAATTTACCTGCTTTTGTCATATGCATCATGAATACGAGAACCATTCATCGGCCAATTTTTTCTTCATTTAAACTTGTTAACCAATTCTACTTCGAGTTTTCTACCGTACAACTGCTTTTAGTTTGTAGATTTATTTATTTTATTGTTTTAAGTTTCACATCCTAGGCAATCCTATACCGTATGTCGCATGCTTGAAATTATTATTAGGGAGCATTTGTACTGGCCTCACTCTTTTTGTTATTTTTTGCCTTGCAGCATTGGTTCAATTTTAGGATGTAGAGCTGAAATCTTGCAACTTGACGTCACAGATGTGAAGATGGATTCCTTTGATTAATACATAGGCGGGTAGGCAATAAGCTAGCAATTTTACTTGTAAAAGCTTATTGTGTTGATCAGGCATCAAATCCTAGCTTTTGGAATTCTGTCAAAAATGCCTATTTATTTAAATTTTGAATTATTTAAGAAGTTTGTTCCCATTTCCCCTTTTACTGTTGGGAATTTATTTTTGTACAACAGTGAAACTATAAATATCATTCATGCTGTAGCAGATAATTTTGTGTTTCCAGAGGTCTGTAAGAGCATTCGGGCCGATAAGCTAACGGTTTTACTTGTAAAGCTTATTTGTGTTCATAGGCATCAAATGTCAGCTGTTAAAGTCCCGATTGAATTGCATTTTTATTTGCTTTGTTGATTACATAAAATTTTGTTTTTTTTTCGCTGTGAATTTATGTGCAATGGTGAGGAGCCTATCGCTCCTGCTGTCTTGAATAAATGTTTATTTATCTGTTGTGGATTATTCGTTTATTCCTGCTAATTTTGAATGAGTTAAGTCGATTATTCATCGTGAATTTGTTTGTTCACTTGTGCTTGTTGCTAGTTCTATAGAGATACCCCTAACGGAGGTACTTGCGAGCTTGCAGAATGCGTTACTAGGGTATTAGCAAGCATTTAGCTAGTATTAGGGATTTGCTTGAGATTCATGATTTCAGCCGAGTCTTAATTTGGAATTTCGTGCATGCTTTTATTTCCACGTTGCATGGTTTGATACATTAACTTTGAACGCTTTAATAAACTAATTTCTTCTGTAGAATTATGGCTTCGAAAAATAATTTAATTCTTTATGAAGGTTTTGTTAAACTTAATTTAATGTGAACTATATATTATATAAAGTATCATATGTTGAGCTTAATATTGTATATAATAGAATATGAATTAAATATATCTAAAAAACTTGTGTGGATATAAAAATTTATCATTCGACTGAAGAGGGATTTACAAAAAAGGGATTCAAATCCCTTGGTGTAATTACATATGTCGTACATGAATATCAAATTTTATACACGTTTGGTTTTGTGTTACCCTTTTGCGCACACAAGCAATTAACAGCAATTAGGTAACTATGTTTTTGGTTTTATATTTTTTTTCTAATCCAAAAGGGAGATAATAGACTATCTCCAGTGGTATACAAACCAGTTACAATAGACGGATCACACGTTACTACAACCCAAAAACGCACAACAAAATGAACAGCACAAACACAAAACAGTCAAAGTGGTAGTACATACAACCCTGTTCACACCAATAAAAACAAACCACCGAAGATGAAGAAAGAGACAATAGTCAACGAGCATCTACAAGGCCAGCATCAACAAGACAGAGCACGCAGCAAGACAGAAACTCCCAAATTAGGACCCAACAAGCAAGCCACGACAACATCTGAAGAGACCAGCAGCAGCCAAGCCTCCCAAGTCCTAGCTTGAAGAAAAAACCGCACCCAACCCCCTCCTTCGGAAGAGGCCCACGGAAAATAGAGAAGTCCTTATCCAATGTCAACGACCGAATTCTGAGGTTGCCAATAAAATAGCGACCTTTGAACGCTAAGAAGATACGATCCTACGAATGATGGACGACGCCACCATAGGGGATTCATTAAAAGTCGCATTATTTCGTGCACACCAAAAATGCCAACAGACGAGACATGGAATCAAACGAAATGGGGTGGAACGGAGGTCCTTACCGGACCTCCCGTTCCACCAGATATGTAGACAAAAAACCAGCGGTCTCCGACAGTCACACCAACTCTTCGAAGAAAGCCCAAACCGCACGAGCATAATTGCTGTGTAGAAAAAAAAAATGCTTAGACGACTCCAATTCCCCAGACCTGCAACATTTGCACCGGGATACAAAGGGATACCTGTTCTCATGATGTTAACATCGAGAGGGAGCCCATCATGCAGAACCTTTCACATGAAAAGAGAAAACTTGGGGTATCCCACCATCCCTAATGAAAGAGAAATCCGCAATTTTAGGCGCTAGAGTCCTAGCAAAATTCCAAGCCTTCCTGAGAGAGAAGGAAGACCCATTCCAGCCAACTCCCTGACCGTGAGAATTCGAGAAAGCCTTGACTAGTTTCATCCATTTTCACGTCTCACTTGCGTAAGACAGGGTCCCAGTGAAATCAGAAATCAAAAGACGATGATACTTTGCGTGAAGAAACAATGCCCAAAGCGAGTTGTTAAGATGAAACCGAACCCAAAGCTTACAAGCGTAAGCCACACAAACATCTCGAGGATTGAGCACCCCCAAACCACCCTTGCGTTTGGGACGACAAATGATATCCAGGAAATCCAATGGTGGTTGTTCGCGTCGTCCTTTTCCCCCAGAGAAAGGATGACGGTAATGAGCGGTAGGTACGGAAGAAGAAAGTAGGAGTCATAGACGCGAAAACATGAGAACCAATAAAGTCGAGGGCGAACTTGATGAACACAAGTCTACCAATTTGATATAAAAGAGAGGAATTCCATTTCAAAATCTTCCCTCTAGCTTTGTTAGCAAAAGGATCGAAAAACGAATTGAGCTTGTGACCACGGTAAAAGACAATTCCATGATACGACAAAGTAAGAGAGGTAAACCTGAAATCGGAAAAGGATTCAATCAAAGAAATCCTCTCAGGTTCCATCGCTTTATCGGTAATGAAGCAACTCTTCGACGCGTTGACGAGTTGCCCCGAACAACGCTCGAGAAATGAAGGAAAGCCAGAATTCGTCGAATGGAATGACGATTCCTATTAGTGAAGATGATAATGTCATTAGCAAAAGATAACGACGAAATTACAGGACAACCGGATGGAATATCAAAACGTTGGATCTGACCAGCTACCGTGAGAGAGTGCAACCCACAAACGAAGGCTTCTACAGTCATAGCGAAAAGGGTAGGAGAAAAAGGGCTGTGTAACAACCCGTATTTTCAATAACCTGTAATAACATAAATCGAGGCAGAATTTAATTCTAAAATGGGAATCAAGGGAAACGGGCTATGCCATTGCGTTCGTCTCGGAAAAATACGCGAAATAGAGTCCGAGTTTTCGAAAATCGGAGTCCGTATGACCAAGATATGGCCTCGCGAAGTTTCACGAAAATTCCCAAATTAAAGTATACTTAATTAAGTGAAATGGGTTGTGTAGATATATATATATATTGATATATATATATATATATATATAATTGAAAATTTAATAAATAAATATGCAAAAATGCTCAAAACAGCGAATTGGGAGAGGGGAATAACCGAACCGGCCGATTTTTGAAGTCGACCCGAGCCCGCTGGGTCGACTAGGGGTTAATCCAGGGTGTTTGGCTGTCAACCCGTGGGCCGATTCGCTCAAGTGCAGATTTTGCATTTGAATGGTTCTCATGGTCCATCTTTAATCTAAAGGCCCTAGATGGTTCCTACACTTGACTTCTTCCCCAAGACATGCTTTGATGGCTTGGATTAAATCTAGGGTTAATCCTATGGCCTAAAACACTTGCCTAATCTATAAATAAGACCCTAA
Organism: Allium sativum; assembly: GCA_030737875.1. Taxonomy (NCBI): domain Eukaryota; kingdom Viridiplantae; phylum Streptophyta; class Magnoliopsida; order Asparagales; family Amaryllidaceae; genus Allium; species Allium sativum. The sequence continues at coordinate 634,911,321 of CM060918.1, forward strand.
CCTACCCTAATTCATTCATAATTAAACCTAGTGACTAAACTATGGCAAAATGCTAGCTCTCATGGCCTCCACTAATTTTATGAAGAGGGTTGCATACTAATCACTCTCTAATCAACTTCTAATCCCTTCTTAGCATCTTAATCTTCTTCATTTGGTGTTCAAAGTTGCTAGTTGTGAGTTTCTATCACTTTGATGATCTTTTGGTAAACTAATTAGATGAGATGTGATGAGATTTATGGTTTTGTATGTGGGTTAATGAGCTTTGAATCATATGATATGATGTTAGCATTAATCTTATGTTTATGCATGTTGAGTATGTAAGCTTATGCAAGTTTAATATGATGTATGTTATGTTTGCATGATGCTAAATATGCAAGTTGTGGGCTATGTAATCATATGCATGTTATGCAAGTTCATGGTAATATGCTATGCAAGTTACATGTATGTAAATATGCAAGTTACATGTTTGTTAATATGCAAGTTACATGTATGTAAATATGCAAGTTACATGTTTGTTAATATGCAAGTTACATGTTTGTTAATATGCAAGTTACATGTATGTAAATATGCAAGTTACATGTTTCTTTATATGCAAGTTACATGTTTGTTAATATGCGAGTTACATGTATGTAAATATGCAAGTTACATGTTTATTAATATGCAAGTTCATGATGACACATTATGCAAGTCTATAAGCTAATATGCAAGTTTGTTATGCAAAATGAATATGTAAGTTATGTGACATATTATATGCAAGTTATGTGACATGTTATGCAAGTTCATATGCAAGTTATGTGTTTGTTAATATGCAAGATGGCACCTTTGAAACATGTTCATTCATATGCAAGTTGACACCTTTTATATGTGTTATATCATGAACGAAATTACGTGGGAACGATGGGGTAATTAAATGCATAAGTTAATAAGATTGTGTGAAATTAATATAATTATGCATAACACAAAATAAATAAACATAGTATGGGAATTTGCCTATTTGGTTAGGTGTACCCATACTATGTGTTGGGAATTTACCTATTGAGTTAGGTCTACCCCATGGGAATTTACCTATTAAGTTAGGTCTACCCATGTTAAGAAAACTTGATTAATTAGGGATAATTAATATAAAATTATGAGGGTGATTAATTAGGAGTAATTAATTGACTAAGACACGAGGTTGGACTCAGTTGTAGCGTAAAACTGCCCGGACCCAACCGGCTTAACCAGTTGCTACAAATGTTAGCCCAATGTGAGAGGTCTTAGGCACAAACTAAATACGTAATTAATGTAAAGACACGAGGTTAGACTCTGTTATGACATAAGGCTGCCCGGACCCAACCGGCTTAACCAGCGGTCATAAAAGACAGTCTAATGTGAGAGGTCTTTACAAAGGTTACGTTCTTAATTAATTAATTAAGAAACACTTAACCACATTAGCATGTAGAGGGACATGAGGGGTTAAGTGGGTGCCTCGGGTGGCATGAGAAAATCTAGTGGTTGCCTTGGGTGGCAATAGAAAATACGATTAGAATACTTAACCAAAATGGAACATGTAATTAAAACATGATTAAAGGGTTAAGTGGGATATACTAGAAAAAGGGACAAGCTTAGGTGGGTAGCTTGTGGAGGCCCATTTCAACCAGTAACCCATACGTATCTTTGTGGGCTCGACCCATGTCGAGGACGGGACACGCATACTGGGCTTGACTGTAAGAGGCAAACGGGTTAGCGGTGGCAACGCAAGTCCAACGGGCTTCATATGCGTGAGTGGGCCCGGGCTGGTAGGTAAGCCGTTGTTGCATCGAGTAGATATAAGCCGTGCACCTTTAGTTTCATCAGGTTGCCACATTGGGGAATGATACATCCCACGGTGGGGCCAGCACGGGTATCTACGTTAGGGAGCCGATCGAATGGGAAGTAGTGTGTACACCTAGTGGATTGTAGGGCCCCGTGGCGCCTACTTGGTCACCTAGGGGTACGCAGGTACTAATTAGTAAATTTTATAAGTCCTTGGGTGGGATCAACCTTTAAGTTAGGAACGACTGGTGTGGTGCAGTTTAGTAATTTACCTTAGGGAGGGTAGATGCGTCTTTATCCTTTATCTTCGTTTAGTTGACTGCTTAGGGTAGCCATTCATCCCTATATGTTACCGTATATCAGTTTATGTCTTCTCTGGTTACTTTAACGATTGTATTGTTAAAGTTATAGGACTCGCTCAGACTTATGTCTGACCCTGTTGTTTTTATCTTTTTCCCAACCCTCAGGTCCTACGGTGGATCCTAGCAGTAGTGGAGCTTGATCGGATTGCTGTTCCAGTCTTTAGGAGCTTGGATAGATGTAAAGCTCCAGTTATCCAGTTATCTTTTCTTTTGTTTGGCTATTGTATGAGAGTGGGATTATGTACTTCTTTATTTTGATGGATATTGTACTTGACCTTTATTGTGGTTTTATGATGTAACCAGACATGTTTTACTTCCGCTGTTATGAGATGATGTTTTAAAATTTCAAGTACTATTTATATCTGTCTTGTTGTAATTTTTCTGTTCTATATTCACTAAAATACTCCACCGATGCTATGGCATTCCCTTAGTGAGTGATCATAGCGGGAGTGGGGTGTTACACGTGGTATCAGAGCTTAAGGTTACCAGAACAGATAAAATTTTTGAGAAAAACTACTTTCTAAGAGTATTTTCGAAGAAAGTATTTTTAAAAGCATGTCTTCTAAGAGAAAAAGTTTTTGAAAAAGAAAAGCATAATCCCCAATAGCCATATCTTTATCTTTCGGAATCTCCTTTTTGAATCTTTCCTCTTTCGTTTCAGCATGGCTGAAGATCTTAACATCCCGGAGGGTTTAGTTATACCACTATGGTATAGGAGGTTGCAAGAGGCTAGGGCCGCGGCTGCGGGTCCGGCCAATGCTACTACACCAGAGACAACCGCTCCTCCTCCTCAGCCTAGAGTGGATAATTTTGCTAAGGTTTGCAAGGAGTTCAAGGCTATAGGAGGAAAACCTTTTCTTGGTTCAGAGACTTTCGTAGAGGCTAGAGATTGGCTTAAGGAAGTGGAAGAGTTGCTAGATATCTTTGAAGTGGAAGAGGGAAAGAAAGTCAAGTTGGCGGCTTGGTTAATGAAGGGAGAGGCCTCATTCTGGTGGGAGGTCACTAATGGAGAACGCCCTGTTGACTCTTGGGCAGATTTTAAGCAAAGGTTTGGGGCTAAGTTTCTCTCAAGGGCGGAAGAGAATCTGTTTATGGAGAAGTTCTTGAATTTGAAGCAAGGGAATCTCACGGTGAAAGAATATGTCAACAAATTCAATCAATTAGCAAGGTTTGGCATAGAGTTGGTGAATACACCGGAGAAGAAGGCTTTGAGGTTCGTTAGAGGCTTGAACGAACCATTGCAAGGAATAGCTATGACTCACATTCCTATGGGGGCCACTTTTGAGAAGCTTGTCTACATGGCACTTATGCATGAGGATGATAAGAATTCTAAGGCACCAGAGAAAAAGGGGGATCAGAAGAAACCGCAACAGCAACAACAAGGCAAGGGCGGAAAAGGCAATGGTGACAAAAAGAAGACGAAGAAGAAGTGCTTCAATTGTGGAACACCAGGACACCTTAGTAAGGATTGTCGCAAAAAGAAGAAGACCGGTTGCTTTCATTGTGGTGAAGCAGGGCATCTTGTGAAAAACTGCCCAAAGAAGGGGCAGAAGACGGGGTCTACCTCAGGAGGCCAGGTGCAAGCTCTTATAGCACCACCTCAGTCAGGGGGGCAAGTTCAGGTTCTCTCAGTTCCACCGATTCAGCAGAGAGGTAGAACTATTTCCGTTGAAAGTCTGGTTTTTCTGTTTGATCATCCAGTTCGTACTTTGTTTGACTCTGGCGCATCGCATTCTTTTATCTCATCATCGTTAGTTGAGTCACTGCACTTAGACACCAGTCTAGTTGATGATCCCTTGGTTGTCTCAAACCCAATTGGGGGCTCCATATATCTGTCTATGATATGTTTGGGTTTGAAGATTTCTATACTTAGCGTTGAGTTTAGATGTGATGCTTTTGTATTGGGCTTCACGGGCTATGGGTTGATCTTGGGCATGGACTGGTTATCCAGTAATGGTGCCGTTCTTGATTGCGAAAGGAGAGTTGTCAGGCTCATGACCCGCTTGGGTAACACTCTCGAGATCTCTTGCAATCCCATGGAATCTGTTTTGCTAAGTTATCTTGAATCGCTCGATGCTTCGGTCGAGAGTTTGTGTTCTGTCAGAGTAGTCCGGGAATATCCGGATGTGTTTGAAGAAGTAAAGGGTTTGCCTCCGAAGCGGGAGATAGATTTCCGAATTTATTTGGTGGATAATGCCAAACCAGTGTCTTTGCCAGTACGCCACATGGCTCCTCGTGAGAGAAGAGAACTTCATAAGCAAGTAGGGGAGTTGCTTGAGAAGGGGTTCATAAGGCGAAGTATATCGGAGTGGGGAGCTCCAGTAGTGTTTGCCACGAAGGCGGATGGGTCCCTCAGACTTTGTGTGGATTATAGAGAACTTAATAAGCTCACGAAGAAGAATAGACACCCATTACCGAGGATAGATGATCTCTTTGATCAGTTGGTTGGCGCGTCAGTATTTTCGCAGATGGACTTAGCTACAGGGTTTCATCAGTTAAGAGTGGCGGAGGACAGTATAGAGAAGACTGCTTTCCGGACTCCGGATGGTTTTTATGAGTGGCTAGTGATGCCATTTGGGTTGACAAACGCCCCCGCATACTTTGTTGATCTCATGAGTAGAGTGTTCAGAGAGTATCTGAATAAGTTTGTAGTAGTTTTTGTGGATGACATCTTGGTCTTTTCCAAGAATGAAGAAGAGCATGCCTTACATCTCAAGGAAGTGTTGGAGACTCTTCGAGCGCATAGTCTTAAAGCTAAATTCTCTAAATGCCATTTTTGGAGAAGAGAAGTGCGATTCTTAGGGCATGTGGTCTCTAAGGAAGGGATAGCTGTGGATCCCGCAAAGATAGTATCTATCCAGGATTGGAAAGTTCCTAGAAATGCTACCGAGGTAAGAAGTTTCTTGGGGTTGGCAGGATATTATAGGAAGTTCATCAAAGACTTCGCGAAGATATCAGCCCCATTAACCCGCTTGACGAAAAAGAATCTGGTTTTCTCGTGGGATGTAGATTGTGATGATGCTTTCCGACGGTTAAAGAGAGCTTTGACCACCGCTCCAGTTTTAGTGCTCCCGGATGGGAGTAAGCCGTTTGTTGTTTATACCGATGCTTGTGGAACAGGATTAGGCGCAGTCTTGATGCAGGAGGGAAGGGTAATAGCCTATGGAGGGAGACAATTGAGAGTGCATGAGAAGAATTACCCTACCCATGATCTAGAGTTGGCCGCGATTGTTTTCGCACTTAAGTCTTGGCGCCATTATCTTCTTGGTGAGAGATTCGAGTTGTTCACCGACCATAAATCATTGAAGTACTTATTCTCTCAGAAGGATTTAAACTTAAGACAGCAAAGGTGGATGGAGTTCTTAGCATCCTATGATTTCGAGATAGCGTATACCCCTGGTAAGGGTAACGTGGTGGCAGACGCCTTAAGTAGAAAAAGGCTATCTTTGAGTCCATTGTTCGTGGAACGACGAAGCTTGGAGTTTCTTTCTTTATTTGACTTCAGACCTTCTGTTGATTTTGTACCTGGTTTGTTGGCATCCTTGGAGGTTAGACCTACTCTTTTGAGACGGATTGGCGAGGCTCAGCGAGACGACCCACAGTTGGTTGTGTTGGTAGAGAAGCTTATAAGAGGGGAGTCATCCAGCCATTTGGGTAGATACACCATAGATGATAAGGGATGGTTGCATAGAGACGGTAGACTTTGTGTACCGCAAGATGAGGGTTTGAAGAAGGCTATTTTGGATGATGCACATCGTTCAAGAATGACTATTCATCCCGGTGGAGACAAAATGTACCAAGACATGAAGAGAGTTTTTTTCTGGGCCGGTATGAAGAAAGATGTGGCCGAGTATGTGGCTAGATGCTTAGTGTGCCAACAAGTTAAAGTGGAGCAAAGGAAACCCGGTGGGTTGCTACACCCATTGGAAGTTCCACAGTGGAAGTGGGATAGTGTCTCGATGGATTTCATCGACGGGTTACCGAGATCGAGGAAGGGCAATACGGGAATTTGGGTTGTGGTAGACAGACTTACCAAGAGTGCCCATTTTATACCCGTAAAGAGTAAGAGGACCGCTCCATGGCTTGCTTCAGTCTATGTTAGAGAGATTGTTAGATTGCATGGCGTACCATCCAGCATTGTGAGTGATCGAGATCCTATTTTCACTAGTGAGTTTTGGAGAAGTTTGCAAGAGGCGGTAGGGACTCAGTTGTGTTTGAGCACCGCATATCATCCTCAGACGGACGGTCAGACTGAGAGGGTGAACCGTATCTTAGAAGATCTTTTGAGGCTTTGTATCTTGGATTTTGGAGGTACATGGGAAGAACATCTTCCTTTGGTGGAGTTCGCATATAATAACAGCTTTCAGTCCAGTATTGGTATGGCTCCTTTCGAAGCTCTTTATGGAAGGCCTTGTCGATCTCCTACATGTTGGTGGGAATCTACGGATAAGATCTTGCTTGGGCCGGATATGGTTAGAGAGACTTCAGAGAAGATTGATTTAATTCGAAAAAGGATGAAAGCAGCGCAAGATAGACAGAAATCTTATGCGGATCGGAGAAGGACGGATCTTGAGTTTGAGGTTGGGGACATGGTTTTTGTCAAAGTATCTCCATTGAGAAATGTTGTTCGCTTTGGGTCCGTAGGGAAGTTAGCACCGAGATTTGTTGGGCCGTTTCCTATTAAGGAAAGGATTGGACGGATGGCATATAGGGTGGAGTTGCCCGACAGACTTAGTGGTGTTCATGATGTATTCCATGTATCACATTTGAGGAAGTGCTTACATGAGACCGCGGAGGTGGTAGAGCCGAGCTTGCTTAGAGATGTAGAGGTAGAGCGTGATGCGACGATTCGACGAGCTCCTACTCGCATCCTTGGGTCAGAAACTAGGAAGTTGAGGAACAGAGAAGTTCAGCTAGTTAAAGTGCAATGGGGAGATGACGAAAGCAATGCTACTTGGGAGACGGAAGCAAAGATGCGTTCTTTGTATCCATTTCTTTTTGAGAGTATGTCTTTTAACTTCTCCTTTATTGCTTGTCTAGTACTTATCTTATCTTTAGTATATCCTCTCGCTAATACCTATGACCTTTAGATAGGGTAAAACCTATGGTTGAAACATGTGTTTGAAACATGTTATGGTTGATGGATGCATATGGATGCAATTGTTTGCTAGTGGTTGCTCGTGGATGCATATACACACACATTAGGCACTAGATCGGCTCAGTCACTTCATGTTGCATATTGCATAAATGGATGTGGTAGTTAGATTGATGGATGTATCATGGCTGTGTTATCATATGGATGATGCATTTTTGTGTATGGTTGTGCACGCATGTAGAAATTTGTATGTGTCAATAGGGTTTCGCATACATATTGGATGCATGGCACTATCATGGTTTGCATTAAGGAGGTTTACTGTATCAGTAACCGCCTGATTTTCGCATTAGGTAAGTACATATACACACACTTTTGCATATATCCATCCAGCATTTAGAATCTTGTAAGGACAATGATTGCTCGTGGATGATGCTTTGAGTAGATGGATGATTGGATGGTAGGATACGTTCTTCCTAACTTGAAGATTTCGGGGACGAAATCCTTTAAGGAGGGGAGAATGTAACAACCCGTATTTTCAATAACCTGTAATAACATAAATCGAGGCAGAATTTAATTCTAAAATGGGAATCAAGGGAAACGGGCTATGCCATTGCGTTCGTCTCGGAAAAATACGCGAAATAGAGTCCGAGTTTTCGAAAATCGGAGTCCGTATGACCAAGATATGGCCTCGCGAAGTTTCACGAAAATTCCTAAATTAAAGTATACTTAATTAAGTGAAATGGGTTGTGTAGATATATATATATATATATTGATATATATATATATATATAATTGAAAATTTAATAAATAAATATGCAAAAATGCTCAAAACAGCGAATTGGGAGAGGGGAATAACCGAACCGGCCGATTTTTGAAGTCGACCCGAGCCCGCTGGGTCGACTAGGGGTTAATCCAGGGTGTTTGGCTGTCAACCCGTGGGCCGATTCGCTCAAGTGCAGATTTTGCATTTGAATGGTTCTCATGGTCCATCTTTAATCTAAAGGCCCTAGATGGTTCCTACACTTGACTTCTTCCCCAAGACATGCTTTGATGGCTTGGATTAAATCTAGGGTTAATCCTATGGCCTAAAACACTTGCCTAATCTATAAATAAGACCCTAACCTACCCTAATTCATTCATAATTAAACCTAGTGACTAAACTATGGCAAAATGCTAGCTCTCATGGCCTCCACTAATTTTATGAAGAGGGTTGCATACTAATCACTCTCTAATCAACTTCTAATCCCTTCTTAGCATCTTAATCTTCTTCATTTGGTGTTCAAAGTTGCTAGTTGTGAGTTTCTATCACTTTGATGATCTTTTGGTAAACTAATTAGATGAGATGTGATGAGATTTATGGTTTTGTATGTTGGTTAATGAGCTTTGAATCATATGATATGATGTTAGCATTAATCTTATGTTTATGCATGTTGAGTATGTAAGCTTATGCAAGTTTAATATGATGTATGTTATGTTTGCATGATGCTAAATATGCAAGTTGTGGGCTATGTAATCATATGCATGTTATGCAAGTTCATGGTAATATGCTATGCAAGTTACATGTATGTAAATATGCAAGTTACATGTTTGTTAATATGCAAGTTACATGTATGTAAATATGCAAGTTACATGTTTGTTAATATGCAAGTTACATGTTTGTTAATATGCAAGTTACATGTATGTAAATATGCAAGTTACATGTTTCTTTATATGCAAGTTACATGTTTGTTAATATGCGAGTTACATGTATGTAAATATGCAAGTTACATGTTTATTAATATGCAAGTTCATGATGACACATTATGCAAGTCTATAAGCTAATATGCAAGTTTGTTATGCAAAATGAATATGTAAGTTATGTGACATATTATATGCAAGTTATGTGACATGTTATGCAAGTTCATATGCAAGTTATGTGTTTGTTAATATGCAAGATGGCACCTTTGAAACATGTTCATTCATATGCAAGTTGACACCTTTTATATGTGTTATATCATGAACGAAATTACGTGGGAACGATGGGGTAATTAAATGCATAAGTTAATAAGATTGTGTGAAATTAATATAATTATGCATAACACAAAATAAATAAACATAGTATGGGAATTTGCCTATTTGGTTAGGTGTACCCATACTATGTGTTGGGAATTTACCTATTGAGTTAGGTCTACCCCATGGGAATTTACCTATTAAGTTAGGTCTACCCATGTTAAGAAAACTTGATTAATTAGGGATAATTAATATAAAATTATGAGGGTGATTAATTAGGAGTAATTAATTGACTAAGACACGAGGTTGGACTCAGTTGTAGCGTAAAACTGCCCGGACCCAACCGGCTTAACCAGTTGCTACAAATGTTAGCCCAATGTGAGAGGTCTTAGGCACAAACTAAATACGTAATTAATGTAAAGACACGAGGTTAGACTCTGTTATGACATAAGGCTGCCCGGACCCAACCGGCTTAACCAGCGGTCATAAAAGACAGTCTAATGTGAGAGGTCTTTACAAAGGTTACGTTCTTAATTAATTAATTAAGAAACACTTAACCACATTAGCATGTAGAGGGACATGAGGGGTTAAGTGGGTGCCTCGGGTGGCATGAGAAAATCTAGTGGTTGCCTTGGGTGGCAATAGAAAATACGATTAGAATACTTAACCAAAATGGAACATGTAATTAAAACATGATTAAAGGGTTAAGTGGGATATACTAGAAAAAGGGACAAGCTTAGGTGGGTAGCTTGTGGAGGCCCATTTCAACCAGTAACCCATACGTATCTTTGTGGGCTCGACCCATGTCGAGGACGGGACACGCATACTGGGCTTGACTGTAAGAGGCAAACGGGTTAGCGGTGGCAACGCAAGTCCAACGGGCTTCATATGCGTGAGTGGGCCCGGGCTGGTAGGTAAGCCGTTGTTGCATCGAGTAGATATAAGCCGTGCACCTTTAGTTTCATCAGGTTGCCACATTGGGGAATGATACATCCCACGGTGGGGCCAGCACGGGTATCTACGTTAGGGAGCCGATCGAATGGGAAGTAGTGTGTACACCTAGTGGATTGTAGGGCCCCGTGGCGCCTACTTGGTCACCTAGGGGTACGCAGGTACTAATTAGTAAATTTTATAAGTCCTTGGGTGGGATCAACCTTTAAGTTAGGAACGACTGGTGTGGTGCAGTTTAGTAATTTACCTTAGGGAGGGTAGATGCGTCTTTATCCTTTATCTTCGTTTAGTTGACTGCTTAGGGTAGCCATTCATCCCTATATGTTACCGTATATCAGTTTATGTCTTCTCTGGTTACTTTAACGATTGTATTGTTAAAGTTATAGGACTCGCTCAGACTTATGTCTGACCCTGTTGTTTTTATCTTTTTCCCAACCCTCAGGTCCTACGGTGGATCCTAGCAGTAGTGGAGCTTGATCGGATTGCTGTTCCAGTCTTTAGGAGCTTGGATAGATGTAAAGCTCCAGTTATCCAGTTATCTTTTCTTTTGTTTGGCTATTGTATGAGAGTGGGATTATGTACTTCTTTATTTTGATGGATATTGTACTTGACCTTTATTGTGGTTTTATGATGTAACCAGACATGTTTTACTTCCGCTGTTATGAGATGATGTTTTAAAATTTCAAGTACTATTTATATCTGTCTTGTTGTAATTTTTCTGTTCTATATTCACTAAAATACTCCACCGATGCTATGGCATTCCCTTAGTGAGTGATCATAGCGGGAGTGGGGTGTTACAGGCTGCCTTAACGCAATCCATTTCCCAATGAAAATAACCCTTAGCCACTCCGTTAATCAGAACCGAGAACTAACGGTTCGAAATGAGCTTCCATACCATGTTAATTAGAGGCTCAGTAAAACCAAAAGCACGGAGAACCCTAATAATGAAAAACCGTGACATGCGATCATAAGCCTTCGCCAGGGACAAGCATAGGCCTGACTCAAACTCGACTCCAAAAAGGTATGAAGCAAGACTAAGGTTATATGACAATCTCAAAGCCGCTTGAGCGTGTCCTAAGTCTGTCAAATACTGATCCAACTTCCGTATTTTATTGAATTTATTCCAAAGTACCGGTTCGACCATCGATCCAAGGAGGAGGATGATGAAGTTCAAGGAACGATCGACCATGATCAACGTTGAATTGCCATTGAGCTGTGCAATGTCAAGCCTCCATCTACGCAGTTTTCGGAAAGGTGAGCTCAGTATTCACCAAGATTTGAAGCTTAAATCGGATTAAAGGATGAGTTATTCTATATATGAAGACGACGGGCATGATAATAATTACAATATTAGGCTATGGGATTATAAGGTGGCAACGACGATTCGAAGTCAAGGACAAAAGGCTGATAATGGAGGATGATGAATTCTATGTCCTTCTCTAATACAAATGAATGAGTAAGCAAAGAAATAAAAAGGATAAAATTGGTTATAGGGTCACACTATTTTTTTTATTTTTTTTTATTTTGGGGGGGGGGGGGGAAAGGGGTCGATTCGAGAGACACCGGATAGGAAAAAATAGAAATGATTTTTTTTTAAAAAAGTGTTACTATGCTAGTGAATAGAAAACTCAAATAACAAAGTTAAATCTAACCAATTTAAAGAAAGTACTTTCGGAATTTACGAAGTTCCAATCATAAACCTTAAGAACTACAAGCTTTAACTTTTATATTACCCAAGATATGTGAATCCTAAAACTGTTCAAAGTGATGTATGAACTATTGGTCACAGTGGTTTCTAAAAATATTGTAACAACCCGGAATTTTGGAACAGAAATAAAATATTATTTTTGGTTAATTTAATGGATTTTGGATATTTAAAATAATTTATTTTAAATAATAATGATTAAAAATTTATTTTATTAAAGTTAAAAATTATATTAATTATATTTCGAGCCTGAAATGGCGCGGTAATTTCAGAATTCGATTTTAAACTTTGAGAAATTATATAAAATTAATTATAAATCGAAATTGGACGAAACAAGAAATGTTAGGACCGTATTGACAATATCTTTCTAATGAATTTTAGAAATCAAAATTCCAGTTTATAATTTGTAAGTTATGACAAAATTAAATTTTCAGGAAAACGCTATGGATTTATATATAATATATATGGCCCAAAACGCTAATTTTTATATACGAATGAATTTAGACTTGAAACCACTTCCGTTGAGTTCAAAATGATGTTTCTGCATTGAAAAAGTATAAACACAAATATTTCGAGTTTCGTAAATTATTGATTTAAAAATGTATTTTTAATATTAAATATATACGCCTTAAAAATGGAAATTTTGCAAACGACCTCCGTTTTTTACGAGACCACTTTTGTTGGATCCGGAATATTAAATTATTACTAGATTCCAAAATTCGTAATTTTTGGAGTCAGTATGTGGTCGTTATTAATTTTACAGTGAAAAACGGTCAATTTTCAGACTTTAAAAATTCATAATTTATTCATACGGACTCAGAATTTAACGAAACCAGTTTCTTTGAATCCGTAATGTCAAGAAATATTTATGTTTCAATTTTCATAAAAAATGGAATTCGTAGGTGTTAACACGAATTTTTAGAATATGAAAATGGGTGCAAATTGTATAAATAAATACATAAAAGGGTAATTGGGCCTAATAACATTCTTAACCCCATATAAAATATCTTTTCCTCAGCCATTAGCTGAATCATAACCCTAAACCTACCAACCACCTTCTCCTTCTTCATTTTCATGGCCTCCACTCTAAATAATTCTTTGCAAATAAGCCCCTGAAAACAAAACAATTTATAACTCTCAATCCAAACCAAATCAGACCAAACCCTTTCTGGGTTTTGTTCATCTTCTTATCCTCTATCTACCACGAAAAATTCAAGACCTATCGTCGCACGGATTCGCCGGAATCTCAATCCAAAGGCAGCAGCCATATTTTCGTTTTTTGGCTATTGCGGGCCCCACGAAGAGAGTTAGGTCGAGCGAGTTCAGGCAGAGGTAGAGGGGAACCATACGGTTCTTTTGGCGGTGGTGGCATGGTCTCAGGTGGTCGGAGTTGACCGGAATGTCAATTTTATTGGAGGGGTGCTGAAAACAGGATAGTCGCAAAGATGAGCAATTTCCCGCCAATCCTTGCATTTTCAGGCGAAGTGACAAACAGAGAAGTTGTTCGGGAGGTCGAGGCCAAGCTACTGTAAAAATTTGGGGGCATTTAGAGCACCGAGGCGGCCGCAGCACCAAAACGAACGGAAACTGTATTTTTCCGTTCATCTGTAGATCGTGGGCCCCACGTGGCGAATTGGAGGGGGGTACCACCAGCCGTGGAAAGAGGGGGAGAAGCCGGAGAGAATGGCGCTGGTTTCGTGCAATTCCGACTTACGGTTTGGCCGTGGCGAGCATTTTAAGTTCAGGGTGCTGTTTGAAAAAAAAAAGATTAGGGGCTTAAACGCGAAACATTTATGTTCTATGTTCGTAATGCAATATCTTTTACATACGAGATCGAAATTTGACGATTTCAGGTCTGCTGTGATCGTGGCGATGAGGGCTCCGCGTGGACACCAAATTTGTTCAATTTGGAGAAAATTGAAATTTTGGGTAATTTTTACAAATTTAAATATTATTTTAATCGATTTGTTAACTTCGCAAGTGCATAACTTTTTGTCACGTTATCGAAATTGCATGAAACTGAATCCGTTGAGATCGTTATGTCAAGAGCTTCGAGCGAGCAGTAATTTTGTCCAATTTGGAGCAAGTTGAAAATTTGGGTAATTTTCATAATTTAAATTAATTATTTAATTATTACAAACTTCGAAAATTCATATCTTTTTGATACGAACTCGAAATCGCACGAAACATGATTTGCTGCGATCAGTGAGTCGAGAGCTACGCGTAGACACTAATTTCATTAAATTTGGAGCATGTTGAGTTTTGGGCTAAAATTGGGTCCGAACCGTCATTTAAAGCCGGCAAAGGTGAGAACTCTTTTGCTCACTCAATTTTCGAATCGTTATTTATTTTTATAATTAAATGTAAATAAATTATTGGTGATGGAAGTAATTGTTTGTTGAACGGATTGTGGATTTGGATGTCATGTTATGTTTGAAATTGAAAATATTCAACAGGTTAAACTAATGATTTATTATTTATGATAATTTAAAATGATGTTACACTGCCATTGACAAGTTACTTGACTTGTTGATGTTGATTGGGACGATTATTTTACACCTCTCCCAAGTGCACAAAATTATGTGTTGGCTGAAACCCCACACGGGTCTTGGGTTGATATTTGACTACACATCACCCTTGTGTTTAGTGTAAATTGCACTTTGGCTGTTATGTGAATGATTGACATTATTATAGAATAAGTGCAATGTTTGAAATCTGTGTAATTAAATTACATGGAAATTGTGTGAGTCTCATTCCAATTTTGAGTTAAAGAATATTATAATCCAGTATTCAATTAAAAGAACCAAGGGATGGTTTCCATGTTTTCAAATGAGAAGGTACGTATTGTCAAAGTTACAATAAAAAGAGTAAATTGGAAAGATAACATTTTTATTAGTAAAAAAATTACAATAAGAGATTAGAATTAAAAAGATACCCTTTTTAATTGTCAACATGTTAAATTAAGAAGATTTGTTGCAAAACTGAACATTTTGAAAAGATTAATATTATTGTTATCAATTTTGAATTAATGAATATTTTAATTTATACTCAATTAATGGAATTAATTGGCGTTGATTTAAATAGATTATATCTTTATTGTTTAAAAGTTATAATAAAGGAGATTTAATTATAAAGATTACATATTTATTGTCCACATGTTAAGATAAGAAAGTTTGATTTCGAAATTTGAACGTTTTGGAAAGATTACATTTATTCGTCATTATGTGGCAATAAATAGATTTGATTTCAAAATAAGACATTTTGGGAAGATTATTATTATTTGTTATAATAATATGGAAAGTTCAGACATTTATAAAGATTTGAAAGGTAAGTTAAGACATTTGAAATCACGTCATTTTAGAATTAAAGAATATTTAAATTTTAGATTCTTTAATGGAAAGAATATTTTCAAAGAGTGCGTTTTAGAAAAGTTAATTATTATTATAAAATTATAATTGTACTTGGGCACGAGGTTAGGTCACATTTGTGGTGGAAGTCTGCGCGGAACCAACCGGCTTATCCAGCAGCCACAAATGTTGGGCCTAATGTGAGAGGTCCAAGTGCGCAAATACGAATTGGGCCATGACACGAGGTTAAGCCCAACTTGTGGGATAAGTCTGCCCGGAACCAACCTGCATATCCAGCATCCACAAGTCGTAGGCTTAATGTGGGAGGTCTGGCCCAGTGTAAAATATAAATGAATAAGATAATGGATTGAGCTATTTAATCTGTTTTAAATAGCAACACCATTTTAACCCGAACATGTTTATCGATTTATTTTATACATTTTATAATGCATGTTTTAAAGAGCTAATTCCAAAATAAATATTTTGGAAATAATATTATTTTAATATGATAATAGATAGAATATTCAATTTGGATTTAAAATTGAAATAAAAGTTGGAATCGTTTTATTAACGAATTTATAAACATTTTAGAATAAAGTTTGAAAGGAAAATATTACATTTTTCAATATAATAAAGTTGAAATGAAAATATTACATTTTTCAATGTAATAAAGACTGAATTGAAAATAAAGTTGAAATGAAAGTATTACATTTTTCAATGTAATAAAGTTGAAATGAAAACATTACATTTTCCAATGTAATAAAGATTGAAATGAAAATATTACATTTTTCAATGTAATAAAGGTTGAACTAAAAAGATTTCATTTTTATTTAAGATTGATTACATTAGAAAGAATACTTTTTTTTTTGTTAATTTGTTTCAAAAGAATGAAAAAGATTCATTTTAATGTAAATATACGTTTCAATGTAAAAGAATGAGTGATTTGTTTATTTTAATAAATTAGTTAAAATAAATAAAAGGATTAAAGTGGTTTTAATAAAACCAATATTTTCCAGTACATATTTTGGAATGGATTTGAATGGAAATAATCTTCGGATTATTTCAGTATTGGATTTGGTGATTATACGGATATTATTGTGGGAATTTGGAAGATATTAATATCGTTATTCCCAATTTGATATATGTAACACCCCACGTCCATTAATGTCACTCACAAAGGGAATGCATTAACTTCCATGGAGGTTTTAAGTGAATATAGAACAGTAAAATTACAACAAGACAGATATAAAATAGTACTTGGAAATTCAAAAACTTTATTTCATTGTAGCAGAAGTCAAAACATGTTTGATTACATCATAACACCATATTCAATGTCAAGTACAATATCTATCTTGATAAAACAAGTACATAATCCCATTACATGAATAACCATTAAAAAGAAAGATAACAAGCTGGACTTTACTTCAGCAGTCCAAGCTTTCCAGTAGATAAGCGATCCAACTAGACTCCACTAGAACTTGGCCCAACCTGCGGACCTGAAGGGAGAAAAAGGATGGAAAAGAGGGGGTCAGACATAAAGTCTGGTGAATATGATAATTCTACAATACTTACCAAAATAACTGGACTAAGGCATAAGCTGGAAAACAAGAAAATGTCTATGAAGAGCAGATTAAGGACATAGACAATCGCTAAAGGCAACGTTATAGGCGCTCCTAAATACTAAAGGATAAACACTATACTGCACCACACCAGTCACCCTAAAGATTCATCCCACTTAGCTTCACTTAGAAACTTTCCCAATGGCTTTACGTACCCCTAGCTGACTACATAGGTCCGCCTGCCCCTATCTCCACTAGGTGTACCCTACTTCCCATTATTCGATCGGCTCCCAAACTCGTAGATACCCGTGCTGGCCCCACAGTGGGGTGTATCACTCCCCTAAAGTGGCAACCTGATACAACGGACATGCACGGCTTATACCTACACGATGCAACAACGTCTTACCTACCAGCCCGGGTCCACACACGCATATGAAACCCGTTGGACTTGCGTTGCCACCGCTCCCTGTTTTGGCCTCTTATAGTCAAACCCAGTATGCGTGTCCCGTCCTCGACTTGGGTCGAGCCCACAAAGATACGTTTTGGGATACTGGTTGAAATGGGCCCCCACTATTTACCACAAGCATTCCACCTAAGCTTGTCCCCATTAGTCCATCCCACTTAACCCACTTAGTCATGTTCATTTACATGTGTGTTTGGTTAAGTCTAATCGTATTTCAAATGCCTCTAAAGGCAACCACCAGATTCCTCATGCCACCCAAGGCACCTACTTAACCCCCATGTCCCACCTTACATGATTATCTGGTTAAGTATTTCTTAGTTCATTAAGGCCATAACCTCATAAAGACCTCTCACATTAGACTGGCATTTATGGCAGCTGGATTTGCCGGGCGGGTCCGGGCAGTCTTACACCATAAAAGAGTCTAACCTCGTGTCTTTACAACTGTTATGCTTTAGTTTGGGCCTAGGACCTCTCACATTGGGCCGACATTTGTGACTACTGGATTTGCCGGGCGGGTCCGGGCAGGTTTACATCACAAACGGGTCCAACCTCGTGTCCTAAGCATTGATTATTAATAATAATCCACTTTCCCCCAATTTTAATAATTCCCTACTTGAATTATTAATTACTTCCAATTTTTAACAATGTCCATAATTGACTCAATTATGGACATCCATTCATGGTATGCAAAATCTTACAAAATTGCACCCAATTTATTAATTCCTAATATTACCCCTACCCCACGTTTGAACGTTTATTCGCAAAATATATGTTAGACTCGAATAGCCTAACTCATAGCATAAAAGAGATTATCATAATAACAACATGTATATGTGACCAAATGAATCATAATAAGGGGTGAAACTTGCATATGTCCAACTTGCATAGATTATACATGTCATGGACCTAAAGGTGTCAACTTGTTCAAAATTCACCTAATATAATCTCAATCAATTTTCATAAACTTACATATGAACATGTGTGAATCAACATCATCTAATTTTTTAACAACATGGTTTTATATGGGTACACCTAACTCAATAGGCAAATTCCCATAATCAAGTTTTATTTAATTATAGTTTCAAGTTTATGGGTACACCTAACCTAATAGGCAAATTCCCATAAACAAGATCCATTTAAATTAAGAAAAAAAAAACATAACTTTAAGCATGATCCAACAACATCATGATTTTTCAACATAATATAGCATGATTTATAACATGGCATAGTATGATAGTATAACATAGCTTGACATGATTCTCAACATAGCATGACATAGCATAAGAGAATTTACAACATAGCATGACATAGCATATATAATTTACATCATACGACAACATAGTAACATAATAAGAGATCCACAATATATAGAATTTACAATTACAAATCACATCACTTTCTTGTGATCCATTCATAACTGAGTCAAATTAGTTTGTAATAGTCTTGTGAGAATCATCATACTCACCAACAAAAGAAAAGAATTAGAGAAAGAGAGATCTTTTGATTTGATTTGTGTAGATTTAGTTGTAGATGATTAGGCTTCCTCTTCTTAGTTTGTGACGGCTATGCTGAACTCCATGGCAGTAGCATGACGGTAGCTTCTCTAATTTTACAAGTGATTTAGGTCTAGGGTCTACCCACTTATTTATAGATTTTAGAATTCATTTAGGCCATTAGATTTAACCTACAAATAACCGCAGCCGTTCAGACAAGATGGGGTTTATCTTGTTGACTCAGCAATGAGTCAGAAGTGACTCAGCAAACACTCAGCATATTATTAAACTTCTATTCATGTCATAAATATATATATATTTTCTACAATGTACATATTAGATACATCCCCCTTTACTTATTATTGTTTTTATATACATATTAGATACATCCCCTCTCTCACACACTTATTAATATTTTTATATTCATATTAGATACATCCCCTCTCTTACATACTTATTAATATTTTTATATTCATAATAGATACATCCCCTCTCTTACATACTTATTAATATTTTTATATTCATATTAGATACATCCCCTCTCTTACACACTTATTAATATTTTAGCAACTTTAGTGTTAATAGAAAATTCGGGGTGTTACATTCTCCCCTCCTTTTAGGATTTCGTCCCCGAAATCTTCAAGTCTGGAAGAATGTATATCCTACCATCCAAACGTCCATCTACTCATCCATCATACACAGGCATCCATTGTCCTTACAGACTTCTAATGCTTTCATGTTTAAATGCACAGTGTGTGTATATGTCCGTATCTAATGCAAAATCAGGCGGTCCACTGATTCAGTTGACCTCCTTAATGCAACTATGATCGTGCCATGCATCCATTATGTATGCAAAAGATCCTAATTGCTTACATACTACTTCTATATGCGTGCACACCCATTCAACCGAATGCAGCATCCATATGATGGTACAACCATTATACATCCATTATACTAAATACATCCATATATATGCAATATGCAATATGAAGTGACTGAGCCGATCTAGTGCCTAAAGTGTGTGTATATATGCATCCACGAGCAACCACTAGCAAACACTTGCATCCATTTTGCATCCATCATACATAACATGTCTCAAACACATGTTTCAACCATAGGATTATCCTAACTAAAGGTCAAAGATACTAATGAGAGGACATACTAAAGATAAGATAAGATAAGCTAAGCGATAAAGGAGAAATTAAAAGACATACCCTCAAAAAGAAAAGGGTACAACGAACGCATCTTCTCTTCTGTCTCCCAAGTTGCGTTGCTCTCATCATCTCCCCATTGCACTTTAACCAGTCTGACCTCTCGATTCCTCAACTTTTTGATCTCCGACCCAAGAATGCATGTAGGAGCTCGTCTAATTGTTGCATCACGCTCTATTTCCACCTCTTTAAGCAAGCTCGGCTCAACCACCTCCGCGGTCTTGTGCAAACACTTCCTCAAATGTGATACATGGAATACGTCGTGTACTCCACTAAGTTTCTCAGGCAACTCCACCCTATATGCCATCTTCCCAATCCTGTTTTTTTACAGGAAACGGCCCTACAAACCTTGGTGCTAATTTCCCCACGGACCCAAAGCGAACAACATTCTGTAACGGAGATACTTTGATAAAAACCATGTCCCCAATGTCAAACTCAAGATCTGTCCTCCTCTTATCAGCATACGATTTTTTTTTGCCTATCTTGTGCTGCTTTCATCCTCCTTCGAATCAACTCAATCTTCTCCGAGGTTTCCCTAACCATATCGGGCCCAAGTAGGATTTTATCGGTAGATTCCCACCAACATGTAGGCGAACGGCAAGGCCTTCCATAAAGAGCTTCGAAAGGTGCCATGCCAATACTAGACTGAAAGCTATTATTATATGCGAATTCTACTAACGGAAGGTGCTCTTCCCATGTACCCCCAAAGTCTAGGATACAAAGCCTTAAAAGATCCTCTAGAATGCGATTCACCCTCTCGGTCTGGCCGTCTGTCTGAGGATGATATGCGGTGCTCAAACATAGCTGAGTCCCTACCGCCTCTTGTAAACTCTTCCAAAATTCGCTAGTAAAGATGGGGTCACGGTCGCTTACTATACTAGAAGGAATACCGTGCAAACGAACTATCTCCTTAATGTATACAGAAGCCAACCACGGAGCAGTCCTCTTACTTTTCACGGGAATAAAATGGGCGCTTTTAGTAAGTCTATCTACTGTAACCCAAATCCCCGTGTTACCCTTCCTTGATCTTGGTAATCCATCCACAAAATCCATTGAGATGCTTTCCCATTTCCATAGTGGAACTTCTAATGGGTGAAGCAACCCACCGGGTTTCTTTTGTTCTGCTTTAACTCGTTGGCACACCAAGCATCTAGCGACGTACTCGGCCACATCCTTTTTCATACCGGCCCAAAAGAAAACCCGCTTCATATCTTTGTACATCTTATCCCCGCCGGGATGAATGGTCATTTTTGAGCGACGAGCATCATCAAGAATGGCCTTCCTTAAGTCTTCGTCTTGTGGTACACAAAGTCTATTATCCCTTCGTAACCAACCCTTATCGTCTAGGGTATACCTACGAAGATGGCTTGACGACTCCCCCCCTTTGAGCTTTTCTACTATCCCAACCAACTGTGGGTCGTCTCGCTGTGCCTCACCAACCCGTCCTAGAAGTGTAGGTCTAACCTCCAAGGATGCTAACAGACCGGGTACTAAGTCAACGGAGGGTCTAAAGTCAAACATAGAGATGAATTCTAAGCTTTGTCGTTCAACAAACAACAGACTCAAGGACAACCTTTTCCTACTTAAGGCGTCTGCCACCACGTTACCCTTGCCCGGGGTATATGCTATTTCAAAATCGTAGGAGGCTAAGAATTCCATCCACCGTTGCTGCCTTAAATTCAAATCCTTCTGAGAGAATAAGTATTTTAATGATTTGTGGTCAGTGAACAGTTCGAAGTTCTCACCAAGAAGATAGTGACGCCAAGACTTAAGCGCGAAAACAATTGCGGCTAGCTCTAAGTCATGCGTGGGGTAATTCTTTTCATGAACCCTCAACTGCCTTCCACCATAGGCTATTACTCTTCCCTCTTGCATGAGGACCGCGCCAAGTCCCGTCCCACAAGCATCAGTATAGATGGTAAACGGTTTATTCCCGTCTGGCAGCACTAAGACTGGGGCTGAAGTTAAGGCTCTCTTTAAACGTTGGAACACATCATCGCAATCTTTGTCCCACGTAAAAACCAGGTTCTTCTTCGTTAACCGTGTTAATGGAGCTGATATTTTTGCGAAGTCTTTGATAAACTTCCTATAATAGCCAGCCAACCCCAAGAAACTTCTTACTTCGGTTGCATTTTTAGGGACCTTCCAATCTTGGATGGCCACCACCTTTGCGGGATCCACTGCTATCCCTTCTTTGGAAACCACGTGCCCTAAGAACCGTACTTCCTTCCTCCAGAAGTGACACTTAGAAAATTTTGCCTTAAGGTTATGCGCTCGAAGGGTTTCCAACACTTCCCTAAGATGTAGGGAGTGCTCTTCTTTATTCTTAGAAAAGACTAAGATGTCATCCACAAAGACTACCACGAATTTGTTAAGGTATTCCCTAAACACCCTACTCATCAAATCAACAAAATATGCAGGGGCGTTTGTCAAACCGAAGGGCATCACAAGCCACTCGAAGAAGCCGTCTGGAGTCCTAAAGGCAGTCTTGTCTATGCTATCCTCAGCCACTCTCAGCTGATGGAAACCCGTGGCTAAGTCCAACTGCGAAAACACCGAGGCGCCAACTAACTGATCAAAGAGATCGTCAATCCTCGGCAGTGGGTGTCGGTTCTTTTTAGTAAGCTTGTTTAGTTCTCTATAGTCCATACAAAGTCTAAGAGACCCATCCGCCTTTGTGGCAAAAACTACTGGAGCACCCCACTCCGATATACTACGTCTTATGAACCCCTTCTCAAGCATCTCCTTTACTTGCTTATTGAGTTCCCTCCTTTCACGAGGAGCCATGTGGCGCACTGGCAAAGATACGGGTTTAGCATTATCCACAAGATAAATTCGAAAGTCTATCTCCCGCTTTGGAGGTAAGCCCTTCACCTCCTCAAACACATCCGGATATTCCCGGACCACTTCTACCGATCGCAGGTTCTCTACAGACGCGTCAAGCGATTCAAGATAACTTAGCATAACGGAATTTATGGGATTACAAAAGATGTCGAGAGCATTACCAAGGCGAGTCACAAGCCTAACTACTCTCCTTTCACAATCAAGAATGGCCCTATTTCTAGACAACCAATCCATTCCTAAAATTAGCCCATAGCCCGTGAAGCCCAATACATAAGCATCACATCTAAATTCAACGCTAAGTATAGAGATTTTCAAATCCAAACATATCATGGTCAAATGAGCCGAACCCCCAATTGGATTTGAAACGACCAAGGGATCCTCTACTAAACTGGTGTTCAAGTGCAGTGATTCAACTAATGATGCAGAGATAAACGAATGAGATGCGCCAGAATCGAATAAGGTACGGACATGATGATCAAACAGAAAAACTAAGCTTTCAACAGAAATTGTTCTACCTCTTTCTTGCAGCGGTGGGGCCGCAATAGCCTGAACTTGCCCCCTTGCCTGCCCTGGTGCCATAAGAGCCTGCACCTGTCCTCCCGAGGTAGACCCTGCCCTCTGCCCCTTCTTTGGACAGTCCTTCACTAAATGTCCCGCATCTCCACAATGAAAACAACCAGTCTTCTTTTTCTTTCTACAATCTTTGCTGAGATGGCCAGGCGTCCCACAATTGAAGCATTTCTTCTTCCCTTTGCCATTATTGTTTTTACCACCCTTCTTATTTTGCTGTTGGGGTTTCTTCTGATCCCCTTTCTTTTCAACTGCCTTATCCTCATGCATAAGTGCCATTTCTACTAGCTTTTCAAAGGTGGCTCCCATAGGGATGTGGGTCATAGCCAACCCTTGCAACGGTTCATTCAAGCCTCTAACGAACCTCAAAGCTTTCTTCTCTGGCGTGTTCACCAACTCCAAGCCAAACCTTGCTAACTGATTAAATTTATTGACATATTCCTTTACTGATGAGCTCCCTTGCTTTAGTGCCAGGAATTTTTCCATATTTAAGTTCTCCTCTGCCCTTGAAAGAAACTTTGCCTCAAACCTTCGTCTGAAATCCGCCCATGAATCAACTGGACGTTCCCCGTTAGTGACCTCCCACCAAAACGAGGCCTCTCCCTTCATTAACCAAGCAGCTAAACGGACTTTCCTCCCATCTTCCACTTCAAAGATATCCAACAATTCCTCAGTCTCCTTAAGCCAATCTCTGGCCTCCACAAACGTCTCAGTCCCTTGAAAAGTTTTTCCTCCCATAGCCTTGAATTCCTTACACGTCTTTGCAAAAGTGTCAACACGAGGAGGAGGAGGAGGAGGAGGAGGAGGAATGGGTGCAACTAGGGGTGGAGGAGTATCCGCTGGGACTGCAGTGGTGGCCCTAGCCTCCAAGTATCTCCTAAACCACCCTGGAATCGTCACACCTTCTGGGAGATTAAGATCTTCAGCCATGCTGAAACGAAAAAGGAAAGATTCAAAATGGAGAATTCGAAAGATAAAGATAAGGATGTGGCTATTTGGGATTATGTTTTTCATAAAAACTCTCTTTAAATAACATGTTTTTTTTTTTTGAAAGCACTTCTTCCAAAAATACTTTAGAAAAAAAAAAAAATCTAAATTTTTTTTTTTATCTGTTCTGGTAACCTTATGCTCTGATACCACGTGTAACACCCCACGTCCATTAATGTCACTCACAAAGGGAATGCATTAACTTCCATGGAGGTTTTAAGTGAATATAGAACAGTAAAATTACAACAAGACAGATATAAAATAGTACTTGGAAATTCAAAAACTTTATTTCATTGTAGCAGAAGTCAAAACATGTTTGATTACATCATAACACCATATTCAATGTCAAGTACAATATCTATCTTGATAAAACAAGTACATAATCCCATTACATGAATAGCCATTAAAAAGAAAGATAACAAGCTGGACTTTACTTCAGCAGTCCAAGCTTTCCAGTAGATAAGCGATCCAACTAGACTCCACTAGAACTTGGCCCAACCTGCGGACCTGAAGGGAGAAAAAGGATGGAAAAGAGGGGGTCAGACATAAAGTCTGGTGAATATGATAATTCTACAATACTATTACCAAAATAACTGGACTAAGGCATAAGCTGGAAAACAAGAAAATGTCTATGAAGAGCAGATTAAGGACATAGACAATCGCTAAAGGCAACGTTATAGGCGCTCCTAAATACTAAAGGATAAACACTATACTGCACCACACCAGTCACCCTAAAGATTCATCCCATTTAGCTTCACTTAGAAACTTTCCCAATGGCTTTACGTACCCCTAGCTGACTACATAGGTGCCGCCTGCCCCTATCTCCACTAGGTGTACCCTACTTCCCATTATTCGATCGACTCCCTAACTCGTAGATACCCGTGCTGGCCCCACAGTGGGGTGTATCACTCCCCTAAAGTGGCAACCTGATACAACGGACATGCACGGCTTATACCTACACGATGCAACAACGTCTTACCTACCAGCCCGGGTCCACACACGCATATGAAACCCGTTGGACTTGCGTTGCCACCGCTCCCTGTTTTGGCCTCTTATAGTCAAACCCAGTATGCGTGTCCCGTCCTCGACTTGGGTCGAGCCCACAAAGATACGTTTTGGGATACAGGTTGAAATGGGCCCCCACTATTTACCACAAGCATTCCACCTAAGCTTGTCCCCATTAGTCCATCCCACTTAACCCACTTAGTCATGTTCATTTACATGTGTGTTTGGTTAAGTCTAATCGTATTTCAAATGCCTCTAAAGGCAACCACCAGATTCCTCATGCCACCCAAGGCACCTACTTAACCCCCATGTCCCACCTTACATGACTATCTGGTTAAGTATTTCTTAGTTCATTAAGGCCATAACCTCATAAAGACCTCTCACATTAGACTGGCATTTATGGCAGCTGGATTTGCCGGGCGGGTCCGGGCAGTCTTACACCATAAAAGAGTCTAACCTCGTGTCTTTACAACTGTTATGCTTTAGTTTGGGCCTAGGACCTCTCACATTGGGCCGACATTTGTGACTACTGGATTTGCCGGGCGGGTCCGGGCAGGTTTACATCACAAACGGGTCCAACCTCGTGTCCTAAGCATTGATTATTAATAATAATCCACTTTCCCCCAATTTTAATAATTCCCTACTTGAATTATTAATTACTTCCAATTTTTAACAATGTCCATAATTGACTCAATTATGGACATCCATTCATGGTATGCAAAATCTTACAAAATTGCACCCAATTTATTAATTCCTAATATTACCCCTACCCCACGTTTGAACGTTTATTCGCAAAATATATGTTAGACTCGAATAGCCTAACTCATAGCATAAAAGAGATTATCATAATAACAACATGTATATGTGACCAAATGAATCATAATAAGGGGTGAAACTTGCATATGTCCAACTTGCATAGATTATACATGTCATGGACCTAAAGGTGTCAACTTGTTCAAAATTCACCTATTATAATCTCAATCAATTTTCATAAACTTACATATGAACATGTGTGAATCAACATCATCTAATTTTTTAACAACATGGTTTTATATGGGTACACCTAACTCAATAGGCAAATTCCCATAATCAAGTTTTATTTAATTATAGTTTCAAGTTTATGGGTACACCTAACCTAATAGGCAAATTCCCATAAACAAGATCCATTTAAATTAAGAAAAAAAAAACATAACTTTAAGCATGATCCAACAACATCATGATTTTTCAACATAATATAGCATGATTTATAACATGGCATAGTATGATAGTATAACATAGCTTGACATGATTCTCAACATAGCATGACATAGCATAAGAGAATTTACAACATAGCATGACATAGCATATATAATTTACATCATACGACAACATAATAACATAATAAGAGATCCACAATATATAGAATTTACAATTACAAATCACATCACTTTCTTGTGATCCATTCATAACTGAGTCAAATTAGTTTGTAATAGTCTTGTGAGAATCATCATACTCACCAACAAAAGAAAAGAATTAGAGAAAGAGAGATCTTTTGATTTGATTTGTGTAGATTTAGTTGTAGATGATTAGGCTTCCTCTTCTTAGTTTGTGACGGCTATGCTGAACTCCATGGCAGCAGCATGACGGTAGCTTCTCTAATTTTACAAGTGATTTAGGTCTAGGGTCTACCCACTTATTTATAGATTTTAGAATTCATTTAGGCCATTAGATTTAACCTAGAAATAACCGCAGCCGTTCAGACAAGATGGGGTTTATCTTGTTGACTCAGCAATGAGTCAGAAGTGACTCAGCAAACACTCAGCATATTATTAAACTTCTATTCATGTCATAAATATATATATATTTTCTACAATGTACATATTAGATACATCCCCCTTTACTTATTATTGTTTTTATATACATATTAGATACATCCCCTCTCTCACACACTTATTAATATTTTTATATTCATATTAGATACATCCCCTCTCTTACATACTTATTAATATTTTTATATTCACAATAGATACATCCCCTCTCTTACATACTTATTAATATTTTTATATTCATATTAGATACATCCCCTCTCTTACACACTTATTAATATTTTAGCAACTTTAGTGTTAATAGAAAATTCGGGGTGTTACAATATACGTTAATTTTCAGAATTTGATATTGAACATAAATCGATATAATATCTATTCAAAGCATGATATTTAATATCAGATTAAAATTTGGGTTTGTCGTGAATAGTGTCTTAGATAACACTGTTCTTAAACCCATTTGGGAAAGAATAAATCTTTTAATTAAGATTTAAATAAGATTTCCAATTATTAAACATAATTGAAATTAAGTGAAACTGACTTTTGGGTTAATTGCGAACAATGTTTTTAAATGACATTAGTTCTTTAAACCGGATTGACTGTGAAATTTAGATTGGTAATTCATAAATATTTTAACTAAGATTTAGTGAAATATTCTAAAGAGAAGTTTCAATTTAACATATTAAATTGAAATACGATTTTGGGTTTATTGTGAACAATGTTTTAGGCAACATTTGTTCTTTAACCCAGTTAAAGGCAAGATTGTTTCTTGAAAGTTAAATAATCATTAAATAATGATTATTGAAGATTAAAACTAAATATAGTTTTTATAAATCTTTAATTGGATTGAATGAGGATAAAAGTAATCAAATTTACTTAATTCAAGAAATAAACGATAATGGAGTACCACTAGTTTTACTCCAAGTGGTAGTTAAATCTTTAATTAGATTTGATCGATAAAACGGTAATTAAGTTTACCGTAACACATTGGGTGTTAGATATGGAGTACCACCAGTTTACTCCATGGGTTGTGTAGGTTGGGAATAAGATATTAATTAATGATTACTTCGGTAAGGCGTTAATACCGACTAGTTGAATAAACCTTAATTTGGTTTAAATTAAAATCAAAGAATACTCTTGATTGGAATGAGGCGTTGGTTGTGTTTTAAAGCACATGATTTTAAATTACGCAAATTATTCAGAAAGACCGGGTTTAACCCATTCTAAATAATTCATACGACGATTGAAGATCGATGATGAAGACGGTTATTGAAGACCGGGAAATTTCCATATCGAATGGATGATTATTGATATCTTGATTGGACCGTACACCCAAAATGAGGGAAAAATTGGTGATCATTCAGACGTATTTGGAGATCTACCGGATATGGTTTCGTTCAGACCCAGAACGGACTGATAAATGGATTGTGTGTCTGACATTGTATTCCTTTATATTGTATTCGTTGATCTCTATTTAATATATAGCTGTTTGGTGGCGGAGAATTTATTCTCTTGCTTAACACCCTGTTATATATCGATAGATGAATCAATGATATGGTATGGTCTGATAATGTGGCATGCTAAGATGCATATGATCAAGGCTTTTATTGAAAAGCAGAGCCTTGTGGATGAAGACCAAAGCATAGCTTTTATATAGCGCCGCTTTGGATACAACGTGACTTCGCGGGCCTCACACACCACGGTATGATGGTGAACGATTTGTTTGATAATGTTCGGTTTGAACAATATACTTTATACGGATTTGGGGTCGGCCGATGGGCTAGGGTGGTCGCTCCACCCTAGAAGTGGGATAGGTCATTTCAGCCGAATCTCATGAGGATAGATCAGATTACTGCTCATCCAAAGTGCGCAGTATATGTATTTCGGTGTTTTCTCTTACCGAGACGTAAGCCGTGGAGATACATTCGCGATTGATCTTTCGAATCAGTAGCCATCATGATGGAATCCAATTTTCCAATACGATCTTACGGTTTTTAGTTGTATACTTATATGGTGACATAACATATTATGCCGCTTACATAACATATTATGCCACCTAATTTTGATACTTTTATATTCGAAATTGTTTTCTACACTGTGCACTCATAGTATAAAAGATGAATTTCGCGTATTAAGCATTTTTGACCATTATAAGGAAAAACTCTATCCTTCGGCGTACGTGCAAGGGATTGAGTCTTATAACGGTTTCATTTTTCTAAAAAGCATTTCGTTGTTTTATGCACTGGTATTCTTGGGAGGAAACCCGTTCCGCGAAAGTGGCGTGGTCTCTTGATTTACCTAACTTTAAAAATTAAAGTTAATAACTGTTTTTGAGTTCTCACACCAGTCCCATGACTGACCTGGAGTTTATTGTTTTAACCTAAACTCTGGGTGCCCATATTTTCCACACGGGCAGCTAGTAGTTTTAGTTTGCAGATATTATATTCACAGGATCCTGGTCTACAGCTGGAGCGATATTCGGAAGGCTCTGTATCCGTGTATTTCTTTCAGTTGTGTTTTGTATTATTTTTCCGCTGCTATTTAAATGTAATTTAAACTCTGATATTATTGTATTTCCAATGTATATTATTATTCATACTCTAGAAAATTCTTGTACTCTGATGTAATTGTTGTAACAGCAATAAAATGTTCTTCTGTTTTGTGTTCTAATGTGTGTTGTTCTCAAAGCAATCCGGCTTTTCTTTACGGGGAAGTTTGGGTCATTTCAAATAGTTTGAACAATAAAAACATCTATTTAAAGCAGAAACCGAAATTGATAGCTTTTCATGATCCAAAGTATACCCTTTTGTTAGTAAGATATACTTTAGGAGATATCCTTCTTTTGATCCAAATCATATGTACATAGCTGAGTCAAGTAGTCGGATAGTAAACCAAAAACCAAGGACAATAACCCGAAAAGTTATAATGCAAGCATAAGAGCATTTTTAATAGTTCTATAAAGAATGATAGGAGGAGGTAAAATAAAAGTGTCGACTTCTCTCATCTCTTCAGCAATCAGCGGGAGAAATCAATGCTTTTTAGTTTTAACATCTATAAATGATTTTATCTTTTCGTTTATAGTACAATCGAGAAAAAACCCGTTTATACTATTTTTCAGCAAAAAGCCTCTGAAATGGGTTGTAAAACCCTTTTAATCCATAAATGGGTTTCTAAACCCTATTTACCCATTGACGTTTTTAAAAATAGACGTCTCATTTTAATTTGATACTCATTCTTGAATCGCTTCCGTTGGAGCATGAAGAACCGAATTAAAATTGAACAATGCCCCAGTTTTGTCTCTTTAGTCACTACCAGAGATGCTCTAATAAAATGATTGATACAGGGTCTTTCTTACAGGTTAAAGGGAGCTAACCATTTTATAGAACAGCCAAGTGGCACATAAAAAATTCAACAAAAAAACAAAAACACAACTAGAGAGCGAGTTCACTCACTCAACTCGGTACGGGCAAAGCCAGAAATGAAACAATTCACAAGGCTATGAGAGAGGTTCTATCAAAGAACTAAGACAAGTGAATGTAGCCAAGATCTTCTTCTCGAACGTCATCTCCAATGTGGAGAATGTGGGTAGCAAATACCAAAACTTATTTCGATGTTCTATATCAATACATAATAGGACATGAATGCTAATTTAAGATCACTTTTTTGTCTTTTATACTTTCCGATATTATTCTAATACTTTACAAGGATCTAATCGATTTGTGAGCATCGAGTTGTAAGAAATTCTTTTGTAAAATATCTAAAAATTATAAACAAAGTAGAAATGCTAGGGTGCTTTAGAGTTTGGAGATGGTTATAGTATTGAGGTGGAGCGTTAAATTTTGCAGTACTATATGACTATATTGATGTGGTTGGAAGTAGCTTCATATCGGAAAAGACGGTTCATAAATCGGAGCTCGTAGGAGGAAGTTAGAGGTGAAAAGGTGCATGTGTTTCAACAGAAAGGGTGACAAACATCTGAGTTAAAGTGACCGATTTTTGAGCAAAGGGATTGGCAACTAGAGAGTAGCAACATAAGTCTGTCATTTTGGACAGATGTTTGAGCTGAAATAGTGAGCTATGACAGACGTCTGACTAAGGAGATATACGTCTATGCTGATGCACGAATTTTTCCTGAGCCTCGGGATAGACATCTGAAGCGGCTTCTACGCTACTTCGAGCTGTGGACGTTACAAGTTAATTTATGAAGGTTCAAAGGGAAATGTCAAATATTAGTCTCTCTCTATATAAGCTATTTTCGGTTTTTGAAAGAGGAGATCTTACTTGATCAAGGGTCTTTTCTTTGCTTGATCAAGGGTCTTTTCTCAAGAAAAAATTAGGGTTCATAACCTAGTTTTTAATCTTTAATTCTATTCTCCACAAACTCTCTTCTATATTGAAATATATTGGTCATTGTATAAATCTCTTGTACTACTTTCATCATTGTAATAATATATTCTCTTCAAAGTGGATGTACACTAACAAGTTGTTAGTGGAAGCACTATAAAATTGTTGTGTGATTTATTTTTATTGCTTTAGTCATTATTGATTGTTTGTGATCGAGTTAGGCTTATTTGGATTGGTTGATCTTTGTTGTGGTGATTTGTGTGATTGGGATTTAGTTGTTTTTGCGAATCTATCATTGATCTCGTCTTCGGCTGTGCTTGTGCTTTAGAGATCTGATTTGAGTGACTTTTAGTCGAATTAATCACAACAGTTGTATCCTTAGATTGAACTATTTTTATCATTATTCAAAGAGATAGAGTTATCTTTAAAATGTGAATCTTCTGAGTGTAAATTATCACGTAAACTCAAAGTTTTATGCACTACACCATAATAGCTAATTTGGCAGTGCTTTGGACCGTATCTAACGGCCTTCGGCAATGCTCTAGACCGTATCAAATTTTGGCGTCTTTAATTATTTGATATGACCTTAAGTCATATCTAATTATGAATTAGATGCGGCTTTTAGCCGTATAAAATAATTAAAGACGCCAATATTTGATACGGCCCAGAGCACTGCCTAAGGCCGTAGCTATTTGAAAAAAAAATATTAAAAAAATAATACAATTAGCTACATAGATCAACAAAAAAATAAACAACATTAGAACAAAATCTCACATAACTGATCAACAATCTTATATTTAAATATTGAGTACATACTATATACTCAAACCAACCCTCTTGAGATTTCAAGAAATTCATACATAATTAATATACATAAACAAACCAAATCATGCACTAGGAAAGCTTTAATTGTATCGACACCATTATTATTCTAACAAACAGAAGCTTATCTATCTCAAATAAATTTGGATATACGGGACACTGGATCAAAAGTAAAAATAATCTGTAACATAGGAATTGAGAAGACCACTTTGTGTACTGAGCCAACCACTGGATATCTCCACCGTCAATCATCAATCTCATCTTTATGCATTCATCGCCTTCTTTTGGCTACATTTAGTTGCATCACTTCATAAGGAAGTTTAACATGCACTATCATCTAGGAAGACTCGTATGAACACGCACTGCTGTCCTAAAAAGGAAAACGTCGTTAGTATATTCTAAACTTTCTTACGTATGGTCGGCCGATTGTCATCATGTAGGACATCTATCATCATTAGCACCATGTAGGACATCTATCGTCAGCACCATGTATGATCTAAGCTATTGTGATATAAATATCAACTTTTGATAACTCTTTCAAAGTTAGCTAAAATTCAGGTCGGCATATGAAATTCACCATACAAGCAAACATGAGAATTAAAACTACATAATTTCACAAGCATCAAATATGGCAGCAAGGTATTAAACTAAACTACATTATTTCACAAACAACAAATATGGCTGCAAGTCACATCATGTACTTAGTGGTATTTCACGCATGCTCTCAAATATTATGTCAAGGGATATTATCATGAATACCATTTAAGTTCTAGGAATACCACTAAAATACAAACATGTACATACCTGCTGCAATACACAGGTGTCAAAAATTATGTATGTCCTTAGGATATTGTCATTATAATTTGTTTCACCAAGGTATCGAGCAAAGCAGTAAACTCCATTCCCATACATCTAAATATAAAGTAAGAACAAAGAAGCATAACACAAGGTACGTTAATGGAGAAATTTAACATTAACAAAGATATCAATTGTGAGTGAATATAAGATCAAACCATCATCTAAAAAAAGATAGACAAATTTATTACTATAAGTTCGCTAGCCACTTCAAAAAATAAACATATTATGGTTAACCTGCCAAGACCCACCTGAAACGCAATATATAACTTTAGTTAACCTGCCAACAAAATATATTTAAACATATGTCACTATTTTTACATCATGAACATATATACCAATATCCAACTTTTACAATTGTGGTTAGAGATGTATCCGATTTCTCCATGACATAATCAACTACTACACCTTTGAAGATTATTTAGCAATAATAATATTAGTATAGACTATGCCTAAGATTGCCTTCAACAGTGTTTCTTCCAATGCAGAACATATTTCTGCTATTTTCTCTTCAAAAAGGAAAATGGACATCAATTCAAATAGTAGATCAAACTGAGCGATCCTATATCGTCCACACCTAAAGTCGAATGAATTCAATCATGCCATCAAGCGAAAAGCCTCAAAATAAAATAAAAAATTAAGCAGTTGAAATTATATGGCTGTCGAATGTAATAAAAAACCCCAAATCCAAGAAGATGATACATATTTCAAAGCACATACCCTTTGTGTAACGACCCATATTTATACGGATAATAATTAATTTATTTAATTATTTAAATAGTGATAATGGTTGTTTAATTAAATTATATTGAATATTTAATTAATATAAGTAATAGAACAATATATTTAATTTCTGAAATAATCAGAAATAGTGAATTGACAATATAATGTGAACTGCACAATTCAAAGTATTTAATTCAGCTTAGAATTGAATTAGAATGAAGAATATATTATTTGAACGACAGTTTGAACGTATAATTATATTATAATTAAAATTGAGCTCCAAATGGTGCGGCAGTTCGCTATTTGGCGATTCGATCTTCAACTGAATATACAGGGTCCGTTTTAAATCGGATTTCCGTGAAACAAGAAACGTTCAGAGCTGGTGAAGTATATTTTCTAGTGAAAGATAAAAATCGGGATTTCATTGTGTAGATTTTGATTTATGTCCAAATAAAATTTTAGAAAAGTTGCTATGGAATTTTTTTATAATTTATAACGATATATATAAGGAATTTCAATATAAATTTGAATATCGATTCAACCGGGATTTGAATATCGAGTTGTAAATCCCAGTGGAGTTGTATGATATTCTACTGTGAATATATATATGATAATATTTATTTTTAAATATTAAATTTAATTGTTTTTAAATATATTTTTATATTTAAAAGGGTTATTTAGAGCTTTAAAAATAGCCAGTATTACAAACGACCTTCGTTTTCGATGAAACTAATTTTGTTGGATCCGCAATATTAAATTATTGTTAGATTTCAATTTCCGTGATTTTTAGAGTTAGTATGTGGTCGTGGGGAATTTTAATGTAAAATACAGTCGATAATTTGACCTTTAAAAAAACGCTGTGTGAGCAAACGGAGTCGGAATTCGACGAAACTAGTTTCGTTGGGACCGTAATGTCGAGCTGTAACTGGATGACCATTTTCATGATTTTTAGAGATCATGTGCGATCATAGGAATTTTTAGAAGACAAGTACAAGCAACGATCGACTATATAATGAATATAAAAACAAAATATCCTAACTTTAGTGGACTTAAACAAGGCCACATCTTCCTCTTCTCAGCCAATTGTTTCTCTCCTCAAAACAACAGCCACGATTTCATTCTCAACCTAAAAACTTGGCCTTCAGAAAATCATAGAAATAAAAAAAACAAAGTCTATAAATTCTAAAATACATATCATTGAATTCCCCTTGACACCAGCTACAATTTCATGCCTTTTTGCTATGTGCGACGCTAGTCCAGGGATGCTTGGACGATAACAGTAAAGCTAGGGTTAGCAAAATCTTGAGTATGAAGCATCGATTCATCAACTGGATGCTGGATTTAGGTTCAGGAGATCGTCTAGCACCTTGTTGAAGTTTCTGAAGGGAACCCGAACCAAATTCAGTCGATGTCAATATTGGGGACAATGACGCCGGGGCTCTCGAATGGTCGGCGAGTTGGGTGGTGGCTACATGAAGGGAAAGAGGAGATGGAGGGAAGAATTTTGGTGATTTTTAGTGGTGAGGTGAAAGTGCGATTTGGGTTTGAAATTGGGAAATGGTGTTCGTAGTTGGTTACTGGGAACGAGAGTAATTCGGGGGAAGAAGGAGGAAAAGGTATATGCGGGGTTGGGCCAGTATGAATGGGTTTGGGCCGAGAAAATGGTGGTGAGGCCCAATGGTTAATTTAATTAATTTAATTATCTTTTAAATTATTTGTATAACTTGTAATGACAATAACTTTATCATACGATATCAGTTTTCAGCGAAACAAGATCTGTTAGGATTGTATGGACGGACACTACCCAATGGAACTGACTGGAAGGGGATTGGAGCTCGTTTGAATTTATGGAGAAATAAATTGTTTGATTCGAATCAAACAACAGTTTATCGTTCTTTAACGATGAACTGCCAAAGTGAGTAAATCTTACTAACTCTGATCAGTTTATATTTTATAACGTATTTTTAGAACTGAAATATTGGTTGATTGTTGTGTGTTGATTTGGTTGATTGAACTGCTAGTCAGTTAGTTGATTTTTTTTATATATAAATATAAATATATATATATAAACCATTAAATATATATATTGATTCTGTTTATCAGAAAAATTCATATTGAACTGAAATTGATGTTAATTATATTGTGTAACATCTGAGGATGTAGGGAAACAGGTCGAAGGAATCCAACTGGATTCCTCAACAATTATTTTACTGTTTTCATATATTGTAATATATGATGTGATATATAATCTGTGTTGATTACGTGTGTTGAATGATATCGATCATAGTTATTTGGGTATTTTAAATACCGTAAGAAATACTGGGATGTAGAAAAGGGGATTTTCAAAGTGTATTTTGAAAATTAATTATTTATATAAAATTAATGGATTTTATATATAAAAGGAAAACGATTTTATAAAAGAAAATAGTTATAAAATCAAAGGATAAAGTTATAAAAGGAAAATATTTGTGAAACAAATATAAAAGGAAAATATTTGTGAAACAAATAGGAAAAGAAATATTTATTTAGAAAATAAATAGAGATAAAGGAAATATTTATGTAGAAAATAGATAAAGTTATAAAAGAAAATATTTGTGAAACAAATAGAAAAGGGAATATTTGTAAACCATTTACAAATAGAATATAAAAGGGAATATTTGTAAAACATTTACAAATAGATTAAATGGAAATATTTATTTATGAAATAGATAGAGTTATAAAAAGAACTATTTATTTAGAAAATAAACAGAATTATAAAAGGAATATTTGGAAAATGGAAAGAGTTTTTTTTAAAAAAAAGAATTTTACATTTGAAAGGTTTAGACCCGTGCTTCACACACGGGTATAACATGATAGGGATTTAAAGCAAAGATTTTAAATAGAATCTGTTGTAACCAGTTGATCGAGAAGATTAATTTATAAATAATATTTTATAAATTAAATAAAATATTTATCATTGGATAAATTGAATATATAAGTCAGGGCTTATTTAGAGAAGTAAGAATCGATTTCAACATCGCTATTTGAAACTGAATATGGACGTAGAGTTAATCAAAGGAGTTAATCAAAATGTGTTAATCAAAATGAGTTAGAGGAGTTAATCGATTAGAGTTAGAGTTAATCGATTAGAGTTAGAGTTAACAAGTTAGAGTTAATCAGTTAGAGTTAATCGATTAAAGTTAAATCGAACTAGAGTTATTCGAATAGAGTTAATAGAACAAGAGTTAGTCGAATATTTGTTATTCGAATAGAGTAAATTGAACAAGAGTTAGTCGAATATTTTTTATTCGAATAGAGTTAATTGAATTAGAGTTAGTCGGATTAGAGTTATTCAAATATAGTTTATTCGAAGAAAGAGTTATCGAATAAGTTTATTCGAATAAGAGAATTATTCGAATATAGTTTATTCGAATAGAGAAAGAAATTATCGAATATTAGTTATTCAAAAGAAATTATCGAATATTAGTTATTCGAAATAAATTATCGAATATTAGTTATTCGAAAGGAGTTATCGAATATTAGTTATTCGAAAGAAGTTATCGAATATTAGTTATTCGAAAGAAATTATCGAATATTAGTTATTCGAAAGAAATTATCGAATATTAGTTATTCAAAAGAAATTATCGAATATTAGTTATTCGAAAGGAGTTATCGAATATTAGTTATTCGAAAGGAGTTAATCGAATATTAGTTATTCGAAAGGAGTTAATCGAATATAGTTTATTCGAAAGGAGTTAATTGATAAAAGTAAATTAGTTAGAGTTAATTGAATAGAGTTAATCCAGTAGGGTAAATCAAATAGAGTTAATCAAATAGAGTTAATAGAATTGAGTTAATCAAATAGAGCTGACTGATAAGAGTAAATCGATTAGAGTTAATCAAATAGTGTTAATTGAATAGAGTTATTTGAATATAGGTTATTCGAAGAAGAGAGATTATCGAATATTGTTTATTCGAAGGAAAGAGTTATCGAATAGAGATTTATTCGAAAGAGAGTTACGTAAGGAAGTTTATTAAAGATTTAAAATATAAACTTTGTCTATTCTGAAGTTAAAACATTGTTCAGTTAAGGTCTGAGAGGTAATTATACCCCAACTTGATTGACTTCGTTCTTAACTAAGGAATGGTTAAAGTTTGATAGTAAAGGTAGGTTAAAGTGAATTTAGTTAATAAGCGTAATGGTTTGTGTTGGCATAGCGATATTTATTTAAACATCAGTTTAAATAGAATGAAGGAGTTTTGGAATTTTTTTCCAAATAAGAATGTAACACCCCGTATTTCTGTTAACACTAAAGTAACAAATTAAAGAATAACTAATCTAAGCTGTGGGAATTAAGGGAAACAGGTGGCGCCATTGTGTTCGTATCGGAATTTTGGTTGAGATAGAGTTCGAGTTTGCGTGAATTGGACTTCGTATGAAGAAGTTATGGCCATCGGAAGTTTCAGAAAATTTAAAATAGATTTCAGAAAATTCAAATTTCAGAGTCAGACAGGCTAGGCAGGAAAATTCCCGCCAAGGCCAGGTCGACCATAGGGTCGACCTACCCTGACCAGGTCGACCTGGGGGTCGACCTGCCCCCCCCAGATTTGATTGATGACATGTTTATGACTGTGTGCTGACTCATTAGGGTTTCTGATCTGCTCTGATTGGCTGGGATTAATTCTGGGTTGATCGGACGACCTAAACTAATCCTAAACTCTATAAAAACACCTATAGACTCAAACCCTAAAATCAAAATAAAATTAGATTCATGGCCTCCATGCCGTTACCTTGCAACTCAGAATAGCCTCCACCAATTAGAGAGGAAGAAAGCTAATCAAATTCAATTCTATTCAACCCTAACAACGAATCTACTTCAAAGGAAAGCTAATACAACTTCAGAACTCAGAATTCAGAACTCAAGACCTTCATTGAGTTGTGATTTCGATTTCTTTAATAAAATAATTAGCAATTTAATTGGATTAAGTTATGATGTGGATTATTTGGATATGATGTGAATTATTGACCGCATGTTATAATTATGTTGTAAAATTGTGATGTTATCATACATGTTGTAAATTCTATGATGTTATGTTGTGATCATCTATGTTGTAAAGTTACGGTGCTATCATCTATGTTGTAATTCTACGATTGGCTTATGTATAATCAAATCATCATGTTGTTCATATGCTAGTTTGGTTATGTTGATTCATATGATAAATCATATGTATGTATGCAAGTTTAGATTTTGATTTAGACATGAATCATATGCAAGTTGGGGAAAATTATATGTAACCTTACATGTTTTATGACATCTAGTTTATGTGAAAATTTGATCTAAAGTTAGGCTATGACATGTGTGAGTTCTATGATAAATTCTACATGCTAGTTTACATGTTTAGATGTAAGTTTACACCATTGTTATGTTGCATAAATCACATATGCAAGTTTATATAAATATATGAGTTTGGAATATGAATCATGTTATGCAAGTTTGTGGTTATTGCCTATGCAAGTTTACACCTTTAGATGTAGATCCATGACACACATGATTTATGCAAGTTTGTGACCATTATCTAAACAAGTTTACACCTTTAGATTTGGATCTACGACATATGTAGTTTTATGCAAGTTGTAATTTTGGCCTATGCAAGTTTAGATGTAGAACATCATTCACACATGCAAGTTCACCCCTTATGTTTAGACCTAGTTTTATTTCTATGTATGTTGTGATGTTTTCTCTTTATTCTATGAGTTAGACTATTCGAGTCTAACGTATATTTTATGGTAAACGAACGAACGTACAACGTAGGGTAAGGGGATAATATTAAAAGATTTAGTATTGAGAATTGGCATAAATGCCTTAAATGGCATTAAATAAACCTGTGATGAAATTGGTATGATTTTGCGTACCATAGATAAATGGACATAATTGAGTCAATTATGGACATCGTTAAATTTGGGATTGATTGATAATTTGAATAGGGAAATTAATTCAAATTGGGGAATGATTAATTAGGTGCAATTATCGTCTAAGACACGAGGTTAGGCTCGTTTGTGGTGTAAGACTGCCCGGACCCGCCCGACAAATCCAGCTGCCACAAATGCCAGTCTAATGTGGGAGGTCTTAGGCATAAATTAAATACGTGACAGTTGTAAAGACACGAGGTTAGGCTCTTTTGTGGTGTAAGACTGCCCGGACCCGCCGACAAATCCAGCTGCCACAAATGCCAGTCTAATGTGAGAGGTCTTTATAAGGTTACAGTCTTAATGAATTAAGAAACACTTAACCAGATAAACATGTAGTGGGACATGAGGGGGTTAAGTGGGTGCCTTAGGTGGCATGTGGAATTTAGTGGGTGCCTTGGGTGGCATTTGAAATACGATTAGAAACACTTAACCAAAATTGAAACATGTAAGTGAACATGAATAAGAAGAGGGTTAAGTGGGATGTACTAGAGGGGACCAAGCTTAGGTGGATAGCTTGTGTCAAGTAATGGGGGCCTGTTTCAACCAGTAACCCATACGTATCTTTGTAGGCTTGACCCAAGTCGAGGATGGGACACGCATACTGGGCTTGACTGTAAGAGGCCAAACCGGGTTAGCGGTGACAACGCAAGTCCAACGGGTTCATATGCGTGTGTGGACCCGGGCTGGTAGGTAAGACGTTGTTGCATCGTGTAGGTATAAGCCATGCATTATTGGTGGTATCGGGTTGCCACTTTGGGGAGTGATACACCCCACTGTGGGGCCGTCACGGGTATCAACGAGTTAG
Source organism: Allium sativum (assembly GCA_030737875.1). Taxonomy (NCBI): domain Eukaryota; kingdom Viridiplantae; phylum Streptophyta; class Magnoliopsida; order Asparagales; family Amaryllidaceae; genus Allium; species Allium sativum. The sequence continues at coordinate 634,951,997 of CM060918.1, forward strand.
GGAGCCGATCGCTTGGGGGTAGTGGGTACACCTAGTGGAGATAGGGGCAGGCAGCACCTATGAAGGCAGGTAGGGGTGCACGAAACTACCATTATCATTATTGAGTTCTGTAGGCGGGATCAACCTTAGGGTGACTAGTGGTGGTGCAGTATAGTAGTGGTGGTGCAGTATAGTAATTACCTTATAGTGGTTTAGGTGCGCTTTAACGTTATCTTGGTTTAACCTTATTTCCTTGTTTACTCTGCCATACTCAATTGTTCACAGTCATTTCCTTATTTTCCAACTTATGTCTTAGCCTAGTTATTTTGGTAATTATATTGTTAAAGTTATCGCACTCGCCAGACTTTATGTCTAACCCCCTTTGTTTCCTCCTCTTTTCTTCCTTCCCCTCAGGTGCTCAGGTTGGAACTAGCACCAGTGGAGCTTGATTTTGGACAGCTGTATCTCTTGCTTTTAGAAGTTGCTTGGATCGCTGAAGTAAAGTCCAGCCTCTCTTATTTATGGCTATTTTGAACTGGGGTTATGTCTTTCAATTTATGTACTTTGATTTAGTCAAGATGGATATTATGTACTTTGACTCTGGTTTTTGATGATGTAATCAAACTTATGTGTTTACCGCTGCAATGAATAAAGTTTTAAAGTTTTAAGTACTATTCATATCTGTCTTGTTGTTAAGTTTCTGTTCTATGCACACTTAAAATGCTCCATGGAAGTTAATGCATTCCCTTTGTGAGTGACATTAATGGACGTGGGGTGTTACACGTGGTATCAGAGCTGAAGGTTACCAGAACAGATATGAATTTTGAAAAGTGTTTTTGAAAAACAACTTTTATAAAGAAGTACCTTCAAAAGTATGTTCTAAGGAAAGTATTTTCAAGAGAAAAGCTTATTTTAGAAAGCATAACCCCAAGAGCCATATATCTTTCCTTCGATTCTTTTGTATTGAATCTTTCCTTTTTCATTTCAGCATGTCTGGAGCATCTGAGATACCAGAGGGTGTTCATGTACCCGGTTGGTTTTGTCAATATCTCGAGGCTAGGGCCGCTACCGCAGGTCCGGCCAACGTTCCTCCTCCCCCAGCTCTAGTCATTCCTCCGCGTGGAGATACTTTCTCCAAGATATGTAAAGACTTTCGTTCGATGGGTGGAAAATCTTTTAGTGGGACTGAAACGTTCATTGGAGCTAGAAATTGGTTCAAAGAAGTGGAGGACCTATTTGGCATTTTCGACTTGGACGACTGTAAGAAGGTCCAATTGGCTGCTTGGTTGATGAAGGATGAGGCCTCGTTTTGGTGGGAAGTCACTAACGAAGAGCGTCCAGTTGACACATGACCAGATTTCAGGTGGAGGTTTGAGGCGAAGTTTCTCTCACGGGCTGAAGAGAATTTATACATGGAAAGGTTTCTAGCATTGAAGCAGGGGAATCTATCGGTGAAAGAATACGTCAACAAATTCAATCAGTTAGCAAGATTTGGCTTGGACTTGGTGAATACACCAGAAAAGAAGGCCCTGAGATTTGTTAAGGGTTTGAACGAGCCGCTTCATGGGTTAGCTATGACCCACATCCCCATGGGGGCTACCTTTGAGAGACTAGTTGACATGGCGCTTATGCATGAAGAGGAGAAGAGCGCCAATGCTAATAAGGCACCCGAGAAGAAAGGGGATCAAAAGAAGCCGTAACAGCAACAACAGAACAAGAAAGGTGGTAAAGGAAACAATGCTAAGGGAAAGAAAAGATGCTTTAACTGTGGGACACCAGGCCATCTAAGCAAAGATTGTAGGAAGAAAAAGAAGACTGGTTGTTTCCACTGTGGCGAAGCTGGACATCTGATTAAGGACTGCTCAAAGAAAGGGCAGAGGGCAGGGTCTACCTCGGGAGGATAGGTGCAGGCTCTTATGGCAGCAGGGCAGGCAAGGGGGCAAGTTCAGGCTCTCGTGGTCCCACCGCTGCAAGAACGAGGTAGAGCAATTTCCGTTGAAAGTTTAGTTTTTCTGTTTGATCGTCCTGTCCATACTTTATTCGATTCTGGCGCATCACATTCGTTTATTTCTACATCATTAGTTGAAACACTGCACCTAGATACTAGTTTAGTTACAGATCCCTTAGTAGTCTCAAATCCTATTGGTGGTTCGACTCATCTTTCTATGATTTGTCGGGATTTGAGAGTGTGTATCTTGGGCGTTGAGTTTGAATGCAACGCCTTTGTTCTTGGCTTCATGGGCTACGGCTTGATTCTAGGTATGGATTGGCTAACTAGATACGGGGCCATCCTAGATTGTGAAAGAAGGGTAGTCAGATTGTTGACTCGTTGTGGAAAGACCCTTAATATTTCTTGTGACCCTAGAGGTCCAGTAATGCTTAGCTACCTAGAATCCCTTGACGCATCCGATGATGACTTACATTCTGTTCGTATAGTCCGTGAATATGTTGATGTCTTTGATGAGGTGAGGGGTTTACCCCCAAAACGTGAGATAGACTTTCGAATATATCTAATAGATAATGCAAAGCCAGTTGCATTGCCAGTGTGCCACATGGCTCCAAGAGAGAGAAGAGAACTAAGTAAGCAAGTGAAAGTATTGCTTGAGAAGGGGTTCATAAGACGTAGTATATCGGAGTGGGGTGCTCCAGTAGTATTTGCCACGAAGGCAGATGGGTCCCTTAGACTTTGTGTGGACTATAGAGAAATTAATAAGCTTACTAAGAAGAATAGACACCCACTGCCGAGGATTGACGATCTCTTCGATCAGTTAGTTGGCGCCTCAGTGTTTTCGCAGTTGGACTTAGCCACGGGTTTCCATCAGCTGAGAGTGGCTGAGGATAGCATAGACAAGACTGCCTTTAGGACTCCAGACGGCTTCTTCGAGTGGCTTGTGATGCCCTTCGGTTTGACAAACGCCCCCGCATACTTTGTTGACTTTATGAGTAGGGTGTTTAGGGAGTACCTTAATAAATTCGTGGTGGTCTTTGTGGACGACATCTTGATCTTTTCTAAGAGCGAGGAAGAGCATTCCCTACATCTTAGGGAAGTGTTGGAGACCCTTCGAGCGCATAGCCTTAAAGCTAAATTTTCTAAGTATCACTTTTGGAGGAAGGAAGTGCGATTCTTAGGGCACGTGGTTTCCAAAGAAGGGATAGCTGTGGATCCCGCAAAGGTAGTGGCCATCCAAGATTGGAAGGTCCCTAAAAATGCTACCGAGGTGAGGAGTTTCTTAGGGTTGGCTGGCTACTATAGAAATTTTATCAAAGACTTCGCAAAAATATCAGCCCCATTAACACGCTTGACGAAGAAGAACCTAGTTTTCGCATGGGACGTAGATTGTGATGATGCGTTCCAACGTTTAAAGAAAGTTTTGACCACAGCTCCAGTCTTAGTGTTGCCAGATGGGAGTAAGCCATTTACCGTTTATACTGATGCTTGTGGGGCAAGACTAGGTGCAGTCTTAATGCAAGAGGGAAGGGTAATAGCCTATGGTGGAAGGCAGTTGAGAGTGCATGAGAGAAATTATCCTACACATGACCTAGAGTTGGCCGCTATTGTTTTCTCGCTTAAGTCTTGGCGCCATTATCTTCTTGGCGAAAAATTCTAATTGTTCACTGACCACAAATCGCTAAAATACTTGTTCTCTCAGAAGGACTTGAACTTAAGGCAGCAAAGGTGGATGTAATTCTTAGCGTCCTACGACTTCGAGATAGCATATACCCCTGGCAAGGGTAACGTGGTGGCAGATGCCTTAAGTAGGAAAAGGTTGTCCTTGAGTCCGTTGTTTGTTGAGCGGCGAAGCTTAGAGTTCATCTATACGTTTGACTTTATACATTCCGTTGACTTTGTACCAGGTTTGCTAGCATCCTTGGAGGTCAGACCTACGCTTTTGGGACGGATTGGTGAGGCACAGCGAGATGACCCATAGTTGGTTGAGTTAGTAGAAAAGCTCAAAGGACTGGAGTCATCGAGCCATCTCAGTAGGTATACCCTAGATGATAAGGGTTAGTTACGTAGGGACGGTAGACTTTGTGTACCACGGGACGAGAATTTGAGGAAGACCATTCTTGATGATGCACATCGTTCGAAGATGACCATCCATCCCGGCGGGGACAAGATGTACATGGACATGAGACGCGTTTACTTTTGGGCCGGCATGAAGAGGGATGTGGCTGAATTTGTCGCTAGATGCTTGGTGTGCCAACAAGTAAAGGCAGAGCAAAAGAAACCCGGTGGGTTGCTTCATCCATTGGAGGTCCCACAATGGAAGTGGGAAAGTGTCTCGATGGACTTTATTGATGGGTTACCGAGATCGAGGAAGGGTAATACGGGGATTTGGGTTGTGGTAGACAGACTTACTAAGAGCGCCCATTTCATTCCCGTGAAGAGTAAGAGGACTGCTCCATTGTTAGCCTCCGGATACATTCGAGAGATAGTTCGTTTGCATGGTGTTCCTTCTAGCATAGTGAGCGACCACGATCCTATCTTTACTAGCGAGTTTTGGAAGAGCTTGCAAAAGGCGGTAGGGACTCAGTTATATTTGAGCACCGCATATCATCATCAGACGGACGGCTAGACCGAGAGGGTGAATCATATTCTAGAGGACTTATTGAGGTTACGTGTCTTAGACTTCGGAGGTACATGGGAGGAACATCTTCCGTTGGTGGAGTTTGCGTATAATAATAGCTTTCAGTCTAGCATTAGCATGGCACCGTTCGAGGCTCTTTATGGACGGCCGTGTTGTTCGCCTAGGTGTTGGTGGGAATCTACAGATAAGATCTTGCTTGGGCCCGATATGATTAGAGAGACTTCGGAGAAGATTGATTTGATTCGAAGGAGGATGAAGATGACGCAAGATAGGCAGAAATCTTATGCTGATAAGAGGAGGACAGATCTTGAGTTTGATATTGGGGACATGGTCTTTGTCAAGGTGTATCCATTACGGAATGTCGTTCGCTTTGGGTCCGTTGGGAAGTTAGCACCAAGGTTCGTAGGGCCGTTTCCTATTAAGGAGAGAATTGGACAGATGGCGTATAGAGTGGAGTTGCCCGAGAGACTTAGTGGTGTACACGATGTATTCCATGTATCACATTTGAGGAAGTGCTTGCACGAGACCGCGGAAGTGGTAGTGCCGAGCTTGCTTAGAGAGGTGGAGATAGAGCGTGATGCGACGATTCGACGAGCTCCTACGTGCATTCTTGGGTCGGAGATTAAGAAGTTGAGGAATCGAGAGGTCAGGCTAGTCAAAGTGCAATGGGGAGATGATGAGAACAACGCCACTTGGGAGACGGAAGAGAAGATGCGTTCATTGTACCCTTTTCTTTTCGAGGGTCTGTCTTTTAATTTATCCTTTATCGCTTAGCTTGTACTTGCTTTATCTTTAGTATGTCCTCTCGCTAGTATCTTTGACCTTTAGATAGGGAAGTCCTATGGTTGAAACATGTGTTTGAGACATGTTATGTATGATGGATGCATGTGGATGCAAGTGTTTGCTAGTGGTTTCTCGTGGGTACATATACACACACTTTAGACACTAGATCGGCTCAGTCACTTCATATTGCATATTGCATATAAATGTTTGTACATATTTAAGTTAATGGATGTGTAATGGTTGTACTATCATATGGATGCTGCATTTTGGTGAATGGTTGTGCACACATGTAGAAATAATATGTATCGATAGGATTCTTTCGCATACATAATGGACGCATGGAACTATCATGGTTTTCATTAAGGAGGTCAACTGAATCAGTAGACCGCCTGATTTTGCATTAAATAGAGAACATATACACACTTCTTACATATGTTCATACAACATTGGGAATTTTATAAGGACAATGGATGCCTGTGTTTGATGGTTGAGTAGATGGTAGTTAGGATGTTAGGATACGCATTCTCCTTAACTTGGAGATTTCGGGGGCGAAATCCTTTAAGGAGGGGAGAATGTAACACCCCGTATTTCTGTTAACACTAAAGTAACAAATTAAAGAATAACTAATCTCAGATGTGGGAATTAAGGGAAACGGGTTGCGCCATTGTGTTCGTCTCGGAATTCTGGTTGAGATAGAGTCTGAGTTTGCGTGAATTGGACTTCGTATGAAGAAGTTATGGCCATCGGAAGTTTCAGAAAATTTAAAACAGATTTCCGAAAATTCAAATTTCAGAGTCAGACAGGCTAGGCTGGAAAATTCCCGCCAGGGCCAGGTCGACCTGCCCCCCCCCCCCGAGCAGATTTGATTGATGACCTGTTTATGACTATGTGCTGACGCATTAGGGTTTCTGATCTGCTCTGATTGGCTGGAATTAATTCTGGGTTGATCGGACGGCCTAAACTAATCCTAAACTCTATAAAAACACCTAAGACTCAAACCCTAAAATCAAAATAAAATTAGATTAATGGCCTCCATGCCGTCACCTTGCAACTCAGAATAGCCTCCACCAATTAGAGAGGAAGAATGCTAATCAAATTCAATCCTGTTCAACCCTAACAACGAATCTACTTTAAAGGAAAGCTAATACAACTTCAGAACTCAGAATTCAGAACTCAAGACCTTCTTTGAGTTGTGAGTTCGATTTCTTTAATAAAATAATTAGCAATTTAATTGGATTAAGTTATGATGTGGATTATTTGGATATGATGTAAATTATTGACCGCATGTTATAATTATGTTGTAAAATTGTGATGTTATCATACATGTTGTAAATTCTATGATGTTATGTTTTGATCATCTATGTTGTAAAGTTACGGTGCTATCATCTATGTTGTAATTCTACGATTGGCTTATGTATAATCAAATCATCATGTTGTTCATATGCTAGTTTGGTTATGTTGATTCATATGATAAATCATATGTATGTATGCGAGTTTAGATTTTGATTTAGACATGAATCATATGCAAGTTGGGGAAAATTATATGTAACCTTACATGTTTCATGACATCTAGTTTATGTGAAAATTTGATCTAAAGTTAGGCTATGACATGTGTGAGTTCTATGATAAATTCTACATGCTAGTTTACATGTTTAGATGTAAGTTTACACCATTGTTATGTTGCATAAATCACATATGCAAGTTTATATAAATATATGAGTTTGGAATATGAATCATGTTATGCAAGTTTGTGGTTATTGCCTATGCAAGTTTACACCTTTAGATGTAGATCCATGACATACATGATTTATGCAAGTTTGTGACAATTATCTAAACAAGTTCACACCTTTAGATTTGGATCTATGACATATGTAGTTTTATACAAGTTGTAATTTTGGCCTATGGAAGTTTAGAAGTAGAACATCATTCACACATGCAAGTTCACCCCTTATGTTTAGACCTAGTTTTATTTCTATGTATGTTGTGATGTTTTCTCTTTATTCTATGAGTTAGATTATTCGAGTCTAACGTATATTTTACGTTAAACGAACGAAAGTACAACGTGGGGGTAAGGGGATAATATTAAAAGATTTAGTATTGAGAATTGGCATAAATGCCTTAAATGGCATAAAATAAACTTGTGATGAAATTGGTATGATTTTGCATACCATAAATAGATGGACATAATTGAGTCAATTATGGACATCGTTAAATTTGGGATTGATTGATAATTTGAATAGGGAAATTAATTCAAATTAGGGAATGATTAATTAGGTGTAATCAATCGTCTAAGACACGAAGTTAGGCTCATTTGTGGTGTAAGACAGCCTTGACCCGCCCGAAACATCCAGCTGCCACAAATGCCAGTCTAATGTGGGAGGTCTTAGGCATAAATTAAATACGTGACAGTTGTAAAGACACGAGTTTAGGCTCTTTTGTGGTGTAAGACTACCCGGACCCGCCCGGCAAATCCAGCTGCCACAAATGCCAGTCTAATGTGAGAGGTCTTTATAAGGTTACGGTCTTAATGAATTAAGAAACACTTAACCAGATAAACATGTAGTGGGACATGAGGGGGTTAAGTGGGTGCCTTGGGTGGCATGTGGAATTTAGTGGGTGCCTTGGGTGGCATTTGAAATACGATTAGAAACACTTAAACAAAATTGAAACATGTAAGTGAACATGATTAAGAAGAGAGTTAAGTGGGATGTACTAAAGGGGACCAAGCTTTGGTGGATAGCTTGTGTCAAGTAATGGGGGCCCGTTTCAACCAGTAACCCATACGTATCTTTGTGGGCTCAACCCAAGTCGAGGACGGGACACGCATACTAGGCTTGACTGTAAGAGGCCAAACCGGGTTAGCGGTGGCAACGCAAGTCCAACGGGTTCATATGTGTGTGTGGACCCGGGCTGGTAGGTAAGACGTTGTTGCATCATGTAGGTATAAGTCATGCATTATTGGTGGTATTGGGTTGCCACTTTGGGGAGTGATACACCCCACTGTGGGGCCATCACGGGTATCTACGAGTTAGGAAGCCGATCGCTTGGGGGTAGTGGGTACACCTAGTGGAGATAGGGGCAGGCGGCACCTATGAAGACAGCTAGGGGTGCACGAAACTACCATTATCATTATTGAGTTCTGTAGGCGGGATCAACCTTAGGGTGACTAGTGGTGGTGCAGTATAGTAGTGGTGGTGCAGTATAGTAATTACCTTATAGTGGTTTAGGTGCGCTTTAACGTTATCTTGGTTTAATCTTATTTCCTTGTTTACTCTGCCATACTCAATTGTTCACAGTCATTTCCTTATTTTCCAACTTATGCCTTAGCCAAGTTATTTCGGTAATTATATTGTTAAAGTTATCGCACACGCCAGACTTTATGTCTGACCCCCTTTGTTTCCTCCTCTTTTCTTCCTTCCCCCCCAGGTGCTCAGGTTGGAACTAGCACTAGTGGAGCTTGATTTTGGACAGCTGTATCTCTTGCTTTTAGAAGTTGCTTGGATCGCTGAAGTAAAGTTCAGCCTCTCTTATTTATGGCTATTTTGAACTGGGGTTATGTCTTTCAATTTATGTACTTTGATTTAGTCAAGATGGATATTATGTACTTTGACTCTGGTTTTTGATGATGTAATCAAACATATGTGTTTACCGCTGCAATGAATAAAGTTTTAAAGTTTTAAGTACTGTTTATATCTGTCTTGTTGTTAAGTTTATGTTCTATACACACTTAAAATGCTCCAAGGAAGTTAATGCATTCCCTTTGTGAGTGACATTAATGGACGTGGGGTATTACAAAGAAATCAGAAATGTTTTCTGATAATAGAAAATAAGAAATGGAAATAAATATGGAAACGTTTTCCAGTGATTAATAACGTTTATTTTCTAAGTTTAGAAAATAAGGATTTACGAATATATGAAAACGGGAAATAAGGAAATGAATAAATTAATTTAAAGGGATAAATGTTGAATGATCGATAAAATTTCCGTTTATAAATAATATCGTTGTTTGCATACGAGTTTTCTTTTGATAGTTAAATCACAGACTATCAAAGTTTAGACCATTTTTCCGTTTTCAATACGGAGAGACCGGTTGGGTTATTATCCGAAAACCACTCCGTATGGGTGTTAGTGTTTCGAGTTAAATAGATCGAAGACAAATTGAAGACGGAGTAAAGTGCAAGGGCTGTTGTATAAGTCCTAGGTAGAGATTGCCTAGGATGGGTGTACGGAATAGTGCCTTCTGTTTGTCCAGTCCCAGGACAACTTGAATGGACGAATGTTTGATAGAGTATATCTGGTAGATCACGTAAGTTGATCGTTTCAAACGTATTTACTTTGGTGGCAGAGGAATTCGTTTCTCTTAGCTTATACCCGTGGTATTTTTGGGGAAATCAATTTGTGATTTGATGGGTATGACGATGTGGCATTTGAAGTAAATGGAGGAGTGATCTATTAAAATATACGTTTTGACCTCCAGCCTCATCAACTGGGAAATGACAGAAATCAGGCAGGCAGCATGGCTAAGTGGTTCGCAACCAAGTAGGGTACATTGTCACCATCTAGAGAATATTCATATTTGTTACTTCTTTCAATTTTGTATCTCTCGGGAATGGTTATGTTGGTTTACCAACTGTAAGGTGACAATATATTCGATACACCCAAGCGAAATGAGTGGTCGGTCATGTGTGGCCGAGTTGCAAGATGTTCTTGTTGAACTCCAGTGTATCTCTTCTAGAGTACACTGAGCGGAAGGTGGATCCATACCTTGTCATAGTTGGAATCCATTCCCCAAATAAGAGCCCGCGGTTTTGATTGTATATTATATACGTAGAACTTTAGATGCAAGCGTTTCTACTAGATTGATATTACTTGTGTTAGACATTATTATAATATCAGAATAATATTGTTTTACAAATGATTTGGGTTATCGTAAGGTAAAAACCATCCGTGTTTATGTGTGAATCGGTCTTACGATTATTCTTTCTTTTGAAAGGATTTTTAAAGTTAAACAAATGATTTGAGTTTACTCACACCAGTCACATGACTGACCCGGAGTTTATTTTGTTTTATTTTCCGTAAACTCTTAGGTGCCCAATTTTGTATGGGCAGTCAAGTAGTCGGGATTTACAGATACTTGAAGAGCTGGAGCAGGAGGTTTCAGGATTATATAGCTATTGTTTATTTCCGCTGTGTTGTAAGTGTTATACTCTAATAATGGTATTGTATACAGGTACTATTTTATTTCAAAGTTATGTTATGAAATATATTTATTCGTTCCGCTGTGAGATTCGTGTTTACTCTGATGTTGTGATGTTCTTCTTCTTCTACTACTACTATTCTAAGTTTCTATCTTATCTATCCTCACCCTCTGTTTTCTTTCTATTAGTTTTCTGGTTTCCAGTGTAGTTTGGGTTGGACTTGTGTTAATTGGTCAGCTCAAATTGGACCGGAATCCCAAGACACTACAGTGGTATCAGAGCTTAAGGTTAAGTAATTACCTTGGCTCTGTGGCTTGACTCAGTAAAGATGGGGTTAGCAATACCCTAGATTGAGTTGAGTGTATATACGAGAGAACGTATGTGTAGATTTTATGAAATGGTTTTATATTGTGGTGATTTATTGGTTGAGTTGTTTATGGGTTCTGGTCGATCAGTTTGATCCACTGTATCGGTAGGAGTTTATAAACACTTGAATATGATGGGTCGACACGATATGTTTTGAAAAGAGGGTAAATGAAAATAATTTAACCCAAAGTATATTTTGATATAGAGAAAATATATATACTGGAATTATAATATATTGGATATATTGGTTGATATTGTAATCGAGTAAGATAATAAATGAAATGGTTATGTAAATAACCAATCAGAATTCGTATAAGTGAAATATGTGAAATCCGATAAAGTAAATCTGAATTTAAATCAGAATTGGAATTAAAACCCTGGAGATTTGGAAAAGTGTTTGTAAATGGATTTGAATTGAATATATGAGAATTTTAAAATCCTGGGAGATTTTAAATTGTTTTACAAGCATTGTGGATGGTATTTTGAAACGTATTTCAAAATGGAAGTGTTTAAAAGAAATGATTTTAAAGTGATATAGTATTGAACTCACTTCGATAGCTAGGAAATAACCCTGATGATGACTGCGCGGTATCATCAGTATTCATTTTCAAGTTCTAAGTGACGGATTACTACCAAAGGTTTTGTTTTTGAATTGATTTGAGAAAAACAGGTTGTTTTGAATCCTGAAAAGGAAAGTTGATTTTCGATATGGTGAACTATTTAAAATTCCCAGGGAAAGACTGTTTGAATTAAAACCAAATTGAATTGAAATTTGGGAAAGCAAATAGAAATTTAATTGAAACCAATTAACTGGAAATTGAATTGGAATATAACATATCAAGTGGAATCAGATTTTGAATTGTGAGACATGAATCTGAAATGGTATTGGATTGGTGAGTTAAGAGTTTGGAATCGAAATGAAACTCGATATTGAAATGAAATTTGACTTTGGTATAAGCGAATGATTTGGTTTGAGAATGAATTGATTGGAGTTTGATCGGGATGACATTGGTATATGTTGAATGAACAACAGATGGAAGTGATAAATTTGATATGCCTGACAAAAAGGTACAAGTTTATATTTGGTATAAGCATGAGATTTATGAGCCGAATTGGCAAGCCGCTTGGCTGTTTGATTTTCTTTTGGGATGGAGAAGGCCTAGAGAGGTGAGCTGTAGTTGTACCGATTGACCAATACAAAGGATTTGCTAGCGAAATTTTTCAGAAATTTCGGGTGTTAGAAAATTTTCAAGATTTTTGAAAATATTCGTTAATAGAAATGAATTAATAATTTAATTGAAATTAAATTGGTTCAGTTGAAACTGAAGTTAAAGAAGTAAAAATAATTTTTAACCAGTCAATAGGGTTTGTTTTCTACCTTAGCAATTTCGAGGACGAAATTATTTTCAGGGGGGGAAGAATGTAACAACCCGTATTTATACGGATACTAATTAATTTATTTAATTATTTAAATAGTGAAAATGGTTGTTTAATTAAATTATATTGAATATTTAATTAATATAAATAACAGAATAATATATTTAATTTCTGAAATAATCAGAAATAGTGAATTGACAATATAATGCGAACTGGACAATTCAAAGTATTTAATTCAGCTTAGAATTGAATTAGAATGATGAATATATTATTTGAACGACAGTTTGAACGTATAATTATATTATAATTAAAATTGAGCTCCAAATGGCGTGGCAGTTCGCTATTTGGCGATTCGATCTTCAACTGAATATACAAGGTCTGTTTTAAATCAGATTTTCGTGAAACAAGAAATGTTCAGAGCTGGTGAAGTATATTTTTCTAGTGAAAGAGAAAAATCGGGATTTCATTGTGTAGATTTTGATTTATGTCCAAATCAAATTTTAGAAAAGTTGCTATGGAATTTTTTTATCATTTATAACGATATATATAAGGAATTTCAATATAAATTTGAATATCGATTCAACCGAGATTTGAATATCGAGTTGTAAATCCCAGTGGAGCTGTATGATATTCTACTGTGAATATATATACGATAATATTTATTTTTAAATATTAAATTGAATTGTTTTTAAATATATTTATATATTTAAAAGGGTTATTTAGAGCTTTAAAACGACCTTCATTTTCGATGAAACTAATTTTGTAGGATCCGCAATATTAAATTATTGTTAGATTTCAATTTCCGTGATTTTTAGAGTTAGTATGTGGTCGTGGGGAATTTTAATGTGAAATACAGTCGATAATTTGACCTTTAAAAAAACGCTGTATGAGCAAACAGAGTCGAAATTCGACGAAACTAGTTTCGTTGGGACCGTAATGTCGAGCTGTAGCTGCATGACCATTTTCATGATTTTTAGAGATCATGTGCGATCATAGGAATTTTTAGAAGGAAAGTACAAGCAACGATCGACTATATAATGAATATAAAAACAAAATATCCTAACTTTAGTGGACCTAAACAAGGCCACATCTTCCTCTTCTCAGCTGTTTGTTTCTCTCCTCAAAACAGCAGCCACGATTTCATTCTCAACCCAAAAACGTGGCCTTCAGAAAATCATAGAAATAAAAAAAACAAAGTCTATAAATTCTAAAATACATATCATTGAGTTCCCCTTGACACCAGCTATAATTCCATGCCTTTTTGCTATGTGCGACACTGGTCCAGGGATGCTTGGACGATAACAGTAAAGCTAGGGTTAGCAAAATCTTGAGTATGAAGCATTGATTCATCAATTGGATGTTGGATTTAGGTTCAGGAGATCATCTAGCACCTTGTGGAAGTTTCTGAAGGGAACCCGAACCAAATTCAGTCGATGTCAATATTGGGGACAATGACGCCGGGGCTCTCGAATGGTCGGCGAGTTGGGTGGTGGCTACATGAAGAGAAAGAGGAGATGAAGGGAAGAATTTTGGTGATTTTATTGTGATTTTTAGTGGTGAGGTGAAAGTGCGGTTTGGGTTTGAAATTGGGAAATGGTGTTCATAGTTGGTTACTGGGAACGAGAGTAATTCGGGGGAAGGAGGAAAAGGTATATGCAGGGTTGGGCCAGTATGAATGGGTTTGGGCCGAGAAAATGGTGGTGAGGCCCAATGGTTAATTTAATTAATTTAATTCTCTTTTAAATTATTTGTATAACTGGTAATGACAATAACTTTATCATACGATATCAGTTTTCGGCGAAACAAGATCCGTTAGGATCGTATGGACGGACACTACCCAATGGAACTGACTGGGAGTGGATTGGAGCTCGTTTGAATTTATGGCAAAATAAATTGTTTGATTCGAATCAAACAACAGTTTATCGTTCTTTAACGATGAACTGCCAAAGTAAGTAAATCTCACTAACTCTGATCAGTTTATATTTTTATAACGTATTTTTAGAACTGAAATATTGGTTGATTGTTGTGTGTTGATTTGGTTGAATGAACTGCTAGGCAGTTAGTTGAAAATTTTATATATATGTACATAAATATATATATATATATATAAACCGTTAAATATATATATTGATTCTGTTTATCAGAAAAATTCATATTGAACTGAAATTGATGTTGATTATATTGTGTAACATCTGTGGATGCAAGGAAACAGGTCGGAGGAATCCAACTGGATTCCTCAACAATTATTTTACTGTTTTCATATATTGTAATATATGATGTGATATATAATCTGTGTTGATTACATGTATTGAATGATATCGATCATAGTTATTTGGGTATTTTAAATACCGTAAGAAATACTGGGATGTAGAAAAAGGGGTTTTTGTAACGACCCAGAAAATCTGAACCAATTTAAAATTTTTAAATTGGCTAAAATAATGGATTTTAAATATTTAAAATAAATATTTTAAATAATGGCGATGAAAACTGAGTTTGAATCGACAATTGAAAACGAATATAATTAATTATAATTATAAACAAGGCCTGAAATGGCGTGGCAGTTTCAAAAATTGAATTCAAACTTTGTCGGACTGTACCGGGTGCAAAACAATCCGGATTTTAGTGAAACCAAAAACAGAAGGATCTAATTGGTAATATCTTTCTAACTAATCCGATCAATCGAAATTTGATAGCGGGAATCAAAAGATATGTCCAGTTGAAAATTCTGAATAGTCGCTATGGAATTCAGGCCCTTAAAAATGGACATTTTGCAAATGACCTCGGATTTCGACGAAACCACTTTTGTTGGATCCATGATGTCAAATTATTGCTAGGTTTCAAATTTTATAATTTTTCGAATCAATATGTGAGCGTGGCAAAGGAAAACGCGTTTGACCAGTTTCTGTTGAATTTAATCGACTGGAAATTGGCCATTTTTCAAACGGTCTCAGAATTCGACGAAACTAGTTTTGTTAGGACCGTATCGTCAATACGAAGCTAGAAAATATTTTTCGGGAATTTTTCTAGTTAGTATGTGGCCCCGGTAATTTGAAATGTACGTTTAAAATTCAATATAATGATTTAAATGTAAATTCAACGGAAACTGATTGTAACGATCAAATCAGCTTACGATACATATCCCATTGTTTTCGGAATGGGGGTAAAACGCTATGGACGACAGGCGGTGGGCCTCGTTTCGAGGTCGTATGTAAAAGTCAACCTTTTTGCAAAATTAAATAATTAAATAATAAAATAATAAAAATAATTTTAATTTCCCTCCTTTATCTCCCTTTCTGGCCCCCCCCGTTCATTTTTATTTCAAACGAAAAGAAGGAAAAAAAAAAAAAACCTAAAAACTATCGACAGACCGCCCCCCCTAAAGCGAACGCCGCCACCACCGCAGCTCCGACGAAGACGAGCCGCCTTCCCAGTTCGAGGCGCTGAAGCATCCGCCCACCTCGAAGCCAGCTCCGACGAAGACGAGCCCCCCCCCCGTTCGAGACGCTGAAGCCGCCGCCTTCCCTGAAGCATCGCGACGCCTCCCCGACGCCGCCAAGAGCAGCAGCAGCCCCCCCCTTCGCAGATTACGGTGAGTATTTTATTTATTTTTATTTTTATTTTTATTCTGTAAATTCGGATTTTGAGAAAGAGTTAAAACTGATTTTCTTAAAAGGAAAAACTGATTTTAAAAAGCATATAAAACTGATTTTAATTAGAAGTTTAAAACTGATTTTAATTAGAAGTTTAAAACTGATTTTAATTAGAAGTAAAAACTGATTTTTAAGAAGTTAAAAACTGATTTTTTTTACAGATTTAAAAACTGATTTTTAATTTAAACTTTAAAAAGAAAAAAGATTAGAACTTTAAAAAGAAAAAAAATTAGAACTTTTAAAAGAAAAGGATTTGAACTTGCAAAAATAAAGATCATATTTTTTAAAAAGAGAAAAAGACGGAATTTTTATTAGGTAGAAGGAGTAAGATATGATTTTTGTATTTTTAAAGTAATAAAAATATAATTTTTACATCATAGGAATATTAAAAATATAATCTTTATTTTTGAAAAGGCGGAATATATATTTTTGAAATACAGTTTTTTATATATTGAATAATATAGTAAAAATTCGATTTTTACATATGTAGAGAATACGGGCAACAAAGCGACAAAAAGAGAGATTGGTGAAGATTTTATGCAAAGAAGAGTCGTGGGATTGAATTAGCTATTGGTGAGATTTCTGATTTAAAAATATATATATATGTGTGAAATAAAAGTGAATTGCTATATATATATATATATATATATATATATATACGCCCCTCGTCCACAAACCATGGACGATATTTATTGGTTGAAATTGTTGTGAAAAGTGATTGATAGCGAATGATTGTTTGGGATTGTTTGTGATTGATATTGGTTGATTGTGGTTGAAAAATACCCATTTGTGGTTGAGAAATATTTGGTTGAAACCACATAGGATTAGTTCGTGGAAATGAAATAAATATATACATGCCGCCTGCGTGCGAACTAGATGCATGATCCCCATTGTCAAAAACCGCGAGGTTTTAAGGTAGAGCGAGGAGCCGTACTAGGGACGGTCCCGGTTTTAACTACCCTGCCGTTATGCTGCCGAAATTTTGAATAATATTCGTGTGTTTGAATTATTTTCATCTGCTTAAACTATATTTATTCAATGAATAGAAAACCTTCATGTGTTGAATTGATATTCATTCGTTGATTAGAAATTCATGTGTTGAATGGTATTCATATTTTGAAATAAATTGTTTGATAATAAAAATCACCTTTTATCGACTATATGAACTGTGTAAAATAATCTCGTTTTAAAAGAAATTGTTTTATGATAAAAATCCCTTTTTTTATCACCAATATGAAGTATATCAAATAATAGTGTTTTGAAATGAATCGTTTTACAATAAAAATCACATTTTTATTGTATGCATAAACCGTTGAAATGTGAAGTGTTAAAAATAGCCACTTGTTCAAAATAAACATATATGAGTTGAAATATTCATTAATTAGCTAATGAAATGATTTGCACCTATTTATGTAACATTAGAATGAATGGTGTTTTTAAACCAAAAAGAAATCAAATATGAAATTGAATAGAAAATGATAAATGATAAGAACTGTATATATATGTACATGCATATTCATTGAACAGGTTATAGCAAAGGGGCTAGAGAAGAGGAATAAAATTTTGTGCCCGACAAATAGGTACACATTTACTGCTTTGTTTGGGTGATGATTTTATGAGCCTGTTGGCTAGCCGCTTGGCTTTTTCTTTTTCTTTTTGAGATTAGAAGGACCGGGAAAGCTATTTG
Source organism: Allium sativum (assembly GCA_030737875.1). Classification (NCBI taxonomy): domain Eukaryota; kingdom Viridiplantae; phylum Streptophyta; class Magnoliopsida; order Asparagales; family Amaryllidaceae; genus Allium; species Allium sativum. The sequence continues at coordinate 634,969,626 of CM060918.1, forward strand.
CAATTTCCCGATGCTCCCGGTGCAGGGGAGGTTATGGCGAAATTTTCCAAAATTTTAAGGTGTTAGAAAAATATTTGAAGTGAAAACGATATAGAAATCATTGAATGAACTATATTTACATAAATATATAAATATAAATAAAATTAAAACGAAACGAAGCCGTGCAGTTCGTATTTTGAAACCATGATTTCAAACGACTAGTACGGGAAATCCGACCATTGGATTTTCCCGAAACCTCAACCGTCGGGTTCGCCTTGGAATAATCTTTCCAACGGCACCAATCTTGTAAAAATCCAACGGTTGGATTGTCTGGAATGTTTAAATCAAATCTGATGAAAAACAGCGCCAGAAGCGATTATATTTATATATATATATATATAAATATAATTATATATTTAATCGAATAACGACGCTGCAGTTCGTAATTTGAAATCGAAAATTCAAACGATTGTACCGGGAGATCCGACCGTCGGATTTTCCCGAAACTGGAACCGTTGGATTCGTTTTGAAAAGACCTTTCTAATGATGTAAATTTTGTGAAGATCCAACGGTTAGATTTTCAGATATGTGTAAATCAAATCTGAAGAAAAACAGCGCCACGGCCGCTTTATGGCCCGAAGCGTCATTTTGAATAAATTAGCTATTTTAAAATAAATAAAAATAGCGATAAATAGTTATAAAATTTCATAAGCGATATGGAATGGAAATAAACTGAATTTGCTCGATTTATGTGGCTTTTGATGGTTGAATGTGTTTGGTGTGAAAATTACATTAAAGAACAAAATTGGTGTTGTCGAATAATTTAACCATTGAAATAAATCGAATTGAAATTCTAAATATGCGTGAATTATTTGAGAAGGCCGAGTTAATTCTCATTTCAAATAATTGACCGACGATTGAAAGTCGAAGATGAAGACGATGGTCGAAGACCGGAGATCTTCACCTCGTTTGGATGGTAACCGAGGTCCTGATTGGGAGGCATCCCGAAATATGGATAATGAGTGGTGATCGTCCAGACGTACGTGGTGATCGAAGGGTTTGCGAGGTATTTAGTGCCTCCGGTTTCGTTCAGACCCAGAACGGACTTGTAAATGGACTGTGTGTCTGACATTGGAGTTTATTCTGTGTTGATTGATTTCTGTTAAATATACATCTGTTTGGCGGCGGAGAATTTATTCTTTTGCTTAACGCCCTTCTCTGAGACGCACGAGCTCAGAGGTTGTATATCGATGGACATCAGTCGCATGGCATGAATTGCCTGTGTGGCATGCTAAGATGCAGTGATCAGGACTTCTGTTGAAAAGCAAAGTCTTGTGGTGATGATCAAAGCACCGCCTGTGTGGCGTAGCTTTGTGTGAACGTGAATTCGTGAGCCTCACACCCCGATATGAACCTAAAACGGGAGAAGGACCTCAGGGAGGGCCTGCGTTTCTTTCTAGCTAGGGTGGTGTCAGTGACCTACCAGCCCTGACATTTATATACTTTTCACCTATGTGGTTGTTGCTGTTGCGAGGCGCCTCGGTTTGATCGGACGATCCGGGTCCGATGGGGTCATTCGTTGGCTCGTTTACGCCCCAAAGGGCGGGGAGACGTAGTGTTCAGGCATAATAATCCACATCGGTGGACCGGCCCTGACGATCCATGGGGCAGTTGCGGCTGTTCCTGAGACACGGGCTAGAGCGTCTCGAATTCGGTAAGGACTATCTTTTGCCCTGGTTCATGACGGAAATCCAATTTCCAAATACGACATCGTGCGGTTTTGATTGTATACCTATATATGGCGACATAGTGGTATGGGGCATTAATGCCGTCTATGATTGATAGTTATGATTTGAAATTGTTTTCAAAACATATAAACACTAGCAATAATATCAAATGCCTTTGTTTTATTCGTATCAAGCATATTTTGGCCGTTATAAGGTAAAAACTCTATCCTCCGGTTTGCGTTGCATTGTGTGGTAGGAACTGAGTCTTATAACGGCTTCATTTTTATAAAAAGCATATCGATGTTTAAAAGAAAGATTTGTTTTAAAGCACTGGCAATCCAATGGAGTAAACTCGTTCCACGAAAGTGGCGTGGTCCTGTGATTAGCCAAATTATATATATGTGTTGAGTGGATTTCTCATACCAGTCCTTGTTGCTGGCCCTGTGTGGGCTGGGTACGCGTGATAGGGTGTTCTCGCTTCGCAGTTTGGTGGCGAACGGGAGACTCTTACCCCTACGTGTCCCTGTTGAGGGTTGGTTCGCCAGTGGGCGCGAGACTCGAGAGGGTCGCCGTAAAACAAGTGGTTGGGGTACCATTGGGAGCCACGGTGGGTTTTACCTGCTGTACTGGAGGATGAAGGGATGGTTGCAAAGCCTACCGGATTTCGCGGTATCGTCTCATCGTGGTATCAGAGCTTTGGTTAAGCTTAGTTCTGGAATATAACATGTGAACGAACTCGTCAGAAATAGAACCAGTAGTGTTCTAGGACCGGTAAACTCTATACAGATAGGATCAGCAATATCCTAGTATGAGTATAGCAGAATCAGAACAACTCGTTAGAGATGGGGTCAGAAGTGCCTCAGAACGAGTCGAGAGTAATATGTTTTTTTTTTAAAATAACGTATTTGTGATTATATATATATAGTCTGGTTTTAGAAATGTAATTTTTGAATATATAAAAGATATATATTTGAAAAGTTAAAAAGGTTAAAAACAAATTGGTTGTTGTGTTGTGTGATTGTAGATATATCAAACCACTTTCGACTTTATTCCTTTTCGGGGACGAAAAGTTTTAAGTGGGGGAGATTGTAACGACCCAGAAAATCTGAACCAATTTAAAATTTTTAAATTGGCTAAAATAATGGATTTTAAATATTTAAAATAAATATTTTAAATAATGGCGATGAAAACTGAGTTTGAATCGACAATATAAAACGAATATAATTAATTATAATTATAAACAAGGCCTGAAATGGCGTGGCAGTTTCAAAAATTGAATTCAAACTTTGTCGGACTGTACCGGGTGCAAAACAATCCGGATTTTAGTGAAACCAAAAACATAAGGATCTAATTGGTAATATCTTTCTAACTAATCCGACCAATCGAAATTTGATAGCGGGAATCAAAAGATATGTCCAGTTGAAAATTCTGAATAGTCGCTATGGAATTCAGGCTCTTAAAAATGGACATTTTGCAAATGACCTCGGATTTCGACGAAACCACTTTTGTTGGATCCGTGATGTCAAATTATTGCTAGGTTTCAAATTTCATAATTTTTCGAATCAATATGTGAGCGTGGCAAAGGAAAACGCGTTTGACCAGTTTCTGTTGAATTTAATCGACTGGAAATTGGCCATTTTTCAAACGGTCTCAGAATTCGACGAAACTAGTTTTGTTAGGACCGTATCGTCAATACGAAGCTAGAAAATATTTTTCGGGAATTTTTCTAGTTAGTATGTGGCCCCGGTAATTTGAAATGTACGTTTAAAATTCAATATAATGATTTAAATTTAAATTCAACGGAAACTGATTGTAACGATCAAATCAGCTTACGATACATATCCCATTGTGTTCGGAATGGGGGTAAAACGCTATGGACGACAGGCGGTGGGCCTCGTTTCGAGGTCGTATGTAAAAGTCAACCTTTTTGCAAAATTAAATAATTAAATAATAAAATAATAAAAATAATTTTAATTTCCCTCCTTTATCTCCCTTTCTGCCCCCCCCCCCCCGTTCATTTTTATTTCAAACGAAAAGAAGGAAAAAAAAACCTAAAAACTATCGACAGACCGCCCCCCCCTAAAGCGAACGCCGCCACCACCGCAGCTCCGACGAAGACGAGCCGCCTTCCCAGTTCGAGGCGCTGAAGCATCCGCCCACCTCGAAGCCAGCTCCGACGAAGACGAGCCCCCCCGTTCGAGACGCTGAAGCCGCCGCCTTCCCTGAAGCATCGCGACGCCTCCCCGACGCCGCCAAGAGCAGCAGCAGCCCCCCCTTCGCAGATTACGGTGAGTATTTTATTTAATTTTATTTTTATTCTGTAAATTCGGATTTTGAGAAAGATTTAAAACTGATTTTCTTAAAAGGAAAAACTGATTTTAAAAAGCATATAAAACTGATTTTAATTAGAAGTTTAAAACTGATTTTAATTAGAAGTTTAACACTGATTTTAATTAGAAGTAAAAACTGATTTTTAAGAAGTTAAAAACTGATTTTTTTTACAGATTTAAAAACTGATTTTTAGTTTAAACTTTAAAAAGAAAAAAGATTAGAACTTTAAAAAGAAAAAAAATTAGAACTTTTAAAAGAAAAGGATTTGAACTTGCAAAAATAAAGATCATATTTTTTAAAAAGAGAAAAAGACGGAATTTTTATTAGGTAGAAGGAGTAAGATATGATTTTTGTATTTTTAAAGTAATAAAAATATAATTTTTACATCATAGGAATATTAAAAATATAATCTTTATTTTTGAAAAGGCGGAATATATATTTTTGAAATACAGTTTTTTATATATTGAATAACATAGTAAAAATTCGATTTTTACATATGTAGAGAATACGGGCAACAAAGCGACAAAAAGAGAGATTGGCGAAGATTTTATGCAAAGAAGAGTCGTGGGATTGAATTAGCTATTGGTGAGATTTCTGATTTAAAAATATATATATGTGTGTGAAATAAAAGTGAATTGCTATATATATATATATATATATATATATATATATATATATATATATATATATATATATATACGCCCCTCGTCCACAAACCATGGACGATATTTATTGGTTGAAATTGTTGTGAAAATTGATTGATAGCGAATGATTGTTTGGGATTGTTTGTGATTGATATTGGTTGATTGTGGTTGAAAAGTACCCATTTGTGGTTGAGAAATATTTGGTTGAAACCACATAGGATTAGTTCGTGGAAATGAAATAAATATATACATGCCGCCTGCGTGCGAACTAGATGCATGATCCCCATTGTCAAAAACCACGAGGTTTTAAGGTAGAGCGAGGAGCCGTACTAGGGACGGTCCCGGTTTTAACTACCCTGCCGTTATACTGCCGAAATTTTGAATAATATTTGTGTGTTTGAATTATTTTCATCTGCTTAAACTATATTTATTCAATGAATAGAAAACCTTCATGTGTTGAATTGATATTCATTCGTTGATTAGAAATTCATGTGTTGAATGGTATTCATATTTTGAAATAAATTGTTTGATAATAAAAATCACCTTTTATCGACTATATGAACTGTGTAAAATAATCTCGTTTTAAAAGAAATTGTTTTATGATAAAAATCCCTTTTTTTTATCACCAATATGAAGTATATCAAATAATAGTGTTTTGAAATGAATCGTTTTACAATAAAAATCACATTTTTATTGTATGCATAAACCGTTGAAATGTGAAGTGTTAAAAATAGCCACTTGTTCAAAATAAACATATATGAGTTGAAATATTCATTAATTAGCTAATGAAATGATTTGCACCTATTTATGTAACATTAGAATGAATGGTGTTTTTAAACCAAAAAGAAATCAAATATGAAGTTGAATAGAAAATGATAAATGATAAGAACTGTATATATATGTACATGCATATTCATTGAACAGGTTATAGCAAAGGGGCTAGAGAAGAGGAATAAAATTTTGTGCCCGACAAATAGGTACACATTTACTGCTTTGTTTGGGTGATGATTTTATGAGCCTGTTGGCTAGCCGCTTGGCTTTTTCTTTTTCTTTTTGAGATTAGAAGGACCGGGAAAGCTATTTGCAATTTCCCGATGCTCCCGGTGCAGGGGAGTTATGGCGAAATTTTCCAAAATTTTAAGGTGTTAGAAAAATATTTGAAGTGAAAACGATATAGGAATCATTGAATGAACTATATTTATATAAATATATAAATATAAATAAAATTAAAACGAAACGAAGCCGTGCAGTTCGTATTTTGAAACCATGATTTCAAACGACTAGTACGGGAAATCCGACCATTGGATTTTCCCGAAACCTCAACCGTCGGGTTCGCCTTGGAATAATCTTTCCAACGGCACCAATCTTGTAAAAATCCAACGGTTGGATTGTTTGGAATGTTTAAATCAAATCTGATGAAAAACAGCGCCAGAAGCGATTATATTTATATATATATAAATATAATTATATATTTAATCGAATAACGACGCTGCAGTTCGTAATTTGAAATCGAAAATTCAAACGATTGTACCGGGAGATCCGACCGTCGGATTTTCCCGAAACTGGAACCGTTGGATTCGTTTTGAAAAGACCTTTCTAATGATGTAAATTTTGTGAAGATCCAACGGTTAGATTTTCAGATATGTGTAAATCAAATCTGAAGAAAAACAGCGCCACGGCCGCTTTATGGCCCGAAGCGTCATTTTGAATAAATTAGCTATTTTAAAATAAATAAAAATAGCGATAAATAGTTATAAAATTTCATAAGCGATATGGAATGGAAATAAACTGAATTTGCTCGATTTATGTGGCTTTTGATGGTTGAATGTGTTTGGTGTGAAAATTACATTAAAGAACAAAATTGGTGTTGTCGAATAATTTAACCATTGAAATAAATCGAATTGAAATTCTAAATATGCGTGAATTATTTGAGAAGGCCGAGTTAATTCTCATTTCAAATAATTGACCGACGATTGAAAGTCGAAGATGAAGACGATGGTCGAAGACCGGAGATCTTCACCTCGTTTGGATGGTAACCGAGGTCCTGATTGGGAGGCATCCCGAAATATGGATAATGAGTGGTGATCGTCCAGACGTACGTGGTGATCGAAGGGTTTGCGAGGTATTTAGTGCCTCCGGTTTCGTTCAGACCCAGAACGGACTTGTAAATGGACTGTGTGTCTGACATTGGAGTTTATTTAGTGTTGATTGATTTCTGTTAAATATACATCTGTTTGGCGGCGGAGAATTCATTCTTTTGCTTAACGCCCTTCTCTGAGACGCACGAGCTCAGAGGTTGTATATCGATGGACATCAGTCGCATGACATGAATTGCCTGTGTGGCATGCTAAGATGCAGTGATCAGGACTTCTGTTGAAAAGCAAAGTCTTGTGGTAATGATCAAAGCACCGCCTGTGTGGCGTAGCTTTGTGTGAATGTGAATTCGCGAGCCTCACACCCCGATATGAACCTAAAACGGGAGAAGGACCTCAGGGAGGGCCTGCGTTTCTTTCTAGCTAGGGTGGTGTCAGTGACCTACCAGCCCTGACATTTATATACTTTTCACCTATGTGGTTGTTGCTGTTGCGAGGCGCCTCGGTTTGATCGGACGATCCGGGTCCGATGGGGTCATTCGTTGGCTCGTTTACGCCCCAAAGGGCGGGGAGACGTAGTGTTCAGGCATAATAATCCACATCGGTGGACCGGCCCTGACGATCCAAGGGGCAGTTGCGGCTGTTCCTGAGACACGGGCTAGAGCGTCTCGAATTCGGTAAGGACTATCTTTTGCCTTGGTTCATGACGGAAATCCAATTTCCAAATACGACATCGTGCGGTTTTGATTGTATACCTATATATGGCGACATAGTGGTATGGGGCATTAATGCCGTCTATGATTGATAGTTATGATTTGAAATTGTTTTCAAAACATATAAACACTAGCAATAATATCAAATGCCTTTGTTTTATTCGTATCAAGCATATTTTGGCCGTTATAAGGTAAAAACTCTATCCTCCGGTTTGCGTTGCATTGTGTGATAGGAACTGAGTCTTATAACGGCTTCATTTTTATAAAAAGCATATCGATGTTTAAAAGAAAGATTTGTTTTAAAGCACTGGCAATCCAATGGAGTAAACCCGTTCCACGAAAGTGGCGTGGTCCTGTGATTAGCCAAATTATATATATGTGTTGAGTGGATTTCTCATACCAGTCCCATGACTGACTCGTAGTTTGTTTCACTTTCAAACTCGGGTGCCCCTTTTTCTACACGGGCAGCCTTGTATTCAGGTTTAGCTGGTTCTTTCTGGATAGCTGGAGCTGAAGATGGATTCTATCATTTATTTCTTTTTATGCTGTTCAGCTCCTATTGTACATATTTTGTTTATTTCCGCTGTAGACATTTATGTATAGCTGAACTGTATTTGTACTAAGTAAGATCCTGTATACTGTGTAACTCTGATGATTACTTTTATCCAGTATATTCTATTGTTCATTATCTGGTGTATTTATTTAATTCTGTTCTGCAATTATCTGTTTCTGTGTTATATTCCAAAGATAACCCTTGTTTCCGTCTGAACGGGATTTTGGGTCGTCACAGTTTTCAAAGTGTATTTTGAAAATGAATTATTTATATAAAATCAATGGATTTATATATAAAAGGAAAACGATTTTATAAAAGAAAATAATTATAAAATCAAAGGATAAAGTTATAAAAGGAAAATATTTGTGAAACAAATATAAAAGGAAAATATTTGTGAAACAAATAGGAAAAGAAATATTTATTTAGAAAATAAATAGAGTTAAAGGAAATATTTATTTAGAAAATAAATAAATTTATAAAAGAAAATATTTGTGAAACAAATAGAAAAGGGAATATTTGTAAACCATTCACAAATAGAATAGAAAAGGGAATATTTGTAAAACATTTACAAATAGATTAAATGGAAATATTTATTTATGAAATAGATAAAGTTATAAAAAGAAATATTTATTTAGAAAATAAATAGAATTATAAAAGGAATATTTGGAAAATGGAAAGAGTTTTTTTTTTAAAAAAAAGAGAATTTTTCATTTGAAAGGTTTAGACCCATGCTTCGCACACGGGTATAACATGATAGGGATTTACAACAAAGATTTTAAATGGAATCTGTTGTAACCAATAAATTGAGAATATTAATTTATAAATAATATTTTATAAATTAAATAAAATATTTATCATTGGATAAATTGAATATATAAGTCATGGCTTAAATAGAGAAGTAAGAATCGATTTCAACATCGATATTTGAAACTGAATATGAACGTAGAGTTAATCAAAGGAGTTAATCAAAATGTGTTAATCAAAATCAGTTAGAGGAGTTAATCGATTAGAGTTAGAGTTAATCGATTATAGTTAGAGTTAATCGATTAGAGTTAGAGTTAACCAGTTAGAGTTAATCAGTCAGAGTTAACCGATTAGAGTTAAATCGAACTAGGGTTATTCGAATATAGTTAATCAAACAAGAGTTAGTCGAATATTTGTTATTCGAATAGAGTTAATCGAACAAGAGTTAGTCGAATATTTGTTATTCGAATAGAGTTAATTGAATTAGAGTTAGTCGGATTAGAGTTATTCGAATATAGTTTATTCGAAGAAAGAGTTATCAAATAAGGTTATTCGAATAAGAGAATTAATCGAATAAGTTTATTCGAATAGAGAAAGAAATTATTGAATATTAGTTATTCGAAAGAAATTATCGAATATTAGTTATTCGAAAGAAATTATCGAATATTTGATATTCGAAAGAAATTATCGAATATTAGTTATTCGAAAGAAATTATCAAATAGTAGTTATTCGAAAGAAATTATCGAATATTAGTTATTCGAAAGAAATTATCGAATATTAGTTATTCGAAAGAAATTATCGAATATTAGTTATTCGAAAGGAGTTATCGAATATTAGTTATTCGAAAGGAGTTATCGAATATTAGTTATTCGAAAGGAGTTAATCGAATATTAGTTATTTGAAAGGAGTTAATCGAATATAGTTTATTCGAAAGGAGTTAATTGATAAGAGTAAATTAATTAGAGTTAATTGAATAGAGTTAATCCAGTAGGGTAAATCAAATAGAGTTAATCCAATAGAGTTAATCAAATAGAGTTAATAGAATTGAGTTAATCAAATAGAGCTAACTGATAAGAGTAAATCGATTAGAGTTAATCGAATAGTGTTAATTGAATAGAGTTATTCGAATATAGTTTATTCGAAGAAGAGAGATTATCGAATATAGTTTATTCGAAGGAAAGAGTTATCGAATAGAGATTTATTCGAAAGAGAGTTACGTAAGGAAGTTTGTTAAAGATTTAAAATATAATCTTTGTCTATTCCGAAGTTAAAACGTTGTTAAGTTAAGGCCTGAGAGGTAATTATACCCCAATTTGATTGACTTCCTTCTTAACTAAGGAATGGTTAAAGTTTGATAGTAAAGGTAGGTTAAGTGAATTTAGTTAATGAGCGTAATGGTTTGTGTTGGCATAGCGATGTTTATTTAAACATTAGTTTAAATAGAATGAAGGAGTTTTGGAAATGTTTTCCAAATAAGAAATCAGAAATGTTTTCTGATAATAGAAAATAAGAAATGGAAATAAATATGGAAACGTTTTCCAGTGATTAATAACGTATATTTTCTAAGTTTAGAAGATAAGGATTTACGAATATATGAAAACGGGAAATAAGGAAATGAATAAATTAATGATAAATTAATTTAAAGGGATAAATGTTGAATGTTGATTGATCGATAAAATTTCCATTTGTAAATAATATCGTTGTTTGCACACGAGTTTTCTTTTGATAGTTAAATCACAGACTATCAAAGTTTTGACCATTTTTCCGTCGTCAATACGGAGAGACCGGTTGGGTTATTATCCGAGAACCACTCTGTATGGGCGTTAGCGTTTCGAATCAAATAGATCGAAGGCAAATTGAAGACAGAGTAAAGTGCAAGGGCTGTTGTATAAGTCCTAGGTAGAGATTGCCTAGGATGGGTGTACGGAATAGTGCCTTCGGTTTGTCCAGTCCCAGGACAATTTGAATGGACAAATGTTTGATAGAGTATATCTGGTAGATCAGGTAAGTTGATCGTTTCAAATGTATTTACGTTGGTGGCGGAGGAATTCATTTCTCTTAGCTTATACCCGTGGTATTTTTGAGGAAATCAATTTGTGATTTGACGGGTATGACGATGTGGCATTCAAAGTAAATGGAGGAGTGATCTGTTAAAAGATACATTTTGACCTCCAGCCTCATCAATTGGGAAATGACAGAAATCGGGCAGGCAGCATTGCTAAGTGGTTCGCAACCTAGTAGGGTATATTGTCACCATCTAGAGAATATTCATATTTGTTACTTATTTCAATTTTGTATCTTCCGGGAATGGTTATGTTGGTTTACCAACTATAAGGTGACAATTTATTCGATACACTCAAGCGAAATGAGTGGTCGGTCATGTGTGGCCGAGTTGCAAGATGTTCTTGTTGAACTCCAGTGTATCGCTTCTAGAGTACACTGAGCGGAAGGTGGATCCATACCTTGTCATAGTTGGAATCCATTCCCCAAATAAGAGCCCGCGGTTTTGATTATATATTATATATGTAGAACGTTAGATGCAAGCGTTTCTACTAGATTGATATTACTTATGTTAGACATTATTATAATATCAGAATAATATTGTTTTACAAATGATTTGGGTTATCGTAAGGTAAAAACCATCCATGTTTATGTGTGGATCGGTCTTACGATTATTCTTTCTTTTAAAAGGATTTTTAAAGTTAAACAAATGATTTGAGTTTACTCACACCAGTCACATGACTGACCCGGAGTTTATTTTGTTTTATTTTCCCTAAACTCTTGGGTGCCCAATTTTGTACGGGCAGTCAAGTAGTCGGGATTTACGGATACTTGAAGAGCTGGAGCAGGAGGCTTCAGGATTATATAACTATTGTTTATTTTCGCTGTGTTGTAAGTGTTATACTCTAATAATGGTATTGTATACATGTACTGTTTTATTTCAAAGTTAGGTTATGAAATATATTTATTCGTTCCGCTGTGAGATTCGTATTTACTCTGATGTTGTGATGTTCTTCTTCTTCTTCTATTGTAAGTTTTTATCTTATCTATCCTCACCCTCTGTTTTCTTTCTATTAGTTTTCTGGTTTCCAGTGTAATTTGGGTTGGATTTGTGTTATTTGGTCAGCTCAAATTGGACCGGAATCCCGGGACACTACACTTTGCAACTGAAACTGAAGTAGCGACATCTTCACAGATCCGAATTTTCTAAGGATCGGTTGTGAGAAACACTGATGGTTTGGCATGAGATAATCTAAATCGGAAAACATTGTCGCTAAAATCAGTAAGTTTCTCTGATCTAGATCCTGAGTGAATCGAGAGAAATTGTTTTTCTTCTAGATTCGATGTAGCGAAATAGATGTTGTTGATAATTGATCGCATCGACATTAGAGCACTCAGACTGTGAGTTTCAATCTGGATTTGAAGTTTCTCAAACGAGTGGATTGAATTTCGATTTAGGGTTTGTATAATACAGGATCGTGAGAAATGAAATAAGAGGGGGGAACAGATTGTGAGAAATGAAAAATAAAGGGGGAGCTAGAGGACCAAAAATAAAAGCCGTATCAAAATGAACTGATCTGGTATTTTATTGATATACGGTTAGATTTTAGGTAGTTGAAGTGGTGCGGATCACAACCTGGTGTGCCAAATGAATTTGATACAGCTATGAACACGATCAAATTTGATACAGCTTTAAGCCGTGTCAATTCTCCGCATTGTGGTGTGCTAAATTTGTTGTTATGATGTAGTGATGTCCTGGTATTTCCATTCAATCACAACCGTTAAAATTTTGCAAATACGACTTGTTGGAAGTAAATTTTAACAAATAAGTCTGGTTGGAAGTATTATTTGCAAAATACCTGCTTATTTGTCTTTTGTTGATGAGGTATTTAGTTTTAAGGACACTTCAAAAAACAATAGATCAAAGGACAACTAAGTTTAATAATTAAATTAAGGACAAAAGCCAAATTCTATTATGCAACATGAAGTTCACTTCAACTCTCATCTTTAATGAATTAATTTATAAAATAATAAACAACCCTCAAAATTGAAAGAAAAAAATAATAATTTTAAAATGATTTTAGTCAATTTATGTTATTATAAACATATAACAATAATCGGCTCGGAAAGCTAAATGAGTATATCTTTATCACTTAAAATTATAACTTTATATTATATCATCCAAATACAGAATTAAGCCATTTTAAAGCTAATCTCATTTACACCTTAAAAAAACTATACCGTAAATAACGAACTTATATGCATTTAACTTTCCGTTCTGAATTTTCTTATATTGCTTTTTCTTTCATATTAAAAAAAAAACATTTCAAAATTACTTTTTTTATTAATTTTTAATCTTATAATCGCAGGAAAATATTTTTGTATTAATTTTTATTATGTGTGAAATGCCAACACATGTCCTTAGTTTAAAATATTCGGACTTTTTCCAATTAAAACATGAAAGTAGTCATTGATTTACATAGCAAAAGTCGTGTGTCCTTAAATCTTTTTTTTGTTTTTAATGTACCATTGAAACAAATATCCACTTTGTTGATTGACTAGACTACTGAGACGTCAAATCCAATGATTTGCACGCATTGCCAAAATATGGAGTTCGACTTTGTTGACACCATTTTTATTTTGCGGTAATCATTCAACAAATTGTTTGAACCGACTATCCAGCCCATAACTCATGATGTCCATCGCAGTTTTAACGTACAGCTCTTTAATTATAATAACTAGCGGCGGATCATCTATTACACCTTGTGGTGAGTCTGGTGACCAGTAAAACTAAAAGGGATATGTTACTATGCCCGAACATTTTTTTGTCAAAAAGTTCGAATCAGTACAAATTAGTGTAATTTAGGAGGACAAAATTGTCTTTTGCGATGGATCCCTCCATTTTTCTTGTGTCTGATGCAACAAATGACAAACTGAATCCCCGGGCATATTAGCATTTTCGAAACTAAAATTAGAAAAACAAAACGCCCTTTTGTCAGATTAAGTCACAAATTTGTTGAGTATTTTCGCATGAATACACAACGATCTTACAACTATCTTCATTCTTCAGCTCCTCTGATTCAATACAACAAACACGCTTGGTACCATAGAAAACACAAAGCACACTCCACACAACACACTAAGTCAAGAACAATGCCATTATCACAAGCAAATTACATACTTCTCATCAGACATACTTGGGTTTCAGTCCTATCTCCCTCGCCTTTGGTGGCGGGCCCTTCTGCATCTCAACCGCCTTCTTCCATGAAACTCTACTCGATATCTTATCCCACCACCTTATCACGTTCCTCCTCCTCACGAACATCCCTTGACATTCTGGAATCTTCATAAGAGAATGCGCATTCGGCAAATGAGATAAATCAGCAACAGTAAACTTATCGCCAGCCAAATAGGCGCTCTCGTCTAGCCTCTGCTCGTATATATCAAGTGTTCTTTCAAGTTTCAGTTTGCTTTCTTTTACGGCCTTCTCAACTGCTTCCTCGTCGTTTTCTTCTATACCAGCTTCTGGTGCAAAGGCCAAATGGAAAATCAATGCAGAGCTTGGTGGGTCGAAATATTCAGCTTCTGTTTGCAACCATTGCTCGATTGATGCCCTTTCTAGTGTACCTGTTCCTAGTAATCCTTTTGTGCCACTTTCCGGGTATTTATCGGCAATGTATCGGATTATTTCCCTTGAATCTGTTAGTTATTATAAAATTTATATCCTTTTGTTGTTAGTGAGTGATATTGCACGCATGCATGCATCCATACACACATACATGCACATGTATCCTTTTGTGTATATATGTGTGTGAGAAAGGGGGATAGAAATAGCTACTAGTCACAAACTTGTTTTGATAAACATACAAAATGATAGCATCTGTTCATGCTAAACAATTAGTGCAATACATAACATTGTTATTAATTTCTCTTGTCTGCTACAATTTTTTTCCTCTTCCCAGTGTCACTGAGAAGTGAAAACTTTACATTGGGGGACCATATAACTTTTGTTGTATCATAAATACTCTGAAAATATAGGCAATAAACGCTTATTCGTAGTACTTGAACGATCTGGGGTCAACCATAAATTTCTTCAACATATGGTATTTTGCTTTATAACATATTTTTTCCTTTCTTTGTAGAAGAATAAAAATATAATTAATCGTTGCTGGCATTTGTAAAGATTAACTGATGTAAATTCATCAAATATCAATGTTATTATATTTGTTAATGTAACAATGTTGATCTATTATGTAGAATTTCTGAATTTCAGATCATAATACATACCGACCAAGGTTTTGCCCCCATCTTCAAATGTAAGAGCTTGGCCTGAAAGCTGAAAAACCATAGTTTATCAGTATGATATCCGAAACTTATTTCATCAGTATTTCTGATACCCGAGTTTAAATTGGGCAGTGATAACATTGATATACTTAGTACTGAGCAGTTATTACTTGAAGTTTGAGATAATCAGGCATCCTTTTCTGGCCCTTGTACGAGTCCACGCGAATGAGCTGAAAGTCTAAATTTTTCTCAAATAGACAGGCTAGTACCCTTGCAACCTCTGCAGATGTAGGTGATCCAAATACCTTGATTCCTGGCGACATTTTTAATTTTCTGCTAAAGACAAATATTATGTAAGTATGAGTAATATTTTGGTGTTAAGGTATAAATAACAAATGCGAAGGGGGAAGTGAATTCCTTGCTTCAAGAGGAGGAAATAAAAAGATAGAAAGAAAAAGAAAGGGAGTGATGAAGAAAGAGATAAACTGTCATTTTTGTAGTGTATTACTGAAGACTAAGGCAAGACATAATGAATAAAGTCCTACTCTAAGTTCCTTTTTATCTTTACCAAGGTAGCACGATTTCCTTAACTTTAACTAGAAGCTCTATGAGTTAGCATTCCATGTTCTGTTTTTTATTTTCTTTTCCTTTTCAGGGCTAATTAATTACCGGCCTTCATGTGACAGTATCATTACAAGCCCATGAACCCATGACACTTAAGTAAAAATTTCAGTTGTTAACCCAAGCTGATAACCATGAAGGTCTTCTGGAAATATTTACTGATGTGCACTTCCATTGCCTTGTGGTTTATGCATGATGCAGATTGATGGCATTAGACATATAGTATTTCATATCCCAGTTTTTATTTCTTGGTGATATATGATCATATCAGTTACATGGCTACTACTAAAACAGCCTTAAATGAAATTATGTTACTTTTACTGACTTTCTACTAAATTTGTTTGGATGGAAAATTACTTATTAACTTACTGTACTAAAAAATCTAATAGTTTAACAGCAAATACTCCACTATGGTCATAAGTGAAATGAATTTATATCCTTTTGTTGTTAGTGAGTGATATTTAACGATTTCGAGCCGATCAATGTGAAATTACTTATTAACTTACTGTACTCAGAAATCTAATTGTTTAGCCTTCTGAACTGCTTCCTCATCGTTTTCTTCTATACTAGCTTCTGGTACAAAGGCCAAATGGAAAATCA
Source organism: Allium sativum (assembly GCA_030737875.1). Lineage (NCBI taxonomy): Eukaryota > Viridiplantae > Streptophyta > Magnoliopsida > Asparagales > Amaryllidaceae > Allium > Allium sativum. Next base: position 634,985,917 of record CM060918.1, read on the forward strand.
ATGCACTGCTTGGTGGGTCGAAATATTCAGCTTCTGTTTGCAAATTGCAACCATTGCTCGATTGATGCCCTTTCAAGTGTGCCTGTTCCGAGTAATCCTTTTGTGCCACTTTCCGGGTATTTATCGGCAATGTATCGGATTATTTCCCTTGAATCTGTTAGTTATTGTAAAATTTATATCCTTTTGTTACTCCACTATGGTCATAAGTCGAATGAATCAATATCCTTTTGTTGTTAATAAGTAATTGGTTTGGATGGAAAATTACTTATTAACTTAATTACTGTACTAAAAAATCTAATAGTTTAACAGCAAATACTCCACTGTGGTCATAAGTGAAATGAATTTGTAATTTACTCATGTTACACCGGTATAACTGTTTATCAAACCACTAAACGTGTCTGATATTGCATTCTAGAAGTACCAATCTATTTTTACCAAGTTTAACCTTGCCATTATGCATCTGATTTTTTACAGCCATCACTTTAGGCAAATAGAGTACAAATTCATATTAGTTATATTGCACATATTTAAAAAAAAAAAAAGTTCGGATAAAACACCAAGCATGTCATTTATCAATAAGCAAACACAACAACAATTTGTTTTTAACATTCTTCTCACACAATAAGAAGGAAGTAACACACAGATACAATGAATCATCGCATAAAATACAGACCAGCATGGATGACTGGCAGCACACATAAACTCATAATAAGCAACCAAAACTGAGATCACTTCAGAAAACTAAACTTCTCAAGAGGGCCGGGATGCTCGCTCTGCATATACACCACCTTCTTCCATGACTCACGTGAAGATATATCCTCCCACCACTCTGCCACATTTGGCCTATCATAAAACAGTTTCCTTCCTCTCTTCGACCTATCAATAATATAGTGTGTATTCGGAAGGTGGGACAAATCAGCCAAAGTGAACTCATCTCCTGCCAGATACTTGCTCTCTTCAAGCCTACTGTCGTACACATCAAGGACACGTGCCAGCTTATTTTCGTGCAGTTCGATCTGCTGCTCGTCTGGTTTCAGTCCCAAATGCTCAGCAAAGGCCAGATGGAACACTAAAGCAGAGCTTGATGGCTCAAAGTTCCTTGATTCTGACAGTAGCCATTGCTCTATCGATGCTCTTTCTAGTCCTCCTGTTCCATAAAGATATCTGTTGCCGCTGCTCGGGTATTTTTCACATATGTGCCTGCATATTTTCCTTGAATCTGTACTTCACCAAAAAAACAAATAAATTAAAAAAAAGAGAGGAGAATTTCCATTATATCTGTTTCTTTCTGAAGCACAATGCACACTAGCATTTATCGACAATCAAACCTGAGATTCACTAAATAAACCGAATGGATGAATCAAAACTAAAATTGTTAAGACAAATTGATGCATTTTATGTACATGGTCGTGGAACACTGGTCATAGCGGTAAGAAATTTTGTTTACTTAGCCAAGTTTTGATTTTTGATATCTCTAGTTGTACATACTTTTTCCTATATTAAAAGAATTCTTTTACAGAATTGCACAGGTTCTTCATAGCCATTAATCCAAGATTTAAAGCAAAACAGTACCATTGATGGTAATATGTAAAAAAAAAAAAACACTCAACAGATAAATCAAAGCAATAATTGTTCAAACCAACTCATTTTAATATGAACATAATATGTGAAAGGCCACTTAGAGTGAACAATGGTAATGCTGGCTAGACAACAGTTTGATAATCGATTAGCTAAAGGTCTGGAGTTTCGACTATATGTATTACCTCACCATTCAATTCAAAAATAGTTTTTCTGCTGAAAGGCAATGGTTCTTCGTGGACAAAGATTTATGATTTAAAAGCTGAAAAATACGGATAAATCTTTTGTTTTAATTTTCATTTAATGCAGAGGATTACATCAACATCCTTTGATCAAAACTTAGAAATGTAATTTTGATTTAATTACCACTAAAAGTATGTTTCCCATGTTTGACAATAACTTGACCAGAAGGATCCTGCAATATTATTGACAGGTTAGTGACATGATATTAATTAACAGAAGATCAAGTAAATGGAACAAATTGTACCTGAAGCCTGAGAAATTCAGGGACTTTATGATCATTCTTGTAGGTGTCGGTTCGAATGAGTTGAAACTCAACTTCTTTTTCAAACAAACAGGTCAGTACTCGTGCCACATCCGTCGATGCTGGAAGTCCGAATACCTTTAAACTAGCCATTTACTGAAGATGGTGGTAAAGAATTTGAGTTATAATCAAGTGTTGATTTAGATTATGATTGTATTAAGATTTGGACTGGTATTTATTAAGGACTGTGGATGAATATCATGGTACGTTTCTTGTTTACAAGGAAACATAGGACAGGGAAAAGTTGGAGACTGACTAAAATATATTAGATTGCATGAAGATTCTTCGTTGCTTTGATGTCATTCTTTGCTCAGACATCAAGCAATACCAAAATAGAGCTGGGTTTATCAATTTCTGTGATAAAAAGAATATAAAGTAAGCAGATGTGTCGTTTTCATGTGATTAAACATCACAGAGTTCTTTATATATTCTGCAAAATAATTATTTTTCATTCTTTTTGTTGCTAATGATTCGATCACAACCTATGTACAAGATCAAAATAAAGTATGGTCATTGGATCAAGTACGTTGATCATAAATACAATGGTTCAAAACTTCAGATAAACTGGAACTGTTGTAGGAACTACTGTTTCGTTTTTAGTTTGAATAAGTTTTAAGTTTGAAATACTATGTAAAGTCACCGCAAGCTTTACATGTGTGGAGAGACGCTGAAAACCAAAACGTTCAAAAGGGTAACATGACTGTTAGAAATGAAGACATGACTAAGCAGCCACATATGAGTATCAATGCATTACAGGCAAAGCAAAGCGGGTTCAAAGATGCGTGCGGTTCTCTATAGTATTGGGCTCAATTTGGCTCATGTGCAATTTACCTGTACACTATGAAAGCCAAAGCATATTTATTTATCAATTGTAGTGAAATGTAAGCGTTTGCAATCAATTAAAAAAAAATAAAAAATACATTTACATTATTCTGAAATCAGTATATCACTGTGTATCCATCACAAAATTATCTATTCCTTTATGGTATCAGAGCTAAATTCAACAACTTAACAACAATCATTTTGAAAACTCAAGAAACCAAAGTTTGATTAAATTAAGATAATCATTCTGATTATCATCAAATAAGCTTCGTCATTTGATAGATCATATAATCTCTCATCAGGAAATCTGCCATCATTTGAGTTTTCGGATGAATTTATTCTAATGGAGAGCAAACAAGCCATTGAAGCTAATTCACTCAAACCTGTATGAGCCAATAAATCCATCTTCGAATGACTGTAAATGATACATAATTATTTTCGATAATGAAAAATCCGAAGCTTTTATAGCTTTTAAAAGCTTCAAAACACTTTGTTGACTTGTCTTTTTGCAAGACAATCGCATTTCGGATCTTCGGCCGTCGAAATGCTCGGGACTTGAGCGGGGACTTGGACAAGCCTGGATACACTTGATTGAAACATTGGATCTTTCAAAGACTTGGATTTCAAATGCATGGACCCTTGGTTCGACAATGTGGGTTTGGCCATCTCGGTTCGGCATGGGACCCACCAACTCAAGAGAAGAGAATACGAGGAAGAAGTTTCCTTCGGTTCGGCCAAGAGCCCGATTCAGCCATCTCCCAAACAACACTTATATTAAGATCGGCATGTCCATTTCAGCCATGTCGAACCGGAGGGGGGACGTTCCAATGATATGCCCTACGTCTTCTGCTCCACAACGTGGGTTCACCCACGATCTCTACTCCATCCATCACGTTGCCATGTGACATTCCGAATCGGATTCAGCCTCAATTATAAATACATGGATTTTGAACATTTTAAAGGATCAGATTCTGATTTCTCATCTCATGCACACAAAAATGTTGCAGCTACCATACTCTACTCTCATCTCTCTACTTTCTTACTGAAAAACCAACTGTATTTGTAATCATACAATATAATAAACGAGTGGTTATATTAAGTGGACGTAGACCTGATTGTCAAATCACTATAAATTTGTGTGTCTCTTACCTTTTCTTGCTTTTCAGTATTTGGATATTGTTGTGATTATGTTTGGGATGTTGTACTCAAAAGAACCACTTTTGAGTCAACATTTTGGCTCGCCATAAAGGAGAAATAGCATGCAACTTGATTTCTAGCTTGAAGGAAATAGAGTTCTTCGGGATTTAAGCATGGTTAGAAGGAAGAAAATCAAGGCTAGTGCACAGACTGGAGGCGCAGGAAATGAAGGAAGTCAGGAGGCTTCCTCAGCTGGCGATCCCTCCATTTATCTTACCAGAGAGGAGATGGATGAAGTCCTGAAAGACTAAGAATCGCGTATGGCGCTACAAGATGAGCTCTGTCCCAGACAAGAGGAGATAATGAATAACTTTCTTCCAAGAACGAATGGATTTGGAAGGCCAACTGGCTAGGAAGCAATCGTCGGGGAAGGACCTAGAAACGTAGTAGTGGATAACTTAACAACACTGCCCCGACCGAGATCCGGTTCGGTAACTGATCTGGTTTGACCTGGCGTCAATACCGAACTATACATGGTTGGGGCAAGTTCCCCGGAAATGTTGGTATGACCCATGATACTTTAATTCGTGATGTCTTGGATGACAACACTGGAAACATGGCTCAGGCTCGACCCCATGGGGCTCTGGAGAGGGATAACACTGCTGTCCAAGAAGTCCAGTTTGACCATGTCAAATTAGGACTCAGGGAGAATGACCCATTCAGATATGGATGCTGTGATCTTACGTGAAAACTCTCCTTGAATAAGTGTTGTGGGCAACGGCGTTAGTTGGGAAGGATGGAAAAATCTGCTCAGCGATGGAAACCGAATCACGAACGTGATTCGATGGATCACCAGAGGCGGGGCATCTCAGGTATACATGGATTGTATTAACCAGAGTCCTTTCACTCGAGATATTATGAATTCTCGAAATCCGCCTTATTTCAAACTACTAGTCTTGGAGGCATATGGTGGAAGGAGGGATTCTAACGTTACATCATATAGGAGTGTTGTCGGCGTTGGAGAACATCATGGATAAGTGCTTCCCACTCTATCTCACCGGTATTACTGCTATATGGTTCAGAAAACTATAGTCAGAATTGATCAACAATTGGAATACTTTGGTTGCAAGATTCGTTAAGCAATTCAGGGTCGATGTCCCCCAATCTAAAAATGTAACGACTCTCACATCAATTAAGTAATGGTCCAAGGAGACTTTGCGATCTTTCTTTGAAAGATTTAATGCAGCAGTGACGTGGGTGGATCGACCGGAACCTTTGATGATGCTTATGGCTGCTGCATCCAGCATCTTGGATAAGTGGGATTTTAAGATTTTTTTTGGCAATGGGATCCACCGAGACCTTGGCGAGTTCCATTTTGAAGCGGATAGATTTCTGTGAAAGGAGGATGCAAGAATCGAGAAGGAAGTTCTCGAGGTTAATATGGTTAAGGTATGAGGATCGTACGGATCTGGAAAAGGCAACGATAAGGACAAAGAAAAACCCCGGCTAAGAATGATTAGAATGTTCAACCACGAATAGAATCTAAACTCTCCAGATACATTGAACTCAATTCCTCGTTAGAGGATATCTATTTGGATATTCATGAGATAACTCCATTCAAGAAGCCTCCCAAGAGGGAGTCCACGCAAAAAGAGCGGGAGTGTGGAAAGCACTACCCATTTCATAAGTTGGATGGTCATACTACAAACGAGTGTAGGCATCTGCGGGATATGATCGAGAAACGTATCAGACGAGAAGAGCTAGCACAATATGTCAGAAATCGGGCTACATTGGCGGAACGAACACAACCACCCACTTCCTCTCGAAACAGGAATGAGTCAGGATCAGACTCAAGTGGATTGATCATCAACTGATTGAGATTTCTTTGGATGATGGATTTTCTAGATATTTGATTTCTTTGGCTTTTGGTTTTGGATGGCTACATCTGCCCACTCATGTACGAGATCCCTAGGCATGGTCTGTACTTAACAACAAACCGTCCGCTTTAAAACGGCTAAGTTGGCTTACTCACACACGGCGTCAGAATTATACATGCTCTAGGTCCCTTGATAAACCGTAACATCTTGATGTAATTCTATAACAGTTACGAACTTAAATAACACTGCAGTAGAAAAGCAATTTTGCCACGGCTTTGGGCCTTGACTAATGAATTTTACCACGGTCTAAAGTCGTTGAAAAATGGGGTGTGGCAAAGTTTTCCACGACCCAGAGCCGTTCCAGATTGATATTTTGCCACAGTAGCCGTGGCAGATTTATATTTTGCCACGGCTTTGGACCATGGCAAAATATCAATCTGCCACAGCTCTGGACCATGGCAATTTTACATCATAATTTTTGTAATACAATTTAACCACAGTTAAACTCAATTGGAAAATCTGCATATTAATGAGAACCTTCTACCTGATGCATAAAGCTTTGGTTTGAACAAAATATGAGCAGGTTATACCCTCCAATACAAATTTACGAGCATGTCATACCCACTAATACAAATTGTAATCTTCACAGCTACAAATTTATAAAGTTCAAATAAACAACTCATATGTAGCATAAATACAATATTTCTAAACTAAAACTACAAAGTTCAACTTCAACTCACAATGCCGGTAGGCATCAACAATTCAAATTACAAACCCTTACTTTAAAGTTCAAGACATCTGAGTTCATAACTAAAATATATGGGCATACTTCAAACGTTAGTATATATTACATGATACAAATTAACCGAGTATATAGGCATACATCAAAGTTCATGCATATTACATATAACTTTAGTATTTAGCAAATAGACTACAACCCATCCTTACCAGGCCCTTACTTCAGGTGACCAACCTGCAAACCAAAGTTACTTTGACAGTGACTAGCTTGCAAAGCAAAGAGAAAATTGTAAATTAGCAAACAATTCAAAAGGTAGTTTAACGGTTATCCATTTTTTAGGCTTCCAGTATGGCAGGTATGATTTTGTACAATTGAAATAATACAATCAAATAACTCAAATAGGATTACTTAGTGTTATGTATTTCATATAATATCTTTGTACCGATTATAAATACATGTGTTTGACCCATTGTATGAAATGTTCATTCAATCATCTCTGTATAAAACAGTCTGGGAGTTTCATTGGTAAAATTCAAATTTTGCTATATTTCTGTCAATCCAAGTTACCATAACTGCTAACATACCAAAAGTCAAGCATTTTAGAGCAAAATCATGTTGACGCATATGCACTATATGTTAAATTTGGTGATACAAAATCACAAATTGAATGAAACAAATTTACAAAGAATGGAAAGTAAATATTTTATAATGGGAATGCATTGATTGCATTTGATGAGGTGGCAGAAAAATAAATGAAGGGATTAATTTCTTCCATCTATGCTAAAGAAACAGATTGATTTACTTCCTATGTTTGCACATTTGTTGTTATGGTAATTTGCCTCCATTATATTATTACCATATATTGGTAATTTAATTGATGACTCACATAGATTTGCACTAGCTATATATTGAGGGGTAGACTTTAGTGTAAACCCATCCTGGCCTGGAGTCAGTGATCCCCAATGGTGTCTCTTCTTGTTACACGTGATTGAGGTTTGTATATGTAAACTCTTATTTTGTAATCTCTTGTAATTCTCTCATGTGGAATAAAATCTCTCTATTAGACTGGACATACACTATGATGATAGTGGAACCAGTATAAGTATTGTGTGTCTCTTTATTTCTCTGTTATAGTTATTTACTATTTTGTTGATGTAATGGAATAATTGCTATCAGATTAGATTGGCGTTCAGTTGGCAAACCTAGATCCTGCTTATTGCGCTTCCGCATATGCTCAATTTTGCATAACAGATTGGTATCAGAGCGAGGCGATTTGTTTTAAATTGTACATCAATTATTTCTACAAAGGTTGGTAGATTCAGTGGTGATTATGCTATTACTATTTTGGAGAAAAGGAGACTTTGGTGGAGGAGATTATGTTGAGAGTGAAGAGTGTTCCAATCTAGGAACTTTGACGTGATATGGAGTTTACCGTGTTGAAGGGCTATTGGATTTGGGAAGTTTTGATCATGTTTCTGACAGGGGTCTTCATGTTGATGATGCTCGAGGTATCCATGATGATCAGGAAAGGAGCTCAGGTCAAGTGACAGACGGGTGTCGAGACAGAGATCATTGTGGTTTAGACAGGGGTCTTCACGTTGATGATGTTCGAGGGATCCGGGGTGATCGAGGAAGGAGCTCAGGTCAAGTGTTAGACGGGTGTCGATGTGTATCGCAAGCACTTTTAGACCGTTGATTTATGCGTGGTGCAGCTCAAGGCGGTAGATGCGTCTTTTGCAGGCGATGGGTGAATCTTGTAATGGTTTTGATTAAGTGGCAGGAGAGAGTTTTTTTGGTGATTGAGAGAATAATTTTTTGGTCTTGGTGGTGTTGAGATTACTTTGGTGTCTGCCTCTTTGTTATTTTGGATATTTGCAACATTCTGTTGGTGGGCGGGGACGCAGTCTGAGCTCGTTAACAATTGTGTGATGGGGGTGACTTTGCTGAGGAACCCATTTGGTAAATATTCATTTTTTGGTGTATCTCGTTGTGAGATTTTGATTGAAGGTGGGGTTCTGTTGAAGAGTTTTATGTTGTGAAGATAATTTGATTGGAGATGGGGTGTTGCAGATATGTGATTTTGCATCAAGGTGGAGTGTTAAATTTGGTGATACAAAATCACAAATTGATTGGAACAAATTTGCAAAGAATGAAAAGTAAATATTTTATAATGGGAATGCATTGATTGCATCTGAGGTGGCAGAAAAATTAAATGAAGGGATTAATTACTTCCATCTATGCTAAAGAAACGGATTGATTTACTTCCTATGTTTGCACATTTGTTGTTATGGTAATTTGCCTCCATTATATTATTACCATATGTTGGTAATTTAATTGATGACTCACATAGATTTGCACTGGCTATATATTGAGGGGTAGACTTTAGTGTAAACCAATCCTGGCCTGGAGCCAGTGATCCCCAATGGTGTCTCTTCTTGTTAAACATGATTGAGGTTTGAATATGTAAACTCTTATTTTGTAATCTCTTGTAATTCTCTCATGTGGAATAAAATCTCTCTCTGTTAGACTGGACATACACTATGATGATAGTGGAACCAATATAAGTATTGTGTGTCTCTTTATTTCTCTGTTATAGTTATTTACTATTTTGTTGATGTAATGGAATAATTGCTATCAAATTAGATTGGTGTTCAGTTGGCAAATCTAAATCTTATTTATTGCGCTTCCGCATCTATGCAGCAAATTTTTGCATAACACTATATTCCCAACCAATTTTGTTATTATTACCGACAGCTCCGGTTTCCATTGTTCTAGTATTATTAAATCCGTAAGGACAGTTATATTATTATTAATCATCATTAACTTACTGGTGTTCAAATTTTAAGTTGTATCTTAAAATAGTTTAATTCACATTTGTAGATCAATTCAATTTTAATGGACATTTAAACATGATTTAATTATATTTAGGTCACTGTATAAATCAATTAAACAAGCAGGCGACTCACAAACTGATTACGCTTAGATTAGATATATGCTATATGTTATTCAGTATGAGTTAGATCTTGTCATAGTAGTCAAGGCGCTAAGACGCAAAAAGGCGCAAGCACTGAGCCTGGGGCTCTTTTGAACCTTGGGCTTTTTTATGTGCTTTTTATATAAGTTTGATTTGCTATTTTACTAACTACAAATTAATTTTTAAGTCATATTTTATAATTCATTCAATTATTTACATATTTTATCAATAAGATTTATATTTTAAACCATATTTTATAATTTATTGAACAATAATTTTTTTTATTTAACTATTTATAAAAAAAATTTTGAATTTAGCAAAAAAAAAGCGTCTCAAACTACAAAGGCGCACTCAAACTGCAAAAAAGCGCAAGCCTTGAGTCTTGGGCTTTTCTGCGCTTAGGCGCACCTAAGCGCGCGCCTTGATAACTATGGATCCTGTCGCGTTTAGGTCCTATCTTACATTAATCGAAATATATGAAAATTTCAGGCATACAATTATAGTTATTAGCTGCTATTTTGTTTTACTCAAATTATTTGAATTCTTTACTAGGAGATAAACTCTTGGGGGGAGGCAAGTAGACTTGTACTCACTGAAGCGTGCATACAGGCTCTGGACATAGAGTTCACTGAAGGGAAAATTTACGAAATCAACTCAGTAGAGGTAGTACACAGACTTGTACATAATAATGGTCCTCTTTACTTTCTCCCCCTTCCTGATTTCAGAGAAATAAGGAAACTGGATTTTTGCTCGGAGAAGGGCCTGGAAGCGATATTGAAAAATGGAAAGAAATTTACAAAGCTGCCTCTACTAATCAGCGTATTATTCCAGTCTTCCTTACACCGATTTTCTATACTTTTGTAAAACTTTTTATAGCAAATACAAATAACCCAATCCTATTTATGCATACTTTTTTACTATTGTAAAAACCTTTTGTAATTTTATAGATAATTATTAACATAGCTTCACAAGATAATGACTGGATACAATTACAATTTTTCTTTCCTTTTTTTGGTATATGAATTACATTTACTCATATAATAGGCATAATCACATTTAAGTCCAATATTTTTATTTCAGGATTTAGCAAAAAACTTCTATGAAAAGCTAACAATATTGGTTAACAAGTAGGAATAACGTAGCAATAGTTTGTTGCTAATACGCATATTTAATTAATTTCTTTTTACAAAATATTTGTCAAATTGCATCTAATTTTTTTTGTTTATAAATCATTATTTATAACTATTTAGAAATTACTATTCAAGGCTATTTTAAAACAATTTCAAAATAAGCTATTGCAAAATGGTCTTTCAATGGCTGGAATGATCACTACAAGTAATGATCTTCAATTTGGAATTTAGCCTTTCTTCACTGTGCAGTTTTTTAGGCAAGAGCATGTTTTTAATTGTTCCATGATTCTATATTTAGGAAAAAGGTAGTCCTTTTCATTTTCTCTAAGTAAATTAGATTTAACTGCTTACAGTTTAGTTCACATTTGTATAAGCTGTATATACTATATAATAACATATATCATACACATACAACTTCTGCTTAAATGAATTAAACATAGTTTAATTGATTTAAACAAACTACAATGTACAGAAGGAAATTAATTAGCTATGTATATGTAATAAATCTGCATTAGCAAGTAATTAATTGGGTAAAATGAAAAGAATAAAACTAACCATTTAACTTAATACTTATTTACCTGGCTTATGCGTCTACAAATATCGAATATTTTGTTTAACGCGATCCATTGGTGAGACCCTTGCCTTTATATGTATTTTCAGAGCTAGGTCATTGTCAACAGTCTGTAAAGATAACCAGGATAAATTATATTAGAACCAATAACTGGTGCAATTATGAAGTCATACACAGTTCCATAGATAAATGGTAGAAATCTTGAGAGACTAAAGGTTGTGCAAGAAGCTTATTTCCCACTTTTACCGGATCTCCAAGTTCTTCACTGCACTCACCAACCTATTTTATAGAAGACTCCTTTTACTCTGAATGAGAACAAGTCAGGATAACCCAAGTGATTTAAAGGCATTGAGTTTTCCTTTGGTCAACAGTATTCCAAAATATGCAACAAAGGAAGGTGGTGTTTTCCCATTGTATACAAGAACGCTAATATAAATTTGAAGAGAACGCTGAGCAAGATGGACATTGTTTAATTCCATTTAATAAATAAGTAAATAAGAAGAAAAAGAAAAAAATGAAATGAAATAAAGACAAAGCGTCACAATTAGCTACACCCCATTAATAAAATATCAAGGCAAAGAACCTAAAATTTAGCTATAGTCTGAGGCTAAGGAGTCCTTAAGATGCCTTGAGGAGACTCTGCAGCAAGCTTGGCAGCTTCTTTACATTTCATTTGTGAATCTTGAAATATTTAGACAACCTGCAATGCAATGAGTTTAATGATCACAACAATCGACAGGTTTAGACACAGGAACTACAAACAAGAACTACACAAAGCAATCAGGTGCTAAATTATTAGTATATAGCAACAATATATTATTAGGAATAAATATTTTGATATTGTATGCATTAAGAAAATTCAAACGTTGATGATGAATATCTGAAAAAGGCATGTTTGGAAATTGGTTAACCAATTGTCATTTAATTGTTAAAGAAGGTAAAACCCAATAGCAAAGTTAAATGGTGACATAAAAAGATGACCAAATCAATAACAGCAAGCTAATCGATCCCCTAGCATAATATTTTGAAATCTCGATAATTGAAATATACAGGTAGCAAACATAACATATACAAAAGTTTCAAGTTCGTAGAAAACGATTATCTCGGCAGTAGGTAAAATCAAACCAAAATAAAATACCAGATTCTTTGCTCCAAGTAAATTTACCCACCTGGCAAGACTAACAACAAGCCACAACTTATTCAGCTGTGTAAATTCAAAACAAAATTGAAATCCTAAATCCAGATGTGCACTAACAAAGAAATACTGGGACTTCACTAATAACAATGAACAGGTATAGTGAATATTAAATGCTTATATGATCCAAAAATTAATATAAAAAGGGATAGTGGATTCAAAATTCAAATGGTGGAAGAATGCTGAGAACACAATTTATTACTCGAGTAAATAAATAAAGCTAACTGAAGTAGAAAATCATAATTTTACTTTGTTTGGTACATTTTAGTAAAATTACCCAGTGAACCAACATTATGTCAAGAACAAATATACGTAAATCCATTACAAGATAAACTAGTACTTACTGATATTATACAGTTTGACTTTTGCTTATACACCCATTCTTTTATATATGTAGTATATCTTGATTATATAAAACATGTGCACAACATACGTTGATCATATAACGACCGAATCTTTGGTCCAACTTATTCGTTATGAATATTCAGAATTATATATGAATTACAAAATCGATAAAGGTTAATAAAATTTCAAAAATATTTGCTAACTGTAAGGATTTGAAAAAATGAACTGAAAATGTAATAGCATGATAGTAACATAGACATAACTTCTAAAAGTCCAACCCACATTAGTAGCTAAAACAAGTGCAAAACTGATTACTAATTTCTCTTACATTGTCATGGTTTGACCTTTGCTAATCATCAAGCCCTTTAATCAGATACAAACTAGACATTAAGAGAGAAATCCTATACATGTACTTATCTTATATTCAGCACGACTGGTAATAATTCATAGTTTTGACAATGGTAACTCTTTAAACTATAGTTCTAGACATCTTTTATAGAAGTTACAGTAAAGCCTTTACACAAACACTAGTCTAGATCAGGGACTTCTGAAGGAAAAAGAAAAGAATGAAACGTGAAATTCAATTGGTTTACATCAAATGAGAGTTTAATCCATGCATCAAATTGTTAGATATGCTGCATGTGTTCACAGCAGCCTTTAGCCAAGCAGCCCATGTTTTCAACATGGGGCTGCCACCAACCTCCACCTACCGCGCCACCAACCCCCCACCAACCATCTCCTCTCTATATATACACCCTTCTCCTTCATAATCTTATCTCAATCTCATCTCAAAATCAACAAGAAGAAAAGGAGAGCAAGATTAATAGTGAGATCAAGTGTTGAGTGTAAAGTATTCTGTGTAATCACTTTGTAATATTCTTTGAAATAAAAGATCTGCAGCAGCCCGGAGACGTAGGCATAATTGGCCGAACTCCGTTATCAAATTTGTGTGTCTCTTACCATTCTACATTTCATTTCTTTTCTCTACAAATATAATCATAAGGAAATCTGCGTAATTTCCCAACAACTGGTATCAGAGCCATAATTTGTTAGAAAATAAATTAAATTCGAGTGGGAGCGATGGCGGCAGATGAAGGAAAGGTGAAAATCGAGAAGTTTGATGGAGCCGACTTTGGCTTTTGGAAAATGCAGATTGAAGATTATCTGTATCAGAAAAGGCTTTATCAACCTCTCTCAGAAAAGAAGCCAGAGAATATGAAGGATGAAGATTGGACTCTTCTTGATAGACAAGCTCTTGGAGTTATTCGATTGACGTTATCTCGCAATGTTGCTTTCAACATAGCAAAGGAAAAGACCACGGCAGGTCTTATGGCGGCTCTCTCCAGTATGTATGAGAAGCTGTCGGCCTCTAACAAAGTTCATTTGATGAGGCGATTGTTCAATTTGCGGATGATAGAAGGTGCATCGGTAGCTCAACATCTCAATGAACTGAATACAGTAACTACTCAGTTAAGTTCAGTTGAAATTGAGTTTGACGAAGAAGTACGCGCGTTGATACTTTTGTCTTCCCTGCCAGAAAGTTGGAATGCTACTGTCACAGCAGTGAGTAGCTCGTCGGGAAGCAATAAGTTAAAATTTGATGATATTCGTGATATGGTTCTCAGTGAAGAGATCCGGCGAAGAGATTCTGGCGAGTCATCAAATTTTTCAATTTTGCATACACAATCAAGAGGAAGAAATTCAACACGAGGAAATGGACGTAGCAAATCGAACTACCGTGGTAGGTCGAAGGACTGGAGATCTAAATCCAGAAATTCCAACGGCTCAAAGACCATTGAGTGTTGGAACTGCGGCAAGACCGGGCACTACAAAAATCAATGTAGAAGTGCACCAAAGGATCATGAGGCGAAGGCAGAGGCAAATGTTACTTCTACCTCAGGAGGAGATGAAGCGTTGATATGCTCTTTGGAGAGCAAGGAAGAGTCTTGGGTGCTAGACTCTGGAGAATCATTTCATGCCACTTCGCAGAAAGAATACTTCGAAAGGTACGCCTCTGGAAATCTTGAAAAGGTATATCTTGGTGATGATCAACCTTGTGATATTGTTGGTAAAGGTTCTGTGAAGATTAAGCTGAATGCGTCAGTTTGGGAGCTAAAGGATGTCAGACACATACCGGATTTGAGTAAGAATTTGATCTCCGTAGGACAATTAGCTAGTAAAGGCTATACTACGACTTTCCATGGTGATGACTGGAAAATTTCGAAGGGTGCAATGACGATTGCTCAAGGCAAAAAGAGTGGTACTCTTTACATGACATCAGGAGCGCGATGTTCGATCACTGTTGCAGCTAGCAACGAAAATTCCAACATATGGCACCAGAGGCTAGGCCATATGAGTGAAAAGGGAATGAAGATTATGCACTCGAAGGGGAAACTTCCAGGTCTACAGTCAGTGGAAATAGGTATGTGCGAAAATTGCATATTTGGAAAGCAGAAGAGAGTCAGCTTTCAAATAAGTGGTAAAACCCCAAAGAAGGAAAAGCTGGAGCTTGTTCATTCCGATGTTTGGGGGCCAACGACCATCTCATCCATCGGTGGAAAGCATTACTTCGTTACTTTCATCGATGATCACTCGCGAAAGGTATGGGTTTATTTTTTAAGGCATAAATCTGAAGTGTTCGAGGCTTTCAGGATATGGAAAGCTATGGTTGAAAATGAGACAAATCTAAAGTTCTAAAAGCTTAGAACTGATAACGGAGGTGAATAGGAAGACACCAGATTCAAGCAGTTCTGTTATGAGCACGGAATCAAAATGCAGAGAACCGTGCCGGGTACGCCTCAACACAATGGTGTAGCTGAGCGTATGAACCGAACGTTGACAGAAAGAGCCAGAAGCATTCGTATACAATCAGGTCTACCGAAGCAATTCTGAGCAGAAGCAGTCAACACAGCAGCTTATTTGATCAACAGAGGTCCTTCGGTTCCATTAGAACATAAAATACCAGAGGAGATATGGAGTGGAAAAGAGGTAAAATTATCACATTTAAAAGTTTTCGGTTGCATAGCATATGTGCATATTAGTGATCAAGGCAGGAATAAACTTGATCCCAAATCCAAGAAATGCACTCTCATCGGCTATGGCGAAAACGAGTTTGGCTACCGCATTTGGGATGATGAAAACAAGAAGGTGATCCGTAGCCGAGATGTGATTTTTAACGAAAGAGTAATGTACAAAGACAGACACAAAACAGAAGTCAACGACTCAAAGCAGAGTGAGTCAGTATTTGCAGATGCAAACGATATTCCAGATAGTCTCATCACAGAACCGACTATAGAAAGTGCTCAGCCTGATGAAATCGTTGATCTGAGTAGTGCGGACCAGTCTGACACACTACAACATCCTACTCCTGTTCCTGAATTGAGAAGATCTTCTCGACCTCATGTACCTAACAAAAGATACATGAATTATTTGTTGCTGACTGATGCAGGGGAACCTGAATGCTATGATGAAGCATCTCAGACTGAAGATGCTAGTAAGTCGGAGCTTGCCATGGAAGATGAGATGAAGTCTCTTATCTCCAACCAGACATGGGAACTAGTTGAGTTGCCCATAGGAAAGAAGGCACTTCACAATAAATGGGTGTATCGCGTGAAAGAGGAGCACGATGGTGCCAAGAGATACAAAGCTCGACTAGTTGTCAAAGGATTCCAACAGAAGGAAGGAGTGGACTACACTGACATTTTTTCTCCCGTTGTGAAGCTCAATACTATCAGGTCAGTATTAAGTATTGTTGTTATTGAAGACCTTCATCTTGAACAGTTAGATGTGAAGACCGCATTTCTTCATGGAGACTTGGATGAGGAGATATACATGCACCAACCAGAAGGTTTCTTCGAGAAAGGAAAGAAGAACATGGTGTGCAGACTAAAGAAAAGCTTGTATGGCCTGAAACAAGCCCCAAGACAATGGTACAAAAAGTTTGATGGATTCATGCACAAGGAAGAGTTCCAGAAGTGCAATGCTGATCATTGTTGCTACTTCAAGCGATATAAGTCTAGTTATATCATTTTACTGCTTTATGTTGATGACATGTTAGTAGCAGGATCAAATATGGATGATATCAGAAGGTTGAAGCAGCAACTGTCAAAGGAGTTTGACATGAAAGACTTAGGCCCAGCAAAGAAGATTCTCGGAATGCAAATCACTAGAGATAAGCAGAAAGGACTCTTGCAGCTATCTCAAGCAGATTACATCAATCGTGTTTTGCAGAGATTCAACATGGACGATGCTAAGCCAGTCAGTACACCATTGGCCAGTCACTTTCGCCTATCCAAGGATCAGTCCCCGCAAACCGAGGAAGAAAGGAATTTCATGAATGGTGTTCCTTATTCCTCGGCTATTGGAAGCTTGATGTATGCCATGGTCTGTACGAGACCAGACATTGGTCATGCAGTGGGAGTTGTTAGCAGGTTCATGTCAAATCCAGGAAAAACTCATTGGGAAGCAGTCAAGTGGATTTTGAGATATCTACGAGGTACCATACATAATGCTTTGTACTTTGGTAAAGGGCAGGTTAAAGCTCAAGGCTATGTAGATGCAGACTTTGGAGGCGAAGTCGATCATCGAAGAAGCACTACAGGTTATGTATTCACGATTGGAAATACAGCTGTTAGTTGGATGTCACAGGTACAGAAGATTGTTACTTTATCCACTACAGAGGCTGAGTATGTAGCAATCACCGAAGCTAGTAAAAAGATGATATGGCTTCAAGGTTTGTTAACTGAACTGGGATTCAAACAGGAAATGAATGTTTTATACAGTGATAGTCAAAGTGCAATACATTTGGCGAAGAATTCAGCATTTCATTCCAGAACCAAACATATCGGACTTCGTTATCACTTCATCAGATCTCTACTAGAAGATGATGTGTTAATACTGGAGAAGATCGAAGGAAGCAAGAACCCAGCAGATATGTTGACAAAAACGGTAACTTTCGATAAACTGAAGTTGTGTTCAACTTCAGTTGGTCTGCTAGAGTAAAAAGAGCAGAATGGCTGTTGCATCGATCAAGATGTGAAGACGGATTGAAATCAGTCTTCAAGTGGGAGATTGTTAGATATGCTGCATGTGTTCACAGTAGCCTTTAGCCAAGCAGCCCATGTTTTCAACATGGGGCTGCCACCAACCTCCACCTACCGCGCCACCAACCCCCCACCAACCATCTCCTCTCTATATATACACCCTTCTCCTTCATAATCTTATCTCAATCTCATCTCAAAATCAACAAGAAGAAAAGGAGAGCAAGATTAATAGTGAGATCAAGTGTTGAGTGTAAAGTATTCTGTGTAATCACTTTGTAATATTCTCTGAAATAAAAGATCTGCAGCAGCCCGGAGACGTAGGCATAATTGGCCGAACTCCGTTATCAAATTTGTGTGTCTCTTACCATTCTACATTTCATTTCTTTTCTCTACAAATATAATCATAAGGAAATCTGCGTAATTTCCCAACACAAATAATGATGCAACCCAAAAGTATAGCTGCAAAAGAAATTGTTTTGAATAGCTAAAGAAAAGGATAAATAATAAGGGATACACAAGTGAAAGCTGTAACGGAGGAAAATTTCTAACATGTGTAATTTTACATGTAATCGTCAAGCGTTGTAATCAGATATAAATTTAGACATTAAGAAAGAAATTCTATACGTGTAATTATCCTATATGATTAGCATGACTGATGATAATTCATAGTTTTGGCAATGGTAACTCTTTAAACTATAGTTCTAGACATCTTTTGCAGACGACGCAGTGAAGCCTTTACACAAACACTTGTCTAGATCAGGGACTTCTGAAGGAAGAAGAAAAGAATGAAAAATGAAATTCCATTGGTTTATATCAAAAGAGAAAGGTTTAAGTCAGGTATCAAATAATGATGCAACCCAAAAGTAAAGCTGCAAAAGAAATCGATTTGAATGGCTTAAGAAAAGGATAAGCAATAAGGGATACACAAGAGGAAGCTATAACGGAGGAAAATTTCTAAAATGTGTAATTTTACCCTTTTTATTTTAAATTTTAGTTCATTTTTTTGCGAAATTTGGTACATACATGATAGAACATATTAGTACTAACATATAACATACTACATGCCAATATATGTTCGAATCGTGTTATGCAAGTTTTGAACCAGTGACTTCTCGCATCAAAGTCAAGGTGTCTAACTACTGGAACAATGCTTCTTCGTTCAATTTTTGTGATAAAAATAACACTTGTTTGTTTTATAATTTAGTTCAGCTTACAAATCAAACAGGGACCAAAGATCCCTACAATTAGTAAATTCTATAGCAGAACTAAGCAAACATAAACATAGAGTTGGCCGCATAATACAAAGACATGGCTAGAATGAGGATGATGTACGTCATTATCTTGTTAATACTTCACATCGCTTAACATAATTAATGAACATACACTTTGTTTATTATCCATAATGGCATATGTATCACTAAACGTACACTATATTTTACTAGGATATAGTCAGGATTCAACTTTTAAGAATGTGGTGTAAATAGTTTGCCAACCTGAGCGTTTCCTTGTTTTGAAACAAACTAATGAAATTTTGTGAGAGTGTTGCAATGATCGTCTAAACAAAGAGTGGGAAGTAAGCTCTAAGAATAACTAAGTGATATGTAATATATATTCACATAAACTATGTACATAGAAAAGCAAATTAATAGATTGCATTTTAGAAGTTTACCTGATATTATTCCCATCTACCTAAAACAAGCCAAACATTGATCTAAGCTTCATAGATTTCATTTTGGCACAAATTTCCAAGCCAAAATTTTCATAGATTTTCAATCTCTATTCTTAATAAATAAAGCCTAATTCAACACGATATAATCCAGATTCTGAACTAATTTCGAATAAACCATATATTGGTTAAATTAGGATTTCGATTTTAATAACAGCAACAGAATAATAACTGAAAGGAAAACACAATTTTGATAATTGCACGAATGAGAGGAAAACACGATTTCGATGTAGCTGAACGAAAGCGGCGGAATATTGTTTTGGGATGAAATCGAACCTGAAGAGCGTTTATTCCTAGGACGGTTTTTTTTGTTAGAGGGGAGCGTGAAGTAACTTGGAGAGAGGGGATCGTTACTATGAAAATTTTCGGCTTACGGTCCAAAACCATTTTAAAACTACCACAGTTAAAAACGATGTTGATTCATTCTGTCATGGTCAAAAACCGTTCCAAAACTATCACGGTTTTAGACGGTGGCAATTCATTCACGTTTGGATGTGGAAACACTGACAGTATGGTGTTGTGTAAATGGATTTCCACGCAGGGATTATGTTTAAGGGACTAAATTGTCTTGTCAGTCCTTCACAAGATCGCTTGATTATGGATTTCCAAGCATGGCTTATGCTTGAAGAGTTGGGTTTTCTTGTTAGGTTTTGCAATATAACTTAGTTATGGCTCTGATATGGACTACACTCGATGGGAATTTAGGGCTGTACACAACTCATATCCAACCCGACCCAACCTGACCCAACCAACATAAACTCAACCCAAACCATCTTACTTCAGGTTGGATATGCGTTACAATTTGTAACTCATACTATATACGGATTAAGTTCGATATTTTTTTTCAATCCAACCTTATTTTAACTCAACCCAATCTTATATTAAAAATCTAATTTTATATCAGCCCACTTAAAATTAGAATAATATAATCTTATAATAATGTTTATGTATTCTATAATAAATATACAAAAAACACATTTCATGTCAATTCAAACTAGATAGAATTTGGCAAATATATTTTAAAGAGCGTTTTAATATATTTTAAAATGAAATGCTTGTTCTACTATGTAGTAACTACTTTCATATGTTGTGTTTTACAATGAATTATTATAAAATATGTCTTATAATGAATCGGTTATTTTAAATGCATTATGCTAGCTAAAATCTGATATATTATGCTCAACATTTTAATTTTTTTTTATGAAAATCCCTCATATTCTCATTTTTTATTTTATTCAACCAACCCTACTAAGCCTGACTCAACCCATACTTCAACCCAACTCATATCCAACCTCAGATAAATTCGGATATGGGTTGAACTATCTTAAACCCATAATTATACGAGTCGGATGAAGTATTTGCTCTAACCCGACCCAATCCATACTTTGTGCAACCCTAGATGGGATTTCCAAACATGGACTATGCTTGAAATGGCTAGGCTGTCTTATCCGGATTTGGCATGATTGCTTGGTCATAACTTGGGTATGGGCCATACTTGATTGGATTTGAATTTCTTTGTCAGGATTTGGCAAAGCAGTTCATTTTTTTTTACTATAGGTATGGACTATACTAGCATTTGCTAGGCCCGATGAGGCTATGATTTGAATTTTTCTCATAATACGATTCAGAGAGATCATGGGATTCCATACAAATATGATCTAGAGAGATTGCTGGATTCTATTGTTTATCTATTACAATACGATCTCGAGAGATCACGAGACTTCATTGGATTTCTAGATTTTTGATTATATATTAATACGATTCGCTGTGATCATGGTTTTATATTAGTGCGATCCGATGCGATCGTAGATTCCTTGTTTTCTACTAATACGATCCGGTGCGATCTTGAATTTATGATTTTATGTTAATACGATCTGGATCGATCATGGTCTTCTGCTATTACAATCCGGAGAGGTCATGGTTTTCTGGTATTCAATTATTGAATTTGTGTGAAGACTTTTCTCTTGGATTTCGGATAATGGACTTATGGATTTCTGGATTAATCAAAATACGTCTTCTTCTAAAAGACATGTTTTTAAGGGATAAGTGTTGACCTGCATTTTTGCAAGGCAGTCACATTTCAGATTTTCGGCTATCGAAGTGCTTAGGGGCTTGCGCTGGGACTTGGACAAGCAAGATACACTTAACCGAAATGTTGGATGTAATACTCCGTAAAATAAACCTAAAATAGATATAAGGTGATTCAATTTAAAATAAATAATAATAATCAGTAATAAATTAATAATTTGGGCTTGGACCACAGAAGTATTACTATTGCGTTTGTGGCAAGATTCTGATCCATTTTCATATTTTATTTACTGAAAACAGAGTCCGTATGAAGAAGATATCAATAAAACAAGTTAGATGTAAACTGTTTACACACAAGGTTTGAGATTCAAGTTGATAAAATATAAATATGGAATATAATTAATTATAGATGGTATAAAAGACTATTCCAAGAGGATTTGAATTTGTATGTATACTTATATATGCAAGGGAGACAAGAATAATAAACTTGAGGAAAGAAGTCAAAGCCATAAATTCAGATATTAATAAAAACGACGCTACAGAAGATTCAAAATCTCATGGATCGATCACAAAATGGGGTCGACCACTCGTATAGAAAGGGGTTGACCTAGGAGTCGACCGCTCTCTTATAGAGATGGTCGACTGCCCTCTTGAGGGTTAGGTGGTGAGGAATTATTTTTTATAGGGAGATTTTTATACTATCGCATCAATAGACTATACAGATTAAATCTGTATAAACCAAAGGTCTATACACACACTTGCAACTATGTATGCCTTACCTCACTCTAAACCCTACTCTTATCTCATTCTGTGCCTTCATACTATCCTTCTTCCATTGTTAATTCTAGAGGAAAAGGTTAGCATTTTAATCTATTCCTCTAAACCTCCATTTTATCTTTTCTATTCTAGATTCATAAAGATTTATATTTTGGAATTTATTTTTATCTCTGTATGAGATTCTAAGATTTGATTCTTTTTTTTATACACACACACACACACACACACACACATATATATATATATATATATATATAAGGTTTTGAGTAAGATCTCGAAGGCTAAATCCAGAACTGATTCTACATAAATCCTATTGTTCTCCCCCTTAAATCACTGTGAGTGGAAACCCTATAAGTTGCTATTTTCTACCTTTTGTAGTAAGGATATGGATTATTATGTCTATATGGGATTTGGATTAAATGAAATTAAATCACTATAAACCCTCCAAATATTATTTTGTTTATTGCATAAATGGTCAATTAATAGTGATATACTTGGGTTTGTGTTATTGGAACAGTAAACGTTAGGCTTTAGGTGTTGTGAAATACTTAGTTTTTTAGTCTGAATCACTTAATTCTTACTTTGTATGTTAATATATGTTAGTGTGCTAAAACGTAAGATTCATTTATTGTAAATTAATAGGTTTACGGATCTATTTTAAATAGATTTATTTGAATGTATTATATAAAACATATTAGGATCTTAAGTTTTTGTATCCGATATAAAATAGAAAGTGAAACAACGTCAAAAGCAAGGTTTTTGCATATGTGGTTAGATTTATTGTACCTCGCCTATAATTTTCTTATTTAAATAATCATTCGAACCTAGGTCATAAGTTTTATTGGTACGTGTTGTTATTTCCCTTTTTATCATTGAATGAGAATATGCATGTTGGACATGTTAATTGATATAGAAATTAACTTGTATACCTTAATTGTTGTTATTAGGGTTGACATTTCAAGCGTGCTAGGTTGTTATTCTTGTGCGCTAACGTCTAATTATTTATATGCTTATTGTGTAATTAGACGTAATATTAATGCGTATTAGATGCATACTAAATATGTTTAAATTAAGAAATAGAGTTTGAATGTCCCCAATAGAAATTGTATGTGTATTTGTATGTGTATGAGTTAATGGCCTTAATTATCATAAATGACACATAGAAACAAGGTTAATCATTACTTGTAGCAGATGCCTGCTTGGAACTAACCGAAATATCCAACATCTACAAGTAAGACTGGTTAGTGTAAGAGGTCTAGATGTCATGGTCCATTATAGTATTACACTAAGACGCAAGGTTAAGCCCAACTTGCAGTAGAATTCTACTTGGAACCTCCTAGCAGATCTATCACCTACAATTGATCAGTATAATGTGAGATGTATTGTGTGTGTATATATTATTTGTGTGTGAAGTAGGCTTGCCTTGAGAAGGTAATAAGTGGCTGACCTATCTTGTTGGATATTAAGTGGTTAGGATTAGGTTTGCTCCTAAGGTTCACTCCTTGGTTTTAGACCAGAGTCATGGGACCCTCCTTATCAGGTCTTAAATGGTCATTGGGTTCTCCTTTCTCTTATAAGGTATTAAATAATGGTCCTAATGGACGATGGTGTATGAGTGAGGCAGTTCCCCTGAAGTGTCCGAGGGAAGTATTAGGTGGCTAAGAGTTCACCCATAGAAAAAGCTAGATAGTAACAAAGGGGTCCGTCGGGGGGTCTTAAATGATGTTGTGTTCCTACCTAAACCTGGTATTAAGTGATTGCTTATTATCTCTTGACTTACAAGGAGAGTATACATTTGATAACGTTGACATTAGAGACGAGGTCTTAAGTGGCTAGGGGTCCGCCATAGGGTAATAAGTAATATTAGGAATCCACCCTTAAATAAATTTAGGAAATGGCCCTGAGTGGCCAGGTAGATCCCACCTCGTAGGGTATTAAGTGAATGTAAGGATGTCCACTCTTATATTAAAATGTAGGCTTTAAGTGACTATAAGGATGTTCGCCTCATATGTTTAATTGTGTGTATTTGCTTACATAGACATAACATGAAGAATATACACTTTCTAATATAGGAAATAGTCATTCATGAACTTATATGATTTTCATTCACCATAACTTTATGTTCTCACTTTCTTCCCTTAACTAAATAGGTTAGTAGGTGAGGATGCTTGAGATCAATTATGTTTTGGAGATGGAGACCGACGATGGAGCCTTTAGTTATCAATGGTAGTATTATTATTATCATCATTATGTTATTGGGGTAGATGTTGTTGTTGATATACCTTTTATTTGAGACTTGTTGTATCATGACATTTATGATGATTTTATGTATGGTACATTTATTTGAGATATTATGTTTTATCCCTTTCGCTGTGTGAGACTCTGATTTCGTTTAAATCGCTCTGTTATATCTATTTTAGTATTTCCTTAGAGGAACCAACGTTCCATTTAGAATGGTTCCAAGTTTCGATGAGCCTTTTCTAAGTTAGAATTTAGGCCTAGTGGATTGTTACATGTGGTATTAGATCATAGGTTACCCGATTACGTTGAAACTATACATATGAGAGGCGTACTTGTTATTTTGAAAAAGAATTGTCCGAAGTTTTACTATATGTAAGTTTATATATATATATTTATGGTATGCGTTTCCCTAGAAAATAGTATCTGTAGATCCTTCTAGGAAAGAACTGAACTTAATTTCAAGAAATTTCCTAGAAACCATGTAATGATTTATTAGCTTCCTTATCAGCTTAGAAGCCTATAAGCACATAATGGCAGTAAGGACCACAAAGTTTGAAATATGGAAAAGTTTGGAACTTCCTATTTAATAGGTAATAAATGGAGATTAATTTAGTGGCTTATTTATCATTTATTGGAAAGATAAAGAAAAATTAATATGAAGGATTTGAAATAGCTATCGGTTAGGATAACCGTTAATAAGGATAAATTAATGTCCATAACATATGGATATGTTAAGGTTTCAGGAAAAATGAAAGAAATCTTGTGTTAAACGGAATAAACTTCCATGTTAGTAAATACAGATATTCAAAATTTAAAGAGAACACTAAATGGTCAAAAAGTAGAATGGTGATAGAAACAGAAAATATTAATGAGGCAATTAGGACCATTTAATGAATATTCAATTTTAAATAAGAAATTAAATGTCTAAAAAGATGAGCATTATTTAACAAATAAGATGGACATAAAGGGAATTTATAGAGTCAACTATTAGGAACATCAAGAAATGATAAAAATAAAAACACGGAAGAAAGGAATAAATAAAGGATATAGACTTATGTAGAATGGTTGAAGCAAGGAGATTTGTTCCTAAATGAATACATCAACCTGGTGTATACCGCTCACAAGAAGGATGTTCGATTTGCGAAAGGGTTAATACCCCTCTTTAAGTTTAGCGATGACTGACATTCCTATAAGAGCAACATTTTTGGCAATGATTGAGATGACATTGATGCATGAGGACAAGAAAAAGAAGGTTAAGGGGGATAAAAGTGGAGCATCTAAGATTTCTGGTCCTAAAAAGAAATTCTGGAATAAGAAAGACAAGAAGAAGCTTGTTGTAAATCCTCGAAAAGGAAGATCAAGATTGAGATCAAATGTCATGGGTGTGGAACACCAGGACACCTTATTATGGATTACAGGAAGCTGAAAGGAAAGTGCTTTAATTATGGGTAGCCAGGACATCTAAGTAAGGCATGTCCACATAGGATTGGACAGGGTATTGGTACAATAGCAGCTCAGATGCACGTATAGGAGGCAGCAGTGACTAGCAATGGCTCAGATAAAGGTAGGAAAGTCTCCGTTGTAGGTTTGATCTCTATCTTTAATTTTCCTCTTTGCACTCTTTTCGATTCTGGAGCATCTCATTTGTTTATTTATAGTACCTTTGTTGACTGTTTGCACTTAGAAATCTCACTTGTTACCAATCCCATAGTAGTTTCAAACCCTATAGGTAGTTTGGTGTACCTATCTATGACTTGTAGGGATTTGAAAATTTTAGTTTTAAGCATTGAGTTTGATTGTGTTGCCTATGTGTTGGGATTCTCGGGATATGGGACAGATTGGTTAGCCATGTATGAGGTTGTATGTGCGTGTGAGAGTTGGGTCATTAGTTTGATGTCATGTAGTGGTAGGACCCTGGAGATTTCTTGCAATCCGTGAGTATAACAACTTACAATTTTGGTGATAATTAAATTTGTTATTTAAACAGATTTCCAAAATAGGAATTTTCGCAGACAATGGAATTTGACCACGAAACTTGTTAGAGTTTATTCCCTAGAGGCAATCCATTTGATGTGATTAATAACACCGTTGAAGTTATTATTTTATTTTTGAATAAAAGATTCTATTATGTTATATTTAATGCGTAATACAAATATTAACATAATAGAAGTCCTTAGAATAATAATAAAGAATTATATAGTTCAAGTAAGTGGGTTGAACATGAGATTATATAATATAATCATAAGTATTATAATTCTTAAATGTCCCTAGTCAAGTTTTATTGTATATATGACAACAATAAAATAATGAGACTAGTATGTTGATTGATTGATGATCATATCTCATTGATCATTAATATATGTGATATTAATGTCAATACATAAATACATATTAGAGAATAGTGTACTGGGCTGACCCAACATGAAAAAACTCCATGGAATATAACTAATAGTATCATAAGTTATTCTCATAGTGACTGTGATGTAATGGACCTGAGACCTGAAATCATTATAATTTTATTCGGGGATATTTGTGTTTTGACATCATAAAAATTACTTTTAACCGAGTAGACGATAAAAGTGATTGTCAGATACATCTCGAACAGATTGAAAATTATGAATGATATAGATGAAATTTAACCCTACAATATAAGTTGTGATATCCATGAGCTCTTTATTGAGTGAGACTATGAAATGCATGGCCGTAGCCAAATATTGATTTGTTTAATATAGTATACTCGTTGATTAAGATAAAAGGATTAAATTATAAAGAGAATGATACGTTCCATGCCTCGAGAATCTTGGATATATTGGTTAAAAGGATTAAATTACGTTGAAACACTGGTCACATGAAAAATGCTGTGTCGAATCTTTGATTCGTTATAACTTGTGTAACAACGATATATTACTAGATGTCGCTCACTGTTTATAGTCCTAAATATGATTTAAAATTATTGCCAACGTTGTGGTAACCTATAGGGTCACACACCTAGAACGTTATAAATGGAAAATTGCTCTTTAGATAAATGAAATATCAATTCGTTGATATTTTATTTGACGCTGGAATGAGTATACCGGTCGGTTCCTATTACTATGGTACACATTTATTTTATACAAGGATTATTCTTTTCCTTTTATTAAATACACAAGAAACCAAAAATAGAAATAGACCTAATGGCGGTTAGTACACTAATTCTCTTTCTCTTCGATTCGATCGCTTATATGGATGCCAATAGAGGCCCAACATTTTGTTATGCTATCGATTCAATGCCTCCTCCATCCGGAAATGTTCCAAAATTCAAAATTCCTCGATTTCGGAAACCCTAAAAGGTAAAATATTTCAATTTACTATTCATTTGGCATAGATCCTGATTTTATAACTGTTATAGGATTAAAAAAAGGTTTCTTTTTTATCTTGAAACCCTAACAAAACTTGTACCGTTGCATTCGTTACGGAATTTTGGTCAACTTTCATGTTTGGAACTCCGGGAACGGAGTCTGTATGAAAAAGTTATAGATGAAATACGAAAACGGACAGAAAATAAATCAAAATAATATTTAATTAATATATACCATTTATAACTGGCACTCACTGGGTTAAATTGACCCAGAGCGGTCGATCTAGCAGTCGACCGGGCGATCGACCTGGGGGTCGACTCCTCTAGTCAAAAATTCCCAGTGATGTCTAGGTTTTGTAGGGTAATTTTTGTATATAATTTTTTATATACGGACGGGTCTTTATAATATTAAATCTAGCTTATAAGGGTCATTTCAACGTATATATATATGTATGTATGTATAACGGGTTAAACCCCCATTCTTTTACACGCAATTCTGAAAGCAGCAGCGAGGCTTTGCCATTTTCTCTTCCAAAACAAATCTAAATATTTACGAATTAAATAAACATAAATTTAATAGGATTGAAATCGTACTCTTGTGCAAAAACAACGGTTCTATGAATAGGCGTTCTTCCATTCAGATTTGCTCCCTCTATCTTATTTCTTTTAGATCTACAAATCTAAAAGAATCTTCTTTTCGAAATAATTGTAGATCTATAAGATTTGAGAATCGTAGGCCAAAAAGTTTTGTTTAGATTCAGATTTGGATAGCTGTCGGGTGAGTGAGAAATTATATACATCATTTATAACAACTTATTTAATTCATTTGTGTAGATCTGAATTATATGCTTAAAAGTTTGTTAGATTTGTTTGTTGTTTTTGTAAAACTGAATAATAGGTTGTGGTTTGAACATCGGAACTTGCACACATACAAGATTAAAGTGGATGTTTTCTTAGCAGTACATTCAGATTCTTCACCAAGTCCTACTATGTGTTCTATGTGATTTTTAGATTTGAATCTTTTAAAAGGTTTTAGACAGTAAATAAGATTGGACCTGATATATACAGTGCCTAAGATAATCCCTATATATGTTTATACACGTTTTTCTATTTAGATCTATAAGTTATATTATGAACTTTAATCTTCCTTATCTCTATCATGCCTTTTATTTATTTACAGTCTTTTCTATATGCCTTTATTAGTCTGAGATATGTTTTCTCCCCTTTTCCTTTCATTTTACGCAGAACTTAGGCTATTATGTTAAATGCGTATAAAGGACATAAATTGGAATAATTAGATAATGATACATAAAGGGGGAAAATTGGGCATATTATGTACTAAACCCTTAATTGTCAGAATTGGGATAATTACATGTTAAGCTATTAGGATTGGATAATTAATCTATTTGGGATAATTTACATGTTAACCCATTAGGTTTGGATAATTACATATCAATCTGTTTGGGATAATTTACATGTTATTTTTTTAAAGTTGGGTTAATTACAAGTTAGCAAGAAAATGCGACATGGTAATCAGTTAAATTGGATTTAGTGTGATATTAAGTATGAAATGTAAAAACAGAATAGTACTAGATGTGAAAACAAAGTCTGGTTGTATATCTGGGCAGGTGCTTGTTAGGAAAAAGGGTTGTACACCAATAACATTTAGATAAATGTAATTTTACATCTGGGCTTATTATTAAACTTAAACCTACTAAGTTACACCTGTTAAATAATAAGCTAAAGAGGACCCAAGTCAAGTTGTTGTATCAGTTGTCAGGACTCTTACCTCATAGGTACGCGAGGGCTTAGGCCTCGGGGATGGCTTGTGTCAAGTTATGTGGAACCCATATCAGTTAGTATCCCTGTTGGTATCACGGTAAGGATCTCGCACTAGGTAGAGGTCAGGGAATGCTTTACTGAACTTGATTATAAGAGATTAAAGGTTTATGGGGTGTACAGGGCGCGTTCTGACAGAGTCATGAGCGTGCATGAGTCTGACTATAGGATACCAAGCTGTAAGTAACACGTACGGATGTGGCTGTGTTCTATAAGTTGCTAGGTTAAGGACTGATACACCCTATTGTCAGGCCTGACACAGAATATTCGGGTAATAGGGAGCCGATCGCATGGGTAGTACTTTATTAGGTAACACCTAATCATGTTAATACTAGTAAGGTTGGTGCAGTTAGTTTGATTCTTGGGATACGAATAAGAAGCTTAATCTACCTTTACCTTGTTTTGACAATTTGTTTATCTCATACGCATATACATGTTTTACTGTGCTTTCATTTCCAGTATTATTGATATGTCTTGACACCTTTTCCTATGCATATGCTAGAAATTACTAGGACTTGCCAGAATTTATGTCTAACCCTTTTTGTTTTCCTACTCCCCTTCCTCCCCCCCTCAGGTTCTCAAAGTGCGAGTGGTCAATAGTTGAGGCCGTGATTCTACTTGGACTTAGATAACTCTTCTTTTGCAAGTATTTTCTATAGTTTATTCATGATTATTGTAATGACACTTTATGGATATTATTATTGTTTATATACTCTGATTATGAGAAAAATTGCTTTTGATATTTGAGAAATGTG
The DNA here is from genome assembly GCA_030737875.1 of Allium sativum. Classification (NCBI taxonomy): domain Eukaryota; kingdom Viridiplantae; phylum Streptophyta; class Magnoliopsida; order Asparagales; family Amaryllidaceae; genus Allium; species Allium sativum. Next base: position 635,016,574 of record CM060918.1, read on the forward strand.
ATGCTGTAACTTTGGGTTTTCTATTCAATAAAAAGTTTAAGTTTTCTCGCTGCATTATTTATCTGTCTTGTACATTTAGTTACTATTTACCTTTTCCACTTCACGGAACTTAATGCATTCTCATAAGAGTGACATTAACGGACGTGGGGTTGCCACATTTGGTATCAAATCTTAGAGTTACAAGATCAAAGGAGAAGTTTTTGAAAAGTGTTTTCAAAATAAAGGATTTTCAAATAAAAGTGATTTTTGAAAAAAATAAATCCCCTTAAGTTATTTACAATATTCCTTAGATTCTCTTTCTGAATTCTTGTTTCGACTTTTTTCAGCATGTCATAGGCTCCTAACTTTCCTGAGGGCATTCCCATACCCACCTGGTTTCATAGATACATAGCAGCTATGACGCCTATTGGCGGTACAAGAGAATGTCCCTCCCCCAGCTGCAGCCGTGGTAGTGCCTCCTCCTCCTCCTGTAATCAAATTTTCTAAGCTTTGTAAAGACTTCAGTGCAATGGGAGAAAAACCTTTTCTTGGAACCGAAAGTTTTGTAGAAGCGCGAAATTAGTTAAGAGAAATGGATCATGTATTCAACTTGTTGGAGCTCGATTTAAGGAGAAGAGTCTAGTTAGCGGCTTTTCAGCTTAAAGATGAAGCATCATACTGGCGGGAAATTGTTCAAGCTGGACCAGAAGTAACTACTTGGGATAACTTTAAAGTTATCTTTGAGGCAAGACTCTTATCACAAACCGAAGAAGGAATGCAAGTGGAGAATTTTTTTCACTTGAAACAAGGGAGCATGACTATAAAGGAGTATGTCAACACTTTTAACCAACTGGCAAGGTTTGGATTGGAGTTAGTAAACACTCCTCACAAAAAGGCCTTGAGACTTACTAAGGGATTAAACCAGTGGCTCCAAGAATTAGCATTAACACATGTACCAATGGGAGCAACCTTTGAAAAACTAGTAGACATGGCCTAATGCACGAGGAGGGCAAAGAAGGAAAGAACGAAGAAAAGAAAATGGAAGAGAAGCCCAACGTAGAGAAAAAGAAATGGTGGAATAATAAGAACAAGAAAGGGGGAAAGCCCGAAAAAGCTCATATTAAGAAAGAAGTGAAATGTCGTGGTTGTGGTGCTTTAGGACACTTTGTGAAAGACTGCAGAAAAATGAAGAATGCTTGCTTTCATTATGACCAAGTTGGACATTTCAAGGGATAGTTCCCTCAGAGACGAGGACAGAAGGCTGGAACGTCTAGAGGGCAGTTTAACGCTTTAGAGGCTGGTGAACCAGACCGGGGTAGATGGTTAAAGGTTTGATTTCTGTTTTAAGCTATCTTATTAGAATTCTTTTTGATTCCGGTGCTTCTCACTCATTCATATTCAACTCAGTAGTAGAAAATCTACACCTAAGTACTAGTATTGTTTCTAATCTCATTATAGTATCAAACCCTATAGGAGGAACGACTCATTTATCAATGGTATGTAGGGTTTTGAGGATTTCCGCTCTTGGCGTCGAATTTGAATGCTGCGCATATGTTCTTGGTTTCATGGGTTACAAATTAATTCTATCCATGGATTGGCTAGCCATGTATGGTGCTATCCTTGATTACGAAAAGAGAGTGGTTAGACTTCTTACTTTCCATGGAAGAACTCTCGAAATTACTTGTGACCCATGGGGTTCAGTAATGCTTAGTAACCTAGAATCTCTTGATGCTTCCGTTAATGATCTTCAATCAGTACCTATAGTTGGCAAATGTGTTCAACGAGGTTAAAGTGTTATGTCCAAGGCAGGAGATAGACTTCTGAATATACTTGGTGGAAAATGCGAAGCCAGTCGCATTGCCAGTGCGTCGCATGGCTCCCATGGAGAGGAGGGAGGTCAGCAAACAAGTGGGTGAGTAGTTGGAAAAAGGATTCATCAGGCAGTGTATTTTAGAATGGGGAGCTCTGGCCATCTTTGCAACCAAATCGGACGACTCTCTCCGTCTATGTGTAGACTACCGAGAACTGAACAAACTCACCAAAATGAATAGGCACCCACTACCAAGGATTGGTGACTTGTTTGACCAACTAGTAGGCGCTTCAGTTTTCTCGCAGCTGGATCTAGCCATGGGATTTCATCAGCTCAGAGTGGTCAATGATATTCTTGACAAGACAGCTTTCAGAACTCTGAATGTTTTCTTTGAGTGGATGGTTATGCCTTTTGGGTTGATCAATGCACCCGCATACTTCGTGGACTTGATGAGCTGGGTGTTTAGGGAGTATCTGAATAAATTCGTGGTGGTGTTCGTGGATGACATTTTGACCTTCTCCAAGGGCGAAGAAGAACATGCCCAACACTTAGAGGAGGTTCTAAGTACACTTGAGCGCACCAACTTAAAGCAAAATATTCTAAGTTCCATTTCTGGAGAGAGAAAGTGAGATTCTAGGGCATGTGGTCTCCGATGAAGGGATAGTGGTAGAACCCGCTAAGATGGTCGTCGTTCAAGATTGGAAAGCTTCGAAGAATGCAAGGGAGGTAAGAAGTTTCCTTGGATTGGCGGGCTATTATAGAAAGTTTATTAAAGACTTTGCGCGGGTCTCAAGTCCGCTTACTCATCTAACAAAGAAGAACTTGACTTTTTCTTGGAGCGTGGATGCTAAGGATGCTTTCTAGAGATTGAAATGGGCTCTAACAACAGCCCCAATTCTGACTCTCCCGGATAGAAGCAAGATGTTCTCAGTTTACACAAGTGCTTGCGGCATGGGATTAGGCGCCAAACTGATGCAAGAGGGTAGGGTAATATGCTATGTAAGTAGGCCACTGAGGGTTCATGAGAAGAACTACCCCACCCATGACTTGGAGTTAGCAGCAATAATGTTTGCACTTAAGTCTTAGCGGCATTATCTACTTAGAGAAAGATTTGAGCTATATACGAATCATAAGTCTCTCAAGTACTTGTTCTCGTAGAAGGACCTCAACCTAAGGAAGCAAAGAAGGATGGAGTTCCTAGCATCCTACGACTTTGTGATAGCTTAATCCTTAGGCAAGGGTAATTTGGTGGCGGACGCAATGAGTAGGCAGAGGATGACCTTCAGTCCTCTATTCGTAGAAAGGAAGATCTTGGAATTCATCTCAACCTCTGATTGTAAGCCATCTACGACTTTCACATATGGTTTGTTAACATCATTGGGGGTGCGACCTACTCTATTAGAGCGAATTGGATCTATGCAGCAAGAGGACCAGCAGTTGAAGGACACCTTGGAAAGACTTGGTCAAGGAGAGGCTTCTAGTCACCTAGCTAGATATATTGTGGAAGAAAAAGGCTGCTAAGACGAGATGGAAGGCTATGTGTCCCTAGAATTAGGGAATTGCTAAAGGCAGTACTATAGGAAGCTCATCACTCTCGGATGACTAACCATCTGGGCGGTGACAAGATGTATCAAGACATGAAGCGTGTTTTCCATTGGACGGGTATGAAGAATGATGTAGCAGGATTCGTGGCCTAATGTTTAACTTGTCAACAAGTTAAGGCTAAACAAAATAAACCCGGTTCAGCCCTTAGATCTATCATAATGGAAATGGGAGAGTGTCTCTATGGATTTCATTGATGGATTGCCCTAATCAACGAAGGGAAACACGAGCATTTGGGTGATAGTGGATGGATTTACAAAGAGCACTCATTTCATCGCAGTCAAGAGCAAGAGGATGACAGTTTGGCTAGCTTCAGTTTACCTTAAAGAGATCATCCGACTACATATGGTACCTTCAAGTATAGTAAGTGACCGTGACCCCATATTTGCTAGTGAATTTTGGAGGAGCTTGAAAGAGGCTCTAGGTACACAGTTAAGACTTAACATAGCTTATCACCCTCAGACTGATGGGAAAACAGAGAGGGTTAATAGAGTTCTAGAGGATCTATGAAGACTGTGTATACTAGACTTCAGAGGGACTTGGGAGGAGCATCTCCTATCGGTTTAATTCACATATAATAATCCTTATCAGTCGATCATAGGCATGGCACCCTTTGAAGCGCTATACGGACGACCTTGCAGATTACAGACTTGTTGTGGGAGTCTACTGATAGACTTCTACTAGGGCCTGACATGATAAGAGAGACTTCGAAAAAGATAGACCTCATTCAAAGAAGGATGAAAGCAGCCCAAGATCGATATAAATCTTATGCCAATAAAAGGAGGACCGACTTGAAATTTAAAGTGGGAGATATGGTCTTCATCAAAGTTTCACTGCTAAGGAATGTAGTCCTCTTTGGCATAGTAGGGAAGTTGGTGCCAAGATTCGTAGGGCCATTCCCTATAGTAGAAAGGATAGGCCAGATGGCCTACAGGATTAAGCTACGTGATAGGCTGGCGGGAGTGCACGATGTATTCCACGTTTCCCATTTGAGGAAATGTCTCCATGATACGGCAGAGATAGTAGAGCCGAGCACACTTGAAGGCATGTGAGTTGAGAAGGAAGCATCAGTAAGGAGAGTTCCTACTCATATCCTTGTATCAGAAATCAAGAAGCTGCATAACAAGGAGATTAGATTAGTGAAAGTGCAAAGGGAAGAATATCGTGAAGATGCAACATGGGAACCCGAAGATATGATTCGCGCTTCTTACCCCTTTTTTAAAAGTACGTTCTTGACTTCTTTTCCAAAGCTTTTTTACTTTGCATTTACTTCTATCATTCAAGTTTATCCTATCGTTCGAACCTTTCAACCCTTAATTAGAATCCAATGGTTGGAAACATGTGTCTGAAACAAGTTATGGTTGATGGTTGCAAATGAATACAAATGTTTGCTAGTGGTCTCTCGTGTATGCATATACACACGCTAGGCACTAGTTCAGCTCAATCACTTACATATTGCATATGGATATGTGTGCATTTAAATTTACTATGGATGGATCATCATACAAATGTTGCATTTTGATGAATGGGTGAGCACACATATAGAACTTGTATGTATTGTTAGGATTACTCGCATACATGTTGAATACATGGCACAAACATATATTGCATTAAGGAGGTCTATTGAATCAGTTTACCGCCTGATTTCCGCATTAGTGTAAGGACATATAAACACACTTTTTGCATATTATCATACAAAGCATTAGAAATACTTAAGGAAAATGGATGCCTAGGGATGATGCATGAGTAGATGGTTGTGGTTGTTAGATTGTACATTCTTCTTAACTTGGAGATTTCGAGGACGAAATCCTTTAAGTAGGGGAGAATGTAACACCCTAAATTTTAATACACTGTAACCAAACATTAAGATGATAATTTGGGTATAACTAATTAAATATTAAGAATTAAGAGGAGTTGGTATTACGCTTACGTTCGTCTCGGAATTATGGTTCAGGTAGACCCCAAGTTTCCGTAAAACGGATAATGTACAAAGAAGTTATAAGCATTAGAAGTTGTATACATATAAGGAGCTTATATTTAAATATAACGTAAAATATAATTCCAAAAAATCAAACCAATGAAGCGGGGAAAAGAGCGGGAAACTAGCCCGTTTGGGACTGACCCACGCTCAACCCAGGTCAACCCATTGGTTGATCCATAAGTCGACCAAGGGGGCATGGTCGACCCACCTTAGATCCGGGCAGATTCTGAGTACATACCTGGACTGTTTTGTGGAAATATTCACGGGTGACTCAGCAATCTATGTATGGTCTGGATCTAAAACCTAAAATCTAAAGGCTGAGGTTGACTCTATGAATCTATAAATAGGTGGCTTCTCCCATTTCCAATTCAAACAAATTCTCCACATCTTTTTCTGCCTCTATGAAATTATTCTGAGAAATATAAACATATAATGGGGGAATGTTGCTAAGGATTGGATCATATAGAGACAACATCAGGACTTGCATACATACAAGATTAAAGTGGACATTTTCTTCAATAGTATATTCAGATTCATCACCAAGTCCCACTGTGAGTTCTATGTGATTTTTAGATTTGACTATTTAAAAAGGTTTTAGACAGTAAATAATATTGGATCTGATATAAACAACGCCTAAAATAATCCCTATATATGTTTATGCACGATTTCTATACAGATCTATAAGTTATATTATGAACTTTAATCTTCCTTATCCCCATTATGCCTTTCATTTATTTACAATCATTTCTGTATGCCTGTATCCATACGAGATCTGTTTTCTCCCTTTTTCCTTCCATTTTATGCAAAAACTAGGCTACTCAAACCGAGGCTATTACGTTAAATGCGCATAAAGGACATAAATTGGAATAATTAGATAATTATACATAAACGGGAAAATTCAACATATTATGTACTAGAACCCTTGACTGTAAGAATTGGGATAATTACATGTTAACCTATTAGGATTGGATAATTAATCTATTTGGGATAATTTACATGTTAATAAATTAGGATTGGATAATTACATATTAATCTGTTTGGGATAATTACATGTTATTCTTTTAAAGTTGGGTTAATTGCATGTTAGGAAGAACATGCAACATGATATTCAGTTAAATTGGACTTAATGTGATATTAAGTATGACATGTAAAAATAGAATAATGCCAGATGTGAAAAGTAAGTCTAGTTGTACATCTGGGCAGGTGCTTGTTAGGAAACGGGGTTGTACACTAATAACATTTAGATAAATGTAATTTTACAACCAAGCTTATTATTATACTTAAACCTACTAAGTTACTTTTGTTAAGTAAAAAGATAAAGAGGTCCCAAGTCTTGTTTTTGTTATCAGGTTGTTGGGACTCTTAAATCTTAGGTACATGGGGACTCAAGCCTAGGGGATGGCTTGTGTCAAGTTGTGTGGAACCCATATCAGTCAGTATTCTTGTTGGTATCACGATAAGTACCCCACACTAGGTAGGGGTCAGGGCATGCTTTACTGAACTTTATTTTAGGAGGTTCAAGATTTAGGGGTATACAGGGCGCATTGCGGCAGAGTCATGAGTGCACATGAGTCTGACTATAGGATACTAAGCCATAAATAACACATACATATATGGTTGTGTTCTATAAGTTGCTGGGTTAGGGACTGAAACACCTTACTGCCGGGGCTGATAAAGAATACTCAGGTAATAGGGAGCCAATTGCATACGTAGTAATTAGGGTAACACCTAATCTTGTTGATACTACTAAGGTTGTTGCAGTTAGTTTGATTCTTGGGATATGAATGAGAAGCTTAATCCACCTTATTCTTGTTTTGACATTTTGTTTATCTCGTACGCATATACATGTTTTACTGTGCTTTCTTTTCCAATATTATTGATCTATCTTGACCCTCTTTATTTCCCTTCTCTCCCTTCTTTCCCCTTGTCAGGTTCTCAGAGTGGGAGTGTTCAATAGTTAAGATCTTGATTCTGCTTGGACTTTGATAGCTCTTCTTTTGCAAGTATTTTCTTCGGTTTATTCATAATTATTGTAATGAAACTTGAGGGATATTATTATGGTTTATGTACTTTGATTATGAAACAGATTTCTTTTGGTACTTGAGAAACATGATGCGGTAACTTATGGTTTTATGATTAATAAAAAGTTTTAGTTTTTCCACTGCATTATTTATCTATCTTGTACATTTAGTTACCGTTTACCTATTGCGCTTCACGGTACTTAATGCACTCTCATAAGAGTGACATTAACGGATGTGGGGCATCACATTAATTAAATTGTATTGCCTACAATTTTTCATAGATTTGTTTGTGTTTACTGTAAACACTCCGGATCTAGAAATCAATCCCTAAATCATTATTAGATTGTAGTAATTACTGCAGATCCTTAGATTTGGGTGTTGATTTAGTATTTGTGTAGCTTTTGATTTAAAAGATCTGCCTGTTTGTGTTTGATATTATTTGGGGTTTTACTTGGTTATTGCAAATATGTCCTTTTTGTTCTTTTAGAAATAAAAAGGACATTATTTCAAATCATCAAGAAATATGTACAAACAAATAAGAAGGGATGTGTAAACTCACGCATATTTACGTATTTTACCACAACCATTACAAAACACATATTTTTTATTTCTTGTGATTCGAAATATGCCTACTATCTTTTTAATTATTTTGGGGCAAATTTTATAATAACTGCAGATATTAACCTTTTTATAAGATTTTGAATTTTAAAACAATGTTAGAAAAATGCGAGGTTAGTTGCCTTATCTGACAAAAGTCTACACTTCCCAGCAGTCGGATATATATACAACTGATGTGAGATATCATTAACCATAGGAACCCGTGACAATAGTTAATTGCATACCGAGGATTATTTCTTAAAATAAGGTTTATCTCAAGGTGTGAAGTATTAAGCGTTGTAGGACTCGCCTCTCATCTCGAAAGAGGAGGTCTTCTTCAATGTAAAGGTATTAAATAGCCGTTGGGCACGAGATTGGTAATCCCTATGAAGGTCAGCTTCCTCGATGTATTAAGTGTCTGGTTTGAGAGTTCACCTTGGGATTAGGTATTAAATGACCATTACGAAGGTACCATAAGTCTTCCCATCCTACGGGAAGTCTAGGGGATTATCTAATAAAGCCAGCTAGATAGTAACAAAGGGTACGCCGGAGAAAAGTTATAAATGGCGAGATGTCGTCTACCTATCCTGTAGGTAATAAGTGACTGGTTACGATCTCTCTCCTTATGCAAGACAAGGGTATATCTGTGAAAGACGGAAGCCTTAAATTAGTACGACTTGTAGGTAGTGTCCTATAATTTATATTAGTGTATAGTAAGCCACCAAGTAAGGCATTAAGTGATCGATGGGTTAGCCTTGGGTCTTAAGTAATTCAAAAGACTCGCCCTTACCTATTTTTCTTAAGTAGCAATATAGAAAATAATTAACCTCCTTATGGAATAGTGAGTAGTTGAGATCCCACCTCTTAGTTTATGGTCTAAAGGTCGCATATTTATGCGTAAACATTTTATCTCAGTATCGATATCATTACCATTTAGGAATGACTATCTTCGATGTGGTAGTTAGTCGTCATGCGTAAGTCTTTATAAGGTTAGGTTCGAATTACTAGCTTTATTAGACATATTTTTGGTTCTGACCAAACGGGATCATTTGTGTATTGTAGACAATGTTGTACATTTTCTACTTATGAGTATATGTTGTTCTAACCCCCTCCCCATAACAACTTTCTGGTTTATCTCGAGGAAGACGGGTCTTAACAGGTGTTCAGTTTGGTTTCCTGTTCTTGTTCTCTCATGTTCGATATCGATGTGGTGTACTCTTTAAGGTAGTCTCCTTAGTCGGTATTTGTTATTGTATTTCGTCTACGCTGTGAGTTTGTTTTACTTTGATTTGATTATGCTCATGCTCATTATTTGCAAGTACCAGATAATTATACTCTCCATGCTTGGATGGGTTTGAGTTTTGATTTTTAACAAAATTCGGGCTCGAAAAAGTGTGGGGTGTTACAACAAGGATCAGTTAGGTTGAGTTTTCTTTAGTCCTAATATTTTCTATTGATATTTATTCTATACCAGTTTTTTGTGAGTGTCCAGATGTATTCGAGAGGTTAGAGGATTCCCCTAATCTTGTGATTGATTTTCGGATTTTTCTTAGTGAGAACGCAAAGCGTGTAGCGTTATCTGTTTAGCATATGGCTCCGAGGGAACTTAATGAGTTGAGCAAGCAAGTGGGTGAGATTTTGGAAAAGGGTTTTATTAGATGGAGCATTTTTGAATGGGTAGCGCCGGTTTTCTTTGCCACAAAGGCTGATGGTTCCCTTCGTCTGTGCGTGGATTACCAAAAATTGAACAAGCTAACAAAGAAGAATCATTACCCACTCCCTTAAATAGATGATTTGTTTGACCAGTTGATGGGCGTGACTGTATTTTCTTATTTGGATTTGGCTACTGGTTTTCATTAGTTACGAAAGGCCAAGGATAGCATCGATAAGATGGCATTTCGAACTCCTGATGGATTCTTCAAATGGCTGGTTATGCCTTTTGGGCTGACCAACTCACCAACATATTTTGTGTCCTTTATCAGTAGGGTATTCAGAGACGTTTGGAATAAGTTTGTGGTGGTTTTTGTGGATGATACCCCTGCCTTCTCAAGGAACGAGGACAAGCATGCTTCGCATTTGGGAGAGGTTCTCCGTACTCTTCGAGTTCATTAGTTGAAGGATAAATTATCCAAATGTCATTTCTGGAGGAAAAAGGTGAGTTTCTTGGAGCATATTGTCTCAAAGGATAGGTTGGTTGTTGATCCCACCAAGATAATAGCGGTATAGGATTGGAGGACCCCAAGAATGCAACAATAGTAAGGAGTTTTCTTGGATTAATGGGTTACCACAGGAAGTTCATTAAGGACTTTGTATGGATCTTAACACCATTAACGCGACTTACTAAGAAGAATTTGGCTTTCTCTTGGGATGTGGATTGTCAGGATGCCTTTCGAAGACTAAAGAATTGTAACTGTCGAAAACTTTTTCTTGGAGCATAGCGGTTGTGTGGAGCGACTCTACACACCTGATTAGATAATAATACTTATAATATATAATAATTTGGTCAACAAGCCTGACCAATGGTGCAAACAATACTGATAATGCATGCAAGTAGTTCATAGTGCATAGCGCAATCAGTTACATATGAAGTTAATGTACAAACTAAACAACCTTACTACTAAACACCACAAAATATCCCCGTTAATACATCCCTTTGAATAATCATGCAACTCATCAGTAGTAGCTAGTCAAAAAACACAAAATAGTTTGCCAGTTGCGACGAGATGTGCAGAACATGATGAACTTACGATGGTCGTGGATAGTGACGACGTTGCTGGGTGCCACCAGCATCGGTGCTGCCTTCCAACTCCTCCCAAAAGATGGTAGTTTTTAGAATGGCGGGGATGTATGGTGTTGGCTGGGTACCTGAAGTGGAATCCTGGAGATGAGCATTGCGGCGGACGGCAGAGGTTGACATAGCGGGAGCAGTCATGGGGGATAGTCCTTCTAGGCATGGCGGAGGAGGTGGAGGTCGGGTGGTATTCAGGGTAAGCAGCTGGACTTCGGAAGCTTCAAGTTGGTAGGGATTGGAGAGGTCAAAGTCGAGGTCAAAATTAGTTTGAGGGTCCCATTTGTGTTCTGGAATTGGCCATGTATTCCATCCTAGAGGGCTGATGATTTCCAGTGAGTTGTCAGGCTGCGGTAAGGCGTCTATAGGAGGGTCAGACGGTAAGGTGGGTGCTGGTAGTGTGGATTCGATCTGCATGGCATCGAAACGGAGATCAGGTTCAGGCATAGGGAAGTTGAGAGGATCCATCATAAATTCCCTGTTGTTCTCCCATTGGTTACCGAGAAGCAGATCCTTGGTGTTAAGAGAAGGATGAATGTGGTCCCAGTCTTCCAACATAACGAGCGTTGCCGAGGTGGACGGAATTGGATGTTGGTAAAGATACCGCCTTTAGCACCCTAGCCTTGGCAAAGACGTACCGGAGGTCCTTCTGTGCCCAATTGCAATCATCCATCCTAAGAAAAAGTCCTATTGGGTAGAGGGCGTTGGTGAGGTGATCAAGGCTGTGCTGGAGATGGACAAGAAATCCCTTAATTTGCACCCAGGAAGCAGGCCGAAATTCACGATCCTCCACCTCAGCTGCTAGAGACCATGCTTGCAGCGCCAGAGAGCCACCATGACGGAAGATAAATTGGCGGTTTAGGGCAGAGTTGTAGAGATCGACATTGGGAAGTTGAACAAAGTAGGTGTGGTCAGTTAAGATGAAAACATCCCAGTTACGGTGGCAGAAGTAGTCAGTGAGGGTGGTACATATGGAGTGGAAGTTCTAGTACCCAGTGACGATAGAGACTTTAACGAGATTAGGCGCATTAGCTGGAAACGCCATTTCTTGAAGAGCTTGAGGGAAAAAATGAAGTATTAGGGTTGGGTAATGGATTGGGTGCAGATGTATGAAATATAAGATGGAGAGATGATTCGACGTTGAGAGAGGGTGTGTTTTTGATTGCTGGCACTTGTGCAGTGAGAGGGTGGGATGTAATGGATGCAGTCTTCTTTGCAGGAGAATTCGTAGAGACCGGTGCAGCTTTCAAAGTGATTAACACATTCTTCTAAGAGAATCTTTGAGAGAAGCTTTTTTGCATGTGCCCAAAAAATCCACATCGATAGCAAATCTTCGTGTTTCTGCAATGCTTTGCCACGTGCCCAGGGGATGCACAGTGAAAACACAAATGTTTTGGTTTCAAATTTTCTGCAGTGCGCGCCAAGGAAGCAAAATGTGGCAACGAACCCTTTTTGAATGCCATCGACGGTGATTGTTTCGGCGGAGGGGGTAGCTGGGGTCTGGTTCGATTGTTCAAGGCCTGAAGCTAGGAAAGACACTGGTTTGGTGGCAGTGTAGGTAGCAGCGGGGTAAGGTAGCTGGGGATGTCGATGGTAGAGCCGGCTTCAGGGGAGGAGGTGGTGGAGGAGGATTAGGCAAGGCTGCGGGGCCGCAAATCGCCTGGAAGGGCACCATTGTTGTTTGGGTGGAGGAGGAGGAGATGAACGCCTCCGCCACCATGGGGTCAGATGATGTTGCTAAAGTTGGAGATGGAGGCGACTGAGGTTTTAGGTTTGGTTTCCATTGTTGGTAGCCATTGTTGAGGAATTGTTTTTAACTGTCCAAAACTTTGAGTAGTAAATATTTGAATATCGAGATTATTCAAACATTTAAATCTTTGATTTAATGGTATAAAAATGGTTTTATAGCCTAGTTAAATCCCTTTATAAATAATAATTGATGAGGATAAAACTTGTTGTTGAATTTTTATTTACAAAGATAAGTAGTTCAAAGAAAATTCGATAATGTGACCAAAAACCGTTTTGTCGATAAACAACGTTTTACTTGTTGAAAGTTATTAGAACATCATGTACATGTCGTTACAATAGAAGAACACATATATGTATATACATATCTTACAAACAATACAAATGGTATGGCGAGTATATATATTTTAAATAAGATAGATGACATGAAATGATAAGGACACATGTCATCAAATGAACGATACACATGTCTTGAGAATTAAGGGGATAAAGACACATAACCCTATTAGGTGTCCATGTGTAGAAACATCTAATGATACCTAAGGGGGCAAGTGTCTACTTCCTAATGCTTACATAAAGGTAAGGTGGAAAAATGTCCAAAACCAAATTACCAAGCTAGCCTTAAGGAATGCTATATAAAGGGTGGAAATGTTCGTTATACATTCCCAAAAACATAAGGAAGGTAAGATAAAGAGGAGAAATTTCGGAGAAGCCAAGAGAATAAATACAAGTTCAAGATATAATTCTAAGGTGATAAAAACTATTTGAATATATGTATTCATTTCATACTTTGAAGAAAAATTGTTAAAATTGAGAATGAATGATAGATCTCGAATCTATGAAAATGACCTTCGGTATTTTGACAATAAATTCTTCGTTTCTTAATGAAATTTGGATTTATTTGAAATTCTGGAAAGCTAACTCAAAGATATACAACTTTCATGTTGACCACCTTTTCAAATTCGATGGTTTATATATCTAAAAACTGGATGCTAAGTCAGGTAAAAATCCGCTTGAAATGGACATGTTATAAATGCTCCGTGTTGTTGAATTTTATACATTAAATTGGTAAATAATTTTAATTGTTTCTTTTCATGGAAATAACGTAGACTAAGAAAGATTCTTATTGTAGAAAATTAGAAGTTCAAAACTATAGTTATCATAGAGAAATAGAATCAAACATTTTGTTTAAAAACTGGTCGAAAAACCGAATTTCTGAAATTCGTAGCGTTTCTAAAACGCAGTTTTTCTCTGAACTATTTATAAATCACTCTAATAAGTCAAGAAATTTTCATAGCATTTCGAAAAAGCTGTAACAACTGTTTTGAACAATTATAAACTACCCAGAACTTTTCACAGCGCAACAGTTATGCTGTAATAGCTGTTTTGAGTCTAAAACCATCTTTTCATAATACTTTATAAATGCTGCATTTTGTATTTTAACATATACGGTTGATGATTGAGGACATTTATGACTTAACATGACTAAAAATTTCTTTAGCAATATCTAAAATGCTATCATTTTCGTTTGAAAGATCGAATGGGGTATAAATGACGTTTAACTTAACTATTTTCGTTCAATCTTTGAAGATCTTTTAAAACATACATTAGAGAGATATAAAGAGATTGCTTATTAAGGGGGTTTTGCATAACCAAGTTGATTAGTATTTAAAATAGAAGATGTTTATCTTTTAAAAGGAATTGCTGCAAGGGATATATAGATGTCTTTCAAAATGAGTATTTGCAAAGTGTTTTACCCTTACTTTTTATAAAAAGTATTTTGGAAATAAATATTGATTTTAAATGTTTTGTGTAAAGAAGATGTAACGACCGCCTTTTTTGACCAGTTATCGCTGGTAATTAAACTAACTTAAACCGTTCATAAAGATGGATAGTTATGGATACTTACATATTTGCACAAAAATAACAGAAATTTTCATTTCCATTACAAAATATTACATAATATAACATCAGTGTTACAAGGAATACATCAGAGTACATTGATTTCACAGCGGAAGAGATACTAACTCAGATGAAGAATGCAAACGCTCCAAAACATATAGCTCCAGCTAAAAAAAAACCCAGGATCCTGCTCCAACCAACTTCAAAGCTAAATCTGCGAACCAAACTACTAGCTGTCCGTGTAAAAATTATGGGTACCCAGAGTTTAGGTGAGGGAAAAATAAACTTCAGGTCAGTCGTGAGACTAGTGTGAGAACTCAAAACAGCTGTTATTTAGGATTCATTTTAAAGTTGGGTAATTCAACAGACCACGCCGCTAACACGGTTTACTACATATGAATTTCCATGCATATAAATTCGCTATGACTTTTGAAAATTGAAACTACCATAAGGTCTCGCGGCAAACACACAATGTAAACGCACAAATGGGCGAGGTTTCTCCTTATGATAGTCAAAAATGCTTGATACGTGAAAATCCTCTGATATTATCATTAGTGCATAGTGTGAAAACAATTTTGCAATTAAATGTATAAATCCTAGCCAGCATAATGCCCCATCCTATTATACTGACAATCCTGCTGGTAGCAGGCTATACAACTAAAATCATCCTATTATACTGACAATCCTGCTGGTAGCAGGCTATACAACTAAAATCGTGTGGGCTCGTAGGGAAAATTAGATTTCCAACAAATGACTAGGAAAAGGAACTTCCTTACCGAACAGATGGGTACGCCACTAGAAGGAAGCCCCGAGAACCAAATCGAGCTCTCTGCGAACACGAGGTCGGGTTACCCCTTAACTGGGTAACTTAGAGCACGCCTAAGTATATCACTTCCCGGTCGTTACCAACCTTTAAATCGAGCGCTCGCAACATCAACGTCCTGATAAATAGAAGTCATCCACATAGGTTAATACCTGGGCTCCATACCATAGTACAACTTTTATCTAGAAGGAAATGACTACCCTTAACCTCGCCGCATCTTTCCTGTTTTAGCCATTTACTGGGTTGTGAGGCTTGCCGAGGTCATGATATACACAAAGCTTGTTATATAAGCCATGCTTTGATCAACCATAGCTCATCACATAACTTAAGTAGGCCACATTGTCCATTCACAACGCATCACTGATTTCCATCAATATATAACCTCTAAGCTCATATGTCTTAGAGAAGGGTGTTAAGCAAGAGAATAAATTCTCCTCCACCAAGAAGATATATATTTAACAGAGATCAGTACTACGTAGTCAATTACAATATCAGACACACAATCCATACAATTCCGTTCTGGGTCTGAATGAAACACCAATCCGAAAATCTCGAAATATACTCAAACCTCATGCCGCTTATAACCTCGTATCGGGTGGCCTACCCAACTGAGACATCAGCAATCAATCCAAACAATTCAAAGAACCCTGTTCTTCATTCGTCATTTTCCAAGTCTTGAATTGCTCCATAACATCATATTATTACTTGGAATGGTTTTCGAACATATATTCAATCTCATTCTTTCCAAATAATAAGCGCAATTAAAAACATAATTATGGAACACACAGGCTATTTACCAATTTCCATCTGTCTTGAATTTTGTTAAATTAAACTTCATCATTCTCAAATTATAACAAAATCCATATTTAACCTTTCTCTTTAAAAACACATCCCTTAAATCAAAGATAATTTAGCCTCAAAGCCTTAATTAATTTTCCATTTGATAATTCATTATCAAAAATCCAGTTTCCTTTGAAAACCTTTATCCCACATTTCAACCTTAGTTTCCAATTAAATCGGTTTCCGAACATTCAATTCTGCAATCTTAACTAAAAGATTATACTTACTTCCCAATTCCTTATTTTTAATTTACTCAAATCAAAGATTTGGTTAAATCCCCAAATTACGATATGAATTTCCATAACTCAACCTCATTGGGTTTCAAGAATGATATTATCGAACATATGGTTCACGATAAAACCTTAATCAACCAATATTGAACATAAGTTACATAGAAATTATATCTACTTATATTCGATATCAGTTCTCATAATCAACGAATAGTATAAGTGGAATAACGATATAATAATAGTATCTTCCAAATTCCTCAAGTAGTATACATTTACACCACAAAATTTCATATTAAATATCTAAAGATTATTTCTATCCAACTTATCCCAATCAACTTAGGAAACTCATATCTTAATTAAAAGATTTATTCAACTCTTTGACATTAGATCTGGATAGAAATTTCATCAACTTATCCTCAATATTAATCTCTATATCCAACTCACATTATAAGCGGAATAATAGTGAACTTCCTTTTAAATTCCTCACATAGTAAAAGTCATCATCTACTGAATTAATATGAAACATCGGAAGATTTATCTCCAACCACATCCAAAAACTGAAAACCCGTTTTAATAACAAATAAATCAATTTAAATTCCATACAAAATATTTCCAATACTTTTGAACATTTGAAAACAGTCCACAAAACATTTAAAAATGATTACTTATAGTTTGGAAATAGTTTGCGGGTTAAAAACTTCAAAATAGATTGTTTCCGAAAAAAGCGTTATAATAGTGTTTTCAAAAGCGTTACAAAATAGTTATCTTAATTACTTTGATCAAAATATCGTTTATCTTAGTCAAAACTTTAACTTTACAATTCAAAACAATTTTCCATAATTTATAATGGTTTTACCATTTTTTCCATATTTTTAGAAACAATAAAAATGACTGTTTGTGGTTATGGTCGATAACTTCTCTTACAGCGACCTTTTCCCAAAATGGGTTTAAACATACTTGAAAATTATAACTCGAAATTAAAATCCACTTTCACTCATTTAAAAGGTCTTGTTAATATAAATTAATTGTTTTTCGTCTCTTGAAAATCCGATTAGATTGCAAAAGTTATAGGAGTTTAAAGTTTGTAAATAAAATACGCAAATTGCCATTGTGCGACTAGCTCTGTTTTGACCGAAATAAAATTATTCTTCCGTACTTCAAAATACCTTAGAAAACCATTATATACTCATGTAATTCATTTAAAACCATTTAAAGTAAACTACATTAACTTTCCAAATTATTTTAGTTTCAAAATTCAACTTTAATTTTTTTACTAATCAAATTCCAATTCATTTCTAAATTCAAATAATTTCAAAATAACCATTCCATTCGTCAGATCAGTTTGGGATAGTCAGGGAGAGCAGGAAACTATATTTTCCAAACCAGGCCTAGACACTATCCTCTCTGTCATCCTAGAATGTTCATGTTTTTCTTTATTCATTTAAATAATTTTATCCATATATATGAATTCATACATATGGCCTTTCCCAATTATTAACCTCCAATTTCAATTATAATTTTGTTTCCAGTTACGAAGGAGATTTGTCGATCACCAATATGATACCATAATTGTTGTGTTATAGTGTGTGCAAAACAGCATCAACAACCATTATAAACATCCACAACAACCATTATTAACATGATTAAATAATCGAAATTGTGCACAAGCGTTATAACACCAACGCTAATAGTGTGTGTTATAAACTACGCATCCATCATCCATCATAACAAACATCAACCATCATTAACCACTAATAATCCATCACTATATTTAAATTTGTCTAACTATTAATTAAATATATTAACCGTGGTTAAAGAGTTCTCACCTAATAGCTTTCCAAATCTTCACGGTAGGCGAGCCTAACTAAGCAAACCGTCGGACAATATTTCGGAACAACGTCTTCTTCACCAATATATATAATATAATATACACTAATCTCTCTCTCTCTCTTTATATTATAAGAGGAGGAGGAGGATGAAGATGAACTTTGGAAAGGTGGTGATGGAAAAGAGGAAGACTTAAGACATGGAAACCATGGCCATAAGATTTAAGAAGAAGGTGGAAAGAAGGAAATGGAATGGAATGGTAAGAAAATGAAGAAAAGGCCTCCTTAAATAGGAATGGAGAGTTAAGGAGGTAATGACACCTAAGGGGGCAAGTGGAATGCACGCATGGAAGGAGGCATGCAAAAATACAATTGTAAGGACACTTGTCTTAAGGAGAGAAGGTGAACTTTTGGTAGCATTTTCCCTTAAATGCTATGAAAAGTAAGGGCAACACTTAAATCTAATGCTACTAATTCATGTTATGGTTTACCAAATCTAATCGAACGACAAATAGTATCAATAAATCCAATCTTATTAATAATCATTTTCATTTATAATTCAAATAAAATCTATCATCTAACTTATCGAAATTATTAAATATTCTTAACCATATATATTTATGTCAAATTCAAATTTAAATTCAAATTAAGTAATAAAAATTCCAATGTTAAAAATTCTGGATCCTTATATTCACCCCCCCTTAAAACTTTTCGTCCTTGAAAAGGAAGATGAGTAAATTTAAACTCCTTTATTAATTTTAAATTCTCATATCTCTCTTAACATATTGGAAATGTAATGGTCAAAACCAAGGACCATATCATTCTCAGGATACTTTATACGATTCTCATTAAAGGTTGAGTCTGAAGAAATTCTATAATCTCGTGATTACTAGGGTCGTCACTATTCATGTTCATAATCGAATTTTTTGGTTAGACCCAGAGCTACTACCACTACCACAAAGGAGAAACTGGGATAGACACTGTCTAGTACTTAGATGTCTATGACCCTAAGAAATTTAGAAATTACCTTTCTAACTTACTACTAAAGTTATGGAACCCAAGGTTTACTTAACAATTTAAGTCAAACTATAAGACTAAGGGTTCATGCCTCATATTGGTTAGATTTCAACAAAATTTTGTATCCAAATTCTCAAATAAATATTCCTTTTCCCAAATCATCCAATTATTTTGCAAAAATAACATTTTGGAATTCCTTTTGCACTTAATAAAAATTCAAGTTCAAATTAAGATATAATTCGAAATACTTGTCTCTAATCCAAAACTACTTCAGTAATCCATTTGTCCATGGTTTCGTTAAGACAAGACAAAAGAAGAATTCAGAAATAGAGTTGGAAAATATCCAAGTATGATAATCTGGAAGATAGTGACTATCAAAAGATGACGATGAGTCAAACTAAACATAGTGACAAGCGAAGAGGTAGAATTATATTTCGAGAACACTCATTCTATTTCAATTCAAATTGTTTCCAATCCCATATTAATCCATTTACAAGTTAAATTTATACACATTTAGCATTCATACTTTGAATTCCCTATTCAAAGTATTCTAACATCTAATAATCAAGGGATTTAATTTACATAACCTAGGTCATTCCTATTCTTATTTACCAACCCTAAAATCACCAATAGGCAAAGTAATTTAAGTTTTAGTGCAATCTAACATTCCCTTAATTTCATTTTAAGGGTTTTACTCACTTAAGTTATTTATTCTCATATAAGATTACAAATTCCTACCAATTTATGAGTTAAGGAAAATTTCTCATATTTCCATAACTTAATTTCGACTCATAAATTTCATTCTAATGTAAAACACATTGATTTTATGATAAAAGACGCTCTCTCAAGTGTAATATTCCCAAATATCATTCTAAGGTAGTCCTAACCCTATCTCTAATGAGATATCATAACTCTGATGAGTCCTTACTTTTGTTCAAATATGTCATACCCCATTGCTTTGTATAAACCAAAGCTCTGATACCAATCTTTAACGACCTGGATTTTATGACCGGTTTTCGCTGGTAATTAAACCAACTTAAACCGTTCATAAAAATGGATAGTTATGGGTACTTACATATTTGCACAACAATAACAGAACTTTTCATTTCCATTACAAAATATTACATAATATAACATCAGAGTTACAAGGAATACATCAGAGTACAATGATTTCACAGCAAAGAGATACTAACTCAGCGGAAGAATGCAAATGCTCCAAAA
Organism: Allium sativum; assembly: GCA_030737875.1. Taxonomy (NCBI): domain Eukaryota; kingdom Viridiplantae; phylum Streptophyta; class Magnoliopsida; order Asparagales; family Amaryllidaceae; genus Allium; species Allium sativum. Next base: position 635,036,957 of record CM060918.1, read on the forward strand.
CATATAGCACCATCTAAAAAAAACCAGAATCCTTCTCCAACCAACCCCAAAAATAAATCTGCAAATCAAACTGCCAGCTGCCCGTGTAAAAATTATGGGCACTCGGAGTTTAGGTGAGGCAATAATAAACTCCATGTCAGTCGTGGGACTGGTGTGAAAACCCAAAACAACTGTTATTTAGGATTCATTTTAAAGTTGGGTAATTCAACGGACCACGCCGCTAATGCGGGACGGGTTTACTCCATATGAATTCCCGTGCATAGAAATTCGCTATGACTTTTGAAAAATGAAACTACCATAAGGTCTCGCAGCACACATACAATGCAAATGCACACATGGGCAAGGTTTCTCCTTATGATAGTCAAAAATGCTTGATACGTGAAAATCATCTGATATTATCATTAGTGCATAGTGTGAAAACAATTTCGCAAAAAAAATGTATAAATCCTAGCCAACATAATGCCCCATCCCATTATACTAACAATCCTGCTGGTAGCAGGCTATACAACTAAAATCGTACGGGCTCGTAGTGGAATTTGGATATCCAACAAATGACTAGGTAAAGGAACTTCCTTACCCCGATGGGTACACCACTAGAGGGAATCCCCGAGAACCAAATTGGGCTCTCTGCCAACATGAGGTCGGGTTACCCCTTAACTGGGTAATTTAGTGCACGCCTGAGTATATCACTTCCCGGTTGTTATCAACCTTTAAACCGAGCACTCACAACATCAACATCCATATAAATAGAAGTTATCGACATAGGTTAATACCTGGGCTCCATATCATAGTACGCCTTTTATCTAGAAGGAAATGACTACCTTTAAACTCGCATCTTTCCTGTTTTAGCCATTTACTGGGTTGTGAGGCTTGCCGAGGTCACAATATACACAAAGCTACGCTTAAATAAGCCATGCTTTGATCATCCATAGCTCATCACATAACTTAAGTATGCCACATTGTCCATTCACAACGCATCATTGATTTCCATCAATATATAACCTCTAAGCTCATACGTCTTAGAGAAGGGTGTTAAGAAGGAGAATAAATTCTCCGTTACCAAGCAGATATATATTTAACAGATATCAGTACTACGCAGTCAATTACAATGTCATACACACAATCCATAGAATTTTATTCTAGGTATGAACGAAACACCAATCCAAAAATCTCCAAATATATTCAAACCTCATGCCACTTATAACCTCGTATCAGGTGGCCTACCCAACCGAGATATCAGCAACCAATCCAAACAATTCAAAGAATCCCGGTCTTCATTCGCCGTTCTCCAAGTCTTGAATTGCTCCATAACGTCGTATTATTACTTGTAATGGTTTTCGAACATATATTCGATCCTGGTCTTTCAAATAATAAGCACAATTAAAAACACAATCATGGAACACACAGGCTTTCTACCAATCCCCTTCCGTCTTGAATTTAGTTAAATTAAACTTCTTCATTCTCAAATTATAACAAAATCCATATTTAACCTTTCTCTTTAAAAACACATCCCTTAAATCAAAGACAATTTAGCCTCAAAGCCTTAAGTAATTTTCCATTTGTTAATTCGTTATCAAAAACCTAGTTTCCTTTAAACTCTTATGTGACGGCCCGCCCCGCACCAGCCTGCATTTCCTCCGAAAGTGCGATGTACACATGCCCGACTAGCATGGGACGGTCGTCAGAAGAGAGGGAAGAAGGGAATTAACTAAACGAGGAACCTGTAGAATGTCTCACAGCGCATGGAGTAAAATATAATAATAAAATACTTGACATAAAACAGGTGAGACAGTGTATAAGCTGATAACTAAAACCAACATCAACATCAGAGCAGCGGAAATCCAAATACAGCTTATTACAACTTTTCAGAATTTACTGTCTCTAAACAAAAGAAAGCTAAAGTAGAAGATGCACCACCAATGCCCAAGCAGTGATCTTCAACAACACAGGGAGAATACTATATATATATTACGTGGAAGCCTCCTGCTCGTCTCCGGATCATCTACCCGTGCATCTCCAGCTAACCTGTCTCTAGTCTGCTCGTGTGAGCACCCAGAGTAATAAGAGGAGACATAAAACTCTAGGTCAGACATAAAGCCTGGTATGAGCAATAAGCATCTAAACAGAACAATAACAGGTATACTAAACCATACCTGAACCTGGACCAGCAACTAAAGAGTTAGTACCACATACCGTACGGTACTCTAAGGTGCCATAATAATTAGTGTAAAGAATACGGGGGTGGGGCGTGCATGTCATAATGATAGCAAACAAATCAACCATAGCAACCATCCTCACATCCCTCACTCAGTGCGTAAAGCATATGATGTCCACCACTGTCAATCACTAGACCCATTGAAGTAGTGACGGAGTTCGACTTGTACAACTACTGCTACTACCAAGCTTACCACATGGAGTCATGACCAAATCTTTACAAATGACCCCACTTCATTGGTTTATAGCCCTTTAGTCGTACCTAGGCCACTGCAGCCCTGAATCCGTTCACGTACCTCCCATACATAGTGATCCAAAGTCATATACATCGACTGCCCCTTGGCACACGTCTCGCAACAAATCCCAATCATGAAGTGAACTCATCGGTTCCCAACTGGATCCTGAGCTCTAACTTCCCATATTGGACTACCTTTGCATCTCGGGTTATTGGTCAATACTGGGTCGGGTCGGGTTCTCCTTATGTAGCGGTTCGGTTCGGGTTCATAGCGTTGCGTCGGGTCGGGTCGGGTGTTCCACTTCGGGTCGGGTCGGGTGCCATCTGCCTTCCAGTTCGTGCTTCCGTTCCGATCCGCTCCCTCGTTTCTTCATTTGCTCCGATCCAATTCCTTCGTCTTACTTCAGTCCGAGCCCTTCCTCCTTCAATCGATCCGATCCGAGTCCTTCGTCCTTAAGTCGATCCGATCTCTCCTCCTTTATCCGATCCGATCCCAGTTCAATTAGCGTGGCCTTCCTTTTTGCCAATTGTCTCAAGTGTCCAGTTCCGATCCGATCAGACCCCTTGCCCAGTTCAACTCATCCGATCCGAGCCTCCATATCCGATCCGATCCGGTCCAGAACCTGCACTTTTCTACAACTCTTCCAGCAAGTATTCTACGCCATTCGACGACGTTTTTGACAAATCTAACACTTCTAATCAATCATAAAACACACCATAGAGTCATAGCAACAAGTAATAGCAACCACAAACAGCTAAACAACAATTCAAATGAATCAAATTGGATCAAAAGTGGCTAAAATCCCACATTTTCCCATAATCCCACTTAATCATGTTTAAGCACATACTTAGTAAAACTTAATCAAATCGTCCAAATTTTCTAACAGAGACATAAAATATTATTTTCAAATTTCTAAACATTTTTCCAGAATTTATTAGTGTATAAATTCGCTAATCTTCACTAATTACCCTTAATTACCGTAATTAGTGCAAAAACTATGCAAATCACTCACCTTAGCCACAAAATAAAATGCCAAATTTGAAATACTCTCTGTTTGGGTCGAATTCCTATGTTTAGCAGCAGCTCCAACCTTGCTCTGTTGCTATTTGGCCTTGTTTTGATGTAGTTTAGGCTTAATCTTCACTAAAAATGTGTTTTGGAGTGGTTTTAGAGGATGGAAGCCATTACTAGGGTCTCAACAAGGTTTGTTGCGGCTCAAAACTGAAATGAAAGTGATTTCCTAACCCTAATCAGTCCTCCTATGCCTCTAAACCCGAAATTCCCCTCTGGGCCTAGCTGCTAATCACCCGGTTAAGCCCAATTAAGCTGTTTTTCACCATCTGAAACTTGTTTCAGCCATATCTCCCAAACGGTGAGTCCGTTTGGCTAATGTGACCACTCTACGGAATTGTAAACCATCATCCGGAGCCAATGGAAGTGGTTTCAGGTCCAAATTCCTTTCCAGTCAAAAGTTATGGCCAAAACAGTGCCAACTAGGGGTAAAATGGTCATTTAAAAATCGGGAAAAATCATCAACATGGGAAATGACCACAATAGTCGTCTCCCAAAGTTACATGACCATACGACTTCGTATGTGAAAAAAATAAATATTCTACGATCCTATGATTTGTAGAATACGGGTCGTTACACTCTCCCCCCCTTAAGAAATTTCGTCCCCGAAATTCCTTAACCCAAAACATACAAAGGATCCCGCATGCCTAAGAACCACATACAACAATCAAACATGCTAAACAAGCAAACAAGCCTATCCTAGCATGCGGAAAACTAAATCGAAGTCAAAATCTTACCAGGCAAAGAGTTCTGGGTGTGTCTTCCTAATGTTCTCCTCTGTCTCCCAAGTACAATCATTCTCGTCCTCGCCCCACTGAACCTTGACTAGCTTCACCGCCTTCCTTCGAAGTTGCTTCATGTCGTGCTCGACAATACGGGCCGGCTTGCGGTTCCCAACCGCCTCGGGTTCTACTTCGAAGTCCTCTAACTGATCAGGTGAAATAGTCATATCTGAATCGTGAACGAACTTCCTTAGTTGGGAAACATGAAATACATTGTGAACTCCCGCCATCTTCTCTGGTAAGTCAATTCTATATGCCAAATTCCTGACTAGTTCAAGAACAGGGAATGGGCCAACAAATCTTGGTGCTAACTTGCCTCTCCTGCCAAATCGTATTACGCTATTCAACGGAGAAATCTTGACAAACACCAAGTCACCAACGGAGAATTTTAGGTCTCTTCTCCTCTTATCAGCATAACTCTTCTGCCTATCTTGGGCAGCCTTCATTCGTCGTTGAATGATCTTGATCTTATCTGAAGTTTCCCTCACCACATCTGGTCCAAGCATAAACTTCTCGTCAGTCTCTATCCAACATGATGGTGAGTTGCACGATCTTCCGTACAAAGCTTCAAACGGAGCCATACCAATATTGGATTGGTAGCTATTATTATATGCAAACTCTACTAGATGCAAATGGTCATCCCATGATCCACCAAAATCCAATATACATGCTCTCAAGAGATCTTCCAAAATACGATTCACCCTCTCCGTCTGACCGTCGGTCTGAGGATGATATGTGGTACTGAGATGTAACTCTGACCCTAGAGCCTCTTGTAAGCTCTTCCAAAACCCACTAGTGAACAACGGGTCCCGGTCACTCACAATGCTTTTAGGTATTCCATGAAATCTCACTACCCACTTCATATACAATTCTGCTAACTTAGCTGCCGTTCTGGTCGATTTGACTGGTATGAATCTTGCACTCTTAGTCAATCGATCAACGATTACCCAAATCCTATCATGTCCCGATCTAGTCCTTGGTAAACCATCGATGAAATCCATCGAGACTTGCTCCCATTTCCATTCAGGAATTTCTAATGGTTGCAATAACCCACTAGGCTTCTTTTGCTCGGCTTTAACTAGCTGGCAATTCATGCACTTGGATATAAACTTCCCAACGTCTCTTTTCATCCCTTCCCAGTAGTAAGTCTGCTTCATATCTCGATACATCTTATTACCACCGGGGTGTATAGTCAGTTTTGAGTGATGACATTCTCTAAGCACTTCATCTCTCAATCCATTGACGTTGGGTACAACAAGCTTTCCTTTCTTTCTAAGCCATCCATCTCGATCAAGCCCATACTTGTTCATCTCCTCATCGATATCCATCTCTAACTTGGAGATGATTTCCAATAGGTTAGGATCGTCCCTCTGACTAGAGCCGATCCGCTCAATCAAAGTGGGTCTGATCATCAAACTTGCTAACATTTTTGGATCCAATTCGTACTTTGGTCTGAAATCAAACCCCGCGATATACTCCAGTTGCTTCCATTCTAGAAACATAGCCCCTAAACTGGCATGTCTTCTACTCAACGCATCGGCTACCGCATTGCCCTTTCCCGGTGTATACGCGATATCAAAATCATAGGAAGCCATGAATTCTAACCATCTCTACTGACGGAGATTCAGATCTTTTTGAGAGAAGAGATACTCCAACGACTTATGATCTGTAAACAGCTCAAATCTTTCTCCCAAGAGATGTTGTCTCCACATCTTCAATGCGAACACGATCGCTGCCAACTCCAAATCATGGGTAGGGTATCTTCGCTCGTGCGGTTTCAATTGCCGACTTGCATAAGCTACAACCCTACCGCCCTGCATCAATACAACACCCAGTCCGGTGCCACAGGCATCCGTGTATACCGTCATCTCTTCATTCCCCTTAGGAATGACTAACACTGGTACGCTTGTCAACTTGTCCTTTAGACTCTTGAATGCATTCTCGCACCTTTCATCCCAGACAAAAGCTTGATTCTTCTTAGTCAACTGGGTCAATGGTGCTGCTATCTTGGAGAAACCTTTGATAAACTTACGATAATATCCAGCTAACCCCAAGGAACTTCTTACATCTGTTGCATTCTTGGGCGTAGGCCAATCCTGTACCATAGCCACCTTCGCCGGGTCTATGGCAATACCATTCTCTGATACAACATGGCCCAAGAACATCACTTCCCTCTTCCAGAAGTGACACTTAGAAAACTTTGCTTTCAGTTGGTGTTTTCTCAACACCTCCATCACTACTTTTAAATGTTCCTTGTGTTCTTCCTCTATCCTTGAATAGACCAAAATATCATCAACGAACACAAGGACAAACTTATTCAACTGATCTCTGAATACCCTATTCATAAGATCCACAAAATATGCTGGGGCATTGGTCAGCCTGAATGGCATGACCAACCACTCATAAAATCCAGACGGCGTCCTAAATGCCGTCTTAGCTATACTCTCAGCTTCCACTCTAAGATGATGAAAACCTGTCGCGAGATCCAACTGAGAAAATACTCTCGCGCCACACAACTGATCGAACAAATCATCTATCCGCGGTAGAGGATACTTGTTCTTCCTCGTTACTTTATTCAACTCGCGGTAGTCTACACACAAACGAAGGGAACCATCCGCCTTGGTAGCAAACACAACTGGTGCTCCCCATTTAGAAACACTCCTTCTGATAAATCCCTTCTTCAAAAGATCGCTGACTTGCACCTCGAGCTCTCGCTGCTCCCTTGGTGCCATACGACGAAGTGGCATCACTATAGGTCTGGCATCTTTTACCAAATCAATACGGAACTCAATCTCTCAGTGTGGTGGAAGCCCGGTCACTTCCTCGAAAACATCCGGATACTGGCCAACCACGGGCAAACCTGACAACTCACTATGCGGAATGTCGAGGGAGTTTAGAAAACTAGCCAATATCCCCTTACTGGGTAGACCACCAAACACTATCCTCCGTCCATCATCCGCTCTAGCTGTCACCAAAAAGCCCTCACAGTCTACCACCACCCCGTATCTTTGGAGCCAATCTACTCCCAAAATAATGCCAAACCCAGTAAAGCCAAAAACAAAGCAATCACAAACAAACATGCATCCATGACTCGATAAGACCACATTACGACAAATCATGCTAAGGCTAGTCGAACCACCAATCGGGTTCGTCACTACTAAAGGTCTATCGACAATCTCGGGCTCCAATCCCAACCTATCTACCAGGTCGCTAGATATGAAAGAACTGGAAGCTCCAGTATCAAACAAAACTCTAACAGGAACATCATAAACAGAAAGCATACCTTGAATGACGACATTCTTTCCCTTCTCCGCCGCAGTTGGGGTATTCGACGAAGAAGGAATAGCATTAAGGGCGTAGGCTTTCACCATTTGCTTTTCTTTGGGGGGTTGCGGACACTTGTCCTTGTGATGTCCCATTTGGCCACAGTTGAAGCACTTCCTATCCGCTGGCTTGGCCCGACAATTACTAGCATAATGGCCCTTTTTACCACAGCTGAAGCACTCAACATCTTGCTTATTCTTTTTCTTCTGACCATCCTTAGTCTGATTTTGCTTTCTCTTATTCTGGGAACCACCCTTGCCTCCACCACTTGCTTGTGGCTTTGGCTCATCCGCGGATGCAACCTCAGTCTTCGGCTTAGGGTAGAGACTTTCTGATCTCAATGCTTTCCCCACAATCGATTCAAACGTCTCATCGATGTGGTTAATAAGCCTTTCCCCTAAGTACTGATCCAAACCAGTTATGAATTTCTCATTCTTCTTCTCGGCAGTATCAATAAGAGATAACCCATACTTCGACAAAGTGTCGAATTCAGCAATATATTCCGAGACAGCCCTACCATTCTGCTTGAGCTCCAAGAATTTCTTAAACAACACTGACTTCTGAGCAGCTGGAATGAACTTCTCGCTAAAGCGAGCCTTAAACTGCTCCCAAGTAATCTGATCTTTGGGAGTAGCTTCCTTTATAGCATTCCACCAATTCATTGCCCGCCCTTGCAGCTGACGGGACGCTAGCTTTCTCTTCATCGCATCCTCGATACCCAAATCCTCGAAGATACGTTCGCAACTATCCAACCAATCCTGAACATCCGTAGCCGACTCCGTTCCGTGGAACGACTTCCCACCAAGACTAGTATAATCCTTATTTAGCTTGGCGAAGTCGACCCTCGGCGCCTGCACTATTGGACCACCACCATTTCCACCATTGGGAGCTGCCCTCTGCACATCCCTAAGCATCTCTCTCATAAGGTCAGTAAACATCGCCCTCATGTCAGCAACATTCCCATTATTGGCCCCTCTACCTGTACCTCTAACATATCGGCTCATCGTCAATCTGAAAAAGGAAACAATTAACGACCCCGTAGTGGTGCTAGTGCAGTACGACTTCATTCTTATACTACTAGTAGTATATATATAGCTTTTGAAAACCAAAATAATCACAAATACGCTCTCTCGTATACGTATATTATCTCTCCCTGATAACTTCCCTAGGTTAACTACGCAACCTAGAGCTCTGATACCAAGTGTGACGGCCCGCCCTGCACCAGCCTGCATTTCCTCCGAAAGTGCGCTGTACACATGCCCGACTAGCATGGGACGGTCGTCAGAAGAGAGGGAAGAAGGGAATTAACTAAACGAGGAACCTGTAGAATGTCTCACACCGCATGGAGTAAAATATAATAATAAAATACTTGACATAAAACAGGTGAGATAGTGTATAAGCTGATAACTAAAACCAACATCAACATCAGAGCAGCGGAAATCCAAATACAGCTTATTACAACTTTTCAAAATTTACTATCTCTAAACAAAAGAAAGCTAAAGTAGAAGATGCACCACCAATGCCCAACTAGTGATCTTCAACAACACAGGGAGAATACTATATATATATTACGTGGAAGCCTCCTGCTCGTCTCCGGATCATCTACCCGTGCATCTCCAGCTAACCTGTCTCTAGTCTGCTCGTGTGAGCACCCAGAGTAATAAGAGGAGACATAAAACTCTGGGTCAGACATAAAGCCTGGTATGAGCGATAAGCATCTAAACAGAACAATAACAGGTATACTAAACCATACCTAAACCTGGACCTGCAACCAAAGAGTTAGTACCACATACCGTACGGTACTCTAAGGTGCCATAATAATTAGTGTAAAGAATACAGGGGTGGGGCGTGCATGTCATAATGATAGCAAACAAATCAACCATAGCAACCATCCTCACATCCCTCACTCAGTGCGTAAAGCATACGATGTCCACCACTATCAATCACTAGACCCATTGAAGTAGTGACGGAGTTCGACTTGTACAACTACTGCTACTACCATGCTTACCACATGGAGTCATGACCAAATCTTTACAAATGACCCCACTTCATTGGTTTATAGCCCTTTAGTCGTACCTAGGCCACTGCAGCCCTGAATCCGTTCACGTAACTCCCATACATAGTGATCCAAAGTCATAGACATCGACTGCCCCTTGGCACACGTCCCGCAACAAAGCCCAATCATGAAGTGAACTCATCGGTTCCCAACTGGATCCTGAGCTCTAACTTACCATATTGGACTACCTTTGCATCTCGGGTTATTGGTCAATACTGGGTCGGGTCGGGTTCTCCTTCTGTAGCGGTTCGGTTCGGGTTCATAGCGTTGCGTCGGGTCGGGTCGGGTGTTCCACTTCGGGTCGGGTCGGGTGTTCCACTTCGGGTCGGGTCGGGTGCCATCTCCCTTCTAGTTCGTGCTTCCGTTCTGATCCGCTCCCTCGTTTCTTCATTTGCTCCGATCCAATTCCTTCGTCTTACTTCAGTCCGAGCCCTTCCTCCTTCAATCGATCCGATCCGAGTCCTTCGTCCTTAAGTCGATCCGATCTCTCCTCCTTTATCCGATCCGATCCCAGTTCAATTAGCGTGGCCTTCCTTTTTGCCAATTGTCTCAAGTGTCCAGTTCCGATCCGATCAGACCCCTTGCCCAGTTCAACTCATCCGATCCGAGCCTCCATATCCGATCCGATCCGGTCCAGAACCTGCACTTTTCTGCAACTCTTCCAGCAAGTATTCTACGCCATTCGACAGCGTTTTTGACAAATTTAACACTTCTAATCAATCATAAAACACACCATAGAGTCATAACAACATGTAATAGCAACCACAAACAGCTAAACAACAATTCAAATGAATCAAATTGGATCAAAAGTGGCTAAAATCCCACATTTTCCCATAATCCCACTTAATCATGTTTAAGCACATACTTAGTAAAACTTAATCAAATCGTCCAAATTTTCTAACAGAGACATAAAATATTATTTTCAAATTTCTAAACATTTTTCCAGAATTTATTAGTGTATAAATTCGCTAATCTTCACTAATTACCCTTAATTACCGTAATTAGTGCAAAAACTATGCAAATCACTCACCTTAGCCACAAAATAAAATGCCAAATCTGAAATACTCTCTGTTTGGGTCGAATTCCTATGTATAGCAGCAGCTCCAACCTTGCTCTGTTGCTATTTGGCCTTGTTTTGATGTAGTTTAGGCTTAATCTTCACTAAAAATGTGTTTTGGAGTGGTTTTAGAGGATGGAAGCCATTACTAGGGTCTCAACAAGGTTTGTGGCGGCTCAAAACTGAAATGAAAGTGATTTCCTAACCCTAATCAGTCCTCCTATGCCTCTAAACCCGAAATTCCCCTCTGGGCCTAGCTGTTAATCACCCGGTTAAGCCCAATTAAGCTGTTTTTCACCATCTGAAACTTGTTTCAGCCATATCTCCCAAACGGTGAGTCCGTTTGGCTAATGTGACCACTCTACGGAATTGTAAACCATCATCCGAAGCCAATGGAAGTGGTTTCAGGTCCAAATTCCTTTCCAGTCAAAAGTTATGGCCAAAACAGTGCCAACTAGGGGTAAAATGGTCATTTAAAAATCGGGAAAAATCATCAACATGGGAAATGACCACAATAGTCGTCTCCCAAAGTTACATGACCATACGACTTCGTATGTGAAAGAAAGAAATATTCTACGATCCTATGATGCGTAGAATACGGGTCGTTACATCTTACCCTACATTTCAACCCCAGTTTCCAATTAAATTGGTTTCCGAACATTCAATTCTGTAATCTTAACTAAAAGATTATACTTCCTTCCCAATTCCTTACTTTTAGTTTCCTCAAATCAAAGATTTGGTTAAATCCCCAAACTACGATATGAATTTCCATAACTCAATCTCATCGGGTTTCAAGAATGATATTATTGAAGATATGGTTCACGATAAAACCCTAATCAATCGATATTGAACATAAGTTGCATAGAAATTGTATCTACTTATATTCGATATCAATTCTTATAATCAACGAATACTATAAGTGAAATAACGATATAATAATAGTATCTTCCAAATTCCTCAAATAGTATACATTTACACCACAAAATTTCATATCAAATATCTAAAGATTATCCCAATCAACTTAGGAAACTCGTATCTTAATTAAAAGATTTATTCAACTCTTTGACATTAGATCTGGATAGAAATTTCATCAACTTATCCTCAATATTAATCTCTGTATCCAACTCACACTATAAGCGGAATAATGGTGAACTTCCTTTTAAATTCTTCAAATAGTTAGAGTGGTCATCTGCTGAATTAATATCTAACATCGGAAGATTTATCTCCAACCACATACAAAAACTGAAAACCCATTTTAATATTAAATAAATCAATTTAAATTCCATATACAATATTTCCAATACTTTTGAACCTTTGAAAACATTCCACAAATCATTTAAAAATGATTACGTATAGTTCGGAAATAGTTTGCGGGTTAAAAACTTCCAAATAGATTGTTTCCGAAGAAAGCGTTACAATAGTGTTTTCAAAAGCGTTACAAAACATTTATCTTAATTACTTTGATCAAAATATCGTTAATCTTAGTCAAAACTTAAACTTTACAATTCAAAACATTTTTACATAATTTATAATGATTTTACCATTTTTTCCATATTTTTAAAAATAGTAAAAATGGCTGTTTGTGGTTATCATCGATAACTTCTCCTACCTGAAATGGGTTTAAACATAAATTGAAAACTATAACCCGAAATTAAAATCTGCTTTCACTCATTTAAAATCTCTTGTCAATATAAATTAATTGTTTTTTGTTTCTTAGAAATCCGATTTAGATTGCAAAAGTTATAAGCGTTGAAAGTTTGTAACTAAAATACGCAAACTGCCATTGTGCGACAAGCTCCATTTTTACCAAAATAAAAATTATTCTTCAGTACTTCAAAATACCTTAGAAAACCATTATATACTCATGTAATTCATTTAAAACCATTTAAAGTAATTTACATTGACTTTCCAAATTATTTTAGGTTCAAAATTCAACTTTTATTTTTTACTAATCAAATTTCAATTCATTTCTAAATTCAAATAATTTCAAATTAACCATTCCATTCGTCAGATCAATTAGGGATAGCCAGGGAGAGCAGAAAACTATATTTTCCAAACCCAAGCCTAGACACTATCCTCTCTGTCATCCTAGAATGTTGCAGTTTTTCTTTATTCATTCAAAGAACTTTATCTACGTATATGAATTCATACATACGGTCTTTCCCAATTATTAACCTTCAATTTCAATAATAATATTGTTTCTAATTATGAAGGAGATTTGTCGATCACCAATGTGATACCACAATTGCTGTGTCATAGTGTGTACAAAACAACATCAACAACCATATCCATAGCAACCATCATTAGCATGATTAAATATTTTTAATTGTGCACAAGCGTTTTAACACTAACGCTTAATAGTGTGTGTTATGAACTACGCAGCCACTATCCATCATAACAAACATCAACCATCATTAACCACTAATAATCCATCACTATATTTAAATTATTCTAACTATTAATTAAATATATTAACCGTGGTTAAAGAGTTCTCACCTAACAGCTTTCCAAATCTTCACGGTAGGCAAGCCTAGCTAAGCGAACCATCAGACAGTATTTCGGCACAATGTCTTCTTCACCAAAATGTATATAATATAATATACACTAATCTCTCTCTCTTTATATTATAAGAGGAGGAGGATGATGGTGGCGAACTTTGGCAAGGTGGTGATGGAAAAGAGGAAGACTTATGCCATGGAAACCTTGGCCATAACCTTTAAGAAGAAGGTGGAAAGGAGGACATGGAATTGAATGGTAAGAAAATGGAGAAAATGCCTCTTTATATAGGAATGGAGAGTTAAGGAGGTAATGACACCTAAAGGGGCAAGTGGAATGCATACATGGAAGGAGGCATGCAAAAATATAAGTGTTAGGACACTTGTCTTAAGGAGAGAAGGTGGACTTCTGGTAGCATTTTCCTTTAAATGCTATGAAAACTAAGGGCAACACTTAATTCTAATGCTACTAATTCATGTTATGGTTTGCCAAATCCGATCGAATGGCAAATAGTAATAATAAATCCAAACTTATTAATAATCTTCTCATTTATAATTCAAATAAAATCTATCATTTAACTTATTAAAATTATTAATTATTCTTAACCATATATATTATGTCAAATTTAAATTTAAATTCAGATTAAGTTATAAAAATTCCAATGTTAAAAATTCTGGATCGTTACAGAAGAACTAAATTGGTTTGATCCTGTATCTAATTGCTTACCCAATTAGATATAGGTAATAGGCAGTCACAAGTAGTAGTGATGCAGCTGCTATATTAATAATTTTTTTGTTATTATATCTTCTGTTGGTGCATCTTTCATGTTTAAAATTTTAAGCCACACTGACATATTTATCGAGATTGGAGGAATGAATATCTATCTCCATCTCACCAGAGTTGCATAAAAGTAGATTATGGCATTTGTATTTAGGCATACCTTGTGAATTAGATTAAAAAACTCTGATAAGTGGTATTTATTAAAATTCTATCCAATGCACACTACAAGAAATGTGGACATGCACAACGTTGAAAAAACGCTGTTATAGCCTTTGACATCGTTTTGATGAACGTTATCTACCAACAAGTTGTTACAGACCATGGAAATATCACAATACAAACCAAAACGCAATATTTTTTTTACATATTATAGCGTTTCGAATGGTGTTGTTTTTATGTTTATATCACGTTTTATATTATTTCATAAATGTTGTCATCTTCCCTTTTCTACAGCGTTTTGCCACATATCACAGCATTTATGGAAGTTTACATGTTCCTTACTATCACAGCGTTTTGCCACATATCACAACGTTTTTTTACATTTATCATAACATTTACATATTGTAGTATAAAAATATTCAGGCACATACATATCAGCAGCATGTAAATATGTATCAACCAACTAATTATATAACACAATATTCATACACAAAGATCACAACATCAATAAACCAAGTTTACATAATTTTCATAAACAAAAATTACACCATAAACTAAATTTACACAATATCCATCGAATAAAGTCACGATATTTATAAATAAAACAAAATACCCGTAAAACAAGTTTATGTCGAATACCAACAAAATGAACAACTAAAAGTTACCACTTTCTCCATAATCAGCTACCACAAACGATCTTATTGTTGAGGGATCTTCAGAAGTGCCTAACGACATTATGATTATAGCTAAATGCACAACGATGTCCATCTCCAATACCTATACACATGTGTTCATGTTAGCATTTGGTCATGCTTACACATTAACAAGAAAACAATGCTCGACAACAAGAAAAACAATGCAAGAAGGAGCAAGTCGAAGATAACAACATAGGATATACATAAGACTGAAGAAAGATAGGTCAAAGGCATACACAACTAACACAAGTGTGTCAGACATCTAAAAGTTATATCAGACGTTTGAAATAAGACCCGAGAAACTATCTGAAGTGCATTCAGACATTTGATATTACATCCCGAACGTCTGAATTTTTCCTCGGACTGAAAGATGAAGTCTGAAGAAACACTCAGACGTCTGAATAAATTTTTAGACCTCTGATGGTTATCTTTGTTAACTTAATTACCTTTAGTAAAATTATTTAAATTTATAAATCTTAGTTAACTTATTATTATTATAAATCTTAGTTCATAATTATTATTGCTATTATTATTATTATTATTATTATTATTATTATTATAGAATACTTGGTAATTTTTATATTTTTATATACTTATTTAACTTTTATAACCTAAAACTCTTAGTTTTTATAAAATTAGTATACTTACTTAATTTTTTATAATAGTTAACCAATTTTTATAATACTTAGTTAATTTTTAATTATTTCTATTATTATTATAGAATAGTTGGTAATATTTTATATACTTAGTTAACTTTTATAAACCAATACTTCTTAATTTTTATGAAATTAGTAAACTTAGTTAATTATAATAGTTAGTTAAATTTTATAATACTTAGTTAATTTTTAATTATTGCTATTATTATAGCATACTTGATAATATTTTATACTTTTATATACTTATTTAACTTTTATAAACTAAACCTCTTAGTTTTTATAAAATTAGTAAACTTAGTTAATTTTTTATAATAGTTTGCTAATTTTTATAATACTCAATTAATTTTTAATCATTGCTATTATTATTACAGAATACTTGGTAATATTTTATATTGTTATATATGTAACAACCCGGAAAATCAGAACCAATTTAAATTTTTTATTTTGGCAATTTTAATAAATTTTGGATACTTAAAATGATTTATTTTAAATAATAACGACTAGAAATTTTTCTAAATAGAATTAGAACGTATATATTTATTTGAATTGAAGTTAGAATATAAATATTTATTTTAATTATAAAAGGAATTGGAAATGGCACGGTAGTTTGAAAATTCAATTTCAAATTTCAAATGAATGTACATGATTCAAAATATACTAGATTTTAGCGAAACCAAAAGTATTTGAATCTATTCGAAAATATCTTTCCAACGAATTCGAAAAATTGAAGTTTCATAGCAGGAATAAAAAGTTATGCCCAGTTGAAAATTCAGAATAGTCGCTATGGAAATATAGCCCTTAAAAAGGGAGATTTTGCAATCGATCTCCGTTTTCGACAAAGCCACTTTTGTTGGATCCAGGACGTTAATTTATTTCTATATTCCAATTTTCATAATTTTTGGAATTAATATGTGAGCGTGGCAAAAGAAAACGTGTTTTGGCAGTTTCAGTCAATTTGGATCGACTAGAAAATGGCCATTTTTCAAACGATCACCAAATTCGATGAAATTAGTTTTTGTGGGGCTGTATCGTCAATACGAAGCTTGAAACAAATTTTCTGGAATTTTTAGATTCAGTATTTGGCCTCAGTAAATTAAAATGTACGTTTAAATTGAAATATAATGATTTATATTTTAATTAAAGAAAAACTGATCGTAACAGTCGAATTGGCTAACGGGACATGTCCCATAGTGTTCGGAATGGGGGTAATCAGCTAGGGGTGACAGTCTTTGGGATCTTTGGAGTTCGTTGTGTGAAGCAAGTATTTTCGAAGTTAAATAATATTAAATATATTAATATAAGGTGCCAACCCTAGCTTTTCCCGTTCAAAAAAAAAACAAGCCGCCTCTTTGCAGAATCGAAGGCCTAGGTTCTTCGAATCTTCTTCCTCCCCATTCTCTAAATCCGTGCAGGGATCCATGAAACCCTAACTACCAATCTCCTTATCTCCGCAACACCTTTCAATTCGACGGTCATTATCTCTTCTAGCTTCAAGAATCATGAGGAATTGGGGATTATAGTCGCGGGTTTTAGGGTTATTTTTTGGGCACGTGGCAAGCGCGAGTGGGTCAGGGAGGGGCGGCGCTGGTGGAGTTTGAGGCGGCGGTTGTCGTGGGGTGCGTGGATGGTGCTCTAGTGGTTGGAATTAAGGGCGGCAGTCGGGTTTTTCCATCAAACGGATGGGTTCTTTTGGTCATGGTTAACGAGGGAGAAAGGTATTAAGGGGGGAGGGTTAATTTACTATATTATTTATTAATTATATAATTAATGTAATCAACGTTTAAAAATCCATATCTTTTGCATACGAGGTTCAAATCGCGGAAAACTGGATGCGTTGCGATCGTGGGAGCAAGCTCTACATTTCAGAACTGACTGCGACTAATCTAAAGCAGATCAGAATTACAAGAAATTTCAAATCCGAGCAAAACTAAAATTCAGAAACAAAAACTGAAGGAGTGGAAACCAAAGTGAGAACTTCTCACTAAAATTATTTTTGTACAGTTATTTATTTTATAACTGCATATATGAATTGCTCCCCGTCGTCCACAGACCATGGACGACTTATTTGATTGTATTATGTGTTACTGAAATTGATTGTGATGTGAAATGGACTGTATAAAATATTCATGAGTTGAATAAAATATATGAATAATAAAAAATATCATTTTTATGGTATAAATAGACTGTATAAAATATTCATGTGTTGAATAGAATATATTATTGTTAAAAATATAATTTTTAACGTGTATATGAATAAAATAAATATCTATTTACAAACTGGACGGTTTGTTTATGTACACTTATTTATCTGATATTGATTGGGATGATATATTTTACACATCGCCCAACTGCACAAATAATATTCAGTGTTTGTTGATTGAAACCCCACACGGGTGTTGGGATGATATTTGACGTACACTAATCCCAATTATTTAGTGGTATGTCAATCGTTTGGTTGACAGACTGTGTAAGCGTGAACTATTTATATTTAATGCTTATGCAGTTGTGTAGTGCACTCTGGATGATGGTTGATTGTTTATCATAACTGTTGTGTACATGTGTGTAGGAAATCCATATAAATAAAATTATATGGTGATTGACTGTGTCTGATTCCAATTCAGAAGCAAGTAATATTTTAAAATAATGAATATTTTAAAATAAGGAATAATTTAAAATAATATTCAAAAAAGAATCAAAATATGATTTTTGATGTCCGATTTGGGATGGACACGAAAATATTTAAATATATATAGCCGTGTTGATCAAATATGCGCCATTTTTGACGCGAACGATATTTATATTGAGTTTACTCGTTTTTATAACAAATGTCGAAAAGGAAATAATTTCAAAATAAATTATTTTAAAATATCATCATTTATATTATAATGATGTAGAATATTCAATTTTGGTTTAAAATTGAAAAAGAAATTGGAATTGACTTTAAAATGATTTATAAAATAGGTTTTGAATTGAAATCGACGAAATATATATAATATACATATATATTATATATATATTAAATGGCCTGGATAGAACGCGCCGCGTAGCGACCATTCGCGAATTTCGACCATTGACTTCGAATTGACGTTACAGGAGATCCGACCGTCGGATTCTCCTAAAACCGGTACCGTTGGGTTCGTATCGAAAAAAGCTTTCCAATAATATAAGAGATTTGAAATCTAACAGTTGGATTTGGAATCATGTCCAAATCAAATTTGGAAAAGGTCACTGTAAGTGTAGTTCGATGGCCGTTTGTAGAAATCGACTGTACGAGCCTTGATAAAATTGTTAAACTATCAATAATTTGTGTAAAATCATTATAAATGATTTGGAAAGAATTAGGATGAAAAAATCCATATTTGAAAAGATAAAAATGCATTTTTATCGAAATGAACTAGTATGAACTAGAATTATAATCCCATATTTTTAATAATTTAAATTGGATTCGAAATGGTTTGAAAAAATAACCAGAATTTTCAATATATATAATTTGGAATGGATTTGTATCGAAATTATCTTCGGAATATTTCGATATTGGATTCCGTGTTTATACGGACATTGTGGAGGAATTTGGAAGATATGCATATATATCGTTATTCCAATACGATGTTTGCTGAGTTCAGAATTTGATATTGAATATAAGCTGATATATTTTCTATTCAGAGCCTTGTATTTAATATCAAATGGGATTTTGGGTTTATCGTGAACGGTGTTTTCAGATAACACTTGTTCTTTTACCGGATCAACAATGGAATGAGATTTTGGGTTTGTCGTGAATGGTATCTTTAATTATACTGTTCTTAAACCCAATGGAGTTAAGGAAATTAGAAATTAACTAGAGATTAGCTAAGTTGAAAGGTTTCCTGGGTATTGATTTGATATTGGTTTCGGCCTTCGGGATTAATACTTAGGGAATTGTTCTCTTACTAATTTACGATTAGAAGCTGATGGAATGGTGTCTTCATTAACACTGTTCTGAAGCCCCGTATGAGAAGAATGAGTCTTTTAACTAAGATTTAAAAAAGAATTTCCAATTAATTAAACATTTATTTAGAATTGAAATGGAATGTGAATTGGGTTTATTGTGAACTGTGTTTTTAACGACGATTCACAATGAAATGTGATTTGGAATTTATAAATCTTTTAATTAAGATTTAAGGGAAATTCCCAAAGAAAAGTTTTCCAGTTTAATAAAATAAATTGGAATGGAATGGAATTCGATTCGGTAATAATTAAAGTGAACTTCTGTGGAGGAAGACTGTTACTATATATGGAATTTGAGAGGCTTTGCCATTATTCCATTTATATTATCGGTTGGATATGGAAGTTTATATCGATTATATATATTGATCTGTTTTCCGTGAAGATTCCATAATTAATGAAATGGGATTTTGGGTTTATCGTGAACTGTGTTTTAAATGACATTAGTTCTTTAACCCAATTAAAGATAAGATTAATTTCTTAACTTTGAAAAATCATTAGGTAATGATTTTTGAGATTAAAACTGAATTGGAGTTTTAATGGATCTTTAATTAGATTGAAAAAGAGGATATGATAATTTAAATTATCAAATTCGAGAAATGATCATGAATGGAGTACTTCCATTTTTACTCCAGGCGATGGTTAAATCTTTAATTAGATTTGAACGTGAAATGGTAATTGAATTTACCGATAACACTGTGGTGTTAGATATGAAGTATTACCAGTTTTACTTTATGGGATGAATAGGTTAGGATTGGGAAATTAAACAAACAATTACTTCGGTAAGGTTCGCTAATCCCAACTAGTTTGGAAAACCTTAAAATGGTTTGAATTGATATCCAAAGGAAGATTAAAGAATAAATTTAAAGAATTTATCTTTAATAAAATTAATGGGAACATTTCCCAAAGTAAAAAATATTTGAATAAAGGAATATTCTGGATTGGAATAAGGCGTATGTTGTGTTTTTATAACAATTGTTTATTATATACACGAGTTATTCAGAAAGACAAGGTTTATCCCATTCTGAATAACTGATTTGACGATATATCGAGGATGAAGACGGTGGTTGAAGACCGGAGGTCTTCACAACGTTTGGATGATTACTGATGTCTTGATTGGGCTGTACACCTAAGACGAGGTAATAAGTGGTGATCGTTCAGACGTACTTGGAGATCGACCGGATATGCGAGGACCTCTCTCCTGTATTGGACATATGGGACAAGGAATAAGGTGCCTCCGGTTTCGTTCAGACCCAGAACGAACTTGTAAATGGATGTGTGTCTGACATCGGATTTCATTTTGTGTGATTGATAGATATCGGTTGCATAGTGTGAATTGCCTGTGCAACATGCTTGGATGCAAATGATCACGGCTTCTGTTGAAAAGAAGAGTCTTGTGGTTGATGATCAAAGCATGGCTTTAATATATCATAGCTTTGTGTAGCGTTAATTCGCAAGCCTCACACCCAGGCATGAACCAGAAATGGGAGAGGACATCAGGAAGGGCATCTGTTTTCTTCTAGCTAGGAGTGGTGTCTGGGTTTTGCACGCCCAGATGTTTTACTTATGTGGATGATGGATAGCGAGGCACCTCGGTTATTTCGGTATCTGCGGAGCTGGTGGATGGTATGGTCTTTATACAGACCAATTTTACGCCCCATAGGGCAAGGAAATGCAGTGTTCATGCATTTTAATCCACTCCGTGTGGACCGGCCCTGACGATGCAGCGGTTGATGCGCTTTGATCCTGAGGCTCGGGCTAGACAGTCTCGAAGCGGTAAGGACGATCCCTTGCCTTGGTTCACAGACGAAAATCCAACTTCCAATACGTGACAATTGCGGTTTTTTGATTGTAGAGCCTAGTATTGGCGACATGATATATGGTACCTATGCCGTCTAAGATTGATACATTTATATTTGAAATTGTTTTATACACTATGCACTTATAATAGTATCAATTGATTTGTTTTAAACGTACCAAGCATGTTTGGCTATTATAAGGGAAAACCCTATCCTCCAGCTTGCGTTGCATTATGTGATGGGACCCGGGTCTTATAATAGGCTCATTTTTCCAAAAAGCATTGTGCTATTTTGTTATATGCACTGTTATTCTTGGGAGGAAACCCATTCCATGTTATACGGCATGGTCCCTTGATATATCTGATTTAAAGTAAATTTTTAAATAACTGTTTTAGTTCTCATACTAGTCACATGACTGACCTAAAGTTTATTGTTTTAACCTAAACTCTGGGTACCCCTATTTTCCACACGGGCAGCTAGTAGTTTCGATTTTGCAGATTTATATTTACAGGATCCTGGTTTACAGTTGGAATGATATTCGAAAAGCTCTATATTGACATATTCCTTTCAGTTGTGTTTTGTATTATTTTTCCGCTGCTATGTATTTAAATGTAATTTAAATATCTGATATTGATCGAATGTATATTATTCCTTCATACTCTGGTATATTCTTGTATTCTGATGAAATTGTTGTAATAAGTAATGAAATGTTCTTCTGTTTGTGTTCTGATTTGTCGTATTCTCAACTCAATCCGGGCTTTCCTTTACGGGTGGGTTCGGGTCGCTTCATCTGGTATCAGAGCTTTGGTTTACAGAGCTCGAGAACAAGGCACGTTAGAACCAAACGAGAGAATTCATTGAAGATTGGATTACTAATATCCAATGAGAATGATTCGTTAGAGATGGGATCAGTATTGTCCTAGAATGAGTCGAATAAATGTTATTTTAAAATAAAGATGAAAACAATTTTTGTTTTGAAAATTTAAAATTTATTATACATATCTTAATATTATTTTTATATTGATTTTGGACAATTGAGTACATGAAGATTTTGAATATACACGTAATTAACGTGTATTCAAAGCCTCAAATATACTGGATAGATACAGAATCACACTCAGTCGCCCGGAAATGATTCTGATGATAGCAGCTGCATCACCAGAATTTATGTTGGAGTTTCGTAAGTGGGATATCTATATATTTCCAATTGACTGGTGTAAGAACCAAAACTAGATAGGGTTATTGTTGTAAATTGGCATCTAAAACATGATTTTCTGTATATATGTCAAAATTATGAATTTGAAACGTTAATTAACTAATTGATTGATGGTTGTGTTGTATGATTATTTGTTATCTAATAAAACCATTATGTGAAAAAACGGTACATATAACCAAATTGTATCAAATATTGAACTGATTTGAAAATTGTTTGAGATTGCATGCATATACATGTATATACATTGGACAGGTCATAGCAAGGAGGCTAGAGAAGAGGAATAAAATTGTATGTCCGACAAATAGGTACATGTTTACTAATTTCTTAGGTTTGGATGATTTTATGAGCCGATTGGCTTTTTCTTTTTCTTTTTGAAATGAGAGGGCCTATGTGGCGGTTTGGGGATTTTCCCGGTGCTCCCCGTATAACGGAGGTTATGGCGAAATTTTTCGAAAATTTAGGATGTTAGCCAAATCTTTGAAAAAATGGAGAATTCTTAAAAACTGAAAAGTTGAAGAATGAAAGCCAAACTGAAAGTTGAGTTGATTAGTAAAACAACTTTCAGCTCCGTTCCTTTTCGAGAATGAAAATATTTTAAGTGGAGGGGGGGGGGGATGGGAACAACCCGGAAAATCAGAACCAATTTAAAATTTTTATTTTGGCAATTTTAATGAATTTTGAATATTTGAAATGATTTATTTTAAATAATAACGACTAGAATTTTGTTTTGAATAGAATAGAACGTATATATTTATTTGAATCGAAGTTAGAATATAAATATTTATTTTAATTATAAAAGGAATTGGAAATGGCGCAATAGTTTGAAATTTTGATTTCAAATTTCAAACGAAATTTCAAATGAATGTACACGATTCAAAATGAACTGGATTTTAGCGAAACCAAAAATATTTGAATCTGTTAGAAAATATCTTTCCAACGAATCCGAAAAATTGAAGTTTCATAGCGGAAATAAAAAGTTATGCCCAGTTGAAAATTCAGAATAGTCGCTATGGAAATATAGCCCTTGAAAATGGAGATTTTGCAAACGACCTCCGTTTTCGACGAAACCACTTTTGTTGGATCCGGGATGTCAAATTATTGCTAGATTCCAATTTTCATAATTTTTGGAATTAATATGTGAGCCTGGAAAAAGAAAACGAGTTTTGACAGTTTTAGTCACTTTGGATCGACTAGAAAATGGCCATTTTTCAACAGTCACCAAATTCGACGAAATTTGTTTTGTTGGGACCATATCGTCAATACAAAGCTAGAAATAATTTTTCTGGAATTTTTAGAGTCAATATGTGGCCCTGGTAAATTAAAATGTACGTTTAAATTGAAAATATAATGATTTATATTTTAATTTAAAGAAAAACTGATCGTAACAGTCGAATTGGCTAATGGGACATATCCCATTGTGTTCGAAATGGGGGTAATCAGCTAGAAGCGACAGTCATTGGGATTCATTTGGAGTTCGTTGTGTTAAGTGAGTGTTTTCGGAATTAAATAATATTAAATATATTTATGTAAGGGGCCAACCCTAGCTTTTCCTGTTCAGGAAAAAAAACAAGCCGCCTCTTTGCAAAATCGAAGGTCTAGGTTCTTCGAATCTTCTTCCTCCCCGTTCTCTAAATCCGCGCAGGTATCCATGAGACCCCAACTACCAATCTCCTTATCTCCGCAACACCTTTCAATTCGACGGTCATGATCTCTTCTAGTTTCAAGATTCGTGAGGAATTGGAGCTTAAAGTCGCAGGTTTTTGGGTTATTTTCTGGGCAAGTGGCAAGCGCGAGTGGGTCGGGGAGGGGCGACTCTGGTGGAATTCGAGGCAGCGGTTGTCATGGGGTGCGTGGATGGTGCTCCGGTGGTCGGAATTAAGGGCGGCGATCGGGTTTCTCCATCGAACAGATGGGTTCTTTTGGTTACGGGGTAACGAGGGAGAAAGGTATTAAGGGGGGTTAATTAATTATATTATTAATTAATTATATAATTAATGTAATCAATGTTTAAAAATCTACATCTTTTACATACGAGGTTCAAATCGCGTGAAACTGGATGCGTTGCGATCATAGGAGCGAGCTCTACATTACAGAACTGACTGGGACCAATTTAGAGCGGATCAGAATTTCAGGAAATTTCAAATCCGAGTAAAACTGAAATTCAGAAACAAAAGCTGACGGAGTGGAAACCAAAGTGAGAACTTCTCACTAACATTATTTATGTACAGTTATTTATTTTATAACTGCATATATGAACTGCTCCCCATCGTCCACAGACCATGGATGACTTGTTTGATTGTATTCTGTGTTGTTGAAATTGATTGTTATGTGAAATGGACTGTATAAAATATTCATGAATTGAATAAAATATATGAATAATAAAAATACCATTTTTATGGTATAAATGGATTGTATAAAATATTCACGTGTTGAATAGAATATATTATCATTAAAAATATAATTTTTAACGTGTATATGAATAAAATAAATATCCATTTACAAACCGGATGGTTTTTTTATGTACACTTATTTATCTGATATTGACTGGGATGATATATTTTACACATCGCCCAACTGCATAAATAATATTCAGTGTTTGTTGATTGAAACCCCACCCGGGTGTTGGGATGATATTTGACGTACACTTATCCTAATTGTTTAGTGGTATGTTGATCGTTTGGCTGACAGATTGTGTAAGCGTGAATTATTTATATTTAATGCTTATGTAGTTGTGTAGTGCACTATGGATGATGGTTGATTGTTTATCATAGCTGTTGTGTACATGTGTATAGGAAATCCATATAAATAAAATTATATGGTGATTGAGTGCGTCTGGTTACAGTTCAGAAGGAAGTAATATTTTAAAATAACAAATATTTTAAAACAAGGAATATTTAAAAATAATATTCAGAAAAGAATCAAAATATGATTTTTGATGTCCGATTTGGATGGACACGAATATATATATATATATATATATATATATATAGCCGTGTTGATCAGATATGCGCCATTTTGACGCGAACGATATTTGTATCCATTTTATTTGTTTTTATAACGAATATTGAAAAGGAAATAATTTCAAGATCAAATATTTTGATAATATCATCATTTATATTATAATGATGTAGAATATTCAATTTTGGTTTAAAATTGAAAAAGAAATTGGAATCGATTTTAAAACAATTTATAAAATATGTTTTGAATTGAAATCGACGAAATATATATAATATATATATTATATATATTAAATGGCCAGAATAGAACACGCCGCACAGCGACCGTTCGCGAATTTCGACCATTGACTTTGAATTGACGTTATGGGAGATCCGACCGTCGGATTCTTCTAAAACCGGAACCTTTGGGTTTGTATCGAAAAAATCTTTCCAACGAATATAAGAGATTTGAAATCTAATGGTTGGATTTGGAATCATGTCCAAATCAAATTTGGAAAAGGTCGCTGTAAGTGTAGTTCGATGGCCGTTTATGGAAATAGACTGTACGGGCCTTGATAAAATTATTAAAAATATCAATAATTTGAGTAAAATCATAATAAATGAGTTGGAAAGAATTGGGATGAAAAATTCCATTTGAAAAGATAAAAATGTATTTTTATCTAAATGAACTTGTATGAACTAGAATTATAATCCAATATTTTTAAATAAATTAAATCGGATTTGATATGGTTTTAAAAAAAACAGAATTTCCAATATATATAATTTGGAATGAATTTGAATCAAATTTATCTTCGGAATATTTCGATATTGGATTCCGTGATTATACGGACATTGTGGAGGAATTTGGAAGATATATATATATATCGTTATTCCAATACGATGTTGTTGAGTACAGAATTTGATATTGAATATAAGCTAATATATTTTCTATTCAGAGCCTTGTATTTAATATCAAATGAGATTTTTGGTTTATCGCGAATGGTGTTTTCAGATAACGCTTGTTCTTTAACCCGATCAATAATGGAATGAGATTTTGGGTTTGTCGTGAATGTATCTTTAATAATACTGTTCTTAAACCCAATGGAGTTAGGGAAATTAGAGACGAACGGGAGATTAGCTAAGTTGAAAGGTTTCCCGGGTGTTGATCTGATGTTGGTTTCGGCCTTCGGGATTAATACTTAGGGAATTGTTCTCTTACTAATTTACGGTTAGAGGCTGATGGAATGGTGTCTTCATTAACACTGTTCTGAAACCCCATGTGAAAAGAATGAGTCTTTTAACTAAGATTTAAAGAAGAATTTCCAATTATTTAAACATTTAATTGGAATTGAAATGGAATGTGAATTGGGTTTATTGTGAACTGGGTTTTTAACGACATTCGTTCTTTAACCCAAGATTCACAGTGAATTGTGATTTGGAATTTATAAATCTTTTAATTTAGATTTAGGGGAAATTCCCAAAGAAAAGTTTTCCAGTTTAATAAAATAAATTGGAATGGAATGGAATTCGATTCGGTAATAATCGAAGTGAACTTCTGTGAAGGAAGACTATTACTATATATGGAATTTAAGAGGCTTAGCCGTTATTCCATTTATATTATCGGTTGGATATGGAAGTTTATATCGATTATATATATTGATCTGTTTTCCGTGTAGATTCCATAATTAATGGAATGGAATTTTGGGTTTATCGTGAACTGTGTTTTAAATGACATTAGTTCTTTAACCCAGTTAAGGATAAGATTAATTTCTTAACTTTGAAAAATCATTAGGTAATGATTTTTGAGAATAAAACTGAATTGGAGTTTTAATGAATCTTTAATTAGATTGAAAAAGAGGATGTGATAATTTAAATTATCAAATTCGAGAAATGATCGAGAATGGAGTACCACCAGTTTTACTCCAGGCGATAGTTAAATCTTTAATTAGATTTGAATGTGAAATGGTAATTGAATTTACCAGTAACAATGTGGTGTTAGATATGAAGTATTACCAGTTTTACTTCATGGGATGGATAGGTTGGGATCGGGAAATTAAACAAATGATTACTTCGGTAAGGTTCGCTAATCCCAACTAGTTTGAAAAACCTTAAAATGGTTTGAATTGATATCCAAAGGAAGATTAAAGAATAAATTTAAAGAATTTATCTTTGATAAAATTAATGGGAACCTTTCCCAAAGTAAAAGAATATTTGAATAAAGGAATTTCTGGATTGGAATGAGGCGTATGTTGTGTTTTTATAGCACTTGTTTATTATATACGTGAGTTATTCAGAAAGACCGGGTTTATCCCATTATAAATAACTGATTCAACGATATGTCAAGGATGAAGACGGTGGTTGAAGATCGGAGGTCTTCACATCGTTTGGATGATAACTATGTCTTGATTGGGCTGTACACCCAAGACAAAGTAATAAGTGGTGATCGTCTAGAAGTACTTGGAGATCGACCGAATATGCGAGGAACTCTCTCCTGTATTGGACATATGGGACGAGGAATAAGATGCCTATGGTTTTGTTCAGACCCAGAACAAACTTGTAAATGGATGTGTGTCTGACATCGGATTTCATTCTGTGTGATTGATAGACATCGGTTGCATAGCATGAATTGCCTGTGCAGCATGTTGAGATGCAAATGATCAAGGCTTCTGTTGAAAAGTAGAGTCTTGTGGTTGATGATCAAAGCACGGCTTTAATATAACATAGCTTTGTGTAGCGTTAATTCGCGAGCCTCACAGCCCGGCATGAACCAGAAATGGGAGAGGACATCAGGGAGGGCATGCGTTTCCTTCTAGCTAGGAGTGGTGTCTGGGTTTTGCACGCCCAGATGTTTTACTTATGTGGATGATGGATAGCAAGGTGCTTCGGTTATTTCGGTCTCTGCGGAGCCGATGGATGGTATGGTCTTTATGCACATCAATTTTACGCCCCATAAAGCGGGGAAATGAAGTGTTCAGGCATTTTAATCCACTCCGTGTGGACTGGCCCTGACGATCCAAGGGACGATGTGCTCTGGCCCTGAGGCTCGGGCTAGACAGTCTCGAAGCGGTAAGGACGATCCCTTGCCTTGGTTCATAGACGGAAATCCAACATCCAATACGTGACAATTGTGGTTTTTTGATTGTAGAGCCTAGTATTGGCGACATGATATATGGTACCCATGCCGTCTAGGATTGATACATTTATATTTGAAGTTGTTTTATACACCATGCACTTATAATAGTATCAAATGATTCATTTTAAACTTACTAAGCATGTTTGGTTATTATAAGGGAAAACCCTATCCTCCGACTTGCGTTGCATTGTGTGATGGGACCTAGGTCTTATAATAGCCTTATTTTTCCAAAAAGCATTGCGCTGTTTTGTTATATGCACTGTTATTCTTGGAAGGAAACCCGTTCCATGTTATACGGCATGGTCCCTTGATATATCTGATTTAAAGTAAATTTTTAAATAACTGTTTTAGTTCTCACACTAGTCACATGACTGATGTGGAGTTTATTGTTTTAACCTAAACTCTGGGTGCCCCTATTTTCCATACGGACAGCTAGTAGTTTTGGTTTTGCAGATTTATATTCATAGGATCCTGGTTTATAGCTGGAATGATATTTGGAAAGCTCTGTATCCGTATATTCCTTTCAGTTGTGTTTTGTATTATCTTTCCACTGCTATGTATTTAAATGTAATTTAAATCTCAGATATTGATCGAATGTATATTATTCCTTCATACTCTGGTGTATTCTTGTATTCTGATGAAATTGTTGTAATAAGCTACGAAATGTTCTTCTGTTTGTGTTCTGATTTGTCATGTTCTCAACTCAATCCGAGCTTTCCTTTAGGGGGGAGGGGGGTTGGGTCGCTTCAATATACTTAGTTAACTTTTATAAAATGGCCTTCTTAATTTTTATAAAATTAGTAAACTTAGTTAATTTTTAATAATAGTTGGTTAATTTTATAATAGTTAGTTAATTTTCATAAGTTTATTTATTTTTTATAAATCTTAGTTAATTTACTACTATTATAAATCTTATTATTATTATTATTGTTGAAGTTTAGTTATGTTTTGTATTTTTATGTATTTTGTTAATTTTTATAAACTAAACTTGTTAATTTTTATAAAAGTTAATTAACCTACTTGATTTGGTTATTCTACAAACATATTTCTTATTACCCTAAATATTCATCATATATTCCTTATTACCCTAAACATGTTACTTTTTAGGACTGTCATACTCATTCAAGTCAATTTTCTAAATATATTTTCCCAGATGCACAGAGATTAACTATAAGCACCACAATAACCTAATGGAATAGCCATGACACATTGTAGTACATGAATGTCATGAACATGTAATGTAACGAATATAATTACTTACAGAAAAATATGCTGAAGCATCGTCATCATCGTCGCCGTTGGAAATGCTCAAGGCATGTCTCATTAACAAAAGGGCCATAAGCTGTACAAGAAAAATCAAGTAATAACTTGACATCGCATACAACCAACCGGTTGATAGAAGGAAAACTAAAAACAACAACAATTTTCGGACATTTGAACCTATTTTCAGATGTCTGACTTGGTTCAAACGTCTGAAAATAGTTTCAGACGTCTGAATGGATTTCAGCCAATGCCTTGAGACCATTTCAAACATCTATTTATTTCATACGTTTGAAATTTATTTCAAACATTTGGAAATATTCTCGTGCAATTCCTGGGCCTGGTTCATAACGTCTGGATAATGTAGGGTCAACTATAAATTACGAAAATCAGAAGATATTGTAACTAAGTTGTAGATCTAATAACTTGCAATACTACCCAAATCATGAATAATGATGCAGATTTGCAGTACTATGACCAAAAACTGACCCAAAGGAAGTAATAGCTATGCAACAAAATAAGTATAACTTAAAGGAAGCAATAACTATATCTGGAGTCATTAACTATACAACTGACATATCTAAAAGGGAAAAAATGATGTAACTGCTTAAATGAAACGAAGATAAAATATTGACATTACCTGGTTCAAGTGGAATAGGAGATATAATTTTAAATGTAGTAGTCACATTGTCTCCCAACATCACCATTTTCACATCTTCGGGCAATACTACTTTTCCAATGATATCAACATTCCTCATGTAAAACTGAGGCATACAATTTGAGAAGAAGGCAATGTGACAACTACCTTCATCTTTGGTAAATACATAAATTTATGCTTTAAATCACTTGTAGGCTTTGAGACTACCGGGCTTGCAGACAACTTGCAAATATTAAATACAGTGAATACACTGTGGAGGTTTTCATAGATCAGATATGAAACTTTTAGAGATTAATGAGATAACATGCCCATCAAACAAATTGATTTAAATCATAGTTACCTGTGATGTAAAAGTTATACCAAGACTTAACTGGACATGGGGGACACAACTCAAAGCCAAAAAAGTCCACTAGCAATCGCCTTTTAAAAGTATAATCCAATTTCTATATGCAATAAATAAAAAAGTTGACCATGGTATAAACTTGGGTCTGAAATGGACCATGGCAGAAGCAGTAAGTTCTTGTTCAATATTCTCAAGACCCTTATTGACTGCTTGTATTTCATCAGCAACTAATTTTAAATGGATCATTTTTGAGTTTCACAGTAAAATTGGCCAGTGGATTGTAACTGCAAAAATACAACACAACAAAACATGTCTTTGATATATGACGAAAACATATGTATTTGACACAGTAATAATTATACTCTAACATGGTAAGAAAGTAAAAGAGTAAAATACATAGAGGCTGCTTCCAAATGAGGCAAGCCTTTATCAATGTCAAGCAGCTCAGTGTATTTGACACAGTAATAACTAGAAAGCCTTGATTTTGACAAAGCTGACTTTGATGAAATTTTATTGCAAAGGTTAAACATAAAATAAAGTACAGATTATGGCAACTCAGTGTATCAAAGGTTGCACATGCATGTCTAAGAGCATAGCTCATGAGATATTCATGTCTAAGAGCATAGCTCATAAGATATATCTCAATAGGAAATCTCAATGAAAAAAATCAGATTTTAAGGAGTTAAATGACATTATCTTGATGATCATCCTTGATTTACTAAATCGGTAAATTGAAAGCAAAAGGTAC
The DNA here is from genome assembly GCA_030737875.1 of Allium sativum. Classification (NCBI taxonomy): domain Eukaryota; kingdom Viridiplantae; phylum Streptophyta; class Magnoliopsida; order Asparagales; family Amaryllidaceae; genus Allium; species Allium sativum. Next base: position 635,068,557 of record CM060918.1, read on the forward strand.
ATTTCATAGTTTTCATATAATAACCATGTGGTTGGCCAACATTAAATTCAAGAGATCCATATTTCAAGATATACAGATTTTAAAATTGATTTTGTTGTTTGAATATTCAAGCGAACCAAATTGCAAAGGTACCCATAGTGATGCCTGTTTGGGTGCAAAGTTCAGCTAAAACAAGTATGCTATAACAATATGTATGAAACTATAACAGCATGTCAACAACATGAATAATGAACATATAAAATATGGACATAGGAACATGAATGATGAGCCTATACATCCGTATATAAACAATATTGTAATACCAAATATGTTGCATTACATGATATCAACAATATTGCAACTTTTTTCCCATTTTTATGAACTAACTTGAGTAAGGAAGATGGGTAAAAACTAGCCTACATATAAGACACCACATGTATTTTCTGATGCTTATCAATGTATCAAGCCGAACTATTTGATTATTGGAAATAACTCAAGTTCATATTGCTTCACAGTTAAAGCAAAATCAACAATGTGGCACTAAACACATGTATTTTCTGGTGTTTAGTGTCAAGTTCATATTTTCAATTCCAACAATGATAGGAATTTAATCAAACTTAAATATATTCAGTGTTGGATATCGACAAACCAACCAAATTTTGGTTGAGTATTCCCTAGTGTAAATAAGAATTGAGTTAGAACCATTGGAAAATTATATATCTACAAATCTACTATATATAGAGTAATACCCAAGAAAGACATTAAAACCAAAGATTTAACTTTCTACATATTTATCAGTTTATTAAAGCAATCTATAACACATTTGATTCTTTTTAGTAAAGTACTGATCCAATTAAGCAGCCAAATAATGCAATCGACAATACAATCGATAAACGTTAGACAAATGAAAAACGATGAAACTCAAAACATGTCATTAAAAGAATCAAAAAGCATACATTTAAGCATAAAGGTTTATATCGTAAAAGGTTATATAATTTTCTATTTAAAAAAAGATTTCATAGGAACTGGAATATTAATGACCAATGGTTTAAAGAAAGTATTAAGTATAATTAACCTAAAATTTTACTATTGATGTGTGTACCAATGATCATTGGATATATGTGATATGAATATATTTGATCCTCAGAAGATAAGAATTCTAAATGGGAAGATATAGGATTGTGTCTTATGCTTCAGTTAAGACCCATAGTTGAAACTGTGCAAGATTCCAACGTGTAAGGCGGAAATTATAGGTAAAAGAAAACTACAAAATTTTTAAGATTATAACCAAAATCTACTCATATTCTGAGTCACGCATTTTATACACTCCGAGGTTGGTTATTAATAACAGCTGATATATCATACTTGTCAGAACGTTCATTCTTTTGGAAATAGCCTTTTAAAATCAAACAATGGAAATTTGAATATTTTTAATCTTACGCATGAACCACATGTGGCTAAAAATCTGACATCTACTAACTAGAAACTTGCAAAATCTATATGATTCCCAAAATCATATGTATAAATAAAATCGACATTCATATGAAATCTCCCATCATAATATACCAACTGTTATACAACGTCATCCATAGTTTTAAGTATATGCTTGGTTGTTACATAAAACTGAATACATGTTAAACAAGCATACCCAAACGTCTTTTACTTACCGGAGACCATTGTTTTAATGATCGTACAGACCATTGTTTTATAACTCAATTCTTATTTATACTACATAAACGAAAAAATGTGTTAATACCTTCAATTCAACTAAGCTTTAGAACAATGTGCCAATAGCTCTCAACATATGATCAAATAACAATGCACCAACAGTTCTCATCATACGATTCTGCATAAAATTAAATTAATATTAAACACTACGTTAGCCACATATAATTTGGAGGCCAAGAAAAAGTTAGGAATAACTTCACATTGCTTGAAATAATTCTAACAATATAATTAAAAAAAGATAAGACTAATAAAATGAAATATTACTTGGTGCCCTGTATAAGACCTTTTAGGATTTGTATCTACATGTTCCAATCCAAGGTATCATTCCTAAGCTCCATACATATCTCTTCTCTAAATGATTATAAAAAGGAAAGAAAGAACAATCAGCAGTAACTTACAGAAAATAGTAACCTGTAAAACCACTGGAAGACGTAAATAAAAGTAACTAACCTGAAATCGGCTTGAGACGATATCTGTATCATGAAGATATCCAGGACAACCAAAAGAAAGAAATGCAAACTTCCAATAAAAATTAAATCACAAATTACCAAGGAGATAATAGTAAGTTCTTAATGCGTTTGTTATTTTACAATGCAAACAAATTTCATGTTAGTTGTTGCTCTCCGTTAACTGTATAAATAAAATAAAAAAAGAATTTGATCTGAGCTTACTTACCCACTGATAAGTAAGTCAAGAAACGGGGCTGCTCCAATTAGTGCTCCTTAATATTCACACCCTCCCAAATTAGAATTTTTACCCATCGTTGACGTTAGACTCTACTCCTTCCATCGTCGCAAGCATCTTTGACTTTAGATCTCCACCATTAGGTGTGAAGAATACCCAAGTGGTCTCCATTTTCTCTCAGACCTTCCGTTGAAACCATTAGGTGCGATGATAATTTTAAAATCATTAAACCTTACATGAAGAAGAGTTAGTAAATCAACTACGGCGATGATGACTACTAGCTACTTGCTATTGGCAATAACTACTAGTGTTAGATCCAAAAATGGTTCTAACACCCAAACTATTGATAATTCTAAATGAGATGAAATAAAAACGAAGAGAAACACATGATTTATAGTGGTTCATCGTTAAAGATCCTACGTCCACTTTGAATTTATTTGATTGATGATGGGAGTAACAAGATGTGAGATCTTCATCAGCAAGTCTTCATATGTAAATATACAGCAAGTTGATCCTTATTTTTATATTTTCTGATTGCATGTGGCTAAGTCAGCATATCTGTAAAAGTAAAAAAATAATACCCAAGTAATATTTATTTATATACAAAAGATAAGATATAAGAGTATAAAATAAACACATTTCTATATTAATCAAGTACAAATACAATGATTGTTTTCACTCAATCTCACTTTTATAATGAATAATTTCACTCAACACTCGTTGAAATGTTCTTCAAAGATTGATGATGATCTGATTAATATGATGCAATTCAGATATAGCAGGTGTTTGAGTCAAGAACTTGCCAAAAGATCCTCACAAATGATGCTTGGTGGTGTATTTATAGGCGGAAAATATCTCTGGAATGGCTTCGGTTCGGATGTACGTGGCTTTTATCCCTTGAAAGTCGGGGTCGGAGATCTTATGATGATGACAGGCATGATGAACATGGGTGATCATGGGAAAATGGGGCTCCTAACTCCTCCGCATTTGGAGGAGGTCGTGCTTTCCAGATACAGTGCCCTGGTTCGGATCGGAGAAGTCTTGAGGGTTCGGATCGGAAGGCGCCGATCCAATCCGCATGTGTTGTCCGCTCTTCATTTCCTGAATTGCTCACTTCAAAGGGGAAGAGTCCAGATAGGGAAGGTACCCGAACCGATCCGATTGGCTATTAAATACTCTTTGCTCATACTTATTCGATGAGTAATTCCCTTAGCTTTGTGTAGCCCGATTATGAGGTGGGCTAATATTTTGCCCCCTCGAAGTACATTTTTATTGGAGATGAAATGTGCTTCGAAATGGTTTGCCAATTTATTCCTGGATCAAAGTCACTGAATAGTTGCTTCCATTCATGTAACGACATGGATTTTGCCCGGACCTAATCGATCGCTAAATCGACTAAGACCATTCGAATCCCTCATACGCTAACTCTGGGCATACAACACATCAGAACAAATAATAGAAGACTTTTATTACATCATAATAATGCAACATCAGAGTACAGAATATCAGAGTACATCGAATATAATACAATGAAATATTAATTTACAACAAAATTTAATACAACGCAGCAAAAGACTATCAATGCTCTGGACACAGCTTTAAGCTTCAATCCAGAATCCTGCTCAATAAATAAATATCTGCTAAACAAATCACTCGACCGCCCGTGTGGAAAATAAGGGCACCCGAGTTTGCAAGTGAAACAAATTACGAGTCAGTCATGGGACTGGTATGAGAAATCTTACTTAACATATTTAATAATAAGGCTGATCACAGGACCATGCCGCTAACGCGGAGGTTTACTCTATTGGATTGCCAGTATATAAGTAACAACCATAAATAAACTTATGGATCTACAATGCATCATACAACATGCAAAATTTTCCAATCTACCCATTTAGGCTTAATCCCTAAAATTAGATTTCAAAATCCAGTTCTCTTTACATAAATTATTTCTTTGGACTTTATTTCCCGATTTCTTTTATTTCAAATCATTTGAGATACATATCTAGCTTTTATAATAAATTAGATTTCACTTCGGGATCTCAAAAACAAAACATTTGGAAATATGAATTCCAAAACGTAATAGTGTATACAAACAAGTATGCAACCAAATATCGGTCATGTTCCCTCAGATAAGGCTGTGCGCGCCTTAACCAATATACATCGGTCATGTTCCCTCAGATACGGCTGTGCGCTCCTTAACCAATACACACACACACACACACACACACACACACACACACATATATATATATATATATATATATATATATATATATATATGCACCTAACGGCTACACTAACGATGCACCATCCCACCTATGGGGAAAACATACATTGTCCTCTACTTTTAGTCACTCTCGGGTCAGCCGATCTCTAGCCACATGCTTGCTAAATCATTTTATATCCCGAAGTAGGGAAAATCATTTCACAACATAATAATCACAAGTACTTTCAAATCTTTACAGATTTCCACTTCCAAAACATTTCGAAATTATCGGGTACAGCCCTCGAAATCCTTTCTGTTTTATAAAACATTTTATAAAACGTCCCCTGTCCAAAATCGGAAATACTATTCCTTTGACTTAGGAAATCTCATTTCGAAATCATTTATTAAATTTTGAAATAAACAACCTCGCTAAACACCTTATAGTCAAAACGTGAAGTGTTTCACAAGGTGTTAGCACATAGATATTTTTACCCAACCCAATGCTAAATTTAAAAGCATATTTTGCTCATAAACTTGTCGAGCATAATTCAAACTGTCAATCCATCACAATCAATCTCAACAACCAAGTGTATTTCGTTCAATCACATTTAATGTTACAATAAAAGAGTAATTCATTGTCTATGCATTTTCTACATTTCATATGCATACAATAAAAAGAATATTTTATTTTCTATACAATTTCTACATTTCATATGCATACAATAAAAAGAATATTTTATTGTCTATACAATTTCTACATTTCATATGCATTCAATAAAAAGAATATTTTATTGTCTACATATTTTATGTTTAACAAGATAAATAAAAAGAGAAGAATTTTTATTTTCATGTCACTTTCTATGTTGCTAATGACAAATAGAAAAGAAGATTTTATTGTCATGTCATTTTCTATGTAGCTAATGACAAATAAAAAGAAGATTTTATTGTCATGTCATTTTCAATGTTGCTAATGACAAATAAAAAGAATATTTTATTATCATGTCATTTTTTATGTTCTAATGACAAATAAAAAGAAGATTTTATTTTCACATCATTTTCTATGTTCTCTAATGAAAAAGTAAAAAGAGAATTTATTGTCATAACATTTCTATATTTTTAATGACAAAATGAAAAAAAAAAATTGTCTACATAACATGTTCTATGTTTCTAATGACTAATAAAAAGATAATTTTGTCTATTTTACATGTTCTATAATTCTAATGACAAAATAAAAAGAGAATTTTGTCTACATAACATATTCTATAATTCTAATGACAAAATAAAAAGATAATTTTGTCTACATAACATGTTCTATAATTCTAATGACAAAATAAAAAGAGAATTTTGTCTACATGACATGTTCTATAATTCTAATGACAAAATAAAAAGAGAATTTTGTCTACATAATATGTTCTATAATTCTAATGACAAAATAAAAAGAGAATTTTGTCTACATGACATGTTCTATCATTCTAATGACAAAATAAAAAGAGAATTTTGTCTATATGACATGTTCTATATTTCTAATGACAAAATAAAAAGAGAATTTTGTCTACATGATTTCTGCATTGTATATGACAAATAAAAAAGAGAATTTTGTTTGTCTACATGTTTCATATTACCTATGTATAAATAAAAACAATTTTTGTTTGTATAACAACTTCTATATTTAGCATGACAAATAAAAAGGAATATTTTCATTTGCATGCAATTTCAAACTTCAAAATGACAAGTAAAAAGAAATATTTTTATTTGTATACAATTTCTAATTTCAACATGACAAATAGAAAGAAATATTTTTTTTTGCGTATAATTCTATTTTTAACACGACAAATAAGAATGAATATTTATTTGTACACAATTTTCCACTTTAACATGACAAATAAAAATGAATATTTATTTGTACACAATTTTCTACTTTAACATGACAAATAAAAATGAATATTTATTTGTCCTTAATTTTTCTACTTTAACATGAAAAATAAAATGAATATTTATTTGTACACAATTTTCTACTTTAAAATGACAAATAAAAATGAATATTTATTTGTACATAATTTTCTACTTTAACATGACAAATAAAAATGAATATTTTATTTTGTATACAATTTCAATGTTTAACATGACAAATAAGAAAGACTACTTTAATTTGTATACAATTTCAATGTTTAACATGACAAGTAAAAATTACTATTTTAATTTGTATACAATTTCAATGTTTAACATGACAAATAAAAATGACTATTTTATTTTGTATACAATTTCAATGTTTAACATGACAAATAAAAATGTCATATTTATTTGCATACAAATCTATTTTTAACATAACAAATAATAATGATATTTTTGTTTGTTTACAACTCTAATATCAACATAACAAATAAAAATGTTTTTTTGTTTGTTCACAATTTAGTGTATCTTGGACGCTTTACATTTATTTTATTCGATAACTGGATTGCAAATAAATCTCAATAAGTCTCATATTCTTATTGGTGGGATATCTTCTACTAGGAAGTCTGTTTTGATAGCAAAATCTGGGTTAAAAGAAATGCCTTTGAATTCCTTTTATTTGGGTTTGCCAATAATCAGTTCTTGCATAACCAAAATTCAATGCCTTCCATTATTCGAAAAGATTATAAGGAGATTACAGCAGTGGCCTTCATGTTCTCTATCACAAGCTGGTAGGTTAACAATAGCGCAATCTATTGCTATTGCTTTTACCACATATTGGACAAGACATTCTGTTCTGCCTATCAAACTAATTAATATGATAATTGGAGCTCTTAATAAATTTCGATGGCATGGTGACCCTTTTTCAAAGAAAATAATACCTATTTCTTTTCACAAATTGTTTGAGGACAAAATGTATGGTGGTCTGGGAATTACAGATTTATAGCTTTGGAATAAGGCAACTACTTCGGCTTATATTGAGAAACTATATGCTTCTGATAATTATTTATGGTCAGAATGGGTCAAGTCTAATTTGATTGGTAACAAGCATTTTTGGACAATGAAGATTCCTACGAACTGTAGCTGGAGCTGGAGGAACATTCTCAAGCTTAGGAGTACTTTCTTGCCATTTGTTCAATCTAATTACAAGCATAATAAGAAGTTGTCCTTTTGGCATGATCCTTGGGCGAATTCAGGAGTGATTTTAAGTTCTATAGTAGAATACAATTTGAGGAGATTGTCTGGTATTCCAGAGAATGCGTATATTGAAGATTATATTCATGATGGTATGGTAATTCTTCCTTATTCCAGTTCTGCTACACTTATGACTTTATGGTCTGATTTATCTAGGAATTTTAAGGTTCATGATGACTGCAGTTTATTGTAGAGGGGTAAATCTCATTCAATAAAACATGTATATTCTGTAATGCAAGGTGATAGGCAATCTTTTCCTTAGGCTAAAAGAATTTGTATGATGGATACATCAGCTAAGGAAAACTTGCTTTTATGGAAAGTTATGGCAAATGCCATCAATACAAAAGATAAGTTGCACAGGATTGTTATTGTTTTTGACGATACTTGTTACTTTTGCAAGGCGGCAGTAGAATCAAATGTACATTTGTTCTTTGAATGCTGTTTTTCTTTTCAAATTTGGATAAGAATTTTGGCAACTGGTTGCTTTTATAAGCCTTCATCTAATAGCAGAATTGAATGGTTCAACCTGTACAAAGCAACACGCTGGAAAAACAAGAGATCGAAGGTGCTTTTGGTTATTTTGAAGAAGTTTGTTTATGAAATTTGGGCAGAAAGAAACCGTAGAGCTATTCGGTATGGAAGTTTGAATGCAAATCAGATTTTTAGCAGTATTCACGGGAAGATTTTGAAGAGTATTGTAACAACCCGTATTTTCAATAACCTGTAATAATGTAAATCGAGGCTGAATTTAATTCTAAAATCTGAATCAAGGGAAACGGGCTATGCCATTGCGTTCGTCTCGGAAAAATACACGAAATAGAGTCTGAGTTTTCGAAAATCGGAGTCCGTATGACCCGATTAAGGCCCAACGAAGTTTTCAGAAAATTTCAAAGTAAAAACAGATTTCAAATTCAAGTTTGAATTTGGAAAATTAGGTCAGATTGGGCTAGGCGGGAAAATTCCCGCCAGAGCACCCAAGTCGACAGCCCTGTCGACTTGGGAGTCGACTTGGTTGGACCCAAGTCGACAGCCCTGTCGACTTGGCTGTCGACTTGGTCCAGCCGGGCAGTTTTGCCTGGTGCACCATTTTGGGTTTGTGTTGAGTTTGGGGGCCAGATTCGGTTTTGAGGGCTGAGATTAGAACTAGGGTTTAATTCTAAGGTTGAAACTAATCCTAATCTCTATAAATAAGGCCCTAACCTAACCCTAAATCATCATTATTCATTCATACAACTAAACTATGGCAAAATCATTCCTCTCATGGCCTCCACTCTCTTCATCAAATTCCTAAGTCATTTCTATGAGAGATTTTCCATGCATACAAGTGTTTTCAAGCTTGTATGAGTGTCATTAGCTTGCATTCAAGTCAAGTTTCCATATTTACAACATAAAGCAAGGGTTTTGATCACTTTGGCTCAAGGGTTTTTGTGAAGACCCGCAACTTCCCCGTAAAGGAAAGCGTCGGATAGTTCGAGAACAAACCACAACAGAACGCATATAAAAGAACGTTTCATTGTATATTACAACAATGCATCAGATTACAAGAATATACAGAGTATTAATGAATAAATATTACACAGAAATATCAGAGATTTAAATTACATTTAAATACATAGCAGCGGAAAATAATACAATACACAACTAGAAGAGATATACGGATACAAAGCTTTCCGGATATCGTTCCAGCTGTAAACCAGGATCCTGTGAATATAAATCTGCAAAACCAAAACTACTAGCTGCCCGTGTCAAAATAGGGGCACCCAGAGTTTAGGTTAAAACAATAAACTCCAGGTCAGTCATGTGACTGGTGTGAGAACTAAAACAGTTAATCTTTATTTTAAAGTTAGGTAAATCAAGGGACCACGCCGTATAATACGGAACGGGTTTCCTCCCAAGAATACCAGTGCATAAAACAAACAGCGCAATGCTAAATAAAGAAAAATGAAGCTGTTATAAGACCCAGGTCCTATCACACAATGCAACGCAAGCCGGGGGATAGGGTTTTCCCTTATAACAGCCAAAGAATGCTTGATACGTTTAAAACAAATCATTTGATACTATTATAAGTGTATAGTGTATAAAACATTTCAAATCATAAGTATCAATCATAGGCGGCATGAACGGCCCATAACACTATGTCGCCATATATAAGTTTACAATCAAAACCGCAAGACTTCGTATTGGAAGTTGGGTTATCATTTATGGTATGAACCGAGGCTAGGGGCAAGATCCTCAATGATTCGAGACTGCCTAGCCCGAGTCTCAGGCAAGCGCGCAGGCAAGCCTTGGAGCGACAGGGCCGGTCCACCGATGTGGATTATTATACCTGAGCACTACGTTTCGCCGCCCTTTGGGGCGTAAGCGAGCCAACTAAATGACTCCATCGGTTCGAGAACGACCGATCAATCCGAGGCGCCTCGCAACAGCAACAACAACATAAGTCAAACTCGTCAGGGCGTGTAAAACCACTGACGCCACTTTTAGCTAGGAGGAAACGTAGGCCCTCCCTGAGGTCCGTCTCCCGTTTTTGATTCATACCGGGTGTGATACTCGCGAATCAACGTTACACAAAGCTACGCCACGAAGGCCGTGCTTCGATCATCAACCACAAGACTTTGCTTTTCAACAGAAGCCTTGATCATTTGCCACTTAAGCATGCCACACAGGCAATTCACTCCATGCGATTGATATCCATCAATATATAACCCCTGAGCTCGTACGTCTCAGAGAAGGGCGTTAAGCAAGAGAATAAATTCTCCGCCGCCAAACAGATATATATTAAATAGAGATCGATCACACGGACTAAAATCCAATGTCAGACACACAGTCCATTTACAAGTCCGTCCTGGGTCTGAACGAAACCGGAGGCACCTAGTACCCCGCATATCCATCGATCTCCAAGTACGTCTGGACGATCACCAACTGTTTCCATCTTCTTGGGTGTACAGCCCAATCAAGATCATCAGTTATCACCCAAACGACGTGAAGACCTCCGGTCTTCGACCATCGTCTTCATCTTCGACTTATCGTCGTATCAGTTATTCAGAATGGGATAAACCCGGCCTTTCCGAATAACTCGCGTATATATTATAAAAGTGTTACACAAACACAACATACGCCTCATTCCAATTCATTAGTCACTAACTGTAAATTAATCAAGAGAATAATTTCCCAAATATTAACCCCGAAGGCCGAAACCAACATCAGATTAATATCCAGAAAACCATTCTGCTTGGCTAACCGACAGTTAGTTTCTAAATTTCACATTCATAGAGAAAGATTCCCATTAATTTTATCAAAGATAAATTCCTTGAATTTATTCTTTAATCCATTTTTGAATATCAATTCAAACTAGTCGGGATTAGCGAACCTTACCGAAGTAATCATTTGTTTTAATTTCCCAATCCCAACCTATTCATCCCATGAAGTAAAACTGGTAATACTTCATATCTAACACCACAGTGTTATCGGTAAATTCAATTACCATTTCACGTTCAAATCTAATTAAAGATTTAACTATCGCCTGGAGCAAAACTGGTGATACTCCATTTTCGATCTTTTCAATCTAATTAAAGATTCATTAAAACTCCACTCAGTTTTAATCGTTAACTGGGTTAAAGAATCAGTGTCATTTAAAACACGGTTCACGATAAACCCAAAATCACATTCATTAATTATCGGGTTAAAGAACAAATGTTATTTAAAACACTGTTCACGATAAACCCAAAAATCAATATCAATTCAATTCCAATTAAATATTATTTAATTGGTACACTTCATTAAATCTAAATAAAAAGATTTAATCTTTTCTCAACTGGGTTCAAGAACAGTGTTAGTGAAGACACCATTCACGACAAACCCAAATCCCATTTGATATTCAATATAAGGCTCTGAATAGAAAATATATCGGCTTATATTCAATATCAAATTCTACGATTAATAAATGTCGTATTGGAAATAACGATATAAATATATATCTTTCAAATTTCCGTAACAACATCCGTATAATCACAAATTCCAACATCGAAATATTCCGAAGACAATTTCGATTCAAATCCACTCCAATGCAATCATTGGAAATTTTGGTTATTTTCAAAACCCTTTTCAAATTCAATTTATTTATTTAAAAATAAATAGAATTATAATTCTAGTTCAAAACTAGTTCATTTCGATAAAAATCTATTTTTATCTTTTCAAACATGGAGTTTTTCATCCTAATTCTTTCTAAATCATTTCTTATGATTTTACACAAATTATTACTATTTTTAATAATTTTATCAAGGCCCGTACAGTCGATTTCCATCAATGGCCATCGAACTGCACTTACAGCGACCTTTTTCGAATTTGATTTGGACATAATTCCAAATCCAACCGTTAGATTTCAAATTTCTAATTTTCATTAGAAAGCTCTTTTCGATACGAACCCAACGGTTCCGGTTTTAGGAGAATCCGACGGTCGGATCTCCCGTAATGTCCGTTCGAAATAAATGGTCGAAATTCGCGAACTGCCGCGACGCGGCGCGTTCTATTCAGGCCATTATATTATATATAATATATATAATATATATTTCGTCGATTTCTATTTAAAACGAATTATATAAATAGTTTTAAATTCGTTTCAAAAGCAATTTCAATTCAAATCAAAATTGAATTCTTCTCTATAAATTCGTTTTAAAATTCATTTCTATTCAATTCAAATTTCAATTCCATTTGAATTCATTTCAATTTGCTTTCAATTCAATTTGAAATCGTTTTCAATTCATTTCGAAATCGTTTTCAATTCAACTCATTTCGAAATCGTTTTCAATTCAATTCATTTCGAAATCGTTTTCAATTCAATTCATTTCGAAATCGTTTTCAATTCATTTCATTTCGAAATCGTTTTCAATTCATTTCATTTCGAAATCGTTTTCAATTCATTTCATTTCGAAATCGTTTTCAATTCATTTCATTTCGAAATCGTTTTCAATTCATTTCATTTCGAAATCGTTTTCAATTCATTTCATTTCGAAATCATTTTCAATTCATTTCATTTCGAAATCGTTTTCAAATCGATATAAATATCGTTCACGTCAAAATGGCGTCAATCTAATCAACACGGCTTCATATATTCCTTTATTTTCAAATATTCTATTTCAAATATTTCTTTTCCCAAAATAGTTGTTATTATCAAAATATTCTTTATTTTCACGATTGGAATGAGGCCCAATCAATTACCATATAAAATTAATTATATGGATTTTCATATTCACTTTAAAAATTATATTTTTATCGATAAAACATTTTATTTCAACTTATGAATTTCTATTCAATTCATTTACACAATAAAATGATATTTTTATTTTCTAACATATTTTAGAAAATTTCGGCGGCATAACGGCACGATACTAGAAACGGGACAAGGCCTAGCCTTATCCCCGGTCTAGTGAAGGCTCACGCCATTCACACATCAATCATATCAATTTCAATTTCACCAAAACAATTTAATCCAAATCAAATAATCTAACCAACTACACAACCAATCAAACAAGTCCATGGTCTGTGGACGGGTGTCGGGTGCTTCTAATAAGCACCGTCTGCATCCTAGTATATATATATATAACTAAAAAAAAGAATTTGAAAGGTGAGAAATTCTCACCTATAGCTATCCTAGCTCCACGGCACTTCACTGATAGAAAACTTCATCGCTATCGCATCTTCGTCATCTTCGTCGTCCGCTTTTACTACCTATGTAAAAATCGAATTTTGACTTCGTTATTCAATATATAAAAATCCTATTTTTAACTCGAAGTTCAATATATAAAAATCCTATTTTTAACTCGAAGTTCAATGTATAAAAATCCTATTTTTAACTCGAAGTTCAATATATAAAAATCCTATTTTTAACTCGAAGTTCAATATATAAAAATCCTATTTTTAACTCGAAGTTCAATATATAAAAATCCTATTTTTCTATCGAAGTTCAATATATAAAAATTCTATTTTCATCCTATGCTATTTATAAATAAAAATCATATTTTTATTTCTATACTATCTGCATAAAAATCTCATTTTTCTGTTTTCAAAAATCGTATCTTTATATTCTCAAAACATAGCATATTATATTTTGTTAAACAAAGTATATGTATATTTTTCTAAACTGATTTTTAAACTTTATATTTTTTTTTTCCCAAACTGATTTTTAAACTATTGTTAAATTTTATATTTTCAAAACTGATTTTTAAACTACTGTTAAATTTTATATTTTCAAAACTGATTTCTAAACTACTGTTAAATTTTATATTTTCAAATTAATAAAAAAAACTGAAGTTTAAAAACCTTATTATTGAAAAATAATATAAGAAATGCTCACTGGCTTCAGACTGGACGTCGAACTAAGCTTCCGCCCTAGGGTTGATCAAAGCTGCCGCTATAGCCACCTTCGCCGGGATCGGAGGCCACCCCATCGTCGCTCTCCCCCGTCGCCTACCCACTCCAGGTGCACCGCCCCTCTCAAAGCCACCACCCGCTCCAGAATCCAGCTCGACGCCAGTGGTTCCGCGCCCAAAAATCACCCCGTTCATCTCATTAAAACTGATCACCGCCGCATCTTTTTGAAGAGGTAGAAACCCTCTTTGATTTCGCTTTGGGACTCGTTGATTATTTCTTCGAATTTTGGGAGAGATCGGCGAATTCTTTTTAGAACGATTTGGTTCGTTCGTGAGGGTGGAGGCGGCTCTGAAGGAATGAGAGAGGCCTTAGGTTTTAAAGAAATTATTTTATATTTTAATATTATTTAAATTCTTTTAATTTGAAAAATAGTTGCTCGTTGATACTAACCCCAATCCGAGCCCAACAACTGTCGCCCCTAGCTAAATACCCCCATTCCGAACGCAATGGGATATGTATCTCAAGCTGATTCGATCACTCTGATCAGTTTCCGTTGAATTTACTTTTAAATCACTATATTGTATTTTAAACGTACATTTCAAATTACCGGGGTCACATACTAACTAGAAAAATTCCAGAAAAATATTTTCTAGCTTCGTATTGACGATACGGTCCTAACAAAACTAGTTTCGTCAAATTCTGAGACCGTTAGAAAAATGGCCATTTTCCAGTCGATTTAAAATCAACTGAAACTGGTCAAATGCGTTTTCCTTTGCCACGCTCACATATTGATTCGAAAAATTATGAAATTTGGAATCTAGCAATAACTTAACATCACGGACCCAACAAAAGTGGTTTCGTCGAAATCCGAGGTCATTTGCAAAATGTCCACTTTTAAGGGCCTTATATATATAAAAATATATATAAATTCCACAGCGACTATTTCTAATTTTAAACTGGACATATCTTATCATTTCTAAAATGAAATCTCAGTTTGTTAACTTCTTTACAAAGATATAGTTATACAGATTCAAATATTTCTTGTTTCGTTCAATTCTGACTTATATTGAATTCTGTATATTCATTTGAAATTAGAAATCGAATTTTCGAACTACCGCGCCATTTTCAATTCCTTTTATAATTATATATAATTATTATATATTCTAACGACGACGTATATAATATATACGTTCAAATTATATTCAAAATAAATTTCTCGTCGATATTATTTAAAATAATCTATTTTAAATATTCAAATTCAGCTAAAATTGCCAAAATAAAAATTTTAAACTGGCCCAGATTTTCGGGTTGTTACAGTTTTTCTATTAGAGCATGCATTTTGGGTCTATTTGATTGCATAAGGGCTTTGTCATATTTTTATGTCTTCATAAGCATTGTAAGCCCTATTCTACTTTCATATTTAAACTCTAAAGTTAAATGAATGATGCAAGTTTGCCATGTTATGATATGCAAGTTTATCATGTTATGTTATGCAAGTATGCCATGTTATGATATGCAAGTTTACCATGTTATGCTATGCAAGTTTGCCATGTTATGATATGCAAGTTTACCATGTTATGCTATGCAAGTTTACCATGTTATGCTATGCAAGTTTGCCATGTTGAGATATGCAAGTTTATCATGTTATGTTATGCAAGTTTGATATGCAAGTTTGTCATATGATATGCAAGTTAAGTTATGCAAGTTTGGGTTGATCATTTTGTTCATGTTATCATGTTATGCAAGCTTATCTTGGGTTTATGAGCTTAAAGCTTCAAGCTTTATGCTAAAGGTTGCATTTTGGCAACATGAAAGTTATCATATCTCTTATGATAACTTGCATGTGAGGCTAAATGCGAACTTATGGCCATTTCTACATGTCATTTATCACCATGTATCACCAATATGCTAAGTTTGGTTTTATGCATGCTTTTGAGGCCTAAAAATGTAATATGCAAGTATATGAACATATGTACATTTCATATGCCACCATGTTAAACTTGTGGCTTCAACACCTTTATGTCATGATTATGCCAAGTTCCCTCTTTCTATCCTTTATGCGCTATTGCGATATGTAAGCGATGGGATTGCGTTTGGGGTTGGGTAAACTTAAAAGACATAAAAAACATAAGCTTGGGAATTTACCTATTAAGTTAGGTCTACCCTTTGGGAATTTACCTATTAAGTTAGGTCTACCCAAATGTTTGAAAACTTGTAAAATGTTTTGGAAACATGATGGACATGACACTTAGAAAATATAAGTGTGACCAACTCGAGGTTGGGTTGAGTTTGTAGCGTAAACCTACCCGGAACCGACCGGCTTAACTAGTTGCTACAAACAATAGGACCCAATGTGAGAAATTGGTCATGTTGTACCTTGAACCCGAGGTTAGACCAAGTTGTGGTGTAAAGCTACCCGGAACCGACCGGCTTAACTAGTAACCGCAACAAAGTCTAATGTGAGAGGTTAAGGCACATTAATTAACTAATGCCTCATGATTAGGGTTAAGTCATGGTCCACTTAATACTTAGCCAATTTGGGCTTGGTAGATTAATCAGGGTTAAGTCGTGAACTCATCGTTACACTTAACCAAGTTAATCCATGATTAGCAAGAGGGTTAAACCGTACTTAACGCACTAGAAAAATCCTAGCAATGGGGGTCCACTCCAGCAGTAATCCCAAGTTTGTATCATTATGACCCTAGGGACTAGGCTAGGGTGGGGGCACGATTACTGGACTGGAGGTAAGTGACCAAAAACGACGGCAGAGTGGTACGCCGGTGTAGTTCCGGGCGGACTATGGTCGTGCACATAGTCCGAAGCCGGGGAAAACATGCACGGGTACCAGTAGATCGAGACTGTGCACTCATGTTTATGGTGTCCAGGGGTTGACACCCTAGGGCTTGATACACCCGACGGGAGACCCTGCACAGTCTGACTACAATTATGTTTGGGCCGTATTGACACCAACACGTGACGAGTTAGGCTTAGGGAGACGATCGACTAGACCGTTTGGTTGGACCTCGTGTTAGGGTCACTTCATGTTATTGGACCTCGTGTTAGGGTCACTTCATGTTATTGGACCTCGTGTTAGGGTCACTTCATGTTATTGGACCTCGTGTTAGGGTCACTTCATGTTATTGGACCTCGTGTTAGGGTCACTTCATGTTATTGGACCTCGTGTTAGGGTCACTTCATGTTATTGGACCTCGTGTTAGGGTCACTTCATGTTATTGGGCCAAAGCTTGGGCCAAGGGATCAATACTTGTTTATTCAAGTCATGTTAGCTTGCTAGTAAACCTGTGGTGCAAAACCCTTAAACCTGATTATGCGATGACACCTTTATCTACCTTGTTAGTTAATCATCATGCTAGTGTGTTGTTATCCTTATGTTCATCCCAGCTTTCATCATGCCAGTTAACTTTATCAGTTTACATTGATTGTAGTAGGGCTTACTCAGTCTTTTTGACTGACCTGTTTTCCTTTCGCCTCTTTTCTTCCGTTCCCCCCCCCCAGGTTCTCAGGGAGGGAATATTGGAGCTTAGCTTGGATTTCTGATCGCTTGCTTGTGGGATTTTAGCTCATGTACGGTCTTGACATGAAGCTAGCTATGGTTATCACTTATTTTGGGGATAGTACTTATGTATTTCAGTTTTTCAGTGATGTTGTTTTTATCTAGACTTGTGTATTTGGAAAGTTGACATTATGTTGTACCAGACTTGTTTTGAAATAGTTTGAAATCTTCCGCTGTTTTACTTATCTTATTTACTCTGTTTACATATGTACATATGTTCTTGTTCTGCCTTGATATGTCATTATGCATGTTTACCTGATTCAAACGCCCCTCCAAAGTCAGAGTGCTTGCAAGAGTCACCCTGGCGGAGGTGGGGTGTTACATTTGGTATCAGAGCCAGGTTTACGAGAAGGAACCAAAAGGTTTTTAAAACTTTTGGAATACTATTTTCAAAACCAAGTATAGAGTATTTTCCAAAGAAAAGTCTAGTTTATTTTAAAGGCTATTCCCCAAAAAGCCATTAGCAAAATTCCTTCGTTTTTCTCCATTCTGAATCTGTCTTTCTCTTCGTTTTCAGTATGGCCGATAGCTTTGCCATTCCGGAGGGAGTATACGTACCTGTTTGGTATAGGAGACTTTTGGAGGCTAGGGCGACCGAAGCCGGCCCCGCAGATGTTCCTCCTCCTCCTCCTCCGGTAGTTAATGTAACACCCCACACCCGCTATAGTCACTCACTAAGGGAATGCCATAGCATCGGTGGAGTATTTTTAGTGAGTATAGAACAGTAAAATTACAACAAGACAGATATAATGTAATACTTGAAAATTTCAAAACATCATCTCATAGCAGCGGAAAGTAAAACATGTTTGGTTACATCATAAAACCATAACAAGAGTCAAGTACAAAATATCCATCCTGAATAAAATAAGTACATAATCCCACTACTCATAACAAATAGCCATAACAGAAAAGATAAGATAAGCTGAGCTCTACATCTACGGTCCAAGCTCCAAGAGATAGATAAAGCAAACTGATCAAAGCCCACTAGCACTAGGCCCAACCTGAGGACCTGAAGGAAAAAGATAAAAACAACGGGGGTCAGACATAAGCCTGAGTGAACCCTATCTCCTTAATAATACAATTATTAAAGTAATTAGGGTATGATATGAACTCGGTATGGTATCTTTGGGGATAATGACTACACTAAGTTGCCCACGAACACAGGACGAACTAAGATAACCGTAAAGACGCATCTACCCACCCAAGGATAATTACTAACTGCACCACACCAGTCATTCCTACTTAAAGGTTGATCCCTTCTAAGGACTTAGAAAATTTCCCCAGTAGTCTCGTGTACCCCTAGCCACTACATAGGTGCCGTCTGCCCCTATCTCCACTAGGTGTACTTAGTAATTCTTACCCAGTAGTTTCGTGTACCCCTACATAGGTGCCGTCTGCCACTATCTTTATTAGGTGTACCCACTACTCCCCATCGATCGGCTCCCTACCGTAGATACCCGTGCTGGTCCCACAGTGGGGTGTATCACTCCCCTAAAGTGGCTACCCAATACTATCAACGGTGCACGGCTTTATATCTACACGATGCAACAACGGCTTATCTACCAGCCCGGGCCCACACACGCATATGAAACCCGTTGGACTTGCGTTGCCACCGCTAACCCGTTTTGGCCTCTTATAATCAAGCCCAATATGCGTGTCCCGTCACTCGACATGGGTCGAGCCCACAAAGATACGTTTGGGATATTGGTTGAAATGGGCCCCCACAAGCTACCCACCTAAGCTTGTCATATATCTAGTGTATCCCACTTAACCCTTTAATCATGTTTAATTACATGTTTCCACTTGGTTAAGTATTCTAATCGTATTTTCTATTGCCACCCAAGGCAACCCACTAGATTCCACATGCCACCCAAGGCAACCACAAAATTTCCACATGCCACCCAAGGCACCCACTTAACCCCTCATGTCCCACTACATGCTAATATGGTTAAGTGTTTCTTAAT
Source organism: Allium sativum (assembly GCA_030737875.1). Classification (NCBI taxonomy): domain Eukaryota; kingdom Viridiplantae; phylum Streptophyta; class Magnoliopsida; order Asparagales; family Amaryllidaceae; genus Allium; species Allium sativum. Next base: position 635,088,208 of record CM060918.1, read on the forward strand.
TAATTAAGACCGTGATCTCCCATAAAGACCTCCCACATTAGACTGGCTGTTATGACCGCCTGGTTAAGCCGGTAGAGTCCGGGCAGTCTTACGTCATAACAGAGCCTAACCTCGTGTCTTTACTTTAATCACGTATTTAATTTATGGCTAAGACCTCTCACATTGGGCTGACATTTGTAGCAACTGGTTAAGCCGGTCGGGTCCGGGCAGTTTTACACTACAAATGAGTCCAACCTCGTGTCTTAGTCGATTAATTACACCTAATTAATCACCCCCATATTAATTATCCCTAATTAATATCAAGTTTTCCATAACATGGGTAGACCTAACTCAATAGGTAAATTCCCATGGGGTAGACCTAACTCAATAGGTAAATTCCCACTTATGGTAATTTATTTTTATGGTATGCTTAATCATACCCATTTCAACATACTTTTAATTAACATATTAATTAACCCCATCGTTCCCCACGTAAATCGTCATTATGACATAACATAATAAAGGGAAGATTTACCACACATAACATGGGTTTAGCATATAACTTTATCATGGGTTAAGAGGATGTCAACTTGCATATATGAGCATGTATTAACCCAACTATATTCAACCCAAACTTGCATATTATCAAACATGTGTCTTACATAACATGTTGCATATGAACTTACATATCATCAAACATGTGATTTGCATAACATGTAGAACTTGCATTTTAGCATATACTTAACTTGCATAAGCACTCACATACTTGCATAAGCATTCATATACTTGCATAAGCTTGCATATCATGTTAAACTTGCATTTCAACATATACATAACTTGCATAAACATTCACATACTTGCATAGGCTTGCATATTATGTTAAACTTGCATTTCAACATATACATAACTTGCATAAACATTCACATACTTGCATAGGCTTGCATATTATGTTAAACTTGCATTTCAACATATACATAACTTGCATAAACATTCACATACTTGCATAGGCTTGCATATTATGTTAAACTTGCATTTCAACATATACATAACTTGCATAAACATTCATATACTTGCATAAGATGTTAAACATGCATATAAGCATATACATGACTTGCATAAGTACTCACATACTTGCATAACATGTTTGCATAATGGATCCATATTCACTTAGTGTTTTGCATCATAAACATCATGAAACAACTTGCATAAAAATATCATGATTACATATTATGAAACTTGCATGACATAAGGCATATAACTTGCAAAACACATAATATTCACTACATCAAGCTTGCATAAATATATGGATCCACAAACATAGCCATACTTTATCACATCTTATCATAATCAATTCAATAATTGATTATTAAGGGGATAGAAGCTCACCAAAACAAGATTAGCAAGTTAAATGAAGCAAATCCCAATGATTAAGTAGAAGAAGATGTAGATTAGCTTGCAAACCCTCTTAGGATTTTTAGTGGAGGCTCTCCAATTTTCTAAGTGGTGGCATAATGGCCTTAGATCTATTTTTGGTAAGGATAAGGGGGGTATTAGGGTGTATATATAGATTAGTTAGATGTTTTAGGACCATAGGATATACCCTAGAACCAATCCTAGCCTTTAAAGCATGTCTTGGGGAAGAAGTCAAGTGTAGGAACCATTTAGGGCCCAAAAAAACAGCCCAAAACTCATCCCGGGCCTCAAAACATGAGCAGTTTTCGTTTTTGATTTTTCGTGAAACTTTGACGGGCCATAACTTGGTCATACGGACTCCGATTTACGAAAACTCGGACTCTATTTCGCGTATTTTTCCGAGACGAACGCAATGGCACAGCCCGTTTCCCCTGATTCAGAATATTAAATTTAATTCTGCTCTGATTTATGTTATAACAAGTTATTTAACATACGGGGTGTTACATTCTCCCCTACTTAAAGGATTTCGTCCCCGAAATCTCTAAGTCAAGAAGAACGTATCCTACCAACCAAACAACCATCTACTCAACCATCAAACACTGGCATCCATTGTCCTTAAACAGTTTCTAATGATGTATGAGCATATGCAAAAAGTGTGTGTATATGTTCCCTATCTAATGTATGAACATATGCAAACCATGATAGTGCCATGCATCCATTATGTATGCGAGCGAACCCTATCGACACATACAATATCTACATGAGTGCACAATCATTCACCAAAATGCATCATCCATGTGATAACACAACCATTATACATCCATAAATATTTCTTCCTACACACAATTTTATGCAATATGCAATATGAAGTGACTGAGCCGATCTAGTGCCTAGAGTGTGTGTATATGCATCCACGAGCAACCACTAGCAAACACTTGCATCCACTTGCATCCATCAACCATAACATGTCTCAAACACATGTTTCAACCATAGGTTTACCCTATCTAAAGGTCAAAGGTACTAACGAGAGGACATACCAAAGATAAGATAAGTACTAGTCAAGCGATAAAGGAGAAAATAAGGACATACCCTCAAAAAGAAATGGGTATAATGAACGCATCTTTGCTTCCGTCTCCCAAGTCGCGTTACTCTCATCTTCTCCCCATTGCACTTTGACTAGCTGAACCTCTCTGTTTCTCAACTTCCTAGTCTCTGACCCAAGGATGCGAGTAGGAGCTCGTCGAATAGTCGCATCACGCTCTGCCTCCATATCCCTAAGCAAGCTTGGCTCTACCACCTCTGCGGTCTCATGCAAGCATTTCCTCAAATGGGACACATGGAATACATCATGAACACCACTAAGTCTGTCAGGCAACTCCACTCTATATGCCATCCGTCCAATCCTTTCCTTAATAGGAAACGGCCCAACAAACCTTGGTGCTAACTTCCCAACGGATCCGAAGCGAACAACATTTCTCAACGGAGATACCTTAACAAAAACCCTATCCCCAACCTCAAACTCAAGATCCGTCCTTCTCTTGTCCGCATAAGATTTTTGCCTATCCTGCGCTGCTTTCATCCTTCTTCGAATCAAGTCAATCTTCTCAGAAGTCTCCCTAACCATATCCGGCCCAAGCAAGATCTTGTCCGTAGATTCCCACCAACATGTAGGTGATCGACAAGGCCTTCCATAGAGAGCTTCGAAAGGAGCCATACCAATACTGGACTGAAAGCTGTTATTATATGCGAACTCCACCAATGGAAGATGCTCTTCCCATGTACCTCCAAAATCTAAGATACAAAGCCTCAAAAGGTCTTCTAGAACACGATTCACCCTCTCAGTCTGGCCATCTGTCTGAGGATGATATGCGGTGCTCAGACACAATTGAGTCCCTACTGCTTCTTGCAAACTTCTCCAGAACTCGCTAGTGAAGATAGGATCTCGATCACTAACTATGCTAGAGGGTACCCCATGCAATCGAACTATCTCTCGAAGATATACAGAAGCTAGCCATGGAGCGGTCCTCTTGCTCTTCACAGGTATGAAATGGGCGCTCTTAGTAAGTCTATCTACCACCACCCAAATTCCTGTATTACCCTTCCTCGACCTGGGCAACCCGTCAATAAAATCCATCGAGACGCTATCCCACTTCCATTGCGGAACCTCCAATGGGTGAAGCAACCCACCTGGTTTCTTTTGCTCCGCCTTTACTTGTTGGCACACCAAGCATCGAGCGACATACTCGGCCACATCTTTCTTCATACCGGCCCAGAAGAAAACCCTCTTCATGTCTCGGTACATCTTGTCCCCACCGGGATGAATGGTCATCCTAGAACGGTGTGCGTCATCAAGAATAGCCTTCCTCAAACCCTCGTCTTGCGGTACACAAAGTCTACCGTCTCTGCGCAAGCACCCCCTATCGTCTAGGGTGTACCTACTCAAATGGCTGGACGACTCCCCCCTTATGAGCTTTTCTACTAACTCAACCAACTGTGGGTCGCCCCTCTGTGCTTCTCCAACCCGCCCCAAAAGAGTAGGTCTAACTTCCAAAGAAGCTAGCAAACCGGGTACATAGTCAGTGGAAGGTCTGAAATCAAACATCGAGATAAATTCCAAGCTTCGTCGTTCCACGAACAATGGACTCAAGGACAACCTCTTCCTGCTCAAGGCGTCCGCCACCACGTTACCCTTGCCAGGGGTATACGCTATCTCGAAATCATAGGATGCTAAGAACTCCATCCACCTTTGCTGTCTTAAATTTAAATCCTTCTGAGAGAATAAGTACTTCAATGATTTATGGTCAGTGAACAACTCGAATCTCTCACCAAGAAGATAATGACGCCAAATCTTAAGCGCAAAAACGATAGCGGCCAACTCTAGGTCATGGACAGGGTAATTTTTCTCATGCGCCCTCAACTGCCTCCCACCATAGGCTATTACCCTTCCCTCTTGCATCAAGACTGCGCCTAGTCCTGTCCCACAAGCATCAGTATAAACAACGAACGGCTTACTCCCATCTGGCAGCACTAAAACTGGAGCAGTGGTTAAAGCTCTCTTTAACCGTCGGAATGCATCCTCACAATCCACATCCCATGTGAAAACCTGATTCTTCTTTGTCAAGCGAGTTAATGGGGCTGATATCTTCGCGAAGTCTTTAATAAACTTCCTATAATAACCCGCCAACCCCAAGAAACTTCTTACTTCGGTAGCATTCTTCGGAACCTTCCAATCCTGAATTGATACTACCTTCGCGGGATCCACAGCTATCCCTTCCTTGGAGACCACATGCCCCAAGAACCGCACTTCCCTCCTCCAGAAGTGACATTTAGAGAATTTAGCCTTAAGGCTATGTGCTCGAAGAGTCTTCAACACTTCCCCAAGATGTAGGGCATGCTCTTCTTCACTCTTAGAAAATACTAAGATATCATCCACAAAGACCACCACGAATTTATTAAGGAACTCCCTGAACACCCTACTCATCAAATCAACAAAGTATGCAGGGGCGTTCGTCAACCCAAATGGCATCACTAGCCACTCATAGAAACCATCCGGAGTCCTAAAGGCAGTCTTGTCTATGCTATCCTCAGCCACCCTTAACTGATGAAACCCCGTGGCCAAGTCCAACTGAGAAAATACTGAAGTGCCAACCAACTGATCGAAAAGATCATCTATCCTCGGCAATGGGTGTCTATTCTTCTTTGTGAGCTTGTTGAGTTCTCTATAGTCTACACAAAGTCTGAGGGACCCATCCGCCTTCGTAGCAAATACTACTGGAGCACCCCACTCCGATATGCTTCGTCTTATGAACCCCTTCTCAAGCAACTCCCCTATTTGCTTATGGAGTTCCCTCCTCTCACGAGGAGCCATGTGGCGCACTGGTAAAGATACCGGTTTAGCATTATCCACCAAATATATTCGGAAGTCAATCTCCCGCTTCGGAGGTAAGCCCTTCACCTCCTCAAACACATCCGGATATTCCCGGACCACTCTAATAGATTGCAAACTCTCGACCGAAGCGTCAAGCGATTCAAGATAACTTAGCATAATAGAGTCCATGGGATTACAAGAAATCTCGAGAGTGTTACCCAAGCGGGTCATCAGCCTAACAACTCTCCTTTCGCAATCAAGAACGGCACCATTACTGGATAACCAGTCCATGCCCAAAATCAACCCATAGCCCGTGAAGCCCAATACAAAAGCATCACATCTAAACTCAATGCTAAGTATAGAAATCTTCAAACCCAAACATATCATGGACAAATAAGTGGAGCCCCCAATTGGGTTTGAAACAACCAAGGGATCATCTACCAGACTGGTGTCTAAGTGCAGTAACTCAACTAATGATGATGAAATAAACGAATGCGATGCGCCTGAATCAAACAATGTACGGACAGGATGGTCAAATAGAAAAACCAGACTTTCAACGGAAATAGTTCTACCTCTCTCCTGAATCGGTGGAACCGCGAGAGCCTGTACTTGCCCCCTAGCCTGACCCGGTGCCATAAGAGCTTGCACCTGTCCTCCTGAGGTAGATCCCGTCCTTTGCCCCTTCTTAGGGCAATCCTTCACTAAGTGCCCTGCTTCGCCACAGTGGAAGCAGCCGGTCTTCTTCTTCTTGCGACAATCCTTGCTTAGGTGGCCAGGTGCCCCACAATTGAAACACTTCTTCTTCTTGCCCTTGCCACCGTTGCCTTTCCCACCTTTGCTTTGCTGTTGTTGAGGTCTCTTTTGATCTCCCTTCTTCTCGGGTGCCTTATTAGCATTAGGACCCTTCTCTTCCTCATACATGAGTGCCATGTCAACTAGCTTCTCAAAGGTGGCCCCCATAGGGATGTGAGTCATAGCCAACCCATGCATAGGCTCATTCAAGCCTTTCACGAACCTCAAAGCCTTCTTCTCCGGTGTATTCACCATATCTAGGCCAAACCTTGCCAATTGATTAAACTTATTGACATATTCCTTCACCGAAAGATTCCCTTGCTTCAGAGTCAAGAATCTTTCCATATACAAGTTTTCCTCCGCCCTTGAGAGAAACTTTGCCACAAATCTTTGCCTAAAATCCGTCCAAGAGTCAACGGGGCGTTCTCCATTAGTGACCTCCCTCCAGAATGAGGCCTCCCCCTTCATTAACCAAGCAGCCAACTTGACTTTCTTCCCTTCTTCCATCTCAAAGATATCTATCAACTCTTCCACCTCTTTAAGCCAATCTCTAGCCTCCACAAAGGTTTCAGATCCTTGAAAAGGTTTCCCTCCCATAGCTTTAAATTCCTTGCAAGTCTTAGCAAAAGTATCCGTGCGAGAAGGAGGGGGAGGAGGAAGATCGGGTGCTATGGTTGGTGGAGGAGCATTTGCTGGACCCGTAGTGGTGGCCCTAGCCTCCATCAATCTCCTATACCATACTGGTACCGTCACACCCTCTGGAAGATTAAGATTCTCGGTCATGCTGAAACGAAAAAGGAAAGATTCAAAACGGAGAATTCGAAGGATATAGATATGGCTATTGGGGATTATGCTTTTCTTTCAAAAACTCTTCTCTTAAAAGACATGTTTTTGAAAATATCTTTTCCAAAAGATGTTTTTTTAGAAAAATAGTTTTCTAAAAATTTTTTCTGTTCCGGTAACCTTAGCTCTGATACCACGTGTAACACCCCACACCCGCTATAGTCACTCACTAAGGGAATGCCATAGCATCGGTGGAGTATTTTTAGTGAGTATAGAACAGTAAAATTACAACAAGACAGATATAATGTAATACTTGAAAATTTTAAAACATCATCTCATAGCAGCGGAAAGTAAAACATGTTTGGTTACATCATAAAACCATAACAAGAGTCAAGTACAAAATATCCATCCTGAATAAAATAAGTACATAATCCCACTACTCATAACAAATAGCCATAACAGAAAAGATAAGATAAGCTGAGCTCTACATCTACGGTCCAAGCTCCAAGAGATAGATAAAGCAAACTGATCAAAGCCCACTAGCACTAGGCCCAACCTGAGGACCTGAAGGAAAAAGATAAAAACAACGGGGGTCAGACATAAGCCTGAGTGAACCCTATCTCCTTAATAATACAATTATTAAAGTAATTAGGGTATGATATGAACTCGGTATGGTATCTTTGGGGATAATGACTACACTAAGTTGCCCACGAACACAGGACGAACTAAGATAACCGTAAAGACGCATCTACCCACCCAAGGATAATTACTAACTGCACCACACCAGTCATTCCTACTTAAAGGTTGATCCCTTCTAAGGACTTAGAAAATTTCCCCAGTAGTCTCGTGTACCCCTAGCCACTACATAGGTGCCTTCTGCCCCTATCTCCACTAGGTGTACTTAGTAATTCTTACCCAGTAGTTTCGTGTACCCCTACATAGGTGCCGTCTGCCACTATCTTTATTAGGTGTACCCACTACTCCCCATCGATCGGCTCCCTACCGTAGATACCCGTGATGGTCCCACAGTGGGGTGTATCACTCCCCTAAAGTGGCTACCCAATACTATCAACGGTGCACGGCTTTATATCTACACGATGCAACAACGGCTTATCTACTAGCCCGGGCCCACACACGCATATGAAACCCGTTGGACTTGCGTTGCCACCGCTAACCCGTTTTGGCCTCTTATAATCAAGCCCAATATGCGTGTCCCGTCACTCGACATGGGTCGAGCCCACAAAGATACGTTTGGGATATTGGTTGAAATGGGCCCCCACAAGCTACCCACCTAAGCTTGTCATATATCTAGTGTATCCCACTTAACCCTTTAATCATGTTTAATTACATGTTTCCACTTGGTTAAGTATTCTAATCGTATTTTCTATTGCCACCCAAGGCAACCCACTAGATTCCACATGCCACCCAAGGCAACCACAAAATTTCCAAATGCCACCCAAGGCACCCACTTAACCCCTCATGTCCCACTACATGCTAATATGGTTAAGTGTTTCTTAATTAATTAAGACCGTGATCTCCCATAAAGACCTCCCACATTAGACTGGCTGTTATGACCGCCTGGTTAAGCCGGTAGAGTCCGGGCAGTCTTACGTCATAACAGAGCCTAACCTCGTGTCTTTACTTTAATCACGTATTTAATTTATGGCTAAGACCTCTCACATTGGGCTGACATTTGTAGCAACTGGTTAAGCCGGTCGGGTCCGGGCAGTTTTACACTACAAATGAGTCCAACCTCGTGTCTTAGTCGATTAATTACACCTAATTAATCACCCCCATATTAATTATCCCTAATTAATATCAAGTTTTCCATAACATGGGTAGACCTAACTCAATAGGTAAATTCCCATGGGGTAGACCTAACTCAATAGGTAAATTCCCACTTATGGTAATTTATTTTTATGGTATGCTTAATCATACCCATTTCAACATACTTTTAATTAACATATTAATTAACCCCATCGTTCCCCACGTAAATCGTCATTATGACATAACATAATAAAGGGAAGATTTACCACACATAACATGGGTTTAGCATATAACTTTATCATGGGTTAAGAGGATGTCAACTTGCATATATGAGCATGTATTAACCCAACTATATTCAACCCAAACTTGCATATTATCAAACATGTGTCTTACATAACATGTTGCATATGAACTTACATATCATCAAACATGTGATTTGCATAACATGTAGAACTTGCATTTTAGCATATACTTAACTTGCATAAGCACTCACATACTTGCATAAGCATTCATATACTTGCATAAGCTTGCATATCATGTTAAACTTGCATTTCAACATATACATAACTTGCATAAACATTCACATACTTGCATAGGCTTGCATATTATGTTAAACTTGCATTTCAACATATACATAACTTGCATAAACATTCACATACTTGCATAGGCTTGCATATTATGTTAAACTTGCATTTCAACATATACATAACTTGCATAAACATTCACATACTTGCATAGGCTTGCATATTATGTTAAACTTGCATTTCAACATATACATAACTTGCATAAACATTCATATACTTGCATAAGATGTTAAACATGCATATAAGCATATACATGACTTGCATAAGTACTCACATACTTGCATAACATGTTTGCATAATGGATCCATATTCACTTAGTGTTTTGCATCATAAACATCATGAAACAACTTGCATAAAAATATCATGATTACATATTATGAAACTTGCATGACATAAGGCATATAACTTGCAAAACACATAATATTCACTACATCAAGCTTGCATAAATATATGGATCCACAAACATAGCCATACTTTATCACATCTTATCATAATCAATTCAATAATTGATTATTAAGGGGATAGAAGCTCACCAAAACAAGATTAGCAAGTTAAATGAAGCAAATCCCAATGATTAAGTAGAAGAAGATGTAGATTAGCTTGCAAACCCTCTTAGGATTTTTAGTGGAGGCTCTCCAATTTTCTAAGTGGTGGCATAATGGCCTTAGATCTATTTTTGGTAAGGATAAGGGGGGTATTAGGGTGTATATATAGATTAGTTAGATGTTTTAGGACCATAGGATATACCCTAGAACCAATCCTAGCCTTTAAAGCATGTCTTGGGGAAGAAGTCAAGTGTAGGAACCATTTAGGGCCCAAAAAAAACAGCCCAAAACTCATCCCGGGCCTCAAAACATGAGCAGTTTTCGTTTTTGATTTTTCGTGAAACTTTGACGGGCCATAACTTGGTCATACGGACTCCGATTTACGAAAACTCGGACTCTATTTCGCGTATTTTTCCGAGACGAACGCAATGGCACAGCCCGTTTCCCCTGATTCAGAATATTAAATTTAATTCTGCTCTGATTTATGTTATAACAAGTTATTTAACATACGGGGTGTTACAGTTAATGTTTCTCCTCCTCCTCCCATAGCTAATGTTTCTCCTCCCCCTCGGCATCCACAAGCGGATTTTGCGGAAACTTGTAAGAACTTTAAGGCGATGGGTTGCAAGAATTTCATTGGAACCGAGACTTATGTAGAGGCAAGGAATTGGTTGAAAGAAACCGAAGATCTTTTTGCCTTCTTTGATATAGATGACCGTAGGAAGGTTTTATTGGCAGTGTGGTTGCTAAAGGAAGAAGCTGCACGTTGGTGGGTGGTCACCACCGCTACTAGGCCAATCGAGACTTGGGATGACTTTCGGGGAAAGTTTGGACTAGGGTTCCTATCACTGAAGCAAGGGGACATGACTATTAGGGAATACATAGATAAGTTTAATCAACTGGCTCGGGTCGGTTTAGACTTTGTTAACACAGCTCAGAAGAAAGCCCTATACTTTGCTCTAGGATTAAACGAGCCATTACATGGTTTGGCCATGTCTCATATACCCTTGGGGGCAACTTTCGAGAGTTTGGTGAATATGGCCCTACTCAATGAAGAGAATAGGAGTGACAAGAAGGAGGAGAAGTCTAAAGATAAGAAGGAAAAGAAGTGCTTTACTTGTGGAAGCTCGACTCATCTAAATAAGGATTGCAGGAAAAGGAAGGGCACTTTGCGTTAACTGTGGAGGAATGGGACACTTCACTAGGGATTGCCCGAAGAAGCAAGGGCAAGGCCAGGGTCAGACTCAGCGTGCTGGACCTTCAGGAGGGCAAGTTCATGCTCTCAATGCCGCTCCAGTTCCCGATCGAGGTAGTATTTCTATTGAAAGCCTTGTATATATTTCTGATTTTTCAGTTCGTACCTTATTTGATTTTGGTGCATCGCATAGTATATTTCATCTGGTTTAGTTGGAAGTTTGCACCTAAGTACTAGTCTAGTTAATGATCCTGTGTGTGTTTCAAATACAATTGGGGGTTCCGCCCATTTGTCTATTATCTACGTGGATTTGAAAATCTCTATCTTGAGAATAGAATTCTTGCGTGATGCTTATATTCTCGGTTTCATGGGGTATGGGTTGATTTTGGGCATGGATTGTTTGTCCAGTTTTGGAGCCATTCTTGATTTTTGAGCATAGGGTTGAGAGGCTCATGACTCGCCTCGGTAATACCCTAAAAATTTCTAGTAACCCTATGAGTCCCGTCATGTTGTGTTATCTTGAATCCATCAACTCGTCTATCGATAGTTTGCAATCGGTGAGGGTGGTCCGAGAATATCCTGATATCTTGGGTGAAGTGAAGGGGGTTACCCCTAAACGAGAGATAGATTTCCGCATTTATCTGGTTGATAATGCCAAGATAGTTTCGTGGCCGGTTAGGCACATGGTCCCGCAAGACGGGAGCTAAGTAAGCAAGTGAAGGAGTTGCTTGAGAAGAACTTCATTCGATGAAGCGTTTCCGAGAAAGGTGCTTTAGTAGTATTCGCTACTAATATGGACAGTTCGCTTCACCCGTGTGTTGATTATCGTGAGTAGAACAAGAAGGATATACAACCATTACCAAGGATCGATGATTTGTTCAGCTTGTAGGAACATCTGTTCTCTCTTGATCTTGCTACTGGATTCCATCAGCTCAGGGTAGCTGAGGATAGTATAGACAAGACTGCATTCAGAACTCCAGATGGATTCTTCGAATGGCTTGTCATGCCGTTCGGCTTGACTAATGCACCCGCATACTTTGTGGACTTGATGAGTAGGGTGTTCAGGGAGTTCTTGAACAAGTTTGTCGTGGTCTTCGTAGATGGTATTCTGATCTTCTCTAAGGATGAGGAAGAGCACGCAAGGCATCTCGTGGAGGTGATGGATACGCTTAGAGCGCATCAGTTGAAGGCCAAGTTCTCCAAGTGTCACTATTGGAGAAGAGAAGTTAGATTTCTTGGGCACATAGTTTCTAAGCAAGGCTTAGTGGTGGATCCTGCTAAAGTGGTCGCAGTTCAAAACCGAAAAGCTCCGACGAGGACAATTGAAGTAAGAAGTTCTCTCAGTTTAATTAGTTAGTTAGCGTCCCTTGAGTTTAGACTTACCCTTCTGGATCAAGTAGGGACTTCACAGAAAGAAGACCCGCAGTTAGTCGAGATCATGAACAAGTGATTCGAGGCGAGATGTTAAGTCACCTCGCTATAGAGGACAAGGGATGGCTAAGACGCGATGAGAGAAAGAAGGTTCTTGAAGATGCACATCACCCGAGGAGGTGGCCGAGTTTGTCCCAAGGTGCAGGTTGTGCCAACAGGTTAAGGCCGAGTCATAGAAGCCCGGTGGGCTATTACATCCATTAGAGGTCCCCGCAATGGAAGTAGGAAAGCGTCACGAAGAATTTCGTGGATGGACTGCCTAGATCAAGGAAAGGGAATACGAGCATGTGGGTCATAGTAGGTAGACTCACGAAGAGTGCTCATTTCACTCCGGTAAAGAGCGAAAGGACTGCATCATAGCTAGCGACAGTTTACTTTCAAGAAATAAAGCGGTTGCACGAGGTTCCCTAAAGTATAGTTAGTAACCATGACTCAATCTTCACTAGCCAGTTTTGGGATAGTCTACGGGAAGTCATGGGCAAGCAGCTGAATCTAAGTACGGCCTATCATTCACAGGCGGATGGTTCATTTCGTTCAAGCATGAGTTATAGAAAATCATGTTAGTAAGAGCAATTGGCAACGTGGATTGGTATTTCCAAGAAAAGTTCTGCTGCGTGGAATACTTTATAGTAAGTAAACGAGATCCAGGATTCACTGGTGAATTTTGGAGAGCTTGCATGAAACCATGAGGTCATAGTTATGTTTAAGCCAAGTATGATAGAAGAGTAAGTGAAAAAGGAAGACGAGAGGCGACAATGAAATGGGTTCCAACTCATATTTGGAAATAAGAGTTAAGAAGCTAAGAAATCATGAGGTAAAAGACGGTCAAAGCACAGTGGAGTTAAGCTCAAGGAAACGTGACTTAGAAGACTGAAGGCTAGATACGCGCATCATATCTCTTTTTAGGAGCATATCCTTGATCCTTGTTTTCCTGTGGAACTTACTCGCATGTTATCTTTTTACGTATATCCTCTCGGTCCCATTCTCGGTCCTATTTCTGTCGGGAGGTATGACTTATTGGCTAGTAATACATGTCAGGGTTTGAAGGGGTCCGTTAGGTTGACTAAACCTTTTGGGATTTTATAGAATATGGGTTGGGTTAGGAAGGGATTTCTTGTAATCCAAAAGGAGTATATCTTGCTCATCTTTCCGATCTCTTTGTAGCATATCTTTCTTTTGCTATCTATATCGTGTTAATCTTGTCATGAGAACCTTAGGCAGAAACCCTTTGGATGAAACATGTGTTTGAAACATGTTATGCTTGGTGGTTGCAAGTGGTTGCAAGTGTTTGCAAGTGGTTACTCGTGGATGCATTATACACGATAGGCACTAGATCGGCTCACACACTCCTCATATTGCATATGCATGAGTGTTTATGCTTATTCATGGATGAAAATTTTTTTGTTATCACATGGATGTTGCATATGGATGTATGTTATGTGCACACATATAGATGTTATACATTATGTTAGGAATTGCATACATATGGATTCATTTCACTAACATAATTTGCATTGATGATATTTGCATTAGATAAGTACATATACACACACCTTTGCATATGTTCATACAACATTTAGAATCTTGTAAGGACAATGATTGCTCGTGGATGATGTTTTGAGTAGATGGATGTTGGATGGTAGGATATGTTCTTCCTAACTTGAAGATTTCGGGGACGAAATCCTTTAAGGAGGGGAGAATGTAACAACCCGTATTTTCAATAACCTGTAATAACGTAAATCGAGGCAGAATTTAATTCTAAAATCTGAATCAAGGGAAACAGGCTATGCCATTGCGTTCGTCTCGGAAAAATACGCGAAATAGAGTCCGAGTTTTCGAAAATCGGAGTCCGTATGACCCGATTAAGGCCCAACGAAGTTTTCAGAAAATTTCAAAGTAAAAACAGATTTCAAATTCAAGTTTGAATTTGGAAAATTAGGTCAGATTGGGCTAGGCGGGAAAATTCCCGCCAGAGCACCCAAGTCGACAGCCCTGTCGACTTGGGAGTCGACTTGGTTGGACCCAAGTCGACAGCCCTGTCGACTTGGCTGTCGACTTGGTCCAGCCGGGCAGTTTTGCCTGGTGCACCATTTTGGGTTTGTGTTGAGTTTGGGGGCCAGATTCGGTTTTGAGGGCTGAGATTGGAACTAGGGTTTAATCCTAATGTTGAAACTAATCCTAATCTCTATAAATAAGGCCCTAACCTAACCCTAAATCATCATTATTCATTCATACAACTAAACTATGGCAAAATCATTCCTCTCATGGCCTCCACTCTCTTCATCAAATTCCTAAGTCATTTCTATGAGAGATTTTCCATGCATACAAGTGTTTTCAAGCTTGTATGAGTGTCATTAGCTTGCATTCAAGTCAAGTTTCCATATTTACATCATAAAGCAAGGGTTTTGATCACTTTGGCTCAAGGGTTTTTCTATTAGAGCTTGCATTTTGGGTCTATTTGATTGCATAAGGGCTTTGTCATATTTTTGTGTCTTCATAAGCATTGTAAGCCCTATTCTACTTTCATATTTAAACTCTAAAGTTAAATGAATGATGCAAGTTTGCCATGTTATGATATGCAAGTTTATCATGTTATGTTATGCAAGTATGCCATGTTATGATATGCAAGTTTACCATGTTATGCTATGCAAGTTTGCCATGTTATGATATGCAAGTTTACCATGTTATGCTATGCAAGTTTACAATGTTATGCTATGCAAGTTTGCCATGTTGAGATATGCAAGTTTATCATGTTATGTTATGCAAGTTTGATATGCAAGTTTGTCATATGATATGCAAGTTAAGTTATGCAAGTTTGGGTTGATCATTTTGTTCATGTTATCATGTTATGCAAGCTTATCTTGGGTTTATGAGCTTAAAGCTTCAAGCTTTATGCTAAAGGTTGCATTTTGGCAACATGAAAGTTATCATATCTCTTATGATAACTTGCATGTGAGGCTAAATGCGAACTTATGGTCATTTCTACATGTCATTTATCACCATGTATCACCAATATGCTAAGTTTGGTTTTATGCATGCTTTTGAGGCCTAAAAATGTAATATGCAAGTATATGAACATATGTACATTTCATATGCCACCATGTTAAACTTGTGGCTTCAACACCTTTATGTCATGATTATGCCAAGTTCCCTCTTTCTATCCTTTATGCGCTATTGTGATATGTAAGCGATGGGATTGCGTTTGGGGTTGGGTAAACTTAAAAGACATAAAAACATAAGCTTGGGAATTTACCTATTAAGTTAGGTCTACCCTTTGGGAATTTACCTATTAAGTTAGGTCTACCCAAATGCTTGAAAACTTGTAACATGTTTTGGAAACATGATGGACATGACACTTAGAAAATATAAGTGTGACTAACTCGAGGTTGGGTTGAGTTTGTAGCGTAAACCTACCCGGAACCGACCGGCTTAACTAGTTGCTACAAACAATAGGACCCAATGTCAGAAGTTGGTCATGTTGTACCTTGAACCCGAGGTTAGACCAAGTTGTGGTGTAAAGCTACCCGGAACCGACCGACTTAACTAGTAACCGCAACAAAGTCTAATGTGAGAGGTTAAGGCACATTAATTAACTAATGCCTCATGATTAGGGTTAAGTCATGGTCCACTTAATACTTAGCCAATTTGGGCTTGGTAGATTAATCAGGGTTAAGTCGTGAACTCATCGTTACACTTAACCAAGTTAATCCATGATTAGCAAGAGGGTTAAACCGTACTTAACGCACTAGAAAAATCCTAGCAATGGGGGTCCACTCCAGCAGTAATCCCAAGTTTGTATCATTATGACCCTAGGGACTAGGCTAGGGTGGGGGCACGATTACTGGACTGGAGGTAAGTGACCAAAAACGACGGCAGAGTGGTACGCCGGTGTAGTTCCGGGCGGACTATGGTCGTGCACATAGTCCGAAGCCGGGGAAAACATGCACGGGTACCAGTAGATCGAGACTATGCACTCATGTTTATGGTGTCCAGGGGTTGACACCCTAGGGCTTGATACACCCGATGGGAGACCCTGCACAGTCTGACTACAATTATGTTTGGGCCGTATTGACACCAACACGTGACGAGTTAGGCTTAGGGAGCCGATCGACTAGACCGTTTGGTTGGACCTCGTGTTAGGGTCACTTCATGTTATTGGACCTCGTGTTGGGGTCACTTCATGTTATTGGACCTCGTGTTAGGGTCACTTCATGTTATTGGACCTCGTGTTAGGGTCACTTCATGTTATTGGACCTCGTGTTAGGGTCACTTCATGTTATTGGACCTCGTGTTAGGGTCACTTCATGTTATTGGGCCAAAGCTTGGGCCAAGGGATCAATACTTGTTTATTCAAGTCATGTTAGCTTGCTAGTACACCTGTGGTGCAAAACCCTTAAACCTGGTTATGCGATGACACCTTTATCTACCTTGTTAGTTAATCATCATGCTAGTGTGTTGTTATCCTTATGTTCATCCCAGCTTTCATCATGCCAGTTAACTTTATCAGTTTACATTGATTGTAGTAGGGCTTACTCAGTCTTTTTGACTGACCTGTTTTCCTTTCGCCTCTTTTCTTCCATTCCCCCCCCAGGTTCTAAGGGAGGGAATATTGGAGCTTAGCTTGGATTTCTGATCGCTTGCTTGTGGGATTTTAGCTCATGTACGGTCTTGACATGAAGCTAGCTATGGTTATCACTTATTTTGGGGATAGTACTTATGTATTTCATTTTTTCAGTGATGTTGTTTTTATCTAGACTTGTGTATTTGGAAAGTTGACATTATGTTGTACCAGACTTGTTTTGAAATAGTTTGAAATCTTCCGCTGTTTTACTTATCTTATTTACTCTGTTTACATATATACATATGTTCTTGTTCTGCCTTGATATGTCATTATGCATGTTTACCTGATTCAAACGCCCCTCCAAAGTCAGAGTGCTTGCAAGAGTCACCCTGGCGGAGGTGGGGTGTTACAAGTATCAGTTGTATTTAGTTCTCAATGATTATGCGCATGGTTTGATGGCTGTGGCAATGTATTCATGCATTGTTTTTTACATTCTTCATGGAAATTGTAGAGCTTTAGTTGTTGTGATGATGATTGCTGTTATGCTTTGGCAAATCAATGATTCTTGGTTGTGTAATTTTCATGTACAGTATCGAGTTTTTTTTCTGTTTTCAATTGTAATAGTCTATCGTTTTTTTTCTCAATACTGTACATTGAGTTCATTGTTGTAATTAGTTGTATCGTTGTAATCAGTTGTACTTTGTATTGGTCATTAGTGTTAATGAAATTTCTTTGCCGTTTAAAAGATGATATTTTTGTTTGTTCACCATTCTAAATTTCCATTATATTCAATTAAATCAACAGATCACCACTACAGCATCAATCAAACCAAATCAAATCGCGTACAACAACAAACTGAATTTAACAGCGTATATGTATGAATTTCTAAATACAATACTAATTAATTAATTTTAATTATTTAAAAAGTAATCTCATGATCGGTTTCAGAAATTGAATAAAATGATTATTTTTAATAAAATTAAATAGATGTTTAATTTTATCAAAAATCCAAACGGACTCTGTTTGCTTCCAAATTTGTTTTGTACGCGTAATGCTCCTCTAAAGGGTTCCAACGCCATGAAAATTGGTGAATTTTGATTTAAAATGAACAAGATATGAGTGTTATAATGTTAATTACTTTAATGGGTAGTTAATTATATAATTACTTAATTAATTTGAGCAAATCCGTTTGAATACCTTTCTTCCTCAATCCCTCTGTAAAAATAACGAACCCAAAAATCCCTTTTGCTCAAAACTTTGACCACCCACCGCTCTACCCTGGCGCCACCGAACTCTGATCGACAACCACCCTACGAACTGCCTTGGCAGCCTCCTCCGATCCCCTGAACGCCTGCTAATTCGAACGCCCCTGCTGCTCTAAAAAGTGCTGTGAATGGCGCACGTTTGGACACAACAAACGAACAAAATACTAACCTAGACTCGATCATAGCCGCACCATTTTGGAGATTGGAGATTGCTCTTTAATTTTCTATTATAAATCATGTTTTAATTCGGAACAAATTGTGAGAAACTTGGAGAAATATTTTCGAACGACGATGTCTGCTCGTTGAGATGAGGTGGTGGAGAAATAAATCTGAGGAAAGAAGCCATTTTTTTGATTTAAGTGAAGGAAGTATCTGGAAAAAGAGGATTGCTCTGTGTATAAGGAGGCGAGGGAAGCGATGGTGGGGGGCTGATGTGGTAGATACGGTGAGAGATCGGTAGCTTTCAAGAGCCATCTTTTTTTATAAAGCATAGAAAAAATTAGATTGAGGGGGAGAGGATGTAAGAGAAGAAGAAGGGAGAGTTACATTATTTTATAATTGTGAGGATTAGTGAACAAAAAATAAATAAATAATAACAATTACAATGGAAAGAAATGTAAGTGCAAGATTTAACGTTTCCTTGTCTTTTCCTTTTTATATATATGAACGCTATGGATAATAAAGGGGCAAAAGTTGCATGGTTCTTTCATCCATTTGAAACCAAAAGTTTCAAGTTTTTATGGTTCTTTTTTATTTTTAGTATACGAAGAATTCAATATAAGGGAGCATTTACATACGTTGAAAATAAGAAGGAATATAGAAAGTATGGCCACACGTTTTAAGAAACTCATGCATGTTTCCAACATGACAATTTAATTAAAAAAAGGAAAAAAATAATGTGCATAGAATTAAATTGCATGCATACGAAGATATAACATATTGTGGCAAGCTTTAAATGTGCACAATGCATGAAATTTATTGTAGTGTGTCTTTATTTATTTAAGGGTCTGTTTGTCACAGGTCCCTATTAAGTTTCAAAATTAGGCTCACATCCGGTCCAACTTTTCATGTAAATTAGGTCCCTATTTTTTGAAAATTCATTAAAAAATATTAAAAAATCATGTAAATTCATAATTAAATAAAACATTTTCATGCCAAAAAAATCAGGTGGAAAATCAATCAACAAACACGTCAAAATCAAAAAAATACACAAAACAGCGAAAAATGCAGTAAAATGCATGAAAACATGCACATATTTCAAATAGTTGCATACATGTATGCATCTATTTCAATTCCGCATCATACAGCAGCATATATGCATACATGTATGCAGATTTTCCGAAATACATGCATGATTTCATGCATCTATTCGATTTCTGCATGGAAAGCACGCATGCTTGCATATGTGCATACGAGTATGCAGTTATGCAGAAAATATGCATTCAAGTATGCACATATTGTCACGCCTTCGGCTTTCAACGCATTACTGCATACAAGTATGCAGCTATTTTGAATAACAACATACTTGTATGCAATTATTCAGCAGGCTTGCAGATCTTTTTTGCATGTATATTTAAAAAGCTGCATACATGTATGCAACTATCAATAATAGTTGCATACATGTATGCAACTTTTTTTTTTCAGTTTGCGTGGGCTCCTAGGATTATTTCCAGAATTTAGATTTTTTTTATGCATGAGCGCATTTTTTTTGCCAGAAATTGAAAAAGGCGAAGGGGACTTGAGGAGCAGGCAAATGGACCAAAATTTTTGGGCGGCATCTAATTTTAGGGACCGGAAACATATAAAAAAAGCGGGGGGACGTGGCGTGAATTAACTTTGGTTTTAGGGATGTGTCCCAAATTTTCACTTTATTTGATGCGCATATATGGTGCATTGATTAGACAATTATTTATTTCTATTCAAAATTCAAGGGAACAATTCACATTTGGGAATTTATTAATTAATGATGATACAATTAGAATAGATAGGGGAAAATATTAAAGAGAATGACCAAATATAAATACAATAATGTTGTCAAAAAAAATTTCATCTACCATATACATATTATTTTCAATCAATCTTTCTGCTAAAATTAATAAATTTCATTAATAACATCATAAATTTTTATTTGAAAACAAGTTTAAATTCAATAATTAATTTAATTTAACAACTTATATGATAAAAATATACGGGATGTTACAATCTCCCCTACTTAAAAACTTTTCGTCCAAGAAAAGGAATGGAGCTGAAAGCTATTTAACTAACTAACTCAACTTTCATTCATTTATTTGTTTCAATAATTTTATTAGTTGAACTAATAATCACACAACACAATCATCAATCAATTAGTTGTTCGGCTTTTTAATATATATAACTTTTATATATATCAAAAATCATATTTTCTAAAATCGGATTATATATATAATTACAAATACGTTAATTATGAATTTGTCACTCTCAACTCATTCTAGGGCATTTCTAACCCCATCTCTAATGAGTTTCTCTCATTGTAGGATGCTACTGGTCCCATCTCTAATGAGTATTCTTTTATAGGATATTTCTAATCCTACCTCTGATGAGACTTTTGTTCAGTTCTAATGAGTTGTACCCAAAAGATTTGAGTTATCCAAAGCTCCGATACCAACCGTAACCCACAGGTCCCAAGATCGAAACCTGGCTCTGATACCAGCTGTAACGACAACGGATTTCACCCAGACCTAATCGATCGCTAAATCGACCAAGACCGTTCGAATCTTGCATACTGTAACTCTGGGCATACAACACATCAGAACAAATAACATAAGACTTTTATAAACATTATAATAATGTTACATCAGAGTACAGAATATATCAAAGTACATCAATAAATAATAATACAGCGGAAGATTAATTTACAATAAATGTAATACAATGCACAGCGGAACAATTAAACTAACACATCAAAAGACTATTATTTCTCAGGACACAACTTTAAGCTTCGATCCAGAATCCTACTCAATATATCTGCAAAATAAGCTACTCGATTACCCCTGTGAAAAATATAGGCACCCGAGTTTGCAAGTGAAGCAAACTACGAGTCAGTCATGGGACTAGTATGAGAAATCTTACTTAACTTATTTAATAATAATAAGGCTAATCACAGGACCACGCGCTAACGCGGAACGGGTTTACTCCATTGGATTGCCAGTGCATAAAATAAGTAAATATTTTATTCAAAACAACGCAATGCTTTTTAGAAAATGAAATCATTATAGGACTCAAGTCCCATCACACAATGCAACGCAAATCGGAGGATAGAGTTTTACCTTATAATGATCAAACATGCTTGATACGTATAAAATAATATTTAATATTATTATTAGTGTCTACTCAGTTTTAAAATACTTTCAAAATAAATGTATCAATCCTAGATGGCATAGTACCCCATCCTACTATGTCTTCATATATAGGTTTACAGTCAAATCCGTAATGTCGTATTGGAAACTGGGTTTCCATCATGAGTCAAGACTAGGGATGATCTCCTTACCGATACGAGACGCTTTAGCAAATGTCTTAGGATCACACCTACGGGCAACCCTTGAATCCTGCATGGCCGGTCCACAAATACTTTAGTGGATTAGTTATGCCTGAACACACGTTTTCCGGTCCTATTGGACCTATCAATTGGTCACTGTTGACCAATATATCTGAGGCCTCGTAATCCATCATCAACATAAGTAAACAATGTCTGGGCTCCATACCATGACACCACTTCTAGGTAGAAAGAAACATGTGCATACCCCGCATCCCTTATCCCGTTTTTGACTCTTACCGGGGTGTGAGGCTCGCGAAGTAACGCTGTACACAAAGCTATGCCTAAACAGGCTGTGCTTTGACCATCAACCACAAAGCTCTGCTTTTCAACAAAATTGATCATTTGCATCTTGGCATGCCACTTTGACAATCCACGCCATATGATCAATAACTATCAATATATAACCTCTGAGCTCGTGCGTCTCAGAGAAGGGTGTTAAGCAAGAGAATAATTTCTCCGCCACCAAACAGATATATATATTAAATAGAAATTAATTTACATAGAATGTAATCCAATGTCAGACACACATCCATTTATGAGTCCATTCTGGGTCTGAACGAAACCGGAGACACCTTATTCCTCGTCCCGTATGTCAAATACAGAAGAGAGGTTCTCGCATATCCGGACAATCAACAAGTACGTCTGGAAAATTACCACTGTAACCCTTTCTTGGGAGCAAATCAGTACAGGGCATCAGTAGTCATCCATTCGATGTGAAGATCATCGGTCTTCAACTACCATCTTCAATGTCTTCGACTTTAAATCGTCGTTTAATTATTTGAAATGAGATTGAACTCAGTTTTTTCAAACAATTCTCGAATATATATAATTTAAAATCATTTCATATCGTTAATATTATTTTATAATGATTTATCACTATTTTTATTTATATAAAAATTGTCCAATTTCAACGAAGCTTGGGGTCAATGGGCGACCCTGGCATTGTTTTTACCCAAATTTGATTACATATTTCTCAAAATCTAACCGTTGGATTTTAACAAAATTTATATCATTGGAAAGATCTTCCCAAAGCGGACCTAACTGTTTCGGTTCTGGGAAAATCCGACGGTCGGATCTTTCGGTATAATCATTTAAAGTTACGATTCCAAAACGCGAACTACCACGTGTGATTCATTTAATTTTAATTTATATTTATATATATATAATTATATATAAATCATTTGACGATTCCACTAACGTGTTTAACATGCTAAATAAAAGAATGTTTTATTTTGTGTAACCGTTTAAATGTTTGTAATGATAAATGATAAATGAAAAAGAGATATTGTATTTGCATACAAATTCCTATATTTTCTACTAACCAATAAAAAGGGATTTTTGTTTGTATGCATTTCCAATATTTTCTAACATCAAATAAAAATGTAATTTTACTTGCATAATTTCTCTACATGTATCTAATGTCAAATAAAAACGTATTTTATTTTCATACATTTCTACATGTTTCTAATGTTAAATAAAAATGTAATTTATTTGTATATATTCACTACATGCTTCTAATGTCAAATAAAAAATGTATTTTATTTGCATGCTTCCCTACAAGTTTTTAACGTCAAATAAAAATGTATTTTATTTGCATACATTCTCTACATGTTTTTAATATCAAATAAAAATGTAATTTATTTACATTACATTCACTACATGTTTCTAATGTCACATAAAAATGTAATTTATTTGCATACATTTCTACACGTTTCTAATGTCAAATAAAAATGTATTTTATTTGCATGCTCCCTTACATGTTTTTATTGTCAAATGAAAATGTATTTTATTTGCATACATTCTCTACATGTTTTTACTATCAAATAAAAATGTAATTTATTTACATTACATTTACTACATGTTTCTAATGTCAAATAAAAATGTAATCTATTTGCATACATTCACTACATGTTTCTTATGTCAAATAAAAATATAATTTTACCTTCATTATTTTTATGCAATTTCTATTTTTAACTTAACAAATAAAAAGAAATATTTTTATTTGTGTAAAATTTCAATGTATAACATAACACGTAAAAATGTCTATTTTAATTTGTATATAGTTCTAATGTGTAATATGACAATAAAAATGTCTCTTTTAATTTGTATACAATTCTAATGTATAACATGATGATAAAAATATCTCTTTTAATTATATACAATTCTAATGTATAACATGACGATAAAATATCTCTTTTAAAATTGTATACAATTCTAATGTATAACATCACCTTAAAAATGTATCTTTTAAATTGTATACAATTCTAATGTATAACATGACGATAAAAATGACTTTTTTAAATTGTATACAATTCTAATGTATAACATATAAAAAGTGTAACGACCCGCATTCTACGCATCGAAGGATCGTAGAATATTTATTTCTTTCACATACGAAGTCGTATGGTCATGTAACTTTGGGAGATGACTATTGAGGTCATTTCCCATGTTCATGATTTTTCCCAATTTTTAAATGACCGTTTTGCCCATAGCTAATCTTGTTTTGGCCATAACTTTTGATTGGAAAGGATTTTGACCTGAAATCGCTTCCGTTGGCTGCGGATGATGGTTCACAATTTCGTAGAGTGGTCACATTAGCCAAACGGACTCACCGTTTGGGAGATATGGCTGAAACAAGTTTCAGATGGTGAAAAACAGCTTAATTGGGCTTAACCGGGTGATTAACCGCTAGGCCCAATGGGAAATTTCGGGATTTGAGGTATTTAAGGGCTGCTAGGGTTAGGATTTCGGTTTTTCACTCATTTTCCAGCCGCCACAAACCCTCTCTTCAACCTAACAATGACCTCCAACATCTAAAAACACCTCTAATCACTTCTTGATCAAGTTTTGGCTTAAACCACATCAAATTAAGGAGGAATAGTGCCAAAACAAGGTTAGAGCTGCTGTGTTGCATTGGGAATAACGCCATAACAGTAGATTATTTCAGAACTAAAGTTCATTTGTGGCCAAGGTGAGTGATTTGCAAGGTTTCTCACTAATTACGGGTAATTAGGGGTAATTAGTGATAATTCAAATTTATACACGTTAAAAATCTGGAAAATAATTTATAAATTCTGAAATGATGTTTTAGACCTCTGTTAGAAGTTTGGGTTAATTTGGTTATGTTTTGCTAATCATATCATTAGATTTTCTTAAACATGTTTAAGGGAAAATATGGGATTTTGGCTATGTTTGATCCGTTTTAACCTACCAAATTATTGTTTTGGCGTTTGTGAGTGATTATACATGTTGCTATGACTGTATGGTATGCTTTGTGATTGTCTAGAAGTGATAGATTGGTCGAAAACGCCGTCGAATGGCGTAAAATAGTCGCTGGAAAGTTGCAGGAAATGTGCAGGGTTTCAAACCGGATCGGATTACTGGGCTCGGATCGGATAGGAGAACCGGGCAGGTGGACTTGATTCGGATTGGAACTTAGCATAAGGGGCTTAGCGAGAAGGAAGGCCATTTGCTTAGAGTTGGAGTTGGGCAGAGGATCGGGTCGGAGAGACAAAAAGGGGATCGGATCGGAGTTAGGGCGTGTGATCGGATCGGCTACCGAACCGAACCAGTGCTGGTATCTTCTGAGGTGTGCAAACGAAAGAGGCAACAAGGAAGTTTGGATCGGATCGGAACTTGACACTATAAGGAGGACCTTGGCACTTTACCACCGGACCGAGCCACATGTGACAGACTGAACCGAACCGCATGGAGGAGATGAACCCGAACCGAACCGAGCATGGGTGACCGAATCGAACCGAGCGTGGGTGACCGAACCGAACCAGACATGTACTTCTATTTCTACATGACGACTCTTCTGAAGGCCAACTCCAATTTGACCAAAACCCAAGATGCAAAGGAGGTCTAAATGAGGCGTTTTGACTCAGGATCCAGATGGGAACCAATGAGTGAGCTTCATGATTGGGCTTTACTGCGGGATGTGTGCTAAGGGGTTGTCGATGTCTATAACTTTGGATCACTATGTATAGGGGGTACGTGAACAGATTCAGGGCCATAGAGGCCTAGGTACGACTAAAGAGCAATAGACCAATGAAGTGGGGTCATTCGTAAAGATTTGGTCATGACTCCATGTGGTGAGCTTGGTAGTAGCAGTAGTTGTACAAGTCGAACTCCGTCACTACTTCGATGGGTCTAGTGATCGAAGCAGTAGATATCGTATGCTTTACGTACTGAGTGAGAGATATGAGGATGGTTGCTATGTTTGATTTGTTTGCCATCATTATGACATGCACACCCCCACCCCCGTTATCTTTACACCATTTGTTCAGTGGCACCTTAGAGTATTGTACGGTATGTAGTGCTAACTCTTTGGTTGCAGGTCCAGGTTCAGGTATGGTTTAGTATACCTGTTATTGTTCTGTTTAGCTGCTTATCGCTTATACCAGACTTTTTGTCTGACCCAGAGTTTTATGTCTCTTCTTATTACTCTGGGTGCTCTCACGAGCAGACTAGAGACAGGTTAGCTGGTGATGCACGAGTAGTTGTACCGGAGACGAGCAGGAGGCTTCCACGTATGATACATATGTAGATATTCTCCCTGTGTCACTGCTGGTCACTACTTTGGGCATTAGTAGTGCACTCTTCCTTTCTTTTTTTAGAGACAGTAATTTGAAAAGTTGTAATAAGATGTATTTAGACTTCTGCTACTCTGATGTTGATGTTGGTTTTTGTTATCAGCTTATGCGCTGTCTCGCTTGTTTTATGTCAAGTACATTATTATTATATTTTGTTCCATGCGCTGTGAGACATTCTACAGGTTTTTGATTAGTTCATTCTCTTATTTCCTTTCTTTGGCGACCGTTCCGTGTTAGTTGGCATGTGTACAGTGCACTTTCGGAGGAAATGCCGGCTGGTGCGGGGCGGGACGTCACACTTGGTATCAAAGCTCTAGGTTGCATAGTTAACCTAGGGAAGTCATCAAGGAGAGATAGTATACATATATGAGAGCGCATATTTGTGATTATTTTGGTTTTCAAAAGTGCTATATATATACTATTAGTATAGCTAAGGATGAAGTCGCACTGCACTAGCACCACTATGGAGATGGTTAATCGTTTTCTCTTTACAGATTGAACGATGTGTCGATACGCAAGAGGTGCCGGTAGATGAGCCAATAATGGGAATGCTGCTGACATGAGGACGATGTTTACTGACCTCGTGAGAGAGATGCTTAAGGATGTGAAGAGGGAAGCTCCCAATAATGGTAATCGTAGTGGTCCAATAGTGCAGGCGCCTAAGGCCGATTTCGCCAAGCTGAATAAGGATTATACTAGTCTTAGTGGGAAGCCGTTCCACGGAACGGAGTTGACTATAGATGTTCAGGATTGGTTGGATAGCTGCGAGTGTATCTTCGAAGATTTAGGTATCAAGGATGCGATGAAAAGAAGGTTAGCATCCCGTCAGCTGTAAGGACATGCAATGAATTGGTGGAATGCTATAAAGGCAGCTACTCCCGAGGATCAGATTACTTGGGAGCAATTTAAGGCTCGCTTTAGCAGTAAGTTCATTCCAGCTGCTCAGAAGTCAGTGTTGTTTAAGAAATTATTGGAACTCAAGCAGAATGGCAGAGCTGTCTCGGAGTATATTGCCGAATTCGACACTTTGTCGAAGTATGGGTTATCTCTTATTGATACTGCCGAGAAGAAGAACGAGAATTTCATAACTGGCTTGGATCATTACTTGGGGGAAAGGCTTATTAACCACATCGATGAGACATTTGAATCGATTGTGGGGAAAGCATTGAGGTCAGAGAGTCTTTACCCTAAGTCGAAGACTGAGGTTGCATCTGCAGAGGAGCCAAAACCACAAGTAAGTGGCGGAGGCAAGAGTTGTCCTCAGAATAAGAGGAAGCAGAACCAGAATAAGGATAGCCAGAAAAAGAATAAGAAAGATGTAGAGTGCTTCAGCTGTGGTAAGAAGGGCCATTATGCTAGTAATTGTCGGGCCAAGCCAGCGGATAGGAAGTGCTTCAACTGTGGCCAAGTGGGACATCACAATGACAAGTGTCTGCAACCCCCTAAAGAAAAGCAGATGGTGAAAGCATATGCCCTTAATGTTATTCCTTCTTCGTCGAATGCCCCAACTGCGGCAGTGAAAGGAAAGAATGTTGTTATTCAAGGTATGCTTTCTGTTTATGATGTTCCTGTTAGAGTTTTGTTTGATAGCGGGGCTTCCAGTTCTTTCATATCTAGTGACCTGGTAGATAGGTTGGGATTGGAGCTCGAGGTTGTCGATAGGCCTTTAGTAGTGACGAACCCGATTGGTGGTTCAAATAACCTTATCATGATTTGTCGTAATGTGGTCCTATCGAGTCATGGATGCATGTTTGTTTGTGATTGCTTTGTTTTGGGCTTTACTGGGTTTGGCATTATTTTGGGAGTCGATTGGCTCCAAAGATACGGGGTGGTGGTAGACTGTGAGGGCTTTTTGGTGATAGCTAGAGCGGATGATGGGTAGAGGGTAGTGTTTGGTGGTCTACCCGGTGATGGGGTAATGGCTAGTTTTCTGAATTCCCTCGACATTCCGCATAGTGAGCTGTTAGGTTTGCTTGTGGTTGGCCAGTATCTGGACGTTTTCGAGGAAGTGACCGGGCTTCCACCACACCGAGAGATTGAGTTCCGTATTGATTTAGTGAAAGATGCCAGACCTATAGTGATGCCACTTCGTCGTATGGCACCAAGGGAGCAGCGAGAGCTCGGGGTGCAAGTCAGCGATCTTTTGAAGAAGGGATTTATCAAAAGGAGTGTTTCTGAATGGGGAGCACCAGTTGTGTTTGCTTCCAAGGTGGATAGTTCCCTTCGTTTGTGTGTAGACTACCGCGAGTTGGATAAAGTGACGAGGAAGAATAAGTATCCTCTACCGCGGATAGATGATTTATTTGATCAGTTGAGTGGCATGATAGTATTCTCTCAGTTGGATCTCGCGACAGGTTTTCATCATCTTAGAGTGGAAGCTGAGAGTATAGCTAAAACGGAATTTCGGACGCCGTCTGGATTTTATGAACGGTTGGTCATGCCATTTGGGTTGACCAATGCCCCAGCATATTTTGTGGATCTTATGAATAGGGTATTCAGAGATCAGTTGAATAAGTTTGTCCTTGTGTTCGTGGATGATATTTTGGTCTAATCGAGGACAGAGGAAGAACACAAGGAACATTTAAGAATAGTAATGGAGGTGTTGAGAAAACACCAATTGAAAGCAAAGTTTTCTAAGTGTCACTTCTGGAGGAGAGAAGTGAGATTCTTGGGCCATGTTGTTTCAGAGAATGGTATTGTCGTGGATCCCGCGAAGGTGGCTACGGTACAAGATTGGTCTACACCCAAGAATGCAACGGACATAAGAAGTTTCTTGGGATTAGCTGGATATTATCGTAAGTTTATCCAAGACTTCTCCAAGATAGCAACACCGTTGACTCAGTTGACCAAAAAGAATCAAGCCTTCATCTAGGACGAAAGGTGCGAGAATGCATTCAAGAGCCTAAAGGAAAAGTTGACATGTGCACCAGTGTTAGTCATTCTTAAGGGGAATGAAGAGATGACAATATATACGGATGCATGTGGCACAGGACTAGGTGTTGCACTGATGCAAGGAGGTAGGGTTGTAGCTTATGCAAGTCGGCAACTGAAACCGCATGAGAAAAGATACCCTACCCATGACTTGGAATTGGTTGCGATCGTATTCGCGTTGAAGATGTGGAGACATTATCTCTTGGGAGAAAGATTCGAGTTGTTTACCGATCATAAATCGTTAAAGTATCTTTTCTCTCTAAAGGATCTAAATCTCCGACAACAAAGGTGGTTAGAATTCTTAGCTTCCTATGATTTCGATATCGCATACACGCCAGGAAAGGGCAATGCGGTAGCTGATGCATTGAGTAGGAGACATGCCAGTTTAGGGGCTTTCTAGATTGGAAGCAACTGGAGTACATCGCTGGGTATGATTTCAAACCAAAGTGCGAATTGGATCTAGAAATGTTAGCAAGTTTGACGATCAGACCCACTTTGATTGAGCAGATTGGTTCCAGTCAGAGGAACGATCCTAACCTATTGGAAATCATCTCAAAGTTAGAGATGAGAATCGACGGAGAGATGAATAAGTATGGGCTTGGTCGAGATGGACGGCTTAGAAAGAATGGAAGACTAGTTGTACCCAATGTCAATGGATTGAGAGATGAAGTGTTTAGAGAATGTCATCACTCAAAACTGACTATACATCCCGGTGGTAACAAGATGTATCGAGACATGAAGCAGACCTACTACTGGGAATGGATGAAAAGAGACATTGGGAAATTTATATCCAAATGCATGAATTGCCAGCTAGTTAAAGCTGAGCAAAAGAAGTCTAGTGGTTTGTTGCAACCATTAGAAATTCCAGAATGGAAATGGGAACAAGTGTCAATGGATTTCATTGATGGGTTATCAAGGACTAAATCGGGCCGTGATTACATTTGGGTTATTGTGGACCGATTGACTAAGAGTGCAAGGTTTATACCCGTCAAGTCGAACAGGATGGCAGCTAAGTTAGAGGAACTGTATATAAAGTGGGTAGTGAGATTTCATGGAACACCCAAAGGTATTGTGAGTGACCGAGATCCGTTGTTCACTAGTGGATTTTGGAAAAGCTTACAAGAGGCGTTAGGATCAGAATTACATCTTAGTACCGCGTATCATCCTCAAACTGACGGACAGACAGAGAGGGTGAATCGAGTGTTAGAAGACCTCTTAAGAGCTTGTGTATTGGATTTTGGTGGATCATGGGATGACCATTTGCATCTAGTAGAGTTTGCATACAATAATAGTTATCAATCTAGTATTGGTATGGCTCCATTTGAAGCTTTGTACGGAAGACCGTGCAACTCACCGTCATGTTGGGTAGAAGCTAGTGAGAAGTTTGTGCTTGGACCCGACGTGATAAGAGAAACTTCAACTAAGATTAAGATTATCCAACAGTGAATGAAGGCTGCCCAAGATAGGTAGAAGAGTTATGCTGATAAGAGGAGAAGAGAATTAAAGTTCTCCATTGGCGACTTGGTGCTTGTCAAGATTTCTCCGTTGAAGAGCGTGATAAGATTTGGCAGGAGAGGTAAGTTAACACCAAGATTTGTTGGTCCATTCCCAGTTCTTGAGCAAATTGGGAATTTGGCATACAAAGTTGAATTACCAGAGAAGATGGCAGGAGTTCACAATTTCATGTTTCCCAGTTAAAATTTGTACACGACCCAAATGTGACTATTTCACCTGATCAGTTGGATGATATCGAAGTTGAACCCGAGGCGGTTGGGAACCGCAGGCCTATGCGTATTGTTGGGAACGATACAAAGAAGCTTCGAAGGAAGACGGTGAAATTAGTCAAAGTTCAGTGGGGCGAGAATGAGAATGACTGTACTTGGGAGACAAAGGAGAGCATTAGGAAGACGTATCCAAAACTCTTCGCCTGGTAAGATTTCAGTTTCGATTTAGTCTTTCCGCATGCTAGGATAGGTTGTTTTGTTTGTTTTGCATGATTGGTTGTTATATATGATTGGTAGGCATGTGGGATCCTTGGTATGTTTTGGTTTAAGGAATTTCAGGGACGAAATTTCTTAAGGGGGGAAGAGTGTAACGACCCGCATTCTACGCATCGAAGGATCATAGAATATTTATTTCTTTCACATACGAAGTCATATGGTCATGTAACTTTGGGAGACGACTATTGAGATCATTTCCCATGTTCATGATTTTTCCCGATTTTTAAATGACTGTTTTGCCCCTAGCTAATCTTATTTTGGCCATAACTTTTGATTGGAAAGGAGTTTTGACCTGAAATCACTTCCATTGACCGCGGACGATGGTTTACAATTCCGTAGAGTGGTCACATTAGCCTAACGGACCCACCGTTTGGGAGATATGGCTGAAACAAGTTTCAGATGGTGAAAAACAGCTTAATTGGGCTTAACCAGGTGATTAACAGCTAGGATCAATGGGGAATTTCGGGATTTGAGGTACTTAAGGTCTGCTAGGGTTAGGATTTCAGTTTTTTACTCATTTTCCAGCCGCCACAAACCCTCTCTTCAACCTAACAATGGCCTCCAACATCTAAAAACACCTCTAATCACTTCTTAATCAAGTTTTGGCTTAAACCACATCAAATTAAGGAGGAATAGTGCCAAAACAAGGTTAGAGTTGCTGTGTTGCATTGGGAACAGCGCCATAACAGTAGATTATTTCAGAACTAAAGTTCATTTGTGGCCAAGGTGAGTGATTTGCAAGGTTTCTCAATAATTACGGCTAATTAGGGGTAATTAGTGATAATTCAAATTTATACACGTTAAAAATCTGGAAAAATATTTATAAATCCTGAAATGATGTTATAGACCTCTGTTAGAAGTTTGGGTTAATTTGGTTAAGTTTTGCTAATCATATCATTAGATTTGCTTAAACATGTTTAAGGGAAAATATGGGATTTTGGCTACGTTTGATCCGTTTTAACCTACCAAATTATTGTTTTGGTGTTTGTGAATGATTATACATGTTGCTATGACTGTATGGTATGTTTTGTGATTGTCTAGAAGTAATAGATTGGTCGAAAACGCCATCGAATGGCGTAAAACAGTCACTGGAAAATTGCAGGAAATGTGCAGGGTTTCAAACCGGATCGGATCGGATTACTGGGCTCGGATCGGATAGGAGAACCAGGCAAGTGGACTTGATTCGGATTGGAACTTAGCATAAGGGGCTTGGTGAGAAGGAAGGCCATTTGCTTAGAATTGGAGTTGGGCAGAGGATCGGATCGGAGAGACAAAAAGGGGATTGGATCGGAGCTAGGGCATGGGATCGGATCGGCTACCGAACAGAACCGGAGCTGGTATCTTTTGAGGTGTGCAAACGAAAGAGGCAACAAGGAAGGTTGGATTGGATCGGAACATGACACTATAAGGAGGACTTTGGCGCTTTACCACCGGACCGAACCGTGCCACATGTGAGAAGCTGAACCAAACCACATGGAGGAGATGAATCCGAACAGAACCGAGCATGGGTGACCGAATCGAACCGAGCGTGGGTGACCGAACCGAACCAGACGTGTACTTCTATTTCTACATGACGACTCTTCTGACGACCAACTCCAATTCGACCAAAACCCAAGATGCAAAGGAGGTCCAAATGAGGAGCTTTGACTTAGGATCCAGATGGGAACCAATGAGTGAGCTTCATGATTGAGCTTTGCTGCGGGACGTGTGCTAAGGGGTTGTCGATGACTATAACTTTGGATCACTATGTGTAGGGGGTACGTGAACGGATTCAGGGCCATAGAGGCCTAGGTACGACTAAAGAGCTATAGACCAATGAAGTGGGGTCATTTATAAAGATTTGGTCATGACTCCATGTGGTGAGCTTGGTAGTCGCAGTAGTTTTACAAGTCGAACTCCGTCACTACTTCGATGGGTCTAATGATCGAAGCAGTAGATATCGTATGCTTTACGCACTGAGTGAGAGATGTGAGGATGGTTGTTATGTTTGATTTATTTTCCATCATTATGACATGCACACCCCCACCCCCGTTATCTTTACACCATCTGTTCAGTGGCACCTTAGAGTATTGTACGGTATGTAGTGCTAACTCTTTGGTTGCAGGTCCAGGTTCAGGTATGGTTTAGTATACCTGTTATTGTTCTGTTTAGCTGCTTATCGCTCATACCAGACTTTTTGTCTGACCCAGAGTTTTATGTCTCTTCTTATTACTTTGGCTCACGAGCAGACTAGAGACAGGTTAGCTGGTGATGCACGAGTAGCTGTACCGGAGATGAGCAGGAGGCTTCCACGTATGATACATATATAGATATTCTCCCTGTGTCACCGCTGGTCACTACTTTGGGCATTAGTAGTGCACTCTTCCTTTCTTTTGTTTAGAGACAGTAATTTGAAAAGTTGTAATAAACTGTATTTAGACTTCTACTACTCTGATGTTGATGTTGGTTTTAGTTATCAGCTTATGCACTGTCTCGCCTGTTTTATGTCAAGTACATTATTATTATATTTTGTTCCATGCACTGTGACACATTCTACAGATTTTCGATTAGTTCATTCTCTTCTTTCCTTTCTTTGGCGACCATTCTGTGCTAGTTGGCATGTGTACAACGCACTTTCGGAGGAAATGCCGGCTGGTGCAGGGCGGGCCGTCACAATATCTCTTTTAAATTGTATACAATTCTAATGTATGACATGACGATAAAAATATCTCTTTTAATTTGTATACAATTCTAATGTATAACGTATAAAAATGTCTTTTTTAAATTGTATACAATTCTAATGTATAACATGACGATAAAAATGTCTCTTTTAATTTGTATACAATTCTAATGTATAACATATAAAAGTATCTCTTTTAAATTGTGTACAATTCTAATGTATATCATATAAAAATGTCTCTTTTAAATTGTATACAATTCTAATGTATAACATGACGATAAAAATGTCTCTTTTAATTTGTATACAATTCTAATGTATAACATATAAAAATGTCTCTTTTAAATTGTATACAATTTTATTGTATAACATGACGATAAAAAAGTCTCTTTTTATTCGTATACAATTCTAATGTATAACATATAAAAATGTCTCTTTTAAATTGTATGCAAATCTAATGTATAACATATAAAAATTTCTCTTTTAATTTTATACAATTCTAATGTATAACATATAAAAATGATATTTCCATATCTTAACATAGCCAATAGAAATGATATTTTAATGTTGCATACAAATTCCTAAATTAATGTGACAAATAAAAATAATATTTTTATTTGTTTACAAATCTATTTTTAACATAACACATATATTTTTATTGGTTTGTAGTTCCTACTTTAACATATAACACAAAAATGATATTTTTATGTGCTTTACAATTTCTACATTAATATGTAACATAACAAATAAAAATGACATTTTCATTTGCATACACATTTTAATTCTAACAATAAATGATATTTTTATTTTGTCGGCCATTCTAATAAAACATATAAAAATGATAATTTTGTTTTGTTGACAATTCTATTTCAACAAAACATATAAAAATGATAATTTTGTTTTGTTGACAATTCTATTTCAACAAAAATGACATTTTTGTTTCATACAAATCTATTTCAATAAAATGATAATTTTGTTTTGTCAATTCTAATTTCAACAAAAATGACATTTTTATTTCGTCAATTCTAATTCCAACAAAAATATTCCATCAAATCAACAGATCATCATAACAGTATCCATCAAGCCAAATCAAATCGTGTATAACAACAAACTGAATTGAACACCGAAATTGCAGAAATTTTCAAACATGATATTAATTAACTTTTAATTAATTAAAAAGAAATCTGACCTTGATCGGTTTCAGGAATTGTTTATATAACGACTGTTTTTAATTGAATTAAACTGCGTGTTTTTAATTCAATCAAAATTTCCAACTGCTCTTGTTTTCATTTTGTTCTGCCCTATGTTGTAGTGCTTGTCTGGAGGATTCCAACGCAATAGATTTCGTTTGATTCTGGTATGGTATGGAAAAGTTCTAATGCCAGCTATAACGACACGGATTTCGCCTAGACCTAATCGATCGCTAAATCGACTAAGACCCTTCGAATCCCGCATACGCTAACTCTGACCATACAACACATCAGAATAAACAACAAAAGACTTTTATTATATCATAATAATGCAACATCAGAGTATAGAATATCAGAGTACATCGAATATAATGCAGCGGAAGATTAGTTTACAACAAATTTAATACAGTGCAGCGGAAGACTATCAATGCTCTGGACACAACTTTAAGCTTTAATCTAGAATCCTTCTCAATAAATAAATATCTGCAAAACAAACCACTCGACTGCCCCTGTGAAAAATAAGGGCACCCGAGTTTGCAAGTGAAACAAACTACGAGTCAGTCATGGGACTGCTATGAGAAATCTTACTTAACCTATTTAATAATAAGGCTAATTATAGGACCACGCCGCTAACGCGGAACTTGTTTACTCCATTGGATTGCCAGTATCAGACTAATTAATATAAATGGAATAGCGACAAGGCCTTTTAAATTCCATATATAATAACAATCTTCATTCACAGAAGCTCATCTTAATTATTACCAAATCGAATTCCATTCAATTCCAATTAAATATATTAAATTGGAAAATTTTACTTTGGAAAATTTCCATTAAATCTTAATAAAAAGATTTATAAATTCCAAATTATTTCTTCACTGTTAATTGGGTTAAAGAACTAATGTCTTTTAAAACATTGTTCACGATAAACCCAAAATCCAATTCCAATTCAATTCTAATTAAGTATTAATTATATGGCAAACTTCATTAATGTTAATTAAAAGATTTATTATTTTCTCAACTAGGTTTAAGAACAGTGTTAATGAAGATACCATTCACGACAAACCCAAAATCCAATTTGATATTAAATACAAGGCATTGAATAGAAATTATATCGGCTTATATTCAATATCAAATTCTAAAACCAACGGATATTGTATTGGGAATAACGATATCTGTATCTTCCAAATTCTCATAACAAGATCCGTATAATCACGAAATCCAATATCGAAATATTCCGAAGATTATTTCCATTCCAAATCTATTCCAATTTATTTGTGGGAAATTCTGGTTATTTTAAAACCATTTCCAAAGTCCAATTTATTTTACTTAAAACCGATGGGATTATTGTTCTAGTTAATAACAAGTTCATTTCGATAAAAATATATTTTTGTCTTTTCAAATATGGAAATTTTCACCCAAAATCTTTCCAAATCATTAACTATGATTTTACATATTTTTAATAATTTTATTAAGTCCCTTACAGCCGGTTTCCAATAACGGCCACAGAACTGCATCTATAGCAACATTTTTCAAATTTTGATTTGGATATAATTCCAAATCCAACCGTTAGATTTTAGATCTCTTATATTTATTGGAAAACTCTTTACGATACGAACCCAGTGATTCCAGTTTTAGGAGAATTCGATGGACGGATCTACCGTTACATCAATTTGAAGTTAATGGTCGAATTCGCGAACGGTCGCTGTGCGACGCGTTCTATTCAGGCCATTAAATATATATTATATATATTTCGTCGATTTACATTTAAAGCGTATTTATAAAGTATTTATAAATTCATTATAAAACGATTTCAACTTCTGTTTCAATTTTATATTTGTTAGACCAAAAAATGGTCCTAACACCCAATTGATTACATTTTGCAGAGAATAATGAGGAATCATGAACTAAAAGCAAGAAAAATCAGTCAACACATGAAATTTATAGTGGTTCGGCGTTAATGAGCCTACATCAACTTCATTGTTTCTCATTTCATTCTAGAATTACAATTACAATGAATATTGACACTTAATCACTCAAATACAATGAATAATTCTCTCCGAATTCATTGATTTTCATTAATTTTCATTGCAGAATAAGGTGGTTATTGATGGGGGAATTCGGTCATGGCTACCATGAATGAATGAAATGCCAAAAGTCCCCTGAAATCACCACGAAGTGCTGTATTTATAGGCGAATTGAGGTTTCTGCTGGGATCGGTTCGGGTGTGACGTGGCAGCCATCCAGTGGGTCATGGAGAAGTAGTGGGAGACGTGGAGAAACAGTTTCCAGATCATGGGCTGCCACGTGTAAGTAGATCCGAATGATAAGCCTAGAAAATAGGAGCACATTGAGGAGTAGTTGCAACTTCAGGTGGTTGGGGTAGAGGGTACTCCGATCCGATCCGGAGAGGGGGATCCGATCCGATCCGTTCCGAAAGGAGGGATCCGATCCGATCCGAAGGGGGGATCCGATCCGGTGACATTTGCATGAATAATTCAAGTTTTGCAGCTTTCTATATCTCCACTCAAGTGATCGCCAATCAATGTAAGTTCGTACCCAAGTCCTTGGCTTTGGGTAGCCTGGTTACAAAGCAGGCTAACATTTTGTCCCCCAAAGTACATCTTATTACAGATGAGATGTGCTTTGAATAAGTCGAGCTAAATCCTTTTGGAACGTCATCCACCCTTGAGGAGGTTTTATCAGATTGTTGCATTACTTCAATGGGCGCTAGTCAGGCCAAATTCTATGGAAGGAGTAGTTGAAATGATCAGGTAACTATTTTAAACCTCGTTGAATTAAGAGATTTTAACTCTTTCATCAAAAATTCATGTAGGATTGCTGGCTCCCGTGCATGAGATCATGCCCGCATAGGTCGTTGCCAAATGGGGTCGTCTTCCCACGCAAACCAAAAGTATTGTAAAGTTAGACCTTCTTTTGCATAAGAGCAAATGTATGAAGTAGTCTTCCAAGTCATGTGGTAGTATAGGAATCTTCGGGCTTTGAGTTGGGATCTGCAGAGAACACCTCAGAATTGGCATAGGAATTTGTCATTTGTGCTTGGATTTGGACTATCTCGATGTCAAATATTAATCTAGGACTCCACGATCACATTGAATCGTAACATTAAGGAATCTGAATGCGATAATCACTTCAGATCTTGTTAATAGAAAATCAAAAACCAATGGTCACGTCAGATCGTATTGGAAAAAATCCATGATCGCTCCAAATGTTTTTATAATCCCGTGATCACATATGAGTCAATTCGAGATATTGTTGAAAACATGCAAGCCAATGGATGGTACGATCATCATAGTCGTATGACAGTAGGGTAGTTTATCACACTCTCCATTTAATGTAGTGGTGGATCAAGTCTTTGGACTCATGCCTGACCCGTTTGTTGGCTCACTTAGACGGTCAAGACGAATCATGTCATACTCTAGAGATATAGTGTATATGTTCTAAATCACGCATCAAGTTAGGATCATATTCAAAATCAGTCTGTGAGTTGAAGCTCGTGCTTCTAGCATCAGTAGAGGATGAACGAGTTGGTGCTTATGCCCCCAAGCATCGATGGGGGCTGGGCCAAGTCTATTGTGCATCCATTGTTCTAACCTTTATACTCTTTTTGGCCACATCAGGTTAGAGATGCAGGTTCAACATTCTTAGTCACCCTGTGTCGTTCTATGCACTTTTCCAAGTCATCAAGGGTTGGAGTTGTATATGCGAATGGTCGACCTACATTCGCGTCGGGGTCATCCCATCTGTTTAGTCAGAAAGCAGTGATTGCCTTATTGAGTATCAGCGAAATTAGATACTCTTCTCGCATTAGCCCCAGAGTTGAGTAAGCTCGTCAATCTTGCAAGCGAGCGAACGTCGTTAGTGAGTTATTCGGGCTCCTTCGTTCATGCTTTGGCATAATCCGAAATAGCCATCATAGTCTTGTTGAGTTTATCTCTCATGCTTGGTTCCATTAAGCTTGACAATCAAGATCGCGGGCTCGATTAATGACATTGGTCTTTTCCGGAATTGTAAATTCCTGTCAGTCTTTCCTAGGGCTTTTTTTTCGGCTTTATCATTTCAAGAGTCAAATGGTGCTCCATTTTTACGTGAAGACATTAAGATCATCCATTTCAACATTAGCACCCTCTTGTTGCATGAATCTGTCTATCTCAGGATAGGATTTTCCAATGTTTCTAGGAAAATCTCATGGTAGAGAGATCCCAAGGTTTGTTTCAGAGGTGAGTCTGCCAAGTCCTCTTGGTGGGTCTCGTTATAGAGAGATTTTGAAGTTTGAGATATCCAGAATACCAGATACTGCTGCAATCAACGCCATATATGCACTACAAAAAAAACACCATATTACAACTTTAATTTTACAACGGTGGTAAAAGCACCATTGTAATAAATGTTTTTTATAACTTTTTTCCAGAAAAGTTGTAATAAACTTATTTTTAACAACTGTGTTATTTTGACAGTTGTAATAAAAGCCTATCACAACTTTTATTTTTTGACTGTTGTAATATATGACTATATTTTAATATAATTAACAACTAATAATTAATATTTAATACATTTATATTGATTATTTATAATTAATAACTAATAATTACTATTAATAATCAATTAGGAAGAAATAATTAATAATCAATCCGTAATATTTAATACTTTGCAATTAAGAAGAATAATTAAAAAATATAGTTAATATTACATATTTATTATTATTCATTAATATTTGATAATTATTAATGGTAATAATTTCTAATAAAAGTGAATACATAATAATATATACTCAATATTAATACTTAAGAGTCATAATTAATCAAAACATTAATAATTTTGAAGTGATATTTAGTGTTTAATAATTTATTTTAAATGATTTTTATTTAAAATTAATAATTAATTAATCCATTTTTCATTTACAACTATTTTATTGCTAGTTATATAATACATGTCTATTACAATCTTCCTTTTTTCGTTTGTAATATATGTCTATTTTAAACAAATTTTTTTTTGTTAGTTGTTATAGAAGTCTATTACAAAGTTTTTTGTTTGTCCGTTTTAATAATTAATTAATTTTTTTTAATACTTACTATTTAAATAATTAATTAAAAATAATAATCACCGTTAAATAATAATTAACTAGAAATATGAAATAATTCATATTCGTAATTAATATTCATTAAATAATACAATAAAAAATTAATTATTATTTTATAATTAATATTAAATTATAACATAGAATTAAAAAGGTGATAATAACTAAGAGTAATATTTAGTACTTTAGTAAAAAAATAGTTTTCAAGAAATTTATATTATATTTAATATAAATTTATACTTATTAATTATAACTTGTAATATTCATTTCTATCAATTTTGTGCTATGAACCAAGAAAAATTAATGGTATGCTATAGGAAACCCAAGCGGCTGAAAACTTAAGCGGGAAGTCAAAATTTGGCTACAAAAAGCAACTCACGTGCTATGTTCCCACACTCACCCAGAAATGAATAGTGTGTTTTCACTTGACTGATTTACTCAGCGCTAGGGTTTTTCCTTTTTCCCAAAACAGTTCCCGCTGCCAAATTCTATCTTTCGAAATCAATTGCATTCTCCTGAAATTCACGCTAGCGAATTTCAAGTTGAATCCTGACTGCCTTTTGAATTTGAAGCATCCTCCGAGTCTAAACTGTCATGTGAATCTCGGGCATCCTCTAAATATCGAGTAATTTCTTATATTCGATTTAATATAAATTGACTTCACTCTTGTTCAATTTCTATGCTTATTTGTACGATTATCGTGTGAATCTTGGTCATCTTGTTTTCATTGCTGTCTGGTCTTAGTCTTTGCTTACTTGAATTATTACTGATTTCTTATACTTATTTCTTGTTCGAGTCTTTGCTGCCTAGTTTTAGTCTTGGTCACCCTGTTTTCTATACTTATTTCTTTTTATGATTATTGCTAATTTCCAAAGTATTAATATATCTTGGTAATTTGTTTAAAGATTAACGGGAGACGAGTTTATTATATATAACAATTTTGGACTTGTGGAGATAATTCATTTGTCAGCCGCGACCTTGTCCTTAATTAGAGGAAAAGATGTTAATTTGTTTGCTCTGGTTTTTGATTGCCTTGAGAGCTAAACTGTATGCCGTGTACTTTTAAGTTTTCCATGTAAGTTATATTGTCAAAGCTCAGATTTGTTCAAATTATGTAAATATTTGGGTAACATTTATCTATTTTAGGTTAATGCTATGTACAAGAGCAAGTGCGAGGAACTGAGTGCTCAGAAGCTGGATGAAGCAGAATCGAATGAAAAACTGGCACTTTTAAAGGTTTACATTCTTTTGTTAGTTGATAGTACTAACCACACATGTGTTGTCTAACATAGTTTTTAAGATTTTTTGTTTCCTTACATCAGGATAATATACGATTATCAAATTCTTGAACCTCTTATGCTTTTTGGTTTTCTTATATATAAAAGTTTTGAGCTGCAAATTGCAAGGAAAAATATTTCTGTGTGTATGTATAAACTTTTCTAAAGGTAAGAGATGAAACAGCATGGCTGTTGCCATTAGATAGAAGTTGCTGCTGTAGCAGCAGTAAGAAGATTTATCAGATAATTTTTGATTTGTATGTGGGAAAGGTTTCGCAGAAGCTGCTAACACATGTATATTGTCTGCAATGGTTGATTTTGATTTGAATTTCTTGTTGTATTTGGAAAAATTGTAGGTGGAAGAAATAAAATACAATCCATTTTGGATTCGGCATATAAAACTGAAGTAACATTTCAAGATCTTCTCCCAGGTTTGAAAGTGTTCGAGAGTATCATTTTCTCTTATCCTTGATTTTGTCATTTTCTTAAATGTTTGATACGTTTACAATACACTCTTCTAACATGTACTTTGCATGTATATTTAGGAAGGCAAACATTATCATTTCAGAAATCAAAGAAGAAGGTTAAGAAAGCAAACTGATTTCATTCTTATGTCAAAAACTGGACCAGGGGGTCGGTGGCGATTCTTCTTTGGCAAAAAACTAACCAGGTGACCTTTGATATCATGTTTTTTTTTTCAATTTTGTTGGTTTATGCTTCGTATTGGATATTGGCATTAATGTATCATATAATGCATAGTTAGATTTTTCATCCTTACAAGTGACTAGACATGATGTTGAAGCATATAAAAACTCGGTGTGTGCGCAGTGTGTATGTATATTTATGTGAAAGTGTGTATGTATATTTATATGGTAGTGTGTATGTAATTGAGTGTACAGAGTAATCAGTCAATGGTGAGGAATGTATATGTGATTAATTGTATTACGTAGTAGTGAGTTGTATAATAACGAGGTCAGAAATTTGTACTATTTCTAATATTGAAATAAAATATTTAATTGAATAGAATAATCAATTGAGTATTAAATTCTATGCAATAACATTTTATTAAATATAAATATTTATTTCTATATGAGCTGTAATGTATAATCAAACAAAAATCATAATGTGATATTCAACAGTTACAACGGTGCATAACAGTTGTAATAGCTTTTACTACAACGGTGCAAAAAAGTTGTAATAGCTTTTATTACAACGGTGGAAAACTGTTGTAAAATATACATTTCACAACGGTGTTGCAACGGCGCAAAACAGTTGTAAAAGATTTTAGTCTATTACAACTTCTTAATAGACGACGGTTGTCCCACCGTTGTAAAAGGTCTTTTACAATTGTTTTCCACCGCTGTAATAGGGTCATTTTGTTGTAGTGTATGGTCCAGGTCGATTTACCGATGCCACTGCGACGTTGAATCTTTCAAGGGATGCATGTAGGGTCTAGCCGGAGCTCTGTTGAAGCATCAATTAATGTTGGCAATCTAGCCCGCGTCTTTGAGAAGTTGTCGCCAATTGTCTAATTTAGCGCTGGTGCCCCCGGTATGAAGTCTTAAAGTGGGTGGAAGCCAGTCTATGGCTTCTTGGTTGCGCATATATAATAGCTGTCAATCAGGCTTCTGTCTTTTAATTCTGGATGGTGATCCGCTACTCGGATGTATGCAGGTTGTTCTTGAGGATCCATTCTTCTGGTTATAGTCTAGGATCTTGCGGAACTCCGATAATAATAAATGTGTCTAAATTTGGCGGATAGTCAAATTATATTGCTCGAATCTCGTATCCCTTACTCCCCATCCATGGGGATTTTACTAAACGGTAATCATTAGATCCGCATATTCTCTAAATTAATACTCCCTCATCAAGCTGTGAGTTAAAGTTTGATACAAAATGATTTGTTCGTGTACAACTCATGTCTTTGACCTCCCATCCAAGCTCTGAGGTTCGAAGTCGGGTGGCGGTAAAGTCATATTATATCTATCTCAAATGCTTTCATTTGCCCCCTACATGGGGAGCCTCATATTAAGGTTGAGATGGATTTTAAACATTCATCTGAATTAGAGCAAAGGTTGGTCAGGCTCCGTTTAAGTTTTCAGTGGCTCTTGCATATCTATAGTTTTCATCCAAAATGTTACGGTCGGAAGTTGCATGCTACAAATGCCTGGGAGGAGGTTGATTGCTTCTTGTTTCATTAAAGACGACTATGCCAACTTGTCCTAGGGTCTCATACGATCTAGACCACGGAGCAGGGAGTGTTTGAGCCAAGTTCGTTGTCGCTTGAATTCCCACGATTCTTGCTCCAGCGAGTAAGTCGTAGTTACTCGGCCTTCCAACTATCCAAGTAAAGAAGTAATCCATCACTTTATGTCGTTTCCGGAGAAGTTCATCTCACTGAGCCATCTGAGTTCTCAAATCAGTAAGGGTACCATCCATTTCATATCTAGCTTAACATGCTGAGGGATCATCGCAAGAAGAAATTTGTTGACTTCCTTCGTTCCTAGCGCCTTCTGCGCAAATATCCTCAGCACGGAAGAAATTTCTATCTTCCTTCTTCTTACCCTTTGAGTCTGTGTCAGGAAATTCGCCTCCTCATAAGTTAGAAGTCAAAGTAATGGCGTACCCCTTTATATGGGGTCTTTCAATCGGGAAGTCGGTAGGGACTAAA
The DNA here is from genome assembly GCA_030737875.1 of Allium sativum. NCBI lineage: Eukaryota > Viridiplantae > Streptophyta > Magnoliopsida > Asparagales > Amaryllidaceae > Allium > Allium sativum. The sequence goes on from CM060918.1 coordinate 635,132,380, forward strand.
AAATGGACGTTCACTCTGCATCCATTCCATGGTCCTCAAGCAGCCTGTCAAGATTGAGGTATAAGTTAGACACAAACATATAAATTATGCCATTTATAAATATTTTCAACAATGTGGCCCCAGTCCAGGGGTAACGACGAAAGATCGGTAGTTGTATCACGTCTCATTCAAATTTAGACATGGATGCATGGAAAAGAGACATTGCTTTCAAAGCTTACGTGATTGAGTTATTCAAGTGCACAAGTTATCGCATTTTCCATTCGGTGTATTCAAGAGGTGGCACTTGTCAATGCGCTTGGGCTATGGCCAGTCACATGTGGGTGTGTATGTTGATTCGATATATCACTCTTAGGGCCTCCTTTCGGTCGTCGCCTTGAGTCGCATGAGAAATTTAGCATTGGGCATCAGCGTCAGCCTTCTAGACGTGGCCCTTTGTTTGTTTTCCACTGGCCTGCTGTGGTTGTCGGGAGTGCGGCCCTCGCATTCTTGTCCTATTATCTTGTACAAGTCTGCACTCTGTAAACAAAGTGAATCTCTAAGTAATAGGTAATAAAGCACATCACAATCAAGTAAGGGTTCCAATTCAGAACCCCTACAATCAAATAATATCTAGCAGATCATATAGTATTTATATAAGGGGGGCGATGTGTGTGCCCCCCCAATCAAACATGAATAAAGTGCCTAGTCAGGGCTTGTTTGACATTACGTTGCCCCCAATCCTTCCGTGGGGGGTGTCGGCTTAGCTTTCAATCTTATCCCCAATCCTTCAGTGGGGTAGGAGCCTGTTGTCTTCGGTGCTTAATCTTAGCACCTTTATACTCTCTTGACGTACGTCCAGGTTAGAGTGTAATCAAGGCGGTCTTTAATCGTGGTGCACTATCACGCCTTGGGGACGTCATCTTCCCATCCTTTATGCTCTCTCTCGAATCATGAGAGTTAGAGTTAATCAGGCGAATGGTCATGTCATTCGCCTCGGCTTTCCTCCTGCGCTCTAATCCTAAGAGCGGGATTATGCCGGCTCGAGTGTCATTCTCGAACTCGATCTTTAGTCCATACTCCATGCTTCACTCTGGTAGATGGAGATTTTCGGGCAAGTGGTCGGGTCACACTTGCCGAGGCGCTACCTCATAATCTCTGATTCACAGGTAGAGGTGGCCATTCGCAATAATCAAGTTTCTCTCATCCCATTGATTCGTGGGATGGAGTTTGGTCGGACACTGCAATATCGTCCTTCAAATGTTCTCTCAAATCATGAGAGCCAGACCCATGGATCGAGTGGTCTTTAATCATGGCGCACCCATCACATTCATCCTAGATTGATACTTCTATCCAATCTCTGAAGGTTAGAGTTAGCCTGACAAACAGTCTGAAAATGTTTGCAGAAGCTTTACGTTCCTCCGATCAATATATGGGAGGAGTGATTGGCACTGAACTTTGGGTACCTGCATCATTCATATCACATGAATTAGTCATGTCAATAATTCAAGAAGCATGTAAGAGTAAATTGCATGATTGAAAAGTAAGCATATCAAGAGGCAGTGCTGCCTCCTTTATTTGGATTCATGTAATCTGATTGCGTCAAACATAGGACTGAGCCATATAGACGGTCGAACTGCATCTGTCTGGAATCGGATTCCAACTTGAAATGCAAAAGTCAATGCATAATTATCTTTATGTCTGCCATGTATGAGCCAAGGAGTGGATGGTCATCTCAGATCCGCCTTGAGCTATACAACTTATTTCAGGTGGAGGGCGTGGCTTTGTAAATGAGTTTTTCAGTCAAGCTCATTATGGTATTGTTCCATAACTCTATATGCAGGTGTAAGAAGTCTGACCAGTATCAAATCCTAAGTACCTACACCATCCACATATTAATTCATTTGAGTTAATTACATCAATAGCTCATAAAGCATGCAAATGTAAGAGTCATGGTTAAAGAATAATCCTATTAAAGGAATGAATATGATTCTGTGCGAAAATGGCATTGCATGCTATCTGCATGTCCATTTTGCCTTGCCTAATCTCTACTAGAGGATGGCATGATTGTGGTCTTGGAGTGACAAAGGCAGTTAGGTAAATACTGTAAATGAATGACAAGGTCATGTCTCCTTTGAATCGCCTTCCTGCCCCCATGCTAACGGCAAGGGTTGAATGTCAAGGAGTCATGTATGTATTGTTAATGGTATCATATCATCACGTTGGTGCTAGGACAATAATTGGCAAGAGAATTATGGATCCATGTTTATACAAGCTTTTGTGCTTTCCATGCTAGCAAGTAGGATATGGCTGCTAGGGGGATAGTTATATCCCATCCATCCGCATATATGCCTTCAATCCCATGTCGGGAATAAGATCTAATGGACAGATAATCAATCAGCATCCAGGCTTAAGTGCTCTAAACTTTTAACTCGTCAATTTTCGGGCAAGGCCGAGGCAGTCTATCATGCAAGCCTATTATGTATTAGCTTTGAATTAAATGATGTAATCATGAGCAATCGACGTTCGAATCTCCAGTCGCACCTAATGTCTAGGACACGAGTTACTTGACTAATCCTCGATGAAGAGAGTGAAATTGTAAATCTTCACTTTCTAACTCCAAAACATCGTTTTTCAAAAGTTCCATTCACGTTCATCTCCCATCTAGCGGGAGGCTGATTAGTGGTTTTGTTCAATCATTTAGGGCGGTGAATTCAGCAATGAGGCTCATTGGTGTCTGTCTTGGGACAACCTTCCAAGGGAAATAAGCATTGTCGCCTTGCATGTCATATCTCGAGGCATAAAGAGCGATGGCACTCCTTTCACTTCTCCTTGCTAAATGCATTCCGTGCTGCAGGAAGTTCATCATGGGGTTGTCTATGGCTCTCTTATGAGTTGTTGGAACTGTCTAACTTGGTCGGATTATTGACCTTTTGATTTTCCGTTCGTAGGACGTAAGATATGCTGTAACGTTTTAATCCATCCAATAGCTCTTCTATCTATTCTAGGTAAACTACGAGTTATAGTCCCTTCATCTGGAATTTCCTTCGAATCAGTACATCTCCAACGCCGGGTCGTCGATCATTCATTGCACCGTCGGTATACAGTAATGGGTGGTTGTATTCATTTTTTGTTTTGAAGGGCCATCTTCTTCATTTAACACATCCTCTTTGGGAATGGTAAATTCAGCAATGGATTCGGCTAATGTTTTAGTTATTGAGCAGTAGACACTAGGGTGCAATGTAAGCTTTGAATTCTACTGGAGCTGGTCGGTCTAGACCTTGATCAGATAAACTTGAGTATGATAGCATAACTTGCGAGACTTTAAGTAATGTTCATGCGTTATGTCACAATGGAAAGAGCTAATGGTTGATTCAAATTTGCTTTAATCTCGAGCTCTTATCATTTGTAGTGGCTGGTGAGCAGTCAAGTTGCTATAATCCGGGAAAGGATCCATAGGTCCAATCATGGCATGCAGTGGTTCAACTTGTACCTAACTCAGGACACCAAAGTATGTTGACTTAACCCTTACTTGATGGAAATCAGTCTTCCTCAATGCAATTGACAGAAAACGGCAATTGCAAAGGTTCACCAAGTTCTTTGGAATGTGAACCGCAGAACATATTTCATTCATCACACCATACAATTGAAGTGTAGATTTGGGATGTTGACAATTGAAGTGTAGATTTGGGATGTTGAGATCCTTAGCTTCTTTCTGGTATCCCCTTATTGACAATCATGGTCACTAAGATCATAGGAATTATCTTCGGAGTAGTGCTCAGACTGTTCCATATAACTGTCATTCGATGCCCCGCCGATTGGACAAATTTAAGTCGCATAAATAAGATGGTCACTACTCGTTACCGAGCAACATCAGTTGCATTGGTGAAATCTATACACCATCAGAACTTAGGAAGCTGCTATGAGATCATTGTCTTGTATACTGTCCTTGATAACAAGCCGAATATGATCGATAAATCCTCAAATTGCCTTACTGATGTAAGTAGGTATCATGGCTTTGGGAAAAATCCCAGTCATTGTCATCTTGCTATGATATTCTCAGACTATCCATCTAATCTTCATTGACAAGCTTTGATGGCTGCTGTTGGCCAAAATATATGTCGAGCCGAAGGCGAGCTGTGCTCCGAGCCGAAGGCGAGGCCATCAGTGGGTCTGGGCGCAGCGCCGGTGGGGGTCCGGAGCCCCACAGTCCCAGCGGAGATCGACCTAGCCAGTTAGGTCGAAATGTGGGCACTGCACGATTTTTTCGATTTTGGAAGATGGAGCCTTTTCTGAAATGATCCGAAAAATGTATTTTTTTTCCCAAAAACAGCTATACCTGGTCGAATCGGAATTTGCCTTCACGTTGCTGTTCGGATCTGTCATCGGATCGGGTACGTCATCGGATCAGATCGGGGGTACATCATCAGCAAGTGGCCAGTTCGGATCTCCCCCTCTGGTTCGGGTCGGAGGTTCTTTTTCAGGTTTGGTAGGACCCGATCCGACCCCCTTAAGGATATTATCCTATGCTTCTTCTACATCCAATCCAAGGGCTTCATTTGCATCCGACCCTGTCTCTTCATCTGCAACCGACCCGGTCTCTTCGTCTACATCCGATCCAGAAGCTTTGCTGGACACTATTTTCGATCTTCAGCAATTTCTTCTACATAGCACGGTGGTGACTTCCTGGTGATCTCCACAATTGCAAAGTCTATAGAATTCATAGGATTTCCTCATCGGACTTGGCGATCCAACAAGTAGATTGGAGAATCCTTGAACACTGAGAATCTTCAGGTCTCAGTGAAAGCACCAAAATATTAGACCAAAAAATGGTCCTAACATCCAATTGATTACATTTTGCAGAGAATAATGAGGAATCATGAACTTAAAGTAAGAAAAATCAATTAACATACGAAATTTATAGTGGTTTGGCGTTAATGAGCCTATATCCACTTCATAGTTTCTCATTTCATTTCAGAATTACAATTACAATGAATATTGACACTTAATCACTCAAATACAATGAATAATTCTCTCTGAATTCATTGATTTTCATTAATTTTCATTGGAGAATAAGGTGGCTATTGATGGGGGAATTCGGCCATGGCTACCATGAATGAACGAAATGCCAAAAGTCCCCTGAAATCTCCACGAAATGCTGTATTTATAGGCGAATTGAGGTTTCTCCTAGGATCGGTTCGGGTGTGACGTGGCAACCATCCAACTGGTCATGGAGAAGTAGTGGGAGACGTGGAGAAACGATTTCTAGATCATGGGCTGCCACGTGTAAGTAGATCCGAATGATAAGCCTAGAATATAGGAGCACGTTGAGGAGTGGTTGCAACTTCAGGCGGTTCGGGTAGAGGGTACTCCGATCCGATCTGGAGAGTGGGATCTGATCCGATCCAATCCGAAAGGAGGGATCCGATCCGATCCGAAGGGGGGATCCGATCCGTTGACATTTGCATGAATAATTCAAGTTTTGCAACTTTCTATATCTCCACTCAAGTGATCGCCAATCAATGTAAGTTCGTACCCAAGTCCCTGGCTTTGGGTAGCCTGGTTACAAAGCAGGCTATCAATATCAAAATTGAATATTCTATATCTTTATCATATTAAAATGATAATATTTTCAAAATATTAGATTTTGAAATCACTTCCTTGCGATATTCATTATAAAATGAATAAAATCGATCGATATACCCGTTTGGGTTAAAATAGCGTTTACTACTTAAATCGGCTTCACATTTTAATATTTTTGTGTCCGTCTAAAATCGGACATCAAAATCATTATTTTATTCTTCACTGAATATTATTTTAAAATATTCTTTATTTTAAAAGATTCTTTATTTTAAAATATTCTTTGTTTTAAAAGATTCTTTGTTTTAAAATATTCTTTATTTAAATTATTCTTTATTTTTGAATTGGAATGCGACTCAATCAATTACCATATAATTTCAGTTATATGGATTTCGTACATCGCATGTATTCAATAATAATGATAAATAATCATTAAACAGTCCATTCACATCTACAACTGTATGAGCATTAAAATAAATAAAAACACTCATCACAGCTTGTCAACCCATCGATTGACATACAACTAAATATTGGGACTAATGTATGTCAAATATCATCCCAATACCCATGTGGGGTTTTCAAACAACAACAGTTTATTTAAATAAATCATTGATTAATAAATTTAAGCAATATTAATTTGGTTTGAATTATTTTTCTACTTAGCCAATTTTACTGGTTAAAATTATAAATAGATATTCATAATTTAATTTCAAGTACCACCTTAATGTCAACATTATTTTTAATGTGTTAATCATCACAACATCACAAACAAAACACAATACAATCAATTAAATCGTCCATGGTCTGTAGACGAGGGAGGTGAGCTAACAAATTATAATGATTAAAATTGATAAAACCCCACACTGGAAATTCTATATATTTTTATACATAAATAAAATAACATGATAAAATATAATTTAGTGAGGAATTCTCACCTTGGGTTTCCACTCCATCAGACTTTAATTTGAACAGTTTGGATTTGGATTTGTTACAACGCGTTGTGTCCTTCATCATGTTTCTAACGAGATCTGTTTCACACGATTTATATTAAAAATCATATTTTTAACAACGCTGTATGAAACAACCTGCAAATCCGTACCCTTTGGATCAACTAATAACACCACACGTCCAACCCAAATTGCACAGAAATATGAATCATTATTAGAAAGAAGTTAGAGGATGAGAAATAGAAAGAAATATTAGAATAGAAGAAAAACGAAGATCACAAACTCACAACGGAACGAAGAAAATATATTAGATAACATAAACTTTGAAATACAAATAGTAACTTTATATACATACCATTATCAGAGCACAACGGTTATCCCTGGAACAATTATAAACACCTGTTTCTAAATACAACATGGTACATAGTGGAAAATATGATAGTCTATAGCTAACTGGTGAAGCCTCCTGCTTCGAGCTCCTCCAAGTGAATCTGAAAAATCCCGACCACTTGATTGCCCGTACAAATTTGGGCACCCAAGAGTTTAGGGAAAAACAAACAAAATAAACTCTGGGTCAGTCATGGAACTGGTGTGAGTAAATTCCAACCATTGGTTTAACTTTAAAAATCCTTTTGAAAGAATTGATAATCGTAAGACCGATCCACACATAAACACGGATGGTTTTTACCTTACGATAACCAAAATATTTTTGATATCAAATCCACAGATATTATAACAATGTCTACATCAAATAAATAGAATCTAGTGGAACGCTTTCATCTCACGCTCCATATAATAATATAAAATCGAAAACCGCAGGTCGCTTATTGGAGATTTGATTTCCAACATGACAAGGTATGGGACCACCTGCCGATAGTGTATCTCTAGAGGCGAATACACTGGGTTCAACAAGAACGTCTTGCAACCCGGCCTTCACATGACCAATCACTCATTTCACTTGAGTGTATCGAATGTATATCACCAACGATTGGGATCAACAACCGTTTCCCGAAAGGGACAGCATCGATAGATTAAAGAAGCAATTGGAATTTCTCTAGATAGGTGATTATACATCCTAATGGGGGCGACCCACTTAGCCATGCTACCTGCCTGATTTTTGTCAATTCCGGGTTGTGAGGCTTGGGGTCATTACATATCTTTTAGAACACCTGACCACCTATTCACTTTGAATGCCACATCGTCATACCCGCCAAATCACAAATTGATTTCCCCAAAAATACCACGGGTATAAAGTTAAGAGAAACGAATTCCTCCGCCACCAAACGTAAGTACGTTTGAAGAGATCAACTTACGTGATCCGCTAGATATACTCTGTCAGACATTCGTCCATTCACGTTGTCATGGGACTGGACAAACCGAAGGCACTATCCCGTAAACAGGATAGCCCTTGCATAACTCCGCCTTCAATCATATTTGATCGCAACGCTAACGCCCATCCAGAGTGGTTTCCAGATAATGAATCTGATCCCGGTCTCTCCGAATTGATGACGGAAAAATGGTCAAAACTTCAATAGTCGGTGATTTAACTATCAAAGAAAAATAAGTGTGCAACCAACGATCTTATTTCCAGGAAGGAATTCGATCGATTAATCATCAATCAACAGTTGGCCCCTTTTAAATCAATTTCTTATTATATTATCATTTACAATTCTCATTTCCTATCTTTCGTATTCTTTTGAAGCTCGATTTCCCTTCTCGAATCTTTGAAAAACATTTTCAATACAATAATTCCTTTATTCGAGAAAATATCTCTTATTCCAGTTAGAAAACATTTCTAGATATTCACGAATCCTTATTTTCTATATTCAGAAAACATACATAATTAATATCGGAAAATATTTCTGAATTCCCTTTCTTAATTCCTCGTTGACCAATTCATTTCATTTTTTAGGCATAGAAAATATCTCTCATTTATTAGGGGAAACATTTCAAATTCTTTTAAATTAATGCGATGTTATAAAACATCGTTATAATAACTCCAACCACTAATCATTTGTTAACTAACGGTATTACTAACCAATCCTTTCTACCGAACCTTAACCATTTCTCCGTCAATCATGACGTCAGTCAAGTTGGGGTATAATTACCTCTCAGACCTTAACTGAACGACATTCTTAACTTCAAAATAGTCAAAGCTCACAACTTTAACCAAAACATCACTTACACGACTCTCAGATTCGATCTAAGAACACACTTCCTTTACAGAAAAATATTGATTATTACAGTAGCGTTATAATCGCTGTTTCCAAATATTTAGTTTATAAAACATTGCTTTTTAACAACAGCGTTACAATTGCTGTCTAGATTTATAGAACATTTATTTTAACAATAGCGTTAAGATCGCATTATAACGGCAACGTTAAAATTGCTGTTTTGAATTTACAAAACATTTACTATAACAATAGCATTATAATCGCTGTATAGATTTACAAAAACATTTGCAGTTGCATTATAATCGTTGTTTTCAAATATTTGGTATTTAAAAATATAACTTGTACTTATTAATTTCAATTAATAAGTAATTAATTAAATAATTAAATTTGATTCAAAACAGAAAGTAGAAATAACTACTTTCCTAAATTCGATATAATCAAATTCCAATAACTCTTTCTTGAATAATCTATATTCGATCATATTCCGAACTCCGGAATTTATCTACCATTTCACGTTAATTCAAATTCCTAATTCCCTTTTGAATTCATGCTTTCCAAATCATTACGTTATCACCATCTATTTTATATTCCACATTTTGAAATAAAACTTATCGTTTTCTTTTAAATTGATTCCCCATTTTCCCTATCTCATTCAAACTCCAATTTGGATTCATATTCAAATCAGAATTTCCATTATATATATTAATTTGCAAAATCTTTACTCTAAACCATTAGTTACTTTAATCCTAAATATATTTCTTTCATGTACAATCATTTAGTTTCGTTTTTATAAATATTCCTTTAAACCCAAATTCTATTTATAACTTCTATTTACAAATGTTTATAAGAATCTCACTTTTAACTTCAAACATTTATAATCTCATTTATAATCCCCTTTAAAATCACTAAGATCAATTCCAAATACAACTATTGGTTTCAAAACCAATTTTCCCTTTTCCATATAAATTCAATTTAATCCAATGACAATATTTTACTAAATTTATAGTAAATGGTTATAATCAACTTCTTGTTTTATTTATTAAAACAAGTTCCTACATTCAAGTCCATTCAAAAATTCAATTCCTTACTTTGGAACTAAATTTCCCTTTTTATATTTCAAACCCTTTTTTTTATATTCGAAAATATTTTACGGTATTAAAATACCAAATTTCTAGGGTCAGGGAATTCAACACAACGTAATTTATCATAGTAAACAATAATATAAATGTTGAGGAACCCGGTTGGGTCCCTCCAACCTGTTTCCCTGCATCCACAGATGTTAATCAGCATCAATAATATTATTTTACATCAATATGAAATATTATAACTAATCATCGATCAACAATGTAATCATATCAACCAATTTTATCAACCATTTCACAGTATAAAATAAATTTAAAATTCGTTTATGTAAAAATATAAACGAAGGAGAGTTAGTGAGTTTACTCACCTTGTTTTGCAGTTGATGTTTCTACTTTTGTTTCGTTTAAAATCAATCAAACGTTTGATTTTCCCATGAAATTCTTGAAACTCGGTTCTCCGACATGTCCATGCTACAACGTCGATTTCGTTGCTATCATTACGTCGTGACCGGCTTTACCGAATTCAAATTGTGGCCCTGCTAATCATCATTAATCCCTTAATCTCTGGTCAGCATTAATTCTTCTTCCATTCGAAATAATGCATGCTCCATCCTCTATCAGTGACATGTAATAACCCGCAAAATCTGGGCCAGTTTAAAATTTTTATTTTGGCAATTTTAGCGAATTTTGATTATTTAAAATGAATTATTTTAAATAATATCGTCGAAAAATTTATTTTGAATAGAATTCGAACGTATATATTATACGCGTCGTCGTTAGAATATAAATAATTATATATAATTATAAATAGAATTGAAAATGGCGCGGTAGTTCGATAATTCGATTTCAAACTTCAATTGAATGTACCGGGTGCAAAACAATCCGGATTTTAGTGAAACCAAAAACATTAGGATCTAATTGATAATATCTTTCCAACGAATCCGAAAAATCAAGATTTCATAGCGGGAATCAAAAGATATGTCCAGTTGAAAATTCTGAATAGTCGCTATGGAATTCAGGCCCTTAAAAATGGACATTTTGCAAACGACCTCGGATTTCGACGAAACCAGTTTTGTTGGGTCCGTGATGTCAAATTATTGTTAGATCCCAAATTTCATAATTTTTCGAATCAATATGTGAGCGTGGCAAAGAAAAACGCGTTTGACCCGTTTCAGTTGATTTTAATCGACTGGAAATTGGCCATTTTTCAAACGGTCTCAGAATTTGATGGAACTAGTTTTATTAGGACCGTATCGTCAATACGAAGCTAGAAATAATTTTTCTGGAATTTTCCGAGTTCGTATGTGGCCCCGGTAAATTTAAATGTACGTTTAAAATTCAATATAATGATTTAAATGTAAATTTAACGGAAACCGATCGAAACGATGGAATTGGCTAACGAAACATATTCCATTGTGTTCGGAATGGGGGTAATTAGCTAGGGACGATAGTCGGTGGGTTCGATTTGGGGTTCAAATGAAAAGGGTACTTTTTATAGGAAAAAAATATATTATTAAATAAATTAGATAACAAAGTCAACACCCCTCCTTTATTATCTCTCCCCTTCACCGTATCAGTTCAAAATCGAATTAATAAAAAAAAAAAAAAGAGGAAGGACGCCATCGAGGTTCCGCCGCCACCCACCGCTGCTCGAGGCCGGAGCTGGCGCCTCCGCCTCCCCTCCCTTCTCTCCTTCCCCGAAGCCTCCTGCTCCTTCCTCCGATTTAGACCTAGCTGCGACCCCCCCCATCCCTGAAACCTCGTCGTCGCCAGGTGAGCACCGCACCTCCCGCCAACCCTTCAGCTCCGCCGCGACTTAGTCTCCGACCAGGAGCATCGCCAGGACCTGCTGCCTCTATCCATCGGAGCCCCGTCGCTCCACAGTTCGCACGCCATCCCCAGCGCTACAGGGCTTCGAGTTGGGGCCCACTCACGCTGAAGGAAGGAGTCGGCCAGAGGTTGAAGGCGACAGTGTTGGACCACCCTCCAGTGGCTTGAAGGCGTGACAAAAATTCGAGACCTAGGTGGTCGACTTAGTGAAAAAGGGGCGATAAACACCTGAAATGCAGAACAGTGAGTAAATCATTGTTTTTATTTTATTTTAAGCATTGTTTATTTTCAGTTTTTGTTGAATAGAAATGCACTTTGTTTTGAAATAGAAGAAGTATACTTTGTTTTTAAAGTAGTAAAAATATAATCTTTTATATTGAAGAAAGATAAAAATATGATCTTTGCATTGTAGGAATATTAGAAATAACATCTTTGTATAGGTAGCAAAAATAAAAACGATATTTTGATATGAGTAGTGAAGTAAAAATATGATTTTTACTTCGAGGAAAATATAAACTTTATTTTTGAAAAGGAGAAATCTTTATTTTTATATATTGAACTTCGAATTAAAAATGTGATTTTTATATATTGAACTTCGAATTAAAAATGTGATTTTTATATATTGAACTTCGAATTAAAAATGTGATTTTTATATATTGAACTTCGAATTAAAAATGTGATTTTTATATATTGAACTTCGAATTAAAAATGTGATTTTTATATATTGAACTTCGAATTAAAAATGTGATTTTTATATATTGAACTTCGAATTAAAAATGTGATTTTTATATATTGAACATCGAAGTAAAAATGTGATTTTTACATATGTAGTGGCTACGGGCAAAGAAAGTGATATCGGCGGGAACAGTGAAGACTTCTATCAAAGAAGAGTCAAGATGATTGGATAGCTTTCGGTGAGAATTTCTCACCTTTCAATTTCTTTTTCTATTTATATATATATATATTAGGATGCAGACGGTGCTTAGTAGCACCCGACACAATCGTCCACAGACCATGGACTTGTTTGTTTGGTTGCATAGATTAGTTAGATGATTTGTTTTGAAATTGAATTGTGTGGTGAAATGAATGGATTTGATTGATGTGTGAATGGCGTGGGCCTTCACTAGACCGGGGATAAGGCTAGGCCTCGTCCCGTTTCTAGTATCGTGCCGTTATGCCGCCGAAATTTTCTAAAATATGTTAGAAAATAAAAATATCATTTTATTGTGAAAATGAATAATAGAAATTCATATGTTGGAATAAAATGTTTTATCGTTAAAAATATAATTTTTAACGTGAATATGAATATAGTGAAAGTGAATAAAATAAAATATTCATTTACAAACCGGACGGTTTGTTTATGTACACCTATTTGAAGGACATTGATTGAGACGATAAATTTTACACATCGCCCAACAGCACAAATAAAATATGTGTTTGATTGTTTGAAACCCCACACGGGTGTTGGGATGAAATTTGAAGTTCACTCATCCTGATTGATTAAATATGTCGATCAATGGATTGACAGGCTGTTATAAGCGTTAGATATCTATATTTGATGCTTATACAGTGTAGTGCACTTTGGTTGATGGTTGATTATTTTGCAATGCTATTATATGGGTGTAATGTATGAAAATCCATATAATTAACATTATATGGTAATTGATTGGGCCTCATTCCAGTTTTAAAATAGAAATATTTGAAATAGAAATATTCGAAATGGAATATTTGAAAATATCAATATATGAAGCCGTGTTGATTAGATTGACGCCATTTTGACGTGAACGATATTTATATCGATTTTATTCATTTCATAATGAATATCAAAAGTGATTTCAAAATCTGATATTTTGAAAAGAATTGATTGTAAATGAATTCGAATTGGAATTGAAATTGAATAGATTTGAAATTGAATAGATTTGAAATTCGAACTATATTGAAATGAATTGAATTGAAAACGATTTCGAAATGAATTGAATTGAAAACGATTTCGAAATGAATTGAATTGAAAACGACTTCGAAATGAATTGAATTGAAAACGATTTCGAAATGAATTGAAATGAATTCAAATTGAATTGAAAGCGAATTGAAATGAATTCAAATTGAATTGGAATTTGAATAGAAATGAATTTTAAACCGAATTTATAAAGAAGAATTCAATTTTGATTTGAATTGAAATGGAAGTTGAAATTGCTTTTGAAACGAATTTTAAAACTATTTATATAATTCGTTTTAAATAGAAATCGACGAAATATATATTATATATATTATATATATAATATAATGGCCTGAATAGAACGCGCCGCGCCGCGGCAGTTCGTGAATTTCGACCATTTATTTCAAACGGACATTACGGGAGATCCGACCGTCGGATTCTCCTAAAACCGGAACCGTTGGGTTCGTATCGAAAAGAGCTTTCTAATGAATATTAGAAATTTGAAATCTAACGGTTGGATTTGGAATTATGTCCAAATCAAATTTGAAAAAGGTCGCTGTAAGTGCAGTTCGATGGCCATTGATGGAAATCGACTGTACGGGCCTTGATAAAATTATTAAAAATAGTAATAATTTGTGTAAAATCATAAGAAATGATTGGGGAAAAATTGGGATGAAAAACTCCATATTTGAAAAGATAAAAATAGATTTTTATCGAAATGAACTAGTTTTGAGCTAGAAATATAATTCTATTTATTTTTAAATAAATAAATTGAATTTGAAAAAGGGTTTTAAAAATAACCAGAATTTCCAATGATTGCATTGGAGTGGATTTGAATCGAAATTGTCTTCGGAATATTTCGATGTTGGAATTCGGGATTATACGGATGTTATTATGGAAATTTGAAAGATATATATTTATATCGTTATTTCCAATACGACATTTGTTAATCGTAGAATTTGATATTGAATATAAGCCGATATATTTTCTATCCAGAGCCTTATATTGAATATCAAATGTGATTTGGGTTTGTCGTGAATGGTGTCTTCACTAACACTGTTCTTGAACCCAGTTGAGAAAAGATTAAATCTTTTTATATAGATTTAATGAAGTGTATCAATTAAATGATATTTAATTGGAATTGAATTGGTATTGATTTTTGGGTTTATCGTGAACAGTGTTTTAAATAACACTTGTTCTTTAACCCGATAATTAATGGAATGTGATTTTGGGTTTATCGTGAACCGTGTTTTAAATGACACTGATTCTTTAACCCAGTTAAAGATTAAAACTAAGTGGAGTTTTAATGAATCTTTAATTAGATTGAAATGATCGAAAATGGAGTATCACCAGTTTTGCTCCAGGCGATGGTTAAATCTTTAATTAGATTTGAACGTGAAATGGTAATTGAATTTACCGATAACACTGTGGTGTTAGATATGAAGTATTACCAGTTTTACTTCATGGGATGAATAGGTTGGGATTGGGAAATAAAATAAATGATTACTTCGGTGTGGTTCGCTAATCCCGACTAGTTTGAATTGATATTCAAAGGAGATTAAAGAATAAATTTAAAGAATTTATCTTGGATAAAATTAATGGGAACTTTTCCCAAAGTATAGGAATATTTGAATAAAAGAATATTCTGAATTGGAATGAGGCGTATGTTGTGTTTGTGTAACACTTTTATAATATATACGCGAGTTATTCAGAAAAACCGGGTTTATCCCATTCTGAATAACTGATTCGACGTGGTGTCGAAGATGAAGACGGTGGTCGAAGACCGGAAGTCTTCACGTCATTTGGGTGATTACTGATGATCTTGATTGGGCTGTACACCCAAGAAGATGGAAACAGTTAGTGATCGTCCAGACGTACTTGGAGATCGATGGATATGCGGGGTACTAGGTGCCTCCGGTTTCGTTCAGACCCAGAACAGACTTGTAAATGGACTGTGTGTCTGACATTGGATTTTAGTCCGTGTGATTGATCTCTATTAAATATATATCTGTTTGGCGGCGGAGAATTTATTCTCTTGCTTAACGCCCTTCTCTGAGACGTACGAGCTCAGGGGTTATATATAGATGGATATCAAACGCATGGAGTGAATTGCCTGTGTGGCATGCCTAAGTGGCAATTGATCGAGGCTTCTGTTGAAAAGCAAAGTCTTGTGGTGATGATCAAAGCAAGGCCTTTGTGGCGTAGCTTTGTGTAACGGTTACTTTGCGTGTTTCACACCCGGTATGAACCAAAAACGGGAGACGGACCTCAGGGAGGGCATGCGTTTCCTTCTAGCTAAAAAGTGGCGTCAGTGGTTTTACACGCCCTAACGAGTTTGACTTATGTGGTTGTTGCTGTTGCGAGGCGGCTCGGTTTGATCGGACGATCCGGGTCCGATGGAGTCATTTGGTTGGCTCACCTACTCCCCATAGGGCGGGGAAACGCATGTTCAGGGTTTAAGTTTAATCCACATCGGTGGACTGGCCCTGACGATCCAAGGGCCCACCTGAGTCTGGGTCCTGTGGCTCGGGCTAGAGAGTCACGAATCGGTTGAGGACTATCTTTTGCCTCGGTTCATAGATGGAAATCCAATTTCCAAATACGTGACATTTGCGGTTTTATTTGTAAACCTATATATGGCGACATGATATATGGTACCCATGCCGCCTATGATTGATACTTATGATTTTAAGTTGTTTTATACACTATACACTTATAATAGTATCAAATGATTTGTTTTAAACGTATCAAGCATTATTTGGCTGTTATAAGGGAAAACCCTATCCTCGGCTGTGTTGCATTGTGTGATGGGACCTGGGTCTTATAACAGCTTCATTTTTCTTTATTTAGCATTGCGCTGTTTGTTTTATGCACTGGTATCCTTGGGAGGAAACCCGTTCCGTGTTATACGGCGTGGTCCCTTGATTTACCTAATGATTTAAAATAAAGATTAACTGTTTTAGTTCTCACACCAGTCACATGACTGACCTGGAGTTTATTGTTTTAACCTAAACTCTGGGTGCCCCTATTTTCGACACGGGCAGCTAGTAGTTTTGGTTTTGCAGATTTATATTCACAGGATCCTGGTTTACAGCTGGAATGATATCCGGAAAGCTTTGTATCCGTATATCTCTTCAAGTTGTGTATTGTATTATTTTCCGCTGCTATGTATTTAAATGTAATTTAAATCTCTGATATTTCTGTGTAATATTCATTTATACTCTGTATATTCTTGTAATCTGATGCATTGTTGTAATATACAGTGAAATGTTCTTTCGTATGCGTTCTGATTTGTCGTGTTCTCAACGATAGGGCATTTCGAACGGTCTGGGTCGGTTTAGCGACCGGTTCGGACCGAGCGAAATTCCTTGCCGTCAAAGTTGGTATCAGAGCTTTGGTTTACAGAGCTCAAGAACAAGACACATTAGAACCATACGAAAGAATTCATCAGATATTGGATTAGTAATATCCAATTAGAATGACTCGTTAGAGATAGGATCAGTAGTATCCTAGAACGAGTGTGAAGAGTATATTTTTCAAATAAAAACAATTTTGTTTTGAAAATTTAAATCAACTATTCGTATTTGATTATTTGTTTATATTGATTTTTGGACAATTCAGTATATAAAGAATTTGCATATACGCCTTGCAAACGTATATTCAAAATTTTAATATATTGGATAGATATAGAATCACACTCTAGTCGCACGGACCTGATTCTGATGATTGACGCGTAATCATTAGTAATTATTTTCGTGTTTCGAAGGTGTGATATCTATATATTTCCATTAGACTGGTGTGAGAACCAAAACTAATATAGCTAGAATACATTGTTGTGATTTGGCATCAAAACATGATTTTTTGTATATATATCAAATTATGAATTTGAGACTCTAATTCACTAATTGATTGATGTTTGTGTTGTTTGTTTGGTTGATAATTTTTAACCATTTGGCCTAATTATATCAAATATTGAACGATATTGAAAATCGGTTGCATTTGCTTGCATATACATATACTTACATTGAACAGGTCATAGCAAGGAGGCTAGAGCAGAGAATAAAATTTGTTTGCCCGACAAATAGGTACATGTTTACTACATAATTTCCTGTTTTGTTTGGGTGATGATGATTTTGTAAGCCTATTGGCTAGCCGCTTGGATTTTTCTTTTTCTTTTTGAGATTAGAAGGACCGGGGAAGCTATTTGAAATTCCCCGATGCTCCCGGTGCAGGGGAGGTTATGGCGAAATTTTTCGAAAAATTAGGGTGTTAGCCAAATTTTTGAAATTTTTGAAAATTCTCAGAAACTGAAAAGTTGGAGAATGGAAGCCAGATCGAGCGTAGAGTTGAATGATCAAACCACTTTCGACTTTGTTCCTTTTCGGGGACGAAAAGTTTTAAGTGGGGGAGATTGTAATAACCCGCAAAATCTGGGCCAGTTTAAAATTTTTATTTTGGCAATTTTAGCGAATTTTGATTATTTAAAATGAATTATTTTAAATAATATCATCGAAAAATTTATTTTGAATAGAATTCGAACGTATATATTATACGCGTCGTCGTTAGAATATAAATAATTATATATAATTATAAATAGAATTGAAAATGGCGCGGTAGTTCGATAATTCGATTTCAAACTTCAATTGAATGTACCGGGTGCAAAACAATCCGGATTTTAGTGAAACCAAAAACATTAGGATCTAATTGATAATATCTTTCCAACGAATCCGAAAAATCAAGATTTCATAGCGGGAATCAAAAGATATGTCCAGTTGAAAATTCTGAATAGTCGCTATGGAATTCAGGCCCTTAAAAATGGACATTTTGCAAACGACCTCGGATTTCGACGAAACCAGTTTTGTTGGGTCCGTGATGTCAAATTATTGTTAGATCCCAAATTTCATAATTTTTCGAATCAATATGTGAGCGTGGCAAAGAAAAACGCGTTTGACCAGTTTCAGTTGATTTTAATCGACTGGAAATTGGCCATTTTTCAAACGGTCTCAGAATTTGACGGAACTAGTTTTATTAGGACCGTATCGTCAATACGAAGCTAGAAATAATTTTTCTGGAATTTTCCGAGTTCGTATGTGGCCCCGGTAAATTTAAATGTACGTTTAAAATTCAATATAATGATTTAAATGTAAATTTAACGGAAACCGATCAAACGATGGAATTGGCTAACGAAACATATTCCATTGTGTTCGGAATGGCGGTAATTAGCTAAGGACGACAGTCGGTGGGTTCGATTTGGGGTTCAAATGAAAAGGGTACTTTTTATTGGAAAAAAATATATTATTAAATAAATTAGATAACAAAGTCAACACCCCTCCTTTATTATCTCTCCCCTTCACCGTATCAGTTCAAAATCGAATTAATAAAAAAAAAAAGAGGAAGGACGCCATCGAGGTTCCGCCGCCACCCACCGCTGCTCGAGGCCGAAGCTGGCGCCTCCGCCTCCCCTCCCTTCTCTCCTTCCCCGAAGCCTCCTGTTCCTTCCTCCGATTTAGACCTAGCTGCGACCCCCCCCATCCCTGAAACCTCGTCGTCGCCAGGTGAGCACCGCACCTCCCGCCAACCCTTCAGCTCCGCCGCGACTTAGTCTCCGACCAGGAGCATCGCCAGGACCTGCTGCCTCTATCCATCGGAGCCCCGTCGCTCCACAGTTCGCACGCCATCCCCAGCGCTACAGGGCTTCGAGTTGGGGCCCACTCACGCTGAAGGAAGGAGTCGGCCAGAGGTTGAAGGCGACAGTGTTGGACCACCCTCCAGTGGCTTGAAGGCGTGACAAAAATTCGAGACCTAGGTGGTCGACTTAGTGAAAAAGGGGCGATAAACACCTGAAATGCAGAACAATGAGTAAATCATTGTTTTTATTTTATTTTAAGCATTGTTTATTTTCAGTTTTTGTTGAATAGAAATGCACTTTGTTTTGAAATAGAAGAAGTATACTTTGTTTATAAAGTAGTAAAAATATAATCTTTTATATTGAAGAAAGATAAAAATATGATCTTTGCATTGTAGGAATATTAGAAATAACATCTTTGTATAGGTAGCAAAAATAAAAACGATATTTTGATATGAGTAGTGAAGTAAAAATATGATTTTTACTTCGAGGAAAATATAAACTTTATTTTTGAAAAGGAGAAATCTTTATTTTTATATATTGAACTTCGAATTAAAAATGTGATTTTTATATATTGAACTTCGAATTAAAAATGTGATTTTTATATATTGAACTTCGAATTAAAAATGTGATTTTTATATATTGAACTTCGAATTAAAAATGTGATTTTTATATATTGAACTTCGAATTAAAAATGTGATTTTTATATATTGAACTTCGAATTAAAAATGTGATTTTTATATATTGAACTTCGAATTAAAAATGTGATTTTTATATATTGAACTTCGAATTAAAAATGTGATTTTTATATATTGAACTTTGAATTAAAAATGTGATTTTTATATATTGAACTTCGAATTAAAAATGTGATTTTTATATATTGAACTTCGAATTAAAAATGTGATTTTTATATATTGCACATCGAAGTAAAAATGTGATTTTTACATATGTAGTGGCTACGGGCAAAGAAAGTGATATCGGCGGGAACAGTGAAGACTTCTATCAAAGAAGAGTCAAGATGATTGGTTAGCTTTCGGTGAGAATTTCTCACCTTTCAATTTCTTTTTCTATTTATATATATATATATATTAGGATGCAGACGGTGCTTAGTAGCACCCGACACAATCGTCCACAGACATGGACTTGTTTGTTTGGTTGCATAGATTAGTTAGATGATTTGTTTTGAAATTGAATTGTGTGGTGAAATGAATGGATTTGATTGATGTGTGAATGGCGTGGGCCTTCACTAGACCGGGGATAAGGCTAGGCCTCGTCCCGTTTCTAGTATCGTGCCGTTATGCCGCCGAAATTTTCTAAAATATGTTAGAAAATAAAAATATCATTTTATTGTGAAAATGAATAATAGAAATTCATATGTTGGAATAAAATGTTTTATCGTTAAAAATATAATTTTTAACGTGAATATGAATATAGTGAAAGTGAATAAAATAAAATATTCATTTACAAACCGGACGGTTTGTTTATGTACACCTATTTGAAGGACATTGATTGAGACGATAAATCTTACACATCGCCCAACAACACAAATAAAATATGTGTTTGATTGTTTGAAACCCCACACGGGTGTTGGGATGAAATTTGAACTTCACTCATCCTGATTGATTAAATATGTCGATCGATGGATTGACAGGCTGTTATAAGCGTTAGATATCTATATTTGATGCTTATACAGTGTAGTGCACTTTGGTTGATGGTTGATTATTTTGCAATGCTATTATATGGGTGTAATGTATGAAAATCCATATAATTAACATTATATGGTAATTGATTGGGCCTCATTCCAGTTTTAAAATAGAAATATTTGAAATAGAAATATTCGAAATGGAATATTTGAAAATATCAATATATGAAGCCGTGTTGATTAGATTGACGCCATTTTGACGTGAACGATATTTATATCGATTTTATTCATTTCATAATGAATATCAAAAGTGATTTCAAAATCTGATATTTTGAAAAGAATTGATTGTAAATGAATTCGAATTGGAATTGAAATTGAATAGATTTGAAATTGAATAGATTTGAAATTCGAACTATATTGAAATGAATTGAATTGAAAACGATTTCGAAATGAATTGAATTGAAAACGATTTCGAAATGAATTGAATTGAAAACGACTTCGAAATGAATTGAATTGAAAACGATTTCGAAATGAATTGAAATGAATTCAAATTGAATTGAAAGCGAATTGAAATGAATTCAAATTGAATTGGAATTTGAATTGAATAGAAATGAATTTTAAACCGAATTTATAAAGAAGAATTCAATTTTGATTTGAATTGAAATGGAAGTTGAAATTGCTTTTGAAACGAATTTTAAAACTATTTATATAATTCGTTTTAAATAGAAATCGACGAAATATATATTATATATATATAATATAATGGCCTGAATAGAACGCGCCGCGCCGCGGTAGTTCGTGAATTTCGACCATTTATTTCAAACGGACATTACGGGAGATCCGACCGTCGGATTCTCCTAAAACCGGAACCGGTGGGTTCGTATCGAAAAGAGCTTTCTAATGAATATTAGAAATTTGAAATCTAACGGTTGGATTTGGAATTATGTCCGAATCAAATTTGAAAAAGGTCGCTGTAAGTGCAGTTCGATGGCCATTGATGGAAATCGACTGTACGGGCCTTGATAAAATTATTAAAAATAGTAATAATTTGTGTAAAATCATAAGAAATGATTGGGGAAAAATTGGGATGAAAAACTCCATATTTGAAAAGATAAAAATAGATTTTTATCGAAATGAACTAGTTTTGAGCTAGAAATATAATTCTATTTATTTTTAAATAAATAAATTGAATTTGAAAAAGGGTTTTAAAAATAACCAGAATTTCCAATGATTGCATTAGAGTGGATTTGAATCGAAATTGTCTTCGGAATATTTCGATGTTGGAATTCGGGATTATACGGATGTTGTTATGGAAATTTGAAAGATATATATTTATATCGTTATTTCCAATACAACATTTGTTAATCGTAGAATTTGATATTGAATATAAGCCGATATATTTTCTATCCAGAGCCTTATATTGAATATCAAATGTGATTTGGGTTTGTCGTGAATGGTGTGTTCACTAACACTGTTCTTGAACCCAGTTGAGAAAAGATTAAATCTTTTTATATAGATTTAATGAAGTGTATCAATTAAATGATATTTAATTGGAATTGAATTGGTATTGATTTTTGGGTTTATCGTGAACAGTGTTTTAAATAACACTTGTTCTTTAACCCGATAATTAATGGAATGTGATTTTGGGTTTATCGTGAACCGTGTTTTAAATGACACTGATTCTTTAACCCAGTTAAAGATTAAAACTAAGTGGAGTTTTAATGAATCTTTAATTAGATTGAAATGATCGAAAATGGAGTATCACCAGTTTTGCTCCAGGCGATGGTTAAATCTTTAATTAGATTTGAACGTGAAATGGTAATTGAATTTACCGATAACACTGTGGTGTTAGATATGAAGTATTACCAGTTTTACTTCATGGGATGAATAGGTTGGGATTGGGAAATAAAATAAATGATTACTTCGGTGTGGTTCGCTAATCCCGACTAGTTTGAATTGATATTCAAAGGAGATTAAAGAATAAATTTAAAGAATTTATCTTGGATAAAATTAATGGGAACTTTTCCCAAAGTATAGGAATATTTGAATAAAAGAATATTCTGAATTGGAATGAGGCGTATGTTGTGTTTGTGTAACACTTTTATAATATATACGCGAGTTATTCAGAAAGACCGGGTTTATCCCATTCTGAATAACTGATTCGACGTGGTGTCGAAGATGAAGACGGTGGTCGAAGACCGGAAGTCTTCACGTCGTTTGGGTGATTACTGATGATCTTGATTGGGCTGTACACCCAAGAAGATGGAAACAGTTAGTGATCGTCCAGACGTACTTGGAGATCGATGGATATGCGGGGTACTAGGTGCCTCCGGTTTCGTTCAGACCCAGAACGGACTTGTAAATGGACTGTGTGTCTGACATTGGATTTTAGTCCGTGTGATTGATCTCTATTAAATATATATCTGTTTGGCGGCGGAGAATTTATTCTCTTGCTTAACGCCCTTCTCTGAGACGTATGAGCTCAGGGGTTATATATAGATGGATATCAAACGCATGGAGTGAATTGCCTGTGTGGCATGCCTAAGTGGCAATTGATCGAGGCTTCTGTTGAAAAGCAAAGTCTTGTGGTGATGATCAAAGCAAGGCCTTTGTGGCGTAGCTTTGTGTAACGGTTACTTCGCGTGTTTCACACCCGGTATGAACCAAAAACGGGAGACGGACCTCAGGGAGGGCATGCGTTTCCTTCTAGCTAAAAAGTGGCGTCAGTGGTTTTACACGCCCTGACGAGTTTGACTTATGTGGTTGTTGCTGTTGCGAGGCGCCTCGGTTTGATCGGACGATCCGGGTCCGATGGAGTCATTTGGTTGGCTCACCTACGCCCCATAGGGCGGGGAAACGCATGTTCAGGGTTTAAGTTTAATCCACATCGGTGGACTGGCCCTGACGATCCAAGGGCCCACCTGAGTCTGGGTCCTGTGGCTCGGGCTAGAGAGTCACGAATCGGTTGAGGACTATCTTTTGCCTCGGTTCATAGATGGAAATCCAATTTCCAAATACGTGACATTTGCGGTTTTATTTGTAAACCTATATATGGCGACATGATATATGGTACCCATGCCGCCTATAATTGATACTTATGATTTGAAGTTGTTTTATACACTATACACTTATAATAGTATCAAATGATTTGTTTTAAACGTATCAAGCATTCTTTGGCTGTTATAAGGGAAAACCCTATCCTCGGCTGCGTTGCATTGTGTGATGGGACCTGGGTCTTATAACAGCTTCATTTTTCTTTATTTAGCATTGCGCTGTTTGTTTTATGCACTGGTATCCTTGGGAGGAAACCCGTTCCGTGTTATACGGCGTGGTCCCTTGATTTACCTAATGATTTAAAATAAAGATTAACTGTTTTAGTTCTCACACCAGTCACATGACAGACCTGGAGTTTATTGTTTTAACCTAAACTCTGGGTGCCCCTATTTTCGACACGGGCAACTAGTAGTTTTGGTTTTGCAGATTTATATTCACAGGATCCTGATTTACAGCTGGAATGATATCCGGAAAGCTTTGTATCCGTATATCTCTTCAAGTTGTGTATTGTATTATTTTCCGCTGCTATGTATTTAAATGTAATTTAAATCTCTGATATTTCTGTGTAATATTCATTTATACTCTGTATATTCTTGTAATCTGATGCATTGTTGTAATATACAGTGAAATGTTCTTTCGTATGCGTTCTGATTTGTCGTGTTCTCAACGATAGGGCATTTCGAACGGTCTGGGTCGGTTTAGCGACCGGTTCGGACCGAGCGAAATTCCTTGCCGTCACATGACATTACTGTGCACCATCGACCAACCCACTGAGCCACCCTCCACGATTTCATAAACTGACTTTGCCACTCATCTCCTCGCCTCCAACTCATCAACCCCGACCATTTTTGTTTAGAGCCTTCATTTGCTCCGCATTGACCTTCTGAGCCCCAATACAGTAGCCTGCTCAATCCTATAGGACAAACAAACAAGCTGACTCCATCACCCATCATCTGCTCAAATTTCTTTCCCTTTAGAAAACACAAATACAGTATCATTTGCACTCTTACTATCATCAACATTTCACAAATTAAATCACGTCCAGTAAACAACCTATCTCCCATCTGTACTTTTTCGACCATCTCACTGGCTTACTCTCTTTTTCTTGTTCTTTTTTTTCTTCTTTTTTTTCCTGTTAGAAGAAAATGAACGTTTTGCCTTCATCTCCAGGTGCTGACCGAACTTCTTCCTTAACCCTTTCATACATCACCACTACAACACTCACACAGTAAACACACAGCACTACCGCACTTCCTATATGCCCAGGCACTTCATTTTCTTAACGAAATTTCAGATCGACTGCACAACAAACTTCTCGCTTGCTACAGATAAAATGGCATCACTGAAATCCAACAAAAATCTAGAATACCCAATAGCAAAACTCCCCAATTTACAACCAGCCAGTAAACTGCTCTAGCACCAGTAAGAGGTGCGGCATGTTTCGATGCTGAACTACCCCAAAAAAAAATGCGAACAAAATATTGCTGAACCATACTGAAAATTTACCTACAAGTTCGGCTTCCATCCCGAAACTCCATGCTCCTCTCTGGTCGACCTAATTCCACAGTTAACAGTGATAGCCGAAGCCTTAGGCGCTGTGAAAAACATCAACCATCACAACCTAGTTCACACCGCTCTATATGTATACCAAAGCGAAGATAATCCTCACAGCAACTCGAAGAAATAACCCTTTGAATTTATGGAAATTTAATCGGATTGTCAATGAATTTCTAAGTGGCGACGATTTGGTTTTATCAAAAATCTGAAAGAAGGGAAAGTGATCGGCTTTGATTTTCTTTGGAATAAGAAGAAGATAAGCTGTTCGAATGAAATAAAATAGGAGACAACGAAATGTTTGGCATTTGATTTCTAATCGATGGCGTTGTTTACTGATAGAAGAATAAGAAAATGAGGAAATCGAATGAAATTGGGAATTAGGGAATTCTAGGATCGTGAACAAATGGGTTCAGGTGGGTTAATTTATAATGTAAAATTCCGTGGCAAGTACGGTTTGTATAAGCTTGAGGAACATGCTGCAAAAATTTGATAGGCACAGGACACAACCCTTGGTCATCACGTATATAGTGTGTTAAGTTATTTCTAGTTGTGTCTTTGTACCTTTTAGCTTATTAGAATGATGTAATTGGATCATTAATTGAATTGCAAAAGTATTCTGTAAAATTTAAGTGATACAAAAATATGTGTTTTAAAAGTGTAGCTATATAAGTATTTAATGCAATAACGCAATATGGACTTATTTACAGATCTTGAAAAAAACGTAGAACCATTTACCTTTTATTTTTATATTTTTCCTTCTTAAGTTTCAGCATACAATTACAAAAGAAATCGTTTATATATATGAACCCTTATGGAAAAAAATAAAAATACGGTCGTGTCTAGCAATACGCCACAATCTCAAAAAGATAATAATATCGGTGGTTTAACTTACATTATGAAACCCGAAAATATTGATATAGGGTGCAAAATACCCCAAGTAAAAAGTTGCGTATTTAATTAATTAAAAATTACAATAAAATTATAAAAATTAAATTATAATTACGCCTTAAAAGAACCTTACCCAAATTCGTAACCAATCTCTAGTTATATTAAATGAACCGTTATGGCTTATATACGATTCTACAACGACTATTTCTAAATTTGATTTGGACATAACTTTTTATTCCCGTTATGAAATCTAGATTTTTCACATTCGTTGGAAAGATATTTTCAAACAGATTCAAATATTCCTTGTTTCGCTAAAATCCGATTTATTTTGAATCCTGTACATTCATTTAAAATTTGAAATCGAATTTTTAAACTACCGCGCCATTTTGAACTCGTTTTAATTATATTATAAATTATACGTTTAAATATCGTTTTATTAAATAAATTCCTATATATATCCCTATATATAATTCAAATTAAAATATTTAAAATAAATTTAAATATTTAGAATTCAACGACTGAAAAATCCGGGTCGTTACATTCCTTCCCCCTTAAAATAATTTTGTCCTCGAAATTGCTAAGGTAGGAAAAGTTGCTACATACCCTATTAACTAGGTCCAAAAATCCTTTTTGTTCACTTCTAAATCTTCAATTTAACTGGACCAATTTACTTCAGTTAAAATATTTATTTATTCTTACTAACGAAAATTTTCAAAAATTCTGAAAATTTTCTAACACTTTAAATTCTGAAAAATTTCGGCAGCATCTCCTCTGCACGGCTCAATCGGTACAATCACAACTCGCCTTTCTAGGCCTTCTCCAATCCAAAAGAAAATCAAAAAGTCAAGCGGCTTGCCCCATAGGCTCACAAAATCATCAAACCCAAGTAATATTGTAAACATGTACCTTTTTGTCGGGCATGCTTTTATCTCTTGCATTTGCCCCATTCAATATCTGCTCAACATACATATCCATTTCCAGTTGGTTTCAAATCAATCCAACTTACAATTTTAACTCTCTAATCAAATTCTGA
This sequence comes from Allium sativum, assembly GCA_030737875.1. Lineage (NCBI taxonomy): Eukaryota > Viridiplantae > Streptophyta > Magnoliopsida > Asparagales > Amaryllidaceae > Allium > Allium sativum. The sequence goes on from CM060918.1 coordinate 635,159,705, forward strand.
TAATCTCACTTCCATTCACTAATCCAAACTGAGTTCTGTTTTCAAAAATCAACCCCTTATCCTGCTTGAGTTCAATTCCATCACAGTTTAATTCCAAACAACAGCATCCAATATATATTCAACTTGGTTATACAAAGGTCGAATTCATATTAATATTTCGAATCCCAGCATTTCTCTTTATCAAATTTTATTCGGAATTATTTGTAATCCAATCCAGTTTTAACTTAAATTAAATTTCAATTCATTTGATACCATTTCAATCTATTCAACTTATACAATTTTAATTTTAATTTCAGAATTCAAATTCCCGTCTTTTATTTCAAATTAGTTTGAAATCATATATATTTATAATCAACTCAATTCAAAACATTTGAATTTCTAAATCATCTTCTCATTTTCAAACAAATTTTCATTCCCAAATTATTATGGTAGCAATTCATCATTCAGAAACTCGAAAATGAATACCGATAATGTCGCGACCCATTATCAGAATTATTTTCTCGCCACTGAAGTGATTTCGGTGCTTAATCACTTTCAAATCCTTTTAAAGATATTCTTATCCAAAATCCCTTTAAAGTAATGTTATATTACTTTTAAAATCCTTCAGAAAGTTTTTTCTATACATTCGGGATTCTAAATTCTGGTTTGAATTTAATTCTAATTCACCTTATTTGTATACTCCATTCTTATACAAATTCAATTTGGTCATATATAACCATTTATAGTCCCATTTGATTGTAATAACAATCAATACATTCATATACTGTGATTTTTCGGAAACTAATCCTTTAATACCAAAATTTTCTTTGGGCAAATTATTTCATTTACCCATTTTAAAAACCATACTGTATCTAGTTGCTTTGTTCGATAGTTTAGAAACACCTATCGATACAGTTGTACATCCTGTATCGACCAGATTTCATAAACCACTCAACAAACCAGTCAACACAATATAAAACAATTTTTATATCAAATCTACAAATACGCTCACTCGTATATATACTTTCAAACTCAATCTAGGGTGTTACTAACCCAATCTCTATTGAGTCATGCCACAAAGCCAAGGTTATCACTCAACCTTCAGCTCTGATACCAAATGAAACGACCCGCAAATCCATACACTTTGGATTGACTAATAACACCACATGTCCAACCCAAATTGCACAGAAATATGAATCATTATTAGAAAGAAGTTAGAGGATAAGAAATAAAAAGAAACAAATATTAGAATAGAAGAAAAACGAAGATCACAAACTAACAACGGAACAAAGAAAATATATTAGATAACATAAACTTTGAAATACAAATAGTAACTTTATATACATACCATTATCAGAGCACAACAGTTATCCTTGGAACAGTTATAAACACCTGTTTCCAGATACAACATAGTACACAGCGGAAAATACGATAATCTATAGCAAACAGGTGAAGCCTCCTGCTTCGAGCTCCTCCAAGTGACTCTGAAAAATCCCGACTACTTGACTGCCCGTACAAATTTGGGCACCCAAGAGTTTAGGGAAAAACAAACAAAATAAACTCTGGGTCAGTCATGGGACTGGTGTGAGTAAATTCCAACCATTGGTTTAACTTTCAAAATCCTTTCGAAAGAATTGATAATCGTAAGATCGATCCACACATAAACACGGATGATTTTTACCTTACGATAACCAAAATATTTTTGATATCAAATCCAGTGATATTAGAATAATGTCTACATCAAATAAATAGAATCTAGCGGAATGCTTTCATCTCACACTCCATATAATAAGATAAAATCAAAAACCGTAGGTCGCTTATTGGAGATTTGATTTCCAACATGACAAGGTATGAGACCACCTGCCGATAGTGTATCTCTAGAGGCGAATACACTGGGTTAAACAAGAACGTCTTGCAACCCAACCCTCACATGACCGACCACTCATTTCATTTGAGTGCATCGAATGTATATCACAAACGGTTAGGATCAGCAACCGTTTCCCGAAAGGGACAACATCGATAGATTAAAGAAGCAATTGGAATTTCTCTAGATAGGTGATTATACATCCTAATGGGGGCAACCCACTTAGCCATGCTGCCTGCCCGATTTTTGTCAATTCCGGGTTGTGAGGCTTGAGGTCATTACGTATCTTTTAGAACACCTGACCACCTATTCACTTTGAATGCCACATCGTCATACCCGCCAAATCACAAATTGATTTCCCCAAAAATACCATAGGTATAAAGCTAAGAGAAACGAATTCCTCTGCCACCAAATATAAGTACGTTTGAAGAGATCAACTTACGTGATCCGTTAGAAATACTCTGTCAGACATTCATCCACTCACGTTGTCCTGGGACTGGACAAACCGAAGACACTATCCTGTAAACTTGATATCCCTTGCATAACTCCGTCTTCAATCATATTTGATCGCAATGCTAACTCCCATACAGAGTGGTTTCCAGATAATGAATCTAATCCCGCTCTCTTCGTATTGACGATGGAAAAATGGTCAAAACTTCGATAGCCAGTGATTTAACTATCAAAGAAAAATAAGTGTGCAACCAATGATCTTATTTCCAGGAAAGAATTCAATCAATCAATCATCAATCAACATTTGGCCCCTTTTAAATCAATTTCTTATTATATTATCATTTACAATTCTCATTTCCTATCTTTCGTATTCTTTTGAAACTCGATTTCCCCTCTCGATTCTTCGTAAAACATTTTCAATACTATAATTCCTTTATTCGAGAAAATATCTCTTATTCCAGTTAGAAAACATTTCTAAATATTCACGAATCCTTATTTTCTATATTCAGAAAATATACATAATTAATATCGGAAAATATTTCTGAATTCCCTTTCTTAATTCCTCGTTGACCAATTCATTTCATTTTCTACGCGTAGAAAATATCTCTCACTTTATTAGGGGAAACAATTCAAATTCTTTTAAATTAATGCGATGTTATAAAACATCGTTATAATAACTCCAACCACTAATCATTTGTTAACTAACGGTATTACTGACCAATCCTTTCTACCGAACCTTAACCATTTCTCCGTCAATCATGACATCAGTCAAGTTGGGGTATAATTACCTCTCAGACCTTAACTGAACGACATTCTTAACTTCGAAATAGTCAAAGCTCACAACTTTAACCAAAACATCACTTACACGACTCTCGGATTCGATCTAAGAGCACACTTCCTTTACAGAAAAATATTGATTATAACGGTAGCGTTATAATCGCTATTTCCAAATATTCAGTTTATAAAACATTGCTTTTTAACAACATCGTTACAATCGCTGTCTAGAATTATAGAACATTTATTTTAACAATAGCGTTAAGATCGCATTATAACGACAACGTTAAAATTGCTGTTTAGAATTTAAAAAACATTTACTATAACAATAGCATTATAATCGCTGTATAAATTTACAAAAACATTTATTATAACAGTAGCATTATAATCACTGTTTTCAAATATTTGGTATATAAAAATATAACTTGTACTTATTAATTTCAATTAATAAGTAATTAATTAAATAATTAAATTTGATTCAAAACGGAAAGTAGAAATAACTACTTTCCTAAATTCGATATAATCAAATTCCAATAACTCTCTCTTGAATAATCTATATTCGATCATATTCCGAACTCCGGAATTTATCTACCATTTCACGTTAATTCAAATTCCCAATTCCCTTTTGAATTCATGCTTTCCAAATCATTACGTTATCACCATCTATTTTATATTCCACATTTTGAAATAAAACTTATCGTTTTCTTTTAAACTGATTCCCCGTTTTCCCTATCTCATTCAAACTCCAATTTGGATTCATATTCAAATCTGAATTTCCATTATATATATTTATTTGCAAAATCTTTACTCTAAACCATTGTTTACTTTAATCCTAAATATATTTCTTTCATGTACAATCATTTGGTTTCGTTTTTATAAATATTCCTTTAAACCCAAATTCTATTTATAACTTCTATTTACAAATGTTTATAAAAATCTCACTTTTGACTTCAAACATTTATAATCTCATTTATAATCCCCTTCAAAATCACTAAGATCAATTCCAATTACAACTATTGGTTTCAAAACCAAATTTCCCTTTTCCATATAAATTCAGTTTAATCCGATGACAATATTTTACTAAATTTATAGCAGATGGTTATAATTAACTTCTTGTTTTATTTATTAAAACAAGTTCCTACGTTCAAGTCCATTCAAAAATTCAATTCCCTACTTTGGAGCTAAATTTCCGTTTTTATATTTCAAACCCCTTTTTTTATATTCGAAAAAATTTTGCGGTATTAAAATACCAAATTTCTAGGGTCAGGGAATTCAACACAACATAATTTATCATAGTAAACAATAATATAAATGTTGAGGAACCCGGTTGGGTCCCTCCAACCTATTTCTCTACATCCACAGATGTTAATCAGCATCAATAATATTATTTCACATCAATATGAGATATCAGAACTAATCATCGATCAACGATGTAATCATATCAACCAATTTTATCAACCATTTCAACCAAGCAACCATTTCATAGTATAAAATAAATTTAAAATTCGTTCATGTAAAAATATATACGAAGCAGAGTTAGTGAGTTTACTCACCTTGTTTTGCAGTTGACGTTTCTGCTTTTGTTTTGTTTAAAATCATACAGACGTTTGATTTTCCCATGAAATTCTTGAAACTCGGTTCTCCGGCATGTCCGTGCTACAACGTCGATTTCGTTTCTATCATTACGTCGTGACCGGCTTTACCGAATTCAAATTGTGACACTGCTAATCATCATTAACCCCTTAATCTCTGGTCAGCATTAATTCTTCTTCCATTCGAAATAATGCATGCTCCATCCTCTATCAGTGACATTACTGTGCACCATCGACCAACCCACTGAGCCACCCTCCATGATTTCATAAACTGACTTTGCCACTCATCTCCTCGCCTCAAACTCATCAACCCTGGCCATTTTTGTTTAGATCCTTCATTTGCTCCGCATTGAACTTCTAAGCCCCAACAAAGTAGCCTGCTCAATCCTATAGGACAAACAAGCTGACTCCATCACCCATCATCTGCTCAAATTTCTTTTCCTTTAGAAAACACAAATACAGTATCATTTGCACCCTTACTATCATCAACATTTCACAAATTAAATCACGTCCCATAAACAACCTGTCTCCCCTCTGTACTTTTTCGACCATCTCACCGGCTTACTCTCTTTTTCTTGTTCTTCATTTTTTTCCCTGTTAGAAGAAAATGAACGTGCTGCCTTCATCCCCAGGACCTGACCGAACTTCTTCCTTAACCCTTTCATACATCACCACTACAACACTCACATAGTAAGCACACAGCACTACCGCACTTCCTATATGCACAGGCACTTCATTTTCTTAACGAGATTTCAGATCGACTGCACAACAAACTTCTCGCCTGCTACAGATAAAATGGAATCACCAAAATCCAACAAAAATCTAGAATACTCGATAGCAAAACTCCCCAATTTACAACCGGTCAGTAAACTGCTCTAGCACCACTAAGATGTGCGACATGTTTCAATGCTGAACTAACCCAAAAAAAAATGCGAACAAAATATTGATGAACCGTACTGAAAATTTACCTACAAGTTCGGCTTCCATCCCGAAACTCCATGCTCCTCTTTGGTTGACCCAATTCCACACTTAACAGTGATGAGCCGATGCCCTAGGCGCTGTGAAAAACATTGACCATCACAACCTAAATCGCACCGCTCTATATGTATACCAAAGCGAAGATAATCCTCACAACAACTCGAAGAAGTAACACTTTGAATTTATGGAAATTTAATCGGATTGTCAATGAATTTCTAAGTGGCGCCGATTTGGTTTTATCAAAAGTCTGAAAGAAGGGAAAGTGATCGGCTTTGATTTTCTTTGGAATAAGAAGAAGATAAGCTGTTCGAATGAAATAAAATAGGAGACAACGAAATGTTTGGCATTTGATTTCTAATCGATGGTGTTGTTTACTGATAGAAGAATAAGAAAACGAGGAAATCGAATGGAATTGGGAATTAGGGATTTCTAGGACCGTGAACAAATGGGGTCAGGTGGGTTAATTTATAATGTAAAATGCTGTGGCAAGCACGGTTTGTATAAGCTTGGGGAACACGCTACAAAATCTTGACAGGCACGGGACACAACCCTTGGTCATCACGTATACAGTGTGTTAAGTTATTTCTAGTTGTGTCTTTGTACCTTTTAACTTATTAGATTGATGTAATTGGATCATTAATTCAATTGCAAAAGTACTCTGTAAAATTTAAGTGATACAAAAATATGTGTTTTAAAAGTGTATCTATATAAGTATTTAATGCAATAATGCAATACAGACTTATTTACAGATCTTGAAAAAAACATAGAACCATTTACCTTTTATTTTTATATTTTTCCTTCTTAAGTTTCAGCATACTGTTACAAATGAAATCGTTTATATATATGAACCCTTATGGACAAAAATAAAAATATGGTTGTGTCTAGCAACACGCCACGATCTCAAAAAGATAATAATATTGGTAGTTTAACTAACATTATGAAACCCGAAAATATTGATATAGGGTGCAAAATACCCCAAGTAAAAAGTTGCGTATTTAATTAATTAATAATTACAGTAAAATTCTAAAAATTAAATTATAATTACGCCTCAAAAGAACCTTGCCCAAATTCGTAACCTATCTCTAGTTATATTAAATGAACCGTTATGGCTTATATACGATTCTACATCGACTATTTCTAAATTTGATTTGGACATAACTTTTTATTCCCGTTATGAAATCTGGATTTTTCACATTTGTTGGAAAGATATTTCAAACAGATTCAAATAGTCCTTGTTTCGCTAAAATCCGATTTATTTTGAATCCTGTACATTCATTTAAAATTTGAAATCGAATTTTTAAACTACCGCGCCATTTTGAACTCGTTTTAATTATATTATAAATTATACGTTTAAATATCGTTTTATTAAATAAATTCCTATATATATCCCTATATATAATTCAAATTAAAATATTTAAAATAAATTTAAATATTTAGAATTCAATGACTGAAAAATCCGGGTCGTTACACTGTATATATAAAAATGAGATTTTATTCTAATCTTATTTATGTAACGAAACATCAAATTTTTATTTAAGCAAAATCATTTACAACAAATCACATTTTTTATAATGATGTTTATATAAAACTTACATTTTTATCACAAAGTCATTTATATAAAAATTTACATTTTTATCCAATGCTATGTATATTAAAAATCACATTTTTAACTGCTAATCTAAATATTAAAAAAAAATCAGATTTTAACCGTGCTAAATTTATTTTTAAAAAACTGAAAATAAATCAATACTTTATATAATTTTTTTTAATACCATTCTATATATGGTAGAAATCATATTTTTATTTAAAACTATTTATATAAAAGTCACATTTTTAAAACAAAGTGTTCAATATAAGAATTACATTTTTAAAACAAAGTATTTATATTAAAATCATATTTTTTTAATTCGATGTTCTTATATATAAAAATCATTTTTTTATATACTGTGGTATGTATATATATAAGTCATATTTTTATATTTCTAAAACTATGTTATTATATAAATTTCTAAAAAAACAAGGCTATTTTTTATTTTTAAAACAATGTTTTATATTTTTAAAACTGAAAATAAAACAATGCTAATTTTATTTTATAAACAATGCTAATTTTATTTAATTAAAAATTCAGAACTTTAAAACAGTGTTAATTTATTTGAAATTTGAAAATAAAACAATGTTAAAAAACCACTGTTTTCGGTTCTAATCAGTTCCATGTTGTAGATCTCAGAAAGACGATTCCAACGTGCTTGATTTCATCGAATTCTGATGTGACGACCCCAAACCCCGTACGGACGTTGGCAAGGGTAATCTTTGGAATATAACACATAAACAGATAATAGCAGAACATAATTAAATAAATACAGCAGATAATGTACAAATAATACACTGGATAAACGTAATCATCAGAGTTACACAGTATACTCATACTTGGATATTACTTTTGACATCGTTTGATAAAGATATAAGCTTATAAACATTAATTAAATAATTAATTTATAATTAATTAACAAATTACCCAATTAACAATGTTTTCAAAACCGCTGTCATTCCTTCAGTGTTTCTTCTTTGTATGTGCTCTAGAATATATCGAACCTAAAATCGATCTCTACGGCACGCCATCCCTTGCCATCCACGCCACCGGAGTTGGATCTAACTTGACCACATCATCAGGCTTCGTGCCCTCTTCGTTAGCCGATGAACTCGTGCCACTCGGTGGATTGCCTACGCCTGAAATGGTGTTCGAACTCATCAGCTTTGAGTAGAGAATCTGGGCGAGTTACTCGATTAAATTACATCAAACTCATTGATAATGGAAGATCTCAAAAATCTCTATGGTTTTTGTAATGGAACGATATCCTAATTCTTCAAGGATTTAAAACGATTAAGGGATAAAAACCTGATGTTCTGGGCTATTGAATTCAAGAACGGCGGCTCCCTTTTTGTTGTTTGGCTACGCATTAGGGTTTAGAGAGAGATGGTTATTTATATTATTTTATTATATTTTATATTTAATTCTTTTAATTAGTTCATGGTAAATTTTACGTTCGAACTCCAAATCAATCCCAACGACTGTCGTCCCTAGCTAAATGCCCCCATTCCGGACCCAATGGAATATGTCCGGTAAGCCAATTCTACAGTTACGATCAATTTTCATTAAATATGAAATATAAACTAATTTAACGTTCAAAATTGATTTCAACGTACATTTAAATTTACCGGGACCACATATTGACTCCAAATATTCCAAAAGAATAAATCTAGCTATGTTTTGATGATACGGTCTAATTTCGTTGAATCTGGGGACTGTTTGAAAAATGACCATTTTCTGGTCGATCCATTTCAAATTTAAATTAACAAACACATTTAAAATTACTGCGTTCACATATTAATTCCAAAAATTACGAAATTTGAAATATAGCAATAATTTGACATTGAGGATCCAACAAAAGTAGTTTCATCGAAAACGGAGGTCATTTGCAAAATGGCTACTTTTAAGGGCTATATATTATATTAAATTCCATAGCGACTATTCTGAATTTTAAACTGGACATAACCTTTTATTTCTATTATGAAATCTAGATTTTTCACATTTGTTTGAAAGATATAATTAAACAGATTCCAATATTTCTTGTTTTACTGAAATCTGATTTATTTTGAATCCTGTACATTCATTTGAAATTTGAAATGGAATTTCCAAACTACCGTGCCATTTCTAACTCTTTTTATAATTAAAATAAAATTTTACATTCTAACTTCGTTTAAACTAAATTTTTAGTCATTATTATTTAAAATTTTAAATATTCAAAATCCGTTAAAATAAAAAAAAATTAATTGGTTTTGAAAATCTGGGTTGTCACAAACATCATCGATAGAGATATCTACAGTTGTTTCATTGGGGGTCGCCTTTCTGTCCCCAGGCTCTTCGTCCTCTCTAGGATCAATGTCCTCAGGCAGTTCTCTGGGCGACTCTCTCGGGGCTGGCCCCTTTAATTGCTATGTCGAATCCTCCTTCGTAGGGGAGGAGGTACCTTTATCATTGATGCTTAATCCCTTTAGCAACATCTTTAGTTCGGCCATGTAGCAAGCTCGTCCGGTGGCTTCATCACCTCTCGTTACTACCACTCCAGCTTCAGTCAGAAATTTCAACAATAAGCACCAGGGCGCAATACAAGCCCTGAATTTTGCGAGCGCTGGTCGGCCTAAAAAGGTGTTGTAAGAGGAGTCGATGTCCAGAACTACAAATGAGAGGAATCTCACTCTCTGGCGTTCTCCCTATCCTAATGTAACTGACAATTCTATATATCTCATTGGAGAAGTGGATGCACCATTGAAGCCACGTATCCATCCCTCACAAGGCTTCAAGTCTTTTGCTTCGAGTTTCATCTGATTGAATGCATTTTTAAAGAGAATATTAACCGAACTCCCATTATCCACTAACACTTTATGAACTAAAGCTAGGCCGATATTGGTAGTGATCACCAATGGGTCTTCGATGGGTGATTAAACTCCAATATCATCTCTATTACAAAATATGACATCATCTGACATCTTTTTCTATTGCTTCACTGGAGTAGTGTCCTCGAGGTTGTTGCATTCTCCTATATCAAGGTGTTTGACTACGTTTACATACTGGTCCATTGCCCTGTAGATATGGCCAACTGGATGGGGCTCCCCACTATAGTGTTAATGACAATTCCTTTACCTTTTTGCTAAGCTGTGGGTTTTGGAGCAGATTGATTTTGATTCGGGGTCTGCCCTCCTTGCCCCCTATCTCTTGGGGCAACCTTATATTCATTTAACTTTCCTTCCCGTAATAGCTTTTCAACAACGTCTCTCAAATGCCGACAGTCATTAGTAGAGTATCCGTGGGTTCCATGAAACAGACAAAATTTTCCAGTCGCCACTTCCTTCTCCATGAAGTCTCTGGGAGGAGGCTTTTTATATTGCAAGACGTTGTAATTATCTAGGTATATGTTTTCCAATGTGTCATTCAACGGAGAATAGTTTTCAAAGGTTTGGAATCGAGATCTTTTGCCTGAGTTGTTTCCTCGATTCCTATTCCTCCTATTGTCATTTCCATTCTTATTGTTACTTTCTTCGTTTTTTGTTAACAACATTTACTTCAACTTTCCCTGAACTGTCTCCGGACTGTTTCACAACAACATTACTTTGAATATCTTCTCACGAAGCTCTATCAGACTTTCTCTTTTGATTGACATATATCTCTTCTCACTGTAGACGAATATTTTCCTTTTCATAGAAAGCCTCCCTAGTCATTGGTGGATTCCCAGCTAAATAACCTCCGAATTCAATATCTGGATTGACCCCTTCAATCAAGGCCATCAAAATAGTTGGTTCATGGGGATTTCTTATTTCAGTAACTGCTAAGTTAAAGCGATCCAAGTATGATTTCAGAGATTCTCCAGGGGCCTGTTTAATTCTGGACAGTTCGATAACACTTTTAGCTTTTTGGGCATGAAGTCGGAATTGTTTCATAAAAAGCTCGCTTAGTTCTTGAAAACTCGACACTGATCACGGGGGAAGTCGCCTAAATCACATTAATGCAACGCCTTCTAGATATATCAGGAAGGCTTTAGATTTTACAGCATCATGTGCAGCTGCAGCGTTCATATACCATGCATACCTCATCAGATGTTGTTTCAGATCTGTTCTTCCAGTATATCGATCCTTTTGTGGCAAATTGAACTGTTGAGGGAATTCGAAGTTCAGGGTGCCATCAGTAAACGGAGAATGACTGCGTTCAATACCCCAGTCTTCGTTGGTATATCAGCGACAATCGGCCATGATTTGACGCACCATCGCTTCTACTTCCGCGTTGGTTAGAGTCCATTCGGGATCCCTGCTTCTTTCTTTCCTCATGCGCCTACCACCTACTTCATGTGACTCCCTTGGGTTTCGGTTGGCAACAGAACCTCCCCGCCTCCTGTGGTCCTGGTCATTCACAGGACAAACAGGCTGAAGGAGTTACCCCCGGGTAGGATTGGTAATATTTGGATCCCTAGGGAGAACATGTGATACTCGCATCGTTTAAAACATTGGTTCCCTCAAACTAGGATCATCGGGTCCCAAAACACGGGCTGCATCTTCACGGGACCTCAATGATCCGAATGTCAGTTGGTCCATATTTTCTGGCTATTCGTATGGCCTTCTTTCACGTGGGCGCTCTTCATTAAAAGATGATGAATGGTCCATAGTAGGATGACGAACGGGAGAGGACACCCTTTGCCTGCAAAGTTCGCTTATTTCTTCGTTCATAACCCTCATGAGAACACTATAGCATTTGTGATCCTCCAAAGAATCCCTAGTGCTCTCAAGCATATCAAGCAAGCGGGAAAATTCCCCATGGGTTACGAGTGCAGAAGGTGTAGGCTAATCATCAGTTGTCACGGATGGTATCGGAGCATTTGTAGAAGCTCGAGTAGAGGTACCAACTTCAGCCAGATTTGCTTCGGATCGGCCTTCCTCTGCCGCTGCAAGTCGGATTGGTGGAGAGCTGCCAACAGTATTCTAGGAAACAGATCAGATCGGTTCAGAGCCATTGGGTCGGATCGGCGCCTGTTCAGATGGAGTTGGAGATGTCCTGCCGGATCGGTTAGCTCGTGAGCCTTGTCCACTCGACCTAGTAATAATCATAGCTTGCTGATCCTCACCTAATCCATTTTCCTTCGCATTCTGCACTTCTTTTCCTTTTCCGTTGGTCATAATATTCAATTTGTCGAAATCTTTTTTGAAGAAAATTTCAGAAAAATTGACTATACAGGCTATCTTCTTCGGATATACAAACCCAAATAGTAGAATGGTAGCCCAAAATATAGAGAATTTAAGAATCTTCTCAGTGAAAGCACCAAAATGTTAAATCCGAAAATGGTTCTAACACCCAAACTATTGATAATTCTACATAAGATGAAAATAAAAACGAAGAGAAACACACGATTTATAGTGGTTCGACGTTGAAGAGCCTACGCCCACTTTGAATTTATTTGATTGTACAGATACAATGACTGTTTTCACTAAGTTTCACTTTTATAATGAATAATTTCACTCAACACTCGTTGAAATGTTCTTCAAAGATTGATGATGATCTGATTAATAAGATGAAATTCAGATATAGTAGGTGTTTGAGTCAATAACTTATGGAAAGATCCTCACAAATGATGCTTGGTGGTGTATTTATGGGCGGGAAATCTCTCTGGAATGGCTCCGGTTCGGATGTACATGGCTTTCATCCCTTGAAAGTCGGTGTAACACCCCGTAATTTTATAACATTAAAATTCAAAAATTAAAGTATACTTAATTTTTAGAAAAGAATTAAGTGAAATGGGTTGCGTAGAGAAATATATAAATATATATTGATATATATATATATATAAATTATAAATTAAATAAATAAATATGTGAAAAAGTTCAAAACAACGAATTGGGAGAGGGAATAATCGAACCGGCCCATTTTTGAGGTCGACCCGAGCCTCGCTGGGTTGACTAGGTGTTAATCCAGAGTGTTTGGCTGTCAACCCGTGGGCCAATTCGCTTAAAGGCAAATTTTGCATTTGATTGGTTCTCATGGTTCAGGGTTGATCTAATGGTCCTAAATAACTTCCTACGCCTATAAATACATCCTAATGCTAACCCTAAACCTAATTAAAATAGAATAGTTACCATCGCCATGGATTTCAATGGAGCCGCCGCCAACTTAGAAAGAAGAAAGAAAATTCAATTCTAATTCTCTCAACCCTAAAGCAAAGCAAAACTCTCTCTTTTCTTCTCTAAATTGTGAGTATGATGATCTTAACAAGATTATTATCATTTTAATTAGGTTGAGTTATGAATGGATTATGAGTAGATGATGTGAATTATCATATATGTTGTTGTAAACCCCTTTTGCTATCATGTATATTGTAAATCCAATGTTATGTGATGATGATATCTTATATGTTGTAAATCATGCTATGATGATCTTATGTATGTTGAAAGTTTCTATGCTAAGTTGTGATGAATCATACATGTTAAAAAGGCCATGATGTTACCATCTATGCTAGTTAGTTCATATTAATTAAATCATCATGTTTGGGTTATGTTGATCTATATGACAAGTCACATATGCAAGTTAGATTGATTAGAAAAGTTATGAACATATGCCAAGACATCTATTATGACATCTAGAATTATGCTATGACATATGTGATATCCTATGCTAGTTCACACCATCATTATGTTGCCTAAAAACCCCATATGCAAGTTTATGTATAGATTTGGGCTATGATCATATCATGTAAATGGAGACATTTAACAAGTTGACACCTTTTATCCTTAACATGTGTAGTTTATGCAAGTTTCACCCCTATTATGATTAGATTTATTTTAATTGTCTATATGTTGTGATAATTTATCTTTGTGCTAGGTGTTAGACTATACAAGTCTAGCCTATATTATGCGTTGAATAAGCGAACGTATAAACGTGGGGTAGGGGTAATATTAAGGATTTAATATTAAAAAGTTGGGGTGCAATTGATATGATTTTGCATGCCATAAGTGGATGGCCATAATTGAGTCAATTATGGACATCATTAAAAGTTGACTTAATTAATAATTTGAATAGGGAATTATTAAAACTGGGGTAAAAGATTTTAAGTGTTAATCAATGCTTAGGACACGAGGTTGGACTCGTTTGTAACGTAAACCTGCCCGGACCCGCCCGGCAAATCCAGTGGTCACAAATGTCAGCCCAATGTGAGAGGTCCTAGGCCTAAACTAAAGCATAACGGTTGTAAAGACACGAGGTTAGACTCTTTTATGGTGTAAGACTGCCCGGACCCGCCCGGCAAATCCAGCTGCCATAAATGCCAGTCTAATGTGAGAGGTCTTTATGAGGTTATGGCCTGAATGAATTAAGAAATACTTAACCAGATAAACATGTAAAGTGGGACATGGGGGTTAATTAGGTGCCTTGGGTGGCACGAGGAATCTAGGGGGTGCCCTTAGTGGCATGTGAAATACGATTAGTAAGACTTAACCAAACACACATGTAAATGAACATGACTAAGAGGGTTAAGTTGGATATACTAGTGACAAGCTTAGGTGGGTAGCTTGTGGGGGCCCATTTCGACCAGTATCCCAAACGTATCTTTGTGGGCTCGACCCAAGTCGAGGACGGGACACGCATGCTGGGTTTGACTGTAAGAGGCCAAAACGGGGAGCGGTGGCAACGCAAGTCCAACGGGTTTCGTATGCGTGTGTGGACCCGGGCTGGTAGGTAAGACGTTGTTGCATCGTGTAGGTATAAGCCGTGCATTCTCAAGTTGTATCGGGTTGCCACTTTAGGGGAGTGATACACCCCACTGTGGGGCCAGCACGGGTATCTACGAGTAGGGAGCCGATCGAAAGTGGGTAGTGGGGTACACCTAGTGGAGATAGGGGCAGACGGCACCTATGTAGTCAGCTAGGGGTACGTAAGGCTATTTATAAAGTTTCTATGTGAAGCAAGTGGGATCAAACAATAGGGTGACTGGTGTGGTGCAGTGTAGTAATGTGCGGTGCAGTGTAGTAATCATTCGTTAGTAATTAGGTGTGCCTTTACCGTTATCTTTAACGTTATCTTAAAAGCTATCTTTATCTTCCTAAGAGTTCATAGACATTTACTTGTCTTCCAGCTTATGCCTTAGTCTAGTTATTTTGATAATAGTATTGTTAGAATTATCATACTCGCCAGACTTTATGTCTGACCCCCTCTATTTCAATCCTTTTTCCCCCTCCAAGTCCTCAGGTTGGGCCCACCTCTAGTGGAGTTTGATTGAATTGCTTCATCTCTCTTTGGAAAGCTTGGACCGTTGAAGTAAAGACCAGCTTGTTATCTTTTTAATGGCTATTTATGTAATGGGATTATGTATTTTGTTTTTATGAAGATGGATATTGTACTTGGTTATGATCTATGGTTTTATGATGTAACAAACATGTTTAATTTCCGCTGCAAAAAAATGAAGTTTTAGATTTCCAAGTACTATTTATTATCTGTCTTGTTGTAATTTTTCTGTTCTATATTCACTTATAACCTCCATGGAAGTTAATGCATTCCCTTTGTGAGTGACATTAATGGACGTGGGGTGTTACAGTCGGGATCGGAGATCTTATGATGATGGCAGCGCATGATGAACGTGGGTGATCATGGGAAAATGGGGCTCCTAACTACTCCGCATTTGGAGGAGGTCACGCTTTCCAGATACAGCGCTCTGGTTCGGATCGGAGAAGTGATGATGGTTCAGATCGGAAGGCGCCGATCCAATGCGGATGTGGTGTCCGCTCTTTATTTCCTGAACTGCTCACTTCGGACGGGAAGTGTCCAGATAAAGGGGTACCCGAACTAATCCGGTTGCCTGTTACATACTCTTTGCTCACACTTGTTCGATGAGTAATTCCCTTAGCTTTGTGTAGCCCGATTACAAAGCAGGATAACAACTAGCAATTGGAGAGGATGGCTATCGATTGAACGCAGTAGGGATGAATATGAACAAAGTTAATTGACTACACCGACGAGGCTAATAAAGGTACTACTCGCTTCTACCAAAGACCTACAGACGATGGAAAATTAATTTGGGGAAAAGAGGAAAAAAATTTGGTAAAGTATTTTAAGATCTTGTGGGAGACTTTTTTTCTAGGAATACACGAAATAGAGGTAGGGAAAGTGAAATATGAGCGTGTAACCTAACAGAGTTAGGTTGAAATTTAGAACTAAAATAATTTGTTTTTGACGATAAGGGGGGGGGGACATTGTCTATTGGTGCTAAGAATGGGCACATTTCTTTTTAGTGGCATTTAGTGATGATGTAACAAACCGTATTTTTATAGCATATTAAAACAAGAAATCAAGGCAGAATTAAATTTTAAAATCAGAATCAGGGGAAACAGGTTATGCCATTGCGTTCGTCTCGAAATTTTACATGAAATAGAGTCCGAGTTTTCGAAAATCGGAGTCCGAATGAAGAAGTTATGGCCTGTACAAGTTTCAGCAGTTTTCAGGCAGGACTGGCCCAGGGGATCGGCCATAGGGTCGACCTACCCCCCAGGTCAACCATAGGGTTGACCTACCCCCTATGTCGACCATAGTGTCGACCCCCCACCTTACAGGTCGACCTGGTCGGCCTGGTTTGACCCAGAACTCATTTTTGAAGCCTGACACGTGTTTTGACGGTCCGGATTGATTCTAGGGTTAATCTAAGGGCCTAAACTAGTTGCTACACGTATAAAAAACACCCTTAGACCTAACCTAATTCATATCAAATCATTCTTACACTATTATGCTGCTGGGCTTCCTCTTGATCATGGCCGCCGCTCTCTAAACTTTTCTCTTAGCCTCCAAACTAGATTCAAACTAGAGATTAAAGCTTCTACAACAATTCTACAACAATTCAAGAAGATAAATCAATGTCTCTACAACGTTCTACGACAATTTTAGTTCTTAATTCATTAGCCATGCTCTGTAAGTTCTAGTTATTTTCAGATTAAAATAATTAAATTTAATATGGACATGTGATGAAATGAAATTGGACTTTTGATTCAATTCTTGTTTCTTCTTGGATCTCGATCTTGAGAACTTTTCTATCTTTATTCGCATGACAAGTTTATGGTCTATTTAGCCTGTTGATGGGGTTATGTTATACTTCACTTAACCAATATAACGTGATGCGTGGTAAGTTTAAGTAACAACAGAGGTTAACACTTAACCGTCACAACATGATAAGTAGGTGGGCTAACTCAATGTACACTTAACCAATATGACATGACATGCGGTGGGGTTAAGTTAACACAAGGGAGAACACTTAGCCAGTATAACAAGGCTTGCGGTAGGGTTAAGTAACACAAGGAACAACACTTAACCGATATAACATGATGTGTGGTAGGGTTAAGTAAAACAAGATGAAACACTTAACCAACTTAACGTAATGGACGGAGAGGGTTAAGTACATATCGGGTTGGTGGGTAATATTAGTAAATATAGGCCCACAAACTTAACCATTAATAAGCACGCTTGAATAGGTGGGTTAAGTACATCACGGGAAGGTGGGTAATATCTGTATATATAGGCCCACACACTTAACCAGTAGGAAACCCTAGTAACGGGGACCCATTTCAGCAGTAACCCAAATCAGGTATCAACGGTACCCTGAAACTAGGCAGGGTGGGGCACAATTACTGGGCTGATTGTAAGCGGTCAAACGACGGCGGTGGGTGCACAGTGTAGGTCTAATGGGGTGCGGGCGTGCACACACTCCGGAGCAGACAACCAGGGCACTGGGGACACGAGTAGTATAACCTATGCCTTCTAGAATTGCGTCGGGCCGCCACCATGGGTCTTGGTACACCCCATGGTGGGACCAGCATAGGTATCTACAATCATTGGGGGCCGTATGACACACATAGGTAGCATAATCCCTAGGTTGGACCTAGGTGGCATAAACCCTAAATCCGAGAAGCGTTCAATAGGTAGCATAATCCCTAGGTTGGACCTAGGTGGCATAAATCCTGGTTGAATCTAGGAAGCGCTCGATAGAAAACCCTAGATTAGATCTAGGTAACAAATAATAGATGTACACGTGAAAGTAACCTTAATTTCCGGGGATTGGGATCACGTTATGATTTTATCATTTTATATAGATTACTAGTTGGGACACTAGTTAGGTGGTGTAGAGAAAATAGATATCATTTTAGTGGTGAAGCAGAGAAATCTTGCGATGCTTGATAGAAATCTTGCGATGCTATACTTATTTCATCTTGAATGGGAACCTTGCAATGTTATACATGACAGAAATCCTATGATGTTATTCTTAGTTATCGTGCCTATAGCTTATCTTGTCATCATGCTTATCTTTACTTTCAGTTTATTCATGCCATGTTATCTTTACCTGTTTTTATGCTGAAAGTCACTAGGACTTACTCAGTCTTTATGACTGACCCGGTTTGTTTCGCCTCTTTTTCTTCCGTTTCCCCCCTAGGTTCATAGGGCGGGAATACAGCTTAATTCGGATCTTACCAACCTTCAAGGCTCTTTCATGTACGGCTTGGATTTCTCTTGGCTATGGCTTGCTTTGCTTTATTGGGGAATGCTACAGTTTATTTTTATGCTTCTTTGTTTTTGAGCAAGACAGATATTTTAGCTATGTATTTGGGTATTGGAAGTTGATGGGCTTTTATTGTAAACAATTCTATTTAATAAATGAATTGAAGTACTTCTACTTCACTTTCCACTGTTTTATATATGTCTGTCTTGTAATATTTCTGTTCCAGTACCCATAATGCTCCATTGAAATTAAGGCATTCCCTTTGTGAGTGACCTTAACGGATGTGGGGTGTTACAGTTGATGTGCATATTTATCAATATGATGGTAGCTGCCATTGTTTGTTTTGGACGGAAGGATTTTCGATAATTTTTCTGGTCCAAAATTTCTGGGGCGTTACAAGTTGGCATCAGAGCTTAGTTTAGGTGCCTAAATAATATATCACCTAAGATTAGAAAATAGTCTAAGTAATTTTGATATGAAGCTACATGAATTTGATAAACAAAACTAGATAGGGTAAGGCACCATACCTCTGACCAGGGTTATGGATAATATTTATTTTGTATATGTATCTTTTATTTAGTGTTTATACTAAGAAGAATAATGTGTTCAATCGTTATCAAGCACCATATAGAGAGGTTTAACGAAATTTTAAGTACATATGATTTGTTATAAAGTAAGAAGGAATGAATGAAGTGGCTTATAAAGGGAGATATGTAGTAGCTTTAAATGGATGAATGAAGTGACTTAAAAGGAAGGTGGAATAATAGCTTGTCGAGGAAGGAATTAAATGAGCTTAGGTAAATGAACTTGAGAAAGACCAAGATGAGTAAATTGAACCTTACGTTTATGCAAAACCAAGGCAAGAAAATCTATTTAAATATTTATATTATTACATAATGTGATATTGGAATTGTTTATCATTAATGATGTTTGCTTAAAGCTGCTAAAAGATCTCTCAGCCTTCAATCATAAATTTTGATTCCTTGATTGGGTTTGGTCGAAACATATCTTATTAGGAAGTTAGATTAATTCTCTAGAATACTTACATCATATACATTTTAAATTTTGAAAGTTTGCTATCTCGAAACATTTTTGCATACTGAACTGTGTTTGAAAAAAAAAGGTTGACGTCTTTCAATGCGAATATCATAACTAGTGTCCTATATAAGATTTTGAGATACATCGAGTAATATAAAAAGACTGATGTGGAAAAACGGGGTTCATAATTAATACCTTTGAGATGATAAGAGGGTGAATTTTTCAAAGGGAAATGGTTATCTATGTTGGAGTAATGACTACATAGTACTTTGAGAGAATACTTTGTTTATACTTACGAAAGATTTTTTTTATAGATTATTTCATCAATGATGGATACTTTCGGATGATGACGATGATGTGCAGTGTAAGACAATAGATCTTGGGTAGTGCACTATTACTCTATGTGATATTGAGCCAGTAGAGCACATCCCTACTTAGTGAGGGATGCCAACTGTAATATGATTGGTTATCTTCTGATGATGATGGTCATTATGTGCGTTATAAGACAATAGATCTTGGATGGTGCAACTATTACTCTATGTGGTATTGAGCCAATAGAGCACGTCCCTACTTAGTGAGGGGATGCTGACTGTAATAGGATAAAATATCCTAGATTGAGCACGTGGATTGAATCCACTTTGATGAATATAATCATGTTTTTAACAAAAAAACTTATTTGAAGAAATTATTTGGCATGTCTATCTTGAAAATATTACTCTCCCATACATTTCGATGGGTACCGCAACAAGGAGAGTACTCCATTACTTGATGAGTTGACATTGGTCGAAATAGGATAAATTTTTCTAGATTAAGTGTGTAGATTGGATCCACTTTGACGAATATGATCCTAGTTTTTCTTATAAAATTTGTTTGACTTATTTGAATATATTATTTGAAAGTCTAGATGGAAATTCTTATAATAAGATTGTCTTGATTACACTCTAGTACATTTTGGTGGGTACCGCATCCTGGAGAGCACATCCATACTTGATGATGATGAGTTGGCATTGGCTGGAATTAGATGAAATATCCTACATTGTGTGTGTAGTATAGATCCACTTAAATGAGTAAGGTCCTACTTATGACGAAAGAAATTGATGCTACCGCTAACTTGTCTGATATATTCATAGTTATCATTTGAAAGTCTTTCATTAATATCATTTGAACTTTGATGTGATATTATCCTAAAAAAGTTAATTGATGATTCTTATGGATACGACCGTCACAAATATTTTTTGGTACATTAGATGGGTACCACACAAGAAGAGTATGTCATTACTTGATGATTTGGCACTTCCCATGAAATAAAAAAGAGGCTCTAGAGTGTACTCCAAATTGAGTACATATTCATGGGAAGCAGAGTGGGTATCGATGTGGATTAAAATGAACATGATCCTAAATTTGGGCATAAGAAGAAACTATGGCGAGCCTGATCCAGTAATAGCTTGCAGGATTGATAGAATGTTGAACATAAATTAAGAGAATAACATGTAGATAACATCTCTATGGGAAAGTGCAACTACTTATGTTTCTACCCATTAGTGCGTTGTCGAGAAGTTTTGATTATATAACATCCAGGTATGTCTTATACTCTAATTCCATATTTCAATTTATGAAATTGTTTCGAAAGTATGCTTTCAGGAAAACTATCTTGGATACATAGAGTTCTTTTCATGGAATCTTTCGTTTTCTTTTGATTAAGTATTGCATAGAATTTCGGGGATAAAATTCCTATTAAGGGGAAAGAATGTAACAGTCCAAAACTTTGAGTAATAAATATTTGAATATTGTGATTATTCAAATGTTTAATCTTGGATTTAATGTTATAAAAATGGTTTTATATCCTTTTTAAATCTCTTTATAAATAATAATTAATTAGGAAAAAACATGTTGTCGAATTTTTGTTTATAAAGATAAGTGGTTCGAAGAAATGTCAATAATGTGACTGAAAACCGTTTTGTAGATAAACCATGTTTTACTTGTTGAAAGCTGTTAGAACATCATGTACATGTCATTACAATAGAAGAACACATATATGTATATACATATCTTATAAACAGAACAAATGGTATATGTGAGTATATTATATCTACATATATATATATATATATTTATTTACATATTAAATAAGATAAGTGACATGAAATGATAAAGACACATGTCATCAAATGAACGGTACACATGTCTTGAGATTTAAGGAGATAAAGACACATAACCCTATTAGGTGTCCATATGTAGAAACATCTAATGACACCTAAGGAGGCATGTGTCTACTTTCTAATGCTTACACAAAGGTAAGGTGGACAAGGGTCCAAAACCAAATTACCAAACTAGCCTTAAGGAATGATGTATAAAGGGTGGAAATGTTCATTCGTACATTCCCCAAAACAAAAGGTAGGTAAAATAAAGAGGAGAAGTTTAGGAGAAGCCAAGAAAATAAATATAAGTTCAGGCTACAGTTCTAAGGTGAGAAAAACTATTTGAGTACATGTATTCATTTCATACTTTGAAGAAAAGTTGTGAAAACTGAGAATGAATGATAGGTCTCGAATCTACGTAAATGACGTTCGTTTTTTTGACCATAACTTCTTCATATCTTAATAAAATTTTGATTTCTTTGATGGCCTGGAAAGCTAACTCAACCTTCATATTTTGATTTCATATTTTGATTTTTTTGACCACAACCTTCATGTTGACCGCCTTTTCAAATTCGATGATTTATATATCTAAAAACTGGATGCTAAGTCGGGTAAAAATCTGCCTGAAATAGGCATGTTAAAAATGCTCCGTGTTGTTGAATTTTAGAGGGTGCGTTAGGCACACATCCTTATTAAGTATCAAAATTAATAAGAAGTCCGGCCGTAAAAAGAATACATATTACATCCCTATTTTTGAAACGCGGCTGATAAAATTCCATTTTTAGCCTTTATACTTTTCAAAACCCTTATTCCACAAATTGTTATCATTTTATCCGTCATATCGTTCAATTACCTCATTCGATCGAAGAAGAAAATTAAAAATTTAGAGGTGATTATCATCATTTTACTCTCGACTGGACAAAATTAGCAAAATTATTGTCGATATCATCAGAAAATTTGCATGAAATGGCGAGAACGAAGGTATAATTTTGATTTCTTTATTTACCTTCTACAATTGATAATATGTAATAATAGTAAATGGGTTAGGTTGTACAAATATTATACAAATTTGTCGAAAAAAATTCGTAGGTTACCCAAAACCTCCATACTAGGTTTTTGTTCCGAGTTGTATTAGTCTTGAAAGCTTTTATTAAGATTTATTGGACGTTATTATGAGCTTATTTGGAATAGTACATGATCGTATGCTTTTATTAAGATTTGTTGCATGATTGTATGCTTTTATTCAAAATTGTTGAATGATTCTATGATTTAAATCAAAAATGTTGTATGATTATATGCATTTTTTAGCTGATTTTTTTATTTATGTATACAAAATAATGTTGCATTAATTACCTGAATAAATGCATTTATCTCAAAAATAAATGAATTTAAAAAGAAATGTTGCATGCAAGTATGCATGTATTCTGAATAATTTCCTAATTGCATGCATATATTCAGTACATTTGCAAACATACGTGCATATATTCAAAACATTTACATACATGGATGCATATATTCAACACAGTTGCATATATCCAAGAATTTATACATAATAGTTGCATACCGAATTTAATCAGAATTTTTTCATTCTTGTAGGCATTTTTTCAAAATTGTTGCATGAATGTAATCATTTATTACCTGATTGTCGCATGGTTCTATGCATTTAATTAGAACTGTTGCATGCAAGTGTGCAAATATCAACTGATTGTTGCATAATTATATGCATTTAAGCAGAACTATTGCATGCAAGTGTGCATTTATTACCTGATTGTTGCATGATTCTATGCATTTAGTAAGAAATGTTGCATGCAAGTGCGCATTTATCAAAGAAACAACTTCCTACACGTATTAACTGAATGAGTGCATCTATAAAGAATATTTTCACAATGGTGTGCATCTATTTAAAATATTTGCACACTTGTGTGCATTTATCAGTTGTTTTTTGTATTCATGAAGTCAGAATACTGTTGCATTTATCACCTGAATAACTGAATTTATCAACTGAATAAATGCATTTATTAAGAATTGTTGCATGCCAGTATGTATGTATTCAGTACATTTTCATACATGAATGTGTATATTCAAAACGTTGCACATAAGCACGCATATATTCAAGAAAATTGCTTATAAGGATGCAAATATTCAAAATCTTTGCACACATGCATGCATATATTCAGAATTGTTGAATGCAAGTGTGCAATTATCACCCACTACAAGAAAAAGAACTTTTTATACCGTTTAAAAAACGCTATGAAAGGATACGAAGGTGTTTTTATAAATGCTGTGTATCAACATGTTGTAATATGTCAGAGGTCTATGATAGCAACCTAATAATCGGCATAGAAAGCATGCTATAAATGATGTTACTCCTAGCGTTTCAGAATTGCTATAAATGGACGGTTTTTAACATACAAATTCCTATTTATAGCGTTTGTTGCTTGCTACAAATTTTTTACGTTGAGTTGCGGTTTATGCGGCTAGTATTTATGACGTCATTTAATTGCTATTTATAGCAACTATAAACGTTGTAGATAAGCTTTTTTGATTATTATGGCAATTACAAACGCTGTAGAAATTTCACATCCTGGTTATTATAGCAACTAAAAACGCTATAGAAAGTTTAATTTAGCATTTTAAAACATTGTTTACTTGCCATAAAAGCTATATAATCATTGCAGAATATTTTATATTGCACTAGCATAATGCTATAGTATGTATAGCCATTATTAAAAGCATTTCATGCAAAATATTAAACATATAAATATTTGTGATAAAAATGTATGTCATACAAAGTTCGAAGCATATAAATATTTGTGATCAAAATTAACAATTCCTACAACCTTTACTAACCAAAACAATACATACTAAAAGGAACAATTCATACAACCGTAGCTAACCAAAACGATACATAATAAAAGTAAAGATGTATGAACAATGACATAAAATACATTTGAAGGAGAATGAGTGCGACATCATATTTTTTTTCTTGACTTCCACCATAGCGTAAACCTAGAGCATCATACAGTGCCTGTCAAAAAAAAGAAAACATACGTCTATTGGTCAAAAAATGTGAACATAAACTATCATGTTTGATTGCACCAAATGATTATGGGAATTATCTGTATTTTGAAAGCAGGCATAGAGAACATTTTTTTAAGGATAAAATTTGGAAAATCATATTTATGAATATCTTTGACTAAGCTCAATCGTTATCGAAATATCTAGACTTATTGTGTTTTATATAATTCATTCTATTTTTTTACCGGAGTCGTAAAACCCTCCCTAGTGCACCTAGTCTGGTCCACGATCACCACATAAATGGCTGATCTTAGCGTATGCACATGGTAAGCTCTAAGCATGATATAATTCATTCTACCTTCTAAATGTCTATTTAAATTTCGATTATTTGCTCGTTTATGTTTACAGAACTAGTATTCTTCTTATGCAAATATCACAGCAAAAATATGACATTCTACACAAAGAAATTTTCAACTGAAACGATTGGGAAGCAACATTTAATCACATTTAATTACGCCAAAATGTTTTTTGTAATCTCTAGCCATTTTAGTATACAAAAGAAGTCAGGTTCATGTCCTTATCATTTAGAAGTTATATTTTACAAACCTTTCCATTTTGGTTTTATTTTATAAGTCTGTCTTTTTTAATGCAATCATGTATCTGAATGTTTTTTCTACGCAAAATATTTAAGATTCTGTCACAAGCAAGTTTGAACATACTTACTTGAAGTTGTTGCACACGTGCGGGTTTTTTGTTAGATATTTAAAACAGCAGTTCTAGGCACATTGGACTAACATTCAACATTTACATAACATTAGAGGAGTATTCAATAATGCCTAAATGCATCTTTTTAACCATCCGTTTTTAGCATCAATTTCAAGGGAAATTTAACAAACTAGAAAAGTGAGTGTCATGCATTTTTCATGAAAGGGATGTGGGGCAATGTCTACTTTACAAAATCAGTAAAGTGGTTCAAAACTATTAAACCACATAAAACATGAAATCTCTGCTTCATTTTGATTCAAATTTAATATGTTACACATGTGAAAAATGCTAGTTTGGCAAATTCAAAGAAAATGCAATCAATTAGGGAGGGGTATTGCTCAAGAAAATTATATACAAATAAATAAAATAAACCTGAGCAACAGTGGGCATTTGAGGCTGACTATCTGCAATGGCTACAAGATACATGACATTCCCCTGAATCTTTGCTTGATTCCTGCAGTCACCTTATAGCATTAGTTTCAACTACATGATCAACAGTAAATTGGTCATGAATGTACCTTGCATTTAAACTTTAACATGCATACTATAATTTCTCAGACTTACATAATGTTAAAACGTTAGTTGCCAACTTGTAACACTAAATGTTCTTTTCATTCCTACCCTATAAGAATCAACCTTTCCATCATAAATAAATATAAAATTACCAAAACAGTAATAATGCCACCTAACAGATGAAAATTATCAACTTTAGTAACATCAATAACACCTAAGCATAATCATGTCGAGTTTAATTATATGTTATGTTATACACAAATCATTTAAAACCGTAAGAATAGCATGGATAAAACAAAAATGATCTAATCAAATCACTTATTCGATGCATTCTTCAGCTTTTCCAGAATTTTGATTATCAAGAATAGCCAATATCAACTGCTTATTTGTATTGGGATGGTTGTTAGTACATTTATAGTATATAGAAGGAAATATCAAGTGTTCAAATGTTACAAGCCATCAACACATAGCACAGTGCCGAAGACAGTGTGTAAACAACATTGTCAACAACCTAACACAGCAAATGCACAAATCTCAGGTAGCATGGGTGAAAGCAAATGCATTTACACAAGGTCAAAATCATAGCAAAAGAATACATAATGTACAGGTCTGACATGCACGATGGTGCAGTAAAAAGAAAGAAACAAATTAGTATACAAGACTAGCAGGTTGATGACCATGCGCTGTACAAAATACAGCAATATGGCAGTGTTACATGCATAGGTTAAATGGTACAGTAGGCCAGAAAATGCAGAAGACCAATAGTGACAAACAAAGGTCACAAGAATATGCAACACCAACACAGCAGTGCATATGCATATGGTAGATGGCAAAAGGAAACATGTGCAGAGGTTAATGATAAATGCAATGGTAAGAGGAATATTTCAAAATCAAACATTCAAATATGTTATTTTCGGCAAGAGGATAAATCCACATTTCCATCAATTGTCACCATATAATATGATTCCGAACATAATTCAATACAAGATATCATTATTACTATTAAAAACCTATGCATATCCCTTCTAACAAAAATCAAAAGAAATGGTTTTATCTTTTTATGGGATAATAAAAGTGTACATTGTTGTCAGATATAAAGAAAGGCATATAAATTCAACCAGCATGTTGACATTTATTTATACAAGTATGGATACAGATTAGAATGGTCACAAGAGGATAAAAGGTTTAACAAAAATTAAAAGCATTAAGCCTTCCATTTAAGAATAACCAAAAATAATTTGTATTCATACTAAAATGTTCAGCAACTAAACCTCACTAAACTTCATCAGAAAATTTTCATCTTTCCTATCTCAGCAATCTTTATTACGCCTTCTTTTAAATTAGAAAATAAAAGATAAAGGAGTATTAAAAAAAAGCTCATTATAAATTTACAAATTACAGTAAATTTTCATATCTATGATTTGAAAACATTTAGAAGTACCAATAAGTTATATGTAGTTGAACCGCTGAACTTCATATATCCAACCGTAGGAAAACAACGAAACCATACCAACCTTATAACCAATGGTTACCATTCAGGATTGTGATTGCATGTTTGTAAGAATAGTAAAACAATATTTTTAACTCTGATTACGATAATTTGTTTATGCGAAATATTAAAAGTGGCACTTCTATGTTCTTTGATCATCTACGTCACAGTGTAATGGTAACATATATGCAGTTATTGGATTAACATATGACATTTTCTCATAACACACTAGATGATTCACTATTTTACTTTATGTAGGAGCACATGAAATTATGCTATTACTGTCTCTTATGAATTTATTTTAACATGCGATGCAAGTTATTTATTATAAAAAATGCCTACATATTGGTAAAACAAAGAAGGCACACTTATCATTTTAGTTAATAGTTAATCTGATACATACCTTATCTAATATGAATAAGGATTACTGAAACAATGTTTTACTCTGCGTACATTGCTTCCCATGCAAAATTTAAAATACGGAATTATAAATTTAGTTTAACTCCTGTGGAATATACAACACATAATATGTTTTACACATGTACTAAATTCAAAAAAATAAAAAGTAAAATTCAAAGATTGATAAATTTTGAATTTGTTGGTGTCTAATCGGTATAAGCTCATTTATATTTGCATTCCACGATTTCTGTTCTCCTTTATTAATGAGTTGTTGATGAAATATTAACTCTACTATGGTATCACAAGGCTTTTTCTTAATATGATAATTTTTCATATACTATGTTTTATCAGCAAACAATTAGATGTACAATTTTAAATATAAATATTTTACTTACACAATATAGTACTAGTTTAGATATATTTTGGAAACTAATTGTTTGTATCATTTTCCTTGGCTGGTTGTTTTCATGAAATTTCCTTTTACTTCAATAGTAGAATTTGAATGTAATTAAGAAAAGGATCAACGCTGCACCCATTAACTTGCTTTGCTGTAAGACGCTGTTACCTTTTATATTGGTCATTCTGTGATGTCACTTTATTGACTTTTTCTTATAAAAATCTAGTTATTTAGATTTTTATTGGTTTACAATCATACTCATACGACAATGTTGGATCATGTCCTACTATAGATTGCCAAGTACATTTAAGGGAATCATCAATTATGGTAAATATTATTTACCATTCTGATATTTTTTTCCAGTTCATGTTAAAAACCTTTTGCTGGTACACTTCTGTATATCCATGATATAACTACATATCAAATTCTCCTTTACACGTTACCCAAACGTGGCCTTTTAACTGGTTCACTACTTTTGCTTTATACACTTCGGTCTTTTATACTTACTTTCTAATGCTTAAATGCTTGAGTAGAAGGGATTGCGTCTTGTTGAATGGTGCTTCAAAGTTGTCTCACATCGGGAAATACTGAACTAAGATCCTGGATATAAACTAAGATATTCTCCATCACATAGCCAATTGGTTTTGTGATAATAAGGGGACTAATAAAAAAATAACATGGTATCAGAGCCTAGGATTTCAGTAGAGTTGAAGAGAAAGTGCTTCAACAATTGAAGGTGATGAGAAAGTGCATCACAAATCGAAGAGAAAGTGCTTCGATCTCAACAACTTTGAAGCAAAGGGGTGTGTTGAATGGTGCTTCAAAGTTGTCCCACATCGGGAAATACTGAACTAAGATCCTGGATATAAACTAAGATATTCTCCATCACATAGCCAATTGGTTTTGTGATAATAAGGGGATTAATAAACTCTAACACGTCTTTATTTTTATTTTCCTTTTCTCCATTCATCTATGAATTAAAAATACAATATTCTTGTAAATTGAGGTTGCTTTAAGATTCAATAACAAATCTGAAGCTTTGCTTACTAACTATTGTATCTTCGTTGATCTGTTAATAGTCAAACTTTGGATTGATGACTTCTGAATATGCCAAATTGCATGCCATTAAATAGTACATTAATCACTGCTATGGCATGGCTTTCAAATATGAGCTGGTCAGATGTAGCTATGCTGAATTTAGGGAATCGTAGTATAAGGTATGAAATGAATGGATGCATGTGACACTTTTTTGGCTCATTTTTTCCTTTTATGTACAGCATGTTTTTAAAAATGTTCTGATTCTTTTTTTTTTTCATGCATAGAACATTGTTTTGGTCCAATTTCTTTCCTTATACCACGTTTGTTGTGATGTTATGTTTCAACTTTTCAACAACAGTGGAGAACCAACATGCAACAAAGTTAACAACTTAAGTAAACGTATCTCTCATACTTACTATCTTTGACCCATCGCATAACCGAGTAAATTTTTAATTTACAAATGATTGAACGCTTGAACTCATATTGCTGTTATATGTATTATATGTCTAACTGCTGTACAAGGATGCTAAGTGTGGATGGAGAGGATAATCGATGATATATTGTGTAATAAAATCAACTTTTGCTTCAATTGTGTACCTCATTTTTTCTTTTTATTTCCTTTTTTATGGCATTGCATAATATTAATATTTCAGTAATGCTACTACGCTTGTATAAGAGTTCTTTAGTTTTGGGTTTACAATGTCGTAAGAACATCTCCAGCAGGAGAGATGTTTCCACAGAAAGGAATTTCAAACTTTTATTCCTTCCCACTTCTCCATCAGTTTAGCTTGAGAAAATGTTTTTCCAATAATTACTAAAATATTTTCTAAAAACCATTTATACCACCAGAAAGCCTTCATGATAACTCCCCGTGTGCTTAGCACAGGCATCAACCTAGTTGTTTCCTAGATTTCTAGCATATGGCAACACAATCTTTAGTTGAGTATGTTTATTTTGGCTACCGAATAATCAAATAGGGCCTTAAGTAGGATCAAAGAATATTTTCTACATTCTGCAGGGTAATAAAAAAAAAAAAAAAAGAAAAAAAAAAAGAAAAAAAAGAAAAGAAGAAGAAGGAGGAGGAGGATAAGGAAGGAAGAAAGAGTGTGTACCTCAAAATAGCCTGATAAAGCTTCTGAGAGCAAATTAGTAGCTGCATAAACTCGAGCAAGTTTTATGTCTACACAACATTTAGCTTATTTAAAGCAAAACCAACTCCAAGGTAACAAGATTGTAGACGAAGAACTCTTAAAACTTTCTTCCCTGTGTGATACACATACTGTATGTTTAGGCAGTGTTTTAATGACCGGGCTGGGCCGATGGCCCAACCACGGTTAACCGCAGGCCACCGGGCTTCCCGGTCCGGAATCACTAAAACCCGAAACTGCCCAGAACCGATAAAAACCGCCATAACCGTGGTTTTTATCACAGAACCGTGGTTTTTTTTTATTAAAAATCCAGCTTAATGTTTTGCAGTCCGCACTTAAATGAAAATTTAGACTTCAGCCTTAAAACAAAGGCCCAGAGTCTGCCGCTTTAAGACCCAAATGGCCTACCGTAAGCTGAACTAGAGGTTGTCTTCATTATTATATAGAACCCAACATGTGTTTTGTACCAGCTGCTAACGATGTGGGACAATTGAAGATAATTTTTGTCTCTCCTTCTCCTACAACAACTTTTATAAATGAAAATCAACAAAATTTTAGGCTTACACACAGACAAAAAAATAGCACGGTTCTTACGGTTCAACCGATCGGACCCTCAGAACCTTGAACCATAAGTCATCACGGTTCGATGTGCGGTCCGATCATGAAAACTATGTGTTTAGGACACAAAAAAACTTTAAAATCATATCGTACAGTGGTCACTTAAAAGAAAAGCATTAATGTTGCATGTAGTATCATTACAAGAAAAAGAGTCATCAATTTCATGTTAGATTATAAAAATAATATAAAATTCCTGCTAAATTTTTTAATTTTTAAGCGCAGTTTGCACGGCCATCAGCATCCGATTTTAGGTTTGATTTCATTACAATACTGGCTGAAACCGGAAGAGTTCGCCAAAATTCCATGGTTTCGACTAGAATCTCTAACTGTGGTTTAAACATACGGTTTAGTTTGAAAAATAGCATAGGCCCTTACAATCAAAGCATATGATTTAGTTGACAGTCTTGTTTTTAGTGCAAGAAGAATTTTAAGTTTTAGTTGAAACTGATCCAAGAAAAAAAATAACATCAGTGTATCTTTTCTTGGACAGCACTTTTATGTATTGGCCAACAACACTGATGACAGTGAGTAACGCAAGACACAAATTGATTAAACTATAGCATAAAAAGCATTCATAAAAAAACTGATTTCATGTAAAAGGTGGTAAAATAAATAAAAAACCAAATACACAACTTAAAAGTGCTTAAGTACTGAGTGATTTATAAAGCATACGAATCTTCAAAATTCGGACTGGACATGGATTTATAGTTTTATACACTAGTCAAGAAGTAACTTCATCCAGCCTACATAAAAGTTTTGATTTATATATTTGTTCATTTATCTGTTTGCATTTGAATAGCAGGATACATTAATCAGGGGAACATTTGAACTGGCACAATTATATTTCTACTTAGATGCAAAAACTTTTTTCTCCTAGAAAATGTAGTAATTTATATTTTTCTATATAAAAGTGATAAAGAGTTAAAGAGAGGAATGATTCTTTTCCATTCATCAATCACAAACTTATAATTACAAGATACATGCATTCATATAATTATGGAATTAATATCATTAATGATATTTATTCCTCATATTATAGCATATCATTTATAAGTATTGCTGCAAGTATGGAATTAATATCATTAATGATACTTATCTTATTCTCTCTTATTATGGCATATCAATAATGATATTTATTCCTCAAATTATGGCGTATCATATGCAGGGATTGACATAAAATAAGTCAATCCTTATCACGCCCCCTCAAAATGGACGGTCAAGAGGAGAGACCGATTTTGCTAACCAATGTTGTGAAGAAGGTACGTGGTAGTGGCTTGGTGAGGGCATCCGCAAGCTGGTCATTAGTGGATTTGTAAGAGACCCTCAAGTTTCCATTTTGCACGTTCTCTCTGACAAAATGGTAATCCAATCCCAGATGCTTCATTTTAGAATGAAAAACCGGATTAGCACTCACATATGTAGCTCTAGCATTATCACAATAGATGACTAGCATGAGAGTGAGGTTATGACCAAGCTCCTTGAATAAATTTCTTACCCAAAGAATTTCAGCAGTAGCATTTGCCACTGCCTTGTACTCGGTAGATGATCTAGCTCTTGTACGCTGTTTCTTTGACGTCCAAGAGATAGGATTCTTGCCCAAATAGACTATATATGCTGTTGTAGAAATGTAGTCATCTTTGTCGCGAGCCCAATCCGCATCAGAGTAAGCATGGAGAGTGAGAGATGAATCATTGTGTATAATTAAACCCATATTAGATGTTCCACTTAGATATCGAAGAAGACGATGTAGAGATTGCATGTGTTCCTCAATTGGACGCTGCATGTATTGAGCTAACTTGTTCACTGCGAATGCCACATTAGGCCTTGTGAGACTTAAATATTGTAAACTACCAATCAGAGTACGATACTTAGTAGGATCCTTGAGAAGATTTCCATGTATAGTTAACGGAGGATGAGTTGCTAATGGTGTTTCAACTGGTTTTGCATCATCCATATTAGCTTTGCACAAAATATCAGCAATATACCTCTTTTGACTCAAGAAAATACCTTTTGGATGAGGCACTACTTCCACTCCTAGAAAGTAAGATAATTCTCCAAGGTCTTTGAGTGAGAAACGTGCTGCCAATTTTTTTATAAAAGCTTCCAAAGCATGAGTTGCATTACTTGTAACAATAATATCATCCACATAAACCAGCAGATAAATGATGTCACCGTTTTAGTTTAATGTGAACAAGGATGAATCATAGACCGTATTCTTGAAGCCCAACTCAATCAAATATTGCCGTAATTCTTTATACCAAGCTCTTAGAGCTTGCTTTAACCCATATAGTGCCTTGTTTAATTTTCATACATGTGTTGGATGTATAGGATCTGTGTAGCCAGGGGGTTGTATGGTATATACATCATCAGTGAGTGCGCCCTGTAGAAAAGCATTGTTTAGGTCAAGTTGGCACAATGACCAACCTTGACTAATCGCAAGTGAGAGCACAAGTCGAACAGTGGCGGGTTTAACTACGGGGCTAAAAGTTTCACCGTAGTCGATACCAGCTATCTGATTAAAACCTCTTGCTACATAGCGAGCCTTGTACTGAATAACGTTACCATCCTTATTTCTTTTAATTCGGAAAATCCATTTGCATCCCACTACATTTTGTGACATTGATGAAGGTACAAGTTCCCAAGTTCTATTTTTCACCAATGCATTGATTTCTTCATCCATAGCTTTGCGCCAAACGGGGCTTTTTAATGCTTGGGTGATATTTTTTGGGATCTCCATTTCATGGACCTCCGCATTTAAATTCAATTTACTGATTGGTTTCCTAATGCCATGTTGTAGTCTTGTGGTCATTTGAGGAGAATGTACAGGATTGTTGGGTGTTGAATTTGTAGATGTAGATATATCAAGGTTTGATTGAGATGGAGTAGAGGAAAGCTCAACAGTGGTATTTGGAGGTTGAGATGAGTTTGTTGTGGATATAGGAGATGAAAGGGGTGAAGTGGGGAATAAGGTAAGAGGTGTGTTGGATGGTGAGTTAGTTTACAATGGATGAGAAGAGGAAGACTGAGTATTTGATAATATAGATAATGTGAGAGGTGCCCATTGTTCCACTAGGTTAGACAAGGAGGTAGTTGAATTATTAAGTCCAGAAAAAGGAAAAATGTTTTCTTTGAAATGAACACGACTAGAATCATAAACACGATTAGTGTTTAATTCGAGACAATAATATGCACTTTGAGTAGGTGAATAACCAACAAAAATACATGGTTGAGATTTGAGTTCAAGTTTGTGAGAATTGTAGGGTTTAAGGCATGGGTAGAAAAGACACCCAAAACTTCGAAGCTTGGAATAATTAGGATGTTGGCCAAATAATTTAAAGTAGGGTGACACATTGTTTAGAGTTGGCGTAGGATGTCGATTAATCAAGTAAACAGCTGTTGAGCAAGCACTTGTCGAATATTCAAGCGGATTTTAGCATGAGTTAAGAGTGATAGAAATGTCTCAACAATGTGTCGATGTCGTCGCTATGAAAAGACATTGTGTTGAGGGGTGTGGGGTGGAGTTGTGAGATGCGAAATTCCATCAATGAATAGGTAGTTACGTAGGCTTTCATATTCACCACCTTTTTCCGAGTAGAGAGTTTTGAGAGGCAGTTGAAAGTATTTTTCAGTTAGAGCTTTATAGCGAATGAATATATGTTTTGCATCTGATTTTCGTTTCAAATTATACAACCAAATATATTTAGAAAAATGATCAACGAAAATAAGATAATATTTAAAGCCATCATGAGAGTAAATTGGTGATGTCCAAAGATCAGAACAGACATACTCAAGTGGGGCAGTAGACACAATAGAGGATGTAGAAAAAGGAAGCTTATGACTTTTATTGCAAGCATACGAATTGCAATATAAAGTGGAGATACTAGGAAAATGAAGTTTATTTTTGGAAACAATTTTCCTAAATACATTACGGGATGGATGCTCCAAATGATGATGCCAATCAAGTGAGCTAGTTGTGCTTGCATAGACGGTAGGGGTTGTGGATTTGAGCTGATAAATGTCTGCTGTAACCAGCCCTTGGAATAGAGATTCCCCCATTTTGAGATCCTTCATTTGAAAAGAGGTGGAAGAAAAGACAATTGAGATATTGTTATCATGACAAAGTTGAGAAACAGAAATTATATTTTTTGAAATGGCAGGAACAACCAAGACATTATTTAGTTTGAGTGATGATAAAGAACAAGAACCAGCATGAGTTATTATTAGGCCTTTGCCATCACCGACGATCAATTCTTCGGTTCCATCAAAAGGAGAATGGAGGGATAGATTGTTCAGATCTGTCGTGACGTGGTGGGAAGCACCACTGTCGAGAAGCCATGTTGAAGAGGATGAAGAGGCAGAGGGATTTGTGATGTTTGCTTGAGGTTTTGGTGTGAATTGGTTTGGCTTTGTGAGATCACTGCCATTAAGAATTTGATATGATGAAGTTTGGTAAATGAGAGACATTCTAGAAGAGGAAGTTGAACTAATTTGGATTAGAGCTCTGATCCCATGATAAAGAGTTGAAGAGAGGAATGATTCTTTTCCATTCATCAGTCACAAATTTATAATTAAAAGATGCATGCACTCATATAATTATGGAATTAATATCATTAATGATATTTATTCCTCATATTATAGCATACCATTTATAAGTATTGCTACAAGTATGGAATTAATATCAATTATGATATTTATCTTATTCTCTCTTATTATGGCATATCATTAATGATATGTATTCCTCAAATTATGGCGTATCATATGCAGGGATTGACATAAAATATGTCAATCCTTATCAAAAAAATGTTCCACATCTAGTTCTCTGTTCCCCAAAAAAATGGGGGAAAAAATCAAATCATTTGTACAACATAATTTAAAGCAGTTCCATATGATAAAATTTTATCTAAATATTTATGAAAAGATAATGATGTACAAATAAACCTTATACAGCAAGCACAAAATACACACGCAAACATATATTATACACATACACACGTTTTAATGTATTATGTGCACCACTTGCATTTAAATCAAATTATTATCAAGTAATTTCGAAGTTAGCTATCCCAAAGTAAAAAAGAACATGGATAACTTCTACAAGAGAGAATGAATGATAAGATGAGAATTACGATGTAAAAAAATACTACTGCCTTTTTTCAAGAGATCGCACCTTAAGGCAGGGTACTCAGATGTAGCAGAAGATTCTGGTGCTTCTTGTTGATAATTCAGGCTTCTAATTGATTTTGGACAAGATGATAAAGGTTGTGTCTGAGGAGTAAATATAGGCACTGAGCTCTCAGATTTTTGAGGAAATACAGCTCCAAGCCACTGACAGACATGTAAAATAATTTATCAAAAATAAACTATGATAGTTAAGCTATAAAACTAATTTCTATCAAATGCGATAATACAGTAGAAAATGGAACTAGCGCTTTGTCTAGCACTGTATACCATTGGGACATTCACGGCCTACATAATTATGACTACCATCATCTCTTCTAGAACCTATAACTCAACTCCTTATAAGCATGCAACGCTTTGCTCCATAACTAAATCAAGCCTGATGTGACAACTTAACCCAAGCCTGCTGTGACAACTTACACTAGGTTAATTTCCAACTCAGTTCTTGTTTCAGAAATATAAGAGTCCCAATGTT
Organism: Allium sativum; assembly: GCA_030737875.1. Classification (NCBI taxonomy): domain Eukaryota; kingdom Viridiplantae; phylum Streptophyta; class Magnoliopsida; order Asparagales; family Amaryllidaceae; genus Allium; species Allium sativum. The sequence continues at coordinate 635,196,626 of CM060918.1, forward strand.
CAAAGTTTCACATTTCAACATTGAACAAAATGCTAATAAAATCCAATTTATATCTGATATATCACCTAACTACAAATAATGGCTTACTTTAATCTATGGTTGTTACAAGGATAACCAACTAGCAGGCATATCAAGCTAACATATTTGTGGACTTCCACATTAAAAGCGTGCAATCGAAAAGATAGGTTCTCTTGGGGAAATTACTACTAAATTAGGAATCCAATTCACAAATATACAAAAGAAAATATGAGTGATGATGTCCAGTAAGTAATACCAAAAGCTCCTGATAAGCAATATATTATTGAGGATATCTTGCACGTGGGTCACCAAATGCCTTTTGCCATGTATCAATTGAAGTCAAGACCTTTTCCTTCACTTGAAAATCACTGTATATAATAGTGATATCATTGGAAATTTGATGGGGGAAAAATAACAATGCCATGATGTTTTCAGCAGTGTTAAATAGGATCACCTTCTTTTTCAATAGTCTGATCATCTCGTGAAGTACATCTCTCTCAGCAACATGCATATGGACAACTTCACCGCAATTTTTTATTAACGTCCCCAACAGCTGGGAAAAATAATTGTTAAGTAATCATCAAAAGGTGAATATCAGTAACATACAACATTTAGAGGACTTCAATAATTCAGACTAAACTGAAACTAATTCATTAATGATGATTGGCTAACAAGTGCAAATCACAACTGCACCTATCATATTTCAAATACAGTCCAGCCCCATTATTCTTAACAACAATTCATCATAAAATGTTGAAGTTACTCTATTTGGACTAAGGTTCCCATCTCATTGTCAAGGATTCATATTCCTAAATCTCAATGGACGAATAATCAAACGGTGGTATGCAAGACAGCAAGTTAGCCACTGAAATAAGAGTGAGAAATTCAATATTAAACCAATGCAGAACATTTCTGAGGAGCATCAAATAATTTGATGTCACAAATAGAATAGTTGTGGTATCAGTAAAACTCCTATAACCATACCATTACGATCACTTGGCTGCCATCTTTAAGCTAAACCTATATACAAATATGATCAATGCAGGAGTAAAACTTACTCTTTTTAACGGCAAAATGTCGACATTATTTTGCAAAACTGACAGTACCAGTAATCGCTATTGTAGAATCCTTTAAGGCCTCCGTCTAGGTGCTAGGCGAGGCTTGCCATCTATCCATTTGCCTAGGCTCGCCTAGGAAATTCTTACCACCTCATGTAAGAGTTCAAATGTGTATCTAGCCACTTTTTAGGCATTATCTAAAGCATGATGTATTTTATAAGTATTTACATGATATTTTAGTCTGTTTTGCCTCCAGGTTGCACTGTAGCTCATCCAAACCCTTAAATTTTCAAATTTGATCAATTTATATTAAATTAAGTGCTACTTTTTTTATATAAAAAATAAACTACATAGGTTGTGGAAAACGCCAGACCCACTTAATCCTGAATTAATCCGTAATACACAATTGCAGCTTAGCAAATTTTTACAACCTTGCCGGTAATATTCCGACCTAGTTAATTGTTTTTTCTTATTTTTATTAATATATTTATTTCAAAAAGAAGCAAACAAGTGGCTTGATTTAACCTTAAAATTCAGTTCAAATGATCCTAATTGCGTCACACGCAGACACACACATCACAATGCATAACGTCGGTAATGATCTTTTAAAACTGACGGTACCAGTAATATTTCAAAAAGAAGCAAACAAGTTACTTGACTTAACCTTGAAATTCTATTCAAATGATCCTACCAATAAGATTCAGTTCAACTGACTTGATAAGCAACAAAGTGGTCAACCATATGCGCTTATGACCTACCAATAAAAATGATGCCGTAGTGATTTTCTACAGATCCAGTGTTTATTATACAATTAAAATCAGTAAATTTAAATTAAAATATAAAATTGAAGCAAAATATAGAGAATCATAATTTTTTTGACAGTGATGGCACTTGTCAAAATCAAGCTACCATAACCTAGTATATCATGTCATTCGACCGAGAAGGTTCTTGTCCCACTTTCCAAAAAAACTAGCTACATAAAGTTTCTATTACTGGTTTAAGAATTAGGGCGATAAAGGAATGATTTGATACCATGCATAACAAATAGATGCATATGTTTTTTACACTAAAAGAGACAAAATGTTGCAAGTTTCTTACCGCAAGAGTAAGAAGATGGACTTTTGGATATCTACTTCCAAGGCGCATCTCTATGCTTTTTACAACATCCTTTGCTTGTCTAGCAAATAAACTGAATGAAAAGAAACACTAGGATTTGATATATGCTAGAATGGTACTCTGATTTAACTTTCAACAGATCATCAACTGGGCGTGTTAATTATAAAGATAAATGTCTGCCCATAATACTGCATTCATATTGCCATTCTAATAGAGGAATAAGTAGAAAGCATGGGCTGGATAAATACTCTGCGAATGTTGGATATATAAACTATCTGTTGAGAACTATCTGTTTACCATCATGAAACAAGTTTTACAATAACATAAAGCAAGAGGCAACCTAGTAGAATGTAGGAGGACATATAAAGTGTTGAAGCTAAATTAAGTGCTAAAAGTTTAACAAAAGACTAATCTCATGTTTTTTACGAAACGGTGTCGGTTCAGATATTTATTTACAGAAATTCAAAAGTGTTCACTATGAATGCAATCTAAATGTTAGGTTCTTTAGTGGTTTATGTTACAATCAACATTATATGTTAGCACAACACTATGGAGTTTCTAGTTATGGCTGTGTTAAACTAAAGAAGATATTTACTTTGTTGCATCAGCATTTGACCCGGTAATATTTTTAACAAGTAAATAACAGATATTTGTCCATATGAAACACCCCACCTCCGTTAGGGTCACTCTCAAAGGGAATGCCCTAATTTTGGTGGAGGTTTATAAGTATAAGTCACATATACACAAGACAGATATAAATGCACATATTTTTGAACAGCGGAAAACAACAGCAACTTTTATTTCATCAAAATACGTGTTACACAAACCATGCCATAATTGTCTTACAATACTTCCAAAAACATTACATTTCCATAACTGTCTTGATTTCATAACTTAAAGAAACATAAAAACATAAGTAAACTGCATAAGTCCCCATAAGTGCTATCCAAAGCCATAGTCCAAAACGAAAGAGATCCAAGCAATACATTCTTTCTCTTCAAGCTGGATGTGAAAACTGGTCAAGCTGCGGTATTCCCTCCCTGTGGACCTAGGGGGGGGAACGAAAGAAAAGAAGACGAAAGAAAAGTAGAGTCAGACATAAAGCCTGAGTAAGTCTAGGACTATTCAGTCTATGAATAAGTAACTGAGCATGATAAGTACAAACTGGAAATGGGGAAGGCATAAACTAAGTTAAGTTGTCTAGAGTCGAATATACTACCGTACCCCATATTAATCTCTGCACCCCTATAAACTAGTTCCCAACAGGCACCCCATAATCAGGGTGTAGTGATCCATTTTTAATGATCAGCTCCTACTCGCATAGTTACATGTGTCTTACGGGCCCGATGTTGTAGCTACCTATGCTGGTCCCACCATGGGGTGTATCAAGTCCCATGGTGGCGGCCCGACACAATTCTAGAATGCACAGGTATACTACTGGTGCCCAGTGCCTAATTTTTCTACGTCGGAGTGTGTGCACGCCCGCACCCCGTTAAAACCTACACTGCTGCACCACCGCCGTCGATTTGACCTCTTACAGTCAGCCCAGTAATCGTGCCCCACCCTGCCTAGTTCAGGGTATCCTGATACACCTTGTAGGGTTACTGCTGAAAAGGGTCCCCCGCTACTAGGTTTTCTATTTCTAGCCAACATGCTAAGTTGGTTAAGTGTTCTGTATAAACCTAGCCCCCAATCAGTCTGTATAGTTTAGCATGTTCAATTTGATTAAGTATTAATTCAATTTACTTAATCCTATCAATCCTCACTCAGCCTTAATTGTCTTATTAAAGCCTCAACCACTCACATTAGACAGGTATTGTTGTGACTGCCTGTTGTCGGTTGGGTCCGGGCAGTCTTACGTCACAACTCAGTCTAACCTCGGGTCTTTATTGGGCTCAGTGTTTAACCACCCACATTGGATAGGTATTGTTGTGACTACTGGACAGTCGGACAGGTTCGGGCAGGTTTATTCACAACTCAATCCAACCTTGGGTTAAACACATCGTATTTTCTAAGTTTACATATTTTGTCTCTTTTCTTTTTATATGTAAATATTTGCAGCCCATCATTCAAATTCATCTTTATTGGGTAAAATTAATTTATACCACTTAAATGTTCTCAAGGTCGTTGGCATGCGTCAAACATGCCAACACATATGTTTTGTATTTTTAACCCAACGTCATTTCCCCCGTTTTATACGTTTGCTATATTATGTCGGGCTTAACATTTAAGCCCAACTTAGCCACATGAAAAAGGGGAGGCTTAGAACATGATGTATATATATTCTAAGTAACATCAAAAGGGGTGTGTGAACACATGAACTTGCAACATAACGATCTAATTAACATAAATTAGGCACTTGTGAACTTGCATTGTAATAGCATATAATCTTGACATGAAACATACCTAAACATGAATCATGGTTTTAATCTAGTCATGTAAACTTCCATTTAAAATGTGAACCTAACTTAATTATGTATCGCATATATTATCACACGATTTTTGATAGCAACATAGGCCTAAAACATATTTTCAATTGGGCATAACACCAAACGTAATCTAGTCTTGTTCATAGAGTTAACTCAAGTTCACAAAGATGCTTGCTTTTGTCACTAATACAAAAGTATGGTTTTCACTTGAATCATAACGCCTACTTCAACATAAATTCATATGAATCGTAATACCCAAATGGATCCAACTACGCTAAAAATGATCATAAAAATATACATAGAAGGATCTAAAATCATGTTGGCATAATAGTGAATCATATACTTGCATGAGTCTCAACTTGGTTGTAATAAACTACCACAAACATATAGTTGTTAACTTTCAACATGAATCATATACTTGCAAATATCCAATAGGTCTAACATCATTATACCACAACATCCCAAATCTATTCATAATTAGAATCATAGCAACATACAATTATGAATTATCATCACCACAAATTAAGTACAATTCCATTTCTCATTTTACACAAATCAAAACTCAATTATTTATTCACATCGGAATAGCACTCTACTTACAACGTATGACGAATCTTCAATTCAGGATTCTGAATTCTGAATTCTGAATTCTGAATTTAGAGATGCTATCCTTTGTTGTAGGTGTTGTTTTGATTTAATTGTCGTTGCTTTAAGCTTTTGAATCAACTCCTGACTCGACGGCTATTCCTAGTCTTTCTTCAGCAGCATGACGGTCTCATTCTCATTTTTATTTGTGTGAATTAGGTGGAGTCTTAGGTCCATTTTATAGAGTTTGTGAATTGATTAGAGCCGTCAATGGAGCTTAGATTAATATTAGCTGTTCGTTTCAAAGAGAAACCAATCAGGAGCTGACACCTAGCCTTAGTGACAAGACCAAGCTCAGAAATTCGGCCAAGCACAGACCAGGCCAGCCAGGAGGGTCTGGGTTCGACCTGGCTCAGGGGCCAGGTCGACTACCCAGTCGACCCCCAGGTCGACTACCTAGTCGACCTGGGTACCCCAGGTCGACTACCCAGTCGACCTGGGTGCCTTGGGAGGAAAAATTCCCGCCCAACCCAATCTGGGTCTGATTTTTGAAATTTGAACTTGTTTCTGAACTGTTTCTATCTGTTTGAATTTTAAACTGAATTCTGAAACTTCCGGAGGTCATATCTCCCTCATACGGAGTCCGTTTTACGCAATCTCAGACTATATCTCAAGCAGAATTCCGAGACGAACGCAATGGCGTATCCCGTTTCCCTTAATTCTTTGATTTGAAATTCATTATACTTTAATTTATGAATTTCACTGTTGTAGAATATACGGGGTGTTATATTCTCCCCCACTTAAAAGGATTTCGTCCCCGAAATCTTCAAGCCTAGGAGAACGTATATCCTAACATCCAAACGTCCATCTACTCATCCATCAAACACGAGCGTCCATTGTCCTTAAAAGACTTCTACTGCTTCATGATCATATGCAAGGTGTGTGTACATGTACTTATCTAATGCAAGATCAGTCGGCCTATTGATTCAGTTAACCTCCTTAATGCAAATTATGTAAGTGTCATGAATCCATTATGTATGCAAATTTTCCTATTCATGATTCTACATGAGTGCACAATCATTCATATAAATGCAACATCCATATGAAAACACATTAAACTTCAACCATATAAGAATGCAAACACATATATGCATATGCAATATGAAGTGACTGAGCCAATCTAAAACCTAGATTGTGTGTGTATATGCAACCACGAGCAACCACTAGCAATCACCTGCAACCACTTACAACCATCATCCATAACATGTTTCAATTACATGTTTTCATCCAAAGGGTTTCTACCTAAAAGATAAGGTCGAGGAGATATACCTAAAAAGATAGATGAAAGCACAACTTAAGGAAAAAGAAAGATCAAAAGATGTACCCTCAAAAATAAAAGGGTAGGCTGCGCGTATTCTAGCCTCAGTTTCCCAAGTTGCGTCTTCCTCGGCGTCGCTCCACTGAACTTTGACGAGCTTGACTTCGCGGTTGCGTAGCTTTTTCACTTCAGTTCCTAAGATGCGTGTTGGAACTCTCCTCACGGTTGCTTCGCGTTCCACTTCAGCTTCTCCAAGGATGTCTGGCTCTACCACTTCAGCAGATTCATGTAGACATTTTCGGAGGTGCGAAACATGAATGACGTTGTGAACTCCAGCTAGTTTTTTAGGTAGCTCTAATCTATAGGCCATTTTCCCAATTTTCTCGATAATAGGAAACGGTCCTACGAACCTTGGTGCTAGCTTTCCAGTGGATCCAAAATGAACAACGTTCCTTAGAGGAGATACCTTAAGAAAAACTCTGTCCCCAACCTCAAATTCAAGGTTGGTCCTCCTCTTGTCTGCGTAGGATTTTTGTCTATCTTGGGCCGTCTTCATCCTTCTTCGTATCAAGTCTACTTTCTCTGAAGTCTCTCGGATCATATCTGGTCCAAGTATGAGCTTGTCAGTAGACTCCCACTAACAAGTGGGCGATCGGCACGGTCTTCCATATAAAGCTTCGAAGGGCGCCATTCCGATGGTGGCTTGGTAGCTGTTGTTGTAGGCAAATTCCACCAAAGGAAGATGGTCTTACCACGTCCCTCCGAAGTCAGGGACGCACAGTCTTAAAAGGTCCTCCAAAACTCTGTTCACTCTTTCTGTCTGGCCGTCAGTTTGGGGGTGATAGGTTGTACTCAAGCATAACTGTGTGCCTACCGCTTCTTGCAGACTCCGCCAAAACTCACTTGTGAAGATAGGGTCTCGGTCACTAACAATGTTGGATGGTATTCCGTGGAGTCGAACAATTTCCTTGAGATAAAGAGATGCTAGAGATGAGGCGGTCCTTTTACTCTTGACAGGTAAAAAGTGGGCGCTTTTAGTAAGCCTATCCATTATTACCCAAATGCTAGTGTTGCCTCTTCTAGACCTGGGCAGCCCATCAATGAAGTCCATTGAAATGCTATCCCACTTCCATTGCGGGACCTCTAGAGGATGGAGCAGACCACCAGGCTTCTTCTGCTCTGCCTTAACCTATTGGCAAGTCATACACTTAGAAACGAAATCTGCCACGTCCTTCTTCATGCCGCTCCAAAAGAAGGTTCTCTTTATGTCCTTGTACATTTTATCTCCGCCTGGATGTATCGTCATCTTGGAGTGATGTGCTTCTTCGAGAACCGGCTTTACTAAATCTCTTGTCTGAGGGACGCACAGTCTTCCGTCTCGCCTTAGCCAACCCTTATTGTCGATGGAGTATCTGCTGAGGTGACTGGAAGTCTCACCCCTAATTAGCTTATCAATCATCTCCACAAGCTGAGGGTCTTTGCGTTGTGCTGTCCCTATTGAGTCCAAAAGAGTCGGGCGTACTTTGAGAGATGCTAGCAAGCCTAGTACAAAATAAGAGGAGGGCCTAAAGTTAAAACTGGCTATAAACTCTAGGCTTTGCCTTTCAACAAACATCGGGCTTAGGGTTAGTTTCTTTCGGCTCAACGCGTCTGCCACTACGTTGCCTTTGCCCGGAGTGCAGGAGATCTCGAAATCGTACGAGGCAAGAAACTCCATCCATCTCTGTTGCCTCAAGTTAAGATCTTTCTGCGAGAAGAGATACTTCAAAGATTTATGGTCAGTATACAGTTCGAATTTCTCACCTAGGAGATAGTGTCGCCAAGACTTAAGTGCAAAGACGATGGCGGCCAACTCGAGATCATGGGTTGGGTAGTTCTTTTCGTGCACTTTCAACTATCTCCCGCCATAAGCTACTACCCTTCCTTCTTGCATTAAGACAGCGGCTAGTCCTGTCCTTCATGCATTAGTATAAACTGTGAACATCTTGCTTCCGTCTGGCAGAGTCAGAACTGGGGCTGTTGTAAGAGCCCTTTTTAGGCGTTGGAAAGCCAACTCACAATCCAAGTCCCAATTGAACAATAGATTCTTCTTTGTCAGCCTTGTGAGTGGAGCTGAGATTTTCGCGAAATCCCTTATGAATTTTCGGTAGAAAACGGCTAGTCCTAGAAAACTTCGGACCTCAGTTGCATTCCTTGGTGTCTTCCAATCCTGTACCGCTACTACCTTAGCAGGGTCCACAGCTAACCCTTCTTTGGATACTATGTGCCCAAGGAACCTCACTTCCTCTCTCCAAAAGTGGCACTTGGAGAATTTGGCTTTTAGCTAATGGACTCGCAGAGTTTCCATGATTGCCCTTAGGTGCTGAGCATGTTCTTCTTCACTTTTTGAGAAGATCAAGATATCGTCTACGAAGACCACTACGAACTTGTTGAGGAATTCTCTGAACACCCTACTCATCAGGTCCACGAAGTAAGCGGGTGCGTTTGTCAAGCCGAAAGGCATGACAAGCCATTCAAAGAAGCCGTCTGGGGTTCTGAATGCTGTCTTATCGATGCTATCTTCAGCCACCCTTAGCTGATGAAATCCGGTCGCCAAATCGAGTTGGGAGAAAACTAACGCTCCTACAAGCTGATCAAACAGATCGTCAATTCTGGGGAGAGGATGCCTATTCTTTTTCGTTAGCTTGTTGAGCTCCCTATAGTCAACACATAGACGGAGTGAACCATCCGCCTTTGTGGCGAACACCACTGGAGCGGCCCATTCTGAAATGCTCCTTCTAATGAACCCCTTCTCTAGAAGTTCTTTAACTTGTTTACTGAGCTCTTTCCATTCCCGTGGAGCCATGTGTCTAACGGGCAATGCAACGGGCTTTGCATTATCTACAAGGTATATGCGGAAGTCTATCTTTCGCTTCGGAGGTAAGCCCTTCACCTCTTCGAAGACATCCGGATATTCACGGATCACCCTAATCGATTGCAAACTCTCGACAGAAGCATCTAGCGATTCAAGATAACTAAGCATAACCGCATACGAGGGATAACAAGTAATTTCCAGAGTGTTACCGAGTTGGGTCAGAAGCCTAACCACCCTTTTCTCACAATCAAGGATGGCACCATTACTGGATAGCCAATCCATGCCCAAAATCAAACCATATCCCGAGAAGCCCAAAACAAAGGCACTACATCTAAATTCTACGCTTATAATAGAAATTTTCAATCCCACACAGATCATAGACAAATGTGCTGGGCCCCCGATTGGATTTGAAACAATTAAGGGGTCCTCTACCTTACTAGTTTCTAGGTGCAGAGATTCTACTAAAGCAGATGAAATAAAGGAGTGTGATGCGCCAGAATCAAATAAAGTGCGAACTGGGTGATCATAAAGATAAACTACACTTTCTACAGAAGTATTTATACCTCGCTGTTGCAGAGGTGGCGCTTCTAGCACATGAACCTGTGCCCCTGAGGTGGATCCAGCCTTCTGCCCCTGCCCTCGCTTCTTTGGGCTATCCTTAGCCATGTGGCCTTTCTCACCGCAAGAAAAGCACCCACTATTCAGCTTGGCCTTCTTCTTCCGGCAGTCTTTCACTAAGTGCCCCACTTTGCCACAGAAATTACACTTCCTCTTCTCTTGGGACTTGTTGTCTTTCCCGCCCTTCTTAAAGTCTGTCTTCTTAGGCTGTAAACCCTCTGTGTTTCCTTGAGAGCCTTCTGCCTTTGTCTCCTTCTTGCCCTTATCCTCTTCGTTCAGCAATGCCATCTGCACCAACCTTTCATACGTAGCTCCCATGGGTATATGGGTCATGGCCAAACTGTGTAATGGCTCATTCAATCCTTTGACAAAACGGAGAGCCTTCTTGTGTGGAGTGTTGACTAGGTCCTGTCCGAACCTAGCCAGCTGATCGAACTGATTAACGTACTCCTTGATTGTCATATTCCCTTGCTTAAGAAATAAGATTTTTTCCAATTGAAGGCTCCTTTCAGCTTCTGAGACAAATTTAGCCTCAAACCTTGCCCTAAAGTCCTTCCATGTTTCCCCTGGTCTTTCTGCATTGGTAACTTCCCACCAGTAGGAAGCCTCGCCTTTAAGTAGCCATACTGCCAGTTGTACCTTCTGCCTATCTTCTACCTCAAAGATGACGAATAAGTCCTCGGTTTCCTTCAGCCAATTCCTGGCTGCCACGAAGGACTCGGTTCCATGAAAGTCCTTCCCTCCCATAGCTTTGAAATCTTTACATATCTTAGCAAAAGCATTACCATGCGGAGGAGGTGGAGGAGGAGGTGCTGTTGCAGCTGGATGAATTCCTGCAGCTGGGGGAGGAGGAACAATGGGACCTGGCTGATTGGCCCTTGCTTCTAAAAATCGTCTGAACCAACCAGGTATTGGTACACCCTCTGGCAAGTTAAGTTCTTCGGACATGCTGAAACAAAAAGGATAGATTCAAAACAATGGATAAAAGATAGTACCTATGGCTTTGGGGGACTATGCCTTTTTTTTAAAATAAAATAACATTTTATATTTAAAAATGCTTCCTTAAATTTTCTTTTGAAAATAAATTTTCAAAACTTTTTATCTTATCTGGTAAACCTATGCTCTGATACCAAGTGAAACACCCCACCTCCGTTAGGGTCACTCTCAAAGGGAATGCCATAATTTTGGTGGAGGTTTATAAGTATAAGTCACAGATATAAATACACATATTTTTGAACAGCGGAAAACAACAGCAACTTTTATTTCATCAAAATACGTGTTACACAAACCATGCCATAATTGTCTTACAATACTTCCAAAAACATTACATTTCCATAACTGTCTTGATTTCATAACTTAAAGAAGCATAAAAACATAAGTAAACTGCATAAGTCCCCATAAGTGCTATCCAAAGCCATAGTTCAAAACGAAAGAGATCCAAGCAATACATTCTTTCTCTTCAAGCTGGATGTGAAAACTGGTCAAGCTGCGGTATTCCCTCCCTGTGGACCTTGGGGGGGGGGGACGAAAGAAAAGTAGAGTCAGACATAAAGCCTGGGTAAGTCTAGGACTATTCAGTCTATGAATAAGTAACTGAGCATGATAAGTACAAACTGGAAATGGGGAAGGCATAAACTAAGTTAAGTTGTCTAGAGTCGAATATACTACCGTACCCCATATTAATCTCTGCACCCCTATAAACTAGTTCCCAACAGGCACCCCATAATCAGGGTGTAGTGATCCATTTTTAATGATCGGCTCCTACTCGCATAGTTACATGTGTCTTATGGCCCTCGATGTTGTAGCTACCTATGCTGGTCCCACCATGGGGTGTATCAAGTCCCATGGTGGCGGCCCGACACAATTCTAGAATGCACAGGTATACTACTGGTGCCCAGTGCCTAATTTTTCTACGCCGGAGTGTGTGCACGCTCGCACCCCGTTAGAACCTACACTGCTGCACCACCGCCGTCGATTTGACCTCTTACAGTCAGCCCAGTAATCGTGCCCCACCCTGCCTAGTTCAGGGTACCCTGATACACCTTGTAGGGTTACTGCTGAAAAGGGTCCCCCGCTACTAGGTTTTCTATTTCTAGCCAACATGCTAAGTTGGTTAAGTGTTCTGTATAAACCTAACCCCCAATCAGTCTGTATAGTTTAGCATGTTCAATTTGATTAAGTATTAATTCAATTTACTTAATCCGATCAATCCTGACTCAGCCTTAATTGTCTTACTAAAGCATCAACCACTCACATTAGACAGGTATTGTTGTGACTGCCTGTTGCCGGTTGGGTCCGGGCAGTCTTACGTCACAACTCAGTCTAACCTCGGGTCTTTATTGGGCTCAGTGTTTAACCACCCACATTGAATAGGTATTGTTGTGACTACTGGACAGCCGGGCGGGTCCGGGCAGGTTTATGTCACAACTCAATCCAACCTCGGGTTAAACACATCGTATTTTCTAAGTTTACATATTTTGTCTCTTTTCTTTTTATATGTAAATATTTGCAGCCGATTATTCAAATTCATCTTTATTGGGTAAAATTAATTTATACCACTTAAATGTTCTCAAGGTCGTTGGCATGCGTCAAACATGCCAACACATATGTTTTATATTTTTAACCCAACGTCATTACCCCCGTTTTATACGTTTGCTATATTATGTTGGGCTTAACATTTAAGCCCAACTTAGCCACATGAAAAAGGGGAGGCTTAGAACATGATGTATATATATTCTAAGTAACATCAAAAGGGGTGTGTGAACGCATGAACATGCAACATAACGATCTAATTAACATAAATTAGGCACTTGTGAACTTGCATTGTAATAGCATATAATCTTGACATGAAACATACCTAAACATGAATCATGGTTTTAATCTAGTCATGTAAACTTGCATTTAAAGTGTGAACCTAACTTAATTATGTATCACATATATTATCACATGATTTTTGATAGCAACATAGGCCTAAAACATATTTTCAATTAGGCATAACACCAAACGTAATCTAGTCATGTTCATAGAGTTAACACAAGTTCACAAAGATGCTTGCTTTTGTCACTAATACAAAAGTATGGTTTTCACTTGAATCATAACGCCTACTTCAACATAAATTCATATGAATCATAATACCCAAATGGATCCAACTACGTTAAAAATGATCATAAAAATATACATAGAAGGATCTAAAATCATGTTGGCATAGTAGTGAATCATATACTTGCATGAGTCTCAACTTGGTTGTAATAAACTACCACAAACATATAGTTGTTAACTTTCAACATGAATCATATACTTGCAAATATCCAATAGGTCTAACATCATTATACCACAACATCCCAAATCTATTCATAATTAGAATCATAACAACATACAATTATGAATTATCATCACCACAAATTAAGTACAATTCCATTTCTCATTTTACACAAATCAAAACTCAATTATTTATTCACATCGGAATAGCACTCTACTTACAACGTATGACGAATCTTCAATTCAGGATTCTGAATTCTGAATTTGGAGATGCTATCCTTTGTTGTAGGCGTTGTTTTGATTAAACTGTCATTGGTTTAAGCTTTTGAATCAACTCCTGACTCGACGGCTATTCCTAGTCTTTCTTCAGCAGCATGACGGTCTCATTCTCATTTTTATTTGTGTGAATTAGGTGGAGTCTTAGATCCTTTTTATAGAGTTTGTGAATTGATTAGAGCCGTCGATGGAGCTTAGATTAATATTAGTCGTCCGTTTCAAAGAGAAACCAATCAGGAGCTGACACCTAGCCCTAGTGACAAGACAAATCTCAGAAATTCGGCCAAGCACAGACCAGGCCAGCCAGGAGGGGCTGGGTTCGACCTGGCTCAGGGGCCAGGTCGACTACCCAGTCGACCCCCAGGTCGACTACCCAGTCGACCTGGGTGCCCCAGTTCGACTACCCAGTCGACCTAGGTGCCTTGGGCGGGAAAATTCCCGCGCCAGCCCAATCTGGGTCCGATTTTTGAAATTTGAACTTGTTTCTGAACTGTTTCTGCCTGTTTGAATTTTAAACCGAATTCTGAAACTTCCGGAGGTCATATATCCCTCATACGGAGTCCGTTTTACGCAAACTCGGACTTTATCTCAAGAAGAATTCCGAGACGAACACAATGGCGTATCCCGTTTCCCTTAATTCTTTGATTTGAAATTAATTATACTTTAATTTATGAATTTCACTGTTGTAGAATATACGGGGTGTTACACCATATTTCTGTAATAATTTTACTTAATAACAATGAAAGCTTATAAATGCCTTCTAAAAGCTCATAGATACAACTATGAAACCAATTTCTCTGACATAAGCGTCAATTAAACTTCGATTTCAGTTACTTTTTTTTTCTATATGTGAATTATAAACTTTACCAACTATAATCAAGATAAATTGTCTACTAGACTAAAATTCTGAAGAGTTTACAATTTCAGAATTATACAATTAATATTGCAATAACCATGCTTAAATTCATCTACCAAATAAGATACGATAAACAAATGTTTTAATACAATTCCAGTATAGTTCAATAATCAACACAGCTGAATTATATAATTAATCGACCATAAAGTCCATGTTAAGTAGTCCATAACTATTTAACCAGAAAATGAATATAACAGTAAAGAAAATTCCAGAAAAATATATGGAAACCATACCTAGGGTCACGACTGACAATATCACAAATCTCAATATTCATCACCCAATCCGAACCAATCAGTTGTTCATTTGTCGCCCGACCCACCAACGAGCTCGCCATCGTTGGCATCTGTATCAACCGACTGGAATTAAGAAAAAAAAGATTTCCAGCCAAAAACGACATATTAATTTATTTTATTTTGGCATCAACACAAGCTAAAATATTTCATGATCAAAGATTGCTGAATCCATCATACAATATTCATACAACTAACTCTAATAAACTAAAAAACATAAAAGTCATGTAATCAACAGTATTTTACTGATATGCTGGCTGCTTTCCATAACCTCATGAGCTGTCACTGCTTCTGAAAGAGGAAACGATCTACTTCTCTGGATTCAATTGCTGGCCATACATGCTTCTTTACCTCATCAACTATCTCCATCTTTTTCTCTACACTTCTGTTCCTTAATCCAGCAACCTGTACAGTCACAAAAAATGTTTTTGGTCCCTTAAAGAGAAACCAAGGAAACAAGAGTAAAAATAATTAAACTACAATAGATTCTTTATCCAACATAAAATTTAAATTATGTTTGAGTTGCTTGACCAAAAGCTGCATTAACTAATTGATCTAGGTTGCACAACATAGAGTACAAATATATCCATTATGCCTTTCTATCGTTCTAAGTTTAATCATAAACTAAAATAACAAAGCACCAATAACATTTTCTACCAAAAATGTTTGCTCTTCCTGGTTTCAAGTAATAATAACCTGTCTCTCAATCTATCTTTTCAAGTATAACTAAAAACATGTAAATAATTAACGCAAACCCAAATTGTAACACCTCGTAATTTTCAATATTAATGTTCACAAATTAAAGAATAACTAATATCAGATATGAGAATTAAGGGAAATAGGTTGCGCCATTGTGTTCGTCTCAGAATTCTGGTTGAGATAGAGTCCGAGTTTGAGTGAATTGGACTTCGTATGAAGAAGTTATGGCCATCGGAAGTTTCAGAAAAATTTAAACAGATTTCAAAAATTCGAATTTCAGAGTCAGAATGGGCTAGGCGGGAAATTTCCCGCCAGGGCCAGGTTGGCCTGGGGGTCGACCTGCCCTCCCCCCCTCCCGGGCAGATTTGATTGATGACCTGTTTATGACTGTATGCTGAGTCATTAGGGTTTCTGATCTAGTATGAATGGATGGGTTAATTCTGGCTTGATCGGACGACCTAAATTAGTCCTAAACTCTATAAAAACACATGTAGACTCAAACCCTAAAATCAAATAAAAATTAAAATCATAGCCTCCATGCCGTCACCTTGCAACCTAGAATAGCTGCCACAAATTAGAGAGGAAGAAAAGCTAATCAATTCAACTCTAATCTAAACAACAACGAATCTACTTCAAAGGCGAGCTAAATCAACTTCAGAACTCATATTTCAGAACTCAAGACCTTCTTTGAGTTGTGAGTTCGATTTCTTTAATAAAATAATTAACAATTTGATTGGATTGAGCTATGATGTGGATTATATGGTAATGTTGTGAATTATTGACCGCATGTTATTATCTATGTCGTAAATTCTATGATGTTATCATCTATGTTGTAAAGTTGTGATAACCATCATCTATGTTGTAATTCTATGATTGGCTTATGTATAATCAATTTATAATGATGTTTCATACGCTAGTTTGGTTAGGTCGTTGGAACTAATTCATATGATAAATCATATGTATGTATGCAAGTTAGGATGTTAATTGAGGCATGGATCATATGCAAGTTAGTGAAAATTATATACAACCTTACATGTTTCATGACATCTATTTTATGTGTAAATTGGATCTAAAGTTAGGCTATGATATGTGTGAGTTATATGCTAGTATACAAAAATTCTACATGCTAGTTTACATGTTTAGATGTAAATTTACACCATCGTTATGTTGTATAAATCACATATGCAAGTATATGTATATATATGTTTGGAGTATGAATCATGTGATGTAAGTTTGTGGTTATTGCCTATGCAAGTTTACACCTTATGATTAGATCTATGACATACATGGTTTATGCAAGTTTGTGACTATTACCTAAACAAGTTTACACCTTTAGATTTAGATCTATGACACATGTAGTTTTATGCAAGTTTGTGACTTTGGCCTATGCAAGTTTTAGATGAAGAACCTCATTCACACATGCAAGTTCACCCCCTTATGTTTAGATCTAGTTTTATTTCTATGTGTGTTGTGATGTTTTCTTTTTATTCCATAAGTTAGACTATTCAAGTCTAACGTATATTTTACGTTAAACGAACGAACGTACAATGTGGGGCCATGGGATAATATTAAAAGATTTAATATTGAGAATTGGCATAAGTGCCTTAAATGGCATAAAATAAATTTGTGATGATAATTGGTATAATTTTGCATTCCATAAATAGATGGACATAATTGAGTCAATTATGGACATAGTTAAATTTCGAATTGACTGATAATTTGAATAAGAAAATTAATTCAAATTGGGGGAATAATTAATTTTGTGTAATTAATCGTCTAAGACACGAGGTTAGGCTCTTTTGTGGTGTAAGGATGCCCGGACCCGCCCTGCAAATCCAGCTGCCACAAATGCCAGTCTAATGTGGGAGGTCTTAGGCATAAAATAAATACGTAACAGTTGTAAAGACATGAGGTTAGGCTCGTTTGTGGTGTAAGACTTCCCGGACCCGCCCGGCAAATCCAGCTGCCACAAATGCCAGTCTAATGTGGGAGGTCTTTACAAGGTTACGGTGTTAAGAAACACTTAACCAGATAAACATGTGGTGGGACATAGGGGTTAAGTGGGTGCTTTGGGTGGCTTGTGAAATACGATTAGAAACACTTAACCAAAATTTGAAACATGTAAGTGAACATGAATAAGAAGAGGATTAAGTTGGAGGTACTAGAGGGGACCAAGCTTAGGTGGATAGCTTGTGTCAAGTAATGGGGCCTATTTCAACCAGTAACCCATAAGTATCTTTGTGGGCTCGGCCCAAGTCGAGGACGGGACACGCATACTGGGCTTGACTGTAAGAGGCCAAAACGGGTTAGCGGTGGCAACGCAAGTCCAATGGGTTCAGGTGCGTGTGTGGGCCCGGGCTGGTAGATAAGACGTTGTTGCATCGTGTAGGTATAAGCCGTGCATTGTTGGTGGTATTGGGTTGCCACTTTGGGGGGTGATACACCCCACTATAGAGCCAGCATTGGTATCTACGAGTTAGGGAGCCGATCGCATGGGGGTAGTGGATACACCTAGTGGAGATAGGGGCAGGCGACACCTATGAAGGCAACTAGGGGTGCACGAAACTACCATTATCATTTTTAAGTTCTGTAGGCAGGATCAACCTTTAGTGTGACAAGTGGTGGTGCGGTATAGTAATTATCTTATAGTGGTTTAGTTTCGCCTTTAACGTTCTTTTTCTTTTATTTTTAAGATGACCCTATCGATCTGCATGAGCCTGATCATCAACCATGAAATCAGGTGGTACACGTTCTTTTTCTTTTATTTTTCTTTTTCATTTTTTCATTTTATTTTTGTTTTTCTGCCTTAGACAGTTGGGACACTGTCTCAATCAACTGTGGGGGGAGTCTGCATTGCATTCTTTTGATTTTTCTTTAATTTTTCTTTAATTTTTCTTTCTTTTCATGTAGGACCATCATACATTTTATATCGTAGTAACATACCATAAAAAAATTTTAAAAAAAATACGACTCATTTTCAATTGATACAACAAAATAAGTTTACAATTTTTAGCCAGTTGATAGTATTTTTTTCTCTCAACTTAGATCGAATAAGAAATATAATGAAAAGTTTAATTTTGAGGGATAATAGTGTAACCGGTACATAGGGAGATTCTTAGGTAATGGCCATGAAATCTATTCTATATTGTAGACTTTGTTTAAACAAGTGGAGGACTTAAAAGTACTTATAATGGCTTGTCAAATCTTTAAAACTAAGTTGTGTTAAGTTGAATTCGCGTAACTCTCTTTTTATGCTTATAAATTCAATAATAATATTAGTAATCCAAGGGTATCCAACATTGCTTGTATATCAAGCGTTGGTGTGCAAACCCGCCAAGCTCTATCCGACACGTTGTTGACAAAGTCAGCGTTGGAATATCTTGGTCTCATTTTATGAGATTGGACACCTAAGGATTACCGACACGTTGTTGACAAAGTCAAAGTCGGCCTGCACAATCCGCCAAGCTCTTTACCCACTCTCCGTTAGTCCGCGAGGCAGTGCATGGGTGGTAAACCTTGGTCTTTTTAGTTAGGTGTATGTACTTAATCATAAATCTTAAAATTTTATAGAATAAAGAATAAGCGATGATACCCAAACACTTCTTGACCTTATTGATTTGACTAGCCGTACATGAGAAAATTAGAATACCACTTTGCAAACTGTGCCAAGCAAACTAAGAATTTATTTCATGGCTGCACTATGTTATCGACCGAACTAACTGGCCAAACTGGAATTTAACATTTGAAAACTTGATTTATATTGAAAATTTGTGACAAGTCGAGGTATCTAAAATAAAATCAACTGATTAGAAATTATTAACTTAATTTGTTGTACCACTTTCCTGAAATAAGTCGTGTTGTCATTTTTCGTTTTTATTTTTTGCATATGTCCATTGCATTCATGTAGTTTCATTAGAATCATAGCATACTGAATTTGGATTTTGTGGGTAGTATCCGCTGAAAACCCTCACGAGACACCACTCGTCCTACTAGGGACACCTAGAGGTTTAACGGCTTGTTGCATGCGCTCAATGCAATCGTGTTTCCTATGAAAGTGTGACCTATCTAGTTAGTTTTCCATTTTCTTTTTACTCGAGGACGAGTAAAAGATAAGTGTGGGGGTATTTGATTGACATAGAAATGTGTTATTTTTATGCTCTTATATCTTATCTTTTGTATATAAATAAGTATTACTTGGGTATTGTTTTGTCACTTTTACAGATATTCCAACCCAGCCCGCATGCAACCAGAAAAGTAGAGAAATGGAGATCAGATTGATATATATTTACATTTTGAAGAATTGTAGATGAAGATCTCACATCTAGTTGCTGTTGGACAAGAAAAGGATTGATAAAAAGGCTTTGCACATCACAAATCAATGAAGAAGTGTCAAGGAAGCAAGAGGAAAAGAGAAAAGGCCCAAATTTGCTTTATTTATCTAAGGCCCATTTATGTTTCTCATTGTAAACTAATTAATTATGTAATGACCAGGCCCAGTTATCATTAGGGTTAGGGTTAGGGTTTGGCTATCTACCCTATATATACCCTTGTAATATCATTGTAGCCACCATCCTATATCTCATTCTATTCTCTTCTTCATTAATAAAACTCATTTTTCTTTTTCTTTTATGCAATTTTCTATTTCTTAGCAATTAGTGTTGTCTACACGATTAGATTCGATAGAACACTATTTGTATTTTGCATTTCTTTTCATTAGTGATTGACCGTCTGATTAGATTCAGCGGTAATCCTAATTTTATTTCCTGTTGTTATTTATATTCTGCACTTTTATTTTCTGTATTTTAATCGCGTTCATAGGTTAAATTGGATTTGATTAGATTTGAATCTGATTCATAGTTTCATTGCTTTTCCATTGAAATTGTGATTTGATCGTCGGTTCAGTTAGATCTGTTCCGAATCAAATTACAGTTTTAATTTTGTTTTGTTTTATTTTCAAAATCAACCTCCAAAGTTTTGTCTAACTCGCCCAAGAGATTAGATAAATAATTTGATTTAATTCACCTCCCTGTGTTCGACCTGTATGCTACACACCTGTATGCTTGCAGAATTTAATTTAAATGTCGCGCTTTTCGGATTCATAGACTAGCGTCGATCATATACCCTAGATGATAAGGGTTGGTTATGTAGGGACGATAGACTTTGTGTACCATGGGACGAGAATTTGGGGAAGACCATTCTTGATGATGCACATTGTTCGAAGATGACCATCCATCCCAGCGGGGACATGATGTACATGGACATGAGACGAGTTTACTTTTGGCCCGGTATGAAGAAGGATGTTGCTGAGTTTGTCGCTAGATGCTTGGTGTGCCAACAAGTAAAAGCAGAGCAAAAGAAGCCCGGCGGGTTGCTTCACCCATTGGAGGTCCCACAATGGAAGTGGGAAAGTGTCTCGACGGACATTATTGATGGGTTACCGAGATCGAGGATGGGTAATATGGGGATTTGGGTCGTGGTAGACAGACTTACTAAGAGCGCCCATTTCATTCCCGTGAAGAGTAAGAGGACTGCTCCATGGTTAGCCTCCGTATACATTCGAGAGAAAGTTCATGGTTAGCCTCCGTATACATTCGAGAGATAGTTCGTTTGCACGATGTTCCTTCTAGCATAGTGAGCGACCGCGATCCTATCTTTACTAGCGAGTTTTGGAAGAGCTTGCAAGAGGCGGTAGGGACTCAGTTATGTTTGAGCACCGCATATCATCCTCAGACAGACGGCCAGACTGAGAGGGTGAATCGTATTCTAGAGGACCTATTGAGGTTGTGTGTCTTAGAATCCGGAGGTACATGGGAGGAACATCTTCCTTTGGTTGAGTTTCCATATAATAATAGCTTTCAGTCTAGCATTGGCATGGCACCGTTCAAGGCTCTTTATGGACAACCGTGTCGTTCGCCTACATGTTGGTGGGAATCTACAGATAAGATCTTGCTTGGGCCCGATATGATTAGAGAGGCTTCGGAAAAGATCGATTTGATTCGAAGGAGGATGAAGACAGCGCAAGATAGGCAGAAATCTTATGCGGACAAGAGGAGGACAGATCTTGAGTTTGATACTGGGGACATGGTCTTTGTTAAGGTGTCTCCATTACGGAATGCTGTTCGCTTTGGGTCCGTTGGGAAGTTAACACCAAAGTTCGTAGGGCCGTTTCCTATTAAGGAGAGGATTGGACAAATGGCGTATAGAGTGGAGTTGCCAGAAAGACTTAGTGCTATACACGATGTATTCCATGTATCACATTTGAGGAATTGCTTGCATGAGACCGCGGAAGTGGTAGAGCCGAGCTTGCTTAGAGAGGTGGAGATAGAGTGTGATGCGACGATCGACGAGCTCCTACGTGCATTCTTGGGTCGGAGATTAAGAAGTTGAGGAATCGAGAGGTCAGGCTAGTCAAAGTGCAATGGGGAGATGATGAGCGCAACGCTACTTGGGAGACGGAAGAGAAGATGCATTCATTGTACCCTTTTCTTTTCGAGGGTATGTCTTTTAATTTCTCCTTTATCGCTTAGCTTGTACTTGTTTTATCTTTAATGTGTCCTCTCGCTAGTATCTTTGACCTTTAGACAGGGTAGTTCTATGGTTGAAACATGTGTTTGAGACATGTTATGTATGATGGATGCATGTGGATGCAAGTGGTTGCTAGTGGTTGCTCATGGATACATATACACACACTTTAGGCACTAGATCGGCTCAGTCACTTCATATTGCATATTGCATATAAATGTGTGTACATATTTAAGTTAATGGATGTATAATGATTGTACTACCATATGGATGCCTGTGTTTGATGGTTGAGTAGATGGTTGTTTGGATGTTAGGATATGCATTCTCCTTAACTTGGAGATTTCGGGGGCGAAATCCGTTAAGGAGGGGAGAATGTAACACCCCATAATTTTCAATATTAATGTTCAGAAATTAAAGAATAACTAATCTCAAATGTGAGAATTAAGGTAAACGGGTTGCGCCAATGTGTTCGTCTCGGATTTTGGTTGAGATGGAGTCCGAGTTTGTGTGAATTGGACTTCGTATGAAGAAGTTATGGCCATCAGAAGTTTTAGAAAAAAATTAAACAGGTTTCAAAAATTCCAATTTCAAAGTCAGAATGGGCTAGGCGGGAAATTTCCCGCTAGGGCCAGGTCAACCAGGGGGTCGACCTGCCACCCCTCCCCACGGGCAGATTTGATTGATGACCTGTTATGACTGTATGCTGAGTCATTAGGGTTTCTAATCTGGTCTGAATGGCTGGGGTTAATTCTGGGTTGATCGGACGGCCTAAATTAATCATAAACTCTATAAAAACACATGTAGACTCAAATCCTAAAATCAAATAAAAATTAGAATCATGGCCTCCATGCCGTCACCTTGCAACCTAAAATAGCCACCACCAATTAGAGAGGAAGAAAAGCTAATCAATTCAACTCTAATCTAAACAACAACGAATCTACTTCAAAGGCGAGCTAAATCAACTTCAGAACTCAGATTTCAGAACTCAAGACCTTCTTTGAGTTGTGAGTTCGATTTCTTTCATAAAATAATTAACAATCTAATTGGATTGAGCTATGATGTGGATTATATGGTTATGTTGTGAATTATTAACCGCATGTTATTATCTATTTCATAAATTCTATGATGTTATCATCTATGTTGTAAAGTTGTGATGTTATCATCTATGTTGTAACTCTATGATTGGCTTATGTATAATCAATTTATAATGATGTTTCATATGCTAGTTTGGTTATGTTGTTGGAACTAATTCATATGATAAATCATATGTATGTATGCAAGTTAGGATGTTAATTGAGGCATGGATCATATGCAAGTTAGTGAAAATTATATACAACCTTACATGTTTCATGACATCTATTTTATGTGTAAATTGGATCTAAAGTTAGGCTTTGACATGTGTGAGTTATATGCTAGTATACAAAAATTCTACATGCTAGTTTACATGTTTAGATGTAAATTAACACCATCGTTATGTTGCATAAATCACATATATGTATATATATGTTTGGAGTATGAATCATGTGATGAAAGTTTGTGGTTATTGCCTATGCAAGTTTACACCTTATGATTAGATCAATGACATACATGGTTTATGCAAGTTTGTGACTATTACCTAAACAAGTTTACACCTTTAGATTTAGATTTATGATACATGTAGTTTTATGCAAGTTTGTGACTTTGGCCTATGCAAGTTTTAGATGAAGAACCTCATTCACACATGCAAGTTCACCCCCTTATGTTTAGATCTAGTTTTATTTCTATGTGTGTTGTGATGTTTTCTCTTTATTCCATAAGTTAGACTATTCGAGTCTAACGTATATTTTACGTTAAACGAACGAACGTACAACGTGGGGCCATAGGATAATATTAAAAGATTTAATATTGAGAATTGGCATAAATGCCTTAAATGGCATAAAATAAATTTGTGATGATAATTGGTATAATTTTGTATACCATTAATAGATGGACATAATTGAGTCAATTATGGACATAGTTAAATTTGGAATTGATTGATAATTTGAATAGGAAAATTAATTCAAATTGGGGGAATAATTAATTTTGTGTAATTAATCGTCTAAGACACGAGGTTAGGATCTTTTGTGGTGTAAGACTGCCCGGACCCGCTTGGAAAATCCAGCTGCCAGAAATGTCAGTTTAATGTGGGAGGTCTTAGGCATAAATTAAATACGTAACAGTTGTAAAGACACGAGGTTAGGCTCATTTGTGGTGTAAGACTGCCCGGACCCGCCCGGCAAATCCAGCTGCCACAAATGCCAGTCTAATGTGGGAGGTCTTTACAAGGTTACGGTGTTAAGAAACACTTAACCAGATAAACATGTGGTGGGACATAGGGGTTAAGTGGGTGCTTTGGGTGGCTGGTGAAATACGATTAGAAACACTTAACCAAAATTTGAAACATGTAAGTGAACATGAATAAGAAGAGGGTTAAGTTGGAGGTACTAGAGGGGACCAAGCTTAGGTGGATAGCTTGTGTCAAGTAATGGGGGCCTATTTCAACCAGTAACCCATAAGTATCTTTGTGGGCTCGACCCAAGTCCAGGACGGGACACGCATACTGGGCTTGACTATAAGAGGCCAAAACGGGTTAGCGGTGGCAACGCAAGTCCAATGGGTTCGGGTGCGTGTGTGGGCCCGGGCTGGTAGGTAAGACGTTGTTGCATCGTGTAGGTATAAGCCGTGCATTGTTGGTAGTATCGGGTTGCCACTTTAGGGAGTGATACACCCCACTGTGGGGACAGCACGGGTATCTACGTGTTAGGGAGCCGATCGCATAGGGGTAGTGGGTACACCTACTAGAGATAGGGGCAAGCGGTACCTATGAAGGCAACTAGGGGTGCACGAAACTACCATTATCGTTATTAAGTTCTGTAGGCGGGATCAACCTTTAGGGTGACTAGTGGTGGTGCAGTATAGTAATTATCTTATAGTGGTTTAGGTGCGCCTTTAACGTTATCTTTGTCCACCTTATTTCCTTGTTTACTCTGTCTTACCCAATTGTTCACAGTCATTTCCTTATTTTCCAGCTTATGCCTTAGCCTAGTTATTTTGGTAATTATATTATTAAAGTTATCGCACTCGCCAGACTTTATGTCTGATCCCCTTTGTTTCCACCTCTTTTCTTCCTTTTCCCCCCAGGTGCTCAAGGTAGAACTAGCACCAGTGGAGCTTGATTTTGGACAGTTGTATCTCTTTCTTTTAGAAGTTGCTTGGATCGCTGAAGTAAAAGTTCAGCCTATCTTATTTATGGCTATTTTGTGTTGGGGTTATCTCTTTCAATTTATGTACTCTGATTTAGTCAAGATGGATATTATGTACTTTGACTCTGGTTTTTGATGATGTGATCTAACCTATGTGTTTACTGCTGCAATGAATAAAATTTTATATTTTTAAGTACTATTTGTATTTGTCTTGTTGTTTAGTTTCTGTTCTATACACACTTAGAACGCTCCATAGAAATTAATGCATTCCCTTTGTGAGTGACATTAATGGATGTGGGATGTTACACAAATCACTTTGAACTTGACAAATTTAAAATTGTTTGATAAACACCAATTGATAATCAACAAAATCGTTCAGCACTTGAAAACAAATCGAAATAACCGATGCAAAATAATTGGAATTATATATCAAAATTCTTATGGTTTTATGAGTAGATTAGGGAAACAAACCTTTATTTTTTTTTCGATTAAAACTTCCTCCTATATACCTCAGTGGTCTATACCTTACTTTGTTCCTCCTATTTCCTTAAGACGATGAGAGAACTAATTAGGGTTTCATTTGATTAAGGGAAAACGGGGTTGAGGGAAGCGTACACTTTTAAGAATCAAGCTTCAGTAGGCACGACGATTCGCGAAGTTGAAATTAAGTAAGAAGAAATTAGTGATTCGTGCTTAAGAGGGAACGAATGTGAGTAATTTGGAAGCGAAAGAAGAAAAGGGAAAAGAGATTTTAGCGGCAATCAAAAATAGACAAGGGGAAATGGCAAAAAAAAAAATCACGTGGGTTATAACGACGCGTGGGTTAATAACAATGACGATTAAATAAGTATCATTTATCCTAATTAACCACTAACCAATTAATTATAGCAAGTCAAGCTCTCTTGCAATCCATACTTGCTATTAATATCGCATTTTTTTGTATTGACCTAATTGTTGCATGAATCTATGCATTCATTAAGAAGTGTTGCATGCAAGTGTGCATTTACCACCAGACTGTTGCATGATTCTATGCATTCGTAAGAACTGTTGCATGCAAGTGTGTGTTTATCACCTAATTGTTGCATGATTCTATGTAGTCAGTAAGAACCGTTGCATGCAAATGTGCAGATATAAACTGATTGTTTCATAATTATATGCATTTAATCAACATTATTTAAAAATCTTGTACCTGTTAACACAGAGACCTATGGTGGAAGAAGATGATGCAGTAGACAATGAACAAGAGCATTAGTTACTAACGATCTACCATCAACTTCTGTACGTATAACAAAAAAATAGAAAAGTGAAGAGCAACAAAAGATTTCAAAAAAAGAAGAAGTGTATAGAAATAACCTAAAGACTTCCACAGATTTGGTAGAGAAATTGAAGGATGATGAGCTTT
Source organism: Allium sativum (assembly GCA_030737875.1). Taxonomy (NCBI): domain Eukaryota; kingdom Viridiplantae; phylum Streptophyta; class Magnoliopsida; order Asparagales; family Amaryllidaceae; genus Allium; species Allium sativum. The sequence goes on from CM060918.1 coordinate 635,223,206, forward strand.
TTACAGGAGAGCATACATCATTTCTGAGAAAAGTGCCTCCTGGTGGATTTATTGACATGATATTTGATGGTGTCATTTCCCCATTAGAGACCATAAAAAATTCTATCCACTTTAGATATAATAATCAAAAGCTATAAAAAAAAAACCTGAAATACTTTCAATTTGGGGATTTGATACAAACATTTACGGAAGAAAATATTGCAAAATTGTTGTAAAAACTAGCATTCTACATATCGGAAGACTGCAGAATATTTATTTCATTCACATACGAAGTCATATGGTTGTGTAACTTTGGGAAATGACTATTGGGTTCGTTTCCCATGTTCATGATTTTTGCCGAATTTTAAATGACCGTTTTGCTCCTGGCGAATCTTGTTTCACCTATAACTTTTGATTAATAAGGAGTTTTGACCTGAAACCTCTTCCATTGGATTCATATGATGGTTTACCTTTCCGTATAGTGGTCACATTTATCAAATGGACTTACCGTTTAGGAGATATGGCTAAAATAAGGTTTGAAGATGGAAAAATAACATAATTGAGCTTAACTGGGTGATTAGCAGCTAAGCCCGTAACCCATTTCGGGATTAGGGTTATGAGAGTGCTGAAAGGGTTTGGGAAAACATTTTATTTTAGTTTTCTAGCCTCCACTTACATCTCTTGAATCCTAGCAATGGCCTCCATCTTTTAAACCTCTCCCAAATCACCTTTTAATCACATATTAAGCAAAACTACGTCAAATCAAGGCGGATTAGCATCAAAGTCGAGATAAAGTTGCTGGAACACATAGGAATTTGACATAAATCAGTTGAGTTTTCAGATCTATAATTTACTTGTCACTAAGGTGCGTGATTAGCATGTTTTTACACTAATTACGGCTAATTAGGGGTGATTAGTGATAATTAGCGAAATTATAACTCAGAAAAATAAGGAAAAATTCTAAAATATTATTTTATGTCTCTGGGTTAGTTTGGATTAAGTTTGTTAATCCTATAGTTAAAACATGCTTAAGGGGATAAGGGGAAATCGTGCTTTTTGGGTATGTTTGATCTAAAATAACCTATATGCTTGATGTTTTGATCTTGTTGGTTAAACCTATATATTGTCACTGTTGTTTAAGATGTTTTGCGATTGTTTAGTAAAGTTATAATGGCTGAAAACATCATCGTATGGCGAGTATGGACGAAGAATGACTTGTTGGAAAAGTGCCAGGATTCCGGATTGGATCGGGGGAGGGGGATCGGATCTAATGGACCGAACCGAACCGGAGTGGTGGCATCTTCAGCGCATGCAAATGCAAGGGCAACAAGGAAGGCCCAGCTAGGATCAAATTGGAATGAAGCTAGAATTGGATCGGGCTAGAGCAGAGTGGACTAGAGTCTGGCGTGGGATCGGATCGAAGTACTGAACTGAACCAGAAGACCGAACAGACCAGATGGAAAAGTACGACCCGACCCTAACCGTGTGATGATCACGAACCCAACTAAGGACCCGAACCGAACCGATAAGGTGATCCAATGACGACTTGAACTGAACAAGGGTGACAAACCGAACCAAACCAGATTTATACTTCTATTTATACGCGATGAATCTTCTGAAGACCAACTCCAATTCGACCATAACCCGAGATGCAAAGGAAGTCCAAATAGGAAGTTATTAGATACAATCCATATGTGTAACACCCCGAATTTTCTGTGAACATAAGAGTAAAAAATCAGAGAATAATTAAATTGTAACAAAATAATTATGGAAAACAGGTTACGCCATTAGGTTCATCTAGAAATTCTGCTTGGAATGGAGACCAAGTTTGTGTAAATCGGACTCCATATGAAGAAGATATGGCCTTCAGAAGTTTCAATAAAAACCAGCCAGAAATTCAAAATTCAGATTTTGAAATTCAAAACAGACACCCGGGCTGGGCGGGAAAATTCCCGCCCAGGACCAGATCGACACTAGGGTCGACCTGGGGGTCGACTTGGGTAAACAGGTCGACACTAGGGTCGACCTCCCCCCTTTCCAGATCTGGAGACAGATCCATTTTTCTGCACCTGGACGCCTTTCTGACCGGATTCGTGAGCTCTAACCTATTTAAACACCCCTGAACCTAGCTTTCTCTCCACACAATTTCATTCTGCCTATACTCTGCCTCTATTCAAATTAAAAATAAAAATGGCGTCGCTACTCTGCTAGAATCAAAACTAGAACTAGTGCATCCTCTTCCAATCTGAATAGAGTTAAAAGAGAACAACTATTTTCTAATCTAATCGATAGTCTATGTCAAAGGAGCACTGTTCACTGTCAGATTACAGATCCCAGAAATCAAGATTTACCTTTTCAATTGTGAGTACAGTTATTTTTTGATATGAAATTTAATAATTATCTTGACATTTTTGTGAATCTGGAACTGAGGTTATGCATACTTTTCTGTGGATCTATCTTGATTGTGATTGTTCTGTATCGGTTCCCTCTTTCCTTCCTTTTTGTTTATAGCCAGGCTACCATGAGCCTGTGCCAAATCTCATAAGGGATTAACGCACGAACGCTAAAATTTAGGACAATAATGGATAATGCATAATTGGACATGACTGATCTTTGACTGATTTGAGAAATGGACATATGTTGTAAATTAGATCTAGATCTGTTTATACTCTGTAATTTGGAAGAAGAGGAATCATTGTATGATAACATGTGACTTGAAACTTAGGGATATAATGCATAAAAAATTAAGATCTGATTTTGAGATGATTTAAAGATCTAGACTTTTGGGGTAAATTTTATGTAACGATTCATGACTTTAAAAAGGAATATGTGATTAGGCGTAGAGACCAATATTATAATAGGATAACTATAAATATGAATACGCCTTGATATACACGTAAATGTGTATATTTTATCCGCTTGTTTATCTTATTTTATATTTAAAATAATTGATACTATGCATTTAGAGTTGTGTTTTCAGATTATTTATGATGAATGGATTAATGCACTTAGTTATTGAAAAGCTTGAAGAATTGGTGTATGAAGAGTGTTGATTTTGAGAGCTAGATTAAAGCTTGAAGAAATGTTACTGTTCAACTACCTTCTGCCACATATTTTAATGATTCAATGCCTTTTCATAAAGATAGCTTGTCGTAGATGTTATGGAGTTCCTACTCATGCTCAAAACAATAGAAATTAATGCCATTTGATGTCCACAAGCTATTACAATTACAAATCTATTCATACGCGTTCACAATAGCTCATTTGCAAGGCATCTCTCTCTGCTACGTTCACATTGGCTCATTTGAAAGGCCTTCCATTCACATGCGTTCACACTTAGCTACTTGGTTATTTTGAAAAAGGGATTTTGTCCCACATTGTGTAATGAGCCTCTTAGCCTTGGCCATACAACTATAAATACCTTGTATCTTATTCATGTAAAAACACACTTAGTTTTGTTCTGTAATTCTCTTCTTGGAATAAAACTCTTCTCCCTTTCTCTCAGTTGTTATTTTATTTTATTTATGTTCATGTCTGTTATTTTCTTTTTCTCTTCTTCTTTAGCTATGTTTAGCTAATCCCCTTTGATTAAGGGGTGATGACGCTAATAGGTATGATTCAACATGAATCACATAGCCAATAGATGAGGACATTATACATGTAGATCTAGATTTGAATCAAGGGTAAGATCTAAACCTTCATATTCTGTGTTGTTTAAGAGCTTTGCTCCTTCACAGGGTATATTCATGTTCGATCTAACAATTATCAGATTTAGATCTATTTTTAGGGTTTTAGAAATTAATTAGTGAATCTGTCCTAATAACCTATGGTTGTTTAAGAGCTCATCTCCTGCATAGGCTATGCTTGTCGTTATTTACTTATTTGTTTCTAAGAACCTAATTATCGTTGATTCATGTTTGTGACAGAAACATGAATTAGATCTATATTTATTTGTTGGCTATTGATGAGTATGAATCCAATCTATGTCATTATCCCCTAGCTAATTGCTTTCTCTTATTATATAAATCTCTTTTTTTATTTAATTGCTGTTATTTTCTGTGTTTTCAGTCAATCAAAATCCTGGAGTAACTTGATTGGATTTATTAATTAAAATATTTTTGGTCCCAGAGTTCGATACCCTCTACAACAATCCTTGTTGTTTAGGAAAGCCGAACGGATTTTAAAGTTGTTTACAATTGTTTAATTTGTTCGCAAACAAATTTTGGCGCCATTGCCAGGGACCAAAATAATTTTTATTTTTAAATCCTTCGTGTTATAGTTTTATTTTTATTCTATATTTTAGAAAAAAAGCACATAAATATTTTTATTTTATTTTGTTTCATTTTGTTTTCTCGTGTAGATAGGGAAAAAGCCTTGCTTGCCGATTGGGTATTAAATTATTGATTGATACTAGAATCTCCTAGATAAGAAAAAAATAACTTGCCACAATTCCATGCAATTTCTTGCCAAATTCTTCTTGCATTTATTTACAATTTTTACAAATAATAAAAAAAAACTTTTGCAATTTTTCCTTTTTCTGTGCTCTTTAAATTCTCTGTGAAATCAACCACTTCATCTCCATCATCCTCCTTTCAGATCCCCTCAACCAGACCACAATTCCACCATCACCACGGTCGATTCTTCCCACACCTTCATACACCAACGCAAGCACCCTACGCTTACACCGACTACTTCTAGTCACATACCATATAACCACTTCTGTCATACTGTCTTGACATCATCCTCAATCTCCATCAAAGAATTCACGTCATTCACTGTTCACAAACAGACAACAGTCACTGCATCAACTTACCCTCTTCATCTTCCTACCACATAATCGGTTCACAGACCTCATCACAGACCCCTCTCTAACCGAAGCCATTACCACATCACACTAACCATCCACCTAAGCATCTCAAGCCAAAACCCCCCACTGCAATTACACCACAGCCAAAACCACTTGACAAACCACATACTCCCCTCGTTCAATCAACACTCCTCATGCAAATCCCAAAAGACCACATTCAAACCAAAGTCTACACTTCAGAACCCAACTCCGATCTATCACTGATCTGAAATCAGCTTACGAATCACAATCCCACCATCACATCGCAACTCCGAAACCTCTCATCTTCCAACACTCTTACCTCACCATCTCAACAGCACCGTGAACATCAAAAACTCCAAAAGCCAAAAAGTCACTTACCAGTACAACAAACCGTGCTTTACCCATAATCCATAGCCACCTCAACCTTCATTCGCTTTCCACCCAAGACCGGCAAAACTGACCAGAAATTGATACACGCTCAACCACTGGAACACCTTTCAATCAATTCCTGTGACACCCAAATCAACCGAGACCTACAACTCTCACTCCAAACCACCGCAATTACCAGAGTGATTTCAGAAGAGAAATTGCGAGCCATCAACTATTCAGGTTCAACCAAACACAGATAACCCATAATATCAATTTTGATTTTCGATTTCTGTTTGGGGATTTTTTTTGTTTTTGTTTCTGAGTTTGATTGTTCTTTCCCAATTTCGAGAATAAGCACTATATTTGTGGAATAATTGAGTCGGCTGATTTGAGGAAGGGTCACTGTATTGGACATTGTTTTGATTTATATTGGACATTAAGACTTAGGTGGGTTGCGTTGCTTTTGTTGGGCTATTAGGGTTTTGAGCCAAGTTTTCAGCTTTTGTTCTTTCTTCTCAGTCTTATTTGGTTTAATTTTTTTTTAGTTTAGTTCCTTTTCTTTAATACAAATCCTTAGAGTCTTTTAGAAAAAAAGAGTTTCTCTATTTGTTTTTGTTTTGAGTTTCAATTGCCTTGATTTTTTTTGGTCATATTAGTGTTTTCATTCTTGTTCACTCTTTATTTATAAAAAAGCCTTTGTTTTCTTATTTTGAGTTGTTAGTGCACATTCCCTTTTGTTTTCTTTTCCTAAAAAATTTGAAAAAAAAGTTGATTTCTATTGGTTAATTTTTTGTTTAGTTTTAACTTCGTTGTTTAATACTAGTTGTTTCATTTTTTCCTTTAATTTTCCTTTAGGTTGCATATATTTTTTTATTTTTTGACCTTATTTTCTTCTCCCTCTAAAAAAAAGGAGAATTTTTTTTTGAAAACAGGTACAGTGGAAACCGAACCCGTGCCGCAGCGCAGTCAAGTAATTAATAGGAGGCGACAACAACAAAAAGCAGCGGACTATTCAGCGTTCGAGTGGTTGCACACCAAGTGGGGTGTGAACGCGCTAGTGCTTCTCAATTGCACTGAACAGACTGCCGATCTAGGTGAGATTTTTTCTAAACTCTACAGGGACTGCTGCTGCAAATAAAAATAATATAGATATTGCTTGTAAAAATCTTCTACAGGGGCAGCGGCTTGCTTGTAAAATCTTTTAATTTCTGTGATTATTATTTCTGCATCTGTATTCATTCTGTTAAGGGCAACACCCCAATTCACAAAAGGTGAGGGATTTCATCACCCTTTCCTTAGCCCACAAACTGCATTTCATCGTAGAATCTGACTAATAATAACGGTTAGACGTTGGACTTAAGGGAGTCGCGGGCTCATCATCTAGGGCTTAATTGTATTTTGATAGTTGATTCATCTGGAACGAATAATTTCTTGGTTTCTAGACTACGGCAGAGAAATAACTGTTTATAAATATTACGGTGATTCGTAAATATTATATCGATTATTACTCTGAAGGTACTTAAACCTTCGGCTGCATTGCTAGGGTGATTCCTGGTGCACCGATAACTCCTGTCCGTTAACTGGCTGAGAAATATTTTGGTCTAAGTAATCAAACATGTCACTATATAATTTTGAGTTAGCAGCCATCAAGGACAGAAAATTTCATTGTAGCTAATTTATGTGTGTAATTGTTTCGTGTATAAAAAAAATTCAAAATTCCTCAAAAACAAATAAAAATTTGAAAAACAAAAAACAAATAAAAAAAATTTAACACTTTTTTTCTCTCTTTTAAACCTCGCTAATCTGTAGGTCGTACTTTTCCAAAAAAATAAAAAAACTCCCATTTTCAAAACCTTTTTCCTTCTCACCTCTTTCTGAACTTCTCCATTGTCTAAATTTCTTTGATGAACTCTCTTCTTCTTCTTTCTAGTGCATGCAAACTTGGACCCGTGACCAAGAATCTCGTCGTTTAGTTAGAATCGAACCACCTTCTCTTTCCTCAAAACTTAGTTCACTCGACCAACCTTTAGAAATGGCTAACGAGCCTGCACCTCGCACCCTGATTGATAGAATTCTCCCCGATAGAGTTTCTGTCCCTTCTTGCATTCAGCTGCCCAATCCTGTGGGTAATCACTTTGAAATCCGGTCGAGTCAGATAAATATCCTTCCCAAATTAGGAAAATTTTCTCATGACGAACCATATAGCTTCTTAACGAAATTTGAATATGCTTGTGCAACCTTTAAATTACAACAGTTATGTGAGGATGATATTAAACTTCGTTTGATTCCATTCGCACTAACTGACTCCGCAGAAAAATGGTTTCGCAGCTTACCCGCAAATTCGATCAAAAAATGGGATGAATTTACAGCAGTTAAAAAGTTCTACCCCCTAGAAAAAACAGCTAGAGTCAGAAATGAAATCACTAATTTCCACCAAAAAGGGGGTGAATCTTTTTGGCAATACTTCGAAAGATTTAAAGAACTGCTGTTAAGTTGTCCCCATCATGGTTATGAAACATTGTCATTATGTCAAACTACATACGATGGACTTGATAATAGTTCTAGGCAAATGTTAGAGTCCATGTGTCAGGGCAATTTTCTAAAACAGACTGACGTAGAAGCTTGGGAATTTCTGGATGAGTTAGCAAAAAAATCAAAACAATGGGAACGAACTTATGAAAAATCTCTCTATTCGCGATCCAATAGTAATTCTGTCGAATCCTCCTCTTATTCTTCTAATACTCTTGTTGATGCCATCCTGAACGTTGTTAGAGCACACACTCAGTCTAATAACATTTCCCAAGCTATGCGTCACATATGTCTTGACACTTATCACATGGCTGATGACTATCCCCAGTCCCTTGAGCAAGTAAACGCTTTCAACAGACCCAACAACCACCGAAATCTTTCTTATGGTCCGAATAACTCTCTGATGAACAAGCCTTCGAATCGAGCATTTCCGTACAATGCTGTGAACCCTTCTCTTAGGCAAAATCAGTACACTTCGAACCAGGCACCTTTTAACAATCAAACGGTTGCTCCCCAATATGAAAAACACCTTTCTACCGGGAATTTATCTGAAGTGAGCAACATATTAGCGCAAATGACTAAGCAAAGTATTGAAAATCAAAATAAGTTAGACAACTCCTTGCAATCATATATGCAAAACACGAATCAACAAATGAGTGAACTTCAAAAACAAATGTCTCAACTTAACGCTAGATTAAGTGAATGGGAAAAGGGTACGTTTCCAAGTTAACCCATCCAAAATCCTATAGGACAAGATTCAAACCCCAACCAAATTCACATCATTCAGGATTCAAACGTTAGTCAATTGAATGCTGCCACGACTCTTAGATCCAGCAAAAAGATTGACAACCATGTGGTCAACCCAAATGCTTTACCGGATGATCTTCCAAACCCTATCAAAAATTCGACCAACTCAGATCAAAACATTGGGCCAATTTTTGACAAGGACCATCCTCAAACTCAAGTAGCCCAACCCACTGAATTGTCTGCTCCATTTCCTCATAGACTCCGACCTAGGAAAAAGACGGATCAGTTAGAAAAGACCCTTGAAATATTTAAGCAAGTTAAAGTGAACATTCCTCTTTTAGATATTATACAACAAGTTCCACAGTACGCGAAATTTCTAAAAGATTTGTGCACTCAAAAACTTCATACAAATGTACCTAAGAAAGTGTTTTGGGCGGCAACTCTAAGCGAAGTCTTGTCCCAATCAATGCCAGTGAAATACCAAGATCCTGGCTGCCCCATAATATCATGTACTATTTGGGACAAGAAAATCGATAGATGCCTACTAGACTTAGTGTAACACCCCACAGCCGTTAAGGTCACTCACAAAGGGAATGCCTTAACTTCGGTGGAGAGTTATAGGTAAAAGAAACAAATAAATTACAAGACAGACAAAATTAAAACAGCGGAAAATAGGACTTTACTTTATTGATAAAATAGTTTGTACAACAATTGTTTTCCGATACCAGAATATCTGTCTTACAATATAAAGAAGCATAAAATAACATTTATATTCCCCAGTGTAGCCTGAGCCAGCCATAGCAATGGAAAAGAGAATCCCAGCAAAACTTCGACTAATCTTCAGCTTGGAAAGAAAACTGGATTAGGTAGTAATATTCCCTCCCTGCGAACCAGGGGGGAACGGAAGACAAGAAAGCGAAAGAAAACAGAGTCGGACATAAAGTTTGGTAAGTTCAGTAACTTTCAGCATGTGAACAGGTAAAAGCAACATGACATGAATTTAACTGAATACAAGACAACACCATGATGATGGGCATCATAAGGTTAGCACAAGATATGATAAGGTAAGATAAACTGGATGCGCTTCTATACTTTCTCTGCTTCGCTACTACCTTGTTATTCTAATTACCATATCTCTGCACCACCTAATTAGTAATCTATATAAACTGATAAGAATAGATACGTGGTCCCAATTCCCGCAATTGTGTTTGTATTAGGTGTACATCTATTATTTATTACCTAGATCTAATCTAGGGTTTTCTATTGAGTGCATTCTAGATCCAACCAGGGTTTACGCTACCTAGGGCTACTGGGGTTTATGCTACCTATTGAACATTTCTAGAATTTTAGGGTTTACGTGACCTAGGTCCAACTAGGATTATGCTACCTATCGAACGACGCCCCTAATCTAGGACACACTACCGAGAGTGGTATATGTTCCTAGACTTTCCCCACGTATGTGTCGTGGATCGTTATCGCTGTCTAGATGCACATGTCCTCTATATGTGCGACCCGAGTCTCGTGGCAGGGCAAATCAAGAAAAACGGAACTCGGTCGGGAGCTTTCAGATATCTGCCGATGCAGATGCTAAGGTATGTTTTTCCAGTGGCTATGGTCCCACTTGACCCCTCCCTCAACTAATGAAAGGCACACCTTAAAAATGAGAACTATACGCAGGCCCTCTATGCCCTACTAACCTATGGCCATCCGCACCCATAACTAGATAGCAAGTATATGGTCTTTTGAAGTTCTCCGCCTTTCCGCTGTACGTATCTCGACTGACTTAAGATGGTAGGTAGACGATGAGTTGCTATCACAGGGCTACTGGTCTCGCCGAATCACGTTGGTCTATCCTAGTCTTTAGGTTGCCTTATATTGCAACCAAGGCATACCTTTGGTTCTTCTAACACTGACCTTAACCTCTGTGAGACCAGGCGGATCATCTGCAGCCTCACAGAGGGATACCAAGAGTACCCTCACGTCCCCTCGAAGCTGCGTTCTTCGTAACCCAGTTTGTTGGAGCCTTCTTTAAGATTAGATGGACGTTCTCTCCTTCTCGTGTTCTACTAAGGTTTACTACTTAGTTCCCTTAACTAAGGTTTACTACTTAGTTCCTGAATCGTCGTTTTCTTAACTAAGGTTTGCAACTTAGTTCTCTTAACTAAGGTTTACTACTTAGTTCTTTTTCTCGTCAAGTTGGATTGGTTAAGTGTCATTAGTTAATTCAAGTTAACTTAACCCATTCATTTGTCATGTTAAACTGGTTAAGTGTTATCAGTAGTTCATGTTGACTTAACCCTACCACAAATCAAGTTATATTGGTTAAGTATTTCTTATTACTTAACCCCACCCCTTCATCTTGTAATGGTTAACTATTCCCTTTAACTTAACCCTACCACAACTCAGTCTAACCTCGGGTCCTTTTTGGGCTCAATGCTCTAACTACCCACATTAGATAGGTATTGTTACGGTTGCTGGATTTGCCGGGCGGTTCCGTGAAGTCTTATACCATAACTCAATCTAACCTCGGGTTAGGCATATTCGTCTTTCCTAGATTTACATATTTATCCTTTTTGTCTATATGTAAATTGCTAACGACTCTTTTAAACAAATTTGGCCTATATCATATTCATTTGTCATGCCCACTAACATACCTATATTCTAGGCCCAAATCTTGATTTACCTAACATTTAACCCAGCTTGCAGTTTATGCCAAATTAGACCAGTTCATGTCAAAACTAGATTTAATATTCTAGTTTACAGTTTATATCCAAACTTGGCTTACATGCCAATCACATACTTTGCGGCCAATTAACAATTTACCATTTTACGCCCAAGTCTAAAATGCATGTAAATTATTTACTATTATAGCCAAATCAGATTATGCCAAGATATTTGTTATGCCAAATTATGTTAATTAAGCTACGCCCAAATTCCCCCACCGTAGTCGTACGTATAACATGATTTCACAAGTTTCTAGGTACTCATGACATGAAACTAACAAAAGGAATAAGGGATAAGCACGAGAATTCACATAAGAGGATAGGCATGAAAAAGCAAACCAAAATACAAAAATACAAAGATAATGGATCCCATGGGTTTGGTGAATATCATAACGAACATGAATAAACTAAGAAAATTACACCCTAAGTATGAGATCCAACATAATCAAGGGAGACAGGTGATTTGATACAACATAATGGCAGTTCGGAATACAATCATGATTTGTAACTATAATGTTATGGGCATAAGCCACTAACTGTAATAGTCATAGGCAATTAACCACAATAGTCACCACAAAAAAGTCCTAGGCAATTAAACACAAAATAGTCCTAGTCATGGTCTCATAGTTATGAATCATAGTCATAAGCAATAGTCTTATATTCATAGTCATAGGCATAGTCTTAAGTTCATAGTCATAGGCAATAGTCTTATGTTTATAGTCATAGGCATAGTCTTATGTTCATAGTCATAGGCAATAGCTTCATCGGCCACGGCTTCATAGTCATAGTCTTAGGCAAAAAGTCCAATAATCATAGTCATTGACAATTAGCCACAATAAGTTCTAGGCCACAATCGAGAATCAGATCCAAAGGCATATACAAGCACCGATTCAAACGAAAGGATTATGCATATTCTCATATCCATTTAATTACATGTCACAAATAGATCTAGGCGTTCAAATCTAAAAAGTAACCGACTTACATTGATCGGTTTTAGAAAAGGATAATAACCCTGAGGTGATTTGCTATGATTCGCACGACGTTCCTCGAAGCCGTTGAATTAGCCTTTGCTTCCCTTCTTGAAGCTTTGACTTTATTTGAATCTCCAATTTGCGAATCTTGCATTGCTTGAAGAAGAAGGTAGAAGGACTCTCTTAATTTGATTAATCTTATTTTAATTGAATCATGTAGTCTTTGGAGAAGAAGAAGTCATCTTGTTCATTAAGAATTTGTGCATCATAAGGATATAAAAGAATGGTGTGAGCATTAGTGGGGATTAGGGGAGGTTTATATAGGTTTAGGATTACGAATCTAGTCAGAAAACATGTCTAAATAAATTGCAATGCATCAGGTTCAAAAACTGGAATTCGGCACCAGGTCGACCCCCAGGTCGACACTATGGTCGACCTGGTCCCTGGGAGGTCGACACTATGGTCGACCCCCAGGTCGACCTTATCCTGGGCTGGAAATTTCCTACCCAACCTGTTCTGGTTTTTGAATTCAAATTTGAATTTAAATTTCGAACTATTTTTCTGTTCTGAAAATCCTTGAAACTTCGGAGGGTCATATCTCCCTTATACGGACCCATTTCTTGAAAACTCGGACTCGTTTCCAAGAAGAATTTCGAGACGAACGCAATGGCGCAACCCGTTTCCCTTGATTATTATTTTAAAATTTATTTATACTTTAATTTGTGAAATTTAATGTTACAGAATTACGGGGTGTTACACTTAGGTGCTAGTGTTAACTTGCTTCCATATTCCGTCTATCACCAATTAGGGCTAGGAGAACTGAAACCCACCTAGGTTACCCTTCAGCTTGCTGACCGTTCAATTAAGAAACCTATGGGCGAAATCGAGGGTGTGTTGATCAAAATAGGTGAATTCATCTTTCCAGTTGATTTCATTGTCTTAGAAACTCAACAGGTTAGCAATCCTGCAAACCAGATCCCTTTGATTCTAGGACGACCCTTCTTGGCAACATCTAATGCTCTCATCAACTGTATAAATGGGTCTATGAAACTTTCCTTCGGTAACATGATTGTTGAGCTACACATCTTTAGAACCGAAAACTCTCCTAACTCTTATGTGGACCAGTTTTCTGAAATCCATGCTGTCCACAATAATGAATCTGAGCTCAACCATCTGAATAACTAAATTGAATCAAATTACGAAACTTTATTTCAAGAAATTCCCGAAAATGTCTCTGATTCGATTCCTGTCGAGCCACTCACAATTGAGTCTATCCCTCAACCAATTTCTCCGGTTGAGTCGTCCCCAAAATCCGACCTCAAAGTGCTGTCCAGTCATCTTAAGTACGCTTTCTTAGGAGACAACGAAACTTTTCCTGTCATTATCGCTTCTGACCTTAATTTAGAGCAGGAACAATTGCTCCTTCCCATCCTTAAGAAAAATAAGTAAGAAATTGGTTCGTCCATGGCTGATATTAAGGGGATTAGTCCTTCGATGGTCCAACATCAAATCCACCTTATAGATGATGCCAAACCTACTCGTGACCCCCAGCGTCGACTAAACCCTATCATGAAAGAAGCAGTTTGTTCTGAAATCCTTAAATGTCTTGATAATGGAATCATCTACCCAATTTCCGATATTCAATGGGTTAGTCCGATTCATGTCGTACCTAAGAAATCAGGGATTACCGTGATCCAAAATGAAGCTAACGAGCTCATCCCAACCCGCACCTAGACCGGTTGGCGTGTCTGCATTGACTATAGGAAACTTAACGCTGCAACACGTAAGGATCATTTCCCTCTGCCATTTATCGATCAAATGTTAGAACGACTAGCCGGTCACGAGTACTATTGTTTCCTTGACGGGTACTCGGGCTACAATCAAATCCCTATCGCTCTTGAGGACCAAGAGAAGACCACTTTCACTTGTCCATTTGGTACATTTGCGTACCGTCGTATGCCTTTTGGTCTCTGTAATGCACCTGCAACCTTTCAGAGGTGCATGATTAGCATTTTTTCTGAATGATCGAGCGATTTTTGTAAATGTTCATGGATGAGTTTTCCATCTTTGGGGATTCTTACACTGAGTGTTTACATCACCTGGATCTTGTTCTTAACCGTTGCAAAGATAAACACTTAACGCTTAATTGGGAAAAGTGTCACTTCATGGTCAAACATGGCATTGTTTTAGGACATGTCATCTCTAATAAAGGAATTGAAGTAGAAAAAGCCAAAATTGAGGTTATCTCAAATCTTCCCATTCCCAAATCCGTTAAGGACATCCGATCCTTTCTAGGTCATGCTAGCTTCTATCGTCGCTTTATAAAGGATTTTAGAAAAATCACTCGACCATTGACCATTCTTCTTGGTAAGGATGTTCCTTTCGACTTCAATTCTGATTGCATTTCATCTTTTGAGCATCTTAGAAATGAACTTGTCTCTGCCCCGATCATCTGCTCTCCTAATTGGAAGCTGCCTTTTGAAATCATGTGTGACGCCTCGAACTTCGCTGTTGGCGATGTCTTAGGACAACGCATCGATAAAATTCTTCATGTCATTTACTACGCGAGTAAGACTTTGAACGATGCCCAAATCAATTATACGACCACTGAAAAAGAACTTTTGGCAGTTGTTTTCACTCTAGAAAAATTCAGGCCTTATCTAGTTGGATCACACATCACGGTTATACCGATCATTCCGCACTTAGGTACCTTTTCTCTAAAAAGGATGCTAAGGCTCGTCTCATTCGTTGGATCCTTCTACTTCAAGAATTTGACCATACCACTAAGGATAAAAAAGGACCTGACAACGTTATTGCGGACCACTTGTCTCGTCTTCCAAATGTCCATCTTCTTCTCTTCCGATCAACGAGAATTTCCCTGATGAACAGCTATTTTCTTTATCCACTAATCCTTGGTTCGCTGACATTGTCAACTACTTAGTCACCAAGCAGACCCCTTCTTTTTGGTCTAAGCAGGATAAACACAAATTCTTTTCCCAAGTGAAACATTTTTATTGGGACGACCCCTATTTTTTCATGTATTGTCCCGACCAAATCATTCGAAGGTGTGTTCCCGACACTGAAACTCACAGTGTCCTCTCTTTCTGTCATGACCAAGCCTGTGGTGGTCACTTCGGTCCTAAAAATACAGCCATAAAGGTTCTCCAATCGGGTTTCTACTGGCCCAACCTTTTCAAAGACACGTACGAATTTTGCAAAACTTGCGATCGATGTCAATTCTTAGGGAAAATTTGTAAACAAAATATGATGCCCCTAAACCCCATTCTAGAGGTCGAAATTTTTGATGTGTAGGGTATAGACTTCATGGGACCCTTTCCTAATTCTTTTGGGAACCTTTACATTCTCTTAGCTGTTGATTATGTTTCCAAATGGGTCGACGCTGTTCCATGCAAAACAAACGATAACAAGGTTGTTGTGTGCTTCTTGAAAGAAAATATCTTCTCTAGGTTTGGCACACCTCGCACAATAATCTGTGATAATGGAACACACTTCTGTAATCGTTCTTTTGAATCTCTCATGAGAAAGTATTCGATAACCCACAAGTTATCCACTCCTTACCATCCTCAAACTTGTGGGCAAGTTGAAGTATCAAAATGGCAGATTAAACAAATCCTTGAGAAAACTGTGAATCGAAATCGTAAAGATTGGTCCCAAAAGTTAACTGACGCTCTTTGGGCTTACCGCACTGCTTTTAAAACAAACTTAGGTATGTCCCCTTGCCGGTTGATTTTTGGTAATCCATGTCATTTGCCAGTTGAACTAGAACATAGGGCGTTATGGGCAATAAAAACTTTGAATCTTGATTTAGAGCAAGCAGGTGAACATAGGAAGCTTCAACTTAATGAACTTGATGAAATTCAAAATGATGCCTATGAAAATGAACGAATTTACAAGGACAGAACAAAAGTTTTTCATGATAAATCAATTTTACGTAAAACTTTCATGCTAGGTCAAAAAGTTCTGTTGTATGACTCAAAACTGCATTTATTTTCGGGTAAGTTAAATCTAGATGGACAGGACCTTACACTGTATGGACTGTTTTTCCGTATGGTGCGGTAGAAATTGAGAATCCAACTGATGGATCATCCTATAAGATCAATGGTCAACACCTTAAACCTTACTTGGAACCAATACCAAACCAAGAGGAAGAGCTCATGGTCCTCCATGAGCCACACTACATTCGGTAAGACGCACTAACCCTCTTTTGTACATATGTAAATATTCTCTTATTTGTTTTTCCCTTTCACTAAGATATGTCTGACGAACGACTGTGAGGACACAGTCACACTCAAGTGTGGGGTGGAAATTTACATTACATCAGCAATCAGATTTTATAAACTAGGTCATTCCTGAACAAGGACTAACTTAAAATTCATAAATAACACCTTTTTTCTTGTTTGATAAGTTGAATTTTTGGGTGATGGGAACGGACATTATTTATTCATTGAGTCGTAATGTGTCTTTTTAAGATGCTAGCTTGAGACTGTGCAGACGTTAGTCGTGTTCTGGAGTAAGCGTGTCAGCCCTTGTTATACATGTTAGAATGTGCAAGTAAAAATAATAAAAAAAATCAAATAATAATGATTTTGCACTTATATTTGTTGGATTTTCTAAGTTCGTTTTCACGCATAATATTTTCTTTTCCACTCAAATTTTCAAATTGTAAGTTCTAAAATCCACTTGGCCCAATTAAGGAGAAATGACTCATTGTAGCGTTTTTCTTCGATACCCCACATTATTCAAACCCAAGTTTTTGTCGATCTACATCCATGTTTCGACAATTTTTTCTTATATTGGTATAGTATAGAACCTTATACTGATTTATTTTCAAAGGTTCAGAAACGTCACTTTTTATACCAATATTACACTATCCACTCCGTACTTGTTTTAAGGTAGGATAACCATATACCACATCTTATTTTATATGGGTTATCTATCTTACGAAACTTTGCTTATCATTCCTTTCAGCTTTTTGTATAACATCAATCCAGACTTGTGTGTTGAATTAAGGTTATAGAAGTAGAGTAACTAAGGCACAAATCTTTCCTTTAATGAAGCATTGGTTATGATTCACTTAGTAGAGGAGGAATCAAATGAAAGAATATATGGTATCAGTCCATTTCATCTCCACTCATCATTCATCATGGAAAAAAAAGGAAAAAAATGAAAAAAAAAATGATGAAATAAAGAGAGAGTCTCTCTGAATAAAATAGTCATTCATCATTCTTGACTATAAAGCATTCTGTTCCATTCTACCCACATCCATTATACCGTACTTGGAAGTGAGGATTGTAGTAGAGGAGATGAAAGAAAATAAAAATGTTTATATGTGCCTTAGTATTACTTTATTTTTTGTAGCCTGAAGTTTAACTAATACACTTGCCCTCTTACGTAGAATATTTCTAGAACTTACAAAATTCTCCTTCATCTATGCATAACTCACATCCAATACATTACAGATACACTGGTGCAAAATTATTCAAAAAAAAGGTTGAATAAATGATTAGGTGCATATTGTCGATGTGTAGAACTTTGGTTGACACCACGCTCTTAACCTTCAAGACAATTACAGTGTTATCAAGGAATTACGATTCAGCTTAAATTTTTTTATTCATTTTTGCACCAATTATGGGATGGACAATTTGGGGCTAAACCGTTATTGTTGAAGTTAGGTGAAATCCTTTGAATGTGAAAGACCTTAAATACATTGTTTGATTAATCTGCGTACATAAGACGCTTTGGAATTTGTGGGTAGTATCCACTGAAAACCCTCACGAGACAACACTCGTCCTATTAGGGACACCTAGGGGTTTAAAGGCTTGTTGCATACGCTAAATGCAATCGTGTTTCCTATGAAAGTGTGACATATCTTAGTTTAGTTTATTGGAGGACGAATAAAAAGATAATGGTGGGGGTATTTGATATACACGTACAACAACAAAGCCATAGTATTTGATATACACGTAAATGTGTATATTTTATCCGCTTATTTATCTTATTTTATATTTAAAATAATTGATACTGTGTATTTATATTTGTGTTTTCAGATTATTTATGATGAATGGATTAATGCACTTAGTTATTGAAAAGCTTGAAGAATTGGTGTATGAAGAGTGTTGATTTTGATAGCTAGATTAAAGCGTGAAGAAATGTTATTGTTCAACCATCTTCTGCCGCATATTTTAATGATTCAATGCCTTTTCATAAAGATAGCCTATCGCAGATGTTATGGAGTTCCTACTCTTGCTCAAAACAATAGAAATTGATGCCATTTGATGCCCACAAGCTATTACAATTGCAAATCTATTCATACGCGTTCACATTATCTCATTTGCAAGGCATCTCTCTTATGCTTGCGTTCACATTGGCTCATTTGAAAGGCCTTCTATTCACATGCGTTCACACTTAGCTACTTGGTTATTTTGAAAAAGGGATTTTGTCCCAATTGTGTAATGAGCCTCCTAGCCTTGGCCAATACAACTATAAATACCTTGTATCTTATTCATGTAAAAACACACTTAGTTTTGTTCTGTAATTCTCTTCTTGGAATAAAACTCTTCTCCCTTTCTCTCAGTTGTTATTTTATTTTATTTATGTTCATGTCTGTTATTTTCTTTTTCTCTTCTTCTTTAGCTATGTCGAGCTAATCCCCTTTGATTAGGTGGTGATGACGCTAATAGGTATGATTCAACATGAATCACATAGCCAATATATGAGGACTTTATACATATAGATCTGGATCTGAATCAAGGGTTAGATCTGAACCTTCATATTCTGTGTTATTTAAGAGCTATGCTCATTCACAGGGTATATTCGTGTTCGATCTAACAATTATCAGATTTAGATCTAATTTTAGGGTTTTAGAAATTAATTAGTGAATCTGTCCTGATAGCCTATGGTTGTTTAAGAGCTCAGCTCCTGTATAGGCTATGCTTGTCGTTATTTACTTATTTGTTTCTAAGAACCTAATTATCGTTGATTCATGTTTGTGACAGAAACATGAATTAGATCTATATTTATTTGTTGGCTATTGATGAGTATGAATCCATTCTATGTCATTATCCCCTAATTGCTTTCTCTTATTATATAAATCTCTCTTTTTATTTAATTGTTGTTATTTTCTGTGTTTTCAATCAATCAAAATTCTAGAGTAACTTGATTGGATTTATTAATTAAAATATTTTTGGTCCCAGAGTTCGACACCCTCTACAACAATCCTTGTTCTTTAGGAAAGCCGAACGGATTTTACAGTTGTTTACAATTGTTTAATTTGTTCGCAAACACACCTAAAAGTGGATTTTTGGATATTTGGCATTAAAGGCTATAAATTTGGCATAATTCATATGGTATATCATGATTTGGGCTTTTAGAGAATATTCTGTACTATGCAAAGTTTAACTAAAAATTTGGGCATATGTTGTATTATGAATTATGACCATGATTTAGGCATGTAAGTTTAGGCTAAGTTTATGATTAGGCAAGATATGTAAATAGAGTTTTAGAAATATATAATCTGTTGAATCGCCTAATCTGCTAAATTTGTTATTTGCTAAATCTGTTGAATTGCCTAATCTGTTAAATCTGTTATCTGCTAAATCTGTTGAATTGCCTAATCAGCTAAATCTGTTATCTGCTTAATCTGTTGAATTGCCTAATCTGCTAAATCTGTTGAATCTCCTAATCTGCTAGATTTGTTTTTTGTTGAATTGCCTAATCGGTTGAAAGCTAAATAATTGTAATTTGGATATGAAAATCCGTAGGCTCGATCTAAGATTGAGTAAAACATGGAAATTTGATTAATTTGCTGTAACCTGTAAAGAAGTTTAATCTGTTAAGTGAACATAATTAGTCTAATATCTATATAATCTGTATAGTCTGTTAGGGTGGTAAAGGCCCATTAATTGGGTGGTAAAGGCCTATTATTAGTATTTTGCTTCTGGACCTTCTGTCTGTTCGGGTGGTGAAGGCCCATTACTAACATTCTGTTTCTATATTCTATTTCCGTTTCTGTTTCACCTAATCCTGTTATACTAGCATTAGTGCAAAGAAGTGAAAAACTTAGCTTAGCCTATATCATTCCATTTCTTCTGTTAACATGCTATTCCTGTTGCGGTTATCTCTCATCTAGTTTTATTTACATGTCATGATACTATTGTCTGTTTATATGCTGAAAGTCACTGGACCCACCAGACTTATGTCTGACCTAGTTTGTTTCACCTCTTTTCTTTCCGTTCCCCCTAGGTTTTCAGGGTGGAAACATAAGAGCTTGATTCAGATTCTCTTTGCCAGAAGTGTTTGAAGTATTGCTTGGCTTTGGCTTTATCTTTCCGTGGCAGTTTATATTGAGGATTATGGCTTTAAAAACTATGTATTCTGAAGGCTTTTGTACAAGACCGAAATTTATGTACTTGAATTCCGATATTGTCATTTTGAAAGATGTAACCAAACTTATTTCTGTTTTTGTTGTAATAAAGTTATAAAATTTTCAAGTACTACTTTATCTGTCTTGTAAATTTCTGTTCTGTCTACTAAAAACGCTCCACCAAAGTTAAGGCATTCCCTTTGCGAGTGACCTTAACGGAGGTGGGGTGTTACACTTGGTATTAGAGCTGAAGATTACCAGATTCGATAAAAGTCTTTGAAAACTATTTTCAAAAAGTTTTAAAAAGGAAGTATTTTCAAAAGTAGAGTTTATTTTAAAAAACATAATCCCCAAAGCCATATGCCTATCTTTCTATCCTTTGTTTTGAATCTTTCCTTTTCTTTCGTTTCAGCATGTCTGGGGATCTTAACCTTCCAGAGGGCATACTTGTACCTAGTTGGTTTAGAAGGTATCTAGAAGCTAGGGCTAATGATGTAGGCCCAGCAGATGTCCCTCCTCCCCCAGCTGCAGCGGTTCCTCCTTCTCCTCCTCCGCGCGTGAATACTTTCCCGAAGATATATAGAGACTTTCGAGCCATGGGTGGGAAGAACTTTAATGGAACTGAATCATTCGTGGAGGCAAGGAACTGGCTCAAAGAAACCGAGGATTTGTTCGTTATCTTCAAAGTGGACGATAGGCAGAAGATACAGTTGGTGGTATGGTTGCTTAAGGACGAAGCTTCTTTTTGGTGGGCAGTCACAAATGGAGAGCGTCCGGTAGAGACATGGATGGATTTCAGGCATAGGTTCGAGATGAAATTTCTCTAACGAGCGGAAGATAGTCTATACGTAGAGAGGTTCTTGGCGTTGAACTAGGGGAATTTATCAGTGAGAGAGTACGTCAACAAGTTTAATCAGTTGGCGAGATTCGGCTTAGATTTGGTAAATACACCGCATAAGAAGGCACTAAGGTTTGCTAAAGGTTTGAACGAGCTGCTACACGGATTGGCAATGTCCCACATTCCTATGGGGGCTACCTTCGAGAAATTAGTTGACATGGCATTGATGCATGAAGAGGAAACCAAAAGTGAGAAGAAAGAAGAAAAGCTTGAAAGACCACAGAACAAGAAGGCGGGGCCCAAAAAGGAAACACAAAAGAAGGATGAGAAGTTTGAAGATAAGAAGGATAAAAAGTGCTTTACTTGTGGAAGCTTGACCCCTCTGAACAAGGATTGCAAGAAGAGGAAGGGCACTTGCTTCAACTGTGGAGAAATGGGGCACTTCACAAGGGACTGCCCAAAGAAACGAGGACAAGGGCAGAGGGCAAGACCTACTTCTGGAGGGCAGGCGAATGCTCGCAAGGCTGGTGGATAGGAAAGAAATAAGAAAATTTATGTAGAAGGTTTTATTTCCTTGTCTGATTGTGGAGCTAAAACTATTTCTGATTCTGGCATTTTGATTCTGTAATTGAAACTCCGCACTTTAATACTTGTGTTGTTTCTGATCCTGCTGTAGACTCAAACCCATAAGGGTTATGATCCATCTGTTTGTGATATGTTGGGGTTTGAAGGTATCTGTGTTAAGAATTAAGTTGACTGTGATGCATACATTCTGTTTTTTGGGATATGATGGGGTTTTATCATGCTTAGTTTCCTAAGAATCATTTGGTAATCTGATCTGTACCAGTTGTCTTAAGTATCTGAATATTTCTGATAAGGTTAAGGGTTTTTACTCGAAGCGCGAAGTAGATTTCCAGTTGGGCATTTGTTTAATCGGAGTGATTCTCTGAGTATCAATCTGATGTTGATTTCGGTCTTCAGGGCTGACACTTAGGGGGTTATTCTCTTAAACCGATGTCTGATAGGAACAAAGCTTTTGTTTTAATTGTACTTGCTTCTATCACTCAGCTGTATCCTATCAATCGAATCTTCGACCTTTAGGTAGAAACTAATGGGTGTAAACATGTGTTTGAGATATGTTATGTTTGATGGTTGCAAGTGGATGCAAGTGGTTGCTAGTGGTTGCTTGTGGATGCATACACACACACTAGGCACTAGATCTGCTCAAAAACACTCTCATACTGCATATGGATGTGTGTGAATTTTAAAAAAATTTATGGATGCGAAGTGGTTGACTCAGCACATGGATGTTGCATATGAATGAACGGTTGTGCACTCATATAGAAATGATATGTATCAAATAGGATTATTGCATACATGTTGGACTCCTGGCACTTACATAATTTGCATTAAGGAGGTCAACTGAATCAGTGGACCGCCTGATCTTTGCATCAGATAAGAAACATATACAAACACTTTTGCATATGTTCATACAACACTAGAAGTTTTCTAAGGACAATGGATGCTTGTGGATGATGGTTGAGTAGATGGGTAACTGGATGGTAGGACACATTCTTCTTAACTTGAAGATTTCAGGGAAGAAATCCTTTAAGGAGGGGAGAATGTAACACCCCGAATTTTCTATGAACATAAGAGTAACAAATCAGAGAATAATTAAATTGTAACAAAATAATTAAGGAAAACGGGTTATGCCATTGCGTTCGTCTCGAAATTCTGCTTGTAACAGAGTCCAAGTTTGCATAAATCGGACTCCGTATGAAGAAGATATGGCCTTCAAAAGTTTCAATAAAAACCAGCCAGAAATTCAAAATTTAGATTTCGAAATTCAAAACAGACACCCGAGCTGGGCGGGAAAATTCTCGCCCAGGACCCAGGTCGACACTAGGGTCGACCTGGGTAAATAGGTCGACACTAGGGTCGACCTTAGGGTCGACCTCCCTCCCTCGTTTTCCAGATCTGGAGATAGATCCATTTTTCTGCACCTGGACGCCTTTCTGATCGGATTCGTGAGCTCTAACCTATTTAAACACCCCCAAACCTAGCTTTCTCTCCACACAATTTCATTCTGCCTATACTCTAACTCTATTCTAATTAAAAAAAATGGCGTCGCCACTCTACTAGAACCAAAACTAGAACTAGTGCATCCTCTTCCAATCTGAATAGAGTTAAAAGAGAGCAACTATTTTCTAATCTAATCGATAGTCTACGTCAAAGAAATGCTATTCAGTGTCAGAATACAGATCCCAAAAATCAAGATTTACCTTTTCAATTGTGAGTACAGTTATTTTCAGATATGAAATTTAATAATTATCTTGACATTTTTGTGAATCTGGATCTGAGGTTATGCATAATTTTCTGTGGATCTATCTTGATTGTAACTGTTATGTATCTGTTCCCTCTTTCCTTACTTTTTGTTTATAGCCAGGCTACCACGAGCCTGGGACAAATCTCATAAGGGATTAATGCACGAACACTAAAATTTTGGACAAATAATGGATAATGCATAATTGGACATGACTGATTTGAGAAATGGACATATGTTGTAAATTAGATCTAGATCTGTGTATACTTTGTAATTTGGAAGAAGAGGAATCATTGTATGATAACATGTGACTTGAAACTTGGGTATATAATGCATATAAAATTAAGATCTGATTTTGAGATGATTTAAAGATCTAGACTTTTTAGGGTAAAATTTATGTAACGATTCATGACTTGAAAAAGGAATATGTGACTTAGGCGTAGAAACCTATATTATAATAGGATAACTATAAATATGAATACGCCTAAAAGTGGTTTTTTGGATATTTGGCATTAAACGCTATAAATTTGGCATAATTCATATGGTATATCATGATTTGGGCTTTTAGAGAATATTCTGTACTGTGCAAAGTTTAACTAAAAATTTAGGCATATGTTGTATTATGAATTATGACCATGATTTAGGCATGTAAGTTTAGGCTAAATTTATGATTATGAAAGATATGTAAATAGAGTTTTAGAAATATATAATCTGTTGAATTGCCTAATCTGCTAAATCTGTTATCTGCTAAATCTGTTGAATTGCCTAATCTGTTAAATCTGCTATCTTCTAAATCTGTTGAATTGCCTAATCTGCTAAATCTAGTATCTGCTAAATCTGTTGAATTGCCTAATCTGCTAAATCTGTTATCTGCTAAATCTGTTGAATTGCCTAATCTGCTAGATCTGTTATCTGTTGAATTGCCTAATCTGTTGGAAGCTAAATAATTGTAATTTGGGTATGAAAATCCGTAGGCTCGATCTAAGATTGAGTAAAACATGGAAATTTGATTAATCTGCTGTAACCTGTAAAGAAGTTTAATATGTTAAATGAACATAATTAGTTTAATATATGTATAATCTTTATTGGAATAAATTGACTATGACGTGAGGTTAGACTCTATTTGCGGTAGAAGCCTACCCGGAACCAACCGGCTTAACCAGCGACCACAAAACTGTCAGTCTAATGTGAGAGGTCATAGGCATAACTAAAATATGCTTAGACATGAGGTTAGGTCTGGCTTGTGGCAGAAGTCTGCCCGGAACCGCCCGACACATCCAGCGGCCACAAGCTACCGACCTAGTTTGAGAGGTCTATGCATTAATATTTAATTAATGCAAATTTAAGATAAATGAGGTATCTAAAAACGTGTTGGGTGTATAGGGTTAAACCAACGGGACTGATGAATCTAATAAACCCGTTTCGTGAATCTGTAGGCCCAATACAAAGTTAGACAATTTGTAAGTCTGTTAAATCCATACATTTGATCTGTTAATCTGCAAACTTGTTAACTTGATTGTCTGATCTGTGAACTAGTAATCTGAACTCTATTTGAAACTTGTAAACAAGTTAATCTGAAATCTGCTAGTCTAGGGACACAAGGTTAGGAGGGGAAATACTTGTGTCATATGTTGTTTGGGACCCATATTAGTCAGTAACCCTTTCTGGTATCAAAACTTTGACCCCACACTATGTAGGGCCTGGACACACTTACTGAACTAATTATAAGCGGTTCATTCTTATAACGGCGAGGGGTGTTGATGGCGCGTTCCAACCGGATCACGTGCGTGCATGGATCCGGTCTGCTCTGAGGATGTAGGACACCGTGACATCTGTAAATAGGTCTGTGCCAATAGGTTGCCACTTTAGGTAGTGATACACCCTACTGTGGGGCCGACACAGGGTATTTATGTATTAGGAAGCCGATCGCTTGGGGGTAGGACTTAGGGTACACTTAGTTCTGTCTGTTTCTGTTGGTACCGACTATTTCTGTTGGGTGGTAACACCTGTCTGTTTCTGCGTGGTACCGTCTGTTGTGGTGGTAAAGGCCCATTACTAGTGTACACCTAATTCTAACATTCTGTTTCCATAAGCATTATTCTGTTTCCGTCTCTGATTCCGTTTCCGATTCTGTTTCCGTACCTTCTATCTGTTTGGGTGGTAAAGGCTCATTAGTTGGGTGGTAAAGTCCCATTATTATTATTTTGCTTCTGTACCTTCTGTCTGTACGGTGGTAAAGGCCCATTACTAGCATTCTGTTTCTGTATTCTGTTTCCGTTTCTATTTCAGTTTAGACATTAGAGTAACACCCAATCCTATTATTCGTGCAGAGAAGTGAAAAACTTAGCTTAGCCTATATCATTCCGTTTCTTTTGTTAACCTGCTATTCCTGTTACGGTTATCTCTCATCCAGTTTTGTTAACATGTCATGATACTATTATCTATTTATATGCTGAAAGTCACTGGACTCACCAGACTTATGTCTGACCTAGTTTGTTTCGCCTCTTTTCTTTCCGTTTCCCCCCCAGCTTTTCAGGGTGGAAACATAGGAGCTTGATTCAGATTCTCTCTGCTTGAAGTGTTTGAAGTATTGCTTGGCTTTGGCTTTATCTTTCCATGGCAGTTTATATTTGGGATTATGGCTTTAAAAACTATGCATTCTGAAGGGTTTTGTACAAGACCGATATTTATGTACTTGAATTCCGATATTGTATTTTGAAAGTTGTAACCAAACTTATTTTTGTTTCTGTTGTAATAAAGTTATAAAATTTTCAAGTACTACTTTATCTATCTTGTAAATTTCTGTTCTGTCTACTAAAAACGCTCTACCAAAGTTAAGGCATTCCCTTTGCAAGTGACCTTAACGGAGGTGGCGTGTTACAAGATGGGAACCAACATATTAACTTCATGAATTCGACTTTACTGCGGGACGTGCACAAAGGGGTTATCGATGTCTATAACTTTGATTCACTATTGATGGAAGGGGCATTGAATATGGACCAGTGCAGTGGGTCAAAGTTGTATGGAGTCGAACTCCATCAGGACCCCAAGGGCAAAGTGGTCGTAGCAAAGTTTGGATGGAGCCGGGCTCCATCATAGCCCCAAATGGTTCTAGTGATCAAAGCGATGGATATCGTATGCTTTACGCACCGAGTAAGAGATGTGAGGATGATTGTTATGTTTGATGTTTGCTATCACCATGGCACACACACTTCCATTTACACTTTATGTTAGCATCACCTTAGAGCAATGTACATCCTATTGTGCCAACTCTTGGTTGCAGGTCTAGGTTTAGGTATGATTACTTATACATATTATTGTTTTATTTTGCTGCTATCGCTCATACCAGACTTTTGTCTGGCCCAGAGTTTTATATCTCTACTTATTACTCTGGGTGCTTGTAAACAAGCAGACTAGAGACATGTTAGGTTGTTATACACGAGTAGCTGTCCGGAGACGAGCAAGAGGCTTCCACGTACTATTTACATATATTCTCCCTGTGTTGTTGCTAGTCACTACTTTGGGCATTAGTAGTGTACCTTTTCTATTTTGCTTTAGAGACAGTATTTTGAAGTTGTAATAACGATGGTTTGGATCATAAGCTGTATTTTGGATTCCGCTGCTATGATGATTTAGTTTCCAGCTTATGCATTGTCTCGCCTGTTTTATGTCAAGTTATATTGTTATTATATTTTATTCCATGCTTTGTGAGATATACTACAGGTTCTTTGGTGGTTCATAGTTTCAAATCCTTTTCTTTTGACCACCAACCCGCGCTAGTTGGACGTTGGCACAACACATTTCAAGGGAAATGTCGGCTGGTGCAGGGCGGGCCGTCACACTTGGTATCAGAGCCTTGGTTGCATAGTTAACCTAGGGGAAGACATCAGGGAGAGACAGTATATGTACATGAGAGCGCATATTTGTGATATTTTGGTTTTCAAAAACTAGATATATACACTATTAGTATATCTAAGGATGAAGTCGCACTGCACGGGCACCACAAAGGAGATGGTTAATCGTTTTCTCTTTACAGTTTGAGCGATGAGTCGATATACGAGGAGTACGGGTTCAAGGGCCAATGATAGGAATGTCCCTAATATAAGGACGATGTTTACTACCTTCATGCGAGAGATGCTTAGGGATGTCCGTGAGCAGTTCCTGTTAGACCAAAAAATGGCACTAACACCCAATTGACTAGGATTTGTGAAGAATAATGATCTAAAACACAGAAAATCAAGTAGAGACGCGAGATTTATAGTGGTTCGGCATTAACAAGCCTACATCCACTTCATAGTTTTTCAATTCATTCAGAAATTACAACAAATATAGACATTCAATCACTCGAATACAATGAATAATTCTCTCCGAATTCATTGATTTTGTTGAAGAGGAAGATGGTTGGTCGTGAGTAGCCATGGCCGAAATGTCTACAACTTTTTCTCGGCCAAAAAGTCCCTTGAATGGCTGCGAATTCGTGTATATATAGGCAGAAATTCGGTTAGGGAATAGTGGCCACGTGGAGGTTGGAGAGGGGATCTTGAAACTTAGTGGAAGTAGTGGAAATCATGGGGAAGTTGCTTCCATTTCCAGGGTTGACACATCGAACTGGGTCCACGATAGTAGGCACGAGAGTCGGTCTTCTTTGAAGGATAGTTGCGTGCTTCAGGCGAGCGGATCGGGTCAGCTATTTACGATCCGAACCGATGCTCATTTTGCTAAATCTTCTTGTTGTGTACTCTCCAATACGATCAGACTTGGGCTATCCAATCCGATCAGATTCGGAGAGGGGGATCCGATCCGATCCAATCCAAAAGGAGGGATCTGATCTGGAAGGAGGATCCAGTTCGGTGACATCTGCATGTATAATTCAAGTTTTCCAACCTTCTATCACTCCATCCAAGTGATCTCCAATCAGCGTAAGTTCATACTTAAGTCCTTGGCTTTGGGTAGCCTGTTTAAAAAGCAGGCTAACAGTTCCTAATGACGCTAATGGTGGTGGTGCAGTAGCGCAGGCGACTCGAGCCGATTTCGCTAGGCTCTGTAAGGATTATACTAGTCTTGGTGGAAAGCCATTCCACGGAACAGAATCGGCAGCAGAGGTTCAAGATTGGCTTGATAGTTGTGAGCGCATCTTCGAGGATTTAGGGATCAAGGATGCGATAAAGAGAAAGCTAGCACCGCGTCAACTTCAAGGATGGGCTATGAATTGGTGGAATGTTATTAAAGCAGCTACTCCTGAGGATCAAGTTACTTGGAATCAGTTTAAGACTCGCTTCAATGACAAGTTTATTCCGACTACTCATAAATAAGAACTATTTAGGAAATTTTTGGAGCTTAAGCAGAATGGTAGGGCAGTCTCTGAATATATTGCTGAATTCGATACCTTATCGAAGTATGGAATATCCTTTATCGATACTGTCGAGAAGAAGAATGAAAAGTTCATAACTTTCCTGGATGAGTACTTAGGCGAGAGACTCATAAACCATATCGATGAGACTTTCGAATCTATTGTGGGAAAGACATTGAGATCTAAGAGCTTTTACCTTAAGTCAAAGACCGAGGTTGTTGTTACATTTGCAGAGGAGCCAAAGCCGCAGGCAAGCGATGTAGGCAAGAATAATTCCCAGAATAAGAGGAAACAGAACCAAACCAAGAACGGTCAGAAAAAGAAGAATAAGAAAGATGTAGAGTGCTATAGCTGTGGCAAGAAGGGCCACTATGCCAAAGAACGTCGAGAAAAGCCAGCGGATAGGAAGTGCTTCAATTGCGGCTAAGTGGGACATCACAAGGATAAATGTCCATAACCTCCTAAAGAGAAGCAGATTATGAAACCATATGCTATCAACGCTGTACCTTCTTCGTCGAATGCCCCAACTGTGGCGGAGAAAGGAAAAAGTGTCATCATTCAAGGTATGTATTCTTTTTATGATGTTCTTGTTCGAGTATTGTTTGATACCGGGGCTTACCATTCCTTCATATCTAGTGACCTAGTAGATAGGTTGGGATTGGGACCCAAGATTGTCGATAGACTTTTAGTTGTAACGAACCCGATCGGTGGTTCGACTAGAGTTAGTATAATTTGTCGTAATTTGGTCTTATCGAGTTACAGATATATGTTTGCTTGTGATTGCTTTGTTTTGGGCTTTACCGGGTTTTGCATTATTTTGGGAGTCGATTGGCTCCAAAGGTATGGGGTGGTGGTATACTGTGAGGGGTATTCGGTGACCATTAGAGCGGATGATAGGCAGAGGATACTAGTTGGTTGCCTACCTAGTGATGGGGTGATGGCTAGTTTTCAAAATTCCCTTGACATCCCGCATAATGAGTTGTCAGATGTTCCTATTGCTGGCGAGTATCCGGACATCTTCGGGGAAGTGACAGACTTCCACCACACTGAGAGATCGAGTTTCGGATTGGTTTAGTGAAAGACGCTTGACCTACAGTGATGCCACTTCATCGTATGGCACCAAGGGAGAAGCGAGAGCTCGAAGTGCAAGTAAGCGATCTTTTGAAAAAGGGATTTATTCGAAGAAGCATTTTCGAGTAGGGGAGCACCAGTTGTATTTGCTACTAAGGCCGATGGTTCCCTTCGCTTATGTGTAGATTACCGCGAGTTGAACAAGGTAACGAAGAGGAATAAGTATCCTCTTCCACCGATAGATGATTTATTTGATAAGTTAAGTGGAGCGAGAGTGTTCTCCCAGTTAGATATCGTGATCGGTTTTCATCAGCTCCGATTAGCAGCTGAGAGTATACCTAAAACGGCATTTCAGACACCATCTGGATTCTATGAGTGGCTGGTCATGCCATTCGGGTTGACCAATGCACCAGCATATTTTGTGGATCTTATGAACTGGGTATTCATTGATTAATTGAATAAGTTTGTTCTTGTATTCGTGGACGATATATTGGTTTACTCGAGGACAGAGGAAGAACACAAGGAACATTTGAGGATAGTGATGGAGGTACTGAGGAAACACCAATTGAAAGCAAAATTTTCTAAGTGTCACTTTTGGAGGAGGGAAGTGAGGTTCTTGGGCCAGGTTAGTTCGGAGAATGGTATTGCCATGGATCCTGCAAAGGTGGCTACGGTGCAAGATTGATATACGCCCAAGAATGCAACGGATGTGAGGAGTTTCTTGGGGTTAGTTGGATACTATCATAAGTTTATCCAAGACTTCTCCAAGATAGCAACACCATTACCTCAGTTGACCAAGAAGAACCAAGCTTTCGTTTGGGACAAAAGGAGTTAGAATGCATTTAAGAGTATAAAGGAAAAGTTGATGTGCACATCAGTGTTAGTCATTCCTAAGGGGAATGAGGAGATGATGGTATACACGGACGCCTGTGGTACCAGACTAGGTGCTGTACTGATGCAAGGAGGTAGGGTTGTAGCTTATGCTAGTCGACAACTGAAACCGCATGAGAAAAGATATCCAACCCATGATTTGGAATTGGCAGTAATTGTGTTCGCGTTAAAGATGTAGAGACATTATCTCTTAGGAGAAAGATTTGAGTTGTTTACTGATCATAAGTCGTTAAAGTATCTTTTCACTCAGAAGGATCTAAATCTCCGTCATCAGAGATGGTTAGAGTTCTTGGCTTCGTATGATTTCAGTATCGCATACACACCTGGGAAAGGCAATGTGGTAGCTGATGCATTGAGTTGGAGGCATGCCAGCTTGGGGGCTATGTTTCTGGAATGGAAGCAACTGGAGTATATCAAGGGATATGATTCCAGACCTAAGTGCGAATTGGATCCAGAGATGTTAGCAAGTTTGATGATCAGATCCACATTGATTGATCGGATTGGCTCCAGCCAGAGGACGATCCTAATCTATTGGATATCATCTCCAAGTTAGAGATGGGCTTCGATGGTAAGGAAATAAACAAGTGTGGACTTGATCAAGAAGGATGGCTTCGAAAGAATGGGAGACTAGATGAAGTATCCCGGTGGTAACAAAATGTATCGAGACATGAAGCAGACATACTACTGGGAAGGGATGAAGAGAGACGTTGGGAAGTTTATATTCAAGTTCATGAATTGCAACTAGTTAAAGCCGAGCAAAAGAAGCCTAGTGGTTTGTTACCATCATTGGAAATTCCTGAGTGGAAATGGGAATAAGTCTCAATGGATTTCATTAATAGTTTACTGAGGACTAGATCGAGTCATGATAGTATTTGGGTGATTGTGGATCGATTGACCAAAAGTCCAAGATTTATACCAGTCAAGTCGAGTAGAATGACAACTAAATTAGCGAAACTGTATATGAAGCGGGTAGTGAGATTTCATGGAGCACCTAAAGGTATTGTGAGTGACCGAAATCTATTATTTACTAGTGGGTTTTGGAAGAGCTTACAAGATGCTTTAGGATCAGAATTACATCTCAGTACCCCGTACCATCCTCAAACCGACGGTCAAACCAAAAAAGAGCGAATCTTGTATTAGAGGATCTTTTAAGGGTTTGTATATTGGACTTTGGGGGATCATGGGATGACCATTTGCATCTAGTTGAGTTTGTATATAATAATAGTTATCAATCCAGTATTGATATGGCTCCATTTGACGCTTTGTACGGAAGACCATGTAACTCACCATCATGTTGGTTGGAAAGCGGTGAGAAATTTGTGCTTGGGCCAGATATAATAAGAGCTACTTTAGATAAAATCAAGGTTATTCAACAACGGATGAAGGCTGCCCAAGATAGGCAGAAGAGCTATGCTGATAAAAGGCGAAGAGATTTGAAATTCTCTGTTGGTGACTTAGTATTCGTCAAGGTTTCTCCGTTAAAACATGTGATTCGATTTGGTGGGAGAGGTAAGTTGGCACCAAGGTTTGTTGGTCCATTTCCAGTTCTTGAACAAGTTGGGAATTTAGCATATAAAGTTTGATTGCCTGACAAGATGGCGGGAGTGCACGACGTATTTCATTTTTCTTAGTTAAGGAAGTTCGTGCATGATTCTGATATGACTATCTCACCCGATCAGATGGATGATATCAAGGTAGAACCCGAGGTAGTTGAAAGCCGCAAACCGATTGGTATTATCTGACATGATGCGAAGCGACTTCGAAGGAAGACGTTGGAACTAGTCATGGTCCAGTGGGGCGATAATGACAATGACTGTAACCGCATGCTAGGATAAGCCTGTTGTGTTGTTATATATGCTTGATTGTTTGTAAATGGTTGGTAGGCATGTGGGGGCACCATCGTATGTTTTGGTTAAGGAATTTCGGGGGAGAAATTTCTTAGGGGGGAGGGAGGGGGTAGGGGATGAGAGAGTAAGTGTAACGACCTGCATTCTACGTATCGAAGGAACATAGAATATTTTTTTCATTTACATACGAAGTCGTATGGTTGTGTAACTTTGGGGACTGACTATTGGGGTCGTTTCCCATGTTCATGATTTTTGCCAAATTTTAAATGACCATTTTGCCCTTGGCGAATCTTGTTTCGCCTATAAATTTTGATTGGTAAGGAGATTTGACTTGAAACCACTTCCATTGGATTCAGATGATGGTTTACCTTTTCGTAGAGTGGTCTCATTTATCAAACGGACTTACAGTTTGGGAGATATGGCTGAAATAAGGTTTGATGATGAAAAAACAACATAATTGGGCTTAACCGGGTGATTAGCAGCTAAGCCTATAACCCATTTCGGGATTAGCGCTATGGGAGGGCTGAACGGGTTTGGGAAAACATTTTATTTCAGTTTCTAGCCGCCACTTACATCTCTTGAACCCTAACAATGACATCCATCTTCTAAATCACTCCCAAATCAACTTTTATTCGCATATTAAACAAAACTACGTCAAATCAAGATGGATTAATATCAAAATTGAGATAGAACTACTGGAACACATAGGAATTTGTGACGGCCTGGAATTTCGCTCGATCTGAATCAGTCGTTACACCGATATAGACCGTTCGAAACCCCTGACTGTTTGAGAACATGACAAATCAGAACACAAACAGAAGAACATTTCAATTGTATATTACAACAATGCATCAGATTACAAGAATATACAGAGTATAAATGAATAAATATTACACAGAAATATCAGAGATTACAATAAATTACATAGCAGCGGAAAATAATACAAAGCACAACTGAAGGTGATATACGGATACAGAGCTTTCCGGATATCATTCCAGCTGTAAACCAGGACCCTGTGAATATAAATCTGCAAAACCAAAACTACTAGCTGCCCGTGCGGAAAATAGGGGCACCCAGAGTTTAGGTTAAAACAATAAACTCCAGGTCAGTCATGTGACTGGTGTGAGAACTAAAACAGTTATTTAAAGCTTTACTTTAAAAGAGAGTAATTCAAGGGACCACGCCGTATAACACGGAACAGGTTTCCTCCCAAGAATACTAGTGCATAGAATAAACAACGCAATGCTTTTTCGAAAAATGAAGCTATTATAAGACCCAGGTCCCATCACACAATGCAACGCAAGCCGGAGGATAGGGTTTTCCCTTATAATAGCCAAACATGCTTGGTACGTTTAAAACAAATCATTTGATACTATAATAAGTGTATAGTGTCAAAACAATTTCAATCATAAATATAAATCATAGACGGCATAGCATCCCATGCTACTATGTCGCCATACTAGTTCTACAATTAAAACCGCAATACACGTATTGGAAATTGGATTTCCGTCATGAGTCGAGGCAAGGGGCAAGCTCCTCTCCGCGTTCGAGACACTCTAGCAAATGCCTCAGGGCTACGCAAGCTGGGCAACCCCTGGATCTTCAGGGCCGGTCCTCACTTACGTTAGAGGATTAGTTATTCCTGAACACACGTTTCCCGGTCCTTACAGACCTATAATCGAGGCGCTTCATCCAACAACCACAAAGGTGAAAAGTATATATATGTCAGGGCTGGTAAGTCACTGACACCACCAAAGCTAGAAAGAAACGTCGTGCTCTCCCTGCAGTCCGTATCCCGTTTTTAACTCATACCGAGGTGTGAGGTTCGCGAATTCACGCTATACACAAAGCTACGCCACAAAGGCCATGCTTTGATCATCAACCACAAGACTTTGCTTTTCAACAGAAGCCTTGATCATTGCATCTTAGCGTGCCACACAGGCAATTCATGCCATGCGACTGATGTCCATCAATATACAACCTCTGAGCTCGTACGTCTCAGAGAAGGGCGTTAAGCAAAAGAATAAATTCTCCGCCGCCAAACAGATGTATATTTAATAGAAATCAATCAACACAGAATAAAATCCAATGTCAGACACACAATCCATTTACAAGTCCGTTCTGGGTCTGAACGAAACCGGAGGCACTTTCCTCGCATATCCATCCATCTCCAAGTACGTCTGGACGACCACCAACTATTTCCATCCTCTTGGGTGTACGGCCCAATCAGGATCGTCAGTAATTATCCAAACGATGTGAATACTTCCGGTCTTCGACCACCGTCTTCATCTTCGACTTATCGTCGAATCGGTTATTCAGAATGGGTATAAACCCGGACTTTCCGAACAACCCGCGTATATTAAAACAAATGTTACACAAGCACAACATACGCCTCATTCCAATTCATTAGTCACTAACCGCAAATTAGCAAGAGAACAATTTCCCAAACATTAACCCCGAAGGCCGAAACCAACATCAGATCAATACCCAGGAAACCATTCTTCTTAGCCAACCTACAGCTAGTTTCTAAATTCCACATTCTTAGGGAAAGGTTCCCATTAATTTTATCCAAGATAAATTCTTTAAAATTTATCCTGTAATCTTCTTTTGGATGTCGTTTCAAACCAAATTATGGTTTTTCTAAACTAGTCGAGATTAGCGAACCACACCGAAGTAATTATTTATTTTATTTCCCAATCCCAACCTATTCATCCCATGAAGCAAAACTGGTAATACTCCATATCTAACACCGTGGTGTTATCGGTAAAATTAATTACCATTTCACGTTCAAATCTAATTAAAGATTTAACTATCGCTTTGGAGCAAAACTGGTAATACTCCATTCTCGCTCATTTTCTAAATTTGATAATTTAGATTATCCATCGCATTTCAATCTAATTGCAGATTTGTTAAACTCCTTTTACTGGGTTAAAGAACTAGGTGTTATTTAAAACACAGTTCACGACAAACCCAAATCACATTCTATTTATTATCGGGTTAAAGAACTAGTGTTATTTAAAACATAGTTCACGATAAACCCATTTCAAATCCAATCAAATATATTAGAAATTCCGATTATTTAAAACCCCTTTTAAATCTAATTTATTTATTTAAAAATAAAAACCTGGGTTTTAAATTTAGTTCAAACCTAGTTCATTTCGATAAAAATCTATTTTTATCTTTTCAAATATGGAGTTTTTCATCCCAATTCTTCCTAAATCATTTCTTATGATTTTACACAAATTATTACTATTTTTAATAATTTTAATAAGGTCCGTACAGTCGATTTCCATCAACGGCCATCGAACTGCACTTACAGCGACCTTTTCCAAATTTGATTTGGACGTATCTCCAAATCCAACCGTTAGATTTTGAATTTCTAATATTCGCTAGAAAGCTCTTTTCGATACGAACCCATCGGTTCCGGTTTTAGGAGAATCCGACTGTCGGATCTCCCGTAATGTCCGTTTGAAATAAATGGTCGAAATTCACGAACTACCGCGGCGCGGCGCGTTCTATTCAGGCCATTATATTATATATATAATATATATAATATATATATTTCGTCGATTTCTATTTAAAACGAATTATATAAATAGTTTTAAATTCGTTTCAAAAGCAATTTCTAATCCCATTTCAATTCAAATCAAAATTTAATTCTTCTTTATAAATTCGTTTTAAAATTCATTTCTATTCAATTCAAATTTCAATTAAATTTGAATTCATTTCAATTCGCTTTCAATTCAATTTGAATTCGTTTTCAATTCAATTCAATTCAAATTGGTTTTCTATTCGACTCAAATTCATTTTCTATTCAAATCAAATTCGTTTCGTTTTCTATTTGAATCAAATTTATTATATATTCAATTGAAATCAAATTGGTTTTCTATTCCATTCAAATCGAAATCGTTTTATATCTAATTCAAATCGAAATCGTTATATATTCAATTCATTTCGAAATCGTTATATATTCAATTCATTTCGAAATCGTTATATATTCAATTCATTTCGAAATCGTTATATATTCAATTCATTTCGAAATCGTTATATATTCAATTCATTTCGAAATCGTTATATATTCAATTCATTTCGAAATCGTTATATATTCAATTCATTTCGAAATCGTTATATATTCAATTCATTTCGAAATCGTTATATATTCAATTCATTTCGAAATCGTTATATATTCAATTCATTTCGAAATCGTTATATATTCAATTACGAATGTAATCGATATAAATATCGTTCGCGTCAAAATGGCGCATCACTAATCAACACGGCTTCATATACTTCTATTTTCAAATATTCTATTTCGAATATTTCGTTTCAAATATTTCTATTTCAAATATTTCGTTTTCAAATATTTTTATTTCAAATATTTCGTTCAACACATGACTAATCTCAACGGATGAGTACAGTCAACACATGAACCTTTATATTATATTGATAAAGATGTAAATTTTATTATAAAAATAATTCGTTCAACACATGACTAATCCCAACGGATGAGTATAGTCAACACATGAACCTTTATATTATATTGATAAAGATGT
Source organism: Allium sativum (assembly GCA_030737875.1). Lineage (NCBI taxonomy): Eukaryota > Viridiplantae > Streptophyta > Magnoliopsida > Asparagales > Amaryllidaceae > Allium > Allium sativum. The sequence goes on from CM060918.1 coordinate 635,260,608, forward strand.
AAATTTTATTATAAAAATAATTCGTTCAACACATGACTAATCCCAACGGATGAGTATAGTCAACACATGAACCTTTATATTATATTGATAAAGATGTAAATTTTATTATAAAAATAATTCGTTCAACACATGACTAATCCCAACGGATGAGTATAGTCAACACATGAACCTTTACTTTATATTGATAAAGATGTAAATTTTATTATAAAAATAATTCGTTCAACACATGACTAATCCCAACGGATGAGTATAGTCAACACATGAACCTTTATATTATATTGATAAAGATGTAAATTTTATTATAAAAATAATTCGTTCAACACATGACTAATCCCAACGGATGAGTATAGTCAACACATGAACCTTTACTTTATATTGATAAAGATGTAAATTTTATTATAAAAATAATTCGTTCAACACATGACTAATCCCAACGGATGAGTATAGTCAACACATGAACCTTTACTTTATATTATTCTATATTTTTCTAAATTGGAATGAGGCCCAATCAATCACCATATGAAATTAATTATATGGATTTTCATACATCACATGTATATAATAGCATTGAAAAATAATCAACCATCAACCAAAGTGCACTACACTGTATAAGCATCAAATATAGATATCTAACGCTTATAACAGCCTGTCAATCAATCGATCGATATATTTAATCAATCAGGATGAGTGAACTTCAATTTTCATCCCAACACCCGTGTGGGGTTTCAAACAATCAAACACAGATTTTATTCGTGCAGCTGGGCGATGTGTAAAATTTATCGTCCCAATCAATGTCAGTCAAATAGGTGTACATAAACAAACCGTCCGGTTTGTAAATGAATATTTTATTTTATTCACTTCACGTTAAAAATTATATTTTTAACGATAAAACATTTTATTTCAACATATGAATTTCTATTCAGTTCATTTATTCAATAAAAATGATATTTTTATTTTTCTAACATATTTTAGAAAATTTCGGCGGCATAACGGCACTATACTAGAAACGGGACGAGGCCTAGCCTTACCCCCGGTCTAGTGAAGGCCCACGCCATTCACACATCAATCAAATCCATTCAATTCACCAAATAATTCAATTCAAACCAATTAAACTAACCAACTACTCAACCAATCAATTTAACAAACAAGCCATCCATGGTCTGTGGATGACGGGTGTCGGGTGCTACTAAGCACCGTCTGCATCCTAGTTTATATATATATAAATAACTAGAATAAAGAAATTTGAAGGGTGAGAAGTTCTCACCAATAGCTATCCAACTTCACGACACTTCTTTTGTAGAAAATCTTCGTCGTTATCCTATCTTCGCCATCTTCGTTGCCCGTAGTCACTATATACATAAAAATCACATTTTTATATTTTGATGTCTTTAAAATAAAAATCACATTTTTATTTATTCACGTTCAATTTAAAAATCATATTTCTATAATCACTTCATATATTTAAAAATCGAATTTTTACTATGCGATTCAATATATAAAAATCTAATTTTTACTATGATGTTCAATATATAAAAATCATATTTTACTTCTCTATTTTCTATATAAAGATCTCGCCTTTTTACATAAAAAGATTTTAGCTTTTCAAATATAAAGATTGAACTTTTTCATATACATCATTATAAAAATCACATTTTTATTTTTCTACACATATAAAGATGCTATTTTTAATATTGCTATCATGTAAAAATTATATTCCTAATTCTCTACATAAACGAAAATCATATTTTTACATCATCAATATAGTAAAGACTATATTTTTAATACTTTGTGACTTTATATTTTCAAAACCACATTTTTATCCTATGTCATAATACATAAAGATCGAAATTTTAAATCACTAAAAATCTTGGCTTCAAATTCATAAAGACCTCTACTTTAAATATACAAAGATCTGAACTTTAAATACTTAAAAATCTGAAAATTATATTCAAAGTAAATAAACAATAATAAAAAGTAAAACTCATGGTTTTCAGTTTTTCATTGAAGGGGTACTCGAGGTTTATCGTTCGCTGGTCTCGAACAGGAAGAAGGGGGCTCGAGCAGGAGGTGGCTGCGACAGAGGGGGATTCAGGTGGAAGGCGGTGGGTTTCTGGGCTTGGGGCGTCGGCGCTGGGCTGAGGAGGTGGCCAAGGGGGCGCAACATGTCGTTAGTGGGGTGGGGTGGTCTGACAGGCAGCGGGTGGCTTAATTGGGTGGTGGCTCGGGATTTGGGGAGGGAAAGAGAGAGGAGAGAGAAGAGGGACGAAGAGGGGCAGGGGACGACCGTGGTGGGTGGCGGCGCGTCAGGCTGGGGTGACGGAGGGTGGTTCGACGACGAGCGGAGGGGCTGAGGGCGCGATTTGGGGGGTTTTAGGGCTGGCGGATTTTTTTTTGATTTTGGGAGGGGAGAGAGAGAGAATAAGGGGTGGGAAATATATATATATATATATTAATATTTAATTATTTTATCTTTCAAATGGTTGACTTTCCCATTCGAACGCGAAATCAACCCCAACGACTGTCGTTCCCAGCGTATTACCCCCATCCCGGACACAATGAGATATGTATCGCAGTTTGATTCGATCGTTTGAATCAGTTTCCGTTAAATTTACATTTAAATCACTATATTGAATTTTAAACGTACATTTCAAATTACCGGGGTCACATACTAATTAGAAAAATTCCGGAAAAATATTTTCTAGCTTCGTATTGACGATACGGTCCTAGCAAAACTAGTTTCGTCGAATTCTGAGACCGTTGGAAAAATGGCTATTTTCCAGTCGATTAAAATCAACTGAAATGGTCAAAACACGTTTTCCTTTGCCACGCTCACATATTGATTCGAAAAATTATGAAATTTGAAACCTAGCAATAGTTTGACATCACGGACCCAACAAAAGTGGTTTCGTCGAAATCCGAGGTCATTTGCAAAATGTCCATTTTTAAGGGCCTGAATTCCATAGCGACTATTCAGAATTTTCAACTGGACATATCTTTTGATTCCCGCTATGAAATTTTGATTTTTCAGATTCGTTGGAAAGATATTATCAAATAGATCCTAATGTTTTTGGTTTCATTAAAATCCGGATTGTTTTGCACCCGGTACATCAGATTGAAGTTTGAAATCGAATTATCGAACTACCGCGCCATTTTCAATTCTATTTATAATTATATATAAATATTTATATTCTAACGACGACGTATAATATATACGTCGAATTCCATTCAAAATAAATTTCTCGTCGATATTATTTAAAATAATCTATTTTAAATATTCAAAATTCGCTAAAATTGCCAAAATAAAAATTTTAAACTGGCCCAGATTTTCCGGGTTATTACAATCTCCCCCACTTAAAACTTTTCGTCCCCGAAAAGGAACAAAGTCGAAAGTGGTTTGATTATTCAGCTCTACGCTCGATCTGGCTTCCATTCTCCAACTTTTCAGTTTCTGAGAATTTCTAAATTTTCAAAAATTTGGCTAACACCTTAAATTTTCGAAAAATTTCGCCATAACCTCCCCTGCAATGGGAGCATCGGGGAATTTCAAATAGCTTCCCCGGTCCTTCAGATCTCAAAAAGAAAAAGAAAAAGCCAAGCGGCTAGCCAATAGGCTCACAAAATCATCATCACCCAAACAAAACAGGAAATTATGTAGTAAACATGTACCTATTTGTCGGGCAAACAAATTTTATTCTCTGCTCTAGCCTCCTTGCTATGACCTGTTCAATGTAAGTATATGTATATGCAAGCAATTGCGACCAATTTTCAATATAGTTCAATATTCGGTTCAATTAGGCATAATGGTTAAAAATTAGCAAACAATTAAACAAACAACACAAACATCAATCGATTAGTGAATTAGAGTTTCAAATTCATAATTTTGATATATATATACGGAAAATCTTGTTTTTGATGCCAATTCACAACAATGTGTTCTAACTATATTAGTTTTGGTTCTCACACCAGTCTAATGGAAATATATAGAAAATCACACCTTTGAAACACGAAAATAAATACTGGTGATGGCGCGCCATCATCAGAATCATGTCCGGGCGACTAGAATGTGACTCTATATCTATCTTAATATATTAAAACTTCGAATATACGTTCATGACGCGTATATGCAAAACCTTTATATACTAGATTGTCCATATTCAAAATAAATAAATACTCAAATACGTATAAAACGATTTAAATTTTTAAAACAAAATTGTTTTCATTTGAAAAATATACTCTTCACACTCGTTCTAGGATACTACTGATCCTATCACTAACGAGTCATTCTAATTGGATATTACTAATCCAATATCTGATGAATTCTTTCGTATGGTTCTAATGTGTCTTGTTCTCGAGCTCTGTAAACCAAAGCTCTGATACCAAATGTGACGGCCTGGAATTTCGCTCGATCTGAATCAGTCGTTACACCGATCTAGACCGTTCGAAACCTCTGACTGTTTGAGAACATGACAAATCAGAACACAAACAGAAGAACATTTCAATTGTATATTACAACAATGCATCAGATTACAAGAATATACATAGTATAAATGAATAAATATTACACAGAAATATCAGAGATTACAATAAATTACATAGCAGCGGAAAATAATACAAAGCACAACTGAAGGTGATATACGGATACAGAGCTTTCCGGATATCATTCCAGCTGTAAACCAGGACCCTGTGAATATAAATCTGCAAAACCAAAACTACTAGCTGCCCGTGCGGAAAATAGGGGCACCCAGAGTTTAGGTTGAAACAATAAACTCCAGGTCAGTCATGTGACTGGTGTGAGAACTAAAACAGTTATTTAAAGCTTTACTTTAAAAGAGAGTAATTCAAGGGACCACGCCGTATAACACGGAACGGGTTTCCTCCCAAGAATACTAGTGCATAGAATAAACAACGCAATGCTTTTTCGAAAAATGAAGCTATTATAAGTCCCAGGTCCCATCACACAATGCAACGCAAGCCGGAGGATAGGGTTTTCCCTTATAATAGCCAAACATGCTTGGTACGTTTAAAACAAATCATTTGATACTATAATAAGTGTATAGTGTCAAAACAATTTCAATCATAAATATAAATCATAGACGGCATAGCATCCCATGCTACTATGTCGCCATACTAGTTCTACAATTAAAACCGCAATACACGTATTGGAAATTGGATTTCCGTCATGAGTCGAGGCAAGGGGCAAGCTCCTCTCCGCGTTCGAGACACTCTAGCAAATGCCTCAGGGCTACGCAAGCTGGGCAACCCCTGGATCTTTAGGGCCGGTCCTCACTTACGTTAGAGGATTAGTTATTCCTGAACACACGTTTCCCGGTCCTTACAGACCTATAATCGAGGCGCCTCATCCAACAACCACAAAGGTGAAAAGTATATATATGTCAGGGCTGGTAAGTCACTGACACCACCAAAGCTAGAAAGAAACGTCGTGCTCTCCCTGCAGTCCGTATCCCGTTTTTAACTCATACCGAGGTGTGAGGTTCGCGAATTCACGCTATACACAAAGCTACGCCACAAAGGCCATGCTTTGATCATCAACCACAAGACTTTGCTTTTCAACAGAAGCCTTGATCATTGCATCTTAGCGTGCCACACAGGCAATTCATGCCATGCGACTGATGTCCATCGATATACAGCCTCTGAGCTCGTACGTCTCAGAGAAGGGCGTTAAGCAAAAGAATAAATTCTCCGCCGCCAAACAGATGTATATTTAATAGAAATCAATCAACACAGAATAAAATCCAATGTCAGACACACAATCCATTTACAAGTCCGTTCTGGGTCTGAACGAAACCGGAGGCACTTTCCTCGCATATCCATCCATCTCCAAGTACGTCTGGACGACCACCAACTATTTCCATCCTCTTGGGTGTACAGCCCAATCAGGATCGTCAGTAATTATCCAAACGATGTGAAGACTTCCGGTCTTCGACCACCATCTTCATCTTCGACTTATCGTCGAATCGGTTATTCAGAATGGGTATAAACCCGGACTTTCCGAACAACCCGCGTATATTAAAACAAATGTTACACAAGCACAACATACGCCTCATTCCAATTCATTAGTCACTAACCGCAAATTAGCAAGAGAACAATTTCCCAAACATTAACCCCGAAGGCCGAAACCAACATCAGATCAATACCCAGGAAACCATTCTTCTTAGCCAACCTACAGCTAGTTTCTAAATTCCACATTCTTAGGGAAAGGTTCCCATTAATTTTATCCAAGATAAATTCTTTAAAATTTATCCTGTAATCTTCTTTTGGATGTCGTTTCAAACCAAATTATGGTTTTTCTAAACTAGTCGAGATTAGCGAACCACACCGAAGTAATTATTTATTTTATTTCCCAATCCCAACCTATTCATCCCATGAAGCAAAACTGGTAATACTCCATATCTAACACCGTGGTGTTATCGGTAAAATTAATTACCATTTCACGTTCAAATCTAATTAAAGATTTAACTATCGCTTTGGAGCAAAACTGGTAATACTCCATTCTCGCTCATTTTCTAAATTTGATAATTTAGATTATCCATTCGCATTTCAATCTAATTGCAGATTTGTTAAACTCCTTTTACTGGGTTAAAGAACTAGGTGTTATTTAAAACACAGTTCACGACAAACCCAAATCACATTCTATTTATTATCGGGTTAAAGAACTAGTGTTATTTAAAACATAGTTCACGATAAACCCATTTCAAATCCAATCAAATATATTAGAAATTCCGATTATTTAAAACCCCTTTTAAATCTAATTTATTTATTTAAAAATAAAAACCTGGGTTTTAAATTTAGTTCAAAACTAGTTCATTTCGATAAAAATCTATTTTTATCTTTTCAAATATGGAGTTTTTCATCCCAATTCTTCCTAAATCATTTCTTATGATTTTACACAAATTATTACTATTTTTAATAATTTTAATAAGGTCCGTACAGTCGATTTCCATCAACGGCCATCGAACTGCACTTACAGCGACCTTTTCCAAATTTGATTTGGACGTATCTCCAAATCCAACCGTTAGATTTTGAATTTCTAATATTCGCTAGAAATCTCTTTTCGATACGAACCCATCGGTTCCGGTTTTAGGAGAATCCGACTGTCGGATCTCCCGTAATGTCCGTTTGAAATAAATGGTCGAAATTCACGAACTGCCGCGGCGCGGCGCGTTCTATTCAGGCCATTATATTATATATATAATATATATAATATATATATTTCGTCGATTTCTATTTAAAACGAATTATATAAATAGTTTTAAATTCGTTTCAAAAGCAATTTCTAATCCCATTTCAATTCAAATCAAAATTTAATTCTTCTTTATAAATTCGTTTTAAAATTCATTTCTATTCAATTCAAATTTCAATTAAATTTGAATTCATTTCAATTCGCTTTCAATTCAATTTGAATTCGTTTTCAATTCAATTCAATTCAAATTGGTTTTCTATTCGATTCAAATTCATTTTCTATTCAAATCAAATTCGTTTCGTTTTCTATTTGAATCAAATTTATTATATATTCAATTGAAATCAAATTGGTTTTCTATTCCATTCAAATCGAAATCGTTTTATATCCAATTCAAATCGAAATCGTTATATATTCAATTCATTTCGAAATCGTTATATATTCAATTCATTTCGAAATCGTTATATATTCAATTTATTTCGAAATCGTTATATATTCAATTCATTTCGAAATCGTTATATATTCAATTCATTTCGAAATCGTTATATATTCAATTCATTTCGAAATCGTTATATATTCAATTCATTTCGAAATCGTTATATATTCAATTACGAATGTAATCGATATAAATATCGTTCGCATCAAAATGGCGCATCACTAATCAACACGGCTTCATATACTTCTATTTTAAAATATTCTATTTCGAATATTTCGTTTCAAATATTTCTATTTCAAATATTTCGTTTTCAAATATTTTTATTTCAAATATTTCGTTCAACACATGACTAATCTCAACGGATGAGTACAGTCAACACATGAACCTTTATATTATATTGATAAAGATGTAAATTTTATTATAAAAATAATTCGTTCAACACATGACAAATCCCAACGGATGAGTATAGTCAACACATGAACCTTTATATTATATTGATAAAGATGTAAATTTTATTATAAAAATAATTGGTTCAACACATGACTAATCCCAACGGATGAGTATAGTCAACACATGAACCTTTACATTATATTGATAAAGATGTAAATTTTATTATAAAAATAATTCGTTCAACACATGACTAATCCCAACGGATGAGTATAGTCAACACATGAACCTTTACTTTATATTGATAAAGATGTAAATTTTATTATAAAAATAATTCGTTCAACACATGACTAATCCCAACGGATGAGTATAGTCAACACATGAACCTTTATATTATATTGATAAAGATGTAAATTTTATTATAAAAATAATTCGTTCAACACATGACTAATCCCAACGGATGAGTATAGTCAACACATGAACCTTTACTTTATATTGATAAAGATGTAAATTTTATTATAAAAATAATTCGTTCAACACATGACTAATCCCAACGGATGAGTATAGTCAACACATGAACCTTTACTTTATAATATTCTTTATTTTTCTAAATTGGAATGAGGCCCAATCAATCACCATATGAAATTAATTATATGGATTTTCATACATCACATGGATATAATAGCATTGAAAAATAATCAACCATCAACCAAAGTGCACTACACTGTATAAGCATCAAATATAGATATCTAACGCTTATAACAGCCTGTCAATCAATCGATTGACATATTTAATCAATCAGGATGAGTGAACTTCAATTTTCATCCCAACACCCGTGTGGGGTTTCAAACAATCAAACACAGATTTTATTCGTGCAGCTGGGCGATGTGTAAAATTTATCGTCCCAATCAATGTCAGTCAAATAGGTGTACATAAACAAACCGTCCGGTTTGTAAATGAATATTTTATTTTATTCACTTCACGTTAAAAATTATATTTTTAACGATAAAACATTTTATTTCAACATATGAATTTCTATTCAGTTCATTTATTCAATAAAAATGATATTTTTATTTTTCTAACATATTTTAGAAAATTTCGGCGGCATAACGGCACTATACTAGAAACGGGACGAGGCCTAGCCTTACCCCCGGTCTAGTGAAGGCCCACGCCATTCACACATCAATCAAATCCATTCAATTCACCAAATAATTCAATTCAAACCAATTAAACTAACCAACTACTCAATCAATCAATTTAACAAACAAGCCATCCATGGTCTGTGGATGACGGGTGTCGGGTGCTACTAAGCACCGTCTGCATCCTAGTTTATATATATATAAATAACTAGAATAAAGAAATTTGAAGGGTGAGAAGTTCTCACCAATAGCTATCCAATTTCACGACACTTCTTTTGTAGAAAATCTTCGTCGTTATCCTATCTTCGCCATCTTCGTTGCCCGTAGTCACTATATACATAAAAATCACATTTTTATATTTTGATGTCTTTAAAATAAAAATCACATTTTTATTTATTCACGTTCAATTTAAAAATCATATTTCTATAATCACTTCATATATTTAAAAATCGAATTTTTACTTTGCGATTCAATATATAAAAATCTAATTTTTACTATGATGTTCAATATATAAAAATCATATTTTACTTCTCTATTTTCTATATAAAGATCTCGCCTTTTTACATAAAAAGATTTTAGCTTTTCAAATATAAATATTGAACTTTTTCATATACATCATTATAAAAATCACATTTTTATTTTTCTACACATATAAAGATGCTATTTTTAATATTGCTATCATGTAAAAATTATATTCCTAATTCTCTACATAAACGAAAATCATATTTTTACATCATCAATATAGTAAAGACTATATTTTTAATACTTTGTGACTTTATATTTTCAAAACCACATTTTTATCCTATGTCATAATACATAAAGATCGAAATTTTAAATCACTAAAAATCTTGGCTTCAAATTCATAAAGACCTCTACTTTAAATATACAAAGATCTGAACTTTAAATACTTAAAAATCTGAAAATTATATTCAAAGTAAATAAACAATAATAAAAAGTAAAACTCACGGTTTTCAGTTTTTCATTGAAGGGGGACTCAAGGTTTATCGTTCGCTGGTCTCGAACAGGAAGAAGGGGGCTCGAGCAGGAGGTGGCTGCGACAGAGGGGGATTCAGGTGGAAGGCGGTGGGTTTCTGGGCTTGGGGCGTCGGCGCTGGGCTGAGGAGGTGGCCAAGGGGGCGCAACATGTCGTTAGTGGGGTGGGGTGGTCTGACAGGCGGCGGGTGGCTTAATTGGCTGGTGGCTCGGGATTTGGGGAGGGAAAGAGGGAGGAGAGAGAAGAGGGACGAAGAGGGGCAGGGGACGACCGTGGTGGGTGGCGGCGCGTCAGGCTGGGGTGACGGAGGGTGGTTCGACGACGAGCGGAGGGGCTGAGGGCGCGATTTGGGGGGTTTTAGGGCTGACGGATTTTTTTTTTGATTTTGGGAGGGGGGAGAGAGAGAGAATAAGGGGTGGGAAATATATATATATATTAATATTTAATTATTTTATCTTTCAAATGGTTGACTTTCCCATTCGAACGCGAAATCAACCCCAACGACTGTCGTTCCCAGCGTATTACCCCCATCCCGGACACAATGAGATATGTATCACAGTTTGATTCGATCGTTTGAATCAGTTTCCGTTAAATTTACATTTAAATCACTATATTGAATTTTAAACGTACATTTCAAATTACCGGGGTCACATACTAATTAGAAAAATTCCGGAAAAATATTTTCTAGCTTCGTATTGACGATACGGTCCTAACAAAACTAGTTTCGTCGAATTCTGAGACCGTTGGAAAAATGGCTATTTTCCAGTCGATTAAAATCAACTTAAATGGTCAAAACACGTTTTCCTTTGCCACACTCACATATTGATTCGAAAAAATATGAAATTTGAAACCTAGCAATAGTTTGACATCACGGACCCAACAAAAGTGGTTTCGTCGAAATCCGAGGTCATTTGCAAAATGTCCATTTTTAAGGGCCTGATTTCCATAGCGACTATTCAGAATTTTCAACTGGACATATCTTTTGATTCCCGCTATGAAATTTTGATTTTTCGGATTCGTTGGAAAGATATTATCAAATAGATCCTAATGTTTTTGGTTTCAGTAAAATCCGGATTGTTTTGCACCCGGTACATCAGATTGAAATTTGAAATCGAATTATCGAACTACCGCGCCATTTTCAATTCTATTTATAATTATATATAAATATTTATATTCTAACGACGACGTATAATATATACGTCGAATTCCATTCAAAATAAATTTCTCGTCGATATTATTTAAAATAATCTATTTTAAATATTCAAAATTCGCTAAAATTGCCAAAATAAAAATTTTAAACTGGCCCAGATTTTCCGGGTTATTACAGAATTCAACCCAAATCATTGGAGTTTTTAGATCTATAATTTATTTGTGGCTAAAGTGAGTGATTAGCATGTTTTTACACTAAATACGGCAAATTAGGGGTGATTAGTGATAATTAACAAAATTATGACTCAGAAAAATATGGAAAAATACGTAAAAATACTAAAATATTATTTTTTATATCTTTGATAAAATTTTGGGTTATTTTGGATTAAGTTTGCTAATCCTATAGTTAAATCATGCTTAGGGGGTTCAAGGGAAAATGATGCTTTTTGGGTATGTTTGATCTAAAATAACCTATATGCTTGATGTTTTGATCTTGTTGGTTAAACCTATATGTTGTTACTGTTGTTTAAGATGTTTATTGATGTCTATAACTTTGATTTGGGACGTGTGCAAAGGGGTTATCGATAACCAACGTATTAACTTCATGAGTTGGACTTTGTTGCGGGATGTGTGCAAAAGGGTTATTGATGTCTATAACTTTAATTCACTATTGAAGGAAGGGGCATTGACTATGGACCAGTGTGGTAGGGTCAAAGTTGTATGGAGTCGAACTCCATCAGGACCCCTAAGGGCAAAGTGGTCGTAGTAAGGTTTGGATGGAGCCGAGCTCTGTCATAGCCCCAAATGGTTCTGCAAATTGGTGGACATCGTATGCTTTATGCACCGAGTGGGAGATGTGAGGATGATTGCTATGTTTGATGTTTGCTATCATCATGACACGCACACTCCCATTTACACTTTATGTATGCGTCACCTTAGAGCACTGTACATCCTGTTGTGCTAACTCTTGGTTGCAGGTCCAGGTTCAGGTATGATTACTTATACCTGTTATTGTTTTATGTTTCTGCTATCGCTCATACTAGACTTTTGTCTGACCCAGAGTTTTTTGTCTCTTCTAATTATTCTGGGTGCTCCTAAACGAGTAGACTAGAGATAAGTTAGGTGGTTATGCACGAGTAGTTGTCCGGAGACGAGCATGAGGCTTCCACATACTATTTATATATATTCTCCCTATGTTGTTGCTGGTCAATACTTTGGGCATTAGTAGTGTACCTTTTCTATTTTGCCTTAGAGACAATATTTTGAAGTTGTAATAATGGTGGTTTGGATCATAAGCTATATTTTGGATTTCACTGCTATGATGGTTTAGTTTCCATTTTATGCATTGTCTCGCCTGTTTTATGTCAAGCTATGTTGTTATTATATTTTACTCCATGCGTTGTGAGATATACTACAGGTTCTTTGGTGATTCATAGTTTCAAATCCCTTTCTTTTGACGACCATCCCGCGCAAGTTGGACGTTGGCACAACGCATTTCAAGGGAAATGTCGGTTGGTGCAGGGCGGGCCGTCACAGTTGTTGACCGCTCCGATGGAAGGAGAGATGATAAAAACTAGTAGCCATTTAAAAAAAGAAGATAAAAATGACGATGAATTTAAATCATTCTTGGAGAGACATTTTAAAGATGAAGCTGCAGTAAACAAAAATAATATAGAGAGACAAATTTTCTCTACAATAAAAGAAGAGTCAGCGGAAGTTTGTTTTCATACAGTAAAACTTGTACTTCTCTACTTAACTACCACATTCCTTGTTTTAGCCTAAACTACACCTTACCTTGGACGCTGGTACCATATTGTGTGTTTAACCAAAAATTAACGATAATATCTTGACTGAAAACCATACACCATCATCTATTTAGCCAAGTGGACAAATACCATGAGACACCACGCAAGATTATTGCTTGCGCCACACTGTTCTTGGTAATATGTTTAAACTTATTATTAATTTTCTTACAATTAATTGTTCAATTTCTTCATACTTTTTTTTTATTCTTGTAGTGGTAGATTTTTGAAAAAACCTATGTTTTAAAAACATCGAAGCCAGAATACAACGAAATATACCCATTGGCTGGAAAATGGGACATAACAATGCTGAAACCATCAATGCTACTGAATGTCACATACAACACTGTAAGAGACATATAAATCTATATCATTTTTAATTGTCATATTTAATTTCCATAATAGCTACATGAATGTATGAAAATATAAAAAATAATTGCGTACATATATGCAGATATTGTGAACAGTTGCATGCTTTACACATGGATTAACACGTTGCTTATTTGTTTGTAAATTTTGAGAATATTTATATATTTATGTGCAAATAATCTAAAATGTTGAACATTTGAATTGGAAATAATAAATCTGAAAAATTGCTCACATCAATGCAAGTAATATAAGTAGTTACATATATATGCAAATATTCTGAATATTTGTACGCATTTGCATATTTTATTTATATGTCCATGCATTTATGCAGTTTTTCCAGATAGTTGCATACATTAGTGCAACTGTTTGAAGTATTAATAAAATAGTGTTTTTTGCTATTGTTTTCGGGATTTACAAGAAAAAAAATGAAATTGCTCAAACAAGCTATTGAAAAGGACGAAGAATACGAAGCTTTTTATAGGGAAAAAGAAATTCAATGAGTTGATAGCATAATTAAAATTGAAGAATAGGCAGCTTAAAGAGGAGAATTTAAGGTTAAAAAAAGAGTTGATGAACTTGAGGCTGACACATCATCAGCAGATACTGTAGAAGAACAACTTAGATTAAAAGATGATGAAGGTAAGATTGATACTGACAGTGAAAATAACGATAAAAGTGGTGAGGATGAAGTCCAAGAGCATGATGAATGAATGTTGATCAAGGTAGCGACGAAATTGAAAGTGTAGAGGAAGAACACGAAGATAATGTGGATGACCAGGTCAAAAAAAATGATGACAAAAAAGATAAAGTCATTCATGACAAAAGTGATGGTGAAGACAAAGGTGATGACAAGATTGATAACATGGAAATAGATATTGAGAAGAAGAATGATGATGAAGTTGATGACGACAGTTCACGAGGTGCTGAAAAGGTAGATGTTGATATAAAGTTGTTGAGGAGGGAGACGATGATAGTGATAATACTGGAAAACAGAAATACCAAATAGTGCAGAAGAAAGAAAATGTTGTGGAGAAGCAACTGGAGAAGAAAGATGAGCAGGACAAGGGAAAGAAGACGTAGAAGGTAACAGAGCAATTTGTTTTAAGAATAATGATAGATTCCAAGGAGAAGAATGATGATGAACAAGGTGATGAAGATCCTAAAGTTAATGAGGATGGAAAGGAGGAGCTGGAGAAGGAAAAACATAAGGAAAAGGAGCATGAGAAGGAACATAAGGTGTAGGAACAGAAAGAGCCGGGAAAGGAACACCATAATAACAAGGGGCATGAGACAGAACAGAAGGAGAAGGTGCAAGAAGATTAAAGTTCAGAGAAGAAAAAAGGTACAAAATAATAGTAGTTTCTGATGGTAGTAATGTACACAATATCTAATTTTAAGCAAAACATTATAAAAAAATAGATGCACACTTGTTTGCATATTTTCAGAGTTATTGCATGCTTGGGTGCATCTATTAAGATTGTTGCATGCTTGTGCGCATCTATTCATAATATTTGTACACTTGCGTGCATCTATTCAGAATAGTTGCATGCTTGTGTGCAACTATTCAGAATAGTAGCATTCTTATGTGCATCTATTCAGATATTGATGAGACTAATAATATGAAAATAGATAATGAAGAGAGAACTGATGCTGACAAAAATGATGAGGCTGTTAAAGAGAAAAAAGAGATGGAGGAAGACCAGGAGTTGGAGTATGAACAAGAGCAAGACAACAAGATTGATGAGGACCAGAAGGAGCAGGAAAAAAAGAAGAAAAATCAAACATTAAAAAAGCAAAAAGGTTAGAAAAAACGGTAATAATTTTTAATGATAATAATGCTCCAAATATCTAGTTTCTACCAGTTGATTGCTGATATATGTGATATTTTTCTCTACTATGGGAAAAAGAAAATGGAAACAGTGGATGTTGAAGACTATGACAACAAACCAAGATCGAAAGAAATACGTATAGAAACAAAACTGAAAACTAGAAAGTATAAAAATTTGCAGAACCTGGAGGAGCATCAAATCAATTAAATGGAAGAAATTGTTACTTTGACTGACCTCAGGTAAAATTACTGAAAAATTTAAACAATTTTTTGAAAATTTTATATTGAATTCAAATATTGTTTGATATGAAGCAAAAAATTGAAAATATCTGCATAAATGTATGAAATTAATACGAACTGATGCATTGTTGTTTTGCAAGTATTCATAAACTCTATATAAATGTATGCAGATATTCAAAATAGTTGAATATTCGTATGTAAATATTCGTTATAGTTGCAAACATGAATACAAATATTAAGAATATTTGCATACATTTATGCAAACATTTAGAATACTTGCATACTTGTATACAAATATTTTGTTTAGTTGTAAAAATATTATGCAGTTAATTTTAACAGTTGCATACATATATGCAAATATTTTGTAAACATGTTTACATATATCCAATTAATCAGGTTACTTGCATAAACTACTAGCACTATAATTCTATATATTCTTTAAGTGGATTTCTTAAATTTGCAGCAAAAGCACGTACTTAAATGGTGATGACGACATATGCATTGTTGGAGTTGCATGGGCTAATTTAATACCTGGAAGATTCATAGATGCACAGGTATCACATATTTAAATAATAACGTAGTTACAATTATTCAATTATCATTTTTAAATATCAGCATGTATTCAGCTATCAATAACAAATATAAATCTACCAATTTTAATAGATAATTGACTGGTTTGCACATGAGATGCGAAAAGACCATCCGGAAATTCTATGCATCAAAACTGTTACTTCTGTAAGTATATATTTATTTTGCACATGAATTTCCTTATACCATTATATATTTTGTTAATGAAACGAACAATTACAGGTACTTTTTATGAATGAATTAATGGGCCAAGTGAAAGGGTTGGTGGATAAACCAATAGAAGAAGGCTATGATTTTTGCTCAAAAATATTCATTCCTATTCACTGTGATAAACATTTATCATTTTTAGAATTTGTAAAAGACGGTAAAAGATGGATTCATTATGACTCCAATAAAAAACGCCGTGATGGACGTCACCAAAGACTAGCGAGGAAAATGGTATGTAGATTGTTGTCCAAAATATTAGCAATAGTTTTATGTACATAAATATTTGTTATCCAAAATATTAGCAATAGTTTTATGTACATAAATATGCATTTATTTTAATAGAGAAGTCATATAAATGCATTTGTGAAAAAATTTCAAAAGAAGGATTATCATTAGCACAATCCAATTGAATTTTCAGATTTCCCACAACAAGGTCATACGTAAGTAAATAAATTCAGAATACTTACATACTCATATGCTTTTATTAAAAATTGTTGCATGCTTATATGCAGATTTTAAAAATAGTTTCAACAATTATTTAGACTAACTGATGATGTTTTATAGTTTTCGCAGAGTCGATTGTGCAACGTTTGTTATGAATATTATGAAACAACGAATTGAGGACATAGAACCCAATAAAAAAGATGATATTTACACTCCTGAAGCTGTTTATCTACAACAAGCTATTCTTGCTTATGAAATACTCAATTGCAAACCACATAGTTAGACTCCAGTGGATAACCTGACACAGAATTTCCTTCTATCAAAAGCAAACTTGTCTGACTTAAATTGGGAAAGATGGTGTTTAATGTTTTTGTAAATATGTTGACAGATATTATGTTTTCGAATTACTAGGACATGATTATGTAGTTTCTAAAATGAATTACTGTGGAACTTAATGTTCTGAAGAAAGTTCTTTCGATTTTACATTGTATTATGAAATGTTGCTTACTTGTGTAAAGTTATTCATAATACTTGAATACTTATATGAAAATAGTATGAAATTTACTTATTTGAATTACCAAAATATTCAGAATAATTTCATACTTATATGAAATTATTATTATTAGTTGCATACGCATATGCAAATGCAAAAAATATTTCCTTTGTTTATTTATTTTGAATACTTGCATACATTTATGCATTTTTTTCCACATAATTGCTTAAGTAACTGCAAATACTTTGTAACAACCTGGAAAATCAGAACCCATTTAAAATTTTTATTTTGGTGATTTTAATGGATTTTGAATATTTAAAATGATTTATTTTAAATAATGACGACTAAAAATTTATTTCAATCGAAGTTAGAATGAATAAATTTATTTTAATTATAAAACGAGCCTGAAATGGCACAGTAGTTTGAAAATTCGATTTCAAAATTCAAATGAATGTACAAGATTCAAAATAAATCGGATTTCAGTAAAAACAGAAATATTTGAATACGTTTAATTATATCTTTCTAATGAATGTGAAAAATCCAGATTTCATAATGGGAATGAAAGTTATGGGCAGTTTAAAATTCAGAATAGTTGCTATAGAATTTAATATAATATACGGCCCATAAAAATAGCCATTTTGGCTAACGACCTCTGTTTTCGACGAGACCACTTTTGTTGGATTCAGAATATCAAATTATTACTAGATTCCAATTTTCATAATTTTTGGAATTAATTGTGAGCGTGGTGAATTTAAACGTGTTTGGTCAATTCAGTTTGTATTTAATCAACTGAAAAATGACCATTTTTCAAACAGTCTCCAAATTCGATGAAATTAGTTTTGTTAGGACCGTATCGTCAAAACATAGCTAGATTTGTTTTTCTGGAATTTTTGGAGTCAGTATGTGGCCCCGGTAACTTAAAATGTACGTTGAAATCAATTTTGAACATTATATTAATTTATATTTTAATTATGATGAAAACTGATTGTAATCCCATTGTGTTCGGAATGGGGGTATTAGCTAGGGACTACAGTCGGTATGTATGATTTGGAATTCAAAAGAAAAAGTTACTTTTTGGAATAACATTAAATTATATATATATATATAAGTCAACCCACTACTTTCCTCTCCACTCACACATCGTTCAAAATAGATTAAGAAAGAAAAGAAAAAACACACGGAAAACCGCGATACCCAGATCGACGTCGCTGGAGACTCCCTCATCCGCCGCCTCAGCCTCTAGCGCCTCCTACCTCTCTCTCTAATCCTCCTCCACCCTAGCTCCTCTCTCCTCTCCCAAATTCAAAGACCCAACACCTAAACCCCTCTGAAATCGCAAAACCCTAGCCGCTAGGACCACCAACCTGCCTTCGCCAGTCAGCCCTACGCCGCTCCAACAACCCTCCTCCAATCGAAAGAAGTGAATTTGTTAATTTTATTTTATGCTGTTGTTTTAAAAATTGGTCTTTTTATATGAGAATCTTTGTTTTAAAAATCTGATTTTTATGTGTATAATACCGTTTTAAAAATATAATTTTTATAATGAAATAGCATATAAAAATTGGATTTTTCTTTATATGAATAGCATATAAAAAATGGATTTTTCTTTATATGAATGGCGAATAAAAATTGGATTTTTCTTTATATGAATAGCGTATAAAAATTGAATTCTTCTTTATATGAATAGCATATAAAAATTGGATTTTTCTTTATATGAATAGCATATAAAAATTGGATTTTTCTTTATTTGAATAGCGTATAAAAATTGGATTTTTCTTTATATGAATAGCGTATAAAAATTAGATTTTTCTTTATGTGAATATTGTATAAAAATTGGATTTTTCTTTATATGAATAGCATATAAAAATTGGATTTTTCTTTATATGAATAGCGTATAAAAATTGGATTTTTCTTTATATGAACATCTATATAAAAATTCGATTTTTATTATTTGAATAACTATACAAAAAAAATATGATTTTTATTGTTTAAATGGTCATATAAAAATATGATTTTTATTGTTTGAATGGTCATATAAAAATATGATTTTTATTGTTTGAATGGTCATATAAAATATGATTTTTATTGTTTGAATGGTCATATAAAAATGTGATTTTTATTGTTTGAATAGTAATATAAAAATATGATTCTTAAAATATATATAGAAGTTGTTAAAAATATGATTTTTAAAATATGTATAGCATTGTTAAAAATATGATTTTTAATATAAATCGCGTGAAACAGATCTCGTTGGAAACACAGTGAAGAATACAACACGCAGAAACAAATCCAAATCCAAACCATCGTCCGCTAAAGAATGATGGAGTGGAACCAAAAGGTGAGAACTTCGTACTCTAATTTTGTTTATAGTTAAATGTATAATAGGATGCAGATGGTGCTTAGTAGCACCCGACACCTTTGATTGAAACCATGGATGTTTGTTTAGAATGATTTATTTGTTTGAATTGGGTTTGGGATGTGAATGTAATTGATTGAATTTGGTTTGTGTATGGCGCGAGCCAGTGTTAGGCGAGGGATAACGATAGACCTTATTCCGGTTCTAGTATCGTGTCGTTATGCTGCCGAAATTTTCTAAAATATGTTAGGACAATAAAAATATCATTTTTATTGTATAAATGAACTGTATAAAATATTCATGTGTTGAAATAAATATTTTATTGTTAAAAATATAAATTTTAATGAGTACGTAAATGAAAATATATATTGATTTACAAATCGGACGATTTGTTCATGTACACTCATTTGACTAATATTGATTGGGATGATATATTTTACACATCGCCCAACTGCACAAATAAAATTAGTGTGTGTTGATTGAAACCCTACACAGGTATTGGGATGATATTTGACATACACTAACCCTAATTGTTTAGTCGCATGTCAATCGATTGGTTGACAGACTGTTGTAAGCGTTAATTATTTATATTTAATGCTTATGCAGTTGTGTAGTGTACTCTGGATGATGGTTGATTGTATATCATTGTTGTTGCATACATATGATGTATGAAATCCATATAATTAACATTATATGGTAATTGGCTGTGTCTGATTCGAATTCAGAAAGATCGGATATTTTAAAAAAACAAATATTTTAAAATAAGGAATATCTTAAAATAATATTCAATAAAGGATTAAAATATGATTTTAATGTCTGTTATCCCGTAAAAATACGTGTTTAATATGTCGTATTTAACCATGTCGTTATTCGTCGAAGTCATAAGCATCAAGTCGTTCCAAGGCCATGTCGTGAGAAAAGGAAGGAACCATGCCGTCTTTATGGCGTTAAGAGGAAGCTAAAGCGATTTATAGTCATGCCGCTCTAACTTAATGACATAAGATAAGGTTGAGATTCATGTCGGCCTTAAACCATGTCGTGAGAGCCAGGTCAGGATCAGGAAATGCATCATGTCGTCCATCCTCCATAACGTTCAGCGACACAAAGAATAGGCTGCTACTGAAGATCCCGATACGAACCATGTCGTGACCTACTTATGCCGCAAGATATGAAAGCCAATCCGTTAAAATCATGTCGCAAAGGAAGAGGTTCATCCATACCACATCAGGTCGCTTGCAATCATATCGCGTCCTTCCATATCGTGCTCCATCCATAACGTCAAAGTTAAGTCGTCATGCGATATGACACCGTGACATGCCATAAGCTCAAGACGTAAAGAAACAAAAGGTCACACGACATGAATCATGCCATCCAGCCTCTAGATCGTTCAACGACATATAGGGCCAGTCGCTGTTCAAAGGCTGAAGCTAAACCATGTCGCCTCCAACTAATGTCGAATCATGCGAACGATATGAGCCATGATAAGGAAGGTCATGTAGGGTCACAAGCTTAAGGCACCAGGGGTTAACTCGACAGGCGACACGAGTCATGTCGTAAACGACATAAGATATAGCGAGAATCCGAGTCATGTCGGTGGCGACGTAAGTCATGGCGTTTTTCTGCATAATTACGGAACTGCCATCTGGTCTGAAGATCACCTACAAATACCCCTCATAATTCACTTGATAAGGGGACCGAAAATTCATTCTTACGAGGAGACTCCGTCAAATTCAAAGCTCATCTACAACTTATCTAATGGCTTCTATGAATTCAACAACATTTTTCTAACTTCATGAAGATCAAATCCAAGTCAATAATCATGAGAGCTTTCTACAATTGGATCTAAGAACCTTCAATCTCATTCAAGCTACAAGATGAATTTCTCAAACATCATCCAAAAGATCTCTAATCCTCTTTAAAGCCTAAATCGAATGCTAATTCATGATGGAATCTATGAAGATCATGAGAAAGGATCAAAGCATACAAGTGATTGAAGATTCGTTACAAAGCTAAATTTCTTCCCCTTCGCCAAATTTAAGAGAAGTTAAGTCACAAATAGAGTTAGGAGAGAGGAATGCTTGTAATGAGGGAAAATCCATATGTTGTAAGCTTGAATATTATAATGAGAATTGATTGAAAGTGGATGTAGATTCATCTAGAATCGAACCACTATAAAAATTCCTTTGTGTTCTTACTTGCTTTTATCCGTTTATTTTAGCAATTACGTGGTCCCAAATTCTTACCGAATCGGTGAAGTGTAACTTTTACACCCTTGGTGTTTGATCCCAAATTTGGAGCAAACATTTGGCACCCACCGTGGGGCCGCGTTCACACTTCTCTCAATCTTAAGAGCCTTGCCATTGAAGTTCTAAGCGTACTTCTACCGTAGATTTCATAAGTCCTCGATCCATACTAATCGACCAACTCTCTTTCAAATTCAAAAGGTCTCTGCCAAAATTCTAAGAGTTGCACGAAGTTATGCCTCTGCCAAAAAAGTACGACAATAAGTCTGCCGGATGTTCGGGAAGTGTCGATCATAAAGCTATCAGCAACCCATGAGCTAATCTTTCAAATGTGGATCGATCCTTGGGATGTGGAGTTGGCATAACTCAAGATCAACTGTGTACGGTTGTGGGCGACTTGAATCAACAAATGGCGATTTCACACAAAGCCTTAATGGATAAGCTTGATGTGCTTCTGGCCACTCAAACAAATCTCATATCTTTAAAAATTGACTTGCAAAAATTTGGTAAAGCTATAAAAAATGTCTCCGTCATTCCACAAACTAATAACCCGACTGTCGCTAAAACTGTGGAAGCTAGAATAACCCTTAGCAAGTTCAAAGCCGTTGACACCGATTCCAATAAGAAAGATGAAAATTTGGTGGATAAGATGGAAACTCTTCTTGTTGCTCGAGCTAATCCAGCACCTCGCAAAATTGAAACCAACTTAAAAGGAAATGAACACTCGTTGGTGTTAGATCATAATCACAATCACGAGGTAAATGAAGTTGATGTTCAGTCGAATATTAGAAATGAAACCAACATTGAATTTTTCAAAACAAATCTCGAAGTGTTCAAACAAGTCCCGTCAAAGAAAAGATACGAGTACGGTTCCCAGAAGGTTGAAAATCCTAATGAAGGGGCATTTCTTCAAACCAGGAGTACAGGCCCTCATCTTGTTAGCCGTCATTGTCTGCCCGAACGAATGTTAAAGAAAAGGGCCGATGTCTTCCCCATGGAACAATGCAAAGACAAGTAGCCTATCTCAGGAAATAACATTAAGCATGTAGGAACCTTTAACAATGCTATTATGGATACTACCATCGATTCTGAGACGACCCGATTTCCCGTTCTCACGGAAACAAGGTTATCTTTGGAATATAACACAGAAACATAAAATAGCAGAACAGAAATAAATAAATATACCAGAATGAACAACAAAATATACTGGATACAAGTAATCATCAGAGTTACACAGTATACAGGATCTTACTTAGTACAAATACAGTTCAGCTATACATAAATGTCTACAGCGGAAATAAACAAAATATGTACAATAGGAGCTGAACAGCATAAAAAGAATGAATGATAGAATCCATCTTCAGCTCCAGCTATCCAGAAAAAGAACCAGCTAAACCTGAATACAAGGCTGCCCGTGTAGAAAAAGGGGCACCCGAGTTTGAAGGTGAAACAAACTACGAGTCAGTCATGGGACTGGTATGAGAAATCTACTCAACACATATATAATATGGCTAATCACAGGACCACGCCACTTTCGTGGAACGGGTTTACTCCATTGGATTGCCAGTGCTTTAAAACAAATCTTTCTTTTAAACATCGCTATGCTTTTTATAAAAATGAAGCCGTTATAAGACTCAGTTCCCATCACACAATGCAACGCAAACCGGAGGATAGAGTTTTACCTTATAATGGCCAAAATATGATTGATACGAATAAAACAAAGGCAATTGATATTATTGCTAGTGTCTATATGTTTTGAAAACACTTTCAAATCATAACTATCAATCATAGACGGCATGGGTACCATATATCATGTCGCCATATATATACAATCAAAACCGCACGATGTCGTATTTGGAAATTGGATTTCCGTCATGAACCAAGGCAAAAGATAGTCCTTACCTAATTCGAGACTGCCTAGCCCGAGCCTCAGGAACAGCCGCAACTGCCCCTTGGATCGTCAGGGCCGGTCCACCGATGTGGATTATTATGCCTGAACAATACGTTTCCCCGCCCTTTGGGGCGTAAACGAGCCAACGAATGACTCCATCGGACCCGGATCGTCCGATCAAACCGAGGCGCCTCGCAACAGCAACAACCACATAGGTGAAAAGTATATAAATGTCAGGGCTGGTAGGTCACTGACACCACCCTAGCTAGGAAGAAACGCATGCCCTCCCTGAGGTCCTTCTCCCGTTTTAGGTTCATACCGGGGTGTGAGGCTCGCGAATTTACGTTATACACAAAGCTACGCCACACAGGCGGTGCTTTGATCATCACCACAAGACTTTGCTTTTCAACAGAAGCCCTGATCACTGCATCTTAGCATGCCACACAGAATAAATCCTATGTCAGACACACAGTCCATTTACAAGTCCGTTCTGGGTCTGAACGAAACCGGAGGCACTAAATACCTCGCAAACCCTTCGATCAACACGTACGTCTGAACGATCACCACTCATTATCCATATTTCGGGATGCCTCCCAATCAGGACCTCGGTTACCATCCAAACGAGGTGAAGATCTCCGGTCTTCGACCATCGTCTTCATCTTCGATTTTCAATCGTCGATCAATTATTTGAAATGAGAATTAACTCGGCCTTTTCAAATAATTCACGAATATTTAGAATTTCAAATCGATTTATTTCAATGGTTAAATTATTCGACAACACCTATTGTGTTCTTTAATGTAATTTTCACACCAAACACATTCAACCATCAAAAGCCACATAAATCAAGCAAATTCAGTTTATTTCCATTCCATATCGCTTATGATATTTTATAACTATTTATCGCTATTTTTATTTATTTTAAAATAGCCATTTTATTCAAAACGACGCTTCGGGCCATAAGGCGGCCGTGGCGCTGTTTTTCTTCAGATTTGATTTACACATATCTGAAAATCTAACCGTTGGATCTTCACAAAATTCACATCATTAGAAAGGTCTTTTCAAAACGAATCCAACGGTTCCAGTTTCGGGAAAATCCGACGGTCGGATCTCCCGGTACAATCGTTTGAATTTTCGATTTCAAAATACGAACTGCAGCGTCGTTATTCGATTAAATATATAATTATATTTATATATATATATAAATATAATCGCTTCTGGCGCTGTTTTTCTTCAGATTTGAATTAAACATTCCAGACAATCCAACCGTTGGATTTTTACAAGGTTGGTGCCGTTGGAAAGATTATTCCAAGGCGAACCCGACGGTTGAGATTTCGGGAAAATCCAATGGTCGGATTTCCCGTACTAGTCGTTTGAAATCACGGTTTCAAAATACGAACTGCACGGCTTCGTTTCGTTTTAATTTTATTTATATTTATATATTTATATAAATATAGTTCATTCAACAATTTCAATATCGTTTTCACTTCAAAAAATTTTCTAACACCTTAAATTTTGGAAAAATTTCGCCATAACCTCCCCTGCACCGGGAGCGTCGGGAAATCGCAAATAGCGTCCCGGTCCTTCTAATCTCAAAAAGAAAAAGAAAAAGCCAAGCGGCTAGCCAACAGGCTCAAAATCATCACCCAAACAAATCAGTAAATATGTACCTATTTGTCGGGCACAAATTTTATTCCTCTTCTCTAGCCCCTTTGCTATAACCTGTTCAATGAATATGCATGTACATATATATACAGTCCATATCGTTTTTCATTTTCTATTCAACTTCATATTTGATTTCTATTTGGTTTAAAAACACCATTCATTCTAATGTTACATAAATAGGTGCAAATCATTTCATTAGCTAATTAATGAATATTTCAACTCATATATGTTTATTTTGAACAAGTGGCTATTTTTAACACTTCACATTTCAACGATTTATGCATACAATAAAAATGTGATTTTTATTGTAAAACGATTCATTTCAAAACACTATTTTTCTATATAGTTCATATAGTCGATAAAAGGTGATTTTTATTATCAAACAATTTATTTCAAAATATGAATACCATTCAACACATGAATTTCTAAACAACGAATGAATATCAATTCAACACATGAATGTTTTCAATAGTTTTTATATATAGATAAAAATGTGATTTTTGTTATCGAACAATTTATTTCAAAATATGAATACCATTCAACACATGAATTTCTAAACAACGAATGAATATCAATTCAACACATGAATGTTTTCAATAGTTTCTATATATAGATAAAAATGTGATTTTTATTATCGAACAATTTATTTCAAAATATGAATACCATTCAACACATGAATTTCTAAACAACGAATGAATATCAATTCAACACATGAATGTTTTCAATAGTTTCTATATATAGATAAAAATGTGATTTTTATTATCGAACAATTTATTTCAAAATATGAATACCATTCAACACATGAATTTCTAAACAACGAATGAATATCAATTCAACACATGAATGTTTTCAATAGTTTCTATATATAGATAAAAATGTGATTTTCACATTTTAAAACGCGAATACCATTCAACACATGAATTGCTAAACAACGAATGAATATCAATTCAACACATGAATGTTTTCTATTCAATGAATAAATATAGTTTAAGAATATGAAAATAATTCAAACACACAAATATTATTCAAAATTTCGGCAGCATAACGGCAGGTTAGTTAAACCGGGACCGTCCCTAGTATGGCTCCTCGCTCTACCTTAAAACCTCGCGGTTTTTGACAATGGGGATCATGCATCTAGTTCGCACGCAGGCGGCATGTATATATTTATTTCATTTCCACAAACTAATCCTATGTGGTTTCAACCAAATATTTCACAACCACAAATGGGTATTTTTCAACCACCATCAACCAATATCAATCACAAACAATCCCAAACAATCATTCGCTATCAATCAAATTTTCACAACAATTTCAACCAATAAATATCGTCCATGGTTTGTGGACGAGGGGCGTATATATATATATATATATATATATATATATATATATATATAGCAATTCACTTTTACTTCACACATATATATATAAATTTTAAATCAGAAATCTCACCAATAGCTATCCAACTGCACGACACTTCCTTTATAGAAATCTTCGCCTTTTGTCGCTTTCGCCCGTATTCTCTACATATGTAAAAATAGAATTTTTACTATGCTATTCAATATATAAAAATCGAATTTTGACTTCGCTATTCAATATATAAAAATATGATTTTTACTTTTGACTTTCGATATATAAAAATATGATTTTTCCTTTTTAAAGTTCAAATCCTTTTTCGAAAAATCAGTTTTAACCTTTCTTTCAAAACAGTTTTAATCTTTTAAAGAAAATCAGTTTAAAATACTTTTATAAAAATCTGTTTTTACTTTCTTAAAAAAAAACAGTTTTATGCTTTTAAAAATTTCAGTTTTAAACTACTTTTAAAAATTCAGTTTTAACTTTAAAAAAATTCAGTTTTTATCTTTTAAAAATCTCAGTTTTAAACTTTTTTAAAAATTTCAGTTTTAACTTTAAAAAATCTCAGTTTTTATCTTTTAAAAATCTCAGTTTTAAACTTTTTAAAAATTCAGTTTTAAACTTTTTTTAAAAATTCAGTTTTGAACTACTTTTAAAAATTCAGTTTTAACTTTAAAAAAATTCAGTTTTTATCTTTTAAAAATCTCAGTTTTAAACTTTTAAAAATTTCAGTTTTAACTTTAAAAAATCTCAGTTTTTATCTTTTAAAAATCTCAGTTTTAAACTTTCAGTTTTTAAACCTAAAAAAAAAAAAACTGGTTTTAATCCTTTTAAAAATCAATTCAGTTTTAAACCTAATTTAATTTTCAGTTTTAAATCACGTTTATATAAAATAAAAATAAAATAATAAAAATAAAAGGAAATACTTACAGGGGGGGAGAACTTCGCAGTTCGTCGGAGGCTCTCGAAGGTGGCGCTCGGGGTTTCGAACGGTGGTGGCTGCGTGGAGGTGCTTCGAGGGGGGGGTGGCGCGACGTCTTCGCGAGCTTCGGGGGGGGGGGGGGGGGGGGGCGCCGAGGCTTCAGGGAGGTGCGGGATCTTCGTCGACGACTTCGAGACGAGGCGGCGGCGTGGGGCAGGCGGCGACGATGATTCGATTAGGTTTTGTTTTTTTTTTCTTCTTTACTGAGCGATTGAATTTTAAAAAGGGGGGGGGGGGCAGAAAGGATATAAAGGAGGGAAGGGGGAATTAAAATATATTTTTTTATTTTTATTTTTTTTATTATTTAATTATGCAAAAAGTTGACTTTTACCCACGACCTCGAAACGAGGCCCACCGCCTGTCGCCCATAGCGTTTCACCCCCATTCCGAACACAATGGGATATGTATCGCAAGCTGATTTGATCGTTACAATCAGTTTCCTTTTGAATTTTCATTTAAATCACTATATTGAATTTTAAACGCACATTTCAAATTACCGGGGTCACATACTAACTAGAAAAATTCCAGAAAAATATTTTCTAGCTTCGTATTGACAATACGGTCTTAACAAAACTAGTTTCGTCGAATTCTGAGACCGTTTGAAAAATGGCCAATTTCCAGTCGATTAAAATCAACGGAAACTGGTCAAACGCGTTTTCTTTTGCCACGCTCACATATTGATTCGAAAAATTATGAAATTTTAAACCTAGCAATAACTTGACACTGCGGACCCAACAAAAGTGGTTTCGTCGAAATCCGAGGTCATCTGCAAAATGTCCATTTTTAAGGGCCTGAATTCCATAGCGACTATTCAGAATTTTCAACTGGACATATCTTTTGATTCCCGCTATCAAATTTCGATTGGTCGGATTCGTTAGAAAGATATTCACTAACAGATTTAAATATTTTTGGTTTCACTAAAATCTGGATTGTTTTGCACCCGGTATATTCAATTGAAGTTTGAAATCGAATTATCGAACTACCGCACTATTTTCAATTCTATATATAATTATAATTAATTATATTCGTTTTCAAATGTCGATTCAACTCAGTTTTCATCTCCATTATTTAAAATATTTATTTTAAATATTTAAAATCCATTATTTTAGCCAATTTAAAAATTTTAAATTGGTTCAGATTTTCTGGGTCGTTACAATCTCCCCCACTTAAAACTTTTCGTCCCCGAAAAGGAACAAAGTCGAAAGTGGTTTGATAATTCTACGATCACACAATACAACAACCAATTCAATTGTTTTTAACCTTGCTCTTTGATTTAGATCCCTCCTTCTTTTGCAATTTCAAGGACTTACATTTCCGGGACAAATGACCTTTTCGATTGCAGTTTAAGCACATAACGGTCATTGCTGATTCTTTCTCAGGTCTGGCCCTTTTCCGACTTACTTTGGGCTTCTTACTGACCTCAGACACTGTACTTGCCTCAGGATGATCAGTTTCTGACTCTGTTTTGTCACTAGAATAGACTTCTTCTTCGTCGCGCAACATTCCTTTCTTATGGAGGTCTTCATACTGATAAGCCATATATATCATTTCAGAAAAAGGAAGCTTCACATGCCCCAATACTTTATTCTGGTATTTCCTTTGAAGTCCGTGAATAAATCTCAGATTTTTCCTCTTCGGATTTTCAATTAGATGAGGGGCAAAGTGAGAAAGTTCATTGAATTTCTTATGATATTCGGGAATGGTCATATCACCTTGTATTAGATAAGAAAATTCATCACATAATCTCTCGGTTACTTCGGGAGGAGTAAATCTTTCTAAGAAAATCACTTTGAATCTGTCCCAGGTGATATCACCTTCTGGATTATTTCTGATGATTGATTCCCACCAGATTAAAGCTTCCTCTTTGAGCGCCCAAGATGCTACTAACCGTTTCTGGTCATCTCTTAGCTGGATATGCTCAAAGATTCTTTCGACAGAACTCAACCAAGCTTGAGTTTGAATAATAGATTCATTGCCCGAGAATTGCGCTCCGTTCAGATTTCGATATTTCTTTAATAGAGCCTCTAGATCGGGTTCTGTATTCCTTCTGTTTCTGGCACTCATTTTTCTAGTACTTCTGCAATTAGCAGATCAAGTGTCAGGTCACAGAAAAGGTATTTTAAAACATAGAAACATATACTTCAAATGTAAATGTGTCTATCGAGGTGTATTCATTCTGCTTTACTCATACTAGGATATTACTAATCCTATCTGTATAGAGTTACCCGTCCTAGAACACTACTGGTTCTATTTCTGACGAGTTCGTTCAAATGTTATATTCCAGAACTAAGCTTAACCAAAGCTCTGATACCACGTTGAGACGACCCGATTTCCCGTTCTCACGGAAACAAGGTTATCTTTGGAATATAACACAGAAACATAAAATAGCAGAACAGAAATAAATAAATATACCAGAATGAACAACAAAATATACTGGATACAAGTAATCATCAGAGTTACACAGTATACAGGATCTTACTTAGTACAAATACAGTTCAGCTATACATAAATGTCTACAGCGGAAATAAACAAAATATGTACAATAGGAGCTGAACAGCATAAAAAGAATAAATGATAGAATCCATCTTCAGCTCCAGCTATCCAGAAAAAGAACCAGCTAAACCTGAATACAAGGCTGCCCGTGTAGAAAAAGGGGCACCCGAGTTTGAAGGTGAAACAAACTACGAGTCAGTCATGGGACTGGTATGAGAAATCTACTCAACACATATATAATATGGCTAATCACAGGACCACGCCACTTTCGTGGAACGGGTTTACTCCATTGGATTGCCAGTGCTTTAAAACAAATCTTTCTTTTAAACATCGCTATGCTTTTTATAAAAATGAAGCCGTTATAAGACTCAGTTCCCATCACACAATGCAACGCAAACCGGAGGATAGAGTTTTACCTTATAATGGCCAAAATATGATTGATACGAATAAAACAAAGGCAATTGATATTATTGCTAGTGTCTATATGTTTTGAAAACACTTTCAAATCATAACTATCAATCATAGACGGCATGGGTACCATATATCATGTCGCCATATATATACAATCAAAACCGCACGATGTCGTATTTGGAAATTGGATTTCCGTCATGAACCAAGGCAAAAGATAGTCCTTACCTAATTCGAGACTGCCTAGCCCGAGCCTCAGGAACAGCCGCAACTGCCCCTTGGATCGTCAGGGCCGGTCCACCGATGTGGATTATTATGCCTGAACAATACGTTTCCCCGCCCTTTGGGGCGTAAACGAGCCAACGAATGACTCCATCGGACCCGGATCGTCCGATCAAACCGAGGCGCCTCGCAACAGCAACAACCACATAGGTGAAAAGTATATAAATGTCAGGGCTGGTAGGTCACTGACACCACCCTAGCTAGGAAGAAACGCATGCCCTCCCTGAGGTCCTTCTCCCGTTTTAGGTTCATACCGGGGTGTGAGGCTCGCGAATTTACGTTATACACAAAGCTACGCCACACAGGCGGTGCTTTGATCATCACCACAAGACTTTGCTTTTCAACAGAAGCCCTGATCACTGCATCTTAGCATGCCACACAGAATAAATCCTATGTCAGACACACAGTCCATTTACAAGTCTGTTCTGGGTCTGAACGAAACCGGAGGCACTAAATACCTCGCAAACCCTTCGATCAACACGTACGTCTGAACGATCACCACTCATTATCCATATTTCGGGATGCCTCCCAATCAGGACCTCGGTTACCATCCAAACGAGGTGAAGATCTCCGGTCTTCGACCATCGTCTTCATCTTCGATTTTCAATCGTCGATCAATTATTTGAAATGAGAATTAACTCGGCCTTTTCAAATAATTCACGAATATTTAGAATTTCAAATCGATTTATTTCAATGGTTAAATTATTCGACAACACCTATTGTGTTCTTTAATGTAATTTTCACACCAAACACATTCAACCATCAAAAGCCACATAAATCAAGCAAATTCAGTTTATTTCCATTCCATATCGCTTATGATATTTTATAACTATTTATCGCTATTTTTATTTATTTTAAAATAGCCATTTTATTCAAAACGACGCTTCGGGCCATAAGGCGGCCGTGGCGCTGTTTTTCTTCAGATTTGATTTACACATATCTGAAAATCTAACCGTTGGATCTTCACAAAATTCACATCATTAGAAAGGTCTTTTCAAAACGAATCCAACGGTTCCAGTTTCGGGAAAATCCGACGGTCGGATCTCCCGGTACAATCGTTTGAATTTTCGATTTCAAAATACGAACTGCAGCGTCGTTATTCGATTAAATATATAATTATATTTATATATATATAAATATAATCGCTTCTGGCGCTGTTTTTCTTCAGATTTGAATTAAACATTCCAGACAATCCAACCGTTGGATTTTTACAAGGTTGGTGCCGTTGGAAAGATTATTCCAAGGCGAACCCGACGGTTGAGATTTCGGGAAAATCCAATGGTCGGATTTCCCGTACTAGTCGTTTGAAATCACGGTTTCAAAATACGAACTGCACGGCTTCGTTTCGTTTTAATTTTATTTATATTTATATATTTATATAAATATAGTTCATTCAACAATTTCAATATCGTTTTCACTTCAAAAATTTTTCTAACACCTTAAATTTTGGAAAAATTTCGCCATAACCTCCCCTGCACCGGGAGCGTCGGGAAATCGCAAATAGCGTCCCGGTCCTTCTAATCTCAAAAAGAAAAAGAAAAAGCCAAGCGGCTAGCCAACAGGCTCAAAATCATCACCCAAACAAATCAGTAAATGTGTACCTATTTGTCGGGCACAAATTTTATTCCTCTTCTCTAGCCCCTTTGCTATAACCTGTTCAATGAATATGCATGTACATATATATACAGTCCATATCGTTTTTCATTTTCTATTCAACTTCATATTTGATTTCTATTTGGTTTAAAAACACCATTCATTCTAATGTTACATAAATAGGTGCAAATCATTTCATTAGCTAATTAATGAATATTTCAACTCATATATGTTTATTTTGAACAAGTGGCTATTTTTAACACTTCACATTTCAACGATTTATGCATACAATAAAAATGTGATTTTTATTGTAAAACGATTCATTTCAAAACACTATTTTTCTATATAGTTCATATAGTCGATAAAAGGTGATTTTTATTATCAAACAATTTATTTCAAAATATGAATACCATTCAACACATGAATTTCTAAACAACGAATGAATATCAATTCAACACATGAATGTTTTCAATAGTTTTTATATATAGATAAAAATGTGATTTTTGTTATCGAACAATTTATTTCAAAATATGAATACCATTCAACACATGAATTTCTAAACAACGAATGAATATCAATTCAACACATGAATGTTTTCAATAGTTTCTATATATAGATAAAAATGTGATTTTTATTATCGAACAATTTATTTCAAAATATGAATACCATTCAACACATGAATTTCTAAACAACGAATGAATATCAATTCAACACATGAATGTTTTCAATAGTTTCTATATATAGATAAAAATGTGATTTTTATTATCGAACAATTTATTTCAAAATATGAATACCATTCAACACATGAATTTCTAAACAACGAATGAATATCAATTCAACACATGAATGTTTTCAATAGTTTCTATATATAGATAAAAATGTGATTTTCACATTTTAAAACGCGAATACCATTCAACACATGAATTGCTAAACAACGAATGAATATCAATTCAACACATGAATGTTTTCTATTCAATGAATAAATATAGTTTAAGCATATGAAAATAATTCAAACACACAAATATTATTCAAAATTTCGGCAGCATAACGGCAGGGTAGTTAAACCGGGACCGTCCCTAGTATGGCTCCTCGCTCTACCTTAAAACCTCGCGGTTTTTGACAATGGGGATCATGCATCTAGTTCGCACGCAGGCGGCATGTATATATTTATTTCATTTCCACAAACTAATCCTATGTGGTTTCAACCAAATATTTCACAACCACAAATGGGTATTTTTCAACCACCATCAACCAATATCAATCACAAACAATCCCAAACAATCATTCGCTATCAATCAAATTTTCACAACAATTTCAACCAATAAATATCGTCCATGGTTTGTGGACGAGGGGCGTATATATATATATATATATATATATATATAGCAATTCACTTTTACTTCACACATATATATATAAATTTTAAATCAGAAATCTCACCAATAGCTATCCAACTGCACGACACTTCCTTTATAGAAATCTTCGCCTTTTGTCGCTTTCGCCCGTATTCTCTACATATGTAAAAATAGAATTTTTACTATGCTATTCAATATATAAAAATCGAATTTTGACTTCGCTATTCAATATAAAAAAATATGATTTTTACTTTTGACTTTCGATATATAAAAATATGATTTTTCCTTTTTAAAGTTCAAATCCTTTTTCGAAAAATCAGTTTTAACCTTTCTTTCAAAACAGTTTTAATCTTTTAAAGAAAATCAGTTTAAAATACTTTTATAAAAATCTGTTTTTACTTTCTTAAAAAAAACAGTTTTATGCTTTTAAAAATTTCAGTTTTAAACTACTTTTAAAAATTCAGTTTTAACTTTAAAAAAATTCAGTTTTTATCTTTTAAAAATCTCAGTTTTAAACTTTTTTTAAAATTTCAGTTTTAACTTTAAAAAATCTCAGTTTTTATCTTTTAAAAAGCTCAGTTTTAAACTTTTTAAAAATTCAGTTTTAAACTTTTTTTAAAAATTCAGTTTTGAACTACTTTTAAAAATTCAGTTTTAACTTTAAAAAAATTCAGTTTTTATCTTTTAAAAATCTCAGTTTTAAACTTTTAAAAATTTCAGTTTTAACTTTAAAAAATCTCAGTTTTTATCTTTTAAAAATCTCAGTTTTAAACTTTCAGTTTTTAAACCTAAAAAAAAAAAAACTGGTTTTAATCCTTTTAAAAATCAATTCAGTTTTAAACCTAATTTAATTTTCAGTTTTAAATCACGTTTATATAAAATAAAAATAAAATAATAAAAATAAAAGGAAATACTTACAGGGGGGGAGAACTTCGCAGTTCGTCGGAGGCTCTCGAAGGTGGCGCTCGGGGTTTCGAACGGTGGTGGCTGCGTGGAGGTGCTTCGAGGGGGGGTGGCGCGACGTCTTCGCGAGCTTCGGGGGGGGGGGGGGGGGGCGCCGAGGCTTCAGGGAGGTGCGGGATCTTCGTCGACGACTTCGAGACGAGGCGGCGGCGTGGGGCAGGCGGCGACGATGATTCGATTAGGTTTTGTTTTTTTTTTCTTCTTTACTGAGCGATTGAATTTTAAAAAGGGGGGGGGGGCCAGAAAGGATATAAAGGAGGGAAGGGGGAATTAAAATATATTTTTTTATTTTTATTTTTTTTATTATTTAATTATGCAAAAAGTTGACTTTTACCCACGACCTCGAAACGAGGCCCACCGCCTGTCGCCCATAGCGTTTCACCCCCATTCCGAACACAATGGGATATGTATCGCAAGCTGATTTGATCGTTACAATCAGTTTCCTTTTGAATTTTCATTTAAATCACTATATTGAATTTTAAACGCACATTTCAAATTACCGGGGTCACATACTAACTAGAAAAATTCCAGAAAAATATTTTCTAGCTTCGTATTGACAATACGGTCTTA
This sequence comes from Allium sativum, assembly GCA_030737875.1. NCBI lineage: Eukaryota > Viridiplantae > Streptophyta > Magnoliopsida > Asparagales > Amaryllidaceae > Allium > Allium sativum. Next base: position 635,296,034 of record CM060918.1, read on the forward strand.
ACAAAACTAGTTTCGTCGAATTCTGAGACCGTTTGAAAAATGGCCAATTTCCAGTCGATTAAAATCAACGGAAACTGGTCAAACGCGTTTTCTTTTGCCACGCTCACATATTGATTCGAAAAATTATGAAATTTTAAACCTAGCAATAACTTGACACTGCGGACCCAACAAAAGTGGTTTCGTCGAAATCCGAGGTCATCTGCAAAATGTCCATTTTTAAGGGCCTGAATTCCATAGCGACTATTCAGAATTTTCAACTGGACATATCTTTTGATTCCCGCTATCAAATTTCGATTGGTCGGATTCGTTAGAAAGATATTCACTAACAGATTTAAATATTTTTGGTTTCACTAAAATCTGGATTGTTTTGCACCCGGTATATTCAATTGAAGTTTGAAATCGAATTATCGAACTACCGCACTATTTTCAATTCTATATATAATTATAATTAATTATATTCGTTTTCAAATGTCGATTCAACTCAGTTTTCATCTCCATTATTTAAAATATTTATTTTAAATATTTAAAATCCATTATTTTAGCCAATTTAAAAATTTTAAATTGGTTCAGATTTTCTGGGTCGTTACAGATTCCCAAGCCAACAATCTAACCACGAATAAAACTCCAAGGGATTATGTAACTCAAAAAGAATTTGTTGCCGCTATGACCAGTTTGCACCAGAAAATAGATGCTTCAAATGAGATGTTGCTGAATCAAATAAGGGCTCTCGAAACCGTTCAAGCCAGCCTCACAAACCATGTAAAACAGCTTGGTATGGAAAGGAGCATGTACCTTACTGTTTCAGATTTTCGTATAGAGAATTGTGGTCATCATGATAATAAGGAAAGCAAGTCTAAGCAACCTTCCTCCCCTACCTATCCAATAAGCCCCAAGAAGGATGTCGGAGGGCGAAAAAGAACATATGGAGACAAAGGGGAGCGAACAAGAGATTTCACTTTTTCAAGTCTAAAGAATTAACTCCATTAAACGATACCTCGGAGAACATCTTCTTTACCACTAAAGGCGCAGGGTTCTTTCCAGAGCCACCACCAATATTAGAGATCTCAAACAAAGCAGCGATGTATGGAAGTTTCTGCCATTATCACAACCAACCTGGTCATAATACTAATGATTGCAGACATCTGAAAAGCTCAATCGAGATGTTGGTTAGGGAGAGCAAGCTGCAGAAATATATCAGGAAGTCGCATAAGACAAATCCTCTTTCAACTCCACAAAAGCGAAGCATATCCGTCAAACGATCAAGCCCAGGTGAAAAGGCTCCAACGAGTAACCGTGCAGAGTCAACGTTCAATATTACGGCAAATAGTTCTCGTTCAGGCAATAAAAGTTGGAGGAAGATGCAAAGCTATGCAAGTTCTCAAGGGTATAACCCGACGGAGGCAATGATCCCAATGGAATTACAAGCTCTTGTTCATCCAATGATCGCCCGACACTTCCATACTGAAACTCAGTAAAAGCCGGTGTTGAAATATTTGAGTCTAACCGGCAAAGGTCATATGTTATCAGCCAAGAGCATCTGAATGGCATCAACAAACTGTCGACCTTTGATGAAGTTTCAATACTGGGGATTCAGAATAACGACCACCTGTGACAACATTTCACATAAAAACACTACTTAGTTCTTATGAAAAATTATTATGCTTCCCTTTACAAATATTAACCTCCTATGGTAAAAAGGGGAATTGTACCTAAGCAATTACTATGCCGACTTTCATATAATAAGAAGCCTGCATTTGTTGTACTTCGATTATTCCATTATATCGAATGTCACTAAAATCGATTTAATACTACAGGACACTTACTGGCTCGCGATCTGATAAATTCTGGTGACCCTTGCTAACATATCTCATTTGGACAGTCCAAGTGTTGAGTACCGAAAGCATCATATGGAGTAAACCCGGTGATATGAAGTGCCAATTTGCAAATCAAATGAAAAATTTATCCAGAGTCAGACGATGAAAAGAATAGCAAAAGGACACTGTGTCATAAAGTGGCATATGCCATTAAAGAGGTACTACTTAAAGTAGGAAGTTGGAAACGTCAAATATCCAACTCCAAGTCACTTGCCAAGATAAACACCATGCAGTTCAAGGAATGTTGACTTCCTTTTGGTTCAACAAGTCTGAGTGGTATTTATAACACGCCTCGACAATGATATTCCAAGCGTCAAATGCAACGAGCACCATTCCGCATGTAAAGCGAAGATGTAATGCATTATCCGGAAAATTGAAAAACGGAAGTCAAGCAGTGAATTTAACAAGTTCGCCAAAGCCGAATTTTCTCAGTCTGATTGCGAAAAAAGACGCTTGACGAGCGCTTATTCTATAGAAAATCGACGATATTTCACGACCCCTAAAAACGCCAGTCCAAGTGACGAATATACCTAAGTATAGAGATAAAAAGCACTACCTTAAAAAGTAAAAGGAAGGGGTTGCGAAGGGTCGAACAGTGAGCAAATGTCATAGTAAATGAACTAAAGGGTTATAAGTTTCACTCAAAGGACATTTCTCCGAGGAAAAAGACCATGGCCAGCATACTACATTAACAAAAAGCTTACCGGGGCAAAACTGAACTACCCTAAGTTGGAGAAGTTAGCATATTGTTTGCTCATTGCCTCAAAGAAGAAAAGGCCATACTACCAAGCCCATTCTATCAAAGTTCTTACCGATGAGCCGCTAAAGCAAGTTCTGTTCCGCTCATAAGCTTCGGAAGGATAATTAAAGTAGGATATTGAGCTTAGCCAATATTACATCACTTACCATCCTCGAAGAATTATAAATGGATAGGCTTTAACCGGTTTCATCACTGAAGTTCACTGACAAGGGAGAAAAGAAGAAGGAAGCAGTTGAAGCAACCGTCTTCTAAAAAGAACGTTAACACATCCGTATCCTAGCAGAACCTGGTGACCATTGGAGCACATCCTGAGTGGGATAGCTCAAGTGCTCACTACTCAGTACTTGAAACATTATTCACGTCAAACACGAAGGTGTGGAGCACAGCCTGGAAAATAAGGGGAATCAGGAAATGAATAGCCAAATGATGTAACGTTCAGGTTAAAAACAAGTTGTAAGTTTCATCGAAGGGGCGCCTTCTTAATTGCAAGGTCCCTGGCCCTAGTTCTAACAAATTGTGGCAGAACCCGATAAATGAACTAGCGTCTGCCCCGTGAAACAATGCAACCCTAAACCAAAGACCTCCCCGAGGGGCACCCGGTTCAGCGCCGACGCCATCAAGATATGGCCGGATAGCGATACAAACACCGGGCTTTTGAACCCAAGACCACCCCGTTGGGCATCCGGTTCGTCGCCGATGCCATTAAGATATGGCTGGATAACGATACAAATACCGGGCTTTTGAATCCAAGACCTCCCCGAGAGGCACTCGGTTCATCGTCGATGCCATTTATACATGGCTGGATAGCAATATAAACACAGGGTTTTCAATTACCTCTTTGGAGGCATCCGCTCAGATGCTGGATCTTCCAAATCCAGCTATGGATTCTGGGTCCTTCAAACCCAGTTACTGACGGACCCAAAGACCTCTTCCGAGGCATCCGACAAGTTCAACAAGCGTCTGAATTATTTAGATCCAATGAACAACGGATCAAAGATCCTTTCAAGGGCATCCGGTTATAAGCGAATCTTCCAAATTCAGTTAGTAACAGAACCAAAAACTTCCCTCAAAGTTATCTAATAAAAACCACAAGTAACTGGCCCACTCAGTTACTAGGGACAACAAATTCCTTTATCTAACTGTAAAAACCATGCCTAATTTTCAAGATATTAAAACCAATTGTGGTATGGGGGCATCACCATCGCACTAATGAAATCTAATTACGCTCTCTAAAACATAGTATAGTCTAGTCATAATCTCATAAAAACCCGGCATTAGGTCACTCCAACCAACAAAACTGGATTTTCTGGAATAACTAAGATGAAATTAAAAAATCCTAATAAAACAATTATCCACATGAAAGGGTTGTGAGCATTGTCTTAGTCAAGATCAGGAAAATCCAATAAAGTTGGCCTATCATAACAAATAATTTGTAGTGCAGAATTTGTACTGCAAATATAAAACAAGCATGAAATGCAAAAAATATAAAAGCACGACGAAACCAAAAGCAAAATTTAAGGCATGAAAAGCTGGACACAATTTCCTGATAACAAAGCAGAATTATACCATAAAGCCACAGGTTAAAGTGCAAAATGACAGACAACAAAGTGCATAAAGATGACAAGTACAAGAGTAATAAGCGGGGACCGGCGCCCTCATATACAATTGGCCTGAATATAGCACACGAATGGAAGTAATTAACAACCAAGTTGAGCAACTACTAAGCATGATCATTTCTTCTTGTCACTTGATCTCAAAGCTAGCTTGTCAAGTAAAGGCGAGGGTTCTCTTCCACGTTACTATGATTCTCTTGGGAAGAAAAAACGGTAGCCTCCATCTCCTTTTTCTTCTTCTTCTTCTTCTTAGACAATGAGGACTTGGCAGACTTCTTTCCTTTCTCCTTGGTAGTAACCCGGGGACTCTCATCTGCAAGGTCGTCACTAAGGCTGTAGTCAACAACATCCAAATCTGAGAAGGCACGAATCTTTGCATCCCGTGACCTAGGAGCTGTAACAAACAAGGGTGTGTTACTAGGAGGAGGGGGAGTAATGATAGAAGTAAGAGGAAAAGTTATCAATGGTGAGTCAGCCCTAATAGCTCCTGTTGTCATTGCATTGCCTATGGCAGGAGAAGACAGGGGTGAAATTAAATTCAAAGTATGGAAACACTGAGCATAATAAGCAAGGGACCCAGGTGAATCGAAAATGGAATCTAAGCACGACAGGGTAAAGTTAGTTTCAATTTTACCTGTATCTAGAAGATTCTACGAGGGATCCCTATGCTCGATTCTACAGTGATCGGGATTGTCATTATCAGCCTCATCGTTTTCACCATGCTCATTAGAAATATCCTCTGTATTAATATCCCTCCTCAATGGTGACATTTTTATCTTTAAGAGCATCAACAGGGTTAGCTAATGTCTGTGAGCCAGAAGCTTCCAAGGCCAAAGGATCAACAGGAGGATTGACATCAGGTTGGGTTTGAACTTTCTCACCGTAAGTACTGGTCCTTTCGACTATAAGTTGTGCCTTTCCTTCTGCCAAAGCCTCTCTGGACCTGTCGTCTAAGAGTTTGTCAATGAGTTCGTCCTCGCTACAATCATCACCATTAATCTCAAGCACACGCTCCCAAACAAGCGCCAAAGTACGTGCAAAACTATCCCTAAGTAATGCAAACTCCCACGACTCATGACACTGTATACATAAAAGTGGAACATATCATCATCAGCTTCGTCCATAGCTTGTTTGTAAGCTTCTTCTGCAATTACCTTGTCCTTCTCAAGAGATTCAACCTTGGCCATCAGTGTTTGGTTAGAAACCTTTAGAGATTTTACCTCCTTACGAAGATTAGCGGCATCCTCCTGATATTGTTTGGAGAAATCCTTCTCTACAGCCAATTCGGCATCAACATTGTGCTTGGCAGCTATGGCATCTTTTTCTCTTTGTTTGGAAGCCTCGAGTTCTTCACGGAGCTTCTTAATCTCGTTGTCTGATTGTAATAGCCCATAATTTTATAACATTAAAATTCACAAATTAAAGTATACTTAATTTTTAGAAGAAGAATTAAGTGAAAAGGGTTGCGCTATTATGTTCATCTCAAAATTTTGGGTCAAGATAGACATTTGGTTTGCACGAAACGGATACCTTATGAAGATGTTATTAAGCCTTGAAGTTTGTATGCATATGAGAGAAATATATATAAAGATATGTATAAAAATTAAATAAATAAATATTCAAAAAAAGTTCAAAATAGCGAATCGGGAGGGGGAATAGCCGAACCACACCATTTTCGGAGTCGACTCGAGCCCCGCTGGGTCGACTAGAGGCCAATCCAAGGTGTCTGGCTGCCAACCCGTGGCCCGATTCGCCCTAAGGGATGATATGGCATCTAAGTGGTCCAGATCAGCTCTAGGGTAAATCCTAAGGCCTAAATAACTTCCTACACCTATATATACACCCTAAGACCTAACCCTAATTCATAAATATAATCTATGACAACATTATGCTATCAAATTCTCTCTTAAACCCTAGATGCCGCCTCTAAATCAATTCTCAAGTGTTCAACTTCAACTCAAATTAAAGATTAGAGGTTCTACAATAATTCAAGAAGATAAATCAGCAACACCGCAACGTTTCTACACCAATTTCAGTGCATAATTCTATTCTTTAACCACGAAAGGTGAGTATGTTGATTTTCACAATATAATGGGACTAAAAGTAACATGATGAAGTTGTAAAGAGGATTCATATGTATGTATGTAATTTAAATCTCATCCAAGTCTTCACCTTTTTGATTCATGTCATCATATGCCTATGTTTCTATGTAAAGTTCATACCTTTATCAGTTTATTCATGTTGAATTTGTCATTATGCCTCTATGCCAGTTTAAATGCCCCTTTATTTCGTGATGTTGTGTTAATTCCAATTTTCTGTGAATTGATTCTCTCGTCTTATCCCTATTCCTTTTATTTTTGGATCTAGGCTACCTTCGAGCCTATGTTAAAAATATGCGCGAATGCAAATACGTGGGAACGATGGGAATATGTGAAATATGGAAATCTTGATATTATTGGATATTTTGGATAATTGGATAATATGTGAAATTGACATATTTGGGTATGAATTACATGGAATTGATGAAATTGCATATAATTGTAAATTTGTAATTGAGGCTAATTAATATGTAATTAGTGACAATTTGGAATAGGCAATATTATAAACATGATTATATGTTTAATTGGATATACATGACATGAAAATTGGGTATGGGTGAAATACGATGTTAATGAACCTTTGACACGAGGTTAGGCGCAATTGTGACGTAAATCTGCCCGGAACCGCCCGACAAATCCAGCGGTCACAATTGAACGTCTAATGTGAGAGGTCAAAGGAATGAATTGTAGGCGTAATGATTAATGACACAAGGTTAGACCAGGTTTGTGGTGTAAGACAACCCGTAACTGCTCGGCAAATCCAGTGGCCACAAAGTGTTTGCTCTAATGTGAGAGGTCATGCACCGTTCGTCATAAGGAATTAATTAAAGAATACTAACCGTAATAAGACATGGTTATGGTTAGAGGGTTAAGTAGGGTGACATGTAAATTATGACATGTAAATACAGACTTAACCGAAATAAGATAGGACATGTAAATTATGACATGTAAGTATGGACTTAACCGTAGCATGTGTAAGACATGGACATTTAAATTAAAATGGTTACGTGGGAGAAAAACCTAGTGGGGGCCAAGCATAGGTGGGAGGCTTGTGTCGGATGGGGACCCGTTTCAACCAGTAACCCGTTTGAGTATCTAATTAGGCCTGGTACTAGGCCGGGGTAGGGGCACGCTTATTGGGCTTGAAAATAAGAGGTCAAAACGTGAATAGCAATGGCAACGCAGTTCATGTGCATGCATGGGTCCGAGCTGGTAGGTAAGACGTTGTTGCATCGTGTAGGTATGGCCGTGCATTTCATGTTGGTATCAGGGTTGCCACTTTGGGGAGTGATACACCCCTCTGTGGGGACAGCACGGGTGCCTATGGTGTTTAGGGAGCCGATCGAATGGGTAGGGTAAGGGTATCTTAGCGGTGGTAGGAGCAAGCCGACACCTACGATAGCAACTAGGTACAAGTAACTACCAAGTTTGTCATGTGGGTACAGTTAGTGGGAAGGGATCAACCTTTAGTAAATAGAGACTTGTAGATGTGCGGTGTAATTAAGTAATGTGGTGTAACTTAGCAAAAATGCAGTGTAACGAAATACATGGTTGTTGAGTTGGATAGTCCTTTGGGTGCTAGACTGATGTTGACTTCGGTCTTCGCGGTTAGTACTTGGAGGGTTGTTCGCTTAGCCAAGGTGTAGGATTGTCTTAGTACTTAGGAACAAAATCATCTTGTCCATCCTTTTTATCTACCTTATCTATGTTACAGCCATATCATGATGCCTATTTATGTCTTGATCATTTACCTTACCTATTATTTGTTAAAATTACTGGACTCACCAGACTTTATGTCTGACCCGTTTTGTTTCCACCTCTTTTCTTTCCTTTCCCCCCTCAGGTTTGCAAGGAGGGAATACTACAACTTAGTGCCAATTTCTTTCAGTTGCTTGAAAAGAGTAGATGTATCGCTTTGGACTCTCTCATCTTTATGGCTTTGCTTATGCTCAGTGGGGATTTATGCATTTATGTTATTTAAGTATTTGCTTCTTTATGTACTTTGAAGTTTTTGGAAAAGACAATTGATCCTGTTGTAATGGTTTTTGGAGACTACTTATGTAAGCTTGTTTCGAAGTTATAATGCTATGAAGTAAGTTTTATCTTCCGTTGTGTTTTATTTATTTATTCTTGTAATTTATCTGTTCTATACTACTATAACGCTTCATGACATTAATTCATTCCCTTTGTGAGTGACATTAATGGCCATGCGGTGTACACGTGGTATCAGAGCTATGGTTACAAGAACATATAAAAAGTTTTGAAAAGTGTTTTCAAAAGTATTATTTTCCTAGAAAGTATTTTCAAAAACTTGTTTTAAAGAAGCTATTTTCAAGGAAAGTTTACTTTAAAAAGCATAATCCTCGCAAGCCATACATCTCTCTTTCGCTTCCCTTGTTTTGAAACTCTGTCCTTTTCTTTTCAGCATGTCTGGAGCATCTGAGATACCAGAGGGTGTTCATGTACCCAGTTGGTTTCGTCAATATCTCGAGGCTAGGGCCGCTGCCGCGGGTCCGGCCGACGTTCCTCCTCCTCCTCCCCCAGCTCCAGTCATTCCTCTGCGTGGAGATGCTTTCTCTAAGATATGTAAAGACTTTCGTTCGATGGGTGGAAAACCTTTTAGTGGGTCTAAAACGTTCGTTGAAGCTAGAAATTGGTTGAAAGAAGTGGAGGATCTGTTTGGCATTTTCGTTTTGGACGATTGTAAGAAGGTCCAATTGGCTGCTTGGTTGATTAAGGATGAAGCTTCGTTTTGGTGGAAGGTTACTAATGGAGAGCGTGTTGTAGAGACATGGGCAGATTTTAGGGGAAGGTTTGAGTTGAAATTCCTTTCTCAAGCTGAGGAGAGTATGTACATGGAGAGGTTCTTGACATTGAAGTAGAAAAACTTGATCGTGAAGGAGTATGTGACCGAATTTAATAAGTTGGTGAGATTTGAACTAGAGTTGGTGAATACGCCTCACAAGAAGGCCTTGAGGTTTGCAAAGGGCCTAAATGAACCGCTTCACAGTTTGGCTATGTCCCATATTCCAATGGGGGCTACATATGAAAAGCTTATTGATATGGCATACATGCATGAAGAAGAGAAGGGTGTAAGTGCTTTTAGGCCGCAAGATAAGAAGGAGGATCCAAAGAAAGCCCAACAACAAAAGAACGGTGGTAAAGAAAAGAGGAAGTGTCACAACTGTGGGATACTCGACCATTTGAAGAAAGACTGTAGGAAGAAGAAGAAGAAGTTCGCTTGTTATCATTTTGGTGATCCAGGTCATGCTGTCAAGGACTGTCCTAAGAAGCAAGGGCAGAGGGCAGGTTCTACTTCAGGAGGGCATGTTCACGTTCCCATGGCTCCGGGACAGGAAGGAGGTAGAAAAATTTCTGTCGAAAGTTTGATTTTCTTGTTTGATCATCCTGTCCGTACTTTATTCAATTCTGGCGCATCATCTCTACATCATTAGTTGAAACACTACACCTAAATACTAGTCTCGTTGTGGATCCCATCATAGTCTCAAATCCTATTGGTGGGTCGGCTCATTTATCCATGGTTTGCAAGGATTTGAGATTGTCTATTTTAGGCATTGGTTTTGAATGTAATGCTTTTGTGCTTGGTTTCATGGGCTATGGGTTGATTCTAGGGATGGATTAGCTAGCCAGACATGGTGCCATCCTAGATTGTGAACGAAGGGTAGTAAAATTGTTGACTTGTAGTGGAAAGACCCTTGATATTTCTTGTGACCCTAGAGGATCGGTGATGCTTAGTTATCTTGAGTCACTTGACGCATCCAATGATGATTTACCATTCTGTTCGTATAGTCCATGAATATGTTGATGTCTTCGATGAGGTGAGGGGTCTACCCCCAAAACGTGAGATAGACTTTCGTATTTATCTTGTAGACAATGCAAAACCCATATCTCTGCCAGTACGCCACATGACTCCTCGTGAGAGGAGGGAACTCAATAAGCAAGTATGGGAGTTGCTTGAGAAGGGGTTCATAAGACGTAGTATATCGGAGTGGGGTGCTCCAGTAGTATTTGCCACGAAGGCGGATGGGTCCCTTAGACTTTGTGTGGACTATAGAGAACTTAATAAGCTTACTAAGAAGAATAGGCACCCACTGACGAGGATTGATGATCTCTTTGATCAGTTAGTTGGCGCCTCAGTGTTTTTTCAGTTGGACTTAGCCACTGGTTTCCATCAATTGAGTGTGGCTGAGGATAGCATAAACAAGACCGCCTTTAGGACTCCAGACGGTTTCTATGAGTGGCTTGTGATGCCCTTCGGTTTGACAAACGCCCCCGCATACTTTGTTGACTTGATGAGTAGGGTGTTTAGGGAGTACCTTAATAAATTCGTGGTGGTCTTTGTGGATGACATCTTGATCTTTTCTAAGAGCGAGGAAGGGCATGCCCTACATCTTAGGGAAGTGTTGGAGACCCTTCGAGCGCATAACCTTAAAGCTAAATTTTCTAAATGTCACTTTTGGAGGAAGGAAGTGCGATTCTTATGGCACGTGGTTTCCAAAGAAGGGATAGCCGTGGATCCCGTGAAGGTGGTGGCCATCCAAGACTGGAAGGTCCCTAAAAATGCTACCGAGGTGAGGAGTTTCTTGGGGTTAGCAGGCTACTATAGGAAGTTTATCAAGGACTTCAAAAAGATATCAACCCCATTGACACGCTTGACGAAGAAAAACCTAGTTTTCACGTGGGATGTAGATTGTGATGATGCGTTCCAACGTTTAAAAAGAGCTTTGACAACAACCCCAGTCTTAGTGTTGCCAGATGGGAGTAAGCCATTTACCGTTTATACCGATGCTTGTGGGATAGGACTAGGCGCAGTCTTAATGCAAGAGGCGAGGGTAATAGCCTATGGAGGAAGGCAGTTGAGAGTGCATGATAGGAATTACCCTACACATGACCTAGAGTTGGCCGCTATTATTTCGCGCTTAAGTCTTGGCGCCATTATCTTCTTGGCGAGAAATTCGAATTGTTTATAGACCACAAATCGCTAAAATACCTGTTCTCTCATAAGGACTTCAACTTAAGGCAGCAAAGGTGGATGGAATTCTTAGTGTCCTACAATTTCGAGATAGCATATACCCCTGGAAAGGGTAACGTGGTGGCAGACGCCTTAAGTAGGAAAAGGTTGTCCTTCAGTCCGTTATTTGTGGAGCGACGAAGCTTAGAGTTTATCTATACGTTTGACTTTAGACCTCCCATTGACTTTGTACTCGGTTTGCTAGCATCCTTAGAGGTCAGACCTACGCTTTTGGGACAGATTGGTGAGGCACAGCGGGATGACCCACAGTTGGTTGAGTTAGTAGAGAAGCTCATAAGGGGGGAGTCATCGAGCCATCTCAGTAGGTATACCCTAGAAGATAAGGGTTGGTTAAATAGGGATGGTAGACTTTGTGTACCACGAGACGAGAACTTGAGGAAGACCATTCTTGATGATGCACATCCTTCGAAGATGACCATTCATCCCGGCGGGGACAAGATGTAAATGGACATGAGACGAGTTTACTTTTGGGCCGGTATAAAGAGGGATGTGGCCGTGTTTGTCGCTAAATTCTTAGTGTTGCAACAAGTAAAAGCAGAGCAAAAGAAGCTCGGTGGGTTGCTTCACCCATTGGAGGTCCCACAATGGAAGTGGGAGTGTCTCGATGGACTTTGTTAATGGGTTACCTAGATCGAGGAAGGGTAATACGGAGATTTGGGTCGTGGTAGATAGACTTACTAAGAGCACCCATTTCATTCCCGTGAAGAGTAAGAGGATGTTAGCCTCCGTATACATTTGAGAGATAGTTCGTTAGCACGGTGTTTCTTCTAGCATAGTGAGCGATCGCGATCCTATCTTTACTATCGAGTTTTGGAAGAGCTTGCTTAGAGAGGTGGAAATAGAGCGTGATGCGACGATTCAACGAGCTCCTACATGCATTCTTGGGTCAGAGATTAAGAAGTTGAGGAATCGAGAGTCAAGCTAGTCAAAGTGCAATAGGGAGATGATGAGAGCGACGCTACTTGGGAGACGGAAGAGAAGATGTGTTCATTGTACCCTTTTCTTTTCATGGGTATGTCTTTTAATTTCTCCTTTATCGCTTAGCTTGTACTTGTTCTGTCTTTAGTATGTCCTCTCACTATTATCTTTGACCTTTAGATAGGGTAGTCGTATGGTTGAAACATGTGTTTGAGACATGTTATGTATGGTGGATGCATGTGGATGCAAGTGTTTGCTAGTGGTTGCTCGTGGATGCATATATACACAAACTTTAGGCACTAGATCGGCTCAGTCACTTTCATATTGCATATTGCATATAAATGGAAGTATTTAGTAAAATGAATGTACATTGAATGTGTGTATCATACGGATGTTGCATTTAAATGAATGGTTGTGCGCACATGTAGTAATGATATGTATAGGGTACTTGCATACATGATGGATACATGGCATTATCATTATTTGCATTAAGGAGGTCGACTGAATCAGTGGACCACCTTATTTTGCATTAGTATACGGACATATACACACACTATGCATATGTACATGAAAGGCATTAGAAATCTTTTAAGGACAATGGATACTTGTGGATGTTGGTTGAGTAGATGGATGATTGGATAGTAGGATACATTCTTCTTAACTTGGAGATTTCGGTGACGAAATCCTTTAGAGGGGAGAATGTAACACCCCGTAATTTTATAACATTAAAATTCACAAATTAAAGTATACTTAATTTTTAGAAGAAGAATTAAGTGAAATGGGTTGCACTATTATGTTCGTCTCAAAATTTTGGGTCAAGATAGACATTTGGTTTGCATGAAACGGATACCTTATGAAGATGTTATTAAGCCTTGAAGTTTGTATGCATATGATATATATATATAGACATATATAAAAATTAAATAAATAAATATTCAAAAAAAGTTCAAAACAACGAATCGGGAGGGGGAATAGCCGAACCGCACCATTTTCGGAGTCGATCCGAGCTCCGCTGGGTCGACTAGAGGTCAATCCAGGGTGTCCGGCTGCCAATCCATGGCCCGATTCGCCCTAAGGGCTGATATGGCATCTGAGTGGTCCAGATCAGTTCTAGGGTTAATCCTAAGGCCTAAATAACTTCCTACACCTATATAAACACCCTAAGACCTAACCCTAATTCATAAATATTATCTAAGGTCCATTATGCTGTCAAATTCTCTCTTAAACCCTAGCCGCCGCTTCTAAATCAAATCTCAAGTGTTCAACTTCAACTCAAATTAAAGATTAGAGCTTCTACAACAATTCGAGAAGATAAATCAGCAACACCGCAACGTTTCTACACCAATTTCAGTGCATAATTCTATTCTTTAACCACGAAAGGTGAGTACGGTGATTTTCACAATATAGTGGGATTAAAAGTAACATGATGAAGTTGTAAAGAGGATTCATATGTATGTATGTAATTTAAATCTCATCCAAGTCTTCACCTTTTTGATTCATGTCATCATATGCCTATGTTTCTATGTAAAGTTCGTACCTTTATCAGTTTATTCGTGTTGAATCTGTCATTATGCCTCTATGACAGTTTACATGCCCCTTTATTTCATGATGTTGTGTTAATTCCAATTTTCTGTGATTTGATTCTCTCTTCTTATCCCTATTCCTTTTATTTTTGGATCTAGGCTACCTTCGAGCCTATGTTAAAAATACGCGCGAATACAAATACGTGGGAACGATGGGAATATGTGAAATATGGAAAATTGGATATTATTGGATATTTTGGATAATTGGATAATATGTGAAATTGGCATATTTGGGTATGAATTACATGGAATTGATGAAAGTGCCTATAATTGTAAATTTGTAATTGAGGCTAATTAATATGTAATTAGTGACAATTTGGAATAGGCAATATTATAAACATGATTATATGTTTAATTGGATATACATGACATGAAAATTGGGTATGGGTGAAATACGATGTTAATGAACCTTTGACACGAGGTTAGGCGCAATTGTGACGTAAGACTGCCCGGAACCGCCCAGCAAATCCAGCGGTCACAATTGGACGTCTAATGTGAGAGGTCAAAGGAATGAATTGAAGGCGTAACGGTTAATGACATGAGGTTAGACCCAGTTTGTGGTGTAAGACTCCCCGGAACCGCCCGGCAAATCCAGCGGCCACAAAGTGTTCGGTATAATGTGAGAGGTCATGCTGCGTTCGTCATAAGGAATGAATTAAAGAATACTAACCATAATAAGACATGGGTATGGTTAGAGGGTTAAGTGGGGTGACATGTAAATATGGACTTAACCGGAATAAGATAGGACATGTAAATTATGACATGTAAGTATGGACTTAACCGTAGCATGTGTAAGACATGGACATTTAAATTAAAATGGTTAAGTGGGAGAAAAACCTAGTGGGGACCATGCATAGGTGGGAAGCATGTGTCGGATGGGGACCCGTTTCAACCAGTAACCCGTTTGAGCATCTAATTGGGCCCGGTACTAGGCCGGGGTTGGAGCACGCTTACTGGGCTTGAATATAAGAGGTCAAAACGTGAATAGCGGTGGCAACGCAAGTCCAACGGGTTCATGTGCGTGCATGGGTCCGGGCTGGTAGGTAAGACGTTGTTGCATCGTGTTGGTATGGCCGTGCATTTCATGTTGGTATCAGGGTTGCCACTTTGGGGAGTGATACACCCCACTGTGGGGCCAGCGCGGGTGCCTACGGGGTTTAGGGAGCCGATCGAATGGGTAGGGTAAGGGTACCTTAGCGGTGGTAGGAGTAAGCCAGCACCTATGATAGCAGCTAGGTACAAGTAACTACCAAGTTTGTCATGTGAGTACAGTTAGTGGGAAGGGATCAAACTTTAGTAAACAGAGACTAGTAGATGTGCGGTGTAATTAAGTAATGTGGTGTAACTTAGCAAAAGTGCGGTGTAACAAAATACATGTTGGTTGAGTTGGATAGTCCTTTGGGTGCTAGTCTGATGTTGACTCTTTGGGGTTAGTACTTGGAGGGTTGTTCGCTTAGCCAAGGTGTAGGATTGTCTTAGTACTTAGGAACGGAATCATCTTGTCCATCCTTTTTATCTACCTTATCTATGTTACAACCATATCATGATGCCTATTTATGTCTTGATCATTTACCTTACCTATCATTTGTTAAAATTACTGGACTCGCCAGACTTTATGTCTGACCCGTTTTGTTTCCATCTCTTTTCTTTCCTCCCCCCCCCCCCCCAAGTTTGCAAGGAGGGAATATTACAGCTTGGTGCTGATTTCTTTCAGTTGCTTGAAAAGAGTAGATGTATCGCTTTGGACTCTCTCATCTTTATGGATTTGCTTATGCTCAGTGGGGATTTATGCATTTATGTTATTTAAGTATTTGCGTCTTTATGTACTTTGAAGTTTTTGGAAAAGACAATTGATCCTGTTGTAATGGTTTTTGGAGACTACTTATGTAAGCTTGTTTTGAAGTTATGATGCTATGAAATAAGTTTTATCTTCCACTGTGTTTTATCTATTTATTCTTGTAATTTATCTGCTCTATACTACTATAACGCTTCATGACATTAATGCATTCCCTTTGTGAGTGACATTAATGGCCATGTGGTGTCACACTAATGCTTCTAATTCTGCGACTCTTTTGTTAAGAACTGCGATAGTAGCATCACGATCATCTAAAACCTTTTCCCATTTGACTTTATCACCCTCCAACTCGGCAATTTTTTATAAGATGAGAATCATGGCACTTTTGGAGGTCATCACCAAGTTTCTCCCATCCATGCAACTTTTGGTAAAAGATATCTCTTACGATGTTCCATTTTGTCTCAAGTTGACTCTTAGCAGTATTGAACTAGGTGTGTGTTTGATTTATGACCGCATCCACCTCTTTAAGAAAATCATCAGCGTCAATTATACTTACTCCACGATCAAAGTAAAGCCCTTTCAAGTTCCAACCCAGGAGCTTTTCAGTAAAGGAGATGTTCGTCGAGCCAGGAGTATAGCGAGGTTTATTGATAATCGAATGGATCTCAGCTGAAGGACCAGGAGGGACAGAGGATGAAGGAAGTCAGGGGTTAATAGGCAGCTTCTCTACTCGGGAATACTTATAAGAACCATCTCTTTCTCGTTTCCTCCCTCGCTCCCCTTCATCGGGAGTGCCTTCCCTTAGCCAACTGCGCCTTCTAGCCTCTTCCTCTTCTTCCTACGTATCATCTTTCTCTGTTCCTCAGTCAGAACGGATTCTGATACATCTAAAGATTGGGAAGGGGGCTTTGAGGGCGAAGGGGAATGGGGCTGATCACGACGATGTGATGATTGCCGAGGTTCAGATCGTAGCAAGTACTTTGGATCGATAGTTTTGCTCCTCTTACTAAAGACTGATCTGATTCCTGACGAGCGTCTCCCGTGCTTGTCTAAACCTTAAATGAGATATGAATAAGTTTTCGATACTTGAAACTATAAGGTATCTAAAAATGCTAAAGCAAGATTTAAACACAGAAAAAGAATTGGAATGCACAAGATGAATTTCTTTAAAAATACTGTTGTTAACAGACCAGTCATATCTTCTGAGTTTAAGGGAATTCCTAAAGAATTGGATGCTTTTCTGACTCAGTTGAGGCTGCATCCCTAAGTCCGGTTTCTATGGTTTGAGGGTCGAGAGGCTGAGTAACCAAACCATCCTGACTAAGATATCTAGCAGAGTTGAGATCACTCAAATTGTCAAATGTACCTGTAGAATCTTCCTTAGCTGCATTTTCAGTATGAGAACCTCTAGTTATAGTCTCAGTATTTGGATCAATTTCTAATAAAACTATGTCTTCACCATTATGTTCAATCCCGCACTCGAGTTCAGAAGGATTCACTTCCCTATTATCTCTTTTAGCTTGTTCGGAATCTAATTCTGGCTCAGGATGCGGGGAAATGTTCTCTTTCTCAATCAACTCAACCGATATTGTAGGATCCTCGCCCCTATGATGGTTAGAGTCTTCATCCTTATTCAAAGTTATAACGAGGGCAACGTTTTTTTCACTAACAGACCCTGAACATCTTTTCAAGGAAGGGTCAATGGAAGGGTTTTGATCGGCTTGGCACGCCTGTCGTCTGGATTTCCTAAATATGATTTTGTAAGGTTAGGTTTAGGAGTGGAAGGTCCGGCCTTACATAAAAACTTCCTCAAGGGATGAAGTAGTTCGTATTGGTGAAGAATTCTATCCGTAATTAAAAGTTTTCTACTTCTCTTAGCCTCGTCAATAGCTTTTAGTGTTTCGTATGTGGCCTTAAGAGAAGGGGGTGCTTTGATGTCCTTAATCAGGGTAGGGAGTACTGCATTTCAAAGGAAATAATGTAAGAACGTATAACTCAAAGGAAAGTAAAGTCGAGACCTCTGAATAAACTACGCATACCTCCATCTGTCCATTGCCCTCAGAATGGTTTGGGACATCTGACGAAGAAAAATTGGTTTAAAAATCCTGAAACACTGTCCGGTAATTCGAGAACTAGCTTCCAATTTCTAGCACCTTCAACATGCATAATAGAGGGGGTGTCCTTCCTACTCTTGAAAGAACACAAGTACCGAAGTTCCTGGAAAGTAAGCTCTTACTTTGTCGTATCCATGTAAAGGGCATAAAGGCCCAGTGGAACTGTGTAGCCATTAGGATGGAGTTGGAAAGGAGCGATGCCTAGATGGTTTAAGATTCACCCTAAAAAAGGATTAAACGGGGGAATAGCACCAGCTGCAAGCATTTGTTTGCTTACGGAAACATATCCAGTAGGAGGGTCGTTAGCAAATACGCCATCTTTTGGTAATATCGCATCCGTAAGAGGAATTCCGTATTGACCATACAATAGTTCATATTGCTCCTGAGTTAGAGTGGTAGATTTTCTCTTTTGATCCCTAGCTTTAATTGGGAGAAGGTCTGAAGGAAGGGGGTAGAAACTGGGCTAGAGGTCGTAGCTGTTTCAGTCTCAAACCTTGTTTAAAGAGGGATCGGCTTGTGCCAAGGAGGTCTCTTTACTTTGAGGAAGAGTTTGCTTTTCAGTAGTCATTCTACACAGATATACTCGAATACATTTCAATTTTCTAATAGCAAGAATTAAAGAATAAAAATGTGAAAATGCATCAAAACATTGAAACGAAGGAGACAAACACCGTGGCAAGGCGTTTGATGGCAATAGAGTTAAGTCGTTATTACGTAATTGCTCATGCCGTAGCAGCAACATGTCGGTTCGCTCATGTCGCTACCACGGCTTGGAATCCATGGAGGATCACGACATGAGGCTCATGTCAGTTCATGGTATGAGGCTCATGTTGGTTCACAACACAAGGCCCATGTCGGCTCACAGTATGAGGCCCATGTCGGTTCACAGTATGAGGCGTATGTCGGTTCACGACATAACACCCATATCGATCCACGACATGAAACTCGTGTCAATCTACGACTTGAGCCTCATATCAATCCACGACTTGAATCTCGTGTTGATCCACAACCTAAGAACCATGAAGGTCCACGACTCCGTGTTAGTTTGCAACTTCGAATTTTAAAAGGGATTCAACGCCAACACGAAGGTCCTGACTATAAGAGAAATTATACAGCAGCTATAGCAAGAAAAGGTTCATGGTTTAGGTATTTCAGTAAGCAACTAATGTGCAGTATAGCAAAATATTCAAAAAACTGTTCGTGTGATCATCATCGAATCAAAGTCCAAATCAAGACATTTTATGGCATTAGAGTTATGTCGCTCGAGCACGTTTTGAGACTCATGTCACAGAAACGACGTAAGACTCAAGTCGTATGTATTACATAGAACTATGAGTTTAAAAGGAATCAAAGGATTTCCGAGCTCTCATACACAAGTATACTCATTCTAATTCAACTTGTTTTTGATTCACAAGCGTCTCAATAACACAAAACAGCTAAAATCAATTCACAAGACCATCACTTTGTCGGAAATAAGTAAAAACCCTAGGTCAGTCATGGGACTGGTGCGAGAAGTTAATGAGAACGGATTGAATTGGAGAAACATCCAAGAAACTCAGAGGGGCACGACTTACGACATGTTAATGAGAACGGATTGGTTTTTTAGAGGTTCGAACGACTTAATTAGAATGCGTGAAAAGGGGATCAGGGATATCATGATTCGAAGCCCATGTTATTTCTAATAACATAAACTTCGAGGGGCAAATGTTATCCCATAAAAATACGTGTTTCATATGTCATATTTAACCATGCCGTTATTCGTCGAAGTCGTAAGCATCAAGTGTTTCCAAGGTCATGTCGTGAGAAAAGGAAGGAACCATGCCGTCTTTATGGCATTAAGAGGAAGCTAATGCGATTTATAGTCATGCCGCTCTAATGTAATGACATAAGATAAGGATGAGATTCATGTCGCCCTTAAACCATGTTGTGAGAGCCAGGTCAGGATCAGGAAATGCATCATGTCGTCCATCCTCCATGACATTCAGCGACACAAAGAATAGGCTGCTACTGAAGATTCCGATACGAACCATGTCGTGACCTACTTATGCCGCAAGATATGAAAGCCAAGCCTTTAAAATCATGTCGCAAAGGAAGAGGTTCATCCATACCACATCAGGTCGCTTGCAATCATATCGCGTCCTTCCATATCGTGCTCCATCCATAACATCAAAGTTAAGTCGTCATGCGATACGGCACCGTGACATGCCATAAGCTCAAGACATAAAGAAACATAAGGTCACACGACATGAATCATGCCATCCAGCCTCTAGATCGTTCAATGACATATAGGGCCAGTCGTTGTTCAAAGTCTAAAGCTAAACCATGTCGCCTCCAACTAATGTCGAATCATGCGAACGATACGAGCCATTATAAGGAAGGCCATGTCGGGTCACAAGCTTAAGGCGCCAGGAGGTTAACTCAACATGCGACACGAGTCATGTCGTAAATGACATAAGTTATAGCGAGAATCTGAGTCATGTCGGTGGCGAATTGATTCATGGCGTTTTTCTGCATAATTACGAAACTGCCATCTGGTCTGAAGATCACCTATAAATACCCCTCATAATTTACTTGATGGAGAGACCGAAAATTCATTCTTACGAGGAAACTCCGTCAAATTCAAAGCTCATCTACAACTTCTCTAATGGCTTCTATGAATTCATCAAAACTTTTCTAACTTCATGACGATCAAATCCAAGTCAATAATCATGAGAGCTTTCTACAATTGGATCTAAGCACCTTCAATCTCATTCAAGCTACAAGATGAATCTCTCAAACATCATCCAAGAGATCTCTAATCCCCTTTAAAGCCTAAATCGAATGCTAATTCATGATGGAATCTACGAAGATCATGAGAAAGGATCAGAGCATACAAGTGATTGAAGATTCATTACAAAGCTAAATTTCTTCCCCTTTCTTCACCAAATTTAAGAGAAGTTAAGTCATAAAAAGAGTTAGTAGAGAGAAATGGTTGTAATGAGGGAAAATTTATATGTTGTAAGCTTGAATATTATAATGAGAATTGATTGAAAGTGGATGTAGATTCATATAGAATCGAACCACTATAAAAATTCTTTGTGTTCTTACTTGCTTTTATCTATTTATTTTAGCAATTACGTGGTCCTAAATTCTTACCGAATTGGTGAAGTGTAACTGTTACGCCCTTGGTGTTTGTTCCCAAATTTGGAGCAAACAATGTCCGATTTTGGATAGATACAAAAATATTAAAATATGTGAAGCCGTATTGATTAGATATGCGCCATTTTGACGTGAACGATATTTACATCGATTTTATTCATTTTTATAATGAATATCGAAAAGGAAATGATTTCAAAATCTGATATTTTGAAAATATTATCATTTATAAATATAATGATGTAGAATATTCAATTTTGATTTAAAATTGAAAATGAAGTTGGAATCGTTTTTAAAACGATTTATAAAATACATTTTGAAAAGGAAATCGATGAAATATATATATTATATATATTTAATAGCCTGAACAGAACGCGCCGCGGCCGTTCGCGAATTTCGACCATTGACTTCAAATTGATATTACAGGAGATTCGACCGTCGGATTCTCCTAAAAACGGAACCGTTGGGTTTGTATCGAAAAGAGCTTTCCAACGAGTATAAGAAATTTTAAATCTAACGGTTGGAGTTGGAGTTGGAATTATGTCCAAATCAAATTTGGAAATAGGTCGCTGTAAGTGCAGTTCGATGACCATTTATGGAAATCGACTGAAAGGGCCTTAATAAAGTTATTAAAATTATTAATAATTTGTTTAAAATCATACTAAATGATTTGGGAAAGAATTGGGATGAATATTTCCATGTTTATAAGGATAAAAATATATTTTTATCAAAATGAACTAGTTATTAACTAGATTTGAAATCCAATAATTTTTAAATAAATAAATCGGATTTGTGGATGGGTTTTAATATAACCAGAAATTTCCAATATAACAGCTGGAATTGATTTGAATGGAAACCATCTTCGGAATATTTCGATATTGGATTCCATGATTATACGGATATTGTTATGGGAATTTGGAAGATATATATATCGTTATTCCCAAAAAAGATATTTCTTGATTTCAGAATTTGATATTGAATATAAGCCGATATAATTTCTATGCAGAGCCTTGTATTTGATATCGAATTGGATTTTGGATTTGTCATGAACGGTGTCTTAAATAACACCGTTCTTAAACCCAGTTGAGAAAAAGAATAAATCTTTTAATTAAGATTTAGCAAAGTTTTACAATTAATTAATATTAATTGGAATTCAGTAAAAGAATTAGATTTTGGGTTTGTCGTGAATGGTGTTTTCAGTAACACTGTTCTTGAACCCCGTGTGAAAAGAATAAATCTTTTAATTAAGATTATTAGAGTTTCCAATTATATTTAATAATTAGAATAAAATGGAACGTGAATTGGGTTTATTGTGAACTATGTTTTTAACGACATTCGTTGTGTAAGCCGATTTACAATGAAATGTGATTGGAATTATAAATCTTTTTATTTAGATTTAAAGGAAATTTTACAAGGTAAATTTTTCCAATTTAATACAACCAATTGGAATGGAATGGAATTCGATTTGATAATAATCGAAGTGAACATCTGTGGAGAAAGACTGGTAATATATATGGAATTTAAAAGGCTTGGTCGTTATTCCATTTATATTATTAGTCGAATATGGAAATTGATATCGATTTTATATATATCGACCCGTTTTTCATGAATATTCCATAATTAATTGAATGTGATTTTAGGTTTATCGTGAACTATGTTTTAAATGACATTAGTTCTTTAACCCAGTTAAAGACAGGATTACATGTCTAACATTGTATTTTGAACTTTATGGTTGATCTCTGCTAAGTATAAATCTGTTTGGTGGCGGAGAATTTATTCTGTTGCTTAACACCCTTCTCTAAGACGTACGAGCTTAAAGGTTATATATCGACAAAAATCAATAGTACGGTGTAGATTGTTGATACAACATGTTTGTATTTCCAAAGTTAAATAATCATTAATATTGATTTTTCGGAAGATTAAAACTAAGTAGAGTTTTAATGAATCTTTAATTTGATTGAAAAAGAGAATGTGATAATTTAAATTATTAAATGCGGGAAATGATCTAGAATGCAGTAAAGCCTGTTTTACCCCAAGCGATAGCTACATCTTTAATTAGATTTGAACGTGAAATGGTAATTAAATTTACCGATAACACCGTGGTGTTAGATATGGAGTATTACCAGTTTTGCTCCATGGGATGAATAGGTTGGGATTGGGAAATAAAAGAAATGATTACTTCAGTAAGGTGTGCTAATCCCGACTAGTTGATAAACCTTAATTTGGTTTAGAAATGATATCCAAAGGAAGATTTAAGAATAAATTTAAAGAATTTATCTTTGATAAAATTAATGGGAACCTTTCCCAAAGTATGTGAATATTTGAATAAAAGAATATTCTGAATTGCAACGAGGCGTATGTTGTGTTTGTGTAGCACTTGTTTATTATATACGCGAGTTATTCGAAAAGGCCGAATTTATACCCATTCTGAATAACTGATTCGACGATAAGTCGATTATGAAGACGGTGGTTGAAGACCGGAGGTCTTCACATCGTTTGGATGATTACTGATGTCTTGATTAGGCGGTACACCAAAGACAAGGTAATAAGTGGTGATCGTCCAGACGTACTTGGAGATCGACTGGATATGCGTGGACCTCTCTCCTGTATTGGACACGAGATGAGGAATAAGGTGCCTCCGGTTTCGTTCTGTCCCAGAACATTATATTAAATGTATGTGTGTCTGACATTTGATTTTATTCTGTGTTGATTGATCTCTATTAAATATATATCTGTTTGGTGATGGAGAATTTATTCTCTTGCTTAACACCCTTCTCTGGGACGTACGAGCTCAGAGATTATATATTGATAGACATCAGTTGCATGGCGTGAATTGTCAGTGTGGCATGCTGAGATGCAAATAATCAAGGCTTCTATTGAAAAGCAGAGTCTTGTGGTTGATGATCAAAGCACGACCTTAAAGGGCATAGCTTTGTATATAGCGTTAATTCGCGAGCCTCACACCACGATATGAGTCAAAAACGGGATAAGGGACCTAAGAAGGACATGACGTTTCTTTCTAGCTATGGGTGGTGTCATGGTATGGAGCCCAGACATTTATTATATTTTTACCTATGTGGATGA
Organism: Allium sativum; assembly: GCA_030737875.1. Taxonomy (NCBI): domain Eukaryota; kingdom Viridiplantae; phylum Streptophyta; class Magnoliopsida; order Asparagales; family Amaryllidaceae; genus Allium; species Allium sativum. The sequence continues at coordinate 635,320,062 of CM060918.1, forward strand.
TTAATTGTGAGGCGCCTCATATCGGTTACTACGGAGCCGATGTGACACAACCCAAACTTCCCCGTAAAGGAAAGCCCGGACTGAGTTGAGAACACGACAAATCAAAACACAAACAGAAGAACATTTCATTGCTTATTACAACAATTACATATGAGTACAAGAATATAACAAAGTCTGAATAAATAATATATATCAGAAAATATCAGAGATTTAAATTACAATTAAATACATAGTAGCGGAAAAATAATACATAACACAACTGAAAGAAATACACGGATACAGAGCGTTCTGAATATAGCTCCAGCTGTAAACCAAGATCCTGGAAAAGAGATAATCTACAAAAACAAAACTACTAGCTGCCCGTGTGGAAAATAGAGGCATCCAGAGTTTAGGTTGAAACAATAAACTCCAGGTCAGTCATGGGACTGGTGCGAGAAGTAAAACAGTTATTAACTTGATTTTAAAGTTAGGTAAATCAAGGGACCATGCTGTATAACACGGAATTAGTTTTCCCCCAAGAATATAGTGCATAAAACAAATAGTGCAATGCTAAATAAAGAATAATGAAGCTATTATAAGACTCAGGTCCCATCATACAATGCAACGCAAGTCAGAGGATAGAGTTTTACCTTATAATAGCCAAAAATGCTTGGTACGTGAAATTTCATATTTTATTATTACTATAAGTGAAGAATTCAACTTCAAATATAAATGTATCAATCATAGACGGCATGAAATTGGATTCCATCATGAAACAAGGCAAGGGATCGTCCTTACCGAATTCGAGACTCTCTAGCCCGAGCCTTAGGATTAGCCGCAACTGCACCTTGGATCTTCAGGGCTGGTCCTCTCTTACGTTTGAGGATTAGTAATTCCTGAACAATATGTTTCCCCTCCCCATGGGGCGTATGTCTGGTCAGTATGTCGACCATATCCACCCATCGTCCCCGTAGTGACCGACATATCTGAGGTACCTCACTTTCCATCATCCACATAAGTAAAAATGTCTGGACTCCATACCTTGACACCACTCCTAGCTAGAAAGAAACACATGTTCTCCCTGCAGTCCTCTCCCATTAATGTTTCATACCGGGGTGTGAGGCTCGCAAATTAGCGCTATACAAAACTATGCTATATTAAAACCATGCTTTGATCATCAACCACAAGACTCTGCTTTTCAACAGAAGCCTTGATCATTTGCATCTCAGCATGCCACATAGGCAACACGTCATGCGACTGATGTCTATCAATATATAACCTCTGAGCTCGTACGTCTCAGAGAAGGGCGTTAAGCAAGTGTTACGACACGGATTTCGGCCGGACCTAATCGATCGCTAAATTGACCAAGACCGTTCAAATCCCGCATACGCTAACTCTAGGCATACAACACATCAGAACAAATAACAGAAGACATTTACAAACATCATAATAATGTTACATCAGAGTACAGAATATCAGAATACATCAAATATAATACAGTGGAAGATTAATTTACAATAAACTGTAATACACTACACGGCGGAAATATAAACTAACATAGTTGAAGACTACCAATGCTCGGGACATAGCTTTAAGCTTTGATCCAGAATCCTGCTTAATATATCTGCAAAATAAGCTATTCGACTGCCCGTGTGGAGAAGAGGGCACCCGAGTTTGCGAAGTGAAACAAACTACGAGTCAATCATGGGACTGGTATGAGAAATCTTTCCTAACTTATCTAACAATATGGCTAATCACAGGACCACGACTGTAACACCCCGTATTTCTGTTAATACTAATATTCACAAATTAAAAGAATTAATATTGAGAATTTGCACGACATAGCCTTAAAAAGGCATATAACAAATTTGAGATATGTGAATTGCCTTAAAAGGCGAAAAATGGAATTTAGACATTAATTGGAAAATTAATGTGTAGAAATGGTCATAAGTTAATTATGGATTAATTTGAATTCATGAATAGGTGCGTGTGTATATATATATATATATTTATATATATATGGGCAGTTAATGTAAACATGAATAGAAGTTTATTAATTTGCTGAGTGTTTGCTGAGTCACTTCTGACTCATTGCTGAGTCAATAAGATAAACCCCATCTTGTCTGAATGGCTGCGGTTATTTCTAGGTTAAATCTAATGGCCTAAATGAATCCTAACATCTATAAATAAGTGGGTAGACTCTAACCCTAAATCACTTGAAAAATTGGAGAGCTACCGACATGCCGTTGCCATGGAGTTCAGAATAGCCATCACAAACTAAAGAAGAAGAAGGCCTAATCTACAAACTAAATCTACTTAAATCAAATCAAAAGCTCTCTCTCTTTCTATTTCTCTTCTTTAAAATAGTGAGTATGATGAACTTCACAATATTATTATAAAATAATTTGATTAAGTTATGAATGGATCACAAGAAAGTGATATGAATTGTTATGTATTTGTAAATTATGTTGTGGATCTCTTGTTATGCTATTATGTTATCATATATATATGTTGTTATGTTGTAGTGATTATGTTGTAAATAATCCTATGCTATGTCATATGTGATTAATCATGCTATGCTATGTTATAAATCATGTTATGCCATGTTGTAAATCATGCTATGCTATGTTGTAAATCATATCATGCTATGTTGCAAATTATGATATGCTATGTTGTAAATCTTATATATGTTGTAGATCTCATATTATCACATATGTTGAAATACTTATGTTATATGATAATGATGTCATGTTAAGTTGTGTTGAATCATACAAGTTGTAAAATCATGATGTTAGTATTTATGCGAATTGGATCATGTTTAAAGTTTATGTTTTTTTATAATAGATCTTGATTATGGGAATTTGCCTATTGAGTTAGGTGTACCCATATACGTGAATCTACAAATTAATTGGATCTTGAATATGGGAATTTGCCTATTAAGTTAGGTGTACCCATATACATGAATCTATGATTAAATGAATTTTGATTTTTGGGAATTTGCCTATTGAGTTAGGTGTACCCATATAAAACCATATTGTTAATGATGTTGATTCACACATGTCCTATACAAGTTTATGAAATTTGATCAAAATCATATTATGTGAATTATGAATAAGTTGACACCCTTAGATCCATGACATGTATAACCTTATGCAAGTTGTAATGTATGCAAGTTGTAATGTATGCAAGTTTTACCCCTTGTTATGATTTATTTAGTCACATATATATGTTGTTGTTGTGAATATTTTCTTTTATGCTATGAGATAGACTAATCGGGTCTAGCATACATTTTGCGAATAAACGTTCAAACGTGGGGTAGGGGTAATATTAGGAAATTAATAAATTGGGGTGCAATTGATATGATTTTGCATGCCTTAAATGGATGTCCATAATTGAGTCAATTATGGACATTGTTAAATTTGGAATTAATTAATAATTCAAGTAGGGAATTATTAAAATTGGGGAAAGTGGATTATTAATAATAATCAATGCTTAGGACACGAGGTTGGACCCGTTTGTGACGTAAACCTGCCCGGACCCGCCCGGCAAATCCAGTAGTCACAAATGTCGGCCCAATGTGAGAGGTCCTAGGCCCAAACTAAAGCATAACAGTTGTAAAGACACGAGGTTAGACTCTTTTATGGTGTAAGACTGCATGGACACGCCCGGCAAATCCAGCTGCCATAAATGCCAGTCTAATGTGAGAGGTCTTTATGAGGTTATGGCCTTAATGAATTAAGAAATACTTAGCCAGATAATCATGTAAGGTGGGACATGGGGGTTAAGTAGGTGCCTTGGGTGGCATGAGGAATCTAGTGGTTGCCTTTAGAGGCATTTGAAATACGATTAGACTTAACCAAATACACATGTAAATGAACATGACTAAGTGGGTTAAGTGGATGGACTAATGGGACAAGCTTAGGTGGAATGCTTGTGGGAAATAATGGGGGCCCATTTCAACCAGTATCCCAAAACGTATCTTTGTGGGCTCGACCCAAGTCGAGGACGGGACACGCATACTGGGTTTGACTATAAGAGGCCAAAACATGGAGCGGTGGCAACGCAAGTCCAACGGGTTTCATATGCATGTGTGGACCCGGGCTGGTAGGTAAGACGTTGTTGCATCGTGTAGGTATAAGCCGTGCATCTCCGTTATATCGGGTTGCCACATTAGGGGAATGATACACCCCACTGTGGGGCCAGCACGGGTATCTACGAGTAGGGAGCCGATCGAAAAATGGAAAGTGGGGCACACCTAGTGGAGATAGGGGCAGGCGGCACCTATGTAGTTAGCTAGGAGTACGTAAAGCCATTAAGAAAGTTTCTAAGTGAAGCTAAGTGGAATCAATCTTTAGGGTGACTGGTGTGGTGCAGTATAGTGTTTATCCTTTAGTATTTAGGAGCGCCTATAACGTTTCCTTTAGCGATTGTCTATGTCCTTAATCTGCTCTTTCATAGACATTTCCTTGTTCTCCAGCTTATGCCTTAGTCCAGTTATTTTGATAATAGTATTGTAGAATTATCATACTCGCCAGACTTTATGTCTGACCCCCCCCTCTTTTTCATCTTTTTTCTCCCTTCAGGTCCTCAGGTTGGGCCAAGTTCCAGTGGAGTCTGATTGGATTGCTTATCTCTTGGAAAGCTTGGACTGCTGAAGTAAAGTCCAGCTTGTTATCTTTCTTTTTAATGGCTATTTATGTAATGGGATTATGTACTTGTTTTATCAAGATAGATATTGTACTTGACTTTGATTATAGTGTTATGATGTAATCAAACATGTTTTGACTTCTGCTGCAATTGAAATAAAGTTTTTAAATTTCCAAGTACTATTTTATATCTGTCTTGTTGAAATTTTACTGTTCTATATTCACCTAAAACCTCCATAGAAGTTAATGCATTCCCTTTGTGAGTGACATTAATGGACGTGGGGGTGTTACACGTGGTATCAGAGCATAAGGTTACCAGAACAAATTAAATTTTTAGAAAAATATTTTTCTAAAGTATTTTTGGAAGAAGTGCTTTCAAAAACATGTTATTTAGAGAAAGTTTTTATGAAAAACGTAATCCCAAATAGCCATATCCTTATCTTTATCTTTCGAATTCTCCATTTTGAATCTTTCCTTTTTCGTTTCAGCATGGCTGAAGATCTTAATCTCCCAGAAGGTGTGATGGTTCCAGGGTGGTTTAGGAGATATTTGGAGGCTAGGGCCACCACTGCAGGCCCAGCAGATGTTCCTCCACCCCCAGTTGCACCCATTCCTCCTCCTCCTCCTCGTGTTGACACTTTTGCAAAGACGTGCAAGGAATTTAAGGCTATGGGAGGAAAAACTTTTCAAGGGACTGAGACGTTTGTGGAGGCCAGAGACTGGCTTAAGGAGACTGAGGAATTGTTGTAACAACCCGTATTTTCAATAACCTGTTATAACGTAAATCGAGGCAAAATTTAATTTATAAATCTGAATCAAGGGAAACGGGCTATGCCATTGCGTTCGTCTCGGAAAAATACGCGAAATAGAGTCCGAGTTTTCGAAAATCGGAGTCTGTATGACCCGATTAAGGCCCAATGAAGTTTTCAGAAAATTTCAAGTTCAAAACAGATTTGAATTTCAAGTTCAAATTTCGAATTTTGGGCCTGGAAGGCTAGGCGGGAAATTTCCCGCCAAGCCAACCAAGTCGACAGGCCTGTCGACTTGGCAGTCGACTTGGTTGGACCCAAGTCGACAGCCCTGTCGACTTGGTTGTCGACTTGGTTCAGCCGGGCAGTTTTGCCTGGTGCACCATTTTGGGGTTTTGGTTAGGTTTTGGGGCCAGATTCGGTTTTAAGGGCTGAGATTGGAATTAGGGTTTAATCCTAAGGTTGAAACTAATCCTAATCTCTATAAATAAGCCCCTAACCTAACCCTAAGTCATCATTATTCAACCCTACAACTAAACTATGGCAAAATTATTCCTCTCATGGCCTCCACTCTCTTCATAAAATTTCTAAGTTATTTCTATGAGAAATTTTCCATGCATACAAGTGTTTTCAAGCTTGTATGAGTGTCATTAGCTTGCATTCAAGTCAAGTTTCCATATTTACATCATAAAGCAAGGGTTTTGATCATTTTGGCTCAAGGGTTTTTCTATTGGAGCTTGCATTTTGGGTTTATTTGATTGCATAAGGGCTTTGTCTCAATCTATATATATTTTTGTGTCTTCATAAGCATTGTAAGCCCTTTTCTACTTTCATATTTAAACTCTAAAGTTAAATGAATGATGCAAGTTTGCCATGTTATGTTATGCAAGTTTGCCATGTTATGATATGCAAGTTGTCATGTTATGTATGCATGTTTGGGCGGATCATTTTACTCATGTTATCATGCTATGCAAGCTTACCTTGAGTATATGAACATAAAGCTTCAAGCTTTATGCTAAAGGTTGCATTTTGGCAACATGTAAGTTATCATATCTCTTATGATAACTTGCATGTGAGGCTAAATGCGAACTTATGGCCATTTCTACATGTCATGTAGCACCATGTATCACCAATATGCTAAGTTTGGTTTTATGCGTACTTTTGAGGCCTAAAAATGTAATATGCAAGTATATGAACATATGTACATTTCATATGCCACCATGTTAAACTTGTGGCTCCAACACCTTTTGTCATCTTTATGCCAAGTTCCCTCTTTCTATCCTTTATGCGCTATTGCGATTATGTAAGCGATGGGATTGCGTTTGGAGTTGGGTAAACTTAAAAGACATGAAAACATAAGATTGGGAATTTACCTATTAAGTTAGGTCTACCCATTGGGAATTTACCTATTAAGTTAGGTCTACCCAAATGCTTGAAAACTTGTAATATGTTTTGTAAACATAATGGACATGACACTTAGAAAATATAAGTGTGACCAACTCGAGGTTGGGTTGAGTTTGTAGCGTAAAACTACCCGGAACCGACCAGCTTAACTAGTTGCTACAAACAATAGGACCCAATGTGAGAAGTTGGTCATGTTGTACCTTGAACCCGAGGTTAGACCAAGTTGTGGTGTAAAGCTACCCAGAACCGACCGGCTTAACTAGTAACCGCAACAAAGTCTAATATGAGAGGTTAAGGCACATTAATTAATTAATGCCTCATGATTAGGGTTAAGTCATGGTCCACTTAATACTTAACCAATTTGGACTTGGTGGATTAATCGGGGTTAAGTCGTGAACCCATCGTTACACTTAACCAAGTTAATCCATGATTAGTAAAAGGGTTAAACCGTACTTAACCCACTAGAAAATCCTAGCAAAGGGGGTCCACTCCAGCAGTAATCCCAAGTTTGTATCATCATGACCCTAGGGACTAGGCTAGGGTGGGGCACGATTACTGGACTGGTATAAGCGACCAAAAACGACGGCCGGGTGGTACGCCGATGTAGTTCCGGACGGACTATGGTCGTGCACGTAGTCCGTATTTGGAGAAGTCACCCATGGGTACCAGTAGATCGAGACTGTGCACTCATGTTTATGGTGTCCAGGGGTTGACACCCTAGGGCTTGATACACCCGAAGGGTGGACCCAGCACAGTCCGACTACAATCATGTTTAGGCTGTATTGACACCAACACGTGACGAGTTAGGCTTATAAGGAGCCGATCGACTAGACCGTTTGGTTGGACCTCGTATTAGGGTCACTTCATGTAATTGGACCTCGTATTAGGGTCACTTCATGTTATTGGACCTCGTATTAGGGTCACTTCATGTTATTGGGCCAAAGCTTGGGCCAAGGGATCAACACTTGTTTATTCAAGTTATGTTAGCTTGCTAGTACACCTGTGGTGCAAAAACCTTAAACCTGATTATGCGATGACACCTTTATCTACCTTGTTAGTTAATCATAATGGTAGTATGTTGTTATCCTTATGTTCATCCCTGCTTCTCATGCCAGTTAACTTTATCAGTTTACATTGATTGTAGTAGGGCTTACTCGGTCTTTTTGACTGACCTGTTTTTCTTTCGCCTCTTTTCTTCCGTTCCCCCCCCCCCCCCCAGGTTCTCAGGGTGGGAATATTGGAGCTTAGCTTGGATTTCTGATCGCTTGCTTGTGGGATTTTAGCTCATGTACGGTCTTGACATGAAGCTAGCTATGGTTATCACTTATTTTGAGGATAGTACTTATGTATTTCAGTTTTTCAGTGATGTTGTTTTTATCTAGACTTGTGTATTTGGAAAGTTGACATTATGTTGTACCAGACTTGTTTTGAAATAGTTTGAAATCTTCCGCTGTTTTACTTATCTTATTTACTCTGTTTACATATATACATATGTTCTTGTTCTGCCTTGATATATCATTATGCATGTTTACCTGGTACAAACGCCCCTCCAAAGTCAGAGTGCTTGCAAGAGCCACCCTGGCAGAGGTGGGGTGTTACATTTGGTATCAGTGCATATGGTTTACGAGAAGGAACAAAAAGGTTTTTAAAACTTTTGGAAAACTATTTTCAAAACCAAGTATAAAGTATTTTCCAAAGAAAAGTCTAGTTTATTTTAAAGGCTATTCCCCAAAAAGCCATTAGCAAAAATTCCTTCGTTTTTCTCCATTCTGAATCTATCTTTTTTCTTCGTTTTCAGTATGGCTGATAACTTTGCTATTCCAGAGGGAGTACACGTACCTGTTTGGTATAGGAGACTTTTGGAGGCTAGGGCGACCGAAGCCGGCCCCGCCGATGTTCCTCCTCCTCCAGTAGTTGATGTTCCTCCTCCTCCTCCTGTCGCTGAGGTTCCTCTTCCTCCTCCTCCCTCAGCATCCACAAGAGGATTTCGCGGAGATTTGCAAAGACTTTAAGGTGATGGGTTGCAAGAATTTTGTTGGGATGGAGACTTCTATTGAGGCAAGAAACTGGTTAAAGGAAACTGAAAACCTCTTTGCTATCTTAAATATAGAAGATCGTAGGAAAGTTCTGTTGGCGGTATGGTTATTGAAAGGGGAAGCTGCTTATTGGTGGGTAGTCACCACCACTACTAGACCAATTGAGACTTGGGATGAGTTTAAAAGAAGGTTTGGACTGAGGTTTTTATCGTCAGCAGAGGAGAACCTTCAGATGGAGAGGTTCCTATCACTAAAGCAAGGGGACATGACCATTAGGGAATACGTGGATAAGTTTAATCAACTTGCTCGGTTCGGTTTAGACTTGGTTAACACAGCTCAGAAGAAGGCCATGCACTTTGCTCTAGGACTAAACGAGCCATTGCGCGGTTTGGCCATATCTCATATACCCATCGGAGCGACCTTCGAGAGTTTGGTGAATGTGGCCCTACTCAATGAAGAGAATAGGAGTGACAAGAAGGAAATCAAGGTGAATGAGTCTCAAAACAAGAAAACGGGGCCCAAAAAGGAAATAAAAAAGAAGGAGGAGAAGTCTAAAGATAAGAAGGAAAAAAAGTGCTTTACTTGTGGAAGTTCGACTCATCTTATTAAGGATTGTAAGAAGAGGAAAAGGAAGAATGGTGAATGCTTTTTCTGCGGTGAGACTGGACATTTCATCAAAGATTGCCCGAAGAAGCAAGGGCAAGGTCAGACTCAGTGTGCAAGACCGTCTGAAGGGCGAGTTCATCCCCTCAACATCGTTCTTCCAGCTTATGATCGAGGTAGTGTTTCTGTTAAAAGTCTTGTTTACATTTCTGATTTTCCTGTTTATACTTTGTTTGATTCTGGCGCATCGCATAGTTGTTTCATCTAATCTTGTTGATAGTTTGCACCTTAGTACTAGCTTGGTAGATGATCCCGTCTGTGTCTCAAATCCTATTGGGGGTTCCGCCCATCTGTCTATGATATGTGGGGATTTGAGGATCTCTATACTGAGTGTAGAGTTCTTGTGTAGTGCTTATGTTCTTGGTTTTAGGGGATACGGATTGATATTGGGCATGGATTGGTTGTCCAGATATGGAGCCATCCTTGATTGTGAGCATAGGGCTGTGAGGCTCGTGACTCGCCTCGGAAACACCCTAGAAATTTCTTGTAATCCGAGAGGTCCCGTCATGTTGTGTTATCTTGAATCCCTCAATTCGTCTATCGATAGTTGGCAATCTATGAGGGTGGTCCGAGAATATCCTGATATCTTGGGTGAAGTGAAGGGGTTACCCCTAAACGCGAGTTTAATTTCTGCATTTATCGGGTGGATAATGCAAAGCTGGTTTCTTTGCCCGTTCGGCACATGGCTCCGCGTGAAAGACGGGAGCTAAGTAAGCAAGTGAAGGAGTTGCTTGAGAAGAACTTCATTCGATGAAGCATTTCCGAGGAAGGTGCTCTAGTAGTATTCGCTACTAATGTGGACAGTTCGCTTCGCCCGTGTGTTGATTATCGTGAGAAGAACAAGGAGAATAGACAACCATTACCAAGGATCGATGATTTGTTTGATCAGCTTGTAGGAACATCTGTTTTCTCTTGATCTTGCTACTGGATTCCATCAGCTCAGAGTAGCTGAGGATAGTATAGACAAAACTGCGTTCAGAACTCCAGATGGATTCTTAGAATGGCTGGTCATGCCATTCGGTTTGACTAATGCACCCGCCTACTTCGTGGACTTGATGAGTAGGGTGTTCAAGGAGTTCTTGAACAAGTTTGTCGTGGTCTTCGTAGATGATATTCTGATCTTCTCTAAGGATGAGGAAGAGCACGCAAGGCATCTCGTGAAGGTGATGGATACGCTTAGAGCCCATCAGTTGGAAGCCAAGTCCTCCAAATGTCATTTTGGAGAAAAGAAGTTAGATTTCTTGGGCACATAGTTTCTAAGCAAGGCTTAGCGGTGGATCCCGCTAAAGTGGTCGCGGTTCAAGACCGGAAAGCTCCGACGAGGACAAGTGAAGTAAGAAGCTTTCTCAGTTTAATTAATTAGTTAGCGTCCCTTGAGCTTAGACCTACCCTTCTGGATCAAGTAGGGACTTCACAGAAAGAAGACCCGCAGTTAGTCGAGATCATGGACAAGTTGATTCGAGGCGAGATGTTAAGACACCTCGCTATAGATGACAAGGGATGGCTAAGACGCAATGAGAGAAAGAAGGCTCTTGAAGATGCACATCACTCGAGGAGGTGGCCGAGTTTGTCCCAAGGTGCATGTTGTGCCAACAGATTAAGGTCGAGTCATAAAAAGCCCGGTGGGCTATTACATCCATTGGAGGTCCCCGCAATGAAAGTAGTAAAGCGTCACGAAGGATTTCGTGGATGGACTGCCTAGATCAAGGAAAGGAATACGAGCATGTGGGTCATAGTAGGTAGACTCACGAAGAGTGCTCATTTCACTCCGGTAAAGAGCGAAAGGACTGCATCATAGCTAGCGACAATTTACTTTCAAGAAATAAAGCGGTTGCACGGGGTTCCCTAAAGTATAGTTAGTAACCATGACTCAATCTTCACTAGCCAGTTTTGGGATAGTCTACGGGAAATCATGGGCAAGCAACAGAATCTAAGTACGGCCTATCATTCGCAGGCGGATGGTTCATTTCGTTCAAGCATGAGTTATAGAAAATCACGTTAGTAAGAGCAATTGGCAACGTGGATTGGTATTTCCAAGAAAAGTTCTGTTGCGTGGAATACTTTATAGTAAGTAAACGAGATCCAGGATTCACTGGTGAATTTTGGGGAGCTTGCATGAAACCATGAGGTCATAGTTATGTTTAAGCCAAGAATGATAGAAGAGTAAGTGAAAGAGGAAGACGAGAGGCGACAATGAAATGGGTTCCAACTCATATTGGGAAGTAAGAGTTAAGAAGCCAAGAAATCATGAGGTAAAAGACGGTCAAAACATAGTGGAGTCAAGCTCAAGGAAACGTGACTTAGAAGACTGAAGGCTAGATACGCGCATCATATCTCTTTCTAAGAGTATATCCTTGATCCTTGTTTTCCGGTGGAACTTACTTGCATGTTATCTTTTACATATATCCTCTCGGTCCCGTTCTCGATCCCATTTCTGTTGTAAACTCCATAATGGGGTGTGACTCATCGGTTAGTAATACATGTCAAGGTTTAAAGGGGTCCGTTAGGTTGACTAAACCTTTTGGGCTTTTATAGAATATGGGTTGGGTTAGGAAGGGATTTCTTGTAATCCAAAAGGAGTATATCTTGCTTATCTTCCCGATCTCTTTGTAGCATATCTTTCTTTCGCTATCTATATCGTGTTAATCTTGTCATGAGAACCTTAGGTAGAAACCCTTTGGATGAAACATGTGTTTGAAACATGTTATGCTTGATGTTTGCAAGTGGTTGCAAGTGTTTGCAAGTGGTTACTCGTGGATGCATTATACACATTAGGCACTAGATCGGCTCACACACTCCTCATATTGCATATGCATGAGTGTTTACGCTTATTCATGGAAGAAAATTTTTGTGTTATCACATGGATGTTGCATATGGATGTATGTTATGTGCACACATATAGATGTTATACATTATGTTAGGAATTGCATACATATGGATTCATTTCACTAACATAATTTGCATTGATGATATTTGCATTAGATAAGTACATATACACACACCTTTGCATATGTTCATACAACATTTAGAATCTTGTAAGGACAATGATTGCTCGTGGATGATGTTTTGAGTAGATGGATGTTGGATGGTAGGATACGTTCTTCCTAACTTGAAGATTTCGGGGACGAAATCCTTTAAGGAGGGGAGAATGTAACAACTCGTATTTCCAATAACCTGTTATAACGTAAATCGAGGCAGAATTTAATTTATAAATCTGAATCAAGGGAAACGGGCTATGCCATTGCGTTCGTCTCGGAAAAATACGCGAAATAGAGTCCGAGTTTTCGAAAATCGGAGTCCGTATGACGCGATTAAGACCCAATGAAGTTTTCAGAATATTTCAAGTTCAAAACAGATTTGAATTTCAAGTTCAAATGTCGAATTTCGGGCCTGGAAGGCTAGGCGGGAAATTTCCCGCCAAGCCAACCAAGTCGACAGGCCTGTCGACTTGGCAGTCGACTTGGTTGGACCCAAGTCGACAGCCCTGTCGACTTGGCTGTCGACTTGGTTCAGCCGGGCAGTTTTGCCTGGTGCACCATTTTGGGGTTTTGGTTAGGTTTTGGGGCTAGATTCGGTTTTAAGGGCTGAGATTGGAATTAGGGTTTAATCCTAAGGTTGAAACTAATCCTAATCTCTATAAATAAGCCCCTAACCTAACCCTAAATCATCATTATTCAACCCTACAACTAAACTATGGCAAAATTATTCCTCTCATGGCCTCCACTCTCTTCATAAAATTTCTAAGTTATTTCTATGAGAAATTTTCCATGCATACAAGTGTTTTCAAGCTTGTATGAGTGTCATTAGCTTGCATTCAAGTCAAGTTTCCATATTTACATCATAAAGCAAGGGTTTTGATCATTTTGGCTCAAGGGTTTTTCTATTGGAGCTTGCATTTTTGGGTTTATTTGATTGCATAAGGGCTTTGTCTCAATCTATATATATTTTTGTGTCTTCATAAGCATTGTAAGCCCTTTTCTACTTTCATATTTAAACTCTAAAGTTAAATGAATGATGCAAGTTTGCCATGTTATGTTATGCAAGTTTGCCATGTTATGATATGCAAGTTGTCATGTTATGTATGCAAGTTTGGGCGGATCATTTTACTCATGTTATCATGCTATGCAAGCTTACCTTGAGTATATGAACATAAAGCTTCAAGCTTTATGCTAAAGGTTGCATTTTGGCAACATGTAAGTTATCATATCTCTTATGATAACTTGCATGTGAGGCTAAATGCGAACTTATGGCCATTTCTACATGTCATGTAGCACCATGTATCACCAATATGCTAAGTTTGGTTTTATGCATACTTTTGAGGCCTAAAAATGTAATATGCAAGTATATGAACATATGTACATTTCATATGCCACCATGTTAAACTTGTGGCTCCAACACCTTTTGTCATCTTTATGCCAAGTTCCCTCTTTCTATTCTTTATGCGCTATTGCGATTATGTAAGCGATGGGATTGCGTTTGGGGTTGGGTAAACTTAAAAGACATGAAAACATAAGATTGGGAATTTACCTATTAATTTAGGTCTACCCATTGGGAATTTACCTATTAAGTTAGGTCTACCCAAATGCTTGAAAACTTGTAATATGGTTTGTAAACATAATGGACATGACACTTAGAAAATATAAGTGTGACCAACTCGAGGTTGGGTTGAGTTTGTAGCGTAAAACTATCCGGAACCGACCGGCTTAACTAGTTGCTACAAACAATAGGACCCAATGTGAGAAGTTGGTCATGTTGTACCTTGAACCCGAGGTTAGACCAAGTTGTGGTGTAAAGCTACCCGGAACCGACCGGCTTAACTAGTAACCACAACAAAGTCTAATGTGAGAGGTTAAGGCACATTAATTAATTAATGCCTCATGATTAGGGTTAAGTCATGGTCCACTTAATACTTAACCAATTTGGACTTGGTGGATTAATCGGGGTTAAGTCATGAACCCATCGTTACACTTAACCAAGTTAATCCATGATTAGTAAAAGGGTTAAACCGTACTTAACCCACTAGAAAATCCTAGCAAAGGGGGTCCACTCCAGCAGTAATCCCAAGTTTGTATCATCATGACCCTAGGGACTAGCTAGGGTGGGGCACGATTACTGGACTGGTATAAGCGACCAAAAACGACGGCCGGGTGGTACGCCGATGTAGTTCCGGACGGACTATGGTCGTGCACGTAGTCCGTATTTGGAGAAGTCACCCATGGGTACCAGTAGATCGAGACTGTGCACTCATGTTTATGGTGTCCAAGGGTTGACACCCTAGGGCTTGATACACGCGAAGGGTGGACCCAGCACAGTCCGACTACACTCATGTTTAGGCCGTATTGACACCAACACGTGACGAGTTAGGCTTATAGGGAGCCGATCGACTAGACCGTTTGGTTGGACCTCGTATTAGGGTCACTTCATGTTATTGGACCTCGTATTAGGGTCACTTCATGTTATTGGACCTCGTATTAGGGTCACTTCATGTTATTGGGCCAAAGCTTGGGCCAAGTGATCAACACTTGTTTATTCAAGTCATGTTAGCTTGCTAGTACACCTGTGGTGCAAAAACTTTAAACCTGATTATGCGATGACACCTTTATCTACCTTGTTAGTTAATCATCATGCTAGTATGTTGTTATCCTTATGTTCATCCCTGCTTCTCATGCCAGTTAACTTTATCAGTTTACATTGATTGTAGTAGGGCTTACTCAGTCTTTTTGACTGACCTGTTTTTCTTTCGCCTCTTTTCTTCCGTTCCCCCCCCCCCAGGTTCTCAGGGTGGGAATATTGGAGCTTAGCTTGGATTTATGATCGCTTGCTTGTGGGATTTTAGCTCATGTACGGTCTTGACATGAAGCTAGCTATGGTTATCACTTATTTTGGGGATAGTACTTATGTATTTCAGTTTTTCAGTGATGATGTTTTTATCTAGACTTGTGTATTTGGAAAGTTGACATTATGTTGTACCAGACTTGTTTTGAAATAGTTTGAAATCTTCCGCTGTTTTACTTATCTTATTTACTCTGTTTACATATATACATATGTTCTTGTTCTGCCTTGATATATCATTATGCATGTTTACCCGGTACAAACGCCCCTCCAAAGTCAGAGTGCTTGCAAGAGCCACCCTGGCGGAGGTGGGGTGTTACAATTGTTGGATATCTTTGAAGTGGAAGATGGGTGGAAAGTCCGTTTAGCTGCTTGGTTAATGAAGGGAGAGGCCTCGTTTTGGTGGGAGGTCACTAACGGGGAACGTCCAGTTGATTCATGGGCGGATTTCAGATGAAGGTTTGAGGCAAAATTTCTTTCAAGGGCAGAGGAGAATTTAAATATGGAAAGATTCCTGACATTAAAGCAAGGGAGCTTATCAATGAAGGAGTATGTCAATAAATTTAATCAGTTAGCAAGGTTTGGCTTGGAGTTGGTGAGCACGCCAGAGAAGAAAGCTTTGAGGTTCGTTAGAGGCTTGAATGAACCGTTGCAAGGGTTGGCTATGACCCACATCCCTATGGGAGCCACCTTTGAAAGGCTAGTAGAAATGGCACTTATGCATGAGGATAAGGCAGTTGAAAAGAAAGGGGATCAGAAGAAACCCCTACAGCAAAATAAGAAGGGTCGTAAAAACAATAATGGCTAAGGGAAGAAGAGATGCTTCAATTGTGGGACGCCTGGCCATCTCAGCAAAGATTGTAGAAAGAAAAAGAAGACTGGTTGTTTTCATTGTGGAGATGCGGGACATTTGGTGAAGGACTGCCCAAAGAAGGGGCAGAGGGCAGGGTCTACCTCGGGAGGACAGGTGCAGGCTCTTATGGCACCAGGGCAGGCAAGGGGGCAAGTTCAGGCTATTGCAGCCCCACTGCTGCAAGAAAGAGGTAGAACAATTTCTGTTGAAAGCTTAGTTTTTCTGTTTGATCATCCTGTCCGTACCTTATTCGATTCTGGCGCATCTCATTCGTTTATCTCTGCATCATTAGTTGAATTACTGCACTTGAACACCAGTTTAGTAGAGGATCCCTTGGTTGTTTCAAATCCAATTGGGGGTTCGGCTCATTTGACCATGATATGTTTGGATTTGAAAATCTCTATACTTAGCGTTGAATTTAGATGTGATGCTTATGTATTGGGCTTCACGGGCTATGGGCTAATTTTAGGAATGGATTGGTTATCTAGAAATGGGGCCATTCTTGATTGTGAAAGGAGAGTAGTTAGGCTTGTGACTCGCCTTGGTAATGCTCTCGACATCTTTTGTAGTCCCATAAATTCCGTTATTCTAAGTTATCTTGAATCGCTTGACGCGTCTGTAGAGAATCTGCGAACGGTAGAGGTGGTCCGGGAATATCCGGATGTGTTTGAGGAGGTGAAGGGCTAACCTCCAAAGCGGGAGATAGACTTTCGAATTTATCTTGTGGATAATGCTAAACCCGTATCTTTGCCAGTGCGCCACATGGCTCCTCGTGAAAGGAGGGAACTCAATAAGCAAGTGAAGGAGTTGCTTGAGAAGGGGTTCATAAGATGTAGTATATCAGAGTGGGGTGCTCCAGTAGTATTTGCTACAAAGGCGGATGGGTCCCTTAGACTTTGTGTGGACTATAGAGAACTAAACAAGCTTACTAAAAAGAATCGACACCCACTGCCGAGGATTGACGATCTCTTTGATCAGTTAGTTGGCGCCTCAGTGTTTTCGCAGTTGGACTTAGCCACTGGCTTTCATCAACTGAGAGTGGCTGAGGATAGTATAGATAAGACTGCTTTTAGGACTCCTGACGGATTCTATGAATGGCTAGTGATGCCCTTTGGTTTGACAAACGCCCCCGCATATTTTGTTGATTTGATGAGTAGGGTGTTTAGGGAGTACCTTAACAAATTCGTGGTAGTCTTTGTGGATGACATCTTAGTCTTTTCTAAGAATGAAGAAGAGCATGCCCTACATCTTAGGGAAGTGTTGGAAACCCTTCGAGCGCATAACCTTAAGGAAAAATTTTCTAAGTGTCACTTCTGGAGGAAAGAAGTACGGTTCTTAGGGCATGTGGTTTCCAAGGAAGGGATAGCAGTGGATCCCGCAAAGGTGGTGGCCATCCAAGATTGGAAGGTCCCTAAAAATGTAACCGAAGTAAGAAGTTTCTTGGGGTTGGCTGGCTATTATAGGAAGTTTATCAAAGACTTCGCAAAAATATCAGCTCCATTAACACGGTTAACGAAGAAGAACCTGGTTTTTACGTGGGACGAAGATTGTGATGATGCGTTCCAACGTTTAAAGAGAGCCTTAACTTCTGCCCCAGTCTTAGTGCTGCCAGACGGGAATAAACCGTTTACCATCTATACTGATGCTTGTGGGACGGGACTTGGCGCGGTCCTCATGCAAGAGGGAAGAGTAATAGCGTATGGTGGAAGGCAGTTGAGGGTTCATGAAAAGAATTACCCTACGCATGACCTTGAGTTAGCCGCAATTGTTTTCGCGCTTAAGTCTTGGCATCACTATCTTCTTGGTGAGAAATTCGAACTGTTCACTGACCACAAATCATTAAAATACTTATTCTCTCAGAAGGATTTGAATTTGAGGCAGCAACGGTGGATGGAATTCCTAGCCTCCTACGATTTTGAAATAGCATATACCCCGGGCAAGGGTAACGTGGTAGCAGACTCCTTAAGTAGGAAAAGGTTGTCCTTGAGTCCGTTGTTTGTTGAACGACGAAGCTTAGAATTCATCTCCATGTTTGACTTTAGACCCTCCGTTGACCTAGTACCTGGTTTGTTAGCATCCTTGGAGGTTAGACCTACACTTCTAGGACGAGTTGGTGAGGCACAGCAAGACTACCCCCAGTTGGTTGAGATAGTAGAAAAGCTCAAAGGAGGGGAGTCGTCTAGCCATCTTCGTAGGTATACCCTAGACGATAAGGGTTGGTTACGAAGGGATAATAGACTTTGTGTACCACAAGACGAAGACTTAAGGAAGGCCATTCTTGATGATGCTCATCGCTCAAAGATGACCATTCATCCCGGCGGAGACAAGGTGTACAAAGATATGAAGCGGGTTTTCTTTTGGGCCGGTATGAAAAAGGATGTGGCCGAGTACGTCGCTAGATGCTTGGTGTGCCAACGAGTAAAAGCGGAACAAAAGAAACCCGGTGGGTTGTTTCACCCATTGGAAGTTCCACTATGGAAATGGGAAAGCGTCTCAATGGATTTTGTGGATGGATTACCAAGATCAAGGAAGGGTAATACGGGGATTTGGGTTATAGTAGATAGACTTACTAAGAGCGCCCATTTTATTCCCGTGAAAAGTAAGAGGACTGCTCTGTGGTTGGCTTCTGTATACATTAAAGAGATAGTTCATTTGCACGGTATTCCTTCTAGTATAGTAAGCGACCGTGATCCCATCTTCACTAGCGAATTTTGGAAGTGTTTACAAGAGGCGGTAGGGACTCAGCTATGTTGGAGCACCGCATATCATCCTCAGACGGACGGCCAGACCGAGAGGGTGAATCGTATTCTAGAGGATCTTTTAAGGCTTTGTACCCTAGACTTTGGGGGTACATGGGAAGAGCACCTTCCGTTGGTAGAATTCGCATATAATAATAGCTTTCAGTCTAGTATTGGCATGGCACCTTTCGAAGCTCTTTATGGAAGGCCTTGCTGTTCGCCTACATGTTGGTGGGAATCTACCGATAAAATCCTACTTGGACCCGATATGGTTAGGGAAACCTCGGAGAAGATTGATTTGATTCGAAGGAGGATGAAAGCAGCACAAGATAGGCAGAAATCGTATGCTGATAAGAGGAGGACAGATCTTGAGTTTGACATTGGGGACATGGTTTTTATCAAAGTGTCTCCGTTACGGAATGTTGTTCGCTTTGGGTCCATTGGGAAATTAGCGCCAAGGTTTGTAGGGCCGTTTCCTATAAAAGACAGGATTGGGAAGATGGCGTATAGGGTGGAGTTGCCTGAGAAACTTAGTGGAGTACACGACGTATTCCATGTATCACATTTGAGGAAGTGTTTGCATAAGACCGCGGAGGTGGTAGAGCCGAGCTTGCTTAAAGAGGTGGAAATAGAGCGTGATGCAACAATTAGACGAGCTCCTACATGCATTCTTGGGTCGGAGATCGAAAAGTTGAGGAATCGAGAGGTCGACTAGTTAAAGTGCAATGGGGAGATGATGAGAGCAACGCTACTTGGGAGACAGAAGGAAAGATGCGTTCACTATACCCTTTTCTTTTTGAGGGTATGTTATTTAATTTCTCCTTTATCGCTTAGCTTATCTTATCTTATCTTTAGTATGTCCTCTCATTAGTATCTTTGACCTTTAGTTAGGATAATCCTATGGTTGAAACATGTGTTTGAGACATGTTATGTATGATGGATGCAAAATGGATGCAAGTGGTTGCTAGTGGTTGCTCGTGGATGCATATATACACACACTTTAGGCACTAGATCGGCTCAGTCACTACATAGTGCATTTTGCATAAATGAATGTATTTAGTATAATGGATGTATAATGGTTGTACCATCATATAGATGCTGCATTCGGTTGAATGGATGTGCACGCATATAGAAGTAGTTTGTAAGCAATTAGGATCTTTTGCATACATACTGGATGCATGGCACTATCATGAATTGCATCAAGGAGGTCAACTGAATCAGTGGACCGCCTGATTTTGCATTAGATACGGACATAGACACACACTGTGCATTTAAACATGAAAGCATTAGAAGTCTATAAGGACAATGGATGCCAGTGTTTGTTGATTGAGTAGATGGTTGATGATAGGATATAAACTTGAAGATTTCGGGGTCGAAATCCCTTAAGGAGGGGAGAATGTAACACCCCATATTTCTGTTAATACTAATATTCACAAATTAAAAGAATTAATATTGAGAATTTGCACGAAATAGCCTTAAAAAGGCATATAACAAATTTGAGATATGTGAATTGCCTTAAAAGGCGAAAAATGGAATTAAGACATTAATTGGAAAATTAATGTGTAGAAATGGTCATAAGTTAATTATGGATTAATTTGAATTCATGAATAGGTGCGTGTATATATATATATATATATATATATATATATATTTATATATATATGGGCAGTTAATGTAAACATGAATAGAAGTTTATTAATTTGCTGAGTGTTTGCTGAGTCACTTCTGACTCATTGCTGAGTCAATAAGATAAACCCCATCTTGTCTGAATGGCTGCGGTTATTTCTAGGTTAAATCTAATGGCCTAAATGAATCCTAACATCTATAAATAAGTGGGTAGACTCTAACCCTAAATCACTTGAAAAATTGGAGAGCTACCGACATGCCGTTGCCATGGAGTTCAGCATAGCCGTCACAAACTAAAGAAGAAGAAGGCCTAATCTACAAACTAAATCTACTTAAATCAAATCAAAAGCTCTCTCTCTTTCTATTTCTCTTCTTTAAAATAGTGAGTATGATGAATCTCACAATATTATTATAAAATAATTTGATTAAGTTATGAATGGATCACAAGAAAGTGATATGAATTGTTATGTATTTGTAAATTATGTTGTCGATCTCTTGTTATGCTATTATGTTATCATATATATGTTGTTATGTTGTAGTGATTATGTTGTAAATAATCCTATGCTATGTCATATGTGATTAATCATGCTATGCTATGTTATAAATCATGTTATGCCATGTTGTAAATCATGCTATGCTATGTTGTAAATCATATCATGCTATGTTGCAAATTATGATATGCTATATTGTAAATCTTATATATGTTGTAGATCTCATATTATCACATATGTTGAAATACTTATGTTATATGATAATGATGTCATGTTAAGTTGTGTTGAATCATACAAGTTGTAAAATCATGATGTTAGTATTTATGCGAATTGGATCATGTTTAAAGTTTATGTTTTTTTTATAATAGATCTTGATTATGGGAATTTGCCTATTGAGTTAGGTGTACCCATATACATGAATCTACAAATTAATTGGATCTTGAATATGGGGATTTGCCTATTAAGTTAGGTGTACCCATATACATGAATCTATGATTAAATGAATTTTGATTTTTGGGAATTTGCCTATTGAGTTAGGTGTACCCATATAAAACCATATTGTTAATGATGTTGATTCACACATGTCCTATAAAAGTTTATGAAATTTGATCAAAATCATATTATGTGAATTATGAATAAGTTGACACCCTTAGATCTATGACATGTATAACCTTATGCAAGTTGTAATGTATGCAAGTTTTACCCCTTGTTATGATTTATTTAGTCACATATATATGTTGTTGTTGTGAATATTTTCTTTTATGCTATGAGTTAGACTAATCGGGTCTAGCATACATTTTGCGAATAAACGTTCAAACGTGGGGTAGGGGTAATATTAGGAAATTAATAAATTGGGGTGCAATTGATATGATTTTGCATGCCTTAAATGGATGTCCATAATTGAGTCAATTATGGACATTGTTAAATTTGGAATTAATTAATAATTCAAGTAGGGAATTATTAAAATTGGGGAAAGTGGATTATTAATAATAATCAATGCTTAGGACACGAGGTTGGACCCGTTTGTGACGTAAACCTGCCCGGACCCGCCCGGCAAATCCAGTAGTCACAAATGTCGGCCCAATGTGAGAGGTCCTAGGCCCAAACTAAAGCATAACAGTTGTAAAGACACGAGGTTAGACTCTTTTATGGTGTAAGACTGCCCGGACCCGTCCGGCAAATCCAGCTGCCATAAATGCCAGTCTAATGTGAGAGGTCTTTATGAGGTTATGGCCTTAATGAATTAAGAAATACTTAGCCAGATAATCATGTAAGGTGGGACATGGGGGTTAAGTAGGTGCCTTGGGTGGCATGAGGAATCTAGTGGTTGCCTTTAGAGGCATTTGAAATACGATTAGACTTAACCAAATACACATGTAAATGAACATGACTATGTGGGTTAAGTGGATGGACTAATGGGACAAGCTTAGGAGGAATGCTTGTGGGAAATAATGGGGGCCCATTTCAACCAGTATCCCAAAACGTTTCTTTGTGGGATCGACCCAAGTCGAGGACGGGACACGCATACTGGGTTTGACTATAAGAGGCCAAAACAGGGAGCGGTGGCAACGCAAGTCCAACGGGTTTCATATGCGTGTGTGGACCCGGGCTGGTAGGTAAGACGTTGTTGCATCGTGTAGGTATAAGCCGTGCATCTCCGTTATATCGGGTTGCCACTTTAGGGGAATGATACACCCCACTGTGGGGCCAGCATGGGTATCTACGAGTAGGGAGCCGATCGAAAAATGGAAAGTGGGGTACACCTAGTGGAGATAGGGGTAGGCGGCACCTATGTAGTCAGCTAGGAGTACGTAAAGCCATTAAGAAAGTTTCTAAGTGAAGCTAAGTGGAATCAATCTTTAGGGTGACTGGTGTGGTGCAGTATAGTGTTTATCCTTTAGTATTTAGGAGCGCCTATAACGTTTCCTTTAGCAATTGTCTATGTCCTTAATCTGCTCTTTCATAGATATTTCCTTGTTTTCCAGCTTATGCCTTAGTCCAGTTATTTTGATAATAGTATTGTAGAATTATCATACTCGCCAGACTTTATGTCTGACCCCCCCTCTTTTTCATCTTTTTTCTCCCTTCAGGTCCTCAGGTTGGGCCAAGTTCCAGCGGAGTCTGATTGGATTGCTTATCTCTTGGAAAGCTTGGACTGCTGAAGTAAAGTCCAGCTTGTTATCTTTCTTTTTAATGGCTATTTATGTAATGGGATTATGTACTTGTTTTATCAAGATAGATATTATACTTGACTTTGATTATGGTGTTATGATGTAATCAAACATGTTTTGACTTCTGCTGCAATTGAAATAAAGTTTTTAAATTTCCAAGTACTATTTTATATCTGTCTTGTTGAAATTTTACTGTTCTATATTCACCTAAAACCTCCATAGAAGTTAATGCATTCCCTTTGTGAGTGACATTAATGGACGTGGGGTGTTACAACGCCGATAACACGGTACAGGTTTACTCCATTGGATTTCCAGTGCATAAATCAAATAAATTTTTATTTAAAAACAACGCAAAGCTTTTTAGAAAAATGAAATCATTATAAGACTCAAGTTCCATCACACAATGCAACGCAAACCGGAGGATAGAGTTTTACCTTATAATGATCATACCTGCTTGATATGTAGAAAATAATATTTTATTATTATTATTAGTGTCTAATCAGTTTTGCTTCAAAGTAAATGTATCAATCCTAGATGGCATTGTACCCCATCCTACTATGTCGTCATATATCGGTTTACAATCAAAACCGTAATGTCGTATTGGAAATTGGGTTTTCATCATGAGTCAAGGCTAGGGACGATCTCCTTACTGATTCGAGACACTCTAGCAAATGTCTCAGGATTCGGACGCTGGCGAACCCTTGGATCCTGCAGGGTCGGTCCACAAATACTTTAGTGTATTGGCAATTCCTGAACACACGCTTCCCGGTCCTATTGAACCTATAAATTGGTCACTATCGACCAATATAATCGAGGCCTCCTAATCCATCATCCACATAAGTAAAATGTCAGGGCTTACAAAACCCTGATACCACTTCTGGCTAGAAAGAAACGTGTGCACTCCCTGTGTTCCTTTGTCCCGTTTCTAACTCTTCCCAGGGTGTGAGGCACGCGAAGTAACGCTATACACAAAGCTACGCCTAAATAGGCCATGCTTTGATCATCAACCTTAAGGCTCTGTTTTTCAACAGAAGCCTTGATCATTTGCATCTTGGCATGCCACATTGACAGTTCACGCCATGCGATCAATAACTATCAATATATAACCTCTGAGCTCATGCATCTCAGAGAAGGGTGTTAAGCAAGAGAATAGATTCTACGCCACCAAACAAATATATATTAAATAGAAATCAATTCACATAGAATGAAATTCAACGTCAGACACACATCCATTTACAAGTCCATTCTAGGTCTGAACGAAACCGAAAACATCTTATTCCTCGTCCCGTATGCCCAATACGGAAGAGAGGTACTCGCTTATCCGGACAATCAACAAGTACATCTGGACAACTACCACTTTAACCATTTACTGGGAGCTACCCAGTGCCGGGCATTAGTAGTCATCCATTCGATGTGAAGATCGCTGGTCTTTAATCACCGTCTTCAAAATCTTCGATTTAAATCGTCGTATAGTTATTTAAAATGAGGTTGAACTCGGTCTTTTCAAATAATTCTCGCATATATTTAATTTAAACCATTTTATATCATTAATATTATTTTATAACGATTTATCGCTATTTTTATTTATATAAACATAGCCCAATTTAATATAACGACGCTTTTGGTCAATAGGCGGCTTTGGCGCTGTTTTTACCAAAATTTGATTTATACATTTCTCGAAATCTAACCGTTGGATTTTAACAAGATTTATATCGTTGGAAAGATCTTCCCAAAGCGGTCCTAACGGTTCCAGTTTTGGGAAAATCTGACGGTTGAATCTTTCGGTATAATCGTTTAAAGCTACTATTCTGAAACGAGAACTGCCACGCGCGATTCATTTAATTTTAATTTTAATTTATATATATAATTATATATAAATATAAACCATTTGAAGATTCTACTAACGTGTTTAACATGCCAAATAAAAGAATGTTTTAATTTATATAACCATTGCTACATGTTTTGTAATGTCAAATAAAATGTATTTTATTTACATGACAATTTGCTAATGATAAATAAAAAGATAATTTTTATTTGTACTTCTATTTTTATCTTTAACAAATAAAAAAGAAATATTTTATTTGTATATAGTTTCAATGGATGTTTTGACAATAAAAATAATTCTTTAACTTACATACAAATTCTAATGTATGTTATGACAATAAAAATGGTTCTTTAATTTACATACAAATTCTAATGTATGTTATGCCGATAAAAATAATTCTTTAATTTACATACAAATTCTAATGTATGTTGTGATAATAAAAATGATTTCTTAATTAACATACAAATCCTAATGTATGTTTTGACAATAAAATTGGTTCTTTAATTAACATACAAATTCTAATGTATGTTTTGACAATAAAAATGACTCTTTAATTAACATACAAATTCTAATGTATGTTTTGACAATAAAAATGATTCTTATATTTGCATACAAATTTTGTTTCAACAAAATGCCTAAAAAGTGATACATTCATTTTTGTTGACAATTCCATGTCGACAAAATGGTTAAAAAGTGATTCATTCATTTTGTTGACAATTCTATTTCAACAAAATGATTAAAATATGATTATTTCATTTTGTTGACAATTCTATTTCAACATAATTAATATTTTTTCTCCAACACAATTTTATTAAACAAAAATGTCAATTTTTGTTTTACCCCAAATCTATTTAACAAAAATGTAATTTTTGTTTAACTTAAATCTTATTTGACAAAAATGTAATTTCTGTTTAACTCGAATCTTATTTGTCAAAAATGTAATTTCTGTTTAACTCAAATCTTATTTTACAAAAATGTAATTTTTGTTTTCAACCATCACATTTGACAAAATGTATATTTTTGTTTCAACGATTATATTTTGACAAAAATGTTTACTTTGTTTCAACTATTCTATTCTGACAAAATGTATATTTTTGTTTCAACCATTCTACTTCAACAAAATGTATATTTTTATTTCAACTAATCTATTTTAACAAAATGTACATTTTTATTTCAACTATTTTGATTTGACAAAATGTATATATTTATTTCAACTAATATGTTCTGACAAAATGTACATTTTTGTTTCAACTAATCTTTTTGACAAAAATGTATATTTTTGTTTCAACTAATATTTTTGAAAAAAATGTATATTTTGTTACACCTATAAAAAAAACATGATAATTTAAATCCAATGATTCTAATTAACAAAAATGATAATTTTTTCTTCACTCAATTCTGATTAACAAAAATGATAATTTTTGTCTAACTAAATTCTAATTAACAAAAATGTTAATTATTGTTTCAACTATTTTCTTACAATGAAATCTCCTTCTTATTTCAACTATTTTATTTCAATTAAAATGTCCTTTTAATCCAATAATTACATTTTGACAAAAATGATAACTATAATTCAATTATTCTATTTTGTCAAAAATGACAAATATATTTCAACAATTCTAATTTGACAAAACTGATAAATTAAACTAATAATTACATTTGACATAAAAGATTATTATAATTCAACTATTCTACTTTTTCAAAATTGACAATTTTATTTCAACAATTCTAATTTGAAAAAATTGACAAACTTAATCCAATAATTCTAATTTGACACAATGAAAATTTTAATCCAACCCTTTTTTTCAACAAAAACTGGTATTTTTGTTTTCAACACTTTTATTCAACACAAACATCATTAAATCAATGGATCTACATAACGACATCAATTCTAGATCTTATCACATATCATACAAATAGAATTTAACAGCGTATGGATAATACCACAATCATGATTAAGTAACTTTAATTATTTATAAAGAAAAAAGAGTAGAATTTCTCACATTGATTTTGTCTGAATTTTCAACGTGCTCCGTTTCAGCTCAAGTCAGTTTCATTGGGTAGTGCTCGACTCAACGATTCCAACGGACTCGGACTTGCTGTTTTCCGACATCCTATGGCCGAGGTATTGATTTTTAAACATTCAATTACAAATTTGGATGATTAAAAATAATTAATTCTATTAATCCACACTTAATCCCTCTTTTAGCCTTTCTTCTTCCCGTAACCTCCCGTGAAACTCACGCAACCTTCTTGCCATCGATCTCTTCACGCCGCACAACCACATGATAGAACATGCCCCAATCAACACCCATCACCTTGTGCGCCATCACATAAGCCTTCCCCACCAAAAGCCGCCGCCGCCTCGGTGGTTCCACCACCACCAGAAACCCATTCGAACGCAGGGGTTTTAATGGAAAAATCCAACCAGATCACTTCACGAAAAGTGATCACGTCCGCACAGAATCGAAGAGCAAGAACTCCTCTTCAATTTTCGTTTATTATTCGTGATTTAATTCTTTGTGGATTGAAAAATATTAGGAGATCAAATTCGAAGAAACGCAGCCATTAAAAAGGAGAACGATGGCTGTTTGTTTTGAATGGAAATTAGGTTTAGGGTTTGGTTATGTTGGGTATTTATAATATTAAATTATTTAATTCTCTTTTTTTATTAAAATTAATTACTACTTAAATTTATTTTGAGATGAAACTTCCCATTTCCTTTCATTTAATGTAATCAATCAATGAGGGGGAGAGAAAACCGTTTCATTTCCTTTCTTTAAATTATTTAATTAATGAGGGTTGTTAGAGAAGGAAAACTTTCATTTCCTTTCTTTAAATTATTTAATTAATGAGGGTTGTTAAAGAAGGAAAACTTTCATTTCCTTTCTTTAAATTATTTAATTAACAGGGACTTATTTGCATAGAGAGAGAAACCTTTCATTTATTGGTTTATTATCAATTTGATTTAACAAACATGTGACATAGATGCGAGTACAAACAAATGTATAATAATGTAATTTTTGTAAGTGCAACATGTGGTACATGCTATAAAATGATAGAAAGGTATAGACATATAATTTGAATCAACAGATGGTCAATTACATAAAATAAAATGAGAAATAAATAAAAGTTAACATATATGATTAATTGGATTTCTCATTAGGATGCAGCATATCAATGAAATCAACAAACATCATGATACAAGTATATATATAGCCAATGTTTAAAGCATGTGTTTGTTTAATTTTTTTCATCTTTTAACTTTTAAAGATAAGAAATTATTTCGTATTATCAAGATTTGAAATAAATAATATATTTTATATGAAAACATGAATGTAGATTTAACTATATATATGTATGTATGAGTTACATTCAATCAAAACTCCCTAATAATACAAATCGCATAATTACAACAATCAGTTAAAAAATATATTGTGTTGACAAAATCCCTTTTAAAAAATCCAAATATCTAATTGAAAATATTATGTATATATATAAACTTTCAAGTCTAATGTTACACTTAGTTATGAAAGATAAAACAGGGACTAATAATCTAACATTTAACTAATTGATTATAAAGTTCAAATAAACCTTTAAGATATAATTTAATCCATTAACATGAACATAGAATTTCAGATCTAAAAGTTAGACTCCAAATTAAATTTATAAAACCAATGATCTAAAATGAATCATTGTACTAGAACTTTTATAGATTTATTTTTAATTTAACAAAATGAAGAAAACAATATGTTACTTGAACAAGAAAGCTATTAGATCCAAACAATTACATTTATATTGAATATTTAGAAACAAATCTGTATTTGAAAATTTTAAAGCACAACATAAATTCAATTATTTGATTCATCAAATAAACAAAACAATCAACTATTCAACAAACAATGTCATCTTCATTAGCAGTCTTCAATTTGAACAAGTCAATGATGTATACATACAAATTAGGATAACCATATTACTTTTCAACAATAGTTTAAAGTTAGCAAGTCCAAATGTATAAACAATTAATAATTTCCATTATTATCAATCACAATTTAACAAATTATAAATTGTTGTTTATCACAAATAAAATTTTAAATCGTTCATTAATAACATCATAATTTTATTTAGAAGCCTTTTAAATTTCAGTAATTTAATTTAAAATTGGATTTTTTAAATTCTGGCACATTTTCTAACAAATTTCATTAAAATAAAATTTTAAATTGGTTTTGATTTTCCGGGTTGTTACATTCTCCCCTACTTAAAATCTTTTCTTCCTCAAAAAGGAATGGAGCTGAAAGTTGTTTTAACTAACCAACTCAACTTTCATCCTTTTATTGGTTTCAATAATTTTATTAGTTGAACTAATAATCACATAACACAATTATCAATCAATTAGTTGATTAGCTTTTCAAATATATATAACTTTTATATATTCAGAAATCATATTTTCTAAAATTGGATTATATATATAATCACAAATATGTTAATTATAAACTTGTCACTCCTAATTCATTCTAGGGCATTACTAACCCCATCTCTAATGAGTTTTCTCATTCTAGGATACTATTGATCCTATCTCTAATGAGTATTCTTTTATAGGATATTTCTAATCCTACCTCTGATGAGTCTTTTGTTCAGTTCTAACAAGTTGTAACCCAAAGATTTGAATTAACCAAACCTCTGATACCAGCTGTAACGACACGGATTTCGCCCGGACCTAATCGATCGCTAAATCGACCAAGACCGTTCGAATCCCGCATATGCTAACTCTGGGCATACAACACATCAGAACAAATAACAGAAGATACTTTTATAAATAACATAATAATGTTACATTAGAGTACATAATATCAGAGTACATCGAATATAATACAGTGGTAGATTAATTTACAATTAACTGTAATATACTACACAACGGAAATATAAACTAACACAACAGAAGACTACCAATGCTCGAGACACAGCTTTAAGCTTAAATCCAGAATCCTGCTTAATATATCCGCAAGATAAGCTACTCGACTTCCCATGTGAAGAAGAGGGCACCCGAGTTTGCGAAGTGAAACAAACTACGAGTCAGTCATGGGACTGGTATGAGATATCTTTCCTAACTTATCTAGCAATATGGCTAATCACAGGACCACGCCGCTAATGCGGAACGGGTTTACTCCGTTGGATTTCCAGTGCATAAATTAAATAAATTTTTATTCAAAAACAACACAATGGTTTTTAGAAAAATGAAATCATTATAAGACTCAAGTCCCATCACACAATGCAACGCAAACCGGAGGATAGAGTTTTACCTTATAATGATCAAACATGCTTGATACGTAGAAACTAATATTTTAATATTATTATTAGTGTCTAATCAATTTTAAAATACTTCAAAGTAAATGTATCAGTCCTAGACGGCATAGTACCCCATCCTAATATGTCGCCATATATAGGTTTACAATCAAAACCTTAATGTCGTATTGGAAATTGGGTTTCCTTCATTAGTCAAGGCTAGGGATCATCTCCTTCGGATGCTGGCAAACCCTTGGATCCTGCAGGGTCGGTCCATAAATACTTTAGTGGACTGGCAATTTCTGAACGCACGCTTCCCGGTCCTTTTGAACCTATAAATTGGTCACTATCGACCAATATAACCGAGGCCTCGTAATCCATCATCCACATAAGTAAAATGTCATGTCTTGCAAAACCTTGATTCCACTTCCGGCTAGAAAGAAACGTGTGCACTCTGTGACGACCCCAAACCCCGTGTATACGGAAGTAAGGATAATCATTGGAATATAACAAATAACAATAACAACAGAACAAAAATAGAGAATTACAACAGATAATGTTCATCAAATTACACTGGAAATAATACATCATCAGAGTTACGCAGCAAAATCCGATCATACTTAGCGATAATACTGTTTCAGCTTAATATTAAATGTCTGCAGCGGAATAAAAACATAATATACTAAGTGAAGTCTGAACAACAAAATAGGAATGATAACATCCATCTTCAGCTCCATAGCTATCCAGAATGAACCTGCTAAACCTGTATACAAGGTTGCCCGTGTGGAAAAGAGGGCACCCGAGTTTGCAAAGTGAAACAAACTACGAGTCAGTCATGGA
This sequence comes from Allium sativum, assembly GCA_030737875.1. Lineage (NCBI taxonomy): Eukaryota > Viridiplantae > Streptophyta > Magnoliopsida > Asparagales > Amaryllidaceae > Allium > Allium sativum. The sequence goes on from CM060918.1 coordinate 635,351,198, forward strand.
ACTGGTATGATAAATCTTATTAAACCTATTTGATAATAAGGCTAATTACAGGACCACGCCAATAATGTGGAACCGGTTTACTCCATTGGATTGATAGTGCATAAATAAAGTAAATCGTTAAACAATGCAATGCTTTTTAGAATAATGAAACCTTTATAAGACTCAAGTCCCATCACACAATGCAAAGCAAACCAGAGGATAGAGTTTTACCTTATAATGGTCAAAAATGCTTGATACGATAAAATGGATTTGATATTATTATTAGTGTATATATGTTTAAAAACATTTCAATCATAATGTATCAATCATAGACAACATAGCTACCATATACTATGTCGCCGTACTAGTAATATAATCAAAACCGCATGGGTCGTATTGGAAGTTGGGTTTCCATCATGAACCAAGGCAAAAGATAGTCCTTACCGAATTCAAGACAATCTAGCCCATGTCTCAGGAACAGAACGCATCGTCCCTTGGATCTACAAGGCCGGTCCACAAATATGTTAGTGGATTGGTAATGCCTGAACAATACCTTTCCCCACCCTATGGGGCGTAAATAGAGCCACTACGGGCTCAAATAACTGAGGTGTCTCATTCCATCATCCACATAAGTTAAAATGGCAGGGCTGGTAAGTCGCTGACACACTTTTAGCTAGAAAGAAATGTATATCCTCCTTGTAGTCCTTACTCCCGTTTCTGGTTCATACTACGGTGTGAGGCTCGCGAAGTAACGTTATACACAATGCTATACTATTTAAAGCTGTGCTTTGATCATCAACCACAAGGCTCTGCTTTTCAACAATAAGCTTGATCATTTGCATCTTAGCATGCCACACTGACAATTTACGCCATGCGATTGATGTCTATTAATAAATACCCTCAAGGGTGTTAAGAATGAGAATAAATTCTCCGCCACCAACGGATAAATATTAATAGAGATCAATTAGCACAGAATAAAATCTAATGTCATACATACCTCCATTTACAAGTCCGTTCTGGGTCTGAACGAAACTGGAGACATCGAGTCTATCCAGACAATCAACAAATATGTCTGGACAACTGCCACTATAACCCCTCCTGGGAGCTAACCGATCCAGGGCATTAGTAGTCATCCATTCGATGTGAAGATCGCCGGTCATCAATCACCGTCTTCAAATCTTCGACTTACAATCGTCATATAATTATTTGAAATGAGATTTAACTCGGAATTTTCAAATAATCCTCGAATACGTATTGTTTAAATCAATCTTTCCATTCCATATCATTTATAATATTTTATAACGATTTATCGCTATTTTTATTTATTTAAAAATAGCCATTTTTAATTAAATGATGCTTCGGGTCATTACATGGCCCTGGCGATGTTCTCATCAAAATTTGATTTACACATTTCTCTCAATCTAACCGTTGGATCTTAGCAAATTTTATATCGTTGGAAAGATCTTTCCAAAGCGAACCCAACGGTTACAGTTTTGGGAAAATCCAACGGTCAAATCTCTCGGTATAATCGTTTGAAGTTACGATTTCAAAACGCAAACTACAGCAGCGCGATTCGTTTTATTTTTATTTTATATATATATATATAAATATGATTCATTCACTCGATGATTTCAAATTATTTATTCTTTAAATAATTTTCTACACTTCGTATTCAAGTTTTTTTTACTGAACAGAGTCAATTTCCAAACATGTACATTCTCTTCATTCCTTGCATGACAATAAAAGTGTAAATTTTTATTGTTTATCATTTCTATCTCGAACGATGAAAATTTAACTACATCATTAAAATGAAATGTTTAACCTTAACTTGTTTCATTTTAGAATAATGAACATTTTTATATTTACTTTCTTTACATAAAAAATGTGATATTTAATGTAATCATGTTTTCGTATTCAAAACATGACATTTTCTACTTTCATACTTGACATTAAAAATATGGCTTTTAATATAAACATGTTTTATTTTTAAAACATGACCATTTTTCCTATTTCATTCATCACCTTAGTAATGAAGTTCATATTACATAAAAATGTGATCTTTTTACATTTTATTAAAGATGTAATCTTTTATATTCATTCTTTAATTACAGTGCAAAATGTAGCCTTTATATCTTTCATTACAATCATAGAAAAAAATGTAATCTTTTCTATCTTTTATACATTATAGAAAATGTAATCTTTTAATTCATGTTCTTTTTGCATAAAAAAAAAACTAATAAAAATTACACTCTTAAATTAATATTTTATTCACATCAAAATTCCAAACAAAAATGCAACTTTCATTTTAGAGTTTTGTTTGCATCTAAAATTGCAAACAAAAATGTAACTTTCATTTTAGAGTTTTGTTTGCATCTAAAATTGCAAACAAAAATGCAACTTTTACTTTCAACATTTTATTGCATCAAAGAATGCAAATGAAATATAACTATTTATTTCAAAGTATAGTTGCATCAAAGAATGCAAATAAAATATAACTATTTATTTCAATGTATGAACACTTCAACATATCCTGTATTTACATTAAAATAATGTTTTTAATGTAAACATATTTACAATTCCAAAACATGAACAATTTTATGATTCATGACATTAAAGTATAGCTTTAATGCAACATGTTTTTTTCTCATTTTTGAACACGAATTAGTCTTTCTATTTTTCTTTTATTTTTATTACATTAAAAATGTAATTCTTGATGTAAACATGTTTTAACTTAAGATAATGAACAATTTCACCAGATTCTATCTAAACATTAAAAATGGATTTCAATGTAATCACGTTTTATTTTAAAAACATGAAAAAATTTCATACATTCTAAATTTTCATTAAAAATGGGATTTCCAAATGCCAATACAACTGTACCAAATGTATATTTTCTAATGTAAATTTATATTAGAGATATAAATCCCAATGTTATACATTTTATATCAAAATGTCAAATCTTTAATGTATCCTTTTCATGTTCATATATATATAATCTAATTTTCGTACTATTTGACAATTTTATATAATAACATAAATATTTTACAACACAAAAATATTTCAGGAAATTTCGGTAGCATAACGGCAGGATAATTAAAACCGGCACCGTCCCGATGTACAACTCCTCGCTCTACTTTAAAGCCTCGCAGCTTTTGACAAGGGGGATTTCAATAATCTATTTCGTAAGCAGACGATTTTTTTGTAATATCAATCAATTTCGATTTCTGTTTCTTTTTCAATCGCAAACAAACACAAAAATCCAACCAATCACATATCACAAATCAATCAAGTCGTCCATGGTCTATGGACGAAGGGTGTCGGGAGTTTCTAAACTCCGTCTGCATCCTAATATAATTTATTTATTTTATTTCTCAATTCAGATATCTCACATTGATTTGACGATGCCAAAAATTGTAGCGAGCTCTAAAAATTCTTTGGTCTCTTTTAAAATGTAGATCTCGTTGTCACGAGTCCAACGCTTCTAGTTTCGTCGAATTCTGATTAGAAATGAATGAGTTATGACTTTACAAAGGCTGTACACATTTTAAAAGATAATTAATTAATTAATTTATTCAAAAAAACCTTCTTCCTCACTCAAATTTCCGTCCGACGTTTTTTTTTTTAAATCTAGGGTTGCCAAATTCTCCAAATTCTTGCAGTAAGAAGCCGATCCACCTTTACCTCGTCGTAGAGCGCCGGAAGGCGCGCCGGTGGTAGCAACCATGATGAACTCGAATTGGGGAGGGGGCCCTGGCGGTGCTTCGTGCATTGGCACTTTACGAGCCTAGATCTCCTCGAATCCTTAATGATAAAATATGAAGTTGGTACGGATTGAAAGATAAGGAAAATCTCCACCGAAACCCCAAAAGGATCGATCAGTTTCGTTGAATGAAATTGAGGATATTGGCGATTTTAATTTGGAGCAATAACGGCCATTGATGTTGAACGAGGGCTGCTGTACAAGGAAGGATAGGGTTTGCTGTATATACGTGTATTTATACGGTATATCATCGTATTTTATTTTATTTCAAATTTTATTTTCTATATCGATTCTAATTCCATATCAAACCCAACGAGGGACACCCGCAGCTAAATACCCCCATTTCAGACACAGTGGGATATGCCTCGTTGGCCTATTCGACTATTTCGGTTAGTTATTCTTCAAATTAAATAATAAAACATTTAATTATTTAATTTGATTTAACATTTTAATTTACCGGGGCTACATACTGATTCTAAAAATTCCCAAAAAATAAATCTGGCTATGTTTTGACGATACGGTCCTAACAAAACTAATTTCATCGAATTTGGAGATTGTTGGAAAAATGGCCATTTTCAAGTCGATCGAAATTGACTGAAACTGTCAAAACACATTTTCTTTTGCCACGATCACATAATGATCCCAAAAATTATGAAAATTGGAATCCTGCAGTAATTTGACATTCCGGTTCCAACAAAAGTGGTTTCATCGAAAACGGAGGTCGTTTGAAAAATGGCTATTTATACGGGCCATATATTATATTAAATTCCATAGCGACTATTCTAGAAATTCAACTGACCATAACTTTTGATTCCCACTATGAAATTCCAATTGTTCGGATTCATTGGAAAGATATTCTTAAACAGATTTAAATATTTTTGGTTTCACTAAAATCTGATCTATTTTGCATCCTGTACGGTCAATCAAAGTTTGAATTCAAATTTTCAAACTGCCGCGCTATTTCTAACTCCTTTTAGAGTTAAAATAAATATATTCGTTCTATCTTCGATTTAAACAAATATTTAATTGTTATTATTTAAAATAAATTATTCCAACTATTCAAAATTCAATAAAATAGCCAAAATAAAAATTTTAAATTGGCTCTAATTTTCCGGGTTGTTACAATCTCCCCCACTTAAGAACTTTTCGTCCCCGAAAAGGAAACTATAGTAAAGTAGGAAACAAAACGGATAATGTAAATATGGTAAATGTACCTTGCAATAGAGCTAGTCAGAGATATCCACTCTGCACTGGGGATAAGTGATCGACGCTTTCCTATGAATTAGAAAAGCGCGAATTTTAAATTAAATACTGCAAGCGTACAGGTGTGTAGCATACAGGTCGAATACAGGGAGGTGTAATTAAAAATTATTATTTATTTATTCTAGGGCGAGTTAGACGATTTTCGAGGTTGGTTTTGAATATAATGAAAATTGAAACTGCGATCCGATTCAGAACAAATCTAATTGAACCGACGATCAAATCACAACTATCAATTGGAAATTAAAATGCAAAACAGAAATAAAATAAAGGAGGTAAAATGGTAGGAAAAGAAGAACAACAAAAAGTAAATTAGGATTGTCGTTGAAACTAATCAAACGACTAATCACTAATAAGCAATAGAAACAACAATAACAATTTATGTCTACCAAAACTAATTGAGTAGAACACAAATTGTTATGAAAGTAAAGCAAATAAACTAAACGAAGAAGAGCTTTATTAAAACTAAAAGAGAGTACAGAAGAATGGATCCTCTTACAATGGTTACAACATATATTTATAGATGAGATAGGAAAAATCCTAATTAAGTCTATGAATAAATGGGTCTCTTTTCCCAAGAAGTAATATCATATCTCTTGCCTTCCTTGACTAGGCTTGTTTGGAAATAATTCTTTTAAGAATATCTGATGCATATCTTAGTGAATATCTTCCAAATCCTCTGTATAGCTAGTTGATTGGTAATTAGATTGCATGTGATTAATTATTCCAAACACGGACGCTCACTAGTCTCCAAAGGCAACATAGGATAAAATCTTCAAAATTGATCTTCTTCTTGGCAATAAAATATTCTTCAGTAGACAAATTGATAGATTTGAGATGATTTCCATGATAGGAATTTGGCTATTCCTCTTATTAGTGTATATCATACATACATACGTATGAATATATATATATATATATATAATATAACACTAATCCATAAATTCTTCAAGGCAAAGGAGCAGTGTGAATGTTCCGTTCTTTGGCAAAAAGTGAGTTTGACGGGGATCGAACTCATGTCTCTCAGTACAAATCTCCATGCATTTACCAGTGAGCTATAACGTCTTTTGTAATTGAGATGGCTTTAATACGGCGAAGTAGCTTTTTATTTGTGGTTGGCCTTTAATTTGAAATGAAGGAGGCATTTCTTGACAACCTGTAAAAACACACAAAAGTACCCAAAGTATCATTTATTTATTTACAAAAGATGAAGTATAAGAGCATAAAATAAACACATTTCTATGTTAATCAATAAGCCTGTTTGATGCTATCCTCTGTCTCCCATGTAAAATCTCTTGGATCTCCGCTCCACTGCACTTTGACTAGATGAATTTTTTTGTTCCTCAGAACTCGGGTTTCTTTGCCAATGATCTAAACCAACTCCTTTCTTACTGCTAAATTCGGGGTAATCTAAAATCTTGCTATGCAGCTTCCTCCGTAATCAAGTCTGGATCATGGACATGCTTCCGAAGTTGGGACACATGGAATACATAATGTACCCTTGGCAACCAATCAGGCAACTAAACTCTGTAAGCGAGAGTTCCAATTATTTCTAGAATGGGAAATGGACCAATGAATCTAGGAGCCAACTTCCGAGTCTTCCCAAAGCGGACAACTCCTCTTAATGGGGAAACTCTCAAGTATACATAATCGCCAACAGCAAATTCTAGATACCTTCTTCTTGAATCTGCGTAACTTTTTTGTCGGCTCTGAGCAGCTAGCAATCGCTTTTTAATAAAAATAACTTTGTCCGAAGCTTCTCTAATCATATCGGGACCCAATACCAATCGATTGCCTGGTTCCACCCAACATGCGAGAGATCTGCAAGGCTTGCCATACAATGCTTCGAATGTCGACATTTCCAAGCTTTCTTGGTAACTGTTATTATAAGAGAACTCGACCAAATGCAAGTGGTCTTCCCATGATCCGCCAAAGTCAAGAATACAAGCCTGCAACAAGTCTTCCAGTATACGGTTCACCCTCTCAGTCTGTCCATCTGTTTGAGGATGATAAGCAGTGCTCGGATTTAATGTTGTCCCCAGTTCCCCTTGGAATGCTTCCCAGAATTTACTAGCGAATATATGGTCACGGTCACTAACAATGCTACTGGGGACTTGATGTAGTCGGAAAATTTCTTTGAAATAAATTTTTGCCAAACTTTGGGCTATTCTAGTTGATTTGACAGGAATAAAATGGGTAGTTTTTGTGAGACGGTCAACAATCACCCATATACTGTCATTTCCTTTTCTAGTTTGGGGCAAGCCATTAAAAAAATCCATGAAAATTTGATCCCATTTCCAACTTGGAGCTGGTAGTGGTTGTAACAAGCCGGAAGGTTTTTGCTGATCACTTTTGACTTGTTGGCAAGTAGAATACCTACTGACGTAAATGGAGATGTCTCTTTTCATAGACTTTCACCAGAACGTGCGCTTGAGATCATGATACATCTTGCTCACTCCTGGATGAATACAAAGCTTGGATTTATGACATTCATCCATTACTTCTCTTCGAAGCTCAGGAATATTTGGAACAAAAATTCGGCCTTTCAACCTCAGAACTCCCTTGTTATCAATTTGGAAACTCGAGGGTTCACCTTCCCGAACTCTTTTAGTAATTCTCTGTATAAATTTATCATCCTTCTGAAGGGCAGAGATTTTGTCGATTAATGTGGGTGTAATGATAAGATTGGCGACGCCCACATTCTTTCTGCTAAGTGCATCTGCCACAACATTGGCTTTTCCTGGAGTATACAAGATGTCCAGATCATAGGGTGCAAGGAATTCAACCCAACGTTGCTGCCTCAAGTTTAAATCTCTTTAGGTGAACAGATACTTTAAAGATTTGTGATCAGTATACAGTTTGAACTTTTCACCCAAAAGACAGTGCCTCCATATCTTTAGAGCAAATACAATGGCCATTAGTTCAAGATCATGGGTGGCGTAATTCTTCTCATGCGATTTTAACTAACAGCTAGCATATGTGACTACTTTGTTCCTTTGCATTAGCACCGCACTGATACCTTCTCTAGAAGCATCGGTCCAAACTTTTAGATCCTGGACATCGGGTGTCCAAATAAACTTTGCGTGCTTCTTTGTAAGCTTCGTCGATGGACAAGCTACCCTTGAAAAATCCTTAATGAATTTTCAATAATAGCCAGCCAATCCTAGAAAGCTTATGACTTCAGTAGGAGTGGTAGGCTGCTTCCAACTTTGAATGGACGTAATTTTGCTAGGGTCCACTGAAATTCCTTCCTTCGATACTACATGACCGAGGAACTTCATTTCTTCTTGCCAGAATACACATTTTGAAAATTTGGCTTTTAATACATTCTTTCTCAGGATTTCCAAAAATTGTTCTAAATGTTTTTCATGCTCGGCAGTTGACTTAGAAAAGATTAAGATGTCATCAATGAAGACCAGCACAAATTTGTTCAAAACATCCCGGAATACTCGATTCATCAAATTAACAAAATAGGCTAGAGCGTTGCATAAGCCGAATGGCATTATTAACCATTCATAAAATATGCCTGGACCTCTGAAGGCTGTCAAAGGAACACACTCTTCAGCAATACGCAATTGATGGAATCCTGTAGCTAGGTCCATCTTTGAAAACACTTTCGCTCCATTTAAACGATCCAACAAATCATCAATACGGGGCAATGGATATTTATTCTTTAATGTTTGCTTATTCAAATCTCGGTAATCCACACACAGTCTGAGAGTACCGACTGACTTAGGAACAAACACCACTGCTGCACCCCATTCTGAGAAACTGGGCTTGATCTGACCTTTCCACAAAAGTTGTTTGGTTTGATTACTCAGTTCTTCTTTTTCTTTTGGTGACATTCTCCGAATAGGACGTACAACTGGCCTTGCGTTTGGAACCAAATCAATTCTGAAGTCAATTTCTCTACGCGGAGGTAAGCGATCAACTTCTTCGAACACATCCGCATAATTTTTGACGATAAGAATATTCTCGAAAGAAGTGGGGGAAACATCAAGAGCAGCGCAAAATTCTTTTCTATCTGAGTTCGGATCCATACATGGTATCGTAACAATATTCCCAAACTTGGTCTTCGCTTTGACGATTCTTTCTGTACACTTAACCTCGGCTTCATATTTAGTTAACCAATCGAGTCCAAGAATGATATCAAATTCGGAGAAATCCATAACAATTAAATCAAAGGGGAACCGGTAACAAGAATAGGAAATAGGCACTCTATAATACAAACTGAGTGTAACATACCGTCTTTCTTCTCGGTTTTCGCCGGTAATTAAACCAACTTAAACCGTTTATAAAGGCGGATTGTTATGGGTACTAACATATATTGAACAAAACAACAGAACTTTTTATATCATGATACAATATTTCATAAGATTACATAGAATATCAGAGTTACATACATATAGCAGCGGAAACATAAATATACTCTCAGCGGAAGAAGCGATGTGATCTAGCGGAAACTCTAACTTTAGCTCGAATCTCCAATCCAGAAAACGCTCCAACTCTTGCTCCAAGGGGTCTATAACTGTAAAACTAAACCTTTAGCTGCCCGTGTGGAAAATTAGTAGGCACCCAGAGTCTAGGAAAGAACAATAAACTCCAGGTCAGTCATGGGACTGGTGTGAGAACATAAAACAGTTATTTTAAGGATTTAATTTTAAAGTTGGGAGATTCACCGAACTACGCCGCTAATGCGGAACGGGTTTACTCCATGTGAATGCCCGTGCATATAAATTCGTAATGTCCTTTGGAAAATGAAGCTATCATAAACTCGTCCCACATCACACAATGCAAGCGCACACCAAATGGGCGAGTTTTGCCTTATGATAACCAAACATGCTTTCATACGTGAAAATCCTCTTTATACTATTAGTGCGTAATGTTGAAAACTGTTTTACAAACAAATATATTAATCTTAGCAAGCATAGTGGCTATGCCCACTTACATAGTTTACCAACAAAACGAAAGGCTCGTATTGGTTGTTGGGCTCCAATATAATGGTTCCTGACACAAAAGATCAATCCGGAACTAGGTGCAACCTCACGGTTCATGGTTTTCATCCAAGCTTGGACACCAAACACCAGGTAAATCACCGGTCAACATCCAGACACGGACACCGAACATACCCCTTTTTTTCCTGCAAGTTTCAAAGTAGATCTACCGCCGAAGCTTCCAAGTTTCAATAAAATGTATACAACCTAACCGCCAGTTTACCATCAATCCGGGGTGTGAGGTTCGTCGAAGACACGATATACATAATGCTATCATCACTAGCTCATTTCATAACTTGAGTATGCCACATTGTCAATTTACAACATGTCACTGATTTCTATTAATACATAACCTCTAAGACCGTAACTTAGAGACGGGAATAATCAATTGCCACAAATCTGATATATATTCACAGGAATCAGTGCTACGTGGACAAATTACACTGTCAGACACACAATCCATACAAATCCATTCTTGGTCTGAACGGAACAAAATCCAAAAATCCTTGTATATATTCAGACCTCATGCCACTTATAACCTCGTTTCAGGTGTACGGCCTGATTCGAGACATAAATGTCAATCTATCCGAATAATCCAAAGATTTCCGGTTTTCATTTTTCACTTCCAAGTCTTCAATAACGTCGTATTACCACTTGGAATGGTTTTCAGACTTAAGTCTGATCCCGGTCTTTCCAAGTAATAAGCGTATTTCAAAACAAGCTATGGACTATACCGGTTTCAATCCAAATCTCCTTCCTAATGTTTATCAAGTTGCTTATGATAAAGTTGGATTATCTCAAATTCTTTAAATCTCATTACCATCTTAATTGCCCCTTTATACATCCCATACCCAAGATTTTTTTACTCATTTTTCCTTTTCCAATTCTAAATTTGGATTTATTTTACTCACCAAAATCTTTCAAAATATTTCAAATCCATTATAGTTTGAATTCTTGGGTTCATAAATTTCAACTAAATTATATTAAGGAAATGCAAAAGTGTTATAGCATAGACATTTATCCCACATAGGTTCAAATTCTTTCCAAAGTTCAGATCATTGAAATATGATTCATAAAAATTCCAAAATTCAATTGGGTTGAATTATATTTCAAATCCGATTTTAAATTTACCATCCCGTTCGTCGGATCAGTTAGGGATAGCCAGGGAGAGCAGAAAACTATATTTTCCAAACCTAAGCCTTAGACACTATCATCTCTGTCACCCTTGGACGTTCTGGTATAAATATTATTATTGGAAGAAATGTCATTTGTATGGATATATTCGATAATGGTTTAAACATAAATTGTTAAATCTTCTTTAAAATCATGTTAACGTTCACATAGTTTCATTAAACAATTAATCCAATTTCCTTGGAAGTTAAATGTAATGCTACCCAAATTGTTAAATCGTCTAAACTTGCAAATGGTCATAAAATAATGGAACCAAGGTATTAACTTGTTTTCTTTAAAATTAAAGCAACCAATGTATGAAACTTGTTTACTTTACAGTTAATGAAATCCATGTACTAAACTTGTTTACTTTAAAATTATTGAAACCAATGTATTAAATAAAATTTATGGAACCAATGTATTAATAAACATGTTTACTGCATGCTTAAATTAAGTTTTCTTTCAATACATAATTTTTGAATAGCTAATCCTTCACATAAACAACTATAACTCAACTTTTTTTTATAGCTTAAAGATGGTTATGAACTAAGCATTTACATACAACTCAAAATCAAACAATTTTAGGATATTGCCAAAATCATTTCATGCTTATGGAAGGTAGTTTAATTCTTCATGATTTTGTTTTTATTAAATTCAAGAGTTAACTTTTTGTATATTTATTTATTTAGTAAAATTTCTATGCACATGAGGAGGAGATTGAAATCGAATACCCATATACTCCACACTATGGTGTGTGATACAACAACATCAATTCATATGAGTACTAGTCCATTCATCAAAATTCAACAACCATCAAATTGTGTGCAAGCATCTCATTGAATAACGCTTTGTATTTGGTGTGATCTAGCTACAAACATCCATCAAAAACAATAGTAGCCATTTCAATATCAAATAATTATAATTATAACTAATTATAACTAAGCACTTGACATGATTAACTATTTCGAAATAAATTTTTAAATAAATGTCCTCACCAATTTATCACTTTCCAACCCTTCACCGTCAACACTCCTTACTGCGACAAGCCTTGATTTGGTCATATACTTCTTCCACGGACGTCGTACACCGGTTCTTGTCAACTAGCGTGTATATATATGTGTTCTTTTTAATACTTCTATTTGTGTTAATTCTCTCACCACAAGGAAGGTGGCAAACTAAAAGAGAAAAGGGTGATGAGGGGATTTTGGTGTGGGATTTGGCTGAAGGCGACTGTTTTGAGAGGGGAAAGGTAGTGTGGCCTTGTGTGGTTAGAGAAAAGGTGGTGGAGATTTGTGGCGTGTTGTCTTCCAAAGGGAAAAATAGCGAGTTTGCGGAGAGGAGGAGTGAGCCTATGATGGGTGCCTGCGGTCAGTTGAACTGCATAGAGAGGCAGCGGGTTTGGGTGGCGGTACACAATTGCGGTGGCAGGTTAACGTGGAAACATGGTGGCAAAACTTGTTCTGGAAGAGGAAAGAGAAAGAGATTTGAATGGATGGAATTATCAGATGAAGAGAAAAGGTAGGAGAAGAACTAGGTGCGTGTGAGGAAGAAACGAGATAAGGGGAGGAGTGTGGTACTCCGTGAGGATGAAGAGCTCCTTTTATTTCTGCCATTCAAAATTATTTAATTTGTGTACAGTGTAGCTTCCTCTGTACATGAACAATGCTAAATCTTTGGTCACTATTTATAAAATCTTTATGTAGATATGGTAAGATTTGGACAGATTTAATGAGATATTTGTTGTCTACCATATCTCCTTAAAAGGAGGATATTTTAATTTGTTTCCTATGAATGTTGTATTAGGCTGATGCATGAATATTGTTTTTGTTATTGACTGAGCATTATAGACTCAACCGTTATCGACCGAAATTTAAATTCAATTGGTCGCTAATTTATTCGTTTCCTTTATTATGTATTGTTTATATTAATATATTTTTAGTTTAATTACACCGTTTATATTTCAAAATTCACTGGTTGCCTTCATCACATTAACTATATTACAATCCATACAGTAATAAATTTAAACTTAACGGTTAAAACAAAATTTATCACTCTTAAAAATTTCAACTTTATAAGTTAAAATTAATTTAATCATTTTTTTCTCTACACTATTTTACTCAATGCTTTGATTTGAAATGAATTTATTTTAATGTTATTCTATTTTACACAAAATTCTTTACTCAAAATAATTCGTTTCTTTAATTAAATTTGCATTCATTTCACATTTTACTCCTATCCATTCAATACGCATTCTTATACAAATATGGCTAAGCTTTCCGGTTTGATTACACGTGATCTTTCAAAGTTTCTTTCTTTATTTATTTTTGGTAGTAACCATACCATAATTAATAAACTCAATCCTAGTGATTACTTAATTTCGGGATTTCTCTTTCTTAATGTATGCATATAAAGTTTGAATGTTTTCATTGCATTAATTGTCTGGTATTTTATTTGGCGACAAAGTTCTCTACTCAATTGAAAATTTTGTCTCAAAGTTAATTGCCTGTTTCCTAATAAATTCCTTTTCCCAAAATAAATCATTTCTCAAATGGAATTTATTTCAAATTCGACTTGGGTTCAAATGTCAAGTCTTAATTGTTCCAAATGGCTCATTATTTATTAATATCATAAATTTTGACAATGTTTATATTGACATCTTATTCATAATGCACATTTATTTTTAGTGTGAACACTACATTAAATGACAATTCAAATTCTAAGTTGAATCTCCAGCCTATATTTTTCCTTACCAAATTACAAGACCAAAATAACTTCTTAGCAAAATAAAATTTCAAGTTAATTTTATTTCCATTATTGCGGTTCAAACTTGACAAATCATTCTAAACTTATAATTACGAACACCATTATATTTTAAAGGTGAATGTTGCGTTCAAGACAAAGTTTCAAATCTAGATTTAAAATATAAGCATGCATATTCTTCTTTATCACATTTCATGATAAACATTAAATTCATTTCTTAAATTGCAAAATGAATTAATAATGGTGTAATTCTTCCCATAATGTTTGTTTTCAAACAACAAAGGAGTTTTATCGCTAAATACTCAAATCGGTTAGTAATGCAAATCACGTTTGTTTATAAATTTTTGAAATGGTTCACACCTATTGTTCAAGTTTCGACAAAATCTCAAATATAAATACTTATTTAACATTGAGTCTTAACTTAATTTATATTTTAAACATCAATTTTTCTAGGTTGTTACAATCTTCCCCACTTAAAACTTTTCGTCCTCGAAAAGGAGAGCTGTACAATTTACCCATGTAAAATAAATCCTATTTACAAAATTTTATAAAACTATATTCTCAAAATATTTTCAAGAGTTTGGTTATATAAAATCGAATAACCTTTCAAAATTTGAGTTAGGGTCTAAATTCTAGTATCTAATTTAATGAACTGAATTCTGAGTAATAAACTGGTAATAATTTTATACTAATATTTTGATGGATACAACATTCATACATTCATTCTTAACTCTTTTATACATTCATTCTGGATCTTAATACACTCGTTTCTTAGCCTTGTATAACTTTTAGAGTTATCTCTATGGATTGAATAATCTTCTTTCTTGCGCTACCTTTAGCGAAGATGATGCTTCTACACTCGGTTTTTCTCCCTTCTTCAGTAGACAGTTTCGAACTATATGCCCCTCCTTTTTACATCGATGACACTTCCTTTCCATTGCAGGGTCCTTAATTTCTTTCTTTGCCTTAGGGCATTTATTCATAAAATGTCCAATTCTTTTACACTTGAAACAACGTATATTCTTCCGAATGGTTTTCTTGCTCTTTTTAGATTTATCTGGGCAGAAGACTGCATAATGACCGTTTCTGAGACATCTATAGCACTAGATCTCCTTAAGTTTCCTAAACTTTTCGGTCTCTTCTTTTTCCTTTCGAGCCAGTGCTCTTTTTGCTGGTTTCGGCGTTATCTAAAATTCCATTTTGCTTAAAGTGGCAACCTAAAAAAGAATGGTTATACTATTTTCTTGTTATCAAGTAAAAAAAATAAAATTAAAATAAAATTAAAAAAAATCAAGTATTTATTTCTTACCATAGTCATAGCTTACAAATTTTACAAATTCTAAAGTAGTTTAAGCTATTTTAATTTTACTCTTTTTTTTTCCAAAATTCCTATTTTACCAAATTTTGTTTTAGTTCATTTTCAAATTAAATTTCTATATTAATTTATCAAAACGTTCTATTAAGATTTATTTATATAAAGTACTTATCTATATGATTTTAAGTATTCTTCGACGTTTCGACCAGAATTATATCCCACTTTCGAAACTCGAAAATAAATACTGATGATGCTGCAGTCATCAACAGAATCATCCCCAAGCGACTAGAGTGTGATTCTATATCTATCTAGTACATATAAGACTTCATTCATATACTGGCCAGGCATATATTCGAAATCTTCAAATACCGATAGTCCAATCGCAACGTCGAATAAAATACTTGAAAATTCTGATTTCAAGTTGTAATTCAAAATAATTTACTTAGTCTTCAAAGCAATTTAGGTATCAAAATACGCTCTCTCCATCGAAAATATTCCAGAATCTCATTCTAGGGCGTTCCTAACCCTATCTCTAATGAGATGTTATAACTCTAATGAGTTCTATATTTTTGTTCGACATATGTCATACCCTTAGCTTTTTATAACCAAAGCCCTGATACCATCTGTAACATACCGTCTTTCTTCCAGGTTTTCGCCAGTAATTAAACCAACTTAAATCGTTTACAAAGGCGGATTGTTATGGGTACTAACATATATTGAACAAAACATCAGAACTTTTTACATCATGATACAATATTTCATCAGAGTTACATAGAATATCAGAGTTACATACATATAGCAGCGAAACATAAATATACTCTCAGTGGAAGAAGCGATGTGATCTAGCGAAAACTCTAACTTTAGCTCGAATCTCCAATCCAGAAAACGCTCCAACTCTTGCTCCAAGGGGTCTATAACTGTAAACCTAAACCTCTAGCTGCCTGTGTGGAAAATTAGTGGGCACCCAGAGTTTAGGAAAGAACAATAAACTCCAGGTCAGTCATGGGACTGGTGTGAGAACATAAAACAGTTATTTTAAGGATTTAATTTTAAAGTTGGGAGATTCACCGGACTACGCCGCTAATGCGGAACGGGTTTACTCCATGTGAATGCCCGTGCATATAAATTCGTAATGTACTTTGGAAAATGAAGCTATAATAAACTCGTCCCACATCACACAATGCAAGCGCACACCAAATGGGCGAGTTTTGCCTTATGATAACCAAACATGCTTTCATACGTGAAAATCCTCTTTATACTATTAGTGCATAATGTTGAAAACCGTTTTACAAATAAATATATTAATCTTAGCAAGCATAGTGGCTATGCCCACTTACTTAGTTTACAAACAAAATGAAAGGCTCGTATTGGTTGTTGGGTTCCAATATAATGGTTCCTGACACGAAAGATCAATCCGGAACTAGGTGCAACCACACGGTTCATGGTTTTCATCCAGGCTCGGACACCAAACACCAGGTAAATCACCGGTTAACATCCAGACACGGACACCGAACATACCCCTTTTCCCCCGCAAGTTTCAAAGTATATCTACCACCGAAGCTTCCAAGTTTCAATAAAATGTATACAACCTAACCGCCAGTTTACCATCAATCCGGGGTGTGAGGTTCGTCGAAGTCACGATATCCATAATGCTATCATCACTAGCTCATTTCATAACTTGAGTATGCCACATTGTCAATTTACAACATGTCACTGATTTCTATTAAAACATAACCTCTAAGACCATAACTTAGAGACGGGAATAATCAATTGCCATAAATCCGATATATATTCACAGGAATCAGTGCTACGTGGACAAATTACACTGTCAGACACACAATCCATACAAGTCCATTCTGGGTCTGAACAGAACAAAATCCGAAAATCCTTGTATATATTCAGACCTCATGCCACTTATAACCTCGTTTCAGGTGTACGGCCTGATTCGAGACATAAATGTCAATCTATCCGAATAATCCATAGATTCCCGGTCTTCATTTTTCACTTCCAAGTCTTCAATAACAACGTATTACCACTTGGAATGGTTTTCAGACTTAAGTCCGACCCGGTCTTTCCAAGTAATAAGCGTATTTTAAAACAAGCTTTGGACTATACTGGTTTCAATCCAAATCTCCTTCCTAATGTTTATCAAGTAGCTTATGATAAAGTTGGATTATCTCAAATTCTTTAAATCTCATTACCATCTTAATTGCCCCTTTATACATCCCATATCCAAGATTTCTTTACTAATTTTTCCATTTCCAATTCTAAATTTGGACTTATTTAACTCACCAAAATCTTTCAAAATATTTCAAATCCTTTATAGTTTGAATTCTTGGGTTCATAAATTTCAACTAAATTATATTACGGAAATGCAAAAGTGTTATAGCATAGACATTTATCCCACATAGGTTCAAATTCTTTCCAAAGTTCAGATCATTGAAATATGATTCATAAAAATTCCAAAATTCAATTGGGTTGAATTATATTTCAAATCCGATTTTAAATTGACCATCCCGTTTGTCGGATCAGTTAGGGATAGCCAGGGAGAGCAGGAAACTATATTTTCCAAACCCAAGCCTTAGACACTATCCTCTCTATCACCCAAGAATGTTCTGGTATAAATATTATTATTGGAAGAAATGTCATTTGTATGGATATATTCGATAATGGTTTGAACATAAATTGTTAAATCTTCTTTAAAATCATGTTAACGTTCACATAGTTTCATTAAACAATTAATCCAATTTCCTTGGAAGTTAAATGTAATGCTACCCAACTTGTTAAATCGTCTAAACTTGCAAATGGTCATAAAATAATGGAACCAAGGTATTAATTTGTTTTCTTTAAAATTAAAGCAACCAATGTATGAAACTTGTTTACTTTACAGTTAATGAAATCCATGTACTAAACTTGTTTACTTTAAAATTATTGAAACCAATGTATTAAATAAAATTTATGGAACCAATGTATTAATAAACATGTTTACTACATGCTTAAATTAAGTTTTCTTTAAATAAATAATTTTTGAATAGCTAATCCTTCACATAAACAACTATAACTCAACTTTTTTTATAGCTTAAAGATGGTTATGAACTAAGCATTTACATAAAACTCAAAATCAAACAATTTTAGGATATTGCCAAAATCATTTCATGCTTATGGAAGGTAGTTTAATTCTTCATGATTTTGTTTTTATTAAATTCAAGAGTTAACTTTTGTATATTTATTTATTTAATAAAATTTCTATGCACATGAGGAGGAGATTGAAATCGAATACCCATATACTCCACACTATGGTGTGTGATACAACAACATCAATTCATATGAGTACTAGTCCATTCATCAAAATTCAACAACCATAAAATTGTGCGCAAGCGTCTCATTGAATAACGCTTTGTATTTGGTGTGATCTAGCTACAAACATCCATCAAAAACAATAGTAGCCATTTCAATATCAAATAATTATAATTATAACTAATTATAACTAAGCACTTGACATGATTAACTATTTCGAAATAAATTTTTAAATAAATGTTCTCACCAATTTATCACTTTCCAACCCTTCACCGTCAACACTCCTTACTGCGACAAGC
The DNA here is from genome assembly GCA_030737875.1 of Allium sativum. NCBI lineage: Eukaryota > Viridiplantae > Streptophyta > Magnoliopsida > Asparagales > Amaryllidaceae > Allium > Allium sativum. The sequence goes on from CM060918.1 coordinate 635,370,032, forward strand.
CTTGATTTGGTCATATACTTCTTCCACGGACGTCGTACACCGGTTCTTGTCAACTAGCGTGTATATATATGTGTTCTTTTTAATACTTCTACTTGTGTTAATTCTCTCACCACAAGGAAGGTGGCAAACTGAAAGAGAAAAGGGTGATGAGGGGATTTTGGTGTGGGATTTGGCTGAAGGCGACTGTTTTGAGAGGGGAAAGGTAGTGTGGCCTTGTGTGGTTAGAGAAAAGGTGGTGGAGATTTGTGGCGTGTTGTCTTCCAAAGGAAAAACTAGCGAGTTTGCGGAGAGGAGGAGCGAGGCCTATGATGGATGCCTGCGGTCAGTTGAACTGCATGGAGAGGCAGCGGGTTTGGGTGGCGGTACACAGTTACGGTGGCAGGTTAACGTGGAAACAGGGTGGCAAAACTTGTTTTGGAAGAGGAAAGAGAAAGAGATTTGAATGGATGGAATTATCATATGAAGAGAAAAGGTAGGAGAATAACTGGGTGCGTGTGAGCAAGAAACGAGATAAGGGGAGGAGTGTGGTACTCCGTGAGGATGAAGTGCTCCTTTTATTTCTGCCATTCAAAATTATTTAATTTGTGTACAGTGTAGCTTCCTCTATACATGAATAGTGCTAAATCTTTGGCCACTATTTATAAAATCTTTATGTAGATATGGTAAGATTTGGACAGATTTAATCAGATATTTGTTGTCTACCATATCTCCTTAAAAGGAGGATATTTTAATTTGTTTCCTATGAATGTTGTATTAGGCTGATGCATGAATATTGTTTTTGTTATTGACTGAGCGTTATAGACTCAACCGTTATCGACCGAAATTTAAATTCAATTGGTCGCTAATTTATTCGTTTCCTTTATTATGTATTGATTATATTAATATATTTTTAGTTTAATTACACCTTTTATATTTCAAAATTCACTGCTTGCCTTCATCACATTAACTATATTACAATCCATACAGTAATAAATTTAGACTTAACGGTTAAAACAAAATTTATCACTCTTAAAAATTTCAACTTTATAAGTTAAAATTAATTTAATCATTTTTTTCTCTACACTATTTACTCAATGCTTTGATTTGAAATGAATTTATTTTAATGTTATTCTATTTTACACAAAATTCTTTACTCAAAATAATTCGTTTCTTTAATTAAATTTGCATTTATTTCACATTTTACTCCTATCCATTCAATGCGCATTCTTATACAAATATGGTTAAGCTTTCCGGTTTGATTACACGTGATCTTTCAAAGTTTCTTTATTTATTTATTTTTGGTAGTAACCGTACCATAATTAATAAACTCAATCCTAGTGATTACTTAATTTCGGGATTTCTCTTTCTTAATGTATGCATATAAAGTTTGAATGTTTTCATTGCATTAATTGTCTGGTATTTTATTTGGCGACAAAGTTCTCTACTCAATTGAAAATTTTGTCTCAAAGTTAATTGCCTGTTTCCAAATAAATTCCTTTTCCCAAAATAAATCATTTCTCAAATGGAATTTATTTCAAATTTGACTTGGGTTCAAATGTCAAGTCTTAATTTCAAATGGCTCATTATTTATTAATATCATAAATTTTGAAAATGTTTATATTGACATCTTATTCATAATGCACATTTATTTTTAGTGTGAACACTACATTAAATGACAGTGCAAATTCTAAGTTGAATCTCCAGCCTATATTTTTCCTTACCAAATTACAAGACCAAAATAACTTCTTAACAAAATAAAATTTCAAGTTAATTTTATTTCCATTCTTGCGGTTCAAATTTGACAAAACGTTCTAAACTTACAATTACGAACACCAATATATTTTAAAGTTGAATGTTGCGTTCAAGACAAAGTTTCAAATCTAGATTTAAAATATAAGCATGCATATTCTTCTTTATCACATTTCATGATAAACATTAAATTCATTTCTTAAATTGCAAAATGAATTAATAATGGTGCAATTCTTCCCATAATGCTTATTTTCAAACAACAAAGAGTTTTATCGCTAAATACTCAAATCGGTTAGTAATGCAAATCACGTTTGTTTATAAATTTATGAAATGGTTCGCACCTATTGTTCAAGTTTCGACAAAATCTCAAATATAAATATTTATTTTACATTGAATATTAACTTAATTTATATTTTAAACATCAATTTTTCTAGGTTGTTACACTGAGAATGAGAGAACCCTCTGCTGGATTATGAATTCTGACAGATTCTTTAAGATTCGTCGGTTTTATTTTCAGTTTCTTAACTGTATTGCTTGAGATAAAGCTTTGTGACATGCCCATATCAAAAAATACTGTAACAAGGATATTGTGGACATTGAGAGTGTCATCCAAAACATCTGGCCTTTGCTGACTAGTTGAGGGTATTGCAGCACTAGTTGTGTTATTGACTTGAGCCACTTTGGTCGCTTTCAAAAACATGCAATCTTTGGCAAGATGACCCCTCTTGGCATTTATTGCACTCTCTACCCTCTAGAAACTTTTTATTGGATTCAGATTCAACATTCTTTCGTTTCTTCGAAGATTTGCAATTCCTTAGCAAATGCCCTGGATTATTGTAGTTATTGCATACGGCAGTCGTTAACTGTTTCTCTTTATGCTTAACCTTTTTCTTATTGGATTTTGGCTTCTTGCTGACCTCAGGCTTTGTACTTGCCTCCGGGCTAGCAGCTTCGAACTTCCTTTTGTTGCTAGAACTGCCTTCCTCTTCCAAAACAGCTTGCTTATCAAGATCCTTGTAGCGATAAACCATTTCGATCATTCCAGAAAAAGAGAGGTGAATATGTGCAGTTACCAAATTTAGGTATTTGCTATGAACTCCTTTGATAAATCTCCGATTCTTCCTCAAAGGATCTTGAATTAGTTCTGGGGCAAAGCGGGAAAGTTCTTTGAATCTTTTCTGATACTCCCGAATGGTCATATCACCTTGTTTCAGATTGTGGAACTCATCATATAGCCGATCAATTTCACCTGTTAGGAATAAACTTTTTGGTGAAAATTTCTTTGAATTTATCCCAGGTAATATTACCTTCTGGACTCTCCTTTGTAATAGTTTCCCACCAGAATAAAGCTTCGCCTTTGAGTACCCAAGATGTTATTAGTCTTTTCTGATCATCACTCAGCTTTAAGCCTTCAAAAATTCTCTCAGCAGAACGCATCCATGCTTGTGTTTCAAAAATGGACTCCTTGCCCGAGAATGGTTCTCCACCCAGATTTCGATACCTCTTTACTAGAGCTTCTAGATCTAGTTTTGTTTGTGGGAGCACAACTGGCTCATTAGATTTCTAAACCAAAGATTTACTTCTTCTGTTTCTACCACTCATTTCTACTATGTCTGCAAATAGTAGACAAAGAGTGAGGCCAACAGAATAGATATTTTAGAACATAGAGACATATATTTAAATGTAAATGAATCTATGGGGGGTATTTTCACTCATTCTAGGACACTACAAGCCCTATTCATGATGATTTATTAGTTTTGGGATTCTGCTGATTCTATCTCTAATGAGTTTGTTAACATGTTATACTCCGAGCTAAGTTTAACCAAAGCTCTAATACCAAATGTAACGACCCCAAACCCCGTGTATGCAGAAGTAAGGATAATCATTGGAATATAACACATAACAATAACAACAAAACAGAAATAGAGAATTATAGTAGATAATGTTCATCAAATTACACTAGAAATAATACATCATCAGAGTTACACAGCAAAATCGGATCTTACTTAGCTATAATACAGTTTCAGCTTAATATAAAATGTCTGCAGCGGAATAAAAATATAATATACTAAGTGAAGTCTGAACTGCAAAATAGGAATGATAACGTCCATCTTCAGCTCCATAGCTATCCAGAATGAACCTGCTAAACATGTATACAAGGCTGCCCGTGTGGAAAAGAGGGCGCCCGAGTTTGCAAAGTGAAACAAACTACGAGTCAGTCATGGAACTGGTATGAGAAATCTTATTTAACCTATTTGATAATAAGGCTAATCACAAGACCACGCTGCTAATGAGGAACGGGTTTATTCCATTGGATTGCCAGTGCATAAGTAAAGTAAATCGTTAAACAACGCAATGATTTTTAGAAAAATGAAACCATTATAAGACTCAAGTCCCATCACACAATGCAACGCGAACCAGAAGATAGAGTTTTACCTTACAATGGTTAAAATTGCTTGATACGATAAAATGGATTTGATATTATTATTAGTGTATATATGTTTAAAAACATTTCAATCATAATGTATCAATCATAGACAACATAGCTACCATATACTATGTCGCTGTACTAGTAATACAATCAAAACCGCATGGGTCGTATTGGAAGTTGGATTTCCTTCATGAGCCAAGGCAAAAGATATTCCTTACCGAATTCGAGACAATCTAGCCCATGTCTCAGGAACTGAATGCATCGTCCTTTGGATCTACATGGCCGGTCCACAAATATGTTAGTGGATTGGTAATGCCTGAACAATACGTTTCCCCGCCCTATGGGGCATAAATAGAGCCACTAGGGACTCAAATAACCGAGGCGCCTCATTCCATCATCCACATAAGTAAAAATGTCAGGGCTGGTAAGTCGCTGATACCACTTCTAGCTAGAAAGAAACGTATGTCCTCCTTGTAGTCCTTACTCCCGTTTCTGGTTCATAACGGGGTGTAAGGCTCGTGAAGTAACGATATACACAAATCTATGCTATTTAAAGTTGTGCTTTGATCAACAACCACAAGGCTCTGCTTTTCAACAAAAGGCCTTGATCATTTTCATCTTGGCATGCCACACTGACAATTTACGCCATGCGATTGATGTCTATTAATAAATACCCTCAAGGGTGTTAAGCAAGAGAATAAATTCTCCGCCACCAACGGATAGAGATCAATTAGCATAGAATAAAATCCAATGTCAGACATACCTGCATTTACAAGTCCATTGTGGGTTTAAACGAAACTGGAGACATCGAGTCTATCCGGACAATCAACAAATACGTCCGGAAAACTACCACTGTATAACGACCCGAACTTCCCCAGTAAGGAAAGCACGGATTGAATTGAGAACAAGCCACATCGGAACGCGAACAGAAGAACATTTCATTGTTTATTACAACAATGCATCAGAATACAAGAATATTCAAAGTATGAATAAATATTACACATCATAAAATATCAGAGGCTTAAATACAGTACAACAGCGGAAAAATAATACAAAAACATAATTGAAACAGATACACGGATACAGAGCTTTCCGAATATCCCTTCAGCTACAAACCAGGATCATGTGAATATAAATCTGCAAAACCAAAACTATTAGCTGCCCGTGGAAAATAGAGGCACCCAGAGTTTAGGTTAAAACAATAAACTCCAGGTCAGTCATGTGACTGGTGTGAGAACTAAAACAATTATCAATCTTTATTTTAAAGTTAGGTAAATCAAGGGACTACGCCACGTAACACGGAACGGGTTTCCTCCCAAGAATACCAGTGCATAAAACAACAACGCAATGCTAAATAAAGAAAAATGAAGCTATTATAAGACCCAGGTCCCATCACACAATGCAACAGAAGCCGAAGGATAGGGTTTTACCTTATAATAGCCAAAGAATGCTTGATACGCTAAATTTCATCTTTTATTATTACTATAAGTGTATAGTGTCAAAACAATTTCAATCATAAGTATCCATCATAGATCGCATAAGTGCCCAATACCACTATGTCGCCATATATAGGTTTTACAATCAAAACCGCAAAGTCACGTATTGGAAGTTGGATTTCCATCTGTGAACCGAGGCAAGGGATCGTCCTCTACCGAATTCGAGACTCTTTAGCCCGAGCCTCCGGAACAGCTGCAACTGCCCATGGATCGTCAGGGTCGGTCCACCGATGTGGATTATTGTAACAACCCGTTTTTGCAATAACCTGTTATAACATAAATCGAGGCAGAATTTAATTCTAAAATCTGAATCAAGGGAAACGGGCTATGCCATTGCGTTCGTCTCGGAAAAATACGCGAAATAGAGTCCGAGTTTTCGAAAATCGGAGTCCGTATGACCCGATTAAGGCCCAACGAAGTTTTCAGAAAATTCCAAAGTAAAAACAGATTTCAAATTCAAGTTTGAAATTGGAGATTAGGGTAAGATTGGGCCAGGCGGGAAAATTCCCGCTAGAGCACCCAAGTCGACAGCCCTGTCGACTTGGGAGTCGACTTGGTTGGACCCAAGTCGACAGCCCTGTCGACTTGGCTGTCGACTTGGTCCAGCCGGGCAGTTTTGCCTGGTGCGCCATTTTGGGTTTGTGTTGAGTTTGGGGGCCAGATTCGGTTTTGAGGGCTGAGATTGGAACTAGGGTTTAATCCTAAGGCTAAAACTAGTCCTAATCTCTATAAATAAGGCCATAACCTAACCCTAAATCATCATTATTCATTCTAGTAACTAAACTATGGCAAAATCAATCCTCTCATGGCCTCCACTCTCTTCATAAAATTCCTAAGTCATTTCTATGAGGGATTTCCCATGCATACAAGTGTTTTCAAGCATGTATGAGTGTCATTAGCTTGCATTCAAGTCAAGTTTCTATATTTGCATCATAAATAAAGAGTTTTGATCATTTTGGCTCAAGGGTTTTTATGTTAGAGCTTGCATTTTGGGTCTATTTGATTGATAAGGGCTTTGTCATATCTTTTGTGCCTTCATAAGCATTGTAAGCCCTTTTCTACTTTCATACTTAAACTCTAAAGTTAATGAATGATGCAAGTTGTGTTTGATCATTATGATATGTTATGCAAGTTTACTATGATGTAATATGCAAGTCTATCATGTTATGTTATGCAAGTTTGATATGCAAGTTTGTCATATGATATGCAAGTTATGTTATGCAAGTTTGCCATGTTATGATATGCAAGTTTGCCATGCTATGTTATGCAAGTTAATCATGTTATGATATGCAAGTTTATCATGTTATGATATGCAAGTTTATATGCAAGTTTGCCATGTTATGTTATGCAAGTCTGCTATGTTATGATATGCAAGTTTGCCATGTATGTTATGCAAGTTTGGGTGAATCATTTTGTTCATGTTATCATGTTATGCAAGCATATCTTGAGTATATGGACATAAAGCTTCAAGCTTTATGCTAAAGGTTGCATTTTTGCAACATGTAAGTTATCATATCCCTTATGATAACTTGCATGTGAAGCTAAATGCGAACTTATGGCCATTTCTACATGTCATTTATCACCATGTTTCACCAATATGCTAAGTTTGGTTTTATGCATGCTTTTGAGGCCTAAAAATGTAATATGCAAGTATATGAACATATGTACATTTCATATGCCACCATGTTGAACTTGTGGCTTCAACACCTTTATGTCATGATTATGCCAAGTTCCCTCTTTCTATCCTTTATGCGCTATTGCGATATGTAAGCGATGGGATTGCGTTTGGGGTTGGGTAAACTTAAAAGACATAAAAACATAAGATTGGGAATTTACCTATTAAGTTAGGTCTACCCATTGGGAATTTACCTATTAAGTTAGGTCTACCCAATTGCTTGAAAATTTGTAACATGTTTTGGAAACATGATGGACATGACACGTAGAAAAGATAAGTGTGACCAACTCGAGGTTGGGTTGAGTTTGTAGCGTAAACCTACCCGGAACCGACTGGCTTAACTAGTTGCTACAAACAATAGGACCCAATGTGAGAAGTTGGCCATGTTGTACCTTGAACCCGAGGTTAGACCAAGTTGTGGTGTAAAGCTACCCGGACCCGCCCGGCTTAACTAGTAACCACAACAAGGTCTAATGTGAGAGGTTAAGGCGCATTAAATTAATTAATGCCTCATGATTAGGGTTAAGTCATGGTCCACTTAATACCTGACCAATTTGGGCTTGGTAGATTAATCAGGGTTAAGTCGTGAACTCATCGTTACACTTAACCAAGTTAATCCATGATTAGCAAGAGGGTTAAACCGTACTTAACCCACTAGAAAAATCCTAGCAATGGGGGTCCACTCCAGCAGTAATCCCAAGTTCGTATCATTATGGCCCTAGGGTCTAGGCTAGGGTGTGGGGCACGAATTACTGGACTTGAGGTAAGCGACCAAAAACGATGGCAGATGGGTACGCCGGTGTAGTTCCGGGCGGACCATGGTCGTGCACATAGTCTGAAGCCGGGGAAAGCATGCATGGGTACCAGTAGATCGAGACTGTGCACTCATGTTTATGGTGTCCAGGGGTTGCCACCCTAGGGCTTGATACACCCGACGGGAGACCCTGCACAGTCTGACTACAATTATGTTTGGGCCGCATTGACACCAACACGTGACGAGTTAGGCTTATAGGGAGCCGATCGACTAGACCGTTTGGTTAGACCTTGTATTAGGGTCATTTCATGTTATTGGGCCAAAGCTTGGGCCAAGGGATCAATACTTGTTTATTCAAGTCATGTTAGTTTGCTGGTACACCTGTGGTGCAAAACCTTAAAACCTGATTATGCGATGACACCTTTATCTACCTTGTTAGTTAATCATCATGCCAGTATGTAGTTATCCATATGTTCATCTCAGCTTTCATCATGCCAGTTAACTTTATTAGTTTACATTGATTGTAGTAGGGCTTACTCAGTCTTTTTGACTGACCTGTTTTCTTTCGCCTCTTTTCTTCCGTTTCCCCCCCCCTCAGGTTCTCAGGGAGGGAATATTTGAGCTTAGCTTGGATTCCTGATCACTTGCTTGTGGGATTTTAGCTCATGTACGGTCTTGACATGAAGCTAGCTATGGTTATCACTTATTTTGGGGATAATACTTATATATTTCAGTTTTTCAGTAATGTTGTTTTTATCTAGACTTGTGTATTTGGAAAGTTGACATTATGTGTACCAGACTTGTTTTGAAATGGTTTGAAATCTTCCGCTGTTTTATCTATGTTATTTACTCTGTTTACATATATACATATGTTCTTGTTCTGCCTTGATATATCATTATGCATGTTTACCTGATTCAAACGCCCCTCCAAAGTCAGAGTGCTAGCAAGAGCCACCCTGGCGGAGGTGGGGTGTTACATTTGGTATCAGAGCCAGGTTTACGAGAAGGAACAAAAAGGTTTTTAAAACTTTTGGAAAACTATTTTCAAAACCAAGTATAAAGTATTTTCCAAAGAAAAGTCTAGTTTATTTTAAAGGCTATTCCCCAAGAAGCCATTAGCAAAAATTCCTTCGTTTTTCTCCATTCTGAATCTGTCTTTTTCTTCGTTTTCAGTATGGCCGATAACTTTGCTATTCCGGAGGGAGTACACGTGCCTGTTTGGTATAGGAGACTTTTGGAGGCTAGGGCGACCAAAGCCGGCCCCACAGATGTTCCTCCTCCTCCTCCTCCGGTAGTTAATGTTCCTCCTCCTCCTGTCGCTGAGGTTCCTCTTCCTCCTCCCCCTCAGCATCCTCAAGCTGACTTCGCAAAGACTTGCAAAGATTTCAAAGCAATGGGTGGCAAGAACTTTCAAGGCACTGAGACTTTTGTAGAGACTAGAAATTGGTTGAAAGAGACCGAGGATTTATTTGCTATCTTTGGGTTAGACAATCAGAGGAAGATCTTGTTGGCGGTTTGGCTTATGAAGGATGAAGCCGCTTATTGGTGGGAAGTCACCAATGGTACTAGGCCTGTTGAGACTTGGGCCGATTTCAGGGCAAGGTTCATGCTTAAGTTTCTATCTTCTGCTGAGGAGAATCTGCAAATGGAGAGGTTCATAACTCTGAAACAAGGAGATATGTCTGTCAAAGAATATGTGAACAAGTTCAATCAGTTGGCTCGTTTTGGCTTGGATATGGTGAATACTCCTCAGAAAAAGGCTCTTCGTTTTGCTAGAGGATTGAATGAGCCGTTGCAGGGATTGGCTATGTCACATATTCCCCATGGGGCCACGTTTGAGAGCTTGGTTGATATGGCGTTACTTCAGGGAGATGTCAAGAAAGAGGTCAAGATGAATGATACTCAAGCCAAGAAGACTGATTCCCAGGGGAAAGGAAATCAGGGTAATCCAAGTGGTCAGAGCAGTCAAGGCAATCAGAACAAGAATAAGAACAAGAGTCAAGGCAACAAGGGGAACAACAACAAGGGCAAGAACAACAAGGGGAGGTGCCATTATTGCGGTTCAGTTGGGCATCTTATTAAGGATTGTAAGAAGAGGAAAAGGAAGAATGGTGAATGCTTTTTCTGCGGTGAGACTGGGCATTTCAGTAAGGATTGCCCGAGGAAGCAAGGGCAAGGCCAGGGTCAGACTCAGCGTGCTGGACCTTCGGGAGGGCAAGTTCATGCTCTCAATGCCGCTCCAGTTCCCGATCGAGGTAGTATTTCTGTTGAGAGCCTTATATACATTTCTGATTTTCCTGTTCGTACCTTGTTTGATTGTGGTGCATCGCATAGTTTATCTCGTCTGATCTAGTTGAAAGTTTGCACCTAAGTACTAGTCTAGTTAATGATCCCGTGTGTGTTTCAAATCCAATTGGGGGTTCCGCCCATTTGTCTATTATCTACGTGGATTTGAAAATCCCTATCTTGAGTATAGAATTCTTGCGTGATGCTTATATTCTCGGTTTCATGGGGTATGGGTTTATTTTTGGGCATGGATGGGTTGTCCAGTTTTGGAGCCATCCTTGATTTTTGAGCGTAGGGTTGTGAGGCTCATGAATCGCCTCGGTAATACCCTAAAAATTTTTAGTAACCCTATGGGTCCCGTCATGTTGTGTTATCTTGAATCCCTCAACTCGTCTATCGATAGTTTGCAATCGGTGAGGGTGGTCCGAGAATATCCCGATATCTTGGGTGAAGTGAAGGGGGTTACCCCTAAACGAGAGATAGATTTCCGCATTTATCTGGTTGATAATGCCAAGATAGTTTCGTGGCCGGTTAGGCACATGGTCCCGCAAGATGAAAGTTAAGAAAGCAAGTCAAGGAGTTGCTTGGGAAGAACTTCATTAGACGAAGTATGTCTGAATGAGGAGCGCCTGTAGTATTTATTACTACTAGGGCAGACGGTTCTCTTCGACTTTGTGTTGATTATCGTGAGTTAAACAAAGAGAATAGACAACCATTGCCAAGGATCGATGATTTGTTTGATCAGCTTGTAGGAACATCTGTTTTCTCTTGATCTTGTTACTGGATTCCATCAGCTCAGGGTAGCTGAAGATAGTATAGACAAGACTGCGTTCAGAACACCAGATGGATTCTTAGAATGGCTGGTCATGCCATTCGGTTTGACTAATGCACCCGCCTACTTCGTGGACTTGATGAGTAGGGTGTCTAGGGAGTTCCTGAACGAGTTTGTGGTAGTCTTTGTAGACGATATCCTGACTTTCTTAAAGAACGAGGAAGAACGGGCTAGACATCTCAAGGAGGTGATGGATACGCTTAGAGCGCATCAGTTGAAGGCCAAGTTCTCCAAGTGTCACTTTTGGAGAAGGGAAGTTAGATTCCTTGGGCATATAGTATCTAAGCAAGGCTTAGCGGTGGATCCCGCTAAGGTAGTTGCAGTTCAGGATTGGAAGACTCCAAGGAATGCAACTGAAGTAAGAAGTTCTCTCAGTTTAATTAGTTAGTTAGCATCCCTTGAGCTTAGACCTACCCTTCTGGATCAAGTAGGGACTTCACAGAAGGAAGACCCGCAGTTAGCCGAGATCATGGACAAGTTGATTCAAGGCGAGATGGCAAGTCACCTCGCTATAGATGACAAGGGATGGCTAAGACGTGATGAGAGAAAGAAGGTTCTTGAAGATGCACATCACTCGAGGAAGTGGCCGAGTTTGTCCCAAGGTGCATGTTGTGCCAACAGGTTAAGGCCGAGTCATAGAAGCCCGGTGGGCTATTATATCCATTGGAGGTCCCCGCAATGGAAGAGGGAAAAGCGTCACGAAGGATTTCGTGGATGGACTGCCTAGATCAAGAAAGGGAATACGAGCATGTGGGTCATAGTAGGTAGACTCACGAAGAGTGCTCATTTCACTCCGGTAAAGAGCGAAAGGACTGCATCATGGCTAGCAACGGATTACTTTCAAGGAATAAAGCGGTTGCACGAGGTTCCCTAAAGTACAGTTAGTAACCATGACTCAATCTTCACTAGCCAGTTTTGGGATAGTCTACGGGAAGTCATGGGCAAGCGACTGAATCTAAGTACGGCCTATCATTCACAGGCGGATGGTTCATTTCGTTCAAGCATGAGTTATAGAAAATCACGTTAGTAAGAGCAATTAGCAACATGGATTGGTATTTCCAAGAAAAGTTCTGCTGCGTGGAATACTTTATGGTAAGTAAACGAGATCCAGGATTCACTAGTGAATTTTGGGGAGCTTGCATGAAACCATGGGGTCATAGTTATGTTTAAGCCAAGAATGATAGAAGAGTAAGTGAAAAAGGAAGACGAGAGGCGACAATGAAATGGGTTCCAACTCATATTTGGAAATAAGAGTTAAGAAGCCAAGGAATCATGAAGTAAAAGACGGTCAAAGCACAGTGGAGTTAAACTCAAGGAAACGTGACATAGAAGACTGAATGCTAGATACGCGCATCATATCTCTTTCTAAGAGTATATCCTTGATCCTTGTTTTCCAGTAGAACTTACTCGCATGTTATCTTTTTTCGTATATCCTCTCGGTCCCATTCTCGGTCCTATTTCTGTCGGGAGGTATGACTTATTGGCTAGTAATACATGTCAGGGTTTGAAGGGGTCCGTTAGGTTGACTAAACCTTTTGGGCTTTTATAGGATTGGGGTTGGGTTAGGAAGGGATTTCTTGTAATCCGGAAGGAGTATATCCTGCTTATCTTCCCGATCTCTTTGTAGCATATCTTTTGCTATCCATGTTTGTCATGATTATCTAGTTTATTATGTTAATCTTGTCATGAGAACCTTAGGTAGAAACCCTTTGGATGAAACATGTGTTTGAAGCATGTTATGCTTGATGGTTGCAAGTGTTTGCAAGTGGTTACTCGTGGATGCATTATACACGTTAGGCACTAGATCGGCTCACACACTCCTCATATTGCATATGCATGAGTGTTTATGCTTACTCATGGATGAAATTTTTTGTGTTATCACATGGATGTTGCATATGGATGTATGTTATGTGCACACATGTAGATGTTATATATTATGTTAGGAATTGCATACATATGAATTCATTTCACTAACATAATTTGCATTGATGATATTTGCATTAGATAAGTACATATACACACACCTTTGCATATGTTCATGCAACATTTAGAATCTTGTAAGGACAATGATTGCTCGTGGATGATGTTTTGAGTAGATGGATGATTGGATGGTAGGATACGTTCTTCCCAACTTGAAGATTTCGGGGACGAAATCCTTTAAGGAGGGGAGAATGTAACAACCCGTATTTGCAATAACCTGTTATAACATAAATCGAGGCAGAATTTAATTCTAAAATCTGAATCAAGGGAAACGGGCTATGCCATTGCGTTCGTCTCGGAAAAATACGCGAAATAGAGTCCGAGTTTTCGAAAATCGGAGTCCGTATGACCCGATTAAGGCCCAACGAAGTTTTCAGAAAATTCCAAAGTAAAAACAGATTTCAAATTCAAGTTTGAAATTGGAGATTAGGGTAAGATTGGGCCAGGCGGGAAAATTCCCGCCATAGCACCCAAGTCGACAGCCCTGTCGACTTGGGAGTCGACTTGGTTGGACCCAAGTCGACAGCCCTGTCGACTTGGCTGTCGACTTGGTCCAGCCGGGCAGTCTTGCCTGGTGCGCCATTTTGGGTTTGTGTTGAGTTTGGGGGCCAGATTCGGTTTTGAGGGCTGAGATTGGAACTAGGGTTTAATCCTAAGGCTAAAACTAGTCCTAATCTCTATAAATAAGGCCCTAACCTAACCCTAAATCATCATTATTCATTCTAGTAACTAAACTATGGCAAAATCAATCCTCTCATGGCCTCCACTCTCTTCATAAAATTCCTAAGTCATTTCTATGAGGGATTTTCCATGCATACAAGTGTTTTCAAGCTTGTATGAGTGTCATTAGCTTGCATTCAAGTCAAGTTTCTATATTTGCATCATAAATAAAGAGTTTTGATCATTTTGGCTCAAGGGTTTTTATGTTAGAGCTTGCATTTTTGGTCTATTTGATTGCATAAGGGCTTTGTCATATCTTTTGTGCCTTCATAAGCATTGTAAGCCCTTTTCTACTTTCATACTTAAACTCTAAAGTTAATGAATGATGCAAGTTGTGTTTGATCATTATGATATGTTATGCAAGTTTACTATGATGTAATATGCAAGTCTATCATGTTATGTTATGCAAGTTTGATATGCAAGTTTGTCATATGATATGCAAGTTATGTTATGCAAGTTTGCCATGTTATGATATGCAAGTTTGCCATGCTATGTTATGCAAGTTAATCATGTTATGATATGCAAGTTTATCATGTTATGATATGCAAGTTTATATGCAAGTTTGTCATGTTATGTTATGCAAGTTTGCTATGTTATGATATGCAAGTTTGCCATGTATGGTATGCAAGTTTGGGTGAATCATTTTGTTCATGTTATCATGTTATGCAAGCATATCTTGAGTATATGGACATAAAGCTTCAAGCTTTATGCTAAAGGTTGCATTTTGGCAACATGTAAGTTATCATATCCTTTATGATAACTTGCATGTGAAGCTAAATGCGAACTTATGGCCATTTCTACATGTCATTTATCACCATGTTTCACCAATATGCTAAGTTTGGTTTTATGCATGCTTTTGAGGCCTAAAAATGTAATATGCAAGTATATGAACATATGTACATTTCATATGCCACCATGTTGAACTTGTGGCTTCAACACCTTCATGTCATGATTATGCCAAGTTCCCTCTTTCTATCCTTTATGCGCTATTGCGATATGTAAGCGATGGGATTGCGTTTGGGGTTGGGTAAACTTAAAAGACATAAAAACATAAGATTGGGAATTTACCTATTAAGTTAGGTCTACCCATTGGGAATTTACCTATTAAGTTAGGTCTACCCAATTGCTTGAAAATTTGTAACATGTTTTGGAAACATGATGGACATGACACGTAGAAAAGATAAGTGTGACCAACTCGAGGTTGGGTTGAGTTTGTAGCGTAAACCTACCCGGAACCGACTGGCTTAACTAGTTGCTACAAACAATAGGACCCAATGTGAGAAGTTGGCCATGTTGTACCTTGAACCCGAGGTTAGACCAAGTTGTGGTGTAAAGCTACCCGGACCCGCCCGGCTTAACTAGTAACCACAACAAGGTCTAATGTGAGAGGTTAAGGCGCAATAAATTAATTAATGCCTCATGATTAGGGTTAAGTCATGGTCCACTTAATACCTGACCAATTTGGGCTTGGTAGATTAATCAGGGTTAAGTCGTGAACTCATCGTTACACTTAACCAAGTTAATCCATGATTAGCAAGAGGGTTAAACCGTACTTAACCCACTAGAAAAATCCTAGCAATGGGGGTCCACTCCAGCAGTAATCCCAAGTTCGTATCATTATGGCCCTAGGGTCTAGGCTAGGGTGTGGGGCACGAATTACTGGACTTGAGGTAAGCGACCAAAAACGATGGCAAATGGGTAGGCCGGTGTAGTTCCGGGCGGACCATGGTCGTGCACATAGTCTGAAGCCGGGGAAAGCATGCACGGGTACCAGTAGATCGAGACTGTGCACTCATGTTTATGGTGTCCAGGGGTTGCCACCCTAGGGCTTGATACACCCGACGGGAGACCCTGCACAGTCTGACTACAATTATGTTTGGGCCGCATTGACAACAACACGTGACGAGTTAGGCTTATAGGGAGCCGATCGACTAGACCGTTTGGTTAGACCTTGTATTAGGGTCATTTCATGTTATTGGGCCAAAGCTTGGGCCAAGGGATCAATACTTGTTTATTCAAGTCATGTTAGTTTGCTAGTACACCTGTGGTGCAAAACCTTAAAACCTGATTATGCGATGACACCTTTATCTACCTTGTTAGTTAATCATCATGCCAGTATGTAGTTATCCATATGTTCATCTCAGCTTTCATCATGCCAGTTAACTTTATTAGTTTACATTGATTGTAGTAGGGCTTACTCAGTCTTTTTGACTGACCTGTTTTCTTTCGCCTCTTTTCTTCCGTTTCCCCCCCCCCCAGGTTCTCAGGGAGGGAATATTGGAGCTTAGCTTGGATTCCTGATCACTTGCTTGTGGGATTTTAGCTCATGTACGGTCTTGACATGAAGCTAGCTATGGTTATCACTTATTTTGGGGATAATACTTATGTATTTCAGTTTTTCAGTAATGTTGTTTTTATCTAGACTTGTGTATTTGGAAAGTTGACATTATGTGTACCAGACTTGTTTTGAAATGGTTTGAAATCTTCCGCTGTTTTATCTATGTTATTTACTTTGTTTACATATATACATATGTTCTTGTTCTGCCTTGATATATCATTATGCATGTTTACCTGATTCAAACGCCCCTCCAAAGTCAGAGTGCTTGCAAGAGCCACCCTGGCGGAGGTGGGGTGTTACAATTATAGTGCCTGAACACTGAGTTTCCCTGCCTTTTGGGAGCGTAAATGAGCCAAATGACTCCATCGGCTCCATATAGTCACCGATATATCTGAGGTGCCTCGGAATCCAACAACCACACAATTGAAAATAATATAAATGTCAGGGCTGGTAGGTCACGGACACCACCCTAGCTAGACGGAAACGCATGCCCTCCCTGAGGTCCTCTCCACAAAGCTATGCCACACGGGCCATGCTTTGATCATCAACCACAAAACTCTGCTTTTCAACAGGCACCTTGATCATTTGCCACCTAGGCACGCCACACAGGCAATTCACAACATGCAACTGATGTCTATCGATATACAACCTTTGATCCCGTACATCTCTGAGAAGGGTGAAGTAAGGGAATGAATTCCCCTTCACCAGGCAGATGTATATTTAATAGAGATCAATCAACACAGAGCAAAATCCAATGTCAGACACACAGTTCATACTAGTTCTTCTGGGTCTGAACGAAACCGGAGGAACCTTATTCCTCACATATCCATCGATCTCCAAGTACGTCTGGACGATCAACAACTGATTCCCTACTCTTGGGTGTACAACCCAATCAAGATCATCAGTAATCACCCAAACGATGTGAAGACCTCCGGTCTTCGACCACCGTCTTCATCCTCGACACATCGTCAAATCAGTTATTCAGAATGGGATAAACCCGGTCTTCCTGAATAACTCGCATATGTAATAAACAATCTTACACAAACACAACATACGCATCATTCCAATTCAGAATATTCTTTTATTCAAATATTCTTATACTTTGGGAAAGGTTCCCATTAATTTTATCAAAGATAAATTCCTTAAATTTATTCTTTAATCTTCCTTTGAATATCAATTCAAATCAAATTATGATTTATCCAAACAAGTCGGGATTAATGAACCTTACCGAAGTAATCATTTGTTTTAATTTCCCAATCCCAACCTTTTTATCCCATGAAGTAAAACTGGTAATAATTCATATCTAACACCACGGTGTTATTGGTAAATTCAATTACCATTTCACGTTGAAATCTAATTAAATATTTAACTATCGCCTGGAGCAAAACTGGTGATACTCCATTCTCGATCATTTCAATCTAATTAAAGATTCATTAAAACTCCACTTGGTTTTAATCTTCCCAAAAATCAATATTAATGATTATTTAACTTGGGAAATCATATCCTGTCTTTAACTGGGTTAAAGAGCCAATTTCATTTAAAAACACGATTTAAGATAAACCCAAAATCACATTCTATTCCATCAACCTTTAACCGTAAATTAACAAGTGAACAATTCCCTAAGTAATAACCCCAAATGCCGAAACCAACATCAGATCAATACCCAGAAAACCATTCAACTTAACTAATCTCCAGTTAGTTTCTGATTTTCTTAACTTTGTTGGGTCTAAGAGCAGTATTATTAAAGATATCGTTCACAACAACCCAAAATCACATTCCATTTACAATGGAATCTTCATGGAAAACAAGTCGATATATATAATCGATATAAACTTCCATATCCGACTAATAATATAAATGGAATAACGGCAAAGCCTTTTAAATTCCAGATATATTAGTTGTCTTCCTCCATAGAAATTCACTTCAATTATTACCAAATCGAATTTCATTCCATTCCAATTTATTTTATTAATTTGGAAAATTTCACGTTGGAAAATCTCCTATAAATCTTAACAAAATACTTATAAATTCAAATCACATTTCACGGTAAATCAGGTTAAAGAACGAATGTCGTTAAAACACAGTTCACAACAAACCCAATTCCCATTTGATATTAAATACAAGGCTCTGAATAGAAAATACATCGGCTTATACTCAATATCAGATTCTATGACCACCAAATATCGTATTGGAAATAACGATATAAATATATCTTTCAAATTTCCATAACAATATCTGCATAATCACGAAATCCAACATCGAAATATTCCAA
The DNA here is from genome assembly GCA_030737875.1 of Allium sativum. NCBI lineage: Eukaryota > Viridiplantae > Streptophyta > Magnoliopsida > Asparagales > Amaryllidaceae > Allium > Allium sativum. The sequence goes on from CM060918.1 coordinate 635,388,544, forward strand.
AGACAATTTCGAATCAAATCCATTCCAATTCAATTATTGGAAATTCTGGTTACTTTTAAAACTGTTTCAAATCCAATTTATTTATTTCAAAAATGAATGGATTATAATTCCAGTTCAAAACTAGTTCATTTCGATAAAAAAACTATTTTTATCTTTTCAAATATGGAATTTTTCATCCCAATTCTTTCCAAATCATTTCTTATGATTTTACACAAATTATTGGTATATTTAATAATTTTATCAAGGCCCGTATAGTTGATTTCCACCAACGGCCATCGAACTGCACTTACAACGACCTTCTCCAAGTTTGATTTGGACATAATTCCAAATCCAACCATTAGATTTCAAATCTCTAATATTCGTTAGAAAGCTCTTTTCGATATGAACCCAACAATTCCGGTTTTAGGAGAATCCGACGATAGGATCTCCCGTAATATCCATTCGAAGTCAATGGTCGAAATTCGCGAACTGCCGCGGCGCAGCGCGTTCTATTCAGGCCATTATATATATATAATATATATATTATATATATTTCATCGATTTCAATTCTAAACGTAATTTGTAAATCGTTTTAAATTCGTTTTCAAAACGATTTCAACTTCATATTCAATTTTAAATCAAAATTGAATATTCCATATCATCGATATATAAATGATAGTATTTTTAAAATATTATACTTTGAAATCAATTCCTTTTTGATATTCATTATAAAAATGAAAAAAATTGATATATATATCGTTCACGTCTAAATGGCGCATATCTAATCAACACGGCTTTATATATTTCAATAGCTTCGTTATTCTATTCAACAAATGAGTATTTTCTTCAACATACGAATTTTCTTTTATTCAACACATGAATATATATTTTATTCAACACATGAATTTTTTAATATTTTTGGTTTCGCTAAAATCTGGTTTATTTTGAATCCTATACATTCATTTGAAATTTGAAATCGAATTTTCGAACTACCACGCCATTTTCAATTCCTTTTATAATTAAAATAAATATTTATATTCTAACGACGATTCAAATAAATATATATGTTCTAATTCTATTCAAAATAAATTTCTGGTCGTTATTATTTAAAATAATTCATTTTATATATTCAAAATTCATCAAAATTTCCAAGGTAAAAATTTTAAATTGTCTTGGATTTCCGGGTTATTACAATCTCCTCCACTTAAAACTTTTCGTCCCCGAAAAGGAACGAAGCTGAAAGTTGTTTAACTAATCAATTCAACTTTACTTATTTTCTTTACGGCTTAAGTTCTTCAACTTTTCAGTTTCTAAGAACTTTTCAAAAATTTGGCTAACACCCGAAATTTTCAAAAAATTTCGCCATAACCTCTCCAGCACCGAGAGCTTCGGGATATTTCAAGTAGCCTCCCATGGCCCTTACCAATCCAAAATAAAAAGAAAAAGCCAATCGGCTCATAAAATCATCAAAACCCCCAAGAAATACAATAAACATGTACCTATTTGTCGGGCAAACAATTTTATTCCTCTTCTCTAGCCTCCTTGCTATGACCTGTTCAATGTATGTACATGTATACGTATGCAAATGCGACAAATTTTCAATACAATTAATTATTTGACTTGATTTGGCTAAATGGTTCAAATTTTAATTAATCAAGCAATAATCAAACAACACAACCATCAATCAATTTGTGGATTAGCTTTTCAAATTCATAACTTCGATACATAGTCCAAAAATCAGATTTTTGATGCCAAATCACAACAATAACCCTATCCAGTTTTGGTTCTCACACCAGTTAATTGGAAATATATAAATATCACACCTTCAAAACTCGAACACAAATTCTGATGATGTAGCTACAATCATCAGAATCATCTCCGGGCGACTAGAGTGTGACTCCATATCTATCTAGTATATTAAAACTTCATATACACGCTAGCCAGGCGTATTGCAAAATCTTCATACACTAGATTGTCCAAATCAATTTAAAATAAATATTCAAATACGTATAATACGATTTAAATTTCAAAACAAAAATTTATTTTCAATTTTATTTTAAAAATATCACTCTTCACACTCATTCTAGGATGTTACTGATCCCATCTATAACGAGTTATTCTCATTGGACATTGCTAATCCAATCTCTGATGAATTCTTTCGTTTGGTTCTAACGTGTCTTGTTCTCGAGCTCTGTAAACCAAAGCTCTGATACCAAGCTATAACGACCCGAACTTCCCCGGTAAGGAAAGCACGGATTGAGTTGAGAACAAGCTACATCGGAACGCAAACAGAAGAACATTTCGTTGTTTATTACAACAATGCATCAGAATACAAGAATATTCAGAGTGTGAATAAATATTACACATCAGAAAATATCAGAGGTTTAAATACAGTACTGCAGCGGAAAAATAATACAAAAAATAACTGAAACAGATACACGGATACAGAGCTTTCCGAATATCCCTTCAGCTGTAAACCAGGATCCTTTGAATATAAATCTGCAAAACAAAAAACTACCAGCTGCCCGTGGAAAATAGGGGCATCCAGAGTTTAGGTTAAAACAATAAACTCTAGGTTAGTCATGTGACTGGTGTGAGAACAAAAACAATTATCAATCTTTATTTTAAAGCTATGTAAATCAAGGGACCACGCCACATAACACGGAATGGGTTTCCTCCCAAGAATAAAAGTGCATAAAACAATAACGCAATGCTAAATAAAGATAAATAAAGCTATTATAAGACCCAGGTCCCATCACACAATGCAATACAAGCCGGAGTGTAACGTCCCGGGTTTTTCGTTGATTTATAATGAACATTTAGATTTGTTTTAAATACCGAATTATAAATGTAAGTGAATTTTATATATTTGATATGAATGGTAACAACTGAATTCAGAGTTAAAAACTGAATTGAAAACAATTCAGTTGACTAATATAAAATTCTATATTGAATTAGAATGAAAATAATAATGATTTGTTATCGATAAATTTAGTTGTGTGAAATCGATTTATATTTCAAATCGAATTTAATTTAAGTTATTAATTTGAATTATTATTTCTTCTATACAGACGAATTAAATTTCAAAATCTGTGTCGTTGTGTTTGGAATATCAGATAAGGCTAGAAACGTCAGTCGTTACGGTTAAATACCGATTTGGGGTTGCGAGTTAAGGACACGAGATATTTGAAAATATTATATATAACAAAAATCAAATCAAATAAAATTAACATCCATCAGCCGACCTATTCTATATCCCATACCCAGACATATTTTCCATCGAGCCAACAAATTGTCTTCCACCTTCTGATATCAAGGAAACATCATATTAATGGCATGAGTACTAAAGGGAGACAAGCGGTATGTATTGGGTACGGAGGGTTTCCTCCTCTCGCTATATAAACCATCGCGATCTATTTCTCTGATTCAACCGAGAACAAACACAAGCCACTCCTCTTCTTTCAGAATTTTTCAAATAAATCGAAAACAAATCGATTTCTTTATGAAATTGAAATAAATCAAATTCATTAGCTCGCATGGCATCGATACTCCAATCTCTTATCCATTCTATACGTTGCGATACTTCTCGACAATGGTGATAGCGAGATTAGGGCTCGCGATTTCAGGAAAATGGACGATTGATTGGAGGAGCAAAGCATTGAATTACTGGGATGGAGGCAAGCACGACAGAGTTAGAGGGTTTCCGTTCAGGTCGACAACCTCGGTCTCGACTTCGCAACCTGGAAGTGATGATGTATGGAGTGCGATTTATTGTTTTGGAAGTTCGACTTTGATTTTGGGGGATTTCGAGTAGTGCGATGAAGACTGGGAGGAGTCGCAGTGATTTTTGTGTAGGAAAAAGGTGTGATGACTACAGTTTGCTCTCTGATGATGTCCTGAAGCTCATCTGGCCAATTGGAGCTTGCTGTTTGATTGGTTAGGAAGAAGAGATGGTAGCTGCAAGAAAGGTGTTCGGTGAAATGTCATAATGGAGGATCACAGTTTTTGGGGCTAATTTTTAGTTATGAAATGGTTTGAAGGTAGGTTCATGAGTTGGCCGAGACTTGCAACGGGATAAGGTATATGTTTTATCAATTTTTAAAATGACATAGAATTAATTATTTCTTAGGTTAAAATTTAAATTAGGATCCATTAAATAAAATACATAGAAATAATTTAATTATAATAGTTAATTTGATTAATAATAATTTGATCAATAAAATAAATCATTGTAGGTGAGAATGGATTTTCTAGGGCTTGACTTTGAGTCGGAAAGTCTAGTGCTATCATTTACGTGCAACAGAGATCAGGGCAGAAGTTAATCGTGATAAGGTGCTAGGTGAATTTTCATTTGAGATGAGTCGAATAGATGCATAGCCGCAAGATATTGAATTAAACGGATATTCAACAAATGAAAACAAGGTGAGTAAATCTCACTCACAGTTTTATATTTAAATTTATTTTTATCATAAAAATAAATGTGTTGGTTGCTTGGGTGCATGAATGAATTGTTGAATTATTGTGGTTATTGAATTTCCCGCAACACTATTAGCGGATGCCCGCAGTATCATTAGCGGATGACACTACGCCCACGTACATAAGTGGATCCCCTTTTATACCGCGATATCCTGCCTTGAAGCAGGATGAGTATTATTTATGTGACTAACATTTGTGGATGCAGGAAAACAGGTTGGAGGGATCCAACTGGATTCCTCAAAAAAAAAATATTTAATGTCGTTCACATATTTATATATGTATGTGATGTGTGAATTGAATGGATGATTTGTGTGTTAGATATTAGAATATCACTGGCCCTAGATATTTACAATATCATAAGAAGTTACTTTTAGATTCGAGAAGGAAATTTTATTTTATTGAAATAAAATTTGAATTTCAAATAAACTAAGAAAACAATAACTTGTTTAAATAATAAAACAAGTACTGAATGTATAAATGATTTGTAAGGAAATTATCATTTGGTAATATTAGATTTTAAATTCAAGTTTGAATTTAAAGAGGAAATTTTAAATTTCAAAATAGAAATGGGATTACAAATAGGTTCAGAAATATTTACTTGTTTAAAAATAAAAACAGGTAATTGAATTTATAAACTAGGTTTACAAATGAAAAAGGAGATTATCATTTGATAAATTTTGAAACGTGAATGCAAGCGTGATTTTAAAAGGAAGTTTATCCGCCCAAAGTAGAAATGAAATTTCAAAGGGAGTTTGAAATAGAACTTGTGTTAATATTTAAAACAAGAAGTATAGTTTATAAACGATGTTTTAAATGAATGTGAAAATCATCATTTGGTACTTTATAAATTCTAAATTCAAGTATGATTTGTTTTCCGAAGTGGAAATTAGATTTCAAATGTAATTTGAATTGAAATGTTGTTTAATGCTTAGAACAAGAAGTGAAATTCTAAACGATATGTTTAAATAAAGAAAAATAACTAGTATTGGATTTATTTAATTTTTGATGAAATTAAAAAGTGACTTTGAATAGGTTCAAGAAGGAAACGATCAAATTTATCCCGACATTCGGAATATAATTTGAATTGAAATAAGTCCATCTGGTTTGTTTTAGAATTCGACTATGTCAAATTTACAAGTGCAAATTGTTTTCAGAAAGGGGAATTTTACTTTTCGAAATAGAAATGGTATTTCGAATAAATTGAGAAGATTTAACTTGTTTTTAAATTAAAAACAAGTTGCTGGAATTATAGACGCTGTTTATCAAGGAAAAAAATATATATTATCATTTGATAATATTAAACTTTAATTTCAAGTAAGTGATGTAAAGCAGGAAATTTATCTTTCAAAGTGGAAATTTGAATTTCAAATGGAATATGAAATATAAGCTTGTTTTAAATGGTTAAAACAAGAAGTAAAATTTATAAACGATGTTTATAAATAGAAAGGGAAAATCATCATGGGATGATTTGGGTATTTGAATTCAACTTGGGATTTAAAAGGAGATTTATAACTTGAAATCGTTTCAAAAGGAGACGATGAAATCAAATGAAGAAGTAAATTTATATACAAGGGTTATATAGGTGACGAAGTAATTGTCGTCGAGTAATTTGGAAATAAATTTCCAAATGAAAGAAATGGGATCGAATGTGAGACTTAAATCAAGTTTGTGTATTACAAGCTTTTATTCGTCTCAAGATAAGAACGTCGTCGATCAAGGTCTGAGAGGTAATTAAAATACCCCAACTTGAACGACTTCACTATTGTCAAGAGATGATATTAGTTTGTAAATGGTAAAGGGATATCGAAATGAGTTTATCTTGAAGTTTGTTTAATCTTCGAAATTTGAAGTAGGATAGGGACGTTGGGTTATATACCAGTTTATTTCCAAATAATAGAAATCTAATATAATGCGATTTGAGTTTGAATAAATTCATAACCGAGTTATGAATATGGAATAGAATAATCGACGAATGTGGATAATTCGAATTTGTGAAGTTAGATTTGGAAAATAGACTTAATTTATTTTTAAATATTAAGAATGGAGTTGGAATTTAATTATAAACGAAGTTTTTAAACGTTTATATTTAATTTAATTAAAACGAACTCGCCACGGCGCGGTAGTTCGTAAATTGGCGATTCGAACTTCAATTGAGTATATAGAACTCAATATAAGTCAGAATTTGATGAAACAAGAAATGCCAGGACCGATTGAACGATAGTTTTCTAAAGGAAGAGAAAAATCTTGATTTCATCGTATAGATTTTGAGTTATGTCAAAATCAAATTTTCAGAAAAACAGCGCCAGAATCGTTTTTAAACCATAATGGTTTATTTAATAAATTTAGAGGATTTTAAGTGAATAAAATCCGTATCTTTTTAGGAAAAATCCGAGTTTGAGTTATCCAATAAATACGAACTCAAATCGAGTAAATGAATTGATTTTTGAAACGAAAAAAAAATCAGATTTTAATTATCGGATGAAATTAACGAGTTTCAAAAGAAATTGTTAATATGGTTGGTCGAACCTAACTTTTGTTTAAGTAAACAGAATTGTAAATTGAATCAAGGTATGAAAAAGGGAATTATAATTGGAAAGTGAGCAAGGAGTTGAGTTTGATTTGTCTATAAGCGAATACAAATATATTTGAACGTGATACGTTCAAATTAAAAGTATATGAAACCAAAAAGCTAATTAGAAAATTTAATTAGCAAATGGTAAGCGAATCGTAAGCGAATCAAATTGATTGAAAACGAATTGGAAATGGGCGTATATATGTCAAACAGGTATGGGATGGAGAATATGAAGTGGATGAAGATTTTATATTAAGTGCTCGACAGAAAGGTACACGTTTCAATTTCCATATGAGGTTTTATGCGCCGAATCGGCAAGCCGCTTGGCTTTTTGATTTTCTTTTTGAATGGAGTGGCCTGTGTGGCGGTTTGGGGATATTCCCAATGCTCCCGGTGCAGGGGAGGTTATGGCGATTTTTTCCGGAAATTTAAGGAGTTAGAATATTTTTAAGAAATTTTGATAATAGAAATCGATATAACGATATATACAGAATTCACTAAGAGAATGAATTTAGTATAAGATATTAGAAAAGGGCCAGTGAGTGTGAAATTGTTTGATGGCTGTTTGATGGATGTTTATTTTTCCTTTGATAGTTAAAACACCGGCTATCAAAGATTTTTACCATCGTTGTCAATACGGAGAGACCGGTTGGATTTAATATCCGAGAACCACTCCGTATAGGCATATGCGTTGCGAATTAGATTATGCTGAAGATAATCGAAGATGGAGTGAAATTCAAAGAGCTTTTAAGTTTGTCCAGTCCTAGGACAACTTGTATGGACGAATGTCTTACAGAGTATTCCTAACGATCGCATAAGACGATCTTTTCAAGGCATTACGTCTGGTGGCGGAGAAATTCGTTTCTCTTAGCTTTTATACCCGTAATATTTTTGGAAAGATCAACTAGTGATTTGACGGGTTTGACGATGTGGCATTCAAAGTGTATGGTGGCCAAATGTTCTAAAAGATAGACGTAGCCTCAAGCCTCACAACCGGGAAATGACAAAAATCGGGCAGGCAGCAAGGCTATGTGGGTCGCACCCATTAGGGTGTATAATCACCTATCTAGAGAAATTCCTTTTGTTTCTTAATCTATCGATTCTGCCCATTCGGGAAACGGTGGTTTGAGTCCAACCGTTGGTGATATACATTCGATACACTCAAGCGAAATGAGTGGTCAGTCATGTGTGGGCCGGGTTGCAAGACGTTCTTGTTGAACCCAGGTGTATTCGCCTCTAGAGATACATCATCGGAAGGTGGTCCCATACCTTGTCATGGTTGGAATCCAATCTCCAATAAGCGCCCTGCGGTTTTTGATTTTATACTATATATGTAGAGCGTGAGATGCAAGTGTTCTACTATTTGGTTATTTATTTGATTAGACATTATTATAATATCACTGGATTTTGATATCAAAAATGGTTTGGGTTATAGTAAGGTTAAACCATCCGTATTTATGTGTGGACTGGTCTTACTATTATCCTTTTCTTTCGAAAGATCTTTGAAGTTAAACCATATGGTTGGAGTTTACTCACACCAGTCCCATGACTGACCCAGAGTTTGTTTTGTTTTGTTTTTCCTAAACTCTTGGGTGCCCAAATTTGTACGGGCAGTCAAGTGTTTCAGGCTTTTACAGATACCCTTAAAGGAGCTGGAAGCAGGAGTCTTCACCGCTATTTATTTTAGAGTTATTTCCGTTGTATCAAATGTTATGTTCTACTCTGATGTTGGTATGTATATATGTATAAAACAGATTTTTATTTCAAAGCTTATGTTATATAATATATTTTATTCGTTCCGCTGTGAGATTCGTGTTTACTTTGATTATGCTCTGTTGTGTTCTTCTTCTTCTATTCTATTAGTTCTATCTTTTCTATCTCACCCTCTAATTTCTTTCTATAGATGATTCGGTATTTTCGATGTCTGAACAGTCGACGCTGGGTTTTGTGTCGATTTTCGGAGTCGAAAATCCCGTGGTCATTACAGTGGTATCAGAGCTTAGGTTTAGCAAACACCTAGGCTTTGGTGGGGTTTTACTCATTAGAGATAGGGTCAGTAGTACCCTAGAATGAGTTGAGTGTATATACGAGAGAGCGTATTTGTAAATTGATATAAAAATTGTTTTATATTGTGCTGGCTTGTCTGTTGAGTGGTTTATAAATTCTGGTCGAATCGTGGGACGCCATGACGTCGATAGGAGTTTCTAAACACTTGGACAGAAGAATCGACATAATATTGTTTTAAAGTGGGTAAATGAAATAATTTTACCCAAAAGGATATTTTGATATAAAAGATAAATAATTTTCTAGAATTATTTATATATGGATGAGTTGGTTGCTATTATTATCATCAGATGTGATTATAAGAATTGAAAAGGTTATAGATAACCAAATAAAATTTGTGAATACAAATGAGATGAAATAAAATTGGATTGAAACCAGAATTGGAATTTAAATCCCGGAAGGTTGGAAAATATTTTTTTCAAAGTATATTAGAAGAATATAGCATTATTTTGGGAAGGATTTTGGATAGAAATCGTTTTAAATGGATTTTGAAAGTGATAAAGCACTAAACTCACTTCAGTAGCTGGAAAATAATTCTGATGATGACTGCAGCACCATCATTGTTCATTTTCGAGTTTCTAAGTGATGGATTGCTACCTTAGAAAATTTTTTGATGGAAATTTGTTTGAAAGAAAACAAGTTGTGGGAAAAAATTCAAATGTTTTTAATTTAAATTAGAAATAAATATATGTATATATATTTATGGGACTTCAGAACGAGTTAAAATAAAAATCCGGGAATTTGAATTCTGAAATCTAAATTTAACTTAAGCAAGTTAAATAAATCGAAATGATGGAAACCAGTTAAATGAAATGAAATTTAATATTCCCATGAAAGCTTAAAATTGCATGGGACTTGAGTTATAAAATTTGAAATACTGAGTTATAACAAAGTGGGTTTGTAATGAGTCTGCAACATTTCTTCTGCCTTAGTAATTTCGGGGACGAAATTCTTTTAAGGGGGAAGGAATGTAACGTCCCGGGTTTTTCGTCGATTAATAATGAACATTTAGATTTTTTTTAAATACCGAATTATAAATGTAAGTGAATTTTATATATTTGATATGAATGGTAACAAGTGAATTCAGAGTTAAAAACTGAATTGAATACAATTCAGTTGACTAATATAAAATTCTGTATTGAATTAGAATGACAATAATAATGATTTGTTATCGATAAATTTAGTTGTTTGAAATCGATTTATATTTCAAATCGAATTTAATTTAAGTTATTAATTTGAATTATTATTTCTTCTATACAGACGAATTAAATTTCAAAATCTGTGCTGTTGTGTTTGGAATATCAGATAAGGCTAGAAACGTCAGTCGTTACGATTAAATACCGATTTGTGGTTGCGAGTTAAGGACACGAGATACTTGAAAATATTATATATAACAAAAATCAAATCAGATAAAATTAACATCCATCAGCCGACCTATTCTATATCCCATACCCAGACATATTTTCCATCGAGTCAACAAATTGTCTTCCACCTTCTGATATCACGGAAACATCATATTAATGGCATGAGTACTAAAGGGAGACAAGCGGTATGTATTGGGTACGGAGGGTTTCCTCCTCTCGCTATATAAACCATCGCGATCTATTTCTTTGATTCAACCGAGAACAAACACAAGCCGCTCCTCTTCTTTCAGAAGTTTTCAAATAAATCGAAAACAAATCGATTTCTTTATGAAATCGAAATAAATCAAATTCATTAGCTCGCATGGCATCGATATTCCAATCTCTTTTCCTTTCTATACGTTGCGATACTGCTCGACAATGGTGACAGCGAGATTAGGGCTCGCGATTTTAGGAAAATGGACGATTGATTGGAGGAGCAAAGCATTGAATTACTGGGATGGAGGCAAGCACGACAGAGTTAGAGGGTTTCCGTTCAGGTCGACACCCTCGGTCTCGACTTCGCAACCTGGAAGTGATGATGTAAGGAGTGCGATTTATTGTTTTGGAAGTTCGACTTTGATTTTGGGGGATTTCTAGTAGTGCGATGAAGACTGGGAGGAGTCGAAGTGATTTTTGGGTAGGAAAAAGGTGTGATGACTGCAGTTTGCTCTCTGATGATGTCCTGAAGCTCATCTGGCCGATTGGAGCTTGCTGTTTGATTGGTTAGGAAGAAGAGATGGTAGCTGCAAGAAAGGTGTTCGGTGAAATGTCATAATGGAGGATCACAGTTTCTGGAGCTGATTTTTAGTTATGAAATGGTTTGAAGGTAGGTTCATGAGTTGGCCGAGACTTGCAACGGGATAAGGTATATGTTTTATCAATTTTTAAAATGACATAGAATTAATTATTTATTAGGTTAAAATTTAAATTAGGATCCATTAAATAAAATACGTAGAAATAATTTAATTATAATAGTTAATTTGATTAATAATAATTTGATCAATAAAATAAATCATTGTTGGTGAGAATGGATTTTCTAGGGCTTGACTTTGAGTCGGAAAGTCCAGTGCTGTCATTTACGTGCAACAGAGATCAGGGCAGAAGTTAATCGTGATAAGGTGCTAGGTGAATTTTCATTTGAGATGAGTCGAATAGATGCATAGCCGCAAGATATTGAATTAAACGGATATTCAACAAATGAAAACAAGGTGAGTAAATCTCACTCACAGTTTTATATTTAAATTTATTTTTATCATAAAAATAAATGTGTTGGTTGCTTGGGTGCATGAATGAATTGTTGAATTATTGTGGTTATTGAATTTCCCGCAACACTATTAGCGGATGCCCGCAGTATCATTAGCGTATGACACTACGCCCACGTACATAAGTGGATCCCCTTTTATACCGCGATATCCTGCCTTGAAGCAGGATGAGTATTATTTATGTGACTAACATTTTTGGATGCAGGAAAACAGGTTGGAGGGATCCAACTGGATTCCTCAAAAAAAATTTATTTAATGTCGTTCACATATTTATATATGTATGTGATGTGTGAATTGAATGGATGATTCGTGTGTTAGATATTAGAATACCACTGGCCCTAGATATTTACAATATCATAAGAAGTTACTTTTAGATTCGAGAAGGAAATTTTATTTTATTGAAATAAAATTTGAATTTCAAATAAACTAAGAAAACAATAACTTGTTTAAATAATAAAAAAAGTACTGAATGTATAAATGATTTGTAAGGAAATTATCATTTGGTAATATTAGATTTTAAATTCAAGTTTGAATTTAAAGAGGAAATTTTAAATTTCAAAATAGAAATGGGATTACAAATAGGTTCGGAAATATTTACTTGTTTAAAAATAAAAACAGGTAATTGAATTTATAAACTAGGTTTACAAATGAAAAAGGAGATTATCATTTGATAAATTTTGAAACGTGAATGCAAGCGTGATTTTAAAAGGAAGTTTATCCGCCCAAAGTAGAAATGAAATTTCAAAGGGGGTTTGAAATAGAACTTGTGTTAATATTTAAAACAAGAAGTATAGTTTATAAACGATGTTTTAAATGAATGTGAAAATCATCATTTGGTACTTTATAAATTCTAAATTCAAGTATGATTTGTTTTCCGAAGTGGAAATTAGATTTCAAATGTAATTTGAATTGAAATGTTGTTTAATGCTTAGAACTAGAAGTGAAATTCTAAACGACATGTTTAAATAAAGAAAAATAACTAGTATTGGATTTATTTAATTTTTGATGAAATTAAAAAGTGACTTTGAATAGGTTCAAGAAGGAAACGATCAAATTTATCCCGACATTCGGAATATAATTTGAATTGAAATAAGTCCATCTGGTTTGTTTTAGAATTCGACTATGTCAAATTTACAAGTGCAAATTGTTTTCAGAAAGGGGAATTTTACTTTTCGAAATAGAAATGGTATTTCGAATAAATTGAGAAGATTTAACTTGTTTTTAAATTAAAAACAAGTTGCTGGAATTATAGACGCTGTTTATCAAGGAAAAAAATATATATTATCATTTGATAATATTAAACTTTAATTTCAAGTAAGGGATGTAAAGCAGGAAATTTATCTTTCAAAGTGGAAATTTGAATTTCAAATGGAATATGAAATATAAACTTGTTTTAAATGGTTAAAACAAGAAGTAAAATTTATAAACGATGTTTATAAATAGAAAGGGAAAATCATCATGGGATGATTTGGGTATTTGAATTCAACTTGGGATTTAAAAGGAGATTTATAACTTGAAATCGTTTCAAAAGGAGACGATGAAATCAAATGAAGAAGTAAATTTATATACAAGGGTTATATAGGTGACGAAGTAATTGTCGTCGAGTAATTTGGAAATAAATTTCCAAATGAAAGAAATGGGATCGAATGTGAGACTTAAATCAAGTTTGTGTATTACAAGCTTTTATTCGTCTCAAGATAAGAACGTTGTCGATCAAGGTCTGAGAGGTAATTGATTGACATAGAAATGTGTTTATTTTATGCTCTTATATCTTATCGTTTGTATATAAATAAATATTACATGGGTATTGTTTTGTTACTTTTACAGATATTCCAACCCAGCCCGCATGCAACCAGAAATGTAGAGAAATAGAGTTCAATTTGCTGTGTATTTGCATTTTGAAGAATTGTAAATGAAGATATCACATATAGTTGTTGTTGGACAAGAAAAGGATTGATAACAAGGCTTTGCACATCACAAATCAATGAAGAAGTGTCAAGAAAACAAGAGGAAAAGAGAAAAGGCCCAAATTTGCTTTATTTATCAAAGGCCCATTTATGTTTCTCATTGTAAACTAATTAGTGATGTAATGACCAGGCCCATTTATCAGTAGGGTTAGGGTTAGGGTTTGGCTATCTACACTATATATACCCTTGTAATGGCATTGTAGCCACCATCCTATATCCCATTTTCTATTTCTAATAAAGTTTCTAGTTCTTCTTCTTCTTTTTATTTTCTGCATTTTTTTTCTATTTCTTAGCAATTAGTGTTGTCTACATGATTAGATTCGGTAGAACACTATTTGTGTTTTGCATTTCTTTTCATTAGTGATTGACCGTCTGATTAGATTCAGTGGTAATCCTAATTTTATTTCCTGTTGTTATTTATATTCTGCACTTTTAATTTCTGTATTTTAATCGCATTCATAGATTAAATTGGATTTGATTAGATTTGAATCTGCTTCATAGTTTCATTGCTTTTCCATTGAAATTGTGATTTGATCGTCGGTTCAGTTAGATCTGTTCTGAATCAAATTACAGTTTTAATTTTGTTTTGTTTTATTTTCAAAATCAACCTCCAAAGTTTTGTCTAACTCGCCCAAGGGATTAGATAAATAATTTGATTTAATTCACCTCCCTGTGTTCGACCTGTATGCTACACACCTGTATGCTTGCAGAATTTAATTTAAATGTCGCGCTTTTCTAATTCATAGATTAGCGTCGATCAAGTTTTTGGCGCCGTTGCCGGGGAGGTAACGGTTAAATCTTGTTATTTGTTTAATTTCTGATTCGTGTTAGTTTTATTTTATTGTATTTTCTTTTGTTTTCTTGTATATTTAAAAAAAATTCTTGATTGATTTGATTTGGCATTACGCAATGATGCTACAATCTTCATAACAAGAGAAAAAATAACATACCATTTTCATTGATTTTCTGCTCTTGCCATTTCTATTTTCTTTTATTTCTTTCTTTCCTTTCCTAATCAATTCCCTCCTTTATACAAATTGATTTCTTCTTATACAAGTCAAAAAAAAAAACTTGTTGGAATTTCTTTCTATTCTGCTTTTGATTTGTTGCTGTTTTTCCCCATCATCTTGATAATTCCCCTCTTCAACACTTCCTCCCTCATCCATATCATTACTGCCGTGAACATCAGACCACGTCCATACATCACAAATTCCCATCCCAAGCTTCAAACAATCCAAGTCCTAACTCCTTTTCATAATCCATACAAACCCGCACGTACCCGCACCCTTCACCGCCTTCACACAAACTCTCTGCCGAACCTCAAAGGATCTATCACCACGGCTTCATCACTCAGACTTCGCAACATCCATTTCCTACCCACATCAGCATATACACAGCTGTAATCCCCTGCTCCATCACAAATTTACGCCACTTTCCCACACAAATTTATAGCCACCAACCATCAGACCATCAAATCCATCACCGCACTCCTAAAACCATACACCGCAATTCAACAATTCAAACCGAAACCCGATTTGGAAACCCCAAGACCCCTTCGCAAATCACGAACTCCAGATCGACAATCTCTCACATTCACCCATTACGATCTGCCAAAACAAAAAAACAAAAAAAAAGAAAAAAAAAGGAAAAAAAAAACCAAACAACTCCAAATTCAACCACATCCCTCACCACTACAACCGCAACTCATCATCAAGTCCACCTTCCTGGACACCTCCTGCACACCTTCTGCCTAAAAACCACTTCAACATTCACCAACCCTCCAATTTCACCCAAAAATCGAACCTCAGCATCGAATTGAAGAACAAAAAAAAAAAAGTCGATCTGCATCTTCAAAACCGAGACCCGAATTCTCCAACCCCAAACACCCAATTCGCAAACCGAATTCGAACACGATTTGGACCCGAATCAATTGCTTATATTAGAATCCCCGAATTGAACTCTTGATTTTTTTTTCTATAATCGGACCGAAAAGAAAAAAGAATAAGAGGGGCGTGAGTTTTGTGTTTGAAATTTATAGAAAAATAGGGGCGGCGTGAGTTTCGTGTGCATTTTTCTTTGTTATGAGGTGTCCTGTTTTAATTGGGGCGGCGTGGTTTTAATTAGGTTTTGAGGTGTCCTGTTGTCATTTTTTTTTAGTGCGTGAGTTTTAATTACCCATTCTTTGTTAGGCCTAGTTTATTTTATTTTATTTTTGAGTCTAGTCTAGTTTTGATTTTGAGTCTAGTTTAGTTTTTTTTTATCTTTAGTTTAAATTTTGGCCAATCTAGTTTTCTCCATATTTTTTTTATTATTGTTCTAGTCTCGATTTTTTTTAATTTTCTCTCTTCCTTCTTTTCAGAAAAAAAAAGAGAAAAAGAAAAAAATCGAAAACGAGAAAAGAGTTCGAGCAAAGCAAACAAGAAATACAGAAGTCAATCGATCTACAAACAGCTAATTCGAATTGTCAGCTCTATTCATTTGCTCTGGACGGACAGCCATACCTCACTGTAATATTTGTCTAAATTCTACAGGTGCTGAAGCTGCTTTGAAAATATGGAAATTGTTGTAAAAATCTTCTGCAGGGGCAGCGGCTTGAATGTAAAAATTTTAATTCTGCAATTTATATTTCTATGACTGTTATGTGACTGAAATTTCTGAACTAATTTGGTACGGACTGACATTTCCATATCTGAAATCTTCATTCTCATTGTTTTCAACAATAAAAATAGACATTCCAAGATAATATAATTGAAAAGTGGTGTTTTGTGAAGTTGACTGTCTCATATAATTGGATCGCGGATATATAGTAGTTCAATTTATTGAACTATTAGCAAAAGAGGTTGCATACTACCCGTAAAACATTGGTCGTATCCCTTAGTTTTATACTATACGTGAACGGCCATAAGACCCTCTTCCCCCTTCCAATTGAGTCAGTTAATTAATAGAGCACAACTCCTTATTTTATATTATTTTGAATTGAGAATAATTTCTGTCTTGCCATGATTTCATTTCAAATGTCTAATTCAAAAAAATCTTTGAGAGAATTGTGGGATAATAGTCGAAGTAGACGTCCGCTTGAAGAATATGATTTTGAATTACAACTCATGAAGCAAAATTTTCCAAAATTTCGCGAGCCAAATGTCAACAATTTTCAAAATTTTCAAAATGACCAACATTTTCAAAGTTATGCTCGAAATGACGACTTCAATTCAAATTTCAATAATTTCGATTATGGGCTACATCCACATCAAAACAGTTTTGAATCGCAACATACCTTTGATCAACATCATTATGGGGTTGGAAACCAATTCGAAAATAATTTTGAAAATGATTTTCAAATCAATCAAAATTTTCAAAACTACAACCCATATCCACAACTTGAATATAACCAAGATTGCAATTTTCCCTCGAATTTTAACAGTGTTGGTTACGAACATAATTTTTATGATCAAAATGATTTCCAATATCAAAACGAAAATTCAAACAACCACCACATTGGAAGTAATTTTGATTGTGAAATTGATATGGACTATAATTTTGAAACTCAAGAAATCCAAAACAAGAGCTCGCAAATCAACGATTTTGAAGAATACCATTTTAACGTTTTTAGAGAGAGGGTAGAAAGGCTAGATAGACAGCTTAATGAAAAAGATAGAAAGATGGATGAACTTCTTTGTTTAATGACAACTTTGAAAGAACAGCGAGAGCAACAAAATCAAATTCAATGCGATGAATCAGGAAATAATCCATTCTTTACTGATATTGAAAATTTTCAAATAACAACTTTGGAAATTGAGAATGACGATCTAAATAAAGTTGTTCACAACTCAGTAAATGATTTGGACTTCAACTCCTTTCAGGAAAAAGATTTAAGCTTGGATTTTGATCTTTCTTGTTCAGACTGCGAGAAACTTGAAATTTTTGAAATTGAACAGAACAAAGATGTTGAGTTTTTCACTTCAAATTCGGAGATAGATATTAATGAACATGAATTTTTTGGATTGAATGAAGAGGAGTTGCCGAATGAGGATGAAACAGAATTAGGCCATGAATCCAAGTTTGAAAATTTTGAGATTTCAAATGAACTTGAAATTGTCAGTGTCGAAAATACCTTGTTAGTTAATGATGAGAAATGTGATCACATAGTGTAACACCCCACGTCCATTAATGTCACTCACAAAGGGAATGCATTAACTTCCATGGAGGTTTTAAGTGAATATAGAACAGTAAAATTACAACAAGACAGATATAAAATAGTACTTGGAAATTCAAAAACTTTATTTCATTGTAGCAGAAGTCAAAACATGTTTGATTTCATCATAACACCATATTCAATGTCAAGTACAATATCTATCTTGATAAAACAAGTACATAATCCCATTACATGAATAACCATTAAAAAGAAAGATAACAAGCTGGACTTTACTTCAGCAGTCCAAGCTTTCCAAAAGATAAGCGATCCAACTAGACTCCACTAGAACTTGGCCCAACCTGCGGACTTGAAGGGAGAAAAAGGATGGAAAAGAGGGGGTCAGACATAAAGTCTGGTGAATATGATAATTCTACAATACTATTACCAAAATAACTGGACTAAGGCATAAGCTGGAAAATAAGAAAATGTCTATGAAGAGCAGATTAAGGACATAGACAATCGCTAAAGGCAACGTTATAGGCGCTCCTAAATACTAAAGGATAAACACTATACTGCACCACACCAGTCACCCTAAAGATTCATCCCACTTAGCTTCACTTAGAAACTTTCCCAATGGTTTTACGTACCCCTAGCTGACTACATAGGTGCCGCCTGCCCCTATCTCCACTAGGTGTACCCTACTTCCCATTATTCGATCGGCTCCCTAACTCGTAGATACCCGTGCTGGCCCCACAGTGGGGTGTATCACTCCCCTAAAGTGGCAACCTGATACAAC
Source organism: Allium sativum (assembly GCA_030737875.1). Taxonomy (NCBI): domain Eukaryota; kingdom Viridiplantae; phylum Streptophyta; class Magnoliopsida; order Asparagales; family Amaryllidaceae; genus Allium; species Allium sativum. Next base: position 635,407,195 of record CM060918.1, read on the forward strand.
GGACATGCACGGCTTATACCTACACGATGCAACAACGTCTTACCTACCAGCCCGGGTCCACACACGCATATGAAACCCGTTGGACTTGCGTTGCCACCGCTCCCTGTTTTGGCCTCTTATAGTCAAACCCAGTATGCGTGTCCCGTCCTCGACTTGGGTCGAGCCCACAAAGATACGTTTTGGGATACTGGTTGAAATGGGCCCCCACTATTTACCACAAGCATTCCACCTAAGCTTGTCCCCATTAGTCCATCCCACTTAACCCACTTAGTCATGTTCATTTACATGTGTGTTTGGTTAAGTCTAATCGTATTTCAAATGCCTCTAAAGGCAACCACCAGATTCCTCATGCCACCCAAGGCACCTACTTAACCCCCATGTCCCACCTTACATGATTATCTGGTTAAGTATTTCTTAGTTCATTAAGGCCATAACCTCATAAAGACCTCTCACATTAGACTGGCATTTATGGCAGCTGGATTTGCCGGGCGGGTCCGGGCAGTCTTACACCATAAAAGATTCTAACCTCGTGTCTTTACAACTTTTATGCTTTAGTTTGGGCCTAGGACCTCTCACATTGGGCCAACATTTGTGACTACTGGATTTGCCGGGCGGGTCCGGGCAGGTTTACATCACAAACGGGTCCAACCTCGTGTCCTAAGCATTGATTATTAATAATAATCCACTTTCCCCCAATTTTAATAATTCCCTACTTGAATTATTAATTACTTCCAATTTTTAACAATGTCCATAATTGACTCAATTATGGACATTCATTCATGGTATGCAACATCTTACAAAATTGCACCCAATTTATTAATTCCTAATATTACCCCTACCCCATGTTTGAACGTTTATTCGCAAAATATATGTTAGACTCGAATAGCCTAACTCATAGCATAAAAGAGATTATCATAATAACAACATGTATATGTGACCAAATGAATCATAATAAGGGGTGAAACTTGCATATGTCCAACTTGCATAGATTATACATTTCATGGATCTAAAGGTGTCAACTTGTTCAAAATTCACCTAATATGATCTCAATCAATTTTCATAAACTTACATATGAACATGTGTGAATCAACATCATCTAATTTTTTTTAACAACATGGTTTTATATGGGTACACCTAACTCAATAGGCAAATTCCCATAATCAAGTTTTATTTAATTATAGTTTCAAGTTTATGGGTACACCTAACCTAATAGGCAAATTCCCATAAACAAGATCCATTTAAATTAAGAAAAAAAAACATAACTTTAAGCATGATCCAACAACATCATGATTTTTCAACATAATATAGCATGATTTATAACATGGCATAGTATGATAGCATAACATAGCTTGACATGATTCTCAACATAGCACGACATAGCATAAGAGAATTTACAACATAGCATGACATAGCATATATAATTTACATCATACGACAACATAATAACATAATAAGAGATCCACAATATATAGAATTTACAATTACAAATCACATCACTTTCTTGTGATCCATTCATAACTGAGTCAAATTAGTTTGTAATAGTCTTGTGAGAATCATCATACTCACCAACAAAAGAAAAGAATTATAGAAAGAGAGATCTTTTGATTTGATTTGTGTAGATTTAGTTGTAGATGATTAGGCTTCCTCTTCTTAGTTTGTGACGGCTACGCTGAACTCCATGGCAGCAGCATGACGGTAGCTTCTCTAATTTTACAAGTGATTTAGGTCTAGGGTCTACCCACTTATTTATAGATTTTAGAATTCATTTAGGCCATTAGATTTAACCAAGAAATAACCGCAGCCGTTCAGACAAGATGGGGTTTATCTTGTTGACTCAGCAATGAGTCAGAAGTGACTCAGCAAACACTCAGCAATATATATATATATATATATATTCTACAATGTACACATTAGATACATCCCCCCCTTTTTACACACTTATTATTGTTTTTATATACATATTAGATACATCCCCTCTCTTACACACTTGTTAATATTTTTATATTCATATTAGATACATCCCCTCTCTTACACACTTATTAATATTTTTATATTCATATTAGATACATCCCCTCTCTTACACACTTATTAATATTTTTATATTCATATTAGATACATCCCCTCTTCTACACACTTATTATTATTTTAGCAACTATAGTGTTAATAGAAAATTCGGGGTGTTACACATAGTCTTGAACAACACTCAGATTTCAAATATCACTGAATTTATATACGATCACAAATTTTTGAAAAATTACACTGACAAATTTGTTGAATACATGAATTATTTTTGGAATGTTAGCATTGTTGAAAAACTTCAGGTTAGGACGACCCTGAATATTTATCTCCTGGACTATAAATCTAGGTTTAAAGATGAGATGGTTTTCAAAAACCTGCGCTTATTAGAAAATATGCCTAGACATAGTGGGAACGGGACTCATCGGGCTAGAACCAAGTGTGGGGGGAAAAGATGGTGGTATTCTTTGCATCGCATGCATCGTAAACACATATATCATTGTACATATGATTTTCATTCGCATATAGTGGCTAAACTCCATTTCATTCTTCAAATAATTTTGCATCACATTCACCTTTGGGTGCGATCTTTCAAATTTAGGAAACGTCACAGTGTGGACACTGTTTAGTTCTAGTGTGGGGGGAGTCTGCATTGCATTTTTTTGATTTTTCTTTAATTTTTTTTCTTTCTTTCCATTTTCATCATTTAAATAGGACCATCATGCATTTTAGACTGTAATAACATGCCATTTTTTTTTGAAATACGACTCATTTTCAATTGATACAACAAAATAAGTTTACAATTTTTGGCCAGTTGATAGTATTTTTCTCTCTCAACTTAGATCGAATAGGAAATATAATGAAAAGTTTAATTTTGAGGGATAATAGTGTAACCGGTACATAGGGAGATTCTTAGGTGATGGCCATGAAATCTATTCTATATTGTAGACTTTGTTTAAATAAGTGGAGGACTTAAAACACTTATATTGGCTTTTCAAATCTTTAAAACTAAGTTGTGTTAAGTTGAATTCGCGTAACTCTCTTTTGTGCTTATATTTTCGATAATAATAATAATAGTATTCCAAGGGTATCCAACATTGCTTGTATATCGAGCGTTGGTGTGCAAACCCGCCAAGCTCTATCCGACACGTTGTTGACAAAGTCAACGTTGGAATATCTTGGTCTCATTTTATGAGATTGGACACCTAAGGATTACCGACACGTTGTTGACAAAGTCAAAGTCGGCCTGCACAATCCGCCAAGCTCTTTACCTACTCTTCGTTAGTCCGCGAGGCAGTGCATGGGTGGTAAACCTTGGTCTTTTTAGTTAGGTGTATGTACTTAATCATAAATCTTAAAATTTTATAGAATAAAGAATAAGTGATGATACCCAAACACTTCTTGACCTTATTGATTTGACTAGCCATACATGAGAAAATTAGAATACCACTTTGCAAACTATGCCAAGCAAACTAAGGATTTATTTCATGGCTGCACTATGTTATCGACCGAACTAACTGGCCAAACTGGAATTTAACATTTGAAAACTTGATTTATATTGAAAATTGTGACAAGTCGAGGTATCTAAAATAAAATCAACTGGTTGGAAATTATTAACTTAATTTGTTGTACCACTTTCCTGAAATAAGTCGTGTTGTCATTTTGTCATTTTTATTTTTTGCATATGTCCATTGCATTCATGTAGTTTCATTAGAATCATAGCATACTGCATTTGGATTTTGTGGGTAGTATCCGCTGAAAACCCTCACGAGACACCACTCGTCCTACTAGGGACACCTAGAGGTTTAACGGCTTGTTGCATGCGCTCAATGCAATCGGGTTTCCTACGAAAGTGTGACCTATCTAGTTAGTTTTTCATTTTTGTTTTACTCGAGGACGAGTAAAACATAAGTGTGGGGGTATTTGATTGACATAGAAATGTGTTTATTTTATGCTCTTATATCTTATCGTTTGTATATAAATAAATATTACTTGGGTATTGTTTTGTTACTTTTACAGATATTCCAACCCAGCCCGCATGCAACCAGAAATGTAGAGAAATAGAGTTCAATTTGTTGTGTATTTGCATTTTGAAGAATTGTAAATGAAGATATCACATATAGTTGCTGTTGGACAAGAAAAAGATTGATAACAAGGCTTTGCACATCACAAATCAATGAAGAAGTGTCAAGAAAACAAGAGGAAAAGAGAAAAGGCCCAAATTTGCTTTATTTATCAAAGGCGCATTTATGTTTCTTATTGTAAACTAATTAGTGATGTAATGACCAGGCCCATTTATCAGTAGGGTTAGGGTTAGGGTTTGGCTATCTACCCTATATATACCCTTGTAATGGCATTGTAGCCACCATCCTATATCCCATTTTCTATTTTTAATAAAGTTTCTAGTTCTTCTTCTTCTTTTTATTTTCTGCATTTTTTTTCTATTTCTTAGCAATTAGTGTTGTCTACACGATTAGATTCGGTAGAACACTATTTGTGTTTTGCATTTCTTTTCATTAGTGATTGACCGTCTGATTAGATTCAGCGGTAATCCTAATTTTATTTACTGTTGTTATTTATATTCTACACTTTTAATTTCTGTATTTTAATCGCATTCATAGATTAAATTGGATTTGATTAGATTTGAATCTGCTTCATAGTTTCATTGCTTTTCCATTGAAATTATGATTTGATCGTCAGTTCAGTTAGATATGTTCTGAATCAAATTACAGTTTTAATTTTGTTTTGTTTTATTTTCAAAGTCAACCTCCAAAGTTTTGTCTAACTCGCCCAAGGGATTAGATAAATAATTTGATTTAATTTACCTCCCTGTGTTCGACCTGTATGCTACACACCTGTATGCTTGCAGAATTTAATTTAAATGTCGCGCTTTTCTAATTCATATATTAGCGTCGATGAGTAATTAAAATACCCCAACTTGAACGACTTCACTATTGTCAAGAGATGATATTAGTTTGTAAATGGTAAAGGGATATCGAAATGAGTTTATCTTGAAGTTTGTTTAATCTTCGAAATTTGAAGTGGGATAGGGACGTTGGGTTATATACCAGTTTATTTCCAAATAATAGAAATCTAATATAATGCGATTTGAGTTTGATTAAATTCATAACCGAGTTATGAATATGGAATAGAATAATCGACGAATGTGGATAATTCGAATTTGTGAAGTTAGATTTGGAAAATAGACTTAATTTATTTTTAAACATTAAGAATGGAGTCGGAATTTAATTATAAACGAAGTTTTTAAACGTTTATATTTAATTTAATTAAAACGAACTCGCCACGGCGCGGTAGTTCGTAAATTGGCGATTCGAACTTCAATTGAGTATATAGAACTCAATATAAGTCAGAATTTGATGAAACAAGAAATGTCAGGACCGATTGAACGATAGTTTTCTAAAGGAAGAGAAAAATCTTGATTTCATCGTATAGATTTTGAGTTATGTCAAAATCAAATTTTTAGAAAAACAGCGCCAGAATCGTTTTTAAACCATAATGGTTTATTTAATAAATTTAGAGGATTTTAAGTGAATAAAATCCGTATCTTTTTAGGAAAAATCCGAGTTTGAGTTATCCAATAAATACGAACTCAAATCGAGTAAATGAATTGATTTTTGAAACGAAAAAAAATCAGATTTTTAATTATCGGATGAAGTTAACGAGTTTCAAAAGAAATTGTTAATATGGTTGGTCGAACCTAACTTTTGTTTAAGTAAACAGAATTGTAAAACGAATCAAGGTATGAAAAAGGAAATTAGAATTGGAAAGTGAGCAAGGAGTTGAGTTTGATTTGTCTATAAGTGAATACAAATATATTTGAACATGATACGTTCAAATTAAAAGTATATGAAACCAAAAAGCTAATTAGAAATTTTAATTAGCGAATGGTAAGCGAATCGTAAGCGAATAAAATTGATTGAAAACGAATTGGAAATGGGCGTATATATGTCAAACAGGTATGGGATGGAGAATATGAAGTGGATGAAGATTTTATATTAAGTGCTCGACAGAAAGGTACACGTTTCAATTTCCATATGAGGTTTTATGCGCCGAATCGGCAAGCCGCTTGGCTTTTTGATTTTCTTTTTGAATGGAGAGGCCTGTGTGGCGGTTTGGGGATTTTCCCGATGCTCCCGGTGCAGGGGAGGTTATGGCGAATTTTTCCGGAAATTTAAGTAGTTAGAATATTTTTAAGAAATTTTGATAATAGAAATCGATATAACGATATATATAGAATTCACTAAGAGAATGAATTTAGTATAAGATATTAGAAAAGGGCCAGTGAGTGTGAAATTGTTTGATGGCTGTTTGATGGATGTTTATTTTTCCTTTGATAGTTAAAACACCGGCTATCAAAGATTTTTACCATCGTTGTCAATACGGAGAGACCGGTTGGATTTAATATCCGAGAACCACTCCGTATAGGCATATGCGTTGCGAATTAGATTATGCTGAAGATAATCGAAGACGGAGTGAAATTCAAAGAGCTGTTATGTTTGTCCAGTCCTAGGACAACTTGTATGGACGAATGTCTGATAGAGTATTCCTAACGATCGCATAAGACGATCTTTTCAAGGCATTACGTCTGGTGGCGGAGAAATTCGTTTCTCTTAGCTTTTATACCCGTAATATTTTTGGAAAGATCAACTAGTGATTTGACGGGTTTGACGATGTGGCATTCAAAGTGTATGGTGGCCAGATGTTCTAAAAGATAGACGTAGCCTCAAGCCTCACAACCGGGAAATGACAAAAATCGGGCAGGCAGCATGGCTTTGTGGGTCGCACCCATTAGGGTGTATAATCACCTATCTAGAGAAATTCCTTTTGTTTCTTAATCTATCGATTCTGCCCATTCGGGAAACGGTGGTTTGAGTCCAACCGTTGGTGATATACATTCGATACACTCAAGCGAAATGAGTGGTCGGTCATGTGTGGGCCGGGTTGCAAGACGTTCTTGTTGAACCCAGGTGTATTCGCCTCTAGAGATACATCATCGGAAGGTGGTCCCATACCTTGTCATGGTTGGAATCCAATCTCCAATAAGCGCCCTGCGGTTTTTGATTTTATACTATATATGTAGAGCGTGAGATGCAAGCGTTCTACTATTTGGTTATTTATTTGATTAGACATTATTATAATATCACTGGATTTTGATATCCAAAATGGTTTGGGTTATAGTAAGGTAAAACCATCTGTATTTATGTGTGGACTGGTCTTACTATTATCCTTTTCTTTCGAAAGATCTTTGAAGTTAAACCATATGGTTGGAGTTTACTCACACCAGTCCCATGACTGACCCAGAGTTTGTTTTGTTTTGTTTTTCCTAAACTCTTGGGTGCCCAAATTTGTACGGGCAGTCAAGTGTTTCAGGCTTTTATAGATACCCTTAAAGGAGCTGGAAGCAGGAGGCTTCACCGCTAGTTATTTTAGAGTTATTTCCGCTGTATCAAATGTTATGTTCTACTCTGATGTTGGTATGTATATATGTACAAAACAGATTTGTATTTCAAAGCTTATGTTATATAATATATTTTATTCGTTCCGCTGTGAGATTCGTGTTTACTTTGATTATGCTCAGTTGTGTTCTTCTTCTTCTATTCTATTAGTTCTATCTTTTCTATCTCACCCTCTAATTTCTTTCTATAGATGATTCGGTATTTTCGATGTCTGAACAGTCGACGCTGGGTTTTGTGTCGATTTTCGGAGTCGAAAATCCCGTGGTCGTTACGCGGAGGATAGGTTTTACCTTATAATAGCCAAAGAATGCTTGATACGCTAAATTACATCTTTTATTATTACTATAAGTGCATAGTGTTAAAACAATTTCAATCATAAGTATCAATCATAGACAACATAAGTGCCCCATACCACTATATCGCCATATATAAGTTTTACAATCAAAACCGCAAAGTCACGTATTGGAATTCGGATTTCCATCTGTGAACCGAGGCATGGGATCGTCCTCTACCGAATTCGAGACTCTCTAGCCCGAGCCTCAGGAATAGCCGCAACTGCCCATGGATCGTCAAGGCCGGTCCACCGATGTGGATTATAGTTCCTGAACACTGCGTTTCCCCACCCTTTGGGGGCGTAAATGAGCCAAATGACTCCATCGGCTCCACATAGTCACCGACATATCCGAGGCGCCTCGCAATCCAATAGCAACACATGTGAAAATAATATAAATGCCAGGGCCGGTAGGTCACTGACACCACCCTAGCTAAAAGGAAACGCATGCCCTCCCTGAGGTCCTCTCCCGTTTCTGGTTCACAACAGGGGTGTGAGGCTCGCGAATTAACGCTACACAAAGCTATGCCACACAAGTCGTGCTTTGATCATCAACCACAAGACTCTGCTTTTCAACAGGCATCTTGATCATTTGCCACTTATGCATGCCACACAGGCAATTCACACCATGCCACTGGTGTCTACCGATATACAACCTCTGATCCCATACGTCTCAGAGAAGGGTGAAGTAAGGGAATGAATTCCACTACACCAGGCAGATGTATATTTAATAGAGATCAATCAACACAGAGCAAAATCCATTGTCAGACACACAGTCCATACAAGTTTGTTCTGGGTCTGAACGAAACGGGAGGAACCTTATTCCTCGCATATCCATCGATCTCCAAGTACGTCTGGACGATCACCAACTAATTCCCTCCTCTTGGGTGTACAGCCCAATCAGGATCATCAGTAATCACCCAAACGATGTGAAGACCTCCTGTCTTCGACCACCGTCTTCATCCTCGACATATCGTCGAATCAGTTATTCAAAATGGGATAAACCCGGTCTTCCTGAATAACTCGCGTATATAATAAACAAGTGTTACACAAACACAACATACACATCATTCCAATTCATAATATTCTTTTATTCAAGTATTCTTATACTTTGGGAAAGGTTCCCATTAATTTTATTAAAGATAAATTCCTTAAATTTATTCTTTAATCTTCCTTTGAATACCAATATGGTTTATCCAAACCAGTTGGGATTAACGAACCTTACCGAAGTAATCATTTGTTTTAATTTCCCAATCCCAACCTATTTATCCCATGAAGTAAAACTGGTAATACTTCATATCTAACACCACGGTGTTATCGGTAAATTCAATTACCATTTTACATTAAAATCTAATTAAAGATTTAACTATCAGCTGGAGCAAAACTGGTGATACTCCATTCTCGATCATTTCAATCTAATTAAAGATTCATTAAAACTCCACTTGATTTTAATCTTCCCAAAAATCAATATTAATGATTATTTAACTTGGGAAATCATATCCTTTCTTTAACTGGGTTAAAGAGCCAATGTCATTTAAAAACACGGTTCACGATAAACCCAAAATCACATTCTATTCCATCAGCCTTTAACCGTAAATTAGCAAATGAACAATTCCTTAAGTAATAACCCCGAAGGCCGAAACCAACATCAGATCAATACTCAGAAAACCATTCAACTTAACTAATCTCCAGTTAGTTTCTGATTTTCTTAACTCCATTGGGTCTAAGAGCAGTATTATTAAAGATACCGTTCACGAAAACCCAAAATTACATTCCATTTACAATGGAATCTTCATGGGAAACAAGTTGATATATAATCGATATAAACTTCCATATCCGACTAATAATATAAATGGAATAACGGCAAAGCCTTTTAAATTCTAGATATATTAGCTATCTTCCTCCATAGAAACTCACTTCGATTATTACCAAATCGAATTCCATTCCATTGCAATTTATTTTATTAATTTGGAAAACTTCACTTTGGAAAATCTCCTTTAAATTTTAACAAAAGACTTATAAATTCCAAATCACATTTCACTGTAAATCGAGTTAAAGAACGAATGTCGTTAAAACACAGTCCACAACAAACCCAATTCCCATTTGATATTAAATACAAGGCTATGAATAGAAAATACATCGGCTTATATTCAATATCAAATTCTACGACCACCAAATATCGTATTGGAAATAATGATATAAATATATCTTTCAAATTTCCATAACAATATCTGTATAATCACGAAATCCAACATCGAAATATTCCAAAAACAATTTCGATTCAAATCCATTCCAATTCAATTATTGGAAATTCTGGTTACTTTTAAAACCCTTTCAAATCCAATTTATTTATTTCAAAAATGAATGGATTATAATTCTAGTTCAAAACTAGTTCATTTCGATAAAAATCTATTTTTATCTTTTCAAATATGGAATTTTTCATCCTAATTCTTTCCAAATCATTTCTTATGATTTTACACAAATTATTGCTATTTTTAATAATTTTATCAAGTCCCGTATAGTCGATTTCCATCAACGGCCATCGAACTGCAATTACAGCGACCTTTTCCAAATTTGATTTGGACATAATTCCAAATCCAACCGTTAGATTTCAAATCCCTAGTATTCGTTAGAAAGATCTTTTCGTTACGAACCCAATGGTTCGGGTTTTAGGAGAATCCGACGATCGGATCTCCCGTAATATCCATTCGAAGTCAATGGTCGAAATTCGCGAACTGCCGTGGCGCGGCGCATTCTATTTAGGCCATTTTATATAAATATATAATATATATTATATATATTTCATCGATTTCATTTCTAAACGTAATTTATAAATCGTTTTAAATTCATTTTCAAAACGATTTCAACTTCATATTTAATTTTAAATCAAAATTGAATATTCCATATCATCGTTATATAAATGATAGTATTTTCAAAATATTATATTTTGAAATCAATTCATTTTCGATATTCATTATAAAAATGAATAAAATCGATATAGATATCGTTCACGCCTAAATGGCACATATATAATCAACACGGCTTTATATATTTCAATAACTTCGTTATTCTATTCAAAAAAGGAATATTTTCTTCAACACATGAATTTTCTTTTATTCAACACATGAATATATATTTTATTCAACACATGAATTTTCTAGTATTTTTGGTTTCGCTAAAATCCGGTTCATTTTGAATCCTGTACAATCATTTGAAATTTGAAATCGAACTTTCGAACTACCGCACCATTTTCAATTCCTTTTATAATTAAAATAAATATTTATATTCTAACGATGATTCAAATAAATATATACGTTCTAATTCTATTCAAAATAAATTTCTCTTCTTTATTATTTAAAATAATTCATTTTAAATATTCAAAATTCATCAAAATTGCCAAAACAAAAATTTTAAATTGGCTCGGATTTCCGTTTTATTACACATTGTAACCTCTCTGGGAGCTAACCGAACCAGGGCATCAGTAGTCATCCATTTGATGTGAAGATCGCTAGTCTTCAATTACCGTCTTCCAATCTTCAACTTCCAATCGTCGTACAATTATTTGAAATGAGATTTAACTCTAAATATGTACAGTTTAAATCAATATTTCCATTCCATATTGTTTATAATATTTTATAATGATTTATCGCTATTTTTATTTATTTAAAAATAGCCATTTCTAATTAAATGACGCTTTGGGTCGTTACGTGGCTCTGGTGCTGTTTTCATCAAATTTGATTTACACATTTCTCCAAATCTAACCGTTGGATCTTAGCAAATTTTATATCTTTGGAAAGATCTTTCCAAAGCGAACCCAACGGTTATAGTTTTGGGAAAATCGACGGTCGGATCTCTCGGTCTAAACATTTGAAATTACGATTTCAAAACTCGTACTGTAGCAACACGATTCGTTTTATTTTTATTTTTATTTATATATATGTAAATACGATTTATTCATTCGACGATTTCAAATTATTTATTCTTTAAATAATTTCCTACACTTCGTATTCAAGTTATTTTTGATGAACAGAAGTCTATTTCCAAACATGTACATTCTCTTCATTCCTTGCATGGCAATAAAAGTGTAATTTTTTATTGTTTATCATTTCTATCTCGAACGATGAATATTTTTCTTTATTTAACTACATTACATTAAAATGAAATGTATAACCTTAACTTGTTTCATTTCAGAATAATGAACATTTTATATTTACTTTCTTTACGTTAAAAATGTGATATTTAATGTAATCATTTTTTCCTATTTAAAACATGACATTTTCTAATTTCATACTTGACATTAAAAATATGGCTTTTAATATAAACATGTTTTATTTTTAAAACATGACCGTTTTTCCTATTTCATTCATCATCTTGGTAATGAAGTTCATATTACGTAAAAATGTGATCTTTTTACATTTCATAAAAGATGTAATCTTTTATATTCATTCTTTAATTACATTGCAAAATGTAGCCTTTATATCTTTCATTACAATCATAGAAAAATTGAAATCTTTTCTATCTTTTATACATTATAGAAAAAGTAATATTTTAATTCATGTTCTATTTGCATCAAAAAAAATGCTAATAAAAATTACACTCTTAAATCAATATTGCATTCACATTAAAATTGCAAACAAAAATGCAACTTTCATTTTAGAGTTTTTTTTTGCATCTAAAATTGCAAACAAAAATGCAACATTCATTTTAGAGTTTTGTTTACATCTAAAATTACAAACAAAAATGCAACTTTTAATTTAATGTTTTATTTGCATCTAAATTTGCAAACAAAAATGAAACTTTTACTTTCAACATTTTATGGTATCAAAGAATGCAAATAAAATATAACTATTTATTTCAAAGTATAGTTGCATCAAAGAATGTAAATAAAATATAACTATTTATTTCAGTGTATGAACACTTTCACATATCCTGTATTTACATTAAAGTAATGTTTCTAATGTAAACATATTTACAATTCCAAAACATGAACAATTTTATGATTCATGACATTAAAGTATAGCTTTAATGCAACATGTTTTTTTTCTCATTTTTGAACATGAATTAGTTTTTCTATTTTTCTTTTATTTTTATTACATTAAAAATGTAATTCTTGATGTAAACATGTTTTAACTTAAGACAATAAACAATTTCACTAGATTCTATCTTAACATTAAAAATGGGATTTCAACGCAATCATGTTTTATTTTAAAAACAAGAAAAAATTTCATACATTCTAAATTTTCATTAAAAACAGGATTTCCAAATGCCAATACAACTGTACCAAATGTATATTTTCTAGTATAAATTTATATTGGAGAGATAAATTCCAAAGTTATACATTTTATATCAAAATGTCAAATTTTTAATGTACCCTTTTCATGTTCATATATATATATATATATAATCTAGTTTTCATACTATTTGACAATTTTATATAATAACATAAATATTTTACAACACAAAAATGTTTCAGGAAATTTCTGCAGCATAACGGTAGGGTAATTAAAACCGGTACAGTCCCGTTGTACGACTCCTCGCTCTACCTTAAAGCCTCGCAGCTTTTGACAAGGGGGATTTCAATAATATATTTCATACGTAGATGAATTCTTTTGTAATATCAATCAATTTCAATTTCTGTTTCTTTTTCTTTTTCAATCACAAACAAACACAAAAATCCAACTAATCACATATCACAAATCAATCAAGTTGTCCATGGTCTGTGGACGACGGGTGTTGGGAGTCTCTAAACTCCGTCTGCATCCTAATATAATTTATTTATTTTATTTCTCAATTCAGATATCTCACATTGATTTGATGATGCCAAAAATTGTAGTGAGCTCTAAAAATTCTATGGTCTCTTTTAAAATGTAGATCTCGTCGTCACGAGTCCAACATTTCTAGTTTCGTCGAATTCTGATAAGAAACGAACGAGTTATGACTTTACAAAGGTTGTAAAATTTTTAAAAGAAAATAAATAAATAAATAAATTCAAAAAAAACCTTCTTCCTCACTCAAATTTCTAGCCGATGGTTTTTTTTTCTTTCAAATCTAGGGTTGCCAAATTCTCCAAATTCTTGCAGTAAGAAGCCGATCCACCTTTACCTCGTCGTAGAGCACCGAAAGGCGCGCCAGGGGTAGCAACCACGGCGAACTCAAATTGGGGAGGGGGCCCTGGAGGCGCTTCGTGCGTCGGCACTTTAGGAGCCCAGATCTCCTCGAATCCTTAGCGATAAAATACGAGGTTGGTACGGATTAAAAGATAACGAAAATCTCCACCAAAACCCCAAAAGGATCGATCAGTGTCATTAAATGAAATTGGAGATATTGGCGATTTTAATTTGGAGCAATAACGGCCATTGATGTTGAACGAGGGCGACTGTACGAGGAAGGATAGGGTTTGCTGTATATACGTGTATTTATACGGTATACCATCGTATTTTATTTTATTTACTTTCAAAATTTATTTTCTATATGGTTTCTAATTCCAAATCAAACCCAACGAGTGATGCCCCAAGATAAATATCCCAATTCCGGACACAATGGGATATGCCTCGTAGGCCCATTCGACAATTTCGGTCAGTTATTCTTCAAATTAAATAATAAAACATTTAATTATTTAATTTGATCGAACATTATAATTTACCGGGGCTACATACTGATTCTCCCGAAAAATAAATCTGGCTATGTTTTGATGATACGTGTAATAACCTGGAAATCTGAGCCAATTTAAATTTTTTATTTTGGCAATTTTAGTGAATTTTGATTATTTAAAATGAATTATTTTAAATAATAACGACGAGAAATTTATTTTAAATGGAATTCGAACGAATATATTTATATACGTCATCGTTAGAATATAAAATTTTATTTATAATTATAAAAGGAATTGAAAACGGCGCGGTAGTTCGATAATTCGATTTCAAAGTTCAAATGAAAGTACAACGTGCAAAATAAACCGGATTTTAGTGAAACCAAAAATATTAGAATCTATTTGATAATATCTTTCCACCGAATCCGAAAAATAAAGATTTCATAGCGGGAACCAAAAGTTATGTCCAGTTGAATTTTCAGAATAGTCGCTATGGAATTCAGACCCTTAAAAATGGAAATTTTGCAAACGACCTCGGTTTTCGACGAAACCACTTTTGTTGGATCCGTGATGTCAAGTTATTGCTAGATTCCAATTTTCATAATTTTTCGAATCAATATGTGAGCGTGGCAAAGGAAAACACGTTTATCCAATTTTAGTTGATTTTAATAGAATGGAAATGGCCATTTTTCAAACGGTCTCAGAATTCGATGAAATTAGTTTTGTTAGGACCGTATCGTCAATACGAAGCTAGAAATAATTTTTGGGGAATTTTTCTAGTTAGTATTTGGCCCCGATAAATTGAAATGTGCGTTCAAATTCAATATATAGAGTTATATTTTGATTTTGACGGAAACTGATCTAAACAATTGAATCAGCTTATGATACATATCCCATTGTGTTCGGAATGGGGGTAATTAGCCATGGACGACAGGTGGTGGGTTCGGTTTCGAGTTGGAATGTAAAAGTTACTTTTTGAAAATAAAAATAATAAAATATATAAAAGTCAACCTTCTTTCCTCCTTATCCTCTCATCCACGTTTCAAAACAGAAGAAAAAATAAATCAAAGTCGATCTCGATCTCGCCCAGCACCCCTCCTCCGCCTGGAACGCAACCGCCATCGCCGAGCTCCGACAGGCCATCGCCCCTCCGGCGCTCCACCTCGAACCCCCCGCCCTTCGCTCCTCCTTCCCCCTTCTCAGTTGTAAACCGCGAGCATCCCAAGCCCTATCCCATCCAAACCCTAACCACCGCCCCCGCCAGAACCAACCGCACCACCAGAGAACGCCTGCCGCCGCCACCTCTGGTCCGACAACCGAATCCCCACCCCCTTATCTCCAATGAACAAAACAGTGAGTCTCTTATATTTATATATATATATTATGTCAAAATTTCGATTTTTTTCCTCTTATTATATCTGAATTTGCCTTGTACATTTTCAGTTTTTTTTATTCCACATTGCATTTATTTTCTGATTTTTAGAAAAAGAAGAAAAAATAGAGTTTTAAAATAATAAAGATAGGGTTTTTATATCTACCACTTTGACAATGAAAATATAAATAGAACTTGATTTTTGAAACGAAAATCAGTTTTAAAATATGATTTCTTTTGTTTTATAAGATTAGATTTTGATTAGCAAGAAGGATCGTGTTTTTGTATGAATATAGAAAGAGGAAAGATCAAATTTTTATATGGAAGAAAGGTTAAAAATATAATTTTTATATTACAGAGATATTAAAAATATAATTTTATAATACAAAAAGGTTAAAAATACAATTTTTATATATATAGAGATATAAAAATATAATTTTTATATGTGTAGTAAAGTAAAAATTCGATTTTTATATATATGAAGTGAAGATAAAGATGTGATCTTTATAGAAGTAGCAATATAAAAATAAGATTTTTATATATAAAAATAAATAATAAATATGTGATTTTTATTATGAACAGAGTGAAATAGATCGCGGTGGAACTGACTGGAAGTGAAACAGAATCCAGACCGTTCAGAAATAAAGAATGGTGGAGTGGAACCCACGGTGAGAACTCCTCACCTTTTATTTATTTTTCTATTTGAAATATATACTAGGATGCAGACGGTGTTTAGTAGCACCCGACACCCGTCGTCCACAGACCATGGACGGCTTGTATGCTTGTTTGTTTGATTTTGATGTGTAGTTGATTGTGTAATGTGATGTGAAATGAAATAAAATATTTATACAGTAGAAAATATTTTATAGTTAAAAATAGAATTTTTAACGTGTATATGAAATGAAATAAAAATAAACAAATCGAAGGATTTGTTTATATACACACATTTGACTGATATTGATTGGGACGATAAATTTTACACATCGCCCAACCGCACAAATAAAATCTGTGTTTGATTGTTTGAAAACCCCACACGGGTATTGGGATGATATATGACATATACTAATCCCAATAATTAGTTGTATGTCGATCGGTTGATTGATAGCCTGTTATAAGCGTTGAATACTTATATTTGATGCTTATACAGTGTAGAATGCACTTTGGATGATGGTTGATTATTTGTCATCGTTGAGATATACATGTGTTGTAGAAAATCCATATAATTAACATTATATGGTAATTGATTGGGCCTCATTCCAGTTTTGAAATATAATATTTGAAGACAACTATTGGAATAAAATATTTGAATAGAAATATTTGAAAAAGAAATATTTGAAATAGAATATTTGAAAATAGAAATATATTGAGCCGTGTTGATTAGATTGACGCCATTTTGATGTGAATGATATTTATGTCGATTTTATTCATTTTATAATGAATATCAAAAGTGACTTCAAAATCTGATATTTTGAAAAGAATTGAATTCGAATTGAAATTGAATAGAAATGAATTCGAATTGAAATTCAAATAGAATGAATTCAAATTGAAATTGAATAGAAATGAATTCGAATTGAAATTCAAATAGAATAAATTCAAATCGAAATTGAATAGAATTGAAATTCGAATTGGATTGAAATAGAATGGAAATCGTTTTGAATTGAATTTAAAACGTATTAAAATTGAACTGAAATTGATTTGAATTGAAACCAATTCGAATTAAATTGAAATCAATTTGAGATGAAATTAAAACGAATTTATATTGGAAAATTCAATTTTGATTTGAATTTGAAAAGGAAGTTGAAATCATTTTGAAAATGAATTTAAAACGATTTATAAAATACGTTTTAAAGGGAGATCGACGAAGTATATATATTATATATATTATATATATAATATAATGGCCTGAATAGAACGCGCCACGCTGCGGTAGTTCGTGAATTTCAACCATTGACTTCGAATGGATATTGCGGGAGATCCGACCGTCGGATTCTCCTAAAACCGGAACCGTTGGGTTCGTACCGAAAAGAGCTTTCTAATGAATATTAGAAATTAGAAATCTAACGGTGGATTTGGAATTATGTCGAAATCAAATTTAGAAATGGTCGCTGTAAGTGCAGTTCGATGGCCGTTGATGGAAATCGACTGTACGGGCCTTGATAAAATTATTAAAAATAGTAATAATTTGTGTAAAATCATAAGAAATGATTTGGGAAGAATTGGGATGAAAAAAACTCCATATTTGAAAAGATAAAAATAGATTTATATCGAAATGAACTAGTTTTGAACTAGAATTATAATTCTATTTATTTTTAAATAAATAAATTGGATTTGAAATGATTTTGAAAA
Source organism: Allium sativum (assembly GCA_030737875.1). Classification (NCBI taxonomy): domain Eukaryota; kingdom Viridiplantae; phylum Streptophyta; class Magnoliopsida; order Asparagales; family Amaryllidaceae; genus Allium; species Allium sativum. Next base: position 635,425,326 of record CM060918.1, read on the forward strand.
TAACCAGAATTTCCAATATTTGAATTGGAATGGATTTGAATCGAAATTGTCTGTGGAGTATTTCGATGTTGGATTTCATGATTATACAGATATTGTTATGGAAATTTGAAAGATATATTTATATCGTTATTTCCTATACGATATTTGTTGGTCGTAGAATTTGATATTGAATATAAGCCGATATATTATCTATTTAGAACCGTGTATTTAATATCAAATGTGATTTGGGTTTGTCGTGAATGGTGTCTTCATTAACACTGTTCTTAAGCCCAGTTGAGAAAAAGATTAAATCTTTTTATTTAGGTTTAATGAAGTGTTACCAATTAAATAATATTTATTTGGAATTGAATTGGTATTGATTTTTGGTTTATCGTGAACAGTGTTTTAAATGACACTGATTCTTTAACCCGGTTAAAGATTAGAACTAAGTGGAGTTTTAATGAATCTTTAATTAGATTGAAATGATCGAGAATGGAGTATCACCAGTTTTACTCCAGGCGATAGTTAAATCTTTAATCGGATTTGAACGTGAAATGGTAATTGAATTTACCGATAACACCATGGTGTTAGATATGAAGTATTACCAGTTTTACTTCATGGGATGAATAGGTTGGGATTGGGCAAATAAAATAAATGATTACTTCGGTGTGGTTCGCTAATCCCGTCTAGTTTGAATTGATATTCAAAGATGATTAAAGAATAAATTTAAAGAATTTATCTTTGATAAAATTAATGGGAACCTTTCTTAAAGTATAAGAATATTTGAATAGAAGAATATTCTGAATTGGAATGAGGCATATGTTGTGTTTTTGTAACAATTGTTTATTATATACGCAAGTTATTTAGAAAGACCGGGTTTATCCCATTCTGAATAACTGATTCAACGAATAGTCGAAGATGAAGACGGTGGTTGAAGACCGGAGGTCTTCACGTCGTTTGGGTGATTACTAATGATCTTGATTGGGCCATATACCCAAGAGGAGGGAATCAGTTAGTGGTCGTCCAGACGTACTTGGAGACCGATGGATATGTGGGGTACTAGGTGCCTCCAGTTTCGTTCAGACCCAGAACGAACTTGTAAATGGACTGTGTGTCTGACATTGGATTTCAGTCTGTGTGATTGATTTTTATTAAATATATATCTGTTTGGCGGCATAGAATTTATTCTCTTGCTTAATGCCCTTCTCTAAGACGTACGAGTTCAGAGGTTATATATCGATGGATATCAATCGCATGGAGTGAATTGCCTGTGTTGCATGCCTAAGTGGCAATATGGTCAAGGCTTCTGCTAAAAAGCAGAGTCTTGTGGTGGATGATCAAAGCACAGCCTGTATGGCGTAGCTTTGTGTAACGTTGATTCGCGAGCATCACACCCCGGTTGTGAACCATAAACGGGAGAGGACATCAGGGAGGGCATGCGTTTCCTTCTAGCTAAAAAGTGGCGTTAGTGGTTTTACACGCCCTGACGAGTTTGACTTATGTGGTTGTTGGTGTTGCGAGGCGCCTCGGATATATCGGTCGATCCGGGACCGATGGAGTCATTGGACTCATTTACGCTCCAAAGGGAGGGGAAACGCAGTTTTCAGGCACTTTAATACACATCGGTGGACCGGCCCTGACGATCCAAGGCTTGTCTGCGCGCTTGCCTGAGACATGGGCTAGATTGTCTCGAATCGGTAGAGGACGATCCCTGGCCTCGGTTCATAGATGGAAATCCAATTTCCAAATACGTGACTTTGCGGTTTTAATTGTAGAACTAGTTTGGCGACATGATATATGGTACCCATGCCGTCTATGATTGATACTTATGATTTGAAATTGTTTTAAACACTAAACTTATTATAGTATCAAATGATTTGTTTTTAAACGTATCAAGCATGCTTTAGCTATTATAAGGGAAAACCCTATCATCCGGTTTGTGTTGCATTGTTTGATGGGACCTGGGTCTTATAATAGCTTCATTGTTCTTTATTTAGCATTGCGTTATTCTTTTATGCACTGGTATTCTTGGGAGGAAACCCGTTTCGTGTTATACGGCGTGGTCCCTTGATTTACCTAAATTTAAAATAAAGATTAATAACTGTTTTAGTTCTCACACCAGTCCCATGACTGACCTGGAGTTTATTGTTTTAACCTAAACTCTGGGCGCCTTTATTTTGACACCGGCAGCTAGTAGTTTTGGTTTTGCAGATTTATATTCACAGGATCCTAGTTTACAGCTGGAACGATATCCGGAAAGCTTTGTATCCGCATATCTCCTTCAGTTGTATTTTGTATTATTTTCGGCTGCTATGTAATGTATTGTAATCTCTGATATTTATCGAATGTATATTATTTGTTTATACTCTGTGTATTCTTGTATTCTGATGAATTGTTTTAATAAACAGTGAAATGTTCTTCGGTCTACGTTCTGATGTGGCTTGTTCTCAACTCAATCCGTGATTTCCCGTAAATTGTTTTAATAAACAGAGAACAAGATACATTGGAACCATACGAAAGAATTCATCAGATATTAGATTTGTAATATCCAATTAGAATGACTCGTTAGAGATAGGATCAGTAGTATCCTAGAACGAGTGTGAAGAGTATATTTTTAAAATGAAAACAAATTTTGTTTTGAAAGTTTAAATCAATTATTCGTATTTGATTATTTATTTACATTGATTTGGACAATCCAGTATATAAAGATTTTGCATACACGTCTGATCCACGGGTATTCAAGATTTTAATATATTGGATAGATATAGAATCACGCTCTAGTCGCCCGGAGATGGTTCTGATGATTGAAGCTTCATTATCAGAATTAGTGTTCGAGTGTCGAAAGTGTGATATCTATATATTTCCTATTGACTGGTGTGAGAACCAAAATTAGATAGGGCTTATTGTTGTGATTTGGCATCAAAAATGTGATTTTTGACTATATAGCAAAATTATGTGTCTGAAAGCTAATCAACTAATTGATTGCTGGTTGTGTTGTTTGATTATTGTATAATTAATAAAATGTTGAACCATATAGCCAATTTGAACCAAATAGTGAATTGTATTGTAAATTTGTCGCATTTGCTTGCATATACATGTACTTACATTGAACAGGTCATAGCAAAGAGGCTAGAGCAGAAGAATAAAATTGTTTGCCCGACAAATAGGTACATATTTACCATAATTTACTGTTTTGTTTGGGTGATGATGATTTTATGAGCCGATTAGCTAGCCGCTTGGCGTTTTCTTTTTCTTTTTGAGATCAGAGGGCCTGTATGGCAATTTCGGGATTTTCCCGGTGCTCCCGGTGCAGGGGAGGTTATAGCGAAATTTTCCAAAAATTTAGGGTGTTAGCCAAATTTTTGAAAAATTTGAAAAGTTCTTAGAAACTGAAAAGTCGAAGAACTTAAGCCATAAAGAAAATAATGAAAGTTGAGTTGATTTGTTAAACAACTTTCGGCTTCGTTCCTTTTCGGGGACGAAAAGTTTTAAGTGGGGGAGATTGTAATAACCCGGAAATCTAAGTCAATTCAAAATTTTTATTTCGGCAATTTTAGCGAATTTTGATTATTTAAAATGAATTATGTTAAATAATAACGATGAGAAGCTTATTTTTAATGGAATTCAAACGAATATATTTATATACGTCGTCGTTAGAATATAAATATTTTATTTATAATTATAAAAGGAATTGAAAATGGCGCAGTAGTTCGATAATTCGATTTCAAATGAAAGTACCGAGTGCAAAATAAACCGGATTTTAGTGAAACCCAAAATATTAGAATCTACTTGATAATATCTTTCCAACGAATCCGAAAAATAAAGATTTCATAGCGGGAATCAAAAGTTATGTCCAGTTGAATTTTCAGAATAGTCGCTATGGAATTCAGACCCTTAAAAATGGAAATTTTGCAAACGACCTCGGTTATCGACGAAACCACTTTTGTTGGATCTGTGATGTCAAGTTATTGATAGATTCCAATTTTCATAATTTTTCGAATCAATATGTGAGCGTGGCAAAGGAAAATGCATTTGACCAATTTCAGTTGATTTTAATCGACTGGAAAATGGCCATTTTTCAAACGATCTCAGAATTCGACGAAATTAGTTTTGTTAGGACCGTATCGTCAATACGAAGCTAGAAATAGTTTTTGGGGAATTTTTCTAGTTAGTATGTGGCCCCGATAAATTGAAATGTGCGTTCAAATTCAATATATAGAGTTATATTTTGATTTTGATGGAAACTGATCTAAACAATCGAATCAGCTTATGATACATATCCCATTGTGTTCAGAATGGGGGTAATTAGCTATGGACGACAGGCGGTGGGTTCGGTTTCGAGTTGGAATGTAAAAGTTACCTTTTGAAAATAAAAATAATAAAACATATAAAAGTCAACCTTCTTTCCTCCTTATCCTGTAACACCCCGCCTCCGCTAGGGTCACTGGCAAAGGAATGCACTAGCTTTAGAGGGGCATTATTGGTAAACATGCACAGAAATATCACAAGACAGAACATATAAAATAGCGGAAGTAAAATCAAACTTTCATAACATGAATAAATAAGGTCTAAAGCCTTTTATATCAGAGTACATCAAAACCTGTCTTGCGATAGTAAAGAAGCATAAAGACATTTTCATAAATTATTCCCCAAGTAAAAACAGTAAAGCAACCATTCGCCAAGAAAAGTCCAAGCCATCCATGATGACCTTCAAGCAGAAGAAGTCCGAACTAAACAACAGTATTTCCTCCCTGTAACCTTGGGGGGGGGGGGGAAACGGAAGAAAAGAGGCGAAACAAAACGGGTCAGTCAAAAAGACTGAGTAAGCCCTATCTACTATTAGCATAAAAACTAGTAAAGTTAACTGACATAAGAAACTGAGATGAACATAAGCATGATAACAAGATAGATAAGCTAAATCAAAATAACAGGATGAACTACTGAACTCAGATAAACTAAGGTGTCATGATAAATTACGATGTCAAGATAAAACAAGGTATCACATCGTCAGGTTTCTATCAAGTATAATATCCCCAAGATATCTGTCACGTATAACGCCCCGTGATATCTATCCTGTATTTTAGCTCTGCACCTACCGTACTAGTATCCCCACCGTGTCATGCGTTAACCATGAATGACCCTTACCCGAAAGTCGTGTAATGGTCCATGTCAACCTAATATATCGCATATATAGGTTACTCAACTTGTATGTTTTATTCCATGTAAATGTTCAGTCCCTTGCCGTAGACCATACGGGCTTTCCCATGAGATTTTATATTACTTTAACATAGTTCCATGATCCTTAAGATCGGTTTGGACTGTTACCCTAAACCTAGCTAGGGTCTTCCAACATGAATTATCGTTTGTACAACTAGGACTTATGCTACCTAGGGCTACTAGGGATTATGCTTACCTATTGCACGTTTTCGTATCTCGGTTTGGGTTCAACCACCTAGGGCCACTAGGGATTACACTAACCGCCAACCGCGCCCTTTTTCCCACGCATTCATCGTGAATCGCTTTTCCATGACTGTATGCACATGTATCACATCGTGCCATCCGAGTCCTGTCACAGGGCAAATCAAGAAATACAGGACTCGGTCGGGAGCTTTCGATTTATCTGCCGATGCAGATGCTAAGGTCTGTTTTTATATACGTGGCTATGGTCCCACGCGACCCCTCCCTCAACTAGTGAAAGACAAGACAGGATAAATCTTGTATGAGAACACAACACTGGCCAACCCACATCCAAGCCTTACCGCAACCATAATTAGATAGCAATTATGGTCTTTTGGGTGTTCTCTGCCTTTCCGTACGTACACGCTTGACCAAAGATGGTAGGTAGCCTGACGAAATGCTATCTAGGGTACGACCGTGTATCGTCGACTATTCCCTATCCATCTCCGTCTTTAGGTCGCTCGTATAGCAACCAAGGCATACTCTTGGTTCTTCTAACGCAGACCTTAACCTCTCATGAGCCTAGTATAATCACCTGGCAGCTCACAGAGGGATACCAAGAATATCCTCACGTTCCCCGAAGCCGCTGCTTTGTTACCCAGTTCGCTGGAGCCTTTATCTCAATCAGATACTTGCTCCTACTCGTATACTTAAACGATGACCTACCGTATCAGGTTACTCATCTATCTATGAACTGGTCTAAATTTCCTTGACTAAGAATCATTACTTAGTGATTCTTCAACTAAGGTTTACCGCTTAGCCTTATTCCCGTTATCCTTGTTAACTACGGTTATCCACCTAATCCCCAGAACTAGGGTTTACATAATGGGTTAAGTGTCACTTAAGTTCATGACTTAACCCGTCTACAAATCATGTCAAAATTGGCTAAGTATCCAAGTTCAAGACTTAACCCTACAAACCATGCTCAAGTTGGTTAAGTATATTTTGCAATTCACGACTTAACCTCGTCCAATTATCATTCTAGATTGGTTAAGTATATATTAACTTGACCCTATCAATTTACTTAGTCAAATCTGTCAAGTGTATTCAAGCGATTCGTGACTTAGCCTTATCATGCTTTCACATTATATTGGTTAAGTATTGGTTAACTTAACCACAATAAATTAACGAGTTAGATTGGTTAAGTATAGGTCACTTAACCACATCAATTCATCATGTCAGATTAGTTAAGTGTTTAACTTAACCCCATTAAACTACCAAGTGGGATTAATTAAGTTTAGACTAACTTAACCCCATCCAATTTCCGTGTTTAGACTAGTTGAGTCTAATCTTAACCCCTTCCATTAACTGTATTTTTCGGTTAAGCGCCATTAAGAAAACTTACTTAACCTTACCAAGTTATCGGGTTGGATTGATTAAGTGTTGGTTAACTTAACCCCGTCCACTAGTCGTATAAAAATGGTTAAGTGTCATTAGGCAAATCAAGTTACTTAACCTACCCAACCTTGTCATGTTTTGTTGAGTATCATTAGCCTAATCAAATTACTTAACCCACTTGTCCATGTCATATTTGATTAAGAGTCATTAATCAAATTAACTTAACCCTATCATGTGGCATTAATTACTTAATGCACCTCAACCTCTCACATTAGACTTTGTTGCGGTTACTAGTTAAGCCGGTCGGTTCCGGGTAGCTTTACACCACAACTTGGTCTAACCTCGGGTTTAAGCACAACATGACCAACTTCTCACATTGGGTCCTATTGTTTGCAACCACTAGTTAGGCCGGTCGGTTCCGGGTAGTTTTACGTTGCAAACTCAACCCAACCTCGAGTTGGCCACACTTATATTATCTAAGTGTCATATCCATTATGTTTTCCAACACATATTACAAGTTTTCAAGCAATTGGGTAGACCTAACTTAATAGGTAAATTCCCAATGGGTAGACCTAACTTAATAGGTAAATTCCCAAGCTTATGTTTTCAAGCGTACTTACATGTCAACTTCCATGTTATATTTCAAGTCATGTTTTCAAGTATAAACACATGTCATATTTAACGTTACATGTTGTCTTGTTTATACCCATTTACCCAAATCATGTTCATGTCATTATGTTTTCCCATAATGTAACCCCAACGCTTTTAAACTCGCATAATGGATTCAAAGAAGGAACTTGTCAAAGGCATGACAAAAGGGGGTGTAAAGCCACTAGTTGAACATGGTGTCAAATGAGACATAATGTGTTCATTAACTTGCATGTTACCTTCTTAAGCCTCAAAAACATGCATAAACCCAAACTTGGCACATAAGCAAATCATGGTGACAAAAGACATGGAATGATGACTAGTAACTCGCATATATCATCATATAAGGGTTATGACTTCATATGCAAGTTGACATAAAGGTTATGAAGGTTCTCATGTTGCATAATGCAACATTTCATCATAAAGGTTGTAGCTTTTAGCCCACAAGATCAAGATAATAACTTCATAAACTTGCATGACATGATAGCATGTATCATACTCAATGATCAAACCCAAACTTGAAACATGAACATTTAACTTCATAGTTAATATCTAAGAGTAGGGAAAGGGCTTACATTGCTATGAAGGCACAAAAGATATGACAAAGCCCTTATGCAATCAAATAGACCCAAAATGCAAGCTCTAACATAAAAACCCCTTGAACCAAAATGATCAAAACCCTTGCTTTATGATGCAAAGATAGAAACTTGACTTGAATGCAAGCTTATGACACTCATACAAGCTTGAAAACACTTGTATGCATGGAAAATCTCTCATGGAAACAATTTAGAAATTTTATGAAGAGGGTGGAGGCCATGAGAGGTAAAATTTTGCCATAGTTTAGTTGCAAGAATGAATAATGAGGGTTTAGGGTAGGCTTAGGGGTGTTTTTATAGAGATTAGGGTAGTTTTAGGCCCTTAGATTAACCCTAGGATGGATCTGAGCCATCAAACCACGTTGGAAGCTTCCAGAACAAGACCAGAGACAAGTGCAGGTGCACCAAGCCAAGATGGCTCGGCCACCATAAGTCGACCCCCAAGTCGACAGGGCTGTCGACTTGGGTGAGGCCATGTCGACTCCCAAGTCGACAGGGCTGTCGACTTGGGGTGCCTGGCGGGAATTTTTCCCGCCTAGCCTTCCAGCCCTAATTTTTGAAATTAGAACTCGTTTTTGAACTTGAATTTTCTGAAAACTTCGTTGGGCCTTAATCGGGTCATACAGACTCCGATTTTCGAAAACTCGGACTCTATTTCGCGTATTTTTCCGAGACGAACGCAATGGCATAGCCCGTTTTACTTGATTCAGAATTTAAAATTAAATTCTGCCTTGATTCTCGTCTTAATCATGTTATCGAAATACGGGTTGTTACATATCCTCTCATCCACGTTTCAAAACAGAAGGAAAAAAAATCAAAGCCGATCTCGATCTCGCCCAGCACCCCTCCTTCGCCTGGAACGCAACCGCCATCGCCGAGCTCTGACAGGCCATCGCCCCTCCAACGCTCCACCTCGACCCCCCCCCCCCCGCCCTTTGCTCCTCCTTCCCCCTTCTCAGTTGTACACCGCGAGCATCCGAAGCCCTAACCCATCCAAACCCTAACCACCGCCCCCCCCCCAGAACCAACCGCACCACCAGAGAACGCCTGCCGCCGCCACCTCTGGTCCGACAACCGAATCCCCACCCCTTGTCTCCAATGAACAAAACAGTGAGTCTCTTATATTTTTATATATATATTATGTCAAAATTTCGATTTTTTTCCTCTTATTATATCTGAATTTGCCTTGTTCATTTTCAGTTTGTTTTTTTATTCCACATTGCATTTATTTTCTGATTTTTAGAAAAAGAAGAAAAAAATAGAGTTTTAAAATAATAAAGATTGTGTTTTTATATCTACCACTTTGATAATGAAAATATAAATAGAACTTGATTTTTAAAAAGAAAATCAGTTTTAAATTATGATTTCTTCTGTTTTATAAGATTAGATTTTGATTAGCAAGAAGGATCGTATTTTTATATGAATATAGAAAGAGGAAAGATCAAATTTTTATATGGAAGAAAGGTTAAAAATATAATTTTTATATTATAGAGATATTAAAAATATAATTTTTATATTACAGAAAGGTTAAAAATATAATTTTTATATATATAGAGATAAAAAAATAATATTTTTATATGTGTAGTAAAGTAAAAATTCGATTTATATATATATGAAGTGAAGATAAAGATGTGATCTTTATAGAAGTAGCAATATAAAAATAATATTTTTATATATAAAAATAAATAATAAATATGTGATTTTTATTATGAACAGAGTGAAATAGATCGCGGTGGAACTGACTGGAAGCGAAACAGAATCCAGACCGTTCAGAAATAAAGAATGGTTGAGTGGAACCCTCCGTGAGAACTCCTCACCATTTATTTATTATTCTAGTTGAAATATATACTAGGATGCGGACGGTGTTTAGTAGCACCCGACACCCGTCGTCCACAGACCATGGACGGCTTGTATGCATGTTTGTTTGATTTTGATGTGTAGTTGATTGTGTGATGTGATGTGAAATGAAATAAAATATTTATACAGTAGAAAATATTTTATAGTTAAAAATAGAATTTTTAACGTGTATATGAAATGAAATAAAAATAAACAAATCGAAGGATTTGTTTATATACACACATTTGACTAATATTGATTGGGACGATAAATTTTACACATCGCCCAACCGCACAAATAAAATATGTGTTTGATTGTTTGAAAACCCCACACGGGTTTTGGGATGATATATGACATACACTAATCCCAATAATTAGTTGTATGTCGATTGGTTGATTGACAGCCTGTTATAAGCGTTGAATACTTATATTTGATACTTATACAGTGTAGAATGCACTTTGGATGATGGTTGATTATTTGTCATCGTTGAGATATACATGTGTTGTAGAAAATCCATATAATTAACATTATATGGTAATTGATTGGCCTCATTCCAGTTTTGAAATATAATATTTGAAGAGAACTATTGGAATAAAATATTTGAATAGAAATGTTTGAAAAAGAAATATTTGAAATAGAATATTTGAAAATAGAAATATATGAAGCTGTGTTGATTAGATTGAAACCATTTTGATGTGAACGATATTTGTATCGATTTTATTCATTTTATAATGAATATCAAAAGTGACTTCAAAATCTGATATTTTGAAAAGAATTGAATTCGAATTGAAATTGAATAGAAATGAATTCGAATTGAAATTCAAATAGAATGAATTCAAATTGAAATTGAATAGAAATGAATTCGAATTGAAATTCAAATAGAATGAATTCAAATCGAAATTGAATAGAATAGAAATTCGAATTGGATTGAAATAGAATGGAAATCGTTTTGAATTGAATTTAAAACATATTGAAATTGAATTGAATTGAAACCAATTCGAATTAAATTGAAATTGAATTGAAATCAATTTGAGATGAAATTAAAACGAATTTATAGTGGAAAATTCAATTTTGATTTGAATTTGAAAAGGAAGTTGAAATCATTTTGAAAACGAATTTAAAACAATTTATAAAATACGTTTTAAAGGGAGATCGACGAAGTATATATATTGTATATATAATATAATGGCCTTAATAGAACGCGTCGCGCTGCGGTAGTTCGTGAATTTCGACCATTGACTTCGAATGGATATTGCGGGAGATCCGACCGTCGGATTCTCCCAAAACCGGAACCGTTGGGTTCGTACCGAAAAGAGCTTTCTAACGAATATTAGAATTTAGAAATCTAATGGTTGGATTTGGAATTATGTCCAAATCAAATTTAGAAAAGGTCGCTGTAAGTGCAGTTCGATGGCCGTTGATGGAAATCGACTGTACGGGCCTTGATAAAATTATTAAAAATAGTAATAATTTGTGTAAAATCATAAGAAATGATTTGGTAAGAATTGGGATGGAAAAAACTCCATATTTGAAAAGATAAAAATAGAATTATATCGAAATGAACTAGTTTTGAACAAGAATTATAATTCTATTTATTTTTAAATAAATAAATTGGATTTGAAATGGTTTTGAAAATAACCAGAATTTCCAATATTTGAATTGGAATGGATTTGAATCGAAATTGTCTGTGGAGTATTTCGATGTTGGATTTCGTGATTATACAGATATTTTTATGGAAATTTGAAAGATATATTTATATCGTTATTTCCTATACGATATTTGTTGGTCGTAGAATTTGATATTGAATATAAGCCGATATATTTTCTATTCAGAGCCTTGCATTAATATCAAATGTGATTTGGGTTTTTCGTGAATGTTGTCCTCATTAACACTGTTCTTAAGCCCAGTTGAGAAAAAGATTAAATCTTTTTATTTAGGCTTAATGAAGTGTTACCAATTAAATAATATTTAATTGGAATTAAATTGGTATTGATTTTTGGGTTTATCGTGAACAGTGTTTTAAACGACACTGATTCTTTAACCCAGTTAAAGATTAGAACTAAGTGGAGTTTTAATGAATCTTTAATTAGATTGAAATGATCGAGAATGGAGTAACACCAGTTTTACTCCAGGCGATAGTTAAATCTTTAATCAGTTTTGAACGTGAAATGGTAATTGAATTTACCGATAACACCGTGGTGTTAGATATGAAGTATTACCAGTTTTACTTCATGGGATGAATAGGTTGGGATTGGGCAAATACAATAAATGATTATTTCGGTGTGGTTCGCTAATCCCGTCTAGTTTGAATTGATATTCAAAGAAGATTAAAGAATAAATTTAAAGAATTTATCTTTGATAAAATTAATGGGAACCTTTCCTAAAATATAAGAATATTTGAATAAAAGAATATTCTGAATTAGAATGAGGCGTATGTTGTGTTTGTGTAACACTTGTTTATAATATACGCAAGTTATTCAGAAAGACCGGGTTTATCCCATTCTGAATAACTGATTCGACGAATAGTCGAAGATGAAGACGGTGGTTGAAGATCGGAGGTCTTCACGTCGTTTGGGTGATTACTGATGATCTTGATTGGGTCGTACACACAAGAGGAGGGAATCAGTTAGTGGTCGTCCAGACGTACTTGGAGATCGATGGATATGCAGGGTACTAGATGCCTCAGGTTTCGTTCAGACCCAGAACGAACTTGTAAATGGACTGTGTGTCTGACATTGGATTTCAGTCTGTGCGATTGATTTATATTAAATATATATCTTTTTGGCGGCAGAGAATTTATTCTCTTGCTTAACGCCCTTCTCTGAGACGTACGAGTTCAGAGGTTATATATCGATGGATATCAATCGCATGGAGTGAATTGCCTGTGTGGCATGCCTAAGTGGCAATATGGTCAAGGCTTCTGTTGAAAAGCAGAGTCTTGTGGTGGATGATCAAAGCACGACCTGTGTGTCATAGATTTGTGTAACGTTGATTCGCGAGCCACACACCCCGGTTGTGAACCAGAAACGGGAGAGGACATCAGGGAGGGCATGCGTTTCCATCTGGCTAAAAAGTGGCGTTAGTGGTTTTACACGCCCTGATGAGTTGGACTTATGTGGTTGTTGGTGTTGCGAGGCGCCTCGGATATATCGGTCGATCCGGGACCGATGGAGTCATTGGACTCATTTACGCCCTAAAGGGAGGGGAAACGCAGTGTTCAGGCATTTTAATCCACATCGGTACGATCCAAGGCTTGTCTGCGCGCTTGCCTGAGGTATGGGCTAGATTGTCTCAAATCGATAGAGGACGATCCCTGGCCTCGGTTCATAGATGGAAATCCAATTTCCAAATACGTGACTTTGCGGTTTTAATTGTAGAACTAGTATGGCGACATGTATACGGTACCCATGTCGTCTATGACTGATACTTATGATTTGAAATTGTTTTAAACACTACACTTATTATAGTATCAAATGATTTGTTTTTAAACGTATCAAGCATGCTTTAGCTATTATAAGGGAAAACCTATCCTCCGGTTTGTGTTGCATTGTGTGATGGGACCTGGGTCTTATAATAGCTTCATTGTTCTTTATTTAGCATTGCGCTGTTGTTTATGCACTAGTATTCTTGGGAGGAAACCCGTTACGTGTTATACGGCGTGGTCCCTTGATTTACCTAGCTTTAAAATAAAGATTAATAACTGTTTTAGTTCTAACACCAGTCACATGACTGACCTGGAGTTTATTGTTTTAACCTAAACTCTGAGTGCCCTTATTTTGACACCGGCAGCTAGTAGTTTTGGTTTTGCAGATTTATATTCACAGGATCCTGGTTTACAGCTGGAACGATATACGGAAAGCTTTGTATCCGTATATCTCCTTTAATTGTATTTTGTATTATTTTCCGCTGCTATGTAATGTATTGTTATCTCTGATATTTATCGAATGTATATTATTTGTTTATACTCTGTGTATCCTTGTATTCTGATGAATTGTTGTAGTAAGCAATGAAATATTCTTCTGTTTGCGTTTTGATGTGGCTTGTTCTCAACTCAATCCGTGATTTCCCGTAAGGGAGATTTCAGGTCGTTTCAATACAGTCCTAACAAAACTAATTTCGTCGAATTTGGAGACTTTTGGAAAAATGGCCATTTTCAAGTCGATCGAAATTGACTGAAACTGTCAAAACACATTTTCTTTTGCCACGATCACATATTGATCCCAAAAATTATGAAAATTGGAATCCTGCAATAATTTGACATTCCGGTTCCAACAAAAGTGGTTTCATCGAAAACGTAGGTCATTTGAAAAATGGCTATTATACGGGCCATATATTATATTAAATTCCGTAACGACTATTCTGGAAATTCAAGTGACCATAAATTTTGATTCCCCCTATGAAATTCCAATTGTTCGGATTCATTGGAAAGATATTCTTAAACATATTTAAATATTTTTGGTTTCATTAAAATCCGATCTATTTTGCATCCTGTACGGCCAGTCAAGGTTTGAATTCAAATTTTCAAACTACCGCGCTATTTCTAACTCGTTTTAGAGTTAAAATAAATATATTCGTTCTAACTTCAATTTAAACAAATTTTTAATCATTATTATTTAAAATAAATTATTCCAACTATTCAAAATTCAATAAAATATCCAAAATAAAAATTTTAAATTGGCTTTGATTTTCTGGGTTGTTGCGCACTCCCTGCGTTCCCTTGTCCCATTTCTGACTCTTATCGGGTTGTGAGGCTTGCAAAATAACGCTATACACAAAACTACGCCTAAATTGGCCGTGCTTTGACCATCAACCACAAGGCTCTTCTTTTCAACAAAAGCCTCGATCATTTGCATATTGGTATGACATATTGACAATTCATGTCATGCGATCAATAACTATCAATATATAACCTCTAAGCTCATGCATCTTAGAGAAGGGTGTTAAGCAAGAGAATAAATTCTATGCCACCAAACAGATATATAATGTAACACCCCGTGTATTTTATAATAGTGAAATTCAAAAATTAAAGTATAATAAATTTCAAATCAAAGTATTAAGGGAAACGGGATATACCATTGCGTTCGTCTCGGAAAAATACGCGAAATAGAGTCCGAGTTTTCGAAAAACGGAGCCCGTATGACCAAATTATGGCCCGATGAAGTTTCAGAAAATTCAAATTTCGAAAACAGATTTGAATTTCAGCCCAATCAGAGTAGGCGGGAAAATTCCCGCCCAAACCCACCAGGTCGACCTGGGGGTCGACCCTAGGGTCGACCTGCCAGGCCAGGTCGACCTGGGAGTCGACCTAGGTGTCGACCTGCCCCAGGCAGGTCGACTCTAGAGTCGACCTGGGGGTCGACTGGGGAGTCGACCTGGCCCCAGAGCCAGGTCGAACCCAGCCCACCCTGGCTGGCCTGGTCTGTGTTCGGTCGATTTTCTGAGCCTTGCCTTGTCACTAGGGCTAGGTGTCAGCTCCTGATTGGCCTCTCCTTTGAACGAACGGCTATTATTAAACCAAGCTCCATCGACGGTCTAAATCAACTCTCAAACTCTATAAAAAGGACCTAAGACTAACCCTAATTTACACAAACTAAAATGGAGATGAGACCGTCATGCTGCTGAGGAGAGACTGAGGATAGCCGTCAGAAATAGAGAGACAATTAGGAGATAATTCAAAGCTTAAAGCAACGTCAAATCAATCAAAACAACGCCTACAACAAAGGATAGCATCTCCAAATTCAGAATTCAGATTCCTGAATTGAAGATTCGTCATACGTTGTAAGTAGAGTGCTATTCCGATGTGAATTAAATAATTGTGTTGATTTGTGTAAAGTAAGAAATGGAATTGTGGCGATAATAATCTATATTTGTACGTTGCTTTGATGCTAAATGATTTTGGAATATTATGGTATACGATTGGATATTTGCAAATACGCGATTTGCGTTGGAAGGAATTGTGGCGATAATAACTTATATTTGTATGTTATTTTGATTCTAAACGATTTGTAAATGCTATGGTGTACGATTGGATTCATACAAGTATAAGGTTTATGTTGACAACCACATGTTGTGGAATTTTAATTGGGATTCATGCAAGCATATGATTCATATTGAAAACTACATGTTTGTGGTAGTTATTTACAACACCCATTTGATAATTGCAAGTATATGATTCATGTTGAAAATAACAACTATATGTTGTAATAGTTTATTTGAAATTCATGCAAGTATATGATTTATTGTTATGCCAACATGATGTATAATTCTAGGGTCATCTTTAGTGTAATTTGGTCCATTTGAGTATTATGATTCATATGAAGTTATGTTGGAATTGGCATTATAGTTCAAGTATAAAAATCATGCTTTTGTGATAGTGACAAAAGCAAGCATCTTTGTAAGCTTGTATTAATTTTATGAACATGACTAAACTATGTTTGTTATTATGCCTAGTTGAAAACATGTTTTTAGGCTTATGTTGTTATCATAATCATATGATAATATATGTAAGTTACATTAGAATTACACTAGAATTACATCCCACTTGCAAGTTACATAGATAGGATGAAAACCATGATTATATGAATAGTAGGATTCATGTTCAATTATGTTTATGCCATGACTATATGAATAGGAGGACTCATGTTCAATCATGATTATGCCATAATTATATGATTAGAATGGTTCATGTTTAAGTATTATTTATGCCATGACTACATGAATAGAATGATTCTTGTTTTGTTTATACCATGATTATGTGAATAGAATGATTCATGTCTAAGTATTGCTTATATTATATGTTGTTACAATTGCAAGTTTACATGTGCCTACCTTATGCTAATTGAATCGTTATGTTGCAAGTTCATGCGTTCACACTCCCCTTTTTATGTTACCTTATAAACATCATGTTATAAGCCTCCCCTTTTCATATGGCTAAATTGGGTTTAAGTGTTAAACCCAACACACTTTACATTGGAGCGAACGTATAAAACGGGGGTAATGACGTTTGGGCTAAAATATAGAACATATGTATTGGCATGTTTGACGCATGCCAACAACCTTGAAAAACAATTAAGTGGCATGAATAAATCTTAATCAATAAAGATGAATTTGAATAATGGGCCGCAAATATTTACATATAAAAAGAAAAGAGACAAAATATGTAAATGTAGAAAATACGATGTGTTTAACCCGAGGTTGGATTGAGTTGTGATGTAAACCTGCCCGGAACCGCCCGGCTGTCCAGTAGTCACAACAATACCTATCCAATGTGGGTGGTTAAACACGGAGCTCAATAAGGACCCGAGGTTAGACTGAGTTGTGGCGTAAGACTGCCCGGACCCAACCGGCAACAGGCAGCCACAACTGTAACGACCCGTATTCTACGCATCATAGGACCGTAGGATATTTATTTATTTCACATACGAAGTCGTATGGTCATGTAACTTTGGAAGATGACTATTGGGGTCATTTCCCATGTTCATGATTTTTCCCGATTTTTAAATGACCATTTTACCCCTAGTTGGCACTGTTTTGGCCATAACTTTTGATTGAAAAGGAGTTTTGACCTAAAACCACTTTCATTGGCTCCGGATGATGGTTTCTCTTTCCGTAGAGTGGTCACATTAGCCAAACGGACTCACCGTTTGGGAGATATGACTGAAACAAGTTTCAGATGGTGAAAAACAGCTTAATTGGGCTTACCGGGTGATTAACAGCTAGACCCAAAGGGGAATTTCGGGATTAGGAGTTTAAAAGGGCTGTTAGGGTTTGGAGAATACCTTTTTCTCATTTTTCAGCCGTCACTATTCATTCCTCTTGATCTAGCCATGGCCTCCACTCTCTAAATCTCTCTAAAACACCCAAGATCACTTCCTAATCAAGGATTAAGGCTTAGAGGCATCAAATCAAGGAGGATTAGTACAAGAACCGAGGTAGAGCTGCTGTTATATATTGGAATCCGTGCAAATCATAGGTTCACTTCATATTTGAAAGTTTTATTGTGGCAAAGGTGAGTGATTTGCCTAGTCTTGACACTAATTACAGTTAATCAGGGTGATTAGTGATAATCAGTAAATTCTTACACTATAAAATCCTAGAAAAATATTCTAAAATTCTGAAATGTTATTTTAAACCTCTGACAGAAGTTTGGTTCGATTTGATTAAGTTTTGCTAAGTATATCACTTGATTTACTTAAACGTGCTTAAGGGAAAATTTGGGGTTTTGACCATGTTTGATCCACTTTACATGCTATGATTTGTGTTATGGTGTTCGTGGTCGATACAATACGTTGCTATGATTGTATGAGATGTTTTGTGATTGTTTAGAAGTGTTAGTTTGGTCAAAAACGCCGTCGAATGGCGAAAGACTGTCGCTGGAACGAAGTGCAGGAATTTACCCGGATCGATCGCCCCCTCTATGAGCACGATCTGATGGAAGCTCACGCCACCACGGCGCCACGATCCGTTCCACTTCGAAGGCCACGAACCGATGCAGCGCCGTGTCCAAACTGAAGTACCTCGATCCGAATCGCTCCAACTTGGTGGACCACGAACCGATTAGAAGGTGCGATCCGAGATGAGGCGCTACGATCCAGACGAGGTAGCACGACCCGAACCCAATGGGTTGCCAACACCACGAGCTGTTGAGGCGCGATCTGTATGGCGCGACACGATCCGATGGAGCTGGAGCACCACGAGCTAGCAGGAACTCGACCCGATCCGATTGGGGAGGCGCGCCACGAACCGAACCATCCGAGGGAGCACGATCCAAGGAGAAGACTGAATGAAGACCGATCCGGAGGTGAAGACTATAACCCGAGATGCAAAGGTAGTCCAAATGGAAGTTAGAGCTCAGGATCCCGGAACCAGTTGGGAACCAATGAGTTCACTTCATGAGTTGGGCTTTGCTGCGGGACGAGTGCAAAGGAGTTGTCGATGTCTATGACTTTGGATCACTATGTATGGGAGGTATGTGAACGGATTCAGGGCCAAAGTGGCCTAGGTACGACTAAAGGGCTATAAACCAATGAAGTGGGGTCGTTTGTAAAGATTTGGTCATGACTCCATGTGGTAAGCTTGGTAGTAGCAGTAGTTGTACAAGTTGAACTCCGTCACTGCTTCAATGGGTCTAGTGATTGACAGTGGTGGACATCGTATGCTTTACGCACTGAGTGAGAGATGTGAGGATGGTTGCCATGGATGATTTGTTTGCTATGCTTGATTGTTTGACATACACACCCCCACCCCCGTATTTCTACACCATATGTTGTTGGCATCCTAGAGTATTGTACGGTATGTGGTACTGACTCTTTGGTTGCAGGTCCAGGTTCAGGTATGGTTTAGTATACCTGTTATTGTTCTGTTTAGCTGCTTATCGCTCATACCAGACTTTTTGTCTGACCCAGAGTTTTATGTCTCTTCTTATTACTCTGGGTGCTCACACGAGCAGACTAGAGACAGGTTAGCTGGTGATGCGCGAGTAGCTGATTCGAAGGCGGGCAGGAGGCTTCCACGTATGATATATATATATATATATATATATATATATATATATATACACATACACATTCTCCCTGTGTCGTTGGTGGTCTCTACTTGGGCATTAGTAGTGTACCTCATTTATCTTGCTTTTGCTTTGAGATAGTTTGAAAGTTGTAATAAGCTGTATTTTGGATTTCCGCTGCTATGATGTTTAGTTCTGATTTTCAGCTTATGCACTGTCTCTCCTGTTTTATGTCAAGTATGTTATTATTATATTTTGTTCTATGCGCTGTGAGACATTCTACAGGTTTTGTGTTAGTTCTTCACTTCTTTCCTTTCTTTGGCGACCGTTCCGTGCTAATCAGGCACGTGTACAGCGCACTTTCGGAGGAAATGCCGACTGGTGCGGGGCGGGCCGTCACATTTGGTATCAGAGCTAGGTTAGAGAATGTGATAGGGGGTTCTCGCTTGGCTGTTTGGTGGCGAGCAGGAGACTCTTACCCCTACACATCCCAATGGGAAGATTGGGTTGGTTGTTGCAGTCGAGAGGATGGCCGTAAAATCAGTTCGGAGGTATCACTGTATGTCACGGTGGGAGGTTAGCCCACTGCCTGATGGTTGCAAAGCCTAGGGCCGTTACATTTGGTATCAGAGCCCTAGGTTGCGTAGTTAACCTAGGGAAGTTATTAGGGAGAGATAATATACGTATACGAGAGAGCGTATTTGTGATTACTTTGGTTTTAAAAAGCTTTATATATATATACTATTAGTAGTATAAGAATGAAGTCGTACTGCACTAGCACCACTATGGGGTCGTTAATCGTTTCCTTTTTCAGATTGATGATGAGTCGATATACTAGAGGTGCTGGTAGGGGAGCCAATAATGGGAATGCTGCTGACATGAGGACGATGTTTACTGACCTCATGAGGGAGATGCTTAAAGATGTACAGAGGGCAGCTCCCAATGGTGGAAATGGTGGTGGTCCAATAGTGCAGGCGCCAAGAGTCGACTTCGCCAAGCTGAATAAGGATTATACTAGCCTAGGTGGAAAGCCGTTCCACGGAACGGAGTCGGCCACGGATGTTCAAGATTGGTTGGATAGTTGCGAACGTATCTTCGAGGATTTGGGTATCGAGGATGCGATGAAGAGAAAGCTAGCGTCCCGTCAGCTGCAAGGGCGGGCAATGAATTGGTGGAACGCTATAAAGGCAGCTACTCCCAAAGATCAGATTACTTGGGAGCAGTTTAAAGCTCGCTTTAGCGAGAAGTTCATTCCGGCTGCTCAGAAGTCAGTGCTGTTTAAGAAATTCTTGGAGCTCAAGCAGAATGGCGGAGCTGTCTCGGAGTATATTGCTGAATTTGACACTTTGTCAAAATATGGGTTATCTCTTATTGATACTGCCGAGAAAAAGAATGAGAAATTCATAACTGGTTTGGATCAGTACTTGGGGGAAAAACTTATTAACCACATCGATGAGACGTTTGAATCAATTGTGGGGAAAGCATTAAGATCAGAAAGTCTCTACCCTAAGCCGAAGACTGAAGTTGCATCCGCAGATGAGACAAAGCCACAATCAAGTGGTGGAGGCAAGGGTGGTTCCCAGAATAAGAGAAAGCAAAACCAAGCTAAGGATGGCCAGAAGAAAAAGAATAAGCAAGATGTTGAGTTATTCAGCTGTGGTAAGAAGGGCCATTATGCTAGTAATTGTCGGGCCAAGCCAGCGGATAAGAAGTGCTTCAACTGTGGCCAAATGGGACATCACAAGGACAAGTGTCCACAGCCCCCTAAAGAAAAGCAAATGGTGAAAGCATATGCTCTTAATGCTATTCCTTCTTCGTCGAATGCCCCAACTGCGGCGGAAAAGGGAAAGAATGTCGTCATTCAAGGTATGTTTTCTGTTTATGATGTTCCTGTTAGAGTTTTGTTTGATACCGGAGCTTCCAGTTCTTTCATATCTAGTGACCTGGTAGATAGGTTAGGATTGGAGCCCGAGATCGTCGATAGACCTTTAGTAGTGACAAACCCGATTGGTGGTTCGACTAGCCTCAGCATGATTTGTCGTAATGTGGTCTTATCGAGTCATGGATGCATGTTTGTTTGTGATTGCTTTGTTTTGGGCTTTACTGGATTTGGCATTATTTTGGGAGTAGATTGGCTCCGAAGATACGGGGTGGTGGTAGACTGTGAGGGCTTTTTGGTGACAGCTAGAGCGGATGATGGGAGGAGGATAGTGTTTGGTGGTCTACCCAGTGAGGGGGTATTGGCTAGCTTTCTAAACTCCCTCGACATTCCGCATAGTGAGTTGTCAGGTTTGCCCGTGGTTGGCCAGTATCCGGATGTTTTCGAAGAAGTGACCGGACTTCCACCACACCGAGAGATTGAGTTTCGTATTGATTTGGTAAAAGATGCCAGACCTATAGTGATGCCACTTCGTCGTATGGCACCAAGAGAGCAGCGAGAGCTCGAGGTGCAAGTCAGCGATCTTTTGAAGAAGGGATTTATCAGTAGGAGTGTTTCTGAATGGGGAGCACCAGTTGTGTTTGCTACCAAGGCGGATGGTTCCTTTCGTTTGTGTGTAGACTACCGCGAGTTGAATAAAGTGACGAGGAAGAATAAGTATCCTCTACCGCGGATAGATGATTTGTTCGATCAGTTGAGTGGCGCGAGAATATTTTCTCAGTTGGATCTCGCGACAGGTTTTCATCAGCTTAGAGTGGAAGCTGAGAGTATAGCTAAAACGGCATTTCGAACGCCGTCTAGATTTTATGAATGGTTGGTCTTGCCATTTGGGCTGACTAATGCCCCGACATATTTTGTGGATCTTATGAATAGGGTATTCAGAGATCAGTTGAATAAGTTTGTCCTTGTGTTCGTTGATGATATTTTGGTCTATTCTAGGATAGAGGAAGAACACAAGGAACATTTAAGAGTAGCGATGGAGGTGTTGAGAAAACACCAATTGAAAGCAAAGTTTTCTAAGTGCCACTTCTGGAAGAGGGAAGTGAGGTTCTTGGGCCATGTTGTATCAGAGAATGGTATTGCCGTGGACCCGGCAAAGGTGGCTACGGTACAAGATTGGCCTACGCCCAAGAACGCAACAGATGTAAGAAGTTTCTTGGGATTAGCCGGATATTATCGTAAGTTTATCCAAGGTTTCTCCAAGATAGCAGCACCATTGACCCAGTTGACCAAGAAGAATCAAGCTTTTGTCTGGAATGAAAGGTGCGAGAATGCATTCAAAAGTCTAAAGGACAACTTGAGAAGCGCACCAGTGTTAGTCATTCCTAAGGGGGATGAAGAGATGACGGTATATACGGATGCCTGTGGTACCGGACTGGGTGCTGTATTGATGCAAGGCAGTAGGGTTGTAGCTTACGCAAGTCGGCAATTGAAACCGCACGAGAGAAGATACCCTACCCATGATTTAGAATTGGCAGCGATCGTGTTCGCGTTAAAGATGTGGAGACACTATCTCTTGGGAGAAAGATTTGAGCTGTTTACAGATCATAAGTCGTTAAAGTATCTCTTCTCTCAGAAAGATCTGAATCTCCGTCAGCAGAGATGGTTAGAGTTTTTAGCTTCCTATGATTTTGACATCGCATATACACCGGGAAAGGGCAATGCGGTGGCTGATGCATTGAGTAGAAGACATGCCAGCTTAGGGGCTATGTTCCTTGAATGGAAGCAACTGGAGTATATCGCGGGGTTTGATTTCAGACCAAAGTGCGAATTGGATCCAAAAATGTTAGCAAGTTTGACGATCAGACCCACTTTGATTGAGCGGATCGGCTCTAGTCAGAGGGACGATCCTAACCTATTGGAAATCATCTCCAAGTTAGAGATGTGTGTCGATGAGGAGATGAACAAGTATGGGCTTGATCGAGATGGATGGCTTAGAAAGAATGGAAAGCTTGTTGTACCCAATGTCAATGGATTGAGGGATGAAGTGCTTAGAGAATGTCATCACTCGAAGTTGACTATACACCCCGGTGGTAACAAGATGTATCGAGATATGAAGCAGACTTACTACTGGGAAGGGATGAAAAGAGACGTTGGGAAGTTTATATCCAAGTGCATGAATTGCCAGCTAGTTAAAGCCGAGCAAAAGAAGCCTAGTGGGTTGTTACAGCCCTTTGAAATTCCCGAATGGAAATGGGAGCAAGTCTCGATGGATTTTATCGATGGTTTACCAAGGACTAGATCGGGACATGATAGCATTTGGGTGATTGTGGACCGATTGACCAAAAGTGCAAGATTTATACCAGTCAGATCGACTAGAACGGCAGCTAAGTTAGCAGAATTGTATATGAAGTGGGTAGTGAGATTTCATGGAGTACCTAAAGGCATTGTGAGCGACCGAGACCCGTTGTTCACTAGTGGGTTTTGGAAGAGCTTACAAGAGGCTCTAGGGTCAGAGTTACATCTCAGTACCGCATATCATCCTCAGACCGACGGTCAGACGGAGAGGGTGAATCGTATTTTGGAGGATCTCTTGAGAGCATGTATATTGGATTTTGGTGGATTATGGGATGACCATTTGCATCTAGTAGAGTTTGCATATAATAATAGCTACCAATACAGTATCGGTATGGCTCCGTTTGAAGCTTTGTACGGAAGACCGTGCAACTCACCATCATGTTGGATAGAGACTGGCGAGAAGTTTATGCTTGGACCAGATGTGGTGAGGGAAACTTCAGATAAGATCAAGATCATTCAACAACGAATAAAGGCTGCCCAAGATAGGCAGAAGAGTTATGCTGATAAGAGGAGAAGAGACCTAAAATTCTCCGTTGGTGACTTGGTGTTTGTCAAGATTTCTCCGTTGAAGAGCGTAATACGATTTGGCAGGAGAGGCAAGTTGGCACCAAGATTTGTTGGCCCATTCCATGTTCTTGAACTAGTCGGGAATTCGGCATACAGAATTGACTTACCGGAGAAGATGGTGGGAGTTCACGACGTATTTCATGTTTCCCAACTAAGGAAGTTCGTTCACGACTCAGATATGACTATTTCACCTGATCAGTTAGAGGACTTCGAAGTAGAACCCGAGGCGGTTGGGAACCGCAAGCCGGCCCGTATTGTCGAGCACGACATGAAACAACTTCGAAAGAAGGCGGTGAAGCTAGTCAAGGTTCAGTGGGGCGAGGACGAGAATGATTGTACTTGGGAGACAGAGGAGAACATTAGGAAGACTTATCCAGAACTCTTTGCCTGGTAAGATTTTGACTTCGATTTAATTTTCCGCATGCTAGGATAGGCTTGTTTGCTTGTTTTGCATGTTTGATTGTTGTATGTGCTTGTTAGGCATGCGGGATCCTTTGTATGTTTTGGGTTA
The DNA here is from genome assembly GCA_030737875.1 of Allium sativum. Taxonomy (NCBI): domain Eukaryota; kingdom Viridiplantae; phylum Streptophyta; class Magnoliopsida; order Asparagales; family Amaryllidaceae; genus Allium; species Allium sativum. The sequence continues at coordinate 635,449,997 of CM060918.1, forward strand.
AGGAATTTCGGGGACGAAATTTCTTAAGGGGGGAGAGTGTAACGACCCGTATTCTACGCATCATAGGATCGTAGGATATTTATTTATTTCACATACGAAGTCGTATGGTCATGTAACTTTGGGAGACGACTATTGGGGTCATTTCCCATGTTCATGATTTTTCCCGATTTTTAAATGACCATTTTACCCCTAGTTGGTACTGTTTTGGCCATAACTTTTGATTGGAAAGGAATTTTGACCTGAAACCACATCCATTGGCTCCGGATGATGGTTTCTCTTTCCGTAGAGTGGTCACATTAGCCAAACGGACTCACCGTTTGGGAGATATGGCTGAAACAAGTTCCAGATGGTGAAAAACAGCTTAATTGGGCTTAACCGGGTGATTAACAGCTAGGCCCAAAGGGGAATTTCGGGATTAGGAGTTTAAAAGGGCTGTTAGGGTTTGGAGAATACCTTTTTCTCATTTTTCAGCCGTCACTATTCATTCCTCTTGATCTAGCCATGGCCTCCACTCTCTAAATCTCTCTAAAACACCCAAGATCACTTCCTAATCAAGGATTAAGGCTTAGAGGCATCAAATCAAGGAGGATTAGCACAAGGACCGAGGTAGAGCTGCTGTTATATATTGGAATCCGTGCAAATCAGAGGTTCACTTCAGATTTGAAAGTTTTATTGTGGCAAAGGTGAGTGATTTGCCTAGTCTTGACACTAATTACAGTTAATCAGGGTGATTAGTGATAATCAGTAAATTCTTACACTATAAAATCCTAGAAAAATATTCTAAAATTCTGAAATGTTATTTAAAACCTCTGACAGAAGTTTGGTTCGATTTGATTAAGTTTTGCTAAGTATATCACTTGATTTGCTTAAACATGCTTAAGGGAAAATTTGGGGTTTTGACCATGTTTGATCCACTTTACATGCTATGATTTGTGTTATGGTGTTCGTGGTCGATACCATACGTTGCTATGATTGTATGAGATGTTTTGTGATTGTTTAGAAGTGTTAGTTTGGTCAAAAACGCCTTCGAATGGCGAAAGACTGTCGCTGGAACGAAGTGCAGGAATTTACCCGGATCGGATCGCCCCCTCTATGAGCACGATCTGATGGAAGCTCACGCCACCACGGTGCCACGATCCGTTCCACTTCGAAGGCCACGAACCGATGCAGCGCCGTGTCCAAACTGAAGTACCTCGATCCGAATCGCTCCAGCTTGGTGGACCACGAACCGATCAGAAGGTGCGATCCGAGATGAGGCGCGACGATCCAGACGAGGTAGCACGACCCGAACCCAATGGGTTGCCAGCGCCACGAGCTGTTGAGGCGCGATCCGTATGGCGTGACACGATCCGATGGAGCTGGAGCACCACGAGCTAGCAGGAACTCGACCCGATCCGATTGGGGAGGCGCGCCACGAACCGAACCATCCGAGGGAGCACGATCCGAGGAGAAGACTGAATGAAGACCGATCCGGAGGTGAAGACTATAACCCGAGATGCAAAGGTAGTCCAAATGGAAGTTAGAGCTCAGGATCCCGGAACCAGTTGGGAACCAATGAGTTCACTTCATGAGTTGGGCTTTGCTGCGGGACGAGTGCAAAGGAGTTGTCGATGTCTATGACTTTGGATCACTATGTATGGGAGGTATGTGAACGGATTCAGGGCCAAAGTGGCCTTGTACGACTAAAGGGCTATAAACCAATGAAGTGGGGTCGTTTGTAAAGGTTTGGTCATGACTCCATGTGGTAAGCTTGGTAGTAGCAGTAGTTGTACAAGTTGAACTCCGTCACTGCTTCAATGGGTCTAGTGATTGACAGTGGTGGACATCGTATGCTTTACGCACTGAGTGAGAGATGTGAGGATGGTTGCCATGGATGATTTGTTTGCTATGCTTGATTGTTTGACATACACACCCCCACCCCCGTATTTCTACACCATATGTTGTTGGCATCCTAGAGTATTGTACGGTATGTGGTACTGACTCTTTGGTTGCAGGTCCAGGTTCAGGTATGGTTTAGTATACCTGTTATTGTTCTGTTTAGCTGCTTATCACTCATACCAGACTTTTTGTCTGACCCAGAGTTTTATGTCTCTTCTTATTACTCTGGGTGCTCACACGAGCAGACTAGAGACAGGTTAGCTGGTGATGCGCGAGTAGCTGATTCGAAGGCGGGCAGGAGGCTTCCACGTATGATATATATATATATACACATTCTCCCTGTGTCGTTGGTGGTCGCTACTTGGGCATTAGTAGTGTACCTAATTTATCTTGCTTTTGCTTTGAGATAGTTTGAAAGTTGTAATAAGCTGTATTTTGGATTTCCGCTGCTACGATGTTTAGTTCTGATTTTCAGCTTATGCACTGTCTCTCCTGTTTTATGTCAAGTATGTTATTATTATATTTTGTTCTATGCGCTGTGAGACATTCTACAGGTTTTGTGTTAGTTCTTCACTTCTTTCCTTTCTTTGGCGACCGTTCCGTGCTAATCGGGCACGTGTACAGCGCACTTTCGGAGGAAATGCCGACTGGTGCGGGGCGGGCCGTCACAACAACAATACCTGTCTAATGTGAGAGGTCAAGGCTTTAATAAGACAATTAAGGTCGAGTCAGGATTGATAGGATTAAGTGAATTAAGACTTAATCAAAATAGAACATGCTAAACTAAACAGACTGTTAGGTTTATAAAACACTTAACCAACTTAGCATGTTGGCTAGAAATAGAAAACCTAGTAGCGGGGGACCCTTTTCAGCAGTAACCCTACAAGGCATATCATGATACCCTGAAACTAGGCAGGGTGGGGCACGATTACTGGGCTGACTGTAAGAGGTCAAATCGACGGCGGTGGTGCAGCAGTGTAGGTTCTAACGGGGTGCGGGCGTGCACACACTCCGGCGCAGAAAAATAAGGCACTGGGCACCAGTAGCATACCTGTGCATTATAGGATTGTGTCGGGCCGCCACCATGGGACTTGATACACCCCATGGTAGGACCAGCATAGGTAACTACAACATCGGGGGCCGTAAGACACATGTAACTATGCGAGTAGGAGCCGATCATCATAAAATGGATCACTTCACCCTGATTATGGGGTGCCTGTTGGAAACTAGTTTATATGGGTACAGAGATTAATATGGGGTACTGTAACACCCCACCTCCGCCAGGGTGACTCTTGCAAGCACTCTGACTTTGGAGGGGCGTTTGAATCAGGTAAACATGCATAATGATATATCAAGGCAGAACAAGAACATATGTATATATGTAAACAGAGTAAATAACATAGATAAAACAGCGGAAGATTTCAAACCATTTCAAAACAAGTCTGGTACAACATAATGTCAACTTTCCAAATACACAAGTCTAGATAAAAACAACATTACTGAAAAACTGAAATACATAAGTACTATCACCAAAATAAGTGATAACCATAGCTAGCTTCATGTCAAGACCGTACATGAGCTAAAATCCCACAAGCAAGCAATCAGAAATCCAAGTTAAGCTCCAATATTCCCACCCTGAGTACCTGGGGGGGGGGGGGAACGGAAGAAAAGAGGCGAAAGGAAAACAGGTCAGTCAAAAAGACTGAGTAAGCCCTACTACAATCAATGTAAACTGATAAAGTTAACTGGCATGATGAAAGCTGGGATGAACATAAGGATAACAACATACTAGCATGATGATTAACTAACAAGGTAGATAAAGGTGTCATCGCATAATCAGGATTAAGGTTTTGCACCACAGGTGTACTAGCAAACTAACATGACTTGAATAAACAAGTATTGATCCCTTGGCCCAAGCTTTGGCCCAATAACATGAAGTGACCCTAATATGCGGTCCAACCAAACGGTCTAGTCGATCGGCTCCCTATAAGCCTAACTCGTCACGTGTTGGTGTCAATACGGCCCCAAACATAATTGTAGTCAGACTGTGCAGGGTCTCCCGTCGGGTGTATCAAGCCCTAGGGTGTCAACCCCTGGACACCATAAACATAAGTGCACAGTCTCGATCTACTGGTACCCGTGCATGTTTTCCCCGGCTTCGGACTATGTGTATGACCGTAGTCCGCCCGGAACTACACCGGCGTACCACTCTACCGTCGTTTTTGGTCTCTTACCTCAAGTCCAGTAATTGTGCCCCCCACCCTAGCCTAGTCCCTAGGGTCATAATGATACAAACTTGGGATTACTGCTGGAGTGGACCCCCATTGCTAGGATTTTTCTAGTGGGTTAAGTACGGTTTAACCCTTTTACTAATCATGGATTAACTTGGTTAAGTGTAACGATGAGTTCACGACTTAACCCTGATTAATCTACCAAGCCCAAATTGGTTAAGTATTAAGTGGACCATGACTTAACCCTAATCATGAGGCATTAATTAATTTAATGCGCCTTAACCTCTCGCATTAGACTTTGTTGCGGTTACTAGTTAAGCCGGTCGGTTCCGGGTAGCTTTACACCACAACTTGGTCTAACCTCGGGTTCAAGGTACAACATGACCAACTTCTCACATTGGGTCCTGTTGTTTGTAGCAACTAGTTAAGCCGGTCGGTTCCGGGTAGGTTTACGCTACAAACTCAACCCAACCTCGAGTTGGTCACACTTATATTTTCTAAGTGTCATGTCCATCATGTTTCCAAAACATGTTACAAGTTTTCAAGCATTTGGGTAGACCTAACTTAATAGGTAAATTCCCAAAGGGTAGACCTAACTTAATAGGTAAATTCCCAGGCTTATGTTTTTATGTCTTTTAAGTTTATCCAACCCCAAACGCAATCCCATCGCTTACATATCGCAATAGCGCATAAAGGATAGAAAGAGGGAACTTGGCATAATCATGACATAAAGGTGTTGAAGCCACAAGTTTAACATGGTGGCATATGAAATGTACATATGTTCATATACTTGCATATTACATTTTTAGGCCTCAAAAGCATGCATAAAACCAAACTTAGCATATTGGTGATACATGGTGATAAATGACATGTAGAAATGGCCATAAGTTCGCATTTAGCCTCACATGCAAGTTATCATAAGAGATATGATAACTTACATGTTGCCAAAATGCAACCTTTAGCATAAAGCTTGAAGCTTTAAGCTCATAAACCCAAGATAAGCTTGCATAACATGATAATATGAACAAAAGGATCAACCCAAACTTGCATAACATAACTTGCATATCATATGACAAACTTGCATATCAAACTTGCATAACATAACATGATCAAACTTGCATATCATAACATGGCAAACTTGCATAACATAACATGATAAACTTGCATATCATAACATGGCAAACTTGCATAGCATAACATGGTAAACTTGCATATCATAACATGACATACTTGCATAACATAACATGATAAACTTGCATATCATAATGGCCAACCAAACTTGCATCATTCATTTAACTTTAGAGTTTAAATATGAAAGTAGAATAGGGTTTACTATGCTTATGAAGGCACAAAAAATATGACAAAGCCCTTATGCAATCAAATAGACCCAAAATGCAAGCTCTAATAGAAAAACCCTTGAGCCAAAATGATCAAAATTCTTTCTTTATGATGCAAATATAGAAACTTGACTTGAATGCAAGCTAATGATGCTCATACAAGCTTCAAAACACTTGTATGCATGGAAAATCTCTCATAGAAATTTATTTAGGAATTTTATGAAGAGAGTGGAGGCCATGAGAGGATTGATTTTGCCATAGTTTAGTTGTATGAATGAATAATGATGATTTAGGGTTAGGTTAGGGCCTTATTTATAGAGATTAGGATTAGTTCTAGCCTTAGGATTAAACCCTAGATCTAATCTCAGCCCTCAAAACCGAATCTGGCCCCCAAACTCAACACAAACCCAAAATGGTGCACCAGGCAAAACTGCCCGGCTGGACCAAGTCGACAGCCAAGTCGACAGGGCTGTCGACTTGGGTCCAACCAAGTCGACTCCCAAGTCGACAGGGCTGTCGACTTGGGTGCTCTGGCGGGAATTTTCCGGCCTGCCCCAATCTGACCTAATTTTCCAAATTCAAACTTGAATTTGAAATCTGTTTTGAACTTGCAATTTTCTGAAAACTTCATTGGGCCTTAATCGGGTCATACAGACTCCGATTTTCGAAAACTCGGACTATATTTCGCGTATTTTTCCGAGACGAACGCAATGGCATAGCCCGTTTCCCTTGATTCAGATTTTAGAATTAAATTCTGCCTCGATTTATGTTATAACAGGTTATTGAAAATACGGGTTGTTACAGGTACGATAGTATATTCGACCCTAGACAACTTAACTAAGTTCATGGTGCTTTCCCATTTCTAGTTTATACTTACCATACCCAGTTCTTTATTCATAGACTGAATAGTCCTAGACTTACTCAGGCTTTATGTCTGACTCTACTTTTCTTTTGTCTTCTTTTCTTCCGTTCCCCCCCTCCCAGGTCCACAGGGAGGGAATACCGCAGCTTAACCAGCCTTCATATCCAGCTTGAAGAGAAAGAATGTATTGCTTGGATCTTTTCGTTTCGGACTATGGCTTTGGACAACAATTATGGGACTTTTGCAGTTTATTTATGTTTTCTTTATGCTTCTTTAAATAATGTAATCAAGACAGTTATGATTTTGGAAGTATTGTAAGACAATTATGGCATGGTTTGTGTAACACGTATTTTGGATGAAATAAAAGATGTTGTTTTCCGCTGTTCAAAAATATGTGTTTTTATATCTGTCTTGTATATCTGTGACTTATACTTATAAAACCTCCACCAAAATTAGGGCATTCCCTTTGAGAGTGACCCTAACGGAGGTGGGGTGTTTCACTTGGTATCAGAGCATAGGTTTACCAGATAAGATAAAAAGTTTTGAAAATTTATTTTCAAAAAGGAAATTTAAAGAAGCATTTTTAAGATAAAATATCATTTAATTTTAAAAGGCAAAGTCCCCCCCCCCCAAAGCCATAGGAACTATCTCTTATCCTTCGTTTTGAATCTATCCTTTTTGTTTCAGCATGTCCGAAGAACATAACTTGCCAGAGGGTGTACCAATACCTGGTTGGTTTAGATGGTTCTTAGAAGCAAGGGCCACTCAGCCAGGTCCTACCGTTCCTCCTCCCCCAGCTGCAGGAAATCATCCAGCTGCAGCAGCACCCCTTCCTCCACCTCCTCCGCGGGGAAACACCTTTGCTAAGATATGTAAAGATTTTAAAGTTATGGGAGGAAAGGATTTTCATGGAACTGAGTCCTTCGTGGCAGGTAGAAATTGGCTAAAAGAAACCGAGGACTTATTCATCATCTTTGAGGTAGAAGATAGGCAGAAAGTACAATTGGCAGTGTGGCTACTAAAGGGCGAGGCTTCCTACTGGTGGGAAGTCACTAACGCAGAAAGACCAGTGGAAACATGGGAGGACTTTAGGGCAAGGTTTGAGGCTAAATTTCTCTCAGATGCGGAAAGGAGTTTGCAGTTGGAAAAATTCTTATTTCTTAAGCAAGGGAACAAGACAGTCAAAGAGTATGTTAATCAGTTCGATGAGCTGGCTAGGTTCAGACTGGACCTAGTCAACACCCCGCACAAGAAGGCTCTCCGTTTTGTCAAAGGGTTGAATGAGCCATTACACAGTTTGGCCATGACCCATATACCCATGGGAGCTACGTATGAAAGGATGGTGCAGATGGCGTTGCTGTACTAAGAGGATAAGGGCAAGAAGGAGACAAAGGCAGAAAACTCTCAAGGGAAGAAAGAGGGTTTGCAGCCTAAGAAGACAGACTTTAAGAAGGGCGGGAAAGGCAACAAAGAGAAGACGAAGTGTAATTTCTGTGGCAAAGTGGGGCACTTAGTAAAAGATTGCCGGAAAAAGAAGGCCAAGATGAATGGTGGGTGCTTTTCTTGCGGTGAGACAGGCCACATGGCTAAGGGCTGCCCAAAGAAACGAGGACAGGGGAAGAGGGCAGGATCCACCTCAGGGGCACAAGTTCATGTGCTAGAGGCGCCACCTCTGCAACAGCGAGGTATAAATACTTCTGTAGAAAGTGTAGTTTATCTTTATGATCACCCCGTTCACACTTTATTTGATTCTGGCGCATCACACTCCTTTATCTCGTCTGCTTTAGTAGAATCTCTGCACCTAGAAACTAGTATGGTAGAGGACACCTTAATTGTTTCAAACCCAATTGGGGGCCCAGCTCATTTGTCTATGATCTGTTTGGGATTGAAAATTTCTATTCTAAGCGTAGAATTTAAGTGTAGTGCCTTTGTTTTGGGTTTTTCGGGATATGGTTTGATTTTGGGCATGGATTGGCTATCCAGTAATGGGGCCATCCTTGATTGTGAGAAAAGGGTTGTTAGGCTCCTGACCCAGCTCGGTAACACTTTGGAAATTACTTGTAATCCCTCGTATGCGGTTATGCTTAGTTATCTTGAATCGCTAGATGCCTCCGTTGAAAATTTGCAATCGGTTAGAGTGGTCCGGGAATATCCGGATGTCTTCGAAGAGGTGAAGGGCTTGCCTCCGAAGCGGGAGATAGACTTCCACATATATCTTGTAGATAATGCAAAGCCCGTTGCGTTGCCCGTTAGACACATGGCTCCACGGGAAAGGAAAGAGCTCAGTAAACAGATTAAAGAGCTTCTAGAAAAGGGGTTCATTAGGAGGAGCATTTCAGAATGGGGCGCTCCAGCGGTGTTCGCTACAAAGGCGGATGGTTCACTCCGTCTATGTGTTGACTATAGGGAGCTCAACAAGCTAACGAAAAAGAATAGGCACCCTCTCCCCAGAATTGACGATTTGTTTGATCAGCTTGTAGGAGCGTCTGTTTTCTCCCAACTCGATTTAGCGACCGGTTTTCATCAGCTAAGGGTGGCTGAAGATAGTATCGATAAAACGGCATTCAGAACCCCAGACGGCTTCTTTGAATGGCTTGTCATGCCTTTCAGCTTGGCAAATGCACCTGCTTACTTCGTGGACCTGATGAGTAGGGTATTCAGAGATTTCCTCAATAAGTTCGTAGTGGTTTTCGTAGACGATATCCTTATCTTCTCAAAGAGTGAAGAGGAACATGCTCAGCACTTAAGGGCAATCATGGAAACTCTGCGAGTCCATCAGCTAAAAGCCAAATTCTCCAAATGCCACTTTTGGAGAGAAGAAGTGAGGTTCCTTGGGCACATAGTATCCAAACAAGGGTTAGCAGTGGACCCTGCTAAGGTAGTGGCGGTACAGGATTGGAAGACACCAAGGAATGCAACTTAGGTCCAAAGTTTCCTAGGACTAGCAGGTTTCTATCGAAAGTTCATAAGGGATTTTGCGAAAATCTCAGCTCCGCTCACAAAGTTGACCAAGAAGAATCTAGTGTTCAATTGGGACTTGGATTGCGAGTTTGCTTTCCAGCGACTGAAAAGGGCTCTTACAATAGCCCCAGTTTTGACGTTGCCAGATGGAAGCAAGATGTTCACCGTTTATACAGATGCATGTGGGACAGGGTTAGGCGCCGTCTTAATGCAAGAAGGAAGGGTAGTAGCTTATGGAGGGAGACAATTGAAAGTGCACGAAAAGAACTACCCGACCCACGATCTTGAGTTAGCTGCCATAGTCTTTGCACTCAAGTCTTGGCGACACTATCTCCTAGGTGAGAAGTTTGAACTTTACACTGACCATAAATCGTTGAAATACCTTTTCTCGTAGAAGGACCTTAACTTGAGGCAACAGAGGTGGATGGAGTTTCTTGCCTCGTATGATTTCGAGATCTCCTATACTCCGGGCAAAGGCAACGTAGTGGCAGATGCGTTGAGCCGAAAGAAACTGACCCTAAGCCCGCTGTTTGTTGAAAGACAAAACCTAAAGTTTATAGCCAGCTTCGACTTTAGGCCTTCCTCCGATTTTGTACCAGGCTTGCTAGCATCTCTCGAAGTACGCCCGACTTTAGTGGACTCGATAGGGACAACACAACGCGAGGACCCTCAGCTTGTGGAGACGATTGATATGCTAATTAGGGGTGAGACTTCAAGTCACCTCAACAGATACTCCATCGACGATAAGGGCTGGCTATGGCGAGACGGAAGACTATGTGTCCCACAAACAAGGGATTTAGTAAAGAAGGTTCTCGAGGAAGCACATCACTCCAAGATGACGATACACCCAGGCGGAGATAAAATGTACAAGGACATAAAAAGAACTTTCTTTTGGAATGGCATGAAGAAGGACGTGGCAGAATTCGTTTCTAAGTGTATGGTGTGCCAACAGGTTAAGGCGGAACAGAAAAAGCCTGGCGGTCTGCTACATCCTCAAGAGGTCCCACAGTGGAAGTGGGATAGCATCTCAATGGACTTCGTTGATGGGCTGCCTAGGTCTAGGAGAGGAAACACTAGCATTTGGGTAATAGTGGATAGGCTTACTAAAAGCGCCCACTTTTTACCCGTCAAAAGTGAAAGAACTGCCTCATCCCTAGCATCTATTTACCTCAAGGAAATCGTTCGACTCCATGGAATACCATCCAACATTGTTAGCGACCGAGACCCTATCTTCACCAGTGAGTTTTGGCGGAGTCTGCAAGAAGCGGTAGGCACACAGTTATGCTTGAGCACAGCCTATCATCCCCAAACCGACGACCAAACAGAAAGAGTGAACAGAGTTTTGGAGGACCTTTTAAGACTGTGCATCCTTGACTTCGGAGGGACGTGGGAAGACCATCTTCCTTTGGTGGAATTTGCCTACAACAACAGCTATCAAGCAACCGTCGGAATGGCGCCCTTCGAAGCTTTATATGGAAGATCGTGCCGATCGCCAACTTGTTGGTGGGAGTCTACTGATAAGCTCATACTTGGACCAGATATGATCCGAGAGACTTCAGAGAAAGTAGACTTAATACAAAGAAGGATGAAGACGGCCCAAGACAGACAAAAGTCCTACGCCGACAAGAGGAGGACCGACCTTGAATTTGAGGTTGGAGACAGAGTTTTTCTTAAGGTATCTCCGCTAAGGAACGTTGTTCATTTTGGAACCACAGGAAAGCTAGCACCAAGGTTTGTAGGGCCATTCCCTATCATTGAGAAAATTGGGAAAATGGCCTATAGATTAGAGCTACCCGAAAAATTTGCCGGAGTTCACAACGTCTTTCACGTTTCACATCTCCGAAAATGTCTACATGAGTCTACTGAAGTGGTAGAGCCAAATATCCTAGAAGAAGCTGAAGTGGAACGCGAAGCAACCATAAGGAAAGTTCCAACCCGCATATTAGGAATGGAAGTGAAGAAGCTACGCAACCGCGAAGTCCAGCTCGTCAAAGTTTAGTAGAGCGACGCCGAAGGAGATGCAACTTGGGAAACTGAAGCTAAAATACGCGCAGCCTACCCTTTTCTTTTCGAGGGTACATCTTTGATCTTTCCTTTTTCCTTAAGTTGCGCTTTTATCTATCTTTTTTTAGGTATATCTCCTCGACCCTATCTTTTAGGTATAAACCCTTTGGATGAAAACATGTAATTGAAACATGTTATGGATGATGATTGCAAGTGGTTGCAAGTGATTGCTCGTGGTTGCATATACACACACAGTCTAGGTTTTAGATCGGCTCAATCACTTCATATTGCATATGCATATATGTTTGCATTCGTATATGGTTGAACTTTAATATGTGTCATATGGATGTTGCATTTGTATGAATGATTGTGCACTCATGTAGAATCATGAATAGGAGGATTTGCATACATAATGGATTCATAGCACTTACATAATTCGCATTAAGGAGGTCAACTGAATAAGTAGACCGCCTGATTTTGCATTAGATAAGTACATGTACACACACACTTCGCATATTATCATGAAGCATTAGAAGTCTTTTAAGGACAATGGATGCTCGTGTTTGATGGATGAGTAGATGGATGTTTGGATGTTAGGATGTACATTCTTCCTGAACTTGAAGATTTCGGGACGAAATCCTTTTAAGTGGGGGAGAATGTAACACCCCGTGTATTTTATAACAGTGAAATTCACAAATTAAAGTATAATAAATTTCAAATCAAAGTATTAAGGGAAACGAGATATACCATTGCGTTCGTCTCGGAAAAATACGCGAAATAGAGTCCGAGTTTTCGAAAAACGGAGCCCGTATGACCAAATTATGGCCTGATGAAGTTTCAGAAAATTCAAATTTCGAAAACAGATTTGAATTTCAGCCCAATCAGAGTAGGCGGGAAAATTCCCGCCCAAACCCACCAGGTCGACCTGGGGGTCGACCCTAGGGTCGACCTGCCAAGCCAGGTCGACCTGGGAGTCGACCTAGGTGTCGACCTGCCCCAGGCAGGTCGACTCTAGAGTCGACCTGGGGGTCGACTAGGGAGTCGACCTGGCCCCTGAGCCAGGTCGAACCCAGCCCACCCTGGCTGGCCTGGTCTGTGTTCGGTCGATTTTCTAAGCCTTGCCTTGTCACTAGGGCTAGGTGTCAGCTCCTGATTGGCCTCTCATTTGAACGAACGGCTATTATTAAACCAAGCTCTATCGACGGTCTAAATCAACTCTCAAACTCTATAAAAAGGACCTAAGACTAACCCTAATTTACACAAACTAAAATGGAGATGAGACCGTCATGCTGCTGAGGAGAGACTGAGGATAGCCGTCAGAAATAGAGAGACAATTAGGAGATAATTCAAAGCTTAAAGAAACGTCAAATCAATCAAAACAACGCCTACAACAAAGGATAGCATCTCCAAATTCAGAATTCAGATTCCTGAATTGAAGATTCGTCATACGTTGTAAGTAGAGTGCTATTCCGATGTGAATTAAATAATTGTGTTGATTTGTGTAAAGTAAGAAATGGAATTGTGGCGATAATAATCTATATTTGTACGTTGCTTTGATGCTAAACGATTTTGGAATATTATGGTATACGATTGGATATTTGCAAATACGCGATTTGCGTTGGAAGGAATTGTGGCGATAATAACTTATGTTTGTATGTTATTTTGATTCTGAACGATTTGTAAATGCTATGGTGTACGATTGGATTCATACAAGTATATGGTTTATGTTGACAACCACATGTTGTGGAATTTTAATTGGGATTCATGCAAGCATATGATTCACATTGAAAACTACATGTTTGTGGTAGTTATTTACAACACCCATTTGATAATTGCAAGTATATGATTCATGTTGAAAATAACAACTATATGTTGTAATAGTTTATTTGAAATTCATGCAAGTATATGATTTATTGTTATGCCAACATGATGTATAATTCTAGGGTCATCTTTAGTGTAATTTGGTCCATTTGAGTATTATGATTCATATGAAGTTATGTTGGAATTGTCATTATAGTTCAAGTATAAAAATCATGCTTTTGTGATAGTGACAAAAGCAAGCATCTTTGTAAGCTTGTATTAATTTTATGAACATGACTAAACTATGTTTGTTATTATGCCTAGTTGAAAACATGTTTTTAGGCTTATGTTGTTATCATAATCATATGATAATATATGTAAGTTACATTAGAATTACACTAGAATTACATCCCACTTGCAAGTTACATAGATAGGATGAAAACCATGATTATATGAATAGTAGGATTCATGTTCAATTATGTTTATGTCATGACTATATGAATAGGAGGACTCATGTTCAATCATGATTATGCCATAATTATATGATTAGAATGGTTCATGTTTAAGTATTATTTATGCCATGACTACATGAATAGAATGATTCATGTTTTGTTTATACCATGATTATGTGAATAGAATGATTCATGTCTAAGTATTGCTTATATTATATGTTGTTACAATTGCAAGTTTACATGTGCCTACCTTATGTTAATTGAATCGTTATGTTGCAAGTTCATGCGTTCACACTCCCCTTTTTATGTTATCTTATAAACATCATGTTATAAGCCTCCCCTTTTCATATGGCTAAATTGGGTTTAAGTGTTAAACCCAACACACCTTACATTGGAGCGAACGTATAAAACGGGGGTAATGACTTTTGGGCTAAAATATAGAACATATGTGTTGGCATGTTTGACGCATGCCAACAACCTTGAAAAACAATTAAGTGGCATGAATAAATCTTAATCAATAAAGATGAATTTGAATAATGGGCCGCAAAAATTTACATATAAAAAGAAAAGAGACAAAATATGTAAATGTAGAAAATACGATGTGTTTAACCCGAGGTTGGATTGAGTTGTGATGTAAACCTGCCCGGAACCGCCCGGCTGTCCAGTAGTCACAACAATACCTATCCAATGTGGGTGGTTAAACACGCAACCCAATAAGGACCCGAGGTTAGACTGAGTTGTGGCGTAAGACTGCCCGGACCCAACCGGCAACAGGCAGCCACAACAATACCTGTCTAATGTGAGAGGTCAAGGCTTTAATAAGACAATTAAGGCTGAGTCAGGATTGATAGGATTAAGTGAATTAAGACTTAATCAAAATAGAACATGCTAAACTAAACAGACTGATTGGGGGTTAGGTTTATAAAACACTTAACCAACTTAGCATGTTGGCTAGAAATAGAAAACCTAGTAGCGGGGGACCCTTTTCAGTAGTAACCCTACAAGGCGTATCATGATACCCTGAAACTAGGCAGGGTGGGGCACGATTACTGGGCTGACTGTAAGAGGTCAAATCGACGGCGGTGGTGCAGCAGTGTAGGTTCTAACGGGGTGCGGGCGTGCACACACTCCGACGCAGAAAAATAAGGCACTGGGCACCAGTAGCATACCTGTGCATTCTAGGATTGTGTCGGGCCGCCACCATGGGACTTGATACACCCCATGGTAGGACCAGCATAGGTAACTACAACATCGGGGGCCGTAAGACACATGTAACTATGCGAGTAGGATCCGATCATCATAAAATGGATCTCTTCACCCTGATTATGGGGTGCCTGTTGGAAACTAGTTTATATGGGTACAGAGATTAATATGGGGTACGATAGTATATTCGACCCTAGACAACTTAACTTAGTTCATGGTGCTTTCCCATTTCTAGTTTATATTTATCATACCCAGTTCTTTATTCATAGACTGAATAGTCCTAGACTTACTCAGGCTTTATGTCTGACTCTACTTTTCTTTCATCTTCTTTTCTTCCGTTTCCCCCCCAGGTCCACAGGGAGGGAATACCGCAGCTTAACCAGCCTTCATATCCAGCTTGAAGAGAAAGAATGTATTGCTTGGATCTTTTCGTTTCGGACTATGGCTTTGGACAGCAATTATGGGACTTTTGCAGTTTATTTATGTTTTCTTTATGTTTCTTTAAATAATGTAATCAAGACAGTTATGATTTTGGAAGTATTGTAAGACAATTATGGCATGGTTTGTGTAACACGTATTTTGGATGAAATAAAAGATGTTGTTTTCCGCTGTTCAAAAATATGTGTTCTTATATCTGTCTTGTATATCTGTGACTTATACTTATAAAACCTCCACCAAAATTAGGGCATTCCCTTTGAGAGTGACCCTAACGGAGGTGGGGTGTTTCATATTATAAATAGAAATCAATTCACATAGAATGAAATTCAACGTCAGACACATATCCATTTACAAGTCCGTTCTAGGTCTGAACGAAACCGGAGACACCTTATTCCTTGTCCCGTATGCCCAATACGGAAGAGTGGTGCTCGTTTATCTGGACAATCAACAAGTACGTTCAGACAACTACCACTTTAACCCTTTACTGGAAGCTACCCAATGTCGGGCATCAGTAATCATCCATTCGATATGAAGATCGCCAGTCTTCAACAACCATCTTCAAAAGTTTCAATTTAAATCGTTGTATAATTATTTGAAATGAGATTAAACTCGGTCTTTTCAAATAATTCTCGCTTATATATAATTCAAACCATTTCATATCGTTAATATTATTTTATAATGATTTATCGCTATTTTTATTTATATAAAAATAGCCCAATTTAATTTAGCGGCGCTTCGGGTCAATAGGTGGCTCTGGTGCTGTTTTTACCCAAATTTGATTTACACATTTATCGAAATCTAACTGTTGGATTTTAACAAGATTTATATCGTTGGAAAGATTTTCCCAAACCGGTCCTAACGGTTCCAGTTCTAGGAAAATCCAATGGTCGGACCTTTCGGGATAATCATTTAAAGCTACGATTCCGAAACGCGAACTACCGCGCGCGATTCGTTTAATTTTAATTTATATTTATACATATAATTATATATAAATATAAACCATTTGATAATTCCACTAACGTGTTTAACACACCAAATAAAAGAATGTTTTAATTTGCATGACCATTTCTACATGTTTTGTAATGTCAAATAAAATGTATTTTATTTACATGACAACTTGCTAATAACAAATAAAAGATAATTTTATTTGTATTTCTATTTTTAACTTTAACAAATAAAAAAGAAATATTTTCTTTGTATATAGTTTCAAAGTATGTTTTGACAATAAAAATAATTCTTTAACTTACATACAAATTCTAATGTATGTTGCGATAATAAAAATGATTCTTTAATTTACATACAAATTTTAATGTTTGTTGTGACAATAAAAATGATTCTTTAATTTGCATACAAATTATAATGTATGTTATGACAATAAAAATGATTTTTTAATTAACATACAAATCCTAATGTATGTTTTGACAATAAAATTGATTTTTAATTAACATACAAATTCTAATGTATGTTTTGACAATAAAAATGACTCTTTAATTAACATACAAATTCTAACGTATGTTTTGACTATAAAAATGATTCTTATGTTTGCATACAAATTCTATTTCAACAAAATGCCTAAAAAGTGATACATTCATTTTTGTTGACAATTCCAGATCAACAAAATGGTTAAAATGTGATTCATTCATTTTGTTGACAATTCTATTTCAAAAAAACGATTAAAAAGTGATTATTTCAATTTGTTGACAATTCTATTTCAACAAAATTAATATTTTTGCTTCAACACAAATCTATTTAACAAAATGTCAATTTTTGTTTTACCCCAAATCAATTTAACAAAAATGTAATTTTTGTTTAACTCAAATCTTATTTGTCAAAAATGTAATTTTTGTTTAACTCAAATCTTATTTGACAAAAATGTAATTTTTGTTTAACTCGAATCTTATTTGTCAAAAATGTAATTTTTGTTTAACTCAAATCTTATTTGTCAAAAATTAATTTTTATTTTCAACCATCACATTTGACAAAAGTACATTTTTGTTTCAATGATTATACTTTGACAAAAATGTATACTTTGTTTCAACTAATCTATTCTGACAAAATGTATATTTTTGTTTCTACCATTCTAATTCGACAAAATGTATATTTTTATTTCAACTAATCTATTTTGACAAAATGTATATTTTTATTTCAACTGTTCTGATGTGACAAAATGTATATTTTGATTTCAATTAATATGTTTTGACAAAATGTACATTTTTGTTCCAACTAATCTTTTTGACAAAAATGTATATTTTTGTTTCAACTAATATTTTTGATAAAAATGTATATTTTTGTTTCAACTAATATTTTTGACAAAAATGTATATTTTGTTACAACTATAAAAAAAACATGATAATTTAAATCCAATTATTCTAATTGACAAAAATGATAATTTTTGCTTCACTTAATTATGATTAACAAAAATGATAATTTTTGTTTAACTAAATTCTAATTAACAAAAATGTTAATTATTGTTTCAACAATTTTCTTACAACAAAATGTCCTTCTTATTTCAACTATTTTGTTTCAATAAAAATGCCCTTTTAATCCAATAATTACATTTTGACAAAAATGATTATTGTAATTCAACTATTCTATTTTGTCAAAAATGATAAATTTATTTCAACAATTCTAGTTTGACAAACTGACAAACTTAATTCAATAATTACATTTGACATAAATGATAATTATAATTCAGATATTCTATTTTGTCAAAATTGACAAATTTTTTTTGAAGGAAAAGGTAGTGAATCAACATGATTCACGCCTTAATATATTAAATACCACAAAGTTGCAAGTCGCGTATTTACATCATATTTACAACCAAAAGCAGGCTATCGCTACACCAGCGATTACTACATACATAGATAAAGCCTAACAACAAAATAACGCATATACTTCATAACATTACAACACCATAAACTAAAAGTAAAAAGACATAACATAAACCCAGCAGTCGTCTTCGTCAAGCATCAGGTCCGGTGATGTGCCTCACCCGCTTGCGCACCATGTCAGCGATGGTCTCAACATGCCTCTTCCACTCCATGCCTGCCCAGTCATAAATAAAATTAAGGATGAAGTAAATGATACTGTTAGGAGCATTCATCTTGCATTTAAATTTTCTAAAGTTACGCTCATGCCATAAAATCCAAGTGTATGCAAAATTTAGCAACGCAAATAGATAACTGTTATGTGAATCTTCCAAGGTCGGGTAAATGTATTGCCAAAAGTTATATTGATCTACTATGAAGTCACCCCAATGCAAGTCCATGAAGAGGAAAGCTATGCACTTTGTCAAGATGTAAAACGCAAATCACAATCCAAAAAAAGGTGATGGTAATCCTCCTCGTCATGATCGCAAAACACACATCCACCCACCATGTTCACCCCTCTTTGTCTAAGCCTACTGACTGTATTTAATCGGCCATGCATCACGATACACATATGAATTTTCACATTATCAAGAAATTTGAATCGCCACATATATTCAAACCCCAACCTCCTAATCCCAGCGAAGTTGTATTTCAACAATTCTAATTTGACAAACTTTATCCAATAATTCTAATTTGTCATAATGACAATTTTAATCCAATTTTTTTTAAACAAAAATTGGTATTCTTGTTTTCAACACTTTTATTCAACACAAACATCATCAAATCAATGGATCTACATAACAACATCATTTCTAGATCAAGTCACGTATCATACAAATAGAATTTAACAGCGTATGGATAATACCACAATCATGATTAAGTAATTTTAATTATATATACAGAAAAAAGTAGAATTTCTCACATTGATTTTGTCTGAATTTTCAACGTGCTCCGTTTTGGCTCTAGTCAGTTTCATTGGGTACTGCTCGACTCTGTGATTCTAATGGACTTGGATTTGCTGCTTTCCGACATCGTATGGCCTAGATATTGATTTTTAAACATTCAATTACAAATTTGGATGATTGAAAATAATTAGTTTTATTAATCCATACTTAATCCCTCTTTTAACCTTTCTTCTTCCCGTAACCTCTTGTGAAACTCACGCACCGTTCTTGCCATCGATCTCTTCACGCTGCACCACCACACGATGGACCATACCCCGATCCACACCTATCACCTCGTGCGCCATCGCCTGAGCCTTCCCTATCAGGAGCCGCCGCCGCCTCGGTGGTCCCACTGCCACCAGAAACCCGTTCGAACGCAGGGGTTTTGATGGCAAAATACAACCAAATCACTTCACAAAAAGTGATCATGTCCGTACAGAATCAAAGAGCAAGAACTCCTCTTCAATTTTCGTTTATTATATGCGATTTAATTCTTTGCGGATTGAAAAATATTAGGAGATCAAATTCGAAGAACCGCAGCCATTAAAAAGGAGAATGGAGGCTGTTTGGTTTGAATGGAAATTAGGTTTAGGGTTTGGTTAAGTTGGGTATTTATAATATTGAATTATTTAATTCTCTTTTTTTAATAAAATTATTTACTATTTAAATTTATTTAGAGATGAAACTTCCCATTTCCTTTCGTTTCATGTAATCAATTAATGAGGGGGAGAGAAAAACGTTTGATTTTCTTTCTTTAAATTATTTAATTAATGAGGGTAGTTAGAGAAGAAAAACTTTAATTTCCTTTCTTTAAATTATTTAATTAACAGGGAGAATATTATTTGCATAGAGAGAGAAACATTTCATTTATTGGTTTATTGTCAATTTGATTTAACAAATATGTGACATAGATGCGAGTACAAACAAATGTATGATAATGTAATTTTTGTAAATGCAACATGTGGTATGTGTTATAAAGTGATAGAAAGGTATAGACATATAATTTGAATCAGTAGATGGTCAATTACATAAAATAAAATGAGAAATAAATAAAAGTTAACATATATGATTAATTGGATTTCTCATTAGGATGCAGCATATCAATGAAATCAACAAGCATCATGATACAAGTATATATATAGCCAATGTTTAAAGCATGTGTTTATTTTTTTTCCTTTTTTAACTTTCAAAGAAAAGATATTATTTCGTATTATCAAGATTTGAAATAAATAATATATTTTATATGAAAGTAGATTTAACTATATGTATGTATCTATGAGTTAAATTCAATCAAAACTCCCTAATAACACAAATCGCATAATTACAACAATCAGTTTTAAATTATTTGTTTGTTGACAAAATCCCTTTTATTAAATCCAAATATCTAATTGAAAATATTATGTATATACATAAACTTTCAAGTCTAATGTTACACTTAGTTATGAAAGATAAAACATGGACTAACAATCTAACATTTAACTAATTGAGTATAAAGTTAAAATAAACCTTTAGGATATAATTTAATCCATTAACGTGAACATAGAATTTTAGATCTAAAAGTTAGACTCTAAATTAAATTTATAAAACCAATGATCTAAAATGAATCGTTGTACTAGAACTTATATAGATTTAGTTTTAATTTAACAAAATGAAGAAAACAATATGTTACTTGAACAAGAAAGTTATTAGATCCAAACAATTACATTTGTATTGAATATCTAGAAACAAATCTGTATTTGAACATTTTAAAGCACAACAAAAATTCAATTATTTGATTCATCAAATAAATAAATAAATCAACTATTCAACAAACAATTTCATCTTCATTAGCATTCATTAATTTGAACAAGATAATGATGCATACAAACAAATTAGGATAACCATATTACTTTTCAAAAATAGTTTAAAGTTAGCTAGTCCAAATGTATGAACAATTTAATAATTTTCATTATTATCAATCATAATTTAACAAATTATAAATTGTTGTTTATCACAAATAAAATTTTAAATCGTTCATTAATAACATCATAATTTTATTTAGAAGCCTTTTTAATTTCAATAATTTAATTTAAAAATGGAAATTTTAAATTTTGGCACATTTTCTAACAAAATTTCCTTAAAATAATTTTTTTTAATTGGTTTTGATTTTTCGAGTTGTTACAGCAAGAGAATAAATTCTCCACCGCCAAACAGATATATATTTAATAAAGATCAATCAACATAGAATAAAATCCAATGTCAGACACACATCCATTTACAAGTTCGTTCTGGGTCTAAATGAAACTAGAGGCACCTTATTCCTCGTCCCATATGTCCAATACAGGAGAGAGGTCCTCGCATATCCGGTCGATCTCCAAGTACGTCTGGACAATCACCACTTATTACCTTGTCTTGGGTGTACAGCTCAATCAAGACATCAGTAATCATCCAAACGATGTGAAGACCTCCGGTCTTCAACCACCGTCTTCATCGTCGACTTATCGTCGATTTAGTTATTTAGAATGGGAGAAACCCGGTCTTTCTGAATAACTCGCGTATCTTATAAACAAGTGCTATAAAAACACAACATATGCCTCATTCCAATTCTGAATATTCTTTTATTTAAATATTCATATCATTAAGGAAAGGTTCCCATTAATTTTATCAAAGATAAATTCTTTTAAATTTATTCATTGATCTTCCTTTGGATGTCAATTCTAAACCAAGTTAAGGTTTATCCAAACTAGTCGGGATTAGCGATCCTTACCAAAGTGATCATTTGTTTTATTTCCCAATCCCAACCTATTCATCTCATGGAGCAAAACTGGTAATACTCCATATCTAACACCACTGTGTTATCGGTAAAATTAATTACCGTTTCCCGTTCAAATCTAATTAAAGATTTAACTATTGCTTGGAGAAAAAATGGTAATACTCAACTCTCGATCATTTCCCAAATTGATAATTTAAATTATCACATTCACATTTAAATCTAATTAAAGATTCATTAAAACTCCACTTGGTTTTAATCTTCCTAAAAATCAATATTAATGATTATTTAACTTTGGAAAATCAAACATGTCTCATTGACAATCTACACCGTACTATTGATTTCGGCCTATATATAATCTTTGAGCTCGTACATCTCAGAGAAGGGTGTTAAGCAAAATAAATAAATTCTCCGACACCAAACAAATATATATTTAGCAGAGATCAACCATACAGTTCGAAATACCATGTTGGACATGTAATCCTATCTTTAACTGGGTTAAAGAACTAATGTCATTTAAAACACAGTTCACGATAAACTCAAATCACATTCCATTAATTAAGGAATCTTCACGGAAAACAGATCAATGTATATAATCGATATCAATTTCTGTATCTGATTGATAATATAAATGGAATAATGACAAAGCCTTTTAAATTCCATATATATTAACAGTCTTCTTCCATAGAAGCTCACTTCGATTATTATCAAATCGAATTCCATTCAATTCCAATTTAATATATTAAATTGGAAAACTTTACTTTAGAAAATTCCCGTTAAATCTAAATAAAAAATTTATAAATTCCAAATCACATTTCATTGTAAATCTGATTATAGAATGAATGTCGTTAAAAACACTGTAACAACCCGGAAAATGAGAACCAATTTAAAATTTTTATTTTGGCAATTTTAATGAATTTTGAATATTTAAAACGAATTATTTTAAATAATAACGACTAGAAATTTATTTTGAATAGAATTTGAACGTAAATATTTATATAAATCAAAATTAGAATATATATATTTATTTTAATTATAAAAGGAATTGAAAATGGCGCGATAGTTTGAAAATTCAATTTCAAATTTCAAATGAATGTATAGTATTCAAAATAAACCGGATTTTAGTGAAACCAAAAATATTAGATTCTATTTGAAAATATATTTCCAACGAATCTGAAAAATTGAAATTTTGTAGCGGGGATAAAAAGTTATGCCCAGTTGAAAATTTAGAATAGTCGCTATGGAAATATAGCCCGTAAAAAATGGCGATTTTGCAAACGACCTCCGTTTTCGACGAAACCACTTTTGTTTGATCCGGGATGTCAAATTATTGCTAGATTCCAATTTTCATAATTTTTGGAATCATTATGTGAGCATGGTGGATTTAAACGTATTTGGTAATTTCAGTTTGAATTTTATCGACTGGAAAATAGCCATTTTCCAAACGGTCTTCAAATTTGACGAAATTAGTTTTGTTAGGATCATATCATCAATACAAAGCTAGAAAAAAAAAATCTGGAATTTTTGGGGTCCGTTTGTGACCCCAGCAAATTGAAATGTACATTTAAAAATTCAATATAAAGATTTAAATGCTTATTTAAATGAAAAATGATTGAAACGATGTAATTGGCTTACAGGGCATATCACATTGTGTTCAGAATGGGGGTAATTAGCTAGGTGCGAAAGTCGTTGGGTCTCGATTGGGGTTCGAATAAAAAGTCAACCTAGTTGGAAATTAAATTAAAATAAATAATATAAATCTTAACATATACCTCCCTTTACCTTTTCTTCCCCCATTAATTTCAGTCAAAGAAGAAAAATAAAAAAAATAAAACCAATAACCTAGATGCCCATCGCGCAACCACTTTGGCTCTCCCCGCCACGACCGCCGCTTGCCCTCCCCAGCTTCGCTGCCCTCCCCTTCGACTCCTTCCTCCTCCGCCTCGCAGGACCCACAAACCCCCAAAAAAAACCCAGGCCCGAAGCCCTAGCCCCCCCTGTTAGCAGCCGCCGCCGCGGGATCCACCACCAGACCAACTCGCAGCAACTCCTCTCCCCCCTTCTCCGACGTTGAACTCCCCCCCCATACTCTAACCGACGCGGTGAGATTCTTTATTTATAATTTAATTTTCTTTTCAGTTCTTTTGTTTATATTTTTATAGGTATAACATTATGATTTTTATAAGTAGAAAGATATGATTTTTAATAGTAGAAAGATATGATTTTTACTTAGGAAAGATTATATTTTTATGATAGGAAAGATTATATTTTTAACAATGTAAATATTATATTTTTTAATAGAGAAAAGT
Organism: Allium sativum; assembly: GCA_030737875.1. NCBI lineage: Eukaryota > Viridiplantae > Streptophyta > Magnoliopsida > Asparagales > Amaryllidaceae > Allium > Allium sativum. The sequence continues at coordinate 635,474,035 of CM060918.1, forward strand.
TTATATTTTTATAAAGAGAAAGGTTTGATTTTTATAAAAAAAAAGAATTGATTTTATTTAAAGAAAGACTAGATTTTTAAAATATAAAAATACGATCTTTATTATGATGTTAGCAATATAAAAATACAATTTTTACGTATAGAGATTTGAAATAAAAATATGATTTTTATTTATATGAAGTGGCGAGAAAAGTATGATTTTTTCTTAATATAAAGATTCGATTTTTATATATGTTGTAGCTAAAAGATTTGATTTTTAGTTATATAAAAATTCGATTTTTAGCGCTATAAAAATTTGACTTTTGGAAATATAGCAAAGTGATAAAAATGTGATTTTTATCCATGTAGCGTGAAATAAAAATGTGATTTTTATATATGAACAGCGTGGAAAGATGGAGTTGGAATGTCGGGTAAATCCAAACCATCGTCCAATATAGAACTGACAGAGTGGAAACCAAAGGTGAGAACTCCTCACTAAATTTTTTTATATAGTTATTTATTTTTAGCTGCATATATGAACTGCTTCCCGTTGTCCACAAAACATGGACGACTTGTTTGATTATTTGGTTTAATTGTTTGGTTGATTGGAATATTAGTTTGAATTTGGTTTGGGATGAATAATGAATTGATATGATTTAGTTTGTGTATGGAACGAGCCATTATTAGGTGAGGGATAAGGCTAGACCTTATCCCGGTTCTAGTATCACGCCGTTATGCTGCCAAAATTTTCTAAAATACGTTAGAACTATAAAAATATTATTTTTATTGTACAAATGAACTGAATAGAATATTCATATGTTGAATAAAATATTTTATCGTTAAAAATATAATTTTTAACGTTGATATGAATAAAATAAATATTCATTTACAAATCAGACGATTTGTTTATGTACACTTATTTGATTGATATGGATTGGAACGATAAAACTTTACACATCGCCCAACTGCACAAATAATATTTAGTTTTTGTTGGTTGAAACCCTGATGATATTTGATGTACACTAATCCCAATTGTTTAGTTGTATGTCGATCAATTGGTTGACATGCAATTGTAAGCGTTAAATATTTATATTTAATGCTTATACGGTGTAGAACGCACTCTGGTTGATGGATGATTATTTATCACTGTTGTTGTATACATGTGTTGTATGAAATCCATATTATAAAATTATATGGAAATTTGCTGTGTCTGATTCCAGTTTAGAAAGAATGAGTATTTTAAAATAACGAATATTTTAAAATAATGAATATTTTAAAATAATATTTAGTAAAAGATCAAAATCTGATTTTGATATCCGATTTGGGATAGACACGAATATATTTAAATATATATAGCCGTGTTGATTAGATATACGCCATTTTGACGTGAACTATATTTATATCGATTTTATTCATTTTTATAATGAATATCGAAAAGGAATTGATTTAAAAATCTAATGTTTTGAAAATATTATCATTTATATATTAATGATATGGAATATTCAATTTTGATTTGAAATTGAATATGAAGTTGAAATCATTTTGAAAACGAATTTAAAACAATTTATAAATTCGTTTTAAATGGAAATCGATGAAATATATATTATATGTTATATATATAATATATAATGGCTTGAATAGAATGCGCCGCGCTGCGCAGTTCGCGAATTTCGGCCATCGACATCGAATGGACATTACGGGAGATTCGACCGTCAGATTCTCCTAAAACCGGAACTATTGGGTTCATAACGAAAAGAGATTTCTAACGAACAGTGGAGATTTGAAATCTAACGGTTGAATTTGGAATTATTTCCAAATCAAAATTGGAAATGGTCGTTGTAAGTGCAGTTCGATGGCTGTTTATGGAAATCGACTGTACGGGCCTTGATAAAATTATTAATAATATCAATAATTTGCGTAAAATCATAATAAATGATTTGGAAAGAAATGGTATGAAAAATCCCATATTTGAAAAGATAAAAATATATTTTTATCGAAATGAACTAGTTATTAACTAGAATTATAATCCAATTATTTTTAAATAAATAAATTGGAATTGAATGGGGTTTTAAAAATAGCCAGAATTTCCAATATATGAATTGGAATGTATTTGAATCGAAATTATCTTTGGAATATTTTGATATTGGATTCTGTGATTATATGGATATTGTGAAGGAATTTGGAAGATATATATATCGTTATTCCCAATATGATATTTGTCAGTTTCAGAATTTGATATTTAATATAAGCCGATATATTTTCTATTCAGTGCCTTGTATTTAATATCAATTTGGATTTTTGGTTTGTCGTGAATGGTATCTTTAATAATATTGTTCTTAAACCCAATGGAGTTAAGAAAATTAGAAATTAACTAGAGATAAGTTAAGTTGAATGGTTTCCTAGATATTGATCTGATGTTGTTTCGGCCTTCGGGATTAATACTTAGAGAAATGTTCTCTTACTAATTCACGGTTAGAGACTGATGGGATGGGGTCTTCGGTAACACTGTTCTTAAAACCCGTCTGAAAAGAATAAATCTTTTAATTAAGATGTAGAGAAGAATTACAAATTAATTAACATTTAATTGGATTTGAAATGGAATGTGAATTGGGTTTATTGTGAACTGTGTTTTTAACGACATTCGTTCTTTAACCCGATCTACAATGAAATGTGATTTGGAATTTATGAATCTTTTGTTAAGATTTAAAGGAGATTTTCCAAAGTAAAGTTTTCCAATTTGACATCTTAAATTGGAATTGAATGGAATTCGATTTGGTAGTAGTCGAAGTGAGCTTCTGTAGAGGAAGACTGTTAATATATATGGAATTTAAAAAGGCTTTGTCGTTATTCCATTTATATTATCGGTTGGATATGGAAGTTCATATCGATTATATATATTGATCTGTATTCCATGAAGATTCCATTGTTAATGGAATGTGATTTTGGGTCTTTCGTGAGCTGTTGTAACGACTCGGAAAATCCGAACCAATTTAAAAAAAAATTATTTTAAATAATTTGGTGGAAAAATGTGGCAGAAATTTAAAAATTTCATTTTTAAATAATATTAAAGCCAGTGAAAATAGTCAATTTTCAAACGATCTCTGTTTTCGACGGAACCACTTTTGTTGGAACCGGATGTCATATTATTGTTAGGTTTCAATTTTTAGAATTTTTCAAGTTAGTATGTGAGCGTGGTGAAAGAAACTGTGTTTTGTTCAATTCAGTTAAAATTAATCGACTGAAAAATAGCCATTTTTCAAATAGTCTCATAATTCGTCAAAATTAGTTTTGTTAGGACAGTATCGTCATACCAAAGCCAAAAATATTTTCTTTGGATTTTTCTGAGTCCGTATGTGGCCTCAGTGAATTTATTTATGCGAACAAATTAAATTAATAAAGGATTTAATTATTAAACTTAAATAAAACAGGCCATAGACAACCGTTTGAGCTGATGGGACCTGTCCCGTTGGATCCGGAATATGGGCTATTGGCTAGGGACACCTTTTGCTGGACTGGAATCGAAGCGGTTAAGAAGATTTGGATTTTTTTCTTCTAAAAATTACATTAGAATATATAAGTAATGGAAGAAATTAAACCCTAATACGCAAATCACTATTCACGTCATCTCCTACAGCCGCCACTACCAAACATCCATGGCTGAAAATGTCCCTCTTTCTTCCACTAAATTCTCCCTCTCCTCTGAGAATTAGACTTCATACCTTACATCATTTTGATGCTCTCTTTCTCCTCTACGATTCCATACCACTTGATCGTTCTCTAGTGCCACCATCACCGAGCTTCACACACCCAAACCCGCGCCCAAAAGCCTCATCGGCTTCCCCCTAGGTCCCACCGAGCTTCACCATAGCGGGCCCCGTGATGCACCGTTCCGTGCTCCACATCGCAGCAAAGTCTGATCGTGCCAACTCCCTCCGGTTCGATCGAAATTGTCAGACCAAGTTCTGAACAATAAGGGGAACTTACGGCCGATTACAGTGAAGGAGGAAGAGACGTTTAATCCCTTAATTACTTTGATTAATTTAATTTTAAATAATTACCAATCTTATTTGAACAATAACTTATGCATACGAAGTTGAAAATTTACAATTTTAGAAGCGTTGCGATTGTATTGACAAGATCTACGACTCTGAACTGAAACGGGACAATTCTGGACTGTTGGAATTTCGGACTAGATCGCGAACGACTGTGAGATTTCTTAACTTTAAAATAATTAAATAATTAAATTATTGATTCGTGATGGTTTGAATCATATAGATCTGCGATGTGATGATATGGTTAAATATTTATATGTTGATGAATGATGCCTTATCTGTATTTTAATGATAAATCAGTTGTTGAATCACACATTTTGATGTAATCTTCATATACGTTCTCATCTTTATTTTCTTTTTATTTTATTCCTAAATTAAAGTTTGAATCTTTTGTTTGTTTTATAAAACAAAAGAAAGTTTGAATCTTTTGTTTTGTTTTACAAAACAAATGAAAGTTTGAATCTTTTGTTTGATTTATAAAACAAAAGAAAGTTTGAATCTTTTATTTTGTTTTACAAAACAAATGAAAGTTTGAATCTTTTGTTTGATTTATAAAACAAAAGTAAGTTCGAATCTTTTTGATTTATCAAAATAAAAGAAAGCTTAGATCTTTTATTTTGATTTATAAGATAAATGAAGTTTAGATATTTTATTTTGATTCACAAAATAAAATAAAGATGGGACCTTTTATGTAGATTCATGAAAGTTATATACTAAATCATATGCTATTGTTGTATGTATTGACATGAAACTTGACCCCAAATTATATGTTGCTATCATTTGTGTTGACATGAGAACTTCACACCAAATGACATATTGATTTCATATATCGTGATATTGGATTGGACATTTTAGTCGAAGAACAAAACTTAAAAAGGAAATTTTTACATTTACATTTGTAAATAGAATAGAACAAAACTTGATAAATTTTATTTACATTTTTCTATGTAAATAAAAGTAGGAACTGGACATTGACATTTTATTTACATTTTTTTCAATGTGAAATAAAGGACAAAAAATTTAGCGATGTATTTTATTTACATTTTTCTATGTGAATAAAAGGATAAAACTAGCGATAGAACCTGATTTACATTTTTATGTGTAGTTAAATGAATAAAACTAGTGATAGAACCCGATTTACATTTTTTTAAATGTAGATAAAAGAACAAAGTTAACAATTGAACCTATGTAAAATTTTCAATGTAGATAAAAGAACAAAATTAGCGATGAAACCTTATTTACATTTCATAGGTAGATAAAAAGAAAAAGTTACATTTATTTACATATAGCGTAAATAAATAGGGAATGATAGAACCTGATTTACATTTTTATGTGTAGTTAAATGAATAAAACTAGTGATTGAACCCGATTTACGGTTTTTTTTAAATGTAGATAAAAGAACAAAGTTAGCAATTGAACCTTATGTACATTTTTCAATGTAGATAAAAGAACAAAATTAGCGATGAAACCTTATTTACATTGCATAGGTAGATAAAAAGAAAAAGTTACATTTATTTACATATAGCGTAAATAAATATAGAATATGAAAAGTAACATTTATTTACATGTAGTGTAAATAAATAAATAAGAAAAAGATAAGGAAAACATTTATTTACATTTAGGGTAAATAAATACATTTATGTACATCTAGAGTAACTAACTAAGAAAAAGGAAAAAGGAATATTTTATTTACATTTAGTGTAAATAAAACATGACATGATAAAAAGGGATATTTTACTTATATATAGAATTAATAAAATATGACATAGAAAAGAATTACATTTTTGTTTGCATTTTTAGATGCAAACAAAACATAGAAAGAGATTACACTTTTCATTTGCAAATTAGTTGCAAATAAAAGACATGAATATGAAAGTACCTTTTTATTTACTTTTTAGATGTGAATAAGAATATGAAAAAAAAGTACATTTTGTTTACATTTCATATGTAAATAAAAACACCGTTTTAAAAAGTGTATTTTTATTTGCAAACTAGTTGCAAATAAAAACATGAATCTACGAAAGTACATTTTTATTTTGCAAACTAGTTGCAAATAAAAACAAGAATTTATAAAGTACATTTTAGCTATAATTCAGTTATGAATAAAAATATGACATTGGAAAATATATTTTTATTTACATTCTAGATGTGAATAAAAACATGAGTTTTTAAAAAGTGAATTTTATTTATAATTTAAATATAAAAAAAACAGAGATATAATAAGTGACATCTTATCATCATGGTAGATGCGATATAAAAAGATAGAAAATAAAAGTGATATTTTTTCATCATTTCAGATGCGATAAAAAGAATGAATTTTTATAGTTTAAATCACCAAACGATTTATATATATGTATATATATATATATATATATAACATTAAACGAAACACGCGCAGTAGTTCGCGTATCGGCAATCGTAAATTAAACGATTACGCCGGAAGATCCGACCGTTGAATTTTCCCAAAACAAGAACCGTTAGGACCGCTTTGGGAAGAGCTTTCCAACGATATAAAATTTGTCAAAATCCGACGGATAGATTTCAAGATATGTGTAAATCCAAATTTGGTAAAAACAGCGCCAGGGCAGCCCACTGACTCAAAGCGTCGTTTTATTATTTTGAGCTACTTTTAAATAAATAAAAATAGCGATAAATAGTTATAAATAAATATGAAATGATTTAAATGATAATTATACGACAGTTATTTGAAAAGACCAAGTTTAACTCATTTCAAGTAATTGCACGACGATTAAATCAAAGATATAAGAAGACGATGGTGGAAGACCTGCGATCTTCACATCGAATGGACGACGACTACTGATGCTTTGGACTGACTTGCTCCCAGGACGGGGTTGACGCAGTAGTTTCCTGGACGAATGTGTTGATTGTCCGGATAAGCGAGAACCTATCAGGTATCTCCGGTTTCGTTCAGACCTAGAACGGACTCGTAAATGGATGCGTGTCTGACATTGGAGTTCATTCCATGTAATTAAAACGATTTGTATTAATATATGTCTGTTTGGTGGTGGTGAATTTATTCTCCGCTTAACACCGTGGTATATAGTAATAGTTGTCGATCGCATGGCGTGAATTGTCAATGTGGCACGCCAAGATGCAGATGATCAAGGTTTGTTGAAAAGCAGGCCTTGTGGTTGATGATCAAAGCATAGCCTGTTTAGGCATAGCTTTGAGTATAGCGTGACTTCGTGAGCCTCGCACCCCGATATGAGTCAAAAACGGGATATGGACTGTAGGGAATGCACATGTTTCTTTCTAGCTAGGGGTAGTGTCAGTGCTTAAACTGGCCGACATTTTACTTATGTGGATGATGGATTGAGGTACCTCGGGTTTTATAGGTTGTTAATGGCCATATCGAGGTCCAAAGGGACTGGGAAATGTGTGTTCAGGCATAATTAATCCACTACCGTTAGGTGGGGACCGGCCCTACCGCATCCAAGGGTTGCCCATAGGTGTGATCCTGAGGCATTTTCTAGAGTGTCTCGAATCGGAGAGGACGATCCCTAGCCTCAATTTCATGAAAGAAAACCAATTTCCAATACGACATTACGGTGTTGATTGTAAACTTATATACGGCGACATAGTAGGATGGGTTACTATGCTGTCTAGGATTGATACATTTATATTGAAGTATTTTAATACTGCTTAGACACTAATAATAATATAAAAATATTATTTTACATGTATTAAGCATGTTTGATCAACATAAGGGAAAACTCTATCCTCCTGTTTGCGTTGCATTGTGTGATAGGACTTGAGTCTTATGATGGTTTCATTTTTCAAAAGTCATTTCGTTGTTTTTGTATAAACTTTATTCAATTATGCATTGACAATCCAATGGAGTAAACTCATTCCGCATTAGTGGTGTGGTCCTGTGATTCGCCATATTGATAGTTAGTATAGAAAGATTTCTCATACCAGTCCCACGACTGACTCGATGTTTGTTTCACTTTGCAAACTCGGGTGCCCTCTCTTTACGCGAGCAACCAAGTGACATGTTCTTAGGGAGACATTTTCTGGATTGAAGACTGCTTGGAAGGAGAAGATGAAGGCTCTCTTTTATCTTTATCTTTTGCTTTAGAGACTTTATTCTTTTCTGACGTTTGAAGTTGGAACTTATTTCCTTTGATTCAGACTTTTATTTTGCTAAGTCGTATCCTGTAAACTGCGTACTCTGTGGTTCTGTTGATGTGATGTTTATAACTTATATCTTTTCCGCTGCAATAATTATGTGTCATGATATTATCTGAGATCTGTTGTTGTTATAAATATGTTGTAATCCAAATGATCATCCTTACTTTCGGTCAACGGAAGTTTGGGGTTATCACAGTTGGTATCAGAGCATAAGGTTAACCTTAGCTTCGGAATATAACTTATTTAGAACAATTCGTCTAGATAGAATCCACATTATTCTAAGGCGAGTAGCTCATTAGAGATAGGACTAGTAATGTCCTAGAATGAGCACAGCATAATAGCACATATTTATCAGTCATTACATCATTATCTTTTCATCTTGTCCTTACCTTATCTTTTCTTGAAAATTTTCATTTCTATTGGTCTGACTCTTTCCTTGATGGTACAGACTGATTTAAATGGATACCAGAGCAAGAACAGCCCGGGGTGGAGCCCGAGGTGGAGCTCGAGGCGGGGCCAGAGGAGGAGCCCGAGGGGGAGCTAGAGGGAAAACTAGAGACGAGACCCCATTACGCAGGAACAACCTACTTCAGAGGTCGTAGCACAACTACCTCCACCTCCACAGCCCTTCGACTTGGAGAGAATGTCAAAGAAATTCAGAAACTAGGAGGTGTACCCTTCACGGGGCGAGAGTCTGCGATTCAGGTAGAGTCATGGCTTAAGGACTGTGAAAAGATCTTAGAGGGCTTAGAATTGGAGGATCAGCGAAAGCGTTTCCTGGCAGTATGGCAATTAAAGGATGAAGCTGGGCATTGGTGGGATACAGTCAAGATCTGCAATGATGTGGCCAATATGTCTTGGGCCAAATTTAAAGAACTTTTCAATGACAAGTATGTTCCCCCACAAGCAAGAGAGCGCCTTCGCGAGTAGTTCTCAACCTACAACAAGGGAGTATGTCTGTTTCTGAGTATGTGAGGAAGTTTGATGAGCTTTCGTGATATGCTCCTGGGTTGATTCAAGATCCAGTAGAGAAGAATAAAAAATTCATCAAGGGCCTTTAGAAGAAATATCTAAACAGAGTCATTGCTCATATCAAGCTCCCATTCAATGAAGTAGTAGAGATGGCTTGCCATTACGAGGAGAATGATGAGTCTGGACAGTAGGATAGAGTGAAAAATCAAAGTAGCAACTAGAAGGAATAGGCTAACAAGAAACCGGAGGCAGGCAATTCTTCTACTGCTAAGCCCCAAGGGAAGAAGAGGGACAAGAGCAAGGTGACATGCTATAACTGCGGCAAGACTGGGCATTTTGAGTCCGAGTGTAAAGCTCCTAAAAGAGTTAAGAGGAACGAATCAGGACCTAGCCAGAATCGTAACCAGAGTTCCCAGAATCGTGACCAGAACCCCCGGAACACTCAGGATTGCTATAACTGCCATAAGCCAGGGAACTTTGCCAGAAACTGTCCCCTATTGAAGAAAACTGAAGTGGAACATGTTTAAGAAGGAGCGGATGCACCAGCTTTTGCCGAAGGACCAGGTAAACCCGATGTCTTAGGAGGTACTCTTAATATTAAGAACATCCCTATTACTGTCTTGTTTGATACTGGTGCTGCACGAAGCTTTATTTCTAATGATGCAATTAAAAAGTTGAAACTGAAACCAAGAAAACTTAAAGAGTTGATTAGAGCTAATAGTACGATATGAGGTTCCCTTATCCTCGATTAATACTGTAGAGTGCCGATCTCCTACACTCGTTATCAATTTTCTATAAATTTGATTGTCATGGATTTCTTTGGGTATGATGTTATTCTTGGGATAGATTGGTTATCAAGGCATGAGGCCGAAGTTAAATGTTCCGAAAGAATTGTCAAAGTTAAAACTAAACTCAGTGGCGTATGTATCCCATGCAATGGCTCAGCCACCGACAGAAAAGCATTCTGGTCTTCTCTAGAAGTTACCCCTACTTCTATTGAGGATATCTTTGTCGTCAAAAATTACGCTGATGTATTCAAAGAAGTTGAGGGCTTACCTCCGCCTAGAGAAATCAGCTTCAGAACTGACTTAGCTCTGAATGCAAGGCCTGTTGTACATCCTATTTAGAGAATGTCGCCAAAAGAAAAAGAGGAGCTGAGAAATCAAACCAAGCAGCTTTTGTGGAAGGGTCTGATCAGGCCTATTTCTCAGAATGTGGTGCAGCAGTGGTGTTCGTCCCAAAATCAGACGGTACCCTCAGGCTATGTGTGGATTATCGCGATCTCAACAAACAAACACTGAAAAATAAATACCCACTGCTGCATATTGATGACTTACTTGACCGTTTGCATAGAGCGCGAGTATTTTCTAGGATGGACCTAGCTACAGGCTTCCATCAACTTCGCATTGCGGAAGAGTGTGTGCCTTTAACTGCTTTCAGAGGACCGGATATCTTTTATGAATGGCTAGTAATGCCCTTCGATCTATGTAATGCTCCATCATACTTTGTTGATTTGATGAATAGAGTTTTCCATGATGTTTTGAATAAATTTGTGCTCGTGTTCATCGATGACATCCTCATTTTTCTAAATCCACTACTGAGCACGAACAGCATCTGAGGGAAGTCTTGGAGATTTTGCGAAGAAATGTGCTGAAAGCCAAATTCTCCAAATGCATATTCTGGCAAGAAGAGGTGAAATTCCTCGGCCATGTTGTATCAAAAGAAGGCATCTCAGTAGATCCAGGAAAGATCTCAGCCATCCAAGAGTGGAAGCAGCCTAGAACTCCCACAGAGGTCAGAAGTTTCTTAGGACTAGCTGGCTATTATTGGAAATTTGTCAAAGATTTTTCAAAGGTAGCTTGTCCATTGACAAACCTGACAAAGAAGCATACGAAATTCAATTGGACACCCGAATGCGAGGCAGATTTCCAAGATCTAAAAAGGAGGTTGACAAATTCTCCTGTGTTGACCATCATAGATGGCAATCGGGATTTGAAAGTCTGGACCGACGCTTCTAAAAAAGGTTGTTTCTTTTATAAATCAACGTGTCAGAGATAACATTTTCTTGTAATGTCAAATCTCATTTTAACATGTTATCCCTTATTTATTTAAGGTATTGGTGCGGTGCTGATGCAAAGAGGCAAAGTAGTCGCATATGCTAGCCGCCAGCTGAAACCGCATGAGAAGAATTACGCCATGCATGATCTTGAGCTAATGATTATTGTGTCTGCTCTTAAAATATGGAGGCACTATCTCTTGGGTAAGAAGTTCGAAATATATACGGATCACAAATCCTTGACGCATCTATTTACCAAAGAGATTTGAATATGAGGCAGCAATGCTGGGTTGAATTTCTTGCAGCCTATGACCTGGATATCCTATATACTCCAGTGAAAGCCAACGTTGTAGCCGATGCGCTCAGTAGAAAGAACGCAGATAGCGACAATCTCATCCTCGCCAGTCTCATTATCACTCCTACTTTGATTGATAAAATTTCTGCTCTTCAGAAGAATGATAAATTTATCCAGAAGCTTTGCGAACGAGTTCGAAAGGGCGAAGCCTCAAGCTTCCAAATTGACAGTAATGGGACCCTTAGATTGCTAGGGCGAATTTGTGTGCCAGACATTGCTGAGCTAAAAAGAGAAGTTATGGATGAGTGCCACAAATCTAAAATCAGCGTCCATCCAGGTGTAAGCAAGATGTACCATGATCTTAAGCGCACCTTTGGTGGAAAGCGATGAAGAGAGATATTTCTATTTACGTTTCTAGATGTCCCACTTGTCAGCAAGTTAAAATTGATCAACAGAAGTTGGCCGGTTTGTTTCAACCGCTGGGAGTTCCAGGTTGGAAGTGGGAGGAAATTTCTATGGACTTTATAGATGGCTTGCCCCGAAGCAGAAAAGGGAATGATAGCATTCGGGTGATTGTGGATCGCTTAACAAAGTCTGCCCATTTCATCCCTGTCAGGTCCAACAGAACAGCTCAAAGTTTGGCATAGCTTTATTTTAAAGAGATATTCAGACTGCATGGGGTTCCCAAAAGCATTGTTAGTGATTGGAATCCTATATTTACTAGCAAATTCTGGGAAGCTTTCCAAGAAGAGCTCGGGACCAAGTTGAGCACTGCCTATCACCCTCAGACAGATGGCCAGACTGAGAGGGTGAATCGTATTTTAGAAGACCTGTTGCGAGCATGCATTCTTGATTATGGAGGTTCATGGGAGGATCACTTGCACTTGGTGGAATTCTCTTATAATAATAGCTACCAAGCAAGCTTGAAGATGTCACCATTTGAATTATTATATGGAAGACCATGCAGATCTCTGGCATGTTGGGTGGAGTTAGGCAATCGACTAGTCTTGGGCCCCGACATGGTTCGTGAAGCATCGGATATGGTTGACTTGATTAAGAAGCGCCTATTGGCTGTTCAGAGCCAACAGAAGAGCTATGCAGACTAGCGAAGAAGAAATTTAGAATTCTCTGTTGGTGATCGAGTATACTTGAAGGTTTCTTCATTGAGAGGCGTAATTCGTTTTGGGAAGACTAGAAAGTTGGCACCGAGATTCATTGGTCCATTTCCTATTCTCGAAAGGATTGGTACTCTCGCTTATAGAGTGCATGTAATACCCCCACCTCCGCCAGGGTCACTCACAAGAGAATGCACTAGCTTTGGAGGGGCGTTGTCTAGGTAAGCATGCAAAGAAATATTACAAGACAGAACATATAAAACAGCAGAAGAAAAACCAAATTTCATTACCTCATAAAATTATAAGGTCTAAAGCCTTTTACATCAAAATGCCTTTAAAAGCCATTACATTGGAAACCTGTCTTGCAATAGTTAAAGAAGCATAAAACCACAGTCATAAAATATTCCCCAAGTAAAACGGTAAAGCAGCCATAGCCAAGAAAAATCCAAGCCATACATGATGACCTTGAAGCAGAGGAAGTCCGAGTTAAATAACAACATTTCCTCCCTGAAAACCTGGGGGGAGGGGGGAACGGAAGACAAAGAGGAGAAAGAAAATGGGTCAGTCATAAAGACTGGTAAGTCCTATCTACTTCCAGCATAAAAACAGGTAAAGGTAACATGGCATGCATAAACTGAAAGTATACATAGGGATGATGACAAGATAGACAAGCTAAACCAAGGTAACAGGATGAACTACGGTATCAAGATAAACTACGGTCACTATGAATCAAGTATAAGATCCCAAGGTTCTATCGAGTATAACATCCCAAGGTTCTATCGAGTATAACACCCCAAGGTTCTATCCAGTATAACACCCCAAGGTTCTATCAAGTATAACACCCCAAGGTTCTATCAATTATATTTGCCCTGCATCTACCGTACTAGTATCCCAACCCGTGTCATGTGTTAGCTACAAAATGTCCCTTGCCCATTGTCATGAAATGGTCCATGTCAACCTAATGTAGGTTTACCCAACTCGTATGTTTCTTTCCATGTATATGTTTAGTCCTTTGCCGTAAATCTTACGGGCTTCCTCACGTAGTTCTATACTACTTCAACGTAGTTCCATTATCCTTGAAATCGTTTGGACTGTCACCCTTGATCTAGCTATATTTTCTTACCATGAATTCTCGAATGTTCGGCTAGGATTTATGCCACCTAGGACTACTAGGGATTATGCTACCTACTAAACGTTTTCGTAACTCGGTTTGGGTTTAAGCCACCTAGGACCGCTAGGGATTACGCTACCCGTCAACCACGCCCTTTTTCCCCCGTATGTATCGTGAATCGTTTTTCCATGTCTAGACGCACATGTATCTCAATGTGCCATCCGAGTCCCGTGACAGGGCTAATCAAGAAATACAGGACTCGGTCGGGAGCTTTAGGTTATTTGTCGATGCAGATATCAAGGTCTGTTTTTCTACCGGTGGTTATGGTCCCACGTGACCCCTCCCTCAACTACTGAAAGGAAATCCAAGAAAATCATGCACGAGAACTATACTCCGGTCATCCATGCCCCACTTTCCTATTGGCCAACCTCACCCATAACTAGATAGCAAGTATATGGTCTGTTGGGAGTTCTCTTCCTTTCCGCATACGTACACGATTGAATAAAGATGGTAGGCAGTCGACGACGTGCTATCACAGGGCTAAACTAAGTATCGTCGACTCCACGCTAATCCATCCCAGTCTTTAGGTTGCTCGCACAACAACCAAGGCATACCCTTGGTTCTTCCACCACAGACCTTAACCTCTGTGAGCCCAGGCGGATCATCTGCAACCTCGCAGAGGGATAACAAGAGTACCCTGACGTCCCCCGAAGCTACCGCTTCGTCACCCAGTTCGCTGGAACCTTTATCTAAGTCAGATAAACATTCGCTCCTCCTCGTGTGTTTGTTTAAATGATGACCTACCGTATCAGGTTACACATCTATTTGTGAACTGGTCCAATTCTCTTGACTAAGAATTATTACTTAGTTATCCTTAACTAAGGCTTATCACTTAGTTTCCCTTCCTGTTATCCTTATTAACTACGATTTTCCACTTAGTCCCCTGAACTAGGGTTTTGTCTAATGGGTTAAGTGTTGTCATTCGAGTTCATGACTTACCCCGCCTACGAATCATGTCAAAATTGGCTAAGTATTCAAGTTCAAGACTTATCCCTACAAACCATGTATCAAATTGATTAAGTATATCAAGAAGTTCATGACTTAACCCTAGATTATCGTGTCAGATTGGTTAAGTATAGGTTAACTTAACCCTATCAAATTACCGTGTCAGATTGGTTAAGTATAGGTTATCTTAACCTCATCAAGCTACCGCGTCAGATTGGTTAAGTATAGGTTGTCTTAACCTCATCAAATCATCGAGTAAAATTGGTTAAGTGTAGGTTAACTTAACCCCATTAAATTATCGAGTCGGATTGGTTAAGCGTATTTAAGAGGTTCGTGACTTAACTCTATCAAATCATCAAGTCAGATTGGTTAAGTGTAAGTTAATCTTAACCCCGTCAAATTACCGAGTCGGATTGGTTAAGTGTAGGTTAACTTAACTCCATCCACTAGTCGTATTTATAATGGTTAAGTATCATTCTTGTGGGTTTACTTAACCCTACCACGCATCGCGTTATCCCAGTCGGGCGTTATCAACCCATTTAGGTTAAACTAACCCACCCGCTAATCGTGTTATATGGTTAAGTGTCTTTAAGTAATCAAGTCCGGTCTTACTTAACCTACCCATTCATGTCATATCGGTTAAGTGCCATTAGTCAAACAAACTTAACCTTATCATGTGGCATTAAGTAAATTAATGCACCCCAACCTCTCACATTAGACTTTGTTGTGGTTACTGGTTACGCCGGGCGGGTCCGGGCAGCTTTACACCACAACCTAGTCTAACCTCGGGTTTTAAGCGCGATATGACCAACTACTCACATTGGGTCTTATTGTTTGTATCTACTGGATTTGCCGGGCGGTTCCGGGTAGATTTATGCTACAAACTCAACCCAACCTCGAGTTGGCCACTTTCATGTTTTCCTACTTGTCATGTTCATGTCAAATTTAGGTCACGACAAAGTCCACGTTTTCCACTTATGCCCATTGTCCCATTACTTAATTCATGTTAAGTTTCATAGCCCATCTCAAGTTTGCCTAAACTACCCAAGGTGTATTCCCAACGCAAGTGAAAGCGAGTCAACATAGTAGGAATAATATGACAACATATTGGCCTCAAACATGTATGATAGCATAAAGGGATTGGCCTCAAACATGTATGATAGCATAAAGGGATTGGCCTTAAACATGTATGATAGCATAACACTAGGTTCATCATCATAGGCATGTAAATGGTCATGAGGGGTTTAGGTTCTTTTACATGCATAAGCCCCATGTCAAGTTCATATGAATGTTCCACAAGTCAAATTGTTCTAAGGGTTCATGCCAACATTCCACAAGTCAAGATTCAATCTTGCATGATAAACTAGGTAAAACACAACATGAGTGACATGATTTAATCTCTAAGAAATAGCCCAAAGTCATAGGTTCAAGAGAGGGGCAAGACTAGATTCACACAGACTAACATACTTAGGTTTATGAGAAAGCATGGCTAGAGATTTATGAGAAAGCATTTGTCGTAGAACGGTGTTGAGATGATGCTCTACTTCCTTGATTTGATGTAGAAAGCTTGCTCCTTTGACCTGAATCAAGTTTGCATGCTTAAGCCTTTGAAGTTGAAGGTGGAGGCCATGATTAAGAGACATTTGGGCAGCACTTTGTTGTTAGGAGGGTTTGTAGTGAATTAGGCTAGGTCTTAGGGTGTTTTTATAGAAGTTAGACTAGTTTAGGCCCTTAGATTAACCCTAGTTTAGATCTGAACCATCCAATCTCGTCACAGGCCAACAGAACAGACCCAAAGGAGCAAGTAGGTGCACCAGGCCAACCTGGCTCGACCAGGGAGGTCGACCCCCAGGTCGACACCCAGGTCGACTGCCCAGTCGACCTGGTCCCTGGGGGGTCGACTCCCCAGTCGACCTGGGGCTGGGCGGGAAATTTCCCCGCCCAGTCTGTTTAGGGATAAATTCGAAATTTGAAAATCTGTTTTCGTTTTCTGATTTTTTGTGAAACTTCTAGAGGCCATATCTCGGTCATACGGACTCCGATTTACGAAATTTCGGACTCGTTTCCAACCAGAATTCCGAGACGAACGCAATGGCGCAACCCATTTCTCTTGATTCTTATTTTATAATTTAATTCTGCCTCGATTCTTGTCTTAACACGTTATTAAAATTCGGGTTGTAACATTCTCCCCTCCTTTAAGGATTTCGTCCCCGAAATCTCTAAGTTAGGAAGAACGTATCCTACCATCCATCATCCATCTACTCAAAACATCATCCACAAGAAAACATTGTCCTTAAGAGATTTCTAATGCTGTATGAACATATGCAGAAAGTGTGTGTATATGTTCCTTATCTAATGCAAATGATCGGGCCTGATTGATCTTCTAAATGCAAAATATGTTTAGTGCCATGAATCCACATGTATGCAAATAGTCCTAGTCACATAAACACTATGTGTGCACAACCATTCATCCATATGCAATATTCACATGATAACGCATTCAAATTCATCCATAAACAAGTATAAACACGTATACATATGAAATATGAAATGTGACTGAGCCGATCTAGTGCCTAGTGTGTATTCGCGCATCCACGAGCAACCACTTGCAACCACTTGCAACCATATCAATCATAACATGTTTTCAAATACATGTTTACATCCACAGGGTTCTACCTAAGGTCCTCAAGATAGGACTGAGAAGATAAGCAAGATAAACTCCTTTTGGATTACAAGAAATCCCTTTCTAAACCCAACCCATATCCTATAGAGCCCAAAAGGTTTAGTCAACCTAACAAACACCTTCAAACCCTAACATGTATTATTAACTGATGAGTCATACCCCCTATGGAGTTTGCAACAGAAATAAGATCGAGAATAGGACCGAGAGGATATGCATAAAAGATAGCATGCGGGTAAGCTCTACAGGAAAACAGGGATCAAGAATATACTCTTAAAAAGAGATATGATGCGCGTATCTTGTCTTCAATCTTCTAAGTCGCATTTCCTTGAGCTTAATTCCATTGTGCTTTGACCATCTTTAACTTCATGATTTCGTGGCATCTTAACTCCTATTTCCAAATATGAGCTAGAACTCACTTCATTGTCGCCTCTCGTTCCACTTTTACTTATTCTCCCTCTAGTATACTTGGCTCAACCATATCCGTACGCTCATGGTTTCATGTAAGCTCTCCAAAATTCACTAGTGAATCATGGATCTCGTTTACTCGCTCTACGACATTCCACGCAGAAGAACTTGTCTCTTGAAAACAAACAGATGCCAACCATGTTACCAAGTGTACTTACTAGAGTGATTTCCATAACTCATGCACAAGCGAAATGAACCATCCGCCTTAGTGGCGAACTCTACTCGAACAGATTACCAACAAATGCATCAAGAGGTTCTAGGTAACCAATCATGACAGAACCCTAAAGGTTACACGAGACTTCGAGGGTATTACCGAGGCAAGTCAAGAGCCTAACTACCCTCCTTTTAGAACCGAGAATGGCACCCTTACTGGATAACCACTCCATTCCTAGAATTCAACCCATATCTTAAAAGCATAAGTTTTATCCCCAAAATTCATAGGCGTCCTCAAATCCAAACAAGTCATGAATAAATGGACCGATTCCTCAATAAGATTTGAGACAAAAATGGGATCCTCTACTATGCTAGTACGAAGGTGCAGAGACTCAACTATCGAAGCAGACTTAAATGATGCGGTGATCAAAGCGAAGTCCTAACGGGATGATAGAGAAGAGAAGCTAAACCTTTCACAGAAACGTTACCATCCTTCTTAGGTACGCTAACAGTGAGAGCATACAATTGCCCTCTCGATGATCTTGTCCTCGTCTCATAATACTTGGCTATCTTTCCCTTTTTGCCTTACTAGAGATACTCTCTCTTGTCATGGGTTTTATCATTCACCCTTTTCCTCCTTTGTGGATTAAGCTATACCAACAAGTTACTTGTCCTTAAGCTTGTATCCTTTATCCTTGTTCTTACTATCCTTTCTTATAACGCGGTAACAGGTCTCTCGAGAACTACCTCCATCGTACCGAAAACACTGACGTAGTTAGAAAAGGATTAGTAGCAGTTCAAACCACTGTGACTACAGGTGGAGGAAAGAAAGGAAAAGAGATTCAATCAAGGAAACAAAGGATAATGCTAATGGGCTTTGGGGAATAGCCTTTAAAAATAAAACTTTCCTTGGAAAATGCTTCTTTGTAAACGATTTTCAAATAGTTTTCAGAAGGTTTTAAAACTTTTGCCCAGTCTGGTAACCTTCTGCTCTGATACCAAATGTAACACCCCACCTCCGCCAGGGTCACTCACAAGAGAATGCACTAGCTTTGGAGGGGCGTTGTCTAGGTAAACATGCACAGAAATATTACAAGATAGAACATATAAAACAGCGGAAGAAAAACCAAATTTCATTACCTCATAAAATTATAAGGTCTAAAGCCTTTTACATCAAAATGCCTTTAAAAGCCATTACATTGGAAACCTGTCTTGCAATAGTTAAAGAAGCATAAAACCACAGTCCTAAAATATTCCCCAAGTAAAATGGTAAAGCAGCCATAGCCAAGAAAAATCCAAGCCATACATGATGATCTTGAAGCAAAGGAAGTCCAAGGTAAATAACAGCATTTCCTCCCTGAAAACCTGGGGGGGGGGGGAAACAGAAGACAAAGAGGCGAAAGAAACGGGGTCAGTCATAAAGACTGGTAAGTCCTATCTACTTCCAGCATAAAAACAGGTAAAGGTAACATGACATGCATAAACTGAAAGTAAACATAAGGATGATGACAAGATAGACATGCATAAACTGAAAGTAAACATAAGGATGATGACAAGATAGACAAGCTAAACCAAGGTAACATGATGAACTACTGTTTCAAGATAAACTACCGTCACTATGAATCAAGTAAAAGATCCCAAGGTTCTATTGAGTATAACATCCCAAGGTTCTATCGAGTATAACACCCCAAGGTTCTATCAAGTATAACACCCCAAGGTTCTATCAAGTATATTTGCCCTGCACCTTCCGTACTAGTATCCCAACCCGTGTCATGTGTTAGCTACAAAATGTCCTTTGCCCATTGTCATGAAATGGTCCATGTCAACCTAATGTAGGTTTTCCCAACTCATATGTTTCTTTCCATGTATATGTTTAGTCCTTTGCTGTAAATCCTACGGGCTTCCTCACGTAGTTCTATACTACTTCAACGTAGTTCCATTATCCTTGAAATCGTTTGGACTGTCACCCTTGATCTAGCTATATTTTCTTACCATGAATTCTCGAATGTTCGGCTAGGATTTATGCCACCTAGGACTACTAGGGATTACGCTACCTACTAAACGTTTTCGTAACTCGGTTTGGGTTTAAGCCACCTAGGACCGCTAGGGATTACGCTACCCGTCAACCACGCCCTTTTTCCCCCGTATGTATCGTGAATCGTTTTTCCATGTCTAGATGCACATGTATCTCAATGTGCCATCCGAGTCCCGTGACAGGGCTAATCAAGAAATACAGGACTCGGTCGAGAGCTTTAGGTTATCTGTCGATGCAGATATCAAGGTCTGTTTTTCTACCGGTGGTTATGGTCCCACGTGACCCCTCCCTCAACTACTGAAAGGCAATCCAAGAAAATCATGCACGAGAACTATACTCCGGCCATCCATGCCCCCACTTTCCTATTGGCCAACCTCACCCATAACTAGATAGCAAGTATATGGTCTGTTGGGGGTTCTCTGCCTTTCCGCATACGTACACGATTGACCAAAGATGGTAGGTAGTCGACGATGTGCTATCACAGGGCTAAACTAAGTATTGCCGACTCCACGCTAATCCACCCCAGTCTTTAGGTTGCTCGCACAGCAATCAAGGTATACCCTTGGTTCTTCTACCGCAGACCTTAACCTCTGTGAGCCCAGGCGGATCATCTGCAACCTCACAGAGGGATACCAAGAGTACCCTCACGTCCCCCAGAGCTACCGCTTCGTCACCCAGTTCGCTGGAACCTTTATCTAAGTCAGATAAACATTCGCTCCTCCTCGTGTGTTTGTTTAAACGATGACCTACCGTATCAGGTTACGCATCTATTTGTGAACTGGTCCAATTCTCTTGACTAAGAATTATTACTTAATTATCCTTAACTAAGGCTTATCACTTAGTTTCCCTTCCTGTTATCCTTATTAACTACGATTTTCCACTTAGTCCCCTGAACTAGGGTTTTGTCTAATGGGTTAAGTGTTGTCATTCGAGTTCATGACTTACCCCGCCTGCGAATCATGTCAAAATTGGCTAAGTATTCAAGTTCAAGACTTAGCCCTACAAACCATGTATCAAGTTGGTTAAGTATATCAAGAAGTTCATGACTTAACCCCAGATTATCGTGTCAGGTTGGTTAAGTATAGGTTAACTTAACCCTATCAAATTACCGTGTCAGATTGGTTAAGTATAGGTTATCTTAACCTCATCAAGCTACCGCGTCAGATTGGTTAAGTATAGGTTGTCTTAACCTCATCAAATCATCGAGTAAAATTGGTTAAGTGTAGGTTAACTTAACCCCATTAAATTATCGAGTTGGATTGGTTAAGCATATTTAAGAGGTTCGTGACTTAACCCTATCAAATCATCAAGTCAGATTGGTTAAGTGTAAGTTAATCTTAACCCCATCAAATTACCGAGTCGGATTGGTTAAGTGTAGGTTAACTTAACCCCATCCACTAGTCGTATTTATAATGGTTAAGTATCATTCTTGTGGGTTTACTTAACCCTACCACGCATCGCGTTATCCCAGTCGGGTGTTATCAACCCATTTAGGTTAAACTAACCCACCCGCTAATCGTGTTATATGGTTAAGTGTCTTTAAGTAATCAAGTCCGGTCTTACTTAACCTACCCATTCATGTCATATCGGTTAAGTGCCATTAGTCAAACAAACTTAACCTTATTATGTGGCATTAAGTAAATTAATGCACCCCAACCTCTCACATTAGACTTTGTTGTGGTTACTGGTTACGCCGGGTGGGTCCGGGCAGCTTTACACCACAACCTAGTCTAACCTCGGGTTTTAAGCGCGATATGACCAACTACTCACATTGGGTCTTATTGTCTGTAGCTACTGGATTTGCCGGGCGGTTCCGGGCAGATTTATGCTACAAACTCAACCCAACCTCGAACTTTCATGTTTTCCTACTTGTCATGTTCATGTCAAATTTAGGTCACGACAAAGTCCACGTTTTCCACTTATGCCCATTGTCCCATTACTTAATTCATGTTAAGTTTCATAGCTCATATCAAGTTTGCCTAAACTACCCAAGGCGTATTCCTAACGCAAGTGAAAGCGAGTCAACATAGTAGGAATAATATGACAACATATTGGCCTCAAACATGTATGATAGCATAAAGGGATTGGCCTCAAACATGTATGATAACATAAAGGGATTGGCCTCAAACATGTATGATATCATAACGCTAGGTTCATCATTATAGGCATGTAAATGGTCATGAGGGGTTTTGAAACACCCCACCTCCGTTAGGGTCACTCTCAAAAGGGAATGCCCTAATTTTGGTGGAGGTTTATAAGTATAAGTCACAGATATACAAGACATATATAAGAACACATATTTTTGAACAGCGGAAAAACAACAACTTTTATTTCATTAAAAATACGTGTTACAACAACCATACCATAATTGTCTTACAATACTTCCAAAAACATAACACCTTCATAACTGTCTTGATTACATTATTTAAAGAAGCATAAAGAAAACATAAATAAACTGCAAAAGTCCCATAGTTGCTGTCCAAAGCCATAGTCCAAAACGAAAAGATCCAAGCAATACATTCTTTCTCTTCAAGCTGGATATGAAGGCTGGTCAAGCTGCGGTATTCCCTCCCTGTGGACCTGGGGGGGGGGACGGAAGAAAAGAAGGCGAAAGAAAAGTAGAGTCAGACATAAAGCCTGAGTAAGTCTAGGACTATTCAGTCTATGAATAAAGAACTGGGTATGATAAGTATAAACTAGAAATGGGAAAGCATCATAAACTTAGTTAAGTTGTCTAGGGTCAAATATACTATCGTACCCCACATTAATCTCTGTGCCCATATAAACTAGTTCCCAACGGCACCCCATAATCAGGGTGAAGTGATCCATTTTATGATGATCGGCTCCTACTCGCATAGTTACATGTGTCTTACGGCCCCCGATGTTGTAGTTACCTATGCTGGTCCCACCATGGGGTGTATCAAGTCCCATGGTGGCGGCCCGACACAATCCTAGAATGCACAGGTATGCTACTGGTGCCCAGTGCCTTATTTTTCTGCGTCGGAGTGTGTGCACGCCCGCACCCCGTTAGAACCTACACTGCTGCACCACCGCCGTCGATTTGACCTCTTACAGTTAGCCCAGTAATCGTGCCCCACCCTGCCTAGTTTCAGGGTATCATGATACACCTTATAGGGTTACTGCTGAAAAGGGTCCCCCGCTACTAGGTTTTCTATTTCTAGCCAACATGCTAAGTTGGTTAAGTGTTTTATAAACCTAACCCCCAATCAGTCTGTTTAGTTTAGCATGTTCCATTTTGATTAAGTATTAATATAATTTACTTAATCCTATCAATCCTGACTCAGCCTTAATTGTCTTATTAAAGCCTTGACCTCTCACATTAGACAGGTATTGTTCTGGCTGCCTGTTGCCGGTTGGGTCCGGGCAGTCTTACGCCACAACTCAGTCTAACCTCGGGTCCTTATTGGGCTCCATTTTTAACCACCCACATTGGATAGGTATTGTTGTGACTACTGGACAGCCGGGCGGTTCCGGGCAGGTTTACATCACAACTCAATCCAACCTCGGGTTAAACACATCGTATTTTCTACATTTACATATTTTGTCTTTCTTCTTTATTTTCTTATATGTAAATATTTGCGGCCCATTATTCAAAATCAATTTAAGCTAATGGTGTAAAGGTTTACACCAATCATGGGCCCCACCCATTCTTGAATTTGGGCCCATCTACTTTTATATTTTCATTTATTAATTAATTTGGCCCAACGCTATTTCCCCCGTTTAATACGTTCGTTTATTATAATACATGTTGGGCTTAGCCTTTTAAGCCCAACTTAGCCACGTGAAAAAGGGGAGGCTTAAAACGTGATTATATACACAAAAAGGGGAATGCGAACGCATGAACTTGCAACATAACGTTGGAACTACAAAATAGAAACTGGTGTACTTGCATTATAGAAACATATACTTTGGTCATAAAGCATAAGTGACATGAATCAAACCATGTAAACTTGTAGTTAAGTTAAGAATCTAACTAAATTAGATATCATTATTGACACATAGTCCTAACTACAACATAAACCTATATTTTTACTTAGGCATAATGTCAAACATAAGCAAATCATGTTTATAAAATTACTATATGTTTACAAAGGTGCTTACTTTTGTTACTAATACAAAAGTATAGTTCAACTAGAATTATTCCAACTTAATCATGATTTTTAATCTATTCACATAATCATGGCACAAATATACCCAAACATGAAATCATAGTTTTTGATCTATTCATGTAATCATGGCATAAATATTCCTAAACATGAAATCATGGTTTTTACTTTATTCATGCAAACTTGCAATTGGAATGTAAATCTAACTTAGCTATGTGTCACATATATTATCATATAATTCTTGTTAACAATATAGGCCTAACATGTTTTTCAATTAGGCATAATACCAAACATAGCCTAGTCATATTCATAAAATCAACATAAGTTCACAAAGAGGCTTACTTTTGTTTCTAATACAAAAGTATGGTTTTATACATAGATCATGATGCCAATTCCAACATAATTTCATATGAATCATAATACCCCAAATTTGATCCAATTACACAAAAAGTTATTTTGTACAAAAATATACATTATGTTGGCATAGTAGCAAAACCACATACTTGCATGAATCTCAATTAAACAATCCACAAACATGTAGCTTCAACATGAATTACATACTTGCGAATATCCAATCGTATACTTGCATGAATCTCAAGTAAACTACCGCAAACATGTAGTTTTTATCATGAATTACATACTTGCGAATATCCAATCGTTATATCACAACATTCCAAATCGATTAGAATCATAGCAACGCACAAATATGAATTACTATCACCACAAATCAAGTGTAATTCTCATTTTACACAAATCAAACACAGTTATTTATTCACATCGGAATAGTACTCTACTTACAATCGTGTGACGAATTCTTCAATTCAGGAATCTGAATTCTGGATTTGGAGATGCTATTCCTTTGATGTAGGCGTTGATTTGATTTGTTTAAGTTTAACTTGTAGTTGCTTTATGCTTTAGAGTTTGTCTCCTAATTGTCTCTCAAATTGGTGGCTACTCCCAGTCGTTCCTCAGCAGCATGATGGCCTCATTCTTATTTTTGAGTGAATAGATTAGGTAGAGTCTAGGGTCATTTTTATAGAGTTTATGAACTGATTAGGACCGTCGATGTAGCTTGGGTTAATCGTAGCCATTCATTCGAAAGAGAGACCAATCATGAGCTGACACCTAGCCCTCGTGACAAAGCAAGCCTCAGAAATTCGGACCCAGCACAGACCAGGCCAGCCAGGCCGACCAAGCAGGTCGACCTGCAAGTCGACACCCGTGTCGACTGGGCAGTCGACACGGGGGGGGGGGGGGGGGGGGGGTGGTGTCGACTGGCAAGTCGACACCCCTATCGACTTGTCCTGGGCGGGAACTTTCCCGCCCTGCCTCCCTACGTGTTTGAAATTTGAATCTTCGAGCTATTTTCGGAATTTGAAATTTTCTGAAAACTTTGACGGGCCATAACTTGGTCATACGGACTCCGATTTTGGAAAACTCGGACTCTATTTCACGTATTTTTCCGATACGAACACAATGGCACAGCCCGTTTCCCTTAATTCTTTGATTTGTAATTAATTATACTTTAATTTGTGAATTTCACTGTTATAGAATACACGGGGTGTTACATTCTCCCCCACTTAAAAGGATTTCGTCCCCGAAATCCTCAAGTTTAGGAAAAATATATATCCTAACATCCAAACATCCATCTACTCATCCATCAAACACGAGTATCCATTGTCCTTAAAAGACTTCTAATGCTTCATGATCATATGCGAAGTGTGTGTGTACATGTACTTATCTAATGCAAAATCAGGCGGTCTACTGATTCAGTTGACCTCCTTAATGCGAATTATGTAGGTGCCATGAATCCATTATGTATGCAAATTTTCCTATTCATGATTCTACATGAGTGCACAATCATTCATACAAATGCAACATCCATATGACAACACATTAAAGTTCAACCATATACGAATGCAAACATATATGCATATGCAATATGAAGTGACTGAGCCGATCTAAAACCTAGATTGTGTGTGTATATGCAACCACGAGCAACCACTAGCAATCACTTGCAACCACTTGCAACCATCATCCATAACATGTTTCAATTACATGTTTTCATCCAAAGGGCTTCTACCTAAAAGATAAGGTCGAGGAAATATACCTAAAAAGATAGATAAAAGCGCAACTTAAGGAAAAAGAAAGATCAAGGATGTACCCTCGAAAAGAAAAGGGTAGGCAGTGCGTATTCTAGCTTCAGTTTCCCAAGTCGCGTCTCCCTCGGCGTCGCTCCACTGAACTTTGACGAGCTTGACTTCGCGGTTGCGTAGCTTCTTCACTTCCGTTCCTAATATGCGGGTTGGAACTTTCCTCACGGTTGCTTCGCGCTCCACTTCAGCTTCTTCTAGGATATTTGGCTCTACCACTTCAGCAGACTCATGTAGACATTTTCGGAGATGTGAAACATGAAAAACGTTGTGAACTCCGGCCAGCTTTTCAGGTAGCTCTAATCTATAGGCCATTTTCCCAATTTTCTCGATGATAGGGAATGGCCCTACGAACCTTGGTGCTAGCTTTCCTGTGGTTCCAGAACGAACAACGTTCCTTAGCGGAGATACCTTAAGAAAAACTCTGTCCCCAACCTCAAATTCAAGGTCGGTCCTCCTCTTGTCGGCGTAGGACTTTTGTCTGTCTTGGGCCGTCTTCATCCTTCTTCGTATTAAGTCTACTTTCTCTGAAGTCTCTCGGATCATATCTGGTCCAAGTATGAGCTTATCAGTAGACTCCCACCAACAAGTGGGCGATCGGCACGGTCTTCCATATAAAGCTTCGAAGGGCGCCATTCCGATGGTTGCTTGATAGCTGTTGTTGTAGGCAAATTCCACCAAAGGAAGATGGTCTTCCCATGTCCCTCCGAAGTCAAGGACGCACAGTCTTAGAAGGTCCTCCAAAACTCTGTTCACTCTTTCTGTTTGGCCGTCAGTTTGGGGATGATAGGCTGTGCTCAAGCATAACTGTGTTCCTACTGCTTCTTGCAGACTCCTCCAAAACTCACTTGTGAAGATAGGGTCTCAGTCACTAACAATGCTGGATGGTATTCCGTGGAGTCGGTCAATTTCCTTGAGGTAAAGAGACGCTAGAGATGAGGCAGTTCTCGTACTTTTGACAGGTAAGAAGTGGGCGCTTTTAGTAAGCCTATCCACTATTACCCAAATGCTAGTGTTGCCTCTCCTAAACCTAGGCAGCCCATCGATGAAGTCCATTGAGATGCTATCCCATTTCCACTGCGGGACCTCTAGAGGATGTAGCAGTCCGCCAGGCTTTTTCTGTTCCGCCTTAACCTGTTGGCACACCATACACTTAGAAACGAATTCTGCCACGTCCTTTTTCATGCCGTTCCAGAAGAAAGTTCTTTTTATGTCCTTGTACATTTTGTCTCCGCCTGGGTGTATCGTCATCTTGGAGTGATGTGCTTCCTCGAGAACCCTCTTTACTAAATCCCTTGTCTATGGGATGCATAGTCTTCCGTCTCGCCTTAGCCAACCCTTATCGTCGATGGAGTATCTGTTGAGGTGACTCGAAGTCTCACCCCTAATTAGCTTATCAATCGTTTCCATGAGCTGGGGGTCTTCGCGTTGTGCTGTCCCTATTGAGTCCACTAAAGTCGAGCGCACTTCGAGAGATGCTAGCAAGCCTGGTACAAAATCGGAGGAAGGCCTAAAGTCGAAGCTGGCTATAAACTCTAGGCTTTGTCTTTCAACAAACAGCGGGCTTAAGGTCAGTTTCTTTCGGCTTAACGCGTCTGCCACTACGTTGCCTTTGCCCGGAGTGTAGGAGATCTCGAAATCGTACGAGGCAAGAAACTCCATCCATCTTTGTTGCCTCAAGTTAAGATCTTTCTGCGAGAAAAGATATTTCAATGATTTATGGTCAGTGTAAAGTTCGAACTTCTCACCTAGGAGATAGTGTCGCCAAGACTTGAGTGCAAAGACGATGGCAGCTAACTCAAGATCGTGGGTCGGGTAGTTCCTTTCGTGCACTTTCAACTGCCTCCCGCCATAAGCTACTACCCTTCCTTCTTGCATTAAGACGGCGCCTAGCCCTGTCCCACATGCATCTGTATAAACGGTGAACATCTTGCTTCCATCTGGCAACGTCAAAACTGGGGCTGTTGTAAGAGCCCTTTTCAGTCGCTGGAAAGCAAACTCGCAATCCAAGTCCCAATTGAACACTAGATTCTTCTTGGTTAATTTCGTGAGCGGAGCTAAGATTTTCGCAAAATCCCTTATGAACTTTCGATAGAAACCTGCTAGTCCTAGAAAACTTCGGACCTCAGTTGCATTCCTTGGTGTCTTCCAATCCTGTACCGCCACTACCTTAGCAGGGTCCACTGCTAACCCTTGTTTGGATACTATGTGCCCAAGGAACCTCACTTCTTCTCTCCAAAAGTGGCATTTGGAGAATTTGGCTTTTAGTTGATGGACTCGCAGAGTTTCCATGATTGCCCTTAAGTGCTGAGCATGTTCCTCTTCACTCTTTGAGAAGATAAGGATATCGTCTACGAAGACCACTACGAACTTATTGAGGAAATCTCTGAATACCCTACTCATCAGGTCCACGAAGTAAGCAGGTGCATTTGTCAAGCCGAAAGGCATGACAAGCCATTCAAAGAAGCCGTCTGGGGTTCTGAATGCCGTTTTATCGATACTATCTTCAGCCACCCTTAGCTGATGAAAACCGGTCGCTAAATGGAGTTAGGAGAAAACAGACGCTCCTACTAGCTGATCAAACAAATCGTCAATTCTGGGGAGAGGGTGCCTATTCTTTTTCGCTAGCTTGTTGAGCTCCCTATAGTCAACACATAGACGGAGTGAACCATCCGCCTTTGTAGCGAACACCACTGGAGCGCCCCATTCTGAAATGCTCCTCCTAATGAACCCCTTTTCTGGAAGCTCTTTAATCTGTTTACTGAGCTCTTTCCTTTCTCGCGGAGCCATGTGTCTAACGGGCAACGCATCGGGCTTTGCATTATCTACAAGGTATATGCGGAAGTCTATCTCCCGCTTCGGAGGCAAGCCCTTCACCTCTTCGAAGACATCCGGATATTCCCGGACTACTCTAACTGATTGCAAATTTTCAACAGAGGCATCTAGCAATTCAAGGTAACTAAGCATAACCGCATACGAGGGATTACAAGAAATTTCCAAAGTATTACCGAGCTGGGTTAGGAGCCTAACAACCCTTTTCTCATAATCAAGGATGGCCCCATTACTGGATAGCCAATCCATGCCCAAAATCAAACCATATCCCGAAAAGCCCAAAACAAAGGCACTACATTGAAATTCTACGCTTAGAATAGAAATTTTCAATCCCAAACAGATCATAGACAAATGAGCTGGGCCCCCAATTGGGTTTGAAACAATTAAGGGGTCCTCTACCATACTAGTTTTTAGGTGCAGAGATTCTACTAAAGCAGACGAGATAAAGGAGTGTGATGCGCCAGAATCAAATAAAGTGCGAACGGGGTGATCATAAAGATAAACTACACTTTCTACAGAAGTATTTATACCTCGCTGTTGCAGAGGTGGCGCTTCTAGCACATGAACCTGCGCCCCCGAGGTGGATCCAGCCCTCTGCCCCTGTCCTCGTTTCTTTGGGCAGTCCTTAGCCCTGTGGCCTGTCTCACCGCAAGAAAAGCACCCACCATTCTCCTTGGCCTTCTTTTTCCGGCAATCTTTCACTAAGTGCCCCACTTTGCCACAGAAATTACACTTCCTCTTCTCTTTGTTGCCTTTCCCGCCCTTCTTAAAGTTTGTCTTCTTAGGCTGCAAACCCTCTTTCTTCCCTTGAGAGCTTTCTCCTTTGTCTCCTTCTTGCCCTTATCCTCTTCGTTCAGCAATGCCATCTGTACCAATCTTTCATACGTGGCTCCCATGGGTATATGGGTCATGGCCAAACTGTGTAATGGCTCATTCAACCCTTTGACGAAGCGGAGAGCCTTCTTGTGCGGGGTGTTGACTAGGTCCAGCCCAAACCTAGCCAGCTCATCGAACTGATTAACATACTCTTTGACTGTCTTGTTCCCTTGCTTAAGAAATAAGAATTTTTCCAACTGCAAACTCCTTTCCGCATCTGAGAGAAATTTAGCCTCAAACCTTGCCCTAAAGTCCTCCCATGTCTCCACTGGTCTTTCTGCATTAGTGACTTCCCACCAGTAGGAAGCCTCACCCTTTAGTAGCCATACTGCCAGTTGTACTTTCTGTCTATCTTCTACCTCAAAGATGATGAATAAGTCCTCGGTTTCTTTCAGCCAATTTCTAGCTGCCACGAAGGACTCAGTTCCATGAAAATCCTTTCCTCCCATAGCTTTAAAATCTTTACATATCTTAGCAAACGTGTTTCCCCATGGAGGAGGTGGAGGAAGAGGTGCTGCTGCAGCTGGATGATTTCCTGCAGCTGGGGGAGGAGGAACGGTAGGACCTGGCTGAGTGGCCCTTGCTTCTAAGAACCGTCTAAACCAACCAGGTATTGGTACACCCTCTGGCAAGTTAAGTTCTTCGGACATGCTGAAACAAAAAGGATAGATTCAAAACGAAGGATAAGAGAAAGTACCTATGGCTTTGGGGAGTGGACTTTGCCTTTTAAAATAAAATAATATTTTATCTTTTAAAAATGCTTCCTTAAATTTCTTTTTGAAAAATAATTTTTCAAAACTTTTTATCTTATCTAGTAAACCTATGCTCTGATACCAAGTGAAACACCCCACCTCCGTTAGGGTCACTCTCAAAGGGAATGCCCTAATTTTGGTGGAGGTTTATAAGTATAAGTCACAGATATACAAGACAGATATAAGAACACATATTTTTGAACAACGGAAAAACAACAACTTTTATTTCATTAAAAATACGTGTTACAACAACCATACCATAATTGTCTTACAATACTTCCAAAAACATAACATCTTCATAACTGTCTTGATTACATTATTTAAAGAAGCATAAAGAAAACATAAATAAACAGCAAAAGTCCCATAGTTGCTGTCCAAAGCCATAGTCCAAAATGAAAAGATCCAAGCAATACATTCTTTCTCTTCAAGCTGGATATGAAGGCTGGTCAAGCTGCGGTATTCCCTCCTTGTGGACCTGGGGGGGGGGGGGACGGAAGAAAAGAAGGTGAAAGAAAAGTAGAGTCAGACATAAAGCCTGAGTAAGTCTAGGACTATTCAGTCTATGAATAAAGAACTGGGTATGATAAGTATAAACTAGAAATGGGAAAGCATCATAAACTTAGTTAAGTTGTCTAGGGTCAAATATACTATCGTACCCCACATTAATCTCTGTGCCCATATAAACTAGTTCCCAACGGCACCCCATAATCAGGGTGAAGTGATCCATTTTATGATGATCGGCTCCTACTCGCATAGTTACATGTGTCTTACGGCCCCCGATGTTGTAGTTACCTATGCTGGTCCCACTATGGGGTGTATCAAGTCCCATGGTGGCGGCCCGACACAATCCTAGAATGCACAGGTATGCTACTGGTGCCCAGTGCCTTATTTTTCTGCGCCGGAGTGTGTGCACGCCCGCACCCCGTTAGAACCTACACTGCTGCACCACCGCCGTCGATTTGACCTCTTACAGTCAGCCCAGTAATCGTGCCCCACCCTGCCTAGTTTCAGGGTATCATGATACACCTTATAGGGTTACTGCTGAAAAGGGTCCCCCGCTACTAGGTTTTCTATTTCTAGCCAACATGCTAAGTTGGTTAAGTGTTTTATAAACCTAACCCCCAATCAGTCTGTTTAGTTTAGCATGTTCCATTTTGATTAAGTATTAATATAATTTACTTAATCCTATCAATCCTGACTCAGCCTTAATTGTCTTATTAAAGCCTTGACCTCTCACATTAGACAGGTATTGTTGTGGCTGCCTGTTGCCGGTTGGGTCCGGGCAGTCTTACGCCACAACTCAGTCTAACCTCGGGTCCTTATTGGGCTCCATGTTTAACCACTCCCATTGGATAGGTATTGTTGTGACTACTGGACAGCCGGGCGGTTCCGGGCAGGTTTACATCACAACTCAATCCAACCTCGGGTTAAACACATCGTATTTTCTACATTTACATATTTTGTCTTTCTTCTTTATTTTCTTATATGTAAATATTTGCGGCCCATTATTCAAAATCAATTTAAGCTAATGGTGTAAAGGTTTACACCAATCATGGGGCCCACCCATTCTTGAATTTGGGCCCATCTACTTTTATATTTTCATTTATTAATTAATTTGGCCCAACGCTATTTCCCCCGTTTAATACGTTCGTTTATTATAATACATGTTGGGCTTAGCCTTTTAAGCCCAACTTAGCCACGTGAAAAAGGGGAGGCTTAAAACGTGATTATATACGCAAAAAGGGGAATGTGAACGCATGAACTTGCAACATAACGTTGGAACTACAAAATAGAAACTGGTGTACTTGCATTGTAGTAACATATACTTTGGTCATAAAGCATAAGTGACATGAATCAAACCATGTAAACTTGTAGTTAAGTTAAGAATCTAACTAAATTAGATATCATTATTGACACATAGTCTTAACTACAACATAAACCTATATTTTTACTTAGGCATAATGTCAAACATAAGCAAATCATGTTTATAAAATTACTACATGTTTACAAAGGTGCTTACTTTTGTTACTAATACAAAAGTATAGTTCAACTAGAATTATTCCAACTTAATCATGATTTTTAATCTATTCACATAATCATGGCACAAATATACCCAAACATGAAATCATGGTTTTTGATCTATTCATGTAATCATGGCATAAATATTCCTAAACATGAAATCATGGTTTTTACTTTATTCATGCAAACTTGCAATTGGAATGTAAATCTAACTTAGCTATGTGTCACATATATTATCATATAATTCTTGTTAACAATATAGGCCTAACATGTTTTTCAATTAGGCATAATACCAAACATAGCCTAGTCATGTTCATAAAATCAACATAAGTTCACAAAGAGGCTTACTTTTGTTTCTAATACAAAAGTATGGTTTTATACATAGATCATGATGCCAATTCCAACATAATTTCATATGAATCATAATACCCCAAATTTGATCCAATTACACAAAAAGTGATTTTGTACAAAAATATACATTATGTTGGCATAGTAGCAAAACCACATACTTGCATGAATCTCAATTAAACAATCCACAAACATGTAGCTTCAACATGAATTACATACTTGCGAATATCCAACCGTATACTTGCATGAATCTCAAGTAAACTACCACAAACATGTAGTTTTTATCATGAATTACATACTTGCGAATATCCAATCGTTATATCACAACATTCCAAATCGATTAGAATCATATCAACGCACAAATATGAATTACTATCACCACAAATCAAGTGTAATTCTCATTTTACACAAATCAAACACAGTTATTTATTCACATCGGAATAGTACTCTACTTACAATCGTGTGACGAATTCTTCAATTCAGGAATCTGAATTCTGGATTTGGAGATGTTATTCCTTTGATGTAGGCGTTGATTTGATTTGTTTAAGTTTAACTTGTAGTTGCTTTATGCTTTAGAGTTTGTCTCCTAATTGTCTCTTAAATTGGTGGCTACTCCCAGTCGTTCCTCGGCAGCATGATGGCCTCATTCTAATTTTTGAGTGAATAGATTAGGTAGAGTCTAGGGTCATTTTTATAGAGTTTATGAACTGATTAGGACCGTCGATGTAGCTTGGGTTAATCGTAGCCAATCATTCGAAAGAGAGACCAATCATGAGCTGACACCTAGCCCCCGTGACAAAGCAAGCCTCAAAAATTCGGACCCAGCACAGACCAGGCCAGCCAGGCCGACCAAGCAGGTCGACCTGCAAGTCGACACCCGTGTCGACTGGGCAGTCGACACGGGGGGGGCGGGGGTGGTGTCGACTGGCAAGTCGACACCCCTATCGACTTGTCCTGGGCGGGAACTTTCCCGCCCTACCTCCCTTCGTGTTTGAAATTCGAATCTTCGAGCTATTTTCTGAATTTGAAATTTTCTGAAAACTTTGACGGGCCATAACTTGGTCATACAGACTCCGATTTTGGAAAACTCGGACTCTATTTCACGTATTTTTCCGAGACGAACACAATGGCACAGCCCGTTTCCCTTAATTCTTTGATTTGTAATTAATTATACTTTAATTTGTGAATTTCACTGTTATAGAATACACGGGGTGTTACAGGTTTAGGTTCTTTTACATGCATAAGCCCCAAGTCAAGTTCATATGAATGTTCCACAAGTCAAATTGTTCTAAAGGTTCATGCCAACATTCCACAAGTCAAGATTCAATCTTGCATGATAAACTAGGTAAAACACAACATGAGTGGCATGATTTAATCACTAAGAAATAGCCCAAAGTCATAGGTTCAAGAGAGGGGCAAGACTAGATTCACATAGACTAACATACTTAGGTTTCATCTCATTTTATTCCATGTCAACATTAGAACTACCGTTTAGATCTAAAAGTAGCTAGAACTTACAAAGCATGGCTTGAGATTTATGAGCAAGCATTTGTCGTAGAACGGTGTTGAGATGATGCTCTACTTCCTTGATTTGATGTAGAAAGCTTGCTCCTTTGACTTGAATCAAGTTTGCATGCTTAAGCCTTTGAAGTTGAAGATGGAGGCCATGATTAAGAGACATTTGGGCAGCACTTTGTTGTTAGGATGGTTTGTAGTGATTTAGGCTAGGTCTTAGGGTGTTTTTATAGAAGTTAGGACTAGTTTAGGCCCTTAGATTAACCCTAGTTTAGATCTGAACCATCCAATCTCGTCACAGGCCAACAGAACAGACCCAAAGGAGCAAGCAGGTGCACCAGGTCAACCTGGCTCGACCAGGGAGGTCGACCCCCAGGTCGACACCCAGGTCGACTGCCCAGTCGACCTGGTCCCTGGGGGGGTCGACTCCCCAGTCGACTCCCTAGTCGACCTGGGGCTGGGCGGGAAATTTTCCCGCCCAGTCTGTTTAGGGCTAAATTCGAAATTTGAAAATCTGTTTTCGTTTTCTGATTTTTCGTGAAACTTCTAGAGGCCATATCCCGGTCATACGGACTCCAATTTACGAAATTTCGGACTCGTTTCCAACTAGAATTCCGAGACGAATGCAACGGTGCAACCCGTTTCTCTTGATTCTTATTTTAAAATTTATTTATGCCTTGATTCTTGTCTTAACACGTTATTAAAATTCGGGTTGTTACAGTGCAGCTGCCTGACTGGTTGCCAGGGGTGCATGATGTATTTCATGTGTCTCAACTCCGCAAGCATGTGCATGATCCAAATCTGATTGAGAATGAATTAAATCAATAGGTCCTGGATATTACTCCGAATCTAACGGTGAGAAAAGACCCGATAAAGATCATTGGCAAAGAAACCAAAATTCTGAGGAACAAGAGGATCAACCTAGTCAAAGTTCAATGGAGTGGGGATCCTAGAGACTGTACTTGGGAGACAGAGGGTAGCATCAAAAAGGCTTACCCCAAGTGCAGGGTGGACATCCCCGAATGACTCTTGTGTTAAGGTACATTTACAATAATTTACATTTTCCATCTTATTTCTCACTTTACTTTGTTTCCTTTTCGAGGATGAAAAACTCTTAAGGGGGGAGATTGTAACGACCCGGAAAATCCAAACCAATTTAAAGAATTTTATTTTAAATAATTTGGTGGAAAATGTGGCAGAAATTTAAAATTTTCATTTTTAAATAATATTAAAGCCAGTGAAAATAGTCAATTTTCAAACGATCTCTGTTTTCGATGAAACCACTTTTGTTGGAACCGGAATGTCATATTATTGTTAGGTTTCAATTTTTAGAATTTTTCAAGCTAGTATGTGAGCGTGGTGAAAGAAGCTGTGTTTTGTTCAATTCAGTTAAATTTAGTCGACTGAAAAATAGCCATTTTTCAAACAGTCTCAGAATTCGTTGAAATTAGTTTTGTTAGGACCGTATCGTCATAGGAAAGCCAAAAATATTTTTTCTGGATTTTTCTGAGTCCGTATGTGGCCTCAGTGAATTTATTTATGCGAACAAATTAAATTAATAAAGGATTTAATTATTAAATTTAAATAAAAAAGGCCATTGACCCTAATTCATGGCTGAAAATGTCCCTCTTTCTTCCACTAAATTCTCCCTCTCCGCTGAGAATTAGACTTCATACCTTACATCATTTTGATGCTCTCTTTCTCCTCTACGATTCCATACCACTTGATCGTTCTCTAGTGCCACCATCACCGAGTTTCACACACCCAAACCCACGCCCAAAAGCCCCATCGGCTTCCCCCTAGGTCCCACCAAGCTTCACCATAGCGGGCCCCGTGATGCGCCATTCCGTGCTCCACATCGCAGCAAAGTCTGATCGTCCCAAGTCCCTCAGGTTCGATCGAAATTGTCAGACCTAGTTCTGAACAATAAGGGAAACTTACGGCCGATTACAGTGAAGGAGGAAGAGACATTTAATCCCTTAATTACTTTGATTAATTTAATTTTAAATAATTACCAATCTTATTTGAACAATAACTTATGCATACGAAGTTGAAAATTTACAATTTTAGAAGCGTTGCGATCGTATTGACAAGATCTACGACTCTGAACTGAAACGGGACAATTCTGGACTGTTGGAATTTCGAACTAGACCGCGAACGACTGTGAGATTTCTTAACTTTAAAATAATTAAATAATTAAATTATTGATTCGTGATGGTTTGAATCATATAGATCTGCGATGTGATGATATGGTTAAATATTTATATGTTGATGAATGATGCCTTATCTGTATTTTAATGATAAATCAGTTGTTGAATCACACATTTTGATGTAATCTTCATATAAGTTCTCATCTTTATTTTCTTTTTATTTTATTCCTAAATGAAAGTCTGAATCTTTTGTTTGATTTATAAAACTAAAGAAAGTTTGAATCTTTTGTTTTGTTTTACAAAACAAATGAAAGTTTGAATCTTTTGTTTGATTTATAAAACAAAAGAAAGTTTGAATCTTTTGTTTTGTTTTACAAAACAAATGAAAGTTTGAATCTTTTGTTTGACTTATAAGATAAAAGTAAGTTCGAATCTTTTTGATTTATCAAAATAAAAGAAAGCTTAGATCTTTTATTTTGATTTATAAGATAAATGAGGTTTAGATATTTTATTTTGATTCACAAAATAAAATAAAGATGGGACCTTTTATGTTGATTCATGAAAGTTATACACTAAATCATATGCTGTTGTTGTATGTGTTGACATGAAACTTGACCCCAAATTATATGTTGCTATCGTTTGTGTTGACATGAGAACTTCACACCAAATGACATATTAATTTCATATATAGTGATATTGGATTGGACATATTAGTCGAAGAACAAAACTTAAAAAGGAAATTTTTACATTTACATTTGTAAATAGAATAGAACAAAACTTGATAAATTTTATTTACATTTTTCTATGTAAATAAAAGTAGGAATTTAACATTGACATTTTATTTACATTTTTTTTCTATGTGAAATAAAGGACAAAAAATTTAGCGATGTATTTTATTTACATTTTTCTATGTGAATAAAAGGATAAAACTAGCGATAGAACCTGATTTACATTTTTTTGTGTAGTTAAATGAATAAAACTAGCGATAGAACCCGATTTACATTTTTTTAAATGTAGATAAAAGAACAAAGTTAGCAATTGAACCTTATGTACATTTTTCAATGTAGATAAAAGAACAAAATTAGCGATGAAACCTTATTTACATTTCATAGGTAGATAAAAAGAAAAAGTTACATTTATTTACATATAGCGTAAATAAATAGGGAATGATTGAACCTGATTTACATTTTTATGTGTAGTTAAATGAATTAAACTAGCGATAGAACCCGATTTACATTTTTTTAAATGTAGATAAAAGAACAAAGTTAGAAATTGAACCTTATGTACATTTTTCAATGTAGATAAAAGAACAAAATTATCGATGAAACCTTATTTACATTGCATAGGTAGATAAAACGAAAAGTTACATTTATTTACATATAGCGTAGATAAATAGGGAATATGAAAAGTAACAATTATTTACATGTAGTGTAAATAAATAAATAAGAAAAAGATAAGGAAAACATTTATTTACATTTAGGGTAAATAAATACATTTATGCACATTTAGAGTAAATAACTAAGAAAAAGGAAAAAGGAATACTTTATTTACATTTAGTGTAAATAAAACATGACATGATAAAAAGGGATATTTTACTTATATCTAGAATTAATAAAATATGGCATAGAAAAGAATTACATTTTTGTTTGCATTTTTAGATGCAAACAAAACATAGAAAGAGATTACACTTTTCATTTGCAAATTAGTTGCAAATAAAAGACATGAATATGGAAGTACCTTTTTATTTACTTTTTAGATGTGAATAAGAATATGAAAAGAAAAAAAGTACATTTTGTTTACATTTCATATGTAAATAAAAACACCGTTTTAAAAAGTGTATTTTTATTTGCAAACTAGTTGCAAATAAAAACATGAATCTAAGAAAGTACATTTTTATTTTGCAAACTAGTTGCAAATAAAAACAAGAATTTATGAAGTACATTTTAGTTGTAATTCAGTTATGAATAAAAATATGACATTGGAAAATATATTTTTATTTACATTCTAGATGTGAATAAAAACATGAGTTTTATAAAGTGAACTTTATTTATAATTTAAATATAAATAAAACAGAGATATAATGAGTGACATCTTATCATCATGGTAGATGCGATAAAAAAGTATAGAAAATAAAAGTGATATTTTATCATCATTTCAGATGCGATAAAAAGAATGAATTTTTACAGTTTAAATCACCA
This sequence comes from Allium sativum, assembly GCA_030737875.1. Classification (NCBI taxonomy): domain Eukaryota; kingdom Viridiplantae; phylum Streptophyta; class Magnoliopsida; order Asparagales; family Amaryllidaceae; genus Allium; species Allium sativum. Next base: position 635,513,077 of record CM060918.1, read on the forward strand.
AATGATTTATATATGTATGTATATATATATAAAATTAAAACGAAACACGCGTGGCAGTTCGTGTATCAGCAATCGTAACTTTATACGACTACACCGGAAGATCCGACCGTTGAATTTTCCCAAAACTGGAACCGTTAGGACGGCTTTGGGAAGAGCTTTCCAATGATATAAAATTTATCAAAATCCGACGGTTAGATTTCGAGATATGTGTAAATCAAAATCTGGTAAAAACAACGCCAGGGCAGCCCACTGATCCGAAGCGTCGTTTTATTATTTTGAGCTACTTTTAAATAAATAAAAATAGCGATAAATAGTTATAAATAAATAAGAAATGATTTAAATGATAATTATGCAACAATTATTTGAAAAGACCGAGTTTAACTCATTTCAAGTAATTGCACAACGATAAAATCAAAGATATAAGAAGACGATGGTGGAAGACCGGCGATCTTCACATTGAATGGACGACGACTACTGATGCTTTGGACTGACTTGCTCCTAGGACGGGGTTGAAGCAGTAGTTGTCCGGACGAATGTGTTGATTGTCCGGATAAGCGAGAACCTATCAGGTATCTCCGGTTTCGTTCAGACCTAGAATGGACTTGTAAATGGATGCGTGTCTGACGTTGGAGTTCATTCCATGTAATTAAATCGGTCTGTATTAATATATGTCTGTTTGGTGGTGGAGAATTTATTCTCTGCTTAACACCCTGGTATATAGTAATAGTTGTCGATCGCATGGCGTGAATTGTCAATGTGGCATGCCAAGATGCAGATGATCAAGGCTTTGTTGAAAAGCAGGCCTTGTGGTTGATGATCAAAGCATAGCCTGTTTAGGCATAGCTTTGAGTATAGCGTGATATCGCGAGCCTCACACTCCAGTATGAGTCAAAAACGAGATACGGACCGTAGGGAGTGCACACGTTTCTTTCTAGCTAAGGGTAGTGTCAGTGCTTAAACTGGCTGACATTTTACTTTTGTGGATGATGGATTGAGGTAACTCGGGTTTTATAGGTTGTTAGTGGCCATATCGAGGTCCAAAGGGACCGGGAAACGTGTGTTCAGGCATAATTAATCCACTACCGTTAGGTGGGGACCGACCCTACCGCATCCAAGGGTTGCCCATAGGTGTGATCCTGAGGCATTTGCTAGAGTGTCTCGAATCGGAGAGGATGATCCCTAGCCTCGATTTCATGACAGAAAACCAATTTCCAATACGACATTATGGTCTTGATTGTAAACTTGTATACGGCGACATAGTAGGGTGGGGTATTATGCCGTCTAGGATTGATACATTTATATTGAAGTATTTTAATACTGTTTAGACACTAATAATAATATAAAAATATTATTTTACATGTACTAAGCATGTTTGATCATCATAAGGGAAAACTCTATCCTCCTATTTGCATTGCATTGTGTGATAGGACTTGAGTCTTATGATGGTTTAATTTTTCAAAAGTCATTTCGTTGTTTTTGTATAAACTTTATTCAATTATGCACTGGCAATCCAATGGAGTAAACCCGTTCCGCGTTAGTGGCGTGGTCCTGTGATTCGCCATATTGATAGTTAGTATAGAAAGATTTCTCATACCAGTCCCATGACTGACTCGATGTTTGTTTCACTTTGCAAACTCGGGTGCCCTCTCTTTACACGGGCAGCCAAGTGATAGGTTCTTAGGGAGACATTTTCTGGATTGAAGACCGCTTGGAAGGAGAAGACGAAGACTCTCTTTTATCTTTATCTTTTGCTTTAGAGACTTTATTCTTTTCTGTATTTGGATGTACGTTTGAAGTTGGAACTTATTTCCTTTGATTCAAACTTTTATTTTGCTAAGTTGTATCCTGTAAACTGCGTACTCTGTGGTTCTGTTGATGTGATGTTTATAACGTATATCTTTTCCGCTGCAATAATTATGTGTTATGATATTATCTGAGATCTGTTGTTGTTATAAATATGTTGTATTCCAAATGATCATCCTTACTTTCGGTCAACGGAAGTTTGGGGTTATCACAGCTGTGTTTTAAAGGACATTAGTTCTTTAACCCAGTAAAAGATAAGATTAATTTCTTAACTTGGAATAATCATTAAGTAATGATTTTCGAGATTAAAACTAAATTGGAGTTTTAATGAATCTTTAATTAGATTGAAATGGGAAGGCGATAATTTAAATTATCAAATTCGGGAAATGATCGAGAATGGAGTACCACCAGTTTTAATCCAGGCGATAGTTAAATCTTTAATTAGATTTGAACGTGAAATGGTAATTAAATTTATCGATGACACCGTGGTTTTAAATATGAAGTATTAGCAGTTTTGCTTCATGGGATGAATAGGTTGGGATTTGGAAATTAAACAAATGATTACTTCGGCAAGCTTTGCTAATCCCGACTAGTTTGGATAAACATTAATTTGGTTTGAATTGATATCCAAAGGAAGATTAAAGAATAAATTTAAAGAATTTATCTTTGATAAAATTAATGGGAACCTTTCCCAAAGTATAAGAATACTTGAATAAAGGAATATTCTGGATTGGAATGAGGCGTATGTTATGTTTTTATAGCACTTGTTCATTATATACGCGAGTTATTCAGAAAGACCGGGTTTATCCCATTCTGAATAACTGAATCGGCGATGAGTCGACGATAAAGACGGTGATTGAAGGCCGGAGGTCTTCACATCGTTTGGATGATTACTGATGTCTTAATTGGGTTGTACACCCAAGACGAGGTAATAAGTGGTAATCGTCCAGACGTACTTGGAGATCGACCGGATATGCGAGGACCTCTATCCTGTATTGGACATATGGGACAAGGAATAAGATGCCTCCGGTTTCGTTCAGACCCAGAACGAACTTGTAAATGGATGAGTGTCTGACATCAGATTTCATTCTGTGTGATTGATAGACATCGGTTGCATAGCGTGAATTGCCTATGTGGCATGCTGAGATGCAAATGATCAAGGCTTCTGTTGAAAAGCAGAGTCTTGTGGTTGATGATCAAAGAATTACTTTAATATAGCATAGCTTTGTGTAGCGTTAATTCTCGAGCCACACACCCCGGCGTGAACCAGAAATGGGAGAGGACTACAGGGAGAACATGCGTTTCTTTCTAGCTAGGAGTGGTATCTGGGTTTTGCATGCCCTGACGTTTTATTTATGTGGATGATGGATAGCGAGGCACCTCGGTTATATTGGCACTATGGGGCCGATGGGTGATATGATCTTTATACAGACCGGACTTACGCCCCCTAAGGCGGGGAAACGCATGGTTCAGGCATTTTAATCCACATTGAGTGGACCAGCCCTGAAGATCCAAGGTGCAGTTGCGGTTGTTCCTAAGGCTCAGGCTAGAGAGTCTCGAAGCAGGAAGGATGGTCCCTTGCCTTGGTTCATAGAGGGAAATCCAACTTCCAATACGTGACATTTCGATTTTGATTGTAGAACCAATTATGGCGACATAGTGGGATGGGGCACTGTGCCATTTATGATTGATACGTTTATATTTGAAGTTGATTTCTTCAATTATAGTAATAATAAAAGATGAAATTTCATGTACCAAGCATATTTGGTTATTATAAAGGTAAAACTCTATCCTCCGGCTTGCGTTGCATTGTGTGATGGGACCTGAGTCTTATAATAGCTTCATTGTTCTTTATTTAGCATTGCGCTATTTGTTTTATGCACTGGTATTCTTGGAAGGAAACCCGTTCCATGTTATATGGCGTGGTCCGTTGATATACCTAACTTTAAGATCAAGTTAATAACTGTTTTAGTTCTCACACTAGTCACATGACTGACCTGGAGTTTATTGTTTTAACCTAAACTCTGGGTGCCCCTATTTTCCACACGACTAGCTAGTAGTTTTGGTTTTGCAGATTTATATTCACAGGATCCTGGTTTGCTGGAATGATATTCAAAAAGCTCGGTATCCGTATATTCCTTTCAGTTGTGTTTTGTATTACATTCCGCTGTATTGTAATTTGTAAATCTCTGACATTTGTCTAATGTATAATATTTATTCATACTCTGTTTATTCTTGTACTCTGATATAGATTGTTGTAATAAGCAATGAAATGTTCTTCTGTTTGTGTTCTGATTTGTCGTGTTCTCAAATTAAATCCGGGCTTTCCTTCACGGGGAAGTTCGGGTCGTTACATTTGGTATCATAGCTTTGGTTTACAGAGCTCGGAGAACAAGGCACAATAGAACGGAACGAAAGAATTCAACAGAGATTGGATTAGTAATAACAAAAAAAAAGACTCATTAGAGATAGGATCAGTGATATCCTAGAACGAGTGTGAAGAGTGTCGTTTTTAAAAATCAAATTTAGTTTTAAAATTTTATATCAATTATTCGTGTTTGAATAATTTATTTTAAATTTATTTGGACTGTCGGGTATATAGAGAATTTAATATACATCTGATCCACGTGTATATGAAGCCTCGAATATACGGGATGGATATGGAATCTCATTCTAGTCGTCCGTCATAGTTCTGATGATTGACGCGTCATCATCAGTATTTATGTTCGAACTTCGAAAGTGGGATATCGAAATATTGGTGTAAGAACCAAAATAAGATAAGGTCTATTGTTTTGATTTGGCATCAAAAATGAATTTTTATATATATAAAAATTATGAATTTTAAACGATAATCAACTAACTGATTGTTGGTTGTTTTATTTGATTATTGGTCGATTAATTAAAATTTGAACCATATAACCAAATTGTATCAAATATTGAACTGAATTGAAATTTGTTTGAAATGCATACATATACATGTATATACATTGAATAGGTCATAGCAAGGAGGCTAGAGAAGAGGAATAAAATTGTATGCCTGACAAATAGGTACATGTTTACTAATTTATTGGGTTTGGATGGTTTTATGAGGCAATTGACTAGGCGCTTGGCTTTTTCTTTTTCTTTTTAAGATGAGAGGGCTTATGTGGTGGTTTGGGGATTTTCCCGGTGCTCCCCGTACAAAGGAGGTTATGGCGAAATTTTTCAAAAATTTAGGGTGTTTGCCAAATTTTTAGGAATAATGTGTGTCACATTTAATTGCCATTTATTTAGGAATAAAGTGTGCCACATTTAATTGTCATTTATTTAGAAATAATGTTATGTCACATTTAATTGTCATTTATTTAGGAATAATGTGTGTCACATTTAATTGTCATTTATTTAGGAAAAACGTGTGTCACATTTAACTGTCATTTATTTAGGAATAATGTGTGTCGCATTTAATTATCATTTGTTTAGGAATAATGTGTGTCACTTTTAATTGTCATTTATTTAGGAATAATGTGTGCCACATTTAATTGTCATTTATTTAGGAATAATGTGTGTCACATTAAATTATCATTTATTTAGGAATAATGCGTGTCACATTTAATTTTCATTTATTTAGGAAGAATGTGTATCACATTTAATTGTCATTTATTTAGGAATAATGTGTGTCACATTTAACTGCCATTTATTTAGGAATAATGTGTATCACATTTAATTGTCATTTATTTAGAAATAATATTGTGCCATATTTAATTGTCATTTATGTAGGAATCATGTGTGTCATATTAAATTGTAATTTATTTAGAAATAATGTTGCGTCACATTTAATTGTCATTTATTTAGGAATAATGATGTGTCATAATAAATTTTCATTTATTTAGGAATAATGTGTGTCACATTTAATTGTCATTTGTTTAGGAATAATGTGTGTCACATTCAATTGTCATTTATTTAGGAATAATGTGTGTCACATTTAATTGTCATTTATTTCCGAATAATGTGTGTCACATTTAATTGTCATTTATTTAGAAATAATTTTATGTCACATTTAATTGTCATTTATTTAAATGTGTGTGACATTTAATTGTCATTTATTTAGAAATAATGTGTGTCACATTTAATTGTCATTTATTTAGGAATAATGTGTGTCGCATTTAATTGTTATTTATTTAGGAATAATGTGTATCAATTTTAATTGTCATATATTTAGGAATAATGTGTGTCTCATTTAATTGTCATTTATTTACGAATAATGTGTGCAACATTTAGTTGTAATTTAATTAGGAATAAGGTGTGTCACATTTAATTGTCATTAATTTAGAAATAATGTGTGTCACATTTAATTGTCATTTATTAAGGAATAATGTTTGTCACATTTAATTGTTATTTATTTAGGAATAATGTGTGTCACATTTAATTGTTATTTATTTAGGAATAAAGTGTATCACATTTAATTGTCATTAATTCAGGAATAATGTGTGTCACATTTAATTGTTATTTATTTAGGTGTAATGTGTGTCACATTTAATTGTCATTTATTTAGGAATAATTTATGTCACATTTAATAGTCTTTTATTTAAGAAAAATTTGTGTCACATGTAATTGTCATTTATTTAGGAATAATGTGTGTCACTTTTAATTGTCATTTATTTATAAATAATAGTGTCCCATTTAATTGTCATTTATTTAGGAATAATGTGTGTCATCATTTATTTAGAAATAACATTGTGTCACATTTAATTGTCATTTATTTAGTAATAATGATGTGTCATAATAAATTGTTATCTTTTAGGAATAATGTGTGTCACATTTAATTATCATTCATTTAGAAATAATGTGTGTCACATTTAATAGTCATTTATTTAGAAATAAGGTTGTGTCACATTTAATTGTTATTTATGTAGGAATAATATGTGTCATATTAAATTGTCATTTATTTAGAAATAATGTTGTGTCACGTTTAATCGTCATTTATTTAAGAATAATGATGTGTCATAATAAATTGTCATTGGTTTAGGAATAACGTGTGTCACATTTAATTGTCATTTATTTAGGAATAACGTGTGTCACATTTAATTGTTATTTATTTAGGAGTAATGTGTGTCATATTCAATTGTCAATTATTTAGGAATAATTTGTGTCACATTTAATTGTCTTTTATTTAAGAATAATTTGTGTCACATGTAATTGTCATTTATTTAGGAATAATGTGTGTCACATTTAATTGTCATTTATTTATGAATAATGGTGTCACATTTAATTTTCATTTATTTAGGAATAATGTGTGTCATCATTTATTTATAAATAACATTGTGTCACATTTAATTGTCATTTATTTATTAATAATGATTAGTCATAATAAATTGTTATCTTTTAGGAATAATGTTCATCACATTTAATTTGCATTTATTTAGAAATAATGTGTGTCACATTTAATTGTCATTTATTTAGGAATAATGTTGTGTCATATTTAATTGTCATTTATTTAGGAATAATGTGTGTCATATTAAATTGTCATTTTTTTAGAAATAATGTTGTGTCACATTTAATTGTCATTTATTTAGGAACAATGATGTGTCATAATAAAATTTCATTTATTTAGGAAAAACGTGTGTCTCATTTAATTGTCATTTATTTAGGAATAATGTGTGTCACATTTAATTGTTATTTATTTATGAGTAATGTGTGTCACATTTAATTGTCATCAATTTAGGAATAATTTGTGTCACATTTAATTGTCTTTTATTTAAGAAAAAATCGTGTCACATGTAATTGTCATTTATTTAGGAATAAGGTGTGTCACATTTAATTGTCGTTTATTTATAAATAATGGTGTCACATTTAATTGTCATTTATTTAGGAATAATGTGTGTCATCATTTATTTGAAATAACGTTGTTTCACATTTAATTGTCATTTATTTAGAAATAATGTCGTGTCACATTTAATTGTCATTTATTTAGGAATAATGTGTGTCATATTAAATTGTAATTTATTGAGAAATAATGTTGTGTCACACTTAATTGTCATTTATTTAAGAATAATGATGTGTCATAATAAATTGTCATTTATTTAGGAATGACGTGTGTCACATTTAATTGTCATTTATTTAGGAATAATGTGTGTCACATTTAATTGTTATTTATTTAGGAGTAATGTGTGCCATATTTAATTGTCATTTATTTAGGAATAATTTGTGTCACATTCAACTGTCTTTTATTAAAGAAAAATTTGTGTCACATGTAATTATCATTTATTTACGAATAATGTGTGTCGCATTTAATTGTCATTTATTAACGAATAATGGTTTCACATTGAATTGTCATTTATTTAGGAATAATGTGTGTCATCATTTATTTAGAAATAACGTTGTGTCCTATTTAATTGTCATTTATTTAGTAATAATGATGTGTCATAATAAATTGTTATCCTTTTGGAATAATGTGTGTCACATTTAATTGTCATTTATTTAGAAATAATGTGTGTCACATTTAATTGTCCTTTATTTGGAAATAATGTTGTGTCACATTTAATTGTCATTTATTTAGGAATAATGTGTGTCATATTAAATTGTCATTTATTTAGAAATAATGTTGTGTCACATTTAATTGTCATTTATTTAGGAATAATGATGTGTCATAATAAATTGTCTTATATTTAGGAATAACGTGTGTCACATTTAATTGTCATTTATTTAGGAATAATGTGTGTCACATTTAATTGTTATTTATTTAGGAGTAATGTGTGTCACATTTAATTGTCATTTGTTTAGGAATAATTTGTGTCACATTTAATTTTCTTTTATTTAAGAAAAATTTGTGTCACATGTAATTGTCATTTATTTAGGAATAATGTGTGTCACATTTAATTGTCAGTTATTTATAAATAATGGTGTCACATTTAATTGTCATTTATTTAGTAATAATGTGTGTCATCATTTATTTAGAAATAACATGGTGTCACATTTAATTGTCATTTATTTAGCAATAATGATGTGTCATAATAAATTGTTATCTTTTAGGAAAAATGTGTGTCACATTTAATTGTCATTTATTTAGAAATAATGTGTGTCATATTTAATTGTCATTTATTTAGAAATAATGCTGTGTCACATTTAATTTTCATTTACTTAGGAATAATGTGTGTCATATTAAATTGTCATTTATTTAGAAATAATGTTGTGTCACATTTAATTGTCATTTATTTAGGAATAATGATGTGTCATAATAAATTGTCATTTATTTAGGAATAACGTGTGTCAAATTTAATTGTCATTTATTTAGGAATAATTGTGTCACATTTAATTCTCATTTATTTAGGAATAATGTGTGTCATATTTAATTGTCATTTATTTAGAATTAATGTGTGTCACATTTAATTGTCGTTTATTTAGGAATAATGTGTGTCACAATAAATTGTCATTTATTTTGGAATAATATGTGTCACATTTAATTGTCATTTGTTTTGAAATAATGTCGTGTCACATTTAATTGTCGTTTATTTAGGAATAATGTGTGTCATATTAAATTGTCATTTATTTAGAAATAACTTTGTGACATATTTAATTGTCATTTATTTAGAAATAATGTTATGACACATTTAATTGTCATTTATTTTGAAAAAATGATGTGTCATAATAAATTGTCATTTGTTTAGGAATAATGTGTGTCACTTTTAATTGTCATTTATTTAGGAATAATATGTGTCACATTTAATTGTTATTTATTTAGGAATAATGTGTGTCACATTTAATTGTCGTTTATTTAGGAATAATATGCGTTTAATATTTATTATCATTTACTTAGGAATAATGTATGTCATATTAAATTGTCATTTGTTTAGAAATAATGTTGTGTCACATTTAATTGTCATTTATTAAGTAATAATGTATGTCATCGTTTATTTAGATAATGTTGTGTCACATTTATTTGTCATTTATTTTGAAATAATGTGTATCGCATTTAATTGTCATTTATTTAGGAATTATGTGTGTCGCATTTAATTGTCATTTATTTAGGAATAATGTGTGTCGCATTTAATTGTCATTTATTTAGGAATAATGTGCGTCCCGTTTAATTGTCATTTATTAAGTAATAATGTGTGTCACATTTAATTGTCATTTATTTTGGAATAATGTGTGTCACATTTAATTGTCATTTATTTAGGAATACTGTGTGTCACATTTAATTGTCATTTCTTTACGAATAATGTGTGTCACATTTAATTGTCATTTCTTTAGGAATAATGTGTGTCACATTTAATTGTCATTTATTTAGAAATAATGTTATGTCACATTTAATTGTCATTTATTTAGGAATAATGTGTGTCACATTTAATTGTCAATTATTTAGGAATAACGTGTGTCGCACTTAATTGTCATTTATTTAAGAATAATGTGTGTCACTTTTAATTATCATTTATTTAGGAATAACATGTGTCAATTTTAATTGTCATTTATTTAGGAATAATGTGTGTCTCATTTAATTTTCCACTACAACAAAACAGTCCTTTTACAACGGGCAAAACCCGTTGTTATATGCTTTTTACAACGGGCAAAAGCCCGTCCTAATATGAACCGTCGTAATAGGTTCTTTCTAATTTACAACGGTCACTGACTGTTGTAAAAGACCGTTGTAATAACGTGCCTCTATCACGTGCACGGGCTCTATGACAATGGTTATAAACCCGTTGTAATAACTGATTATTTACAAGCGACTTCTGCCCGTTGTAATACAGTATATAACAACGGTTTTTTCCCGTTGCGAAATAAATGCAGATTTAAATATAATTACTGTGATATACATTCATAACAATGAATATTTTAACATGCAATAAATACTGTAATGCAACAATCAAAATCACATAATAAAACATACTAAAAGACGAAAGCAAGTCATATAACTCCAACACATTTCAAAAAGTTCGATAAGTTTACACTCCAAAAGACTAGATAAGTATACATTACAAAAGGTTAGATAAGTTACGTCGACATAGTTCTAACATAAAATACATAACTAGTTTCATAAGTACCTACACTAGACCAAGGAAACGTAATCTTTGTGCTACGTGATGGTAGATCCAACGGCATGTTTGATAATGGACATCTCCGAATTTGGCTTAAACAAAAAAGCTTCTGGTTCCACCGCTACATTCACACATATCTTCCAAACATCAGCTTCTGGTAGAAAATTTTGAAGTACCATACACACTAGGAGATATATATCAAAGGCTAACACAGCTGTGATAACATCACATCCATTCAAAGGCATACCCAGTCTCATTATGGTTCTGCACTTCATCATTCAGGTTATCCATGGACATCGGACTAAATCTGCATAATAAATGCATATATCAGGCAAATGATATAGGTATACACTTACAATTGCATTATGAAATAGCATGTCAATTGAACAAAGCTAAGCTAGCAATTACCCAATCTGCAAACGTGAGTTGCATCCTTGAAGAAGCTGGAAGAAATCTTCGGATTGAGATGGGCGATTACACCGTCCACTTGATTCACCACCACCGTCATTTTGCCAACAAAGGTGTAATGGGTTTTCTTGTCCTGCTTCCTCAATCTAACAACAATATAATAAATTAACAAATATATATGTGTGGAATATATATACATACATACATATAGCAATAATATAAATAAATTAACAAATATATGTGTGTGGAATATATATGCATACATACATACAGCGCACCATCCATGTTCGGATTTCATCTAAACTGTTAGAAATTTTTGTTCTTATATGAAAGGTGAAAATTTAAGATGGAAATTAATTATGTCAGCAATTCTGTTTATATTTTGTGTTTAAATACTTCCCTACACACACAAGTTATACTAGAAAATTACACAGAAAATCGCTAAAGAAACTAGTACCATACCTTCCGACTCAGTGTTCTATTAGCGTCTTGTAACATTTGCTCTTGCATTAACCAAAACATAGTGCTTCAAAATAATGATCGATTCAAATTATATTGTTATGAAATAGTATACTTATAATACATTTGATAAATTTTATGTATAATCCACCTTTCTCTTTAGATCACAAAGCTGGTCAAGCAAAATCTTTGTCTGCAAGCAAATAGAATCAGAACATATACTTTGATATTTTGTATAGGAATATTTGAGAAGTCTACAATGATACGTCAATAAGAAAATATATAAATGCAAAGTATGTTGCCTTTGAGGATCTTATCTGCTTCATTGACTCTTCTAGTTGATTCTCGATTTGATCGAGTTCATTAGTGTTGAGTTGGCCGAGGTCCTCACCAAGTAGATTTCTAATATTACAAATCCCGTTAGAGTAAAAAAAACATCATACTATCAACTTTAAGGTTCATTACTGATTTACCTCTGGGAACGCTGCATAAGCTCAACTCTTGCTTTTAACTTTAGATACTCCTGGTAACTGCTATGCATTGTAAAACAGGATGGTGACTAGTTAGCCATGTTACGAATAAAAACATCGCACGCTTCTGAACAAGTATAACCTGAAGGTTACAGTGCTCTTTTTCTATTCCTAAATGTGACAAAAAACTAGTAGGGGATGGAGAAACATGTTTATATTTCAATGAAAAATGATAAAACCTATGTTTCCTTTGACGAAGCAAAAGAAGATAATGCGTTGTAGTTGCATTTTTGATATCTGTCCAGCGTCTTCATTGTAGAGAAAGTTAATAATGGTCGAGAACCTTTAAGATGATTGCCAGTAAGTTTCAGTTCTTCCATTGTGTGCACTGAAAATAAAATTCTTATTGCATAAATCAAACTATTACTTAAATAAATCAACAATTCAAAATTTTTTTTTTTTGAGTTTCACGGCTGATTTTGACTATAAACGTACCAACTTTCAAAAGGTCCAAGCTTTTCATTTTATTTTTCCCCTTCTTCAAACGGGTGTGTAATATTGGGACCGCAACCAAAATAGGGCGAGCAAAGAACATGGTAACAGTTGAGTGTTGATATCATGTATGTATTGGTGGGCAGTTAACTTAACTGCTGCTTCCTCTTTCTTACGCCTCTCTATACATACATGCACCTTTTCCTTCTCGTTATTCTTTTATTTGGAAAAATAAAAATCGCACCAAAATACATCAACCCATTTATTATCAAATGGGTGTTTCTTTTTTTCTCCTTGTTGCAGCTGGAATGTTCTTGTATCATACTGGTATACTCTTTAGCCTTTTTTTTCATCCTTCCTTTCTTTTCCATTCCAATATTCCTCATAATTTCCATTAAAGTTTGCTGAAGTTCAACTTTTTGGGAAGGGTTGAGCATATTGTCGTTATAGAAGCATGTTTCATAGAATTTTCAATTTATATTGTAGTTAGGTTATGCCAAAAATCGTTTTCCTAGCACTTCCCACTTTTTTGTTTTCCAAGCTAGTTGAGTACTCTGATTATAATGTGTAAGATTGTCGAAGTGTGTTTCGAGATTATGGCAATACAAAACAAGTGAAGGAACAATAAGAGGAGCGAGATTATACCCTGTCACATCCTTTATGTGACCAAAAGAAGTTTTTACTAACTAGATTACAATAATCATCTTTCACAGAAACGAAATGAACCGATCGATCAAGTGGCCGATGCACTATAAAAACCAGTTGGCCATTCAAAAAAAAAAAGAACCAATCAACCTCTGTTTTTTCTTGCTGCAATGATATTAGTGTTAAAAATAGTTGATTTCTGAATATGTATTCAGTAGAAAAAAACTTGCATACAGGCATCACAATCAGGGCAAATTTGACCAGAAAAGCAAAAAGGCTTTTGCTTTTTTACCAAAACGTTTTCTGATTTAAATTTAATACAGCAAAGAAACTAGAAAAATCATATGTTATATTACTTTTGGAATGATATTTTTTAAACAATATGTTGCTAAAAACACTCGATTTTTCTTTTTGATACCACGAATGGTATTAAAAAATGTAAAAATCTTGTATTTTTAGCATTACGCATTTTTTAAAGTTAAAAGCATTGGGTTTTAGACTTTGTAATACCACTGATGGTATTAAAAAGAAAAAATTTGGGTGTTCGTAGGAAAAATGATAATACTATGTGTATTTATTTCCTCATTCTAAAATTTGAAATAATTTTCTGATAGCTATCCAAATCGGTCTAAAAGCTAGGTGTACTTAGCCCTTGTCATGGTTGTTGCGTTGTTAGGTTATCTTTACACCATTTCATCATTTGTACATATGTAACTTTAACTCAGATGATGTTATTTCCATGATTAATGACGATGATGATTAAAATAATTTTCTCTGTTAAGGCGGTCAAAATTCCATGACTTTTTAGTAAATGTAAACGTTTTTCAGGGATAAAAAGCTGTTTTATATCTTCACCTTTGGGGAGCACTGAATTTGTGGACTTTAATTTGTGTGTGTATATATACCTGTTATTTGTTACAGACTTGACACTTTTACAGTCTAAACTCAAACATTGGACTGTCCTTTGGTCTACATACAAAATTTATTGTACCTCTTTTTGTAACTTCCAACTCCTTAAGTTAACACACTTTTCTTATTAGAATAAGATAACACTAAATCAAATCTTTATATGCAGGAGTAGAAGGCACAGTAGGCATAAACTATGGAATGCTAGGCAACAACCTCCCACCTCTAGAAAAAGTCATCTCCCTCTACGAACAAATAAACATTCAAAATCTGCGTATGTTCAACCCAAATTCCACTGTCCAAAATGCTTTCCGCGGCTCAAAAATCTCCGTCATCCTCGGCACATTCAACCAAGACCTTCAGAATATTGCATCAAATCCATCATTAACTTTCTCTACAATGGAAGATGCCAATATTACTTAAATAAAGCAACTCTAGAATGTCCCAAAAATCAAACTACAGCAAGTACACTCAACATGGGAATCTTGAATGCCGTGAGATATCAAAATTGAAACCTATGCGTGCGTGGATACTTGAAAGCATTTAAGGCCAAACAAGTAAAATATGGTTCAGACATAAATAAAAATTAAAAGCAAAGGGTTGACAATGCAACTGAAGGTGGTAACAATGTGTTGATATCCAATGACTTAAGTAGTCAAGATAGAAATATAAGATCAGAAAGTGAAGTGCATAAGCATGCTGGAAGTGTAACAAATGAAATGAATATATGTATTGCACTTTGGACATGCAGCAACTTGTAGGCACGCCAGAAAATACAAGTGCTAAGAGTGCAAGCAGAACTAATGTAATTGAAAATATGAAAAAATGATGGCATAATTAATTCAAGGCCACAACTAACGTGTAAAATCAGTATACCATGCAACAGGTCATTATGATGCCCTTATCATTTATGTGTACGTGCAAAAGAAGCAATGCACCTTCCCTTAAAATACTTCCATACTGTTTAACCCAAAATCATTCCGAACCACCTTTAATCAAGACAAATAAATCATTTAACCCAACCACACACATATGCTAACACTACAATTCAAACCACTATACCTGAACCAATTCCATCAATTACATCATTTATAAGGGTCAAAATTCATGTGTATATCATTTCTTTCCAGGCTTCAAGTGCCTCAAAGTTCAAGCTGTCTAAAACTTTTGCATGGGTATCTTAAGGACCAACAAGGCAAAGATGAACCACAAACAAATGAACAATATTTGATAAAAATAAACTGTAGCACAACAGTGACAAATAACCAAACACAACAGCAAAACTATCCGCTACTAATTATATTTTGTGTATGCAAAGTAAAGATACTTGAAATAAAGAAACCGTGAGACGGTACTCACCATAAACAGCGACGAAAGGATAGAAAGCGATGCGGTCGTTGGCAAGACGCGGTGACGGGGCTTCAGGCGCAGAGCTTCTGATGCGGCGTGCTGGGTTCTCGGTTGAGGCTGCGAAGGCCCGGGTTCGATTGGAGGTGATAACGGCGTCGTCAAGGGTGCGGTCTGCTTCAGGCGACGACCGTCGTTCAACGCGGATGGGAAGAGGAAAGTTATCGGATTTGGAATGGTATGCGTGAGAAGGTGGTAACGAGAGTGACGACGAATGATGGAAGGCGAAGGCGAAGGCGGAGGTCGGCGTTGTGGAAGGCGGCGGCTTCTGGGGTTCACCGTTGGTTGCAACGGTTGGGGAAAGGGCAGAGCGATGGTTCAGGTGAGCGATTTCTGAAATGGATTAGGGGCTTGCATGACCGGACGGAGATGATGGCGAGCGTAGCGAGGAGGAACGAAGGGCTGATGACGTGGTGGCCATTAATGGAAGAAGGGTTTTCACGGATGGCCATTTTATATTGATTTGGGATTTTTTCTGATTTTGAGGGAAGAACGTTGTCTCAGCTGATAAAAAATAAAAAAACAAGGAAGGGAAAAGATAAAAGGAATAGGGAGGGACGCATTTAAAACAAAAACAGGACATGCGTGTTGTTTACAGCTAAAATAAAGGACAATTGTCCACACCAATTTTATTACACAAGCAAACACAAAATGAAAATATTCTAAGTAAAACACCATGTATACATACTATCAAATTATACAAACAAAATTGGGTATTTATATTCTTTTTCAAATATAAAATGGGTATTTATATTCTTTTTCAAATACAATGCTTAACGATTATTATATTAATTTTTAACTATTTGATAGTAATTATTAATATAACTGTTTTATTGTTCATTATTGTGTAAAGTAGTAAACAAACTTAGTAAAAAGCAATAATATAAGTTATATAACATCATTGAATGAAATCCAATATGTATACAATTATATAAAGAGAAAAAATTATTTAAAACTTTTTTTAAAGCTTTGGGTACACATTGTAGATATTTTTACTTTAACAACATTTAAATAAAAACACTGTCATGGAAATCCTATTACAACATTATTTTTAAAATATCGTGAAAGATCAAGAATTTTTACAACACTTCGGTGATTTATTGTAGATTCAATATTGTAAAATGGTAATTTTCAGATAGTGTAGTAATATTATTAATCATAAATTATTAATATTAATTACTAATTATAAATTATTGATATTAATTACTGGATATATATTACTTACTAATAACTGGAAAGTAAAATTAAGTTTGTTGGAATACTGATTATATATAATAATTAGTAATTGGAGATTATTTATTAAAAATCATTAATTATTATAAGTTATAAATGATTAATACAATATTATTAATGATTATTTATTAAATAATATAATATTATTAATGATATATGGCAAATGATTAATTATTAAATAATAAAATAATATCAAAATTAATTTTATGGAAGTATTGTAAGTATTAATTATCGACCGTCGAAAAATGGCATCTATTACAAAGGGCATTTTATGACCGCTGTAAAATAGACATTTATTACAACAAACATATTCTGACCGTTGTAAAATAATCGTCTAGTACAACGGGCCTGGAAATGACCGTTGTAATAGCATTTATTACAAGAGGCAGTCTATGCCCGTTGTAAAAAGGGTGTTGTACAAGCATATATTACAACGGTCATGAAAATGACCGTTGTAATAGCTTCCTATTACAACGGGCAACAACCGCCCGTGGTAAAATGGACGTTGTAATAGGCTATTTTTGTTGTAGTGTTCATTTATTTAGGATTAATGTGTGTCAGATTTAGTGGTAATTTAATTAGGAATAATGTGTGTCACATTTAATTGTCATTACTTTAGGAATAATGTGTGTCACATTTAATTGTCATTTATTAAGGAATAATGTGTGTCACATTTAATTGTTATTTATTTAGGAATAATGTATGTCACATTTAATTGTTATTTATTTAGAAGTAAAGTGTGTCACATTTAATTCTCATTTATTTAAGAATAATGTGGTTATTTATTTGGGAGTAATGTGTGCCACATTTAATTGTCATTAATTTAGGAATAATTTGTGTCACATTTAATTGTCATTTATTTGAGAAAAATTTGTGTCACATATAATTGTCATTAATTTAGGAATAATGTGTGTCACATTTGATTCCCATTTATTTATAAATAATGGCGTCACATTTATTTATTTAGGAATAATGTGTGTAATCATTTATTTAGAAATAACGCTGTGTCACATTTAATTATCATTCATTTAGTAAAAATGATGTATCATAATAGATTGTTATCTTTTAGGAAGAATGTGTGTCACATTTAATTGTCATTTATTTAGGAATAATGTGTGTCACATTTAATTGTCATTTATTTAGGAATAATGCGTGTCACATTTAATTGTCATTTATTTAGGAATAATGTGTGTCACATTTAATTGTCATTTATTTAGGAATAATGTGTGTCACATTTAATTGTTATTTATTCAGAAATAATGCTGTGTCACATTTAATTGTCATTTATTTTGAAATAATGACGTGTCATAATAAATTATCATTTATTTATGAATAATGTGGGTCACATTTAATTGTCATTTATTTAGGAATAATGTGTGTCATATTTAATTGTCATTTATTCTGGAATAATGTGGGTCACATTTAATTGTCATTTATTCAAGAATAATGTGGGTCACATTTAATTGTCATTTATTTGGGAATAATATGTGACATATTAAATTGTCATTTATTTAGAATAATGTGTGTCACATTTAATTGTCATTTATTTAGGAATAATGTGGGTCACATTTAATTGTCATTTATTTGGGAATAACGTGTGTCATATTAAATTGTCATATATTTAGGAATAATGTCGTGTCAAATTTAATTGTCATTTATTTAGGAATAATGTGTGTCATATTAAGTGGTCATTTATTTAGAAATAATGTTGTGACACATTTAATTGTCATTTATTTAGAAATAATGTCACGTCGCATTTAATTGTCATTCATTTAGGAATAATGTGTTTCATGTTAAATTGTCATTTATTTAGAAATAATGTTGTGACATATTTAATTGTCATTTATTTAGAAATAATGTTATGACACATTTAATTGTCATTTATTTTGGAATAATGATGTGTCATAATAAATTGTCATTTATTTAGGAATAATGTGTGTCAAATTTAATTGTCATTTATTTAGGAATAATGTGTCTCGCATTTAATTGTCATTTATTTACGAATAATGTGTGTCATATTTAATTGTCATTTATTTAGGAACAATGTGCGTCACATTTAATTGCCATTTACTTAGAAATAATGTGTGTCATATTAAATTGTCATTTATTTAGAAATAATGTTGTGTCACATTTAATTGTCATTTATTAAGGAATAATGTATGTCATCATTTATTTAGATAATGTTGTGTCACATTTATTTGTCATTGATTTCAGAATAATGTGTGTCGCATTTAATTGTCATTTATTTAGGAATTATGTGTGTCGAATTTAATTGTCATTTATATAGGAATAATGTGTGTCGCTTTAAATTGTCATTTATTTAGGAACAATGTGTGTCCTATTTAATTGAATTTATTTAGGAATAATGTGTGTCACATTTAATTGTCATTTATTTAGGCATTATATGTGTCACATTTAATTGTCATTTATTTAGAAATAATGTTGTGTCACATTTAATTGACATTTATTTAGAAATAATGTTGTGTCATAATAAATTGCCATTTATTTAGGAATAATGTGTGAATGTGTGCCACATTTAGTTGTCATTTATTTACGAATAATGTGTGTCGCATTTAATTTTCATTTATTAAGGAATAATGTGTGCCGCATTTATTTATCATTTATTTAGGAATAATGATGTGTCATAATAAATTGTCATTTATTTAGTAATAATGTGTGTCCCATTCAATTGTCATTTATTTAGGAATAATGTGTGTCACATTTAATTGTCAATTAATTAGGAATACTGTGTGTCACATTTAATTGTCAATTATTTAGGAATACTGTGTGTCACATTTAATTGTCATTTATTTAGGAATAATGTGTGTCACATTTAATTGTCATTTATTTAGAAATAATGTTATGTCACATTTAATTGTCATTTATTTAGGAATAATGTGTGTCGCATTTAATTGTCATTTATTTAGGAATAATGTGTGTCGCATTTAACTGTCATTTATTTAGGAATAATGTGTGTCGCATTCAACTGTAATTTATTTAGGAATAATGTGTGTCAATTTTAATTGTCAATTATTTAGGAATAATGTGTGACTAATTTAATTGTCACTTATTTAGTAATAATGTGTGTGCCACATTTAGTTGTAATTTAATTAGGAAAAATGTGTGTCACATTTAATTTTCATCAATATAGAATAATGTGTGTCACATTTAATTGTCATTTATTAAGGAATAATGTGTGTCACATTTAATTGTTATTTATTTAGGAATAATGTGTGTCACATTTAATTTTTATTCATTTAGGAATAAAGTGTGTCACATTTAATTTTTATTTCTTTATGAATAATGTGTATCACATTTAACTGTTATTTATTTAGGAGTAGTGTGTGTCACATTTAATTGTCATTTATTTATGAATAATTTGTGTCACATTTAATCGTCATTTATAGAAGAAAAATTCGTGACACATATAATTGTCATTTATTTAGGAATAATGTGTGTCACGTTTAGTTGTCATTTATTTAGGAATAATGTGAGTCATCATTTATTTAGAAATAACGTTGTGTCACATTTAATTGTCATTTATTAAGTAATAATGATGTGTCATAATAAATTGTTTTCTTTTAGGAATAATGTGTGTCACATTTAATTGTCGTTTATTTAGAAATAATGTGTGTCACATTTAATTGTCATTTATTTAGAAATAATGTTGTGTCACATTTAATTATCATTTATTTAGGAATAATGTGTGTCATATTAAATTTTCATTTATTTAGAAATAATGTTGTGTAACATTTAATTGTCATTTGTTTAGGAATAATGATGTGTCATAATAAATTGTCATTTATTATGGAATAACGTGTGTCACATTTAATTCTCATTTATTTAGGAATAATGTGTGTCACATTTAATTGTCATTTATTTAGGAATAATGTGTGTCATATTTAATTGTTATTTATTTAGAAATAATGTGTGTCACAATTAATTGTCATTTATTTAGGAATAATGTGTTTCACAATTAATTGTCATTTATTTAGGAATAATGTGTGTCAAAATTAATTGTCATTTATTTAGGAATAATGTGCGTAAAATTTAATTGTCATTTATTTAGAAATAATGTCATGTAACGTTTAATTGTCATTTATTTAGAAATAATGTTATTTCACATTTAATTGTCATTTATTTACAAATAATGATGATCCATAATGAATTGTCAATTATTTAAGATTAATGTGTGTCACATTTTATTGTAATTTATTTAGGAACACTGTGTGTCGCATTTAATTTTCCCTTATTTAGGAATAATGTGTGTCACATTTAATTGTCATTTATTTAGGAATAATGTGTCTCACATTTAATTGTCATTTATTTTGGAATAATGTGTGTCGCATTTAATTGTTATTCATTTAGGAATAATGTGCGTCACATTTATTTGTCATTTATTTAGGAATAATGTGCATCAAATTAAATTGTCATTTATTTAGAAATTATGTTGTGTCACATTCAATTGTCATTTATTTAGTAATGATGATGTGTCATAATTAATTATCATTTATTTAGGAATAATGTGTGTCACATTTAATTGTTTTTCAGGAATAATGTGTGTCACATTTAATTGTCATTTATTTAGGAATAATGTGTGTCACATTTAGTTGTCATTTATTTAGGAATAATGTGTGTCACATTTAATTATCATTTATTTAGAAGTTGTAACACCCTACCTCCGCCAGGGTGGCTCTTGCAAGCACTCTGACTTTGGAGGGCTGTTTGAATCAGGTAAACATGCATAATGATATATCAAGGCAGAACAAGAACATATGTATATATGTAAACAGAGTAAATAACATAGATAAAACAGCGGAAGATTTCAAACCATTTCAAAACAAGTCTGGTACAACATAATGTCAACTTTCCAAATACACAAGTCTAGATAAAAACAACATTACTGAAAAACTGAAATACATAAGTACTATCCCCAAAATAAGTGATAACCATAACTAGCTTCATGTCAAGACCATACATGAGCTAAAATCCCATAAGCAAGCAATCAGAAATCCAAGCTAAGCTCCAATATTCACACCCTGAGAACCTGGGGGGGGGGGGGGGGGGAAACGGAAGAAAAGAGGCGAAAGAAAAACAGGTCAGTCAAAAAGACTGAGTAAACCTTCCAACAATCAATGTAAACTGATAAAGTTAACTGGCATGATGAAAGCTGGGATGAACATAAGGATAACAACATACTAGCATGATGATTAACTAACGAGGTAGATAAAGGTGTCATCGCATAATTAGGTTTAAGGTTTTGCACCACAGGTGTACTAGCAAACTAACATGACTTGAATAGACATGTATTGATCCCTTGGCCCAAGCTTTGGCCCAATAACATGAAGTGACCCTAATACGAGGTCCAATAACATGAGATGACCCTAATACGAGGTCCAATAACATGAGATGACCCTAATACGAGGTCCAACCAAACGGTCTAGTCGATCGGCTCCCTAAGCCCAACTCGTCACGTGTTGGTGTCAATGCGGCCCAAACATAATTGTAGTCAGACTGTGCAGGGTCTCCCGTCGGGTGTATCAAGCCCTAGGGTGTCAACCCCTGGACACCATAAACATAAGTGTACAGCCTCGATCTACTGGTACCCGTGCATGTTTTCCACGGCTTCGGACTATGTGCACGACCATAGTCCGCCCGGAACTACACCGGCGTACCACTCTGCCGTCGCTTTTGGTCACTTACCTCCAGTCCAGTAATCGTGCCCCCTCCCTAGCCTAGTCCCTAGGGTCTTAATGATACAAACTTGGGATTACTGCTGGAGTGGACCCCCATTGCTAGGATTTTTCTAGTGGGTTAAGTACGGTTTAACCCTCTTGCTAATCATGGATTAACTTGGTTAAGTGTAACGATGAGTTCACGACTTAACCCCGATTAATCTACCAAACCCAAATTGGTTAAGTATTAAGTGGACCATGACTTAACCCTAATCATGAGGCATTAATTAATTTAATGCGCCTTAACCTCTCACATTAGACTTTGTTGCGGTTACTAGTTAAGCCGGTCGGTTCCGGGTAGCTTTACACCACAACTTGGTCTAACCTCGGGTTCAAGGTACAACATGACCAACTTCTCACATTGGGTCCTATTGTTTGTAGCAACTAGTTAAGTCGGTCGGTTCCGGGTAGGTTTATGCTACAAACTCAACCCAACCTCGAGTTGGTCACACTTATATTTTCTAAGTGTCATGTCCATCATGTTTCCAAAACATGTTACAAGTTTTCAAGCATTTGGGTAGACCTAACTTAATAGGTAAATTCCCAAAGGGTAGAGCTAACTTAATAGGTAAATTCCCAAGCTTATGTTTTTATGTCTTTTAAGTTTACCCAACCCCAAACGCAATCCCATCGCTTACATATCGCAATAGCGCATAAAGGATAGAAAGAGGGAACTTGGCATAATCATGACATAAAGGTGTTGAAGCCACAAGTTTAACATGGTGGCATTGAAATGTACATATGTTCATATACTTGCATATTACATTTTAGGCCTCAAAAGCATGCATAAAACCAAACTTAGCATATTGGTGATACATGGTGATAAATGACATGTAGAAATGGCCATAAGTTCGCATTTAGCCTCACATGCAAGTTATCATAAGAGATATGATAACCTACATGTTGCCAAAATGCAACCTTTAGCATAAAGCTTGAAGCTTTAGGCTCATAAACTCAAGATAAGCTTGCATAACATGATAACATGAGTGAGATGATCAACCCAAACTTGCATACATAACATGGCAACTTGCATATCATAACATAGCAAACTTGCATACATAACATGATAGACTTGCATATTACATCATAGTAAACTTGCATAACATGTCATGATAAACTTGCATATCATATCATAGCATACTTGCATAACATGATAAACTTGCATATCATATCATAATGATCGAACACAACTTGCATCATTCATTAGCTTTAGAGTTTAAATATGAAAGTAGAAAAGGGCTTACAACGCTTATGAAGGCACAAAAAATATGACAAAGCCCTTATGCAATCAAATAGACCCAAAATGCAAGCTCTAATAGAAAATCCCTTGAGCCAAAATGATCAAAACTCTTTCTTTATGACGCAAATATAGAAACTTGACTTGAATGCAAGCTAATGATGCTCATACAAGCTTGAGAACACTTGTATGCATGGAAAATCTCTCATAGAAATGACTTAGGAAATTTATGAAGAGAGTGGAGGCCATGAGAGGAATGATTTTGCCATAGTTTAGTTGTATGAATGAATAATGATGATTTAGGGTTAGGTTAGGGCCTTATTTATAGAGATTAGGATTAGTTTTAGCCTTAGGATTAAACCCTAGTTCTAATCTCAGCCCTCAAAACCGAATCTGGCCCCCATACTCAACACAACCCCAAAATGGTGCACTAGGCAAAACTGCCCGACTGGACCAAGTCGACAGCCAAGTCGACAGGGCTGTCGACTTGGGTCCAACCAAGTCGACAGGGCTGTCGACTTGGGTACTCTGGCGGGAATTTTCCCGCCTGCGCCCAATTGCCCTAATTTCCAAATTCAAACTTGAATTTGAAATCTGTTTTTACTTTGAAATTTTCTGAAAACTTCGCTGGGCCTTAATTGGATCATACGGACTCCGATTTTCGAAAACTTGGACTCTATTTCGCGTATTTTTCTGAGACGAACGCAATGGCATAGCCCGTTTCCCTTGATTCAGACTTTAGAATTAAATTCTGCCTCGATTTATACTATAACAGGTTATTGAAAATACGGGTTGTTACATTCTCCCCTCCTTAAAGGATTTTGTCCCCGAAATCTTCAAGTTGGGAAGAACGTATCCTACCATCCAATCATCCATCTACTCAAAACATCATCCACGAGCAATCATTGTCCTTACAAGATTCTAAATGTTGTATGAACATATGCAAAGGTGTGTGTATATGTACTTATCTAATGCAAATATCATCAATGCAAATTATGTTAGTGAAATGAATCCATATGTATGCAATTCCTAACATAATGTATAACATCTATATGTGTGCACATAACATACATCCATATGCAACATCCATGTGATAACACAAAAATTTTCATCCATGAATAAGCATAAACACTCATGCATATGCAATATAAGGAGTGTGTGAGCCGATCTAGTGCCTAACGTGTATAATGCATCCACGAGTAACCACTTGCAAACACTTGCAACCACTTGCAACCATCAAGCATAACATGTTTCAAACACATGTTTCATCCAAAGGGTTTCTACCTAAGGTTCTCATGACAAGATTAACACGATAAACTAGATAAATATGGATAGCAAAGAGAAAGATATGCTAACAAAGAAAAGAGATTGAGAGTGTACCCTCAAAAAGGAATGGATAAAGCCCACGCATCTTCTCCTCGGTTTCCCAAGTTGCGTCTTCTTCGGCTTCACCCCATTGAACCTTCACCAACTTGACCTCTCGATTCCTTAGCTTCTTGGTCTCCGTCCCCAAGATACGAATCGGAGCTCTCCTCAAGGTAGCCTCTTTCTCCACTTCCACATCTTTCAGAACACTTGGCTCAACAACCTCTACTGATTCATGTAAACACTTCCGGAGATGCGAGACATGAAAAACATCGTGTACTCCGGCAAGCTTCTCGGGCAACTCCACTCTATAAGCCATCTGCCCGATCCTCTCTATAATAGGGAATGGTCCAACAAACCTCGGTGCTAACTTCCCAACGGCTCCAAATCGGACCACTTTCCGCAAAGGAGAAACCTTCACGAAAACCATATCCCCAACATCAAACTCCAAATCAGTTCTTCGCTTATCAGCATAGGATTTCTGTCGATCTTGGGCCGCTTTCATCCGTCTCCGAATCAACTCGACCTTCTCGGATGTATCTCTGATCATATCAGGCCCAAGTATAAGCTTATCTGTAGTCTCCCACCAACATGTAGGCGACTTGCACGGCCTCCCATATAAAGCTTCAAATGGTGCCATCCCTATGCTTGCCTGATAACTGTTATTATATGCAAACTCAACAAGAGGAAGATGGTCTTCCCAAGTACCACCAAAATCCAGAATACAAAGCCTCAACAGATCCTCGAGTACCCTATTCACCCTTTCGGTTTGACCGTCCGTCTGTGGGTGATAAGCCGTACTTAGATTCAATCTCGTGCCCATAGCTTCTTGCAAGCTATTCCAGAATTGACTTGTAAAGATTGGGTCACGGTCACTGACTATACTAGAAGGGACTCCATGTAGTCTCACAATCTCACGAAGATATACAGACGCTAGCCAAGATGCGGTCCTCTTGCTCTTCACCGGAATGAAATGAGCACTCTTCGTAAGTCTATCCACAATAACCCAAATGCTCGTATTCCCTTTCCTTGACCTTGGCAGCCCATCGATAAAATCCATGGAAATACTCTCCCACTTCCATAGTGGAACGTCTAGAGGATGCAATAGTCCACCGGGCTTCTTCGACTCGGCCTTAACTTGCTGGCAAATGATACATGTAGAGACAAACTCTGCCACATCCTTCTTCATCCCAGGCCAAAAGAAAATGCGCTTCATATCTTTATACATCTTATCTCCGCCTGGATGTATAGTCAACTTAGAGCGATGCGCTTCCTCAAGAACTTTTCTTACTAAATCTTCTACCATTGGAACACATAACCTTCCGTCTCTCCTCAGCCAACCCTTGTCATCAATAGAATATCGAGCGAGATGACTAGACGCCTCTCCTCGAATCAGCTTATCCACAATCTCAACTATCTGAGGGTCTTCACTCTGCGAAGCCCCAACTTGATCAAGAAGGGTAGGTCTGAGTTCCAGAGATGCTAAAGAACCGGTCATCGACTCAATCGCCAAAGAGAAATCAAAGGTTGCCACATACTCTAAATTCTTCATCTCAACGAATAGAGGACTCAGAGTCAACCTTTTTCTACTCAATGCATCTGCTACCACATTCCCCTTGCTAGGGGTATAAGCTATCTCAAAATCGTAGGACGCCAAGAATTCCATCCATCTTTGTTGCCTCAGATTCAGATCCTTCTGAGAAAAGAGATACTTCAATGACTTGTGATCGGTATAAAGCTCAAATCTTCCTCCCAGAAGATAATGGCGCCAAGCCTTGAGTGCATATACTATTGCTGCCAACTCTAAGTCATGGGTGGGATAATTCTTCTCATGCACTTTGAGTTGTCTACCGCCAAAGCATATCACTCTTCCTTCTTGCATCAGAACAGCTCCTAACCCCGTGCCACATGCATCGGTGTATACTGTAAATAACTTCCCTCCATCGGGCAAAGCTAGAACAGGTGCTGATGTGAGAGCTCTCTTGAGCCTCTGAAAAGCAAGCTCGCATTCTATGCTCCAAGCAAAAACTAAATTCTTCTTCGTCAATTTAGTGAGAGGAGCGGAAATCTTCGCGAAGTCCTTGATAAACTTCCGGTAAAAGCCTGCAAGACCTAGAAAACTTCTCACTTCGGTTGCATTCCTTGGAGTCTTCCAATCCTGAACTGCAACTACCTTAGCGGGATCCACCGCTAAGCCTTGCTTAGATACTATATGCCCAAGGAATCTAACTTCCCTTCTCCAAAAGTGACACTTGGAGAACTTGGCCTTCAACTGATGCGCTCTAAGCGTATCCATCACCTCCACGAGATGCCTTGCGTGCTCTTCCTCATCCTTAGAGAAGATCAGAATATCATCTACGAAGACCACGACAAACTTGTTCAAGAACTCCCTGAACACCCTACTCTTCAAGTCCACGAAATATGCGGGTGCATTAGTCAAGCCGAACGGCATGACAAGCCATTCGAAGAATCCATCTGGCGTTCTGAACGCAGTCTTGTCTATACTATCTTCAGCTACCCTGAGCTGATGGAATCCAGTAGCAAGATCAAGCTGAGAGAAAACAGAAGCACCGACAAGCTGGTCAAAGAGATCATCAATCCTCGGTAACGGGTGTCTGTTCTTCTTAGTCAGCTTATTCAACTCTCGATAGTCAACACAAAGTCGGAGAGAACCATCTGCCTTGGTAGCAAATACCACAGGCGCTCCCTATTCAAATATACTTCGTCTAATGAAGTTCTTCTCAAGCAACTCCTTCACTTGCTTACTTAGCTCCCGCCTTTCACGCGGAGCCATGTGCCGAACGGGCAAAGAAACCGGCTTTGCATTATCCACCAGATAAATGCGGAAATCAATCTCTCGCTTAGGGGGCAACCCCCTAACTTCATCGAAAACATCCGGATACTCTCGAACCACTCTCACAGACTGAAGAGTTTCCATTGACGAGTCGAGTGATTCAAGATAGCACAACATGACGGGACCTCTCGGATTACAAGAAATTTCTAGGGTGTTTCCGAGGCAAGTCACGAGCCTCACAACCCTATGCTCACAATCAAGGATGGCTCCATATCTGGACAACCAATCCATGCCCAATATCAATCCGTATCCCCTAAAACCAAGAACATAAGCATTACACAAGAACTCTACACTCAGTATAGAGATCCTCAAATCCCCACATATCATAGACAGATGGACGGAACCCCCAATAGGATTTGAGACACAGACGGGATCATCTACCAAGCTAGTACTAAGGTGCAAACTATCAACAAGATCAGATGAGATAAAGCTATGCGATGCACCAGAATTAAACAAGGTACGAACTGGAAAATCATAAATATATACAAGGCTCTCAACAGAAATACTACCTCGATCGGGAACTGGAGCGATATTGAGAGCATGAACTTGCCCTCCTGAAGGTCCAGCACGCTGAGTCTGACCCTGGCCTTGCCCTCGCTTCTTCGGGCAATCCTTACTGAAATGTCCAGTCTCACCGCAGAAAAAGCATTCACCATTTCCTTTTCCTCTTCTTACAATCCTTAATAAGATGCCCAACTGAACCGCAATAATGGCACTTCCCCTTGTTGTTCTTGCCCTTGTTGTTGTTCCCCTTGTTGCCTTGACTCTTGTTCTTGTTCTGACTGCCTTGACCACTTGGATTACCCTGATTTCCTTTCCACTGGGAATCAGTCTTCTTGGCTTGAGTATCATTCATCTTGATCTCTTTCTTGACATCTCCCTGAAGTAACGCCATATCAACCAAGCTCTCAAACGTGGCCCCATGGGGAATATGTGACATAGCCAATCCCTGCAACGGCTCATTCAATCCTCTAGCAAAACGAAGAGCCTTCTTCTGAGGAGTATTCACCATATCCAAGCCAAAACGAGCTAACTGATTGAACTTGTTCACATATTCTTTGACAGACATATCTCCTTGTTTCAAAGTTATGAACCTCTCCATTTGCAGATTCTCCTCAGCAGAAGAAAGGAACTTAAGCACGAACCTTGCCCTGAAATCGGCCCAAGTCTCAACCGACCTAGTACCATTGGTGACTTCCCACCAATAAGCGGCTTCATCCTTCATAAGCCAAACCGCCAACAAGATCCTCCTCTGATCGTCTAACCCAAAGATAGCAAATAAATCCTCGGTCTCTTTCAACCAATTTCTGGCCTCTACAAAAGTCTCAGTGCCCTGAAAGTTCTTGCCACCCATTGCTTTGAAATCTTTGCAAGTCTTTGCGAATTCAGCTTGAGGATGCTGAGGGGGAGGAGGAAGAGGAACCTCAGCAACAGGAGGAGGAACATCAGCGACAGGAGGAGGAGGAACATTAACTACTGGAGGAGGAGGAGGGACATCTACGGGGCCGGCTTCGGTCGCCCTAGCCTCCAAAATTCTTCTATACCAAACAGGTAAGTGTACTCCCTCCGGAATAGCAAGGTTATCGGCCATACTGAAAATGAAGAAAAAGACAGATTCAGAATGGAGAAAAACGAAGGAATTTTTGCTAATGGCTTTTTGGGGAATAGCCTTTAAAATAAACTAGACTTTTCATTGGAAAATACTTTATACTTGGTTTTGAAAATAGTTTTCCAAAAGTTTTAAAAAACCTTTTTGTTCCTTCTCGTAAACCATATGCTCTGATACCAAATGTAACACCCCACCTCCACCAGGGTGGCTCTTGCAAGCACTCTGACTTTGGAGGGGCGATTGAATCAGGTAAACATGCATAATGATATATCAAGGCAGAACAAGAACATATGTATATATGTAAACAGAGTAAATAACATAGATAAAACAGCGGAAGATTTCAAACCATTTCAAAACAAGTCTGGTACAACATAATGTCAACTTTCCAAATACACAAGTCTAGATAAAAACAACATTACTGAAAAACTGAAATACATAAGTACTATCCCCAAAATAAGTGATAACCATAGCTAGCTTCATGTCAAGACCGTACATGTGCTAAAATCCCACAAGCAAGCGATCAGAAATCCAAGCTAAGCTCCAATATTCCCACCCTGAGAACCTAGGGGGGGGGAACGGAAGAAAAGAGGCGAAAGAAAAACAGGTCAGTCAAAAAGACTGAGTAAGCCCTACTACAATCAATGTAAACTGATAAAGTTAACTGGCATGATGAAAGCTGGGATGAACATAAGGATAACAACATACTAGCATGATGATTAACTAACAAGGTAGATAAAGGTGTCATCGCATAATCAGGTTTAAGGTTTTGCACCACAGGTGTACTAGCAAACTAACATGACTTGAATAGACAAGTATTGATCCCTTGGCCCAAGCTTTGGCCCAATAACATGAAGTGACCCTAATACGAGGTCCAATAACATGAGATGACCCTAATACGAGGTCCAATAACATGAGATGACCCTAATACGAGGTCCAACCAAACGGTCTAGTCGATCGGCTCCCTAAGCCCAACTCGTCACGTGTTGGTGTCAATGCGGCCCAAACATAATTGTAGTCAGACTGTGCAGGGTCTCCCGTCGGGTGTATCAAGCCCTAGGGTGTCAACCCCTGGACACCATAAACATAAATGCACAGCCTCGATCTACTGGTACCCGTGCATGTTTTCCCCGGCTTCGGACTATGTGCACGACCATAGTCCGCCCGGAACTACACCGGCGTACCACTCTGCCGTCGCTTTTGGTCACTTACCTCCAGTCCAGTAATCGTGCCCCCTCCCTAGCCTAGTCCCTAGGGTCTTAATGATACAAACTTGGGATTACTGCTGGAGTGGACCCCCATTGCTAGGATTTTTCTAGTGGGTTAAGTACGGTTTAACCCTCTTGCTAATCATGGATTAACTTGGTTAAGTGTAACGATGAGTTCACGAATAACCCCGATTAATCTACCAAACCCAAATTGGTTAAGTATTAAGTGGACCATGACTTAACCCTAATCATGAGGCATTAATTAATTTAATGCGCCTTAACCTCTCACATTAGACTTTGTTGCGGTTACTAGTTAAGCCGGTCGGTTCCGGGTAGCTTTACACCACAACTTGGTCTAACCTCGGGTTCAAGGTACAACATGACCAACTTCTCACATTGGGTCCTATTGTTTGTAGCAACTAGTTAAGCCGGTCGGTTCCGGGTAGGTTTACGCTACAAACTCAACCCAACCTCGAGTTGGTCACACTTATATTTTCTAAGTGTCATGTCCATCATGTTTCCAAAACATGTTACAAGTTTTCAAGCATTTGGGTAGACCTAACTTATTAGGTAAATTCCCAAAGGGTAGACCTAACTTAATAGGTAAATTCCCAAGCTTATGTTTTTATGTCTTTTAAGTTTACCCAACCCCAAACGCAATCCCATCGCTTACATATCGCAATAGCGCATAAAGGATAGAAAGAGGGAACTTGGCATAATCATGACATAAAGGTGTTGAAGCCAGAAGTTTAACATGGCGGCATATGAAATGTACATATGTTCATATACTTGCATATTACATTTTAGGCCTCAAAAGCATGCATAAAACCAAACTTAGCATATTGGTGATACATGGTGATAAATGACATGTAGAAATGGCCATAAGTTCGCATTTAGCCTCACATGCAAGTTATCATAAGAGATATGATAGCCTACATGTTGCCAAAATGCAACCTTTAGCATAAAGCTTGAAGCTTTAGGCTCATAAAACCAAGATAAGCTTGCATAACATGATAACATGAGTGAGATGATCAACCCAAACTTGCATACATAACATGGCAACTTGCATATCATAACATAGCAAACTTGCATACATAACATGATAGACTTGCATATTACATCATAGTAAACTTGCATAACATATCATGATAAACTTGCATATCATATCATAGCATACTTGCATAACATCATAAACTTGCATATCATATCATAATGATCAAACACAACTTGCATCATTCATTAGCTTTAGAGTTTAAATATGAAAGTCGAAAAGGGCTTACAATGCTTATGAAGGCACAAAAAATATGACAAAGCCCTTATGCAATCAAATAGACCCAAAATGCAAGCTCTAATAGAAAAACCCTTGAGCCAAAATGATCAAAACTCTTTCTTTATGATGCAAATATAGAAACTTGACTTGAATGCAAGCTAATGATGCTCATACAAGCTTGAAAACACTTGTATGCATGGAAAATCTCTCATAGAAATGACTTAGGAAATTTATGAAGAGAGTGGAGGCCATGAGAGGAAATTTAGGAATAATATGTGTCACATTTAATTGTCATTTATTTAGGAGTAATGTTGTGTCACATTTAATTGTCACATATTTAGGAATAATGTGTGCCACATTAAATTGTCATTTATTTAGAAATAATGTTGCGTCACATTTAATTGTCATTTACTTATAAATAATGTTGTGTCATAATAAATTGTTATTTATTTAGGAATAATGTGTGTCACATTTAATTGACATGTATTTAGGAATAATGTGTGTCACATTTAATTGTGACGTATTTAGGAATAATGTGTGTCACATTTAATTGTCATTTATTTAGAAATAATGTGTGTCAAATTTAATTATCATTTAATTAGGAATAATGTGTGTCACATTTAATTGTTATTTACTTAGGAATAATGTGCGTCACATTTAATTGTCATTTAGTTAAGAATAATGTGCATCATATTAAATTGTCATTTATTTAGAAATAATGTTGTGTCACATTCAATTTTCATTTATTTAGTAATAATGATGTGTCATAATATATTTTCATTTATTTAGGAATAATGTGTGTCACATTTAATATTCATTTATTTTGGAATAATGTGTGTCACATTTAATTGTCATTTATTTAGGAATAATGTGTGTCACATTATTTATCATTTATTTAGAAATAATGATGTGTCACATTTAATTGTCATTTATTTAGGAATAATGTGTGTCATCAATTTTTTTTAAAATAATGTTGCGTCACATTTAATTGTCATTTATTTAGTAATAATGATGTGTCGTAATAAATTGTCATCTTTTAGGAATAATGTGTATCACATTGAATTGCCATTTATTTCGGAATAATGTGTGTCACATTTAATTGTCATTTATTTAGGAATAATGTGCGTCACATTTAATTGTCATTTATTTAGAAATAATGTGTGTCACATTTAATTGTCATTTATTTTGGAATAATGTGTGTAACATTTAATTTTCGTTTATTTAGAAATAATGCTGTGTCAAATATAAATGTCATTTATTTAGGAATAATGTGTATCATATTAAATTTTCATTTATTTAGAAATAATGTTGTGTCACATTTAATTGTTAATTACTTAGCAATAATGATGTGTCATAATAAATTGTCACTTACTTGGGAATAATGTGTGTCACATTTAATTGTCATTTATTTAGGAATTATGTGTGTCACATTTAATTGTCGTTTATTTAGGAATAATGTGTGTCACATTTAATTGTCATTTATTTAGAAATAACGTGTGTCACATTTAATTCTCATTTATTTAGAAATAATGTGTGTCACATTTAAGCGTCATTTATTCAGGAATAACGTGTGTCATATTTAATTGTCATTTATTTAGAAATAATGTGTGTCACAATTAATTGTCATTTATTTAGGAATAATGTGTGTCACAATTAATTGTCATTTATTTAGGAATATTGTGTGTCACATTTAATTGTCATTTATTTAGAAATAATGTCGTGTTACATTTAATTGTCATTTATTTAGGAATAATGTGTGTCACATTAAATTTCCATTTATTTAGAAATAATGTTGTGTCATATTTAATTGTAATTTATTTACAAATAATGATGATTCATAATAAATTGTCAATTATTTAGGATAAATATGTGTCACATTTAATTGTCATTTATTTAGGAATAATGTGCGTCGCATTTAATTTTCACTTATTTAGGAATAATGTGTGTCACATTTAATTATCATTTATTTTGGAAAAATGGGTGTCACATTTAATTGTCATTTATTTTGTAATAATGTGTGTCGCATTTAATTGTTTTTTATTTAGGAATAATGTGCGTCACATTTTATTGTCATTTATTTAGAAATAATGTGCATCATATTAAACTGTCATTTATTTAGAAATAATGCCGTGTCACATTCAATTGTCATTTATTTAGTAATGATGATGTGTCATAATAAATTATCATTTATTTAGGAATAATGTTTGCCACATTTATTTGTTTTTTAGGAATAATGTGTGTCACATTTAATTGTCATTTATTTAGGAATAACGTGTGTCACATTTAGTTGTCATTTATTTAGGAATAATGTGTGTCACATTTAATTATCATTTATTTAGAAATAATGTTCTGTCACATTTAATTGTCATTTATTTAGGAAAAATGTGTGTCATCATTTATTTAAAAATAACGTTGTGTCACATTTAATTGTCATTTATTTAGTAATAATGATGTGTCATAATAAATTGTCATTTATTAGGAATAATGTGTGTCACATTTATTTGTCGTTTATTTAGGAGTAATATGTGTCACAATTAATTGTCATTTATTTAGGAATAGTGCGTGTCACATTTAATTGTCATTTATTTAGGAATAATGATGTGTCACAATAAATTGTCATCTTTTATGAATAATGTAAAGACCCGGAAATTTCCGCTCTTTGAATCGACCATAAACCACACAGGTCTGACCCAAAGGTTGGAAATCTTCGAATACTTTAACTTTGGGAATACAATACATCAGAACAATAACAGCAGACTTTTATTACATTACAATAATATTACATCAGAGTACAGAATATATCAGAGTACATTGAAATAAAATTACAGCGGAAGATAAATTACAAAAGATTTAATACATTAAATAAAATACAGTAAACAGCGGTAGACTACTAAGCTCTGGACACAGCTTTAGGTTTCGATCCAGGATCCTGCTAAAAGAATCGATATCTGCAAAAAGCTACTCGACTGCCCGTGTGGAAAAGAGGGCACCCGAGTTTGCAAAGTGAAACAAACTACGAGTCAGTCATGGGACTGGTGTGAGAATTCTAAACTAATTTAATTAATAAGACAAATCCAAGGACCACGCCGCTAATGCGGAACGGGTTTTATTCCAATGGATTGCCGGTGCATAAATTAAAGTAAATCGTTAAACAACGCAATGCTTTTTGGAAAATGAAACCATTATAAGACCCAAGTCCCATCACACAATGCAACGCACACCAGAGGATAGGGTTTTACCTTATAATGGTCAAAAGATGATAAATACGTAAAACGAGATTATTATTAGTGTATATATGTTTTAAATAAAAACATTTCAATCATAAGTATCAATCCTAGACGGCATGGGTACCATATATCATGTCGCCAATACTAGTTCTACAATCAAAATCGCAAGGTCGTATTGGAAATTGGATTTCCATCATGAGTCGAGGCTAGGGGCAAGCTCCTCTCCGATTCGAGACACTCTAGCAAATGCCTCAGGATCCCCCGCAGTGAACCCTTGGATCTTCAGGGCCGGTCCCCGCCTATGGGCAGTGGATTAGTTATGCCTGAACACACGCTTCCCGGTCCCTTTGGACCTATAATATGACCACCAACGGCCTATAAAACACGAGGTACCTCAAAATCCATCATCCACATAAGTAAAATGTCAGCGCTGGTAGGTCCCTGACATCACTCTAGCTAGAAAGAAACGTGTGCACTCCCTGCAGTCCGTATCCCGTTTTTGACTCATACCGGGGTGTGAGGCTCGCGAAGTCACGCTATACACAAAGCTACGCCTAAACAGACCGTGCTTTAATCATCGACCACAAGGCCTGCTTTTCAACAAAAGCCTTGATTCATGCATCTTGGCATGCCACATTGTCAATCCATACCCCACCATTGATTTCTACCAATATATAACCTCTAAGCTCGTACGTCTCAGAGAAGGGCGTTAACCACCAAACATATATATATTAACAGAGATCAACAAATGTAGTATAAAGGACTACAACATCAGACATACATTCCATTTATAAACTTATGCTCTGGGTCTGAGCGAAAGTCAAATCCGTACAAATCAACACTACGTCCGAACGGCCACCACTGAAGCCCTTTCAAGGTAGCTACTCCTCTCATGGGTCTCAGTAGCAACACATCCATTCGATGTGAAGATCGTCGGTCTTCAATTACCGTCTTCAACTCTTAGACTTAGAACATCGTATAATCATTTGAAATGAGATTGAACTCGGACTTTTCAAATGATTATCGCATATATATATATATAATAATTTGAAAACATTTCCTATCGTTATTAATATTTGATAACGACCTATCGCTATTTTATTTATATAAAAATAGCCTAAATTAATTTAACGATGCTTCGGGTCAATGGGCGACCCTGGCGTTGTTTTCGACCAAATTTGATTTACACATAACTTGAAATCTAACCGTTGGATTTTGACGAAATTTATGTCGTTGGAAAGATCTTCCCCAAGCAGTCCTAACGGCTCCAGTTTTGGGAAAATCCGACGGTCGAATCTCTCGGTATAACCGTTTAAAGTTACGATTGCCGATACGCGAACTGCCGTGCGCGTTCTGTTTAATTTATAATTTGTATTTTTATATATATATATATATAAATATAAATCGTTTGGCGATTTCAACTATTAACGTCTATTCTTTTATCGCATTTAAAATGACGATAAAAATATCACTTTTATTTTACTCTGTTTTTATTTACATTTAAAATGTAAATAAAATGTGCTTTTTAAATTCACTTTAATTCATGCTTTATTTACACCAAATATAAATAGATATTCTTTTTCTATCTTTGGTTTATTTACACTAAATGTAAATAAATAATTAAATAATTTTTTTCTATCTTTTGATTTATTTACTCTAAATGTAAATAAATATTCTTTCTTACCATTTATTTATTTACCTAGATATAAATAAATGTTTTCATTTTCCTTTTCTTATTTCTTTACCCAAATGTAAATAAATGGTTTTTCTACTTCTACTTTTTCTTATTTATTTACACTATTTGTAAATAAATGTTTTTACTTTTCTTTTATCTTATTTATTTACACTATTTGTAAATAAATGTTTTACTTTTACTTTTGCTATATTTATTTACATTAATTGTAAATAAATGTATCTAATTTCTTATTCATATTTATTTACGCTATTTGTAAATAAATGGTTTCAATTTCCTTGCCAATCCTATTTACATAGTAAATGTAAATAAATGTATTTCTTTAATTCTTTTCTAATATTTCTTTTTAACATAAAAAGAATATCTTATGTTAATTCTTTTCTAACATTTCTATTTATTATTTTTATTTACATAAGAAAATGTAAATAATTACCATCTACATTTTGGTTCTTTTTATTCCTTTTTTTTTATTTACATAAGAAAATGTAAATAAATTCTAATTCACATGTTTAGTCTTATAATCTTAATTACATAGAAATGTAATTTTATTTACAATGTAAAAACATGTTCTTTAATTACATAAAAGTATAATTTTATTTAATATTTTATTTATCTAATGTAAATAAATGTCTTACTTTTTCTATGTTTTATTGTATTTACACTAAATAGTTTATATATGCTTTAACCTCCCACATTGGATAGGTATTGTTGTGATTACTGGACAGCCGGGCGGGTCCGGGCAGGTTTACATCACAACTCACTTAAGCATACTAATTCATATTAAGAAAAATGGAATAAATGTTTTTATCCCTTTTATTTTCTTTTCTCATTTATTTACCTATTTGTAAATGAATGTCTAAATTACTTTACCTTATTTATTTACCTAAACGTAAATAAATGTTTCAATTACTTCAACTCAAGTATTTTCATAAGAAATGTAAATGCTTAATCCCTATTCTTTTACATTGAAAAATGTAAATACTTAATCCTTTTTATTATTTCTTCTTAACAAAATGTTTATTTTGTTTTTATCCTTTTATCTACTTTAAACAAAAACGCGAGTTTTGACGCTACTAATTTATATTGATAAACATGTGAATTTTTGTCGCAACTAATTTATATTGACAAATAGTATATTTTTAATGCTACTAATTTATATTAACAAAATTGTTAACTTTAATCCAACTATCATAATTTGACAAATATGTCAATTCTAATTCAACTATTATAATTTGACAAAAATGTCAATTTTAATCCCACTATCATAGTTTGATAAATAGGTCAATTCTAAAGGTAAAAAGTGACATTTCTATTTATCATGCACAAATCCTATGTAGTTGACATTTTTATTTATCATAACACTTTTAACAAAAATGACATGTTTATATTAGCATAACATGATTAACTAAATGACATGTTTAACGATTCTAATATCAGAATAAAAAGAAGCATTTTACATTCACATGACATGACATTATTATAACATAAATGGTATTTTTACCCTAATGTCATATTTCTAACCAAAACGGTAATTTTTTTTAAATTCTTTTAAATGTATAAAAATATACTTTTCCAGTTCATTCATTTTAAGGTATATAAAAGTATACATTTCTAATTTATTCTCTTTAATATATAAAAATATAATAATTTTGGAAAACTCCTTTTAATATACAAGATATGATAATTTTGTAAAAATTCCTTTTAATGTGAACAAAATGTTGATTTTGGTCTAATCACTTCTAATGAAATCAAAATGTTGATTTTGGTTAAATCACTTCTAATGAAATCAAAATGTTGATTTTGGTTAAATCAAATTAACAAAAAGTGTTAACTTTTGTCCAATATAATTTAATTTACAAAAATGTATTTTTGGTCCTTTTTAATCTAATTACCAAAAATGTAAATTTTATCCTTTATAATATAATTAACAAAATGTTAATCTTGTGCTTTATAATATAATTAGCAAAAATGTTAAAAGTGATA
The DNA here is from genome assembly GCA_030737875.1 of Allium sativum. Taxonomy (NCBI): domain Eukaryota; kingdom Viridiplantae; phylum Streptophyta; class Magnoliopsida; order Asparagales; family Amaryllidaceae; genus Allium; species Allium sativum. The sequence goes on from CM060918.1 coordinate 635,552,089, forward strand.
TATTTGTCTTTGTCGTCAATTTTAACACAACAAAATGTATATAAAGTGGTATATATGATTTGTCGTGAATTCTAACACAGCATGGGATCATAAACAATACAAACAACAAACACAATTCATCATCACAATCAATCAGTTAATCTAAATTTTTATGCACCGAATATAAGTGTTTCATATAGCGTATAATAATGACACAATCATAATCAATTTAAATATATATATTTATATATATATATATATGTATATTTAATTATTTTAATTTTGAGAAATCTCACAAATTTTTTTTTTGTGTGTCTCTTCTAATTTCACACAAATGTAAAATTTGGGTGTCAATTCTATTATAACAAAAGTAAATATTTTGATGTCATTCTATTTTAACAAAAAGTATATTTTGAGTGCCATTCTCATTACAACAAAGTTGATTATTTCTAATTACACAAAAATGTCTATTTTGTGTATCAATCTAATTTAACAAAATGACGGTGAAAGATAAATCTTTTTATTTTCAACAAAAATTGACCTTGAAAAATGAATCTTTTATTTTCATCAAGAAGCAATGAAAACATTGTCCTTTTTTATTTCAACTAAATTCCAATGAAAAATTTGTCATTTTTGATTTCAATAAAATGACAAATTTAACTTTGTCAATTCTAGTTTTGACAAGAATACCGATTTTATATGGCAAATCAAACCTCAACCCAATGGTATAATTGATTCAACAATTTTGTTTTCAACACAAATGTCATCACATCAACAAATACACATAACAACCACAATCAATTCAAATTTCATAGCCATTAACAATATGGATTTCACAACATACACATATAGAATTCACATAGCAAGGCATAATTTAATTTTAATAATTAAATATAGAAATCTCACCTTGGCTTTTATTTTGACGATTCAGATTTAGTTTTTGCTAAAAATTCTAACTTACTCCAAATCACTTCAAACCAGTTCTGAAATGGAGATCTCGTCGCCACGATTCTAACGCAATTCGTTTCACTGAATCTCGATGTCATACAAAGAAGTTATGGTCATTTTTCATTTAATAACATAATTAAATAATTAAATAATTTAATTAATTACTTTACAAATCTCTTCCTCCTTCTTTCTGTATTACGCTCCCTGTAGCATCGCACCACCCTCCATCGAATTGCATGAAAACAGGGCGAAATGAAGCGTTGATATCTCACAAGCTGTCACTCTAAAGGTGATCATCAACGCTGAAGATATATATCATAGAACGATCTATCTAATCTGCCTTCGGAAATTTTGGAAATGGAGGAATGGATTAAAAGAGATTTGAGGGGAAGAAGGAGAGCGTTTTCAACCATTGATTGGCATGGTGGCGGCTGTACATTTAGGGGGAAATGGATAGGCTTAGAGAAGTTTATGATATTATATAGTGGAGACACTACATATATGTATATATATTTTATTTAGTTATATAAATTTGATTCTATCTTTCACTTATCTCTACATATGTAGTAGGTGACAAATGAAGTTTAATTTGCTGACTAGGCATGGTGGACCACATGAATATATGGACTTAAATGAAGGAAATGATGGAAATAAAATAAATAAATAGGATAAATGAAATACCGAAAATGGAAGCATAAACTTAAATTTGTATTATTAATAATGGAAATAAAGAGGCAATTTGAAATATGGCAAATGGGGAAGCTACTAATAAATACAAAAGGTAAAGCGGTCAAATTTCACAATATATATGTCATAGTATTAAATTCATTAGCCTCGATATATTCAAATTATTCTCATTAGTTTTATTAACACACAATAAATAAAAGAAACAAAATGTGACTGATATTACATAGTATAAAGATAAATATGGATTCTAAATTCATACGCTAAAAATCATGTGTTTCCTTAGTTCATGGTCCCAAACTCAAATTAATTAATTTATTAGAACATTCCTTTTTTTAACTTAAGATAAATGTATGTTTCCTATCAACAAGGCACATAATTATCCATAGATAGAAATATTTAAATCCAGTTAATACAATTAATGACAATATTACAATTTATGTCAATACTAAATTTAAAATAGACATAAATTAGGCAAAAAAATTTTTTATCATACAAGCATTAATAGGTTCAATGTTAAATCAAATTAGTATATATATATGACATGTATATATAAGCAATCTAGTCCAATGTTAAACTTAGTTATGAAAGAATAAAACTTGGACTACCAATCTAACTTTTAACTAAATGAGCATAAATTTCAAATAAATCTTTAAGATGAATTTTGATCCATAAACATGAACAAATAATTTTGGATCTACAACTTTGACTCCAGATTAAATTTATTCGTTTTAACTTTCAAAAATAAATAAATTTTTAGCCTTTATTTTTTATAATAAATTATTCTAAATATTCAAAATTCATTAAAATTTCTAAAATAAAATTTTAAATTGGCCCCAAAATTCCGGGTTGTTACAATCTCCCCCACTTAAAAATCTTTTCGTCCTCGAAAAGGAACTAAGGTAAAAGTTGTTTAATTATCTAACCAAATTTATTTTTCTTTTATTAATTTTATTTGTTGACTAACTTATCAAATATATATATACTTTTATATATTTAAAATCATATTTTCAAAAATAGATTATATATAATTAAAATACGTTAATTATAAGCTTATCACTCTGAACTCATCCTAGGGCATTACTAACCCCATCTCTAATGAGTTTTCTCATTCTAGGACACTTCTGGTCCTATCTCTAATGAGTATTCTTATTGGATATTACTAATCCAATCTCTGATGAGTCTTTGTTCAGTTCTAACGAGTTGTACCCCAAAGATTTGAGCTAACCAGAGCTCTGATGCCAGCTGTAAAGACCCGGAAATTCCCGCTCTTTGAATCGACCATAAACCACACAGGTCTGACCCAAAGGTTGGAAATCTTCGAATACTTTAACTTTGGGAATACAATACATCAGGACAATAACAGCAGACTTTTATTACATTACAATAATGTTACATCAGAGTACAGAATATATCAGAGTACATTGAAATAAAATTACAGCGGAAGATAAATTACAAACGATTTAATACATTAAATAAAATACAGTAAACAGCGGTAGACTACTAAGCTCTGGACACAGCTTTAGGTTTCGATCCAGGATCCTGCTAAAAGAACAGATATCTGCAAAAAGCTACTCGACTGCCCGTGTGGAAAAGAGGGCACCCGAGTTTGCAAAGTGAAACAAACTACGAGTCAGTCATGGGATTGGTGTGAGAATTCTAAACTAATTTAATTAATAAGACAAATCCAAGGACCACGCCGCTAATGCGGAACGGGTTTTATTCCAATGGATTGCCGGTGCATAAATTAAAGTAAATCGTTAAACAACGCAATGCTTTTTGGAAAATGAAACCATTATAAGACCCAAGTCCCATCACACAATGCAACGCACACCAGAGGATAGGATTTTACCTTATAATGGTCAAAAGATGATAAATACGTAAAACGAGATTATTATTAGTGTATATATGTTTTAAATAAAAACATTTCAATCATAAGTATCAATCCTAGACGGCATGGGTACCATATATCATGTCGCCAATACTAGTTCTACAATCAAAATCGCAAGGTCGTATTGGAAATTAGATTTCCATCATGAGTCGAGGCTAGGGGCAAGCTCCTCTCCGATTCGAGACACTCTAGCAAATGCCTCAGGATCCCCCGCAGTGAACCCTTGGATCTTCAGGGCCGGTCCCCGCCTATGGGCAGTGGATTAGTTATGCCTGAACACATGCTTCCCGGTCCCTTTGGACCTATAATATGACCACCAACGGCCTATAAAACACGAGATACCTCAAAATCCATCATCCACATAAGTAAAATGTCAGCGCTGGTAGGTCCCTGACATCACTCTAGCTAGAAAGAAACGTGTGCACTCCCTGCAGTCCGTATCCCGTTTTGGACTCATACCGGGGTGTGAGGCTCGCGAAGTCACGCTATACACAAAGCTACGCCTAAACAGACCGTGCTTTGATCATCGACCAAAAGGCCTGCTTTTCAACAAAAGCCTTGATTCATGCATCTTGGCATGCCACATTGTCAATCCATACCCCACCATTGATTTCTACCAATATATAACCTCTAAGCTCGTACGTCTCAGAGAAGGGCGTTAACCACCAAATAGATATATATTAACAGAGATCAACGAATGTAGTATAAAGGACTACAACGTCAGACATACATTCCATTTATAAACTTATGCTCTGGGTCTGAGCGAAAGTCAAATCCGTACAAATCAACACTACGTCCGAACGGCCACCATGAAGCCCTTTCAAGGTAGCTACTCCTCTCATGGGTCTCAGTAGCAACACATCCATTCGATGTGAAGATCGTCGGTCTTCAATTACCGTCTTCAACTCTTAGACTTAGAACGTCGTATAATCATTTGAAATGAGATTGAACTCGGACTTTTCAAATGATTCTCGCATATATATATATATATAATAATTTGAAAACATTTCCTATCGTTATTAATATTTGATAACGACCTATCGCTATTTTATTTATATAAAAATAGCCTAAATTAATTTAACGACGCTTCGGGTCAATGGGCGACCCTGGCGTTGTTTTCAACCAAATTTGATTTACACATAACTTGAAATCTAACCGTTGGATTTTGACGAAATTTATGTCGTTGGAAAGATCTTCCCCATGCAGTCCTAACGGCTCCAGTTTTGGGAAAATCCGACGGTCGGATCTCTCGGTATAACCGTTTAAAGTTACGATTGCCGATACACGAACTGCCGTGCGCGTTCCGTTTAATTTATAATTTGTATTTTTATATATATATAAATATAAATCGTTTGGCGATTTCAACTATTAACGTCTATTCTTTTATCACATTTAAAATGACGATAAAGATATCACTTTTATTTTACTCTGTTTTTATTTACATTTAAAATGTAAATAAAATGTGCTTTTTAAATTCAACTTAATTCATGCTTTATTTACACCAAATATAAATATATATTATTTTTCTATCTTTGGTTTATTTACACTAAATGTAAATAAATAATTAAATAATCTTTTTCTATCTTTTGATTTATTTACTCTAAATGTAAATAAATATTCTTTCTTACCATTTATTTATTTACCTAGATATAAATAAATGTTTTCATTTTCCTTTTCTTATTTCTTTACCCAAATGTAAATAAATGGTTTTTCTACTTCTACTTTTTCTTATTTATTTACACTATTTGTAAATAAATGTTTTTACTTTTCTTTTATCTTATTTATTTACACTATTTGTAAATAAATGTTTTACTTTTGCTTTTGCTATATTTATTTACATTAATTGTAAATAAATGTATCTAATTTCTTATTCATATTTATTTACGCTATTTGTAAATAGATGGTTTCAATTTCCTTGCCAATCCTATTTACATAGTAAATGTAAATAAATGTATTTCTTTAATTCTTTTCTAATATTTCTTTTTAACATAAAAAGAATATCTTATGTCAATTCTTTTCTAACATTTCTTTTTATTATTTTTATTTACATAAGAAAATGTAAATAATTACCATCTACATTTTGGTTCTTTTTATTCCTTTTTTTTATTTACATAAGAAAATGTAAATAAATTCTAATTCACATGTTTAGTCTTATAATCTTAATTACGTAGAAATGTAATTTTATTTACAATGTAAAAACATGTTCTTTAATTACATAAAAGTATAATTTTATTTAATCTTTTATTTATCTAATGTAAATAAATGTCTTACTTTTTCTATGTTTTATTGTATTTACACTAAATAGTTTATATGCGTTAACCTCCCACATTGGATAGGTATTGTTGTGATTACTGGACAGCCGGGCGGGTCCGGGCAGGTTTACATCACAACTCAATCCAACCTCGGGTTAAGCATACTAATTCATATTAAGAAAAATGGAATAAATGTTTTTATCTCTTTTATTTTCTTTTCTCATTTATTTACCTATTTGTAAATGAATGTCTAAATTACTTTACCTTATTTATTTACCTAAACGTAAATAAATGTTTCAATTACTTCATCTCAAGTATTTTCATAAGAAATGTAAATGCTTAATCCCTATTATTTTACATTGAAAAATGTAAATACTTAATCCTTTTTATTATTTCTTCTTAACAAAATGTTTATTTTGTTTTTATCCTTTTATCTACTTTAAACAAAAACGCGAGTTTTGACGCTACTAATTTATATTGATAAACATGTGAATTTTTGTCGCAACTAATTTATATTGACAAATAGTATATTTTTAACGCTACAAATTTATATTGACAAAATTGTTAACTTTAATCCAACTATCATAATTTGACAAATATGTCAATTCTAATTCAACTACTATAATTTGACAAAAATGTCAATTTTAATCCCACTATCATAGTTTGATAAATATGTCAATTCTAAAGGTAAAAAGCGACATTTCTATTTATCATGCACAAATCCTATGTAGTTGACATTTTTATTTATCACAACACTTTTAATTAAAATGACATGTTTATATTAGCATAACATGATTAACTAAATGACATGTTTAACGATTCTAATATCAGAATAAAAAGAAGCATTTTACATTCACATGACATGACATTATTATAACATAAATGGTATTTTCACCCTAATGTCATATTTCTAACCAAAACGGTAATTTTTTTTAAATTCTTTTAAATGTATAAAAATATACTTTTCCAGTTCATTCATTTTAAGGTATATAAAAGTATACATTTCTAATTTATTCTCTTTAATATATAAAAATATAATAATTTTGGAAAACTCCTTTTAATATACAAGATATGATAATTTTGTAAAAATTCCATTTAATGTGAACAAAATGTTGATTTTGGTCTAATCACTTCTAATGAAATCAAAATGTTGATTTTGGTTAAATCACTTCTAATGAAATCAAAATGTTGATTTTGGTTAAATCAAATTAACAAAAAGTGTTAACTTTTGTCCAATATAATTTAATTTACAAAAATGTATTTTTGGTCCTTTTTAATCTAATTACCAAAAATGTAAATTTTATCCTTTATAATATAATTAACAAAATGTTAATCTTGTGCTTTATAATATAATTAACAAAAATGTTAAAAGTGATATATTTGTCTTTGTCGTCAATTTTAACACAACAAAATGTATATAAAGTGGTATATATGATTTTTCGTCAATTCTAACACAGCATGGGATCATAAACAATACAAACAACAAACACAATTCATCATCACAATCAATCAGTTAATCTAAATTTTTATGCACCGCATATATGTGTTTCATATAGCCTATAATAATGAAACAATCATAATCAATTTAAATATATATTTCTATATATATATATATATATTTAATTATTTTAATTTTGAGAAATCTCACAAATTTTTTTTTGTGTGTCTCTTCTAATTTCACACAAATGTAAAATTTGGGTGTTAATTCTATTACAACAAAAGTAAATATTTTGATGTCATTCTATTTTAACAAAAAGTATATTTTGAGTGCCATTCTTATTACAACAAAGTTGATTATTTCTAATTACACAAAAATGTCTATTTTGTGTATCAATCTAATTTAACAAAATGACGGTGAAAGATAAATCTTTTTATTTTCAACAAAAATTGACCTTGAAAAATGAATCTTTTATTTTCATCAAGAAGCAATGAAAACATTGTCCTTTTTGATTTCAACTAAATTCCAATGAAAAATTTGTCATTTTTGATTTCAATAAAATGACAAATTTAACTTTGTCAATTCTAGTTTTGACAAGAATACCGATTTTATTTGGCAAATCAAACCTCAACCCAATGGTATAATTGATTCAACAATTTTGTTTTCAACACAAATGTCATCACATCAACAAATACACATAACAACCACAATCAATTCAAATTTCATAGCCATTAACAATATGGATTTCACAACATACACATATAGAATTCACATAGCAAGGCATAATTTAATTTTAATAATTAAATATAGAAATCTCACCTTGGCTTTTATTTTGACGATTCAGATTTAGTTTTTGCTAAAAATTCTAACTTACTCCAAATCACTTCAAACCAGTTCTGAAATGGAGATCTCGTCGCCACGATTCTAACGCAATTCGTTTCACTGAATCTCGATGTCATACAAAGAAGTTATGGTCATTTTTCATTTAATTGCATAATTAAATAATTAAATAATTTAATTAATTACTTTACAAATCTCTTCCTCCTTCTTTCTGTATTACGCTCCCTGTAGCATCGCACCACCCTCCATCGAATTGCATGAAAACAGGGCGAAATGAAGCGTTGATATCTCACAAGCTGTCACTCTAAAGGTGATCATCAACGTTGAAGATATATATCATAGAACGGTCTATCTAATCTGCCTTCGGAAATTTTGGAAGTGGAGGAATAGATTAAAAGAGATTTGAGGGGAAGAAGGAGAGCGTTTTCAACCATTGATTGGCATGGTGGCGGCTGTACATTTAGGGGGAAAGGGATAGGCTTAGAGAAGTTTATGATATTATATAGTGGAGACACTACATATATGTATATATATTTTATTTAGTTATATAAATTTGATTTTATCTTTCACTTATCTCTACATATGTAGTAGGTGACAAATGAAGTTTAATTTGTTGACTAGGCATGGTGGACCACATGAATATATGGACTTAAATGAAGGAAATGATGGAAATAAAATAAATAAATAGGATAAATGAAATACCAAAAATGGAAGCATAAACTTAAATTTGTATTATTAATAATGGAAATAAATAGGCAATTTGAAATATGGCAAATGGGGAAGCTACTAATAAATACAAAAGGTAAAGCGGTCAAATTTCACAATATATATGTCATAGTATTAAATTCATTAGCCTCGATATATTCAAATTATTCTCATTAGTTTTATTAACACACAATAAATAAAAGAAACAAAATGTGACTGATATTACATAGTATAAAGATAAATATGGATTCTAAATTCATACGCTAAAAATCATGTGTTTCCTTAGTTCATGGTCACAAACTCAAATTAATTAATTTATTAGAACATTCCTTTTTTTTAACTTAATATAAATGTATGTTTCCTATCAACAATGCACATAATTATCCATAGATAGAAATATTTAAATCCAGTTAATGCAATTAATGACAATATTACAATTTATGTCAATACTAAATTTAAAATAGACATAAATTAGGCAATTTATTTTTTTATCATACAAGCATTAATAGGTTCAATGTTAAATCAAATTAATATATATATATATATATATGACATGTATATATAAGCAATCTAGTCCAATGTTAAACTTAGTTATGAAAGAATAAAACTTGGACTACCAATCTAACTTTTAACTAAATGAGCATAAATTTCAAATAAATCTTTAAGATGAATTTTTATCCATAAACATGAACAAATAATTTTGGATCTACAACTTTGACTCCTGATTAAATTTATTCGTTTTAACTTTCAAAAAAAATAAATTTTTAGCCTTTATTATTTAAAATAAATTATTCTAAATATTCAAAATTCATTAAAATTTCTAAAATAAAATTTTAAATTGGCCCCAAAATTCCGGGTTGTTACAAATAATGTGTGTTAAATTTAATTGTCATTTACTTAGAAATAATGTTTATCACATTTAATTGTCATTTAGTTAGGAATAATGTGTGTCACATTTACTTGTCATTTATTTAGGAATAATGTGTGTCACATTTAATTATCATTTATTTAGAAGTAATGGTGTGTCACATTTAATTGTCATTTATTTAGGAAAAATGTGTTTCATCATTTATTTAAAAATAACGTTGTGTCACATTTAATTTTCATTTATTTAGTAATAATGATGTGTCATAATACATTGTCATTTTTTAGGAATAATGTGTGTAACATTTAATTGTCGTTTATTTAGGAATAATGTGACGGCCCGCCCCGCACCAGCCTGCATTTCCTCCGAAAGTGCGCTGTACACATGCCCGACTAGCACGGAACGGTCGTCAGAAGAAAGAAAAGAAGGAAATGAACTAATGAGAAACATGTAGAATGTCTCACAGCGCATCGAACAAAATATAATAATAACATACTTGACATAAAATAGGAGAGACAGTGCATAAGCTGAAAATCAAAACTAAACATCATAGCAGCGGAAAATTCAGAATACAGCTTATTACAACTTTCAAAACTATCTCAAAGCAAAAGAAAGCTAAAATGGAAGATACACCACCAATGTCCAAGCAGTGATCTTCAACAACACAGGGAGAATACTATATATGTATATTACGTGGAAGCCTCCTGCTCGCCTCCGGATCATCTACCCGTGCATCACCAGCTAACCTGTCTCTAGTCTGCTCATGTGAGCACCCAGAGTAATAAGAGGAGACATAAAACTCTGGGTCAGACATAAAGCCTGGTATGAGTGATAAGCATCTAAACAGAATAATAACAGGTATACTAAACCATACCTGAACCTGGACTCGCAACCAAAGAGTTAGTACCACATACCGTACAATACTCTAAGGTGCCATAACAAATAGTGTAAGGATACGGGGGTGGGGTGTGCATGTCACAATGATAGCAAACAAATCATCCATAGCAGCCATCCTCACTTCTCTCACTCAGTGCGTAAAGCATACGATATCTACCACTTTGGAACACTAGACAAACTGAGGCAACGACGAATCCCGACTTGTAGAAACCCTGCTATGACCAAGCTAAACATATGGAGTCATGACCAAACATTTCAATGACCCACTTCATTGGTTGTAGCCCTTGGTTCTACCGATGCCATAATGGCCATGAATCCGCCTTCGTACCTCCTACCATAGTGGTCCAAAGCTATAGACGTCGATAACTCCTTAGCACGCGTCCCGCAGCAAAGCCCAACCATGAAGCGAACTCGTTGATTCCCATCTGAATCTTAAGCTTTAACTTCTCATTTGGACTACCTTTGCATCTCGGGTTTGGTCGAATTGGAGTGGGTCTTCAGAAGAGTTGTCGCACATTAACAGTCCTAGAATTCGGTTCGGTTCGGTAGTCATCACCTTCATCGGTTCGGGTCGGGAGCCATCACCTTCATCGGTTCGGGTCGGGAGTCATCACCTTCATCGGTTCGGGTCGGTCCTCCTTCCTTGTCATCTTTCCATTCGGTTCGGGTCGGGTACTCCACTTCGGGTCGGGTCGGTGTCCTCCTCCGGGTCGGGTCGGGTGTCCTTCCTTCCAGTGCTCCGATCCGCTCCCTCATTTCTTCACGTATTCCGATCCAATCCCTCCTTGCCATCTGATCCGCGTGGCCTTCCCTCTTGCTAGTTCTCCCAAATGTTTGCTTCCGATCCGATCCCCTTGTCCACTCCAACTCTAAGTAAACGGCCTTCCTTCTCGCCAAGCCTCCTCCGGTGACAAGTTCCAATCCAGTTCGAATTTCCTTGGTCAGTTCACAAGTCCGATCCGACCCCTTACTCCGATCCGAACCGGTTCGGAACCTGCACACTTCTGCAACTTTCCAGCGAGCTTTCTACGCCATTCGACGGCATTTTCGACCAATCTAACTATTCTAATCAATCATAAAACATACCATAGAGTCATAGCAACATGTAAGAACAACCACAAACACCAAACAACAATTCAAATGAACCAAAATGGATCAAAAGTGGCTAAAACCTCACATTTTTCCTATAATCCCTCTTAAACATGTTTAAGCACATACTTAGTAAAACTTAATCAAATCGTCTAAATTTTCTGACAGAGGCATGAAATATTATTTAAGAATTTCTAAACATTTTTCCAGAATTTATTAGTGTATAAATTCGCTAATCTTCACTAATTACCCTTAATTAACTGTAATTAGTGTCAAAACGATGCTATCACTCACCTTGGCCACAAAATAAAACACCAAATCTGAAGTATCCTCTGTTTGGGTCGAATTCCTATGTATAGCAGCAGCACCAACCTTGCTTTGTTGCTATTTGGCCTTGTTTTGATGTAGTTTAGGCTTAATCTTCACTAAAAATGTGTTTTGGGGTGGTTTTAGAGGACGGAAGCCATTACTAAGGTCTCAAGAAGGTTTGTGGCGGCTCAAAACTGAAATGAAAGTGATAACCTAACCCTAATCAGTCCTCCTATACCTCTAAACCCGAAATTCCCCTCTGGGCCTAGCTGCTAATCACCCGGTTAAGCCCAATTAAGCTGTTTTTCACCATCTGAAACTTGTTTCAGCCATATCTCCCAAACGGTGAGTCCGTTTGGCTAATGTGACGACTCTACGGAAAGAGAACCCATCATCCGGAGTTAATGGAAGTGGTCTCAGGTCAAAATTCCTTTCCAGTCAAAAGTTATGGCCAAAACAGTGCCAACTAGGGGTAAAATGGTCATTTAAAAATCGGGAAAAATCATGAACATGGGAAATGACCCCAATAGTCGTCCCCCAAAGTTACACGACCATACGACTTCGTATGTGAAAGAAATAGATATTCTTCAATCCTATGATGCGTAGAATGCGGGTCGTTACACTCTCCCCCCCTTAAGAAATTTCGCCCCCGAAATTCCTTAACCCAAGACATATAAAGGATCCCGCATGCCTAACAACCACATACATCAATCAAACATGTAAAACAAACAAAACAAACCTATCCTAGAATGCGGAAAACTAAATCGAAGTCAAAATCTTACCAGGCAAAGAGTTCTGGGTGTGTCTTCCTAATGTTCTCCTCTGTCTCCCAAGTACAATCATTCTCGTCCTCGCCCCACTGAACCTTGACTAGCTTCACCGCCTTCCTTCGAAGTCGCTTCATGTCGTGCTCGACAATACGGGCCGGCTTGCGGTTCCCAACCGCCTCGGGTTCTACTTCGAAGTCCTCTAACTGATCAGGTGAAATAGTCATATCTGAGTCGTGAACGAACTTCCTTAGTTGGGAAACATGAAATACATTGTGAACTCCTGCCATCTTCTCTGGTAAGTCAATTCTATATGCCAAATTCCCGACTAGTTCAAGAACAGGGAATGGGCCAATGAATCTTGGTGCCAACTTGCCTCTCCTGCCAAATCGTATTACGCTCTTCAACGGAGAAATCTTGACAAACACCAAGTCGCCAACGGAGAATTTTAAGTCTCTTCTCCTCTTATCAGCATAACTCTTCTGCCTATCTTGGGCAGCCTTCATTCGTTGTTGAATGATCTTAATCTTATCCGACGTTTCTCTCACCACATCTGGTCCAAGCACAAACTTCTCGCCAGTCTCTATCCAACATGATGGTGAGTTGCACGGTCTTCCGTACAAAGCTTCATATGGAGCCATACCGATACTGGATTGGTAGCTATTATTATATGCAAACTCTACTAGGTGCAAATGGTCATCCCATGATCCACCGAAATCCAATATACATGCTCTCAAGAGATCTTCCAAAATACGGTTCACCCTCTCCGTCTGACCGTCAGTCTGAGGATGATATGCGGTACTGAGATGTAACTCTGACCCTAGAGCCTCTTGTAAGCTCTTCCAAAACCCACTAGTGAACAACGGGTCTCGGTCGCTCACAATGCTTTTAGGTACTCCATGAAATCTCACTACCCACTTCATATATAATTCTGCTAACTTAGCTGTCGTTCTGGTCGATTTGACTGGTATAAACCTTGCACTTTTAGTCAGTCGATCTACAGTTACCCAAATGCTATCATGTCCCGATCTAGTCCCTGGTAAACCATCGATGAAATCCATCGAGACTTGTTCCCATTTCCATTCGGGAATTTCTAAGGGCTGTAACAACCCACTAGGCTTCTTTTGCTCGGCTTTAACTAGCTGGCAATTCATGCACTTGGATATAAACTTCCCAACGTCTCTTTTCATCCCTTCCCAGTAGTAAGTCTGCTTCATATCTCGATACATCTTGTTACCACCGGGGTGTATAGTTAGTTTTGAGTGATGACATTCTCTAAGCACTTCATCTCTCAATCCATTGACATTGGGTACAACAAGCTTTCCATTCTTTCTAAGCCATCTATCTCGATCAAGCCCGTACTTGTTCATCTCCTCATCGATACCCATCTCTAATCTGGAGATGATTTCCAATAGGTTAGGATCGTCCCTCTGACTAGAGCCGATCTGCTCAATCAAAGTGGGTCTGATCGTCAAACTTGCTAACATTTCTGGATCCAATTCGCACTTTGGCCTGAAATCAAACCCCGCGATCAACTCCAATTGCTTCCATTCAAAGAACATAGCCCCTAAGCTGGCATGTTTTCTACTCAATGCATCAGCCACCGCATTGCCCTTTCCTGGTGTGTATGCGATGTCAAAATCATAGGAAGCTAAGAATTCTAACCACCTTTGTTGCCGGAGATTTAGATCCTTTTGGGAGAAGAGATACTTCAACGACTTATGATCTGTAAACAGCTCAAATCTTTCTCCCAAGAGATAGTGTCTCCACATCTTCAACGCGAACACGATCGCTGCCAATTCTAAATCGTGGGTAGGGTAACTTCTCTCGTGCGGTTTCAATTGCCGACTTGCGTAAGCTATAACCCTACCGCCTTGCATCAACACAGCACTCAGTCCGGTACCACAGGCGTCCGTATATACCGTCATCTCTTCATCCCCCTTAGGAATGACTAATACTGGTGCGCTTGTCAACTTGTCCTTTAGACTTTTGAATGCATTCTCGCACCTTTCATCACAGACAAAAGCTTGATTCTTCTTGGTCAACTGGGTCAATGGTGCTGCTATCTTGGAGAAACCTTGGATAAACTTACGATAATATCCCGCTAACCCCAAGAAACTTATTACATCTGTTGCGTTCTTGGGCGTAGGCCAATCCTGTACCGTAGCCACCTTTGCCGGGTCCACGGCAATACCATTCTCTGATACAACATGGCCCAAGAACCTCACTTCCCTCCTCTAGAAGTGACACTTAGAAAACTTTGCTTTCAATTGGTGTTTTCTCAACACCTCCATCACTACTCTTAAATGTTCCTTGTGTTCTTCCTCTGTCCTCGAATAGACCAAAATATCATCAACGAACACAAGGACAAACTTATTCAACTGATCTCTGAATACCCTATTCATAAGATCCACAAAATATGCTGGGGCATTGGTCAGCCCGAATGGCATGACCAACCACTCATAAAATCCAGACGGCGTTCGAAATGTCGTTTTAGCTATACTTTCAGCTTCCACTCTAAGCTGATGAAAACCTGTCGCGAGATCCAACTGAGAAAATACTCTCGCGCCACTCAACTGATCAAATAAATCATCTATCCGCGGTAGAGGATACTTGTTCTTCCTCGTCACTTTATTCAACTCGCGGTAGTCTACACACAAACGAAGGGAACCATCCGCCTTGGTAGCAAACACAACTGGTGCTCCCCATTCAGAAACACTCCTTCTGATAAATCCCTTCTTCAAAAGATCGCTGACTTGCACCTCGAGCTCTCGCTGCTCTCTTGGTGCCATACGACGAAGTGGCATCACTATAGGCCTGGCATCCTTTACCAAATCAATACGAAACTCAATCTCTCGGTGTGGTGGAAGTCCGGTCACTTCTTCGAAAACATCCGGATACTGGCCAACCACGGGCAAACCTGACAACTCACTATGCGGAATGTCGAGGGAGTTTAGAAAACTAGCCAATACCCCCTTACTGGGTAGACCACCAAACACTATCCTCCGCCCATCATCCGCTCTAGCTGTCACCAACAAGCCCTCACAGTCTACCACCACCCCGTATCTTTGGAGCCAATCTACTCCCAAAATAATGCCAAACCCAGTAAAGCCCAAAACAAAGCAATCACAAACAAACATGCATCCATGACTCGATAAGACCACATTACAACAAATCATGCTAAGGCTAGTCGAACCACCAATCGGGTTCGTCACTACTAAAGGTCTATCGACAATCTCGGGCTCCAATCCCAACCTATCTACCAGGTCACTAGATATGAAAGAACTGGAAGCTCTGGTATCAAACAAAACTCTAACAGGAACATCATAAACAGAAAGCATACCTTGAATGACGACATTCTTTCCCTTCTCCGCCGCTGTTGGGGCATTCGACGAAGAAGGAATAGCATTAAGAGCGTAGGCTTTCACCATTTGCTTTTCCTTAGGGGGCTGTGGGCACTTGTCCTTGTGATGTCCCATTTGGCCACAGTTGAAGCACTTCCTATCCGCTGGCTTGGCCCGACAATTACTAGCATAATGGCCCTTCTTACCACAGCTGAAGCACTCCACATCTTGCTTATTCCTTTTCTTCTGGCCATCCTTAGCTTGGTTCTGCTTTCTCTTATTCTGGGAACCACCCTTACCTCCACCACTTGCTTGTGGCTTTGGCTCATCTGCAGATGCAACCTCAGTCTTCGACTTAGGGTAGAGACTTTCTGATCTTAATGCTTTCCCCACAATCGACTCAAACGTCTCATCGATGTGGTTAATAAGCTTTTCCCCTAAGTACTGATCCAAACCAGTTATGAATTTCTCATTTTTCTTCTCGGCAGTATCAATAAGAGATAACCCATACTTCGACAAAGTGTCGAATTCAGCAATGTATTCCGAGACAGCTCTGCCATTCTGCTTGAGCTCCAAGAATTTCTTAAACAGCACTGACTTCTGAGCAGCTGGAATGAACTTCTCGTTAAAGCGAGCTTTAAACTGCTCCCAAGTAATCTGATCTTCGGGAGTAGCTGCCTTTATAGCATTCCACTAATTCATTGCCCGCCCTTGCAGCTGACGGGACGCTAGCTTTCTCTTCATTGCATCCTCGATACCCAAATCCTCGAAGATACGTTCGCAACTATCCAACCAATCTTGAACATCCGTGGCCGACTCCGTTCCGTGGAACGGCTTCCCACCAAGGCTAGTATAATCCTTATTCAGCTTGGCGAAGTCGACTCTTGGCGCCTGCACTATTGGACCACCACCATTTCCACCATTGGGAGCTGCCCTCTACACATCTCTAAGCATCTCTCTCATGAGGTCAGTAAACATCGTCCTCATGTCAGCAGCATTCCCATTACTGGCTCCCCTACCAGCACCTCTAGTATATCGGCTCATCGTCAATCTGAAAAAGGAAATGATTAACGACTCCATAGTGGTGCTAGTGCAGTACGACTTCATCCTTATACTACTAATAGTATATATATATATATAGCTTTTAAAAACCAAAATAATCACAAATACGCTCTCTCGTATACGTATATTATCTCTCCCTGATAACTTCCCTAGGTTAACTACGCAACCTAGAGCTCTGATACCAAGTGTGACGGTCCGCCCCGCACCAGCCTGCATTTCCTCCGAAAGTGCGCTGTACACATGCCCGACTAGCACAGAACGGTCGTCAGAAGAAAGAAAAGAAGGAAATGAACTAATGAGAAACCTGTAGAATGTCTCACAGCGCATCGAACAAAATATAATAATAACATACTTGACATAAAACAGGAGAGACAGTGCATAAGCTGAAAATCAAAACTAAACATCATAGCAGCGGAAAATTCAGAATACAGCTTATTACAACTTTCAAAACTGTCTCAAAGCAAAAGAAAGCTAAAATGGAAGATACACCACCAATGTCCAAGCAGTGATCTTCAACAACACAGGGAGAATACTATATATGTATATTACGTGGAAGCCTCCTGCTCGCCTCCGGATCATCTACCCGTGCATCACCAGCTAACCTGTCACTAGTCTGCTCGTGTGAGCACCCAGAGTAATAAGAGGAGACATAAAACTCTGGGTCAGACATAAAGCCTGGTATGAGTGATAAGCATCTAAACAGAATAATAACAGGTATACTAAACCATACCTGAACCTGGACTCGCAACCAAAGAGTTAGTACCACATACCGTACAATACTCTAAGGTGCCATAACAAATAGTGTAAGGATACGGGGGTGGGGTGTGCATGTCACAATGATAGCAAACAAATCATCCATAGCAGCCATCCTCACTTCTCTCACTCAGTGCGTAAAGCATACGATATCTACCACTTTGGAACACTAGACAAACTGAGGCAACGACGAATCCCGACTTGTAGAAACCCTGCTATGACCAAGCTTAACATATAGAGTCATGACCAAACATTTCAATGACCCACTTCATTGGTTGTAGCCCTTGGTTCTACCGATGCCATAATGGCCCTGAATCCGCCTTCGTACCTCCTACCATAGTGGTCCAAAGCTATAGACGTCGATAACTCCTTAGCACGCATCCCGCAGCAAAGCCCAACCATGAAGCGAACTCGTTGATTCCCATCTGAATCTTAAGCTCTAACTTCTCATTTGGACTACCTTTGCATCTCGGGTTTGGTCGAATTGGAGTGGGTCTTCAGAAGAGTTGTCGCACATTAACAGTCCTAGAATTCGGTTCGGTTCGGTAGTCATCACCTTCATCGGTTCGGGTCGGGAGCCATCACCTTCATCGGTTCGGGTCGGGAGTCATCACCTTCATCGGTTCGGGTCGGTCCTCCTTCCTTGTCATCTTTCCATTCGGTTCGGGTCGGGTACTCCACTTCGGGTCGGGTCGGTGTCCTCCTCCGGGTCGGGTCAGGTGTCCTTCCTTCCAGTGCTCCGATCCGCTCCCTCATTTCTTCACGTATTCCGATCCAATCCCTCCTTGCCATCTGATCCGCGTGTCCTTCCCTCTTGCTTGTTCTCCCAAATGTTTGCTTCCGATCCGATCCCCTTGTTCACTCCAACTCTAAGTAAACGGCCTTCCTTCTCGCCAAGCCTCCTCCAGTGACAAGTTCCAATCCAGTTCGAATTTCCTTGGTCAGTTCACAAGTCCGATCCGAACCGGTTCGGAACCTGCACACTTCTGCAACTTTCCAGCGAGCTTTCTACGCCATTCGACGGCATTTTCGATCAATCTAACTATTCTAATCAATCATAAAACATACCATAGAGTCATAGCAACATGTAAGAACAACCACAAACACCAAACAACAATTCAAATGAACCAAAATGGATCAAAAGTGGCTAAAACCTCACATTTTTCCTATAATCCCTCTTAAACATGTTTAAGCACATACTTAGTAAAACTTAATCAAATCGTCTAAATTTTCTGACAGAGGCATGAAATATTATTTAAGAATTTCTAAACATTTTTCCAGAATTTATTAGTGTATAAATTCGCTAATCTTCACTAATTACCCTTAATTAACTGTAATTAGTGTCAAAACGATGCTATCACTCACCTTGGCCACAAAATAAAACACCAAATCTGAAGTATCCTCTGTTTGGGTCGAATTCCTATGTATAGCAGCAGCTCCAACCTTGCTTTGTTGCTATTTGGCCTTGTTTTAATGTAGTTTAGGCTTAATCTTCACTAAAAATGTGTTTTGGGGTGGTTTTAGAGGACAGAAGCCATTACTAAGGTCTCAAGAAGGTTTGTGGCGGCTCAAAACTGAAATGAAAGTGATAACCTAACCCTAATAAGTCCTCCTATACCTCTAAACCCGAAATTCCCCTCTGGGCCTAGCTGCTAATCACCCAGTTAAGCCCAATTAAGCTGTTTTTCACCATCTGAAACTTGTTTCAACCATATCTCCCAAACGGTGAGTCCGTTTGGCTAATGTGACCACTCTACGGAAAGAGAAACCATCATCCGGAGCTAATGGAAGTGGTCTCAAGTCAAAATTCCTTTCCAGTCAAAAGTTATGGCCAAAACAGTGCCAACTAGGGGTAAAATGGTCATTTAAAAATCGGGAAAAATCATGAACATGGGAAATGACCCCAATAGTCGTCCCCCAAAGTTACATGACCATACGACTTCAATGTGTGTCACAATTAATTGTCAATTATTTAGAAATAGTGTGTGTCACATTTAATTGTCATTTATTTAGTAATAATGATGTGTCATAATAAATTGTCATCTTTTAGGAATAATGCGTGTCAAATTTAGTTGTCATTTACTTAGGAATAATGTTTGCCACATTTGATTGTCATTTAGTTATGAATAATGTGTGTCACATTTACTTGTCATTTATTTAGGAATAATGTGTGTCACATTTAATTGTCATTTATTTAGGAGTAATGTGTGTCAATATTTATTTAGAAATAACGTTGTGTCACATTTTATTGTCATTTATTTAGTAATTATGATGTGTCATAATAAATTGTCATTTTTAGGAATAACGTGTGTCACATTTAATTGTCATTTACTTAGGAATAATGTTTGTCACATTTAATTGCATTTATTCAAGAATAATGTGTGTTACATTTAATTGTTGTTTATTTAGAAATAATGTATGTCACATTTAACTGTCGTTTATTGAGGAATAATGTGTCACATTTAATTGACATTTATTTAAGAATAATGTGTGTCACATTTAATTGTGACGTATTTAGTAATAATGCGCACCACATTTAATTGTCATTTGTTAAGAAATAATGTGTGTCACATTTAATTGTCATTTATTTAGGAATAATGTGTGTCACATTTGATTGTTATTTACTTAAGAATAATGTGCGTCACATTTAATTGCCATTTATTTAGGAATAATGTGCATCATATTAAATTGTCTTTTATTTAGAAATAATGTTGTGTCACATTCAATTGTCATTTATTTAGTAATAATGACATGTCATAATAAATTTTCATTTATTTAGGAATAATGTGTGTCACATTTAATTGTTATTTATTTAAGAATAATGTGTGTCACATTTAATTGTCATTTATTTTGTAATAATGTGTTTCACATTTAATTGTCATTTAGTTAGGAATAATGTGTGTCACATTATTTATCGTTTATTTAGAAATAATGATGTGTCACATTTAATTGTCATTTATTTAGGAATAATATGTGTCGTCATTTTTTTAAAAATAACATTGTGTCACATTTAATTGTCATTTATTTAGTAATAATGATGTGTCGTAATAAATTGTCGTCTTCTAAAAATAATGTGTATCACATTTAATTGCCATTTATACAGGAATAATGTGTGTCACATTTAATTGTCATTTATTTAGGAATAATGTGTGTCACATTTAATTGTCATTTATTTAGAAATAATATAGTGTCACATTTAATTGTCACTTATTTATGAATAATGTGTGTCATATTAAATTGTTATTTGTTTAGAAATAATGTTGTGTCACATTTAATTGTCATTTATTTAGAAATACTAATGTTTCATAATAAATTGTCATTTATTTAGGAATAATGTGTGTCATATTTAATTGCCATTTATTTAGGAATAATGTGTGTCACATTTAATTGTCATTTATTAAGGAATAATGTGTGTCACATTTAATTGTCATTTATTTAGGAATAATGCATGTCACATTTCATTGTCATTTATTTAGGAATAATATGTGTCACATTTAATTGTCATTTATTTAGAAATAATGTTGTGTCACATTTAATTGTCATTTATTTAGGAATAATGTGTGTCATATTAAATTGTCATTTATTTAGAAATAATGTTGTGTAACATTTAATTGTCATTTATTTAGGAATAATGATGTGCCACAATAAATTATCATTTATTTAGGAATAATGTGTGTCACATTTAATTGTCTTTTATTTAGGAATAACGTGTGTCACATTTAATTGTAATTTATTTAGGAATAATGTGTGTCACATTTAATTGTCATTTATTTAGAAATAATGTGTGTCACATTTAATTGTCATTTATTTTGGAATAATGTGTGTCACATTTAATTGTCATTTATTTGGGAATAATATTGTGTCAAATTTAATTGTCATTTATTTAGGAATAATGTGTGTCATATTAAATTTTCATTTATTTATAAATAATGTTGTGTCACATTCAATGGTCATTTATTCAGCAATAATGACATGTCATAATAAATTGTCACTCACTTAGGAATAATGTGTGTCACATTTAATTGTCATTTGTTTAGGAATAATGAGTATCACATTTAATTGTCATTTATTTTGGAATAATTTGCGTCGCATTTAATTGTCATTTATTTTGGAATAATGTGTGTCAATATTTATTTAGAAATAACATTGTGTCACATTTAATTGTCATTTGTTTAGTAATAATGATATGTCGTAATAAATTGTCATCTTTTAGGAATAAAGCGTGTCACATTTAATTGTCATTTGTTTAGGAATAATGTGTGTCACATTTAATTGTCATTTATTTAGAAATAATGTGTGTCTCATTTAATTGTCATTTATTTAGAAACAATGTGCGTCACATTTAATTGTCACTTATTTAGGAATAATGTGTGTCACATTTAATTTTCACTTATTTAGGAATAATGTGTGTCACATTTAATTGTCATTTATTTAGGAATAATGTGTGTCACATTTAATTAACATTTATTTTGGAATAATGTGTGTCGCATTTAATTATTATTTATTTAGGAATAATGTGCGTCACATTTAATTGTCTTTTATTTAGGAATAATGTGCATCATATCAAATTGTCATTTATTTAGAAATAATGTAGTGTCACATTCAATTGTCATTTATTTAGTAATAATGACGTGTCATAATAAATTGTCATTTATTTAGGAATAATGTGTTTTAGATTTAATTGTTTTTTTTAGGGATAATGTGTGTCACATTTAATCGTCATTTATTTGGGAATAATGTGTGTCACATTAAATTGTCATTTATTTAGAAATAATGTTGTGTCACATTTAATTGTCATTTATTTATAAATGATGATGTGTCATAATAAACTGTCATTTATTTAGGAATAATGTGTGTCACATTTAATTGACATTTATTTAAGAATAATGTGTGTCACATTTAATTGTGACGTATTTAGGAATAATGCGCGTCACATTTAATTGTCATTTATTAAGAAATAATGTGTGTCACATTTAATTGTCATTTATTTAGGAATAATGTGTGTCACATTTAATTTTTATTTACTTAGGAATAATGTGCGTCACATTTAATTGTCATTTATTTTGGAATAATGTGCATCATATTAAATTGTCATTTATTTAGAAATAATGCTGTGTCACATTCAATTGTCATTTATATAGTATTAATGATGTGTCATAATAAATTTTCATTTATTTAGGAATAATGTGTGTCACATTTAATTGTTATTTATTTCGGAATAATGTGTGTCACATTTAATTGTCATTTATTTTGGAATAATGTGTGTCACATTTAATTGTCATTTTTTTAGGAATAATGCGTGTCACATTATTTATCGTTTATTTAGAAATAATGATGTGTCACATTTAATTGTCATTTATTTTGGAATAATATGGGTCATCGTTTTTTAAAAAATAACATTGTGTCACATTTAATTTTCATTTATTTAGTAATAATGATGTGTGTAATAAATTGTCATCTTCTAATAATAATGTGTGTCACATTTAATTGCCATTTATTTAGGAATAATGTGTGTCACATTTAATTGTCATTTATTTAGGAATAATGTGTGTCACATTTAATTGTCATTTATTTAGAAATAATATAGTGTCACATTTAATTTTCTTTTATTTAGGAATAATGTGTGTCATATTAAATTGTCATTTGTTTAGAAATAATGTAGTGTCACATTTAATTGTCATTTATTTAGGATTACTAATGTTTCATAATAAATTTTCATTTATTTAGGAATAATTTGTGTCATATTTAATTGTCATTTATTTAGGAATAATGTGTGTCACGTTTAATTGTCATTTATTAAGGAATAATGCATGTCACATTTAATTGTCATTTATTTAGGAATAATGTGTGTCACATTTAATTGCCATTTATTTAGTAATAATGTTGTGTCACATTTAATTGTCATTTATTTAGGAATAATGTGTGTCATATTAAATTGTCATTTATTTAGAAATAATGTTGTGTCACATTTAATTGTCATTTATGTAGGAATAATGATGTGCCATAATAAAGTATAATTTATTAAGGAATAATGTGTGTCACATTTAATTGTCTTTTATTTAGGAATAACGAGTGTCACATTTAATTGTCATTTATTTAGGAACAATGTGTGTCACATTTAATTGTCATTTATTTAGAAATAATGTGTGTCACATTTAATTGTCATTTATTTTGGAATAATGTGTGTCACATTTAATTGTCATTTATTTAGAAATAATATTGTGTCAAATTTAATTGTCATTTATTTAGGAATAATGTGTGTCATATTAAATTTTCATTTATTTATAAATAATGTTGTGTCACATTTAATTGTTATTTATTTAGCAATAATTACGTGTCATAATAAATTGTCACTTACTTAGGAATAATGTGTGTCACATTTAATTGTCAATTGTTTAGGAATAATGTGTGTCACATTTAATTGTCATTTATTTAGGAATAATGTGAGTCACATTTAATTGTCATTTATTTAGAAATAATGTGCGTCACATTTAATTGTCATTTATTTAGGAATAATGTGTATCACATTTAATTTTCACTTATTTAGTAATAATGTGTGTCACATTTAATTGTCATTTATTTAGGAATAATGTGTGTCACATTTAATTGTCATTTATTTTGGAATAATGTGCATCGCATTTAATTGTTATTTATTTAGGAATAATGTGCATCACATTTAATTGTCTTTTATTTAGGAATAATATGCATCATATTAAATTGTCATTTATTTAGAAATAATGTAGTGTCACATTCAATTGTCATTTATTTATTAATAATGATATGTCATAATAAATTGTCATTTATTTAGGAATAATGTGTGTCACATTTAATTGTTTTTTTAGTGATAATGTGTGTCACATTTAATCGTCATTTATTTGGGAATAATGTGTTTCACATTTAGTTGTCATTTATTAAGGAATAATGTGTGTCACATATAATTATCATTTATTTAGAAGTAATGGTGTGTCACATTTAATTGTCATTTATTTAGGAAAAATGTGTTTCGTCATTTATTTAAAAATAACGTTGTGCCACATTTAATTGTCATTTATTTAGTAATAATGATGTGTCATAATAAATTGTCATTTTTTAGTAATAATGTGTGTCACATTTAATTGTCGTTTATTTAGGAATAATATATGTCACAATTAATTGTCAATTATTTAGGAATAGTTTGTGTCACATTAAATTGTCATTTATTTAGTAATAATGATGTGTCATAATAAATTGTCATCTTTTAGGAATAATGTGTATCAAATTTAGTTGCCATTTACTTAGGAATGATGTTTTCCACATTTGATTGCCATTTAGTTAGGAATAATGTGTGTCACATTTACTTGTCATTTATTTAGGAATAATGTGTGTCACATTTAATTGTCATTTATTTAGGAGTAATGTTGTGTCATATTCAATTGTCACATATTTAGGAATAATGTGTGCCACATTAAATTGTCATTTATTTAGAAATAATGTTGTGTTACACTTAATTGTCGTTTATTTATAAATAATGATGTATCATAATAAATTGTCATTTATTTAGGAATAATGTGTGTCACATTTAATTGTGACGTATTTAGGAATAATGTGTGTCACATTTAGTTGTCATTTATTTAGAAATAATGTGTGTCACATTTAATTGTCATTTATTTCGGAATAATGTGTGTCATATTTAATTGTTATTTTCTTAGGAATAATGTGAGTCACATTTAATTGTCAATTATTTAGGAATAATGTGCATCATATTAAATTGTCATTTAATTAGAAATAATGTCGTGTGACATTCAATTGTAATTTATTTAGTAATAATGATGTGTCATAATAAATTTTCATTTATTTAGGAATAATGTGTGTCACTTTTAATTGTTATTTATTTAGGAATAATGTGTGTCACATTTAACTGTCATTTATTTAGTGGTGTTTCACATTTAGTTGTCATTTATTTTGGAATAATGTGTGTCAATATTTATTTAGAAATAACATTTTGTCACATTTAATTGTCATTTATTTAGTATTAATGATGTGTCATAATAAATTGTCATCTTTTAGGAATAACGTGTGTCACATTTAATTGTCATTTGTTTAGGAATAATGTGTGTCACATTTAATTATCATTTATTTAGGAGTAATGTGTGTCTAATTTAATTGTCATTTATTTAGAAATATTGTGCGTCACATTTAATTGTCATTTGTTTAGGAATAATGTGTGTCACATTTAATTTTCACTTATTTAGGAATAATGTGTGTCACATTTAATTGTCATTTATTTAGGAATAATGTGTGTTGATCGTCGCTAATCTATGAATTAGAAAAGCGCGACATTTGTAATAAATTCTGCAAGCGCACAGGTGTGTAACAAACAGGTCGAACACAGGGAGGTGAATTAAATAAAATTATTTATCTAATCTCTTGGGTGAGTTAGACAAAACTTTGGAGGTTGATTTTGAAAATAAAACAAAACAAAATTAAAACTGTAATTTGATTCAGAACAGATCTAACTGAACCGACGATCAAATCACAATTTCAATGGAAAAGCAATGAAACTATGAATCAGATTCAAATCTAATCAAATCCAATTTAACCTATGAACGCGATTAAAATACAGAAAATAAAAGTGCAGAATATAAATAACAACAGGAAATAAAATTAGGATTACCGCTGAATCTAATCAGACGGTCAATCACTAATGAAAAGAAATGCAAAATACAAATAGTGTTCTACCGAATCTAATCGTGTAGACAACACTAATTGCTAAGAAATAGAAAATTGCATAAAAAGAAAATTGAGTTTTATTAATGAAGAAGAGAATAGAATGAGATATAGGATAGGATGGTGGCTACAATGATATCCATGGGTATATATAGGGTAGATAGCCAAACCCTAACCCTAACCCTAATAATAACTGGGCCTGGTCATTACATCACTAATTAGTTTACAATGAGAAACATAAATGGGCCTTAGATAAATAAAGAAAATTTGGGCCTTTTCTCTTTTCCTCTTGCTTCCTTGACACTTCTTCATTGATTTGTGATGTGCAAAGCCTTTTATCAATCCTTTTCTTGTCCAACAACAACTAGATGTGAGATCTTCATCTACAATTCTTCAAAATGTAAATATATATCAGTTTCATATCTATTTCTCTACTTTTCTGGTTGCATGCGGGCTGGGTTGCCCAAGTAATATTTATTTATATACAAAAGATAAGAAATAAGAGCATAAAATAAACACATATCTATGTCAATCAAATACCCCTACACTTATCTTTTACTCGTCCTCGAGTAAAACAAGAAATGAAAAAAACTAGACTAGATAGGTCACACTTTCGTAGGAAACACGATTGCATTGAGCGTATGCAACAAGCCGTTAAACCTCTAGGTGTCCCTAGTAGGACGAGTGGTGTCTCGTGAGGGTTTTCAGCGGATACTACCCACAAAATCCAAATGCAGTATGCTATGATTCTAATGAAACTACATGAATGCAATGGACATATGCAAATAAAAACAAAAATGAAAACAATACTTGTTTCTGAAGTGGTATAACAAATTAAATTAACAATTTCTTGTAACACCCCACGCCCGCTATGGTCACTCACTAAGGGAATGCCATAGCATCGGTGGAGTATTTTAGTGAATATAGAACAGAAAAATTACAACAAGACAGATATAAATAGTACTTGAAATTTAAAACATCATCTCATAACAGCGGAAATAAACATGTCTGGTTACATCATAAAACCACGATAGAAGTCAAGTACAAGATCCGTCAAAATAAAGAAGTACATAATCCCACTCTCTCATACAATAGCCAGAACAAAAGAAAAGATAACTGGATAACTGGAGCTTTACGTCTATCCAAGCTCCCAAAGACTGGAACAGCAATCCGATCAAGCTCCACTACTGCTAGGATCCACCGTAGGACCTGAGGGTTGGGAAAAAGATAAAAACAACGGGGTCAGACATAAGTCTGAGCGAGTCCTATAACTTTAACAATACAATCATTAAAGTAACCAGAGAAGATATAAACTTGACCCACGGTAATGTCTGGGGATGAATGGCTACACTAAGCAGCTTGATAGACTTAGGATAAACTAAGATAACCGTAAAGACGCATCTACCCACCTAAGGATAATTACTAACTGCACCACACTAGTCATTTCTTCTTAAAGGTTGATCCCCCCCAAGGACTTAGAAAATTTTTCCCCGGTAGTCTCGTATACCCCTAGCTGACTACATAGGTGCCGTCTGCCCCTATCTCCACTAGGTGTACTTAGTAATTTTTCCCAGTAGTTCCGTGTACCCCTACATAGGTGCCGTCTGCCCCTATCTTTATTAGGTGTACCCACTATTCCCCAGCGATCGGCTCCCTACCGTAGATACCCGTGCTGGTCCCACAGTGGGGTGTATCACTCCCCTAAAGTGGCCACCTGATAATATCAACGGTGCACGGCTTTATATCTACACGATGCAACAACGGCTTATCTACCAGCCCGGGCCCACACACGCATATGAAACCCGTTGGACTTGCGTTGCCACCGCTAACCCGTTTTGGCCTCTTATAATCAAGCCCAATATGCGTGTCCCGTCACTCGACATGGGTCGAGCCCACAAAGATACGTTTGGGATATTGGTTGAAATGGGCCCCCACAAGCTACCCACCTAAGCTTGTCACTTATCTAGTGTATCCCACTTAACCCTTTAATCATGTTTAATTACATGTTTCACTTGGTTAAGTATTCTAATCGTATTTTCTATTGCCACCCAAGGCAACCCACTAGATTCCACATGCCACCCAAGGCAACCATTAAATTTCCACATGCCACCCAAGGCACCCACTTAACCCCTCATGTCCCACTACATGCTAATATGGTTAAGTGTTTCTTAATTAATTAAGACCGTGATTTCCCACAAAGACCTCCCACATTAGACTGGCTGTTATGACCGCCTGGTTAAGCCGGTAGAGTCCGGGCAGTCTTACGTCATAACAGAGTCTAACCTCGTGTCTTTACTTTAATCACATATTTAATTTATGGCTAAGACCTCTCACATTGGGCTGACATTTGTAGCAACTGGTTAAGCCGGTCGGGTCCGGGCAGTTTTACACTACAAATGAGTCCAACCTCGTGTCTTAGTCGATTAATTACACCTAATTAATCACCCCCATATTAATTATCCCTAATTAATATCAAGTTTTTCATAACATGGGTAGACCTAACTCAATAGGTAAATTCCCATGGGGTAGACCTAACTCAATAGGTAAATTCCCACTTATGTTAATTTATTTTTATGGTATGCTTAATCATACCCAACCATACTTTTATTAACATATTTACCAACCCCATCGTTCCCCACGTAAATCGTTCTCATTTCATGACATAATAAAGGGGAAGATCCATCGCAAATATCATGGGTTTAGCATACAACTTTGTCATGGGTTAAGAGGATGTCAACTTGCATATGTGAGCACATATTAACCCAACTACATTTAACCCAAACTTGCATATTATCATACACATGATTTGCATAACATGTTGCATATGAGCTTGCATATTATCATACACATATCTTGCATAACATGTTGAACTTGCATATAAGCTTTCTCATAACTTGCATAACATGTTAAACATGCATTTAAGCATACACATAACTTGCATAAGCATTCACATACTTGCATAAGCATTCACATACTTGCATAAGCATTCACATACTTGCATAAGCATGCATAACTTGCATATCATGTTAAACTTGCATTTAAGCATATACACAACTTGCATATGAACTTGCATATCAACCTACACATAACTTACATAACATCATACACATGACTTGCATATGAACTTGCATAACTCACTTTGTTAAACATGCATAAATCCACTTGTTAAATATGCATAAACCCACATATTAAACATGCATAAATCCACTTGTTAAATATGCATAAACCCACATATTAAACATGCATAAACCCACTTATTAAACATGCATAAACCAACTTGTTAAGCATGCATAAACCAACTTATCAAACATGCATAAACTCACTTATTAATTATGCATAAACATAGAAAAACATAGAGTAGCATATCATTACAAATGATTCAAACTCACTAATCCGCATCTAAGACCATAAGTCTCATTACACCCAATCTACTTACTTTAACAATTGATGTTAAAGTGATAGAAACTCACCAAAACCAAGATTAGCAAACTTATGAAGTGGAATTAGTTGCTAAATATGAAGATGGTGATGATTAGAGATTGATTAGAGAGTGATTAGCTTGCAACTTCCTTCTTAAACAAGTGGAGGCTCCTTCTAAGATTTAGTTTGGCGGCATGAGGCCATCATTTCTATTTTTAGTATGGATTAGGGTAGGTTTAGGGTGTATTTATAGATTAGGAGAGTGTTTTAGGCCCTTAGATTAACCCTAAATTAGATTAGGTCCGTTAGATTTAGGAAATCTCTAGAACCCAGCCCAGCCCTAGCCAGAAAACCAGATCTGGTGCACCCAAGCACCCTGGTTCGACATGCCGTGTCGACAGGCAAGTCGACTCCCCCTGTCGACAGGCCTGTCGACAGCCCTGTCGACATGGTCAAGGCGGGAATTCTCCCGCCTGGCCCCGCTGGTTCTAATTTGAAATCTGAATTTAAATTTCTAAATCTGTTTTTAACTTTGAATTTTCTGCAAACTTCTTTGGGCCATAACCGGGCCATACGGACTCCGATTCTCGAAAACTCGGACTCTATTTCGTGTATTTTTCCGAGACGAACGCAATAACGCAGCCCGTTACCCCCAATTCCCACATATGAAATTATTTATCCTATGATTAGAGAATTTTAGTATTAGCTAAAATTCGGGGTGTTACATTCTCCCCTCCTTAAAGGATTTCGTCCCCGAAATCTTTAAGCTAAGGAGAATGTATATCCTACCATCCAAACAGCCATCTACTCAATCCATCAAAACACGGGCATCCATTGTCCTTAAAACAATTTCTAATGATGTATGAGCATATGCAAAAGTGTGTGTATATGTTCCCTATCTAATGTATGAACATATGCAAACCATGATAGTGCCATGCATCCATTATGTATGCGAGAGAACCCTATCGACACATACAATATCTACATGAGTGCACAATCATTCACCAAAATGCATCATCCATATGATAACACAATCATTATACATCCATAAATATAGCTTCCTACACACAATTTTATGCAATATGCAATATGAAGTGACTGAGCCGATCTAGTGCCTAGAGTGTGTGTATATGCATCCACGAGCAACCACTAGCAAACACTTGCATCCACTTGCATCCATCAACCATAACATGTCTCAAACACATGTTTCAACCATAGGTTTACCCTATCTAAAGGTCAAACAGTACTAACGAGAGGACATACTAAAGATAAGATAAGTACTAGACAAGCGATAAAGGAGAAGTTAAAGACATACCCTCAAAAAGAAATGGTTACAATGAACGCATCTTCGCTTCCGTCTCCCAAGTTGCGTTGCTCTCATCTTCTCCCCATTGCACTTTGACTAGCTGAACCTCTCGATTCCTCAATTTCCTAGTCTCTGACCCAAGGATGCGAGTAGGAGCTCGTCGAATCGTCGCATCACGCTCTACCTCTACATCTCTAAGCAAGCTCGGCTCTATCACCTCTGCCGTCTCATGTAAGCACTTCCTCAGATGTGATACATGGAATACATCATGAACACCACTAAGTCTGTCGGGCAACTCCACCCTAGATGCCATCCGTCCAATCCTTTCCTTAATAGGAAACGGCCCAACAAACCTCGGTGCTAACTTCCCAACGGATCCAAAGCGAAGAACATTTCTCAACGGAGATACTTTGACAAAAACCATGTCCCCAACCTCAAACTCAAGATCCGTCCTTCTCTTGTCCGCATAAGATTTTTGCCTATCCTGCGTTGCTTTCATCCTTCTTCGAATCAAGTCAATCTTCTCAGAAGTCTCCCTAACCATATCAGGCCCAAGCAAGATCTTATCCGTAGATTCCCACCAACATGTAGGTGATCGACAAGGCCTTCCATAGAGAGCTTCGAAAGGAGCCATACCAATACTGGACTGAAAGCTGTTATTATATGCGAACTCCACCAATGGAAGATGCTCTTCCCATGTACCTCCAAAATCTAGGATACAAAGACTCAAAAGGTCTTCTAGAACACGATTCACCCTCTCAGTCTGGCCGTCCGTCTGAGGATGATATGCGGTGCTCAGACACAATTGAGTCCCCACTGCTTCTTGCAAACTTCTCCAGAACTCGCTAGTGAAGATAGGGTCTCGATCACTCACTATGCTAGAGGGTACCCCATGCAATCGAACTATCTCTCGAAGATATACAGAAGCTAGCCATGGAGCGGTCCTCTTGCTCTTCACAGGTATGAAATGGGTGCTCTTAGTAAGTCTGTCTACCACCACCCAAATTCCTGTATTACCCTTCCTCGATCTGGGTAACCCGTCAATAAAATCCATCGAGACGCTATCCCACTTCCATTGCGGAACTTCCAATGGGTGAAGCAACCCACCAGGTTTCTTTTGCTCCGCCTTCACTTGTTGGCACACCAAGCATCGAGCGACATACTCGGCCACATCTTTCTTCATACCGGCCCAGAAGAAAACCCTCTTCATGTCTCGGTACATCTTGTCCCCACCGGGATGAATGGTCATCCTAGAACGGTGTGCATCATCAAGAATAGCCTTCCTCAAACCCTCGTCTTGCGGTACACAAAGTCTACCGTCTCTACGCAAGCACCCCCTATCGTCTAGGGTGTACCTACTCAAATGGCTGGATGACTCCCCCCTTATGAGCTTCTCTACCAACTCAACCAACTGTGGGTCGTCCCTCTGTGCTTCTCCAATCCGCCCCAAAAGAGTAGGTCTAACCTCCAAGGATGCTAGCAAACCGGGTACATAATCAATGGAAGGTCTGAAATCAAACATCGAGATAAATTCCAAGCTTCGTCGTTCCACGAACAATGGACTCAAGGACAACCTCTTCCTGCTCAAGGCGTCCGCTACCACGTTACCCTTGCCAGGGGTATACGCTATCTCGAAATCATAGGATGCTAAGAATTCCATCCACCTTTGATGTCTCAGATTCAAATCCTTTTGAGAAAACAAGTACTTCAATGATTTTTGGTCAGTGAACAATTCGAATCTCTCACCAAGAAGATAATGGCGCCAAATCCTAAGCGCAAAAACAATAGCGGCCAACTCTAAATCATGGGTAGGGTAATTTTTCTCATGTGCCCTCAACTGCCTTCCACCATAGGCTATCACCCTTCCCTCTTGCATTAAGACTGCGCCCAGCCCTGTCCCACAAGCATCAGTATAGACAACAAATGGCTTACTCCCATCTGGCAACACTAAAACTGGAGCAGTGGTTAAAGCTCTCTTTAACCGTCGAAACGCATCATCACAATCTACGTCCCATGCGAAAACAAGATTCTTCTTCGTTAAGCGGGTTAATGGGGCTGATATCTTCGCGAAGTCTTTAATAAACTTCCTATAATAACCCGCCAACCCCAAGAAACTTCTTACTTCGGTAGCATTTTTCGGAACCTTCCAATCCTGAATTGATACTACCTTCGCGGGATCCACAGCTATCCCTTCCTTGGAGACCACGTGCCCCAAGAACCGCACCTCTTTCCGCCAGAAGTGACATTTAGAGAATTTAGCCTTAAGGCTATGTGCTCGAAGAGTATTCAATACCTCCCCAAGATGTAGGGCATGCTCTTCTTCACTCTTAGAAAATACTAAGATATCATCCACAAAGACCACCACGAATTTATTAAGGAACTCCCTGAACACCCTACTCATCAAATCAACAAAGTATGCAGGGGCGTTCGTCAACCCAAATGGCATCACCAGCCACTCATAGAAACCATCCGGAGTTCTGAAGGCAGTCTTGTCTATGCTATCCTCAGCCACCCTCAACTGATGAAACCCCGTGGCTAAGTCCAACTGAGAAAATACTGAAGCGCCAACCAACTGATCGAAAAGATCATCAATCCTCGGCAATGGGTGTCTATTCTTCTTTGTGAGCTTGTTGAGTTCTCTATAGTCCACACAAAGTCTGAGTGACCCATCCTCCTTCGTAGCAAATACTACTGGAGCACCCCACTCCGATATACTTCGTCTTATGAACCCCTTCTCAAGCAACTCCCCTACTTGCTTATGGAGTTCCCTCCTCTCACGAGGAGCCATGTGGCGCACTGGTAAAGATACAGGTTTAGCATTATCCACCAGATATATTTGGAAGTCAATCTCCCGCTTCGGAGGTAAGCCCTTCACCTCCTCAAACACATCCGGATATTCCCGGACCACTCTAACAGATTGCAAACTCTCGACCGAAGCGTCAAGCGATTCAAGATAACTTAGCATAACAGAGTCCCTGGGATTACAAGAAATCTCGAGAGTGTTACCCAAGCGGGTCATGAGCCTAACAACTCTCCTTTCGCAATCAAGAACGGCACCATTACTGGATAACAAGTCCATGCCCAAAATCAACCCATAGCCCGTGAAGCCCAACACAAAAGCATCACATCTAAACTCAATGCTAAGTATAGAAATCTTCAAACCCAAACATATCATGGACAAATAAGTGGAGCCCCCAATTGGGTTTGAAACAACCAAGGGATCATCTACCAGACTGGTGTCTAGGTGCAGTGACTCAACTAATGATGATGAGATAAACGAATGCGATGCGCCTGAATCAAACAATGTACGAACAGGATGATCAAATAGAAAAACCAGACTTTCAACGGAAATAGTTCTACCTCTCTCCTGAATCGGTGGGACTACGAGAGCCTGTACTTGCCCCCTAACCTGACCCGGTGCCATAAGAGCTTGCACCTGTCCTCCTGAGGTAGACCCCGTCCTTTGCCCCTTCTTAGGACAGTCTTTCACTAGATGCCCTGCTTCGCCACAGTGGAAGCAGCCAGTCTTCTTCTTCTTGCGACAATCCTTGCTTAGGTGGCCAGGTGTCCCACAATTGAAACACTTCTTCTTCTTGCCCTTGCCACCGTTGCCTTTCCCACCTTTGTTTTGTTGTTGTTGCTGAGGTCTCTTTTGATCTCCCTTCCTCTCGGGTGCCCTATTAGCATTGGGACCCTTCTCTTCTTCATACATGAGTGCCATGTCAACTAGCTTCTCAAAGGTGGCCCCCATAGGGATATGAGTCATAGCCAACCCATGCATCGGTTCATTCAAGCCCTTCACGAATCTCAAAGCCTTCTTCTCCGGTGTATTCACCATGTCTAGGCCAAATCTTGCCAATTGATTAAACTTGTTGACATATTCCTTCACCGAGAGATTTCCTTGCTTTAGAGTCAAGAATCTTTCCATATACAAGTTTTACTCCGCCCTTGAGAGAAACTTTGCCACAAATCTTTGCCTAAAATCCGCCCAAGAGTCAACGGGGCGTTCTCCATTAGTGACCTCCCACCAGAATGAGGCCTCTCCCTTCATTAACCAAGCAGCCAACTTGACTTTCTTTCCTTCTTCCATCTCAAAGATATCTATCAATTCTTCCACCTCCTTAAGCCAATCTCTAGCCTCCACAAAAGTTTCAGATCCTTGAAAAGGTTTCCCTCCCATAGCTTTAAATTCCTTGCAAGTCTTAGCAAAAGTATCCGTGCGAGGAGGAGGGGGAGGAGGAAGATCGGGTGCTACGGTTGGTGGAGGAACATTTGCTGGACCCGCAGTGGTGGCCCTAGCCTCCATCAATCTCCTATACCATGCTGGTACCGTCACAACCTCCGGAAAGTTAAGATTCTCGGCCATGCTGAAACGAAAAAGGAAAGATTCAAAACGGAGAATTCGAAGGATATAGATATGGCTATTGGGGATTATGCTTTTCCTTCAAAAACCTTTCTCTTTAAAGACATGTTTTTGAAAATATCTCTTCCAAAAAATGTTTTAGAAAAATAGTTTTCTAAAAATTTTATCTGTTCCGGTAACCTCGCTCTGATACCACGTGTAACACCCCATGCCCGCTATGGTCACTCACTAAGGGAATGCCATAGCATCGGTGGAGTATTTTAGTGAATATAGAACAGAAAAATTACAACAAGACAGATATAAATAGTACTTGAAATTTAAAACATCATCTCATAACAGCGGAAATAAACATGTCTGGTTACATCATAAAACCACGATAGAAGTCAAGTACAATATCCGTCAAAATAAAGAAGTACATAATCCCACTCTCTCATACAATAGCCAGAACAAAAGAAAAGATAACTGGATAACTGGAGCTTTACGTCTATCCAAGCTCCCAAAGACTGGAACAGCAATCCGATCAAGCTCCACTACTGCTAGGATCCACCGTAGGACCTGAGGGTTGGGAAAAAGATAAAAACAACGGGGTCAGACATAAGTCTGAGCGAGTCCTATAACTTTAACAATACAATCATTAAAGTAACCAGAGAAGATATAAACTTGACCCACGGTAATGTCTGGGGATGAATGGCTACACTAAGCAGCTTGATAGACTTAGGATAAACTAAGATAACCGTAAAGACGCATCTACCCACCCAAGGATAATTACTAACTGCACCACACCAGTCATTTCTTCTTAAAGGTTGATCCCCCCAAGGACTTAGAAAATTTTTCCCCGGTAGTCTCGTATACCCCTAGCTGACTACATAGGTGCCGTCTGCCCCTATCTCCACTAGGTGTACTTAGTAATTTTTCGCAGTAGTTCTGTGTACCCCTACATAGGTGCCGTCTGCCCCTATCTTTATTAGGTGTACCCACTATTCCCCAGCGATCGGCTCCCTACAGTAGATACCCGTGCTGGTCCCACAGTGGGGTGTATCACTCCCCTAAAGTGGCCACCTGATAATATCAACGGTGCACGGCTTTATATCTACACGATGCAACAACGGCTTATCTACCAGCCCGGGCCCACACACGCATATGAAACCCGTTGGACTTGCGTTGCCACCGCTAACCCGTTTTGGCCTCTTATAATCAAGCCCAATATGCGTGTCCCGTCACTCGACATGGGTCGAGCCCACAAAGATACGTTTGGGATATTGGTTGAAATGGCCCCCCACAAGCTACCCACCTAAGCTTGTCACTTATCTAGTGTATCCCACTTAACCCTTTAATCATGTTTAATTACATGTTTCACTTGGTTAAGTATTCTAATCGTATTTTCTATTGCCACCCAAGGCAACCCACTAGATTCCACATGCCACCCAAGGCAACCATTAAATTTCCACATGCCACCCAAGGCACCCACTTAACCCCTCATGTCCCACTACATGCTAATATGGTTAAGTGTTTCTTAATTAATTAAGACCGTGATTTCCCACAAAGACCTCCCACATTAGACTGGCTGTTATGACCGCCTGGTTAAGCCGGTAGAGTCCGGGCAGTCTTACGTCATAACAGAGTCTAACCTCGTGTCTTTACTTTAATCACGTATTTAATTTATGGCTAAGACCTCTCACATTGGGCTGACATTTGTAGCAACTGGTTAAGCCGGTCGGGTCCGGGCAGTTTTACACTACAAATGAGTCCAACCTCGTGTCTTAGTCGATTAATTACACCTAATTAATCACCCCCATATTAATTATCCCTAATTAATATCAAGTTTTTCATAACATGGGTAGACCTAACTCAATAGGTAAATTCCCATGGGGTAGACCTAACTCAATAGGTAAATTCCCACTTATGTTAATTTATTTTTATGGTATGCTTAATCATACCCAACCATACTTTTATTAACATATTTACCAACCCCATCGTTCCCCACGTAAATCGTTCTCATTTCATGACATAATAAAGGGGAAGATCCATCGCAAATATCATGGGTTTAGCATACAACTTTGTCATGGGTTAAGAGGATGTCAACTTGCATATGTGAGCACATATTAACCCAACTACATTTAACCCAAACTTGCATATTATCATACACATGATTTGCATAACATGTTGCATATGAGCTTGCATATTATCATACACATATCTTGCATAACATGTTGAACTTGCATATAAGCTTTCTCATAACTTGCATAACATGTTAAACATGCATTTAAGCATACACATAACTTGCATAAGCATTCACATAACTTGCATAAGCATTCACATACTTGCATAAGCATTCACATACTTGCATAAGCATGCATAACTTGCATATCATGTTAAACTTGCATTTAAGCATATACACAACTTGCATATGAACTTGCATATCAACCTACACATAACTTACATAACATCATACACATGACTTGCATATGAACTTGCATAACTCACTTTGTTAAACATGCATAAATCCACTTGTTAAATATGCATAAACCCACATATTAAACATGCATAAATCCACTTGTTAAATATGCATAAACCCACATATTAAACATGCATAAACCCACTTATTAAACATGCATAAACCAACTTGTTAAGCATGCATAAACCAATTTATCAAACATGCATAAACTCACTTATTAATTATGCATAAACATAGAAAAACATAGAGTAGCATATCATTACAAATGATTCAAACTCACTAATCCGCATCTAAGACCATAAGTCTCATTACACCCAATCTACTTACTTTAACAATTGATGTTAAAGTGATAGAAACTCACCAAAACCAAGATTAGCAAACTTATGAAGTGGAATTAGTTGCTAAATATGAAGATGGTGATGATTAGAGATTGATTAGAGAGTGATTAGCTTGCAACTTCCTTCATAAACAAGTGGAGGCTCCTTCTAAGATTTAGTTTGGCGGCATGAGGCCATCATTTCTATTTTTAGTATGGATTAGGGTAGGTTTAGGGTGTATTTATAGATTAGGAGAGTGTTTTAGGCCCTTAGATTAACCCTAAATTAGATTAGGTCCGTTAGATTTAGGAAATCTCTAGAACCCAGCCTAGCCCTAGCCAGAAAACCAGATCTGGTGCACCCAAGCACCCTGGTTCGACACGCCGTGTCGACAGGCAAGTCGACAGGCAAGTCGACTCCCCCTGTCGACAGGCCTGTCGACAGCCCTGTCGACATGGTCAAGGCGGGAATTCTCCCGCCTGGCCCCGCTGGTTCTAATTTGAAATCTGAATTTAAATTTCTAAATCTGTTTTTAACTTTGAATTTTCTGCAAACTTCTTTGGGCCATAACCGGGTCATACGGACTCCGATTCTCGAAAACTCGGACTCTATTTCGCGTATTTTTCCGAGACGAACGCAATAACGCAGCCCGTTACCCCCAATTCCCACATCTGAAATTATTTATCCTATGATTAGAGAATTTTAGTATTAGCTAAAATTCGGGGTGTTACATTTCTAGTCAGTTGATTTTATTTTAGATACCTCAACTTGTCACAAATTTTCAATATAAATCAAGTTTTCAAATGTTAAATTCCAGTTTGGCCAGTTAGTTCGGTCGATAACATAGTGCAGCCATGAAATAAATTCTTAGTTTGCTTGGCACAGTTTGCAAAGTGGTATTCTAATTTTCTCATGTATGGCTAGTCAAATCAATAAGGTCAAGAAGTGTTTGGGTATCATCGCTTATTCTTTATTCTATAAAATTTTAAGATTTATGATTAAGTACATACACCTAACTAAAAAGACCAAGGTTTACCACCCATGCACTGCCTCGCGGACTAACGGAGAGTAGGTAAAGAGCTTGGCGGATTGTGCAGGCCGACTTTGACTTTGTCAACAACGTGTCGGTAATCCTTAGGTGTCCAATCTCATAAAATGAGACCAAGATATTCCAACGCTGACTTTGTCAACAACGTGTCGGATAGAGCTTGGCAGGTTTGCACACCAACGCTCGATATAAAAGCAATGTTGGATACCCTTGTATTACTATTATTTTTATTGAATTTATAAGCACAACAAGAGAGTTACGCGAATTCAACTTAACACAACTTAGTTTTAAAGATTTGACAAGCCATTATAAGTATTTTAAGTCCTCCACTTATTTAAACAAAGTCTACAATATAGAATAGATTTCATGGCCATCACCTAAGAATCTCCCTATGTACCGGTTACACTATTATCCCTCAAAATTAAACTTTTCATTATATTTCTTATTCGATCTAAGTTGAGAGAAAAAATTACTATCAACTGACTAAAAATTGTAAACTTATTTTGTTGTATCAATTGAAAATGAGTCGTATTTTAAAAAAAAAAAATTATGGTATGATATAAAATGTATGATGGTCCTACACGAAAAGAAAGAAAAATTAATGAAAAATTAAAAGAAAGAAAAATTAAAGAAAAATTAAAAGAATGCAATGCAGACCCCCCCCCCACACTAGAACTAAACAGTGTCCACACTGTGAACGTTTCCTAAATTTGAACGACAAAACCCATAGATGGAGTAAATGCAAAATGATTTGCAGAATGAAATGTAGTTTAACTATATGTAAGAATGGATCGTATTTACAATGATATATGTGTTTGCGATGCATGCGATGCACATAATTCCACCAACTTTTTCCCCCACACTTGGTTCTAGCCCGATGAATCCCATTCCCACTATGTCTAGGCATGTTTTCTAATAAGCGCAGGTTTTTGAAAACCATCTCATCTTTAAACCTAGATTTGTAGTCCAGGAGATAAATATCTAGGGTCGTCCAAACCTGAAGTTTTTCAACCAAGCCAGCATTCCAAAAATAGTTCATGTGTTCAACAAATTTGTCAGTGTAATTGTTCAAAAAATTGTGATTGTATATAAATTCGGTGAAATTTGAATTCTGAGTGTTGTTCAAAACTATGTGATCACATTTCTCAATTGACAACGTTTTTTCGACACTGACAATTTCAAATTCGTTTGAAAATTTCTCGAAGTTAAAATTTTCGAACTCGTGGCGTGAATCTACTTGGTCCTCATTTGGCAACTCATCCTCGTACAATCCAAGAAATTCATGTTCGTTAAAATTCTTTTTCAAATTTGAATTGAAAAATTCAACATTTTCATTCTGTTCAATTTCTAAAATTTCGAGTTTCTCATAGCCCAAAAGAGGAAGGTCAAAATCTAAGCTTAAATCTTTTTTCTGAAAAGAGTTGAAGTCCAAATCATTTGTTGAATTTTGAAAAAATTCATCAAGATGATTATTCTCAATTTCCAAAGTCGTTATTTGAAATTTTTCAATGTCAGTAAAGAATGTATTATCTTCTGATTCATCGCTTGTTTGAATTTGATTCTGTTGCTCTCGTTGTTCTTTCAAAGATGTCAATAAACAAAGAAATTCATCGGCCTTTTTATTTAGTCTTTCTTCCCTCTCTCTAAGAATGTTAAGACGATCGTTGATTTGAGAGCTCTCATTTTGGATTTCTTGATCCTCAAAATTATCTGAGTTTTCAGAAAATTGACATTGATATTGGAAATCATTTTGATTTTGAAAATTAGGTTCATAACCAAAACCATTGAAATTCAAAGGAAAATTGCAATTTTGGTTAATCTCAAGATGTGGATATGGGTTGTAAATTTGGAAATTTTGATCGATTTGAAAATCATTTTCAAAATTATTTTCAAACTGGTTTCCAACCTCATATTGATATTGATCAAAGGTATGTTGCGATTCAAAACCGTTTTGATGTGGATGTGGCCCATAATCGAAATTATTGAAATTTAAATCGAAATCATCATTTCGATTATATCTATGATTTTGAAAACGTTGGTCATTTGAATTTTTTTGAAAATTATTGATATTAGGCCCACCAAATTTTGGAAAATCGTGCCTCATGAGTTGTATTTCATACTCATACTCTTCAAGAGGACGTCGACTCCGATTATTATCCCATAATTCTCTCAAGGATTTTTCTGAATTAGACATTTGAATGAAGTCGACGGAAGACAAAAATTATTCTCACTTCAAAATAATATAAAATACTAAGTTGTGCTCTATTAATTAACTGACTCAATTAGAAGGGGGAAGAGGGTCTTATGGCCGTTCATGTATAGTATAAATACTAAGGGATACGACCAATGTTTACGGGTAGTATGCAACCTCTTTTGCTAATAGTTCAATAAATTGAACTACTATATATCCGCGATCCAATTATACGAGATAGTCACTTCACAAAGCACCACTTTTCAATTATATTATTTTGAAAATCAAAATCACGTGTTAAAATTGAAAATCGATGAGAGTGATTAGTTATGGAAAATCGTTCCTCACCACAGATTCAGAAATATCAACAACACAACAGTCACATAATAATCACAGAACAAAACCGTCACAGAACAGAACAGTCACATAACAGAAAATTAAAATATTGTACAAGCAAGTCGCTGCCCCTGCAAAAAATTTTTACAAGCAATTTCTATATTTTTCGAAGCAGCTGCAGAACCTGTAGAGTTTAGAAAAATATTACCGTGAGGTATGGCTGTCCGTCCAGTGCAATTTCGACAGCGCTAACAATTCAAATCAACTGTTTGTAACCGCCTCACATCTGCTTTCTTATTTGTTTGCTTGAAGTATGTTTGCCTTCGCCTACGGTTAGAAAGATGTATTTTTTTTCAAAAAGAAAAAAAAGAAAAGAAGAAGAAGAATGAAATAGACAAAGGAAACAATGAAAAAGAAATTAAAAAGTAAATCTAAAGGAAAGAAATAAAAAAAATCTAACTAAATGACTAGACAAAAAAAAAACAGCGAAACAACTCAAAATAAAAAAAAGTAAAAAAAAAAGGTTAAAAACTAACAAGTCAACAAAAAGAAAGAGTAAAACAAAAGAGGGAAGGCTAACGTCCTCTAAAACATCGTGCCCAAAATAAACGAATTCCCTCAATTAAAAGAAAAGTCCTTATTTGTCAATGTAATTCTGGAAACTCGCCCCCTTATATGGTTTCCCAATGAAATTCAGACCAGGTCAACAATACAAAAGGAATAAGATCAAACCCATAAGAAAATCACGCCTCTATTGCAATTACAAAAAGAAATATCCACGCCTAAACAAATTACTCT
Organism: Allium sativum; assembly: GCA_030737875.1. Lineage (NCBI taxonomy): Eukaryota > Viridiplantae > Streptophyta > Magnoliopsida > Asparagales > Amaryllidaceae > Allium > Allium sativum. The sequence continues at coordinate 635,594,852 of CM060918.1, forward strand.
ATCTCATCTTTCTACTTATACGCAGCCCATTTCTGTAAATTACAACCGAAACTCATGCCCCTTGGTTCAGGAAACAAATCCGTCCTCCTTTTCTCTTCTATTTTTCTCGGATCTTCAGCGGGTTCGAATGGATTTGAATCGCTTCGATTTTTGCGATTTGGGTATGCAGCGAGCAGCCTTGGTTTGTGGTATAGGTGATGGTTTCGGCGGTGGTATATGGGTCTGTGCTCGAGTTCAAATAGGGTGCGATCCGTGATGATGGTGTACGGGTTTGAGGAGCGGTTAGATAGAATTGATTGTGGTGAACTGCTGAGACTAGGCTTTTATTTTAGGACGCCGACTGTTTTCCGGTATTTGATCTGGATTTGCGTTGGGAAGGTTTGATTTGTGGTTGCGAGAGAGGAGTATAACGATGTGGTATGAACTGGCGATGGAGAAGGTTGGTGGCAGATGGTTTTTTTGTGGAGTGCGTGAAGTGTTTCAAGACTTGTGGTGAGATGAGATGGAGCTTCGGTCTTTGGATGAGAGTAATGGGTTTATGGACTGTGGATGGGGGTAGTGCGTGAGTTTCTGGTTGCCGCAGTGTTGATTTGCGGTATTTGCACTGGCTTTGTTGAAAGGTAAGGGGATGAATGTTGTTTGATAATGGAGGATGTTGTATGTGGTTTGAGATGGAGATGGTGGTACGGTTCAGGACGTGAATGGTTCGTGAGTGGTTTTGGTAGAATTGGGGTACTGGACAGATGTTTGCAGTGTACGGTGGGGCTGGAAGATGGTTTGGTGGAAGGTTTTGCTAAAGGGTTTGAGTGTTCAAAGGGGATGTTCGGTTCTTCAACGTGTTTGTGAGGCTGTGATGTAGCTCGTGACAATGAAGAAGGTAGTGAAGGTGATGTTTTGTCAGTGGGGTAAACTGGATTCGGTAAGGGATTGGCTTTGAGGGGGAAGGTGAACGTGTAGTTGGAGCACAGAATAAAATAGGAAAAGAAAAAAATAGCAGAAAGAAATCTGTTATTGCTGTTGCCTTTTTTCTTCTTCTGAATTTCAAAGAACTTGTAAAGGAAGAAATGTAAAGGTGGAAAGGAAATTGAAAATGGAAAGTCTTGTAAAGAAAATTTGGAAAAGAATTTGGAAGTGTAGTTTGTGCGAGCTGATGTTAGGGAAGAAATACAACAAATAAAAGCACAGGAGAAGGAAAAGAACAAAAGTTTTTTTTGTTTTTTTTTTGTTTAATATATATATATATATGTAAATGCTTAAAAGAAGGGAAGCAATTGTAAATAGAAAGAAATTGATTGGGAAAAAGGGAAAGAAATAAAACAAAAAGATGGCAAAGGATTTTTTTTGTTATTTTTTTTGAAATAAAAGAGAATTCAATGTATTGCAAGGAGGAGAAGAAAGTTAAAAGGAAAGAGATCAGAAAAGTAGGCAAAAAAAAAAAGTGAAAGTTTTTTTTTCTTATTTGGAGGATTATGGTACCAATAATTAATACCAAATCAAGCCAATCAAGATTTTTTTTCTATATATACAAGAAAAAAATGGGAATAAAATAAAAAACTAACACGAATCAGAAATTAAATAAATAACAAAATTTAACTATTGCCTCCCCGGCAACGGCGCCAAAAACTTGATCGTCGCTAATCTATGAATTAGAAAAGCGCGACATTTGTAATAAATTCTGCAAGCGCACAGGTGTGTAGCAAACAGGTCGAACACAGGGAGGTGAATTAAATCAAATTATTTATCTAATCTCTTGGGCGAGTTAGACAAAACTTTGGAGGTTGATTTTGAAAATAAAACAAAACAAAATTAAAACTGTAATTTGATTCAGAACAGATCTAACTGAACCAACGATCAAATCACAATTTCAATGGAAAAGCAATGAAACTATGAATCAGATTCAAATCTAATCAAATCCAATTTAACCTATGAACGCGATTAAAATACAGAAAATAAAAGTGCAGAATATAAATAACAACAGGAAATAAAATTAGGATTACCGCTGAATCTAATCAGACGGTCAATCACTAATGAAAAGAAATGCAAAATACAAATAGTGTTCAACCGAATCTAATCGTGTAGACAACACTAATTGCTAAGAAATAGAAAATTGCATAAAAAGAAAAATGAGTTTTATTAATGAAGAAGAGGATAGAATGAGATATAGGATAGGATGGTGGCTACAATGATATCCAAGGGTATATATAGGGTAAATAGCCAAACCCTAACCCTAACCCTAATGATAACTGGGCCTGGTCATTACATCACTAATTAGTTTACAATGAGAAACATAAATGGGCCTTAGATAAATAAAGCAAATTTGGGCCTTTTCTCTTTTCCTCTTGCTTCCTTGATACTTCTTCATTGATTTGTGATGTGCAAAGCCTTTTATCAATCCTTTTCTTGTCCAACAGCAACTAGATGTGAGATCTTCATCTACAATTCTTCAAAATGTAAATATATATCAGTTTCATCTCTATTTCTCTACTTTTCTGGTTGCATGCGGGCTGGGTTGGAATATCTGTAAAAGTAACAAAACAATACCCAAGTAATATTTATTTATATACAAAAGATAAGAAATAAGAGCATAAAATAAACACATTTCTATGTCAATCATGTGTCACATTTAATTAACATTTATTTTGGAATAATGTGCGTCGCATTTAATTATTATTTATTTAGGAATAAGGTGCGTCACATTTAATTGTCTTTTATTTAGGAATAATGTGCATCATATTAAATTGTCATTTATTTAGAAATAATGTAGTGTCACATTCAATTGTCATTTATTTAGTAATAATGATATGTCATAATAAATTGTCATTTATTTAGGAATAATGTGTGTCACATTTAATTGTTTTTTTAGGGATAATGTGTGTCACATTTAATCGTCATTTCTTTGGGAATAATGTGTGTCACATTAAATTGTCATTTATTTAGAAATAATGTTGTCTCACATTTAATTGTCATTTATTTATAAATAATGATGTGTCATAATAAATTGTTATTTATTTAGGAATAATGTGTGTCACATTTAATTGATATTTATTTAAGAATAATGTGTGTCACATTTAATTGTGACGTATTTAGGAATAATGCGCGTCACATTTAATTGTCATTTATTAAGAAATAATGTGTGTCACATTTAATTGTCATTTATTTAGGAATAATGTGTGTCACATTTAATTGTTATTTACTTAGGAATAATGTGGGTCACATTTAATTGTCATTTATTTAGGAATAATGTGCATCATATTAAATTGTCATTTATTTAGGAATAATGTTGTGTCACATTCAATTGTCATTTATTTAGTAATAATGATGTGTCATAATAAATTTTCATTTATTTAGGAATAATGTGTGTCACATTTAATTGTTATTTATTTCGGAATAATGTGTGTCACATTTAATTGTCATTTATTTTGGAATAATGTGTGTCACATTTAATTGTCATTTATTTAGGAATAATGCGTGTCACATTATTTATCGTTTATTTAGAAATAATGATGTGTCACATTTAATTTTCCTTTATTTAGGAATAGTATGTGTCATCATTTTTAAAAAAATAACATTGTGTCACATTTAATTGTCATTTGTTCAGTAATAATGATGTGTCGTAATAAATTTTCATCTTCTAATAATAATGTGTATCACATTTAATTGCCATTTATTTAGGAATAATGTGTGTCACATTTAATTGTCATTTATTCAGGAATAATGTGTGTCACATTTAATTGTCATTTATTTAGAAATAATATAGTGTCACATTTAATTGTCATTTATTTAGGAATAATGTGTGTCATATTAAATTGTCATTTGTTTAGAAATATTGTTGTGTCACATTTAATTGTCATTTATTTAGGAATACTAATGTTTCATAATAAATTGTCATTTATTTAGGAATAATGTGTGTCATATTTAATTTTCATTTATTTAGGAATAATGTGTGTCACATTTAATTGTCATTTATTAAGGAATAATGCATGACACATTTAATTGTCATTTATTTAGGAATAATGTGTGTCACATTTAATTGCCATTTATTTAGAAATAATGTTGTGTCACATTTAATTGTCATTTGTTTAGGAATAATGTGTGTCATATTAAATTGTCATTTATTTAGAAATAATGTTGTGTCACATTTAATTGTCATTTATTTAGAATTAATGATGTGCCATAATAAATTATCATTTACTAAGGAATAATGTGTGTCACATTTAATTGTCTTTTATTTAGGAATAAAGAGTGTCATATTTAATTGTAAGTTATTTAGGAACAATGTGTGTAACATTTAATTGTCATTTATTTAGAAATAATGTGTGTCACATTTAATTGTCATTTATTTTGGAATAATGTGTGTCACATTTAATTATCATTTATTTAGAAATAATATTGTGTCAAATTTAATTGTCATTTATTTAGGAATAATGTGTGTCATATTAAATTTTCATTTATCTAGAAATAATGTTGTGTCACATTTAATTGTTATTTATTTAGCAATAATGATGTGTCATAATAAATTGTCACTGACTTAGGAATAATGTGTGCCACATTTAATTGTCATTTGTTTAGGAATAATGTGTGTCACATTTAATTTTCATTTATTTAGGAATAATGTGTGTCACATTTAATTGTCATTTATTTAGAAATAATGTGCGTCACATTTAATTGTCATTTATTTAGGAATAATGTGTGTCACATTTAACTGTCATTTATTTAGTGGTGTGTCACATTTAGTTGTCATTAATTTTGGAATAATGTGTGTCAATATTTATTTAGAAATAACATTGTGTCACATTTAATTGTCATTTATTTAGTAATAATGATGTGTCATAATAAATTGTCATCTTTTAGGAATAACGTGTGTCACATTTAATTGTCATTTATTTAGGAATAATGCTTGTCACATTTAATTGCATTTATTCAAGAATAATGTGTGTCACATTTAATTGTCGTTTATTTAGAAATAATGTGTGTCACGTTTAATTGTCGTTTATTTAGGAATAATGTGTGTCACATTTAATTGTCATTTATTTAGTAATAATGATATGTCATAATAAATTGTCATCTTTTAGAAATAACGTGTGTCAAATTTAATTGTCATTTACTTAGAAATAATGTGTGTCACATTTAATTGTCATTTAGTTAGGAAAAATGTGTGTCACATTTAATTGACATTTATTTAATAATAATGTGTGTCAAATTTAATTGTCATTTATTTAGGAATAATGTTGTGTCACATTTAATTGTCACATATTTAGGAATAATGTGTGTCACATTTAATTTTCATTTATTTAGAAATAATGTTGCGTCAGATTTAATTGTCATTTATTTATAAACAATGCTATGTCATAATAAATTGTCACTTATGTAGGAATAATGTGTGTCACATTTAATTGTCATTTATTTAGGAATAACGTGTGCCACATTTAATTGTCACTTATTTAGGAATAATGTGTGTCATATTTAATTGCCATTTATTTAGGAATAATGCGTGTCACATTATATTTTCATTTATTTAGGAATAATGCGTGTCACATTCAATTGTCATTTATTTGAAAATAATGTGTGTCACATTTAATTGTCATTTATTTAGGAATAATGTGTGTCACATTTAATTGTCATTTATTTGAAAATAATGTGTGTCACATTTAATTGTCATTTATTTGGGAATAATGTGTGTCACATTTAGCTGTCATTTATTTAGTGGTGTGTCACATTTAGTTGTCATTAATTTTGGAATAATGTGTGTCAATATTTATTTAGAAATAACATTGTGTCACATTTAATTGTCATTTATATAGTAATAATGATGTGTCATAATAAATTGTCATCTTTTAAGAAAAACGCGTGTCACATTTAATTGTCATTTATTTAGGAATAATGCTTGTCACATTTAATTGCATTTATTCAAGAATAATGTGTGTCACATTTAATTATCGTTTATTTAGATATAATGTGTGTCACGTTTAATTGTCGTTTATTTAGGAATAATGTGTGTCACATTTAATTGTCATTTATTTAGTAATAATGACGTGTCATAATAAATTTTCATCTTTCAGGAATAACGTGTGTCAAATTTAATTGTCATTTACTTAGAAATAATGTGTGTCACATTTAATTGCCATTTAGTTAGGAAAAATGTGTGTCACATTTAATTTTCATTTATTTAATAATAATGTGTGTCAAATTTGATTATCATTTATTTAGGAATAATGTTGTGTCACATTTAATTGTCACATATTTAGGAATAATGTGTGTCACATTTAATTTTCATTTATTTAGGAATAATGTGCATCATATTAAATTGTCATTTATCTAGAAATAATGTTGTGTCACATTCAATTGTCATTTATTTAGTAATAATGATGTGTCATAATAAATTGTCATTTATTTAGGAATAATGTATGTCACATTTAATTGTCATTTATTTGGGAATAATGTGTGTCACATTATTTATCATTTATTTAGAAATAATGGTGTGTCACATTTAATTGCCATTTATTTAGGAATAATGTTTGTCATCATTTATTTAAAAATAACGTTGTGTCACATTTAATTGTCATTTATTTAGTAATAATTATGTGTCATAATAAATTGTCATCTTTTAGGAATAATGTGTGTCACATTTAATTGCCATTTATTAAGGAATAATGTATGTCACATTTAATTGTCATTTATTTAGGAATAATGTTTGTCATCATTTATTTAAAAATAACGTTGCGTCACATTTAATTGTCATTTATTTAGTAATAATTATGTGTCATAATAAATTGTCATCTTTTAGGAATAATGTGTGTCACATTTAATTGCCATTTATTAAGGAATAATGTATGTCACATTTAATTGTCATTTATTTAGGAATAATGTGTATCACATTTAATTGTCATTTATTTAGAAATAATGTTGTGTCACAATTATTTGTCATTTATTTAGGAATAATGTGTGTCATATTAAATTATCATTTATTTAGAAATAATGTTGTGTCACATTTAATTGTAATTTACTCAGGAATAATGATGCGTCTTAATAAATTGTCATTTATTTAGGAATAATGTGTGTCACATTTAATTTTCATTTATTTAAAATTAATGTGTGTCACATTTAATTGTCATTTATTTAGGAATAATGTGTGTCACAATTAATTATCATTTAATTAGAAATAATTTTGTGTTACATTTAATTGTCATTTATTTAGGAATAATGATGTGTCATAATAAATTGTAATTTATATAGGAATAATGTGTGTAACATTTAATTGTAATTTATTTTAGAGTAATGTGTCACATTTAATTGTCATTTATTTATAAATAATGATGTGTCACATTTAATCGTCATTTATTTATAAACAATGATGTGTCACATTTAATTATCATTTATTTAGGAATAATGTGTCCCATCATTTATTTACAAATAACATTATGTCACATTTAATTTACGTTTATTTAGGAATAATTTGTGTCACAATTAATTGTCAATTATTTTGGAATAGTGTGTGTCACATTTAATTGTCATTTATTTAGTAATAATGATGTGTTATAATAAATTGTCATCTTTTAGGAATAATGTGTGTCAAATTTAGTTGTCATTTACTTAGGAATAATGTTTGCCACATTTGATTGTCATTTAGTTAGGAATAATGTGTGTCACATTTACTTGTCATTTATTTTGGAATAATGTGTGTCACATTTAATTGTCATTTATTTAGGAGTAATGTGTCTCCATATTTATTTAGAAATAACATTGTGTCACATTTAATTGTCATTTATTTAGTAATAATGATGTGTCATAATAAATTGTCATCTTTTAGGAATAACGTGTGTCACATTTAATTGTCATTTATTTAGGAATAATGTTTGTCACATTTAATTGCATTTATTCAAGAATAATATGTGTCACATTTAATTGTTGTTTATTTAGAAATAATGTGTGCCACATTTAATTGTCGTTTATTTAGGAATAATGTGTGTCACATTTAATTGTCATTTATTTAGTAATAATGATGTGTCATAATTAATTGTCATCTTTTAGGAATAACGTGTGTCGAATTTAATTGTCATTTACTTTGAAATAATGTGTGTCACATTTAATTGTCATTTAGTTAGGAAAAATGTGTGTCATATTTAATTTTAATTTATTTAGGAACAATGTGCATCATATCAAATTGTAATTTATTTAGAAATAATGTTGTGTCACATTCAATTATCATTTATTTAGTAATAATGATGTGTCCTAATAAATTGTCATTTATTTAGGAATAATGTGCGTCACATTTAATTGTTATTTATTTAGGAATAATATGTGTCACATTTAATTATCAATTATTTAGGAATAATGTGTATCACATTTAATTGTCATTTATTTAGGAATAATGTGTGTAACATTTAATTATCATTTATTTAGAAATAATGGTGTATCACATTTAATTGTCATTTATTTAGGAACAATGTTTGTCATCATTTATTTAAAAATAACGTTGTGTCACATTTAATTGTCATTTATTTAGTAATAATGATGTGTCATAATAAATTGTCATCTTTTAGGAAAAACGTGTGTCACATTTAATTACCATTTATTTAGGAATAATGCGTGTCACATTTAATTGTCATTTATTTAGGAATAATGTGTATCACATTTAATTGTCATTTATTTAGAAATAATGTTGTGTCACATTTAATTGTCATTTATTTAGGAATAATATGTGTCATATTAAATTATCATTTATTTAGAAATAAAGTTGTGTCAGACTTAATTGTCATTTATTCAGGAATAATGATGCGTCTTAATAAATTGACATTTATTTAGGAGTATTGTGTGTCACATTTAATTTTCATTTATTTAGAAATAATGTGTGTCACATTTAATTGTCATTTATTTAGGAATAATGTGTGTCACAATTAATTGTCATTTAATTAGAAATAATGTTGTGTTACATTTAATTGTCTTTTATTTAGGAATAATTATGTGTCATAATAAATTGTAATTTATTTAGGAATAATGTGTGTAACATTTAATTGTCATTTATTTTAGAGTAGTGTGTGTCACATTTAATTGTCATTTATTTATAAATAATGATGTGTCACATTTAATTGTCATTTATTTATAAATAATTATGTGTCACATTTAATTATCATTTATTTAGGAATAATTTGTGTCATTATTTATTTAGAAATAACGTTGTGTCACATTTAATTGTCATTTATTTAGTAATAATGATGTATCATAATAAATTGTCATTTTTTAGGAATAATGTGTATCTCATTTAATTGTCGTATATTTAGGAATAATATGTGTCACAATTAATTGTCAATTATTTAGGAATAGTGTGTGTTACATTTAATTGTCATTTATTTAGTAATAATGATGTGTCATAATAAATTGTCATCTTTTATGAATAATGTGTGTCACATTTAATTGCCATTTATTAAGGAATAATGTGAGTCACATTTAATTGTCATTTATTTAGGAATAATGTTTGTCATCATTTATTTAAAAATAACGTTGTGTCACATTTAATTGTCATTTATTTAGTAATAATTATGTGTCATAATAAATTGTCATCTTTTAGGAATAATGTGTGTCACATTTAATTGCCATTTATTAAGGAATAATGTGTGTCACATTTAATTGTCATTTATTTAGGAATAATGTGTATCACATTTAATTGTCATTTATTTAGAAATAATTTTGTGTCACAATTAATTGTCATTTATTTAGGAATAATATGTGTCATATTAAATTATCATTTATTTAGGAATAATGTTGTGTCACATTTAATTGTAATTTATTCAGGAATAATGATGCGTCTTAATAAATTGTCATTTATTTAGGAATAATGTGTGTCACATTTAATTTTCATTTATTTAAAAATAATGTGTATCACATTTAATTGTCATTTATTTTGGAATAATGTGTGTCACAATTAATTGTCATTTAATTAGAAATAATTTTGTGTCACATTTAATTGTCATTTATTTAGGAATAATGATGTGTCATAATAAACTATAATTTATTTAGGAATAATGTGTGTAACATTTAATTGTAATTTATTTTAGAGTAATGTGTCACATTTAATTGTCATTTATTTATAAATAATGATGTGTCACATTTAATTGTCATTTATTTATAAACAATGATGTGTCACATTTTATTATCATTTATTTAGGAATAATGTGTGCCATCATTTATTTAGAAATAACATTGTGTCACATTTAATTGTCGTTTATTTAGGAATAATTTGTGTCACAATTAATTGTCAATTATTTAGGAATAGTGTGTGTCACATTTAATTGACATTTATTTAGTAATAATGATGTGTTATAATAAATTGTCATCTTTTAGGAATAATGTGTGTCAAATTTAGTTGTCATTTACTTAGGAATAATGTTTGCCACATTTGATTGTCATTTAGTTAGGAATAATGAGTGTCACATTTACTTGTCATTTATTTTGGAATAATGTGTGTCAAATTTAATTGTCATTTATTTAGGAGTAATGTGTCTCCATATTTATTTAGAAATAACATTGTGTCACATTTAATTGTCATTTATTTAGTAATAATGATGTGTCATAATAAATTGTCATCTTTTAGGAATAACGTGTGTCACATTTAATTGTCATTTACTTAGGAATAATGTTTGTCACATTTAATTGCATTTATTCAAGAATAATATGTGTCACATTTAATTGTTGTTTATTTAGAAATAATGTGTACCACATTTAATTGTCGTTTATTTAGGAATAATGTGTGTCACATTTAATTGTCATTTATTTAGTAATAATGATGTGTCATAATTAATTGTCATCTTTTAGGAATAACGTGTGTCAAATTTAATTGTCATTTACTTAGAAATAATGTGTGTCACATTTAATTGTCATTTAGTTAGGAAAAATGTGTGTCATATTTAATTTTCATTTATTTAGGAACAATGTGCATCATATCAAATTGTAATTTATTTAGAAACAATGTTGTGTCACATTCAATTACCATTTATTTAGTAATAATGATGTGTCCTAATAATATGTCATTTATTTAGGAATAATGTGCGTCACATTTAATTGTTATTTATTTAGGAATAATATGTGTCACATTTAATTATCAATTATTTAGGAATAATGTGTATCACATTTAATTGTCATTTATTTAGAAATAATGTGTGTAACATTTAATTATCATTTATTTAGAAATAATGGTGTATCACATTTAATTGTCATTTATTTAGGAACAATGTTTGTCATCATTTATTTAAAAATAACGTTGCGTCACATTTATTTGTCATTTATTTAGTAATAATTATGTGTCATAATAAATTGTCATCTTTTAGGAATAATGTGTGTCACATTTAATTGCCATTTATTAAGGAATAATGTATGTCACATTTAATTGTCATTTATTTAGGAATAATGTGTATCACATTTAATTGTCATTTATTTAGAAATAATGTTGTGTCACAATTATTTGTCATTTATTTAGGAATAATGTGTGTCATATTAAATTATCATTTATTTAGAAATAATGTTGTGTCACATTTAATTGTAATTTACTCAGGAATAATGATGCGTCTTAATAAATTGTCATTTATTTAGGAATAATGTGTGTCACATTTAATTTTCATTTATTTAAAATTAATGTGTGTCACATTTAATTGTCATTTATTTAGGAATAATGTGTGTCACAATTAATTATCATTTAATTAGAAATAATTTTGTGTTACATTTAATTGTCATTTATTTAGGAATAATGATGTGTCATAATAAATTGTAATTTATATAGGAATAATGTGTGTAACATTTAATTGTAATTTATTTTAGAGTAATGTGTCACATTTAATTGTCATTTATTTATAAATAATGATGTGTCACATTTAATCGTCATTTATTTATAAACAATGATGTGTCACATTTAATTATCATTTATTTAGGAATAATGTGTGCCATCATTTATTTAGAAATAACATTATGTCACATTTAATTGTCGTTTATTTAGGAATAATTTGTGTCACAATTAATTGTCAATTATTTTGGAATAGTGTGTGTCACATTTAATTGTCATTTATTTAGTAATAATGATGTGTTATAATAAATTGTCATCTTTTAGGAATAATGTGTGTCAAATTTAGTTGTCATTTACTTAGGAATAATGTTTGCCACATTTGATTGTCATTTAGTTAGGAATAATGTGTGTCACATTTACTTGTCATTTATTTTGGAATAATGTGTGTCACATTTAATTGTCATTTATTTAGGAGTAATGTGTCTCCATATTTATTTAGAAATAACATTGTGTCACATTTAATTGTCATTTATTTAGTAATAATGATGTGTCATAATAAATTGTCATCTTTTAGGAATAACGTGTGTCACATTTAATTGTCATTTATTTAGGAATAATGTTTGTCACATTTAATTGCATTTATTCAAGAATAATATGTGTCACATTTAATTGTTGTTTATTTAGAAATAATGTGTGCCACATTTAATTGTCGTTTATTTAGGAATAATGTGTGTCACATTTAATTGTCATTTATTTAGTAATAATGATGTGTCATAATTAATTGTCATCTTTTAGGAATAACGTGTGTCGAATTTAATTGTCATTTACTTTGAAATAATGTGTGTCACATTTAATTGTCATTTAGTTAGGAAAAATGTGTGTCATATTTAATTTTAATTTATTTAGGAACAATGTGCATCATATCAAATTGTAATTTATTTAGAAATAATGTTGTGTCACATTCAATTATCATTTATTTAGTAATAATGATGTGTCCTAATAAATTGTCATTTATTTAGGAATAATGTGCGTCACATTTAATTGTTATTTATTTAGGAATAATATGTGTCACATTTAATTATCAATTATTTAGGAATAATGTGTATCACATTTAATTGTCATTTATTTAGGAATAATGTGTGTAACATTTAATTATCATTTATTTAGAAATAATGGTGTATCACATTTAATTGTCATTTATTTAGGAACAATGTTTGTCATCATTTATTTAAAAATAACGTTGTGTCACATTTAATTGTCATTTATTTAGTAATAATGATGTGTCATAATAAATTGTCATCTTTTAGGAATAACGTGTGTCACATTTAATTACCATTTATTTAGGAATAATGCGTGTCACATTTAATTGTCATTTATTTAGGAATAATGTGTATCACATTTAATTGTCATTTATTTAGAAATAATGTTGTGTCACATTTAATTGTCATTTATTTAGGAATAATATGTGTCATATTAAATTATCATTTATTTAGAAATAAAGTTGTGTCAGACTTAATTGTCATTTATTCAGGAATAATGATGCGTCTTAATAAATTGACATTTATTTAGGAGTATTGTGTGTCACATTTAATTTTCATTTATTTAGAAATAATGTGTGTCACATTTAATTGTCATTTATTTAGGAATAATGTGTGTCACAATTAATTGTCATTTAATTAGAAATAATGTTGTGTTACATTTAATTGTCTTTTATTTAGGAATAATTATGTGTCATAATAAATTGTAATTTATTTAGGAATAATGTGTGTAACATTTAATTGTCATTTATTTTAGAGTAGTGTGTGTCACATTTAATTGTCATTTATTTATAAATAATGATGTGTCACATTTAATTGTCATTTATTTATAAATAATTATGTGTCACATTTAATTATCATTTATTTAGGAATAATTTGTGTCATTATTTATTTAGAAATAACGTTGTGTCACATTTAATTGTCATTTATTTAGTAATAATGATGTATCATAATAAATTGTCATTTTTTAGGAATAATGTGTATCTCATTTAATTGTCGTTTATTTAGGAATAATATGTGTCACAATTAATTGTCAATTATTTAGGAATAGTGTGTGTTACATTTAATTGTCATTTATTTAGTAATAATGATGTGTCATAATAAATTGTCATCTTTTATGAATAATGTGTGTCACATTTAATTGCCATTTATTAAGGAATAATGTGAGTCACATTTAATTGTCATTTATTTAGGAATAACGTTTGTCATCATTTATTTAAAAATAACGTTGTGTCACATTTAATTGTCATTTATTTAGTAATAATTATGTGTCATAATAAATTTTCATCTTTTAGGAATAATGTGTGTCACATTTAATTGCCATTTATTAAGGAATAATGTGTGTCACATTTAATTGTCATTTATTTAGGAATAATGTGTATCACATTTAATTGTCATTTATTTAAAAAATAATTTTGTGTCACAATTAATTGTCATTTATTTAGGAATAATATGTGTCATATTAAATTATCATTTATTTAGGAATAATGTTGTGTCACATTTAATTGTAATTTATTCAGGAATAATGATGCGTCTTAATAAATTGTCATTTATTTAGGAATAATGTGTGTCACATTTAATTTTCATTTATTTAAAAATAATGTGTATCACATTTAATTGTCATTTATTTTGGAATAATGTGTGTCACAATTAATTGTCATTTAATTAGAAATAATTTTGTGTCACATTTAATTGTCATTTATTTAGGAATAATGATGTGTCATAATAAACTATAATTTATTTAGGAATAATGTGTGTAACATTTAATTGTAATTTATTTTAGAGTAATGTGTCACATTTAATTGTCATTTATTTATAAATAATGATGTGTCACATTTAATTGTCATTTATTTATAAACAATGATGTGTCACATTTTATTATCATTTATTTAGGAATAATGTGTGCCATCATTTATTTAGAAATAACATTGTGTCACATTTAATTGTCGTTTATTTAGGAATAATTTGTGTCACAATTAATTGTCAATTATTTAGGAATAGTGTGTGTCACATTTAATTGACATTTATTTAGTAATAATGATGTGTTATAATAAATTGTCATCTTTTAGGAATAATGTGTGTCAAATTTAGTTGTCATTTACTTAGGAATAATGTTTGCCACATTTGATTGTCATTTAGTTAGGAATAATGAGTGTCACATTTACTTGTCATTTATTTTGGAATAATGTGTGTCAAATTTAATTGTCATTTATTTAGGAGTAATGTGTCTCCATATTTATTTAGAAATAACATTGTGTCACATTTAATTGTCATTTATTTAGTAATAATGATGTGTCATAATAAATTGTCATCTTTTAGGAATAACGTGTGTCACATTTAATTGTCATTTACTTAGGAATAATGTTTGTCACATTTAATTGCATTTATTCAAGAATAATATGTGTCACATTTAATTGTTGTTTATTTAGAAATAATGTGTACCACATTTAATTGTCGTTTATTTAGGAATAATGTGTGTCACATTTAATTGTCATTTATTTAGTAATAATGATGTGTCATAATTAATTGTCATCTTTTAGGAATAACGTGTGTCAAATTTAATTGTCATTTACTTAGAAATAATGTGTGTCACATTTAATTGTCATTTAGTTAGGAAAAATGTGTGTCATATTTAATTTTCATTTATTTAGGAACAATGTGCATCATATCAAATTGTAATTTATTTAGAAACAATGTTGTGTCACATTCAATTACCATTTATTTAGTAATAATGATGTGTCCTAATAATATGTCATTTATTTAGGAATAATGTGCGTCACATTTAATTGTTATTTATTTAGGAATAATATGTGTCACATTTAATTATCAATTATTTAGGAATAATGTGTATCACATTTAATTGTCATTTATTTAGAAATAATGTGTGTAACATTTAATTATCATTTATTTAGAAATAATGGTGTATCACATTTAATTGTCATTTATTTAGGAACAATGTTTGTCATCATTTATTTAAAAATAACGTTGTGTCACATTTAATTGTCATTTATTTAGTGATAATGATGTGTCATAATAAATTGTCATCTTTTAGGAATAACGTGTGTCACATTTAATTGCCATTTATTTAGGAATACTGTGTGTCACATTTAATTGTCATTTATTTAGGAATAATGTGTATCACATTCAATTGTCATTTATTTAGAAATAATGTTGTGTCACAATTAATTGTCTTTTATTTAGGAATAATGTGTGTCATATTAAATTATCATTTATTTAGGAATAATGTTGTGTCACATTTAATTGTAATTTATTCAGGAATAATGATGCATCTTAATAAATTGTCATTTATTTAGGAATAATGTGTGTCACATTTAATTTTCATTTATTTAAAAATAATGTGTATCACATTTAATTGTCATTTATTTTGGAATAATGTGTGTCACAATTAATTGTCATTTAATTAGAAATAATTTTGTGTCACATTTAATTGTCATTTATTTAGGAATAATGATGTGTCATAATAAATTGTAATTTATTTAAGAATAATGTGTGTAACATTTAATTGTAATTTATTTTAGAGTAATGTGTCACATTTAATTGTCATTTATTTATAAATAGTGATGTGTCACATTTAATTGTCATTTATTTATAAACAATGACGTGTCACATTTAATTATCATTTATTTAGGAATAATGTGTGCCATCATTTATTTAGAAATAACATTGTGTCACATTTAATTGTCGTTTATTTAGGAATAATTTGTGTCACAATTAATTATCAATTATTTAGGAATAGTGTGTGTCACATTTAATTGTCATTTAATTAGCAATAATGATTTGTTATAATAAATTGTCATCTTTTAGGAATAATGTGTGTCAAATTTAGTTGTCATTTACTTAGGAATAATGTTTGCCACATTTGATTGTCATTTAGTTAGGAATAATGTGTGTCACATTTACTTGTCATTTATTTTGGAATAATGTGTGTCACATTTAATTGTCATTTATTTAGGAGTAATGTGTCTCCATATTTATTTAGAAATAACATTGTGTCACATTTAATTGTCATTTATTTAGTAATAATGATGTGTCATAATAAATTGTCATCTTTTAGGAATAACGTGTGTCACATTTAATTGTCATTTACTTAGGAATAATGTTTGTCACATTTAATTGCATTTATTCAAGAATAATATGTGTCACATTTAATTGTTGTTTATTTAGAAATAATGTGTGCCACATTTAATTGTCGTTTATTTAGGAATAATGTGTGTCACATTTAATTGTCATTTATTTAGTAATAATGATGTGTCATAATTAATTGTCATCTTTTAGGAATAACGTGTGTCAAATTTAATTGTCATTTACTTAGAAATAATGTGTGTCACATTTAATTGTCATTTAGTTAGGAAAAATGTGTGTCATATTTAATTTTCATTTATTTAGGAACAATGTGCATCATATCAAATTGTAATTTATTTAGAAATAATGTTGTGTCACATTCAATTACCATTTATTTAGTAATAATGATGTGTCCTAATAAATTTTCATTTATTTAGGAATAATGTGCGTCACATTTAATTGTTATTTATTTAGGAATAATATGTGTCACATTTAATTATCAATTATTTAGGAATAATGTGTATCACATTTAATTGTCATTTATTTAGGAATAATGTGTATACCATTTAATTATCATTTATTTAGAAATAATGGTGTATCACATTTAATTGTCATTTATTTAGGAACAATGTTTGTCATCATTTATTTAAAAATAACGTTGTGTCACATTTAATTGTCATTTATTTAGTAATAATGATGTGTCATAATAAATTGTCATCTTTTAGGAATAACGTGTGTCACATTTAATTGCCATTTATTTAGGAATAACGTGTGTCACATTTAATTGTCATTTATTTAGGAATAATGTGTATCACATTTAATTGTCATTTATTTAGAAATAATGTTGTGTCACATTTAGTTGTCATTTATTTAGGAATAATATGTGTCATATTAAATTATCATTTATTTAGAAATAAAGTTGTGTCAGACTTAATTGTCATTTATTCAGGAATAATGATGCGTCTTAATAAATTGACATTTATTTAGGAGTATGGTGTGTCACATTTAATTTTCATTTATTTAGAAATAATGTGTGTCACATTTAATTGTCATTTATTTAGGAATAATGTGTGTCACAATTAATTGTCATTTAATTAGAAATAATGTTGTGTTACATTTAATTGTCTTTTATTTAGGAATAATTATGTGCCATAATAAATTGTAATTTATTTAGGAATAATGTGTGTAACATTTAATTGTCATTTATTTTAGAGTAGTGTGTGTCACATTTAATTGTCATTTATTTATAAATAATGATGTGTCACATTTAATTGTCATTTATTTATAAATAATTATGTGTCACATTTAATTATCATTTATTTAGGAATAATTTGTGTCATTATTTATTTAGAAATAACGTTGTGTCACATTTAATTGTCATTTATTTAGTAATAATGATGTATCATAATAAATTGTCATTTTTTAGGAATAATGTGTATCTCATTTAATTGTCGTTTATTTAGGAATAATATGTGTCACAATTAATTGTCAATTATTTAGGAATAGTGTGTGTTACATTTAATTGTCATTTATTTAGTAATAATGATGTGTCATAATAAATTGTCATCTTTTAGGAACAATGTGTGTCACATTTAACTGCCATTTATTAAGGAATAATGTGTTTCACATTTAATTGTCATTTATTTAGGAATAATGTTTGTCATCATTTATTTAAAAATAACGTTGTGTCACATTTAATTGTCATTTATTTAGTAATAATTATGTGTCATAATAAATTGTCATCTTTTAGGAATAATGCGTGTCACATTTAATTACCATTTATTAAGGAATAATGTGTGTCACGTTTAATTGTCATTTATTTAGGAATAATGTGTATCACATTTAATTGTCATTTATTTAGAAATAATGTTGTGTCACAATTAATTGTCATTTATTTAGGAATAATGTGTGTCATATTAAATTATCATTTATTTAGGAATAATGTTGTGTCACATTTAATTGTAATTTATTCAGGAATAATGATGCGTCTTAATAAATTGTCATTTATTTAGGAATAATGTGTGTCACATTTAATTTTCATTTATTTAAAAATAATGTGTATCACATTTAATTGTCATTTATTTTGGAATAATGTGTGTCACCATTAATTGTCATTTAATTAGAAATAATTTTGTGTCACATTTAATTGTCATTTATTTAGGAATAATGATGTGTCATAATAAATTGTAATTTATTTAGGAATAATGTGTGTAACATTTAATTGTAATTTATTTTAGAGTAATGTGTCACATTTAATTGTCATTTATTTATAAATAATGATGTGTCACATTTAATTGTCATTTATTTATAAACAATGATGTGTCACATTTAATTGTCATTTATTTAGGAATAATGTGTGTCATCATTTATTTAGAAATAACATTGTGTCACATTTAATTATCGTTTATTTGGGAATAATTTGTGTCACAATTAATTGTCAATTATTTAGGAATAGTGTGTGTCACATTTAATTGTCATTTATTTAGTAATAATGATGTGTTATAATAAATTGTCATCTTTTAGGAATAATGTGTGTCAAATTTAGTTGTCGTTTGCTTAGGAATAATGTTTGCCACATTTGAATGTCATTTAGTTGGGAATAATGTGTGTCACATTTACTTGTCATTTATTTTGGAATAATGTGTGTCACATTTAATTGTCATTTGTTTAGGAGTAATGTGTGTCAATATTTATTTAGAAATAACATTGTGTCACATTTGATTGTCATTTATTTATTAATAATGATGTGTCAAAATAAATTGTCATCTTTTAGGAATAACGTGTGTCACATTTAATTGTCATTTACTTAGGAATAATGTTTGTCACATTTAATTGCATTTATTCAAGAATAATATGTGTCACATTTAATTGTTGTTTATTTAGAAATAATGTGTGCCACATTTAATTGTCGTTTATTTAGGAATAATGTGTGTCACATTTAATTGTCATTTATTTAGTAATAATGATGTGTCATAATTAATTGTCATCTTTTAGGAATAACGTGTGTCAAATTTAATTGTCATTTACTTAGAAATAATGTGTGTCACATTTAATTGTCATTTAGTTAGGAAAAATGTGTGTCATATTTAATTTTCATTTATTTAGGAACAATGTGCATCATATCAAATTGTAATTTATTTAGAAAAAATGTTGTGTCACATTCAATTATCATTTATTTAGTAATAATGATGTGTCCTAATAAATTGTCATTTATTTAGGAATAATGTGCGTCACATTTAATTGTTATTTATTTAGGAATAATGTGTGTCACATTTAATTGTCAATTATTTAGGAATAATGTGTGTCACATTTAATTGTCATTTATTTAGGAATAATGTGTGTAACATTTAATTGTCATTTATTTAGGAACAATGTTTGTCATTATTTATTTAAAAATAACATTGTGTCACATTAAATTGTCATTTATTTAGTAATAATGATGTGTCATAATAAATTTTCATCTTTTAGGAATAATGTGTGTCACATTTAATTGCCATTTATTTAGGAATAATGTGTGTCACATTTAATTGTCATTTATTTAGGAATAATGTGTATCACATTTAATTGCCATTTATTTAGAAATAATATTGTGTCACATTTAATTGTCATTTATTTAGGAATAATATGTTTCATATTAAATTATCATTTATTTAGAAATAATGTTGTGTCAGACTTAATTGTCATTTATTCAGGAATAATGATGCGTCTTAATAAACTGACATTTATTTAGGAATATTGTGTGTCACATTTAATTTTCATTTATTTAGAAATAATGTGTGTCACATTTAATTGTCATTTATTTAGGAATAATGTGTGTCACAATTAATTGTCATTTAATTTGAAATAATGTTGTGTTACATTTATTTGTCTTTTATTTAGGAATAATGATGTGTCATAATAAATTGTAATTTATTTAGGAATAATGTGTGTAACATTTAATTGTCATTTATTTTAGAGTAGTGTGTGTCACATTTAATTGTCATTTATTTTTAAATAATGATGTGTCACATTAAATTGTCATTTATTTATAAATAATTATGTGTCACATTTAATTATCATTTATTTAGGAATAATTTGTGTCATTATTTATTTAGAAATAACGTTGTGTCACATTTAATTGTCATTTATTTAGTAATAATGATGTATCATAATAAATTGTCATTTTTTAGGAATAATGTGTATCTCGTTTAATTGTCGTTTATTTAGGAATAATATGTGTCACAATTAATTGTCAATTATTTAGGAATAGTGTGTGTCACATTTAATTGTCATTTATTTAGTAATAATGATGTGTCATAATAAATTGTCATCTTTTAGGAATAATGTGTGTCAAATTTAGTTGTCATTTACTTAGGAATAATGCTTGCCACATTTGATTGTCATTTAGTTAGAAATAATGTGTGTCACATTTACTTGTCATTTATTTAGGAAAAATTTGTGTCACATTTAATTGTCATTTATTCAGGAGTAATTTTGTGTCACATTTAATTGTCACATATTTAGGAATAATGTGTGCCATAATAAATTGTCATTTATTTAGAAATAATGTTGTGTCACATTTAATTGTCGTTTATTTATAAATAATGATTTATCATAATAAATTGTCATTTATTTCGGAATAATGTGTGTCACATTTAATTGTCATTTATTTAGGAATAATGTGTGTCACATTTAATTGCGACGTATTTCGGAATAATGTGTGTCACATTTAATTGTCATTTATTTAGAAATAATGTGTGTCACATTTAATTGTCATTTATTTAGAAATAATGTGTGTGACATTTAATTGTTATTTATTTAGAAATAATTTGCATCATATTAAATTGTCATTTATTTAGAAATAATGTCGTGTCACATTCAATTGTCATTTATTTAATAAAAATGATGCATCATGTAACAACCCGTATTTTTCGATAACATGTTAAAACGAGAATCAAGGCAGAATTAAATTCTAAAATCTGAATCAAGGGAAACGGGCTATGCCATTGCGTTTGTCTCGGAAAAATACGCGAAATAGAGTCCGAGTTTTCGAAAATCGGTGTAAAAACCCGTAACTTCCCCGTAAAGGAAAGTGTCGGATAGTTCGAGAACAAACCACAACAGAACGCATATAAAAGAACATTTCATTGCATATTACAACAACGCATCAGATTACAAGAATATACAGAGTATTAATGAATAAAAATTACACAGAAATATCAGAGATTTAAATTACATTTAAATACGTAGCAGCGGAAAGTAATACAATACACAACTAGAAGGAGATATACGGATACAAAGCTTTCCGGATATCATTCCAGCTGTAAACCAGGATCCTGTGAATATAAATCTGCAAAACCAAAACTACTAGCTGCCCGTGTCGAAAATAGGGGCTCCCAGAGTTTAGGTTAAAACAATAAACTCCAGGTCAGTCATGGGACTGGTGTGAGAACTAAAACAGTTAATCTTTATTTTAAAAGCTAGGTAAATCAAGGGACCACGCCGTATAACACGGAACGGGTTTCCTCCCAAGAATACCGTTGCATAAAACCAACAGCGCAATGCTAAATAAAGAAAAATGAAGCTGTTATAAGACCCAGGTCCTATCACACAATGCAACGCAAGCCGGGGGATAGGGTTTTCCCTTATAACAGCCAAAGAATGCTTGATACGTTTAAAACAAATCACTTGATACTATTATAAGTGCATAGTGTATAAAACAACTTCAAATCATAAGTATCAATCATAGGCGGCATGGGTACCATATATCATGTCGCCATATATAGGTTTACAACTAAAACCGCAAAGTCACGTATTTGGAAATTGGGTTTCCACCTATGAACCGAGGCAAAAGATAGTCCTCAACCGATTCGAGACGCTCTAGCCCGCCCCTCAGGCAAGTACTCTGTCAAGCCTTTGGATCGTCAGGGCCGGTCCACCGATGTGGATTAAACTTAAACCCTGAACATGCGTTCCCCCGCCCTATGGGGCGTAAATGAGCCAACGAATGACTCCATCGGACCCGGATCGTCCGATCAAACCGAGGCGCCTCGCAACAGCAACAACCACATAAGTCAAACTCGTCAGGGCGTGTAAAACCACTGACGCCACTTTTTAGCTAGAAGGAAACGCATGCCCTCCCTGAGGTCCGTCTCCCGTTTTTGGTTCATACCGGGTGTGAAACTCGCGAATTCACGTTACACAAAGCTGTGCCACACAGGCTGTGCTTTGATCATCACCACAAGACTTTGCTTTTCAACAGAAGCCTCGATCTACTGCCACTTAGGCATGCCACACAGGCAATTCACTCTATGTGTTTGATATCCATCAGTATATAACCCCTGAGCTCGTATGTCTCAGAGAAGGGCGTTAAGCAAGAGAATAAATCCTCCGCCGCCAAACAGATATATATTTAATAGAAATCAATCACACAGACTAAAATCCAATGTCAGACACACAGTCCATTTACAAGTCCGTTCTGGGTCTGAACGAAACCGGAGGCACCTAGTACCCCGCATATCCATCGATCTCCAAGTACGTCTGGACGATCACCAACTGTTTCCATCTTCTTGGGTGTACAGCCCAATCAAGATCATCAGTAATCACCCAAACGACGTGAAGACTTCCGGTCTTCGACCATCGTCTTCATCTTCGACACCACGTCGAATCAGTTATTCAGAATGGGATAAACCCGGTCTTTCTGAATAACTCGCGTATATATTATAAAAGTGTTACACAAACACAACATACGCCTCATTCCAATTCAGAATATTCTTTTATTCAAATATTCCTATACTTTGGGAAAAGTTCCCATTAATTTTATCCAAGATAAATTCTTTAAATTTATTCTTTAATCTCCTTTGAATATCAATTCAAACTAGTCGGGATTAGCGAACCACACTGAAGAAATCATTTATTTTATTTCCCAATCCCAACCTATTCATCCCATGAAGTAAAACTGGTTATACTTCATATTTAACACCACGGTGTTATCGGTAAATTCAATTACCATTTCACGTTCAAAACTAATTAAAGATTTAACTATCGCCTGGAGTAAAACTGGTGATACTCCATTCTCGATCTTTTCAATCTAATTAAAGATTCATTAAAACTCCACTTAGTTTTAATATTTCTCTGGGTTAAAGAATCAGTGTCATTTAAAAACACAGTTCACGATAAACCCAAAATCACATTCATTAATTATCGGGTTAAAGAACGAGTGTTATTTAAAACACTGTTCACGATAAACCCAAAAATCAATATCAATTCAATTCCAATGAAATCTCATTTAATTGGTACACTTCATTAAATCCAAATAAAAAGATTTAATCTTTTCACAACTGGGTTCAAGAACAGTGTTAGTGAAGACACCATTCACGACAAACCCAAATCACATTTGATATTCAATACAAGGTTCTGAATAGAAAATATATTGGCTTATATTCAATATCAAATTCTACGATTAACAAATGTCGTATTGAAATAACGATATAAATGTATATCTTTCAAATTCCCATAACAACATCTGTATAATCACGAATTCCAACATCGAAATATTCCGAAGACAATTTCGATTCAAATCCACTCCAATGCAATCATTGGAAATTCTGGTTATTTTTAAAACCCTTTTCAAATTCAATTTATTTATTTAAAAATAAATAGAATTATATTTCTAGTTCAAAACTAGTTCATTTCGATAAAAATCTATTTTTATCTTTTCAAATATGGAGTTTTTCATCCCAAATCTTCACAAATCATTTCTTATGATTTTACACAAATTATTACTATTTTTAATAATTTTATCAAGGCCCGTACAGTCGATTTCCACCAATGGCCATCGAACTACACTTACAGCGACCTTTTTCAAATTTGATTTGGACATAATTCCAAATCCAACCGTTAGATTTCTAATTTCTCACATTCGTTAGAAAGCTCTCTTCGATACGAACCCAACGGTTCCGGTTTTAGGAGAATCCGACGGTCGGATCTCCCGTAATGTCTGTTTGAAATCAATGGTCGAAATTCGCGAACTGCCGCGGCGCGGCGCGTTCTATTCAGGCCATTATATTATATATATAATATATATATAATATATTTCGTCGATTTCTATTTAAAACGAATTATATAAATAGTTTTAAATTCGTTTCAAAAGCCATTTCAACTTCCTTTTCAATTCAAATCAAAATTGAATTCTTCTTTATAAATTCGTTTTAAAATTCCTTTCTATTCAATTCAAATTTCAATTCAATTTGAATTCATATTCAATTCAATTCATTTCGAAATCTTTTTCAATTCAACTCATTTCGAAATCGTTTTCAATTCAATTCATTTCGAAATCGTTTTCAATTCAATTCATTTCGAAATCGTTTTCAATTCAATTCATTTCTTAATATTCATTTTAAAATGAATAAAATCGATATAAATATCGTTCACGTCAAAATGACGTCAATCTAATCAACACGGCTTCATATATTGATATTTTCAAATATTCCATTTCGAATATTTCTATTTCAAATATTTCTATTTTAAAACTGGAATGAGGCCCAATCAATTACCATATAAAGTTAATTATATGGATTTTCATACAACACATGTATAATAGCATTGAAAAATAATCAACCATCAACCAAAGTGCACTACACTGTATAAGCATCAAATATAGATATCTAACGCTTATAACAGCCTGTCAATCGATCGATCGACATATTTAATCAATCAGGATGAGTGAACTTCAAATTTCATCCCAACACCCGTGTGGGGTTTCAAACAATCAAACACAGATTTTATTTGTGCAGTTGGGCGATGTGTGAAATTTATCGACCCAATCAATATCAGTCAAATCAGTGTATATACAAACAAATCGGCCGATTTGTTTATAACTATTCATTTATTCACATTCACGTTAAAAATTATATTTTTAACGATAAAACATTTTATTTCAACCTATGAATTTCTTATTCAATTCATTTACACAATAAAATGATATTTTTATTTTCTAACATATTTTAGAAAATTTCGGCGGCATAACGGCACGATACTAGAAACGGGACAAGGCCTAGCCTTATCCCCGGTCTAGTGAAGGCCCACGCCATTCACACATCAATCAAATCAATTTATTTCACCCAACAATTCAATTTCAAATCAAATCATCTAATCAACTACACAACCAAACAATTTAACAAACAAGCCATCCATGGTCTGTGGATGACGGGTGTCGGGTGCTACTAAACACCGTCTGCATCCTAGTGTATATATATATAACTAGAAAAAGAGATTTTGAGTGAGAAGTTCTCACCAACTAGCTAATCCAATCATCTCGACTCTTCTTATGTAGAAAATCTTGTCGTTCTCGCCTTTTGTCACTTTCGTTGCCCGTAGCCGCTACATGTATAAAAATCACATTTTTATTATCTACATTATATAAAAATCTCATCTTTATATCTTCTATAAGTTAAAAATCGGATTTTTATCCTCTCTATAATATAAAGATCATATTTTTATTTATTTCATATGTCAAAACTGTAGAAGCTTTAAAACGGAGAAAACTCACTTTTTTTCTAACGCCCGGATTCGCTGTTTGGGTCCTAGAATTTGCAAACGAGCTTCAATCTTCACACCATCTTTTTTTCTAGCACAAGCACGCCATTCTAAACAACTTTTGCCTAGTGGTCTTCTTGCCTAAAATGTGTCATTTCGCCGGAAATCGCGAAAAGACAGCATTTTGACAGTGTTTGATCAGCAGACTTCGGACGCGTTTTCCCGACAACTCCGCAATGCAAAATAGGACTTATCATATACCAAATCGAAGAGAATTTCGTGCTCTACAACTTTGGTCTTGATAAACTTTGGCTAGAAACGCACGGTTTGGGAGTTATTCGCGAAATACGGTCAGGGACTTATTTGCAAAACGGGCGATTTTGGTGAAAATGGGTTTTTGGGTGTAGCGGGGTCCACGGCCGGAATTGAGGGGGCTGGAGGGGGGGCGCCGACCTGATGGACGTGGGGGAGGGTGTGGGTGGCGGTGGTGGGGCCCGTGGTGGCCGCGGTGGTGGTGGTTGGAAAGATATTATCAACTAGATTATAATATTTTTGGTTTCGCTAAAATCCGGATTGTTTTGCACCCGGTACATTCAATTGAAGTTTGAAATCGAATTATCGAACTACCGCGCCATTTTCAATTCTATTTATAATTATATATAAATATTTATATTCAAACGACGACGTGTATAAATATATACGTCGAATTCTATTCAAAATAAATTTCTCGTCGATATTATTTAAAATAATCCATTTTAAATATTCAAAATTCGCTAAAATCGCCAAAATAAAAATTTCAAACTGGCTCGCATTTTACGGGTTATTACAATCGGAGTCCGTATGACCCGATTAAGGCCCAACGAAGTTTTCAGAAAATTTCAAAGTAAAAACAGATTTCAAATTCAAGTTTGAATTTGAAAATATGGGCCAGTTTGGGCCAGGCGCGAAAATTCCCGCCAGAGCACCCAAGTCGACAGCCCTGTCGACTTGGGAGTCGACTTGGTTGGACCCAAGTCGACAGCCCTGTCGACTTGGCTGTCGACTTGGTCCAGCCGGGCAGTTCTGCCTGGTGCACCATTTTGGGTTTGTGTTGAGTTTGGGGGCCAGATTCGGTTTTAAGGGTTGAGATTGCAACTAGGGTTTAATCCTATGGCCTAAAACACTTGCCTAATCTATAAATAAGACCCTAACCTAACCCTAAATCATCATTATTCATTCATGCAACTAAACTATGGCAAAATTTTACCTCTCATGACCTCCACTCTCTTCATAAAATTTCTAAATTTTTTCTATGAGAGATTTTCCATGCATACAAGTGTCTTCAAGCTTGTATGAGTGTCATTAGCTTGCATTCAAGTCAAGTTTCTATATTTGCATCATAAAGCAAGGGTTTTTATGTTAAAGCTTGCATTTTGGGTCTAGTTGATTGCATAAGGGCTTTGTCATATCTTTTGTGCCTTCATAGCAATGTAAGCCCTTTCCCTACTCTTAGATATTAACTATGAAGTTAAATGTTCATGTTGCAAGCTTGGGTTTGATCATTGAGTATAATACATGCTATCATGTCATGCAAGTTTATGAAGTCTTCATCTTGATCTTGTGGTCATAAAGCTTTGGCCTTTATGTTAAATGTTGCATTTTGGCAACATGAGAACTATCATACCCCTTATGATAGCTTGCATGTAATGTCATATGCGAACTTCTAGCCATCTTTCTATGTCATTTATCATCATGATTCGCTTATTTGCCAAGTTTGAACGTTATGCATGTTTTTGAGGCTTAAGAATGTAACATGCAAGTTAATGAACACATTATGTCTCATTTGCCACCATGTTCAACTAGTGGCTTTATACCCCCTTTTGTCATGCCTTTGACAAGTTCCTTCTTTGAATCCATTATGCGAGCTTAAAAGCGTTGGGGACACATTATGGGAAAACATAATGACATGAACATGATTTGGGGTAAATGGGTATAAACATGACATCATGTAACGTTAAATATGACATGTGTTTATACTTGAAAACATGACTTGAAATATAACATGGAAGTTGACATGTAAGTATGCTTGAAAACATAAGCTTAGGAATTTACCTATTAAGTTAGGTCTACCCATTGGGAATTTACCTATTAAGTTAGGTCTACCCAATTGCTTGAAAACTTGTAATATGTGTTGGAAACATAATGGACATGACACTTAGATAATATAAGTGTGGCCAACTCGAGGTTGGGTTGAGTTTGCAACGTAAAACTACCCAGAACCGACCGGCCTAACTAGTAGTTGCAAACAATAGGACCCAATGTGAGAAGTTGGTCATGTTGTGCTTGAACCCGAGGTTAGACCAAGTTGTGGTGTAAAGCTACCCGGAACCGACCGGCTTAACTAGTAACCACAACAAAGTCTAATGTGAGAGGTGAAGGTGCATTAAGTAATTAATGGCACATGATGGGGTTAAGTTAATTTGATTAATGACTCTTAACCAAATATGACATGGACAAATGGGTTAAGTAATTTGATTAGGCTAATGATACTTAACAAAACATGACAAGGTTGGGTAGGTTAAGTAACTTGATTTGCCTAATGACACTTAACCATTTTTATATGACTAGTGGACGGGGTTAAGTTAACCAACACTTAATCAATCCAACGCGATAACTTGGTAAGGTTAAGTAAGTTTTCCTAATGACGCTTAACCGGAAAATACGGTTAACGGATGGGGTTAAGATTAGACTCAACTAGTCTAAACATGGAAATCGGATGGGGTTAAGTTAGCCTAGACTTAATTAATCCCACTTGGTAGTTTAATGGGGTTAAGTTAAACACTTAACTAATCTGAACATGATGAATTGATGGACCTATACTTAACCAATCTAACTCGTTAATTTATTGTGGTTAAGTTAACCAATACTTAACCAATATAACGTGAAAACATGATAAGGCTAAGTCACGAATCGCTTGAATACACTTGACCGATTTGGCTAAGTAAATTGATAGGGTCAAGTTAATATATACTTAACCAATCTAGAATGATAATTGGACGAGGTTAAGTCGTGAATTGCTTAATATACTTAACCAACTTGAGCATGGTTTGTAGGGTTAAGTCTTGAACTTGGATACTTAGCCAATTTTGACATGATTTGTAGACGGGTTAAGTCATGAACTTAAGTGACACTTAATCCATTATGTAAACCCTAGTTCTGAGGATTAGGTGGATAACCGTAGTTAACAAGGATAGCGGGAATAAGGCTAAGTGGTAAACCTTAGTTGAAGAATAACTAAGTAATGATTCTTAGTCAAGGAAGTTTGGACCAGTTCATAGATAGATGAGTAACCTAATACGGTAGGTCATCGTTTAAGTATACGAGTAGGAGCAAGTATCTGATTTGGATAAAGGCTCCAGCGAACTGGGTAACGAAGCAGCGGCTTCGGGGAACGTGAGGGTATTCTTGGTATCCCTCTATGAGCTGCCAGGTGATTATACTAGGCTCATGAGAGGTTAAGGTCTGCGTTAGAAGAACCAAGAGTATGCCTTGGTTGCTATACGAGCGACCTAAAGACGGGGATGGATAGGGGATAGTCGACGATACACGGTCGTACCCTAGATAGCATTTCGTTAGGCTACCTACCATCTTTGGTCAAGCGTGTACGTACAGAAAGGCAGAGAACACCCAAAAGACCATAATTGCTATCTAATTATGGTTGCGGTAAGGCTTGGATGTGGGTTGGCCAGTGTTGTGTTCTCATACAGGATTTATCCTGTCTTGTCTTTCAATAGTTGAGGGAGTGGTCTCGTGGGACCATAGCCACGTATAGGAAAAACAGACCTTAGCATCTGCATCGGCAGATAAATCGAAAGCTCCCGACCGAGTCCTGTATTTCCTGGTATGCCCTGTGACAGGACTCGGATGGCACGATGTAATACATGTGCATACAGTCATGGAAAAACGATTCACGATGAATGCGTGGGTAAAAGGGCGCGGTTGACGGTTAGCGTAAATCCTAGTGGCCCTGGGTGGTTGAACCAAAACCGAGATACGAAAACGTGCAATAGGTAAGCATAATCCCTAGTAGCCCTAGGTAGCATAAGTCCTAGTTGTACAAACGATAATTCATGTTGGAAGACCCTAGCTAGGTTTAGGGTAACAGTCCAAACCGATCTTAAGGATCATGGAACTATGTTAAAGTAGTATAGAATCTCATGGGAAAGCCCGTATGGTCTACGCCAAGGGACTGAACATTTACATGGAATAAAACATACGAGTTGAGTAACCTATATATGCGATATATTAGGTTGACATGGACCATTACACGACTTTTGAGTGAGGGTCATTCTTGGTTAGCACATGACACGGTGGGGATACTAGTACGGTAGGTGCAGAGCTAAAATACAGGATAGATATCATGAGACGTTATACGTGATAGATATCTTGGGGATATTATACTTGATAGAAACCTGACGATGGGATACCTTGTTTTATCTTGACATCGTAATTTATCATGACACCTTAGTTTATCTGAGTTCAGTAGTTCATCCTGTTATTTTGATTTAGCTTATCTATCTTGTTATCATGCTTATGTTCATCTCAGTTTCTCATGTCAGTTAACTTTACTAGTTTTTATGCTAATAGTAGATAGGGCTTACTCAGTCTTTTTGACTGACCCGTTTTGTTTCGCCTCTTTTCTTCCGTTTCCCCCCAGGTTACAGGGAGGAAACACTGTTGTTTAGTTCGGACTTCTTCTGCTTGAAGGTCATCATGGATGGCTTGGACTTCTCTTGGCTATGGCTACTTTACTGTTTTTACTTGGGGAATAATTTATGAAAATGTCTTTATGCTTCTTTACTATTGCAAGACAGGTTTTGATGTACTCTGATGTAAAAGGCTTTAGACCTTATTTATTCATGTTATGAAAGTTTGGTTTTACTTCCGCTATTTTATATGTTCTATCTTGTGATATTTCTGTGCATGTTTACCAATAATGCCCCTCTAAAGCTAGTGCATTCCTTTGCGAGTGACCCTAGCGGAGGCGGGGTGTTACATGTGGTATCAGAGCAGAAGGTTACCAGACTGGGCAAAAGTTTTTAAAACCTTCTGAAAACTATTTGAAAAACCGTTTACAAAGAAGCATTTTTCAAGAAAATTTTTCTTTTAAAAGAAAAAGGCTATTCCCCAAGGCCATTAGCATTATCCTTGTTTCCTTGATTGAATCTCTTTTCCTTTCTTTTCTCCATCTGTAGTCACAGTGGTTTTAACTGCGACTAGTCTTTTCTATCTACGAAAGTGCTTTCTATACGATGGAGGTGGTTCTCGAGAGACCAGTGGCCGCGTTATAAGAAAGGATAGTGAGAAAGAGGATAAAGGATACGAGTTTAAGGATGAGCAACTTGTTGGTATGGCTTAGTCCTCAAAGGAGGGAGAAAGATGAACAATGGAACCCATGACGAGAGAGTACCTTTGGCATGGTAAAACGGGACGGATAGTTAAGTATTGTGGGACAAGGACAAGATCATCGTGAAGATAATTGTATTCCCTCACTAGAGTACCTGAGTAGGGGGATAACATCCTTGTTGAAGATCTAGTTATCCTTTTCTATCATCCCGCCAAGACTTTGTTTTGATCCCCGCATCATTTAAGTCCGCTACGGTAGTTGAGTCTCTGCACCTTAAGTACTAGCGTAATAGAGGATCCCATTTTTGTCTCAAGGTCCTATTGGAGAATCAGTCCATTTATACATGACCTGTTGGGATTTGAGAATGTTTATGCCAAGTGTTGAGTTTGGAAATAATGCTTATGTTTATAAGCTATGGATGGATTCTAGGGATGAAGTGGTTATCCAGTAGGGGGTGCCACTCTCGGTTTTGATAGGAGGGTAGTTAGACCTTTTGACTAGCCTTGGTAATGCCCTCGAAGTACCGTGTAACCTTTTTGAGCTTCTGTCATGACTAGTTACTTAGAATCCCTTGATGTCTTTATTGGAAATTTGAAGCCCGATCGAGTGGTGTTCGCCAATAAGACGGATGGTTTACTTCATTTATGCATGGGTTATAGAGATCACCCTAGTAAGTGCGCTTGATAACCTGGTTGGCATCTGTTTACTTTCAAGAGGAAGTTCTTCTACGTGGAATACCTTGTGGTACGAGGTCCGAGATTCACTAGTGAATTTTGGAAAGCTTGCATGAGATCATGAGTATGCAGTCATGTTTGCGTCAAGTATTCTAGGAAAAGGATAAGTGCAAGTGGAACGAGAGGCGACGAAGAAATGAGTTCCAGCTCATGTTATGGAAACAGGAAATAAGAAGCTACGAAATCGCGAAGTTAAAGGACAGTCAAGGCACAATGGAATTAAGCTCAAGGAAATACGACATTGATGGTCAAAGACTAGATACGCGCATGATATCTCTTTTTGGAAGTATATCCTTGATCCCTGTTTTCTGTAGAGCTTACTTGTAGGCTATCTATTGTGGACATCCTCTCGGTCCTATTTTCTGTTACAAACCCCGTAAGGAGTTTGTCTTGTTTATCTTCTCGACCCTGTTTCAGGGAATCCTCGGTAGAACCCTATGGATGTAAACATGTATTTGAAACATGTTATGATTGATATGGTTGCAAGTGGTTGTAAGTGGTTGCTCATGGATGCGCGAATACACATTAGATACTAGCTCGACTCGGTCACATTTCATATTGCATATGCATGAGTATTTATACTTGTTTATGGATGAAATCGAATGTATTATCATGTGGTTGTTGCATATGAATGAATGATTGTGCACGCATATAGTATCTATATGACTAGGACTATTTGCATACATGTTGGATTCATGGCACTATACATATTCTGCATTAGATCACTCAGGCCTAATCATTTACATTAGATAAGTGCATATACACACACCTTTTGCATGTATTCATACAGCATTAGAAATCATCTAAGGACAATGGTTGCTTGTGGATGATGTTTTGAGTAGATGGATGATGGATGGTAGGATATGTTCTTCCTAACTTGGAGATTTCGGGGACGAAATCCTAAAAGGTGGGGAGAATGTAACAACCCGTATTTTTCGATAACATGTTAAAACGAGAATCAAGGCAGAATTAAATTCTAAAATCTGAATCAAGGGAAACGAGCTATGCCATTGCGTTCGTCTCGGAAAAATACGCGAAATAGAGTCCGAGTTTTCGAAAATCGGAGTCCGTATGACCCGATTAAGGCCCAACGAAGTTTTCAGAAAATTTCAAAGTAAAAACAGATTTCAAATTCAAGTTTGAATTTGAAAATTTGGGCCAGTTTGGGCCAGGCGGGAAAATTCCCGCCAGAGCACCCAAGTCGACAGCCCTGTCGACTTGGGAGTCGACTTGGTTGGACCCAAGTCGACAGCCCTGTCGACTTGGCTGTCGACTTGGTCCAGCCGGGCAGTTCTGCCTGGTGCACCATTTTGGGTTTGTGTTGAGTTTGGGGGCCAGATTCGGTTTTAAGGGCTGAGATTGCAACTAGGGTTTAATCCTATGGCCTAAAACACTTGCCTAATCTATAAATAAGACCCTAACCTAACCCTAAATCATCATTATTCATTCATGCAACTAAACTATGGCAAAATTTTACCTCTCATGGCCTCCACTCTCTTCATAAAATTTCTAAATTGTTTCTATGAGAGATTTTCCATGCATATAAGTGTTTTCAAGCTTGTATGAGTGTCATTAGCTTGCATTCAAGTCAAGTTTCTATATTTGCATCATAAAGCAAAGGTTTTGATCATTTTGGCTCAAGGGTTTTTATGTTAAAGCTTGCATTTTGGGTCTAGTTGATTGCATAAGGGCTTTGTCATATCTTTTGTGCCTTCATAGCAATGTAAGCCCTTTCCCTACTCTTAGATATTAACTATGAAGTTAAATG
Organism: Allium sativum; assembly: GCA_030737875.1. NCBI lineage: Eukaryota > Viridiplantae > Streptophyta > Magnoliopsida > Asparagales > Amaryllidaceae > Allium > Allium sativum. Next base: position 635,629,146 of record CM060918.1, read on the forward strand.
TTCATGTTGCAAGCTTGGGTTTGATCATTGAGTATAATACATGCTATCATGTCATGCAAGTTTATGAAGTCTTCATCTTGATCTTGTGGTCATAAAGCTTTGGCCTTTATGTTAAATGTTGCATTTTGGCAACATGAGAACTATCATACCCCTTATGATAGCTTGCATGTAATGTCATATGCGAACTTCTAGCCATCTTTCTATGTCATTTATCATCATGATTCGTTTATTTGCCAAGTTTGAATGTTATGCATGTTTTTGAGGCTTAAGAATGTAACATGCAAGTTAATGAACACATTATGTCTCATTTGCCACCATGTTCAACTAGTGGCTTTATACCCCCTTTTGTCATGCCTCTGACAAGTTCCTTCTTAGAATCCATTATGCGAGCTTAAAAGCGTTGGGGACACATTATGGGAAAACATAATGACATGAACATGATTTGGGGTAAATGGGTATAAACATGACAACATGTAACGTTAAATATGACATGTGTTTATACTTGAAAACATGACTTGAAATATAACACGGAAGTTGACATGTAAGTATGCTTGAAAACATAAGCTTGGGAATTTACCTATTAAGTTAGGTCTACCCATTGGGAATTTACCTATTAAGTTAGGTCTACCCAATTGCTTGAAAACTTGTAATATGTGTTGGAAACATAATGGACATGACACTTAGATAATATAAGTGTGGCCAACTCGAGGTTGGGTTGAGTTTGCAACGTAAAACTACCCGGAACCGACCGGCCTAACTAGTAGTTGCAAACAATAGGACCCAATGTGAGAAGTTGGTCATGTTGTGCTTGAACCCGAGGTTAGACCAAGTTGTGGTGTAAAGCTACCCGGCCCGGAACCGACCGGCTTAACTAGTAACCACAACAAAGTCTAATGTGAGAGGTGAAGGTGCATTAAGTAATTAATGGCACATGATAGGGTTAAGTTAATTTGATTAATGACTCTTAACCAAATATGACATGGACAAATGGGTTAAGTAATTTGATTAGGCTAATGATACTTAACAAAACATGACAAGGTTGGGTAGGTTAAGTAACTTGATTTGCCTAATGACACTTAACCATTTTTATATGACTAGTGGACGGGGTTAAGTTAACCAACACTTAATCAATCCAACGCGATAACTTGGTAAGGTTAAGTAAGTTTTCCTAATGACGCTTAACCGGAAAATACGGTTAACGGATGGGGTTAAGATTAGACTCAACTAGTCTAAACATGGAAATCGGATGGGGTTAAGTTAGCCTAGACTTAATTAATCTCACTTGGTAGTTTAATGGGGTTAAGTTAAACACTTAACTAATCTGAACATGATGAATTGATGTGGTTAAGTGACCTATACTTAACCAATCTAACTCGTTAATTTATTGTGGTTAAGTTAACCAATACTTAACCAATATAATGTGAAAACATGATAAGGCTAAGTCACGAATCGCTTGAATACACTTGACCGATTTGACTAAGTAAATTGATAGGGTCAAGTTAATATATACTTAACCAATCTAGAATGATAATTGGACGAGGTTAAGTCGTGAATTGCTTAATATACTTAACCAACTTGAGCATGGTTTGTAGGGTTAAGTCTTGAACTTGGATACTTAGCCAATTTTGACATGATTTGTAGACGGGTTAAGTCATGAACTTAAGTGACACTTAATCCATTATGTAAACCCTAGTTCTGAGGATTAGGTGGATAACCGTAGTTAACAAAGATAGCGGGAATAAGGCTAAGTGGTAAACCTTAGTTGAAGAATAACTAAGTAATGATTCTTAGTCAAGGAAGTTTGGACCAGTTCATAGATAGATGAGTAACCTAATACGGTAGGTCATCGTTTAAGTATACGAGTAGGAGCAAGTATCTGATTTGGATAAAGGCTCCAGCGAACTGGGTAACGAAGCAGCGGCTTCAAGGAACGTGAGGGTATTCTTGGTATCCCTCTATGAGCTGCCAGGTGATTATACTAGGCTCATGAGAGGTTAAGGTCTGCGTTAGAAGAACCAAGAGTATGCCTTGGTTGCTATACGAGCGACCTAAAGACGGGGATGGATAGGGGATAGTCGACGATACACGGTCGTACCCTAGATAGCATTTCGTCAGGCTACCTACCATCTTTGGTCAAGCGTGTACGTACGGAAAGGTAGAGAACACCCAAAAGACCATAATTGCTATCTAATTATGGTTGCGGTAAGGCTTGGATGTGGGTTGGCCAGTGTTGTGTTCTCATACAGGATTTATCCTGTCTTGTCTTTCACTAGTTGAGGGAGTGGTCTCGTGGGACCATAGCCACGTATAGGAAAAACAGACCTTAGCATCTGCATCGGCAGATAAATCGAAAGCTCCCAATCGAGTCCTGTATTTCCTTGTATGCCCTGTGACAGGACTCGGATGGCACGATGTGATACATGTGCATACAGTCATGGAAAAACGATTCACGATGAATGCGTGGGAAAAAGGGCGCGGTTGACGGTTAGCGTAAATCCTAGTGGCCCTGGGTGGTTGAACCAAAACCGAGATACGAAAATGTGCAATAGGTAAGCATAATCCCTAGTAGCCCTAGGTAGCATAAGTCCTAGTTGTACAAACGATAATTCATGTTGGAAGACCCTAGCTAGGTTTAGGGTAACAGTCCAAACCGATCTTAAGGATCATGGAACTATGTTAAAGTAGTATAGAATCTCATGGGAAAGCCCGTATGGTCTACGGCAAGGGACTGAACATTTACATGGAATAAAACATACGAGTTGAGTAACCTATATATGCGATATATTAGGTTGACATGGACCATTACACGACTTTTGAGTGAGGGTCATTCTTGGTTAACACATGACACGGTGGGGATACTAGTACGGTAGGTGCAGAGCTAAAATACAGGATAGATATCATGGGACGTTATACGTGATAGATATCTTGGGGATATTATACTTGATAGAAACCTGACGATGTGATACCTTGTTTTATCTTGACATCGTAATTTATCATGACACCTTAGTTTATCTGAGTTCAGTAGTTCATCCTGTTATTTTGATTTAGCTTATCTATCTTGTTATCATGCTTATGTTCATCTCAGTTTCTCATGTCAGTTAACTTTACTAGTTTTTATGCTAATAGTAGATAGGGCTTACTCAGTCTTTTTGACTGACCCGTTTTGTTTCGCCTCTTTTGTTCCGTTCCCCCCCCCCAGGTTACAGGGAGGAAACACTGTTGTTTAGTTCGGACTTCTTCTGCTTGAAGGTCATCATGGATGGCTTGGACTTCTCTTGGCTATGGCTACTTTACTGTTTTTACTTGGGGAATAATTTATTAAAATGTCTTTATGCTTCTTTACTATTGCAAGACAGGTTTTGATGTACTCTGATGTAAAAGGCTTTAGACCTTATTTATTCATGTTATGAAAGTTTGATTTTACTTCCGCTATTTTATATGTTCTGTCTTGTGATATTTCTGTGCATGTTTACCAATAATGCCCCTCTAAAGCTAGTGCATTCCTTTGCGAGTGACCCTGGCGGAGGCGGGGTGTTACACATCATAATAAATTTTCATTTATTTAGGAATAATGTGTGTCACATTTAATTGTTATTTATTTAGAAATAATGTGTGTCACATTTAATTGTCATTTATTTTGGAATATTGTGTGTCACATTTAATTGTCATTTATTTAGGAATAATGTGTGTCACATTATTTATCATTTATTTAGAAATAATGATGTGTCTCATTTAATTGTCGTTTAATTAGGAATAATGTGTGTCATCATTTTTTAAAAATAATATTGTGTCACATTTAATTGTCATTTATTTAGAAATAATGTGTGTCACATTTAATTGTCATTTATTTAGAAATAATGTGTGTCACATTTGATTGTCATTTATTTAGGAATAATGTGTGTCACATTTAATTGTCATTTATTTAGGAATAATGTGTGTCATATTTAATTGTCATTTATTTAGGAATAATGTGTGTCATATTTAATTGTCTTTTATTTAGGAATAACGTGTGTCACATTTAATTGTCATTTATTTAGAAATAATGTGTGTCACATTTAATTGTCATTTATTTAGAAATAATATGTGTCAAATTTAATTGTCATTTATTTTGGAATAATGTGTGTCACATTTAATTGTCATTTATTTAGAAATAATGTTGTGTCAAAATTAATTGTCATTTATTTAGGAATAATGTGTGTCATATTAGATTTTCATTTATTTAGAAATAATGTTGTGTCACATTTAATTGTTATTTATTTAGCAATAATGATGTGTCACAATAAATTGTCACTTACTTAGGAATATTGTGTGTCACATTTAATTGTCATTTTTTTAGGAATAATGTGTGTCACATTTAATTGTCATTTATTTACGAATAATGTGTGTCACATTTAATTGTCATTTATTTAGAAATAATGTATGTCACATTTAATTATCATTTATTTAGGAATAATGTGTGTCACATTTAGTTGTCATTTATTTAGGAGTAATGTGTGTCACATTTTATTGTCATTTATCTAGAAATAATGTTGTGTTACATTTAATTGTCATTTATTTAGAAATAATATGCGTAATATTAAATTGTCATTTATTTAGAAATAATGTTTTGTCACATTTAATTGTCATTTACTTAGAAATAATGTGTGTCACATTTAATTGTCATTTAGTTAGGAAAAATGCGTGTCACATTTAATTGTCATTTATTTAATAATAATGTGTGTCAAATTTAATTGTCATTTATTTAGGAATAATGTTGTGTCACATTTAATTGTCACATATTTAGGAATAATGTGTGTCACATTAAATTTTCATTTATTTAGAAATAATGTTGTGTCAGATTTAATTATCATTTATTTATAAATAATGATGTGTCATAATAAATTGTCACTAATTTAGGAATAATGTGTGTCACATTTAATTGTCATTTATTTAGGAATAACGTGTGCCACATTTAATTGTCACTTATTTAGGAATAATGTGTGTCATATTTAATTGCCATTTATTAAGGAATAATGTGTGTCACATTAAATTTTCATTTATTTAGGAATAATGCGTGTCACATTCAATTGTCATTTATTTAGGAATAATGTGTGTCACATTTAATTGTCATTTATTTATGAATAATGTGCGTTACATTTAATTGTCATTTATTTAGGAATAATGTGTGTCACATTTAACTGTCATTTATTTAGTGGTGTGTCACATTTAGTTGTCATTAATTTTGGAATAATGTGTATCAATATTTATTTAGAAATAACATTGTGTCACATTTAATTGTCATTTATTTAGTAATAATGATGTGTCATAATAAATTGTCATCTTTTAGGAATAACGTGTATCACATTTAATTGTCATTTATTTAGGAATAATGCTTGTCACATTTAATTGCATTTATTCAAGAATAACGTGTGTCATATTTAATTGTCGTTTATTTAGAAATAATGTGTGTCACATTTAATTGTTGTTTATTTAGGAATAATGTGTTCACATTTAATTATCATTTATTTAGTAATAATGATGTGTCATAATAAATTGTCATCTTTTAGGAATAACGTGTGTCAAATTTAATTGTGTTTACTTAGAAATAATGTGTATCACATTTAATTTTCATTTAGTTAGGAAAAATGTGTGTCACATTTAATTGTCATTTATTTAATAATAATGTGTGTCAAATTTAATTGTCATTTATTTAGGAATAATGTGGTGTCACATTTAATTGTCACATATTTAGGAATAATGTGTGTCACATTTAATTTTCATTTATTTAGAAATAATGTTGTGTCAGATTTTATTGTCATTTATTTATAAATAATTATGTGTCATAATAAATTGTTACTTATTTAGGAATAATGTGTGTCACATTTAATTGTCATTTATTTAGGAATAACGTGTGCCACATTTAATTATCATTTATTTAGGAATAATGTGTGTCATATTTAATTGCCATTTATTTAGGAATAATGTGTGTCACCTTTAATATTCATTTATTTAGGAATAATGCATGTCACATTCAATTGTCATTTATTTAGGAATAATGTGTGTCACATTTAATTGTCATTTATTTGAGAATAATGTGTGTCACATTTAACTGTCATTTATTTAGGAATAATGTGTGTCACATTTAACTGTCATTTATTTAGTGGTGTGTCACATTTAGTTGTCATTAATTTAGTATAATTTGTGTCAATATTTATTTAGATATAACATTTTGTCACATTTAAGTGTCATTTATTTAGTAATAATGATGTGTCATAATAAATTGTCATCTTTAAAGAATAACGTGTGTCACATTTAATTGTCATTTATTTAGGAATAATGCTTGTTAGATTTAATTGCATTTATTCAAGAATAATGTGTGTCACATTTAATTGTCGTTTATTTAGAAATAATGTGTGTCACATTTAATTGTCGTTTATTTAGGAATAATGTGTGTCACATTTAATTGTCATTTATTTAGTAATAATGATGTGTCTTAATAAATTGTCATCTTTTAGGAATAACGTGTATCAAATTTAATTGTCATTTACTTAGAAATAATGTGAGTCACGTTTAATTGTCATTTAGTTAGGAAAAATGTGTGTCACATTTAATTGTCATTTATTTAATAATAATGTGGGTCAAATTTAATTGTCATTTATTTAGGAATAATGTTGTGTCACATTTAATTGTCACATATTTAGGAATAATGTGTGTCACATTTAATTTTCATTTATTTAGGAATAATGTGCATCATATTAAATTGTCATTTATTTAGAAATAATGTTGTTTCACATTCAATTGTCATTTATTTAGTAATAATGATGTGTCATAATAAATTGTCATTTATTTAGGAATAATGTGCGTCACATTTAATTGTTATTTATTTAGGAATACGTGTGTCACATTTAATTGTCAATTATTTAGGAATAATGTGTGTCACATTTAATTGTCATTTATTTAGGAATAATGTGTGTCACATTTAATTATCATTTATTTAGAAATAATGGTGTGTCACATTTAATTGTCATTTATTTAGGAATAATAAGTGTCATTATTTATTTAAAAATAATGTTGTGTCACATTTAATTGTCATTTATTTAGTAATAACGATGTGTCATAATAAATTGTCATCTTTTAAGAATAATGTGTGTCACATTTAATTGCCATTTATTTAGGAATAATGTGTGTCACATTTAATTGTCATTTATTTAGGAATAATGCGTATCACATTTAATTGTCATTTATTTAGAAATAATGTGTGTCACATTTAATTGTCATTTAGTTAGGAAAAATGTGTGTCACATTTAATTGTCATTTATTTAATAATAATGTGTGCCAAATTTAATTGTCATTTATTTAGGAATAATGATGCGTCTTAATAAATTGTCATTTATTTAGGAATAACGTGTGTCACATTTAATTTTCATTTATTTAGAAATAATGTGGGTCACATTTAATTGTCATTTTATTTAGGAATACTGTTGTATCACATTTAATTTTCATTTATTTTGGAATAGTGATGTGTCATAATAAATTGTCATTTATTTAGGAATAATGATGTGTCACATTATTTACCGTTTATTTAGAAATAATGATGTGTCACATTTAATTGTACTTTATTTAGGAATAGTATGTGTCATCATTTTTAAAAAAATAACGTTATGTCACATTTAATTGTCATTTATTTAGTAATAATGATGTGTCGTAATAAATTGTCATCTTCTAATAATAATGTGTATCACATTTATTTGGTAATAATGTGTGTCACATTTAATTGTCATTTATTCAGGAATAATGTGTGTCACATTTAATTGTCATTTATTTAGAAATAATATAGTGTCACATTTAACTGTCATTTATTTAGGAATAATGTGTGTCATATTAAATTGTCATTTGTTTAGAAATAATGTTGTGTCACATTTAATTGTCATTTATTTAGGAATACTAATGTTTCATAATAAATTGTCATTCATTTAGGAATAATGTGTCTCATATTTAATTGTCATTTATTTAGGAATAATGTGTGCCACATTTAATTGTCATTTATTAAGGAATAATGCATGTCACATTTAATTGTCATTTATTTAGGAATAATGTGTGTCACATTTAATAGCCATTTATTTAGGAATAATGTGTGTCATATTAAATTATCATTTATTTAGAAATAATGTTGTGTCACATTTAATTTTCATTTATTAGGAATAATGATGTGCCATAATAAATTATCATTTATTAAGGAATAATGTGTGTCACATTTAATTGTCTTTTATTTAGGAATAACGAGTGTCACATCTAATTGTCATTTATTTAGGAACAATGTGTGTCACATATAATTGTCATTTATTTAGAAATAATATGTGTCACATTTAATTGTCATTTATTTTGGAATAATGTGTGTCACATTTAATTGTCATTTATTTATAAATAATATTGTGTCACATTTAATTGTCATTTATTTAGGAGTAATGTGTGTCAATATTTATTTAGAAATAACATTGTGTCACATTTAATTGTCATTTATTTAGTAATATTGATGTGTCATAATAAATTGTCATCTTTTAGGAATAACGTGTGTCACATTTAATTGTCATTTACTTAGGAATAATGTTTGTCACATTTAATTACATTTATTCAAGAATAATATATGTCACATTTAATTGTTGTTTATTTAGAAATAATGTGTGCCACATTTAATTGTCGTTTATTTAGGAATAATGTGTGTCACATTTAATTGTCATTTATTTAGTAATAATGATGTGTCATAATAAATTTTCATCTTTTAGGAATAATGTGTGTCAAATTTAATTGTCATTTACTTAGAAATAATGTGTGTCACATTTAATTGTCATTTAGTTAGGAAAAATGTGTGTCACATTTAATTGTCATTTATTTAATAATAATGTGTGTCAAATTTGATTTTCATTTATTTAGAAATAATGTTGTGTCACATTTAATTGTCACATATTTAGGAATAATGTGTGTCACACTTAATTTTCATTTATTTAGAAATAATGTTGTGTCAGATTTAATTGTCATTTATTTATAAATAATGTTGTGTCATGATAAATTGTCACTTATGTAGGAATAATGTGTGTCACATTTAATTGTCATTTATTTAGGAATAACGTGCGCCACATTTAATTGTCACTTATTTAGGAATAATGTGTGTCATATTTATTTGCCATTTATTTAGGAATAATGTGTGTCACATTATATTTTCATTTATTTAGGAATAATGCGTGTCACATTCAATTGTCATTTATTTAGGAATAATGTGTGTTACATTTAATTGTCATTTATTTGAGAATAATGTGTGTCACATTTAATTGTCATTTATTTAGGAATAATGTGTGTCACATTTAACTGTCATTTATTTAGTGGTGTGTCACATTTAGTTGTCATTTATTTTGGAATAATGTGTGTCAATATTTATTTAGAAATAACATTGTGTCACATTTAATTGTCATTTATTTAGTAGTAATGACGTGTCATAATAAATTGTCATCCTTTAGGAATAACGTGTGTCACATTTATTTGTCATTTATTTAGGAATAATGCTTTTCACATTTAATTGCATTTATTCAAGAATAATGTGTGTCACATTTAATTGTCGTTTAATTAGAAATAATGTGCATCACATTTAATTTTCATTTATTTAGGAATAACGTGTGTCACATTTAATTGTCATTTACTTAGTAATAATGACATGTCATAATAAATTGTCAACTTTTTGAAATAACGTGTGTCAAATTTAATTGTCATTTACTTAGAAATAATGTGTGTCACATTTACTTGTCATTTAGTTAGGAAAAATGTGTGTCACATTTAATTGTCATTTATTTAATAATAATGTTTGTCAAATTTAATTGTCATTTATTTAGGGATACTGTTGTGTCACATTTAATTGTCACATATTTAGGAATAATGTGTGTCACATTTAATTTTCATTTATTTAGAAATAATGTTGTGTCAGATTTTATTGTCATTTATTTAGGAATAATGTTTGTCATCATTTATTTAAAAATAACGTTGAGTCACATTTAATTGTCATTTATTTAGTAATAATTATGTGTCATAATAAATTGTCATCTTTTAGGAATAATGTGTTTCACATTTAATTGCCATTTATTAAGGAATAATGTGTGTCACATTTAATTGTCATTTATTTAGGAATAATGTTTGTCATCATTTATTTAAAAATAACGTTGTGTCACATTTAATTGTCATTTATTTAGTAATAATTATGTATCATAATAAATTGTTATCTTTTAGGAATAATGTGTTTCACATTTAATTGCCATTTATTAAGGAATAATGTGTGTCACATTTAATTGTCATTTATTTAGGAATAATGTTTGTCATCATTTATTTAAAAATAACGTTGTGTCACATTCAATTGTCATTTATTTAGTAATAATTATATGTCATAATAAATTGTCATCTTTTAGGAATAATGTGTGTCACATTTAATTGCCATTTATTAAGGAATAATGTGTGTCACATTTAATTGTCATTTATTTAGGAATAATGTGTATCACATTTAATTGTCATTTATTTAGAAATAATGTTGTGTCACAATTAATTGTCATTTATTTAGGAATAATGTGTGTCATATTAAATTATCATTTATTTAGAAATAATGTTGTGTCACATTTAATTGTCATTTATTCAGGAATAATGATGCATCTTAATAAATTGTCATTTATTTAGGAATAATGTGTGTCATATTTAATTTTCATTTATTTAAAAATAATGTGTCTCACATTTAATTATCATTTATTTAGGAATAATGTGTGTCACAATTAATTGTCATTTAATTAGAAATAATTTTATGTTACATTTAATTGTCATTTATTTAGGAATAATGATGTGTCATAATAAATTGTAATTTATTTAGGAATAATGTGTGTAACATTTAATTGTAATTTATTTTAGAGTAATGTGTCACATTTAATTGTCATTTATTTATAAATAATGATGTGTCACATTTAATTGCCATTTGTTTATAAACAATGATGTGTCACATTTAATTGTCATTTATTTAGGAATAATGTGTGTCATCATTTATTTAGAAATAACATTGTGTCACATTTAATTGTCGTTTATTTAGGAATAATTTGTGTCACAATTAATTGTCAATTATTTAGGAATAGTGTGTGTAACATTTAATTGTCATTTATTCAGTAATAATGATGTGTTATAATAAATTGTCATCTTTTAGGAATAATGTGTGTCAAATTTAGTTGTCATTTACTTAGGAATAATGTTTGCCACATTTGATTGTCATTTAGTTAGGAATAATGTGTGTCACATTTACTTGTCATTTATTTTGGAATAATGTGTGTCACATTTAATTGTCATTTATTTAGGAGTAATGTGTGTCAATATTTATTTAGAAATAAAATTGTGTCAGATTTAATTGTCATTTATTTAGTAATAATGATGTGCCATAATAAATTGCCATCTTTTAGGAATAACGTGTGTCACATTTAATTGTCATTTACTTAGGAATAATGTTTGTCGCATTTAATTGCATTTATTCAAGAATAATATGTGTCACATTTAATTGTTGTTTATTTAGAAATAATGTGTGCCACATTTAATTGTCGTTTATTTAGGAATAATGTGTGTCACATTTAATTGTCATTTATTTAGTAATAATGATGTGTCATAATTAATTGTCATCTTTTAGAAATAACGTGTGTCAAATTTAATTGTCATTTACTTAGAAATAATGTGTGTCACATTTAATTGTCATTTCGTTAGGAAAGATGTGTGTCATATTTAATTTTCATTTATTTAGGAACAATGTGCATCATATCAAATTGTAATTTATTTAGAAATAATGTTGTGTCACATTCAATTATCATTTATTTAGTAATAATGATGTGTCTTAATAAATTGTCATTTATTTAGGAATAATGTGCGTCATATTTAATTGTCATTTATTTAGGAACAATGTTTGTCATCATTTATTTAAATATAACGTTGTGTCACATTTAATTGTCATTTATTTAGTAATGATGATGTGTCATAATAAATTGTCATCTTTTAGGAATAATGTGTGTCACATTTAATTGCCATTTATTTAGGAATAATGTGTGTCACATTTAATTGTCATTTATTTAGGAATAATGTGTATCACATTTAATTGTCATTTATTTAGAAATAATGTTGTGTCACATTTAATTGTCATTTATTTAGGAATAATATGTGTCATATTAAATTATCATTTATTTAGAAATAATGTTGTGTCAGACTTAACTGTCATTTATTCAGGAATAATGATGCGTCTTAATAAATTGACATTTATTTAGGAATATTGTGTGTCACATTTAATTTTCATTTATTTAGAAATAATGTGTGTCACATTTAATTGTCATTTATTTAGGAATAATGTGTGTCACAATTAATTGTCATTTGATTAGAAATAATGTTGTGTTACATTTAATTGTCTTTTATTTAGGAATAATGATGTGTCATAATAAATTGTAATTTATTTAGGAATAATGTGTGTAACATTTAATTGTCATTTATTTTAGAGTAGTTTGTGTCACATTTAATTGTCATTTATTTATAAATAATGATGTGTCACATTTAATTGTCATTTATTTATAAATAATTATGTGTCACATTTAATTGTCATTTATTTAGGAATAATTTGTGTCATTATTTATTTAGAAATAACGTTGTGTCACATTTAATTGTCATTTATTTAGTAATAATGATGTATCATAATAAATTGTCATTTTTTAGGAATAATGTGTATCTCATTTAATTATCGTTTATTTAGGAATAATATGTGTCACAATTAATTGTCAATTATTTAGGAATAGTGTGTGTCACATTTAATTGTCATTTATTTAGTAATAATGATGTGTCATAATAAATTGTCATCTTTTAGGAATAATGTGTGTCAAATTTAGTTGTCATTTACTTAGGAATAATGCTTGGCATATTTGATTGTCATTTAGTTAGAAATAATGTGTGTCACATTTACTTGTCATTTATTTAGGAATAATGTTTGTCCCATTTAATTGTCATTTATTTAGGAGTAATTTTGTGTTACATTTAATTGTCACATATTTAGGAATAATGTGTGCCATATTTAATTGTCATTTATTTAGAAATAATGTGTGTCACATTTAATTGTCATTTATTTAGAAATAATGTGTGTCACATTTAATTGTTATTTATTTAGAAATAATGTGCATCATATTAAATTGTCATTTATTTAGAAATAATGTCGTGTCACATTCAATTGTCATTTATTTAATAATAATGATGCGTCATAAAAAAAATTCATTTATTTAGGAATAATGTGTGTCATATTTTATTGTTATTTATTTAGGAATAATGTGTGTCACATTTAATTGTCGTTTATTTTGGAATATTGTGTGTCACATTTAATTGTCATTTATTTAGGAATAATATGTGTCACATTGTTTATCATTTATTTAGAAATAATGATGTGTCACATTTAATTGTCGTTTAATTAGGAATAATGTGTGTCATCATTTTAAAAAAATAATATTGTGTCACATTTAATTGTCATTTATTTAGAAATAATGTGTGTCACATTTAATTGTCATTTATTTAGAAATAATGTGTGTCACATTTAATTGTCATTTATTTTGGAATAATGTGTGTCACATTTAATTGTCATTTATTTAGGAATAATGTGTGTCACATTTAATTGTTATTTATTTAGGAATAATGTGCATCACATTTAATTGTCATTTATTTAGGAATAATATGCGTCATATTAAATTGTCATTTATTTAGACATAATGTCGTGTCACATTCAATTGTCATTTATTCAGTAATAATGATGTGTCGTAATAAATTTTCATTTATTTAGGAATAATGTGCGTCACATTTAATTGTTATTTATTTAAGAATAATGTGTGTCACATTATATTGTCATTTATTTTGGAATAATGTGTGTCACATTTAATTGTCATTTATTTAGGAATAATGTGTGTCACATTATTTATCATTAATTTAGAAATAATGATGTGTCACATTTAATTGTCATTTAGTTAGTAATAATGTGTGTCATCATTTTTTTTAAAATAATGTTGTGTCACATTTAATTGTCATTTATTTAGTAATAATGATGTGTTGTTATAAATTGTCATCTTTTAGGAATAATGTGTATCACATTTAATTGCCATTTATTTAGGAATAATGTGTGTCACATTTAGTTGTCATTTATTTAGGAATAATGTGTGTCGCATTTAATTGTCATTTATTTAGAAATAATGTTGTGTCACATTTAATTGTCATTTATTTTGGAATAATGTGTGTCACATTAAATTGTCATTTGTTTAGAAATAATGTTGTGTCACATTTAATTGTCTTTTATTTAGGAATAATGATGTGTCATAATAAATTGTCATTTATTTAGGAATAATGTGTGTCATATTTAATTGTCTTTTATTTAGGAATAACGTGTGTCACATTTAATTGTCATTTATTTAGAAATAATGTGTGTCACATTTAATTGTCATTTATTTAGAAATAATGTGTGTCACATTTAATTGTCATTTATTTTGGAATAATGTGTGTCACATTTAATTGTCATTTATTTTGGAATAATGTGTGTCACATTTAATTGTCATTTATTTAGAAATAATGTTGTGTCAAAATTAATTGTCATTTATTTAGGAATAATGTGTGTCATATTAAATTTTCATTTATTTAGAAATAATGTTGTGTCACATTTAATTGTTATTTATTTAGCAATAATGATGTGTCACAATAAATTGTCACTTACTTAGGAATATTGTGTGTCACATTTAATTGTCATTTATTTAGGAATAATGTGTGTCACATTTAATTCTCATTTATTTACGAATAATGTGTGTCACATTTAATTGTCATTTATTTACAAATAATGTATGTCACATTTAATTGTCATTTATTTAGGAATAATGTGTGTCACATTTAGTTGTCATTTATTTAGGAGTAATGTGTGCCACATTTTATTGTCATTTATCTAGAAATAATGTTGTGTTACATTTAATTGTCATTTATTTAGAAATAATATGCGTAATATTAAATTGTCATTTATTTAGAAATAATGTTTTGTCACATTTAATTGTCATTTACTTAGAAATAATGTGCGTCACATTTAATTGTCATTTAATAAGGAAAAATGCGTGTCACATTTAATTGTCATTTATTTAATAATAATGTGTGTCAAATTTAATTGTCATTTATTTAGGAATAATGTTGTGTCACATTTAATTGTCACATATTTAGGAATAATGTGTGTCACATTAAATTTTCATTTATTTTGAAATAATGTTGTGTCAGATTTAATTGTCATTATAAATAGTGATGTGTCATAATAAATTGTCACTTATTTAGGAATAATGTGTGTCACATTTAATTGTCATTTATTTAGGAATAACGTGTGCTATATTTAATTGTCACTTATTTAGGAATAATGTGTGTCATATTTAATTGCCATTTATTTAGGAATAATGTGTGTCACATTATATTTTCATTTATTTAGGAATAATGCGTGTCACATTCAATTGTCATTTATTTAGGAATAATGTGTGTCACATTTAATTGTCATTTATTTATGAATAATGTGCATTACATTTAATTGTCATTTATTTAGGAATAATGTGTGTCACATTTAACTGTCATTTATTTAGTGGTGTGTCACATTTAGTTGTCATTAATTTTGGAATAATGTGTATCAATATTTATTTAGAAATAACATTGTGTCACATTTAATTGTCATTTATTTAGTAATAATGATGTGTCATAATAAATTGTCATCTTTTAGGAATAACGTGTGTCACATTTAATTGTCATTTATTTTGGAATAATACTTGTCACATTTAATTGCATTTATTCAAGAATAACGTGTGTCATATTTAATTGTCGTTTATTTAGAAATAATGTGTGTCACATTTAATTGTTGTTTATTTAGGAATAACGTGTATCACATTTAATTGTCATTTATTTAGTAATAATGATGTGTCATAATAAATTTTCATCTTTTAGGAATAACGTGTGTCAAATTTAATTGTCGTTTACTTAGAAATAATTGTCGTTTATTTTGGAATATTGTGTGTCACATTTAATTGTCATTTATTTAGGAATAATATGTGTCACATTGTTTATCATTTATTTAGAAATAATGATGTGTCACATTTAATTGTCGTTTAATTAGGAATAATGTGTGTCATCATTTTAAAAAAATAATATTGTGTCACATTTAATTGTCATTTATTTAGAAATAATGTGTGTCACATTTAATTGTCATTTATTTAGAAATAATGTGTGTCACATTTAATTGTCATTTATTTAGGAATAATGTGTGTCACATTTAATTGTCATTTATTTAGGAATAATGTGTGTCACATTTAATTGTTATTTATTTAGGAATAATGTGCATCACATTTAATTGTCATTTATTTAGGAATAATATGCATCATATTAAATTGTCATTTATTTAGAAATAATGCCGTGTCACATTCAATTGTCATTTATTCAGTAATAATGATGTGTCGTAATAAATTTTCATTTATTTAGGAATAATGTGCGTCACATTTAATTGCTATTTATTTAAAAATAATGTGTGTCACATTATATTGTCATTTATTTTGGAATAATGTGGGTCACATTTAATTGTCATTTATTTAGGAATAATGTGTGTCACATTATTTATCATTTATTTAGAAATAATGATGTGTCACATTTAATTGTCATTTAATTAGTAATAATGTGTGTCATCATTTTTTTTTAAAATAATGTTGTGTCACATTTAATTGTCATTTATTTAGTAATAATTATGTGTTGTTATAAATTGTCATCTTTTAGAAATAATGTGTATCACATTTAATTGCCATTTATTTAAGAATAATGTGTGTCACATTTAGTTGTCATTTATTTAGGAATAATGTGTGTCGCATTTAATTGTCATTTATTTAGAAATAATGTTGTGTCACATTTAATTGTCATTTATTTTGGAATAATGTGTGTCACATTAAATTGTCATTTGTTTAGAAATAATGTTGTGTCACATTTAATTGTCTTTTATTTAGGAATAATGATGTGTCATAATAAATTGTCATTTATTTAGGAATAATGTGTGTCATATTTAATTGTCTTTTATTTAGGAATAACGTGTGTCACATTTAATTGTCATTTATTTAGAAATAATGTGTGTCACATTTAATTGTCATTTATTTAGAAATAATGTGTGTCACATTTAATTGTCATTTATTTTGGAATAATGTGTGTCACATTTAATTGTCATTTATTTTGGAATAATGTGTGTCATATTTAATTGTCATTTATTTAGAAATAATGTTGTGTCAAAATTAATTGTCATTTATTTAGGAATAATGTGTGTCATATTAAATTTTCATTTATTTAGAAATAATGTTGTGTCACATTTAATTGTTATTTATTTAGCAATAATGATGTGTCACAATAAATTGTCACTTACTTAGGAATATTGTGTGTCACATTTAATTGTCATTTATTTAGGAATAATGTGTGTCACATTTAATTGTCATTTATTTACGAATAATGTGTGTCACATTTAATTGTCATTTATTTACAAATAATGTATGTCACATTTAATTGTCATTTATTTAGGAATAATGTGTGTCACATTTAGTTGTCATTTATTTAGGAGTAATGTGTGCCACATTTTATTGTCATTTATCTAGAAATAATGTTGTGTTACATTTAATTGTCATTTATTTAGAAATAATATGCGTAATATTAAATTGTCATTTATTTAGAAATAATGTTTTGTCACATTTAATTGTCATTTACTTAGAAATAATGTGCGTCACATTTAATTGTCATTTAATAAGGAAAAATGCGTGTCACATTTAATTGTCATTTATTTAATAATAATGTGTGTCAAATTTAATTGTCATTTATTTAGGAATAATGTTGTGTCACATTTAATTGTCACATATTTAGGAATAATGTGTGTCACATTAAATTTTCCTTTTTTTTGAAATAATGTTGTGTCAGATTTCATTGTCATTTATTTATAAATAATGATGTGTCATAATAAATTGTCACTTATTTAGGAATAATGTGTGTCACATTTAATTGTCATTTATTTAGGAATAACGTGTGCCATATTTAATTGTCACTTATTTAGGAATAATGTGTGTCATATTTAATTGCCATTTATTTAGGAATAATGTGTGTCACATTAAATTTTCATTTATTTAGGAATAATGCGTGTCACATTCAATTGTCATTTATTTAGGAATAATGTGTGTCACATTTAATTGTCATTTATTTATGAATAATGTGCATTACATTTAATTGTCATTTATTTAGGAATAATGTGTGTCACATTTAACTGTCATTTATTTAGTGGTGTGTCACATTTAGTTGTCATTAATTTTGGAATAATGTGTATCAATATTTATTTAGAAATAACATTGTGTCACATTTAATTGTCATTTATTTAGTAATAATGATGTGTCATAATAAATTGTCATCTTTTAGGAATAACGTGTGTCACATTTAATTGTCATTTATTTTGGAATAATACTTGTCACATTTAATTGCATTTATTCAAGAATAACGTGTGTCATATTTAATTGTCGTTTATTTAGAATAATGTGTGTCACATTTAATTGTTGTTTATTTAGGAATAATGTGTATCACATTTAATTGTCATTTATTTAGTAATAATGATGTGTCATAATAAATTGTCATCTTTTAGGAATAACGTGTGTCAAATTTAATTGTCGTTTACTTAGAAATAATGTGTGTCACATTTAATTGTCATTTAGTTAGGAAAAATATGTGTCACATTTAATTGTCATTTATTTAATAATAATGTGTGTCAAATTTAATTGTCATTTATTTAGGAATAATGTTGTGTCACATTTAATTGTCACATATTTAGGAATAATGTGTGTCACATTTAATTTTCATTTATCTAGAAATAATGTTGTGTCAGATTTTATTGTCATTTATTTATAAATAATGATGTGTCATAATAAATTGTTACTTATTAAGGAATAATGTGTGTCACATTTAATTGTCTTTTATTTAGGAATAACGAGTGTCACATTTAATTATCATTTATTTAGAAATAATATTGTGTCACATTTAATTGTCATTTATTTAGGAGTAATGTGTGTCAATATTTATTTAGAAATAACATTGTGTCACATTTTATTGTCATTTATTTTGTAATATTGATGTGTCATAATAAATTGTCATCTTTTAGGAATAACGTGTGTCACATTTAATTGTCATTTACTTAGGAATAATGTTTGTCACATTTAATTGCATTTATTCAAGAATAATATGTGTCACATTTAATTGTTGTTTATTTAGAAATAATGTGTGCCACATTTAATTGTCGTTTATTTAGGAATAATGTGTGTCACATTTAATTGTCATTTATTTTGTAATAATGATGTGTCATAATAAATTTTCATCTTTTAGGAAAAACGTGTGTCAAATTTAATTGTCATTTACTTAGAAATAATGTGTGTCACATTTTATTGTCATTTAGTTAGGAAAAATGTGTGTCACATTTAATTGTCATTTATTTAATAATAATGTGTGTCAAATTTGTTTGTCATTTATTTAGGAATAATGTTGTGTCACATTTAATTGTCACATATTTAGGAATAATGTGTGTCACATTTAATTTTCATTTATTTAGAAATAATGTTGTGTCGGATTTAATTGTCATTTATTAATAAATAATGCTGTGTCATGATAAATTGTCACTTATGTAGGAATAATGTGTGTCACATTTAATTGTCATTTATTTAGGAATAACGTGCGCCACATTTAATTGTCACTTATTTAGGAATAATGTGTGTCATATTTAATTTCCATTTATTTAGGAATAATGTGTGTCACATTATATTTTCATTTATTTAGGAATAATGCGTGTCACATTCAATTGTCATTTATTTAGGAATAATGTGTGTTACATTTGATTGTCATTTATTTGAGAATAATGTGTGTCACATTTATTTGTCATTTATTTAGGAATAATGTGTGTCACATTTAACTGTCATTTATTTAGTGGTGTGTCACATTTAGTTGTCATTTATTTTGGAATAATGTGTGTCAATATTTATTTAGAAATAACATTGTGTCACATTTAATTGTCATTTATTTAGTAATAATGATGTGTCATAATAAATTGTCATCCTTTAGGAATAACGTGTGTCACATTTATTTGTAATTTATTTAGGAATAATGCTTTTCACATTTAATTGCATTTATTCAAGAATAATGTGTGTCACATTTAATTGTCGTTTAATTAGAAATAATGTGCGTCACATTTAATTGTCATTTATTTAGGAATAACGTGTGTCACATTTAATTGTCATTTATTTAGTAATAATGATGTGCCATAATAAATTGTCAACTTTTTGAAATAACGTGTGTCAAATTTAATTGTCATTTACTTAGAAATAATGTGTGTAACATTTACTTGTCATTTAGTTAGGAAAAATGTGTGTCACATTTAATTGTCATTTATTTAATAATAATGTTTGTCAAATTTAATTGTCATTTATTTAGGGATACTGTTGTGTCATATTTAATTGTCACATATTTAGGAATAATGTGTGTCACATTTAATTTTCATTTATTTAGAAATAATGTTGTGTCAGATTTTATTGTCATTTATTTATGAATAATGTTTGTCATCATTTATTTAAAAATAACGTTGTGTCACATTTAATTGTCATTTATTTAGTAATAATTATGTGTCATAATAAATTGTCATCTTTTAGGAATAATGTGTTTCACATTTAATTGCCATTTATTAAGGAATAATGTGTGTCACATTTAATTGTCATTTATTTAGGAATAATGTTTGTCATCATTTATTTAAAAATAACGTTGTGTCACATTTAATTGTCATTTATTTAGTAATAATTATGTGTCATAATAAATTGTCATCTTTTAGGAATAATGTGTTTCACATTTAATTGCCATTTATTAAGGAATAATGTGTGTCACATTTAATTGTCATTTATTTAGGAATAATGTTTGTCATCATTTATTTAAAAATAACGTTGTGTCACATTTAATTGTCATTTATTTAGTAATAATTATGTGTCATAATAAATTGTCATCTTTTAGGAATAATGTGTGTCACATTTAATTGCCATTTATTAAGGAATAATGTGTGTCACATTTAGTTGTCATTTATTTAGGAATAATGTGTATCACATTTAATTGTCATTTATTTAGAAATAATGTTGTGTCACAATTAATTGTCATTTATTTAGGAATAATGTGTGTCATATTAAATTATCATTTATTTAGAAACAATGTTGTGTCACATTTAATTGTCATTTATTCAGGAATAATGATGCATCTTAATAAATTGTCATTTATTTAGGAATAATGTGTGTCATATTTAATTTTCATTTATTTAAAAATAACGTGTCTCACATTTAATTATCATTTATTTAGGAATAATGTGTGTCACAATTAATTGTCATTTAATTAGAAATAATTTTATGTTACATTTAATTGTCATTTATTTAGGAATAATGATGTGTCATAATAAATTGTAATTTATTTAGGAATAATGTGTGTAACATTTAATTGTAATTTATTTTAGAGTAATGTGTCACATTTAATTGTCATTTATTTAGGAATAATGTGTGTCATCATTTATTTAGAAATAACATTGTGTCACATTTAATTGTCGTTTATTTAGGAATAATTTGTGTCACAATTAATTGTCAATTATTTAGGAATAGTGTATGTCACATTTAATTGTCATTTATTCAGTAATAATGATGTGTTATAATAAATTGTCATCTTTTAGGAATAATGTGTGTCAAATTTAGTTGTCATTTACTTAGGAATAATGTTTGCCACATTTGATTGTCATTTAGTAAGGAATAACGTGTGTCACATTTACTTGTCATTTATTTTGGAATAATGTGTGTCACATTTAATTGTCATTTATTTAGGAGTAATGTGTGTCAATATTTATTTAGAAATAAAATTGTGTCAGATTTAATTGTCATTTATTTAGTAATAATGATGTGCCATAATAAATTGCCATCTTTTAGGGATAACGTGTGTCACATTTAATTGTCATTTACTTAGGAATAATGTTTGTCACATTTAATTGCATTTATTCAAGAATAATATGTGTCACATTTAATTGTTGTTTATTTAGAAATAATGTGTGCCACATTTAATTGTCGTTTATTTAGGAATAATGTGTGTCACATTTAATTGTCATTTATTTAGTAATAATGATGTGTCATAATTAATTGTCATCTTTTAGAAATAACGTGTGTCAAATTTAATTGTCATTTACTTAGAAAAAATGTGTGTCACATTTAATTGTCATTTAGTTAGGAAAAATGTGTGTCATATTTAATTTTCATTTATTTAGGAACAATGTGCATAATATCAAATTGTAATTTATTTAGAAATAATGTTGTGTCACATTCAATTATCATTTATTTAGTAATAATGATGTGTCCTAATAAATTGTCATTTATTTAGGAATAATGTGCGTCATATTTAATTGTTATTTATTTAGGAATAATGTGTGTCACATTTAATTGTCAATTATTTAGGAATAATGTGTGTCACATTTAATTGTCATTTATTTAGGAATAACGTGCGCCACATTTAATTGTCACTTATTTAGGAATAATGTGTGTCATATTTAATTGCCATTTATTTAGGAATAATGTGTGTCACATTATATTTTCATTTATTTAGGAATAATGCGTGTCACATTCAATTGTCATTTATTTAGGAATAATGTGTGTTACATTTGATTGTCATTTATTTGAGAATAATGTGTGTCACATTTATTTGTCATTTATTTAGGAATAATGTGTGTCACATTTAACTGTCATTTATTTAGTGGTGTGTCACATTTAGTTGTCATTTATTTTGGAATAATGTGTGTCAATATTTATTTAGAAATAACATTGTGTCACATTTAATTGTCATTTATTTAGTAATAATGATGTGTCATAATAAATTGTCATCCTTTAGGAATAACATGTGTCACATTTATTTGTCATTTATTTAGGAATAATGCTTTTCACATTTAATTGCATTTATTCAAGAATAATGTGTGTCACATTTAATTGTCGTTTAATTAGAAATAATGTGCGTCACATTTAATTGTCATTTATTTAGGAATAACGTGTGTCACATTTAATTGTCATTTATTTAGTAATAATGATGTGCCATAATAAATTGTCAACTTTTTGAAATAACGTGTGTCAAATTTAATTGTCATTTACTTAGAAATAATGTGTGTAACATTTACTTGTCATTTAGTTAGGAAAAATGTGTGTCACATTTAATTGTCATTTATTTAATAATAATGTTTGTCAAATTTAATTGTCATTTATTTAGGGATACTGTTGTGTCATATTTAATTGTCACATATTTAGGAATAATGTGTGTCACATTTAATTTTCATTTATTTAGAAATAATGTTGTGTCAGATTTTATTGTCATTTATTTATGAATAATGTTTGTCATCATTTATTTAAAAATAACGTTGTGTCACATTTAATTGTCATTTATTTAGTAATAATTATGTGTCATAATAAATTGTCATCTTTTAGGAATAATGTGTTTCACATTTAATTGCCATTTATTAAGGAATAATGTGTGTCACATTTAATTGTCATTTATTTAGGAATAATGTTTGTCATCATTTATTTAAAAATAACGTTGTGTCACATTTAATTGTCATTTATTTAGTAATAATTATGTGTCATAATAAATTGTCATCTTTTA
The DNA here is from genome assembly GCA_030737875.1 of Allium sativum. Classification (NCBI taxonomy): domain Eukaryota; kingdom Viridiplantae; phylum Streptophyta; class Magnoliopsida; order Asparagales; family Amaryllidaceae; genus Allium; species Allium sativum. Next base: position 635,652,906 of record CM060918.1, read on the forward strand.
GGAATAATGTGTTTCACATTTAATTGCCATTTATTAAGGAATAATGTGTGTCACATTTAATTGTCATTTATTTAGGAATAATGTTTGTCATCATTTATTTAAAAATAACGTTGTGTCACATTTAATTGTCATTTATTTAGTAATAATTATGTGTCATAATAAATTGTCATCTTTTAGGAATAATGTGTGTCACATTTAATTGCCATTTATTAAGGAATAATGTGTGTCACATTTAGTTGTCATTTATTTAGGAATAATGTGTATCACATTTAATTGTCATTTATTTAGAAATAATGTTGTGTCACAATTAATTGTCATTTATTTAGGAATAATGTGTGTCATATTAAATTATCATTTATTTAGAAACAATGTTGTGTCACATTTAATTGTCATTTATTCAGGAATAATGATGCATCTTAATAAATTGTCATTTATTTAGGAATAATGTGTGTCATATTTAATTTTCATTTATTTAAAAATAACGTGTCTCACATTTAATTATCATTTATTTAGGAATAATGTGTGTCAGAATTAATTGTCATTTAATTAGAAATAATTTTATGTTACATTTAATTGTCATTTATTTAGAAATAATGATGTGTCATAATAAATTGTAATTTATTTAGGAATAATGTGTGTAACATTTAATTGTAATTTATTTTAGAGTAATGTGTCACATTTAATTGTCATTTATTTAGGAATAATGTGTGTCATCATTTATTTAGAAATAACATTGTGTCACATTTAATTGTCGTTTATTTAGGAATAATTTGTGTCACAATTAATTGTCAATTATTTAGGAATAGTGTATGTCACATTTAATTGTCATTTATTCAGTAATAATGATGTGTTATAATAAATTGTCATCTTTTAGGAATAATGTGTGTCAAATTTAGTTGTCATTTACTTAGGAATAATGTTTGCCACATTTGATTGTCATTTAGTAAGGAATAACGTGTGTCACATTTACTTGTCATTTATTTTGGAATAATGTGTGTCACATTTAATTGTCATTTATTTAGGAGTAATGTGTGTCAATATTTATTTAGAAATAAAATTGTGTCAGATTTAATTGTCATTTATTTAGTAATAATGATGTGCCATAATAAATTGCCATCTTTTAGGAATAACGTGTGTCACATTTAATTGTCATTTACTTAGGAATAATGTTTGTCACATTTAATTGCATTTATTCAAGAATAATATGTGTCACATTTAATTGTTGTTTATTTAGAAATAATGTGTGCCACATTTAATTGTCGTTTATTTAGGAATAATGTGTGTCACATTTAATTGTCATTTATTTAGTAATAATGATGTGTCATAATTAATTGTCATCTTTTAGAAATAACGTGTGTCAAATTTAATTGTCATTTACTTAGAAAAAATGTGTGTCACATTTAATTGTCATTTAGTTAGGAAAAATGTGTGTCATATTTAATTTTCATTTATTTAGGAACAATGTGCATAATATCAAATTGTAATTTATTTAGAAATAATGTTGTGTCACATTCAATTATCATTTATTTAGTAATAATGATGTGTCCTAATAAATTGTCATTTATTTAGGAATAATGTGCGTCATATTTAATTGTTATTTATTTAGGAATAATGTGTGTCACATTTAATTGTCAATTATTTAGGAATAATGTGTGTCACATTTAATTGTCATTTATTTAGGAATAATGTGTGTAACATTTAATTATCATTTATTTAGAAATAATGGTGTATCACATTTAATTGTCATTTATTTAGGAACAATGTTTGTCATCATTTATTTAAATATAACGTTGTGTCACATTTAATTGTCATTTATTTAGTAATAATGATGTGTCATAATAAATTGTCATCTTTTAGGAATAATGTGTGTCACATTTAATTGCCATTTATTTAGGAATAATGTGTGTCACATTTAATTGTCATTTATTCAGGAATAATGTGTATCACATTTAATTGTCATTTATTTAGAAATAATGTTGTGTCACATTTAATTGTCATTTATTTAGGAATAATATGTGTCATATTAAATTATCATTTATTTAGAAATAATGTTGTGTCAGACTTAACTGTCATTTATTCAGGAATAATGATGCGTCTTAATAAATTGACATTTATTTAGGAATATTGTGTGTCACATTTAATTTTCATTTATTTAGAAATTATGTGTGTCACATTTAATTGTCATTTATTTAAGAATAATGTGTGTCACAATTAATTGTCATTTGATTAGAAATAATGTTGTGTTACATTTAATTGTCTTTTATTTAGGAATAATGATGTGTCATAATAAATTGTAATTTATTTAGGAATAATGTGTGTAACATTTAATTGTCATTTATTTTAGAGTAGTTTGCGTCATATTTAATTGTCATTTATTTATAAATAATGATATGTCACATTTAATTGTCACTTATTTATAAATAATTATGTGTCACATTTAATTGTCATTTATTTAGGAATAATTTGTGTCATTATTTATTTAGAAATAACGTTGTGTCACATTTAATTGTCATTTATTTAGTAATAATGATGTATCATAATAAATTGTCATTTTTTAGGAATAATGTGTATCTCATTTAATTATCGTTTATTTAGGAATAATATGTGTCACAATTAATTGTCAATTATTTAGGAATAGTGTGTGTCACATTTAATTGTCATTTATTTAGTAATAATGATGTGTCATAATAAATTGTCATCTTTTAGGAATAATGTGTGTCAAATTTAGTTGTCATTTACTTAGGAATAATGCTTGGCACATTTGATTGTCATTTAGTTAGAAATAATGTGTGTCACATTTACTTGTCATTTATTTAGGAATAATGTGTGTCCCATTTAATTGTCATTTATTTAGGAGTAATTTTGTGTCACATTTAATTGTCACATATTTAGGAATAATGTGTGCCATATTTAATTGTCATTTATTTAGAAATAATGTGTGTCACATTTAATTGTCATTTATTTAGAAATAATGTGTGTCACATTTAATTGTCATTTATTTAGAAATAATGTGCATCATATTAAATTGTCATTTATTTAGAAATAATGTCGTGTCACATTCAATTGTCATTTATTTAATAATAATGATGCGTCATAAAAAAAATTCATTTATTTAGGAATAATGTGTGTCATATTTAATTGTTATTTATTTAGGAATAATGTGTGTCACATTTAATTGTCATTTATTTTGGAATATTGTGTGTCACATTTAATTGTCATTTATTTAGGAATAATGTGTGTCACATTGTTTATCATTTATTTAGAAATAATGATGAGTCACATTTAATTGTCGTTTAATTAGGAATAATGTGTGTCATCATTTTTAAAAAATAATATTGAGTCACATTTAATTGTCATTTATTTAGAAATAATGTGTGTCACATTTAATTGTCATTTATTTTGGAATAATGTGTGTCACATTTAATTGTCATTTATTTAGGAATAATGTGTGTCACATTTAATTGTTATTTATTTAGGAATAATGTGCATCACATTTAATTGTCATTTATTTAGGAATAATATGCGTCATATTAAATTGTCATTTATTTAGACATAATGTCGTGTCACATTCAATTGTCATTTATTCAGTAATAATGATGTGTCGTAATAAATTTTCATTTATTTAGGAATAATGTGCGTCACATTTAATTGTTATTTATTTAAGAATAATGTGTGTCACATTATATTGTCATTTATTTTGGAATAATGTGTGTCACATTTAATTGCCATTTATTTAGGAATAATGTGTGTCACATTTAGTTGTCATTTATTTAGGAATAATGTGTGTCGCATTTAATTGTCATTTATTTAGAAATAATGTTGTGTCACATTTAATTGTCATTTATTTTGGAATAATGTGTGTCACATTAAATTGTCATTTGTTTAGAAATAATGTTGTGTCACATTTAATTGTCTTTTATTTAGGAATAATGATGTGTCATAATAAATTGTCATTTATTTAGGAATAATGTGTGTCATATTTAATTGTCTTTTATTTAGGAATAACGTGTGTCACATTTAATTGTCATTTATTTAGAAATAATGTGTGTCACATTTAATTGTCATTTATTTAGAAATAATGTGTGTCACATTTAATTGTCATTTATTTTGGAATAATGTGTGTCACATTTAATTGTCATTTATTTTGGAATAATGTGTGTCACATTTAATTGTCATTTATTTAGAAATAATGTTGTGTCAAAATTAATTGTCATTTATTTAGGAATAATGTGTGTCATATTAAATTTTCATTTATTTAGAAATAATGTTGTGTCACATTTAACTGTTATTTATTTAACAATAATGATGTGTCACAATAAATTGTCACTTACTTAGGAATATTGTGTGTCACATTTAATTGTCATTTATTTAGGAATAATGTGTGTCACATTTAATTCTCATTTATTTACGAATAATGTGTGTCACATTTAATTGTCATTTATTTACAAATAATGTATGTCACATTTAATTGTCATTTATTTAGGAATAATGTGTGTCACATTTAGTTGTCATTTATTTAGGAGTAATGTGTGCCACATTTTATTGTCATTTATCTAGAAATAATGTTGTGTTACATTTAATTGTCATTTATTTAGAAATAATATGCGTAATATTAAATTGTCATTTATTTAGAAATAATGTTTTGTCACATTTAATTGTCATTTACTTAGAAATAATGTGCGTCACATTTAATTGTCATTTAATAAGGAAAAATGCGTGTCACATTTAATTGTTATTTATTTAATAATAATGTGTGTCAAATTTAATTGTCATTTATTTAGGAATAATGTTGTGTCACATTTAATTGTCACATATTTAGGAATAATGTGTGTCACATTAAATTTTCATTTATTTTGAAATAATGTTGTGTCAGATTTAATTGTCATTTATTTATAAATAGTGATGTGTCATAATAAATTGTCACTTATTTAGGAATAATGTGTGTCACATTTAATTGTCATTTATTTAGGAATAACGTGTGCCATATTTAATTGTCACTTATTTAGGAATAATGTGTGTCATATTTAATTGCCATTTATTTAGGAATAATGTGTGTCACATTAAATTTTCATTTATTTAGGAATAATGAGTGTCACATTCAATTGTCATTTATTTAGGAATAATGTGTGTCACATTTAATTGTCATTTATTTATGAATAATGTGCATTACATTTAATTGTCATTTATTTAGGAATAATGTGTGTCACATTTAACTGTCATTTATTTAGTGGTGTGTCACATTTAGTTGTCATTAATTTTGGAATAATGTGTATCAATATTTATTTAGAAATAACATTGTGTCACATTTAATTGTCATTTATTTAGTAATAATGATGTGTCATAATAAATTGTCATCTTTTAGGAATAACGTGTGTCACATTTAATTGTCATTTATTTTGAAATAATACTTGTCACATTTAATTGCATTTATTCAAGAATAACGTGTGTCATATTTAATTGTCGTTTATTTAGAAATAATGTGTGTCACATTTAATTGTTGTTTATTTAGGAATAATGTGTATCACATTTAATTGTCATTTATTTAGTAATAATGATGTGTCATAATAAATTGTCATCTTTTAGGAATAACGTGTGTCAAATTTAATTGTCGTTTACTTAGAAATAATGTGTGTCACATTTAATTGTCATTTAGTTAGGAAAAATATGTGTCACATTTAATTGTCATTTATTTAATAATAATGTGTGTCAAATTTAATTGTCATTTATTTAGGAATAATGTTGTGTCACATTTAATTGTCACGTATTTAGGAATAATGTGTGTCACATTTAATTTTCATTTATTTAGAAATAATGTTGTGTCAGATTTTATTGTCATTTATTTATAAATAATGATGTGTCATAATAAATTGTTACTTATTAAGGAATAATGTGTGTCACATTTAATTGTCTTTTATTTAGGAATAACGAGTGTCACATTTAATTGTCATTTATTTAGGAACAATGTGTGTCACATATAATTTCATTTATTTAGAAATAATGTGTGTCACATTTAATTGTCATTTATTTTGGAATAATGTGTGTCACATTTAATTGTCATTTATTTAGAAACAATATTGTGTCACATTTAATTGTCATTTATTTAGGAGTAATGTGTGTCAATATTTATGTAGAAATAACATTATGTCACATTTTATTGTCATTTATTTTGTAATATTGATGTGTCATAATAAATTGTCATCTTTTAGGAATAACGTGTGTCACATTTAATTGTCATTTACTTAGGAATAATGTTTGTCACATTTAATTGCATTTATTCAAGAATAATATGTGTCACATTTAATTGTTGTTTATTTAGAAATAATGTGTGCCACATTTAATTGTCGTTTATTTAGGAATAATGTGTGTCACATTTAATTGTCATTTATTTTGTAATAATGATGTGTCATAATAAATTTTCATCTTTTAGGAAAAACGTGTGTCAAATTTAATTGTCATTTACTTAGAAATAATGTGTGTCACATTTTATTGTCATTTAGTTAGGAAAAATGTGTGTCACATTTAATTGTCATTTATTTAATAATAATGTGTGTCAAATTTGTTTGTCATTTATTTAGGAATAATGTTGTGTCACATTTAATTGTCACATATTTAGGAATAATGTGTGTCACATTTAATTTTCATTTATTTAGAAATAATGTTGTGTCGGATTTAATTGTCATTTATTAATAAATAATGCTGTGTCATGATAAATTGTCACTTATGTAGGAATAATGTGTGTCACATTTAATTGTCATTTATTTAGGAATAACGTGCGCCACATTTAATTGTCACTTATTTAGGAATAATGTGTGCCATATTTAATTGCCATTTATTTAGGAATAATGTGTGTCACATTATATTTTCATTTATTTAGGAATAATGCGTGTAACATTCAATTGTCATTTATTTAGGAATAATGTGTGTTACATTTAATTGTCATTTATTTGAGAATAATGTGTGTCACATTTAATTGTCATTTATTTAGGAATAATGTGTGTCACATTTAACTGTCATTTATTTAGTGGTGTGTCACATTTAGTTGTCATTTATTTTGGAATAATGTGTGTCAATATTTATTTAGAAATAACATTGTGTCACATTTAATTGTCATTTATTTAGTAATAATGATGTGTCATAATAAATTGTTATCCTTTAGGAATAACGTGTGTCACATTTATTTGTCATTTATTTAGGAATAATGCTTTTCACATTTAATTGCATTTATTCAAGAATAATGTGTGTCACATTTAATTGTCGTTTAATTAGAAATAATGTGCGTCACATTTAATTGTCATTTATTTAGGAATAACGTGTGTCACATTTAATTGTCATTTATTTAGTAATAATGATGTGCCATAATAAATTGTCAACTTTTTGAAATAACGTGTGTCAAATTTAATTGTCATTTACTTAGAAATAATGTGTGTAACATTTACTTGTCATTTAGTTAGGAAAAATGTGTGTCACATTTAATTGTCATTTATTTAATAATAATGTTTGTCAAATTTAATTGTCATTTATTTAGGGATACTGTTGTGTCACATTTAATTGTCACATATTTAGGAATAATGTGTGTCACATTTAATTTTCATTTATTTAGAAATAATGTTGTGTCAGATTTTATTGTCATTTATTTATGAATAATGTTTGTCATCATTTATTTAAAAATAACGTTGTGTCACATTTAATTGTCATTTATTTAGTAATAATTATGTGTCATAATAAATTGTCATCTTTTAGGAATAATGTGTTTCACATTTAATTGCCATTTATTAAGGAATAATGTGTGTCACATTTAATTGTCATTTATTTAGGAATAATGTTTGTCATCATTTATTTAAAAATAACGTTGTGTCACATTTAATTGTCATTTATTTAGTAATAATTATGTGTCATAATAAATTGTCATCTTTTAGGAATAATGTGTTTCACATTTAATTGCCATTTATTAAGGAATAATGTGTGTCACATTTAATTGTCATTTATTTAGGAATAATGTTTGTCATCATTTATTTAAAAATAACGTTGTGTCACATTTAATTGTCATTTATTTAGTAATAATTATGTGTCATAATAAATTGTCATCTTTTAGGAATAATGTGTGTCACATTTAATTGCCATTTATTAAGGAATAATGTGTGTCACATTTAATTGTCATTTATTTAGGAATAATGTGTATCACATTTATTTGTCATTTATTTAGAAATAATGTTGTGTCACAATTAATTGTCATTTATTTAGGAATAATGTGTGTCATATTAAATTATCATTTATTTAGAAATAATGTTGTGTCACATTTAATTGTCATTTATTCAGGAATAATGATGCATCTTAATAAATTGTCATTTATTTAGGAATAATGTGTGTCATATTTAATTTTCATTTATTTAAAAATAATGTGTCTCACATTTAATTATCATTTATTTAGGAATAATGTGTGTCACAATTAATTGTCATTTGATTAGAAATAATTTTATGTTACATTTAATTGTCATTTATTTAGGAATAATGATGTGTCATAATAAATTGTAATTTATTTAGGAATAATGTGTGTAACATTTAATTGTAATTTATTTTAGAGTAATGTGTCACATTTAATTGTCATTTATTTATAAATAATGATGTGTCACATTTAATTGCCATTTATTTATAAACAATGATGTGTCACATTTAATTGTCATTTATTTAGGAATAATGTGTGTCATCATTTATTTAGAAATAACATTGTGTCACATTTAATTGTCGTTTATTTAGGAATAATTTGTGTCACAATTAATTGTCAATTATTTAGGAATAGTGTATGTCACATTTAATTGTCATTTATTCAGTAATAATGATGTGTTATAATAAATTGTCATCTTTTAGGAATAATGTGTGTCAAATTTAGTTGTCATTTACTTAGGAATAATGTTTGCCACATTTGATTGTCATTTAGTTAGGAATAACGTGTGTCACATTTACTTGTCATTTATTTTGGAATAATGTGTGTCACATTTAATTGTCATTTATTTAGGAGTAATGTGTGTCAATATTTATTTAGAAATAAAATTGTGTCAGATTTAATTTTCATTTATTTAGTAATAATGATGTGCCATAATAAATTGCCATCTTTTAGGAATAACGTGTGTCACATTTAATTGTCATTTACTTAGGAATAATGTTTGTCACATTTAATTGCATTTATTCAAGAATAATATGTGTCACATTTAATTGTTGTTTATTTAGAAATAATGTGTGCCACATTTAATTGTCGTTTATTTAGGAATAATGTGTGTCACATTTAATTGTCATTTATTTAGTAATAATGATGTGTCATAATTAATTGTCATCTTTTAGAAATAACGTGTGTCAAATTTAATTGTCATTTACTTAGAAATAATGTGTGTCACATTTAATTGTCATTTAGTTAGGAAAAATGTGTGTCATATTTAATTTTCATTTATTTAGGAACAATGTGCATAATATCAAATTGTAATTTATTTAGAAATAATGTTGTGTCACATTCAATTATCATTTATTTAGTAATAATGATGTGTCCTAATAAATTGTCATTTATTTAGGAATAATGTGCGACATATTTAATTGTTATTTATTTAGGAATAATGTGTGTCACATTTAATTGTCAATTATTTAGGAATAATGTGTGTCACATTTAATTGTCATTTATGTAACAACCCACTATTTTGCGCTATTCAAATCGACAATAAACAACACATGTCTGACTTGAATTACTCAAAATAACAGATTATTAATAATAATTGGAGTAAATACAATCATATCACAGAATCACAAACACAGACACAAGCAGAATAACTCGCAGCGGAAATAAATAAAACCATAGTAGTTCATGAAGCTACTACATAAACATAGTCTCCATAACAAATTACATAATGTCCAATCACTAGGACAAGTACAACTGAAGTATCAAATACATAAGTCTGCTAAAGGATAAAAAGAAACAACAACGATTGTCTAACATAGATAGGACAGAAGAAAGATAGGTAGGTGGCTAAAGCAAACTCCAAATCGTCTCTAGCTCCAAGATAATCTCCAACGGCTGTGGTACTCAAGCTGACCCGAGCATCATGTAAAACAAAACCACTCGGATCAGGACTAATATTCTTTTGCAAGTAAATTAACTCAAGTGAAATGCCATGGAAATGCACAAGTAACTTAAAGAATGTTTGGGATTCCATTCTTTAAGGATCCGTTAAACTAAATATCATATAATATAATGCGCTATTATAATAATGTCTATTCAGTAAAGTAACATATCAAAATAGTGTAAGCGGGATTACCATTATTACCCTTACACCGTTTATACCGTTGCCGTACAGTTTGCATATAACACACCAGTACGTCGGCGGATAGGGATGCGCCGTGATACGACAACGTTAAATCAAAATCGTAGGGGGCTCGAATAGGATAATATGACAAGGCACACGAGGAATACCCACGGTAGGATTCTACCGATGCACGCCCGGACCGGTGGTAACGCATAGCCGCAACTACCGCCCACCTCGGAACACGCTCCAAAATCAAAGGTGCGCACCAATCAAATCACAAAGTAATAGATATGGGTTCGAAGAAGTGTGTCCGATGGAGGTGCGACCTCACTTAATCGCGGTATAGCACCTGTTTTAGTCATTTTAATTATGACCCGAAGGTCAAGGCTATCCATCAACGTTCTCTTTCTTCAATCCAGTAATCGCCACCAAACCAACCTACTTCATTCTGGAACTCCACCGCGTACACAGTTGTTAAAGTGGTTTTCGGTATTGGCAGAGAGTATGACAATATCCGATCCCGGTCTCTTTAACAACCAGACGTTTATATTTTTCACACCGTGGCCATTTCAATAAAATCATATCTTGAAATAAATTAGAAAATTCAAAATCATAAATTTAAGAATACATTTATTTACAAAACACCTATTATATGTTAGGTTCAAAAGTCTAAATTACACATCTAGTTTTAACGTACTCCTAATCCTTTTTATATATTATTAAATTTTTAGAACATACATATATATACTAAGTTAAATTTTTTTTTTTTTTTTTTTTACCAAATGACTTAAAATCTTATAACTTTATTATAATTAAAATACCTTTAAAGAAATAAATTACTTTATGACAAAATAGATTTGACAAAACTAATATTAGATTCATAACATAAATTAAACTTTTTATTTACATTAACATAACGCATAATTAGATCAAAATACAAAATAATTTAGGTCAAAAAAAATTTAATAGCTTTTAGAAATATTTCAAAATAGACCAACGGTGTCCGTATAATATTTTCTACCTAGGACAAGTAGCACGGGTGTATATCATTTTAACCCGTCAAGTTCAAATCCCGGGTGTGTATCATTTCAACCCGCATGAATTTCTAAGCTAAAGGGAACTTGCAGTGTGAGTTTCGGCAATTACATAAGCACAGAAAACAATATCTATCATCATGTAAACAAAATATCATTTCAAGTCATGTGTGTGTCGGTGTGTCATATTTGCATATACAGTGCTAACACTTCAATAACATTTCAAATACAGTTAATTCACTTTCAATAAAATATTAGTCAAATGTGAGTTGAACTCACCTTCCGTGGCAGAGAAATAGAGACGAACAGAGATGCGCAGAACCAAAACACCACTGAAACTTCAATGAACTGAACAAATAAATTACGGTCAACGTACGTAAAATTAGAACGAAGCTTCTTTTTTTTTACATTCTCTAACCGTTCGTTGTTGAAAAACTCCGACGTTAGACGCATTGGTTCATTTACAGCACCGCGCTCATTATACATGCATGACGCACATGCACAAAAAAGAAGAGAGAAACAAGAAAGGAAAAGAATTTAATGCATGAACCACGTATGGAACATTTAACCATCCCTTTCCCCCCTTTTTGTTTACTTAAAAGACATATGCTAATATTATACTTATCCAAAGTCTCAGCAAAACAAACATTATGCATTGCTTCCTCACATCAGTAGCCTGTCCATGTTAGCATCCCCCTTTTCAGTTCGGATTCTCCCCCGTATAAGTTTTTTTTTTTTTTTTTTTTTTTTTTTTTTTAACATAAAACGCAATTGCCTGGCACAAAGTTTGTTTTCATTCTTATCAAAAGTTCATGTGCATAGACATTAAGGACACACGTTACCATGTAAAATGATCCCTACCTAAAATGTAGTCTCAGCAAAATATACATTTATATGCCAAACTAAGGTTCCACTAATTTTAAAGCTTTATAGTACTAAATTTTTAAAACAAATATACTAACCAAGCCAGTATTCACAAATGGGATATAGCTTCTTTACCCTAAATACATGTATTTCAGTAAACTTATCATATTGTATACATAGTTTACATATATATAGAATGGACATAAACTCTCTTGATCATTTCAAAAATGATGTCTACCTGTATGGTCTTAGCAAGTATTAAGAATAAACAACATTCATGGTATAGAAGATCATACATATAGCTATATCATCAAAGCACAAACTTTATAACAGCAAAATTATTGAAAGAAAAGAAAACATGGGTTCTCTTTTTTTTCAGTCTCGACCAAGGTTGACTATAGTTTATAACAGCACATACTTTATAGGTTGACTATATGTTGCTGGGCACGTTTTCTTCTACATCTACAATTCTCTTTTATATATATATATATATATATGACAGTATGGTTTGGGAACATAATGAAATGGGAAGGAAAGATGTTCGCAGGTCATGGTTGCGGATGGATCTGAGTTGATAAAAGGGATGGCTCAATGTTAACAGTGGGTGCGAAGGGGAATGTTCGACTGGTGATGGCAACTCATAGATTTACAGATGACAGACAACAAAAAGAAAATAAAAATTAAAATTAAAATAAACACAAATGGATTCAGAAGTTTACCTCAAGATAAAATCCGCAGCGAGATCTGGAAGAATGAGAAAGAAGAGGAGATGCGCAAGAAATGGAAGGTCAGAGAAAATGGGAACGTGCTCAGTACATATAGCATAAAATAAAGATACCCAAAAGTTTTGGTTTGCATAATTTTGGGTTAAATTTTTTATTTTCCATGAATGCAAAACGTTACGCATTTACTGCCACAAATCTAGAGTTTTCAAAATTTATATTTAAACTGTCCAATTAACACGTATAACCGGTAACCCCGTATACCGATATAAATAAATGTTTACACAGCTCCTTCACAAACCGAACTCCGAAATTTACAATTAAATATACCAAAACGATCAGCGCGACAAGACGGACATAACCGTAAAATAAAATCAGTGTCATGACACTTCGCATAAAAATCCGTTACGGACCCCTTTTTTTTTTTAAAAAAAAAAAAAAAAAATGCAAACAATTCAAATTGGACGTATCCATATTTTTCAACCAAAATTTCACATTCACTTCCTCTAATTAGACGTATTGCAAATATAAAATTTCCATCTCAAAATTTTATTGTATACTTTTATGTAAATTTCAGTTAATTACGTTTAAATTTCAACTTCTTTATCAAATTCATCAATTAAACGCTCAAACTTTTACGGACCGTTACACTCTCCACCACTCAAAACTTTTCGTCCCGAAAAGGAATGGGATAGAGGGATGAAAACAACAAGAAGATAAGATAAATTTGAATCAAAAGATACCTGGAATGAATAATTCCGGATTCGAAGCACGAATGCTCTCCTCCGTCTCCCAGGTACAATCTCTGTCATCAGCACTCCACTGCACTTTGACCAGACTGACTGATTTCCTTCTCAATTGCTTCGTATCCCTATCCACGATACGAAGTGGCTTTCTCTCGACAGTCAGATTGGGCTCAATGTCCAGATTTTCTAATGCTGAAGACTGAACAATCAAGGAAGGATCATGCAAATACTTGCGAAGATGGGATACGTGAAACACGTTGTGCACCCCTGCAAGCTTTTCAGGTAACTCAACACGATAAGCTAAAGGACCTATTTTCTCCAATATGCGAAAAGGACCAATGAATCTGGGAGCAAGTTTCCCTTTTCGACCAAAACGGACTGTATTCTTCAGTGGAGATATTCTGAGGAAAACTTGATCGCCAACCTCAAACACTAAACTTCTTCTTCGCCTATCAGCATACTTTTTTTGTCGATCTTGGGCAATTCTCATCTTGTTTCTAATATCTTCGACTTTCGCTGATGCTTCCAAAATCATATCTGGCCCAAGAACTAAACGATCACCTGTCTCAATCCAACACGAAGGAGATCTGCACGGTCGCCCGTACAAAACATCAAAAGGAGATGTCTTGATACTAGCCTGATAACTGTTATTATAGGTGAATTCAACGAGATGGAGATGATCTTCCCAAGATCCTCCGTAGTCAAGAATACAGGCACGAAGGAGATCTTCTAAAATCTGATTCACCCTCTCCGTTTGACCATCAGTTTGAGGATGATATGCCGTACTAAGATTCAACCGAGTTCCTAAAGCTTCCTGAAATGCCTTCCAAAAGTTGCTGGTGAATATGGGATCTCGATCACTAACGATGCTAGTGGGAACACCATGAAGTCTAACAATCTCCTTCATATAAATTTGAGCTAAACTTGAAGCAGTACGATTTGCTCTGACTGGAATAAAATGAGCAGTCTTAGTCAGTCGATCCACAATTACCCATATACTCTCATTTCCTTTTTTCGTCCTTGGCAAGCCATCAATAAAATCCATGGAAACTTGATCCCACTTCCAATTAGGAATCTCAAGAGGCTTCAGTAAGCCAGCTACTTTCTGATGATCAGCCTTCACTTGCTGGCATGTGGCACATCTACTAACATATAAGGAAATATCTCGCTTCATTCCACTCCACCAATATAATTTCTTCATATCCTGATACATCTTTGTAGCACCGGGATGAATAGATAATCTAGACCGATGATTTTCTCGGAGTACTTCCTGTCTCAGCCCATCCACATTCGGGACACAAATCCTATTCCTAATACGTAGAATTCCCTTCCTGTCAATTTGAGCATCCATACTATCTTGGTCACCTCTTTGTCTTTTACGAACATTATCCTTCATAAGCTTAAGCACCGGGTCTTCATCTTGTTTGGCTGCTATATGATCCAAAAGAGAAGGAGAAACAACAATTTGGTACAACACTGCTTTCTTACAACTCAAAGCATCAGCTACAACATTGGCTTTACCAGGTGTATAATTAATATCCAAATCATAAGATGCTAGAAACTCAAGCCACCTAACTTGCCTTTGATTCAAATCTTTCTGGGAAAATATATACTTAAGAGATTGATGGTCCGTAAATAATTCAAACTTGGTTCCCAAAAGATGATGCCTCCATAACTTCAAAGCAAACACCACTGCAAGCAATTCTAAATCATGAGCTGCATAATTCATCTCGTGATTTTTCAGTTGGCGACTAGCGTAAGCAATGACTTTACCATTCTGCATAAGTACAGCTCCCAAACCATCATGGCTCGCATCAGTATAGACCGTTAGCCCTTCACTTCCATTGGGTACAGTAAGAACGGGAGCAGATGTCAGCTTTTCCTTTAACTCCTTAAATGCAGCTTTACACTTATCATCCCAAATAAACTTAGTATCCTTCCGAGTTAAAGCAGTGAGAGGTGCAGAGATCCGAGCAAAATTCTCTATAAATCTCCGATAATAGCCAGCAAGACCGAGAAAACTACGAATATCGGTTGGGGTCTTAGGCTCTCCCCAATCATTGATTGCAGCAATCTTAATTAGATCAACTGAAACTCCATTCTCCGAAACAATATGGCCAAGGAATCGAACTTCATCCACCCAAAAATGACATTTCGGAAATTTGGCTTTCAGTTGATGAACCCTTAAAGTTTCAAGAACATATTTCAAATGCGATTCATGCTCCTTCTTCGACTTAGAAAAGACCAGAATATCATCGACAAAGACCAAAACAAACTTATTGAGAACATCACGGAATACACGATTCATAAGATCAACAAAGTAGGCAGGAGCGTTCGTCAAGCCAAAAGGCATAACTAACCACTCATAGAACCCATTTTCTGTTCGGAAGGCCGTCTTGGGAATACTATCTTCAGCTACTCTAAGCTGATGGAAACCCGTAGCAAGATCGAGTTGGGAAAACACTTTAGCACCATAGAGCTGATCAAACATATCATTGATCCGAGGCATAGGATATCTATTCTTCAAAGTTAGTTTATTCAATTCTCTGTAATCTACACACATACGCAGAGAACCATCTGACTTAGTCACAAACACTACTGCAGCACCCCATTCAGAGAAGCTTGGTCTGATTAAACCCTTAGAGGAAAGATCCTCAATTTGCTTCTTTAATTCAGCTTTCTCCTTAGGTGCCATTCTACGAGGAGGAAGAACTACAGGTCTGGCTTCAGGAATAAGATCGATGCGGAATTCGATTTCCCGCTTTGGAGGGAGTGTAGAAACCTCACCAAAAACGTCCGAAAAGTTTTGAACAACAGGAGTCGAACTAAGATCATTTAGAGGAGAGTCGAGTGAAAAGATGAAACTACCCGCATAATCTATAGGCATCTTACATTTAATCACTAAGGAATTTCCTTTCTTGTCGACCAAAGAAACTGTCCGAGCTTTACAAGAGATAATAGCATCATATCTCTTGAGCCAATCACCTCCAAGCAAAATATCGAAAGCATCAAAACCAAGAACGAAGAAGTCACCAGTGAAACTGTGGAGTTTACAAAGGAGTTGTACCCCTTTACAGACTCTACTAAGATTAGCAGGACCACCAATAGGGTTTGACACACATAAAGGCTCCGATGAAAATTCAGGTTTCAAGAGGTGTTCAAATTTATCACATAAGTCAACAGATATAAAGCTATGCGATGCACCGGTGTCAAACAGAACTCGTACTGGATGAGAAAATAAAGTAAAAGTACTACGAAGCGTACCCTGAGCATCATCGCCGGAAGGAGGGGTAGAAGAAGTCAAAGCAAATACTCCAGAAGTCTTTCAATTCTGCTGCGAAGGACAATCCTTCTTATGATGGCCAGGTTGCAGACAGAGATAACAGAGGTTGTTGTTCCGAGCTAACTGTGTTGGGGGAGGTACAGCTGAATTATCCATAGTTGGGCAACTGCTGGCATAATGTCCATTTTTGTGACACCTAAAACAAGTGATGTGGGATAAATCTGCTGGTTGTTTCTGGGCTGAAAATCCAATCCCTTGAGTCTTCTGCCAATTTTTCTGCTGCTGGCTGAAATTAGACTTCCTTTTCTTCGATCCATCCGAGGATCCCTGAGCTATGGATGTCTGAGCCGTTTGTTTTCCTTTAATATTGGGAGAATTTTCAAATCTGGTGGCATAATTCATAAGATCTGTAAATGGTCGTTCAATATGATTCATCAAGCTTTCATAAAACTCTGGACGTGCTCCTAAAATGAATTTCTCATTCTTTGTCAGAGGAGTGTCGATCAAGCCTGGACCATACTTAGATAGCTCGTTAAACTTCCTCTCATACTCTTCAAAGGTCATATTTCCTTGCTTTAGATCCATAAACTCCCTATATAATTTGGACTTTCCTGCTGTAGGCATCCACTTGGCAATAAAATATTCCCTAAAAGAAGACTCAAAAATTTGAACCAAACTTCCAAAAGAAAGATAACCTAAAGGAACAAAATAGAATCCAATTCAAAACGTCACCTAAATTGATTCCACGTGATATTAGCCTCTACGGTCTCGGTGGTAATAGTCCTCCACCATTCTCTGGCAGATCCCTGCAACTGCCAAGCAGCTAGCTGACGCTTCCGTGCATCATTTATCTCAAGACCAGTAAATATCATCTCCAAATTTTCCAACCATTGCTGAGCACCAATAATACCTTCCGATCCTGAGAACTTGGTACCTCCAAGCTGAGTGTACTCCTTACTAAGCTTGGAAAATCGAATGGGCTGAACTGGAGCAACAGGTGGAATGGGCTGAGCTGGAGGAATGGGTGCAAAACCTGGTGGAACTGCTGGTGGAACTTCTGGTGCAACAGGGGCATTTCCCCTACCTCTACCTCTCCCAATTGGTGCAAAACCTGGTGGAACTGCTGGTGGAACTTCTGGTGCAACTGGGGCATTTCCCCTACCTCTACCTCTCCCAATTGGTGCAAAACCTGGCGGAACTGCTGGTGGAACTTCTGGTGCAACTGGGGCATTTCCCCGGCCTCTACCTCTACCTCTAGGGTTCCTAAGATGACTCATCTGGAAAAATCAAAAGATGGGTTTAAGACGACTAAGATAAGATTCAGTTTATCTCAATTTGATATCCAAGTCTATAAAATCCTAGCAATAAGGTCGAAACAAAATGGAGGGTAGTTTTTAGAAAACTTCATTTCAAACAAATCTTTATATCATAAAATACTTTTAAAAAAATCATTTCAAATCATTTTTTTGAAATCCATTTATAATTTAAAAATACGCTCTCTCAAGAATGATTCTGAGAATGAATTGTACTCATTCTAGGATATTGTTATCCTATCTCTAATGAGTTTTTACTCCATAGGCTAAGGTTTTCCTAAACCTGGCTCTGATACCAACTGTAACAACCCACTATTTTGCGCTATTCAAATCGACAATAAACAACACATGTCTGACTTGAATTACTCAAAATAACAGATTATTAATAATAATTGGAGTAAATACAATCATATCACAGAATCACAAACACAGACACAAGCAGAATAACTCGCAGCGGAAATAAATAAAACCATAGTAGTTCATGAAGCTACTACATAAACATAGTCTCCAAAACAAATTACATAATGTCCAATCACTAGGACAAGTACAACTGAAGTATCAAATACATAAGTCTGCTAAAGGATAAAAAGAAACAACAACGATTGTCTAACATAGATAGGACAGAAGAAAGATAGGTAGGTGGCTAAAGCAAACTCCAAATCGTCTCTAGCTCCAAGATAATCTCCAACGGCTGTGGTACTCAAGCTGACCCGAGCATCATGTAAAACAAAACCACTCGGATCAGGACTAATATTCTTTTGCAAGTAAATTAACTCAAGTGAAATGCCATGGAAATGCACAAGTAACTTAAAGAATGTTTGGGATTCCATTCTTTAAGGATCCGTTAAACTAAATATCATATAATATAATGCGCTATTATAATAATGTCTATTCAGTAAAGTAACATATCAAAATAGTGTAAGCGGGATTACCATTATTACCCTTACACCGTTTATACCGTTGCCGTACAGTTTGCATATAACACACCAGTACGTCGGCGGATAGGGATGCGCCGTGATACGACAACGTTAAATCAAAATCGTAGGGGGCTCGAATAGGATAATATGACAAGGCACACGAGGAATACCCACGGTAGGATTCTACCGATGCACGCCCGGACCGGTGGTAACGCATAGCCGCAACTACCGCCCACCTCGGAACACGCTCCAAAATC
The DNA here is from genome assembly GCA_030737875.1 of Allium sativum. Taxonomy (NCBI): domain Eukaryota; kingdom Viridiplantae; phylum Streptophyta; class Magnoliopsida; order Asparagales; family Amaryllidaceae; genus Allium; species Allium sativum. Next base: position 635,672,328 of record CM060918.1, read on the forward strand.
AAAGGTGCGCACCAATCAAATCACAAAGTAATAGATATGGGTTCGAAGAAGTGTGTCCGATGGAGGTGCGACCTCACTTAATCGCGGTATAGCACCTGTTTTAGTCATTTTAATTATGACCCGAAGGTCAAGGCTATCCATCAACGTTCTCTTTCTTCAATCCAGTAATCGCCACCAAACCAACCTACTTCATTCTGGAACTCCACCGCGTACACAGTTGTTAAAGTGGTTTTCGGTATTGGCAGAGAGTATGACAATATCCGATCCCGGTCTCTTTAACAACCAGACGTTTATATTTTTCACACCGTGGCCATTTCAATAAAATCATATCTTGAAATAAATTAGAAAATTCAAAATCATAAATTTAAGAATACATTTATTTACAAAACACCTATTATATGTTAGGTTCAAAAGTCTAAATTACACATCTAGTTTTAACGTACTCCTAATCCTTTTTATATATTATTAAATTTTTAGAACATACATATATATACTAAGTTAAATTTTTTTTTTTTTTTTTTTTACCAAATGACTTAAAATCTTATAACTTTATTATAATTAAAATACCTTTAAAGAAATAAATTACTTTATGACAAAATAGATTTGACAAAACTAATATTAGATTCATAACATAAATTAAACTTTTTATTTACATTAACATAACGCATAATTAGATCAAAATACAAAATAATTTAGGTCAAAAAAAATTTAATAGCTTTTAGAAATATTTCAAAATAGACCAACGGTGTCCGTATAATATTTTCTACCTAGGACAAGTAGCACGGATGTATATCATTTTAACCCGTCAAGTTCAAATCCCGGGTGTGTATCATTTCAACCCGCATGAATTTCTAAGCTAAAGGGAACTTGCAGTGTGAGTTTCGGCAATTACATAAGCACAGAAAACAATATCTATCATCATGTAAACAAAATATCATTTCAAGTCATGTGTGTGTCGGTGTGTCATATTTGCATATACAGTGCTAACACTTCAATAACATTTCAAATACAGTTAATTCACTTTCAATAAAATATTAGTCAAATGTGAGTTGAACTCACCTTCCGTGGCAGAGAAATAGAGACGAACAGAGATGCGCAGAACCAAAACACCACTGAAACTTCAATGAACTGAACAAATAAATTACGGTCAACGTACGTAAAATTAGAACGAAGCTTTTTTTTTTTTTTTTACATTCTCTAACCGTTCGTTGTTGAAAAACTCCGACGTTAGACGCATTGGTTCATTTACAGCACCGCGCTCATTATACATGCATGACGCACATGCACAAAAAAGAAGAGAGAAACAAGAAAGGAAAAGAATTTAATGCATGAACCACGTATGGAACATTTAACCATCCCTTTCCCCCCTTTTTGTTTATTTAAAAGACATATGCTAATATTATACTTATCCAAAGTCTCAACAAAACAAACATTATGCATTGCTTCCTCACATCAGTAGCCTGTCCATGTTAGCATCCCCCTTTTCAGTTCGGATTCTCCCCCGTATAAGTTTTTTTTTTTTTTTTTTTTTTTTTTTTTTAACATAAAACGCAATTGCCTGGCACAAAGTTTGTTTTCATTCTTATCAAAAGTTCATGTGCATAGACATTAAGGACACACGTTACCATGTAAAATGATCCCTACCTAAAATGTAGTCTCAGCAAAATATACATTTATATGCCAAACTAAGGTTCCACTAATTTTAAAGCTTTATAGTACTAAATTTTTAAACAAATATACTAACCAAGCCAGTATTCACAAATGGGATATAGCTTCTTTACCCTAAATACATGTATTTCAGTAAACTTATCATATTGTATACATAGTTTACATATATATAGAATGGACATAAACTCTCTTGATCATTTCAAAAATGATGTCTACCGGTATGGTCTTAGCAAGTATTAAGAATAAACAACATTCATGGTATAGAAGATCATACATATAGCTATATCATCAAAGCACAAACTTTATAACAGCAAAATTATTGAAAGAAAAGAAAACATGGGTTCTCTTTTTTTTCAGTCTCGACCAAGGTTGACTATAGTTTATAACAGCACATACTTTATAGGTTGACTATATGTTGCTGGGCACGTTTTCTTCTACATCTACAATTCTCTTTTATATATATATATATATATATATATATATATATATGACAGTATGGTTTGGGAACATAATGAAATGGGAAGGAAAGATGTTCGCAGGTCATGGTTGCGGATGGATCTGAGTTGATAAAAGGGATGGCTCAATGTTAACAGTGGGCGCGAAGGGGAATGTTCGACTGGTGATGGCAACTCATAGATTTACAGATGACAGACAACAAAAAGAAAATAAAAATAAAAATTAAAATAAACACAAATGGATTCAGAAGTTTACCTCAAGATAAAATCCGCAGCGAGATCTGGAAGAATGAGAAAGAAGAGGAGATGCGCAAGAAATGGAAGGTCAGAGAAAATGGGAACGTGCTCAGTACATATAGCATAAAATAAAGATACCCAAAAGTTTTGGTTTGCATAATTTTGGGTTAAATTTTTTATTTTCCATGAATGCAAAACGTTACGCATTTACTGCCACAAATCTAGAGTTTTCAAAATTTATATTTAAACTGTCCAATTAACACGTATAACCGGTAACCCCGTATACCGATATAAATAAATGTTTACACAGCTCCTTCACAAACCGAACTCCGAAATTTACAATTAAATATACCAAAACGATCAGCGCGACAAGACGGACATAACCGTAAAATAAAATCAGTGTCATGACACTTCGCATAAAAATCCGTTACGGACCCCTTTTTTTTTTTAAAAAAAAAAAAAAATATGCAAACAATTCAAATTGGACGTATCCATATTTTTCAACCAAAATTTCACATTCACTTCCTCTAATTAGACGTATTGCAAATATAAAATTTCCATCTCAAAATTTTATTGTATACTTTTATGTAAATTTCAGTTAATTACGTTTAAATTTCAACTTCTTTATCAAATTCATCAATTAAACGCTCAAACTTTTACGGACCGTTACAATTTATTTAGGAATAATGTGTGTAACATTTAATTATCATTTATTTAGAAATAATGGTGTATCACATTTAATTGTCATTTATTTAGGAACAATGTTTGTCATCATTTATTTAAATATAACGTTGTGTCACATTTAATTGTCATTTATTTAGTAATAATGATGTGTCATAATAAATTGTCATGTTTTAGGAATAATGTGTGTCACATTTAATTGCCATTTATTTAGGAATAATGTGTTTGACATTTAATTGTCATTTATTTAGGAATAATGTGTATCACATTTAATTGTCATTTATTTAGAAATAATGTTGTGTCACATTTAATTGTCATTTATTTAGGAATAATATGTGTCATATTAAATTATCATTTATTTAGAAATAATGTTGTGTCAAACTTAACTGTCATTTATTTAGGAATAATGATGCGTCTTAATAAATTGACATTTATTTAGGAATATTGTGTGTCACATTTAATTTTCATTTATTTAGAAATAATGTGTGTCACATTTAATTGTCATTTATTAAGGAATAATGTGTGTCACAATTAATTGTCATTTGATTAGAAATAATGTTGTGTTACATTTAATTGTCTTTTATTTAGGAATAATGATGTGTCATAATAAATTGTAATTTATTTAGGAATAATGTGTGTAACATTTAATTATCATTTATTTTAGAATAGTTTGTGTCACATTTAATTGTCATTTATTTATAAATAATGATGTGTCACATTTAATTGTCACTTATTTATAAATAATTATGTGTCACATTTAATTGTCATTTATTTAGGAATAATTTGTGTCATTATTTATTTAGAAATAACGTTGTGTCACATTTAATTGTCATTTATTTAGTAATAATGATGTATCATAATAAATTGTCATTTTTTAGGAATAATGTGTATCTCATTTAATTATCGTTTATTTAGGAATAATATGTGTCACAATTGATTGTCAATTATTTAGGAATAGTGTGTGTCACATTTAATTGTCATTTATTTAGTAATAATGATGTGTCATAATAAATTGTCATCTTTTAGGAATAATGTGTGTCAAATTTAGTTGTCATTTACTTAGGAATAATGCTTGGCACATTTGATTGTCATTTAGTTAGAAATAATGTGTGTCACATTTACTTGTCATTTATTTAGGAATAATGTGTGTCCCATTTAATTGTCATTTATTTAGGAGTAATTTTGTGTCACATTTAATTGTCACATATTTAGGAATAATGTGTGCCATATTTAATTGTCATTTATTTAGAAATAATGTGTGTCACATTTAATTGTCATTTATTTAGAAATAATGTGTGTCACATTTAATTGTCATTTATTTAGAAATAATGTGCATCATATTAAATTGTCATTTATTTAGAAATAATGTCGTGTCACATTCAATTGTCATTTATTTAATAATAATGATGCGTCATAAAAAAAATTCATTTATTTAGGAATAATGTGTGTCATATTTAATTGTTATTTATTTAGGAATAATGTGTGTCACATTTAATTGTCATTTATTTTGGAATATTGTGTGTCACATTTAATTGTCATTTATTCAGGAATAATGTGTGTCACATTGTTTATCATTTATTTAGAAATAATGATGTGTCACATTTAATTGTCGTTTAATTAGGAATAATGTGTGTCATCATTTAAAAAAAATAATATTGTGCCACATTTAATTGTCATTTATTTAGAAATAATGTGTGTCACATTTAATTGTCATTTATTTAGAAATAATGTGTGTCACATTTAATTGTCATTTATTTTGGAATAATGTGTGTCACATTTAATTGTCATTTATTTATGAATAATGTGTGTCACATTTAATTGTTATTTATTTAGGAATAATGTGCATCACATTTAATTGTCATTTATTTATGAATAATATGCATCATATTAAATTGTCATTTATTTAGAAATAATGTCGTGTCACATTCAATTGTCATTTATTCAGTAGTAATGATGTGTCGTAATAAATTTTCATTTATTTAGGAATAATGTGCGTCACATTTAATTGTTATTTATTTAAGAATAATGTGTGTCACATTATATTGTCATTTATTCTGGAATAATGTGTGTCACATTTAATTGTCATTTATTTAGGAATAATGTGTGTCACATTATTTATCATTAATTTAGAAATAATGATGTGTCACATTTAATTGTCATTTAATTAGTAATAATGTGTGTCATCATTTTTTTTAAAATAATGTTGTGTCACATTTAATTGTCATTTATTTAGTAATAATGATGTGTTGTTATAAATTGTCATCTTTTAGGAATAATGTGTATCACATTTAATTGCCATTTATTTAGGAATAATGTGTGTCACATTTAGTTGTCATTTATTTAGGAATAATGTGTGTCGCATTTAATTGTCATTTATTTAGAAATAATGTTGTGTCACATTTAATTGTCATTTATTTTTGAATAATGTGTGTCACATTAAATTGTCATTTGTTTAGAAATAATGTTGTGTCACATTTAATTGTCTTTTATTTAGGAATAATGATGTGTCATAATAAATTGTCATTTATTTAGGAATAATGTGTGTCATATTTAATTGTCTTTTATTTAGGAATAACGTGTGTCACATTTAATTGTCATTTATTTAGAAATAATGTGTGTCACATTTAATTGTCATTTATTTAGAAATAATGTGTGTCACATTTAATTGTCATTTATTTTGGAATAATGTGTGTCACATTATTTATCATTAATTTAGAAATAATGATGTGTCACATTTAATTGTCATTTAATTAGTAATAATGTGTGTCATCATTTAATTGTCATTTATTTAGAAATAATGTTGTGTCAAAATTAATTGTCATTTATTTAGGAATAATGTGTGTCATATTAAATTTTCATTTATTTAGAAATAATGTTGTGTCACATTTAATTGTTATTTATTTAGCAATAATGATGTGTCACAATAAATTGTCACTTACTTAGGAATATTGTGTGTCACATTTAATTGTCATTTATTTAGGAATAATGTGTGTCACATTTAATTGTCATTTATTTACGAATAATGTGTGTCACATTTACTTGTCATTTATTTACAAATAATGTATGTCACATTTAATTGTCATTTATTTAGGAATAATGTGTGTCACATTTAGTTGTCATTTATTTAGGAGTAATGTGTGCCACATTTTATTGTCATTTATCTAGAAATAATGTTGTGTTACATTTAATTGTCATTTATTTAGAAATAATATGCGTAATATTAAATTGTCATTTATTTAGAAATAATGTTTTGTCACATTTAATTGTCATTTACTTAGAAATAATGTGCGTCACATTTAATTGTCATTTAATTAGGAAAAATGTGTGTCACATTTAATAGTCATTTATTTAATAATAATGTGTGTCAAATTTAATTGTCATTTATTTAGGAATAATGTTGTGTCACATTTAATTGTCACATATTTAGGAATAATGTGTGTCACATTAAATTTTCATTTATTTAGAAATAATGTTGTGTCAGATTTAATTGTCATTTATTTATAAATAATGATGTGTCATAATAAATTGTCACTTATTTAGGAATAATGTGTGTCACATTTAATTGTCATTTATTTAGGAATAACGTGTGCCATATTTAATTGTCACTTATTTAGGAATAATGTGTGTCATATTTAATTGCCATTTATTTAGGAATAATGTGTGTCACATTAAATTTTCATTTATTTAGGAATAATGCGTGTCACATTCAATTGTCATTTATTTAGGAATAATGTGTGTCACATTTAATTGTCATTTATTTATGCATAATGTGCGTTACATTTAATTGTCATTTATTTAGGAATAATGTGTGTCACATTTAACTGTCATTTATTTAGTGGTGTGTCACATATAGTTGTCATTAATTTTGGAATAATGTGTATCAATATTTATTTAGAAATAACATTGTGTCACATTTAATTGTCATTTATTTAGTAATAATGATGTGTCATAATAAATTGTCATCTTTTAGGAATAACGTGTGTCACATTTAATTGTCATTTATTTAGGAATAATGCTTGTCACATTTAATTGCATTTATTCAAGAATAACGTGTGCATTATTTAATTGTCGTTTATTTAGAAATAATGTGTGTCACATTTAATTGTTGTTTATTTAGGAATAATGTGTATCACATTTAATTGTCATTTATTTAGTAATAATGAAGTGTCATAATAAATTGTCATCTTTTAGGAATAACGTGTGTCAAATTTAATTGTTGTTTACTTAGAAATAATGTGTGTCACATTTAATTGTCATTTAGTTAGGAAAAATATGTGTCACATTTAATTGTCATTTATTTAATAATAATGTGTGTCAAATTTAATTGTCATTTATTTATGAATAATGTTGTGTCACATTTAATTGTTACATATTTAGGAATAATGTGTGTCACATTTAATTTTCATTTATTTAGAAATAATGTTGTGTTAGATTTTATTGTCATTTATTTATAAATAATGATGTGTCATAATAAATTGTTACTTATTTAGGAATAATGTGTGTCACATTTAATTGTCATTTATTTAGGAATAACGTGTGCCACATTTAATTGTCATTTATTTAGGAATAATGTGTGTCATATTTAATTGCCATTTATTTAGGAATAATGTGTGTCACATTTAATTTTCATTTATTTAGGAATAATGCATGTCACATTCAATTGTCATTTATTTAGGAATAATGTGTGTCACATTTAATTGTCATTTATTTGAGAATAATGCGTGTCACATTTAATTGTCATTTATTTAGGAATAATGTGTGTCACATTTAACTGTCATTTATTTAGTGGTGTGTCACATTTAGTTGTCATTTATTTTGGAATAATTTGTGTCAATATTTATTTAGAAATAACATTTTGTCGCATTTAATTGTCATTTATTTAGTAATAATGATGTGTCATAATAAATTGTCATCTTTAAGGAATAACGTGTGTCACATTTAATTGTCATTTATTTAGGAATAATGCTTGTCAGATTTAATTGCATTTATTCAAGAATAATGTGTGTCACATTTAATTGTCGTTTATTTAGAAATAATGTGTGTCACATTTAATTGTCGTTTATTTAGGAATAATGTGTGCCACATTTAATTGTCATTCATTTAGTAATAATGATGTGTCTTAATAAATTGTCATCTTTTAGGAATAACGTGTGTCAAATTTAATTGTCATTTACTTAGAAATAATGTGTGTCACATTTAATTGTCATTTAGTTAGGAAAAATGTGTGTCACATTTAATTGTCATTTATTTAATAATAATGTGTGTCAAATTTAATTGTCATTTATTTATGAATAATGTTGTGTCACATTTAATTGTCACATATTTAGGAATAATGTGTGTCACAATTAATTTTCATTTATTTAGGAATAATGTGCATCATATTAAATTGCCATTTATTTAGAAATAATGTTGTTTCACATTCAATTGTCATTTATTTAGTAATAATGATGTGTCATAATAAATTGTCATTTTTTTAGGAATAATGTGCGTCACATTTAATTGTTATTTATTTAGGAATAATGTGTGTCACATTTAATTGTCAATTATTTAGGAATAATGTGTGTCACATTTAATTGTCATTTATTTAGGAATAATGTGTGTCACATTTAATTATCATTTATTTAGAAATAATGGTGTGTCACATTTAATTGTCATTTATTTAGGAATAATTAGTGTCATTATTTATTTAAAAATAACGTTGTGTCACATTTAATTGTCATTTATTTAGTAATAACGATGTGTCATAATAAATTGTCATCTTTTAAGAATAATGTGTGTCACATTTAATTGCCATTTATTTAGGAATAATGTGTATCACATTTAATTGTCATTTATTTAGGAATAATGCGTATCACATTTAATTGTCATTTATTTAGAAATAATGTGTGTCACATTTAATTGTCATTTAGTTAGGAAAAATGTGTGTCACATTTAATTGTCATTTATTTAATAATAATGTGTGTCAAAATTAATTGTCATTTATTTAGGAATAATGATGCGTCTTAATAAATTGTCATTTATTTAGGAATAACGTGTGTCACATTTAATTTTCATTTATTTAGAAATAATTTGGGTCACATTTAATTGTCATTTTATTTAGGAATACTGTTGTATCACATTTAATTTTCATTTATTTTGGAATAGTGATGTGTCATAATAAATTGTCATTTATTTAGGAATAATGATGTGTCACATTATTTACCGTTTATTTAGAAATAATGATGTGTCACATTTAATTGTACTTTATTTAGGAATAGTATGTGTCATCATTTTAAAAAAAAAAATATTGTGTCACATTTAATTGTCATTTATTTAGTAATAATGATGTGCCGTAATAAATTGTCATCTTCTAATAATAAAGTGTATCACATTTAATTGCCATTTATTTAGGAATAATGTGTGTCACATTTAATTGTTATTTATTCAGGAATAATGTGTGTCACATTTAATTGTCATTTATTTATAAATAATATAGTGTCACATTTAATTGTCAATTATTTAGGAATAATGTGTGTCATATTAAATTGTCATTTGTTTAGAAATAATGTTGTGTCACATTTAATTGTCATTTATTTAGGAATACTAATGTTTCATAATAAATTGTCATTTATTTAAGAATAATGTGTGTCATATTTAATTGTCATTTATTTAGGAATAATGTGTGTCACATTTAATTGTCATTTATTAAGGAATAATGCATGTCACATTTAATTATCATTTATTTAGGAATAATGTGTGTCAGATTTAATTGCCATTTATTTAGGAATAATGTGTGTTACATTTAATTGTCATTTATTTAGGAATAATGTGTATCACATTTAATTGTCATTTATTTAGAAATAATGTTGTGTCACAATTAATTGTCATTTATTTAGGAATAATGTGTGTCATATTAAATTATCATTTATTTAGAAATAATGTTGTGTCACATTTAATTGTCATTTATTCAGGAATAATGATGCATCTTAATAAATTGTCATTTATTTAGGAATAATGTGTGTCATATTTAATTTTCATTTATTTAAAAATAATGTGTCTCACATTTAATTATCATTTATTTAGGAATAATGTGTGTCACAATTAATTGTCATTTAATTAGAAATAATTTTATGTTACATTTAATTGTCATTTATTTAGGAATAATGATGTGTCATAATAAATTGTAATTTATTTAGGAATAATGTGTGTAACATTTAATTGTAATTTATTTTAGAGTAATGTGTCACAATTAATTGTCATTTATTTATAAATAATGATGTGTCACATTTAATTGCCATTTATTTATAAACAATGATGTGTCACATTTAATTGTCATTTATTTAGGAATAATGTGTGTCATCATTTATTTAGAAATAACATTGTGTCACATTTAATTGTCGTTTATTTAGGAATAATTTGTGTCACAATTAATTGTCAATTATTTAGGAATAGTGTATGTCACATTTAATTGTCATTTATTCAGTAATAATGATGTGTTATAATAAATTGTCATCTTTTAGGAATAATGTGTGTCAAATTTAATTGTCATTTACTTAGAAATAATGTGTGTAACATTTAATTGTCATTTATTTTGGAATAATGTGTGTCACATTTAATTGTCGTTTATTTAGAAATAATATTGTGTCAAATTTAATTGTCATTTATTTAGGAATAATGTGTGTCATATTAAATTTTCAATTATTTAGAAATAATGTTGAGTCATATTTAATTGTCGTTTTTTTATAAATAATGATGTGTCATAATAAATTGTCATTTATTTAGGAATAATGTGTGTCACATTTAATTGTCATTTATTTTGGAATAATGTGCGTCACATTTAATTGTTATTTATTTAGGAATAATGTGCGCCACATTTAATTGTCTTTTATTTAGGAATAATGTGCATCATATTAAATTGTCATTTATTTCGAAATAATGTAGTGTCACATTCAATTGTCATTTATTTAGTAATAATGATATGTCATAATAAATTGTCATTTATTTAGGAATAATGTGTTTCACATTTAATTGTTTTTTTTAGGGTTAATGTGTGTCACATTTAATCGTCATTTATTTGGGAATAATGTGTGTCACATTAAATTGTCATTTATTTAGGAATAATGTGTGTCACATTTAATAATCATTTATTTAGAAGTAATGGTGTGTCACATTTAATTGTCATTTATTTAGGAAAAATGTGTTTCATCATTTATTTAAAAATAACGTTGTGCCACTTTTAATTGTCATTTATTTAGTAATAATGATGTGTTATAATAAATTGTCATTTTTTTGGAATAATGTGTGTCACATTTAACTGTCGTTTATTTAGGAATAATATGTGTCACAATTAATTGTCAATTATTTAGGAATACTGTGTGTCACATTTAATTGTCATTTATTTAGTAATAATGATGTGTCGTAATAAATTGTCATCTTTTATGAATAATGTATGTCAAATTTAGTTGTCATTTACTTAGGAATAATGTTTGCTACATTTGATTGTCAATTAGTTAGGAATAATGTGTGTCACATTTACTTGTCATTTATTTAGTAATAATGTGTGTCACATTTAATTGTCATTTATTTAGGAGTAATGTGTGTCACATTTAATTGTGACATATTTAGGAATAATGTGTGTCACATTTAGTTGTCATTTATATAGAAATAATGTGTGTCACATTTAATTGTCATTTATTTAGGAATAATGTGTGTCACATTTAATTGTTATTTACTTAGGAATAATGTGCGTCACATTTAATTGTCATTTATTTAGGAACAATGTGCATCATATTAAATTGTCATTTATTTAGAAATAATGTCGTGTCACATTCAATTGTCAATTATTTAGTAATAATGATGTGTCATAATAAATTTTCATTTATTTAGGAATAATGTGTGTCACATTTAATTGTTATTTATTTAGGAATAATGTGTGTGACATTTAACTATCATTTATTTAGTGGTGTGTCACATTTAGTTGTCATTTATTTTGTAATAATGTGTGTCAATATTTATTTATAAATAACATTGTGTCACATTTAATTGTCATTTATTTAGTAATAATGATGTGTCATAATAAATTGTCATCTTTTAGGAATAACGCGTGTCACATTTAATTGTCATCTATTTAGGAATAATGCTTGTAACATTTAATTGCATTTATTCAAGAATAATGTGTGTCACATTTAATTTTTGTTTATTTAGAAATAATGTGTGTCACATTTAATAGTCGTTTATTTAGGAATAATGTGTGTCACATTTAATTGCCATTTATTCAGTAATAATGATGTGTCGTAATAAATTGTCATCTTTTAGGAATAATGGGTGTCAAATTTAATTGTCATTTACTTAGAAATAATGTGTGTCACATTTAAATGTCATTTAATTAGGAAAAATGTGTGTCACATTTAATTGTCATTTATTTAATAATAATATGTGTCAAATTTAATTGTCATTTATTTAGGAATAATGATGTGTCACATTTAATAGTCACATATTTAGGAATAATGTGTGTCACATTAAATTTTCATTTATTTAGAAATAATGTTGTGTCAGATTTTATTGTCATTTATTTATAAATAATGATGTATCATAATAAATTGTCACTTATTTAGGAATAATGTGTGTCACATTTAATTGTCATTTATTTAGGAATAACGTGTGCCACAATTAATTCTCACTTATTTAGGAATAATGTGTGTCATATTTAATTGCCATTTAATTAGGAATAATGTGTGTCACATTAAATTTTCATTTATTTAGGAATAATGCGTGTCACGTTCAATTGTCATTTATTTAGGAATAATGTGTGTCACATTTAATTGTCATTTATTTGAGAATAATGTGTGTCACATTTAATTGTCATTTATTTAGGAATAATGTGTGTCACATTTAACTGTCATTTATTTAGTGGTGTGTCACATTTAGTTGTCATTAATTTTGGAATAATGTGTATCAATATTTATTTTGAAATAACATTGTGTCACATTTAATTGTCATTTATTTAGTAATAATGATGTGTCTTAATAAATTGTCATCTTTTAGGAATAACGTGTATCACATTTAATTGTCATTTATTTAGGAATAATGCTTGTCACATTTAATTGCATTTATTAAAGAATAATGTGTGTCACATTTAATTGTTGTTTAATTAGAAATAATGTGTGTCACATTTAATTGTCATTTATTTAGGAATAATGTGTGTCACATTTAATTGTCATTTATTTAGTAATAATGATGTGTCATAATAAATTGTCATCTTTTAGGAAAAACGTGTGTCAAATTTAATTGTCATTTACTTAGAAATAATGTGTGTCACATTTAATTGTCATTTAGTTAGGAAAAATGTGTGTCACATTTAATTGTCATTTATTTAATAATAATGTCTGTCAAATTTAATTGTCATTTATTTAGGAATAATGTTGTGTCACATTTAATTGTCACATATTTAGGAATAATGTGTGTCACATTTAATTTTCATTTATTTAGAAATAATGTTGTGTCAGATTTAATTGTCATTTATTTATAAATAATGCTGTGTCATAATAAATTGTCGCTTATTTAGGAATAATGTGTGTCATGTTTAATTGTCATTTATTTAGGAATAACGTGTGCCACATTTAATTGTCACTTATTTAGGAATAATGTGTGTCATATGTAATTGCCATTTTTTTAGGAATAATGTGTGTCATATTAAATTTTCATTTATTTAGGAATAATGCGTGTCACATTCAATTGTCATTTATTTAGGAATAATGTGTGTCACTGTAACATCTCGTAAATTTCGACTGGTTTTTGGAATAATAAACTATATGAAATTTGGAATAAGTCAGTTTGAGACTTGAAGCTCTATGATTTGTTAATGGAAATAAATTTGAATTTTAATTTAGTTCTTGATTTAAATGGTTTGAAAATAAATTTTAAGGTATTATTAATTAACGATTTCAAATTTTATTTTTAATAAACGACAATCTATGATAGCATCAATAACCAAACAAACCATACGTGTTCATAAGTTTTGAAACGATATTGTCGATCATGAAACAATAATCATATCGTATAGAAATGGTTGACGTTTGAATTTAAACTCAAACTTTAAATGTGAACGTGAAATTACATCTGTTTATTTAATTTAAGTAAATTTAAATAAAACATTAACAATGGAAATTTCAATGATATTGATAACAAATGGTGCAGTTACCGCAAGTAAAACGTAAAATTTTGCAGTCAAATTAATTAAGAAAATTTGATATTTAGAATACGTTCAATCTAATATAAATGAAAGAATTTCTGTAGTAACATACGAAATTTCATTTCATTTGCAACATAAAGAAAAAGTCAAATAACTTAAACCATTAACATTTGGAAACGGTAAACATTAAATACATTAGGAAGAGGAAGATAAAATTAATTAAATAAACAAGCGTATGAAACGATAAACATTAAATACACATTCATTTTGTTCCCAAATTGCATCGTTCAAAATTCCAAAGTTTTAATGTTTGTTGACAAACCCATGGTTTCCTTTCCAAAGCATACGTTACCCTTATACCTGCATGCATAACGCAAACATTTATGTTAGCACTTAGTCCCATTTAATTCTTCCCACTTTATTTTTCTTTTTCTCGTGCTCCCTCCCTTTTCTATTTTCATTTTCAGCCGACAAATAAATACTTCCTATTTTTCCTATTCTTCCCTAAACATGCTTTAATGTTTGCATATTATATATAGTATAAAATGTTTAATATAACATAAATGCTTTCCTTTTAATATTAAGCACATTCATGAGAGAAATTAAATTAAATATCCATTGAAATCATCTTATTGTATACATTAAAAATTTGATTTTACTTGACTTGTAAATTATAATGGAATTTAAATAAGTTTATTTTAATTTGAGTTGTTTTATCAACAATAGTAGTATTTTAAAATTCATTGAAACATTTTATATTGATTTAAATATTTTGTTAATTTAAACGATTGTAATATTTTAAACGAAAAGAATATATTGGTTGATAAATTTTAAATTTGATTTTCTATTTTACTTGAGAATTATAATTGAGTGTAAACAAATTTATTAGAGTAGAATTTGGTATTAAAATTTATTTGAGTTTTATTTAATTTATGTAAACTTAATTTTGTTTTAATAATAATAATGACAATTAAGGATTGTATTTGGAAATATATAAATACATTGTTGTTAATTGGCATTCATAGTAAATAAATGGTAACATTTGGTATTAAAAAACATTTCTTTGTTTAACGGTTGTTTCCACATGTCCTTATTTAGCTGAGATAGTTTACACCGCATTTCCTTTTATCACGTGTGTTCCTTATTTCTCATGCATCTCTCTTCTCTTTTATTTTTATTTGCATGCCTCTCCTTCATTTTACTTCTCCGAATATCAGCTACCATACCAAATTGTTTTTCCCCTTTCAGAAAATTCACTTTCACCCAAAATCCAAAAAAAAAAAAAAAAAAAAAAACGAAACTTCCTCAAATCCAAATCATGGTCACCGATTGGAGATGCCACCACCGCCTACTCCTTGCTCAAGCCGTCGCCATTAGTCAACCCCACACGAGCTCCGATGAACCACCATGCGTCCTCACCTGTTGTCACCTACGTCGAGCTCCAACCGTCCAGTGACGTCGAAATCCCTGAACCTCGGCTCCTTTTTGAAATCGCTGTCCTTCCATGCTATCACCTGTAGTGTTCGCCACCATCTAAGTTTGCTCCTTTTTCTTCGCGTTTTGAGGTGAGTTCGCTCACGATTGATTAATTAGTTTGCAAATAATTCAATTTCAATAAGAACTAAAGTAGAATAGTTGTTGGGTTCATTTTGTTGGCTGGTTTACTTCAGCATTTCTGTCATTAGTATATGACTATACTGGTTGGTTTCATTCGACATTGTTGTGGTTATTACAGCTGCCATTTAATCGCTATTTGTTGGTTCAAATTTGCATATATCCTAGGAACCACCATGCATGTAACACCCCGCCTCCGCTAGGGTCACTCGCAAAGGAATGCACTAGCTTTAGAGGGGCATTATTGGTAAACATGCACAGAAATATCACAAGACAGAACATATAAAATAGCGGAAGTAAAATCAAACTTTCATAACATGAATAAATAAGGTCTAAAGCCTTTTACATCAGAGTACATCAAAACCTGTCTTGCAATAGTAAAGAAGCATAAAGACATTTTCATAAATTATTCCCCAAGTAAAAACAGTAAAGTAGCCATTAGCCAAGAAAAGTCCAAGCCATCCATGATGACCTTCAAGCAGAAGAAGTCCGAACTAAACAACAGTATTTCCTCCCTGTAACCTGGGGGGGAAACGGAAGAAAAGAGGCGAAACAAAACGGGTCAGTCAAAAAGACTGAGTAAGCCCTATCTACTATTAGCATAAAAACTAGTAAAGTTAACTGACATGAGATACTGAGATGAACATAAGCATGATAACAAGATAGATAAGCTGAATCAAAATAACAGGATGAACTACTGAACTTGTAACACCCCGCCTCCGCTAGGGTCACTCGCAAAGGAATGCACTAGCTTTAGAGGGGCATTATTGGTAAACATGCACAGAAATATCACAAGACAGAACATATATAAATAGCGGAAGTAAAATCAAACTTTCATAGCATGAATAAATAAGGTCTAAAGCCTTTTACATCAGAGTACATCAAAACCTGTCTTGCAAAAATAAAGAAGCATAAAAACCTTTTCATAAATGATTCCCCAAGTAAAAACAGTAAAGCGGCCATAGCCAAGAGAAGTCCACGCCATCCATGATGACCTTCAGGCAGAAGAAGTCCAAACTAAACAGCATTGTTTCCTCCCTTTAACCTGGGGGGGGGTGAAACGGAAGAAAAGAGGCGAAACAAAACGGGTCAGTCAAAAAGACTGAGTAAGTCCTATCTACTTCCAGTATAAAAACAGGTAAAGGTAACATGACATGCATAAACTGAAAGTAAACATAAGGATAACTACAAGATAGACAAACCAGGTAGCCGGCTGAACTCCTGCGGCAAGGTAAACTAAGGTATCATGATAAACTACGGTGTTATGATAAGTCCAGGTATCACATCGTCAGATTTCTATCGAGTACATTATCCCAAGGTATCTACCCCGTCTAACATCCCACGGTATCTATTATATATATATACTCCCTAGTTCTAACATGTATATTTGCTTTGCACCTCTCGTACTAGTATCCCAGCCTTGTTAGGTGTTAACCATGAATGTCCCTTACTCAAAGTCGTGTAATGGTCCATGTCAACCCAATATATCGTATATATAGGTTACTCAAATCATATGTTTCTTCCCATGTATATAAGTTCAGTCCCTTGCCGTACCTCGTACGGGCTTTCTCATGCCGTATTATCCTTGAAATCGTTTGGACTGTCACCCTTGTTCCAGCTAGGCTCTTCCATATGAATCATCGTTTGATCTACTAGGACTTACGCCACCTAGCACCACTAGGGATTACGCTTACTTATCGCACGCTTTCGTATTTCGGTTTGGGTTAAACCACCTAGGCCACTAGGGATCACGCTAACCCTCAACCGCGCCCTTTTTCCCCCATTCATCGTGAATCGTTTTTCTATAACTGTATGCACATGTATCACATCGTGCCATCCGAGTCCTGTCCCAGGGCAAAACAAGAAATACAGGACTCGGTCGGGAGCTTTAGATTTATCTGCCGATGCAGATACTAAGGTCTGCTTTTCTACGCGTGGCTATGGTCCCACGAGACCCCTCCCTCAACTAGTGAAAGGCAACACAAGAGAAAATCTTGCATGAGAACTACACTCCGGCCAGCCCACATCCTACGGCCTACCTCACCCATAATTAGATAGCAATCATGGTCTGTTGGGTGTTCCCTGCCTTTCCGTACGTCCACGCTTGACTCAAGATGGTAGATGATCGACGGACTTGCTATCTCGGGCACCTTATGTATCCGCCGACTCACTGCTATCCACCCCAGTCTTTAGGTCGCTCGCATAGCAACCAAGGCATATTCTTGGTTCTTCTACCGCAGACCTCAACCTCTCGTGAGCCTAGTATAATGACCTGGCAGCTCACAGAGGGATCCCAAGAATATCCTCACGTTCCCCGAAGCCGCTGCTTCGTTACCCCGTTCGTTGGAGCCTTTATCTAAATCAGATAGCCTGCTCCTACACGCATACTTAAACGTTGACCTAACGTATCGGGTTACTAATCCACCTAAGGAGTGGTCAAAATTTCTTTGACTAAGAATTATTACTTAGTTTCCCTTAACTAAGGTTTACCACTTAGCCTTATTTCCATTACCCTTGTTAACTATGGTTATTTACCTAATCCTCCGAATTAGGGTTTATCTAATGGGTTAAGTGTCACTTAAGTTCACAACCTAACCCGTCTACAAAACATGTCGAAACTGGCTAAGTATCCAAGTTCAAGACTTAACCCTACAGTCCATGTGTCAAGTTGGTTAAGTATATCAGGCAATCCATGACTTAACCTCGTCTAATTATCATTTTAGATTGGTTAAGTATATATATTAATTTGCCCCTATCAAATTACCGAGTCAAATCGGTCCAGCGTATTCGAAACGATTCGTGACTTAGCCTTATCATGTTTTTACGTTAGATTGGTTAAGTATAGGTTAACTTAACCTCACCAAATTAACGAGTTAGATTGGTTAAGTATAGGTCACTTAACCTCATCGGATCATCGTGTTAAATTAGTTAAGTGTTTAACTTAACCCCATTAAATTACCACTTTGAGTTGGTTAAGTATTGGTTACTTAACCTCATTGAATTACCAAGTTTTAATTGGTTAAGTGTTTAACTTAACCCCGTCGAATTACCGTTTTTAGATTAGTTAAGTGTGGATTACTTAACCCCATCTAATTACCGTGGTTAGGTTAGTTGAGTCTTAATTACTTAACCTCATCTAATTACCCAGTCGGATTAGTTAAGTGTACATTACTTAACCTCATCTCCTAATCATCTTGCATGGTTAAGTGTCATTAAGGAAATCAAGCCCGGTCCCACTTAACCTACCCATCATATCGGTTAAGTGTCATTAGTCAAATTTACTTAACCTTATCATGTGGCATTAATTCAATTAATGCACTCTTAACCTCTCACATTAGACCTTGTTGTGGTTACTAGTTAAGCCGGGCGGGTCCGGGTAGATTTACACCACAACCTAGTCTAACCTCGGGTCTTAAGCGCGACATGACCAACTTCTCACATTGGGTCCTATTGTTTGCAACTACTAGTTAGGCCGGTCGGTTCCGGGTAGTTTTACGTTGCAAACTCAACCCAACCTCGAGTTGGCCATGCTCATATTATCTAAGTTCATCATGTTCCAAAACATGTTACACGTTTCCGAGCATTTGGGTAGACCTAACTTAATAGGTAAATTCCCAAATGGTAGACCTAACTTAATAGGTAAATTCCCAAGCTCATGTTTTTATGCATACTTACATGTCATCTTCCATGTTATTTTTCAAGTCATAGTTTCAAGTATAAACGCGTGTCATATTCAAATTAAGACTTTGCGACATGTTCATGTTTATCTAACTACCCAAAATCAGGTTTTCCCAACGCAAGCAAATCGAGTCAATATAGTGAGGATACTATGTCACATATTGGTCTCAAACCATGCATGATGCCAAAAAGGGCTTGGCTTCCACATGCATAACATCGTAAAGGGATTGGCCATAAACATGCATAGTGTCATAAGGTAATTTGGCCCAAACATGCATATTATCACAAAGGGTTTGGCCATAAACATGCATAATCTCATAAAGGACTTGGCCACAAACTTGCATGATAGCATAAAAGGGTTTGGGTTCATAAACATGCATAAGCCCCAAAATCTAGTCTTAGCCAATGTTTCACAAGTAAAATGGTTCCTAAAGGTTCATGCTAGCATTTCATGCATAAAGTACAAACTTGCAAGTTAAACTAGGTTATGCATAGCATGAGAGGCATGATTAAGTCACTCACATGGCCTAAGATCATAAACATGAACACAAGAGGCAAGGTAAGGTTCATATAGGTTCGCATAATCATGTTTAGCCTCATTTTATCCCATGTCAACATTAAAAATACCGTTTTGACCCAAAAGTAGCTAGAACTTACTTAGGCAAGGCTTGGAAAAGGGATCATGCATCATTTTGACGAAGAAAGGTGGCTCCTTTGATGAAGATCCGTCATGAAACTCGCATAGCAACGTTGATTTGGCCTTGATTTGGTGTAGCAAGCTTGCACCTTTTGATTTGAACTTGATTTGAGTGCATAGGCTCTAGGGATTTGGGATGGAGGCCATGATCAATGTTGATTTTGGCAGCACTTAGTTGCTAGGTTTTATTTTTAGTGATTTAGATTAGGTTTAGGGTCTTTTTATAGAGATTAAGATAGTTTTAGGCCATAGGATTAGATCTAGGGTTAATCTAGACCACAGAAATCGTCACAGGCCCATCAGACCAGACCAAGACTGCATCCAGGTGCACCAGGCCACCAAAACACGGCGTTGTGTTTTTGGGCCCAGTCGACACCCAAGTCGACAGCCCTGTCGACTTGGGGTCCAGGGGTGTCGACAGCCCTGTCGACTCCCCTGTCGACATGGGCTTTGGCGGGAAAATTCCCGCCTGGCCCCATTTCTGATTTCCAAAACTGTTTCCGAAATTCAAATTTCCAGAAATCTTCTTTGGGCCTTAAACGGGTCATACGGACTCCGATTCTCGAAAACTCGGACTCTATTTCGCGTATTTTGCTGAGACGAACGCAATGGCATAGCCCGTTTTACTTGATTCAGAATTTAAAATTAAATTCCGCCTTGATTCTCGTTTTAACATGTTGTTGAAATGCGGGTTGTTACATTCTCCCCACCTTTTAGGATTTCGTCCCCGAAATCTCCAAGTTAGGAAGAACATATCCTACCATCCATCATCCATCTACTCAAAACATCATCCACAAGCAACCATTGTCCTTAGATGATTTCTAATGCCATATGAATATATGCAAAACGTGTGTGTACATGTTTCTTAGTTAATGCTAATGATCAGGCCTGAAAAATCTTTTGAATGCAAAAATATGTTTAGTGCTATGAATCCATCATGTATGCAAATAGTCCTAGTCATATACACTATATGCGTGCACAAACATTCAACCATATGCAACATCCGCATGATAACACATTCAATTTCATCCATAAACAAGTATAAATACTCGTGCATATGCAATATGAAATGTGACCGAGTCGAGCTAATATTTAATATAAATTCGCGCATCCATGAGCAACCACTTGCAACCATTTGCAACCATATCAACCATAACATGTTTCAAATACATGTTTACATCCATAGGGTTCTACCTAGGATTCCCTGAAACAGGGTCGAGAAGATAAACAAGACAAACTCCTTATGGGGTTTGTAACAGAAAATAGGACCGAGAGGATGTCCACAAAAGATAGCCTACAAGTAAGCTCTACAGAAAACAGGGATCAAGGATATACTCCCAAAAGGGATATCATGCGCGTATCTAGTCTTTGACCATCAAAGTCGTATTTCCTTGAGCTTAATTCCATTGTGCCTTGACCGTCCTTTAACTTCGCGATTTCGTAGCTTCTTATTTCTTGTTTCCATAACATGAGCTGAAACTCATTTCTTCGTCGCCTCTCGTTCCACTTGCGCTTATCCTTTTCCTAAAATACTTGACGCAAACATGACTGCGTACTCATGATCTTATGCAAGCTTTCCAAAATTCACTAATGAATCTCGGACCTCGTACCACAAGGTATTCCACATAGAAGAACTTTCTCTTGAAAGTAAACAGATGCCAACCAGGTTATCAAGCGCACTTACTAAGGTGATTTCTATAACCCATGCATAAGTGAAATAAATCATCTGTCTTATCGGCGAACACCACTCGATTGGGCTTCCAATTTCCCATAAAGGCATCAAGGGATTCTAAGTAACCAACCATGACCGAACCCAAAAGGTTACACGAGACTTCGAGGGTATTACCAAAGCAAGCCAAGAGTCTAACTACCCTCCTTCTAAAACCGAGAGTGGCACCCCTTACTGGATAACCACTTCATCCCTAGAATCCATCCACAACCTATAAACATAAGCATTATTTCCAAGCTCAACACTTGATATAGACATTCTCAAATCCAAACAAGCCATGAGTAAATGGACCGATCTTCCGATAGGACTTGAGACAAAAGCGGAATCCTCTACTACGCTAGTACTAAGGTGCAGAGACTCAACTATCGAAACGGACTTAAAAGATGCGGTGATCCAAACAAAGTCCCGACGGGATGATAGAGAAGAAAAACTAAACCTTTAACAAGATCGTTACCCTCCTTCCGAGGTACCCTAGAAATGAGAGCATACTATTGCCCTCCGAATGATATTGTCCTTGTTCCATGATACTTAACTATCCATCCCGTTTCACCATGCCAAAGGTACTCTCTCGTCATGGGTTTCATTGTTCATCTTTCTCCCTCCTTTTAGGACTCAGCCATACCAACATGTTGCTTATCCCTGAGCTCGTATCCTTTATCCTCTTCCTTACTATCCTTTCTTATAACGCGGCCACTGGTCTCTCGAGAACCACCTCCATCGTAAGGAAAACACTTTCGTAGGTAGAAAAGACTAGTCGCAGTTAAAACTACTGTGACTACAGATGGAGGAAAGAAAGGAAAAGAGATTAAATCAAGGAAGCAAGGATGATGCTAATGGCCTTTGGGGAATAGCCTTTTTCTTTTTAAAAGAAAATTTTCTTGAAAAATGCTTCTTTGTAAACGGTTTTTCAAATAATTTTCAGAAGGTCTTAAAAAAAAACTTTTGCCCAGTCTGGTAACCTTCTGCTCTGATACCAAATGTAACACCCCGCCTCCGCTAGGGTCACTCGCAAAGGAATGCACTAGCTTTAGAGGGGCATTATTGGTAAACATGCACAGAAATATCACAAGACAGAACATATATAAATAGCGGAAGTAAAATCAAACTTTCATAGCATGAATAAATAAGGTCTAAAGCCTTTTACATCAGAGTACATCAAAACCTGTCTTGCAAAAATAAAGAAGCATAAAAACCTTTTCATAAATGATTCCCCAAGTAAAAACAGTAAAGCGGCCATAGCCAAGAGAAGTCCACGCCATCCATGATGACCTTCAGGCAGAAGAAGTCCAAACTAAACAGCATTGTTTCCTCCCTTTAACCTGGGGGGGGGGGGGGAAACGGAAGAAAAGAGGCGAAACAAAACGGGTCAGTCAAAAAGACTGAGTAAGTCCTATCTACTTCCAGTATAAAAACAGGTAAAGGTAACATGACATGCATAAACTGAAAGTAAACATAAGGATAACTACAAGATAGACAAACCAGGTAGCCGGCTGAACTCCTGCGGCAAGGTAAACTAAGGTATCATGATAAACTACGGTGTTATGATAAGTCCAGGTATCACATCGTCAGATTTCTATCGAGTACATTATCCCAAGGTATCTACCCCGTCTAACATCCCACGGTATCTATTATATATATATACTCCCTAGTTCTAACATGTATATTTGCTCTGCACCTCTCGTACTAGTATCCCAGCCTTGTTAGGTGTTAACCATGAATGTCCCTTACTCAAAGTCGTGTAATGGTCCATGTCAACCCAATATATTGTATATATAGGTTACTCAAATCATATGTTTCTTCCCATGTATATAAGTTCAGTCCCTTGCCGTACCTCGTACGGGCTTTCTCATGCCGTATTATCCTTGAAATCGTTTGGACTGTCACCCTTGTTCCAGCTAGGCTCTTCCATATGAATCATCGTTTGATCTACTAGGACTTACGCCACCTAGCACCACTAGGGATTACGCTTACTTATCGCACGCTTTCGTATTTCGGTTTGGGTTAAACCACCTAGGCCACTAGGGATCACGCTAACCCTCAACCGCGCCCTTTTCCCCCCATTTATCGTGAATCGTTTTTCTATAACTTTATGCACATGTATCACATCGTGCCATCCGAGTCCTGTCCCAGGGCAAAACAAGAAATACAGGACTCGGTCGGGAGCTTTAGATTTATCTGCCGATGCAGATACTAAGGTCTGCTTTTCTACGCGTGGCTATGGTCCCACGAGACCCCTCCCTCAACTAGTGAAAGGCAACACAAGAGAAAATCTTGCATGAGAACTACACTCCGGCCAGCCCACATCCTACGGCCTACCTCACCCATAATTAGATAGCAATCATGGTCTGTTGGGTGTTCCCTGCCTTTCCGTACGTCCACGCTTGACTCAAGATGGTAGATGATCGACGGACTTGCTATCTCGGGCACCTTATGTATCCGCCGACTCACTGCTATCCACCCCAGTCTTTAGGTCGCTCGCATAGCAACCAAGGCATATTCTTGGTTCTTCTACCGCAGACCTCAACCTCTCGTGAGCCTAGTATAATGACCTGGCAGCTCACAGAGGGATCCCAAGAATATCCTCACGTTCCCCGAAGCCGCTGCTTCGTTACCCCGTTCGTTGGAGCCTTTATCTAAATCAGATAGCCTGCTCCTACACGCATACTTAAACGTTGACCTAACGTATCGGGTTACTAATCCACCTAAGGAGTGGTCCAAATTTCTTTGACTAAGAATTATTACTTAGTTTCCCTTAACTAAGGTTTACCACTTAGCCTTATTTCCATTACCCTTGTTAACTATGGTTATTTACCTAATCCTCCGAATTAGGGTTTATCTAATGGGTTAAGTGTCACTTAAGTTCACAACCTAACCCGTCTACAAAACATGTCGAAACTGGCTAAGTATCCAAGTTCAAGACTTAACCCTACAGTCCATGTGTCAAGTTGGTTAAGTATATCAGGCAATCCATGACTTAACCTCGTCTAATTATCATTTTAGATTGGTTAAGTATATATATTAATTTGCCCCTATCAAATTACCGAGTCAAATCGGTCCAGCGTATTCGAAACGATTCGTGACTTAGCCTTATCATGTTTTTACGTTAGATTGGTTAAGTATAGGTTAACTTAACCTCACCAAATTAACGAGTTAGATTGGTTAAGTATAGGTCACTTAACCTCATCAGATCATCGTGTTAAATTAGTTAAGTGTTTAACTTAACCCCATTAAATTACCACTTTGAGTTGGTTAAGTATTGGTTACTTAACCTCATTGAATTACCAAGTTTTAATTGGTTAAGTGTTTAACTTAACCCCGTCGAATTACCGTTTTTAGATTAGTTAAGTGTGGATTACTTAACCCCATCTAATTACCGTGGTTAGGTTAGTTGAGTCTTAATTACTTAACCTCATCTAATTACCCAGTCGGATTAGTTAAGTGTACATTACTTAACCTCATCTCCTAATCATCTTGCATGGTTAAGTGTCATTAAGGAAATCAAGCCCGGTCCCACTTAACCTACCCATCATATCGGTTAAGTGTCATTAGTCAAATTTACTTAACCTTATCATGTGGCATTAATTCAATTAATGCACTCTTAACCTCTCACATTAGACCTTGTTGTGGTTACTAGTTAAGCCGGGCGGGTCCGGGTAGATTTACACCACAACCTAGTCTAACCTCGGGTCTTAAGCGCGACATGACCAACTTCTCACATTGGGTCCTATTGTTTGCAACTACTAGTTAGGCCGGTCGGTTCCGGGTAGTTTTACGTTGCAAACTCAACCCAACCTCGAGTTGGCCATGCTCATATTATCTAAGTTCATCATGTTCCAAAACATGTTACACGTTTCCGAGCATTTGGGTAGACCTAACTTAATAGGTAAATTCCCAAATGGTAGACCTAACTTAATAGGTAAATTCCCAAGCTCATGTTTTTATGCATACTTACATGTCATCTTCCATGTTATTTTTCAAGTCATAGTTTCAAGTATAAACGCGTGTGATTGACACTGAAAAGTGTTTATTTTATTACTCTTATGCTTTATCTTTTGTAAATAAATAAATGATACTTTGGTTACTTTTATATGTTTTTACAGGATGTCAAGAGATGCCTCCTTCAAATCAAATCAAAGGCCAACTACGAGAAAGAGCTACTTCCTCACATCAAATTCATTTCAATTGCAAAAGAAGTAGTAGCTCACTGGTAAAGGCATAGGAATTGGTGCTGAGAGACCTAAGTTCGAACCCCGTCAAGCTCACTTTTTGCCAAAGAAACGGAGCGTGTTCACACTGGCCCTTCGCTTTGAGAAATATCTGGATTAGTGTTATGTTATATATATACATACACATATTCATGTGTATGTATTTATGATGTGCACCAATTAACATTTCAGCAATAGCCATATTCTTATCATGGAATTAAATTCGAATCATTCAATTTCAATTAGAAGATTTGCTGATTGAATTGTTGCCAAGAGAAAAATCAATTTTGAAGATTTTATCTTATATTGCCTTTGGAGTCTGATAAGCGTCCTTGTTTGGAAGAATTAAATTAGATGCAATCTTCTATCAATCAAGCCACATGGGAAAATTGAAAGATATGGAAAATATTTACCATGATATGCCCGGATTTTCTCCAATCAGGTAGTCAAGGAAGGCAAGAAATATTCATGAATGAGGAGGGCCATTTATTCATAGACCTAGTTAGGGTTTTCCCCTTCTCATCTATAAATATGTGATTGTAACCATTGTAAAAAGCATCTCATAATTCTGTACTGCCATTAGTTTAATAAAATTTTCTTGTTCTAGTTATTTACTTTTCTTTTAAAACAATTTGTGTATCTACACGATTAGATTCGGTAGAACACATATTGTTATTGTCTTTGTTACTGCATACTAGTGTTGACTGTTTGATTAGTTTCAGCAGCAACTCTATTTTTAATTCTCTGTTATTGTTCCAGTTATTATTTACTTTTGTTGTTTTTGCTAGTACTTGTTATTTTCTTTCCTGTTGTTGAATTTGATATACGTCTGATTAGATTCAGATTTGTAGCAGTTTCAATAACATTATTTCAACAACACTGAAAACAACCCCCAAAGTTCTGTCTAACACGCCCACGAAACATATAAATAATAAAAGTTTAACTTTCCTCCCTGTGTTCGACCTGTATGCTACACACCTGTATGCTTGCAGAATTTATTACAAATGTCGCGCTTTTCTAATTCATAGGAAAGCGTCGACCAAGTTTTTGGCGCCGTTGCCGGGGATCGAACCCGGGTCACCCGCGTGACAGGCGGGAATACTCACCACTATAAAAAATTATGGTATGTTACTACAATCTAAAATATATGATGGTCCTACTTAAATGGCTGAAAATAAAAAGAAATAAAAACAAAGAAAAAATGAAAATGGATGAAATGCAGACTCCCCCCCACACTTGATTGAGACAGTGTCCCAACTGTCTAAAGCAGAAAAAAAAATGAAAAATAAAAATAAAAGAAAAAGAACGTGTACCACCTGATTTCATGGTGGATGATCATGCAGATCGATGGAGTCATCTTCGTCATATTGCTCGAATTCCAAAAATGGTTTCAGTCGTTGACCGTTTACTTTGAAGACTTTTCCATCCCTAGGATTTTCAATTTCAACCGCTCCATGAGGGTATACTGTTTTCACGACATAAGGTCCAGTCCATCGAGATCTGAGTTTTCCTGGAAACAAGTGAAGTCTAGAGTCGTATAAAAGAACTTTTTGACCTACGTTGAATTCCTTACGAAGTATGTTTTTGTCGTGTTGGGCTTTGGTTCTTTCTTTGTAGATTTTCGCATTTTCATACGCCTCATTTCTTAATTCCTCCAATTCAGAAATTTGTAACTTCCTATGTGAGCCGGCCTTTTCTAAGTCAAAGTTCAAAAATTTTATGGCCCAAAGAGCACGATGCTCTAATTCAAGAGGTAAGTGACAGGCCTTTCCAAAGACTAATCGATATGGTGACATCCCTAGATTGGTTTTATAAGCAGTGCGAAAAGCCCAAAGTGCATCAATCAGTTTTACGGACCAATCTTTTCTGTTGGAATTCACGGTTTTCTCAAGAATTTGTTTGATTTGTCTATTGGAAACTTCTACTTGCCCACTCGTTTGTGGATGGTAGGGGGTCGACAGCTTGTGTGTGATTGAGTATTTCTTGAGCAAGGACTCAAAAGCACGATTACAGAAGTGAGTGCCATTATCGCTAATGATAGCTCGAGGTGTACCAAAGCGTGAAAAGATGTTTTCTTTGAGGAATTTGACAACAACCTTGTTGTCGTTGGTTTTGGTCGGAATGGCTTCAACCCATTTTGAGACATAATCTACCGCAAGTAAGATGTAAAGATTCCCAAATGAATTAGGGAATGGTCCCATGAAATCGATGCCCCAAACATCGAATAACTCAATCACTAGAATGGGGTTGAGAGGCATCATGTTTCGCTTAGAGATTCGACCCGTTCTTTGACATCGCTCACATTTAGAGCAAAATTCGAAAGCATCACGGAAGAGTGTGGGCCAATAAAAACCACTTTGCAAAACCTTTGCAGCAGTTTTCCTTGCACCAAAATGACCGCCACAAGCATGGTCATGTGAGAAGGAGAGAATACTTTGGTGTTCATGATCGGGCACACACCTTCGAATGATTTGGTCTGGACAGTATTTGAAAAGATATGGGTCATCCCAATAGAAGTTTCGAACTTTTGAGAGAAATTTTTGTTTATCTTGTTTCGACCATTCAGCGGGCATTTGTTGTGTGACAAGATAATTCACGATGTCAGCATATCAAGGGGTGTTAGAGATCGAAAGGAGTTGTTCATCAGGAAAATAGTCATCGATTTGGGTGTGGTTATCATTTTCGTGCACAATTCGAGAGAGATGATCAGCTACTACATTTTCAGAACCCTTTTTATCTCGTATTTCTATGTCGAATTCTTAAAGAAGAAGGATCCAACGGATCAAGCGGGCCTTGGCATCCTTCTTAGAAAGCAAATATTGCAAGGCAGCATGGTCAGTGTAAACTATGACTTTGGATCCTATGAGATATGGTCTGAATTTCTCAAGAGCGAAGACAACTGCCAAAAATTCCTTTTCAGTAGTTGAGTAATTAAGTTGGGCCTCGTTTAAGGTTTTGCTGGCGTAATAAATGACTCGAGGGAGTTTATCAATATGCTGACCCAAGATGGCTCCAATTGCAAAGTCAGAAGCGTCGCACATAAGTTCAAAGGGTTGAGTCCAATCAGGAGGTTGAATGATGGGAGTTGTAGTCAAGAGTGATTTAAGAGTTTCAAAAGATGTTTGGCAATCAGTGGAAAATTCAAACTTTACGTCTTTGGCAAGTAAATTCGAGAGAGGTTTTGAAATCTTTGAGAAATCCTTAATGAATCTTCTATAGAATCCTGCATGGCCAAGAAATGAGCGAACATCTTTGACAGACTTGGGAGGAGGTAAATTAGCAATCAAATCGATTTTGGATTTATCGACTTCTAGGCCATCTTTGGAGATGACATGACCTAGAACTATCCCCCTTTTTACCATAAAGTGGCATTTCTCCCAATTAAGCACGAGTGATTTCTCCTTACAACGCTTGAGGACAAGTTCTAGATGAGTGAGACATTGGGAAAAAGATGATCCATATATCGAAAAATCGTCCATGAATATTTCCAAGAATTCTTCCACCATATCAGAGAAAATACTCATCATACACCTTTGGAAAGTCGCGGGGGCATTACAAAGACCAAAAGGCATGCGACGATAAGCAAAGGTTCCAAAGGGACAAGTAAAGGTGGTCTTATGTTGATCTTCTAAAGCAACAGGAATTTGGTTATAGCCAGAGTATCCATCGAGAAAACAGTAGTACTCATGTCCTGCTAAACGTTCGAGCATTTGGTCAATAAAAGGTAAGGGAAAATGGTCTTTTCGTGTGGCTGAGTTAAGCTTTCGATAGTCGATGCACACACGCCATTTGGTTTTGATTTTTGTTGGGACGAGTTCATTACTGTCGTTTTTGATCACTGTGACTCCCGACTTCTTTGGTACAACTTGTACCGGACTCACCCAAGTACTGTCAGAGATGGGATAGATGATGTTATTGTCTAGACATTTGATTATCTCCACCTTGACCACTTCTCTCATGTTTGGGTTTAATCGCCTTTGAGCCTCACGGGTGGGTTTAGCCTCATCAACTAAATGTATGCGATGTTCCACAATTGATGGGCTAATTCCTTTTATATCGCTAATTTCCCACCCCAAGGCGTCCTTATTTTCCCGCAAGGTATCCAAAAGTCTTTCTTCTTGGTCCTCGGTAAGATCGGAAGCCAAGATTACGGGAAAAGTTTTTGAAGAGTCTAGGTAGGCATACTTAAGGTCTGGTGGCAAGGGTTTGAGGTCTAACTTAGGAAGTTCTTGTGTATCAACATTGGTCAACATTCCTTGGTTAGATTCAGGTGGCGAAGTGTCGGAGTCAAGAATTTGGTTTAGTTCAGAAATGTATTCGAGTTCGTCGAAATCAGGGTTGAAATGGTCAAGACACATTTTCAGGGCTTCAGAAGTGTCACTTGAGGTTTCATCAACTGTGGTTTGAATCATGTCAATTTCATCGATCTCAAAATCCCTAGGTTGTTTGTTGAGATTAAAGATGTTTAGCTCAATGGTTAGGTGCCCGAAGGAAAGTCGAAGTTGACCATTCCTACAATTAATGACAGCATTAGAGGTTGCTAAGAAAGGGCGTCCTAAGATCAATGGTATTTGAACATTGGGATTTGAGACAGGCTCAGTTTCTAGAACTATAAAATCGACAGGGAAGTAAAACTGTTCGATCTGTATCAAGACGTCTTCGATAATCCCCAATGGCTTTTTAACAGATCGATCAGCTAGTTGAAGTGTGATGTTTGTAGGTTTAATCTCCCCTAGTCCAAGTTGACGATAGACAGTATAAGGGAGAAGGTTGACACTGGCACCAAGGTCGAGTAGGGCACGAGAGATGTGAGTGTTTCCTATTTTACAATCAATCGTAGGGCAGCCAGGGTCTTTATACTTGACTGGGGCAAGATTCGAAAGAACAGAGCTTGTATTCGCAGTTAGAAAAGCGGTTTTTGGGACATTGGTCGCACGTTTTTGTGTACACAATTCCTTAAGACATTTAGCATATTGAGGGATTTGTTCAATGGTGTCTAAAAGAGGAATGTTTACACGGACTTGTTTGAAAATTTCCAAGATTTTATCGAAGTTTGCAGCTTTCTTCTTATTATTGAGTCTATGAGGAAAAGGAGCTACTGGTTTTTCGACTCTATGATCTGTTTCATCATTCGAGGAAAAAGGTGGTAGGGGTGTAGAAGATGAAATGTTGGGATTGCCAACATTAATTTTCGAAGGTGGGTCGGGTTTGCCGACGCTGGGAGAAGAACTGTTGGGATTGCCAACATTTAAGGGAACTTGAGGTTTAGAAGAATTGGCATTCGAAGCCAATGGGTGGTCATCAAGATTAGGGGTTGGGGTCGAGTTAGAAAGTTCGTCAGGGTCGTCCACGTTATTATCAATCCTCTTTCCAGATCGAAGGGTTGTGACAGCATTGACTGGATTATGGTTTTCGTCCTCACAAGAATTTACAGCACGAGAGTTATACTTTGGATTCACCTCAGGTTGACTAGGCAACTTTCCCTTCTCATTATTTTTCGCCATTTCCTTTATCATATGCATTAGTTGGTCGATTTTAGCGTCTTGATTATTTATTTGTTTTTCTAATCGAACAATATCTTGTGATGGTTGAGAAGATTGAGATGATTGGTTTGATGATTGAAAATTGGGGTGCCTATAAGGTTGTTTGGATTGAGGTGTAGTTTGAGAGGTTTGAGAATTGGGGGGTGGAGCTTGGTAATTCGGATTGGGAATAAAGGGTTGCATGTGAGATGGGTTTGCCGAATTATTGGGGTTTGACCAAGAAAAGTTTGGGTGGTTCCTCCAACCAGGATTGTACGTGGCTGAGTAAGGGTTATTTTGAGCTATAGCATTGGCTTGGTCCTGAGAGTAGTAGTGGGGTAACCCTTCTCCGGCTTGAGGAGTTTGATTTTCTACGGGAATTTGATTTGGGTCCACGACATGCACTCCTCTAGTAGAAGTACGATTGGGAACGCGAATTGATTCCCATTGCATGTCCTTTTCAGAATAATCTTCTAAGAACCGCCAAGCTTCATCGGCTGTTTTAGACATAAAATCTCCTCCACACATTGATTCTAGTTGAGTTTTAGACTGATAGTTAAGCCCTTCATATACAATTTGACACAAGTTGTCTTTTAGAATTCCATGATGAGGACAACTATACAGTAGTTGGTTGAATCTCTCAAAATATTTTGAAAAAGTTTCCCCCTGATTTTGACAAAATTGATTTATCTCAGTTCGGATTTTGAGAGTTTTATGGAAAGGGAAAAACTTTTTCAAGAATGCAGTGACAAATTCATCCCAACTTCTTATGGAATGTCGTGGAAGAGAATTTAGCCATCTTTTAGCGCTTTCAAGTAGTGCAAGTGGAATTAGCCTTAGCTTGATCGATTCGTTAGATAGTTATTGCATTTTTGTTGTGGAAGCATACAATTCAAATTCACTCAGAAATTCATAAGCATTTTCAGACCCAGTAAATTTTGGTACCCCTTGGATAAAAGAATGTTTTAGCTCAAAATTGTTCCCTTCAGCTGGTGGGAACACGATGACAGAGGGTTGAACGGTCCTAGTAGGATAACATCGATCACGAAGAGACAAGGGTCTATCCATTTGGATATTGAGGTTTTGAAAATTTTGATTTATTTGGTTTTGATCCCCGAAGTTTGGAAAATTTTGATTCACTCGATTTTGATCCAATTCGGGTGGAAAATTTTGGTTGATTCGAGAACCCCTAGGAGAATTTTGTTGGCTAACACTTTTTTCGCTCATTGTTGTCAAATGCAAGCACAGAAATTAGCTATAATAACGTTTTCTGTCCTTATTGGCTCCTAACCCAAAATTATAAAGTGATGTGTTTGATTACTTAGATCAAAAGATTTCTCAGCCAGTTAACGGACAGGAGTTATCGGTGCACCAGGAATCACCCTAGCAATGCAGCCGAAGGTTTAAGTACCTTCAGAGTAACAACCGATATAATATTTACGAATCACCGTAATATTTATAAACGGTTATTTCTCTGCCGTAGTCTAGACACCAAGAAATAATTCGTTCCAAATGAATCAACTATCACAATATAATTAAGTCCTAGAAGAGCCCGTGACTCCCTTAAGTCCAACGTCTAACCGTTATTATTAGTCAGATTCTATGATGAAATACAATTTGTGGGCCAAGGGAAGGGTGATGAAATCCCTCACCTTATGTGAATTGGGGTATTGCCCTTAACAGAATGAATAAAAATGCAGAAATAACAACAATCACACAAAATAGCTGCAGAAATTAAAAATTGTACATTCAAAGCCGCTGCCCCTGCAGAAATTTTTTACAACAATTGTCTATATATTTTTTTCTTTGCAGCAGAGCACCTGTAGTGTTTTAAAATTTTCTCACCTTGATCGGCAGTCCTCCAGTGAATTTGGGAAGCGCTAGCGCGTTCACACCCCACTTGGTGTGCAACCGCTCCAACCCATCTGAATCGTCCGCTGCTTTCTGTTGTTGTCCCCTTCTATTAATTGCTTGGCTGCGCTGCGGCACGGGTTCGGGCTAGGAGCCCGAAAAAAATTTTTTTAAGACCCTTTTTTCTTAATTTTCAGCTGTACCTGTTTTTGAAAAATTTTCCTTTTTTTTTTTTTTTTTTTTTAATAACTGGAAAAGAGAAAATTTAAAACAAACATAAACATAAACAAACCGACAAAACGGAAAATATAAATCAAAACTAAACTCACTCAAAGAAACTAACTTGGGAAAGGAAAATAAAAATATATATACTCAGAAAAGATAGGAAAACTAGACTTTTACTACACTAGTCTCGCATACAAACAGAAATGGCAACCAGACCTTGCAATTTTCACTTACACCAAAATACACTGCCACGCACTCAACAGGTCAATGACCACCCATTTCTTATATATGTATACTGCGCCCAAAAAGAAAACAATCCGACCCCAAAACTAAAACAGATCACGCTTCCCCCTAATTTCTCAAACACAGTCAAAACAATCAATCAATTCCGCCCTCAAATCTCGCGGTTAAGGAAGGAAATCGTGCAATCGGATCCGATATGGTTTCGAGATCTGACAATCACGCTGGAGATGGGGGAGTTCGATCGCAGGCGGTTGGTGAGGAGTTGCGAGTTCTGGCACAACTGGTACCCGCGATCTTTCAAGCTTTTTGCTGGAGTATGGTTGTATGCGGTTGTTGATCGCTGTGTGGATGAAAGGGGTTGCGATTTGAGGTAGACCTGGCAGGGTGGTCTGCGATGAAGATGGAGGGGAAGATCGTGTTTATGGTTGGATGAAGGAGGGTCCGATTTTGGAACTTGTGAATATTTGGGATGATGGTAAGGGTGAAAGAATTGCTGGTTTTAGGGGAGCACGATTGTGTAGTGTTGATGAGAAGGATGGGTATGAATTCGGAGTTCAGCAGTGTTGAGGAGAAGGGGGCTAGGGTTGAAAGATGGTGCTTTTTTGTGCAGATGAGGGTAGTGTTCTGTGTTGCGGATTATGGGATGTACGGCTTTGGGGTTAATTGATGCAAAGCTGTTATGGGACGGTTTGTACAGGGATGACGTTGGGGATTTGTGAATTTGACGGGAAGGGAATGAGATGCCTTGGGTAAGAGTGAACGATGATGATTGAAGAAATGTTGTGATGGATGGATATTGGAGTTCTGTAGGGGGTTAAGTGGGCAGATGATGTTGTTTGGTATAGGGTGATGATGGCTTTGTTGAGGATTTGCGAAGGGGTAGTACTGAATGGGTTTAGGATGGAACTGTGGGTGATTTTGTGGTTGCGAGTTGATTATGGGAGAGAGGGAGATCCGTTTTATGGATGCTGGAGTTTGCTGTTTGCGTGAGGATGCAAGGCTGAGATTTTGAACTTTGAACTGTGCGTTTGCTGAACGCTTTGGTGGTGGAGTACTTGCGGGTTTAAATGGCAATGGAAGGAGGGATTGGAGTATGTTGTGATGAAAGTGGCTTTGGGTGTTGAGGCAGAAGATGAAGTGGACGTGGTTGGCAATTGGGTTCTGGAAGTTGGTATGTTGACGTTTTGAAGACGGAGGGGGTGTACACAGATGAGGTTGAAGAAGAAGGCTGAAAAGAATAGCTCTTTTTTTTTTTATCATACATTTTAGATTGTAGTAACATACCATAAATTTTTTTTTTGAAAATACGACTCATTTTCAATTGATACAACAAAATAAGTTTACAATTTTTAGCCAGTTGATAGTATTTTTCTCTCTCAACTTAGATTGAATAGGAAATATAATGAAAAGTTTAATTTTGAGGGATAATAGTGTAACCGGTACATAGGGAGATTCTTAGGTGATGGCCATGAAATCTATTCTATATTGTAGACTTTGTTTAAATAAGTGGAGGACTTAAAATACTTATATTGGCTTTTCAAATCTCTAAAACTAAGTTGTGTTAAGTTGAGTTCACGTAACTCTCTTTTGTGCTTATATTTTCGGTAATAATAATAATAGTATTCCAAGGGTATCCAACATTGCTTGTATATCGAGCGTTGGTGTGCAAACCCGCCAAGCTCTATCCGACACGTTGTTGACAAAGTCAAAGTTGGAATATCTTGGTCTCATTTTATAGGATTGGACACCTAAGGATTACCGACACATTGTTGACAAAGTCAAAGTCGGCCTGCACAATCCGCCAAGCTCTTTACCCACTCTCCGTTAGTCCGCGAGGCAGTGCATGGGTGGTAAACCTTGGTCTTTTTAGGTGTATGTACTTAATCATAAATCTTAAAATTTTATAGAATAAAGAATAAGCGATGATACCCAAACACTTCTTGACCTTATTGATTTGACTAGCCATACATGAGAAAATTAGAATACCACTTTACAAACTGTGCCAAGCAAACTAAGAATTTATTTCATGGCTGCACTATGTTATCGACCGAACTAACTAGCCAAACTGGAATTTAACATTTGAAAACTTGATTTATATTGAAAATTTGTGACAAGTCGAGGTATCTAAAATAAAATCAACTGGTTAGAAATTATTAACTTAACTTGTTGTACCACTTTCCTGAAATAAGTCGTGTTGTCATTTTTCACTTTTATTTTTTGCATATGTCCATTGCATTCATATAGCTTTATTAGAATCATAGCATACAGCATTTGGATTTTGTGGGTAGTATCCGCTGAAAACCCTCACGAGACACTACTCGTCCTACTAGGGACACCTAGAGGTTTAACGGCTTGTTGCATACGCTCAATGCAATCGTGTTTCCTACGAAAGTGTGACCTATCTAGTTTAGTTTTTCATTTTTTGTTTTACTCGAGGACGAGTAAAAGATAAGTGTGGGGGTACTTGATTGACACTGAAAAGTGTTTATTTTATTACTCTTATGCTTTATCTTTTGTAAATAAATAAATGATACTTTGGTTACTTTTATATGTTTTTACAGGATGTCAAGAGATGCCTCCTTCAAATCAAATCAAAGGCCAACTACGAGAAAGAGCTACTTCCTCACATCAAATTCATTTCAATTGCAAAAGAAGTAGTAGCTCACTGGTAAAGGCATAGGAATTGGTGCTGAGAGACTTAAGTTCGAACCCCGTCAAGCTCACTTTTTGCCAAAGAAACGGAGCGTGTTCACACTGGCCCTTCGCTTTGAGAAATATCTGGATTAGTGTTATGTTATATATATACATACACATATTCATGTGTATGTATTTATGATGTGCACCAATTAACATTTCAGCAATAGCCATATTCTTATCATGGAATTAAATTCGAATCATTCAATTTCAATTAGAAGATTTGCTGATTGAATTGTTGCCAAGAGAAAAATCAATTTTGAAGATTTTATCTTATATTGCCTTTGGAGTCTGATAAGCGTCCTTGTTTGGAAGAATTAAATTAGATGCAATCTTCTATCAATCAAGCCACATGGGAAAATTGAAAGATATGGAAAATATTTACCATGATATGCCCGGATTTTCTCCAATCAGGTAGTCAAGGAAGGCAAGAAATATTCATGAATGAGGAGGGCCATTTATTCATAGACCTAGTTAGGGTTTTCCCCTTCTCATCTATAAATATGTGATTGTAACCATTGTAAAAAGCATCTCATAATTCTGTACTGCCATTAGTTTAATAAAATTTTCTTGTTCTAGTTATTTACTTTTCTTTTAAAACAATTTGTGTATCTACACGATTAGATTCGGTAGAACACATATTGTTATTGTCTTTGTTACTGCATACTAGTGTTGACTGTTTGATTAGTTTCAGCAGCAACTCTATTTTTAATTCTCTGTTATTGTTCCAGTTATTATTTACTTTTGTTGTTTTTGCTAGTACTTGTTATTTTCTTTCCTGTTGTTGAATTTGATATACGTCTGATTAGATTCAGATTTGTAGCAGTTTCAATAACATTATTTCAACAACACTGAAAACAACCCCCAAAGTTCTGTCTAACACGCCCACGAAACATATAAATAATAAAAGTTTAACTTTCCTCCCTGTGTTCGACCTGTATGCTACACACCTGTATGCTTGCAGAATTTATTACAAATGTCGCGCTTTTCTAATTCATAGGAAAGCGTCGACCAGCGTGTCATATTCAAATTAAGACTTTGCGACATGTTCATGTTTATCTAACTACCCAAAATCGGGTTTTCCCAACGCAAGCAAATCGAGTCAATATAGTAAGGATACTATGTCACATATTGGTCTCAAACCATGCATGATGCCAAAAAGGGCTTGGCTTCCACATGCATAACATCGTAAAGGGATTGGCCATAAACATGCATAGTGTCATAAGGTAATTTGGCCCCAAACATGCATATTATCACAAAGGGTTTGGCCATAAACATGCATAATCTCATAAAGGACTTGGCCACAAACTTGCATGATAGCATAAAAGGGTTTGGGTTCATAAACATGCATAAGCCCCAAAATCTAGTCTTAGCCAATGTTTCACAAGTAAAATGGTTCCTAAAGGTTCATGCTAGCATTTCATGCATAAAGATCCAAACTTGCAAGTTAAACTAGGTTATGCATAGCATGAGAGGCATGATTAAGTCACTCACATGGCCTAAGATCATAAACATGAACACAAGAGGCAAGGTAAGGTTCATATAGGTTCGCATAATCATGTTTAGCCTCATTTTATCCCATGTCAACATTAAAAATACCGTTTTGACCCAAAAGTAGCTAGAACTTACTTAGGCAAGGCTTGGAAAAGGGATCATGCATCATTTTGACGAAGAAAGGTGGCTCCTTTGATGAAGATCCGTCATGAAACTCGCATAGCAACGTTGATTTGGCCTTGATTTGGTGTAGCAAGCTTGCACCTTTTGATTTGAACTTGATTTGAGTGCATAGGCTCTAGGGATTTGGGATGGAGGCCATGATCAATGTTGATTTTGGCAGCACTTAGTTGCTAGGTTTTATTTTTAGTGATTTAGATTAGGTTTAGGGTCTTTTTATAGAGATTAAGATAGTTTTAGGCCATAGGATTAGATCTAGGGTTAATCTAGACCACAGAAATCGTCACAGGCCCATCAGACCAGACCAAGACTGCATCCAGGTGCACCAGGCCACCAAAACACGGCGTTGTGTTTTTGGGCCCAGTCGACACCCAAGTCGACAGCCCTGTCGACTTGGGGTCCAGGGGTGTCGACAGCCCTGTCGACTCCCCTGTCGACATGGGCTTTGGCGGGAAAATTCCCGCCTGGCCCCATTTCTGATTTCCAAAACTGTTTCCGAAATTCAAATTTCCAGAAATCTTCTTTGGGCCTTAAACGGGTCATACGGACTCCATTTCTCGAAAACTCGGACTCTATTTCGCGTATTTTGCCGAGACGAACGCAATGGCATAGCCCGTTTTACTTGATTCAGAATTTAAAATTAAATTCCGCCTTGATTCTCGTTTTAACATGTTGTTGAAATGCGGGTTGTTATAGAACTCAGATAAACTAAGGTGTCATGATAAATTACGATGTCAAGATAAAACAAGGTATCACATCGTCAGGTTTCTATCAAGTATAATATCCCCAAGATATCTGTCACGTATAACGCCCTGTGATATCTATCCTGTATTTTAGCTCTGCACCTACCGTACTAGTATCCCCACCGTGTCATGTGTTAACCAAGAATGACCCTCACTCAAAAGTCGTGTAATGGTCCATGTCAACCTAATATATCGCATATATAGGTTACTCAACTTGTATGTTTTATTCCATGTAAATGTTCAGTCCTTTGCCGTAGACCATACGGGCTTTCCCATGAGATTCTATATTACTTTAACATAGTTCCATGATCCTTAAGATCGGTTTGGACTGTTACCCTAAACCTAGCTAGGGTCTTCCAACATGAATTATTGTTTGTACAACTAGGACTTATGCTACCTAGGGCTGCTAGGGATTATGCTTACCTATTGCACGTTTTCGTATCTCGGTTTGGGTTCAACCACCTAGGGCCACTAGGGATTACGCTAACCGCCAACCGCGCCCTTTTTCCCACGCATTCATCGTGAATCGCTTTTCCATGACTGTATGCACATGTATCACATCGTGCCATCCGAGTCCTGTCACAGGGCAAATCAAGAAATACAGGACTCGGTCGGGAGCTTTCGATTTATCTGCCGATGCAGATGCTAAGGTCTGTTTTTCTTATACGTGGCTATGGTCCCACGAGACCACTCCCTCAACTAGTGAAAGACAAGACAGGATAAATCCTGTATGAGAACACAACACTGGCCAACCCACATCCAAGCCTTACCGCAACCATAATTAGATAGCAATTATGGTCTTTTGGGTGTTCTCTGCCTTTCCGTACGTACACGCTTGACCAAAGATGGTAGGTAGCCTGACGAAATGCTATCTAGGGTACGACCGTGTATCGTCGACTATCCCCTATCCATCCCCGTCTTTAAGTCGCTCGTATAGCAACCAAGGCATACTCTTGGTTCTTCTAATGCAGACCTTAACCTCTCATGAGCCTAGTATAATCACCTGGCAGCTCATAGAGGGATACCAAGAATATCCTCACGTTGCCCGAAGCCGCTGCTTCGTTACCCAGTTCGCTGGAGCCTTTATCTAAATCAGATACTTGCTCCTACTTGTATACTTAAACGATGACCTACCGTATCAGGTTACTCATCTATCTATGAACTGGTCTAAATTTCCTTGACTAAGAATCATTACTTAGTTATTCTTCAACTAAGGTTTACCACTTAGCATTGTTCCCGTTATCCTTGTTAACTACGGTTATCCACCTAATCCTCAGAACTAGGGTTTACATAATGGATTAAGTGTCACTTAAGTTCATGACTTAACCCGTCTACAAATCCTGTCAAAATTGGCTAAGTATCCAAGTTCAAGGCTTAACCCTACAAACCATGCTCAAGTTGGTTAAGTATATTAAGCAATTCACGACTTAACCTCGTCCAATTATCATTCTAGATTGGTAAAGTATATATTAACTTGACCCTATCAATTTACTTAGTCAAATTGGTCAAGTGTATTCAAGCGATTCGTGACTTAGCCTTATCATGTTTTCACGTTATATTGGTTAAGTATTGGTTAACTTAACCACAATAAATTAACGAGTTAGATTGGATAAGTATAGGTCACTTAACCACATCAATTCATCATGTTTAGATTAGTTAAGTGTTTAACTTAACCCCATTTAACTACCAAGTGGGATTAATTAAGGCTAGGCTAACTTAACCCCATCCGATTTCCATGTTTAGACTAGTTGAGTCTAATCTTAACCCCATTCGTTAACCGTATTTTTCGGTCATTAAGAAAACTTACTTAACCTTACCAAGTTATCGCGTTGGATTGATTAAGTGTTGGTTAACTTAACCCCATCCACTAGTCATATAAAAATGGTTAAGTGTCATTAGGCAAATCAAGTTACTTAACCTACCCAACCTTGTCATGTTTTGTTAAGTATCATTAGCCTAATCAAATTACTTAACCCATTTGTCCATGTCATATTTGGTTAAGAGTCATTAATCAAATTAACTTAACCCTATCATGTGGCATTAATTACTTAATGCACCTTCACCTCTCACATTAGACTTTGTTGTGGTTACTAGTTAAGCCGGTCGGTTCCGGGTAGCTTTACACCACAACTTGGTCTAACCTCGGGTTCAAGCACAACATGACCAACTTCTCACATTGGGTCCTATTGTTTGCAACTACTAGTTAGGCCGGTCGGTTCCGGGTAGTTTTACGTTGCAAACTCAACCCAACCTCGAGTTGGCCACACTTATATTATCTAAGTGTCATGTCCATCATGTTTCCCAAAACATGTTACAAGTTTTCAAGCATTTGGGTAGACCTAACTTAATAGGTAAATTCCCAAAGGGTAGACCTAACTTAATAGGTAAATTCCCAAGCTTATGTTTTTATGCATACTTACATGTCAACTTCCATGTTATATTTCAAGTCATGTTTTCAAGTTGTATTTTCATGTCATTAGAAATTACCCATAACATAACCCAACGCTTTTAAACTCGCATATACGTTCGCGACAACGTAATGGATTAAAAGAAGAGACTTGGCAAAGGCATGACAAAAATGGATATTAAGCCACAAGTTAATCATGGTGGCAAATGAGGCACAAATGTGTTCATTAACTTGCATGTTACATTCTTAAGCCTCAAAACATGCATAAACCCAAACTTGGCACATAAGCGAATCATGGTGACAAAAGATATGGAATGATGACTAGTAACTCGCATATATCA
Organism: Allium sativum; assembly: GCA_030737875.1. NCBI lineage: Eukaryota > Viridiplantae > Streptophyta > Magnoliopsida > Asparagales > Amaryllidaceae > Allium > Allium sativum. Next base: position 635,714,162 of record CM060918.1, read on the forward strand.
TCATATAAGGGTTATGACTTCATATGCAAGTTGACATAAAGGTTATGAGGGTTCTCATGTTGCCTAATGCAACATTTCAACATAAAGGTTGTAGCTTTTAGCTCACAAGATCAAGATAATGACTTCATAAACTTGCATGACATGATAACATGTATCATACTCAATGATCAAACCCAAACTTGCAACATGAACATTTAACTTCATAGTTAATATCTAAGAGTAGGGAAAGGGCTTACATTGCTATGAAGGCACAAAAGATATGACAAAGCCCTTATGCAATCAAATAGACCCAAAATGCAAGCTCTAACATAAAAACCCTTGAGCCAAAATGATCAAAACCCTTGCTTTATGATGCAAAGATAGAAACTTGACTTGAATGCAAGCTAATGACACTCATACAAGCTTGAAAACACTTGTATGCATGGAAAATCTCTCATAGAAACCATTTAGAAATTTTATGAAGAGAGTGGAGGCCATGAGAGGTAAAATTTTGCCATAGTTTAGTTGCATGAATGAATAATGAGGATTTAGGATAGGTTAGGGTCTTATTTATAGATTAGGCAAGTGTTTTAGGCCATAGGATTAAACCTAGATTCAATCCAAGCCATCAAAGCATGTCTTGGGGAAGAAGTCAAGTGTAGGAACCATCTAGGGCCTTTAGATTAAAGATGAACCATGAGAACCATCCAAATGCAAAATCTGCATTTGAGCGAATCGGCCTACGGGTTGACAGCCAAACACCCTGGATTAACCCCTAATCGACCCAGCGGGCTCGGGTCGACCTCAAAAATCGGCCGGTTCGGTTATTCCCCTCTCCCAATTCGCTGTTTTGAACATTTTTGCATATTTATTTATTTAATTTTCAATTATATATATATATATCAATATATATATATTTCTCTGCGCAACCCATTTCACTTAATTAAGTATACTTTAATTTGGGAATTTTTCGTGAAACTTCGCGAGGCCATATCTTGGTCATACGGACTTCGATTTTCAAAAACTCGGACTCTATTTCGCGTATTTTTCCGAGACGAACGCAATGGCATAACCCGTTTCCCTTGATTCAGATTTTACAGTTTAATTCTACCTCCATTTATGTTATAACAGGTTATTGAAAATACGGGTTGTTACATTCTCCCCACCTTTTAGGATTTCGTCCCCGAAATCTCCAAGTTAGGAAGAACATATCCTACCATCCATTATCCATCTACTCAAAACATCATCCACAAGCAACCATTGTCCTTAGATGATTTCTAATGCTGTATGAATATATGCAAAACGTGTGTGTACATGTTCCTTAGCTAATACTAATGATCAGGCCTGAATAATCTTTCTAATGCAAAATATGTATAGTGCCATGAATCCAACATGTATGCAAATAGTCCTAGTCATATAGGTACTATATGCGTGCACAATCATTCATTCATATGCAACAACCGCATGATAATACATTCGATTTCATCCATAAACAAGTATAAATACTCGTGCATATGCAATATGAAATGTGACCGAGTCGAGCTAGTATCTAATGTGTATTCGCGCATCCACGAGCAACCACTTGCATTCACTTGCAACCATATCAATCATAACATGTTTCAAATACATGTTTACATCCATAGGGTTCTACCTAGAATTCCCTGAAACAGGGTCGAGAAGATAAACAGGACAAACTCCTTACAGGGTTTGTAACGGAGAATAGGACCGAGAGGATGTCCACAAAAGATAGCCTACAAGTAAGCTCTACAGAAAACAGGGATCAAGGATATACTCCCAAAAAGAGATATCATGCGCGTATCTAGTCTTTGACCATCAAAGTCATCTTTTAACTTCGCGATTTTGTAGCTTCTTATTCCTGTTTCCATAACATGAGCTGGAACTCATTTCTTCGTCGCCTCTCGTTCCACTTGCACTTATCCTTTCCCTAGAATACTTGACGCAAACATGACTGCGTACTCATGATCTCATGCAAGCTTTCCAAAATTCACTAGTGAATCTTGGATCTCGTTTATATACTATAAGGCATTCCATGTAGAAGAACTTTCTCTTGAAAGTAAACAGATGTCAATCAGGTTATCATGCGCACTTACTAGGGTGATCTCTATAACCCATGCATAAATGAAGTAAACCATCCGTCTTATTGGCGAACACCACTCGATCGGGCTTCAAATTTCCAATAAAGGCATCAAGGGATTCTATGTAACTAGTCATGACAGAACCTCAAAAAGGTTACCCGATACTTCGAGGGCATTACCAAGGCTAGTCAAAAGGTCTAACTACCCTCCTATCAAAAACGAGAGTGGCACCCCCTACTGGATAACCACTTCATCCCTAGAATCCATCCATAGCTTATAAACATAAGCATTATTTCCAAACTCAACACTTGGCATAGACATTCCCAAATCCAAACAAGTCATGTATAAATGGACTGATTCTCCAATAGGACTTTGAGACAAAAATGGGATTCTCTATTACGCTAGTACTTAAGGTGCAGAGACTCAACTATCGAAGCAGACTTAAATGATACGAACAACGAAGTCCTAACGGAATGATAGAGAAGAAAAGCTAAACCTTTAACAAGATCGTTACCCTCCTTCCGAGGTACTCTAGAAATGAGAGCATACTACTGCCCTCCCGATGATCTTGTCCTTGTCCCATAATACTTAACTATCCGCCCCGTTTTACCATGCCAAAGGTACTCTCTCGTCATGGGTTTCATTGTTCATCTTTCTCCCTCCTTTGAGGACTAAGCCATACCAACAAGTTGCTCATCCTTAAGCTCGTATCCTTTATCCTTCTTTCTCACGATCCTTTCTTATAACGCGAACACTGGTCTCTCGAGAACCACCTCCATCGTATGGAAAGCACTTTCGTAGGTAGAAAAGACTAGTCGCAGTTAAAACTACTGTGACTACAGATGGAGGAAAGAAAGGAAAAGAGACTCAATTAAGGAAACAAGGATAGTGCTAATGGCCTTTGGGGAATAGCCTTTTTCTTTTAAAAGAAAATTTTCTTGAAAAATGCTTCTTTGTAAACGTTTTTTTTTTCAAATAGTTTTCAGAAGGTCTTTAAAAACTTTTGCCCAGTCTGGTAACCTTCTGCTCTGATACCACGTGTAACACCCCGCCTCCGCTAGGGTCACTCGCAAAGGAATGCACTAGCTTTAGAGGGGCATTATTGGTAAACATGCACAGAAATATCACAAGACAGAACATATAAAATAGCGGAAGTAAAATCAAACTTTCATAACATGAATAAATAAGGTCTAAAGCCTTTTACATCAGAGTACATCAAAACCCGTCTTGCAATAGTAAAGAAGCATAAAGACATTTTCATAAATTATTCCCCAAGTAAAAACAGTAAAGTAGCCATTAGCCAAGAAAAGTCCAAGCCATCCATGATGACCTTCAAGCAGAAGAAGTCCGAACTAAACAACAGTATTTCCTCCCTGTAACCTGGGGGGAAACGGAAGAAAAGAGGCGAAACAAAACGGGTCAGTCAAAAAGACTGAGTAAGCCCTATCTACTATTAGCATAAAAACTAGTAAAGTTAACTGACATGAGAAACTGAGATGAACATAAGCATGATAACAAGATAGATAAGCTGAATCAAAATAACAGGATGAACTACTGAACTCAGATAAACTAAGGTGTCATGATAAATTACGATGTCAAGATAAAACAAGGTATCACATTGTAACAACCCGGACTTTTGGGGCCAATTTAAAATATTTGTTTTAGGAATTTTAATGAATCTTGAATATTTAAAATAACTTATTTTAAGTAATAACGACTAAAAATTAATTTTAATTGAAGTTAGAACGAATATATTTATTTTAATTTTAAAAGGAGATGGAAATAACGCGGTAGTTTGAAAATTCTGAAATTGTAAGTTTGATTTAGGATTTGAACGTAGAGATTTATACTTGAATTACTAGTTTGGTTAATTTAAGTTGTTCTTGAAAGATTGAATTAAATTTAAAAATTAAATGATTAAATTTATATCTTAATTTAATATTTAAGTTTGATTGTATGATTACATTTATTAATGGAAAACTTAAATCCTAAGATTTAAATGTTGATGGACATAATTCATGTAGGCGCTTGTTTAATGCACATTCTAAATATACAAAAAGAAAAAAAAATAACTTTAAAATATTTCCCCAATTAAAGGTTAATAGCAAGGATGTTATCCTTGTATTAAAAATCTTTGACTACATGCCAAGTAAAAAATAGGCCTTAGGGACTTTAATAAAATCTATTAATTTATATTGAAATATTGATTGAAAATAATTGTGGGTCCTAAATGAAAAAAATTCTGACAAACATATACATATATATATATATATATATATATATATATGAATGTGTGTGTGTGTGTATATATATATATATATCTTTGGCCATTCTCTTTAATACCTTCCCCTATCTATTCTAATTGTATCATTCATTAATTAATAAATTCCCAAATGTGAATTGTTCCCTTGAATTTTGAAAGGAAATAAATAATTATTTAATCAACGCACCAATTAGGCGCATTAAATGAAGAATGACACACTACAATAAATTTCATACATTGTGCACATTTAAAACTTGCCACAATATGTTATATCTTCGTATGCATGCAATTTAATTCTATGAACATTTATTTTTCTTTCCTTTTTACATTAAATTGTCATGTTGGAGACATGCATGCGTTTCTTAAAACATGTGGTCATGTTATCTATATTCCTTTATTATTTTCAACGTATGTAAATGCTCCTTTATTTTGAATTCTTCGCATATATATAAAAAAAAAAGGGACAAGGAAACAAGAGTTATTACTGTTATTAATTTATTTCGTGATATAAGAAAGAAAAAAATGTTCAACTAAAATTTGTTGAATAACATAAATTGAGGTTTTGTTATGTAATTGATAAATATAAACCTTATTTTGTATTAGGATGAGATTTATGTCAATTGGAAATCGAATTAGATGAATAAACAAAGTATTGAATATGGTATCTAATTAATTGAGCATTGAAAAGGTGCCTATTAATAATCCTAATCACTAACCATAATTCATTTCATATCATATTTGTACCGTTCTATTTCTCTTAACAAATACAGAGGGAAGCATTTGTTTCTTTCTTAATAATAAAAAAAATCAAATCATAAAATGTAGTTTTGTTTATATGGGTAAACGTTAAAAGTTAGAATTCAATCTTGGTATATTTAATAAAATTGAATGGTGTATTTATTTAATTAACCTTTGAAATCCTTTCCTAAACTCTAACCTAAATCAACCCTTCATCTATTCACTTTCTTTGCCTATAAATAATCTTAAAATTTCTAACCCTAATCCTTTATTTCACGATAGCCGCCGCCACTATTACGTCTAATGGCTGAAAACATCACTCCTTCTCTCCTCTCCTCGAATTAGCACCCCCCACACACATCACCTTGAAGAGCCTTCTCTCCTCTTTCCATTGATACCAATCACCACCCATATAATCGCTCGTAGGCCTCGCCCCGACCACAAAGTCGAGCCAAAGTTCTGAACAATTGCAAATACTCACGGCCGAAATTCAGAACAAAGAGAAGAGGGTATTTTATTTAAATTTATTTAATTAATTAAAATAAATCACTCTCTAACTTAAATCAATCATATCTCTTTCATCCTAGCTCGGAATTCGGTGATTTCAGAAGCTGTGGAATCGTGATTCGGAGTACTACGCTTTAGGACAATTTGGAACTGATTCTGGACTACTTGAAATTTGGACAAAATCTACAAACGCAAGTGAGAACTCTGATCTAATTTAAATAATTATATATTAATGTAAATCGCGAAATTCTGATTTGTATACTATGGTTCTTGATCTGCGTCATGATGATATTTGTATGCGATTAATATGTGATTATTGTATGTGATGATGCCATGAAATATGTGTGTTGTTCAGATATGTTATTTTGGGTGTAATCATGATGAGACTCTCATCTTTATTATCTTCTTTTTATTTTCATTTCTTTCAAAAGCAAAAAGGGGATTTAGACCTTTATATATATATTATTATTATTTTTATGTAAATTTGAATCTTGGATTCACCATAGAATTAAATAACAAAGTTTTCAACATAAAAACTTGTTAATAAAATAAAGGACAATTTTTAATGTTATATTTTTGACAAATTTTTTTTAACACAATTTGTTTGAATAAAAGACCAATTTTAACATAATTTGTTTGTTAAAAATAAAAAGAACAAATTTTTATGTTGTTTGTTAACAAAGTTAAAAGAACAAATTTGACGCTACTTTTGTTGTTAAAGTTAAAAGAATCATTTTGTCACTATTTTGTTGATTAAACAAAAAGAATCATTTTGTCACTATTTTGTTGATTAAACAAAAAGAACCATTTTTGTCACCATTTTTGTTGTTGAAACAAAAAGACATTTTACCTAATTTTTTTGTTAAAAATAAAAGAATAACTTTTATGTCTTTTGTTAAAAATAAAAGAATAACTTTTATGTCTTTTGTTAAAAATAAAAGAAAACTTTTTATGTTATTTTGTTAAGAATAAAAAGCCAAACTTTTTATGTTATTTTGTTAAGAATAAAAAGACACAAGCTTTATGTTTCTTTGTTAAAAATCAAAATACCCATTTTTATGTCACGTTTGTTAACATAATATCAATGTGAATTTGTATGCTATGACACCCCAAAACTATAAGCATGTTAATTTGTATGTCATGACACCAAAACCATCAGTGTGTCATTGTGAATGTTTTGACGCTAAAATCACCGTTGTGTTAATTTAGTTGAGACGACATGAGAGTCATCGTCATGTTGTATAATTGCAATGCATCAAAATATACTTTATGCAATAACAAACATAGTTGAATTGCTATTTTTGGTCGCACTAGAGTTGGCGAACAAAAAAATATGACTTATGCAATAACATATATAGTTCAGTAGTTATTTTTGTCGCACTAGAGTTTGCGCACAAAATATGTTTTATGTAAAATATAGTTTAATCGTCATTTTTGTCGCATTAGAGTTTGCGAGCAAAATTGTGTTTCATGTAAAAACAAAAATGTGTTTTATGTAAAAAAAAAAAAAAAGAAAAAAAAATAGGAAAGAAACTTTATTTTTGTTGTTTACATAAAAATATGAATGAAACTTTATTTTTATTTTATTTACATAAAAATATGAATGCAACTTTATTTTTTTTATTGTTATGTCAAAACATGAATGCAAGTTTATTTTAAGCGTTTTAAGTAAAATATGTAAATAAATATATTCGTAGTGTTTCTGATTAAAAATATAAAAAAAAAAATTATATGGATATTGTACATGAAAGTTGTACATGAAAGCGAATATATAATTAGCGTTATTGAGGAACTTGAAATATTTTCATTATTTACTCAATTAATGGAATGTAATGGACGATTTAATTAAGAAGATTGCACATTTAAAAAGGATGAAATAAAAAGTTTAAATTGGTAAGATTTCATTCCAATTATAATAATGAAGATTTGAATTGAAAAATCTCGTTTTTATGTTAACTTGTAAATTTAGAAGATTTGATTTTAAAATTTAACATAAATGGATTAATTGAGGAAGATTTCATTTAATATCAAAATGGTAAGTTTTGATATAACAATTGAAACATTTTGGGAATAGTTTTATGATATTAATATGGAAAGATTAATGTTTACTGAAATGAAAGGATAAGTAAAAGAATGAAAGATATTTTAGAAATTAGATATTCTAAAATATGAAATGTTTTAAAATAATACTTTTAAGAGATAATTATAATGATAATTATTAATTGTACCTGGACACGAGGTTAGGTCACATTTATGGCGGAAGTCTGCCCGGAACCAACCGGCATATCCAGCAGCCATAAATGTTGGGCCTAATGTGAGAGGTCCAAGTGCGCAAATACGAATTGGGTCAAGACACGAGGTTAAGCCCAACCTGTGGTAGAAGTCTGCCCGGAACCAACCGGCATATCCAGCATCCACAAGTTGTAGGCCTAATGTGAGAGGTCTGGCCCGCTATTAAATAATAAAATGTAAAGATAAACATAATAAATGGATAAGGAAAATGAATTGGGCTATTCGGTCCATTTTAAAAATAGTAACTCCATTTTAACCCGTATAAATTATGTTATACATTTTATAAAGGAAATCGAAGATGATTAATATTTTATTTAAGATTAAATGAAATACTCTGAAAATAAATGATGTCTAATTATATATATTAAATGGGAAATTTATGAAATTTAAATTTGGGTTTATCGTGAATTATGTTTTAAATAACATTTATTCTTTAACCCGAATTTATAATAGAATTAATTCCCTAGAAATTGAATAATCATTTAGTAATGACTTTGGAAGATTAAAACTAAATAAGATTTTAATTAAATCTTTAATTAGATTGAAAGGGAATTAAGTAGTTAAGATCACTGAATTAAGAAAGTGATCGAAAATGGAAAATGAACCATAAAGCAATGAATATTTTCATGTTATAAATGAATAAATGAATGAAAACATGAAATGGTTATATTATTTATATATTTTATATAAATAAAAGTAATGAAACTTTTTATTTACATTTCATATGTAAATAAAAGAATGAAAATAAGAATGAAACTTTTATTTACATTTCGCATGTAAATAAAAGATAAAAATAAGAATGAAACTTTTATTTACTTTTCACATGTAAATAAAAAGATGAAAATGAGAAGGGAATTTTTATTTACATTTCACATGCGAATAAAAATATAAAAATATGAAATGAAACATGATTTAGAAGCAGGAACCGCATATGAAAATTTAACATGTTTTAAAAAGCATGAAGTCGCATATGAAATGCATGAAATGAATGGACGATATATTTATATGCATGAAATGAATGGACAATATTTACAAGCATGAAATGAATGGACGATATTTATATTTATAAAAGAATAAATAACGATATAGAATGGTTTGCAAATTTATATATGCGAGAATTAATTGGAAAGTCCGAGTTTACTCTCATTCCAAATAATGATACGACGTTCGAAGAGTTGAAGACGGTGATTGAAGACCGACGATCTTCACATCGAATGGGTGTGTTGCTATTGAGACCCATGATGGGAGTAGCTACCTTGAAGGGGCGACAGTAGTAGCCGTCCGGACGTAGCGTTGATTTGTACGGATTTGACTTTCGCTCAGACCCAGAGCATAAGTTTATAAATGGAATGTATGTCTGACGTTGTAGTCCTTTATACTACATTCGTTGATCTCTCTTAATATATATCTGTTTGGTGGTTAACACCCTTCTCTGAGACATACGAGCTTAGAGGTTATATATTGGTAGAAATTAATGGTATAGTGTGGACTGACAATGTGGCATGCTAAGATGCATTGATCAAGGCTTTTGTTGAAAAGCAGGCCTTGTGGTTGATGATCAAAGCACGGCCTGTTTAGGCGTAGCTTTGTGTATAGCGTGACTTCGCGAGCCTCACACCCCGGTATGAGTCAAAAACGGGATATGGACTGCAGGGAGTGCACACGTTTCTTTCTAGCTAGAGTGGTGTCAGCGACCTACCAGCCCTGACATTTTACTTATGTGGATGATGGATTTTGAGGCGCCTCGTTATTTTTATAGGCCGTTGGTGGTCATACTATAGGTCCAAAGGGACCGGGAAGCGTGTGTTCAGGCATAACTAATCCACTGCCCATAGGCGGGGACCGGCCCTGAAGATCCAAGGGTTCACTGCGGGGGATCCTGAGGCATTTGCTAGAGTGTCTCGAATCGGAGAGGAGCTTGCCCCTAGCCTCGACTCATGATGGAATCCAAATCTCCAATACGACCTTGCGGTTTTGATTGTAGAACTAGTATTGGCGACATGCTATATGGTAACCATGCCGTCTATGATTGATACATTATGATTTAAATGTATATTATATATATACCTATATATATACACACTAATAATAATAATATCGTTTTCACGTATCAAGCATCTTTTGACCATTATAAGGTAAAACCCTATCCTCTGGTGTGCGTTGCATTGTGTGATGGGACTTGGGTCTTATAATGGTTTCATTTTTCCAAAAAGACATTGCGTTATTTCTCGATTTACTTTAGTTTATGCACCGACAATCCATTGGAATAAAACCCGTTCCGCATTAGCGGCGTGGTCCTTGGATTTGTCTTATTAGTTATATTAGTTTAGAATTCTCACACCAGTCCCATGACTGACTCGTAGTTTTTTTCACTTTGCAAACTCGGGTGCCCTCTTTTCCACACGGGCAGTCGAGTAGCTTTTTGCAGATATCTCTCTCTTTAGCAGGATCCTGGATCGAAGCCTAAAGCTGTGTCCAGAGCTTAGAAGTCTTCCGCTGTTTAATGTATTAAATCTGTTGTAATTTATCTTCCGCTGTAGTTTACTTTATTTGTACTCTGATATTCTGTACTCTGATGTTATATTATTGTAATGTAATAAAAGTCTGCTGTTATTGTTCTGATGTATTGTATTCCCAAAGTTAACGTATGCGAGTTTTGAACGGTCTTGGTCGATTTTGTGATCGATTAAGGTCGGGCAAAATCCGTGTCGTTACAGGTGGTATCAGAGCTTTGGTTAGCTCAAATCTTTGGGGTACTACTCGTTAGAACTGAACAAAAGACTCATCAGAGAATTGGATTAGTAATGTCCAATAAGAATACTCATTAGAGATAGGATCAGCAGTATCCTAGAATGAGAATACTCATTAGAGATGGGGTTAGTAATGCCCTAGAATGAGTTCAGAGTGATAAGCTTATGATTAGCGTATTTTTGATTATATAATCTATTTTTGAAAATATGATTTTTAAATATATAAAAGAGTATGTATATTTGATAAGTTAGTCAACAAATGAAATTAATAAGAGAAATTAAAATTTAGTTAGTTAATTAAACAACTTTTACCTTAGTTCCTTTTCGAGGACGAAAAGATTTTAAGTGGGGGAGATTGTAACAACCCGGACTTTTGGGGCCAATTTAAAATATTTGTTTTAGGAATTTTAATGAATCTTGAATATTTAAAATAACTTATTTTAAGTAATAACGACTAAAAATTAATTTTAATTGAAGTTAGAACGAATATATTTATTTTAATTTTAAAAGGAGATGGAAATAACGCGGTAGTTTGAAAATTCTGAAATTGTAAGTTTGATTTAGGATTTGAACGTAGAGATTTATACTTGAATTACTAGTTTGGTTAATTTAAGTTGTTCTTGAAAGATTGAATTAAATTTAAAAATTAAATGATTAAATTTATATCTTAATTTAATATTTAAGTTTGATTGTATGATTACATTTATTAATGGAAAACTTAAATCCTAAGATTTAAATGTTGATGGACATAATTCATGTAGGCGCTTGTTTAATGCACATTCTAAATATACAAAAAGAAAAAAAAATAACTTTAAAATATTTCCCCAATTAAAGGTTAATAGCAAGGATGTTATCCTTGTATTAAAAATCTTTGACTACATGCCAAGTAAAAAATAGGCCTTAGGGACTTTAATAAAATCTATTAATTTATATTGAAATATTGATTGAAAATAATTGTGGGTCCTAAATGAAAAAAATTCTGACAAACATATACATATATATATATATATGAATGTGTGTGTGTGTATATATATATATATATATCTTTGGCCATTCTCTTTAATACCTTCCCCTATCTATTCTAATTGTATCATTCATTAATTAATAAATTCCCAAATGTGAATTGTTCCCTTGAATTTTGAAAGGAAATAAATAATTATTTAATCAACGCACCAATTAGGCGCATTAAATGAAGAATGACACACTACAATAAATTTCATACATTGTGCACATTTAAAACTTGCCACAATATGTTATATCTTCGTATGCATGCAATTTAATTCTATGAACATTTATTTTTCTTTCCTTTTTACATTAAATTGTCATGTTGGAGACATGCATGCGTTTCTTAAAACATGTGGTCATGTTATCTATATTCCTTTATTATTTTCAACGTATATAAATGCTCCTTTATTTTGAATTCTTCGCATATATATAAAAAAAAAAGGACAAGGAAACAAGAGTTATTACTGTTATTAATTTATTTCGTGATATAAGAAAGAAAAAAATGTTCAACTAAAATTTGTTGAATAACATAAATTGAGGTTTTGTTATGTAATTGATAAATATAAACCTTATTTTGTATTAGGATGAGATTTATGTCAATTGGAAATCGAATTAGATGAATAAACAAAGTATTGAATATGGTATCTAATTAATTGAGCATTGAAAAGGTGCCCATTAATAATCCTAATCACTAACCATAATTCATTTCATATCATATTTGTACCGTTCTATTTCTCTTAACAAATACAGAGGGAAGCTTTTGTTTCTTTCTTAATAATAAAAAAAATCAAATCATAAAATGTAGTTTTGTTTATATGGGTAAACGTTAAAAGTTAGAATTCAATCTTGGTATATTTAATAAAATTGAATGGTGTATTTATTTAATTAACCTTTGAAATCCTTTCCTAAACTCTAACCTAAATCAACCCTTCATCTATTCACTTTCTTTGCCTATAAATAATCTTAAAATTTCTAACCCTAATCCTTTATTTCACGATAGCCGCCGTCACTATTACGTCTAATGGCTGAAAACATCACTCCTTCTCTCCTCTCCTCGAATTAGCACCCCCCACACACATCACCTTGAAGAGCCTTCTCTCCTCTTTCCATTGATACCAATCACCACCCATATAATCGCCCGTAGGCCTCGCCCCGACCACAAAGTCGAGCCAAAGTTCTGAACAATTGCAAATACTCACGGCCGAAATTCAGAACAAAGAGAAGAGGGTATTTTATTTAAATTTATTTAATTAATTAAAATAAATCACTCTCTAACTTAAATCAATCATATCTCTTTCGTCCTAGCTCGAAATTCGGTGATTTCAGAAGCTGTGGAATCGTGATTCGGAGTACTACGCTTTAGGACAATTTGGAACTGATTCTGGACTACTTGAAATTTGGACAAAATCTACAAACGCAAGTGAGAACTCTGATCTAATTTAAATAATTATATATTAATGTAAATCGCGAAATTCTGATTTGTATACTATGGTTCTTGATCTGCGTCATGATGATATTTGTATGCGATGAATATGTGATTATTGTATGTGATGATGCCATGAAATATGTGTGTTGTTCAGATATGTTATTTTGGGTGTAATCATGATGAGACTCTCATCTTTATTATCTTCTTTTTATTTTCATTTCTTTCAAAAGCAAAAAGGGGATTTAGACCTTTATATATATATTATTATTATTATGTAAATTTGAATCTTGGATTCACCATAGAATTAAATAACAAAGTTTTCAACATAAAAACTTGTTAATAAAATAAAGGACAATTTTTAATGTTATATTTTTGACAAAATTTTTTTAACACAATTTGTTTGAATAAAAGACCAATTTTAACATAATTTGTTTGTTAAAAATAAAAAGAACAAATTTTTATGTTGTTTGTTAACAAAGTTAAAAGAACAAATTTGACGCTACTTTTGTTGTTAAAGTTAAAAGAATCATTTTGTCACTATTTTGTTGATTAAACAAAAAGAATCATTTTGTCACTATTTTGTTGATTAAACAAAAAGAACCATTTTTGTCACCATTTTTGTTGTTGAAACAAAAAGACATTTTACCTATTTTTTTTGTTAAAAATAAAAGAATAACTTTTATGTCTTTTGTTAAAAATAAAAGAATAACTTTTATGTCTTTTGTTAAAAATAAAAGAAAACTTTTTATGTTATTTTGTTAAGAATAAAAAGCCAAACTTTTTATGTTATTTTGTTAAGAATAAAAAGACACAAGCTTTATGTTTCTTTGTTAAAAATCAAAATACCCATTTTTATGTCACGTTTGTTAACATAATATCAATGTGAATTTGTATGCTATGACACCCCAAAACTATAAGCATGTTAATTTGTATGTCATGACACCAAAACCATCAGTGTGTCATTGTGAATGTTTTGACGCTAAAATCACCGTTGTGTTAATTTAGTTGAGACGACATGAGAGTCATCGTCATGTTGTATAATTGCAATGCATCAAAATATACTTTATGCAATAACAAACATAGTTGAATTGCTATTTTTGGTCGCACTAGAGTTGGCGAACAAAAAAATATGACTTATGCAATAACATATATAGTTCAGTAGTTATTTTTGTCGCACTAGAGTTTGCGCATATGTAAAATATAGTTTAATCGTCATTTTTGTCGCATTAGAGTTTGCGAGCAAAATTGTGTTTCATGTAAAAACAAAAATGTGTTTTATGTAAAAAAAAAAAAAAAAAAAAAAAAAAAATAGGAAAGAAACTTTATTTTTGTTGTTTACATAAAAATATGAATGAAACTTTATTTTTATTTTATTTACATAAAAATATGAATGCAACTTTATTTTTTTTATTGTTATGTCAAAACATGAATGCAAGTTTATTTTAAGCGTTTTAAGTAAAATATGTAAATAAATATATTCGTAGTGTTTCTGATTAAAAATATAAAAAAAAATTTATATGGATATTGTACATGAAAGTTGTACGTGAAAGTGAATATATAATTAGCGTTATTGAGGAACTTGAAATATTTTCATTATTTACTCAATTAATGGAATGTAATGGACGATTTAATTAAGAAGATTGCACATTTAAAAAGGATGAAATAAAAAGTTTAAATTGGTAAGATTTCATTCCAATTATAATAATGAAGATTTGAATTGAAAAATCTCGTTTTTATGTTAACTTGTAAATTTAGAAGATTTGATTTTAAAATTTAACATAAATGGATTAATTGAGGAAGATTTCATTTAATATCAAAATGGTAAGTTTTGATATAACAATTGAAACATTTTGGGAATAGTTTTATGATATTAATATGGAAAGATTAATGTTTACTGAAATGAAAGGATAAGTAAAAGAATGAAAGATATTTTAGAAATTAGATATTCTAAAATATGAAATGTTTTAAAATAATACTTTTAAGAGATAATTATAATGATAATTATTAATTGTACCTGGACACGAGGTTAGGTCACATTTATGGCGGAAGTCTGCCCGGAACCAACCGGCATATCCAGCAGCCATAAATGTTGGGCCTAATGTGAGAGGTCCAAGTGCGCAAATACGAATTGGGTCAAGACACGAGGTTAAGCCCAACCTGTGGTAGAAGTCTGCCCGGAACCAACCGGCATATCCAGCATCCACAAGTTGTAGGCCTAATGTGAGAGGTCTGGCCCGCTATTAAATAATAAAATGTAAAGATAAACATAATAAATGGATAAGGAAAATGAATTGGGCTATTCGGTCCATTTTAAAAATAGTAACTCCATTTTAACCCGTATAAATTATGTTATACATTTTATAAAGGAAATCGAAGATGATTAATATTTTATTTAAGATTAAATGAAATACTCTGAAAATAAATGATGTCTAATTATATATATTAAATGGGAAATTTATGAAATTTAAATTTGGGTTTATCGTGAATTATGTTTTAAATAACATTTATTCTTTAACCCGAATTTATGATAGAATTAATTCCCTAGAAATTGAATAATCATTTAGTAATGACTTTGGAAGATTAAAACTAAATAATATTTTAATTAAATCTTTAATTAGATTGAAAGGGAATTAAGTAGTTAAGATCACTGAATTAAGAAAGTGATCGAAAATGGAAAATGAACCATAAAGCAATGAATATTTTCATGTTATAAATGAATAAATGAATGAAAACATGAAATGGTTATATTATTTATATATTTTATATAAATAAAAGTAATTAAACTTTTTATTTACATTTCATATGTAAATAAAAGAATGAAAATAAGAATGAAACTTTTATTTACATTTCGCATGTAAATAAAAGATAAAAATAAGAATGAAACTTTTATTTACTTTTCACATGTAAATAAAAAGATGAAAATGAGAAGGGAATTTTTATTTACATTTCACATGCGAATAAAAATATAAAAATATGAAATGAAACATGATTTAGAAGCAGGAACCGCATATGAAAATTTAACATGTTTTAAAAAGCATGAAGTCGCATATGAAATGCATGAAATGAATGGACGATATATTTATATGCATGAAATGAATGGACAATATTTACACGCATGAAATGAATGGACGATATTTATATTTATAAAAGAATAAATAACGATATAGAATGGTTTGCAAATTTATATATGCGAGAATTAATTGGAAAGTCCGAGTTTACTCTCATTCCAAATAATGATACGACGTTCGAAGAGTTGAAGACGGTGATTGAAGACCGACGATCTTCACATCGAATGGGTGTGTTGCTATTGAGACCCATGATGGGAGTAGCTACCTTGAAGGGGCGACAGTAGTAGCCGTCCGGACGTAGCGTTGATTTGTACGGATTTGACTTTCGCTCAGACCCAGAGCATAAGTTTATAAATGGAATGTATGTCTGACGTTGTAGTCCTTTATACTACATTCGTTGATCTCTCTTAATATATATCTGTTTGGTGGTTAACACCCTTCTCTGAGACATACGAGCTTAGAGGTTATATATTGGTAGAAATTAATGGTATAGTGTGGACTGACAATGTGGCATGCTAAGATGCATTGATCAAGGCTTTTGTTGAAAAGCAGGCCTTGTGGTTGATGATCAAAGCACGACCTGTTTAGGCGTAGCTTTGTGTATAGCGTGACTTCGCGAGCCTCACACCCCGGTATGAGTCAAAAACGGGATATGGACTGCAGGGAGTGCACACGTTTCTTTCTAGCTAGAGTGGTGTCAGCGACCTACCAGCCCTGACATTTTACTTATGTGGATGATGGATTTTGAGGCGCCTCGTTATTTTTATAGGCCGTTGGTGGTCATACTATAGGTCCAAAGGGACCGGGAAGCGTGTGTTCAGGCATAACTAATCCACTGCCCATAGGCGGGGACCGGCCCTGAAGATCCAAGGGTTCACTGCGGGGGATCCTGAGGCATTTGCTAGAGTGTCTCGAATCGGAGAGGAGCTTGCCCCTAGCCTCGACTCATGATGGAATCCAAATCTCCAATACGACCTTGCGGTTTTGATTGTAGAACTAGTATTGGCGACATGCTATATGGTAACCATGCCGTCTATGATTGATACATTATGATTTAAATGTATATTATATATATACCTATATATATACACACTAATAATAATAATATCGTTTTCACGTATCAAGCATCTTTTGACCATTATAAGGTAAAACCCTATCCTCTGGTGTGCGTTGCATTGTGTGATGGGACTTGGGTCTTATAATGGTTTCATTTTTCCAAAAAGACATTGCGTTATTTCTCGATTTACTTTAGTTTATGCACCGACAATCCATTGGAATAAAACCCGTTCCGCATTAGCGGCGTGGTCCTTGGATTTGTCTTATTAGTTATATTAGTTTAGAATTCTCACACCAGTCCCATGACTGACTCGTAGTTTGTTTCACTTTGCAAACTCGGGTGCCCTCTTTTCCACACGGGCAGTCGAGTAGCTTTTTGCAGATATCTCTCTCTTTAGCAGGATCCTGGATCGAAGCCTAAAGCTGTGTCCAGAGCTTAGAAGTCTTCCGCTGTTTAATGTATTAAATCTGTTGTAATTTATCTTCCGCTGTAGTTTACTTTATTTGTACTCTGATATTCTGTACTCTGATGTTATATTATTGTAATGTAATAAAAGTCTGCTGTTATTGTTCTGATGTATTGTATTCCCAAAGTTAACGTATGCGAGTTTTGAACGGTCTTGGTCGATTTTGTGATCGATTAAGGTCGGGCAAAATCCGTGTCGTTACACACATCGTCAGGTTTCTATCAAGTATAATATCCCCAAGATATCTATCATGTATAACGCCCCGTGATATCTATCCTGTATTTTAGCTCTGCACCTACCGTACTAGTATCCCCACCGTGTCATGTGTTAACCAAGAATGACCCTCACTCAAAAGTCGTGTAATGGTCCATGTCAACCTAATATATCGCATATATAGGTTACTCAACTTGTATGTTTTATTCCATGTAAATGTTCAGTCCCTTGCCGTAGATCATACGGGCTTTCCCATGAGATTCTATATTACTTTAACATAGTTCCATGATCCTTAAGATCGGTTTGGACTGTTACCCTAAACCTAGCTAGGGTCTTCCAACATGAATTATTGTTTGTACAACTAGGACTTATGCTACCTAGGGCTGCTAGGGATTATGCTTACCTATTGCACGTTTTCGTATCTCGGTTTGGGTTCAACCACCTAGGGCCACTAGGGATTACGCTAACCGCCAACCGCGCCCTTTTTCCCACGCATTCATCGTGAATCGCTTTTCCATGACTGTATGCACATGTATCACATCGTGCCATCCGAGTCCTGTCACAGGGCAAATCAAGAAATACAGGACTCGGTGGGGAGCTTTCGATTTATCTGCCGATGCAGATGCTAAGGTCTGTTTTTCTTATACGTGGCTATGGTCCCACGAGACCACTCCCTCAACTAGTGAAAGACAAGACAGGATAAATCCTGTATGAGAACACAACACTGGCCAACCCACATCCAAGCCTTACCGCAACCATAATTAGATAGCAATTATGGTCTTTTGGGTGTTCTTTGCCTTTCCGTACGTACACGCTTGACCAAAGATGGTAGTTAGCCTGACGAAATGCTATCTAGGGTACGACCGTGTATCGTCGACTATCCCCTATCCATCCCCGTCTTTAGGTCGCTCGTATAGCAACCAAGGCATACTCTTGGTTCTTCTAATGCAGACCTTAACCTCTCATGAGCCTAGTATAATCACCTGGCAGCTCATAGAGGGATACCAAGAATATCCTCACGTTCCCCGAAGCCGCTGCTTCGTTACCCAGTTCGCTGGAGCCTTTATCTAAATCAGATACTTGCTCCTACTCGTATACTTAAACGATGACCTACCGTATCAGGTTACTCATCTATCTATGAACTGGTCTAAATTTCCTTGACTAAGAATCATTACTTAGTTATTCTTCAACTAAGGTTTACCACTTAGCATTGTTCCCGTTATCCTTGTTAACTACGGTTATCCACCTAATCCTCAGAACTAGGGTTTACATAATGGATTAAGTGTCACTTAAGTTCATGACTTAACCCGTCTACAAATCCTGTCAAAATTGGCTAAGTATCCAAGTTCAAGGCTTAACCCTACAAACCATGCTCAAGTTGGTTAAGTATATTAAGCAATTCACGACTTAACCTCGTCCAATTATCATTCTAGATTGGTTAAGTATATATTAACTTGACCCTATCAATTTACTTAGTCAAATCGGTCAAGTGTATTCAAGCGATTCGTGACTTAGCCTTATCATGTTTTCACGTTATATTGGTTAAGTATTGGTTAACTTAACCACAATAAATTAACGAGTTAGATTGGATAAGTATAGGTCACTTAACCACATCAATTCATCATGTTTAGATTAGTTAAGTGTTTAACTTAACCCCATTAAACTACCAAGTGGGATTAATCAAGTCTAGGCTAACTTAACCCCATCCGATTTCCATGTTTAGACTAGTTGAGTCTAATCTTAACCCCATTCGTTAACCGTATTTTTCGGTTAAGCGTCATTAAGAAAACTTACTTAACCTTACCAAGTTATCGCGTTGAGTTGATTAAGTGTTGGTTAACTTAACCCCATCCACTAGTCATATAAAAATGGTTAAGTGTCATTAGGCAAATCAAGTTACTTAACCTACCCAACCTTGTCATGTTTTGTTAAGTATCATTAGCCTAATCAAATTACTTAACCCATTTGTCCATGTCATATTTGGTTAAGAGTCATTAATCAAATTAACTTAACCCTATCATGTGGCATTAATTACTTAATGCACCTTCACCTCTCACATTAGACTTTGTTGTGGTTACTAGTTAAGCCGGTCGGTTCCGGGTAGCTTTACACCACAACTTGGTCTAACCTCGGGTTCAAGCACAACATGACCAACTTCTCACATTGGGTCCTATTGTTTGCAACTACTAGTTAGGCCGGTCGGTTCCGGGTAGTTTTACGTTGCAAACTCAACCCAACCTCGAGTTGGCCACACTTATATTATCTAAGTGTCATGTCCATCATGTTTCCCAAAACATGTTACAAGTTTTCAAGCATTTGGGTAGACCTAACTTAATAGGTAAATTCCCAAAGGGTAGACCTAACTTAATAGGTAAATTCCCAAGCTTATGTTTTTATGCATACTTACATGTCAACTTCCATGTTATATTTCAAGTCATGTTTTCAAGTTGTATTTTCATGTCATTAGAAATTACCCATAACATAACCCAACGCTTTTAAACTCGCATATACGTTCGCGACAACGTAATGGATTAAAAGAAGAGACTTGGCAAAGGCATGACAAAAATGTATATTAAGCCACAAGTTAATCATGGTGGCAAATGAGGCACAAATGTGTTCATTAACTTGCATGTTACATTCTTAAGCCTCAAAACATGCATAAACCCAAACTTGGCACATAAGCGAATCATGGTGACAAAAGATATGGAATGATGACTAGTAACTCGCATATATCATCATATAAGGGTTATGACTTCATATGCAAGTTGACATAAAGGTTATGAGGGTTCTCATGTTGCCTAATGCAACATTTCAACATAAAGGTTGTAGCTTTTAGCTCACAAGATCAAGATAATGACTTCATAAACTTGCATGAAATGATAACATGTATCATACTCAATGATCAAACCCAAACTTGCAACATGAACATTTAACTTCATAGTTAATATCTAAGAGTAGGGAAAGGGCTTACATTGCTATGAAGGCACAAAAGATATGACAAAGCCCTTATGCAATCAAATAGACCCAAAATGCAAGCTCTAACATAAAAACCCTTGAGCCAAAATGATCAAAACCCTTGCTTTATGATGCAAAGATAGAAACTTGACTTGAATGCAAGCTAATGACACTCATACAAGCTTGAAAACACTTGTATGCATGGAAAATCTCTCATAGAAACCATTTAGAAATTTTATGAAGAGAGTGGAGGCCATGAGAGGTAAAATTTTGCCATAGTTTAGTTGCATGAATGAATAATGAGGATTTAGGATAGGTTAGGGTCTTATTTATAGATTAGGCAAGTGTTTTAGGCCATAGGATTAAACCTAGATTCAATCCAAGCCATCAAAGCATGTCTTGGGGAAGAAGTCAAGTGTAGGAACCATCTAGGGCCTTTAGATTAAAGATGAACCATGAGAACCATCCAAATGCAAAATCTGCATTTGAGCGAATCGGCCCACGGGTTGACAGCCAAACACCCTGGATTAACCCCTAGTCGACCCAGCGGGCTTGGGTCGACCTCAAAAATCGGCCGGTTCGGTTATTCCCCTCTCCCAATTCGCTGTTTTGAACATTTTTGCATATTTATTTATTTAATTTTCAATTATATATATATATATCAATATATATATTTCTCTGCGCAACCCATTTCACTTAATTAAGTATACTTTAATTTGGGAATTTTTCGTGAAACTTCGCGAGGCCATATCTTGGTCATACGGACTCCGATTTTCGAAGACTCGGACTCTATTTCGCGTATTTTTGCGAGACGAACGCAATGGCATAGCCCGTTTCCCTTGATTCAGAATTTACAGTTTAATTCTGCCTCCATTTATGTTATAACAGGTTATTGAAAATACGGGTTGTTACAATGCATGTATGTATATGTCCCGCTACATCACATATTTGTCTAGTTGGTAGAAATTTTAATGGTTACGGTTCAAACTGTACCCTGTTCATTCGATGTTTATTGTGGCTCCCTTTTAAGTTTCTTGTTGATGAAAAAAAATATAGCAACTTGATAACATTTTATTCCCTAAGTTTAGTGCAAATGAAGTTGGTTGTCTTTTAAATAGAGGGTATTCAGATTGTGTTTTGTACAATTTTAGTTGTTATATTGATGTTGCTTTATGACTGAGCAGTACACCCATCTACTTGAGTTCATTGCATATTATGATGCAGTCTGGTGATTATTGCATATCTGTGTTAAATTGCCATAGTATCTTAGGTTGATAAATTTTAAACTAATAAGTTTCATGTAGGACATATTGGACAGCCAAATTTTATGAATGCATACCTGTAGTTAAGGGCAGACAAACCATGATTTGTGGTATAAAATGATTATGTGCCTTGCTACACGTTGGATACCTTATCTTTTCATGACCTCACCTATATTTGTATTTGCTGCATGTATGGAATACATATTGGTTTTATTGCACTTGACTTTGGTATGGTTGCAACATTTTAAAAAGGGATGTATTTTAAATGGGCTGCACTTTTAAAGGGCTACATAATTGTTGATTCACATTCATACAACCTAACCGTTTCAACACAAACTGGAAGCATGCATTTGTGCACACTGTGTAAACATAAGTTTTATGTATATGTACACCAATAATTTTCACCTAGGTAAACTCAGACCTAATGAACATTACCGTCTTAATATGAAGTTATAGCAATCCCCGTAGCTCGCATATATATGTATTTCTGTCATGAAATTAAATGATATGGTTTTGCTAAAGAGGGTAGACTTGAATAAATTTTGGCTCATATGTTTTCCTTACCATTTACGGAATCTGGAATGCATGTTTTGCTATATGTAATCATTTAAACACATGCACCTTGCTTGTTTCAGTGAACTGAATATATGTTTGCACTTTTAAGTGGTAAATGTAAACCATATGCCACACTATTTTCGGTAGAAACTTGAATGCATTTGGCTGCGAATATTCGATGAAAAATCTTGCGTTTGGTTACTTCAAATTTATTAACTATTATATTTCAGTTTTTATTGAAGTTAACTTATTTGAACAAAGTTAATCCTGATCCGAGTGTTTGTTGTGTTTTTCTTATGCAATACGCTCGGGTCAGATACGAGCGTTGCAGATTTTAGAAGTTTTCAGCTTGCAAACTGAAGAGGATCGTGAAGACGCATACGGCACGCGCTCGAATGAAAGTGTATTTTTTTAATTCATGTTTATTTTATATATCTTCTGCTGTATGTAAATTTTTGTAAAACTCTGATATTCGGTATAAAAAAAATTCCACTTCAATTATTCTGTTATGTGATTCTGTGTTTATTCTGTTTAAACCTGATAAGCTACATAACTATTTGTCTTTGTGAACGGTTCGAGTTGGTTTAATTACCGACTTGAAGCGGTCAAAAAGGCAAGTCGTTACTGTTGGTATCAGAGCTTTGGTTATACAAAGATTAGCTTATGGTGTTTAATATGAATTGTCACTGGAATCACTGTAAAGAGAGCGTATTTTGAAAATATAAATTATTTTGAAATTAAATAAATCATTCAATATGATTGTTTTGAAACTAATATTACGAAAGAGTAGCGCAGCGGAAGTGTTTTGAAATCAGTAAATTTTGAAACAAACTTATTTTGAAATTTATAAATTGTTTTGAAATACATTGTGTTGTCTTATATATTTGGAAATGATGTATCTTATAAAATAGAAATTTGAGTATTTTATTCGACGTCAAGGTTAGACTATTGAGTATGTAAGATGTTGAATATACGCGTAGCTAACGTATGTACGAAGTCTTATATGTACTAGATGGATATGAAGTCACACTTTAGTCGCTTAAAAATGATTCTGGTGATTTTTGCAACATCACCATTATTTATTTTTCGAGTTTCGAAAGTGGGATATTCATATGATTATGATTGAGACGTCGAGAAATACTTAAGTTATTTTGATAAATGTTTAAAATGAAATGCTTGGAACTTATATAGGTATGAGATTAATTCGAAAACCACTGATTTGTAAGATAATTGATTGACATAATAGTCTTATATAACGGAATTTATATTAAACATGATGTTGAAAAGGAAATCTTGTGTAACTGATATTTATGTAAGTGCGGTATATGTAGTATTATATATAGTATGTATGTTTTGAAATGAAGATATGGAAATAGCATTTATAAATGAACTTACTTCATGAAATTGAAAAATCTTACAGATAATTATGTAAGTACATCAAACTCAATATTGCGACTTGATAAAATGGAATTCGTACGAGTTATGTTGACATTTACTTGTTGATTTATATGAAAAATGATTTATGAGAGATATTTGAAAATATCAAGAACGAATGTTATTCGAACATGAAACAAATACAAACGGTAAATTCTAAAATGTTAGAATTTGGAAATTGATAATCTTATGTTTATATAAGTGTGGAAATGAAATAGTTTTGAAAGCTATGACTAAAAAAAAATCGGCAAAGATTCGATATTGAACAATTTGTTTCTTATATAAAATTGGAAGTTATATAAGTATGTGGTAAATTTGATATTACTGATTTGAACGAATCCCAATTGGAAAGGAAGAAAAACTTATGTAAATGGAATTTTATATAAGCACGATATATGCGATGTACGAAATGAAAAATACCATATGTAGTATTATTTGTTTAAAAGTCGAAGATATGGAAAGTACTTTCTATCGAAAATCGTGATCCTACTCGATAAGATTGCGTTGGAACTCCGCACGGGGTGTCCACTGGAAATCGGGGTCCTACTCGGTAGGAACACGTACTGGAATCCCACACGGTGGGGTCACTTTGATTTATTTATATTCACTTGATGTTTCATAGCGTAATTCGAGGGGCGAGATGCCTACAGTTACAAGCGATTCCACTGGGATAGTGGCGTAACCGCTGCGTAACTACGATCTATAACCATAGCGAAATTCGAGGGGCGAGATGCCTACAGTTACAAGCGATTCCACTGGGATAGTGGCGTAACCGCCGCGTAACTGTGATCTATGTCAACAACCATGGCGAAATTCGATGGGGTGTGATACCTACGGGCACAAGCGATTCTACTGGGATACTAGCGTAACTGTCGCGTGTCCGCAATCCATGGGGGAATGTATTTTCCATATCTATTTTTAAAAGTTTTTAAGTATTTTCACTGAAAGTCGAAACAAGTATATTGAGTACTTGGAGATTTTTAGTCGTGCGTCTGATCAACGTATGTCTAAAACTTTTAAGAACGAAAATAAACTTGTTAAGCCTTCGAGTTATAAAGTATGTTAACGTTAACTAAAAAATTAATGACGTGAAATTTTAACTTTGTATCACTTCAACATAATAAAATAAGAAAGAGTTTTTAAATATTTTGCAAGTTCACGGCTTTGAAATATATCAAACTACTAATTTTCGTCTCTAGAAAGGGAAAGAACTAATGGAATGAATATGTAGTTAAACATAAATCATTCTATTCGCATAACGATTTTGATTTAGTTTAAATATTTGCTTCTAATTAGTATTGTTAACCCGATCGCTCTAGTACGAGCTTTTGATTTGACTTCTTGATTAGAAACTTTTATTCTCCTTATTTAGCAATAAACTAAGATAGAAAATTTCAGATTCACATCAAAAACTCTTGTTAGTATCCGTCATCGAGAATCGAGCAAACAATTTTATTTCTTTTGTTGTATAGATAATCATAAAATTGTTATTTAGTTGAACATGTTTGAATTGATTGAACAATATAAGTAAATAATTCCTCTTTTTAATTTGTCATCAAAAACATTGAACATGTTTTGCATATAAAATATTCCATTGGAAACATCGAACATGTTATGACCAAAGAAAAAAAATTGTGTTTGAACAGACAATCGAAGTTGATATGCGTATGAATGACATATCGTTTAATTACTAGTTTCTATTTCCGTTCCTTTTCGAGGACGAAAATTTCTTAGTGGGGGAGATTGTAACATCCCGTAAATTTCGACTGGTTTTTGGAATAATAAACTATATGAAATTTGGAATAAGTCAGTTAGAGACCTGAAACTCTATGATTTGTTAATGGAAATAAATTTGAATTTGAATTTAGTTCTTGATTTAAATGGTTTGAAAATAAATTTTAAGGTATTATTAATTAACGATTTCAAATTTTATTTTTAATAAACGACAATCTATGATAACATCAATAACCAAACAAACCATACGTGTTCATAAGTTTTGAAACGATATTGTCGATCATGAAACAATAACCATATCGTATAGAAATGGTTGACGTTGGAATTTAAACTCAAACTTTAAATGTGAACATGAAATTACATCTGTTTATTTAATTTAAGTAAATTTAAATAAAACATTAACAGTGGAAATTTCAATGATATTGATATCAAATGGTGCAGTTACCGCAAGTAAAACGTAAAATTTTGCAGTCAAATTAATTAAGAAAATTTGATATTTAGAATACGTTCAATCTAATATAAATGAAAGAATTTCTGTAGTAACATACGAAATTTCATTTCATTTGCAACATAAAGAAAAAGTCAAATAACTTAAACCATTAACATTTTGAAATGGTAAACATTAAATACACATTAAATACATTAGGAAGAGGAAGATAAAATTAATTAAATAAATAAGCGTATGAAACGGTAAACATTAAATACACATTCATTTTGTTCCCAAATTGCATCGTTCAAAATTCCAATGTTTTAATGTTTGTTGACAAACCCATTGTTTCCTTTCCAAAGCATACGTTACCCTTATACCTGCATGCATAACGCAAACATTTATGTTAGCACTTAGTCCCATTTAATTCTTGCCACTTTTTTTTTTTCTTGTGCTTCTTCCCTTTTCTATTTTCATTTTCAGCCGACAAATAAATACTTCCTATTCTTCCCTAAACATGCTTTAATGTTTGCATATTATATATAGTATAAAATGTTTAATATAACATAAATGCTTTCCTTGTAATATTAAGCACATTCATGAGAGAAATTAAATTAAATATCCATTGAAATCAGCTTATTGTATACATTAAAAATTTGATTTCACTTGACCTGTAAATTATAATGGAATTTAAATAAGTTTATTTGAATTTGAGTTGTTTTATCAACAATAGTAGTATTTTAAAATTCATTGAAACATTTTATATTGATTTAAATATTTTGTTAATTTAAACGATTGTAATATTTTAAACGAAAAGAATATATTGGTTGATAAATTTTAAATTTGATTTTCTAATTTACTTGAGAATTATAATTGAGTGTAAACAAATTTATTAGAGTAAAACTTGGTATTAAAATTTATTTGAGTTTTATTTAATTTATGTAAACTTAATTTTGTTTTAATAATAATAATGACAATTAAGGATTGTATTTGGAAATATATAAATACATTGTAGTTAATTGGCATTCATAGTAAATAAATGGTAACATTTGGTATTAAAAAAAATCTTTGTTTAATGGTTGTTGCCACATGTCCTTATTTAGCTGAGATAGTTTACACCGCATTTCCATTTATCACGTGTGTTCCTTATTTCTCACGCATCTCTCTTCTCTTTTATTTTTATTTGTGTGCCTCTCCTTCATTTTACTTCTCCGAATATCAGCTACCATACCAAATTGTTTTTCCCCTTTCAGAAAATTCACTTTCACCCAAAATCCAAAATAAAATAAAATCGAAACTTCCTCAAATCCAAATCATGGTTACCGATTGGAGATGCCGCCACCGCCCACTCCTTGCTCCAGCCGTCGCCATAAGTCAACCACACACGAGCTCCGATGAACCACCATGCGTCCTCACCTGTTGTCACCTACGTCGAGCTCCAACCGTCCAGTGACGTCGAAATCCCTGAACCTCGGCTCCCTTTTGAAATCGCTGGCCTTCCATGCTATCACCTGCAGTGTTCGCCACCGTCCAAGTTTGCTCCTTTTTCTTCGCGTTTTGAGGTGAGTTCGCTCACGATTGATTAATTAGTTTGCAAATAATTCAATTTCAATAAGAACTAAAGTAGAATAGTTGTTGGGTTCATTTTGTTGGCTGGTTTACTTCAGCATTTCTGTCATTAGTATATGACTATACTGGTTGGTTTCATTCGACATTGTTGTGGTTATTACAGCTGCCATATAATCGCTATTTGTTGGTTCAAATTTGCATATATCCTAGGAACCACCATGCATGTACGTATATATCCCGCTACATCACATATTTGTCCAGTTGCTAGAAATTTTAATGGTTACGGTTCAAACTGTACCCTGTTCATTCGATGTTTATTGTAGCTCCCTTTTAAGTTTCTTGTTGATGAAAAAAAATTTTATAGCAACTTGATAACATTTTATTCCCTAAGTTTAGTGTAAATGAAGTTGGTTGTCTTTTAAATAGAGGGTATTCAGATTGTGTTTTGTACAATTTTAGTTGTTATATTGATGTTGCTTTATGACTGAGCAGTACACCCATCTACTTGAGTTCATTGCATATTATGATGCAGTCTGGTGATTATTGCATATCTGTGTTAAATTGCCATAGTATCTTAGGTTGATAAATTTTAAACTAATAAGTTTCATGTAGGACATATTGGACAGCCAAATTTTATGAATGCATACCTGTAGTTAAGGGCAAACAAACCATGATTTGTGGTATAAAATGATTATGTGCCTTGCTACACGTTGGATACATTATCTTTTCATGACCTCACCATATTTGTATTTGCTGCATGTATGGAATACATGTTGGTTTTATTGCACTTGACTTTGGTATGGTTGCAACATTTTAAAATGGGATGTATTTGAAATGGGCTGCACTTTTAAAGGGCTACATAATTGTTGATTCACATTCATACACCCTAACTGTTTCAACACAAACTGGAAGCATGCTGTAACATCCCAGAATTTTAACTATGTTTGATTTGGATTTTTATTTATTTAATTTTTGATTTTATGAATATAAATTGATTTTATTAGGTTTAAATATGAATTTTAACTTTGTATAAGTATTTTGTTTTTATTATGATTATTATAAGAAAACTTATTTTGAAATTTTTTAATTATAAGATTTATGTTTAAGTAATGATATTTTCTGATTTTGATAATATTGATCGGTAAAAATATGAATTTGGTAAAGGATAATTTATTTTATGATTTTACAAGAATGATTATTAATAAGTTGGATTTAATGATATTATTTGTCGTTCGATCGGATTTGTCAAATAACATAAATTAGTAGCATTAGTATTTTGCGTTGCTCTTTGTTTTCATAACGTTTAAGGTAAATGCTACCAAAAACACATTCCTTCTCCTTTTTACAAGTGTTAAGACACTTGTAATTTTGCATGCAACATTCCATGCATGTAATACACATGTCCTATGATGTGTCACTCTCTCCTTACTCCTCTTTTCCTATAAATACCACCCTTTCCTTCCACTTTTTCATTTATTCTCACTTCTTTTCTTTCTCTCTTCTTCTTAAAGCTTATGGCCATGGTTTCCATGGCATAAGTCTTCCTCCTTTCCACCACCACCTTGCCAAAGTTTGTCATTTCTCCTCTTCCTCCTCTTATAATATAAAGAGAGATTAGTGTATATTATATTATATATATTTTTGTGAAGAAGACGCAGCGCCGAAATACTGTCCGACGATTCACTCAACTAGGCTCGCCTACCGTGAAGATTTGGAGAGCTGTTAGGTGAGAACTTATAATTTAAAATTATTTGTTTAAATTAGTTAATTATAATTAGCTGAGATAATTAAAATTTGTTGATGATGATTGTGTGATGGATGTTATTATGTGAATGGATGTGCATGTAATTAGATAATACACTGAACACCGGTAAGCGTTATTGACCGTAACGCTTGTGCACCGTTAAACTGTTTGTTTGTGATGAATGAATTCGTATCCATCTGGTTATATGGTTCATTTGGATAAATATGTTTGCATTGCATGATATTACACACACACACCCCGTGGTTGTGGAAATATATGGGTGATTGATTTAAAATCTCCTTCCTATATACGATTTTATTCGATCATTAAATAATATTTAAATTGTTAGTTTTGAATTAAATATTAACTTTTTAAATACTGAATTAGGATTGGAAATGATTTGAATTATGTATTGATTCTGTACAACGATCATTATATCTATCTGAAACCAGTTTTGGTAAAACATATTATTTTCAATTTAAATTCGAAATGAGATTTAGAAATTTGAATATGAACGATGTCTCTTTATATTAATAATATAATATACACCAGAACGTTCTAGGATGACAGAGAGGATAGTGTCTAGGCTTGGGTTTGGAAATGAAGTTTCCTGCTCTCTCTGGCTATCCTTAACTGATCCGACGAATATGAAGGTTAATTTGAAGTTATTTCAATTTAGAAATGAATTGGAATATATGAAAATTGAATTTTAGATCCAAATAATTTGAAAAGTAAATCTAAATGATTTTAAAGGGGTTATATAAGGATATAACGATTTTCTAAGATATTTTGAAGTATCGTAGAATAATGGTTATTATGGTAAAAATAGAGCTTGTCGCATAACGACAATTTACGTATTTTAGATGCAACTTGAAACGCTTATAACTTTTGCAATCTAAATCGGATTTCCATGAAACGAAAAACATTTGATTTATATAAACAAGAACTTTCAAATGAGTGAAAGAAGATTTTAAATTCGAGTTATAATTTCAAGTTATGTTTGAAGCCGTTTTGGGAAAGATCGATGTAAGAACAATTGTTGCCCATAACTATAAACAGCTATTTTTTTAAATTATTTAAAAATATGGAAAAAAATTGTAAAATCATTACAAATTATGAAAAGGTGTTTTCAATTGTATAGTTTAAGTTTTGGCTAAGATAAACGATATTTTGATCAAAATAGTTAAGATAACTGTTTTGTAACACTTTTGGAACGCTATTGTAACGCTTTCTTCGAAAACAATCTATTTTGAAGTTTTAACCCGTAAACGATGTTCCGAACTATAAGTAATGATTTGTGGAATGTTTTCAAAGGTTTAAGAGTATTAGAAATATTTTATATGGAATTTAGATTTATACTAATACGGGTTTTTAATACTAAATAATTGGATATGGTTGGAGATAAATCTTCGGATGTTTGATATTAGTTCGGTAAATGAAAACTCTTATTATCTGAGGAATTTAAAAGGGTATTTCACCGTTATTCCGCTTATTATATGAGTTGGATACGGAAATTAATATTGAAGATAAGTTGATGGTATCTCTATCCAGATCTAATGTCAAAGAGTTGAATAAACCTTTCAATTAAGATACGGGTTCTCACCTTGATTTAAATAAGCTAGATAGAAATAATCTTCGATATTTGGTATGACCTTCATGATGTAAATGTGTACTATCTGGGGAATTTGAAAGATATTATTATATCATTATTCTACTTATAGTATTCGTTGATTATGAGAATTTATATCGAATATAAGTGGATAAAATTTCTGTGTAATTTATGATTCAATGACGATTGATTTGGGTTCTGTCATGAATCGTATCTTCAATAATACCATTCTTGAAACCCAATAAGATTGAGTTGTGGAAATTCGTATCGTAATTGGAATTTAGTCAAAATCTTCGATCCGAGGGAATTAAAAGTAAGAAATTGAAGCGAAGGTATACTAGTTGATTTCAAAGAAGAATTTAAGATGATAACGAGATGTACGAAATTATTGAAATTCAAATCTTTAGTTGTAAATGAATTGATAACTACGTGGAAGGAGATTTGAATTGAAAAGCATGTGTGAACCATAGCTACTGTTTAAAGTATGCTTATTACTTGGAAAGACCGGGATCGAGCATATGTTTGAAAACCATTCCAAGTAATAATACGACGTTATGAAGCAATTAAGGACTTGGTAAACGACGAATGAAGATTGGGAATATTTGAATTGTTTAGATTGATTGTTGATTAATGTCTCGGTTGGTTAGGCCACCCGATACGAGATGTGAGTTGCATGAGACCTGAACAAATTTAAGTATTTTCGGGTTGTTCCGTTCAGACCCAGAACGGTCTTGTATGGATGGTGTGTCTGACATTGAAATTGACTGCATAGCACTGATTTCCGTTAATGAATATCGGATTTGTGGCAATATATTATCCTCGTCTCTATGTCATATGAACTTAGAGGGTATGCATTGATTGAAATCAGTGATATGTCGTGAATTGTCAATGTGACATACCCAAGTTAGGAAACAAGCTAGTGATGATCAAAGAATGGCTTATCGAAGCATAACTTTGTGTATGACGTGACATCGACAAACCTCACACCCCGGATGATGAGAAACTGGCGGTTAGGTTGTGTATATATATGAATTGATGATGACCGCTGCAGTAGTGGGAAACTACTTATGACTTATGGAATAGGGTATGTTCGGGGGGCCGCGTCTGGTCGAAAACCGTTGATCTACCTCGCGATTTGTATTGGTGTCCGCGTCTGGATGAAAAACCCTTGATTACATTTCGTTTGTGTTCCGATTGATCTTTCGTGCCAGGAATCATCAAGTTGGAAACCAAATCTCCAATACATACCACACAATTTTGGTTTGTATATATATATATATATATGGCGACATAATAGGACGGGGTATTATGCCGTCTAGGATTAATACATTTATTTGAGAAATGTTTTCCACACTATATATATATATATATATTATGGCTTTGAAAGAGGATTTTACATATGAAAGCATGTTTGGTTATCATAAGATAAACCTCGCCCATCTGGTATGCGCTTGCATTGTGTGATGTGGGAAGAGCTTATGATAACTTCATTTTAGAAAGGTCATTGCGTATTTATATGCATGGGTATTCACATGGAGTAAACCCGTCCCGCGTTGGCGGCGTGGTCCGGTGAAATTCCCAACTTTAAAATGAACCTAATAATAACTGTTTTGAGTTCTCACACCAGTCCCACGACTGACCTGGAGTTTATTGTTCCCTCACCTAAACTCTGGGTGCCCATAATTTTTCATGGGCAGCTAGTAGTTTAGTTTGTAGTTATAGATCGTTGGAGCAAGATTCAGAGTGCTTTTAGAGTTGGAGTTCATGCAAGAGATGGGAGCTTCTGCTATATCATATGATTTTCTTCCACTGTTTATGTTGTAACTCTGATATTCTATGTAACTCTGATATTCTATGTAACTCTGATGTAACATTGTATTTTGCAATAAAAAGTTCTGTTATTTTGTTTAATATATGTATGTACCCATAACAATTCGTCTTTATGAACGGTTTAAGCCGATTTAATTACCGGCGAGAACTGGGCAAAAAGGTGGGTCGTTACAAGTTGGTATCAGAGCTTTGGTTATACAAAGCTATCGGGTACAAGATATTTTGAACAAAGGATAGGACTCATCAGAGCTATAGTATCTCATTAGAGATAGGGTTAGAAATGCCCTAGAATGAGATTTCGGAATATTATGACGAGAGAGCGTATTTTTGAAATCTATATAAGGTATTTTTGTACAAGTAAATCATTTTTGAAAATAATAATTATTTGAAATAAAATATTTTGAAGAAGATTTGAAAATAAGATTTTTAAAGGAAATACTTCCAAAATAAAAAGGGCTCTTTAAAACTTCGAAAATCCAGCGTCGATCTGTTCAGAGTTATCGAGAAATAAGCGATTAGTGAATTGGCTTTAACAAGCATATTGGAAGAAAAAAAAACTTCGAGCTTGGAATGAGAATTTCAAAATATTTTGCAGCCTATATATAAAAGATTTATATAAAAAAATCGTTAATTCAAAGCTATAGATTTGAAAGATAATCAACGTGTAATAAAAACGGTTGCGAGTATTTATTTGACGTCAAGGTTGGACGATCAAGTATGTAAGGATTTTGCATATACGCCTAGCTAACGTATATATGAAGTCCAATATATACTAGATGGATATAGAATCACATTCTAGTCGCTTGGGGATAATTCTGGTGATTGATCGATCATCATCAGTCTTATTTTTGGGTTTCGAAAGTGGGATGACTATATGTTTCTGATCGAGACATCAAGAAGTACTTAAAGCTGTATAGATAAACAATAAAGTGTTTAGCGACGTCCTCACAATTGTAAAATTGATTTTTCAAATGACTTTCAAAGTATTGAATGTATTATGCTATGAAATGGGATATGCGAAAAAATGAATTTAGCATAAGGTAGTTAAGTTAAATGCATACTTAACTGATAATTAGAAGCGTGAATCGGACTATTTTGTCAAAACCGCAAGGATATATTTTAGAAGCTAATCTCACTTGAAGAACTGAAAAGTGAAATTTTGAAAATGCATGTAAGCGAGCTTGGTTCACCCCATATTTCGATTTTGACGATACAATTTAATAAAATTATGGTAAATGTCTTAAGTGGGGGAGAAGCCGATTTTCCCACCTGAAGCTATACGAATTTTGAGAAACAAGGTTAATATGATAAAATGGGATATGTATTGAACAAATCGATTGGATTTTATATTTTCCCTTGTTAAGAGAAACCGGCATGAACGAGTGGGTCAAACGAAAATTTCTCAACAAGTATTCACTTGAAACACAAAGGAAGAAAATGAAGTTGTTAAAGTAAGATTTATTCAAGAGGAAAATTATGAAAATTTAACGAGTATCCCATGATTAATCTGTTAGAATTTGTATCCTTGTTTACATGTGAGTTGCCATCTTGGGCTAGACTGATCATTCAAATTCCAACCATTTGCTATTGAATAATGTCATTTGTACCTTTGTATCATGTGCATTTGGCCAAGTATTTGATTCGAAGATTTGCACCTATTGATGCTCATTAGATGTTGAATTTCTATTCCAAGCTCATGAAACCTGATTTGGTCTATGTATACCTTTCATGCACAAATTAGCATTGAACTTCTATGCATCTTTACTTGACTTGAGCACATGGAATTTTGACTTGATCTATGTATGCCTCTTTGTGCCGTGTGAAACCGTGTCGATAACTTTAATTTGTCCAAGATATTTTGTAACAGAACCTCAATAAATGAGCTTTCTTTGAAATATAAAATCCAACTTATGCAAGAAAATTTGGATATTTAAATATTAATTTTGAGGATTTGGTTCCGGAAATTTTGAAATCAATGTTTTGGGATGTTTTACCAATAATAATTTGAATATACGCATAATCAGAGTGCGCAGAGGAAGCATGATGGTATTTTTAAATAAAACTATTTTAAGAGATTGTAAAGCTAGTTAAGTAAGAAAATGTTTCTAAACAAGACATGATGTTTTAACAAGAATGAAAAAGAGATTTTATATATTTTGAATTTTAAAGTTCGATTAGGTGAATATGAAAACAAAAATTTGAATATTAAATGAGTATAAAAGTTAACTTATAAATGGGTTAATTTGGAAACGATTGAAATAAAAATTTGAAATAGAATGAGTATTTCGAAAATATAATTCTATCTCTTCCCTTGTCGCTGGGTTTTGCTCGATCCATTGAATATCACCCCGAATTGTCATTATTCAACTTTATTTCGGAATTCTTCCTTTTTCCCTGCTCAGATAAAGCCTTGGACAAGTGAACTAATTTAGATTTGAAACCAGTATTTTGAATCATCTCTAAAATTGAACTTGATTTGTGTTGAGAGCAATAGAATTTCTAATACTGAATTTAGCCAAGATGTTATATTGCAAGATAATTGAACGATTAGGGAAAATTTATTTGAGAACTTGGATTTAAATATCTAACTTGAGCATTTAGTCTTATAATTGATAAGAAAACCATGGGTTCCGTAAGAGTAAGTTAGAAAGATAATTTTCTTAGGGTCATAGACCTCTAAGTACTAGATAGCATCTATCCCAGTTTCTGCTTAATGGTAGGATAGCAGCTCTGAGTCTAACTCAGAGGATGCGATTTTTAAACAAGACCCGTGACGACCCTAGTAATCATGAGATCATAGAAGTTTCCTTAGACTCTACCTTTAGTGAGAATCAGATAGAGTACCCTAAGAATGATATGAGCCTTGGTTCTGACCATTACATTTCTGATATGTTAAGAGAGAAATGAGAATTTAAAATTTGTGAAGGAGTTTAAATTTACTCGACTTCCTTTTCGAGGACGAAAAGTTTCTAAGGGGGGGTGAATGTAACATCCCAGAATTTTAACTATGTTTGATTTGGATTTTTATTTATTTAATTTTTGATTTTATGAATATAAATTGATTTTATTAGGTTTAAATATGAATTTTAACTTTGTATAAGTATTTTTTTTATTATGATTTTTATAAGAAAACTTATTTTGAATTTTTTTAATTATAAGATTTATGTTTAAGTAATGATATTTTCTGATTTTGATAATATTGATTGGTAAAAATATGAATTTGGTAAAGGATAATTTATTTTATGATTTTACAAGAATGATTATTAATAAGTTGGATTTAATGATATTATTTGTCATTCGATCGGATTTGTCAAATAACATAAATTAGTAGCATTAGTATTTTGCGTTGCTCCTTGTTTTCATAACGTTTAAGGTAAATGCTACCAAAAACACATTCCTTCTCCTTTTTACAAGTGTTAAGACACTTGTAATTTTGCATGCAACATTCCATGCATGTAATACACATGTCCTATGATGTGTCACTCTCTCCTTACTCCTCTTTTGCTATAAATACCACCCTTTCCTTCCACTTTTTCATTCATTCTCACTTCTTTTCTTTCTCTCTTCTTCTTAAAGCTTATGGCCATGGTTTCCATGGCATAAGTCTTCCTCCTTTCCACCACCACCTTGCCAAAGTTCGTCATTTCTCCTCTTCCTCCTCTTATAATATAAAGAGAGATTAGTGTATATTATATTATATATATTTTTGTGAAGAAGACGCTGCGCCGAAATACTGTCCGACGATTCACTCAACTAGGCTCGCCTACCGTGAAGATTTGGAGAGCTGTTAGGTGAGAACTTATAATTTAAAATTATTTGTTTAAATTAGTTAATTATAATTAGCTGAGTAATTAAAATTTGTTGATGATGATTGTGTGATCGATGTTATTATGTGAATGGATGTGCATGTAGTTAGATAATACACTGAACACCGGTAAGCGTTATTGACCGTAACGCTTGTGCACCGTTAAACTGTTTGTTTGTGATGAATGAATTCGTATCCATCTGGTTATATGGTTCATTTGGATAAATATGATTGCATTGCATGATATTACACACACACCCCCCGTGGTTGTGGAAATATATGGGTGATTGATTTAAAATCTCCTTCCTATATACGATTTTATTCAATCATTAAATAATATTTAAATTGTTAGTTTTGAATTAAATATTAACTTTTTAAATACTGAATTAGGATTGGAAATGATTTGAATTATGTATTGATTCTGTACAACGATCTTTATATATATCTGAAACCAGTTTTGGTAAAACATATTATTTTCAATTTAAATTCGAAATGAGATTTTGAAATTTGAATATGAACGATGTCTCTTTATATTAATAATATAATATACACTAGAACGTTCTAGGATGACAGAGAGGATAGTGTCTAGGCTTGGGTTTGGAAATGACGTTTCCTGCCCTCCCTGGCTATCCCTAACTGATCCGACGAATGGGAAGGTTAATTTGAAGTTATTTCAATTTAGAAATGAATTGGAATATATGAAAATTGAATTTTAGATCCAAATAATTTGAAAAGTAAATCTAAATGATTTTAAAGGGGTTATATAAGGATATAACGATTTTCTAAGATATTTTGAAGTATCGTAGAATAATGGTTATTATGGTAAAAATAAAGCTTGTCGCATAACGACAATTTACGTATTTTAGATGCAACTTGAAACGCTTATAACTTTTGCAATCTAAATCGGATTTCCATGAAACGAAAAGCATTTGATTTATATAAACAAGAACTTTCAAATGAGTGAAAGCAGATTTTAAATTCGAGTTATAATTTCAAGTTATGTTTGAAACCGTTTTGGAAAAGATCGATGTAAGAACAATTGTTGCCCATAACTATAAACAGCTATTTTTAAATTATTTAAAAATATGGAAAAAATTTGTAAAATCATTACAAATTATGAAAAGGTGTTTTCAATTGTAAAGTTTAAGTTTTGGCTAAGATAAATGATATTTTGATCAAAATAGTTAAGATAACTGTTTTGTAACACTTTTGGAACGCTATTGTAACGCTTTCTTCGAAAACAATCTATTTTGAAGTTTTAACCCGTAAACGATGTTCCGAACTATAAGTAATGATTTGTGGAATGTTTTCAAAGGTTTAAGAGTATTAGAAATATTTTATATGGAATTTAGATTTATACTTATATGGGTTTTTAATACTAAATAATTGGATATGGTTGGAGATAAATCTTCGGATGTTTGATATTAGTTCGGTAAATGAAAACTCTTATTATCTGAGGAATTTAAAAGGGTATTTCACCGTTATTCCGCTTATTATATGAGTTGGATACGGAAATTAATATTGAAGATAAGTTGATGGTATCTCTATCCAGATCTAATGTCAAAGAGTTGAATAAACCTTTCAATTAAGATACGGGTTCTCACCTTGATTTAAATAAGCTAGATAGAAATAATCTTCGATATTTGGTATGACCTTCATGATGTAAATGTGTAATATCTGGGGAATTTGAAAGATATTATTATATCATTATTCTACTTATAGTATTCGTTGATTATGAGAATTTATATCGAATATAAGTGGATAAAATTTCTGTGTAATTTATGATTCAATGACGATTGATTTGGGTTCTGTCGTGAATCGTATCTTCAATAATACCATTCTTGAAACCCAATAAGATTGAGTTGTGGAAATTCGTATCGTAATTGGAATTTAGTCAAAATCTTCGATCCGAGGGAATTAAAAGTAAGAAATTGAAGCGAAGGTATACTCTTTGATTTCAAAGAAGAATTTAAGATGATAACGAGATGTACGAAATTATAGAAATTCAAATCTTTAGTTGTAAATGAATTGATAACTACGTGGAAGGAGATTTGAATTGAAAAGCCTGTGTGAACCATAGCTACTGTTTAAAGTACGCTTATTACTTGGAAAGACCGGGATCGAGCATATGTTCGAAAACCATTCCAAGTAATAATACGACGTTATGAAGCAATTAAGGACTTGGTAAACGACGAATGAAGACTGGGAATATTTGAATTGTTTAGATTGATTGTTGATTAATGTCTCAGTTGGTTAGGCCATCCGATACGAGATGTGAGTTGCATGAGACCTGAACAAATTTAAGTATTTTCGGGTTGTTCCGTTCAGACCCAGAACGGTCTTGTATGGATGGTGTGTCTGACATTGAAATTGACTGCATAGCACTGATTTCCGTTAATGAATATCAGATTTGTGGCAATATATTATCCTCGTCTCTATGTCATATGAACTTAGAGGGTATGCATTGATTGAAATCAGTGATATGTCGTGAATTGTCAATGTGACATACCCAAGTTAGGAAACGAGCTAGTGATGATCAAAGAATGGCTTATCGAAGCATAGCTTTGTGTATGACGTGACATCGACAAACCTCACACCCCGGATGATGAGAAACTGGCGGTTAGGTTGTGTATATATATGAATTGATGATGACCGCTGCAGCAGTGGGAAACTACTTATGACTTATGGAATAGGGTATGTTCGGGGGGCCGCGTCTGGTCGAAAACCGTTGATCTACCTCGCGATTTGTATTGGTGTCCGCGTCTGGATGAAAAACCCTTGATTACATTTCGTTTGTGTTCCGATTGATCTTGCGTGCCAGGAATCATCAAGTTGGAAACCAAATCTCCAATACGTACCACACGATTTTGGTTTGTATATATATAAATGGCGACATAATAGGATGGGGTATTATGCCGTCTAGAATTAATACATTTATTTGAGAAATGTTTTCCACACTATATATATATTATGGCTTTGAAAGAGGATTTTACATATGAAAGCATGTTTGGTTATCATAAGATAAACCTCGCCCATCTGGTGTGCGCTTGCATTGTGTGATGTGGGACGAGCTTATGATAACTTCATTTTAGAAAGGTCATTGCGTATTTATATGCATGGGTATTCACATGGAGTAAACCCGTCCCGCGTTAGCGGCGTGGTCCGGCGAAATTCCCAACTTTAAAATGAACCTAATAATAACTGTTTTGAGTTCTCACACCAGTCCCACGACTGACCTGGAGTTTATTGTTCCCTCACATAAACTCTGGGTGCCCATAATTTTTCATGGGCAGCTAGTAGTTTAGTTTGCAGTTATAGATCGTTGGAGCAAGATTCAGAGTGCTTTTAGAGTTGGAGTTCATGCAAGAGATGGGAGCTTCTGCTATATCATATGATTTTCTTCCACTGTTTATGTTGTAACTCTGATATTCTATGTAACTCTGATATTCTATGTAACTCTGATGTAACATTGTATTTTGCAATAAAAAGTTCTGTTATTTTGTTCAATATATGTATGTACCCATA
This sequence comes from Allium sativum, assembly GCA_030737875.1. NCBI lineage: Eukaryota > Viridiplantae > Streptophyta > Magnoliopsida > Asparagales > Amaryllidaceae > Allium > Allium sativum. Next base: position 635,754,471 of record CM060918.1, read on the forward strand.
ACAATTCGTCTTTATGAACGGTTTAAGCCGATTTAATTACCGGCGAGAACTGGGCAAAAAGGTGGATCGTTACACATGCATTTGTGCACACTGTGTAAACATAAGTTTTATGTATATGTACACCAATAATTTTCACCTAGGTAAACTCAGACCTAAAGAACATTACCGTCATAATATGAAGTTATAGCAATCCCCGTAGCTCGCATATATATGTATTTCTATCATGAAATTAAATGATATGGTTTAGCTAAAGAGGGTAGACTTGAATAAATTTTGGCTCATATGTTTTCCTTACCATTTACTGAATCTGGAATGCATGTTTTGCTATATGTAATTATTTAAACACATGCACCTTGCTTGTTTCAGTGAATTGAATATATGTTTGCACTTTTAAGTGGTAAATGTAAACCATATGCCACACTATTTATCGGTAGAAACTTGAATGCATTTGGCTGAGAATATTCGATGAAAAATCTTGCATTTGGTAACTTCAAATTTATTAACTATTATATTTCAGTTTTTATTGAAGTTAACTTATTTGAACGAAGTTAATCCTGATCTGAGTGTTTGTTGTGTTTTTCTTATGCAATACGCTCGGGTCAGATACGAGCGTTGCAGATTTAAGAAGTTTTCAGCTTGCAAACTGGAGAGGAACGTGAAGACGCATACGGCACGCGCTCGAATGAAAGTGTATTTTTTTTAATTCATGTTTATTTTATAAATTTTCCGCTGTATGTAAATTTGTGTAAAACTCTGATATTCGTTATAAAAAAATTTCCGCTGCAATTATTCTGTTATGTGATTCTGTGTTTATTCTGTTTAAACCTAATAAGCTAAATAACTATCTGTCTTTGTGAACGGTTCGAGTTGGTTTTACTACCGACTTGAAGCGGTCAAAAAGGCAAGTCGTTACAGTCACATTTAATTGTCATTTATTTGAGAATAATGTGTTTCACATTTAATTTTCATTTATTTAGGAATAATGTGTGTCACATTTAACTGTCATTTATTTAGTGGTGTGTCACAATTAGTTGTCATTTATTTTGCAATAATGTGTGTCAATATTTATTTAGAAATAACATTGTGTCACATTTACATGTCATTTATTTAGTGATAATGATGTGTCATAATAAATTGTCATCTTTTAGGAATAACGTGTGTCACATTTAATTGTCATTTATTTAGGAATAATGCTTGTCACATTTAATTGCATTTATTTAAGAATAATGTGTGTCACATTTAATTGTCGTTTATTTAGAAATAATGTGCGTCACATTTAATTGTCGTTTATTTAGGAAAAATGTGTGTCACATTTAATTGTCGTTTATTTTGTAACAATGATGTGTCATAATAAATTGTCATCTTTTTGAAATAACGTGTGTCAAATTTAATTGTCATTTACTTAGAAATTGTAACACCCCACCTCCGCCAGGGTGGCTCTTGCAAGCACTCTGACTTTGGAGGGGCGTTTGGATCAGGTAAACATGCATAATGATATATCAAGGCAGAACAAGAACATATGTATATATGTAAACAGAGTAAATAACATAGATAAAACAGCGGAAGATTTTCAAACCATTTCAAAACAAGTCTGGTACAACATAATGTTAACTTTCCAAATACACAAGTCTAGATAAAAACAACATCAACTGAAAAACTGAAATACATAAATACTATCCCCAAATAAGTGATAACCATAGCTAGCTTCATGTCGAAACCGTACATGAGCTGAAATCCCACAAGCAAGCTATCCGAAATCCAAGCTAAGCTCCAACGTTCCCACCCTGAGAACCTGGGGGGGGGGGGACGAAAGAAAAGAGGCGAAAGAAAACAGGTCAGTCAAAAAGACTGAGTAAGCCCTACTACAATCAATGTAAACTATTAAAGTTAACTGGCATGATGAAAGCTGAGATGAACATATGTATAACTACATACTAGCATGCTGATTAACTAACAAGGTAGATAAAGGTGTCATCGCATAATCAGGTTTAAGGTTTTGCACCACAGGTGTACTAGCAAACTAACATGACTTGAATAAACAAGTATTGATCCCTTAGCCCAAGCTTTGGCCCAATAACATGAAGTGACCCTAATACGTGGTCCAACCAAACGGTCTAGTCGATCGGCTCCCTAAGCCTAACTCGTCACGTGTTGGTGTCAATGCGGCCCAAACATAATTGTAGTCAGACTGTGCCGGGTCTCCCGTCGGGTGTATCAAGCCCTAGGGTGGCAACCCCTGGACACCATAAACATGAGTGCACAGTCTCGATCTACTGGTACCCGTGCATGCTTTCCCCGGCTTCGGACTATGTGCACGACCATGGTCCGCCCGGAACTACACCGGCGTACCACTCTGCCGTCGTTTTTGGTCACTTACCTCCAGTTCAGTAATTCGTGCCCCACACCCTAGCCTAGACCCTAGGGCCATAATGATACGAACTTGGGATTACTGCTGGAGTGGACCCCCATTGCTAGGATTTTTCTAGTGGGTTAAGTACGGTTTAACCCTCTTGCTAATCATGGATTAACTTGGTTAAGTGTAACGATGAGTTCACGACTTAACCCCGATTAATCTACCAAGCCCAAATTGGTTAAGTATTAAGTGGACCATGACTTAACCCTAATCATGAGGCATTAATTAATTTAATGCGCCTTAACCTCTCACATTAGACCTTGTTGTGGTTACTAGTTAAGCCGGGCGGGTCCGGGTAGCTTTACACCTCAACTTGGTCTAACCTCGGGTTCAAGGTACAACATGGCCAACTTCTCACATTGGATCCTATTGTTTGTAGCAACTAGTTAAGCCGGTCGGTTCCGGGTAGGTTTACGCTACAAACTCAACCCAACCTCGAGTTGGTCACACTTATCTTTTCTAAGTGTCATGTCCATCATGTTTCCAAAACATGTTACAAGTTTTTCAAGCATTTGGGTAGACCTAACTTAATAGGTAAATTCCCAAAGGGTAGACCTAACTTAATAGGTAAATTCCCAAGCTTATGTTTTTATGTCTTTTAAGTTTACCCAACCCCAAACGCAATCCCATCGCTTACATATCGCAATAGCGCATAAAGGATAGAAAGAGGGAACTTGGCATAAATCATGACATAAGGGTGTTGAAGCCACAAGTTTAACATGGTGGCATATGAAATGTACATATGTTCATATACTTGCATATTACATATTTTGGCCTCAAAAGCAAGCATAAAACCAAACTTAGCATATTGGTGATACATGGTGATAAATGACATGTAGAAATGACCATAAGTTCGCATTTAGCCTCACTTGCAAGTTATCATAAGGGATATGATAACTTACATGTTGCCAAAATGCAAACTTGAGCATAAAGCTTAAAGCTTTAGGCTCATAAACCCAAGATAAGCTTGCATAACATGATAACATGAACAAAAGGATCAACCCAAACTTGCATAACATAACTTGCAAATCATATGACAAACTTGCATATCAAACTTGCATAACATAACATGATAGACTTGCATATCATACTTGAATAACATAATAAACTTGCATATCATACTTGCATAACATAATAAACTTGCATATCATATCATAATGATCAAACACAACTTGCATCATTCATTAACTTTAGAGTTTAAGTATGAAAGTGAAAAGGGCTTACAATGCTTATGAGGACTCAAATGAGTATAGCAAATATAAGAAAGCCCTTATGCAATCAATTAAACCCCAAAATGCAAGCTTTAATTGAAAACCCCTTAAGCCAAAGTGATCAAAACCCTTGCTTTGTGATGCAAATATAGAAACTTGACTTGAATGCAAGCTAATGATGCTCATACAAGCTTGAAAACACTTGTATGCATGGAAAATCTCATAGAAATTTATTTAGGAATTTTATGAAGAGAGTGGAGGCCATGAGAGGATTGATTTTGCCATAGTTTAGTTGTAGGATTGATTAATGATGATTTAGGGTTAGGTTAGGGCCTTATTTATAGAGATTAGGACTAGTTTCAACCCTAGGATTAAACCCTAGTTCCAATCTCAGCCCTTAAAACCGAATCTGGCCCCCAAACTCAACACAAACCCAAAATGGTGCACCAGGCAGAACTGCCCGGCTGGACCAAGTCGACAGCCAAGTCGACAGGGCTGTCGACTTGGGTCCAACCAAGTCGACAGGGCTGTCGACTTGGGTGCTCTAGCAGGAATTTTCCCGCCTGGCCCAATCTTACCCAAATTTTCAATTTCAAACTTGAATTTGAAATCTGTTTTTACTTTGAAATTTTCTGAAAACTTCGTTGGGCCTTAATCGGGTCATACGGACTCCGATTTTCAAAAACTCGGACTCTATTTCGCGTATTTTTTCGAGACGAACGCAATGGCATAGCCCGTTTCCCTTGATTCAGATTTTTAAATTAAATTCTGCCTCAATTTACGTTATAACAGGTTATTGAAAATACGGGTTGTTACATTCTCCCCTCCTTAAAGGATTTCGTCCCCGAAATCTTCAAGTTGGGAAGAACGTATCCTACCATCCAATCATCTATCTACTCATAACATCATCCACGAGCAATCATTGTCCTTACCAGATTCTAAATGTTGTATGAACATATGCAAAGGTGTGTGTATATGTACCTATCTAATGCAAATATCATCAATGCAAATTATGTTAGTGAAATGAATCCATATGTATGCAATTCCTAACATAATGTATAACATCTATATGTGTGCACATAACATACATCCATATGCAACATCCATGTGATAACACAAAAATTTTCATCCATGAATAAGCATAAACACTCATGCATATGCAATATGAGGAGTGTGTGAGCCGATCTAGTGCCTAACGTGTATAATGCATCCACGAGTAACCACTTGCAAACACTTGCAACCACTTGCAACCATCAAGCATAACATGTTTCAAACACATGTTTCATCCAAAGGGTTTCTACCTAAGGTTCTCATGACAAGATTAACACGATAAACTAGATAAACATGGATAGCAAAGAGAAAGATATGCTAACAAAGAAAAGAGATTGAGAGTGTACCCTCAAAAAGGAATGGATAAAGCCCACGCATCTTCTCCTTGGTTTCCCAAGTTGCGTCTTCTTCGGCTTCACCCCACTGAACCTTCACCAACTTGACCTCTCGATTCCTTAGCTTCTTGGTCTCCATCCCCAAGATACAAATCGGAGCTCTCCTCAAGGTAGCCTCTTTCTCCACTTCCACATCTTTCAGAACACTTGGCTCAACAACCTCTGCTGATTCATGTAAACACTTCCGGAGATGCGAGACATGAAAAACATCGTGTACTCCGGCAAGCTTCTCGGGCAACTCAACTCTATAATCCATCTTCCCGATCCTCTCTATAATAGGGAATGGTCCAACAAATCTCGGTGCTAACTTCCCAACGGCTCCAAATCGGACCACATTTCGCAAAGGAGAAACCTTCACGAAAACCATATCCCCAACATCAAACTCCAAATCAGTTCTTCGCTTATCAGCATAGGATTTCTGTCGGTCTTGGGCCGCTTTCATCCGTCTCCGAATCAACTCGACCTTCTCGGATGTATCTCTGATCATATCAGGCCCAAGTATAAGCTTATCTGTAGTCTCCCACCAACATGTAGGGGACTTGCATGGCCTCCCATATAAAGCTTCAAATGGTGCCATCACTATGCTTGCCTGATAACTGTTATTATATGCAAACTCAACAAGAGGAAGATGGTCTTCCCAAGTACCACCAAAATCCAGAATACAAAGCCTCAACAGATCCTCGAGTACCCTATTCACCCTTTCGGTTTGACTGTCCGTCTGTGGGTGATAAGCCGTACTTAGATTCAACTTCGTGCCCATAGCTTCTTGCAAGCTATTCCAGAATTGACTTGTAAAGATTGGGTCACGGTCACTGACTATACTAGAAGGGACTCCATGTAGTCTCACAATCTCACGAAGATATACAGACGCTAGCCAAGATGCGGTCCTCTTGCTCTTCACTGGAATGAAATGAGCACTCTTCGTAAGTCTATCCACAATAACCCAAATGCTCGTATTCCCTTTCCTCGACCTTGGTAGCCCATCGATAAAATCCATGGAAATACTCTCCCATTTCCATAGTGGAACGTCTAGAGGATGCAATAGCCCACCGGGCTTCTTCGACTCGGCCTTAACTTGCTGGCAAATGATACATCTAGAGACAAACTCTGCCACATCCTTCTTCATCCCAGGCCAAAAGAAAATGCGCTTCATATCTTTATACATCTTATCTCTGCCCGGATGTATAGTCAACTTAGAGCGATGCGATTCCTCAAGAACTTTTCTTACTAAATCTTCTACCATTGGAACACATAACCTTCCGTCTCTCCTCAGCCAACCCTTGTCATCAATAGAATATCGAGCGAGATGACTAGACGCCTCCCCTCGAATCAGCTTATCCATAGTCTCAACTATCTGAGGGTCTTCTCTCTACGAAGCCCCAACTTGATCAAGAAGGGTAGGTCTGAGTTCCAGAGATGCTAAAGAACCGGTCGTCGACTCAATCGCCAAAGAGAAATCAAAGGTTGCCACATACTCTAAATTCTTCATCTCAACGAATAGAGGACTCAGAGTCAACCTTTTTCTACTCAATGCATCTGCTACCACATTCCCCTTGCCAGGGGTATAGGCTATCTCAAAATCATAGGATGCCAAGAATTCCATCCATCTTTGTTGCCTCAGATTCAAATCCTTCTGAGAGAAGAGATACTTCAATGACTTGTGATCGGTATAAAGCTCAAATCTTTCTCCCAGAAGATAATGGCGCCAAGCCTTGAGTGCATATACTATTGCTGCCAACTCTAAGTCATGAGTGGGATAATTCTTCTCATGCACTTTGAGTTGTCTACCGCCAAAGCATATCACCCTTCCTTCTTGCATCAAAACAGCTCCTAACCCCGTGCCACATGCATCGGTGTATACTGTAAATAACTTCCCTCCATCGGGCAAAGCTAGAACAGGTGCTGATGTGAGAGCTCTCTTGAGCTTCTGAAAACAAGCTCGCATTCTATGCTCCAAGCAAAAACTAAATTCTTCTTCGTCAATTTAGTGAGAGGAGCGGAAATCTTCGCAAAGTCCTTGATAAACTTCCGGTAAAAGCCTGCAAGACCTAGAAAACTTCTCACTTCGGTTGCATTCCTTGGAGTCTTCCAATCCTGAACTGCAACTACCTTAGCGGGATCCACCGCTAAGCCTTGCTTAGATACTATATGCCCAAGTAATCTAACTTCCCTTCTCCAAAAGTGACACTTGGAGAACTTGGCCTTCAACTGATGCGCTCTAAGCGTATCCATCACCTCCACGAGATGCCTTGCGTGCTCTTCCTCATCCTTAGAGAAGATCAGAATATCATCTACGAAGACCACGACAAACTTGTTCAAGAACTCCCTGAACACCCTACTCATTAAGTCCACGAAATATGCGGGTGCATTAGTCAAGCCGAACGGCATGACAAGCCATTCGAAGAATCCATCTGGCGTTCTGAACGCAGTCTTGTCTATACTATCTTCAGCTACCCTGAGCTGATGGAATCCCGTAGCAAGATCAAGCTGAGAGAAAACAGAAGCACCGACAAGCTGGTCAAAGAGATCATCAATCCTCGGTAACGGGTGTCTGTTCTTCTTAGTCAGCTTATTCAACTCTCGATAGTCAACACAAAGTCGGAGAGAACCATCTGCCTTGGTAGCAAATACCACAGGCGCTCCCCATTCAGATATACTTCGTCTAATGAAGTTCTTCTCAAGCAACTCCTTCACTTGCTTACTTAGCTCCCGCCTTTCACGCGGAGCCATGTGCCGAACGGGCAAAGAAACCGGCTTTGCATTATCCACCAGATAAATGCGGAAATCAATCTCTCGCTTAGGGGGCAACCCCCTAACTTCATCGAAAACATCTGGATACTCTCGAACCACTCTCACAGACTGAAGAGTTTCCATTGACGAGTCGAGTGATTCAAGATAGCACAACATGACGGGACCTCTCGGATTACAAGAAATTTCTAGGGTGTTTCCGAGGCGAGTCACGAGCCTCACAACCCTATGCTCACAATCAAGGATGGCTCCATATCTGGACAACCAATCCATGCCCAATATCAATCTGTATCCCCTAAAACCAAGAACATAAGCACTGCACAAGAACTCTACACTCAGTATAGAGATCCTCAAATCCCCACATACCATAGACAAGTGGGCGGAACCCCCAATAGGATTTGAGACACAGACGGGATCATCTACCAAGCTAGTACTAAGGTGCAAACTATCAACAAGATCAGATGAGATAAAGCTATGCGATGCACCAGAATCAAACAAGGTACGAACTGGAAAATCAGAAATATATACAAGGCTCTCAACAGAAATACTACCTCGATCGGGAACTGGAGCGGTATTGAGAGCATGAACTTGCCCTCCTGAAGGTCCAGCACGCTGAGTCTGACCCTGGCCTTGCCCTTGCTTCCTCGGGCAATCCTTACTGAAATGTCCAGTCTCACCGCAGAAAAAGCATTCACCATTCTTCCTTTTCCTCTTCTTACAATCCTTAATAAGATGCCCAACTGAACCGCAATAATGGCATTTCCCCTTGTTGTTCTTGCCCTTGTTGTTGTTCCCCTTGTTGCCTTGACTTCTCTGACCACTTGGATTTCCCTGATTTCCTTTCCCCTGGGAATCAGTCTTCTTGGCTTGAGTATCATTCACCTTGATCTCTTTCTTGACATCTCCCTGAAGTAATGCCATATCAACCAAGCTCTCAAACGTGGCCCCATGGGGAATATGTGACATAGCTAATCCCTGTAACGGCTCATTCAATCCTCTAGCAAAACGAAGAGCCTTCTTCTGAGGAGTATTCACCATATCCAAGCCAAAACGAGCTAACTGATTGAACTTGTTCACATATTCTTTGACAGACATATCTCCTTGTTTCAAAGTTATGAACCTCTCCATTTGCAGATTCTCCTCAGCAGAAGATAGAAACTTAAGCACGAACCTTGCCCTGAGATCGGCCCAAGTCTCAACAGGCCTAGTACCATTGGTGACTTCCCACCAATAAGCGGCTTCATCCTTCATAAGCCAAACCGCCAACAAGATCTTCCTCTGATCGTCAACCCAAAGATAGCAAACAAATCCTCGGTCTCTTTCAACCAATTTCTGGCCTCTACAAAAGTCTCAGTGCCTTGAAAGTTCTTGCCACCCATTGCTTTGAAATCTTTGCAAGTCTTTGCGAAGTCAGCTTGAGGATGCTGAGGGGGAGGAGGAAGAGGAACCTCAGCGACAGGAGGAGGAGGAACATTAACTACCGGAGGAGGAGGAGGAGGAACATCTGCGGGGCCGGCTTCGGTCGCCCTAGCCTCCAAAAGTCTCCTATACCAAACAGGTACGTGTACTCCCTCCGGAATAGCAAAGTTGTCAGCCATACTGAAAACGAAGAAAAAGACAGATTCAGAATGGAGAAAAACGAAGGAATTTTGCTAACGGCTTTTTGGGGAATAGCCTTTAAAAATAAACTAGACTTTTCTTTGGAAAATACTTTATACTTGGTTTTGAAAATAGTTTTCCAAAAGTTTTAAAAACCTTTTTGTTCCTTCTCGTAAACCATATGCTCCGATACCAAATGTAACACCCCACCTCCGCCAGGGTGGCTCTTGCAAGCACTCTGACTTTGGAGGGGCGTTTGGATCAGGTAAACATGCATAATGATATATCAAGGCAGAACAAGAACATATGTATATATGTAAACAGAGTAAATAACATAGATAAAACAGCGGAATATTTTCAAACCATTTCAAAACAAGTCTGGTACAACATAATGTTAACTTTCCAAATACACAAGTCTAGATAAAAACAACATCAACTGAAAAACTGAAATACATAAATACTATCCCCAAATAGGTGATAACCATAGCTAGCTTCATGTCGAAACCGTACATGAGCTGAAATCCCACAAGCAAGCTATCCGAAATCCAAGCTAAGCTCCAACGTTCCCACCCTGAGAACCTAGGGGGGGAACGGAAGAAAAGAGGCGAAAGAAAACAGGTCAGTCAAAAAGACTGAGTAAGCCCTACTACAATCAATTTAAACTATTAAAGTTAACTGGCATGATGAAAGCTGAGATGAACATATGTATAACTACATACTAGCATGCTGATTAACTAACAAGGTAGATAAAGGTGTCATCGCATAATCAGGTTTAAGGTTTTGCACCACAGGTGTACTAGCAAACTAACATGACTTGAATAAACAAGTATTGATCCCTTGGCCCAAGCTTTGGCCCAATAACATGAGGTGACCCTAATACGTGGTCCAACCAAACGGTCTAGTCGATCGGCTCCCTAAGCCTAACTCGTCACGTGTTGGTGTCAATGCGGCCCAAACATAATTGTAGTCAGACTGTGCCGGGTCTCCCGTCGGGTGTATCAAGCCCTAGGGTGGCAACCCCTGGACACCATAAACATGAGTGCACGGTCTCGATCTACTGGTACCCGTGCATGCTTTCCCCGGCTTCGGACTATGTGCACGACCATGGTCCGCCCGGAACTACACCGGCGTACCACTCTGCCGTCGTTTTTGGTCACTTACCTCCAGTTCAGTAATTCGTGCCCCACACCCTAGCCTAGACCCTAGGGCCATAATGATACGAACTTAGGAACACTGCTGGAGTGGACCCCCATTGCTAGGATTTTTCTAGTGGGTTAAGTACGGTTTAACCCTCTTGCTAATCATGGATTAACTTGGTTAAGTGTAACGATGAGTTCACGACTTAACCCCGATTAATCTACCAAGACCAAATTGGTTAAGTATTAAGTGGACCATGACTTAACCCTAATCATGAGGCATTAATTAATTTAATGCGCCTTAACCTCTCACATTAGACCTTGTTGTGGTTACTAGTTAAGCCGGGCGGGTCCGGGTAGCTTTACACCACAACTTGGTCTAACCTCGGGTTCAAGGTACAACATGGCCAACTTCTCACATTGGGTCCTATTGTTTGTAGCAACTAGTTAAGCCGGTCGGTTCCGGGTAGGTTTACGCTACAAACTCAACCCAACCTCGAGTTGGTCACACTTATCTTTTCTAAGTGTCATGTCCATCATGTTTCCAAAACATGTTACAAGTTTTTCAAGCATTTGGGTAGACCTAACTTAATAGGTAAATTCCCAAAGGGTAGACCTAACTTAATAGGTAAGTTCCCAAGCTTATGTTTTTATGTCTTTTAAGTTTACCCAACCCCAAACGTAATCCCATCGCTTACATATCGCAATAGCGCATAAAGGATAGAAAGAGGGAACTTGGCATAAATCATGACATAAGGGTGTTGAAGCCACAAGTTTAACATGGTGGCATATGAAATGTAAATATGTTCATATACTTGCATATTACATATTTTGGCCTCAAAAGCATGCATAAAACCAAACTTAGCATATTGGTGATACATGGTGATAAATGACATGTAGAAATGGCCATAAGTTCGCATTTAGCCTCACATGCAAGTTATCATAAGGGATATGATAACTTACATGTTGCCAAAATGCAAACTTGAGCATAAAGCTTAAAGCTTTAGGCTCATAAACCCAAGATAAGCTTGCATAACATGATAACATGAACAAAAGGATCAACCCAAACTTGCATAACATAACTTGCAAATCATATGACAAACTTGCATATCAAACTTGCATAACATAACATGATAGACTTGCATATCATACTTGAATAACATAATAAACTTGCATATCATACTTGCATAACATAATAAACTTGCATATCATATCATAATGATCAAACACAACTTGCATCATTCATTAACTTTAGAGTTTAAGTATGAAAGTAGAAAAGGGCTTACAATGCTTATGAGGACTCAAATGAGTATAGCAAATATAAGAAAGCCCTTATGCAATCAATTAAACCCCAAAATGCAAGCTTTAATTGAAAAACCCTTAAGCCAAAGTGATCAAAACCCTTGCTTTATGATGCAAATATAGAAACTTGACTTGAATGCAAGCTAATGATGCTCATACAAGCTTGAAAACGCTTGTATGCATGGAAAATCTCATAGAAATTTATTTAGGAATTTTATGAAGAGAGTGGAGGCCATGAGAGGATTGACTTTGCCATAGTTTAGTTGTAGGATTGACTAATGATGATTTAGGGTTAGGTTAGGGCCTAATTTATAGAGATTAGGACTAGTTTCAACCCTAGGATTAAACCCTAGTTCCAATCTCAGCCCTTAAAACCGAATCTGGCCCCCAAACTCAACACAAACCCAAAATGGTGTCACATTTAATTGTCACATATTTAGAAATAATGTGTGTCACATATAATTTTCATTTATTTAGGAATAATGTGCATCATATTAAATTGTCATTTATTTAGAAATAATGTTGTGTCACATTCAATTGTCATTTATTTAGTAATAATGATGTGTCATAATAAATTGTCATTTATTTAGGAATAATGTGCGTCTCATTTAATTGTTATTTATTTAGGAATAATGTGTGTCACATTTAATTGTCAATTATTTAGGAATAATGTGTATCACATTTAGTTGTCATTTATTTGGGAATAATGTGTGTCACATTTAATTATCATTTATTTAGAAATAATGGTGTGTCACATTTAACTGTCATTTATTTAGGAATAATGTTAGTCATCATTTATTTAAAAATAATGTTGTGTCACATTTAATTGTCATTTATTTAGTAATAATTATGTGTCATAATAAATTGTCATCTTTTAGGAATAATGTGTGTCACATTTAATTGCCATTTATTTAGGAATAATGTGTGTCACATTTAATTGTCATTTATTTAGGAATAATGTGTATCACACTTAATTGTCATTTATTTAGAAATAATGTTGTGTCACAATTAATTGTCATTTATTTAGGAATAATGCGTGTCATATTAAATTATCATTTATTTAGAAATAATGTTGTGTCACATTTAATTGTCATTTATTCAGGAATAATGATGTGTCTTAATAAATTGTCATTTATTTAGGAATAATGTGTGTCACATTTAATTTTCATTTATTTAGAAATAATGTGTGTCACATTTAATTGACATTTATTTAGGAATAATGTGTGTCACAATTAATTGTCATTTAATTAGAAATAATGTTGTGTTGCATTTAATTGTCATTTATTTAGGAATACTGATGTGTCATAATAAATTGTAATTTATTTATGAATAATGTGTGTAACATTTAATTGTAAATTATTTTAGAGTAATGTGTCACATTTAATCGTCATTTATTTATAAATAATGATGTGTCACATTTAATTGTCATTTATTTATAAATAATGATGTGTCACATTTAATTGTCATTTATTTAGGAATAATGTGTGTCATCATTTATTTAGAAATAACGTTGTGTCACATTTAATTGTCATTTATTTAGTAATAATGATGTGTCATAAAAAATTGTCATTTTTTAGGAATAATGTGTGTCACATTTAATTGTCGTTTATTTAGGAATAATATGTGTCACAATTAATTGTCAATTATTTAGGAATAGTGTGTGTCACATTTAATTGTCATTTGTTTAGTAATAATGATGTGTCATAATAAATTGTCATCTTTTAGGAATAATGTGTGTCAAATTTAGTAGTCATTTACTTAGGAATAATGTTTGCCACATTTGATTGTCATTTAGTTAGGAATAATGTGTGTCACATTTACTTGTCATTTATTTAGGAATAATGTATGTCACATTTAATTGTCATTTATTTAGGAGTAATGTTGTGTTACATTTAATTGTCACATATTTAGGAATAATGTATGCCACATTAAATTGTCATTTAATTGTCATTTAGTTAGGAAAAATGTGTGTCACATTTAATTGTCATTTATGTAATAATAATGTGTGTCAAATTTAATTGTCATTTATTTAGGAATAATGTCGTGTCACATTTAATTGTCACATATTTAGGAATAATGTGTGTCACATTTAATTTTCATTTATTTAGAAATAATGTTGTGTCAGATTTAATTGTCATTTATTTATAAATAATGATGTGTCATAATAAATTATCACTTATTTAGGAATAATGTGTGTCACATTTAATTGTCATTTATTTAGGAATAATGTGTGCCACATTTAATTGTCACTTATTTAGGAATAATGTGTGTCATATTTAATTGCCATTTATTTAGGAATAATGTGTGTCACATTAAATTTTCATTTATTTAGGAATAATGCGTGTCATATTCAATTGTCATTTATTTAGGAATAATTTGTGTCACATTTAATTATCATTTATTTGAGAATAATGTGTGTCACATTTAATTGTGATATATTTAGGAATAATGTGTGTCACATTAAACTGTCATTTATTTAGTGGTATGTCACATTTAGTTGTCATTTATTTTGGAATAATGTGTGTCAATATTTATTTAGAAATAACATTGTGTCACATTTAATTGTCATTTATTTAGTAATAATGATGTGTCATAATAAATTGTCATCTTTTAGGAATAACGTGTGTCACATTTAATTGTCATTTATTTAGGAATAATGCTTGTCACATTTAATTGCATTTATTCAAGACTAATGTGTGTCACATTTAATTATCGTTTATTTAGAAATAATGTGCGTCACATTTAATTGTCGTTTATTTAGAAATAATGTGTGTCACATTAAATTGTCATTTATTTAGTAATAATGATGTGTCATAATAAATTGTCAACTTTTTGAAATAACGTGTGTCAAATTTAATTGTCATTTACTTAGAAATAATGTGTGTCACATTTAATTGTCATTTAGTTAGGAAAAATGTGTGTCACATTTAATTGTCATTTATTTAATAATAATGTGTGTCAAATTTAATTGTCACTTATTTAGGAATAATGTCGTGTCACATTTAATTGTCACATATCTAGGAATAATGTGTGTCACATTAAATTTTCATTGATTTAGGAATAATGTGCATCATATTAAATTGTCATTTATTTAGAAATAATGTTGTGCCACATTCAATTGTCATTTATTTAGTAATAATGATGTGTCATAATAAATTGTCATTTATTTAGGAATAATGTGTGTCACATTTAATTGTCTATTATTTAGGAATAATGTGTGTCACATTTAATTGTCATTTATTTGGGAATAATGTGTGTCACATTATTTATGATTTATTTAGAAATAATGGTGTGTCACATTTAATTGTCATTTATTTAGGAATAATGTTTGTCATCATTTATTTAAAAATTACGTTATGTCAAATTTAATAGTCATTTATTTAGTAATAATTATGTGTCATAATAAATTGTCATCTTTTAGGAATAATATGTGTCACATTTAATTGCCATTTATTTAGGAATAATGTGTGTCACATTTAATTGTCATTTATTTAGGAATAATGTGTATCACATTTTATTGTCATTTATTTAGAAATAATGTTGTGTCACAATTAATTGTCATTTATTTAGGAATAATGTGTGTCATATTAAATTATCATTTATTTAGAAATAATGTTGTGTCACATTTAATTGTCATTTATTCAGGAATAATGATGCGTCTTAATAAATTGTTATTTATTTAGAAATAATGTGTGTCACGTTTAATTTTCATTTATATAGAAATAATGTGTGTCACATTTAATTGTCATTTATTTAGGAATAATGCGTGTCACAATTAATTGTCATTTAATTAGAAATAATGTTGTGTTACATTTAATTATCTTTTATTTAGGAATAATGATGTGTCATAATAAATTGTAATTTATTTAGGAATAATGTGTGTAACATTTAATTGTAATTTATTTTAGAGTAATGTGTCACATTTAATTGCCATTTATTTATAAATTATGACGTGTCACATTTAATTGTCATTTATTTATAAATAACGATGTGTCACATTTAATTGTCATTTACATAGGAATAATGTGTGTCATCATTTATTTAGAAATAACGTTGTGTCACATTTAATTGTCATTTATTTAGTAATAATGATGTGTCATAATAAATTGTCATTTTTAAGGAATAATGTGTGTCACATTTAATTGTCTTTTATTTAGGAATAATATGTGTCTCAATTAATTTTCAATTATTTAGGAATAGTGTGTGTCACATTTAATTGTCATTTATTTAGTAATAATGATGTGTTATTATAAATTGTCATCTTTTAGGAATAATGTGTGTCATATTTAGTTGTCATTTACTTAGGAATAATGTTTGCCACATTTGATTGTCATTTATTTAGGAATAATGTGTGTCATATTTAACGGTCATTTATTTAGTGGTGTGTCACATTTAGTTGTCATTTATTTTGGAATAATGTGTGTCAATATTTATTTAGAAATAACATTGTGTCACATTTAATTGTCATGTATTTAGTTATAATGATGTGTCATAATAAGTTGTCATCTTTTAGGAATAACACGTGTCACATTTAATTTTCATTTACTTAGGAATAATGTTTGTCACATTTAATTGCATTTATTCAAGAATAATGTGTGTCACATTTAATTGTTGTTTATTTAGAAATGATGTGTGTCACATTTAATTGTTGTTTATTTAGGAATAATGTGTGTCACATTTAATTGTCATTTATTTAGTAATAATGATGTGTCACAATAAATTGTCATCTTTTAGGAATAACGTGTGTCAAATTTAATTGTCATTTACTTAGAAATAATGTGTGTCTCATTTAATTGTCATTTAGTTAGGAAAAATGTGTGTCACATTTAATTGTCATTTATTTAATAATAATGTGTGTCAAATTTAATTGTCGTTTATTTAGGAATAATGTTGTGTCACATTTAATTGTCACTTATTTAGGAATAATGTGTATCACATTTAATTTTCATTTATTTAGGAACAATGTGCATCATATCAAATTGTCATTTATTTAGAAATAATGTTGTGTCACATTCAATTGTCATTTATTTAGTAATAATGATGTGTCCTAATAAATTGTCATTTATTTAGGAATAATGTGCGTCACATTTAATTGTTATTTATTTAGGAATAATGTGTGTCACATTTAATTGTAAATTATTTAGGAATAATGTGTGTCACATTTAATTGTAATTTAATTAGGAATAATGTGTGTAACATTTAATTATCATTTATTTAGAAATAATGGTGTGTCACATTTAATTGTCATTTATTTAGGAACAATGTTTGTCATCATTTATTTAAAAATAACGTTGTGTCCCATTTAATTGTCATTTATTTAGTAATAATGATGTGTCATAATAAATTGTCATCTTTTAGGAATAATGTGTGTCACATTTAATTGCCATTTATTTAGGAATAATGTGTGTCACATTTAATTGTCATTTATTTAGGAATATTGTGTATCACATTTAATTGTCATTTATTTAGAAATAATGTTGTGACACATTTAATTGTCATTTATTTAGGAATAATGTGAGTCACATTTAATTGTGACGTATTTAGGAATAATGTGTGCCACATTTAATTGTCATTTATTTAGAAATAACTTGTGTCACATTTAATTGTCCTTTATTTAAAAAATAATGTGCATCATATTAAATTGTCATTTATTTAGAAATAATGTCGTGTCACATTCAATTGTCATTTATTTAGTAACAATGATGCGTCATAATAAATTTTCATTTATTTAGGAATAATGTGTGTCACATTTAATTTTTATTTATTTAGGAATAATGTGTGTCACATTTAATTGTCATTTATTTTGGAATATTGTGTGTCACATTTAATTGTCATTTATTTAGGAATAATGTGTGTCACATTATTTATCATTTATTTAGAAATAATGATGTGTCACATTTAATTGTCATTTAATTAGGAATAATGTGTGTCATCATTTAAAAAAAAAAATATTGTGTCACATTTAATTGTCATTTATTTAGAAATATTGTGTGTCACATTTAATTGTCATTTATTTAGAAATAATGTGTGTCACATTTAATTGTCATTGATTTAGAAATAACGTGTGTCACATTTAATCGTCATTTATTTAGGAATAATGTGTGTCACATTTAATTGTTATTTATTTAGGAATAATGTGTGTCACATTTAATTGTCATTTATTTATGAATAATGTGCATCATATTAAATTGTCATTTATTTAGAAATAATGTCGTGTCACATTCAATTGTCATTTATTTACTAATAATGATGTGTCGTAATAAATTTTCATTTATTTAGGAATAATGTGTGTCACATTTAATTGTTATTTATTTAATAATAATGTGTGTCACATTTAATTATCATTTATTTTGGAATAATGTGTGTCACATTTAATTGTCATTTATTTAGGAATAATGTGTGTCACATTATTTATCATTTATTTAGAAATAATGATGTGTCACATTTAATTGTCATTTAATTAGGAATAATGTGTGTCATCATTTTAAAAAAAAAAATATTGTGTCACATTTAATTGTCATTTATTTAGAAATATTGTGTGTCACATTTAATTGTCATTTATTTAGAAATAATGTGTGTCACATTTAATTGTCATTTGTTTAGAAATAATGTTGTGTCACATTTAATTGTCATTTATTTAGGAATAATGATGTGTCATAATAAATTGTCATTTATTTAGGAATAATGTGTTTCATATTTAATTGTCTTTTATTTAGGAATAACGTGTGTCACATTTAATTGTCATTTATTTAGGAATAATGTGCTTCACATTTAATTGTCTTTTATTTAGGAATAACGTATGTCAAATTTAATTGTCATTTATTTAGGAATAATGTGTGTCACATTTAATTGTCATTTATTTAGAAATAATGTTGTGTCAAATTTAATTGTCATTTATTTAGGAATAATGTGTGTCATATTAAATTTTCATTTATTTAGAAATAATGTAGTGTCACATTTAATTGTTATTTATTTATCAATAATGATGTGTCATAATAAATTTTCACTTACTTAGGAATAATGTGTGTCACATTTAATTGTCATTTACTTAAGAATAATGTGTGTCACATTTAATTGTCATTTATTTACGAATAATGTGTGTCACATTTAATTGTAATTTATTTAGAAATAATGTATGTCACATTTAATTGTCATTTATTTAGGAATAATATGTGTCACATTTAATTGTCATTTATTTAGGAATAATGTGTATCACATTTAATTGTCATTTATTTAGAAATAATGGTGTGTCACATTTAATTGTCATTTATTTAGGAATAATGTGTGTCATATTAAATTATCATTTATTTAGAAATAATGTTGTGTCACATTTAATTGTCATTTATTCAGGAATAATGATGCGTCTTAATAAATTGTCATTTATTTAGGAATAACGTGTGTCACATTTAATTTTCATTTATTTAGAAATAATGTGTCACATTTAATTTTCATTTTATTTAGAAATACTGTTGTATCACATTTAATTTTCATTTATTTAGGAATAGTGATGTGTCATAATAAATTGTCATTTATTTAGGAATAAAGATGTGTGATAATAAATTATAATTTATTTAGGAATAATGTGTGTAACATTTAATTGTCATTTATTTTAGAGTAATGTGTGTCACATTTAATTCTCATTTATTTATAAATAATGATGTGTCACATTTAGTTGTCATTTATTTATAAATAATGATGTGTCACATTTAATTGTCATTTATTTAAGAATAATGTGTGTCATCATTTATTTAGAAATAACGTTGTGTCACATTTAATTGTCATTTATTTAGTAATAATGATGTGTCATAATAAATTGTCATTTTTTAGGAATAATGTGTGTCACATTTAATTGTCGTTTATTTAGGAATAATATGTGTCACAATTAATTGTCAATTATTTAGGAATAGTGTGTGTCACATTTAATTATCATTTATTTAGTAATGATGATGTGTCATAATAAATTGTCATCTTTTAGGAATAATGTGTGTCAAATTTAGTTGTCATTTACTTAGGAATAATGTTTGCCACATTTGATTGTCATTTAGTTAGGGATAATGTGTGTCACATTTACTTGTCATTTATATAGAAATAATGTGTGTCACATTTAATTGTCATTTATTTAGGAGTAATGTTGTGTCATATTTAATTGTCACATATTTAGGAATAATATGTGCCACATTAAATTGTCATTTATTTAGAAATAATGTTGTGTCATATTTAATTGTCGTTTATTTATAAATAATGATGTGTCATAATAAATTGTCATTTATTTAGGAATAATGTGTGTCATATTTAATTGACATTTATTTAGGAATAATGTGTGTCACATTTAATTGTGACGTATTTATGAATAATGTTTGTCACATTTAATTGTCATTTATTTAGAAATAATGTGTGTCACATTTAATTGTTATTTATTTAGAAATAATGTGTGTCAAATTTAATTGTCATTTATTTAGAAATAATATGCATCATATTAAATTTTCATTTATTTAGAAATAAAGTGTGTCACATTTAATTGTCATTTATTTAGAAATAATGTGTGTCACATTTAATTGTCATTTATTTAGAAATAATGTGTGTCACATTTAATTGTCATTTATTTAGTAATAATGTGTGTCACATTTAATTGTTATTTACTTAGGAATAATGTGCATCACATTTAATTGTCATTTATTTAGGAATAATGTGCATCATATTAAATTGTCATTTATTTAAAAATAACATTGTGTCACATTAAATTGTCATTTATTTAGTAATAATGATGTGTCGTAATAAATTGTCATCTTTTAGGAATAATGTGTATCACATTTAATTGCCATTTATTTCAGAATAATGTGCGTCACATTTAATTGTCATTTAATTAGGAATAATGTGCATCATATTAAATTGTCATTTATTTAAAAATAACGTTGTATCACATTTAATTGTCATTTATTTAGTAATAATGATGTGTCGTAATAAATTGTCAGCTTTTAGGAATAATGTGTGTCACATTTAATTGCCATTTATTTAGGAATAATGTGTGTCATATTTAATTGTCATTTATTTAGGAATAATGTGTATCACATTTAATTGTTATTTATTTAGAAATAATGTTGTGTCACATTTAATTGTCATTTATTTAGGAATAATGTGTGTAATATTAAATTATCATTTATTTAGAAATAATGTTGTGTCACATTTAATTTCCATTTATTCAGAAATAATGTTGCTTCTTAATAAATTGTCATTTATTTAGGAATAATGCGTGTCACATTTAATTTTCACTTATTTAGAAATAATGCGTGTCACATTTAATTGTTATTTTATTTAGGAATACTGTTGTATCACATTTAATTTTCACTTATTTAGGAATAGTGATATGTCATAATAAATTGTCATTTATTTAGGAATAATGATGTGTCATAATAAATTGTAATTTGTTTAGGAATAATGTGTGTAACATTTATTTGTCATTTATTTTAGAGTAATGTGTGTCACATTTAATTGTCATTTATTTATAAATAATGATGTGTCACATTTAATTGTCATTTATTTATAAATAATGATGTGTCACATTTAATTGTCATTTATTTAGGAATAATGCGTGTCATCATTTATTTAGAAATAACGTTGTGTCACATTTAATTGTCATTTATTTAGTAATAATGATGTGTCATCATAAATTGTCATTTTTTAGGAATAACGTGTGTCACATTTAATTGTCGTTTATTTAGGAATAATATGTGTCACAATTAATTATCAATTAGGAATAGTGTGTTTCACATTTAATTGTCATTTATTTTGTAATAATGATGTGTCATAATAAATTGTCATCTTTTAGGAATAGTGTGTGTCAAATTTAGTTGTCATTTACTTAGGAATAGTTTTTGCCACATTTGATTGTCATTTAGTTAGGAATAATGTGTGTCACATTTACTTGTCATTTATATAGGAATAATGTGTGTCACATTTAATTGTCATTTATTTAGTCGTAATGTTGTGTCACATTTAATTGTCACATATTTAGGAATAATGTGTGCCACATTAAATTGTCATTTATTTAGAAATAATGTTGTGTCACATTTAATTGTCGTTTATTTATAAACAATGATGTGTCATAATAAATTGTCATTTATTTAGGAATAATGTGTGTCACATTTAATTGACATTTATATAGGAATAATGTGTGTCACATTTAATTGTGATGTATTTAGGAATAATGTGTGTCACATTTAATTGTCATTTATTTAGAAATAATGTGTGTCACATTTAATTGTCATTTATTTAGAAATAATGTGCATCATATTAAATTGTCATTTATTTAGAAATAATGTCGTGTCACATTCAATTGTCACTTATTTAGTAATAATGATGTGTCATAATAAATTTTCGTTTATTTAGGAATAATGTGTGTCATATTTAATTGTTATTTATTTAGGAATAACGTGTGTCACATTTAATTGTCATTTATTTTGGAATAATGTGTGTCACATTTGTAATAACCCGGAAAATCCAAACTAATTTAAAAATTTTATTTTGAATAAATTGGTTAGAAAATGAGCCTGAATTTATAATTTTAAATAATATTAGAAGCAGTGAAAATAGTCAATTTTCAAACGACCTCTGTTTTCAACGAAACCACTTTTGTTGGAACCGGAATGCCAAATTATTGCTAGGCTTCAATTTTTAGAATTTTCCGATTTAGTATGTGAGCGTGGCAAAAGAAACTGTGTTTGGTCAAATACAATCAAAATTGAACGACTGGAAAATGACCATTTTTTGAACAGTCTCAGAATTCGACAAAAATAATTTTGTTGGATCCGTATCGTCAAAACATAGCCAAAAATATACTTTTTGGATTTTTCGGAGTCCGTATGTGGCTCCGGTGGATTTTTGATTATGTCAGAATTAAATAATAAAAGAATTAATTTTAAATTCGAAAAACGAGGGCTGAGATGACCTCTTGGGCCTACGGGACATGGCTAGATGGATCCGGACTAGGGGTTATTAGCTAGGGAACACAGTCGTTGGGCTGAAATCCGAGCAAGTGAGTAAATGGACCTTTATTGGATTAATTAATCATAACCCTAATTATAATATTATTTAAATCCCTATAGCCGACGTCTTCATCTTCCTCAATCCCATTTCAGCCGCCCCCCTCTTCATTCCTTCCTCCTCAAAATTCTCTCTCCACACAAACAATTACCCTATGCTCCTTTGGAGTTTTCTCTAGGATTCTCCTTCCTCTTCATTTCTAGACAAGTTTCACCTCCTCTCGTGCCCCGATTTCAGAGAACCGCGCCCCCGAAGCCCGCACCTTTAAGCCGCCTCCGACCTCCCCTGGTGCCGCCGCACCCTCCACCGTGCTAGGCGCACGTAGCCCCTTCCAAGCCCGACCACCTCCAACAAACCACGCCTCAAACCGACCTTCCTACCTCCTGAAAACTGAAGTCAAAGTTTTGAACAAATTTTGAAAGTCACGGCCTAATATATGAAGGGGGAAGAGAGGTTAATTCCTTAATGACTTCACTAGTTAATTAATCTAATTTATTTTATAACTTGTTTTGATCATAATTAATTCGTTTCAATTCGAAATTCGATGATTTCAACGACGTTGTGATCGTATTGAGCAGATCTACGCTCCTGGACTGAAACGAAGCAATTCAGAACAACTTGAATTTTTGGCAAATTTCTCAACGACTGTGAGATATTTTTATTTTAAATCAATTAGTAAATTAATTAATTTCTATCTATAGTATTCGTTTCAGATCTGATTTATATGAATGTGTTATGATGATTGTCTGTTGGATGTTATGAATTATCATGGTTATTGTTGTGTGTATTTGAACGTTTGATCATATATTTGATTTTATTGAATTGATTTATAATCAATTCAACATTCGTTTATGTGATGGAGAGAAAGAAGAAAATTATAGATCTACATACAACAAAAGAAAGAAAAAGGGAAAATAAAATTTCCTTTTTTACTTGAATAGATTTGATTCAATATGGAAAATAAAATCTCCTTTTATTTGAGTGGATTTGATTTGACAAAGAAAATAAAATTTCTTTTTTTGATTGATTTGATTCAGAATAGGGAATGAAAATTTCCTTTTTTTTAATTGATTTGATGATACTAAAAAAAAATTATTTTATTTTGTGTTTCAACACAAATGGTAACATGCAAAAGAAATGTCTATTTATATTTTGTGTTTTAACACAAATATTCTCATATAAATGAAAAGTTCTTTTTATTTATATTTTAACGCAAATATTTTCATAGAAAATAAAATATCATTTTTATTTGTGTTTCTAAACACAATTATTATATAGAACATTAGATTACATATTTAGTTGTGGCTTAAAACACAAATATATGCATTAGACATTAAAAGTATATTTATTTGTGCCTTTTATACATGCGCCGTCATTAATATATATTTATTTGTGCCTTTTATACATGCACCGTCATCAATGTATATTTATTTGTGCCTTTTATACATGCACCGTCATTAATATATATTTATTTGTGTCTTTAAACACAAATACATGCACCGTCATTGAAATACATTTTATTTGTGTCTTTAAAAACAATGCATACATCGTATACTGAATTATATTTTATTTGTGTCTCTAGCACAAATATATACGTCATACATTGATTAACATTTTTATTTGTGCTACAAACCACAAATATTATGTGGAACACTGAGCGACATTTTTTATTTATGCTTTAAAACACAAATATTCAATAGAGAATTAAAAGACATTTTTATGTGTATTTTCAAACACAAAGTTTACATGAAGAATAAAATTTCATTTTGTTGCATTCTTTGATGCAAACAAAATGTAGAAAAATAGAATCTCATTTTATTACACTCCGTAATGCTAGAGAAAAAAAAGGAAAAATATACTTTTACATTTTTGTGTTTGCATACAAATGCAAACGCTACTTTAAAATATAATTTACATTTTTGTGTTTGCATACAAATGCAAACGCTACTTTAAAATATAATTTACATTTTTGTGTTTGCATACAAATGCAAACGCTACTTTGACATTTTTGTGTTTGCATGCAAATGCCAACGCTACATAAAAATAAAAATTTGCATTTGTGTATTTGCATTCAAATGCAAACGCAACATGTAAGAGGGAAAAGACAATTTTATTTTATGTTTACATTCTATAATGCAAGTAAAATAAAATAAGAAAAGAATATGTTTTTGTTTGTGATTTTAGTTGCAAAAAGAATTAGAAATGTAAAAGATGTGTGTTTTTGTTTGCAATTTTAGATGCAAACAAAGTAGAAATTAAAGTTACATTTTGTAGCAAAATTTAAATGGGGATAAATTAGAAAAAGAAAAGATTATATTTTTATTTGTTTATTTACATTCCTTAGCGTAAATAAATAGAAAATAAAAGACTCTCTCTTATTTACATTCCTAGATGTAAATAAGATTTAGAAATTAAAAGCTACATTTTTTTGCGCGTTCTTTAAACACAAATAAATCATGAAAATAAAAAAATAAGTTTTATTTGCATTCCCTAGTGCAAACATAAAATGAGAGTAAAAATTTACATTTTTATGTAAATTTTTTAAAGAATAGTAAAAAGAATCATATTTAGTCTAAAAATATAAATAATAAAAATTACATTTTTGATGTGATATTAAAAGCGTTGGAAAGAAATTCTCATTTTGTTCATAAAAATGAATTGAACAAAAATAATATATTCATTTTTGTTCATCGGAAGGAAATCAACAAATTTACTCCTTGAAATAAAATGGACAAAAATAATCGTTTTATTCGTTGTGAAGGAATTTACAGCTAGCAGGAATAAGCAGGTTGGAATCAAGATTTAAATGTTAGAATTTATGAACAAACTAAATATAAATTATAGTCAATTATTATAAAGACTGGTGCATGAAATAAAACATGTTTTAATAGATGAGATAAACTTAAGTTGTGATTGGCATTATCCATTTCCTTATTGGTGTGATATTCATCTGGGTGAAAGCACTTGAAAATTTATATTTATAAATATAATTAAAATTATAACAAATCGAGCGTGGTAGTTCGCGTTTCGGCAATCGTAACTTTGAACGATTATACCGAGAGATCCGACCGTCGGATTTTCCCAAAACTAGAGCCATTAGGACCGCTTTGGGAAGATCTTCCCAATGAGACTAATTTTGTCAAAATCCAACGGTTAGATTTCAAGATATGTGTAAATCAAATTTATTGAAAAACAGCGCCAGGGCCACCCTCTGACCCGAAGCGTCGTTTAATTAATTTGAACTATATTTTCATATATATATATATATATATATATATGTATAAATAAAAATAGCGTCAAATCATTAAAGATTAATATGAAATGATTTAAATGATAATTATTCGATAATTATTTGAAAAGTCTGAGTTCTACTCATTTCAAATAATTATACGTCGATGAAGAAACGAAGACGGTGTGAAGACCGGCGGCCTTCACAACGAACGGATGTATTGCTACCAAGGTCCTCGATAGGAGTAGCTACCCTGAAGGGACTTCGGTGGTAGTCGTCCGGGCGTATGTGCTGATTGTTCGGATATACGAGAGCCTCTAAGGTATCTCCGGTTCCGTTCAGACCCAGAACGGACTTGTAAATGGATGCATGTCTGACATTGAACTTCGTACCATGTAAATTGATGTCTGTTGATATACAACCATTGGTGGCAAGAGAATTTATTCTTTCGCTCAACACCCTTAGAGGTTGTGTATTGATAGATGTTATTTTCATGGCATGGATTTTCAATGGGACACACTAAGATGCAAATGATCAAGGCTTTGTTGAAAAGCAGGCCTTGTGGTTGATGATCAGAGCATAGTCTATTTAGGCATAACTTTGTGTATATCGTGACTTCGCGAGCCTCACACACCGGTTGAGTCTAAAACGGGAGATGGGAACACAGCGAGTGCACACGTTTCTTCCTAGCTAGGAGTGGTGTTGGGCTTTAACACGGCCCGACATTTGCTCATGTGGTTGATGGAATTTTTGCGAGGCCTCGGTTTATTCTTATCGGTCGCCCTCGGCCGATTTGTAGGTCCAATAGGATCGAGGAACATGTGTTCAGGCATAACTAATCCACTAAAGTATTTGTGGACCGGTCCTGCTGTATCCAAGGGTTCGCCAGCGTCTGAATCCTGAGGCATTGCTAGAGTGTCTCGAATCGGTCAGGAGCTCCTCCCTAGCCTTGACTTATGATGGAAACCCAATTACCAATACGTCCCATGCGGTTTTGATTGTAGAACTTGTATGGCGACATAGTAGATGGTAGATATGCCGTCTAGGATTAATATTATAATTGAAATATTTTATTTAAACATATACTCACTAATAATAATATCGTATTTTGCGTATTTATCATCTTTTGACCATTATAAGGTAAAACCCTATCCTCCAGTTTGCGTTGCACTGTGTGATGGGACTTGGGACTTATAAAGGTTTCATTTTTCTAAAAAGCATTGCTTTATTTAACGTTATACTTATTGCACTGATAATCCCATGGAGTAAACCCATTCCGCGATAGCGGCGTGGTCCTCGTGATTGTCAAACCTATTAGTTAATTAAGATATCTCATACCAGTCCCATGACTGACTCATAGTTTGTTTCACCTTTTGCAAACTCGGGTGCCCTCTTCTACACGGGCAGCCAAGTAACAGGTTAGGCTTGGATATTCGCTGGATGGAAGCTTGCTGATGGAGATGCTGAAGAAACTTTCTTTTTACCTTTTATTTTCCGCTTAAGACTTTGAGACAGTATTTAGATTTGATGTAATTTGAGAGATTGAGACTCTATTTATTTTCTTTGAGACATCTATTTTGTTAAGTGTAATTCTGTGCTGCATACCCTGATGTTTCAGTGATGATGTTTGTAATGACATTTCTTTCCGCTGCAATGATTTATATGTTCTTCTATACTATGAGATCTGTTATTGTTCTAGTTATGTTATATTCCATACGATTTTCCTTACTTTCGTTACACGGGAGTTTGGGCTCGTCACATTTGGTATCAGAGCTTTGGTTAACCTTAGCTTTGGAATATAACATTTTTAGAACAATTCGTCTAGATTGAATCAGTAGTGTTCTAAGACGAGAGGTTCATTAGAGATAGGATTAACAATATCCTAGAATGAGCTTAAAAAGAATAGCACATATTTATCAGTCATTACTTCATTATCACCTGGACATGTCTCTACTTTTAACCTTCTCTTCGAATTTATCATTTCCTTTGGTCTGACTCTTTCCATGATGGTACAGATTGATTGAAAGATGAGTACAAGAGCTAGGACAAGAGGAAGAGGTCGTGGCGGAGTAGCTGATAGGGGTAGAGGGAGAGATACGCCCCCAACTGAGCAAGACCAACCCAATTCTGAGGTCGAGGAGCCACCACCACCACCACCCCCAGTTGCTTTTGACCTAGATAAAGTGGCGAAGAAAATCAAGAATCTTGGAGGAGTGCATTTCACTGGTAGGGAGACAGTGGTAGAAGCGCAAGAATGGCTTAAGACGATGGAAAAGATCTTGGGAGGTTTGGAGCTTGAGGATCACAGGAAGCGTTTTATGGCAGTATGGTTCATGCAAGGACATGCTCAAACTTGGTGGGAAATAGCCATGATAGGGAGAGACGTCGCAGAGATAACTTGGATAAGATTTAAAGAGCTCTTTAATGAAAAGTTTATCCCGCCTCATGAAGTGGAACGTCTACACGATGAATTTGCTAACCTGCAGCAAGGCACCATGACCATTGCAGAGTACGTGAAGAAATTTAAGGAGCTATCTAGGTATGCCCCTGAGCTAGTGCAAAACGCCTTATAGAAAAATAAAGGTTCATAAACAGGCTTGCAAGGCGATACCATAACAGAGTGACAGCCCATATTGAGAGCCCATTTGCCAAGGTGATAGAGATGGCATGCAGATACAAAGAAATTGATCAAAAGGGGGCTCAGCTAGAAAAGGCCAGGAATCAAGCTAATAAGAAGAAGGAGGCGGACAAGAAACCAGGGGAAGGCAGTTCTTCGACTACAAAACCTCAGGGAAACAAGAAGAGAGACAAGTCTAAAGTCAGATGCTTCAACTGCCAGAAGATGGGACATTTCGACTACGAGTGCAGGGCCCCGAACAAGCCAAAGAGGAACGAGTCTAGGCCAAGCCAAAGCAGTGGACAGAATCCTCGTGGTCCAAAAGAGTGATACAACTGCCATAAGCCTGGACACCTTATCAAGAATTGCCCTCTGCTCAAGAAATCTGAGGTAGCTCACGTCTACGAAGATACGGCTGCACCGGCTTCTTCTGAAGGAGCAGGTAAGCTTGATGTTTTAGGCGGTACTCTTAACATTAAGAATATTCCCATTAATGTCTTGTTTGATACTGGTGCGTCTAGAAGTTTCATATCAAGTGATACTATTAAAAAGCTTAAACTGAAACCAAGAAAACTTAAGGAACCGATTAAAGCCCATAGCCCGATAGGAGGTTCACTTATTCTTGATCAGTACTGCAGAGTGCCCATTTCTTACTCTCACTCCCTGTTTCCTTTCAATTTAATCATCATGAACTTTTCTGGATATGATGTCATACTTGGGCTAGATTGGCTAACAAAGTATGGGGCTGAATTGTTGTGTGCTGAAAGGGTAGTTAAAATTAAGACGAAATTTGGGAACATAATGACTATACCATGCCACGGCTCAGCCACAGATAGAAAAGAATTATGGTCTTCTTCAGAAGTCACCCCTTCTTCTATTGAAACTATCCCCATTGTCAAAGACTATGCTGATGTATTTGAAGAAGTAAACAGCTTACCTCCCCGCAGAGAAATCGATTTCAGAATTGACTTGGTTCCTAATGCAAGAACTGTGGTGCATCCTATTAGGCAAATGTCGCCAAAAGAAAGAGAAGAGCTGAGCAATCAAACTAAGCAGCTTTTAGCCAAGGGTCTGATTAGACTTAGCTTTTCAGAATGGGGTGCAACAGTGGTATTTGTCCCAAAGTCAGATGGCACACTCCGTCTTTGTGTAGACTACTGCGATCTAAACAAGCAAACGATGAAAAACAAATATCCATTGCCTCGGATTGATGATCTTCTAGAACGTCTGCATGGAGCACGAGTATTCTTATGGATGGACCTAGCCACAAGATTCCATCAACTGCGCATTGCAGAAGAGAGTATCCCCTTAACTGCTTTTCACAGGGCCTGATCTATTTTACGAATGGCTAGTAATGCCTTTTGGTTTATGCAATGCCCCAGCATATTTTGTAGATTTGATGAATGGAGTATTTCGTGGGGTTCTAAATAAATTCGTGCTAGTGTTCATTGATGATAACCTTATCTTCTCTAAAAGCATTGCTGAACATGAGAAGCATTTAAAAGAAGTCTTGGAGATTCTGCGGAGAAATATATTGAAAGCTAAATTCTCCAAATGCATATTTTGGCAAGAGGAGGTGAAATTCCTCGGCTACGTGATATCAAAGCAAGGCATCTCTGTAGATCCAGGAAAAATTTCCGCCATCCAAGACTGGTAACAACCTACTACCCCCACAGAGGTCAGAAGTTTCCTAGGGCTGGCTGGCTATTATCGAAAATTCGTTAAGGATTTTTCGAAATTATCTTGTCCACTGACTAAACTTATAAAGAAGTACACCAAGTTCGTTTGGACACCAGAATGCGAGGCAGCTTTCCAAGAGCTGAAACAGAGATTGATCACTGCTCCTGTGTTGACCATCATATATGGCAATGAGGATCTGAAGGTCTGGACAAACGCTTCCAAAGAAGGTCATTCCCTATATCTGAGTAAATCATGTCTGAGATAACATTTTCTTTTGATGTCAAATCTCATTTTAACATGTTACCTCTCTGTCTATTTAAGCTATTGGTGTGGTGCTTATGCAAAGGGGTAGAGTGGTAGCATACGCTAGAAGACAATTGAAACCACATGAAAGGAATTATGCCACTCATGACCTTGAGCTAATGGCCATTGTATTCGCTCTAAAGATATGGAGGCATTATCTCTTGGGGGAAAAGTTCGAGCTATATACGGACCACCAATCCTTGAAGCATCTATTTACCCAAAAGATTTTGAACTTAAGGCAATAGCGTTGGATTGAATTTCTTGCACCCTACGACCTGGATATCCTATATACTCCAGGAAAAGCAAATGTAGTGGCAGATGCTCTCAGCAGAAATAACATGGCCAGCACCAATCTTATCCTTGCCCATCTCATTATTACTCCTTCTTTGATCGACAAGATCTCTGTCCTTCAAAAAGATGATGAGTTTATCCAAAAGATTAGCAAAAGAATTCGAGAAGGCGAAACCACGAGCTTCCAAATTGATGATTAAGGATTTTTGAGGCTACGAGGCCGAATTTGCATCCCAAGCATTCCTGAACTAAGAAGGGAAGTTATGGACGAATTTCACAAATCTAAGCTCATTATTCATCCTGGAGTAAGCAAGATGTACCACGATCTCAAGCGTACCTTTTGGTGGAGAGCAATGAAGAGGGACATCTCCATATATGTTGCCAAGTGCCCCACCTGTCAGCTGGTCAAGAGTGATCAGCAAAAGCTAGCAGGTCTATTGCAGTCATTAGGAGTTCCTAATTGGAAGTGGGACGAAGTTTCTATGGACTTCGTTGATGGTTTGCCTCGGACTAGGAGAGGGAATGATAGCATATGGGTAATTGTAGATCGCTTGACGAAAGCTGCTCATTTCATCCCCGTCAAATCCAATAGAACGGCTCAAAGTTTGGCACAGCTTTATTTAAGAGAGATAGTCAGACTGCATGGAGTTCCCAGCAGCATTGTCAGTGACCGTGATCTAATATTTACTAGCAAGTTCTGGGAAGCTTTCCAAGAAGAGCTAGGAACCAAGTTGAATATGAGTACAGCTCATCACCCTCAGACAGACGACCAGATTGAGAGGGTAAACCGCATCTTGGAAGATTTGTTGAGAGCATGCATCCTTGACTTTGGCGGTTCATGGGAGGATCATTTGCACTTAGTGGAATTCTCTTATAATAACAGCTATCTAGCAAGCCTGCAAATGTCGCCATTCGAAGCTTTATATGGAAGGCCATGCAAATCTCCGGCATGTTGGGTTGAGCTAGGCAATAGAATAGTCTTGGGCCCCGATACGATTTGGGAAGCATCGGATAAAGTTGATTTTATTAAGAAGCGTTTGCTGGCTGCTCAAAGCCGACAGAAGAGCTATGCTGACACTCGAAGAAGAGATTTGGAGTTCTCTATTGGTGATCTTGTATACTTGAAAGTGTCCCACTAAGAGGTGTCATTCGATTTGGGAAGACTGGAAAATTAGCACCCCGATTCATTGGCCCGTTTCCTGTTCTTGAAAGGATTGGTACTCTCACTTATAGAGTGCAGTTACCCGACTGGCTGCCAGGGGTTCACGGTGTATTTCATGTATCCCAACTCCGGAAGCATGTTCATGATCCAGATTTAGTTGTGGAGGAAGAAGCACAACGAGATTTGGAAATTACTCCGAGCTTAGCCATAAAGAGAGAGCCAGTAAAAATTGTGGGCAAGGAAATCAGGGCTTTGAGGAACAAGAAGATCAACCTCATCAAAGTCCAATGTAGCAGGGATCCTAGAGACTGCACTTGGGAGACCTAAGATAGCTTCAAGCAAGCCTATCCCAAGTGTAGAGTTGATATCTCCGAATAACTTTATATTAAGGTACATTTATAATACCTTGCATTTTCCGTTTTGTTTCCTACTTTACTTTTATTCCTTTTTCGAGGACGAAAAGCTTTTAAGTGGGGGAGACTGTAACAACCCGGAAAATCCGAACTAATTTAAAATTTTTATTTTGAATAAATTGGTTAGAAAATGAGCCTGAATTTAAAATTTTTAATTTTAAATAATATTAGAGGCAGTGAAAATAGTCAATTTTCAAACGACCTCTATTTTCGACGAAACCACTTTTGTTGGAACCAGAATGCCAAATTATTGCTAGGTTTCAATTTTTAGAATTTTCCGATTTAGTATGTGAGCGTGGCAAAAGAAACTGTGTTTGGTCAAATACAGTCAAAATTGAATGACTGGAAAATGGCCATTTTTCGAACAATCTCAGAATTCGATGAAAATAATTTTGTTGGATTTGTATCGTCAAAACATAACCAAAAATATATTTTTTTGGATTTTTCGGAGTCCGTATGTGGCTCCGGTGGATTTTGGATTATGTCAGAATTAAATAATAAAAGAATTAATTTTAAATTCGAAAAACGAGGGCTGAGATGACCTCTTGGGCCTGCGGGACATGGCTAGATTGATCCGGACTAGGGGTTATTAGCTAGGAAACACAGTCGTTGGGCTGAAATCCGAGCAAGTGGGTAAATGGACCTTTATTGGATTAATTAAATAATTAATCATAACCCTAATTATAATATTATTTAAATCCCTATAGCCGATGTCTTCATCTTCCTTAATCCCATTTCAGCCGCCCCCTCTTCATTCCTTCCTCCTCAAAATTCTCTCTCCACCCAAACAATTACCCTATGCTCCTTTGGAGTTTTCTTTAGGATTCTCCTTCTTCTTCATTTCTAGACAAGTTTCACCTCCTCTCGTGCCCCGGTTTCATAGAACCGTGCCCCCGAAGCCCACACCTTTCAGCCGCCGCCGACCTCCCCTGGTGCCGCCGCACCCTCCACCGTTCTAGGCGCACGTAGCCCCTTCCAAGCCCGACCACCTCCAACAAACCACGCCTCAAACCGACCTTCCTACCTCCTGAAAACTGAAGTCAAAGTTTTGAACAAATTTTGAAAGTCACGGCCTAATATTTGAAGGAGGAGGAGAGGTTAATTCCTTAATGACTTCACTAATTAATTAATCTAATTTATTTTATAACTTGTTTTGATCATAATTAATACGTTTCAATTCGAAATTCGATGATTTCAGCGATGTGATTGTATTGATCAGATCTACGCTCCTGGACTGAAACGAAGCAATTCAGAACAACTTGAATTTTGGGCAAATTTCTCAACGACTGTGAGATATTTTTATTTTAAATTAATTAGTAAATTAATTTATTTTTATCTATAGTATTCGTTTCAGATCTGATTTATATGGATGTGTTATGATGATTGTCTGTTGGATGTTATGAACTATCATGGTTATTGTTGTGTGTATTTGAACGTTTGATCATATATTTGATTTTATTGAATTGAGTTATAATCAATTCAACATTCGTTTATGTGATGGAGAGAAAGAAAAAAAATTATAGATCTACATACAACAAAAGAAAGAAAAGGGGAAAATAAAATTTCCTTTTTTACTTGAATAGATTTGATTCAATATGGAAAATAAAATCTCCTTTTATTTGAGTGGATTTGATTTGACAAAGAAAATAAAATTTCTTTTTTTGATGGATTTGATTCAGAATAGGGAATAAAAATTTCCTTTTTTTTAATTGATTTGGTGATATAAAAAAAAGTTTTATTTTATTTTGTGTTTCAATACAAATGGTAACATGCAAAAGAAATGTCTATTTATATTTTGTGTTTTAACACAAATATTCTCATATAAATGAAAAGTTCTTTTTATTTATATTTTAACGCAAATATTTTCATAGAAAATAAAATATCATTTTTATTTGTGTTTCTAAACATAAATATTATATAGAACATTAGATTACATATTTAGCTGTGGCTTAAAACACATATATATGCATTGGACATTAAAAGTATATTTATTTGTGCCTTTTATACATGCACCGTCATTAATATATATTTATTTGTGCCTTTTATACATGCACCGTCATTAATATATATTTATTTGTGCCTTTTATACATGCACCGTCATTAATATATATTTATTTATGTCTTTAAACACAAATACATGCACCGTCATTGAAATACATTTTATTTGTGTCTTTAAAAATAATGCATACATCGTATACTGAATTATATTTTATTTGTGTCTCTAACACAAATATATACGTCATACATTGATTAACATTTTTATTTGTGCTACAAACCACAAATATTACGTGGAACATTGAGCGACATTTTTTATTTATGCTTTAAAACACAAATATTCAATAGAGAATTAAAAGACATTTTTATGTGTATTTTCAAACACAAAGTTTACATGAAGAATAAAATTTCATTTTGTTGCATTCTTTATTGCAAACAAAATGTAGAAAAATAGAATCTCATTTTATTACACTCCATAATGCTAGAGAAAAAAAGGAAAAATTATACTTTTACATTTTTGTGTTTGCATACAAATGCAAACGCTACTTTAA
Organism: Allium sativum; assembly: GCA_030737875.1. NCBI lineage: Eukaryota > Viridiplantae > Streptophyta > Magnoliopsida > Asparagales > Amaryllidaceae > Allium > Allium sativum. The sequence goes on from CM060918.1 coordinate 635,789,606, forward strand.
AATATAATTTACATTTTTGTGCATACAAATGCAAACGCTACTTTAAAATATAATTTACATTTTTGTGTTTGCATACAAATGCAAACGCTACTTTAACATTTTTGTGTTTGCATGAAGTTGCCAACGCTACATAAAAATAAAAATTTGCATTTGTGCATTTGCATTCAAATGCAAACGCTACATGTAAGAGGGAAGAGATAATTTTGTTTTATGTTTACATTCTATAATGCAAGTAAGATAAAATAAGAAAAGAATATGTTTTTGTTTGCGATTTTAGTTGCAAACAAAATTAGAAATGTAAAAGATGTATGTTTTTGTTTGCAATTTTAGATGCAAACAAAGTAGAAATTAAAGTTACATTTTGTAGCAAAATTTAAATGGTGATAAATTAGAAAAAGAAAAGATTATATTTTTATTTGTTTATTTACATTCCTTAGCGTAAATAAACAGAAAATAAAAGACGCTCTCTTATTTACATTCCTAGATGTAAATAAGATTTAGAAATTAAAAGCTACATTTTTATGCGCGTTCTTTAAACACAAATAAATCATGAAAATAAAAATATAAGTTTTATTTGCATTCCCTAGTGCAAACATAAAATGAGCGTAAAAATTTACATTTTTATGTAAATTTTTAAAGAATAGTAAAAAGAATCATATTTAGTCTAAAAATATAAATAATAAAAATTACATTTTTGATGTGATATTAAAAGCGTAGGGAAGAAATTCTCATTTTGTTCATAAAAATGAATTGAACAAAAAAATATATTCATTTTTGTTCATCGGAAGGAAATCAACAAATTTACTCCTTGAAATAAAATGGACAAAAATAATCGTTTTATTCGTTGTGAAGGAATTTACACCTAGTAGGAATAAGCAGGTTGGAATCAAGATTTAAATGTTAGAATTTATGAACAAACTAAATATAAATTATAGTCAATTATTATAAAGATTGGTGCATGAAATAAAACACGTTTTAATAGACAAGATAAACTTAAGTTGTGATTGGCATTATCCATTTCCTTATTGGTGTGATATTCATGTGGGTGAAAGCACTTGAAAATTTATATTTATAAATATAATTAAAATTATAACGAATCGAGCGTGGTAGTTCGCATTTCGGCAATCGTAACTTTGAACGATTATACCGAGAGATCCGACCGTCGGATTTTCCCAAAACTGGAGCCGTTAGGACCGCTTTGGGATGATCTTCCCAATGAGACAAATTTTGTCAAAATCCAACGGTTAGATTTCAAGATATGTGTAAATCAAATTTATTGAAAAACAGCGCCAGGGCCACCCTCTGACCCGAAGCGTCGTTTAATTAATTTGAACTATATTTTCATATATATATATATATATGTATAAATAAAAATAGCGTCAAATCATTAAAGATTAATATTAATAATATGAAATGATTTAAATGATAATTATTCGATAATTATTTGAAAAGTCCGAGTTCTACTCATTTCAAATAATTATACGTCGATGAAGAGACGAAGACGGTGTTGAAGACCAGCGGCCTTCACATCGAACGGATGTATTGCCACCAAGGTCCTCAATAGGAGTAGCTACCCTGAAGGGACTTCGTTGGTAGTCGTCCGGATGTATGTGCTGATTGTTCGGATATACGAGAGCCTCTTAGGTATCTCCGGTTCCGTTCAGACCCAGAACGGACTTGTAAATGGATGCATGTCTGACGTTGAACTTCGTACCATGTAAACTGATGTCTGTTGATATACAACCGTTGGTGGCAAGAGAATTTATTCTTTCGCTCAACACCCTTAGAGGTTGTGTATTGATAGATGTTAATTTCATGGCATGGATTGTCAATGGGACACGCTAAGATGCAAATGATCAAGGCTTTGTTGAAAAGCAGGCCTTGTGGTTGATGATCAAAGCATAGTCTATTTAGGCATAGCTTTGTGTATATCGTGACTTCGCGAGCCTCACACACCGGTTGAGTCTAAAAAGGGAGATGGGAACACAGGGAGTGCACACATTTCTTTCTAGCTAGGAGTGGTGTTGGGCTTTAACACGGCCCGACATTTGCTTATGTGGTTGATGGAATTTTTGCGAGGCCTTGGTTTATTCTTATCGGTCGCCCTCGGTCAATTTGTAGGTCTAGTAGGATCTGGGAACGTGTGTTCAGGTATAACTAATCCACTAAAGTATTTGTGGACCGGCCCTGCTATATCCAAGGGTTCGCCAGTGTCCGAATCCTGAGGCATTGCTAGAGTGTCTCGAATCGGTCAGGAGCTCCTCCCAAGCCTTGACTTATGATGGAAACCCAATTACCAATACGTCCCATGCGGTTTTGATTGTAGAACTAGTATGGCGACATAGTAGATGGTAGCTATGCCGTCTAGGATTAATATTATAATTGAAATATTTTCTTTAAACATATACTCACTAATAATAACATCGTATTTTGCGTATTTATCATCTTTTGACCATTATAAGGTAAAACCCTATCCTCCGGTTTGCGTTGCATTGTGTGATGGGACTTGGGTCTTATAATGGTTTCATTTTTCTAAAAAGCATTGTGTTATTTAATGTTATACTTTATTTATTACACTAATAATCCCATGGAGTAAACCCGTTCCGCGATAGCGGCGTGGTCCTCGCGATTGTCAAACCTATTAGTTAATTAAGATATCTCATACAAGTCCCATGACTGACTCGTAGTTTGTTTCACCTTTTGCAAACTCGGGTGCCCTCTTCTAAACGGGCAGCCAAGTGACAGGTTAGGCTTGGATATTCGTTGGATGGAAGCTTGCTGATGGAGATGCTGAAGAAACTTTCTTTTTACCTTTTATTTTCTGCTTAAGACTTTGAGACAGTATTTAGATTTGATGTAATTTGAGAGATTGAGACTCTATTTCTTTTCTTTGAGACATCTATTTTGTTAAGTGTAATTCTGTGCTGCATACCCTGATGTTTCAGTGATGATTTTGTAATGACATTTCTTTCCGCTGCAATGATTTATATCTTCTACTATACTCTGAGATCTGTTATTGTTCTAGTTATGTTATATTCCATACGATTTTCCTTACTTTTGTTACACGGGAGTTTGGGGTCGTCACAACATTTAATTGTCATTTATTCAGGAATAATGTGTTTCACATTATTTATCATTTATTATGAAGTAATGATGTGTCACATTTAATTGTCATTTAATTAGGAATAATGTGTGTCATCGTTTTTTTTTTAAATAATGTTGTGTCACATTTAATTGTCATTTATTTAGAAATAATGTGTGTCACATTTAATTGTCATTTATTTAGAAATAATGTGTGTCACATTTAATTGTCATTTATTTAGAAATAATATGTGTCACATTTAATTGTCATTTATTTAGGAATAATGTGTGTCACATTTAATTGTTATTTACTTAGGAATAATATGCGTCACATTTAATTGTCATTTATTTAGGATTAATGTGCATCATATTAAATTGTCATTTATTTAGAAATAATGTCGTGTCACATTCAATTGTCATTTATTTAGTAATAATGATGTGTCGTAATAAATTTTCATTTATTTAGGATTAATGTGTGTCAGATTTAATTGTTATTTATTTAGGACTAATGTGTGTCACGTTTAATTGTCATTTATTTAGGAATAATGTGTGCCACATTTAATTGTCATTTATTTAGGAATAATGTGTGTCACATTATTTATCATTTATTTAGAAATAATGATGTGTCACATTTAATTGCCATTTAATTAGGAATAATGTGTGCCATCATTTTTAAAAAAATAATGTTGTCACATTTAATTGTCGTTTATTTAGGACTAATGATGTGTCGTAATAAATTGTCATCTTTTAGGAATAATGTGTATCACATTTAATTTCCATTTATTTAGGAATAATGTTTGTCACATTTAGTTGTCATTTATTTAGGAATAATGTGTGTCACATTTAATTGTCATTTATTTAGAAATAATGTTGTGTTACATTTAATTGTCATTTATTTAGGAATAATGTATGTCATATAAAATTGTCATTTGTTTAGAAATAATGTTGTGTCACATTTAATTGTCATTTATTTAGGAATAATGATGTGTCATAATAAATTATCATTTATTTAGGAATAATGTGTGTCATATTTAATTGTCTTTTATTTAGGAATAACGTGTGTCACATTTAATTGTCATTTAATTAGGAATAATGTGTGTCACATTTATTTGTCATTTATTTAGAAATAATGTGTATCACATTTAATTGTCATTTATTTTGGAATAATGTGTGTCACATTTAATTGTCATTTATTTAGAAACAATGTTGTGTCAAATTTAATTGTCATTTATTTAGGAATAATGTGTGTCATATTAAATTTTCATTTATTTAGAAATAACGTTGTGTCAAATTTAATAGTTATTTATTTAGCAATAATGATGTGTCATAATAAATTGTCACTTACTTAGGAATAATGTGTGTCACATTTAATTTTCATTTATTTAGGAATAATGTGTGTCACATTTAATTGTCATTTATTTGCGAATAATGTGTGTCACATTTAATTGTCATTTATTTAGAAATAATGTATGTCACACTTAATTATCATTTATTTAGGAATAATGTGTGTCACATTTAATTGTCATTTATTTAGGAACAATGTGTCACATTTTATTGTCATTTATTTAGAAATAAAGTTGTGTTACATTTAATTGTCATTTATTTAGAAATAATATGTGTAATATTAAATTGTCATTTATTTAGAAATAATGTTGTGTCACATTTAATTGTCATTTATTTAGGAATAATGATGCGTCATAATAAATTGTCATTTATGTAGCAATAGTGTGTGTCATATTTAATTGCCATTTATTTAGGAATAATGTGTGACACATTAAATTTTCATATATTTAGGAATAATGCGTGTCACATTCAATTGTCATTTATTTAGGAATAATGTGTGTCACATTTAATTGTCATTTAATTGAGAATAATGTGTGTCACATTTAGTTCTCATTTGTTTAGGAATAATGTGTGTCACATTTAACTGTCATTTATTTAGTGGTGTGTCACATTTAGTTGTCATTTATTTTGGAATAATGTGTGTCAATATTTATTTAGAAATAACATTGTGTCACATTTAATTGTCATTTATTTAGTAATAATGATGTGTCATAATAAATTGTCATCTTTTAGGAATAACGTGTGTCACATTTAATTGTCATTTATTTAGGAATAATGCTTGCCACATTTAATTGCATTTATTCAAGAATAATGTGTGTCACATTTAATTGTTGTTTATTTAGAAATATTGTGCGTCACATTTAATTGTCGTTTATTTAGGAAAAAATGTGTGTCACATTTAATTGTCATTTATTTAGTAATAATGATGTGTCATAATAAATTGTTATCTTTTAGGAATAATGTGTGTCAAATTTAATTGTCATTTACTTAGAAATAATGTGTGTCACATTTAATTGTCATCTAGTTAGGAAAAATGTGTGTCACATTTAATTGTCATTTGTTTAATAATAATGTGTGTCAAATTTAATTGTCATTTATTTAGGAATAATGTTGTGTCACATTTAATTGTCACATATTTAGGAATAATGTGTGTCATATTAAATTTTCATTTATTTAGAAATAATGTTGTGTCAGATTTAATTGTCATTTATTTATAAATAATGATGTGTCATAAAAATTGTCACTTATTTAGGAATAATGTGCGTCACATTAAATTGTCATTTATTTAGGAATAACGTGTGCCACATTTAATAGTCACTTATTTAGGAATAATGTGTGTCATATTTAATTGCCATTTATTTAGGAATAATGTGTGTCACATTAAATTTTCATTTATTTAGCAATAATGCGTGTCACATTCAATTGTCATTTATTTAGGAATAATGTGTGTCACATTTAATTGTCATTTATTTAAGAATAATGTGCGTCACATTTAATTGTCATTTATTTAGGAATATTGTGTGTCACATTTGTCTGTCATTTATTTAGTGGTGTGTCACATTTAGTTGTCATTAATTTTGGAATAATGTGTATCAATATTTATTTAGAAATAACATTGTGTCACATTTAATTGTCATTTATTTAGTAATAATGATGTGTCATAATAAGTTGTCATCTTTTAGGAATAACGTGTGTCACATTTAATTGTAATTTATTTAGGAATAATACTTGTCACATTTAATTGCATTTATTCCAGAATAATGTGTGACATATTTAATTGTCGTTTATTTAGAAATAATGTGTGTCACATTTAATTGTCGTTTATTTAGGAATAATGTGTGTCACATTTAATTGTCATTTATTTAGTAATAATGATGTGTCATAATAAATTGTCATCTTTTAGGAATAACCTATGACAAATTTAATTGTCATTTACTTAGAAATAATGTGTGTCACATTTAATTGTCATTTAGTTAGGAAAAATGTGTGTCACATTAAATTGTCATTTATTTAATAATAATGTGTGTCAAATTTAATTGTCATTTATTTAGGAATAATGTTGTGTCACATTTAATTGTCACATATTTAGGAATAACTTGTGTCACATTTAATTTTCATTTATTTAGAAATAATGTTGTGTCAGATTTAATTGTCATTTATTTATAAATAATGATGTGTCATAATAAATTGTCACTTATTGTAAAGACCCGCAACTTCCCCGTAAAGGAAAGCGTCGGATAGTTCGAGAACAAGCCACAACAGAACGCATACAGAAGAACATTTCATTGTATATAACAACAATGCATCAGATTACAAGAATATACAGAGTATAAAAGAATATTACACGGAAATATCAGAGATTTAAATCACATTTAAATACATAGCAGCGGAAAATAATACAATTACACAACTAGAATGAGATATACGGATACAAAGCTTTCCGGATATCGTTCCAGCTGTAAACCAGGATCCTGTGAATATAAATCTGCAAAACCAAAACTACTAGCTGCCCGTGTCAAAATAAGGGCACCCAGAGTTTAGGTTAAAACAATAAACTCCAGGTCAGTCATGTGACTGGTGTGAGAACTAAAACAGTTATTAATCTTTATTTTTAAATCATTAGGTAAATCAAGGGACCACGCCGTATAACACGGAACGGGTTTCCTCCCAAGAATACCAGTGCATAAAACAAACAGCGCAATGCTAAATAAAGAAAAATGAAGCTGTTATAAGACCCAGGTCCTATCACACAATGCAACGCAAGCCGGGGGATAGGGTTTTTACCTTATAACAGCCAAAGAATGCTTGATACGTTTAAAACAAATCATTTGATACTATTATAAGTGCATAGTGTATAAAACAACTTCAAATCATAAGTATCAATCATAGGCGGCATGAATGCCCCATACCACTATGTCGCCATATATAGGTTATACAATCAAAATCGCAAAGTCACGTATTTGGAAATTGGATTTCCATCTATGAACCGAGGCAAAAGATAGTCCTCAACCGATTCGAGACTGCCTAGTCCGAGTCTCAGGATCAGAGCTCGAGTGACCCTTGGATCGTCAGGGCCGGTCCACACGGAGTGGATTAAAATGCCTGAACATGCGTTTCTCCGCCCTATGGGGCGTAAACGAGCCAACTAAATGACTCCATCGGTTCGAGAACGACCGATCAATCCGAGGCGCCTCGCAACAGCAACAACCACATAAGTCAAACTCGTCAGGGCGTGTAAAACCACTGACGCCACTTCTAACTAGGAAGAAACGCATGCCCTCCCTGAGGTCCGTCTCCCGTTTTTGGTTCATACCTGGTGTGAAACACGCGAGGTAAACGTTACACAAAGCTACGCCACAAAGGCCGTGCTTTGATCATCACCACAAGACTTTGCTTTTCAACAGAAGCCTTGATCATTTGCATCTTAGCATGCCACACCGGCAAACCATCCTATGCAACCGATATCAGTCACACAGAATGAAATCCGATGTCAGACACACAGTCCATTTACAAGTCCGTTCTGGGTCTGAACGAAACCGGAGGCACCTAGTACCCCGCATATCCATCGATCTCCAAGTACGTCTGGACGATCACTAACTGTTTCCATCTTCTTGGGTGTACAGCCCAATCAAGATCATCAGTTATCACCCAAACGACGTGAAGACCTCCGGTCTTCGACCATCGTCTTCATCTTCGACTTATCGTCGTATCAGTTATTCAGAATGGGATAAACCCGGTCTTTCCGAATAACTCGCGTATATATTATAAAAGTGTTACACAAACACAACATACGCCTCATTCCAATTCATTAGTCACTAACCGTAAATTAATCAAGAGAATAATTCCCCAAATATTAACCCCGAAGGCCGAAACCAACATCAGATCAATATCCAGAAAACCATTCTGCTTGGCTAACCGCCAGTTAGTTTCTAAATTTCACATTCAAATCTAATTAAAGATTTAACTATCGCCTGGAGCAAAACTGGTGATACTCCATTCTCGATCTTTTCAATCTAATTAAAGATTCATTAAAACTCCACTTAGTTTTAATCTGTGACTGGGTTAAAGAATCAGTGTCATTTAAAACACGGTTCACGATAAACCCAAAGTCACATCCCATTAATTATCGGGTTAAAGAACAAGTGTTATTTAAAACACTGTTCACGATAAACCCAAAAATCAATATCAATTCAATTCCAATTAAATATCATTTAATTGGTACACTTCATTAAATCTAAATAAAAAGATTTAATCTTTTCTCAACTGGGTTCAAGAACAGTGTTAGTGAAGACACCATTCACGACAAACCCAAATCACATTCGATATTCAATACAAGGCTCTGAATAGAAACTATATCGGCCTATATTCAATATCAAATTCTACGATTAACAAATGTCGTATTGGAAATAACGATATACATATATATCTTTCAAATTTCCATAACAACACCTGTAATATCACGAATTCCAACATCGAAATATTCCGAAGACAATTTCGATTCAAATCCACTCCAATGCAATCATTGGAAATTTTGGTTATTTTCAAAACCATTTCAAATTCAATTTATTTATTTAAAAATAAATAGAATTATAATTCTAGTTCAAAACTAGTTCATTTCGATAAAAATCTATTTTTATCTTTTCAAATATGGAGTTTTTCATCCCAAACTTTCACAAATCATTTCTTATGATTTTACACAAATTATTACTATTTTTAATAATTTTATCAAGGCCCGTACGGTCGATTTCCATTAACGGCCATCGAACTGCACTTACAGCGACCTTTTTCGAATTTGATTTGGACGTATCTCCAAATCCAACCGTTAGATTTCAAATTTCTAACATTCATTAGAAAGCTCTTTTCGATACGAACCCAACGGTTCCGGTTTTAGGAGAATCCGACGGTCGGATCTCCCGTAATGTCCGTTTGAAACAAATGATCGAAATTCGCGAACTGCCGCAGCGCGGCGCGTTCTATTCAGGCCATTATATTATATATATAATATATATAATATATATTTCGTCGATTACTATTTAAAACGAATTATATAAATGGTTTTAAATTCGTTTCAAAAGCAATTTCAACTTCCTTTTCAATTCAAATCAAAATTGAATTCTTCTTTATAAATTCGTTTCAAAATTCATTTCTATTCAATTCAAATTTCAATTCAATTTGAATTCATTTCAATTCGCTTTCAATTCCATTTGAATTCGTTTTCAATTCAATTCATTTCGAAATCGTTTTAAAATTCAATTCATTTCGAAATCGTTTTCAATTCAATTCATTTCGAAATCGTTTTCAATTCAATTCATTTCGAAATCGTTTTCAATTCAATTCATTTCGAAATCGTTTTCAATTCAATTTATTTCGAAATCGCTTTCAATTCAATTTGAATTCGTTTTCAATTCATTTCGAAATCGTTTTCAATTCAATTTATTTCGAAATCGTTTTCAATTCAATTCATTTCGAAATCGTTTTCAATTCAATTTATTTCGAAATCGTTTTCAATTCAATTTATTTCGAAATCGTTTTCAATTCAATTCATTTCGAAATCGTTTTCAATTCAATTCATTTCGAAATCGTTTTCAATTCAATTCATTTCGAAATCGTTTTCAATTCAATTCATTTCGAAATCGTTTTCAATTCAATTCATTTCGAAATCGTTTTCAATTCAATTCATTTCAAAATATTCGATTTCGAAATCACGTTTCAATATTCATTTTAAAATGAATAAAATCGATATAAATATCGTTCACGTCAAAATGGCGTCAATCTAATCCTCACGGCTTCACATATTTCTATTTTCAAATATTCTATTTCAAATATTTCTATTTCAAATATTTCTATTTCAAATATTTCTATTTCAAATATTTCTATTTCAAATATTTCTATTTCAAATATTTCTATTTCAAATATTTCTATTTCAAATATTTCTATTTTTCTCGAAACTGGAATGAGGCCCAATCAATTACCATATAATGTTAATTATATGGATTTTCTACAACACATGTATATATCAACAACGATGAATAATCAACCATCAACCAAAGTGCACTACACTGTATAAGCATCAAATATAGACATTTAACGCTTATAGCAGCTTGTCAATCAATCGATCGACATATTTAATAAATCAGGATGAGTGAACTTCAAATTTCATCCTAACACCCGTGTGGGGTTTCAAACAATCAAACACATATTTTATTTGTGCAGTTAGGCGATGTGTAAAATTTATCGACCCAATCAACGTCATTCAAATAGGTGTACATAAACAAACCGTCTGGTTTGTAAATGAATATTTATTTATTCACATTCACGTTAAAAATTATATTTTTAACGATAACACATTTTATTTTAACATATGAATTTATATTCAGTTCATTCGTTAAATAAAATGCTAATTTTATTTTTCTAACTTATTTTAGAAAATTTCGGCGGCATAACGGCACGATACTAGAAACGGGACAAGGCCTAGCCTTATCCCCGGTCTAGTGAAGGCCCACGCCATTCACACATCAATCAAATCAATTCGTTATGCAAACCACAAACTTTGGAGTAAGGGTCTAACCTAGCCTTACTCCTTCGCCTTATAACGGCGCACGTCTAATCCTAACCAATTTATCGATTCGATTTTTCACACCACAAACCACATTCAAACCAATATCACAATCAATCACCAAACAGTCAAACAAACAAGTCCATGGTCTGTGGACGGGTGTCGGGTGCTACTAAGCACCGTCTGCATCCTAGTATATATATAACTAGAAAAATAAATTGAAAGGTGAGAAATTCTCACTTATAGCTATCCTAGCTCCACGGCTCTTCATTTGCAGAAGTCTTCGTCGTTTCGCCATTTTTGTCACCTTCGTTGTCCGCTTTCACTACATATGTAAAAATCGAATTTTTACTATGTTATTCAATAAATATAAAAATCGAATTTCCATTTCAAAGTTCAATATATAAAAATCGAATTTTTATTTCAAAGTTCAATATATAAAAATCGAATTTTTATTTCAAAGTTCAATATATAAAAATCGAATTTTTATTTCAAAGTTCAATATATAAAAATCGAATTTTTATTTCGATGTTCAATATATAAAAATCGAATTTTTATTTCGATGTTCAATATATAAAAATCGAATTTTTTATTTCAAAGTTCAATATATAAAAATCGATTTTTTATTTCGATGTTCAATATATAAAAATCATATTTTTATTTCTACCTCATTATAAAAACCCAATGCTAAATTTAATTTAAAACAATGTACATTTTTATATTTCTAAACAAAATATATTTTCCTAAACAAGGTATATATATATTTTGTCTTAGCAAAGTTTTTATATTTTTCTTTAACAAATTTATATATTTCTTAATCAATGCTATATACAAATTTAAAAACCAATTCTAATTTTATTTTCAAAAGAGTTCTAATTTTATTTCTAACCCAAAAAAAATCAGTTTTTATTTTTAACCAAAAATCAGTTTTTATTTTTAACTAAAAAATCAGTTTTTATTTCTTTTTACAAAATCATTTTTACTTTTATAAAAAATCAGTTTTACTTATATATAAAAAAAAAAAAAAAAAAAAATCAGTTTCAATCCTAATTAAATAGAACAGTTTTAAAATCATTAAAATAACAAAACAAAACAAAAATAAAAAAAAAAAAAAAACTTACATTTCTGCGAAGAGAGAGGGGGGGGGAATCAGTGGCTGTCGGCGGTGGAAAGATCGTCGGCTGGGGGGGCTTCGGTCCTCGTCAGGTGGTTCGACGAATTGGGGGGGGCGGCTGCAGTCGATTCAGGGGGGGGTTGCTTCGCGATAGGGGGGGGTGCTCTGGTGGCTCGCCGCGGCACTGGGGGGGTGGGGTTTCGATGGGGGAGCTGCGGTGGTCGCCGCCGCCTAGGGGCGCGACGAATTCCGCCTCCGTCTCCTTTTTTTTTTTTTTTTTTCCTTCCTGTAAAGTGAAATCGGGGGGGGGGGGGGGGGGGGGCAGAAGAAAGATAAAGGGGAGGGAATTTAAAAATATTATTTATTTTTTTATTTTTTTTTTTTTTTTTTTTTTTTATTTAAAGTTGACTTTTACCCAGGACCACGAAACGAGGCCCAACGCCTGACGCCCATAGCGTTTCACCCCCATTCCGAACCCAATGGGATATGTATCGCAAGCTGATTCGATAGTTACAATCAGTTTCCGTTGAATCTACATTTAAATCTCTATATTGAATTTTAAACGTACATTTCAAATTACCGGGGTCACATACTAACTAGAAAAATTGCAGAAAAATATTTTCTAGCTTCGTATTGACGATACGGTCCTAACAAAACTAGTTTCGTCGAATTCTGAGACCGTTAGAAAAATGGCCAATTTCCAGTCGATTAAAATCAACTGAAACAGGTCAAACGCGTTTTCCTTTGCCACGCTCACATATTGATTCGAAAAATTATGAAATTTGGAATTTAGCAATAACTTGGCACTGCGGATCCAACAAAACTGGTTTCGTCGAAATCCGAGGTCGTTTGCAAAATGTCCATTTTTAAGGGCCTGAATTCCATAGCGACTATTCAGAATTTTCAACTGGACATATCTTTTGATTCCCGATATGAAATCTTGATTTTTCGGATTCGCTGGAAAGATATTCACTATTAGATTCCATTATTTTTGGTTTCACTAAAATCCGGATTGTTTTGCACCCGGTACATTCAATTGAAGTTTGAAATCGAATTATCGAACTACCGCGCCATTTTCAATTCTATTTATAATTATATATAATTATTTATATTCTAACGACGACGCGTATAATATATACGTTCGAATTATATTCAAAATAAATTTATTGTCGATATTATTTAAAATAATTCATTTTAAATAATCAAAATTCGCTAAAATTGCCAAAATAAAATTTTCAAACTGGCCCAGATTTTCCGGGTTGTTACAATCTCCCCCACTTAAAACTTTTCGTCCTCGAAAAGGAACAAAGTCGAAAGTGGTTTGATTATTCAGCTCTACGTTCGATTTGGCTTCCATTCTCCAACTTTTCAGTTTCTGAGAACTTCTAAAATTTCAAAAATTTGGCTAACACCCTAAATTTTCGAAAAATTTCGCCATAACCTCCCCTGCAATGGGAGCATCGGGGAATTTCAAATAGCTTCCCCGGTCCTTCAGATCTCAAAAAGAAAAAGAAAAAGCCAAGCGGCTAGCCAATAGGCTCACAAAATCATCATCACCCAAACAAAACAGGAAATTATGTAGTAAACATGTACCTATTTGTCGGGCAAACAAATTTTATTCTCTGGCTCTAGCCTCCTTGCTATGACCTGTTCCAAAAGATATACATGTATGCAAGCAAATGCGACCAATTTTCAATATAAGTCAATATATGATTCAATCAGGCTAATTGGTTAAAAATTATCAAACAATTCAACAAACAACACAAACATCAATCAATTAGTGAATTAGAGTTTCAAATTCATAATTTTGATACATATACAAAAATCATGTTTTTGATGCCAATTCACAACAATGTATTCTAGCTATATATAAGTTTTGGGTTCTCACACCAGCCTAATGGAAATATATAGAAAATCACACCTTCGAGACACGAACATAAATACCGATGATGCACGTGCTATCATCAGTACCTTCTCCGGGCGACTAGAGTGTGATTCTATATCTATCCAATATATTAAAACTTCGAATACACGCGGATCAGACGTATACGCAAAATCTATATATACTGGATTGTCCAACTCAATATAAATAGAAAATCAAATACGAATGATTGATTTAAATTTTCAAAACAAAATTTGTTTTCACTTGAAAAAAATATACTCTTCACACTCGTTCTAGGATACTACTGATCCCATCTCTAACGAGTCATTCTAATTGGATATTACTAATCCAATATCTGATGAATTCTTTCGTATGGTTCTAATGTGCCTTGTTCTCTGAGCTTTGTAAACCAAAGCTCTGATACCAACTTTAAAGACCCGCAACTTCCCCGTAAAGGAAAGCGTCGGATAGTTCGAGAACAAGCCACAACAGAACGCATACAGAAGAACATTTCATTGTATATAACAACAATGCATCAGATTACAAGAATATACAGAGTATAAAAGAATATTACACGGAAATATCAGAGATTTAAATCACATTTAAATACATAGCAGCGGAAAATAATACAATTACACAACTAGAATGAGATATACGGATACAAAGCTTTCCGGATATCGTTCCAGCTGTAAACCAGGATCCTGTGAATATAAATCTGCAAAACCAAAACTACTAGCTGCCCGTGTCAAAATAAGGGCACCCAGAGTTTAGGTTAAAACAATAAACTCCAGGTCAGTCATGTGACTGGTGTGAGAACTAAAACAGTTATTAATCTTTATTTTTAAATCATTAGGTAAATCAAGGGACCACGCCGTATAACACGGAACGGGTTTCCTCCCAAGAATACCAGTGCATAAAACAAACAGCGCAATGCTAAATAAAGAAAAATGAAGCTGTTATAAGACCCAGGTCCTATCACACAATGCAACGCAAGCCGGGGGATAGGGTTTTTACCTTATAACAGCCAAAGAATGCTTGATACGTTTAAAACAAATCATTTGATACTATTATAAGTGCATAGTGTATAAAACAACTTCAAATCATAAGTATCAATCATAGGCGGCATGAATGCCCCATACCACTATGTCGCCATATATAGGTTATACAATCAAAATCGCAAAGTCACGTATTTGGAAATTGGATTTCCATCTATGAACCGAGGCAAAAGATAGTCCTCAACCGATTCGAGACTGCCTAGTCCGAGTCTCAGGATCAGAGCTCGAGTGACCCTTGGATCGTCAGGGCCGGTCCACACGGAGTGGATTAAAATGCCTGAACATGCGTTTCTCCGCCCTATGGGGCGTAAACGAGCCAACTAAATGACTCCATCGGTTCGAGAACGACCGATCAATCCGAGGCGCCTCGCAACAGCAACAACCACATAAGTCAAACTCGTCAGGGCGTGTAAAACCACTGACGCCACTTCTAACTAGGAAGAAACGCATGCCCTCCCTGAGGTCCGTCTCCCGTTTTTGGTTCATACCTGGTGTGAAACACGCGAGGTAAACGTTACACAAAGCTACGCCACAAAGGCCGTGCTTTGATCATCACCACAAGACTTTGCTTTTCAACAGAAGCCTTGATCATTTGCATCTTAGCATGCCACACCGGCAAACCATCCTATGCAACCGATATCAGTCACACAGAATGAAATCCGATGTCAGACACACAGTCCATTTACAAGTCCGTTCTGGGTCTGAACGAAACCGGAGGCACCTAGTACCCCGCATATCCATCGATCTCCAAGTACGTCTGGACGATCACTAACTGTTTCCATCTTCTTGGGTGTACAGCCCAATCAAGATCATCAGTTATCACCCAAACGACGTGAAGACCTCCGGTCTTCGACCATCGTCTTCATCTTCGACTTATCGTCGTATCAGTTATTCAGAATGGGATAAACCCGGTCTTTCCGAATAACTCGCGTATATATTATAAAAGTGTTACACAAACACAACATACGCCTCATTCCAATTCATTAGTCACTAACCGTAAATTAATCAAGAGAATAATTCCCCAAATATTAACCCCGAAGGCCGAAACCAACATCAGATCAATATCCAGAAAACCATTCTGCTTGGCTAACCGCCAGTTAGTTTCTAAATTTCACATTCAAATCTAATTAAAGATTTAACTATCGCCTGGAGCAAAACTGGTGATACTCCATTCTCGATCTTTTCAATCTAATTAAAGATTCATTAAAACTCCACTTAGTTTTAATCTGTGACTGGGTTAAAGAATCAGTGTCATTTAAAACACGGTTCACGATAAACCCAAAGTCACATCCCATTAATTATCGGGTTAAAGAACAAGTGTTATTTAAAACACTGTTCACGATAAACCCAAAAATCAATATCAATTCAATTCCAATTAAATATCATTTAATTGGTACACTTCATTAAATCTAAATAAAAAGATTTAATCTTTTCTCAACTGGGTTCAAGAACAGTGTTAGTGAAGACACCATTCACGACAAACCCAAATCACATTCGATATTCAATACAAGGCTCTGAATAGAAACTATATCGGCCTATATTCAATATCAAATTCTACGATTAACAAATGTCGTATTGGAAATAACGATATACATATATATCTTTCAAATTTCCATAACAACACCTGTAATATCACGAATTCCAACATCGAAATATTCCGAAGACAATTTCGATTCAAATCCACTCCAATGCAATCATTGGAAATTTTGGTTATTTTCAAAACCATTTCAAATTCAATTTATTTATTTAAAAATAAATAGAATTATAATTCTAGTTCAAAACTAGTTCATTTCGATAAAAATCTATTTTTATCTTTTCAAATATGGAGTTTTTCATCCCAAACTTTCACAAATCATTTCTTATGATTTTACACAAATTATTACTATTTTTAATAATTTTATCAAGGCCCGTACGGTCGATTTCCATTAACGGCCATCGAACTGCACTTACAGCGACCTTTTTCGAATTTGATTTGGACGTATCTCCAAATCCAACCGTTAGATTTCAAATTTCTAACATTCATTAGAAAGCTCTTTTCGATACGAACCCAACGGTTCCGGTTTTAGGAGAATCCGACGGTCGGATCTCCCGTAATGTCCGTTTGAAACAAATGATCGAAATTCGCGAACTGCCGCAGCGCGGCGCGTTCTATTCAGGCCATTATATTATATATATAATATATATAATATATATTTCGTCGATTACTATTTAAAACGAATTATATAAATGGTTTTAAATTCGTTTCAAAAGCAATTTCAACTTCCTTTTCAATTCAAATCAAAATTGAATTCTTCTTTATAAATTCGTTTCAAAATTCATTTCTATTCAATTCAAATTTCAATTCAATTTGAATTCATTTCAATTCGCTTTCAATTCCATTTGAATTCGTTTTCAATTCAATTCATTTCGAAATCGTTTTAAAATTCAATTCATTTCGAAATCGTTTTCAATTCAATTCATTTCGAAATCGTTTTCAATTCAATTCATTTCGAAATCGTTTTCAATTCAATTCATTTCGAAATCGTTTTCAATTCAATTTATTTCGAAATCGCTTTCAATTCAATTTGAATTCGTTTTCAATTCATTTCGAAATCGTTTTCAATTCAATTTATTTCGAAATCGTTTTCAATTCAATTCATTTCGAAATCGTTTTCAATTCAATTTATTTCGAAATCGTTTTCAATTCAATTTATTTCGAAATCGTTTTCAATTCAATTCATTTCGAAATCGTTTTCAATTCAATTCATTTCGAAATCGTTTTCAATTCAATTCATTTCGAAATCGTTTTCAATTCAATTCATTTCGAAATCGTTTTCAATTCAATTCATTTCGAAATCGTTTTCAATTCAATTCATTTCAAAATATTCGATTTCGAAATCACGTTTCAATATTCATTTTAAAATGAATAAAATCGATATAAATATCGTTCACGTCAAAATGGCGTCAATCTAATCCTCACGGCTTCACATATTTCTATTTTCAAATATTCTATTTCAAATATTTCTATTTCAAATATTTCTATTTCAAATATTTCTATTTCAAATATTTCTATTTCAAATATTTCTATTTCAAATATTTCTATTTCAAATATTTCTATTTCAAATATTTCTATTTTTCTCGAAACTGGAATGAGGCCCAATCAATTACCATATAATGTTAATTATATGGATTTTCTACAACACATGTATATATCAACAACGATGAATAATCAACCATCAACCAAAGTGCACTACACTGTATAAGCATCAAATATAGACATTTAACGCTTATAGCAGCTTGTCAATCAATCGATCGACATATTTAATAAATCAGGATGAGTGAACTTCAAATTTCATCCTAACACCCGTGTGGGGTTTCAAACAATCAAACACATATTTTATTTGTGCAGTTAGGCGATGTGTAAAATTTATCGACCCAATCAACGTCATTCAAATAGGTGTACATAAACAAACCGTCTGGTTTGTAAATGAATATTTATTTATTCACATTCACGTTAAAAATTATATTTTTAACGATAACACATTTTATTTTAACATATGAATTTATATTCAGTTCATTCGTTAAATAAAATGCTAATTTTATTTTTCTAACTTATTTTAGAAAATTTCGGCGGCATAACGGCACGATACTAGAAACGGGACAAGGCCTAGCCTTATCCCCGGTCTAGTGAAGGCCCACGCCATTCACACATCAATCAAATCAATTCGTTATGCAAACCACAAACTTTGGAGTAAGGGTCTAACCTAGCCTTACTCCTTCGCCTTATAACGGCGCACGTCTAATCCTAACCAATTTATCGATTCGATTTTTCACACCACAAACCACATTCAAACCAATATCACAATCAATCACCAAACAGTCAAACAAACAAGTCCATGGTCTGTGGACGGGTGTCGGGTGCTACTAAGCACCGTCTGCATCCTAGTATATATATAACTAGAAAAATAAATTGAAAGGTGAGAAATTCTCACTTATAGCTATCCTAGCTCCACGGCTCTTCATTTGCAGAAGTCTTCGTCGTTTCGCCATTTTTGTCACCTTCGTTGTCCGCTTTCACTACATATGTAAAAATCGAATTTTTACTATGTTATTCAATAAATATAAAAATCGAATTTCCATTTCAAAGTTCAATATATAAAAATCGAATTTTTATTTCAAAGTTCAATATATAAAAATCGAATTTTTATTTCAAAGTTCAATATATAAAAATCGAATTTTTATTTCAAAGTTCAATATATAAAAATCGAATTTTTATTTCGATGTTCAATATATAAAAATCGAATTTTTATTTCGATGTTCAATATATAAAAATCGAATTTTTTATTTCAAAGTTCAATATATAAAAATCGATTTTTTATTTCGATGTTCAATATATAAAAATCATATTTTTATTTCTACCTCATTATAAAAACCCAATGCTAAATTTAATTTAAAACAATGTACATTTTTATATTTCTAAACAAAATATATTTTCCTAAACAAGGTATATATATATTTTGTCTTAGCAAAGTTTTTATATTTTTCTTTAACAAATTTATATATTTCTTAATCAATGCTATATACAAATTTAAAAACCAATTCTAATTTTATTTTCAAAAGAGTTCTAATTTTATTTCTAACCCAAAAAAAATCAGTTTTTATTTTTAACCAAAAATCAGTTTTTATTTTTAACTAAAAAATCAGTTTTTATTTCTTTTTACAAAATCATTTTTACTTTTATAAAAAATCAGTTTTACTTATATATAAAAAAAAAAAAAAAAAAAAATCAGTTTCAATCCTAATTAAATAGAACAGTTTTAAAATCATTAAAATAACAAAACAAAACAAAAATAAAAAAAAAAAAAAAACTTACATTTCTGCGAAGAGAGAGGGGGGGGGAATCAGTGGCTGTCGGCGGTGGAAAGATCGTCGGCTGGGGGGGCTTCGGTCCTCGTCAGGTGGTTCGACGAATTGGGGGGGGCGGCTGCAGTCGATTCAGGGGGGGGTTGCTTCGCGATAGGGGGGGTGCTCTGGTGGCTCGCCGCGGCACTGGGGGGGTGGGGTTTCGATGGGGGAGCTGCGGTGGTCGCCGCCGCCTAGGGGCGCGACGAATTCCGCCTCCGTCTCCTTTTTTTTTTTTTTTTTTCCTTCCTGTAAAGTGAAATCGGGGGGGGGGGGGGGGGCAGAAGAAAGATAAAGGGGAGGGAATTTAAAAATATTATTTATTTTTTTATTTTTTATTTTTTTTTTTTTTTTTATTTAAAGTTGACTTTTACCCAGGACCACGAAACGAGGCCCAACGCCTGACGCCCATAGCGTTTCACCCCCATTCCGAACCCAATGGGATATGTATCGCAAGCTGATTCGATAGTTACAATCAGTTTCCGTTGAATCTACATTTAAATCTCTATATTGAATTTTAAACGTACATTTCAAATTACCGGGGTCACATACTAACTAGAAAAATTGCAGAAAAATATTTTCTAGCTTCGTATTGACGATACGGTCCTAACAAAACTAGTTTCGTCGAATTCTGAGACCGTTAGAAAAATGGCCAATTTCCAGTCGATTAAAATCAACTGAAACAGGTCAAACGCGTTTTCCTTTGCCACGCTCACATATTGATTCGAAAAATTATGAAATTTGGAATTTAGCAATAACTTGGCACTGCGGATCCAACAAAACTGGTTTCGTCGAAATCCGAGGTCGTTTGCAAAATGTCCATTTTTAAGGGCCTGAATTCCATAGCGACTATTCAGAATTTTCAACTGGACATATCTTTTGATTCCCGATATGAAATCTTGATTTTTCGGATTCGCTGGAAAGATATTCACTATTAGATTCCATTATTTTTGGTTTCACTAAAATCCGGATTGTTTTGCACCCGGTACATTCAATTGAAGTTTGAAATCGAATTATCGAACTACCGCGCCATTTTCAATTCTATTTATAATTATATATAATTATTTATATTCTAACGACGACGCGTATAATATATACGTTCGAATTATATTCAAAATAAATTTATTGTCGATATTATTTAAAATAATTCATTTTAAATAATCAAAATTCGCTAAAATTGCCAAAATAAAATTTTCAAACTGGCCCAGATTTTCCGGGTTGTTACACTTATATAGGAATAATGTGTGTCACATTTAATTGTCATTTATTTAGGAATAATGTGTGCCACATTTAATAGTCACTTATTTAGGAATATTGTGTGTCATATTTAATTGCCATTTATTTAGGAATAATGTGTGTCACATTTAATTTTCATTTATTTAGTAATAATGCATGTCACATTCAATTGTCATTTATTTAGGAATAATGTGTGTCACATTTAATTGTCATTTATTTGAGAATAATGTGCATCACATTTAATTGTCATTTATTTAGGAATATTGTGTGTCACATTTAACTGTCATTTATTTTGTGGTGTTTCACATTTAGTTATCATTAATTTTGGAATAATGTGTATCAATATTTATTTAGAAATAACATTGTGTCACATTTAATTGTCATTTATTTAGTTATAATGATGTGTCATAATAAATTGTCATCTTTTAGGAATAACGTGTGTCACATTTAATTGTCATTTATTTATGAATAATGCTTGTCACATTTAATTGCATTTATTCAAGAATAATGTGTGTCACATTTAATTGTCGTTTATTTAGAAATAATGTGTGTCACATTTAATTGTCGTTTATTTAGGAATAATGTGTGTCACATTTAATTGTCATTTATTTAGTAATAATGATGTGTCATAATAAATTGTCATCTTTTAGGAATAACCTATGTCAAATTTAATTGTCATTTACTTAGAAATAATGTGTGTCACATTTAATTGTCATTTAGTTAGGAAAAACGTGTGTCACATTTAATTGTCATTTATTTAATAATAATGTGTGTCAAATTTAATTGTCATTTATTTAGGAATAATGTTGTGTCACATTTAATTGTCACATATTTAGGAATAACTTGTGTCACATTCAATTTTCATTTATCTAGAAATAATGTTGTGTCAAATTTAATTGTCATTTATTTATAAATAATGATGTGTCATAATAAATTGTCACTTATTTAGGAATAATGTGTGTCACATTTAATTGTCATTTATTTAGGAATAACGTGTGCCACATTTATTTGTCACTTATTCAGGAATAATGTGTGTCATATTTAATTGCCATTTATTTAGGAATAATGTGTGCACATTAAATTTTCATTTATTTAGGCATAATGCGTGTCACATTCAATTGTCATTTATTTAGGAATAATGTGTGTCACATTTAATTGTCATTTATTTGAGAATAATGTGTGTCACATTTAATTGTTTATTTATTTAGGAATAATGTGTGTCACATTTAACTGTCATTTATTTAGTGGTGTGTCACATTTAGTTGTCATTTATTTTGGAATAATGTGTGTCAATATTTATTTAGAAATAACATTGTGTCACATTTAATTGTCATTTATTTAGTAATAATGATGTGTCATAATAAATTATCATCTTTTAGGAATAACGTGTGTCACATTTAATTGTCATTTATTTAGGAATAATGCTTGTCACATTTAATTGCATTTATTCAAGAATAATGTGTATCACATTTAATTGTCGTTTATTTAGAAATAATGTGTGTCACATTTAATTGTCGTTTATTTAGGAATAATGTGTATCACATTTAATTGTCATTTATTTAGTAATAATGATGTGTCATAATAATTTGTCATCTTTTTGTAATAACGTGTGTCAAATTTAATTGTCATTTACATAGAAATAATGTGTGTCACATTTAATTGTCATTTAGTTATGAAAAATGTGTGTCACATTTAATCGTCATTTATTTAATAAAAATGCGTGTCAAATTTAATTGTCATTTATTTAGGAATAATATTGTGTCACATTTAATTGTCACATATTTAGGAATAATATGTGTCACATTTAATTTTCATTTATTTAGGAATAATATGCATCATATTAAATTGTCATTTATTTAGAAATAATGTTGTTTCACTTTCAATTGTCATTTATTTAGTAATAATGATGTGTCATAATAAATTGTCATTTATTTAGGAATAATGTGCGTCACATTTAATTGTTATTTATTTAGGAATAATGTGTGTCATATTTAATTGTCAATTATTTTGGAATAATGTGTGTCACATTTAATTGTCATTTATTTAGGAATAATGTGTGTCACATTTAATTATCATTTATTTAGAAATAATGGTGTGTCACATTTAATTGTCATTTATTTAGGAATAATGGGTGTCATCATTTATTTAAAAATAACGTTGTGTCACATTTAATTGTTGTAACGACCCGGATTTTGCCCGACCACAATCAATCGCAAGATCGATCAAGACCGTTCAAAACCCGCGTACGTTAACTTTGGGCATACAACACATCAGAACAACAACACAGACTTTTATAACATCCATAATAAATGTTACATCAGAGTACAGAATATCAGAGTACATCGATAAATATTACAGCGGAAGATAAATTACAGCGGAAGATAAATTACAATAGATTAATACATTGCAGCGGAACTAATCTCAGCGGAAGGCCATCAATATTCTGGACCCAGCTTCAGGCTTCAATCTAGGTGTAACACCCCACCTCCGTTAAGGTCACTCAAAAAAGGAATGCCTTAACTTTGGTGGAGCATTTTAGTAAACAGAACAGAAACTTACAAGACAGATAAAACAGTACTTGAAAAATTTATAACTTTATTTCAACAGAAGCTTGGTTACATCCTTTCAAATCACAATATCAGAATTCAAGTACAAAATATCAATCTTGTACAAAAGCCTTCAGAATGCATAGTTTAAAATCATAATCTCCACAGAAGAAGACAAGCCATACTTTAAGCACTGCAAGCGGAAGAAATCTGGATCAAGCTAGAGTATTCCCTTCTACAAAACCTTGGGGGGGGGGGAGGGGGGAAACGGAAGAAAGGAGGCGAAACAACAAGGGTCAGACAAAAAGTCTAGCAAGTCCAGTGATTTTCAGTTATGAACAGATAATAATAACATGACATGAACATAAAACTAGATGAGAGATAACTGTAACAGGTGTAGCAGATATAACAGAAGAACAGAATGATATAAGCTATTGCTTTACACTCCTCTGCACTAATACTAGTTTAACAGAATTAGGTGTCACCCTAA
The DNA here is from genome assembly GCA_030737875.1 of Allium sativum. Classification (NCBI taxonomy): domain Eukaryota; kingdom Viridiplantae; phylum Streptophyta; class Magnoliopsida; order Asparagales; family Amaryllidaceae; genus Allium; species Allium sativum. Next base: position 635,813,791 of record CM060918.1, read on the forward strand.
TGTCTAAACAGAAACAGAAACGGGTACAGAATAATTTCCACAGAAGAGAATGCTAGTAATGGGCCTTTACCACCCGAACAGAAACAGACAGAAGCAGAAACAGATTAATCCCTACGGAAACAGAATGTAGAATTAGGTGTACACTAGTAATTGGGCCTTTACCACCCGAACAGACGGTACCACGCAGAAACAGACAGGTGTTGCCACCCAACAGAAACAGACGGTACCAACAGAAACAGACATAACTAAGTGTACCCTAAAACCCTACCCCAAGCGATCGGCTCCCTAATAAATAAATATCCTGTGTCGGCCCCACAGTAGGGTGTATCACTCCCTAAAGTGACAACCAATTGGCACAGACCTATTTACAGATGTCACGGCGTCTTACATCCTCAGAGGCAGACCGGGATCCATGCACGCACATGACCCGGTTGGAACGCGCCATCAACACCCCCCGCCATTATCAGAATGAACCGCTTATAATTAGTTCAGTAAGCGTGCCCGGACCCTACTTACTGTTGGGTCAAAGTTTTGATACCAGAAAGGGTTACTGACTAATATGGGTCCCAAACAACAGATGACACAAGTAATTCCCCTCCTAACCTTGTGTCCCCAGACTAACAGATTTCAGACTAAATTGTTTACAAGTTCAGACATACAGAATTCAGATCAACTAGTTCACAGATAAGTTTCCAGACTAACGGATCAGATATTCAGATTTAACAGACTTACCGATTAACCAGTTACAGATTTACAGATTTGTCCAACTTTGTAATTGGGCCTACAGATTCACAAAACGGGTTTATTGGATTTATTGGTCCAATTGGTTTAACCTTACCCACCCAACGCATTTTAGACATCATACTTATCTCATATTTTCATTAATTAAATATTAATGCCCAGACCTCTCACATTAGACTGATAGTTTGCGGCTACTGGTTAGGCCGGTTGGTTCCGGGCAGGTTTTTGTCGCAAACTGAGTCTAACCTCGGGTTTCAAGCACGTTACGACTAACTTCTCACATTAGAACCTATTGTTTGCGGCCACAGGAATATGCCGGGCGGTTCCGGGCAGAATTACGCCGCAAACTCATTCTAACCTCGAGTTATCCATGTTTTTCTTTGCGGCCAATTAATTAATGATTTACCATTTATACCCACGCCTAATATACATGTCAATTATTCATAACTATAGCCAATTCAGATTATGTCAATAGCGGACTAATTATATCAACTCAACAGATATAGCAGATAACAGATTTTTCAGATTAGGCGACTTAACGGATTTACCAGATTAAGCAGACTAGCAGATAACAGATTAGGCATCTCAACAGATTTAGTATAGCAGATTTGGCATTTTCAACGGACTTAGTAGGTAACAGATTTTGTAATAACCCGGAAATTCTGAGCCAGTTTAAAATTTTTATTTCGGCAATTTTAGCGAATTTTGATTATTTAAAATGAATTATTTTAAATAATATCAACGAGAAAATTTATTTTGAATGGAATTCGACGTATATATTATACGCGTCGTCGTTAGAATATAAATATTTATTATATAATTATAAATAGAATTGAATATGGCGCGGTAGTTCGATAATTCGATTTCAAACTTCAATTGAACATACCGGGTGCAAAACAATCCGGATTTTAGTGAAACCAAAAACATTGGGATCTATTTGATGATATCTCTCCAACGAATCCGAAAAATCGAAATTTCATAGCGGGAATCAAAAGATATGTCCAGTTGAAAATTCTGAATAGTCGCTATGGAATTCAGGCCCTTAAAAATGGGAATTTTGCAAACGACCTCGGATTTCGACTAAACCAGTTTTGTTGGGTCCGTGATGTCAAATTATTGCTAGATTCCAAATTTCATAATTTTTCGAATCAATATGTGAGCGTGGCAAAGGAAAACGCGTTTGACCAGTTTCAGTTGGTTTTAATCGACTGGAAAATGGCCATTTTTCCAACGGTCTCAGAATTCGACGAAACTAGTTTTGTTAGGATCGTATCGTCAATACGAAGCTAGAAAATATTTTTCAGGAATTTTTTAAATTCGTATGTGACCCCGGTAATTTGAAATGTACGTTTAAAATTCAATATAGTGATTTAAATGTAAATTCAAAGGAAACTGATTGTAACAATCGAATCAGCTTGCGATACATATCCCATTGTGTTCGGAACGGGGGTAAAACGCTATGGACGACAGGCGGTGGGCCTCGCTAAGTGGTCGAAAATAAAAGTTGCTTTTTAGTGATAAATAAAAAATAAAAAAAATGAAAACCCCCTCTCCTTAACCAGGCCCCCCCCCCCCCGTTCAAACGATACAGAAATCATATAAAAAAACGGGGGGGGGAAACCCGATCCCGCCGTTGACCCCATTGTGCGCCGCCAGGGAGGAGCACCATCGCACGCCGCCGCCCCTGCCGATTCGCCCCCTTCTTCCTCCTCCAACTCGACCTACCCCGCGCCCCTCTCCTCGTCGAACCCCTTACCCGACGAGACCCCGCAGCCGCCGCTCCCTCCATCCCTCGAATCGATGTCGCACCACCACCTCAGCCCTCCGCACTCTTCCTCCTGCCCTCCGATGTACGGCTGACGCCCCCCCCCCTTCTCGGCTCGAAAAAAGTGAGTTTTAATGATTTTTATTTTAGTTTAACTATTAAAATAGTAAAGCATAGATTTAAATTATACGTAGCATTGTTTATAGGTATATAGGAAAAGATATGTAGTTATAAAAGGTAAAAATATGATTTTTATATTTTTAAAAGAATTAAAAATATGATTTTTATATTTTTAAAATATTAAAAATATAGTCTTTACTATATAGCGATTATAAAAATATGATTTTTATATTTTTAAAGTAGTAAAAATATAATCCTTTATATTGTAGAAAGATAAAAATATAATCTTTGCATAGTAGGAATATTAAAAATATAGTCTTTACTATATAGCGATTATAAAAAATATGATTTTTATATTTTTAAAGTAGTAAAAATATCATCTTTATATGTGTAGAAGAATAAAAATGAGATTTTTATAAAGATGAAATCTTTAAATTTGAAAAGGCGAAGTCTATGTGTTTATAAAGGCGAAATCTTTATTTTAGAAAAGGCGAAATATATAGTGTGGAAAAAATGTGATTATAGAAAATGAAATTAGCTTTACCTTTGAAGAAAAGAAAAGCAAAAAGGCGAGATTTTTAAAAGCAAAAAGACGAGATTTTTGTTTAGAAGAAAAATTGATTTTTAAAAATAAAAAGTAGGACTTTTAAAAATAGGAAAGTATGATTTTTAAAAATAGAAAAGATTGGTTTTTATAAGAAGAAAGGTGGATTTTTATACATTGAAAAGAATGGATTTTTATAGCGTTTAGAAATGTGATTTTTAATCTATACGATTATAAATAAAAATTCTATCTTTGAATATAGGAGGTAGCGATAAAAATTATATTTTTACACTATAGAAGTGATGATAAAAAAAAATGATTTTTATATATTGAATAGCATAGTAAAAATATGATTTTTTATATATTGAATAGCATAGTAAAAAAAATGATTTTTATATATTGAATAGCATAGTAAAAATATGATTTTTATATATTGAATAGCATAGTAAAAATATGATTTTTATATATTGAATAGCATAGTAAAAATTTGATTTTTATATATTGAATAGCGAAGTAAAAATATGATTTTTATATATTGAACATCGAAGTAAAAATTCGATTTTACATATGTAGTGAATATGGGCAACGAAGATGACAAAAAGGCGAGAGCGACGAAGGTTTCTGCAAATGAAAGTGCCGTGGAGTTAGGATAGCTATCGGTGAGAACTTCTCACCTTTCAATTTTTTTTTCTAGTTATATATATACTAGGATGCAGACGGTGCTTAGTAGCACCCGACACAATCGTCCACAGACCTTGGACTTGTTTGTTTGATTGCAAAAATTAGTTAGATCATTTGATTGAAATTGAATTGTTTGGTGAAATGAATGGATTTGATTGATGTGTGAATGGCGTGGGCCTTCACTAGACCGGGGATTAGGCTAGGCCTCGTCCCGTTTCTAGTATCGTGCCGTTATGCCGCCGAAATTTTCTAAAATATGTTAGAAAAATAAAAATATCATTTTATTGAATAAATGAACTGAAAAGAAATTCATATGTTGAAATAAAAATGTTTTTATCGTTAAAAATATAATTTTTAACGTGAACTGAATAAAATAAAATATTCATTTACAAACCGAACGGTTTGTTTATGTACACCTATTTGAAGGACATTGATTGGGTCGATAAATTTTACACATCGCCCAACTGCACAACTAAAATCTGTGTTTGATTGTTTGAAACCCCACACGGGTGTTAGGATGAAATTTGAAGTTCACTCATCCTGATTGATTAAATATGTCGATCGATCGATTGACAGGCTGTTATAAGCGTTAGATATCTATATTTGATGCTTATACAGTGTAGTGCACTTTGGTTGATGGTTGATTATTTTTCAATGCTATTATATGTGTGTAATGTAGGAAAATCCATATAATTAACATTATATGGTGATTGATTGGGCCTCATTCCAATTTGAAAAATAAAGAATATTATAAAATAAAAGTTCATGTGTTGACAGTACTCAACCATTGAGATTGGTCATGTGTTGAACGAAATATTTTAGTAATAAAATTTACGCCTTTACAATATAAAATAAAGGTTCATGTGTTGACAGTACTCATCCATTGAGATTGGTCATGTGTTGAACGAAATATTTTAGTAATAAAATTTACGTCTTTATAATATAAAATAAAGGTTCATGTGTTGACAGTACTCACCCATTGAGATTGGTCATGTGTTGAACGAAATATTTTAGTAATAAAATTTACGTCTTTACAATATAAAATAAAGGTTCATGTGTTGACAGTACTCATCCATTGAGATTGGTCATGTGTTGAACGAAATATTTTGATAATAACAACTATTTTGAAAAAGAAATATTTGAAATAGAATATTTGAAAATAGAAATTTATGAAGCCGTGTTGATTAGATTGACGCCATTTTGACGTGAACGATATTTATATCGATTTTATTCATTTTGAAGTGAATTGAATTGAAAACGATTTCGAAGTGAATTGAATTGAAAACGATTTCGAAATGAATTGAATTGAAAACGATTTCGAAATGAATTGAATATATAACGAGTTCGAAATGAATTGAATATAAAACGATTTCGAAATGAATTGAATTGAAAACGATTTCGAAATGAATTGAATTGAAAACGATTTCGAAATGAATTGAATATATAACGATTTCGAAATGAATTGAATATATAACGATTTCGAAATGAATTGAATATATAACGATTTCGAAATGAATTGAATTGAAAACGAATTCAAATTGAATTGAAAGCGAATTGAAATGAATTCAAATTGAATTGAAATTTGAATTGAATAGAAATGAATTTTAAAACGAATTATAAAGAAGAATTCAATTTTGATTTGAATTGAAAAGAAAGTTGAAATTGCTTTTGAAACGATTTTAAAACTATTTATATAATTCGTTTTAAATAGAAATCGACGAAGTATATATTTTATATATTATATATATAATATAATGGCCTGAATAGAACGCGCCGCGCCGCGGCAGTTCGTGAATTTCGACCATTTATTTCAAATGGACATTACGGGAGATCCGACCGTCGGATTCTCCTAAAACCGGAACCGTTGGGTTCGTATCGAAAAGAGCTTTCTAACGAATATTAGAAATTAGAAATCTAACGGTTGGATTTGGAATTATGTCCAAATCAAATTTGAAAAAGGTCGCTGTAAGTGCAGTTCGATGGCCGTTGATGGAAATCGACTGTACGGGCCTTGATAAAATTATTAAAAATAGTAATAATTTGTGTAAAATCATAAGAAATGATTTAGAAAGAATCGGGATGAAAAACTCCATATTTGAAAAGATAAAAATAGATTTTTATCGAAATGAACTAGTTTTGAACTAGAATTATAATTCTATTTATTTTTAAATAAATAAATTGAATTTGAAATGGTTTTGAAAATAACCAAAATTTCCAATGATTGCATTGGAATGGATTTGAATCGAAATTGTCTTCGGAATATTTCGATGTTGGATTTCGTGATTATACAAATGTTGTTATGGAAATTTGAAAGATATATATATATATATATCGTTATTTCCAATGGGATATTTGTTAGTCGTAGAATTTGATATTGAATATAAGCCGGTATATTTTCTATTCAGAGCCTTGTATTGAATATCAAATGTGATTTGGGTTTGTCGTGAATGGTGTCTTCACTAACACTGTTCTTGAACCCAGTTGAGAAAAGATTAAATCTTTTTATTTAGATTTAATGAAGTGTACCAATTAAATAATATTTAATTGGAATTGAATTGATATTGATTTTTGGGTTTATCGTGAACAGTGTTTTAAATAACACTCGTTCTTTAACCCGATAATTAATGGAATGTGACTTTGGGTTTATCGTGAACCGTGTTTTAAATGACACGGATTCTTTAACCCAGTTAACGATTAAAACTAAGTGGAGTTTTAATGAATCTTTAATTAGATTGAAATGATCGAAAATGGAGTATCACCAGTTTTGCTCCAGGCGATAGTTAAATCTTTAATTAGATTTGAACGTGAAATGGTAATTGAATTTACCGATAACACCGTGGTGTTAGATATGAAGTATTACCAGTTTTACTTCATGGGATGAATAGGTTGGGATTGGGGAATTAAAACCAATGATTACTATGGTAAGGTTCGCTAATTCCGACTAGTTGAATCGAAATTCAAAGGAAGATTAGAGAATAACTTCAAGAAATTATCTTGGATAAAATTAATGGGAACCTTTCCCTATGAATGTGAAAATCAGAAACTAACTGTCGGTTAGCTAAGCAGAATGGTTTTCTGGATATTGATCTGATGTTGGTTTCGGCCTTCGGGGTTAATATTTGGGGAATTATTCTCTTGATTAATTTACGGTTAGTGACTAATGAATTGGAATGAGGCGTATGTTGTGTTTGTGTAACACTTTTATAATATATACGCGAGTTATTCGGAAAGACCGGGTTTATCCCATTCTGAATAACTGATACGACGATAAGTCGAAGATGAAGACGATGGTCGAAGACCGGAAGTCTTCACGTCGTTTGGGTAATTACTGATGATCTTGATTGGGCTGTACACCCAAGAAGATGGAAACAGTTGGTGATCGTCCAGACGTACTTGGAGATCAATGGATATGCGGGGTACTAGGTGCCTCCGGTTTCGTTCAGACCCAGAACGGACTTGAAATGGACTGTGTGCCTGACATTGGATTTTAGTCCGTGTGATTGATCTCTATTAAATATATATCTGTTTGGCGGCGGAGAATTTATTCTCTTGCTTAACGCCCTTCTCTGAGACGTACGAGCTCAGGGGTTATATATTGATGGATATCAAACGCATGGAGTGAATTGCCTGTGTGGCATGCCTAAGTGGCAATTGATCGAGGCTTCTGTTGAAAAGCAAAGTCTTGTGGTGGTGATCAAAGCACGGCCTTTGTGGCATAGCTTTGTGTAACGTTTACTTCGCGAGTTTCTCACCCGGTATGAACCAAAAACGGGAGACGGACCTCAGGGAGGGCATGCGTTTCTTTCTAGTTAGAAGTGGCGTCAGTGGTTTTACACGCCCTGACGAGTTTGACTTATGTGGTTGTTGCTGTTGCGAGGCGCCTCGGATTGATCGGTCGTTCTCGAACCGATGGAGTCATTCGCTGGCTCATTTACGCCCCATAGGGCGGGGGGACGCATGTTCAGGGTTTAAGTTTAATCCACATCGGTGGACCGGCCCTGTCGCTCCAAGGTCACTCGAGCTCTGACCTATGGCTCGGGCTAGAGAGTCACGAATCGGTTGAGGACTATCTTTTGCCTCGGTTCATAGATGGAAATCCAATTTCCAAATACGTGATTTTGCGGTTTTAATTGTAGAACTAGTATGGTGACATGATATATGGTACCCATGCCGCCTATGATTGATACTTATGATTTGAAGTTGTTTTATACACTATGCACTTATAGTAGTATCAAATGATTTGTTTTAAACGTACTAAGCATTCTTTGGCTGTTATAAGGGAAAACCCTATCCTCGGCTGTGTTGCATTGTGTGATGGGACCTGGGTCTTATAACAGCTTCATTTTTCTTTATTTAGCATTGCGCTGTTTACTTATATGCACTGGTATTCTTGGGAGGAAACCCGTTCCGTGTTATACGGCGTGGTCCCTTGATTTACCTAGCTTTAAAAATAAAGATTAATAACTGTGAAGATTAATAACTGTTTTAGTTCTCACACCAGTCACATGACTGACCTGGAGTTTATTGTTTTAACCTAAACTCTGGGTGCCCCTATTTTGACACGGGCAGCTAGTAGTTTTGGTTTTGCAGATTTATATTCACAGGATCCTGGTTTACAGCTGGAACGATATCCGGAAAGCTTTGTATCCGTATATCTCTTCTAGTTGTGTATTGTATTATTTTCCGCTGCTATGTATTTAAATGTAATTTAAATCTCTGATATTTCTGTGTAATATTCATTTATACTTTGTATATTCTTGTAATCTGATGCATTGTTGTAATATACAATGAAATGTTCTTCTGTATGAGTTTTGTTGTGGCTTGTTCTCGAACTATCCGACGCTTTCCTTTACGGGGAAGTTACGGGTTTTCACAGTTGGTATCAGAGCTTTGGTTTACAGAGCTCTAGAACAAGACACATTAGAACCGTATGAAAGAATTCATCAGATATTGGATTAGTAATATCCAACGGGAATGACTCGTTAGAGATGGGATCAGTAGTATCCTAGAACGAGTGTGAAGAGTGTATTTTTGAAAGTGAAAACCAATTTTGTTTTGAAAATTTAGAATCGTTTTAAACGTATTTGGTTATTTATTTATAATGATGTGGACAATCCAGTATATATAGATTTTGCGTATACGTCTGATCCGCGTGTATTCAAAGTTTTAATATATTGGATAGATATAGCATCACACTCTAGTCGCCCGAAGATGATATTGATGATAGCGATCGCATCATCAACATTTATGTTCGAGTTTCGAAGGTGTGACATCTATATATTTCCATTAGACTGGTGTGAGAACCAAAACCTATATATATAGCTAGGACACATTGTTGTGAATTGGCATCAAAAACATGATTTTTGTATATGTATCAAATTATGAATTTGAAACTCTAATTCACTAATTGATTGATGTTTGTGTTGTTTGTTTAGTTGTTTGCTAATTTTTAGCCATTTAGCCTAATTGAATCACATATTGACTGTATTGAAAATTTGGTAGCATTTGCTTGCATATACATATACTTATATTGAACAGGTCATAGCAAGGAGGCTAGAGCCGAAGAATAAAATTTGTTTGCCCGACAAATAGGTACATGTTTACTACATAATTTACTGTTTTGTTTGGGTGATGATGATTTTATGAGCCTATTGGCTAGCCGCTTGGCTTTTTCTTTTTCTTTTTGAGATCTGAAGGACCGGGGAAGCTATTTGAGATTTCCCGATGCTCCCATTGCAGGGGAGGTTATGGCGAAATTTTTCGAAAATTTAGGGTGTTAGCCAAATTTTTGAAATTTTTGAAAAGTTCTTAGAAACTGAAAAGTTGAAGAACTTAAGCCGTAATCAAAACAATGGAAGTTGAGTTGAATTGTTAAACAACTTTCGACTTTGTTCCTTTTCGGGGACGAAAAGTTTTAAGTGGGGGAGATTGTAATAACCCGGAAATTCTGAGCCAGTTTAAAATTTTTATTTTGGCAACTTTAGCGAATTTTGATTATTTAAAATGAATTATTTTAAATAATATTGACGAGAAAATTTCTTTTGAATAAAATTCAATCGTATATATTATATTCATCGACGTTAGAATATAAATATTTATATATATTTATATATAATTATAAATAGAATTGAAAATGGCGTGGTAGTTCGATAATTCGATTTCAAACTTCAATTGAATGTACCGGGTGCAAAACAATCCGGATTTTAGTGAAACCGAAAACATTAGGATCTAATTGATAATATCTTTCCAACGAATCCGACCAATCGAAATTTCATAGCAAGAATCAAAAGATATGTCCAGTTGAAAATTCTGAATAGTCGCTATGGAATTCAGGCCCTTAAAAAAATGGGAATTTTGCAAACGACCTCGGATTTCGACGAAACCAGTTTTGTTGGGTCCGTGATGTCAAATTATTGCAAGATTCCAAATTTCATAATTTTTCGAATCAATATGTGAGCGTGGCAAAGGAAAACGCGTTTGACCAGTTTCAGTTGATTTTAATCGACTGGAAAATGGCCATTTTTCCAACGGTCTCAGAATTCGACGAAACTAGTTTTGTTAGGACCGTATCATCAATACGAAGCTAGAAAATATTTTTCAGGAATTTTTAAAGTTCGTATGTGACCCCGGTAATTTGAAATGTACGTTTAAAATTCAATATAGTGATTTAAATGTAAATTCAAAGGAAACTGATTGTAACAATCGAATCAGCTTGCGATACATATCCCATTGTGTTCGGAACGGGGGTAAAACGCTATGGACGACAGGCGGTGGGCCTCGCTAAGTGGTCGAAAATAAAAGTTGCTTTTTAGTGATAAATAAAAAATAAAAAAACCCCTCTCCTTAACCAGCCCCCCCCCCCCCCCCGTTCAAACGATACAGAAATCATATAAAAAAAAGGGGGGAACCCGATCCCGCCGTTGACCCCATCGTGCGCCGCCAGGGAGGAGCACCATCGCACGTCGCCGCCCCTGCCGATTCGCCCCCTTCTTCCTCCTCCAACTCGACCTACCCCGCGCCCCTCTCCTCGTCGAACCCCTTACCCGACGAGACCCCGCAGCCGCCGCTCCCTCCATCCCTCGAATCGATGTCGCAACGCCACCTCAGCCCTCCGCCCTCTTCCTCCTGCCCTCCGATGTACGGCTGACGCCTCCCCCCCTTCTCGGCTCGAAAAAAGTGAGTTTTAATGATTTTTATTTTAGTTTAACTGTTAAAATAGTAAAGCATAGATTTAAATTATACGTAGCATTGTTTATAGGTATATAGGAAAAGATATGTAGTTATAAAAGGTAAAAATATGATTTTTATATTTTTAAAAGAATTAAAAATATGATTTTTATATTTTTAAAATATTAAAATATAGTCTTTACTATATAGCGATTATAAAAATATGATTTTTATATTTTTAAAGTAGTAAAAATATAATCTTTTATATTGTAGAAAGATAAAAATATAATCTTTGCATAGTAGGAATATTAAAAATATAGTCTTTACTATATAGCGATTATAAAAAATATGATTTTTATATTTTTAAAGTAGTAAAAATATCATCTTTATATGTGTAGAAGAATAAAAATGAGATTTTTATAAAGATGAAATCTTTAAATTTGAAAAGGCGAAGTCTATGTGTTTATAAAGGCGAAATCTTTATTTTAGAAAAGGCGAAATATATAGTGTGGAAAAAATGTGATTATAGAAAATGAAATTAGCTTTACCTTTGAAGAAAAGAAAAGCAAAAAGGCGAGATTTTTAAAAGCAAAAAGACGAGATTTTTGTTTAGAAGAAAAATTGATTTTTAAAAATAAAAAGTAGGACTTTTAAAAATAGGAAAGTATGATTTTTAAAAATAGAAAGATTGGTTTTTATAAGAAGAAAGGTGGATTTTTATACATTGAAAAGAATGGATTTTTATAGCGTTTAGAAATGTGATTTTTAATCTATACGATTATAAATAAAAATTCTATCTTTGAATATAGGAGGTAGCGATAAAAATTATATTTTTACACTATAGAAGTGATGATAAAAAAAATGATTTTTATATATTGAATAGCATAGTAGAAAAAATGATTTTTATATATTGAATAGCATAGTAAAAATATGATTTTTATATATTGAATAGCATAGTAAAAATATGATTTTTATATATTGAATAGCATAGTAAAAATTCGATTTTTATATATTGAATAGCGAAGTAAAAATATGATTTTTATATATTGAACATCGAAGTAAAAATTCGATTTTACATATGTAGTGAATACGGGCAACGAAGATGACAAAAAGGCGAGAGCGACGAAGGTTTCTGCAAATGAAAGTGCCGTGGAGTTAGGATAGCTATCGGTGAGAACTTCTCACCTTTCAATTTCTTTTTCTAGTTATATATATACTAGGATGCAGACGGTGCTTAGTAGCAGCCGACACAATCGTCCACAGACCATGGACTTGTTTGTTTGATTGCAAAAAATAGTTAGATCATTTGATTGAAATTGAATTGTTTGGTGAAATGAATGGATTTGATTGATGTGTGAATGGCGTGGGCCTCCACTAGACCGGAGATTAGGCTAGGCCTCGTCCCGTTTCTAGTATCGTGCCGTTATGCCGCCGAAATTTTCTAAAATATGTTAGAAAAATAAAAATATCATTTTATTGAATAAATGAACTGAATAGAAATTCATATGTTGAAATAAAAATGTTTTTATCGTTAAAAATATAATTTTTAACGTGAACTGAATAAAATAAAATATTCATTTACAAACCGAACGGTTTGTTTATGTACACCTATTTGAAGGACATTGATTGGATCGATAAATTTTACACATCGCCCAACTGCACAACTAAAATCTGTGTTTGATTGTTTGAAACCCCACATGGGTGTTAGGATGAAATTTGAAGTTCACTCATCCTGATTGATTAAATATGTCGATCGATCGATTGACAGGCTGTTATAAGCGTTAGATATCTATATTTGATGCTTATACAGTGTAGTGCACTTTGGTTGATGGTTGATTATTTTTCAATGCTATTATATGTGTGTAATGTAGGAAAATCCATATAATTAACATTATATGGTGATTGATTGGGCCTCATTCCAATTTGAAAAATAAAGAATATTATAAAATAAAAGTTCATGTGTTGACAGTACTCATCCATTGAGATTGGTCATGTGTTGAACGAAATATTTTAGTAATAAAATTTACGTCTTTACAATATAAAATAAAGGTTCATGTGTTGACAGTACTCATCCATTGAGATTGGTCATGTGTTGAACGAAATATTTTAGTAATAAAATTTACGTCTTTATAATATAAAATAAAGGTTCATGTGTTGACAGTACTCACCCATTGAGATTGGTCATGTGTTGAACGAAATATTTTAGTAATAAAATTTACGTCTTTACAATATAAAATAAAGGTTCATGTGTTGACAGTACTCATCCATTGAGATTGGTCATGTGTTGAACGAAATATTTTGATAATAACAACTATTTTGAAAAAGAAATATTTGAAATAGAATATTTGAAAATAGAAATTTATGAAGCCGTGTTGATTAGATTGACGCCATTTTGACGTGAACGATATTTATATCGATTTTATTCATTTTGAAGTGAATTGAATTGAAAACGATTTCGAAGTGAATTGAATTGAAAACGATTTCGAAATGAATTGAATTGAAAACGATTTCGAAATGAATTGAATATATAACGATTTCGAAATGAATTGAATATAAAACGATTTCGAAATGAATTGAATTGAAAACGATTTCGAAATGAATTGAATTGAAAACGATTTCGAAATGAATTGAATATATAACGATTTCGAAATGAATTGAATATATAACGATTTCGAAATGAATTGAATTGAAAACGAATTCAAATTGAATTGAAAGCGAATTGAAATGAATTCAAATTGAATTGAAATTTGAATTGAATAGAAATGAATTTTAAAACGAATTTATAAAGAAGAATTCAATTTTGATTTGAATTGAAAAGAAAGTTGAAATTGCTTTTGAAACGATTTTAAAACTATTTATATAATTCGTTTTAAATAGAAATCGACGAAGTATATATTATATATATAATATATATAATATAATGGCCTGAATAGAACGCGCCGCGCCGCGGCAGTTCGTGAATTTCGACCATTTATTTCAAACGGACATTACGGGAGATCCGACCGTCGGATTCTCCTAAAACCGGAACCGTTGGGTTCGTATCGAAAAGAGCTTTCTAACGAATATTAGAAATTAGAAATCTAACGGTTGGATTTGGAATTATGTCCAAATCAAATTTGAAAAAGGTCGATGTAAGTGCAGTTCGATGGCCGTTGATGGAAATCGACTGTACGGGCCTTGATAAAATTATTAAAAATAGTAATAATTTGTGTAAAATCATAAGAAATGATTTAGAAAGAATCGGGATGAAAAACTCCATATTTGAAAAGATAAAAATAGATTTTTATCGAAATGAACTAGTTTTGAACTAGAATTATAATTCTATTTATTTTTAAATAAATAAATTGAATTTGAAATGGTTTTGAAAATAACCAAAATTTCCAATGATTGCATTGGAATGGATTTGAATCGAAATTGCCTTCAGAATATTTCGATGTTGGATTTCGTGATTATACAAATGTTGTTATGGAAATTTGAAAGATATATATATATATATATCATTATTTCCAATGCGATATTTGTTAGTCGTAGAATTTGATATTGAATATAAGCCGGTATATTTTCTATTCAGAGCCTTGTATTGAATATCAAATGTGATTTGGGTTTGTCGTGAATGGTGTCTTCACTAACACTGTTCTTGAACCCAGTTGAGAAAAGATTAAATCTTTTTATTTAGATTTAATGAAGTGTACCAATTAAATAATATTTAATTGGAATTGAATTGATATTGATTTTTGGGTTTATCGTGAACAGTGTTTTAAATAACACTCGTTCTTTAACCCGATAATTAATGGAATGTGACTTTGGGTTTATCGTGAACCGTGTTTTAAATGACACGGATTCTTTAACCCAGTTAACGATTAAAACTAAGTGGAGTTTTAATGAATCTTTAATTAGATTGAAATGATCGAAAATGGAGTATCACCAGTTTTGCTCTAGGCGATAGTTAAATCTTTAATTAGATTTGAACGTGAAATGGTAATTGAATTTACCGATAACACCGTGGTGTTAGATATGAAGTATTACCAGTTTTACTTCATGGGATGAATAGGTTGGGATTGGGGAATTAAAACCAATGATTACTACGGTAAGGTTCGCTAATTCCGACTAGTTGAATCGAAATTCAAAGGAAGATTAGAGAATAAATTCAAGAAATTATCTTGGATAAAATTAATGGGAACCTTTCCCTATGAATGTGAAAATCAGAAACTAACTGTCGGTTAGCTAAGCAGAATGGTTTTCTGGATATTGATCTGATGTTGGTTTCGGCCTTCGGGGTTAATATTTGGGGAATTATTCTCTTGATTAATTTACGGTTAGTGACTAATGAATTGGAATGAGGCGTATGTTGTGTTTGTGTAACACTTTTATAATATATACGCGAGTTATTCGGAAAGACCGGGTTTATCCCATTCTGAATAACTGATAAGACGATAAGTCGAAGATGAAGACGATGGTCGAAGACCGGAAGTCTTCACGTCGTTTGGGTAATTACTGATGATCTTGATTGGGCTGTACACCCAAGAAGATGGAAACAGTTGGTGATCGTCCAGACGTACTTGGAGATCGATGGATATGCGGGGTACTAGGTGCCTCCGGTTTCGTTCAGACCCAGAACGGACTTGAAATGGATTGTGTGCCTGACATTGGATTTTAGTCCGTGTGATTGATCTCTATTAAATATATATCTGTTTGGCGGCGGAGAATTTATTCTCTTGCTTAACGCCCTTCTCTGAGACGTACGAGCTCAGGGGTTATATATTGATGGATATCAAACGCATGGAGTGAATTGCCTGTGTGGCATGCCTAAGTGGCAATTGATCGAGGCTTCTGTTGAAAAGCAAAGTCTTGTGGTGGTGATCAAAGCACGGCCTTTGTGGCGTAGCTTTGTGTAACGTTTACTTCGCGAGTTTCTCACCCGGTATAAACCAAAAACGGGAGACGGACCTCAGGGAGGGCATGCGTTTCTTTCTAGTTAGAAGTGGCGTCAGTGGTTTTACACGCCCTGACGAGTTTGACTTATGTGGTTGTTGCTGTTGCGAGGCGCCTCGGATTGATCGGTCGTTCTCGAACCGATGGAGTCATTCGTTTTCTCATTTACGCCCCATAGGGCGGGGGGACGCATGTTCAGGGTTTAAGTTTAATCCACATCGGTGGACCGGCCCTGTCGCTCCAAGGTCACTCGAGCTCTGACCTATGGCTCGGGCTAGAGAGTCACGAATCGGTTGAGGACTATCTTTTGCCTCGGTTCATAGATGGAAATCCAATTTCCAAATACGTGATTTTGCGGTTTTAATTGTAGAACTAGTATGGCGACATGATATATGGTACCCATGCCGCCTATGATTGATACTTATGATTTGAAGTTGTTTTATACACTATGCACTTATAGTAGTATCAAATGATTTGTTTTAAACGTACTAAGCATTCTTTGGCTGTTATAAGGGAAAACCCTATCCTCGGCTGCGTTGCATTGTGTGATGGGACCTGGGTCTTATAACAGCTTCATTTTTCTTTATTTAGCATTGCGTTGTTTACTTATATGCACTGGTATTCTTGGGAGGAAACCCGTTCCGTGTTATACGGCGTGGTCCCTTGATTTACCTAGCTTTAAAAGTAAAGATTAATAACTGTTTTAGTTCTCACACCAGTCACATGACTGACCTGGAGTTTATTGTTTTAACCTAAACTCTGGGCGCCCCTATTTTGACACGGGCAGCTAGTAGTTTTGGTTTTGCAGATTTATATTCACAGGATCCTGGTTTACAGCTGGAACGATATCCGGAAAGCTTTGTATCCGTATATCTCTTCTAGTTGTGTATTGTATTATTTTCCGCTGCTATGTATTTAAATGTAATTTAAATCTCTGATATTTCTGTGTAATATTCATTTATACTTTGTATATTCTTGTAATCTGATGCATTGTTGTAATATACAATGAAATGTTCTTCTGTATGAGTTCTGTTGTGGCTTGTTCTCGAACTATCCGACGCTTTCCTTTACGGGGAAGTTACGGGTTTTCACAGATTTGGCAGATGAACAAATCTAGCAGACTAGGCAGAACTAGCAGATATAGAAAAACTAGCAAATTAGGAAAATATAACAGATTTAATCATTCCTTAAAGTTTCACAAACATATCTTGCCTAATTATAAACTTGGCCTAAGTTTGCATTGAATTTACATGTCACAGATTATGGTCATAACTTACATGTCCCAATTTAGTTCAACTTGCCTAGTACAAAAGATTCACATATAAATTATACCAAATATAGCCCTCGATTTCAATGCATGTCATATAGCCCAAAGATCCCTTACTTAGGTGTTTATTTACATTTAATAGATATCCTACTTTAATGTAAACCTTTATACCTAAGCCATATTTTCTTTATCCCAAGCCATATGTTCAATGCAGTCTATATTTATGTCCAATTATATGCCTTTTTATGTCGTGTCCTCAAATCATATGTTCAGTACCCTTTATGTTATAAATATAACATGTCCAGTCATATATCTCAGATTTATGTTCTAGCTATAGTCCATGTTCTTTCCTCAAATCAGTCACCTATTGGTCATGCCCAATTTATGCATCATTCATTTTACTGTCCCAAACATTTCAGCGTATGTTAATCTCTTATGAGATTGGCTCAGGCTCGTGGTAGCCTGGCTATAGAACAGAAAGAGGGAAGAGACACAAAATAAGATCAAAATAGAACAGAACAGATATAACCTCAGATTCAGATTTACAATTCATGTCACAATCAGAATTAACGTTTATATCGGAAAATAACTGTACTTTCCTTGGTTGTATTAAAGAAAGAACTTTAATTGTTGTTGAATTGTTGCAGAAGCTTTAATCTCTAGCTTGAATTGAGTTGCTTAGGTTGATGTTGATTAACTACTAGTTTTGATTCCTGCAGAGTAGCGACGCCATTTTTATTTTTATTTAGAACAGAGGCAGAGAAGAAGCAGAATAGAATTGTGTGTAGAGAAGGCTAGGTCTTAGGATGTATTTATAGGTGTAGGGACTCATTTAGGCCCTCGGATTAACCTTAAAACTTATCAGGTCCGTCCAAACACGTCACATCCTCCAAAATCGCACACACACGCACCAGGTTCGACCAGGGCTCGACCCCCAGGTCGACTGCTCAGTCGACCTGGTCTGGGGGGTCGACTGCCCAGTCGACTCCCCAGTCGACCTGGGTCCTGGGTGGTCGACTGCCCAGTCGACTCCCCAGTCGACTTGGGCCCTGGGTGGGAAATTTCCCGCCCAGCCCGCTTCTGGGTTTGAATTCAAATTTTGAATTCGAATTTCGAGCTGTTTTCAATTCTGAAATTTCCTGAAACTTCGGAGGGTCATATCTCCTTCATACGGACTTCGATTCTCGCAAACTCGGACTCGTTTTTATGTAGAATTCCGAGACGAACGCAATGGCGCAACCCGTTTCCCTTGATTCTTATTTTTAAAAATTAATTATCCTCTCATTTGTTACTTATACGTTCACAGAAAAATACGGGGTGTTACATTCTCCCTTCCTTAAAGGATTTCATCCCCGAAATCTTCAAGTTAAGAAGAATGTGTCCTACCATCCAACATCCATCTACTCAATCATCAATCACTGGCGTCCATTGTCCTTAGAAACTTCTAATGTTGTATGAACATATGCAAAAGTGTGTGTATATGTTCCTTATCTAATGCAAAGATCGGGCGGTCCACTGATTCAGTTGACCACCTTAATGCGAATTTTTCTAGTGCTATGAGTCCAACATGTATGCAAATTTTCCTATTTGATACATATCATTTCTATATGAGTGCACAACCATTCAGTCATATGCAACATCCACGTGCCGAGTCAATCATTTTGCATCCATAAAAATTGAAAATGCTCACACGTCCATATGCAGTATGAGAGTGTTTTCGAGCCGATCTAGTGCCTAGTGTGTGTATATGCATCCACGAGCAACCACTAGCAACCACTTGCATCCACTTGCAACCATCAAACATAACATGTCTCAAACACATGTTTACACCCATTAGTTTCTACTTAAAGTTCGAAGATTCGATCGATAGGATACAGTCGAATGATGGAAGTGAGTACACATAGAACAAAAACTTGGTTCCCATTAGACACGGGTCCTAAGTATCGGCCCCGAAGACCGAAACCAACATCAAATTGACACCCAGAGGATTACCCTCTTTAGACAATGTCAAAACTGAAAATCAAAATTATTCAGATATTTACAGACTACCGGTACAGATCAGGTTCCCTAATGATTCACAGGAAGCTAAGCATGATAAAATCATACCCCACAAAAACTCAGAATGTATGCGTCATACTTGACGCCTAACATAGATATCCCTCAAACCCCAATCTATCACAAACAGATGAGTCATAACCCTTATGGGTTTGAGTCTACAACGGAATCAGAAATAATACTAGTATCAAAGTGCAGAGTATCGATTACAAAATCAAAATGCCAGAATCAGGAAGAGTTTTAACTTCACAATCAGATAAGAAAATTAAACCTTCTACTTAAATTTTCTTATTTCTACCCTATCTACCAGTCCCTTGAGCATTCACCTGTCCTCCAGAAGTGGGTTCTGCCCTCTGTCCTTGCCCTCGTCGCTTCGGGCAGTCCCTAGTGAAGTGTCCCATCTCGCCACAATTGAAGCAAGTGCCCTTCCTTTTTCTGCAATCCTAGTTCAGATGAGTCGAGCTCCCACAAGTAAAGCACTTTTTCCCCTTCTTATCTTCAGACATCTCATCCTTCTTTTGTGTTTCCTTTTTGGGCCATGCTTTCTTATTCTATGGGTCTTCCTTCTTTGTCTCTTTCTGGCCCTTGTCTTCCTCGTGCAGTAGTGCCATGTCCACCAATTTCTCGTAAGTCGCTCCCATGGGTACATGGGTCATGGCTAGGCTGTGCAGTGGCTCGTTCAATCCTTTAACAAAGCGGAGAGCCTTTTTATGCTGAGTGTCGACTAAATCCAATCCGAACCTAGCCAATTGGTTGAACTGGTTGACGTATTCCTTGACCGTCATACTTCCTTGCTTAAGTGATAAGAACTTTTCCAGTTGTAAACTTCGTTCAGCTTGCGAGAGGAATTTTTCTCAAACCTTGTTCTGAAATCCATCCATGTCTCAACTGGCCTCTCGGAGTTAGTGACTTCCCACCAATAGGAAGCTTCGTCTTTGAGCAGCCATACCGCCAACTGTACCTTCTGCCTATCGTCCACCTCGAAGATAACGAATAGATCCTCAGTTTCTTTGAGCCAGTTCCTCGCTTCTACGAATGATTCAGTTCCCTTGAAATCCTTTCAACCCATGGCCCTAAAATCTCTACATATCTTTGAGAAAGCAATTGCACGAGGAGGGGGTGGAGGAGGAGGGGGATCATTTGCTGGACCTGCGGCGGCGGTCCTAGCTTCAAGATATTGACGAAACCAACCAGGTACATGAACACTCGTTGGTATCTCAGATGCTTCAGACATGCTGAAATGAAAAAGGAAAAATTAAATACAAAAAAGGACTGAAGGAAAGATACATGGCTCTTGGGGATCACGTTTTTCAAAATAAGCTTTATTTTTGAAAATACTTCCTTTCAAAACCTTTTTGAAAATAGTTTTTCAAAAACTTTTATCTAATCTGGTAACCTATAGCTCTGATACCAAGTGTAACACCCCACCTCCGTTAAGGTCACTCACAAAGGGAATGCCTTAACTTTGGTGGAGCATTTTAGTAAACAAAACAAAAACTTACAAGATAGATAAAACAATACTTGAAAAATTTATAACTTTATTTCAACAGAAGCTTGGTTACATCCTTTCAAATCAAAATATTAGAATTCAATTACAAAATATCAGTCTTGTACAAAAGCCTTCATAATGCATAGTTTAAAATCATAATCCCCACAGAAGAAGACAAGCCAGACTTTAAGCACTGCAAGCGGAAGAAATCTGGATCAAGCTAGAGTATTCCCTTCTACAAAACCTGGGGGGAACGGAAGAAAGGAGGCGAAATAACAAGGGTCAGACAAAAAGTCTGGCAAGTCCAGTGATTTTCAGTTATGAACAGATAATAATAACATGACATGAACATAAAACTAGATGAGAGATAACTATAACAGGTGTAGCAGATATAACAGAAGAATAGAATGATATAAGCTATTGCTTTACACTCCTCTGCACTAATACTAGTTTAACAGAATTAGGTGTCACCCTAATGTCTAAACTGAAACAGAAACGGGTATAGAATAATTTCCATAGAAGAGAATGCTAGTAATGGGCCTTTACCACCCGAATAGAAACAGACAGAAGCAAAAACAGATTAATCCCTATGGAAACAGAATGTAGAATTAGGTGTACACTAGTAATTGGGCCTTTACCACCCGAACAGACAGTACCACGCATAAACAGACATGTGTTGCCACCCAACAGAAACAGACGGTACCAACAGAAACAGACAGAACTAAGTGTACCCTAAAACCCTACCCCAAGCGATCGACTCCCTAATACATAAATATCCTGTGTCGACCCCAAAGTAGGGTGTATCACCCCCTAAAGTGACAACCAATTGGCACAGACCTATTTACAAATGTCACGGCATCTTACATCCTCAGAGGCAGACCGGGA
Organism: Allium sativum; assembly: GCA_030737875.1. Taxonomy (NCBI): domain Eukaryota; kingdom Viridiplantae; phylum Streptophyta; class Magnoliopsida; order Asparagales; family Amaryllidaceae; genus Allium; species Allium sativum. The sequence continues at coordinate 635,835,437 of CM060918.1, forward strand.
TCCATGCATGCACATGACCCGGTTGGAAAGCACCATCAACACCCCTCGCCATTATCAGAATGAACCGCTTATAATTAGTTCAGTAAGCGTGCCTGGACCCTACTTACTGTTGGGTCAAAGTTTTGATACCAGAAAGGGTTACTGACTAATATGGGTCCCAAACAACAGATGACACAAGTAATTCCCCTCATAACCTTATGTCCCCAGACTAACAGATTTCAGATTAAATTGTTTACAAGTTCAGACATACAGAATTCAGATCAACTAGTTCACAGATAAGTTTCCAGACTAACGGATCAGATATTCAGATTTAACAGACTTACCGATTAACCAATTACAGATTTACAGATTTGTCTAACTTTGTAATTGGGCCTACAAATTCACGAAACGGGTTTATCAGATTTATTGATCCAATTGGTTTAACCTTACCCACCCAACACGTTTTAGACATCATACTTATCTCAGATTTTCATTAATTAAATATTAATGCCCAGACCTCTCACATTAGACTGACAGTTTGCGGCTACTGGTTAGGCCGGTTGGTTCCGGGCAGGTTTCTGTCGCAAACTGAGTCTAACCTCGGGTTTCAAGCACGTTATGACTAACTTCTCACATTAGAACCTATTGTTTGCGGCCACTAGAATATGCCGGGCGGTTCCGGGCAGAATTACGCCGCAAACTCATTCTAACCTCGAGTTAGCCATGTTTATCTTTGCGGCCAATTGATTAATGATTTACCATTTATACCCACGCCTAATATACATGTCAATTATTCATAACTATAGCCAATTCAGATTATGTCAATAGCGGACTAATTATATCAACTCAACAGATATAGCAGATAACATATTTTTCAGATTAGGCGACTTAACGGATTTACCAGATTAAGCAGACTAGCAAATTTAGCAGATAACAGATTAGGCATCTCAACAAATTTAGTATAGCAGATTTGGCATTTTCAACGGACTTAGCAGGAGACAAATTTGGCAGATGAACAAATCTAGCAGACTAGGGAGAACTAGCAGATATAGCAGAACTAGCAAATTAGGCAAATATAACAGATTTAATCATTCCTTAAAGTTTCACAAGCATATCTTGCCTAATTATAAACTTGGCCTAAGTTTGCATTGAATTTACATGTCACAGATTATGGTCATAACTTACATGTCCCAATTTAGTTCAACTTTCCTAGTACAAAAGATTCACACATATATTATACCAAATATAACCCTCGATTTCAATGCATGTCATATATCCCAAAGATCCCTTACTTAGGTGTTTATTTACATTTAATAGATATCCTACTTTAATGTAAACCTTTATACCTAAGCCATATTTTCTTTATCCCAAGCCATATGTTCAATGCAGTCTATATTTATGTCCAATTATATGCCTTTTTATGTCTTGTCCTCAAATCATATGTTCAATACCCTTTATGTTATAAATATAACATGTCCAGTCATATATCTCAGATTTATGTTCTAGCTACAGTCCATGTTCTTTCCTCAAATCAGTCACCTATTGGTCATGCCCAATTTATGTATCATTCATTTTACTGTCCCAAACATTTCAGCGTATGTTAATCTCTTATGAGATTGGCTCAGGCTCGTGGTAGCCTGGCTATAGAACAGAAAGAGGGAAGAGACACAAAATAAGATCTAAACAGAACAGAACAGATATAACCTCAGATTCAGATTTACAATTCATGTCACAATCAGAATTAACGTTTATATCGGAAATAACTGTACTTGCCTTGGTTGGATTAAAGAAAGAACTTTAATTGTTGTTGAATTGTTGCAGAAGCTTTAATCTCTAGCTTGAATTGAGTTGCTTAGGTTGATGTTGATTAACTTCTAGTTTTGATTCCAACAGAGTAGCGACGCCATTTTTATTTTTATTTAGAACAGAGGCAGAGAAGAAGCAGAATAGAATTGTGTGTACAGAAGGCTAGGTCTTAGGATGTATTTATAGGTGTAGGAACTCATTTAGGCCCTCAGATTAACCCTAAAACTTATCAGGTCCGTCCAAACACGTCACAACCTTTTAAATCGCACACACACGCACCAGGTTCGACCAGGGCTCGACCCCCAGGTCAACTGCCCAGTCGACCTGGTCTGGGGGGTCGACTGCCCAGTCGACTCCCCAGTCGACCTGGGTCCTGGGGGGTCGACTGCCCAATCGACTCCCCAGTCGACTTGGGCCCTGGGCGGTAAATTTCCCGCCCAGCCTGCTTCTGGGTTTGAATTTGAATTTTGAATTCGAATTTCGAGCTGTTTTCAATTCTAAAATTTCCTGAAACTTCGGAGGGTTATATCTCCTTCATACGGACTCCGATTCTCGCAAACTCGGACTCGTTTTTATGTAGAATTCCGAGACGAAGGCAATGGAGCAACCCGTTTCCCTTGATTTTTATTTTTGAAAATTAATTATCCTCTGATTTGTTACTTATACGTTCACAGAAAAATACGGGGTGTTACACCAGGATCCTGCTTAACTATATCTGCAAAAAGCTACTCGACTGCCCGTGTGGAAAGAGGGCACCCAAGTTTGCAAAGTGAAACAAACTACAGGTCAGTCGTGGGACTGGTGTGAGAATTCTATACTTAACTTATCTAATAAGTAGGCTAATCACAGGACTACGCCGCTAACGCGGAACGGGTTTACTCCATTGGATTGCCAGTGCATAATTAAAGTAAATCGTCAAATAACGTAATGCTTTTTTAGAAAAATGAAACCATTATAAGACCTAGGTCCCATCACATAATGCAACGCACACCAGAGGATAGGGTTTTATCTTATAATGGTCAAAAGATGCTTGATACGTAAAATACGATATTATCAGTGTGTGTATATATATATATATATATTTAAAACATTTCAAATATAATATCAATCCTAGACGACATAGATACTATCTACTATGCTGCCATACTAGTTATACAATCAAAACCGCAAGGGCGTATTGGGAATTGGGTTTCCATCATGAGTAAAGGCTAGGGAGGAGCTCCTGATCGATTCGAGACACTCTAGCAATGCCTCAGGATTCGGACGTTGGCGAACCCTTGGATACAGCAGGGCCGGTCCACAAATACTTTAGTGGATTAGTTATGCCTGAACACACGCTCCCCGATCCTATTGGACCTACAAATCAGCCAAGGGCGACCGATAAGAATAAACCGAGGCCTCGCAAAAATTCCATCAACCACGTAAGCAAATGTCGGGCCGTGTTAAAGCCCAACACCACTTTTAGCTAGAAAGAAACGTGTGCACTCCCTGTGTTCCCTTCTCCCGTTTTAGACTCAACCGGTGTGTGAGGCTCGCGAAGTCACGATATACACAAAGCTATGCCTAAAAAGACTGTGCTTTGATCATCAACAATAAGGCCTGCTTTTCAACAAAACCTTGATCGTTTGCATCTTAGCATGTCACATTGTCAGACCCTACCATATTATTGATCATCTACCAATATATATAACCTCTAAGCTCATACGTCTTAGAGAAGGGTGATAAGTAAAGAATAAATTCTTCACTACCAAACAGAAATATATAATCAGTAGCGTTCAACAAAAACAGTAGAAATGAATACAATGTCAGACACGCAATCCATTTACAAGTCCGCTCTGGGTCTGAGCGAAACAACATGTCCGTCGATCTCCAAATGCGTTTGGACGATCATTACTGAATACCTTGCCTTGGAAGGCCAATCCCAATTCAAGATACCAGTCATCATCATCCCAACGATGTGAAAACCTTCGGTCTTCAACCACCGTCTTCATCTTCGACTCTTGATCGTCGTAATGATTATCCAAAATGGGTTAAACTCGGTCTTTCTGAATAACTCACGTATTTTGTGATCAAAAAGCCAATATTGGAAAATCACATATTTCGCCACATTCCAACTCAGAGTATTCTTTTAATAAGATATTCATATTAAAAGATTCTCATTAATTTTATCAAAGATAAAATCCTGAAAATAAAATCTTAAATCTTCTTTAAAAGATTTATTAAAACTCCAATTTTGATTTGATATCAAAAATCATTATTAAAAGATCATTTATTTTATGGAATAAATCTAGTCTTAAAACAGGTTAAAGGACTAGTGTTCTTTAAAACACAGTTCACGATAAACCCACAAATCAATTTCTAAAATAAGGAATTTCACAGAAATCAAATCAATACATAATCGATATGAATTTCTGTATCGGACTAACAATATACATGGAATAACGACAAAGCCTCTTAAATTCCATATATAATATCGGTCTTCTATTACAGAAGCCCATCTCGATTATTACCAATCGAATTTCTACTTAATTCCAATTTTAATATATTAAATTGGAAAACTTGATTTTTAGAAAATGCCTTTTTAAATATATAAATTAGATTTATAAATTCCAAATAATAATTTCAATGTAAATTGGATTAAAGGACAAATGTCGTTTAAAAAAACACTGTCCACGATAAATCCACTTCACATCTCAATTTACTTCATATCATAAAGTATAATGGCAAATTCTAATAATCATAATTAAAGGATTTCTCTTTAAATATTAATTATTATAAAGAAAACATTATTTTAAAATAATCATTAAAAATATTCTTTATATAAAAGATCTTTAAATGGGAAGTATTCTTTATATTACAGATCTTTATCTTCTACAAATATTCTTTATCTTAACATATACTTAATTAAAAATATTTTTATATGAAAAGAATTTCTAAGGTAAAAATATTCTTATTTAAGAGAACACCAGAATCGAAATGCGACCCAAACATTTTCCATTTAATTTGGATTATATGGATTTCACACACATCATATATATGACAATAACAGTAAAACCATCAAATCATCCATCTACATCCAAAGTGTAAATTCCACTGTGTAAGCGTTAAAATTAAATAATAACTCTCATCGCAGCCTGTCGATCTAACGATCAACATACAACTAAATATTGGGACTAGTGTATGTTAACTTTCATCCCAACACCCGTGTGGGGTTTCATCCAACAAACAAATAACAAATTTATCTGTGTACTTGGGCGATGTAAAAAAATTATCGACCCAATCACATAAACAAGTCGGGTAACTTGTCTATGGCAGTGTAGTACACAATATATCACACGGCGATAAAAATGCCTCTTTTATTTCTATTCTTTTCATCGCATGTAAAATGTCAATAAAAATGTAATCTTTATTTCTATTCTTTTATCGCATCTAAAATGGCGATAAAAATATAATCTTTATTTCAATTCCTTTCATTGTCAATAAGTGGGAAGAAGAATATAATCTTTAATTCCATTTGTAATAGGGAATACAAATAATAACAAAAATATAACTTTTCATTTCATTCTTTATTTGCAATAAAGAATGCAAATAAAGATTCAACTTTTTAATTTGATGTTTATTTACATAAAGGAATGTAAATAAAAATTATAACTTTTCGTTTCATAATTTATTTGCATTAAGGATTGCAAATGAAAATGTATCTTTTATTCTCATGTTTTATTTACATTGGGTAATGCAAATAAAAATGTAATATTTAATTTCTAGTTTTATTTACATCAAGAAATGTAAATAAAAGAACAACTCCTTATTTTATGTTTATTTACATCAAGTGAAGTAAATAAATAAATAAAAATGTAACCTTTATTTTAATGTTTTGTTCGCATTTTAAAGTCATGCGACAAAGAATGTAACTATTGTTTTTGAATAAATTTGTTTGCATCTAAATTTGCAAACAAAAATGTAATTTTAATTTTCTTGTTTGTAGCTAAAGTTGCAAACAAAAAATGTAATTTTTATCTACTTGTTTTATTTGCATGATAGAATACAAATAAAAATGTATTTTCTATTTTCTATGTTTCGTTTGCATTATAAAATCCAAACAAAAATACAATTTTTTCCTATTTTCATGTATTGTTTGCATTTGTGAATACAAATAAAAGAACAACTTTTCTTTTCAAGATATATTTGCATTAATGAGTGCAAATAAAAGAACAAATTTTAATTTCAATGCATTTATACATTGGTGAATGTAATTAAAAGGATAAACTCGGATTTCAACATATATTTACATTTGTGAATATAAATAAAAGGATAAATTAGGGTTAGGGTTTCGGCCTGAATATTTTAATAATATTTTAATATTAAATCTCGAAAATCGTGCTTAAAAGGTGGATTTTCGGACTTTCTCTAATTTGGGCCTGCTTACTGTCGTTCTCAAGGTTTTGACACCTTCTGAACGCAATGGGATAGGTCCCGTGGCCCAATTCCGAAATATGTATGATTTTTATTTAAAATTCCATTAAAAATTAATTAATTAAATATTGACCGTACATATAAATATGCCGGGGCCACATACGACCTCAGAAAATTCTAAAAAAATATTTTTAGCTTTCTTATGATGATACGAATCAAACAAAATTATTTTCATAGAATTCTGAGACTATTTGAAAAATGGCTATTTTTAAGGTGTTTAAATTTAACTAAAATAGTCAAAACACATTTTATTTCGCCACGCTCACATATTAATTCGAAAAATTCTGAAAATTGAAACCTAGCTATAATTTGACATCCCGGTTCCGACAAAAGTGGTTTCGTCGAAAACCGAGGTCATTTGAAAAATGACTATTTTTAAGGGCAATATATTTAATATTAAAAATACATTTTTAAACGAATAATTTCCGAAACTCAAAATATATAAGTGTTTACTGTTTTTCAATGCAGAAACGTCATTCCGAACTCAATGGAAGTGATTTCGAGTCGAAATTCCTTCATATGTGAAAAGTAGCCTTTCGGGCCCTATATAATATATAAATTCTACAACGACCTTCCTAAAAATTGAATTGGCCATAACTTTTGGTTTCCACTATGAAATTTTAATTTTTCAGATTCGTTAGAAAGATATAGTTAAACAGATTTAAATATTTCTGGTTTCACTCAATTCTGATTTATTTTGAGTCCTGTACATTCAGCCAAAGTTTAAAATTAAATTTTCAAACTACCACGCCATTTATAACTCCATTTATATATAAATTAAATTTATTCGTTTTAACTTCGATAAAAATAAATTCTAGCCATTTTTATTAATTATATTATAACCTCAAAATTCATAAAAATTTTCTAAAATAAATTTTTTAAATTGGTTCAGAATTTGCGAGTAGTTACAATTGTCATTTATTTAGTAATAATGATGTGTCATAATAAATTGTCATCTTTTAGTAATAATGTGTGTCACATTTAATTGCCATTTATTTAGGAATATGGTGTGTCACATTTAATTATCATTTATTTAGGAATAATGTGTATCGCATTTAATTGTCATTTATTTTGGAATAATGTGTGTCATATTAAATTATCATTTATTTAGAAATAATGTTGTGTCACATTTAATTGTAACAACCCGTATTTTCAATAACCTGTTATAACATAAATCGAGGCAGAATTTAATTCTAAAATCTGAATCAAGGGAAACGGGCTATGCCATTGCGTTCGTCTCGGAAAAATACGCGAAATAGAGTCCGAGTTTTTGAAAATCGGAGTCCGTATGACCCGATTAAGGCCCAACGAAGTTTTCAGAAAATTTCAAAGTAAAAACAGATTTCAAATTCAAGTTTGAATTTGAAAATTAGAGTAAGATTGGGCCAGGCGGGAAAATTCCCGCCAGAGCACCCAAGTCGACAGCCCTGTCGACTTGGGAGTCGACTTGGTTGACCCAAGTCGACAGCCCTGTCGACTTGGCTGTCGACTTGGCTCAGCCAGGCAGTTTTGCCTTGTGCACCATTTTGGGTTTGTGTTGAGTTTGGGGTCCAGATTCGGTTTTAAGGGCTGAGATTGGAACTAGGGTTTAATCCTAAGGCTAGAACTAGTCCTAATCTCTATAAATAAGGCCCTAACCTAACCCTAAATCATCATTATTCATTCATACAACTAAACTATGGCATAATCAATCCTCTCATGGCCTCCACTCTCTTCATAAAATTCCTAAATAAATTTCTATGAGATTTTCCATGCATACAAGTGTTTTCAAGCTTGTATGAGCATCATTAGCTTGCATTCAAGTCAAGTTTCTATATTTGCATCATAAAGAAAGAGTTTTGATCATTTTGGCTCAAGGGTTTTTCTATTAGAGCTTGCATTTTGGGTCTATTTGATTGCATAAGGGCTTTGTCATATTTTTGTGCCTTCATAAGCATTGTAAGCCCTATTCTACTTTCATACTTAAACTCTAAAGTTAAATGTATGATATGCAAGTTTGCCATGATATGCAAGTTTACTAAGTCATGTTATGCAAGTTTGATATGTTATGATATGCAAGCTTATCATGTTATGTTATGCAAGTATGCCATGTTATGATATGCAAGTTTACTATGTTATGTTATGCAAGTATGCCATGTTATGATATGCAAGTTTACTATGTTATGCTATGCAAGTTTGCCATGTTATGATATGCAAGTTTATCATGTTATGTTATGCAAGTATGCCATGTTATGATATGCAAGTTTATCATGTTATGTTATGCAAGTTTGATATGCAAGTTCGTCATATGATATGCAAGTATGTTATGCAAGTTTGGGATGATCATTTTGTTCATGTTATCATGTTATGCAAGCTTATCTTGAGTATATGGACATAAAGCTTCAAGCTTTATGCTAAAGGTTGCATTTTGGCAACATGTAAGTTATCATATCTCTTATGATAACTTGCATGTGAGGCTAAATGCGAACTTATGGCCATTTCTACATGTATTTTATCACCATGTATCACCAATATGCTAAGTTTGGTTTTATGCATGCTTTTGTGGCCTAAAAATGTAATATGCAAGTATATGAACACATGTACATTTCGTATGCCACCATGTTGAACTTGTGGCTTCAACACCTTTATGTCATGATTATGCCAAGTTCCCTCTTTCTATCCTTTATGCGCTATTGCGATATGTAAGCGATGGGATTGCGTTTGGGGTTGGGTAAACTTAAAAGACATAAAAACATAAGCTTGGGAATTTACCTATTAAGTTAGGTCTACCCTTTGGGAATTTACCTATTAAGTTAGGTCTACCCAAATGCTTGAAAATTTGTAACATGTTTTGGAAACATGATGGACATGACACTTAGAAAATATAAGTGTGACCAACTCGAGGTTGGGTTGAGTTTGTAGCGTAAACCTACCCGGAACCGACCGGCTTAACTAGTTGCTACAAACAATAGGACCCAATGTGAGAAGTTGGCCATGTTGTACCTTGAACCCGAGGTTAGACCAAGTTGCGGTGTAAAGCTACCCGGAACCGACCGGCTTAACTAGTAACCGCAACAAAGTCTAATGTGAGAGGTTAAGGCGCATTAAATTAATTAATGCCTCATGATTAGGGTTAAGTCATGGTCCACTTAATACTTAACCAATTTGGGCTTGGTTGATTAATCGGGGTTAAGTCGTGAACTCATCATTACACTTAGCCAAGTTAATCCATGATTAGCAAGAGGGTTAAACCGTACTTAACCCACTAGAAAATCCTAGCAATGGGGGTCCACTCTAGCAGTAATCCCAAGTTTGTATCATTATGACCCTAGGGACTAGGCTAGGGTGGGGGCACGATTACTGGACTGGAGGTAAGTGACCAAAAACGACGGCAGAGTGGTACGCCGGTGTAGTTCCGGGCGGACCATGGTCGTGCACATAGTCCGAAGCCGGGGAAAGCATGCACGGGTACCAGTAGATCGAGACTGTGCACTTATGTTTATGATGTCCAGGGGTTGCCACCCTAGGGCTTGATACACCCGACGGGAGACCCTGCACAGTCTGACTACAATTATGTTTGGGCCGTATTGACACCAACACGTGACGAGTTAGGCTTAGTGAGCCGATCGACTAGACCGTTTGGTTGGACCTCGTGTTAGGGCCACTTCATGTTATTGGACCTTGTGTTAGGGTCACTTCATGTTATTGGACCTCGTGTTAGGGTCACTTCATGTTATTGGACCTCGTGTTAGGGTCACTTCATGTTATTGGACCTCGTGTTAGGGTCACTTCATGTTATTGGACCTCGTGTTAGGGCCACTTCATGTTATTGGGCCAAAGCTTAGGCCAAGGGATCAATACCTGTTTATTCAAGTCATGTTAGTTTGCTAGTACACATGTGGTGCAAAATCTTAATCTTGATTATGCGATGACACCTTTATCTACCTTGTTAGTTAATCATTATGCTAGTATGTTGTTATCCTAATGTTCATCCCTGCTTCTCATGCCAGTTAACTTTATCAGTTTACATTGATTGTAGTAGGGCTTACTCAGTCTTTTTGACTGACCTGTTTTTCTTTCGCCTCTTTTCTTCCGTTCCCCCCCCCCCCCAGGTTCTCAGGGTGGGAATATTGGAGCTTAGCTTGGATTTCTGATCGCTTGCTTGAGGGATTTTAGCTCATGTACGGTCTTGACATGAAGCTAGCTATGGTTATCACTTATTTTGGGGATAGTACTTATGTATTTCAGTTTTTCAATAATATTGTTTTTATCTAGACTTGTGTATTTGGAAAGTTGACATTATGTTGTACAAGACTTGTTTTGAAATGGTTTGAAATCTTCCGCTGTTTTATCTATGTTATTTACTCTGTTTACATATATACATATGTTCTTGTTCTGCCTTGATATATCATTATGCATGTTTACCTGATTCAAACGCCCCTCCAAAGTCAGAGTGCTTGCAAGAGTCACCCTGGCGGAGGTGGGGTGTTACATTTGGTATCAGAGCATATGGTTTACGAGAAGGGACAAAAAGGTTTTAAAACTTTTGGAAAACTATTTTCAAAACCAAGTATAAAGTATTTTCCAAAGAAAAGTCTAGTTTATTTTAAAGGCTATTCCCCAAAAAGCCATTAGCAAAATTCCTTCGTTTTTCTCCATTCTGAATCTATCTTTTTCTTCGTTTTCAGTATGGCCGATAACTTTGCTATTCCGGAGGGAGTACACGTACCTGTTTGGTATAGGAGACTTTTGGAGGCTAGGGCGACCGAAGCCGGCCCCGCAGATGTCCCTCCTCCTCCTCCTTTAGTAGTTAATGTTCCTCCTCCCCCTCGGCATCCACAAAAGGATTTCGCGGAGATTTGCAAAGACCTCAAGGCGATGGGTTGCAAGAATTTCATTGGAACCGAGACTTATGTAGAGGCAAGGAATTGGTTGAAAGAAACCGAAGATCTTTTTGCCTTCTTTGATATAGATGACCGTAGGAAGGTTTTATTAGCAGTGTGGTTGCTAAAGGAAGAAGCTGCACGTTGGTGGGTGGTCACCACTGCTACTAGGCCAATTGAGACTTGGGATGACTTTCGGGGAAAGTTTGGACTAAGGTTCCTATCACTGAAGCAAGGGGACATGACTATTAGGGAATACATAGATAAGTTTAATCAACTGGCTCGGGTCGGTTTGGACTTGGTTAACACAACTCAGAAGAAGGCCCTATACTTTTCTCTAGGATTAAACGCGCCATTACATGGTTTAGCCATGTCTCATATACCCTTGGGGGAAACTTTCGAGAGTTTGGTGAATATGGCCCTACTCAATGAAGAGAATAGGAGTGACAAGAAGGAGGAGAAGTCTAAAGATAAGAAGGAAAAGAAGTGCTTTACTTGTGGAAGCTCGACTCATCTAAATAAGGATTGCAGGAAAAGGAAGGGCACTTGCTTTAACTGTGGAGAAATGGGACACTTCACTAGGGATTGCCCGAAGAAGCGAGGGCAAGGCCAGGGTCAGACTCAGCGTGCTGGACCTTCAGGAGGGCAAGTTCATGCTCTCAATGCCGCTCCGGTTCCCGATCGAGGTTGTATTTCTGTTGAAAGCCTTGTATATATTTCTGATTTTTCAGTTCGTACCTTGTTTGATTGTGGTGCATCGCATAGTTTATTTCATCAGATCTAGTTGAAAGTTTGCACCTAAGTACTAGTCTAGTTAGTGATCCCGTGTGTGTTTCAAATCCAATTGGGGGTTCCGCCCATTTGTCTATTATCTACGTGGATTTGAAAATCTCTATCTTGAGTATAGAATTCTCGCGTGATGCTTATATTCTTGGTTTCATGGGGTATGGGTTGATTTTGGGCATGGATGGGTTGTCCAGTTGTGGAGCCATCCTTGATTTTTGAGCATAGGGTTGTGAGGCTTATGACTCGCCTCGGTAATACCCTAAAAATTTCTAGTAACCCTATGAGTCCCATCATGTTGTGTTGTCTTGAATCCCTCAACTCGTCTATCGATAGTTTGTAATCGGTGAGGGTGGTCCGAGAATATCCTGATATCTTGGGTGGAGTGAAGGGGGGGTTACCCCTAAGCGAGAGATTGATTCCCGCATTTATCTGGTTGATAATGCCAAGCCAGTTACGTGGCCGGTTAGGCACGTGGCCGCGCAAGATGAAAGTTAAGAAAGCAAGTCAAGGAGTTGCTTGGGAAGAACTTCATTAGACGAAGTATGTCTGAATGGGGAGCGCCTGTAGTATTTATTACTAAGGCAGATGGTTCTCTTCGACTTTGTGTTGATTATCGTGAGCTAAACAAAGAGAATAGACAACCATTGCCAAGGATCGATGATTTGTTCGATCAGCTTGTAGGAACATCTGTTTTCTCTTGATCTTGCTACTGGATTCCATCAGCTCAGGGCAGCTGAAGATAGTATAGACAAGACTGCGTTCAGAACTCCAGATGGATTCTTAGAATGGCGGGTCATGCCATTCGGTTTGACTAATGCACCCGCCTACTTCGTGGACTTGATGAGTAGGGTGCCTAGGGAGTTCCTGAACAAGTTTGTGGTAGTCTTTGTAGACGATATCCTGACTTTCTTAAAGGACGAGGAAGAACATGCTAGACATCTCAAGGAGGTGATGGATACGCTTAGAGCGCATCAGTTGAAAGCCAAGTCCTCCAAATGTCATTTTGGAGAAAAAGGAGTTAGATTTCTTGGGCACATAGTTTCTAAGCAAGGCTTAGTGGTGGGTCCTGCTAAAATGGTCGCGGTTCAAGACCGGAAAGCTCCCACGAGGACAATTGAAGTAAGAAGCTTTCTCAGTTTAATTAGTCAGTTAGCGTCCCTTGAGTTTAGACCTACCCTTCTGGATCAAGTAGGGACTTCACAGAAAGAAGACCCGCAGTTAGTCGAGATCATGGACAAGTTAATTCGAGGCGAGATGTTAAGACACCTCGCTATAGATGACAAGGGATGGCTAAGACGCAATGAGAGAAAGAAGGTTCTTGAAGATGCACATCACCCGAGGAGGTGGCCGAGTTTGTCCCAAGGAGCATGTTGTGCCAACAGGTTAAAGGCCGAGTCATAGAAGCCCGGTGGGCTGTTACATCCATTGGAGGTCCCCGCAATGGAAGTAGTAAAGCGTCACGAAGAATTTCGTGGATGGACTGCCTAGATCAAGAAAAGGGAATATGAGCATGTAGGTAGACTCACGAAGAGTACTCATTTCACTCCGGTAAAGAGCGAAAGGACTGCATCATAACTAGCGACAGTTTACTTTCAAGAAATAAAGCAGTTGCACGAGGTTCCCTAAAGGATAGTTAGTGACCATGACTCAATCTTCACTAGCCAGTTTTGGGATAGTCTACGGGAAGTCATGGGCAAGCAACGGAATCTAAGTACGGCCTATCATTCGCAGGCGGATGGTTTATTTTGTTCAAGCATGAGTTATAGAAAATCACGTTAGTAAGAGCAATTGGCAACGTGGATTGGTATTTTCAAGAAAAGTTCTGCTGCGTGGAATACTTTATAGTAAGTAAACGAGATCCAGGATTCACTAGTGAATTTTGGAGAGCTTGCATGAAACCATGAGGTCATAGTTATGTTTAAGCCAAGAATGATAGAAGAGTAAGTGAAAGAGGAAGACGAGAGGCGATAATGAAATGGGTTCCAACTCATATTGGGAAATAAGAGTTAAGAAGCCAAGGAATCATGAAGTAAAAGACGGTCAAAGCACAGTGGAGTTAAGCTCAAGGAAACGTGACTTAGAAGACTGAAGGCTAGATACGCGCATCATATCTCTTTTTAAGAGAATATCCTTGATCCTTGTTTTCCTGTAGAACTTACTCGCATGTTATCTTTTTATGTATATCCTCTCGGTTCCATTTTCGGTCCTATTTCTGTCGGGAGGTATGACTTATTGGCTAGTAATACATGTCAGGGTTTGGAGGGGTCCGTTGGGTTGACTAAACCTTTTGGGCTTTTATAGAATATGGGTTGGGTTAGGAAGGGATTTCTTGTGATCCGAAAGGAGTATATCCTGCTTATCTTCCCGATCTCTTTGTAGCATATCTTTTGCTATCCATGTTTGTCTTGATTATCTAGTTTATTATGTTAATCTTGTCATGAGAACCTTAGGTAGAAACCCTTTGGATGAAACATGTGTTTGAAACATGTTATTCTTGATGGTTGCAAGTGGTTGCAAGTGGTTACTCGTGGATGCATTATACACATTAGGCACTAGATCGGCTCACACACTCCTCATATTGCATATGCATGAGTGTTTATGCTTATTCATGGATGAAATTTTTTGTGTTATCACATGGATGTTGCATATGGATGTATGTTATGTGCACGCATATAGATGTTATACATTATGTTAGGAATTGCATACATATGGATTCATTTCACTAACATAATTTGCATTGATGATATTTGCATTAGATAAGTACATATACACACACCTTTGCATATGTTCATACAACATTTAGAATCTTGTAAGGACAATGATTGCTCGTGGATGATGTTTTGAGTAGATGGATGATTGGATGGTAGGATACGTTCTTCCCAACTTGAAGAATTCGGGGACGAAATCCTTTAAGGAGGGGAGAATGTAACAACCTGTATTTTCAATAACCTGTTATAACATAAATTGAGGCAGAATTTAATTCTAAAATCTGAATCAAGGGAAACGGGCTATGCCATTGCGTTCGTCTCGGAAAAATACGCGAAATAGAGTCCGAGTTTTCGAAAATCGGAGTCCGTATGACCCGATTAAGGCAAACGAAGTTTTCAGAAAATTTCAAAGTAAAAACAGATTTCAAATTCAAGTTTGAATTTGAAAATTAGAGTAAGATTGGGCCAGGCGGGAAAATTCCCGCCAGAGCACCCAAGTCGACAGCCCTGTCGACTTGGGAGTCGACTTGGTTGACCCAAGTCGACAGCCCTGTCGACTTGGCTGTCGACTTGGCTCAGCCGGGCAGTTTTGCCTTGTGCACCATTTTGGGTTTGTGTTGAGTTTGGGGGCCAGATTCGGTTTTAAGGGCTGAGATTGGAACTAGGGTTTAATCCTAAGGCTAGAACTAGTCCTAATCTCTATAAATAAGGCCCTAACCTAACCCTAAATCATCATTATTCATTCATACAACTAAACTATGGCAAAATCAATCCTCTCATGGCCTCCACTCTCTTCATAAAATTCCTAAATAAATTTCTATGAGATTTTCCATGCATACAAGTGTTTTCAAGCTTGTATGAGCATCATTTGCTTGCATTCAAGTCAAGTTTCTATATTTGCATCATAAAGAAAGAGTTTTGATCATTTTGGCTCAAGGATTTTTCTATTAGAGCTTGCATTTTGGGTCTATTTGATTGCATAAGGGCTTTGTCATATTTTTGTGCCTTCATAAGCATTGTAAGCCCTATTCTACTTTCATACTTAAACTCTAAAGTTAAATGTATGATATGCAAGTTTGCCATGATATGCAAGTTTACTAAGTCATGTTATGCAAGTTTGATATGTTATGATATGCAAGCTTATCATGTTATGTTATGCAAGTATGCCATGTTATGATATGCAAGTTTACTATGTTATGTTATGCAAGTATGCCATGTTATGATATGCAAGTTTACTATGTTATGCTATGCAAGTTTTCCATGTTATGATATGCAAGTTTATCATGTTATGTTATGCAAGTATGCCATGTTATGATATGCAAGTTTATCATGTTATGTTATGCAAGTTTGATATGCAAGTTCGTCATATGATATGCAAGTATGTTATGCAAGTTTGGGATGATCATTTTGTTCATGTTATCATGTTATGCAAGCTTATCTTGAGTATATGGACATAAAGCTTCAAGCTTTATGCTAAAGGTTGCATTTTGGCAACATGTAAGTTATCATATCTCTTATGATAACTTGCATGTGAGGCTAAATGCGAACTTATGGCCATTTCTACATGTCATTTATCACCATGTATCACAAATATGCTAAGTTTGTTTTTATGCATGCTTTTGTGGCCTAAAAATGTAATATGCAAGTATATGAACACATGTACATTTCGTATGCCACCATGTTGAACTTGTGGCTTCAACACCTTTATGTCATGATTATGCCAAGTTCCCTCTTTCTATCCTTTATGCGCTATTGCGATATGTAAGCGATGGGATTGCGTTTGGGGTTGGGTAAACTTAAAAGACATAAAAACATAAGCTTGGGAATTTACCTATTAAGTTAGGTCTACCCTTTAGGAATTTACCTATTAAGTTAGGTCTACCCAAATGCTTGAAAATTTGTAACATGTTTTGGAAACATGATGGACATGACACTTAGAAAATATAAGTGTGACCAACTCGAGGTTGGGTTGAGTTTGTAGCGTAAACCTACCCGGAACCGACCGGCTTAACTAGTTGCTACAAACAATAGGACCCAATGTGAGAAGTTGGCCATGTTGTACCTTGAACCCGAGGTTAGACCAAGTTGCGGTGTAAAGCTACCCGGAACCGACCGGCTTAACTAGTAACCGCAACAAAGTCGAATGTGAGAGGTTAAGGCGCATTAAATTAATTAATGCCTCATGATTAGGGTTAAGTCATGGTCCACTTAATACTTAACCAATTTGGGCTTGGTTGATTAATCGGGGTTAAGTCGTGAACTCATCGTTACACTTAGCCAAGTTAATCCATGATTAGCAAGAGGGTTAAACCGTACTTAACCCACTAGAAAAATCCTAGCAATGGGGGTCCACTCCAACAGTAATCCCAAGTTTGTATCATTATGACCCTAGGGACTAGGCTAGGGGCACGATTACTGGACTGGAGGTAAGTGACCAAAAACGACGGCAGAGTGGTACGCCGGTGTAGTTCCGGGCGGACCATGGTCGTGCACATAGTCCGAAGCCGGGGAAAGCATGCACGGGTACCAGTAGATCGAGACTGTGCACTTATGTTTATGGTGTCCAGGGGTTGCCACCCTAGGGCTTGATACACCCGACGGGAGACCCTGCACAGTCTGACTACAATTATGTTTGGGCCGTATTGACACCAACACGTGACGAGTTAGGCTTAGGGAGCCGATCGACTAGACCGTTTGGTTGGACCTCGTGTTAGGGCCACTTCATGTTATTGGACCTCGTGTTAGGGTCACTTCATGTTATTGGACCTCGTGTTAGGGTCACTTCATGTTATTGGACC
Source organism: Allium sativum (assembly GCA_030737875.1). NCBI lineage: Eukaryota > Viridiplantae > Streptophyta > Magnoliopsida > Asparagales > Amaryllidaceae > Allium > Allium sativum. Next base: position 635,852,849 of record CM060918.1, read on the forward strand.
TCGTGTTAGGGTCACTTCATGTTATTGGACCTCGTGTTAGGGTCACTTCATGTTATTGGACCTCGTGTTAGGGTCACTTCATGTTATTGGGCCAAAGCTTGGGCCAAGGGATCAATACCTGTTTATTCAAGTCATGTTAGTTTGCTAGTACACCTGTGGTGCAAAATCTTAATCTTGATTATGCGATGACACCTTTATCTACCTTGTTAGTTAATCATCATGCTAGTATGTTGTTATCCTTATGTTCATCCCTGCTTCTCATGCCAGTTAACTTTATCAGTTTACATTGATTGTAGTAGGGCTTACTCAGTCTTTTTGACTGACCTGTTTTTCTTTCGCCTCTTTTCTTCCGTTCCCCCCCTAGGTTCTCAGGGTGGGAATATTGGAGCTTAGCTTGGATTTCTGATCGCTTGCTTGTGGGATTTTAGCGCATGTACGGTCTTGACATGAAGCTAGCTATGGTTATCACTTATTTTGGGGATAGTACTTATGTATTTCAGTTTTTCAGTAATGTTGTTTTTACCTAGACTTGTGTATTTGGAAAGTTGACATTATGTTGTACCAGACTTGTTTTGAAATGGTTTGAATTCTTCCGTTGTTTTATATATGTTATTTACTCTGTTTACATATATACATATGTTCTTGTTCTGCCTTGATATATCATTATGCATGTTTACCTGATTCAAACGCCCCTCCAAAGTCAGAGTGCTTGCAAGAGTCACCCTGGCGGAGGTGGGGTGTTACATTAATTCTCATTTATTCAGTAATAATGATGCAACTTAATAAATTGTCATTTATTTAGGAATAATGTGTGTCATATTTAATTTTCATTTATTTAAATTTTCATTTATTTAGAAGTAATGTGTGTCACATTTAATTGTCATTTTATTTAGGAATACTGTTGTATCACATTTAATTTTCATTTATTTAGGAATAGTGATGTGTCATAATAAATTGTCATTTATTTAGCAATAATGTGTGTCACATTTAATTGTCATTTATTTAGAAATAATGTTGTGTCACACTTAGTTGTCATTTATTTTGGAATAATGATGTGTCACAATTAATTGTCATTTATTTAGAAATAATGTTGTGTCACATTTAATTGTCATTTATTTAGGAATAACGATGTGTCATAATAAATTGTCATTTATTTAGGAATAAAGTGTGTCACATTTAATTGTCATTTATTTAGAAATAATGTTGTGTCACATTTAATTGTCATTTATTTAGGAATAATGTGTGTCACAATTAATTGTCATTTAATTAGAAATAATGTTGTGTTACATTTAATTGTCATTTATTTAGGAATAATGATGTATCATAATAAATTGTAATTTATTTAGGAATAATGTGTGTAACATTTAATTGTCATTTATTTTGGAGTAATGTGTGTCACATTTAATTGTCATTTATTTATAAATAATGATGTGTCACATTTACTTGTCATTTATTTATAAATAATGATGTGTCACATTTAATTGTAATTTATTTAGGAATAATGTGTGTCATCATTTATTTAGAAATAACGTTGTGTCATATTTAATTGTCATTTATTTAGTTATAATGACGTGTCATAATAAATTGTCATCGTCTTGGAATAATGTATGTCACATTTAATTGTCATTTATTTGGGAATAATGCGTGTCACACTTAATTCTCATTTATTTAGGAATAATGTGTGTCACATTTAATTGTCATTTATTTAGAAATAATGTTGTGTCATATTTAATTGTCATTTATTTAGGAATAATGTGTGTCATATTAAATTGCCATTTATTTAGAAATAATGATGTGTCGTACTTAATTGTCATTTATTTAGGAATAATGATGTGTCATAATAAATTTTCATTTATTTAAGAATAATGTGTGTCACATTTAATTGTCATTTATTTAGGAATAATGTGTGTCACATTTAATTGTCATACATTTAGAAATAATGTGTGTCACATTTATTTGTCATTTATTTAGGAATAATGTGTGACACATTTAATTGTCATTTATTTATGAATAATGGCATCACATTTAATTGTCATTTATCTAGGAATAATGTGTGTTACATTTAATATTCATTTATTTAGAAATAATGTTGTGACACATTAAATTGTCATTTATTTAGGAATAATGTGTGTCATATTAAATTGTCATTTATTTAGAAATAATGATGTGCCAAATTTAATTGTCATTTATTTAAGAATAATGTGTGTCACATTTAGTTGTCATTTATTTAGGAATAATGCGTGTCACATTTAATTGTCATTTATTTCGAAATAATGTTGTGTCACATTTAATTGTCATTTATTTAGGAATAATGTGTGTCATATTAAATTGTCATTTATTTAGAAATAATGTTATGTCACATTTAATTATCATTTATTTAGGAATAATGATGTGTCATACTAAATTGTCATTTATTTAGGAATAATGTGTGTCACATTTAATTGTCATTTATTTTGGAATAATGTGTGTCACATTTAATTTTCATATATTTAGAAATATTGTGTGTCACATTTATTTGTCATTTATTTAGGAATAATGTGTGACACATTTAATTGTCATTTATTTAGGAATAATGTTTGTCCTATTTAATTGTCATTTATTTAGTAATAATGTGTGTCATATTAAATTGTAGTTTATTTAGAAATAATGTTGTGACACATTTAATTGTCATTTATTTAGAAATAATGTTATGACACATTTAATTGTCATTTATTTTGAAATAATGATGTGTCATAATAAATTGTCATTTATTTAGGAATAATGTGTGTCAAATTTAATTGTCATTTATTTAGGAATTTTGTGTGTCGCATTTAATTGTCGTTTATTTAGGAATAATGTGTATCACATTTAATTGTCATTTATTTAGAAATAATGTTGGGTCACATTTAATTGTCATTTATTTAGAAATAATGTTGTGTCACAATTAATTGTCATTTATTTAGGAATAATATGTGTCATATTAAATTGTCATTAATTTAGAAAATGTTGTGTCACATTTAATTGTCATTTATTTAGGATTAATGTGTGTCATATTAAATTGTCATTTATTTAGAAATAATGACGAGTCACATTAAATTATCATTTATTTAGAAATAATTATGTGCCCTAATAAATTTTCATCTATTTAGGGATATTGTGTGTCACATTTAATTTTCATTTATTTAGGAATAATGTGTGTCACATTTAATTGTCATTTATTTAGGAATAATGTGTGTCACATTTAATTGTCATTTATTTAGAAATAATGTGTGTCACTTTTAATTGTCATTTGTTTAGGAATAGTGTGTGTCACATTTAATTGTCATTTATATAGAAATAATGTTGTGTCAAATTTAATTTTCATTTATTTAGGAATAATGTGTGTCATAGTAAATTTTTATTTATTTAGAAATAATGTTTTGTCACATTTAATTGTCATTTATTTAGGAATAATGTGTGTCATATTGAATTGTCATTTATTTAAAAATAATGTTATGTCACATTTAATTATCATTTATTTAGGAATAATGATGTGTCATACTAAATTGTCATTTATTTAGGAATAATGTGTGTCACATTTAATTGTCATTTATTTTGGAATAATGTGTGTCACATTTAATTTTCATATATTTAGAAATATTGTGTGTCACATTTATTTGTCATTTATTTAGGAATAATGTGTGACACATTTAATTGCCATTTATTTAGGAATAATGTTTGTCCCATTTAATTGTCATTTATTTAGTAATAATGTGTGTCATATTAAATTGTAGTTTATTTAGAAATAATGTTGTGACACATTTAATTGTCATTTATTTAGAAATAATGTTATGACACATTTAATTGTCATTTATTTTGAAATAATGATGTGTCATAATAAATTGTCATTTATTTAGGAATAATGTGTGTCAAATTTAATTGTCATTTTTTTAGGAATTTTGTGTGTCGCATTTGATTGTCGTTTATTTAGGAATAATGTGTATCACATTTAATTGTCATTTATTTAGAAATAATGTTGTGTCACATTTAATTGTCATTTATTTAGAAATAATGTTGTGTCACATTTAATTGTCATTTATTTAGGAATAATATGTGTCATATTAAATTATCATTAATTTAGAAAATGTTGTGTCACATTTAATTGTCATTTATTTAGGAATAATGTGTGTCATATTAAATTGTTATTTATTTAGAAATAATGACGAGTCACATTAAATTATCATTTATTTAGAAATAATTATGTGCCCTAATAAATTTTCATCTATTTAGGAATATTGTGTGTCACATTTAATTTTCATTTATTTAGGAATAATGTGTGTCACATTTAATTGTCATTTATTTAGGAATAATGTGTGTCACATTTAATTGTCATTTATTTAGAAATAATGTGTGTCACATTTAATTGTCATTTGTTTAAGAATAGTGTGTGTCACATTTAATTGTCATTTATATAGAAATAATGTTGTGTCAAATTTAATTTTCATTTATTTAGGAATAATGTGTGTCATAGTAAATTTTTATTTATTTAGAAATAATGTTTTGTCACATTTAATTGTCATTTATTTAGCAATAATGATTTGTCATAATAAATTGTCATTTATTTAGGAATAATGTGTGTCACATTTAATTGTCATACATTTAGAAATAATGTGTGTCACATTTATTTGTCATTTATTTAGGAATAATGTGTGACACATTTAATTGTCATTTATTTATGAATAATGGCATCACATTTAATTGTCATTTATCTAGGAATAATGTGTGTTACATTTAATATTCATTTATTTAGAAATAATGTTGTGACACATTAAATTGTCATTTATTTAGGAATAATGTGTGTCATATTAAATTGTCATTTATTTAGAAATAATGATGTGCCAAATTTAATTGTCATTTATTTAAGAATAATGTGTGTCACATTTAGTTGTCATTTATTTAGGAATAATGCGTGTCACATTTAATTGTCATTTATTTCGAAATAATGTTGTGTCACATTTAATTGTCATTTATTTAGGAATAATGTGTGTCATATTAAATTGTCATTTATTTAGAAATAATGTTATGTCACATTTAATTATCATTTATTTAGGAATAATGATGTGTCATACTAAATTGTCATTTATTTAGGAATAATGTGTGTCACATTTAATTGTCATTTATTTTGGAATAATGTGTGTCACATTTAATTTTCATATATTTAGAAATATTGTGTGTCACATTTATTTGTCATTTATTTAGGAATAATGTGTGACACATTTAATTGTCATTTATTTAGGAATAATGTTTGTCCCATTTAATTGTCATTTATTTAGTAATAATGTGTGTCATATTAAATTGTAGTTTATTTAGAAATAATGTTGTGACACATTTAATTGTCATTTATTTAGAAATAATGTTATGACACATTTAATTGTCATTTATTTTGAAATAATGATGTGTCATAATAAATTGTCATTTATTTAGGAATAATGTGTGTCAAATTTAATTGTCATTTATTTAGGAATTTTGTGTGCTGCATTTAATTGTCGTTTATTTAGGAATAATGTGTATCACATTTAATTGTCATTTATTTAGAAATAATGTTGGGTCACATTTAATTGTCATTTATTTAGAAATAATGTTGTGTCACAATTAATTGTCATTTATTTAGGAATAATATGTGTCATATTAAATTGTCATTAATTTAGAAAATGTTGTGTCACATTTAATTGTCATTTATTTAGGAATAATGTGTGTCATATTAAATTGTCATTTATTTAGAAATAATGACGAGTCACATTAAATTATCATTTATTTAGAAATAATTATGTGCCCTAATAAATTTTCATCTATTTAGGGATATTGTGTGTCACATTTAATTTTCATTTATTTAGGAATAATGTGTGTCACATTTAATTGTCATTTATTTAGGAATAATGTGTGTCACATTTAATTGTCATTTATTTAGAAATAATGTGTGTCACTTTTAATTGTCATTTGTTTAGGAATAGTGTGTGTCACATTTAATTGTCATTTATATAGAAATAATGTTGTGTCAAATTTAATTTTCATTTATTTAGGAATAATGTGTGTCATAGTAAATTTTTATTTATTTAGAAATAATGTTTTGTCACATTTAATTGTCATTTATTTAGGAATAATGTGTGTCATATTAAATTGTCATTTATTTAGAAATAATGTTATGTCACATTTAATTATCATTTATTTAGGAATAATGATGTGTCATACTAAATTGTCATTTATTTAGGAATAATGTGTGTCACGTTTAATTGTCATTTATTTTGGAATAATGTGTGTCACATTTAATTTTCATATATTTAGAAATATTGTGTGTCACATTTATTTGTCATTTATTTAGGAATAATGTGTGACACATTTAATTGCCATTTATTTAGGAATAATGTTTGTCCCATTTAATTGTCATTTATTTAGTAATAATGTGTGTCATATTAAATTGTAGTTTATTTAGAAATAATGTTGTGACACATTTAATTGTCATTTATTTAGAAATAATGTTATGACACATTTAATTGTCATTTACTTTGAAATAATGATGTGTCATAATAAATTGTCATTTATTTAGGAATAATGTGTGTCAAATTTAATTGTCATTTTTTTAGGAATTTTGTGTGTCGCATTTGATTGTCGTTTATTTAGGAATAATGTGTATCACATTTAATTGTCATTTATTTAGAAATAATGTTGTGTCACATTTAATTGTCATTTATTTAGAAATAATGTTGTGTCACATTTAATTGTCATTTATTTAGGAATAATATGTGTCATATTAAATTGTCATTAATTTAGAAAATGTTGTGTCACATTTAATTGTCATTTATTTAGGAATAATGTGTGTCATATTAAATTGTCATTTATTTAGAAATAATGACGAGTCACATTAAATTATCATTTATTTAGAAATAATTATGTGCCCTAATAAATTTTCATCTATTTAGGAATATTGTGTGTCACATTTAATTTTCATTTATTTAGGAATAATGTGTTTCACATTTAATTGTCATTTATTTAGGAATAATGTGTGTCACATTTAATTGTCATTTATTTAGAAATAATGTGTGTCACATTTAATTATCATTTGTTTAAGAATAGTGTGTGTCACATTTAATTGTCATTTATATAGAAATAATGTTGTGTCAAATTTAATTTTCATTTATTTAGGAGTAATGTGTGTCATAGTAAATTTTTATTTATTTAGAAATAATGTTTTGTCACATTTAATTGTCATTTATTTAGCAATAATGATTTGTCATAATAAATTGTCACTTACTTAGGAATAATGTGTGTCACATTAAATTGTCACTTATTTAGGAACAATGTGTGTCATATTTAATTGTCATTTATTTAGGAATAATGTGTGTCACATTAAATTGTCATTTATTTAGGAATAATGGGTGTCACATTTAATTGTCACTGACTTAGGAATAATGTGAGTCACATTTTATTGTCATTTATTTAGAAATAATGTTGCGTTACATTTAATTGTCTTTTATTTAGCAATAATGTGTGTAATACTAAATTGTCATTTATTTAGATATAATGTTGTGACACATTTAATTGTCATTTATTTTGGAAAAATGATGTATCATAATAAATTGTCATTTATTTAGGAATAATTTGTGTCATATTTAATTGCCGTTTATTTAGGATAATGTGTGTCACATTAAATTTTCATTTATTTAGGAATAATGTGAGTCACATTCAATTGTCATTCACTTAGGAGTAATGTGCGTCACATTCAATTGTCATTTATTTAGGAGTAATGTGTGTCACATTTAACTGTCATTTATTAAGTGGTGTATCACATTTAATTGTCATTTATTTTGTTATAATGTGTGTCAATATTTATTAGAAATAATGTCTTGTGTCACATTTAATTGTCATTTATTTAGGAATAATGTGTGTCACATTTAATTGTCATTTATTTAGGAACAATGTGTGTCAAATTAAATTGTCATTTATTTAGGAATAATGGGTGTCACATTTAATTGTCACTGACTTAGGAATAATGTGAGTCACATTTTATTGTCATTTATTTATAAATAATGTTGCATTACATTTAATTGTCTTTTATTTAGCAATAATGTGTGTAATACTAAATTGTCATTTATTTAGATATAATGTTGTGACACATTTAATTGTCATTTATTTTGGAATAATGATGTGTCATAATAAATTGTCATTTATTTAGGAATAATGTGTGTCATATTTAATTGCCGTTTATTTAGGATAATGCGTGTCACATTAAATTTTCATTTATTTAGGAATAATGCAAGTCACGTTCAATTGTCATTTATTTAGGAGTAATGTGCGTCACATTCAATTGTCATTTATTTAGGAGTAATGTGTGTCACATTTAACTGTCATTTATTAAGTGGTATGTCACATTTAATTGTCATTTATTTTGGTATAATGTGTGTCAATATTTATTAAAAATAATGTCTTGTGTCATATTTAATTGTCATTTATTTAGTAATAATGACGTGTCATAATAAATTTTCATCTTTTGGGAATAATGTGTATCGCATTTAATTGTCATTTATTTAGGAATAATGCTTGTCACATTTAATATCATTTATTCAAGAATAATGTGTGTCACATTTAATTGTCGTTTATTTAGGAATAATGTGTGTCACATTTTATTGTCATTTATTTAGTAATAATGTGTGTCACATTTAATTGTCATTTATTTTGTAATAATGATGTGTCATAATAAATTGTCATCTTTTACGAATAACGTGTGTCAAATTTAATTGTCATTTACTTAGAAATAATGTGTTTTACATTTAATTGTCATATAGTTAGGAAAAATGTGTGTCACATTTAATTGTCATTTATTTAATAATAATGTGTGTCAAATTTAATTGTCATTTATTTAGGAATAATGTTGTGTCACATTTAATTGTCACATATTTAAGAATAATGTGTGTCACATTTAATTTTCATTTATTTAGGAATAATGTGCATCATATTAAATTGTCATTTATTTAGAAATAATGTTGTGTCACATTCAATTGTCATTTATTTAGTAATAATGATGTGTCATAATAAATTGTCATTTATTTAGGAATAATGTGCGTCACATTTAATTGTTGTTTATTTAGGAATAATGTGTGTCACATTTAATTGTCAATTATTTAGGAATAATGTGTGTCACATTTAATTGTCATTTATTTAGGAATAATGTGTGACATCATTTATTTAAAAATAACGTTGTGTCACATTTAATTGTCATTTATTTAGGAATAATGTGTTTCATCATTTATTTAAAAATAACGTTGTGTCACATTTAATTGTCATTTATTTAGTAGTAATGATGTGTCATAATAAATTTTCATCTTTTAGGAATAATGCGTGTCACATTTAATTGCCATTTATTTAGGAATAATTTATGTCACGTTTAATTGTCATTTATTTAGGAATAATGTGTATCACATCTAATTGTCATTTATTTAGAAATAATGTTGTGTCACATTTAATTGTCATTTATTTTGGAATAATGTGTGTCATATTAAATTATCATTTATTTAGAAATAATGTTGCGTCACATTTACTAGTCATTTATTCAGGAATAATATTGCGTCTTAATAAATTGTCATTTATTTAGGAATAATGTGTGTCACATTTACTTTTCATTTATTTAGAAATAATGTGTGTCACATTTAATTGTCATTTTATTTAGGAATACTGTTGTATCATATTTAATTTTCATTTATTTAGGAATAGTGATGTGTCATAATAAATTGTCATTTATTTAAGAATAATGTGTGTCACATTTAATTGTCATTTATTTAGAAATAATGTTATGTCACATTTAGTTGTCATTTATTTTGGAATAATGATGTGTCACAATTAATTGTCATTTATTTAGAAATAATGTTGTGTCACATTTAATTGTCATTTATTTAGGAATAACGATGTGACATAATAAATTGTCATTTATTTAGGAATAATGTGTGTCACATTTAATTGTCATTTATTTAGAAATAATGTTGTGTCACATTTAATTGTCATTTATTTAAGAATAATGTGTGTTGAAATTAATTGTTATTTAATTAGAAATAATGTTGTGTTACTTTTAATTGTCATTTATTTAGGAATAATGATGTGTCATAATAAATTGTAAATTATTTAGGAATAATATGTGTAACATTTAATTGTCATTTATTTTGGAGTAATGTGTGTCACATTTAATTGTCATTTATTTATAAATAATGATGTGTTACATTTAATTATAATTTATTTATAAATAATGATGTGTCACATTTAATTGTCATTTATTTAGGAATAATATGTGTCATCATTTATTTAGAAATAACTTTGTGTCACATTTAATTGTCGTCATTTATTTAGTTATAATGATGTGTCATAATAAATTGTCATCTTTTTGGAATAAGGTATGTCACATTTAATTGTCATTTATTTGGGAATAATGCATGTCACAGTTAATTCTCATTTATTTAGGAATAATGTGTGTCACATTTAATTGTAATTTATTTAGAAATAATGTTGTGTCACATTTAATTGTCATTTATTTAGGAATAATGATGTGCCTTAATAAATTGTCATTTATTTAGGAATAATGTGTGTCACATTTACTTGTCATTTATTTAGGAATAATGTGTGGCACATTTAATTGTCATTTATTTAGAAATAATGTTGTGACACATTTAATTGTCATTTATTTAGGAATAATTTGTGTCATATTAAATTGTCATTTATTAGAAATAATGTTATGTCACATTTAATTGTCATTTATTTAGGAATAATGATGTGTCGAAATAAATTGTCATTTATTTAGGAATAATGTGTGTCACATTTAATTGTCATTTATTTAGGAATAATGTGTGTCACATTTAATTGTCATATATTTAGAAATAATATGTGTCACATTTATTTGTCATTTATTTAGGAATAATGTGTGACACATTTAATTGTCATTTATTTAGGAATAATGTTTGTCACATTTAATTGTCATTTATTTAGTAATAATGTATGTTATATTAAATTGTAAATTATTTGGAAATATGTTATGACACATTTAATTGTCATTTATTTAGAAATAATTTTATGACACAATTAATTGTCATTTATTTTGAAATAATGATGTGTCATAATAAATTGTCATTTATTTAGGAATAATGGGTGTCAAATTTAATTGTCATTTATTTAGGAATTATGTGTGTCACATTTGATTGTTGTTTATTTAGGAATAATGTGTATCACATTTAATTGTCATTTATTTAGAAATAATGTTGTGTCACATTTAATTGTCATTTATTTAGAAATAATGTTGTGTCACATTTAATTGTCATTTATTTAGGAATAATATGTGTCATATTAAATTGTCATTTATTTAGAAATAATGTTGTGTCACATTTAATTGTCATTTATTTAGGAATAATGTGTGTCATATTAAATTGCCATTTATTTAGAAATAATGACGAGTCACATTTAATTATCATTTATTTAGGAATAATTATGTGTCATAATAAATTGTCATTTATTTAGGAATAATGTGTGCCACATTTAATTTTCATTTATTTAGGAATAACGTGTGTCACATTTAATTGTCATTTATTTAGGAATAATGTGTGTCACATTTAATTGTCATTTATTTAGAAATAATGTTTGTCACATTTAATTGTCATTTATTTTGGAATAGTGTGTGTCACATTTAATTGTCATTTATTTCGAAATAATGTTGTGACAAATTTAATTTTCATTTATTTAGGAATAATGTGTGTCATATTAAATTTTCATTTATTTAGAAATAATGTTTTGTCACATTTAATTGTCATTTATTTAGCAATAATGATGTGTCATAATAAATTGTCACTTAATTAGGAATAATGAGTGTCAAATTACATTGTCATTTATTTAGGAATAATGTGTGTCACATTTAATTTTCATTTATTTAGGAATAATGTGTGTCACATTTAATTGTCATTTATTTAGGAATAATGGGTGTCACATTTAATTGTCACTGATTTAGGAATAATGTGAGTCACATTTTATTGTCATTTATTTAGAAATAATGTTGTGTTACATTTAATTGTCTTTTATTTAGTAATTATGTGTGTAATACTAAATTGTCATTTATTTAGATATATATAATGTTGTGTCACGTTTAATTGTCATTTATTTAGGAATAATGTGTGTCACAATTAATTGTCATTTAATTAGAAATAATGTTGTGTTACATTTAATTGTCATTTATTTAGGAATAACGATGTATCATAATAAATTGTAATTTATTTAGGAATAATGTGTGTAACATTTAATTGTCATTTATTTTGGAGTAATGTGTGTCACAATTAATTGTCATTTATTTATAAAAAATGATGTGTCACATTTACTTGTCATTTATTTATAAATAATGATGTGTCACATTTAATTGTAATTTATTTAGGAATAATGTGTGTCATCATTTATTTAGAAATAACGTTGTGTCATATTTAATTGTTATTTATTTAGTTATAATGACATGTCATAATAAATTGTCATCGTCTTGGAATAATGTATGTCACATTTAATTGTCATTTATTTGGGAATAATGCGTGTCACACTTAATTCTCATTTATTTAGGAATAATGTGTGTCACATTTAATTGTCATTTATTTAGAAATAATGTTGTGTCACATTTAATTGTCATTTATTTAGGAATAATGTGTGTCATATTAAATTGTCATTTATTGAGAAATAATGATGTGTCGTACTTAATTGTCATTTATTTAGGAATAATGATGTGTCATAATAAATTTTCATTTATTTAAGAATAATGTATGTCACATTTAATTGTCATTTATTTAGGAATAATGTGTGTCACATATAATTGTCATACATTTAGAAATAATGTGTGTCACATTTATTTGTCATTTATTTAGGAATAATGTGTGATACATTTAATTGTCATTTATTTATGAATAATGGCATCACATTTAATTGTCATTTATCTAGGAATAATGTGTGTCACATTTAATTGTCATTTATTTAGAAATAATGTTGTGTCACATTAAATTGTCAATTATTTAGGAATAATGTGTGTCATATTAAATTGTCATTTATTTAGAAATAATGATGTGCCAAATTTAATTGTCATTTATTTAAGAATAATGTGTGTCACATTTAGTTGTCATTTATTTAGGAATAATGTGTGTCACATTTAATTGTCATTTATTACGAAATAATGTTGTGTCACATTTAATTGTCATTTATTTAGGAATAATGTGTGTCATATTAAATTGTCATTTATTTAGAAATAATGTTATGTCACATTTAATTATCATTTATTTAGGAATAATGATGTGTCATAATAAATTGTCATTTATTTAGGAATAATGTGTGTCACATTTAATTGTCATTTATTTTGGAATAATGTGTGTCACATTTAATTTTCATATATTTAGAAATATTGTGTGTCACATTTATTTGTCATTTATTTAGGAATAATGTGTGACACATTTAATTGTCATTTATTTAGGAATAATGTTTGTCCCATTTAATTGTCATTTATTTAGTAATAATGTGTCATATTAAATTGTAATTTATTTAGAAATAATGTTGTGACACATTTAATTGTCATTTATTTAGAAATAATGTTATGACACATTTAATTGTCATTTATTTTGAAATAATGATGTGTCATAATAAATTGTCATTTATTTAGGAATAATGTGTGTCAAATTTAATTGTCATTTATTTAGGAATTTTGTGTGTCACATTTGATTGTCGTTTATTTAGGAATAATGTGTATCACATTTAATTGTCATTTATTTAGAAATAATGTTGTGTCACATTTAAATGTCATTTATTTAGAAATAATGTTGTGTCACATTTAATTGTCATTTATTTAGGAATAATATGTGTCATATTAAATTGTCATTAATTTAGAAAATGTTGTGTCACATTTAATTGTCATTTATTTAGGAATAATGTGTGTCATATTAAATTGTCATTTATTTAGAAATAATGACGAGTCACATTAAATTATCATTTATTTAGAAATAATTATGTGCCCTAATAAATTTTCATCTATTTAGGAATATTGTGTGTCACATTTAATTTTCATTTATTTAGGAATAATGTGTGTCACATTTAATTGTCATTTATTTAGGAATAATGTGTGTCACATTTAATTGTCATTTATTTAGAAATAATGTGTGTCACATTTAATTGTCATTTGTTTAGGAATAGTGTGTGTCACATTTAATTGTCATTATTATAGAAATAATGTTGTGTAAAATTTAATTTTCATTTATTTACGAATAATGTGTGTCATAGTAAATTTTTATTTATTTAGAAATAATGTTTTGTCACTTTTAATTGTCATTTATTTAGCAATAAGGATTTGTCATAATAAATTGTCACTTACTTAGGAATAATGTGCGTCACATTATTGTCATTTATTTAGGAACAATGTGTGTCACATTTAATTGTCATTTATTTAGGAATAATGTGTGTCACATTAAATTGTCATTTATTTAGGAATAATGGGTGTCACATTTAATTGTCACTGACTTAGGAATAATGTGAGTCACATTTTATTGTCATTTATTTAGAAATAATGTTGCGTGACATTTAATTGTCTTTTATTTAGCAATAATGTGTGTAATACTAAATTGTCATTTATTTAGATATAATGTTGTGACACATTTAATTGTCATTTATTTTGGAATAATGATGTATCATAATAAATTGTCATTTATTTAGGAATAATGTGTGTCATATTTAATTGCCGTTTATTTAGGATAATGTGTGTCACATTAAATTTTCATTTATTTAGGAATAATGCGAGTCACATTCAATTGTCATTTATTTAGGAGTAATGTGCGTCACATTCAATTGTCATTTATTTTGGAGTAATGTGTGTCACATTTAACTGTCATTTATTAAGTGGTGTATCACATTTAATTGTCATTTATTTTGGTATAATGTGTGTCAATATTTATTAGAAATAATGTCTTGTGTCACATTTAATTGTCATTTATTTAGGAATAATGTGTGTCACATTTAATTGTCATTTATTTAGGAACAATCTGTGTCAAATTAAATTGTCATTTATTTAGAAATAATGGGTGTCACATTTAATTGTCACTGACTTAGGAATAATGTGAGTCACGTTTTATTGTCATTTATTTAGAAATAATGTTGCGTTACATTTAATTGTCTTTTATTTAGCAATAATGTGTGTAATACTAAATTGTCATTTATTTAGATATAATGTTGTGACACATTTAATTGTCATTTATTTTGGAATAATGATGTGTCATAATAAATTGTCATTTATTTAGGAATAATGTGTGTCATATTTAATTGCCGTTTATTTAGGATAATGTGTTTCACATTAAATTTTCATTTATTTAGGAATAATGCAAGTCACATTCAATTGTCATTTATTTAGGAGTAATGTGCGTCACATTCAATTGTCATTTATTTAGGAGTAATGTGTGTCACATTTAACTGTCATTTATTAAGTGGTATGTCACATTTAATTGTCATTTATTTTGGTATAATGTGTGTCAATATTTATTAGAAATAATGTCTTGTGTCACATTTAATTGTCATTTATTTAGTAATAATGACGTGTCATAATAAATTTTCATCTTTTGGGAATAATGTGTATCGCATTTAATTGTCATTTATTTAGGAATAATGCTTGTCACATTTAATATCATTTATTCATGAATAATGTGTGTCACATTTAATTGTCGTTTATTTAGGAATAATGTGTGTCACATTTAATTGTCATTTATTTAGGAATAATGTGTGTCACATTTAATTGTCATTTATTTAGTAATAATGATGTGTCATAATAAATTGTCATCTTTTACGAATAACGTGTGTCAAATTTAATTGTCATTTACTTAGAAATAATGTGTTTTACATTTTATTGTCATATAGTTAGGAAAAATGTGTGTCACATTTAATTGTCATTTATTTAATAATAATGTGTGTCAAATTTAATTGTCATTTATTTAGGAATAATGTTGTGTCACATTTAATTGTCACATATTTAAGAATAATGTGTGTCACATTTAATTTTCATTTATTTAGGAATAATGTGCATCATATTAAATTTTCATTTATTTAGAAATAATGTTGTGTCACATTCAATTGTCATTTATTTAGTAATAATGATGTGTCATAATAAATTGTCATTTATTTAGGAATAATGTGCGTCACATTTAATTGTTGTTTATTTAGGAATAATGTGTGTCACATTTAATTGTCAATTATTTAGGAATAATGTGTGTCACATTTAATTGTCATTTATTTAGGAATAATGTGTGACATCATTTATTTAAAAATAACGTTGTGTCGCATTTAATTGTCATTTATTTAGGAATAATGTGTTTCATCATTTATTTAAAAATAACATTGTGTCACATTTAATTGTCATTTATTTAGTAATAATGATGTGTCATAATAAATTTTCATCTTTTAGGAATAATGCGTGTCACATTTAATTGCCATTTATTTAGGAATAATTTATGTCACATTTAATTGTCATTTATTTAGGAATAATGTGTATCACATCTAATTGTCATTTATTTAGAAATAATGTTGTGTCACATTTAATTGTCATTTATTTTGGAATAATGTGTGTCATATTAAATTATCATTTATTTAGAAATAATGTTGTGTCACATTTACTAGTCATTTATTCAGGAATAATAATGCGTCTTAATAAATTGTCATTTATTTAGGAATAATGTGTGTCACATTTACTTTTCATTTATTTAGAAATAATGTGTGTCACATTTAATTGTCATTTTATTTAGGAATACTGTTGTATCATATTTAATTTTCATTTATTTAGGAATAGTGATGTGTCATAATAAATTGTCATTTATTTAAGAATAATGTCTGTCACATTTAATTGTCATTTATTTAGAAATAATGTTATGTCACATTTAGTTGTCATTTATTTTGGAATAATGATGTGTCACAATTAATTGTCATTTATTTAGAAATAATGTTGTGTCACATTTAATTGTCATTTATTTAGGAATAACGATGTGACATAATAAATTGTCATTTATTTAGGAATAATGTGTGTCACATTTAATTGTCATTTATTTAGAAATAATGTTGTGTCACATTTAATTGTCATTTATTTAGGAATAATGTGTGTCGAAATTAATTGTTATTTAATTAGAAATAATGTTTGTGTTACATTTAATTGTCATTTATTTAGGAATAATGATGTGTCATAATAAATTGTAAATTATTTAGGAATAATATGTGTAACATTTAATTGTCATTTATTTTGGAGTAATGTTTGTCACATTTAATCGTCGTTTATTTATAAATAATGATGTGTTACATTTAATTATCATTTATTTATAAATAATGATGTGTCACATTTAATTGTCATTTATTTAGGAATAATATGTGTCATCATTTATTTAGAAATAACTTTGTGTCACATTTAATTGTCGTCATTTATTTAGTTATAATGATGTGTCATAATAAATTGTCATCTTTTTGGAATAAGGTATGTCACATTTAATTGTCATTTATTTGGGAATAATGCGTGTCACAGTTAATTCTCATTTATTTAGGAATAATGTGTGTCACATTTAATTGTAATTTATTTAGAAATAATGTTTTGTCACATTTAATTGTCATTTATTTAGGAATAATGATGTGCCATAATAAATTGTCATTTATTTAGGAATAATGTGTGTCACATTTACTTGTCATTTATTTAGGAATAATGTGTGGCACATTTAATTGTCATTTATTTAGAAATAATGTTGTGACACATTTAATTGTCATTTATTTAAGAATAATTAGTGTCATATTAAATTATCATTTATTTAGAAATAATGTTATGTCACATTTAATTGTCATTTATTTAGGAATAATGATGTGTCGAAATAAATTGTCATTTGTTTAGGAATAATGTGTGTCACATTTAATTGTCATTTATTTAGGAATAACGTGTGTCACATTTAATTGTCATATAGTAAGAAATAATATGTGTCACATTTATTTGTCATTTATTTAGGAATAATGTGTGACACATTTAATTGTCATTTATTTAGGAATAATGTTTGTCACATTTAATTGTCATTTATTTAGTAATAATGTGTGTTATATTAAATTGTAATTTATTTGGAAATATGTTGTGACACATTTAATTGTCATTTATTTAGAAATAATTTTATGACACAGTTAATTGTCATTTATTTTGAAATAATGATGTGTCATAATAAATTGTCATTTATTTAGGAATAATGTGTGTCAAATTTAATTGTCATTTATTTAGGAATTATGTGTGTCACATTTGATTGTTGTTTATTTAGGAATAATGTGTATCACATTTAATTGTCATTTATTTAGAAATAATGTTGTGTCACATTTAATTGTCATTTATTTAGAAATAATGTTGTGTCACATTTAATTGTCATTTATTTAGGAATAATATGTGTCATATTAAATTGTCATTTATTTAGAAATAATGTTGGGTCACATTTAATTGTCATTTATTTAGAAATAATGACGAGTCACATTTAATTATCATTTATTTAGGAATAATTATGTGTCATAATAAATTGTCATTTATTTAGGAATAATGTGTGCCACATTTAATTTTCATTTATTTAGGAATAACGTGTGTCACATTTAATTGTCATTTATTTAGGAATAATGTGTGTCACATTTAATTGTCATTTATTTAGAAATAATGTTTGTCACATTTAATTGTCATTTATTTTGGAATAGTGTGTGTCACATTTAATTGTCATTTATTTTGAAATAATGTTGTGACAAATTTAATTTTCATTTATTTAGGAATAATGTGTGTCATATTAAATTTTCATTTATTTAGAAATAATGTTTTGTCACATTTAATTGTCATTTATTTAGCAATAATGATGTGTCATAATAAATTGTCACTTAATTAGGAATACTGCGTGTCACATTAACTTGTCATTTATTTAGGAATAATGTGTGTCACATTTAATTTTCATTTATTTAGGAATATTGTGTGTCACATTTAATTGTCATTTATTTAGGAATAATGGGTGTCACATTTAATTGTCACTGATTTAGGAATAATGTGAGTCACATTTTATTGTCATTTATTTAGAAATAATGTTGTGTTACATTTAATTGTCTTTTATTTAGCAATAATGTGTGTAATACTAAATTGTCATTTATTTTGATATAATGTTGTGTCATGTTTAACTGTTATTTATTTTGGAATAATGATGTGTCAAAATAAATTGTCATTTATTGAGGAATAATGTGTGTCATATTTAATTGCCATTTATTTAGGAATAATGTGTGTCACATTAAATTTTCATTTATTTAGGAATAATGCGTGTCACATTCAATAGTCATTTATTTAGGAGTAATGTGTGTCACATTTGATTGTCATTTATTTAAGAATAATGTGCATCACATTTAATTGTCATTTATTTAGGAATAATGTGTGTCACATTTAACTGTCATTTATTTAGTGGTGTGTCACGTTTAATTGTCATTTATTTTGGAATAATGTGTGTCAATATTTATTACAAATAACGTTGTGTCACATTTAATTTTCATTTATTAAGTAATAATGACGTGTCATAATAAATTTTCATCTTTTAGGAATAATGTGTGTCACATTTAATTGTCATTTATTTAGGAATAATGCTTGTCACATTTAATTGCATTTATTCAAGAATAATGTGTATCACATTTAATTGTCATTTATGTAGGAATAATGTGTGTCACATTTAATTGTCATTTATTTAGGAATAATGTGTGTCACATTTAATTGTCATTTATTTAGTAATAATGACGTGTCATAATAAATTGTCATCTTTTAGGAATAACGTGTGTCAAATTCAATTGTCATTTACTTAGAAATAATGTATGTCACATTTAACTTCATTTAGTTAGGAAAAATGTGTGTCACATTTAATTGTCATTTATTTAATAATAATGCGTGTCAAATTTAATTGACATTTATTTAGGAATAATGTTGTGTCACATTTAATTGTCACATATTTAGGAATAATGTGTGTCACATTTAATTTTCATTTATTTAGGAATAATGTGCATCATATTAAATTGTCGTTTATTTAGAAATAATGTTGTGTCACATTCAATTGACATTTATTTAGTAATAATGATGTGTCATAATATATTGTCATTTATTTAGGAATAATGTGCTTTACATTTAATTGTTATTTAGTTAGGAATAATGTGTGTCACATTTAATTGTCAATTATTTAGGAATAATGTGTGTTACATTTAATTGTCATTTATTTAGGAATAATGTGTGTCATCATTTATTTAAAAATAACGTTGTGTCACATTTAATTGTCATTTATTTAGGAATAATGTGTGTCATCATTTATTTAAAAATAACGTTGTGTCACAATTAATTGTCATTTATTTAGTAATAATGATGTGTCATAATAAATTGTCATCTTTTAAGAATAATGTGTGTCACATTTAATTGCCATTTATTTAGGAATAATGTGTGTCACATTTAGTTGTCATTTATTTAGGAATAATGTGTGTCACATTTAATTGTCATTTATTTCGAAATAATGTTGTGTCACATTTAATTGTCATTTATTTAGGAATAATGTGTGTCATATTAAATTGTCATTTATTTAGAAATAATGTTATGTCACATTTAATTATCATTTATTTAGGAATAATGATGTGTCATAATAAATTATCATTTATTTAGGAATAATGTGTGTCACATTTAATTGTCATTTATTTTGGAATAATGTGTGTCACATTTAATTTTCATATTTCTAGAAATAATGTGTGTCACATTTATTTGTCATTTATTTAGGATTAATGTGTGACACATTTAACTGTCATTTATTTAGGAATAATGTTTGTCCCATTTAATTGTCATTTATTTAGTAATAATGTGTGTCATATTAAATTGTAATTTATTTAGAAATAATGTTGGGACACATTTAATTGTCATTTATTTAGAAATAATGTTATGACACATTTAATTGTCATTTATTTTGAAATAATGATGTGTTATAATAAATTGTCATTTATTTAGGAATAATGTGTGTCAAATTTAATTGTCATTTATTTAGGAATTATGTGTGTCACATTTAATTGTCATTTATTTAGGAATAATGTTACATCACACTTAATTGTCATTTATCTAAGAATAATGTTACATCACATTTAATTGTCATTTATTTAGAAATAATATTGTGTCACATTAAATTGTCATTTATTTAGAAATAATGTTGTGTCACATTTAATTGTCATTTATTTAGGAATAATATGTGTCATATTAAATTGTCATTAATTTAGAAATAATGTTGTGTCACATTTAATTGTCATTTATTTAGGAATAATGTGTGTCATATTAAATTGTCATTTATTTAGAAATAATGATGAGTCACATTTAATTATCATTTATTTAGAAATAATTATGTGCCATAATAAATTTTCATCTATTTAGGAATATTGTGTGTCACATTTAATTTTCATTTATTTAGGAATAATGTGTGTCACATTTATTGTCATTTATTTAGGAATAATGTGTGTCACATTTAATTGTCATTTATTTAGAAATAATGTGTGTCACATTTAATTGTCATTTGTTTAGGAATAGTGTGTGTCACATTTAATTGTCATTTATTTAGAAATAATGTTATGTCAAATTTAATTTTAATTTATTTAGGAATAATGTGTGTCATAATAAATTTTTATTTATTTAGAAATAATGTTTTGTCACATTTAATTGTCCTTTATTTAGCAACAATGATTTGTCATAATAAATTGTCACTTACTTAGGAATAATGTGTGTCACATTAAATTGTCATTTATTTAGGAATAATGTGTGTCACATTTAATTGTCATTTATTTAGGAATAATGGGTGTCACATTTAATTGTCACTGACTTAGGAATAATGCGACTCACATTTTATTGTCATTTATTTAGAAATAATGTCGTGTTACATTTAATTGTCTTTTATATAGCAATAATGTGTGTAATACTAAATTGTCATTTATTTAGATAAAATGTTGTGTCACATTTAATTGTCATTTATTTTGGAATATTGATGTGTCATAATAAGTTGGCATTTATTTAGGAATAATGCATGTCATATTTAATTGCCATTTATTTAGGATAATGTATGTCACATTAAATTTTCATTTATTTAGGAATAATGCGAGTCACATTCAATTGTCATTTATTTAGGAGTAATGTGTGTCACATTTAATTGTCATTTATTTAGGAATAATGTGTGTCACATTTAACTGTCATTTATTAAGCGGTGTGTCACATTTAATTGTCATTTATTTTGGAATAATGTGTGTCAATATTTATTAGAAATAACGTCTTGTGTCACATTTAATTGTCAATTATTTAGTAATAATGACGTGTCATAATAAATTTCCATCTTTTAGGAATAATGTGTATCGCATTTAATTGTCATTTATTTATGAATAATGCTTGTCACATTTAATATCATTTATTCAAGAATAATGTGTGTCACATTTAATTGTCGTTTATTTAGGAATATTGTGTGTCACATTTAATTGTAATTTATTTAGGAATAATGTGTGTCACATTTAATTGTCATTTATTTAGTAATAATGATGTGTCATAATAAATTGTCATCTTTTACGAATAACGTGTGTCAAATTTAATTGTCATTTACTTAGAAATAATGTGTGTCACATTTAATTGTCATTTAGTTAGGAAAAATGTGTGTAACATTTAATTGTCATTTATTTAATAATAATGTTTGTCAAATTTAATTGTCATTTATTTAGGAATAATGTTGTGTCACATTTAATTGTCACATATTTAGGAATAATGTGTGTCACATTTAATTTTCATTTATTTAGGAATAATGTGCATCATATTAAATTGTCATTTATTTAGAAATAATGTTGTGTCACATTCAATTGTCATTTATTTAGGAATAATGTGTGTCACATTTAATTGTCAATTATTTAGGAATAATGTGTGTCACATTTAATTGTCATTTATTTAGGAATAATGTGTGTCATCATTTATTTAAAAATAACGTTGTGTCACATTTAATTGTCATTTATTTAGGAATAATTTGTTTCATCAGTTATTTAAAAATAACGTTGTGTCACATTTAATTGTCATTTATTTAGTAATAATGACGTGTCATAATAAATTGTCATCCTTTATGAATAATGCGTGTCACATTTAATTGCCATTTATTTAGGAATAATGTGTGTCACATTTAATTGTCATTTATTTAGGAATAATGTGTATCACATTTAATTGTCATTTATTTAGAAATAATGTTGTGTTACATTTAATTGTCGTTTATTTAGGAATAATGTGTGTCATATTAAATTATCATTTATTTAGAAATAATGTTGTGTCACATTTAATAGTCATTTATTCAGGAATAATGATGCGTCTTAATAAATTGTCATTTATTTAGGAATAATGTGTGTCACATTTAATTTTCATTTATTTAGAAATAACGTGTGTCATATTTAATTGTCATTTTATTTAGGAATACTGTTGTATGACATTTAATTTTCATTTATTTAGGAATAGTGATGTATCATAATAAATTGTCTTTTATTTAGGAATAATGTGTGTCACATTTGATTGTCATTTATTTAGAAATAATGTTGTGTCACATTTAGTTGTCATTTATTTTGGAATAATGATGTGTCACAATTAACTATCATTTATTTAGAAATAATGTTGTGTCACATTTAATTTTCATTTATTAAGAAATAATGTTATGTCACATTTAATTATCATTTATTTAGGAATAATGTGTGTCAAAATTAATTGTCATTTAAATAGAAATAATGTGTGTCACATTTAATTGTCATTTATTTAGAAATAATGTTATGTCACATTTAGTTGTCATTAATTTTGGAATAATGATGTGTCTCAATTAATTGTCATTTATTTAGAACTAATGTCGTGTCACATTTAATTGTCCTTTATTTAGGAATAACGATGTGTCATAATAAATTGTCGTTTATTTAGGAATAATGTGTGTCACATTCAATTGTCATTTATTTAGAAATAATGTTGTGTCACATTTAATTGTCATTTATTTAGGAATAATGTGTGTCGAAATTAATTGTTATTTAATTAGAAATAATGTTGTGTTACATTTAATTGTCATTTATTTAGGAATAATGATGTGTCATAATAAATTGTAATTTATTTAGGAATAATGTGTGTAACATTTAATTGTCATTTATTTTGGATTAATGTGTGTCACATTTAATTGTCATTTATTTATTAATAATGATGTGTCACATTTAATTATCATTTATTTATAAATAATGATGTGTCACATTTAATTCTCATTTATTTAGGAATAATGTGTGTCATCATTTATTTAGAAATAACATTGTGTCACATTTAATTGTCGTCATTTATTTAGTTATAATGATGTGTCATAATAAATTGTCATCTTTTTGGAATAATGTATGTCACATTTAATTGTCATTTATTTGGGAATAATGCGTGTCACAGTTAATTCTCATTTATTTAGGAATAATGTGTGTCACATTTAATTGTCATTTATTTAGAAATAATGTTGTGTCACATTAAATTGTCATTTATTTAGGAATAATGTGTGTCATATTAAATTGTCATTTATTTAGAAATAATGTTGTGTCACATTTAATTGTCATTTATTTAGGAATAATGATGTGCCATAATAAATTGTCATTTATTTAAGAATAATGTGTGTCACATTTAGTTGTCATTTATTAGGAATAATGTGTGTCACATTTAATTGTCATTTATTTAGAAATAATGTTGTGACACATTTAATTGTCATTTATTTAGGAATAGTTTGTGTCATATTAAATTGTCACTTATTTAGAAATAATGTTATGTCACATTTAATTGTCATTTATTTAGGAATAATGATGTGTCATAATAAATTGTCATTTATTTAGGATTAATGTGTCATATTTAATTTTCATTTATTTAGGAATAATGTGTGTCACATTTAATTGTCATATATTTAGAAATAATGTGTGTCACATTTATTTGCCATTTATTTAGGAATAATGTGTGACACATTTAATTGTTATTTATTTAGGAATAATGTTTGTCACATTTAATTGTCATTTATTTAGTAATAATGTGTGTCATATTAAATTGTAATTTGTTTAGAAATAATGTTGTGACACATTTAATTGTCATTTATTTAGAAATAATGTTATGACACATTTAATTGTCATTTATTTTGAAATAATGATGTGTCATAATAAATTGTCAATTATTTAGGAATAACGTGTGTCAAATTTAATTGTCATTGATTTAGGAATTATGTGTGTCACATTTGATTGTTGTTTATTTAGGAATACTGTGTATCACATTTAATTGTCATTTATTTAGAAATAATGTTGTGTCATATTAAATTGTCATTTATTTAGAAATAATGTTGTGTCATATTTAATTGTCATTTATTTAGGAATAATATGTGTCATATTAAATTGTCATTTATTTAGAAATAATGTTGTGTCACATTTAATTGTCATTTATTTAGGAATAATGTGTGTCATATTAAATTGTCGTTTATTTAGAAATAATGACGAGTCACATTTAATTATCATTTATTTAGGAATAATTATGTGTCATAATAAATTGTCATTTATTTAGGAATAATGTGTGCCACATTTAATTTTCATTTATTTAGGAATAATGGGTGTCACGTTTAATTGTCATTTATTTAGGAATAATGTGTGTCGCATTTAATTGTCATTTATTTAGAAATAATGTGTGTCACATTTAATTGTCATTTATTTAGGAATAGTGTGTGTCACATTTAATTGTCATTTATTTAGAAATAAGGTTGTGACAAATTTAATTTTCATTTATTTAGGAATAATGTGTGTCATATTAAATTTTCATTTATTTATAAATAATGTTTTGTCACATTTAATTGTCATTTATTTAGTAATAATGATGTGTCATAATAAATTGTCACTTACTTAGGAATAATGTGTGTCACATTAAATTGTCATTTATTTAGGAATAATGTGTGTCACATTAAATTGTCATTTATTTAGGAATAATGGGTGTCACATTTAATCGTCACTGATTTAGGAATAATGTGAGTTACATTTTGTTGTTATTTATTTAGAAATAATGTTGTGTTACATTTAATTGTCTTTTATTTAGTAATAATGTGTGTAATACTAAATTGTCATTTATTTAGATATAATGTTGTGTCACGTTTAGTTGTCATTTATTTTGGAATAATGATGTGTCATAATAAATTGTCATTTACTTAGGAATAATGCGTGTCATATTTAATTGCCATTTATTTAGGATAATGTGTGTCACATTAAATTTTCATTTATTTAGGAATAATGCGAGTCACATTCAATTGTCATTTATTTATGAGTAATGTGCGTCACATTTAATTGTCATTTATTTAGGAATAATGTGTGTCACATTTAATTGTCATTTACTTTGGAATAATGTTTGTCAATATTTATTAGAAATAACGTCTTGTGTCACATTTAATTGTCATTTATTTAGTAATAATGACGTGTCATAATTAATTTTCATTTTTTAAGAATAATGTGTATCGCATTTAATTGTCATTTATTTATGAATAATGCTTGTCACATTTAATATCCTTTATTCAAGAATAATGTGTGTCACATTTAATTGTCGTTTATTTAGGAATAACGTGTGTCACATTTAATTTTCATTTATTTAAAAATAATGTGTGTCACATTTAATTGTCATTTATTTAGTAATAATGACGTGTCATAATTAATTTTCATTTTTTAAGAATAATGTGTATCGCATTTAATTGTCATTTATTTATGAATAATGCTTGTCACATTTAATATCCTTTATTCAAGAATAATGTGTGTCACATTTAATTGTCGTTTATTTAGGAATAATGTGTGTCACATTTAATTGTCATTTATTTAGTAATAATGATGTGTCATAATAAATTGTCATCTTTTACTAATAACTTGTGTCAAATTTAATTGTCATTTACATAGAAATAATGTGTGTCACATTTAATTGTCATTTAGTTAGGAAAAATGTGTGTAACATTTAATTGTCATTTATTTAATAATAATGTGTGTCTAATTTAATTGTCATTTATTTAGGAATAATGTTGTGTCACATTAAATTGTCACATATTTAGGAATAATGTGTGTCACATTTAATTTTCATTTATTTAGGAATAATGTGCATCATATTAAATTGTAATTTATTTATAAATAATGTTGTGTCACATTCAATTGTCATTTATTTAGTAATAATGATGTGTCATAATAAATTGTCATTTATTTAGGAATAATGTGTGTCACATTTAATTGTTATTTATTTAGGAATAATGTGTGTCACATTTAATTGTCAATTATTTAGGAATAATGTGTGTCACATTTAATTGTCATTTATTTAGGAATAATGTGTGTCATCATTTATTTAAAAATAACGTTGTGTCACATTTAATTGTCATTAATTTAGGAATAATGTGTTTCATCATTTATTTAAAAATTACGTTGTGTCACATTTAATTGTCATTTATTTAGTAATAATGATGTGTCATAATAAATTGTCATCTTTTAGGAATAATGCGTGTCACATTTAATTGCCATTTATTTAGGAATAATGTATGTCACATTTAATTGTCATTTATTTAGGAATAATGTGTATCACATTTAATTGTCATTTATTTAGAAATAATGTTGTGTCACATTTAATTGTCATTTATTTAGGAATAATGTGTGTCATATTAAATTATCATTTATTTAGAAATAATGTTGTGTCACATTTAATAGTCATTTATTCAGGAATAATGATGCGTCATAATAAATTGTCATTTATTTAGGAATAATGTGTGTCACATTTACTTTTCATTTATTTAGAAATAACGTGTGTCACATTTAATTGTCATTTTATTTAGGAATACTATTGTATCACATTTAATTTTCATTTATTTAGGAATAGTGATGTGTCATAATAAATTGTCATTTATTTAAGAATAATGTGTGTCACATTTATTTGTCATTTATTTAGAAATAATGTTGTGTCACATTTAGTTGTCATTTATTTTGGAATAATGATGTGTCTCAATTAATTGTCATTTATTTAGAAATAATGTCGTGTCACATTTAATTGTCATTTATTTAGGAATAACAATGTGTCATAATAAATTGTCATTTATTTAGGAATAATGTGTGTCACATTTAATTGTCATTTATTTAGAAATAATGTTGTGTCACATTTAATTGTCATTTATTTAGGAATAATGTGTGTCGAAATTAATTGTTATTTAATTAGAAATAATGTTGTGTTACATTTAATTGTCATTTATTTAGGAATAATGATGTGTCATAATAAATTGTAATTTATTTAGGAATAATGTGTGTAACATTTAATTGTCATTTATTTTGGAGTAATGTGTGTCACATTTAATTGTCATTTATTTAGAAATAACATTATGTCACATTTAATTGTCGTCATTTATTTATTTATAATGATGTGTCATAATAAATTGTCATCTTTTTGGAATAATGTATGTCACATTTAATTGTCATTTATTTGGGAATAATGCGTGTCACAGTTAATTCTCATTTATTTAGGAATAGTGTGTCACATTTAATTGTCATTTATTTAGAAATAATGTTGTGTCACATTAAATTGTCATTTATTTAGGAATAATGTGTGTCATATTAAATTGTCATTTATTTAGAAATAATGTTGTGTCACATTTAATTGTCATTTATTTAGGAATAATGATGTGCCATAATAAATTGTCATTTATTTAGGAATAATGTGTGTCACATTTAGTTGTCATTTATTAGGAATAATGTGTGGCACATTTAACTGTCATTTATTTAGAAATAATGTTGTGACACATTTAATTGCCATTTATTTAGGAATAATTTGTGTCATATTAAATTGTCACTTATTTAGAAATAATGTTATGTCACATTTAATTGTCATTTATTTAGGAATAATGATGTGTCATAATAAATTGTCATTTATTTAGGAATAATGTGTGTCACATTTAATTGTCATTTATTTAGGAATAACGTGTGTCACATTTAATTGTCATATATTTAGAAATAATGTGTGTCACATTTATTTGCCATTTATTTAGGAATAATGTGTGACAAATTTAATTGTTATTTATTTAGGAATAATGTTTGTCACATTTAATTGTCATTTATTTAGTAATAATGTGTGTCATATTAAATTGTAATTTATTTAGAAATAATGTTGTGACACATTTAATTGTCATTTATTTAGAAATAATGTTATGACACATTTAATTGTCATTTATTTTGAAATAATGATGTGTCATAATAAATTGTCATTTATTTAGGAATAACGTGTGTCAAATTTAATTGTCATTGACTTAGGAATTATGTGTGTCACATTTGATTGTTGTTTATTTAGGAATAATGTGTATCACATCTAATTGTCATTTATTTAGAAATAAAGTTGTGTCACATTTAATTGTCATTTATTTAGAAATAATGTTGTGTCACATTTAATTGTCATTTATTCAGGAATAATATGTGTCATATTAAATTGTCATTTATTTAGAAATAATGTTGTGTCACATTTAATTGTCATTTATTTAGGAATAATGTGTGTCATATTAAATTGTCGTTTATTTAGAAATAATGACGAGTCACATTTAATTATCATTTATTTTGGAATAATTATGTGTCATAATAAATTGTCATTTATTTAGGAATAATGTGTGCCACATTTAATTTTCATTTATTTAGGAATAACGTGTGTCACGTTTAATTGTCATTTATTTAGGAATAATGTGTGTCACATTTAATTGTCATTTATTTAAAAATAATGTGTGTCACATTTAATTGTCATTTATTTAGGAATAGTGTGTGTCACATTTAATTGTCATTTATTTAGAAATAATGTTGTGACAAATTTAATTTTCATGTATTTAGGAATAATGTGTGTCGTATTAAATTTTCATTTATTTAGAAATAATGTTTTGTCACATTTCATTGTCATTTATTTAGTAATAATGATGTGTCATAATAAATTGTCACTTACTTAGGAATAATGTGTGTCACATTAAATTGTCATTTATTTAGGAATAATGTGTGTCACATTTAATTGTCATTTATTTAGGAATAATGTGTGTCACATTTAATTGTCATTTATTTAGGAATAATGGGTGTCACATTTAATCGACACTGATTTAGGAATATTGTGAGTCACATTTTATTGTCATTTATTTAGAAATAATGTTGTGTTACATTTAATTGTCTTTTATTTAGTAATAATGTGTGTAATACTAAATTGTCGTTTATTTAGATATAATGTTGTGTCACGTTTAATTGTCATTTATTTTGGAATAATGATGTGTCATAATAAATTGTCATTTATTGAGGAATAATGTGTGTCATATTTAATTGCCATTTATTTAGGAATAATGTGTATCACATTAAATTTTCATTTATTTAGGAATAATGCGTGTCACATTCAATTGTCATTTATTTAGGAGTAATGTGTGTCACATTTGATTGTCATTTATTTAAGAATAATGTGCATCACATTTAATTGTCATTTATTTAGGAATAATGTGTGTCACATTTAACAGTCATTTATTTAGTGGTGTGTCACATTTAATTGTCATTTATTTTGGAATAATGTGTGTCAATATTTATTAGAAATAACGTTGTGTCACATTTAATTGTCATTTATTTAGTAATAATGACGTGTCATAATAAATTTTCATCTTTTAGGAATAATGCGTGTCATATTTAATTGCCATTTATTTAGGATAATGTGTGTCACATTAAATTTTCATTTATTTAGGAATAATGCGAGTCACATTCAATTGTCATTGATTTATGAGAAATGTGCGTCACATTTAATTGTCATTTATTTAGGAATAATGTGTGTCACATTTAACTGTCATTTATTAAGTGGTGTGTCACATTTAATTGTCATTTATTTTGGAGTAATGTGTGTCAATATTTATTAGAAATAACGTCTTGTGTCACATTTAATTGTCATTTATTTAGTAATAATGACGTGTCATAATAAATTTTCATCTTTTAGGAATAATGTGTATCGCATTTAACTGTCATTTATTTATAAATAATGCTTGTCACATTTAATACCATTTATTCAAGAATAATGTGTGTCACATTTAATTGTCGTTTATTTAGGAATAATGTGTGTCACATTTAATTGTCATTTATTTAGTAACAATGATGTGTCATAATAAATTGTCATCTTTTACTAATAATGTGTGTCAAATTTAATTGTCATTTACATAGAAATAATGTGTGTCACATTTAATTGTCATTTAGTTAGGAAAAATGTGTGTAACATTTAATTGTCATTTATTTAATAATAATGTGTGTCAAATTTAATTGTCATTTATTTAGGAATAATGTTGTGTCACATTTAATTGTCACATATTTAGGAATAATGCGTGTCACATTTAATTTTCATTTATTTAGGAATAATGTGCATCATATTAAATTGTCATTTATTTAGAAATAATGTTGTGTCACATTCAATTGTCATTTATTTAGTAATAATGATGTGTCATAATAAATTGTCATTTATTTAGGAATAATGTGCGTCACATTTAATTGTTATTTATTTAGGAATAATGTGTGTCACATTTAATTGTCAATTATTTAGGAATAATGTGTGTCACATTTAATTGTCATTTATTTAGGAATAATGTGTGTCATCATTTATTTAAAAATAACGTTGTGTCACATTTAATTGTCATTTATTTAGGAATAATGTGTTTCATCATTTATTTAAAAATTACGTTGTGTCACATTTAATTGTCATTTATTTAGTAATAATGATGTGTCATAATAAATTGTCATCTTTTAGGAATAATGCGTGTCACATTTAATTGCCATTTATTTAGGAATAATGTATGTCACATTTAATTGTCATTTATTTAAGAATAATGTGTATCACATTTAATTGTCATTTATTTTGAAATAATGTTGTGTCACATTTAATTGTCATTTATTTAGGAATAATATTTTTCATCATTTATTTAAAAATAATGTTGTGTCACATTTAATAGTCATTTATTCAGGAATAATGATGCGTCATAATAAATTTTCATTTATTTAGGAATAATGTGTGTCACATTTACTTTTCATTTATTTAGAAATAATGTGTGTCACATTTAATTGTCATTTTATTTAGGAATACTATTGTATCACATTTAATTTTTATTTATTTAGGAATAGTGATGTGTCATAATAAATTGTCATTTATTTAAGAATAATGTGTGTCACATTTATTTGTCATTTATTTAGAAATAATGTTGTGTCACATTTAGTTGTCATTTATTTTGGAATAATGATGTGTCTCAATTAATTGTCATTTATTTAGAAATAATGCCGTGTCACATTTAATTGTCCTTTATTTAGGAATAACGATGTGTCATAATAAATTGTCGTTTATTTAGGAATAATGTGTGTCACATTCAATTGTCATTTATTTAGAAATAATGTTGTGTCACATTTAATTGTCATTTATTTAGGAATAATGTGTGTCGAAATTAATTGTTATTTAATTAGAAATAATGTTGTGTTACATTTAATTGTCATTTATTTAGGAATAATGATGTGTCATAATAAATTGTAATTTATTTAGGAATAATGTGTGTAACATTTAATTGTCATTTATTTTGGAGTAATGTGTGTCACATTTAATTGTCATTTATTTATTAATAATGATGTGTTACATTTAATTATCATTTATTTATAAATAATGATGTGTCACATTTAATTCTCATTTATTTAGGAATAATGTGTGTCATCATTTATTTAGAAATAACATTGTGTCACATTTAATTGTCGTCATTTATTTAGTTATAATGATGTGTCATAATAAATTGTCATCTTTTTGGAATAATGTATGTCACATTTAATTGTCATTTATTTGGGAATAATGCGTGTCACAGTTAATTCTCACTTATTTAGGAATAATGTGTGTCACATTTAATTGTCATTTATTTAGAAATAATGTTGTGTCACATTAAATTGTCATTTATTTAGGAATAATGTGTGTCATATTAAATTGTCATTTATTTAGAAATAATGTTGTGTCACATTTAATTGTCATTTATTTAGGAATAATGATGTGCCATAATAAATTGTCATTTATTTAGGAATAATGTGTGTCACATTTAGTTGTCATTTATTAGGAATAATGTGTGTCACATTTAATTGTCATTTATTTAGAAATAATGTTGTGACACATTTAATTGTCATTTATTTAGGAATAGTTTGTGTCATATTAAATTGTCACTTATTTAGAAATAATGTTATGTCACATTTAATTGTCATTTATTTAGGAATAATGATGTGTCATAATAAATTGTCATTTATTTAGGAATAATGTGTCATATTTAATTTTCATTTATTTAGGAATAATGTGTGTCACATTTAATTGTCATATATTTAGAAATAATGTGTGTCACATTTATTTGCTATTTATTTAGGAATAATGTGTGACACATTTAATTGTTATTTATTTAGGAATAATGTTTGTTGTAACATCCCGATATTTTTGACTGTTCAAATCGACAATGATCCTCAATGTCGACATAAACAAATCAAAAATAAGGATAGTTATTGGGATTTATATAAGAAAAAGAAGAGAAGAAGAAAAACAATTACAGAATCACGCAGCGGAAGGACTAAATATAATAAATAAATAACAGTTTATGAAGCTGTTAAAAACATACATTTTTTTTTCATTTACAACAATTATCAGAGTAAATGTACATACAACATACCAATATATTTTGCAGCGGAATAATAATTTTTATACGTCTGTTGAATTCCATCTTCATCTTGTATCTTCAAAGTAAGAAATCTTCGCTAACTGCAACTCGGTCTGACCCGAGCGTATTGCATAAAAAGAAACACAACAAACACTCGGATCAGAACTAAATCATTCTCATATTAGTTAAATCAAATTTCATGTAATAATATGAATGCAATAACTTAAGAGATGTTACAGGAATTTCCATCTCCTAAGGATCCGTCAAACTAATACTATATAATATAATACGCTATTATAATAATGTCTATGGTTAAATATAACATAATAAAATAATGTAAGCGGGATTATCATTATTACCCTTACACCGTTTATACCGTTGCCGTACAGTTTGCATA
Organism: Allium sativum; assembly: GCA_030737875.1. Taxonomy (NCBI): domain Eukaryota; kingdom Viridiplantae; phylum Streptophyta; class Magnoliopsida; order Asparagales; family Amaryllidaceae; genus Allium; species Allium sativum. The sequence goes on from CM060918.1 coordinate 635,887,010, forward strand.
TAACACACCAGTACGTCGGCGGATAGGGATGCGCCGTGATACGACAACGTTAAATCAAAATCGTAGGGGGCTCGATCAGGATAAATATGACAAGGCATCGAGGCAATACCCTTCAGTAGTGATTCTACCGGATTGCTGACCCAGGCCGGTGGTAACGCATAGCCGCAACTACCGCCCACCCCAGACATACCCCAAAATCAAATCAAAGGCGCCAATCAATCACAAAGTACATATATGGTATCGAAGAAGTATGCCTGCTCAGAGTAGCTAACTCAATTAATGTAACACCCCACGCCCGCTATGGTCACTCACTAAAGGAATGCCATAGCATCGGTGGAGTATTTTAGTGAATATAGAACAGAAAAATTACAACAAGACAGATATAAATGGTACTTGAAATTTTAAAACATCATCTCATAACAACGGAAATAAACATGTCTGGTTACATCATAAAACCACGATAAAAGTCAAGTACAATATCCCTCAAAATAAAGAAGTACATAATCCCACTCTCTCATACAATAGCCAGAAAAGATAATTGGATAACTGGAGCTTTACATCTACCCAAGCTCCTAAAGACTGGAACAGCAATCCGATCAAGCTCTACTACTGCTAGGATCCACCGTAGGACCTGAGGGTTGGGAAAAAGATAAAAACAACGGGGTCAGACATAAGTCTGAGTGAGCCCTATAACTTTAACAATACAATCATTAAAGTAACCAGAGAAGACATAAACTTGACCTACGGTAATATCTGGGGATGAATGGCTACACTAAGCAGCTTGGTAGACTTAGGATAAACTAAGATAACCGTAAGGACGCATCTACCCACCCAAGGATAATTACTAACTGCACCACACCAGTCGTTCCTACTTAAAGATTGATCCCTTCCAAGGACTTAGAAAATTTCCCCAGTAGTTTCATGTACTCCTAGCCCACTACATAGGTGCCGTCTGCCCCTATCTCCACTAGGTGTACTCAGTAATTCTTACCCAGTAGTTTCGTGTACCCCTACATAGGTGCCGTCTGCCCCTATCTTTATTAGGTGTACCCACTACTCCCCATCGATCGGCTCCCTACCGTAGATACCCGTGCTGGTCCCACGATTGGGGTGTATCATTCCCCTAAAGTGGCTACCAGATAATATCAACAGTGCACGGCTTTATATCTACACGATGCAACAACGACTTACCAACCAGCCCGGGTCCACACACGCATATGAAACCCGTTGATCCCGCGTTGCCACCGCTAACCCGGTTTGGCCTCTTACAGTCAAGCCCAATATGCGTGTCCCGTCACCCGACTAGAGTCGAGCCCACAAAGATACGTTTGGGATATTGGTTGAAATGGGCCCCCACAAGCTACTACTTAAGCTTGCTAATTTTATCTAGTGCATCCCACTTAACCCCTTATGTAGTCATGCCCACTTACATGTTAAGTTTTGGTTAAGTCATCAATCATATTTCAATTGCCACTTAGGGCACCCACTAGATTTCCACATGCCACCCAAAGCACTTACTTAACCCTTCACCCATGTTTTAATCACATGTTCCACTTTGGTTAAGTATTCTAATCGTATTTTCACATGCCACCCATGGCACTTACTTAACCCTTTAATCATGTTTTATTTACATGTTTCACTTTTGTTAAGTATTCTAATCGTATTTTTCTATTGCCACCCAAGGCAACCCACTAGCCTCATCATGCCACCCCAAGGCACCCACTTAACCCCTCATGTCCCACTACATGCTAATATGGTTAAGTGTTTCTTAATTCATTAATTAAGATCATGACCTCATAAAGACCTCTCACATTAGACCGTCTTTTATGACTGCTGGATATGCCGGTTGGTTCCGGGCAGACTTCTGTCATCAAAAGGGTCTAACCTCGTGTCTTTACTTTAATCATGTATTTAATTTATGACTAAGACCTCTCACATTGGGCCAATCATTTGTAGCCGCTGGATGGCCGGTCGGTTCCGGGCAGACTTCCGCTACAAAAGAGTCCAACCTCGTGTCTTAGTTGATTAATTAAACCTAATTAATCACCCCCATATTAATTATCCCTAATTAATATCAAATTTTCCATAACATGGGTAGACCTAACTCAATAGGTAAATTCCCATGGGGTAGACCTAACTCAATAGGTAAATTCCCACTTATGGTAATTTATTTTTATGGTATGCTTAATCATACCCAATCATATTTTTATTAACATATTTACCAACCCCATCGTTCCCCACGTAAATCGTCCTCATTTCATGACATAAATAAGGGGAAGATCATCACAAATATCATGGGTTTAGCATACAACTTTGTCATGGGTTAAGAGGATGTCAACTTGCATATATGAGCATATATTAACCCAACTACATTTAACCCAAACTTGCATATTATCATACACATGATTTGCATAACATGTTGCATATGAGCTTGCATATTATCATACACATATCTTGCATAACATGTTGAACTTGCATATAGGCATTCTCATAACTTGCATAACATGTTAAACATGCATTTAAGCATACACATAACTTGCATAAGCATTCACATACTTGCATAAGCATCCACATACTTGCATAAGCATCCACATACTTGCATAAGCATCCACATACTTGCATAAACATGCATAACTTGCATATCATGTCTTTTAAGCATATACATATCTTGCATAAGCATTCATATACTCGCATAAGCATGCATAACTTGCATATCACATAAATCTTGCATTTAAACATATACATGACTTGCATAAGCATCCATATACTTGCATATTAACTCTTAAACTTGCATAATGTGTCATCATGAACTTGCATATTAACAAACATGTAACTTGCATAGCATATCTTGCATATTAACATACATGTAACTTTCATAGCATATCTTGCATATTAACATACATGTAACTTGCATAGCATATCTTCATGAACTTGCATAACATGTATATGATCACATAGTCCACAACTTGCATATTTAGCATCATGTAAACATAACATACATCATACTAAACTTGCATAAACCTACATACTCAACATGCATAAACCCACTTGTTAAACATGCATAAACCAACTTATTAATCATGCATAAATCCACTTATCAAGTATGCATAAACCAACTTATTAAATATGCATAAACCAACTTATTCAATATGCATAAACATAGAAAAACATAGAGTAACATATCATTACAAATGATTCAAACTCACTAATCCGCATTCAAGACCATAAGTCTCATTACACCTAATCTACTTACTTTAACAATTGATGTTAAAGTGATAGAAACTCACTACTAGCAATTTGTACTCCAAATGAAGAAGATTAAGATGCTTAGAAGAGATTAGAGGTTGATTAGCTTGCTTTCCTCTTCATTGATTTGTGGTGGCCATGATCAAGTTTCATTTTGCCATAGTTTAGTTACAAGATCTAATTATGAATGAATTAGGATAGGGTTAGGGTCTTATTTATAGGATTAGGTTGCATTTTAGACCCTTAGATTAACCCTAGATTGGTTTAGACCCGTCAGATCCAAGAAGCTTCCAGAACCAGCCCTCCAAGCCAGCCCAAGAACCTAAACTGGTGCACCCAGTTTTACTGGGCGTCGCCCCCCTGTCGACAGGCAAGTCGACAGGCAAGTCGACACCCCTGTCGACAGGCCTGTCGACAGCCCTGTCGACATGGGTAGGGCGGGAATCTTCCCGCCTGGCCCCGCTTGCTCTATTTTAAAATCTGGTTTTAAATTATTAAATCTGTTTTAAGCTTTAATTTTTCTGCAAACTTCATTGGGCCTTAACTGGGCCATACGGACTCCGATTTTCGAAAACTCGGACTCTATTTCGCGTATTTTTCCGAGACGAACGCAATGACGCAGCCCGTTACCCCCAATTCCCACACCTGAGATTATTTATCCTGTAATTAGTGAATTTTAGTATTAACTAAAATTCGGGGTGTTACATTCTCCCCTCCTTAAAGGATTTCGTCCCCGAAATCTCTAAGCTAAGGAGAATGCATATCCTACCATCCAAACAACCATCTACTCAATCCATCAAACACGGGCATCCATTGTCCTTAAAACAATTTCTAATGATGTATGCGTATATGCAAAAAGTGTGTGTATATGTTCCCTATCTAAGGTATTAACATATGCAAACCATGATAGTGCCATGCATCCATTATGTATGCGAGGGAACCCTATCGACCCATACAATATCTATATGAGTGCACGATCATTCACCAAAATGCATCATCCATATGATAACACAATCATTAAACATCCATAAATATAGTTTCCTACACACCATTTTATGCAATATGCAATATGAAGTGATTGAGCCGATCTAGTGCCTAGAGTGTGTATATGCATCCACGAGCAACCACTAGCAAACACTTGCATCCACTTGCATCCATCATACATAACATGTCTCAAACACATGTTTCAACCATAGGACTATCCTATCTGAAGGTCAAAGGTACTAACGAGAGGACATACTAAGGATAAGATAAGCACAAGATATGTGATGAAGGAGAAGCAAAAGGATATACCCTCCGAAAGAAAAAGGGTACCTCGAACGCATCTTCGCTTCCGTCTCCCAGGTAGCGTCACTCTCTTCATCTCCCCTTTGTACTTTGACTAGTTGAACCTCTTTGTTTCTCAACTTCCAAATCTCTGACCCAAGGATGCAAGTAGGAGCTCGCCGAATCGTCGCATCACGCTCTACTTCCACTTCTCTAAGCAGACTCGACCCTACCACCTCTGCAGTCTCATGTAGGCACCTCCTCCCATGGAATACATCATGTACACCACTAAGTCTGTCGGGTAACCCTACCAATGGAAGATGCTCTTCCCATGTACCTCCAAGATACATAGCCTCAAAAGGTCTTCTAAAATATGATTCACCCTCTCGGTCTGGCCGTCTATCTGAGGATGATACGCGGTACTCAATTACAACTGAGTCCCTACCGCCTCTTGCAAACTTTTCCAAAATTCTCTAGTGAAGATAGGATCTCGATCACTCACTATACTGGAAGGTACATCATGCAATCTAATAATCTCTCGAATGTAGACTTAAGCTAGACATGGAATAGTCCTCTTGCTCTTCCCGGGTATGAAATGGGCACACTTAGTAAGTTTATCAACCATAAGCCCAATCCCCGTATTACCCTTCCTTGATTTCGGTAATCCTTCGAGACACTATCCCACTTCCTATTACGGAACTCCCAACGGGTGAAGCAACCCTCCGGGTTTCCTTTACTTTGCTTCCACTTGTTAGCACGCCAAGCATCGAGCGACATACTCGGCCACTTCTTTCTTCATACCAGTCTAGAAGAAAACCCTCTTCATGTCTTGGTACATCTTGTCCCCACCGGGATGAATGGTCATCCTAGAACGGTGTGCATCATCCAGAATAACCTTCCTCAAACCCTCGTCTTGCGGTACACAAAGTCTACCGTCTCTACGCAAGCACCCCCTATCGTCTAGGGTGTACCTACTCAAATGGCTGGACGACTCCCCCCCTTATGAGCCTCTCTATCAACTCAACCAACTGTGGGTCGTCCCTCTGTGCTTCTCCAATCCGCCCCAAAAGAGTAAGCCTAACCTCCAAGGAGGCTATCAAACCGGGTACAAAGTCAACGGAAGGTCTAAAGTCAAACATAGAAATAAACTCTAAGCCCCGTCGTTCAACGAACCACAAACTCGAGGACAACCTTTTCTACTTAAGGCGTCCGCTACCATGTTATCCTTACCGTGGTTGTACGCTATCTCGAACTCATAGGATGCTAAGAATCCCATCCACTTTTAAGACTATGCGTCTGGAGAGTCCCCAATACTTCCCTAAGATATAGGGCAGGTTCTTCTCCACTCCTAGAGAAAATCAGGATATTCTCCCATGCAAAATCGTCACAACTATCCATCTCTCACGCAGACCACCCTAGTCGAGCTCGACGTCCCCCAAACGCAAGCCCCAAAGGCCTAAACCAATATCAGACAAACACCCAAGGGATATCTCCTTCGAGTTCAGGCGACCTACGTGAGATGATACTAGTAAAAATGGCCAAACAATTAAGCCCTTTTCCAACTCTGGATGTCCTCGCCAGTCTCGCTCCAAAACCACCGTTTATCCCATAACTGGCTTGGCTCATCCTATTGAGCACACACGAAAACTTATTCCGCTCCTAGAAAAGACCAAGATGTCATTTACATAGACCATCACGAACTTATTTAGGTACTCCCTGAACACCCTTCTCATCATATGCGGGGGCGTTCGTCAAACCAAATGGCATCTCCAGCCACTCATAAAAAAAAAAACCATTCGGAGTCCTAAAGGTAGTCTTCTCTATACTATCCTCGGTCATTCCCAACTGACGAAACCTCGTGGTTAAGTCCAACTGCGAAAATACTGAGGCGCCCACTAACTGATCAAAGAGATCATCTGTCCTCGGCAATGGGTATCTATTCTTCTTTGTGAGTTTATTAAGTTCTCTTTAGCCTACACAAAGTCTAAGGGACCCATCCGCCTTCGTAACCAAAAGCTACTGGAGCGCCCCACTCCGATATACTTCGTCTTATGAACCCCTTCTTAAGCAAATCGCCTACTTACTTGTGGAGTTCCCTCCTCTCGCGAGGAGCCACGTGGCACACTGGCCAAAGCACTGGTTTGGCTTTGTCTACCAGATATATTTGGAAGTCAATTTCCCCCTCCGGAGGTAAGCCCTTCACCTCCTCCAAACACATCCGAGTATTCCCGGACCACTCTATAAATTGCAAACTCTCGACCGACGTGTCAAGCGATTCTAGATAACTTAGCATAACAGATTCTATGGGATTACAAGAGATCTCAAGAGTGTCACCCAAGCGGCCCATAAGCCTAACAACTCTCCCCTCAAAATCAAGAACGGCACCCCTACTGGATAACCAGTCCATGCCCACTAACCCATAGCCCGTGAAGCCCAACAAGCATCACATCTAAACCCAACGCTAAGTATAGAAACTTTCAAACCCAAACACATCATGGAGCCCAATTGGGTTTGAAACAACTAAGGGATCATCTACCAACTGGTGTCTCAGTGCAGTAACTCTACTAGTAATGATGAGATAAACGAACTCAATGCGTCAAAATCAAATAAAGTACGGACGGGATGATCGATCAGAAAAGCTAGACTTTCAATAGAAGTAGTTCTACCTCTTTCCCGAATCGCGAGAGCCTGTACTTGCCCCCTAGCCTGATCTGGTGCCACATGAGTTTGCACCTGTCCTCCTGAGGTAGACCCCGTCCTTTGCCCTTTCTTAGGACAGTCTTTCACTAGATGCCCTGCTTCGTCACAGTGGAAGCAGCCAGTCTTCTTCTTTTTGCGACAATCTTTGCTTAGGTGGCCTAGTGTTCCACAACTGAAGCACTTCTTCTTTCCCTTGCCACCGTTGCCTTTCCCACCCTTGTTTCGCTGTTGCTGTAGAGGTCTCTTCTGATCTCCTTCCTTCTCGGGTGCTTTACTAGCATTGGGACCCTTCTCTCCCTTATGCATATTTTCTTCTGCTTTTGAGAGAAACTTTGCCTCAAACCTTTGTCTGAAATCCACCCAAGAGTCAATAGGGCGTTCTCCATTAGTGACCTCCCACCAGAACGAGGCCTCTCCTTCCATTAACCAAGCGGCTAACCTGACTTTCTTTCCCTCTTCTACTTCCAAGATTTCCATCAATTCTTCCGTCTCATTAAGCCAATCCCTAGCTCCCACAAAAGGTTTTCCTCCCATAGCCTTAAACTTCCTACAAGTCATAGCAAAAGTATCCGCGCGAGGAGAAACGAGTGCAACGGGTGGAGGAGGAACATTTGCTGGACCTGCAGCGGCGGCCCTAGCCTCTAACAACCTCCTATACCATACTGGTACCGCTACACTATCCGGAAGATAAAGATCTTCAGCCATGCTGAGACGAAAAAGGGAAAGATTCAAAACGGAGAATTCGAGAGATAAAGATATGGCTATCGGGGATTATGCTTTTCTTTCAAAAACTTTTCTCTTAAAAGACATGTTTTTGAAAATATCTTTTCCAAAAATGTTTTAGAAAAATAGTTTTCTAAAAAATTTATCTGTTCCGGTAACCTTTGCTCTGATACCACATGTAACACCCCACGCCCGCTATGGTCACTCACTAAGGGAATGCCATAGCATCGGTGGAGTATTTTAGTGAATATAGAACAGAAAAATTACAACAAGACAGATATAAATGGTACTTGAAATTTTAAAACATCATCTCATAACAGCGGAAATAAACATGTCTGGTTACATCATAAAACCACGATAAAAGTCAAGTACAATATCCCTCAAAATAAAGAAGTACATAATCCCACTCTCTCATACAATAGCCAGAAAAGATAATTGGATAACTGGAGCTTTACATCTACCCAAGCTCCTAAAGACTGGAACAGCAATCCGATCAAGCTCTACTACTGCTAGGATCCACCGTAGGACCTGAGGGTTGGGAAAAAGATAAAAACAACGGGGTCAGACATAAGTCTGAGTGAGCCCTATAACTTTAACAATACAATCATTAAAGTAACCAGAGAAGACATAAACTTGACCTACGGTAATATCTGGGGATGAATGGCTACACTAAGCAGCTTGGTAGACTTAGGATAAACTAAGATAACCGTAAGGACGCATCTACCCACCCAAGGATAATTACTAACTGCACCACACCAGTCGTTCCTACTTAAAGGTTGATCCCTTCCAAGGACTTAGAAAATTTCCCCAGTAGTTTCATGTACTCCTAGCCCACTACATAGGTGCCGTCTGCCCCTATCTCCACTAGGTGTACTCAGTAATTCTTACCCAGTAGTTTCGTGTACCCCTACATAGGTGCCGTCTGCCCCTATCTTTATTCGGTGTACCCACTACTCCCCATCGATCGGCTCCCTACCGTAGATACCCGTGCTGGTCCCACGATTGGGGTGTATCATTCCCCTAAAGTGGCTACCAGATAATATCAACAGTGCACGGCTTTATATCTACACGATGCAACAACGACTTACCAACCAGCCCGGGTCCACACACGCATATGAAACCCGTTGATCCCGCGTTGCCACCGCTAACCCAGTTTGGCCTCTTACAGTCAAGCCCAATATGCGTGTCCCGTCACCCGACTAGAGTCGAGCCCACAAAGATACGTTTGGGATATTGGTTGAAATGGGCCCCCACAAGCTACTACTTAAGCTTGCTAATTTTATCTAGTGCATCCCACTTAACCCCTTATGTAGTCATGCCCACTTACATGTTAAGTTTTGGTTAAGTCATCAATCATATTTCAATTGCCACTTAGGGCACCCACTAGATTTCCACATGCCACCCAAAGCACTTACTTAACCCTTCACCCATGTTTTAATCACATGTTCCACTTTGGTTAAGTATTCTAATCGTATTTTCACATGCCACCCATGGCACTTACTTAACCCTTTAATCATGTTTTATTTACATGTTTCACTTTTGTTAAGTATTCTAATCGTATTTTTCTATTGCCACCCAAGGCAACCCACTAGCCTCATCATGCCACCCCAAGGCACCCACTTAACCCCTCATGTCCCACTACATGCTAATATGGTTAAGTGTTTCTTAATTCATTAATTAAGATCATGACCTCATAAAGACCTCTCACATTAGACCGTCTTTTATGACTGCTGGATATGCCGGTTGGTTCCGGGCAGACTTCTGTCATCAAAAGGGTCTAACCTCGTGTCTTTACTTTAATCATGTATTTAATTTATGACTAAGACCTCTCACATTGGGCCAATCATTTGTAGCCGCTGGATGGCCGGTCGGTTCCGGGCAGACTTCCGCTACAAAAGAGTCCAACCTCGTGTCTTAGTTGATTAATTAAACCTAATTAATCACCCCCATATTAATTATCCCTAATTAATATCAAATTTTCCATAACATGGGTAGACCTAACTCAATAGGTAAATTCCCATGGGGTAGACCTAACTCAATAGGTAAATTCCCACTTATGGTAATTTATTTTTATGGTATGCTTAATCATACCCAATCATATTTTTATTAACATATTTACCAACCCCATCGTTCCCCACGTAAATCGTCCTCATTTCATGACATAAATAAGGGGAAAATCATCACAAATATCATGGGTTTAGCATACAACTTTGTCATGGGTTAAGAGGATGTCAACTTGCATATATGAGCATATATTAACCCAACTACATTTAACCCAAACTTGCATATTATCATACACATGATTTGCATAACATGTTGCATATGAGCTTGCATATTATCATACACATATCTTGCATAACATGTTGAACTTGCATATAGGCATTCTCATAACTTGCATAACATGTTAAACATGCATTTAAGCATACACATAACTTGCATAAGCATTCACATACTTGCATAAGCATCCACATACTTGCATAAGCATCCACATACTTGCATAAGCATCCACATACTTGCATAAGCATCCACATACTTGCATAAGCATTCACATACTTGCATAAACATGCATAACTTGCATATCATGTCTTTTAAGCATATACATATCTTGCATAAGCATTCATATACTCGCATAAGCATGCATAACTTGCATATCACATAAATCTTGCATTTAAACATATACATGACTTGCATAAGCATCCATATACTTGCATATTAACTCTTAAACTTGCATAATGTGTCATCATGAACTTGCATATTAACAAACATGTAACTTGCATAGCATATCTTGCATATTAACATACATGTAACTTTCATAGCATATCTTGCATATTAACATACATGTAACTTGCATAGCATATCTTCATGAACTTGCATAACATGTATATGATCACATAGTCCACAACTTGCATATTTAGCATCATGTAAACATAACATACATCATACTAAACTTGCATAAACCTACATACTCAACATGCATAAACCCACTTGTTAAACATGCATAAACCAACTTATTAATCATGCATAAATCCACTTATCAAGTATGCATAAACCAACTTATTAAATATGCATAAACCAACTTATTCAATATGCATAAACATAGAAAAACATAGAGTAACATATCATTACAAATGATTCAAACTCACTAATCCGCATTCAAGACCATAAGTCTCATTACACCTAATCTACTTACTTTAACAATTGATGTTAACGTGATAGAAACTCACTACTAGCAATTTGTACTCCAAATGAAGAAGATTAAGATGCTTAGAAGAGATTAGAGGTTGATTAGAGAGGTTGATTAGCTTGCTTTCCTCTTCATTGATTTGTGGTGGCCATGATCAAGTTTCATTTTGCCATAGTTTAGTTACAAGATCTAATTATGAATGAATTAGGATAGGGTTAGGGTCTTATTTATAGGATTAGGTTGCATTTTAGACCCTTAGATTAACCCTAGATTGGTTTAGACCCGTCAAATCCAAGAAGCTTCCAGAACCAGCCCTCCAAGCCAGCCCAAGAACCTAAACTGGTGCACCCAGTTTTACTGGGCGTCGCCCCCCTGTCGACAGGCAAGTCGACACCCCTGTCGACAGGCCTGTCGACAGCCCTGTCGACATGGGTAGGGCGGGAATCTTCCCGCCTGGCCCCGCTTGCTCTATTTTAAAATCTGGTTTTAAATTATTAAATCTGTTTTAAGCTTTAATTTTTCTGCAAACTTCATTGGGCCTTAACTGGGCCATACGGACTCCGATTTTCGAAAACTCGGACTCTATTTCGCGTATTTTTCCGAGACGAACGCAATGACGCAGCCCGTTACCCCCAATTCCCACACCTGAGATTATTTATCCTATAATTAGTGAATTTTAGTATTAACTAAAATTCGGGGTGTTACAATTAACCTGGGTATGGCTCCTGTTTTAGTCATTTTAATTATGACCCGGAGGTCAAGGCTATCCATCATCGTTCTCTTTCTTCAAATCCAGTAATCGCCTCCAAATCCATCCAACACCATTTCTGGAACTCCACCGCGTACACAGTTGTTAAAGTGGTTTTCGGTATTGGCAGAGAGTATGACAATATCCGATCCCGGTCTCTTTAACAACCAAACGTTTACATTTTTCACACCGGTCAGTTCTTTTTACATTTCAAAGGGGTTCATACTTCATATCAAAATATCACGTTTCAAAAGTCATTTAATATTCAAGACAGAATATTATTCATACAAAATCTCCATTTAAACCAATTTAAAATCTTGAAACAATTCCAACTTTAAATGATTTGAATATTAAAATAATTATAAGTATATTTAAAATAGTTTTGGATATAGAATTGAAATAGTTTGAAAATAAATAGTTAATTATAAAATTATTTATTTAAAATAATTTATAAAATAAAATAGTAATAAAATAAAATAGTTTTAAAAGAAAATAAAATTTATTATTACGAAAATAGAAAAAAAAATGGTTTTAAAATACTACAATTGAAATTAGAATCGTTCCTTTAAAAGTTTCAATATCACTTGTAGTCGTATTTCAATTTCAAGTTAATCAACTCAATTTCAATATTTCACCCGATTAAATTTCCAATTTACATTCATTACAATCGTATCAGTTTATTTCAAATAGTAAAATTCCAATTCAGATTCCCATTTTCAATGATTTCAATTTGTAACAAATGTCAAGTTCACAATTCATATATAATTCAAATCAATGTTGGTTCATAATAAATTTCAAAGGTGGGTGAAACAATTCAATTTCAATAAATTTGATTCACATTAAATTTCATTTTTATAGCTTCAGTTACAATACTAAATTAATTATCTTTTGCTTATATTTCAAAACTCAAAGTTCAAGTTCAAGGAAAAATAAATTATAAACATCGCTTATTTTGTCTTTAAAACAACATTTCAAATTTCATGGTTAAAACAAATTTTATTTAACCAACCGGTGTCCGTATATAATTTTCTATCCTATAGCCAAGTGATACTTAAATTTTAATTTTAGTATTTGGGAAAGGATATATATCATTTCAATCCAAATCAGGGACATAGGTATTTATCATTTCAACCTACGTTCTTAATTCATTTTAATGATTAATCCCGGGTTTATTTGATGCCCGTCACATCTAGGGTAAATGGTTGGGATTAATCAGCACAAACAATGATCATATATGAATAAATGTGAATAACAGGTAAATTTGCACAATTAACCTCAACTTGTCAACATATCAAATTCAAGCTATTCATTACATCAATACATACAACAGTCTAATATCGCACAAATTTACAAATTACCAGGTGTCATGTTTATACAGCAACTAAATGTCGAAATTTAACAAAACGGTGAAATTTGAACTAATAGTCAAATTTAATTACGCTATTGATGCAAATCAATATACATATGCAATTTAACTGTCAAACATCAAACCATACAATCATATCATGACATAATATTGGTTTAACTAAAATTAGAATAATTTAGTTACGCGTGAGTGGGTTTAATCACTCACCTTTGGTTTCGAACGCGTTAAAACTCCAAAATTTTACAGTCTTAGAATTCAACCAAACTTGCTCCATCGTGAAGAGCTCGCCAATGCAATTCCAACGCAACAAACCGCGCATCAAACTGAGTTCGTATGAAAAGTTATACATGTTACAAGTTATATAAATCTGAATTTGAATTAAACAAAATAAAATAAAAACTTTCTCACCGCAAATGCCACGTCATCCTTCTTCTCTCCCACATAAAACGTCACTACAACAAATTCAAACCATCTATGTCCAACCCATTCATATGTTATAGTGTGCAAAATTTGTGGACCTTAGCAACTCGATCGTGGCACCAAAAAACTAGGCTACAAATAGATCTCTCCTTAAGAAACTTAAGGAAACAAATTTCATGATTTTGGGATTTAAACTGGAAATGTTTTTTTATTTTTGTAAGAAGAATGGATATTTTTTTTCTGGAAGACATAGAAGAATGACGGCCTATTCAAGTTGTTATAAGAGACAGAAATGATAAATTAGGTTTTAGAAATGATTATTTAGACAAGGAAATTTAATGGTTAATTAAATGGTAAAACATTCATTCCTTTCTAATCCTTCTTTAATAGAATTCCAAACTTTACTAACAATGTCCTAATCTGAAATAGAACTTATATTAGTTATGTAAATCAGTTACACCTAATGTAATCCCAAATTCAAATATTCACAAATTTCAATTGAACATTTTTTTTTAATATCCTATTATGTTCGTATCTTTCATTCATCGTTTAATGTACATCAATAAAATACTTAATTACAATTAATTGCAATCAATTTATTTATCATAACTTAAATTTGATTAAGTCTCATACATTCAATATTTACTTTTTTTGTTCCATAAATTGTTACATTTTGGTCTTACCTAACGCTTGTTTTAAAATCTATTATGTCAGTCTTCTACAGTTACAATTTTTATTCATCTTAACTGCATTGATTTCATGCATTAGTTGCCATTTATTTTTAGTTTATCATCAGTGAATTAAATAATAAATTTGAAATTTAATAATTGTTATAAGTTATATATTCAAACGCATTTGTATATATGTTGTATATAACAAAAGGAAATGGTTTCACACAGTAATCAGTTTGTCTATTATAATCATTATTTTTAACAATCAATTGACATTCAATCTATTCCTTTAATTAATGTTCTTAATTTCCATTAATTACCATTCAATTATCTTTAATGCCATTTGTTTCCACTTTATTTCAATGCATGAATATTGGGTCTTGTAATCTATGACTAGTTACAAATTCTACTTAAAATATTATAAGTTTATTGTTGTAAACAAATAAACAAATGCATTCACATACCTGTAAATTATCCTTAAGTAATACATTTTAATATGATCACGTGAAATCTTGCTATTTATTTACAACATTTGGTTAATTAATCCAAATCACATAAATATTTCAATATTAAGTTTCAAATATCCTTGTTATCAATATAAACAAATTAACAAATTTGAGAGCAATTAATATATGTCATTATTGTCAAGCTAAGCTGAACATGACTGCTTAAATAATTCAATTATGTCCCCACCACACAAATTTTCATATCTGAAACATTAAAGCCAAATTATAAATTTATTGACTCATTTTAATTCATAAAATTTAATATTAAAACCTAAATCTCCATATATAACTGTATATACCAAATCGTAGTATATTTACAATCAATGCAAATTGTTACATTTTATAACTAGTATGAATTCATTACATAATCAAATAATTTATTACTCATGTCCCTAAATTAGAATTATCCATAAAATAAATCTAGAAATTATTTAATCCATTTTATGTTGTTTATTCAATATAAATTTCAAAATTCTATATAAATAGATTATCAACACCATCATTATCATACATAGCTATTACAGTTCATTGTTCAACAAGTCAATTTCAGTTCATACCTTATTAATATACGACATAAATCATAAAATTTAATATTTAAAACAATTTTGTTCAAAAACACATTAAATTTAATATTTAAATTTTCGAAAAATCTCGGGATGTTACATTTGTCACATTTAATTGTCATTTATTTAGTAATAATGTGTGTCATATTAAATTGTAATTTGTTTAGAAATAATGTTGTGACACATTTAATTGTCATTTATTTAGAAATAATGTTATGACACATTTAATTGTCATTTATTTTGAAATAATGACGTGTCATAATAAATTGTCATTTATTTAGGAATAACGTGTGTCAAATTTAATTGTCATTGATTTAGGAATTATGTGTGTCACATTTGATTGTTGTTTATTTAGGAATACTGTGTATCACATTTAATTGTCATTTATTTAGAAATAATGTTGTGTCATATTTAATTGTCATTTATTTAGAAATAATGTTGTGTCACATTTAATTGTCATTTATTTAGGAATAATATGTGTCATATTAAATTGTCATTTATTTAGAAATAATGTTGTGTCACATTTAATTGTCATTTATTTAGGAATAATGTGTGTCATATTAAATTGTCGTTTATTTAGAAATAATGACGAGTCACATTTAATTATCATTTATTTAGGAATAATTATGTGTCATAATAAATTGTCATTTATTTAGGAATAATGTGTGCCACATTTAATTTTCATTTATTTAGGAATAACGGGTGTCACGTTTAATTGTCATTTATTTAGGAATAATGTGTGTCGCATTTAATTGTCATTTATTTAGAAATAATGTGTGTCACATTTAATTGTCATTTATTTAGGAATAGTGTGTGTCACATTTAATTGTCATTTATTTAGAAATATGGTTGTGACAAATTTAATTTTCATTTATTTAGGAATAATGTGTGTCATATTAAATTTTCATTTATTTAGAAATAATGTTTTGTCACATTTAATTGTCATTTATTTAGTAATAATGATGTGTCATAATAAATTGTCACTTACTTAGGAATAATGTGTGTCACATTAAATTGTCATTTATTTAGGAATAATGTGTGTCACATTAAATTGTCATTTATTTAGGAATAATGGGTGTCACATTTAATCGTCACTGATTTAGGAATAATGTGAGTTACATTTTGTTGTCATTTATTTAGAAATAATGTTGTGTTACATTTAATTGTCTTTTATTTTGTAATAATGTGTGTAATACTAAATTGTTATTTATTTAGATATAATGTTGTGTCACGTTTAGTTGTCATTTATTTTGGAATAATGATGTGTCATAATAAATTGTCATTTATTTAGGAATAATGCGTGTCATATTTAATTGCCATTTATTTAGGATAATGTGTGTCACATTAAATTTTCATTTATTTAGGAATAATGCGAGTCACATTCAATTGTCATTTATTTATGAGTAATGTGCGTCACATTTAATTGTCATTTATTTAGGAATAATGTGTGTCACATTTAATTGTCATTTACTTTGGAATAATGTTTGTCAATATTTATTAGAAATAACGTCTTGTGTCACATTTAATTGTCATTTATTTAGTAATAATGACGTGTCATAATTAATTTTCATTTTTTAAGAATAATGTGTATCGCATTTAATTGTCATTTATTTATGAATAATGCTTGTCACATTTAATATCCTTTATTCAAGAATAATGTGTGTCACATTTAATTGTCGTTTATTTAGGAATAATGTGTGTCACATTTAATTGTCATTTATTTAGTAATAATGATGTGTCATAATAAATTGTCATCTTTTACTAATAACTTGTGTCAAATTTAATTGTCATTTACATAGAAATAATGTGTGTCACATTTAATTGTCATTTAGTTAGGAAAAATGTGTGTAACATTTAATTGTCATTTATTTAATAATAATGTGTGTCAAATTTAATTGTCATTTATTTAGGAATAATGTTGTGTCACATTTAATTGTCACATATTTAGGAATAATGTGTGTCACATTTAATTTTCATTTATTTAGGAATAATGTGCATCATATTAAATTGTAATTTATTTAGAAATAATGTTGTGTCACATTCAATTGTCATTTATTTAGTAATAATGATGTGTCATAATAAATTGTCATTTATTTAGGAATAATGTGCGTCACATTTAATTGTTATTTATTTAGGAATAATGTGTGTCACATTTAATTGTCAATTATTTAGGAATAATGTGTGTCACATTTAATTGTCATTTATTTAGGAATAATGTGTGTCATCATTTATTTAAAAATAACGTTGTGTCACATTTAATTGTCATTAATTTAGGAATAATGTGTTTCATCATTTATTTAAAAATTACGTTGTGTCACATTTAATTGTCATTTATTTAGTAATAATGATGTGTCATAATAAATTGTCATCTTTTAGGAATAATGCGTGTCACATTTAATTGCCATTTATTTAGGAATAATGTATGTCACATTTAATTGTCATTTATTTAGGAATAATGTGTATCACATTTAATTGTCATTTATTTAGAAATAATGTTGTGTCACATTTAATTGTCATTTATTTAGGAATAATGTGTGTCATATTAAATTATCATTTATTTAGAAATAATGTTGTATCACATTTAATAGTCATTTATTCAGGAATAATGATGCGTCATAATAAATTGTCATTTATTTAGGAATAATGTGTGTCACATTTACTTTTCATTTATTTAGAAATAACGTGTGTCACATTTAATTGTCATTTTATTTAGGAATACTATTGTATCACATTTAATTTTCATTTATTTAGGAATAGTGATGTGTCATAATAAATTGTCATTTATTTAAGAATAATGTGTGTCACATTTATTTGTCATTTATTTAGAAATAATGTTGTGTCACATTTAGTTGTCATTTATTTTGGAATAATGATGTGTCTCAATTAATTGTCATTTATTTAGAAATAATGTCGTGTCACATTTAATTGTCATTTATTTAGGAATAACAATGTGTCATAATAAATTGTCATTTATTTAGGAATAATGTGTGTCACATTTAATTGTCATTTATTTAGAAGTAATGTTGTATCACATTTAATTGTCATTTATTTAGGAATAATGTGTGTCAAAATTAATTGTTATTTAATTAGAAATAATGTTGTGTTACATTTAATTGTCATTTATTTAGGAATAATGATGTGTCATAATAAATTGTAATTTATTTAGGAATAATGTGTGTAACATTTAATTGTCATTTATTTTGGAGTAATGTGTGTCACATTTAATTGTCATTTATTTAGGAATAATGTGTGTCATCATTTATTTAGAAATAACATTATGTCACATTTAATTGTCGTCATTTATTTATTTATAATGATGTGTCATAATAAATTGTCATCTTTTTGGAATAATGTATGTCACATTTAATTGTCATTTATTTGGGAATAATGCGTGTCACAGTTAATTCTCATTTATTTAGGAATAATGTGTGTCACATTTAATTGTCATTTATTTAGAAATAATGTTGTGTCACATTAAATTGTCATTTATTTAGGAATAATGTGTGTCATATTAAATTGTCATTTATTTAGAAATAATGTTGTGTCACATTTAATTGTCATTTATTTAGGAATAATGATGTGCCATAATAAATTGTCATTTATTTAGGAATAATGTGTGTCACATTTAGTTGTCATTTATTAGGAATAATGTGTGGCACATTTAACTGTCATTTATTTAGAAATAATGTTGTGACACATTTAATTGTCATTTATTTAGGAATAATTTGTGTCATATTAAATTGTCACTTATTTAGAAATAATGTTATGTCACATTTAATTGTCATTTATTTAGGAATAATGATGTGTCATAATAAATTGTCATTTATTTAGGAATAATGTGTGTCACATTTAATTGTCATTTATTTAGGAATAACGTGTGTCACATTTAATTGTCATATATTTAGAAATAATGTGTGTCACATTTATTTGCCATTTATTTAGGAATAATGTGTGACAAATTTAATTGTTATTTATTTAGGAATAATGTTTGTCACATTTAATTGTCATTTATTTAGTAATAATGTGTGTCATATTAAATTGTAATTTATTTAGAAATAATGTTGTGACACATTTAATTGTCATTTATTTAGAAATAATGTTATGACACATTTAATTGTCATTTATTTTGAAATAATGATGTGTCATAATAAATTGTCATTTATTTAGGAATAACGTGTGTCAAATTTAATTGTCATTGACTTAGGAATTATGTGTGTCACATTTGATTGTTGTTTATTTAGGAATAATGTGTATCACATCTAATTGTCATTTATTTCGAAATAAAGTTGTGTCACATTTAATTGTCATTTATTTAGAAATAATGTTGTGTCACATTTAATTGTCATTTATTCAGGAATAATATGTGTCATATTAAATTGTCATTTATTTAGAAATAATGTTGTGTCACATTTAATTGTCATTTATTTAGGAATAATGTGTGTCATATTAAATTGTCGTTTATTTAGAAATAATGACGAGTCACATTTAATTATCATTTATTTAGGAATAATTATGTGTCATAATAAGTTGTCATTTATTTAGGAATAATGTGTGCCACATTTAATTTTCATTTATTTAGGAATAACGTGTGTCACGTTTAATTGTCATTTATTTAGGAATAATGTGTGTCACATTTAATTGTCATTTATTTAGAAATAATGTGTGTCACATTTAATTGTCATTTATTTAGGAATAGTGTGTGTCACATTTAATTGTCATTTATTTAGAAATAATGTTGTGACAAATTTAATTTTCATGTATTTAGGAATAATGTGTGTCGTATTAAATTTTCATTTATTTAGAAATAATGTTTTGTCACATTTCATTGTCATTTATTTAGTAATAATGATGTGTCATAATAAATTGTAACGACCCCTATTCTACGCATCATGGGATCGTAGAATATTTATTTCTTTCACATATGAAGTCGTATGGTCATGTAACTTTCGGAGACGACTATTGGGGTCATTTCCCATGTTCATGATTTTTGTCGATTTTTAAATGACCGTTTTGCCCCTAGTTGGTACTCTTTTGGCCATAACTTTTGACTGGAAAGGAATTTTGATCTGAAACCACTTCCATTGGATTCGAATGATGGTTTCTCTTTCCGTAGAGTGGTCATAATAGCCAAACGGATTTACCGTTTGGGAGATATGGCTGAATTAAGGTTTAAAGGGTTATTTTCAGCTAATTGGGCTTAACCGGGTAATTAGCAACTAGGCCCAATGGGGGATTTCGGGTTTAGAGGTATTTGAGGGCTGCTAGGGTTTAGAAAACGATTTTCATTCATTTTCCAGCCGCCACAAACCTCCTTTGAGCTCTAGCCATGGCCTCCAACACCCAAATCACCTTCTAATCACTTTCTAATCAAGTTTTGGCCTAATCTACATCAAATCAAGGCAAATCAACGTCAAATTTGGGATAGAGCTGCTGGAACACGTAGGGATTGGATCCAAATCAGAGGACATTTCAGATCTATAGTTTAATTTGTGGCAAAGGTGAGTGATTTGCATTGTTTTTCACTAATTACGGCTAATTATGGTAATTAGCGAAGATTAGCGAAATTATGGCTCAGAAAATTCTAGAAAAAGTCCTAAAATTCTAAAACACCATTTTATGCCTCTGATATGAATTTGGGTTAATTTCGACTAATTTTGCAAATCCCGGAATTTGGGGGATTAAGGGGTAATTAGTGATAATTAGCGAATTTATGCATGTTAAAAATCTGGAAAAATGTTCAGAAATTATGAAATATTGTTTTAGACCTCTGTTAGAAGTTTGGTTCAATTTGGTTAAGATTTGCTAACCTTATTGTTAGATTTGCTTAAGTATGCTTAAGGGAAAATATGGGATATTGGCTATGTTTGATCCATTTTACATGCTATGATTTATGTTTTGGTGTTTGTGGTCGATACTATATGTTGCTATGACTGTATGGTATGCTTTGTGATTGTTTAGAGGTGTTAGTTTGGTCAAAAACGCCGTCGAATGGCGAAAAACAGTCGCTGGAATGAAGTGCAGGAAGTACCTCGGACCGGATCGCCCCTACCCCATGCGAACCGATCCGATTGAAGCTCGCGCCACGAGACGACCCGATCTGCTCCACTTCGAAGGCCACGATCCGACCTGACATCACGAACCACTCCAAGCTCGACCGATGCCACGAATGGGTGAAGCACGATCCGATGATGGCGATCCGACCATTCGCGAAGGAGGACTGCGAACCGAACCGAAGGGGGATGGTGACCACGAGTGCATCGCGACCCGACCCGATGCAGCAGGCGCGATCCGAATGAGCTGACGAATGGTGCGATCCGACCCGAGCTGACGTAACAGGCACGACCCGATCCGAGCGAAGGCAATGACCACGATCCGCGAGTCGAGCTGATGCGAGGAGGCGAGTCACGAACCGAACCAGGAGGTCGCGAACTGAATGAAGACCGATCCGGAGGAGATGCTGACCAAAACCCGAGATGCAAAGGTAGTCCAAATGGAAGTTAGAGCTCAGGATCCCGGAACCAGTTGGGAACCAATGAGTTCACTTCATGATTGGGCTTTGCTGCGGGACGTGTGCAAAGGGGTTGTCGGTATTCATAACTTTGGTTCACTACTGAGAGATGGATAGTGGGCTTGTAGTGATAGTTACACGGGATTGGATTCCGTCATGGCCCAAAGTATTAGGTGACCAAAGTAGTGGATATCGTATGCTTTACGCACTGAGTGAGGGATGTGAGGATGATTGCTATGCTTGATTGTTTGACATCACTATGACATGCACACCCCCACCCCGTTATCTTTACACCATTTGAAATGGCACCTTAGAGTGTTGTACAGTATGTAGTGCTAACTCTTTGGTTGCTGGTCCAGGTTCAGGTATGATTGGATTATACCTGTTATTGTTATGTTTTGATGCTTATCGCTCATACCAGGCTTTATGTCTGACCTAGAGTTTTATGTCTCTTCTTATTACTCTGGGTGCTCACACGAGCAGACTAGAGACATGTTATGGTTAGCTGGTGATGCGCGAGTAGCTGATTCGGAGGCGAGCAGGAGGCTTCCACGTATGATATATATAGATATTCTCCCTGTGTCGTTGGGGGTCGCTACTTGGGCATTAGTAGTGTGCCTCCTTTATCTTACTTTTGCTTTGAGACAGTTTGAAAGTTGTAATAAGCTGTGTTTTGGATTTCTGCTGCTATGATGTTTAGTTCTGATTTTCAGCTTATGCACTGTCTCTCCTGTTTTATGTTAAGTATGTTATTATTATATTTTGTTCTATGCGCTGTGAGACATTCTACAGGTTCTTGATTAGTTCATTTCCTTCTTCCTTTTCCTTCTGACGACCCGTTCCGTGCTAACTGGACATGTGGACAGCGCACTTTTGGAGTAAATGTCGGTTGGTGCGGGGCGGGCCGTCACATTTGGTATCAGAGCTCTAGGTTGCGTAGTTAACCTAGGGAAAGACACTAGGGAGAGATAGTATGTATATGAGAGCGCGTATTTGTGATTACTTTGGTTTTTAAAAGCTATATATATATATACTATTGGTAGTATGAGAATGAAGTTGTACTGCACTAGCACCACTATGGGGTCGTTAATCGTTTCCCCTTTTACAGATTAACGATGAGCCGATATCCTAGAGGTGCTGGTAGAGGGACCAACCAAGGGAATGCCGCTGACATGAGGGCAATGTTTAC
Organism: Allium sativum; assembly: GCA_030737875.1. Taxonomy (NCBI): domain Eukaryota; kingdom Viridiplantae; phylum Streptophyta; class Magnoliopsida; order Asparagales; family Amaryllidaceae; genus Allium; species Allium sativum. Next base: position 635,910,100 of record CM060918.1, read on the forward strand.
TAACCTCATGAGAGACATGCTTAGAGATGTTCAGGGAGCAGTTCCCAATCCCGGAAATGGTGGTGGTCCAGTAGTGCAGGCGCCTAGGGTCGATTTCGCCAAGTTGTGCAAGGATTACACTAACCTTGGTGGGAAGTCGTTCCACGGAACGGAGTCGGCCACAGATGTTCAGGATTGGTTGGATAGCTGTGATCGTATCTTCGACGACTTGGGTCTTGAGGATGCGATGAAGAGAAGGCTAGCGTCTCGTCAGCTGCAAGGGCGAGCGATGAATTGGTGGAATGCCATTAGAACAGCTACTCCAGAAGATCAAGTTACTTGGAATCAGTTTAAGACTCGCTTTTGTGATAAGTTTATTCCAGCTGCTCATAAATCGGAACTGTTCAGGAAGTTCTTGGAGCTTAAGCAGAACGGTAGAGCAGTCTCGGAGTATATCGCTGAATTTGACACTCTATCGAAATATGGATGGTCCCTTATTGATACAGTAGAAAAGAAGAACGAGAAGTTCATAACTGGCTTGGATGGGTACTTGGGGGAAAGACTTATAAACCATATCGATGAGACGTTCGAGTCTATTGTAGGAAAGGCATTAAGGTCAGAGAGCCTTTTCCTAAGTCGAAGACCGAAGTTTCTACGGCATCTGCAGAGGAGTCAAAGCCGCAAGCAGGCGGTGAAGGCAAGAAGAATTCTCAGAACAAGAGGAAGCAGAACCCGACCAAGGATGGTCAGAGTAAGAAAAATAAGAAAGATGGCGAATGCTTTAGTTGTGGCCAGAAGGGCCATTACGCCAGAGATTGTCGAGAAAAGCCTGGGGAAAGGAAGTGCTTTAACTTTGGCCAGGCGGGACATCACAAGGATGATTGCCCACAACCTCCTAGGGAGAAGCAGATTGTGAAAGCGTATGTTATCAACGCTGTTCCTTCTTCGTCAAATGCCCCAACTGCGGCGCAGAAGGAAAAAGGTGTCGTTATTCGAGGTATGCTTTCTATTTAAGATGTTTTGATCGGGTTTTGTTTGACAAACCTGAGTTAGTCGATAGACCTTTAGTAGTGACGAACCCGATTGGTGGTTCGACTAGTTTTGGCATGATTTGTTAATGTGGTCTTATCGAGTCATGGATGTATGTTTCCTTGTGATTGCTTTGTTTTGGGCTTTACTGGGTTTAGCATTATTTTGGAGAGTCAATCTACTCCAAAGGAATAGGGTGGTATTAGGTACCTACCTAGTGATGGCGATAGTAACTGGAGTTAAGGAAGCTAAGAGGTTATCGTTGCAGTAAGTTCTAGTTGTCTCTGGGAGGCAAATGAGTACTCCAGTGCTAGATTGTTTTGCTAGTATCACCGCATGTGGTTTGTCCGAACTCGGAGGAGATGTTCCTTGGGTGCTTGTCTGATATTGGTTTAGGCCTTTGGGGCTTGCGCTTGGGGAATGTCGATTTCGACTATGATGGGTTGCGTGAGGGGTAAATAGTTGTTGTGATTTTTCATTGGATGATATCTTGGGTCACTCGAGGAGTGATGGGCAGACGGAACATGATAAGACTGTTCAACGGTATAGACTGCTTAGAGTTAGACTCGATAGGGTTATGAGATTGCTCGAGTGGGACTCGAGAAAGATGCAAAGAAATGGATTGTTTAGGACCCTATGTTGATGTTCTCTATTGGATAGTAGAACTTTGAAGGAATAGGATGTGTTCGTTAGTCATGGAAGGTACAACGAAGATTAGGACGATTCAAGTTAGACTTGAACTCGTAAAAGAAAAATGGGGCGAGTTCGTTAGTCATGGTGATATAACGAATATGGAAATACTTCATATTAGATTTGAAGTATGTTTGGAACATTGTGGGAAGCTCGTTGATCTTGGAGATTCAGCGAACATAGGAGAGTTTCACGTTGGACTTGGACTCGTAGGTAGAGTACCTAGATTCACTAGGTGGGTCTAGTTTACCTTTGGAAGGTGAATGTACGTTGGACGTGCAGTACGAGATTCATTGGATGAGTCTAGTTTATCTCTGGGAGATTGACTCGAGTTAGACTCGAGAAGGCTGCAAGGAATTGTATTCAGCTCGAGTTGGACTCGAGAGAGCAGCAAGATAATGGATAGACTTGGGTTGGACTCAAGTATTTTTGGAGGACTAAAAGCAGGGGTATCTGGGGACGCCCGTTACCTTGGATCCGTTGGACGTGATCTAGTTATCCTTGGAGGATAAACGTACGTTGGACGTACGGTAGTCCGATTGGAGGCTGGGCTTCCATTAGTTTAATTATCCTTGGAGGATAAACGTACGTTGGACGTACGGTAGTCCGAAGGGAGGCGGGGCTTCCATTAGCCTGGGATTGGTTGGACCAGTCAAGTAGGCATCGGTGTATGTATGGGGGCTGGGCTTCCATTAGTTAGTGATGTTGGTTGGACCAGACATGCTAGAATCGACATATTGGGATTGGTTAGACCAGTCATGTAGGTGTCGATGTGTTTATGAATTTAGCAGGTGATAGGTAGGACTTGTTTGATGGATGTTATGGTTGCTATGTTTGTTCCTATCTTTCTTCTCTTGAGTAGACTATCACCTGTAGGGTTCCAGCGATGGGGAACAAAGTGATTGTAGTAGGACTATGAGCCAGTGCAGTAGAGTCGTCATGACTCGAGGGGCAAAGTGGACATAGTAAAGGATTAGTAAGGCTATAAGCCAGTGCAGTGGAGTTGTTATGACTTCATGGGGCAGAGTGGACATAGCAAAGGACTAGTGACTATGGATCAGTGCAGTAGAGTCGCGATGACTCCATGGGGCAGAGTGATCATAGTAAAGGATGTGGGTGCAGTACTAGTTGCATTGAGTAGGAGACATGCCAGTTTAGGGGTTTTGTTTCTAGGATGGAAGCAACTAGAGTATGTCATAGGATATGATTTCAGACCCAAGACTGAATTGGATTCAGAAACGCTAGTAAGCTTGACGATTAGATCGATTTTGATTGAGTGGATTGTTTCCAGTTAGAAGGACGATCCTAATCTATTGGGAACCATCTCTATGGTAGAGATGGGTATGGATGGAAAGAGAATGATCAGGTAAGGATTTGATCGAGAAGGGTGGCTTCGAAAGAATAAGGGACTAGTTGTACCCAACGTAGATGGACCGAGAGGTGAAGTGCTTAGAGCATATCATCACTCGAAATTGACTATACATCCCAGTGGTAACAAGATGTATTGAGTCATAGAGCAGATCTACTACTGGGAAGGGATAAAGATAGGCAGAAGGCTTATCTCGATAAGAGACGAAGAGATTTGGAATTCTTCGTTAACGACTTGGTGTTCGTCGAGATCTCTCCATAGAGAATGTGATTCGGATTGGTTGGAGAGGTAGGTTAGCACCAAGATTTGTTGGCCCATTCCCAGTCCTCGAGCAAGTTGGGAATTTGGTGTATGAAGTAGAGCTACCTGATAAGATGGCGGGAGTTCACAACATATTTCATGTTTCCCAGTTAAGGAAGTTTGTGCAAGACCCTAATGTGACTATTTCACCTGATCAGTTGGACGATAGCGAGGTTGAACCCGAGGCGGTTGAGAACCGCAAGTCTATGCGTATTGTTGGGAACGATACGAAGCAGCTTCAAAGGAAGGCGGTGAAACTAGTCAAAGTCCAGTGGGGTGAGAATGGAAAAAGACTGTACTTGGGAAACAGGGGAGGAAATAAGGAAGAAGTATCCAGAACTCTTTGCCTAGTAAGGTTTTGGTAGTGATAGTTTCTTCCCTTGTTAGTAAACCGCATGCTAGGATAGACTTGTTTTGCATGTTGATTGTTGTTTTATGGTTGATAGGCATGCGGAACCTTTTGTGTGTTTTGGTTAGGGAATTTCGGGGGCGAAATTTCTTAAGGGGGGGGGGGGGGGGGGGGAGAGTGTAACGACCCGTATTCTATGCATCATGGGATCGTAGAATATTTATTTCTTTCACATATAAAGTCGTATGGTCATGTAACTTTGGGAGACGACTATTGGGGTCATTTCCCATGTTCATGATTTTTGTCGATTTTTAAATGACCGTTTTGCCCCTAGTTGGTACTGTTTTGGCCATAACTTTTGACTGGAAAGGAATTTTGATTTGAAACCACTTCCATTGGATTCGAATGATGGTTTCTCTTTCCGTAGAGTGGTCATAACAGCCAAACGGGCTTACCGTTTGGGAGATATGGCTGAATTAAGGTTTAAAGGGTTATTTTCAGCTAATTGGGCTTAACCGGGTAATTAGCAACTAGGCCCAATGGGGGATTTCGGGTTTAGAGGTATTTGAGGGCTGCTAGGGTTTAGAAAACAATTTTCATTCATTTTCCAGCCGCCACAAACCTCCTTTGAGCTCTAGCCATGGCCTCCAACACCCAAATCACCTTCTAATCACTTTCTAATCAAGTTTTGGCCTAATCGACATCAAATCAAGGCAAATCAACGTCAAATTTGGGATAGAGCTGCTGGAACACGTAAGGATTGGATCCAAATCAGAGGACATTTCAAATCTATAGTTTAATTTGTGGCAAAGGTGAGTGATTTGCATTGTTTTTCACTAATTACGGCTAATTATGGTAATTAGCGAAGATTAGCGAAATTATGGCTCAGAAAATTCTAGAAAAATTCCTAAAATTCTAAAACACCATTTTATGCCTCTGATATGAATTTGGGTTAATTTCGACTAATTTTGCAAATCCCGAAATTTGGGGGATTAAGGGATAATTAGTGATAATTAGCGAATTTATGCATGTTAAAAATCTGGAAAAATGTTCAGAAATTCTGAAATATTGTTTTAGACCTCTGTTAGAAGTTTGGTTCAATTTGGTTAAGATTTGCTAACCTTATTGTTAGATTTGCTTAAGTATGCTTAAGGGAAAATATGGGGTAGTGGCTATGTTTGATCCATTTTACATGCTATGATTTATGTTTTGGTGTTTGTGGTCGATACTATATGTTGATATGACTGTATGGTATGCTTTGTGATTGTTTAGAAGTGTTAGTTTGGTCAAAAACGCCGTCGAATGGCGAAAAACAGTCGCTGGAACGAAGTGCATGAAGTACCTCGGACCGGATCGCCCCTACCCCATGCGAACCGATCCGATTGAAGCTCGCGCCACGAGACGACCCGATCCGCTCCACTTCGAAGGTCACGATCCGACCTGACGTCACGAACCACTCCAAGCTCGACCGATGCCACGAATGGGTGAAGCACGATCCGATGATGGCGATCCGACCATTCGCGAAGGAGGACTGCGAACCGAACCGAAGGGGGATGGTGACCACGAGTGCATCGCGACCCGACCCGATGCAGCAGGCGCGACCCGAATGAGCTGACGAATGGTGCGATCTGACCCGAGCTGACGTAACAGGCAAGACCCGATCCGAGCGAAGGCAATGACCACGATCCGCGAGTCGAGCTAATGCGAGGAGGCGAGTCACGAACCGAACCAGGAGGTCGCGAACTGAATGAAGACCGATCCGGAGGAGATGCTGACCAAAACCCGAGATGCAAAGGTAGTCCAAATGGAAGTTAGAGCTCAGGATCCCGGACCCAGTTGGGAACCAATGAGTTCACTTCATGATTGGGCTTTGCTGCGGGACGTGTGCAAAGGGGTTGTCGGTATTCATAACTTTGGTTCACCACTGAGAGATGGATAGTGGGCTTGTAGTGATAGTTACACGGGATTGGATTCCGTCATGGCCCAAAGTATTAGGTGACCAAAGTAGTGGATATCGTATGCTTTAAGCACTGAGTGAGGGATGTGAGGATGATTTCTATGCTTGATTGTTTGACATCACTATGACATGCACACACCCACCCCGTTATCTTTACACCATTTGAAATGGCACCTTAGAGTGTTGTACAGTATGTAGTGCTAACTCTTTGGTTGCAGGTCCAGGTTCAGGTATGATTGGATTATACCTGTTATTGTTATGTTTTGATGCTTATCGCTCATACCAGGCTTTATGTCTGACCCAGAGTTTTATGTCTCTTCTTATTACTCTGGGTGCTCACACGAGCAGACTAGAGACAGGTTATGGTTAGCTGGTGATGCGCGAGTAGCTGATTCGGAGGCGAGCAGGAGGCTTCCACGTATGATATATATAGATATTCTCCCTGTGTCGTTGGGGGTCGCTACTTGGGCATTAGTAGTGTGCCTCCTTTATCTTACTTTTGCTTTGAGACAGTTTGAAAGTTGTAATAAGCTGTGTTTTGGATTTCCGCTGCTATGATGTTTAGTTCTGATTTTCAGCTTATGCACTGTCTCTCCTGTTTTATGTTAAGTATGTTATTATTATATTTTGTTCTATGCGCTGTGAGACATTCTACAGGTTCTTGATTAGTTCATTTCCTTCTTCCTTTTCCTTCTGATGACCCGTTCCGTGCTAACTGGACATGTGGATAGCGCACTTTTGGAGTAAATGTTGGTTGGTGCGGGGCAGGCCGTCACATAAATTGTCACTTACTTAGGAATAATGTGTGTCACATTAAATTGTCATTTATTTAGGAATAATGTGTGTCACATTTAATTGTCATTTATTTAGGAATAATGTGTGTCACATTTAATTGTCATTTATTTAGGAATAATGGGTGTCACATTTAATCGTCACTGATTTAGGAATAATGTGAGTCACATTTTATTGTCATTTATTTAGAAATAATGTTGTGTTACATTTAATTGTCTTTTATTTAGTAATAATGTGTGTAATACTAAATTGTCATTTATTTAGATATAATGTTGTGTCACGTTTAATTGTCATTTATTTTGGAATAATGATGTGTCATAATAAATTGTCATTTATTGAGGAATAATGTGTGTCATATTTAATTGCCATTTATTTAGGAATAATGTGTATCACATTAAATTTTCATTTATTTAGGAATAATGCGTGTCACATTCAATTGTCATTTATTTAGGAGTAATGTGTGTCACATTTGATTGTCATTTATTTAAGAATAATGTGCATCACATTTAATTGTCATTTATTTAGGAATAATGTGTGTCACATTTAACTGTCATTTATTTAGTGGTGTGTCACATTTAATTGTCATTTTTTTTGGAATAATGTGTGTCAATATTTATTAGAAATAACGTTGTGTCACATTTAATTGTCATTTATTTAGTAATAATGACGTGTCATAATAAATTTTCATCTTTTAGGAATAATGTGTGTCACATTTAATTGTCATTTATTTAGGAATAATGCTTGTCACATTTAATTGCATTTATTCAAGAATAATGTGTATCACATTTAATTGTCGTTTATTTAGGAATAATGTGTGTCACATTTAATTGTCATTTATTTAGGAATAATGTGTGTCACATTTAATTGTCATTTATTTAGTAATAATGATGTGTCATAATAAATTGTCATCTTTTAGGAATAACGTGTGTCAAATTTAATTGTCATTTACTTAGAAATAATGTGTGTCACATTTAATTGTCATTTAGTTAGGAAAAATGTGTGTCACATTTAATTGTCATTTATTTAATAATAATGTGTGTCAAATTTAATTGTCATTTATTTAGGAATAATGTTGTGTGACATTTAATTGTCACATATTTAGGAATAATGTGTGTCACATTTAATTTTCATTTATTTAGGAATTATGTGCGTCATATTAAATTGTCATTTATTTGGAAATAATGTTGTGTCACATTCAATTGTCATTTATTTAGTAATAATGATGTGTCATAAGATATTGTCATTTATTTAGGAATAATGTGCGTCACATTTAATTGTTTTATATTTAGGAATAATGTGTGTCACATTTAATTGTCAATTATTTAGGAATAATGTGTGTCACATTTAATTGTCATTTATTTAGGAATAATGTGAGTCATCATTTATTTAAAAATAACGTTGTGTCACATTTAATTGTCATTTATTCAGGAATAATGTGTGTCATCATTTATTTAAAAATAACGATGTGTCACATTTAATTGTCATTTATTTAGTAATAATGATGTGTCATAATAAATTGTCATCTTTTAGGAATAATGTGAGTCACATTTAATTGCCATTTATTTAGGAATAATGTGTGTCACATTTAATTGTCATTTATTTAGGAATAATGTGTATCACATTTAATTGTTATTTATTTAGAAATAATGTTGTGTCACATTTAATTTCCATTTATTTAGGAATAATGTGTGTCATATTAAATTATCACTTATTTAGAAATAATGTTGTGTCACATTTAATTGTCATTTATTTAGGAATAATGATGCGTCTTAATAAATTGTCATTTATTTAGGAATAATGTGTGTCACGTTTAATTTTCATTTATTTAGAAATAATGTGTGTCATATTTAATTGTCATTTTATTTAGGAACACTGTTGTATCACATTTAATTTTCATTTATTTAGGAATAGTGATGTATCATAATAAATTGTCATTTGTTTAGGAATAATGTGTGTCACATTTAATTGTCATTTATTTAAAAATAATGTTGTGTCACATTTAGTTGTCATTTATTTAGGAATAATGATGTGTCGAAATAAATTGTCATTTATTTAGGAATAATGTGTGTCACATTTAATTGTAATTTATTTAGGAATAATGTGTGTCATATTTAATTGTCATATATTTAGAAATAATGTGTGTCACATTTATTTGTCATTTATTTAGGAATAATGTGTGCCACATTTAATTTTCATTTATTTAGTAATAATGATTTGTCATAATAAATTGTCATTTATTTAGGAATAGCGTGTGCCAAATTTAATTGTCATTTATTTAGGAATTATGTGTGTCACATTTGATTGTTGTTTATTTAGGAATAATGTGTATCACATTTAATTGTCATTTATTTAGAAATAATGTTGTGTCACATTTAATTGTCATTTATTTAGAAATAATGTTGTGTCACATTTAATTGTCATTTATTTAGGAATAATATGTGTCATATTAAATTGTCATTTATTTAGAAATAATGTTGTGTCACATTTAATTTCATTTATTTATGAATAATATGTGTCATACTAAATTGTCATTTATTTAGAAATAATGTTGTGTCACATTTAATTGTCATTTATTTAGGAATAATGTGTGTCATATTAAATTGTTGTTTATTTAGAAATAATGACGAGTCACATTTAATTATCATTTATTTAGGAATAATTATGTGTCATAATAAATTGTCAGTTATTTAGGAATAATGTGTGCCACATTTAATTTTCATTTATTTAGGAATAACGTGTGTCACATTCAATTGTCATTTATTTAGGAATAATGTGTGTCACATTTAATTGTCATTTATTTAGAAATAATGTGTGTCACATTTAATTGTCATTTATTTAGGAATAGTGTGTGTCACATTTAATTGTCATTTATTTAGAAATAACGTGGTGACAAATTTAATTTTCATTTATTTAGGAATAATGTGTGTCATATTAAATTTTCATCTATTTCGAAATAATTTTTGTCACATTTAATTGTCATTTATTTAGCAATAATGATGTGTCATAATAAATTTTCACTTACTTAGGAATAATGTGTGTCACATTAAATTGTCATTTATTTAGGAATAATGTGTGTCACATTTAATTGCCATTTATTTAGGAATAATGTGTGTCACATTTAATTGTCATTTATTTAGGATTAATGGGTGTCACATTTAATTGTCACTGATTTATGAATAATGTGAGTCACATTTTATTGTCATTTATTTAGATATAATGTTGTGTTACATTTAATTGTCTTTTATTTAGTAATAATGTGTGTAATACTAAATTGTCATTTATTTAGATATTATGTTATGTCACGTTTAATTGTCATTTATTTTGGAATAATGATGTGTCATAATAAATTGTCATTTATTGAGGAATAATGTGTGTCATATTTAATTGCCATTTATTTAGGAATAATGTGTGTCACATTAAATTTTCATTTATTTAGGAATGATGGTGTCACATTCAATTGTCATTTATTTAGGAGTAATGTGTGTCACATTTGATTGTCATTTATTTAAGAATAATGTGCGTCACATTTAATTGTCATTTATTTAGGAATAATGCGTGTCATATTTAACTGTCATTTATTTAGTGGTGTGTCACATTTAATTGTCATTTATTTTGGAATAATGTGTGTCAATATTTATTAGAAATAACGTTGTGTCACATTTAATTGTCATTTATTTAGTAATAATGACGTGTCATAATAAATTTTCATCTCTTAGGAATAATGTGTGTCACATTTAATTGTCATTTATTTAGGAATAATGCTTGTCACATTTAATTGCATTTATTCAGGAATAATGTGTATCACATTTAATTGTCGTTTATTTAGGAATAATGTGTGTCATATTTAATTTTCATTTATTTAGAAATAATGTTATGTCACATTTAATTGTCATTTATTTAAGAATAATGATGTGTCGAAATAAATTGTCATTTATTTAGGAATAATGATGTGTCACATTTAATTTTCATTTATTTAGGAATAATGTGTGTCATATTAAATAATCATTTATTTAGAAATAATGTTGTGTCACATTTAATTATCATTTATTCAGGAATAATGATGCGTCTTAATAAATTGTCATTTATTTAGGAATAATGTTGTGTCACATTTAATTTTCATTTATTTAGAAATAACGTGTGTCATATTTAATTGCCATTTTATTAAGGAATACTGTTGTATCACATTTAATTTTCATTTATTTAGGAATAGTGATGTATCATAATAATTTGTCATTTATTTAGGAATAATGTATGTCACATTTAATTGTCATTTATTTAGAAATAATGTTGTGTCACATTTAGTTGTCATTTATTTTGGAATAATGATGTGTCACAATTAACTATCATTTATTTAGAAATAATGTTGTGTCACATTTAATTTTCATTTATTTAGAAATAATGTTATGTCACATTTAATTGTCATTTATTTAGCAATAATGATTTGTCATAATAAATTGTCATTTATTTAGGAATAGGGTGTGTCAAATTTAATTGTCATTTATTTAGGAATTATGTGTGTCACATTTGATTGTTGTTTATTTAGGAATAATGTGTATCACATTTAATTGTCATTTATTTAGAAATAATGTTGTGTCACATTTAATTGTCATTTATTTAGAAATAATGTTGTGTCACATTTAATTGTCATTTATTTAGGAATAATATGTGTCATATTAAATTGTCATTTATTTAGAAATAATGTTGTGTCACATTTAATTGTCATTTATTTAGGAATAATGTGTGTCATATTAAATTGTCGTTTATTTAGAAATAATGACGAGTCACATTTAATTATCATTTATTTAGGAATAATTATGTGTCATAATAAATTGTCATTTATTTAGGAATAATGTGTGCCACATTTAATTTTCATTTATTTAGGAATAACGTGAGTCACATTTAATTGTCATTTATTTAGGAACAATGTGTGTCACATTTAATTGTCATTAATTTAGATATAATGTGTGTCACATTTAATTGTCATTTATTTAGGAATAGTGTGTGTCACATTTAATTGTCATTTATTTAGAAATAATGTGGTGACAAATTTAATTTTCATTTATTTAGGAATAATGTGTGTCATATTAAATTTTCATTTATTTGGAAATAATGTTTTGTCACATTTAATTGTCTTTTATTTAGCAATAATGATGTGTCGTAATAAATTGTCACTTACTTAGGAATAATGTGTGTCACATTAAATTGTCATTTATTTAGGAATAATGTGTGTCACATTTAATTGTTATTTATTTAGGAATAATGTGTGTCACATTTAATTGTCATTTATTTAGGAATAATGGGCGTCACATTTAATTGTCACTGATTTAGGAATAATGTGAGTCACATTTTATTGTCATTTATTTAGAAATAATGTTGTGTTACATTTAATTGTCTTTTATTTAGTAATAATGTGCGTAATACTAAATTGTCATTTATTTAGATATAATGTTGTGTCACGTTCAATTGTCATTTATTTTGGAATAATGATGTGTCATAATAAATTGTCATTTATTGAGGAATAATGTGTGTCATATTTAATTGCCATTTATTTAGGAATAATGTGTGTCACATTAAATTTTCATTTATTTAGGAATGATGGTGTCACATTCAATTGTCATTTATTTAGGAGTAATGTGTGTCACATTTGATTGTCATTTATTTAAGAATAATGTGCGTCACATTTAATTGTCAATTATTTAGGAATAATGTGTGTCACATTTAACTTTCATTTATTTAGTGGTGTGTCACATCTAATTGTCATTTATTTTGGAATAATGTGTGTCAATATCTATTAGAAATAACGTTGTGTCACATTTAATTGTCATTTATTTATTAATAATGACGTGTCATAATAAATTTTCATCTTTTAGGAATAATGTGTGTCACATTTAATTGTCATTTATTTAGGAATAATGCTGGTCACTTTTAATTGCATTTATTCAAGAATAATGTATATCACATTTAATTGTCGTTTATTTAGGAATAATGTGTGTCACATTTAATTGTCATTTAGTTAGGAAAAATGTGTGTCACATTTAATTGTCATTTATTTAATAATAATGTGTGTCAAATTTAATTGTCATTTATTTAGGAATAATGTTGTGTGACATTTAATTGTCACATATTTAGGAATAATGTGTGTCACATTTAATTTTCATTTATTTAGGAATAATGTGCATAATATTAAATTGTCATTTATTTAGAAATAATGTTGTGACACATTCAATTGTCATTTATTTAGTAATAGTGATGTGTCATAATATATTGTCATTTATCTAGGAATAATGTGCGTCACATTTAATTGTTATTTATTTAGGAATAATGTGTGTCACATTTAATTGTCAATTATTTAGGAATAATGTGTGTCACATTTAACTGTCATTTATTTAGGAATAATGTGTGTCATCATTTATTTAAAAATAACGTTGTGTCACATTTAATTGTCATTTATTCAGGAATAATATGTGTCATCATTTATTTAAAAATAACGTTGTGTCACATTTAATTGTCATTTATTTAGTAATAATGATGTGTTATAATAAATTGTCAACTTTTAGGAATAATGTGTGTCACATTTAAACGCCATTTATTTAAGAATAATGTGTGTCAGATTTAATTGTCATTTATTTAGGAATAATGTGTATCACATTTAATTATCATTTATTTAGAAATAATGTTGTGTCACATTTAATTTTCATTTATTTAGGAATAATTTATGTCATATTAAATTATCATTTATTTAGAAATAATGTGGTGTCACATTTAATTGTCATTTATTCAGGAATAATGATGCGTCTTAATAAATTGTCATTTATTCAGGAACAATGTGTGTCACATTTAAATTTCATTTATTTAGAAATATTGTGTGTCATATTTAATTGTCATTTTATTTAGGAATACTGTTGTATCACATTTAATTTTCATTTATTTAGGAATAGTGATGTATCATAATAAATTGTCATTTATTTAGGAATAATGTGTGTCACATTTAATTGTCATTTATTTAGAAATAATGTTGTGTCACATTTAGTTGTCATTTATTTTGGAATAATGATGTGTCACAATTAACTATCATTTATTTAGAAATAATGTTGTGTCACATTTAATTTTCATTTATTTAGAAATAATGTTATGTCACATTCAATTGTCATTTATTTAGGAATAATGATGTGTCGAAATAAATTGTCATTTATTTAGGAATAATGATGTGTCACATTTAATTTTCATTTATTTAGGAATAATGTGTGTCATATTAAATTATCATTTATTTAGAAATAATGTTGTGTCACATTTAATTATCATTTATTCAGGAATAATGATGCGTCTTAATAAATTGTCATTTATTTAGGAATAATGTTATGTCACATTTAATTTTCATTTATTTAGAAATAACATGTGTCATATTTAATTTCCATTTTATTAACGAATACTGTTGTATCACATTTAATTTTCATTTATTTAGGAATAGTGATGTATCATAATAAATTGTCATTTATTTAGGAATAATGTGTGTTACATTTAATTGTCATTTATTTAGAAATAATGTTGTGTCACATTTAGTTGTCATTTATTTTGGAATAATGATGTGTCACAATTAACTATCATTTATTTAGAAATAATGTTGTGTCACATTTAATTTTCATTTATTTAGAAATAATGTTATGTCACATTTAATTATCATTTATTTAGCAATAATGATTTGTCATAATAAATTGTCATTTATTTAGGAATAGGGTGTGTCAAATTTAATTGTCATTTATTTAAGAATTATGTGTGTCACATTTGATTGTTGTTTATTTAGGAATAATGTGTATCACATTTAATTGTCATTTATTTAGAAATAATTTTGTGTCACATTTAATTGTCATTTATTTAGAAATAATGTTGTGTCACATTTAATTGTCATTTATTTAGGAATAATATGTGTCATATTAAATTGTCATTTATTTAGAAATAATGTTGTGTCACATTTAATTGTCATTTATTTAGGAATAATATGTGTCATATTAAATTGTCGTTTATTTAGAAATAATGACGAGTCACATTTAATTATCATTTATTTAGGAATAATTATGTGTCATAATAAATTGTCATTTATTTAGGAATAATGTGTGCCACATTTAATTTTCATTTATTTAGGAATAACGTGAGTCACATTTAATTGTCATTTATTTAGGAATAATGTGTGTCACATTTAATTGTCATTTATTTAGAAATAATGTGTGTCACATTTAATTGTCATTTATTTAGGAATAGTGTGTGTCACATTTAATTGTCATTTATTTTGAAATAATGTGGTGACAAATTTAATTTTCATTTATTTTGGAATAATGTGTGTCATATTAAATTTTCATTTATTTAGAAATAATGTTTTGTCATATTTAATTGTCATTTATTTAGCAATAATGATGTGTCATAATAAATTGTCACTTACTTAGGAATAATGTGTGTCACATTAAATTGTAATTTATTTAGGAATAATGTGTGTTACATTTATTTGTCATTTATTTAGGAATAATGTGTGTCACATTTAATTGTCATATATTTAGGAATAATGGTTGTCACATTTAATTGTCACTGATTTAGGAATAATGTGAGTCACATTTTATTGTCATTTATTTAGAAATAATGTTGTGTTACATTTAATTGTCTTTTGTTTAGTAATAATGCGTGTAATACTAAATTGTCATTTATTTAGATATAATGTTGTGTCACGTTTAATTGTCATTTATTTTGGAATAATGATGTGTCATAATAAATTGTCATTTATTGAGGAATAATGTGTGTCATATTTAATTGCCATTTATTTAGGAATAATGTGTGTCACATTAAATTTTCATTTATTTAGGAATGATGGTGTCACATTCAATTGTCATTTATTTAGGAGTAATGTGTGTCACATTTGATTGTCATTTATTTAAGAATAATGTGCGTCACATTTAATTGTCATTTATTTAGGAATAATGTGTGTCACATTTAACTGTCATTTAAGTAGTGGTGTGTCACATTTAATTGTCGTTTATTTTGGAATAATGTGTGTCAATATTTATTAGAAATAACGTTGTGTCACATTTAATTGTCATTTATTTAGTAATATTGACGTGTCATAATAAATTTTCATCTTTTAGGAATAATGTGTGTCACATTTAATTGTCATTTATTTAGGAATAATGCTTGTCACATTTAATTGCATTTATTCAAGAATAATGTGTATCACATTTAATTGTCGTTTATTTAGGAATAACGTGTGTCACATTTAATTGTAATTTATTTAGGAAAACTGTGTGTCATATTAAATTGTCGTTTATTTAGAAATAATGACGAGTCACATTTAATTATCATTTATTTAGGAATAATTATGTGTCATAATAAATTTTCATTTATTTAGGAATAATGTGCGTCACATTTAATTGTTATTTATTTAGGAATAATGTGTGTCACATTTAATTGTCAATTATTTAGGAATAATGTGTGTCACATTTAATTTTCATTTATTTAGGAATAATATGTGTCATCATTTATTTAAAAATAACGTTGTGTCACATTTAATTGTCATTTATTCGGGAATAATGTGTGTCATCATTTATTTAAAAATAACGTTGTGTCACATTTAATTGTCATTTATTTAGTAATAATGATGTGTCATAATAAATTGTCATCTTTTAGGAATAATGTGTGTCACATTTAATTGCCATTTATTTAGGAATAATGTGTGTCACATTTAATTGTCATTTATTTAGGAATAATGTGTATCACATTTAATTGTCTTTTATTTAGAAATAATGTTGTGTCACATTTAATTTTCATTTATTTAGGAATAATTTGTGTCAAATTAAATTATCATTTATTTAGAAATAATGTTATGTCACATTTAATTGTCATTTATTCAGGAATAATGATGCGTCTTAATAAATTGTCATTTATTTAGGAATAATGTGTGTCACATTTAATTTTCATTTATTTAGAAAGAATGTGTGTCATATTTAATTGTCATTTTATTTAGGAATACTGTTGTATCACATTTAATTTTCATTTATTTAGGAATAGTTATGTATCATAATAAATTGGCATTTATTTAGGAATAATGTGTGTCGCATTTAATTGTCATTTATTTAGAAATAATGTTGTGTCACATTTAGTTGTCATTTATTTAGAAATAATGTTGTGTCACATTTAATTTTCATTTATTTAGAAATAATGTTATGTCACATTTAATTGTCATTTATTTAGGAATAATGATGTGTCAAAATAAATTGTCATTTATTTAGGAATAATGATGTGTCACATTTAATTTTCATTTATTTAGGAATAATGTGTGTCATAATAAATTGTAATTTATTTAGGAATAATGTGTGTAACATTTAATTGTCATTTATTTATGAGTAATGTGTGTCACATTTAATTGTCATTTATTTATAAATAATGATGTGCACATTTAATTGTCATTTATTTATAAATAATGATGTGTCACATTTAATTGTCATTTATTTAGGAATAATGTGTGTCATCATTTATTTAGAAATAACATTGTGTCACATTTAATTGTCATTTATTTAGTTATAATGATGTGTCATAATAAATTGTCATCTTTTAGGAATAATGTATGTGATTGACATAGAAATATGTTTATTTTATGCTCTTATATCTTATCTTTTGTATATAAATAAATATTACTTGGGTATTGTTTTGTTACTTTTACAGATATTCCAACCCAGCCCGCATGCAACCAGAAATGTAGAGAAATAAAGTTCAATCTTCTGTGTTTTTTGCATTTTGAAGAATTATAGATGAAGATATCACATTTAGTTGCTGTTGGACAAGAAAAGGATTGATAAAAAGGCTTTGAACATCACAAATCAATGAAGAAATGTCAAGGAAGCAAGAGGAAAAAAAGAGAAAAGGCCCAAATTTGCCTTATTTATCTAAGGCCCATTTATGTTTCTCATTGTAACTAATTAGTGGTGTAATGACCAGGCCCATTTACCATTAGGGTTAGGGTTAGGGTTTGGCTATCTACCCTATATATACCCTTGTAATAACCTTGTAGCCACCATCTCTTCTCATCTCTTATTCCATTGTTCTAATAAAAGTTCTTCTCTCTCTTTTATTTTCTGCATTTTTTTGTTTTCTTAGCAACTAGTGTTGTCTATACGATTAGATTCGGTAGAACACTATTTGTATTTTGCACTTATTTGCATTAGTGATTTACCGTCTGATTAGATTCAGCGGAAATCCTAATTTCAATTCTTGTTTGTTATTTCAATTTCTGCAATTTCAATTTCTGCTTTTATTATTTTCTTAGGTCAAATTGGATTTGATTAGATTCAAATCTAATTCATAGTTTTATTTCTTTCCCATTGAAATTGTGATCTGATCGTCGGTTCAGTTAGATCTGTTCTGAATCAAATTACAGTTTTAATTTTGTTTTGTTTTATTTTCAAAATCAACCTCCAAAGTTCGTCTAACACGCCCACGAAACATATAAATAATAAAATTTAACTTTCCTCCCTGTGTTCGACCTGTATGCTACACACCTGTATGCTTGCAGAATTTATTACAAATGTCGCGCTTTTCTAATTCATAGATTAGCGTCGATCAAGTTTTTGGCGCCGTTGCCGGGGAGGTAACGATTAAATTTTGTTATTTATTTAATTTCCGATTCGTGTTAGTTTTTGTTTATATTTTCCTTTTGTGTTCTTGTATATATAGAAAAAAAAGAAAAATCTTGATTAGTGAGATTTGGTATTATTTAATGGTACTATAATCTTCTATACAAGAAAAAAAAAATCTTGCTAATTTTGTCTTTTATTTCTTTCCTCTTTTCCTCAATCTCTTCCCTTTCTTCTACAATATCTTTCCAAAAAAAAAAAAAAAAAAAAAAGAAAACAAAAGTCCTTTTACATTTTTAAATTCCTTTCTTGCCGTCTACAATTTCATCATACAACGTTCATCAAAACCGTCATCACAACTTCT
Source organism: Allium sativum (assembly GCA_030737875.1). Lineage (NCBI taxonomy): Eukaryota > Viridiplantae > Streptophyta > Magnoliopsida > Asparagales > Amaryllidaceae > Allium > Allium sativum. Next base: position 635,928,538 of record CM060918.1, read on the forward strand.
TGCCCAAACATATTTCTCCAAACCACTCAGATCCCTCCATCACAGTCGTTGCTCACATAACCACCGTCCACATCTCATCATCCCCATAACACAACATCGCTCTGCCACCTTCATCTTCACGCAATTCACATCATCAAAACGCCAAACTACCCACGTCCAACCTTCCCTACATCACACGTTCAAGCAAAAAAAAAAAAAAAAAAAAACTTTAACTTCAAAGCTTGTCCATACCATCACCACGTTTCACACCTGCAACCATTCAATTGAATACCAAACAATCTCCATCTCACTGCTCTTACACCTTAACCACAGATCAACCCAAATCCATCCTCTTCTAATCATCGTCGGATTCACCAGACTCCACAGCCGCTACACAGTACCAAGTTCCCTCACGCACCAACCCTTTCTGATCATCTCACGAAACCCAATTCCGACAAAACACCCTTCAGCCCAGAAATTTTCAGACATCAGAACCCCCCCCTTAAATCGCGTATCACCCACACCTCAAACCAATTACAGATCTCACCAAACGTCCACATCGCAGACCACAGTTTGTCCCCACAAACAACTCACGTGATTACTCCCTCTTCACAAGACCATCTTCCCTCCTCACAATTTCCGAACTCGCAGACCAGTACACCCTCGGCGTCCAAACCATCATCAAGCCATCTCCATACCCAGAACCTCGTCACCGAAGCCCCTACCTCAGTTTGATTCATTGACTCAAATCCGACTCAACTCGCAACCACACAATTAGAAGAAACCCAGACCGACACTAATTCGTAATTTTCGAAATCCAATTCGAAGTCTGGAACCCCAGTTGCGATTATAATCTTCCAGTGCGATTTTGGGAACGAAATTTTGGATTTTGTCTGCGTTTAGTTTTGAAGAAGAGGGCGTGATTCGTTTTTCCAATAAAGGGGACGTGAGTTTAGGAACTGTTTGACCGTTGGGTGGCCTGAAATTTGTGTGCATACTTCCTTTGTTTTGATGTTTAAGTATGGACTAATTTGTTGGCAAACGTGACTATGTTGTTCTAGTGATTATTTGTATTTGGTGTGAGGTTGCTTGCCTGGCTTATTTGCTCCTTTTTAATTGTTTAGGTTTGTGTGCGATTGTTTAATTGTTGGGTCTTTTGTTTCGTTGAGTCTAGTTGTTAGTTTTTCCATTTTATTTTTTTTCCTTTCGTTTGTTTGTTTTATTTGCTATCACCTTCTTTCTCTTTTTAAAAAAAAAAAAAAAAAAAACAGGTACAACTGAAATTTTAAAAAAAGGTCTTAAAAAAAAAAATTCGGGCTCCTAGCCCGAACCCGTGCCGCAGCGCAGTCAAGCAATTAATAGAAGGGGACAACAACAGAAAGCAGCGGACGATTCAAATGGGTTGGAGCGGTTGCACACCAAGTGGGGTGGGAACGCGCTAGAGCTTCCTAAATTCACTGGAGGACTGCCGATCAAGGTGAAAACTTTTAAAACTCTACAGGTGCTCTGTCGCAAAGAAAAAAAATATATAGACAATTGTTGTAAAAATTTTCTGCAGGGGCAGCGGCTTGAATGTAAATTTTAATTCTGCAATTTATATTTCTGTGTCTGTTCTGTGACTGATATTTCTGAATTTGTGTTGAGGAACGGTTTTCCATAACTAGTCACTCTCGTCGATTTTCATTTTTAACACGTGAATTTGATTTTCAAAATAATATAATTGAAAAGTGGTGCTTTGTGAAGTTGACTGTCTCGTACAATTGGATCGCGGATATATATTAGTTCAATTTATTGAACTTCTAGCAAAAGAGGTTGCATACTACCCGTAAAACATTGGTTGTATCCCTTAGTAGTTATACTATACGTGAACGGCCATAAGACCCTCTTCCCCCTTCTAATTAAGTCAATTAATAGAGCACCACTCGTTCTTTTATACTATTTTGAAGTGAGAACAATATATGTCTTACCCTGACTTCATTCCAATGTCTGATTCAAAAAAATCGTTGAGAGAGTTGTGGGATAATAACCGGAGTAGACGCCCTTTGGAAGAGTATGAATACGAATTACAACTCATGAAGCAAGATTTCCCAAAATTTCGTGAGCCCAATGTCAAAAATTTTCAAAATTTTCCAACTGACCAACATTTTCAAAATCATAGATATAATCGAAACGACGATTTCAATTTAAATTCCAATAACTTCGATTATGGGCCACATCCACATCAAAACTGTTTTGAATCTCAACACGGCTTTGATCCACATCAATATTGGGTTGTAAATCACTTCGAAAATAATTTTGAAAATGAAAATGATTTTCAAATCGATCAAAATTTTGAAAATTACAACCCATATCCACATCTTGAGAATGACCAAAATTGGAATTTTCCCACCAATTTTAACAATGTCGGTTACGAATCTAATTTTCAAAATCAAAATGATTTCCAATCTCAATTTCAATTTTCTGAAAATTCAAACTATTTTGAAAATCAAGAATTCCAAAGCGAGAGCTCTCAAATCAACGACCCTGAAGAATGTAATTTTGATGAGAGGGCGGAAAGGCTAAATAAAAAGGCTGATGAACTTCTTTGTTTACTGACGTCTTACAAAGAACAACGAGAGCAACAGAATCAAATTCAAACAAGCCTGGAATTAGAAAATAATCCAATTTCTACTGACATTGAAAATCTTCAAATAACGACTTTGGAAATTGAGAATAATCATCTTGATGAAGTTTTTCAAAATTCAACAAACGAATTGGATTTCAACTCTTTTCAGGAAGAAGATTTAAGCTTAAATTTTGATCTTCCTCTTTCAGGCTGTGAGAAACTCGAAATTTTTGAAATTAAACCAAATGAAAATGTTGAATTTTTCAAAAACTCAGAAGTGGAAATGGATTTTAATGAACATGAATTTTTTGGATTGCACGAAGATGAAAGCCATAATTTGGTCAAACCGGTCAACGCCATTAGATACGAAACAACATTTGAAAATAATTTCACCACTCACGATAATTCTTCGATCCCAACCTCAAAGCAAAATCTTGACGCTCTTCCAATGGCAACCGAGGCCAAGTCGTCTGAACCTTCCAAATCCCCACCTTCTTTTGATGTCGGAAACCCCGACACTATTTCTTCTTTTACTGTTGGCAATCCCAACAAACCATCTTCTTTACCTTTACTTCTTCCACTTCCTGTGTCGACACCTTCTCCTTCGAATGACCATGACTCCAAAACAGAACAAGTAGACAGGATAGAAACTGTTGTTGATGACACGACAAATATACCAACTCAAAGATCCTCTCATACTTCAATTGACGTGTCCACATTGGCCTTCGAAGAACTTTTCGACGATGAACTAAAACTTTTAAATGACGAGGATGAAATAGAATCAAGCCCCCAATCCAAGTTTGAGAATTTTGATATTGAGTATTCAAATGAACTTGAAATTGTCAGTGTCAATGATATGTTGTCTAGTAATGAAATTGAGAAATGTGATCACACAGTCTTGAACAACACTCAGAATTTAAATTTCATGATTGCAACTGAGTTCATATATGATCACAAATTTTTGAGCAATTATACTGATAAATTTGTTGAGCACATGAATTGTGTTTGGAATGTTGGCTTGATTGAAAAACTTCTTTTTAGGACGACCCTGAATATTTATCTCCTGGACTACAAATCGAGGTACAAAGATGAGATGGTTTTTAAAAACTCTTGCTTGTTAGAAAACATGCCTAGACATAGTGGGAATGGGATTCATCGGGCTAGAACCAAGTGTGGGGGGAAAAGTTGGTGGAACTCTTTGCATCGCATACATCGCAAACACATATATCATTGTACATATGATCCATTTCTCCATATAGTTAAACTGCATTTCATTTTACAAATAATTTTGCATTTAATCCATCTCTGGGTACGATCTTTCAAATTTAGAAAAAAATTACAGTGTGGACACTGTTTAGTTCTAGTGTGGGGGGAGTCTGCATTTCACTCATTTTTCATTTTTTTCTTTATTTTTCTTTCTTTTCATTTTCATCATTTAAATAGGACCTTCATGCATTTTAGACTGTAATAACATACCATAATTTTTTTTTTGAAATACGACTCATTTTCAATTGATACAGCAAAATAAGTTTACAATTTTTAGCCAGTTGATAGTATTTTTCTCTCTCAACTTAGATCGAATAGGAAATATAATGAAAAGTTTAATTTTGAGGGATAATAGTGTAACCAGTACATAGGGAGATTCTTAGGTGATGGCCATGAAATCTATTCTATATTGTAGACTTTGTTTAAATAAGTGGAGGACTTAAAATACTTATATTGGCTTTTCAAATCTTTAAAACTAAGTTGTGTTAAGTTGAATTCGCGTAACTCTCTTTTGTGCTTATATTTTCGATAATAATAATAATAGTATTCCAAGGGTATCCAACATTGCTTGTACATCGAGCGTTGGTGTGCAAACCCGCCAAGCTCTATCCGACACGTTGTTGACAAAGTCAAAGTTGGAATATCTTGGTCTCATTCTATGAGATTGGACACCTAAGGATTACCGACACGTTGTTGACAAAGTCAAAGTCGGCCTGCACAATCCGCCAAGCTCTTTACCCACTCTCCGTTAGTCCGCGAGGCAGTGCATGGGTGGTAAACCTTGGTCTTTTTAGGTGTATGTACTTAATCATAAATCTTAAAATTTTATAGAATAAAGAATAAGCGATGATACCCAAACACTTCTTGACCTTATTGATTTGACTAGCCATACATGAGAAAGTTAGAATACCACTTTGCAAACTGTGCCAAGCAAACTAAGAATTTATTTCATGGCTGCACTATGTTATCGACCGAACTAACTGGCCAAACTGGAATTTAACATTTGAAAACTTGATTTATATTGAAAATTTGTGACAAGTCGAGGTAACTAAAATAAAATCAACTGGTTAGAAATTATTAACTTAATTTGTTATACCACTTTCCTGAAATAAGTCATGTTGTCAATTTTCGTTTTTATTTTTGCATATGTCCATTGCATTCATGTAGTTTCATTAGAATCATAGCATACTGCATTTGGATTTTGTGGGTAGTATCCGCTGAAAACCCTCACGAGACACCACTCGTCCTACTAGGGACACCTAGAGGTTTAACGGCTTGTTGCATACGCTCAATGCAATCGTGTTTCCTACGAAAGTGTGACCTATCTAGTTAGTTTTTCATTTCTTGTTTTACTCGAGGACGAGTAAAAGATAAGTGTGGGGGTATTTGATTGACATAGAAATATATTTATTTTATGCTCTTATATCTTATCTTTTGTATATAAATAAATATTACTTGGGTATTGTTTTGTTACTTTTACAGATATTCCAACCCAGCCCGCATGCAACCAGAAATGTAGAGAAATAAAGTTCAATCTTCTGTGTTTTTTGCATTTTGAAGAATTATAGATGAAGATATCACATTTAGTTGCTGTTGGACAAGAAAAGGATTGATAAAAAGGCTTTGAACATCACAAATCAATGAAGAAATGTCAAGGAAGCAAGAGGAAAAAAAGAGAAAAGGCCCAAATTTGCCTTATTTATCTAAGGCTCATTTATGTTTCTCATTGTAACTAATTAGTGGTGTAATGACCAGGCCCATTTACCATTAGGGTTAGGGTTAGGGTTTGGCTATCTACCCTATATATACCCTTGTAATAACCTTGTAGCCACCATCTCATCTCATCTCTTATTCCATTGTTCTAATAAAAGTTCTTCTCTCTCTTTTATTTTCTGCATTTTTTTGTTTTCTTAGCAACTAGTGTTGTCTATACGATTAGATTCGGTAGAACACTATTTGTATTTTGCACTTATTTGCATTAGTGATTTACCGTCTGATTAGATTCAGCGGAAATCCTAATTTCAATTCTTGTTTGTTATTTCAATTTCTGCAATTTCAATTTCTGCTTTTATTATTTTCTTAGGTCAAATTGGATTTGATTAGATTCAAATCTAATTCATAGTTTTATTTCTTTCCCATTGAAATTGTGATCTGATCGTCGGTTCAGTTAGATCTGTTCTGAATCAAATTACAGTTTTAATTTTGTTTTGTTTTATTTTCAAAATCAACCTCCAAAGTTCGTCTAACACGCCCACGAAACATATAAATAATAAAATTTAACTTTCCTCCCTGTGTTCGACCTGTATGCTACACACCTGTATGCTTGCAGAATTTATTACAAATGTCGCGCTTTTCTAATTCATAGATTAGCGTCGATCAGTATGTCACATTTAATTGTCATTTATTTGGGAATAATGCGTGTCACACTTAATTCTCATTTATTTAGGAATAATGTGTGTCACATTTAATTGTCATTTATTTAGAAATAATGTTGTGTCACATTTAATTGCCATTTATTTAGGAATAATAATGTGTCATAATAAATTGTCATTTGTCATTCATTTTCGAATAATGTGTGTCACATTTAATTGTGTTATATTTAGAAATAATGTGTGTCACATTTATTTGTCATTTATTTAGGAATAATGTGTGACACATTTAATTGTCATTTATTTAGGAATAATGTTTGTCACATTTAATTGTCATTTATTTAGTAATAATTTGTGTCATATTAAATCGTCATTTATTTATAAATAATGTTGTGACACATTTAACTTTCATTTATTTAGAAATAATGTTATGACACATTTACTTGTCATTTATTTTGAAATAATGATGTGTCAAAATAAATTGTCATTTATTTAGGAATAATGTGTGTCAAATTTAATTGTCATTTATTTAGGAATTATGTGTGTCACATTTGATTGCCGTTTATTTAGGAATAATGTGTATAACATTTAATTGTCATTTATTTAGAAATAATGTTGTATCACATTTAATTGTCATTATTTAGAAATAATGTTGTGTCACATTTGATTGTCATTTATTTAGGAATAATGTGTGTCATATTAAATTGTCATTTATTTAGAAATAGTGACGATTCACAATTAATTATCATTTATTTTGGAATAATTATGTGCCACAATAAATTGTCATTTATTTAGGAATATTGTGTGTCACATTTAATTTTCGTTTATTTAGGAATAACGTGTGTCACATTTAATTGTCATTTATTTAGGAATAATGTGTGTCACATTTAATTGTCATTTATTTAGAAATAATGTGTGTCACATTTAATTGTCATTTGTTTAGGAATATTGTGTGTCGCATTTAATTGTCATTTATTTAGAAATAATGTTGTGTCAAATTTAATTTTCATTTAATTTGGAATAATGTGTGTCATATTAAATTTTCATTTATTTAGAAATAATGTTTTGTCACATTTAATAGTCATTTATTTAGCAATAATGATGTGTCATAATAAATTGTCACTTACTTAGAAATAATGTGTGTCACATTAAATTGTCATTTATTTAGGAATAACGTTTGTCACATTTAGTTGTCATTTACTTAGGAATAATGTGTGTCACATTTAATTGTCATTTATTTAGAAATAATGTTGTATCACATTTAATTGTCATTTATTTAGGAATAATGTGTGTCATATTAAATTGTCATTTATTTAGAAATAATGTTATGTCATATTTAGTTGTCATTTATTTAGGAATAATGATGTGTCATAATAAATTGTCATTTGTCATTTAGTTTGGAATAATGTGTGTCACATTTAATTGTCATATATTTAGAAATAATGTGTGTCACATTTATTTGTCATTTATTTAGGAATAATGTGTGACACATTTAATTGTCATTTATTTATGAATAATGTTTGTCACATTTAATTGTCGTTTATTTAGTAATAATGTTTGTAATATTAAATTGTCATTTATTTAGAAATAATGTTGTGACACATTTAATTGTTATTTATTTAGAAATAATGTTATGACACATTTAATTGTCATTTATTTTGAAATAATGATGTGTCCTAATAAATTGTCATTTATTTAGGAATAATGTGTGTCAAATTTAATTGTCATTTATTTAGGAATTATGTGTGTCGAATTTGATTGTCGTTTATTTAGGAATAATGTGTATCACATTTAATTGTCATTTATTTAGAAATAATGCTGTGTCACATTTAATTGTCATTTATTTAGAAATAATGTTGTGTCATATTTAATTGTCATTTATTTATGAATAATGTGTGTCATATTAAATTGTCATTTATTTAGAAATAATGACGATTCACATTTAATTATCATTTACTTTGGAATAATTATGTGCCATAATAAATTGTCATTTATTTAGGAATATTGTGTGTCACATTTAATTTTCGTTTATTTAGGAATAACGTGTGTCACATTTAATTGTCATTTATTTAGGAATAATGTGTGTCACATTTAATTGTCATTTATTTAGAAATAATGTGTCTCACATTTAATTGTCTTTTATTTAGGAATAGTGTGTGTCACATTTAATTGTTATTTATTTAGAAATAATGTTGTGTCAAATTTAATTTTCGTCTATTTAGGAATAACGTGTGTCATATTAAATTTTCATTTATTTAGAAATAATGTTTTGTCACATTTAATTGTCATTTATTTAGCAATAATGATGTGTCATAATAAATTGTCACTTACTTAGGAATAATGTGTGTCACATTAAATTGTCATTTATTTAGGAATAATGTGTGTCACATTTAATTGTCATTTATTTAGGAATAATGTGTGTCACATTTAATTGTCATTTATTTAGGACTAATGGGTGTCACATTTAATTGTCAATTATTTAGAAATAATGTGAGTCACATTTTATGGTCCTTTATTTAGAAATAATGTGGTGTTACATTTAATTGTCTTTTATTTAGCAATAATGTGTGTAATACTAAATTGTCATTTATTTAGATATAATCTTGTGTCACATTTAATTGTCATTTATTTTGGAATAATGATGTATCATAATAAATTGTCATTTATTTAGGAATAATGTGTGTCATATTTAATTACCATTTATTTAGGAATAATGTGTGTAACACTAAATTTTCATTTATTTAGGAATAATGCGTGTCACATTCAATTGTCATTTATTTAGGAGTAATGTGTGTCACATTTAATTGTCATTTATTTAAGACTAATATGCGTCACATTTAATTGTCATTTTTTTAGGAATAATTTGTGTCACATTTAACTGTCATTTATTTAGTGGTGTGTCACATTTAATTGTCAATTATTTTGGAATAATGTGTGTCAATATTTATTAGAAATAACGTTGTGTCACATTTAATTGTCATTTATTTAGTCATAGTGACGTGTCATAATAAATTGTCATCTTTTAGGAATAATGTGTGTCACATTTAATTGTCATTTATTTAGGAATAATGCTTGTCACATTTAATTGCATTTATTCAAGAATAATGTGTGTCACATTTAATTGTCATTTATTTAGGAATAATGTGTGTCACATTTAATTGTCATTTATTTAGAAATAATGCGTGTAACATTTAATTGTCATTTATTAAGTAATAATGATGTGTCATAATAAATTGTCATCTTTTAGGAATAATGTGTGTCAAATTTAATTTTTATTTACTCAGAAATAATGTGTGTCACATTTAATTGTCATTTAGTTAGGAATAATGTGTGTCACATTTAATTGTCATTTATTTAGGAATAATGTGTGTCACATTAATTTTCATTTATTTAGGAATAATGTTGTGTCACATTTAATTTTCATTTATTTAGGAATAATGTGTGTCATATTAAATTATCATTTATTTAGAAACAATGTTGTGTCACATTTAATTGTCATTTATTCAGGAATAATGATGCGTCTTAATAAATTGTCATTTATTTAGGAATAATGTTGTGTCACATTTAATTTTCATTTATTTAGAAATAATGTGTGTCATATTTAATTATCATTTTATTTAGGAATACTGTTGTATCACACTTAATTTTCATTTATTTAGGAATAGTGATGTATCATAATAAATTGTCATTTATTTAGGAATAATGTGTGTCACATTTAATTGTCATTTATTTAGAAATAATGTTGTGTCACATTTAGTTGTCATTTATTTTGAAATAATTATGTGTCATAATTAACTATAATTTATTTAGAAATAATGTTGTGTCACATTTAATTTTCATTTATTTAGAAATAATGTTATGTCACATTTAATTGTCATTTATTTAGCTATAATGATTTGTCATAATAAATTGTCATTTATTTAGGAATAGCGTGTGTCAAATTTAAATGTCATTTATTTAGGAATTATGTGTGTCACATTTGATTGTTGTTTATTTAGGAATAATGTGTATCACATATAATTGTCATTTATTTACAAATAATGTTGTGTTACATTTAATTGTCATATATTTAGAAATAATGTTGTGTCACATTTAATTATCATTTATTTAGGAATAATTTGTGTCATATTAAATTGTCATTTATTTAGAAATAATGTTGTGTCACATTTAATTGTCATTTATTTAGGAATAATGTGTGTCATATTTAATTGTCGTTTATTAAGAAATAATGACGAGTCACATTTAATTATCATTTATTTAGGAATAATTATGTGTCATAATAAATTGTCATTTATTTAGGAATAATGTGTGCCACATTTAATTTTCATTTATTTAGGAATAACGTGTGTCACATTTAATTGTCATTTATTTAGGAATAATGTGTGTCACATTTAATTGTCATTTATTTAGAAATAATGTGTGTCACATTTAATTGTCATTTATTTAGGAATAGTGTGTGTCACATTTAATTGTCATTTATTTAGAAATAATGTTGTGTCAAATTTAATTTTCATTTATTTAGGAATAATGTTTTGTCACATTTAATTGTCATTTATTTAGCAATAATGATGTGTCATAATAAATTGTCACTTACTTGGGAATAATGTGTGTCACATTAAATTGTCATTTATTTGGGAATAACGTTTGTCACATTTAGTTGTCATTTATTTAGGAATGGGATTTACTAATGTCAGTCGCCTAGAAGCGACTGTTTACTGACTCGCTCTTTCATTGGTTGGCAACTTACAAATTAATGTTGTTAAATATATATTTTTTATTCGACCGTGGGACCTGCTGTACCATATGAGCCAATTAGCAGCCGCGAGTGCATGGTTCAGTCGCTTTGGGCGAGTGACTTTAGCAAATCTCTTTAGGAATAATGTGTGTCACATTTCGTTGTCATTTATTTAGAAATAATGTTGTGTCACATTTAATTGTCATTTATTTAGGAATAATGTGTGTCATATTAAGTTGTCATTTATTTAGAAATAATGTTGTGTCACATTTATTTGTCATTTATTTAGGAATAGTGATGTGCCATAATAAATTGTCATTTATTTAGGAATAATGTGTGTCACATTTTGTTGTCATTTATTTAGGAATAATGTGTGTCACATTTAATTGTCATTTATTTAGAAATAATGTTGTGTCACATTTAATTGTCATTTATTTAGGAATAATGTGTGTCATCATTTATTTAGAAATAACATTGTGTAAAATTTAATTGTCATTTATTTAGTTATAATGATGTGTCATAATAAATTGTCATCTTTTCGGAATAATGTATGTCACATTTAATTGTCATTTAATTGGGAATAATGCGTGTCACACTTAATTCTCATTTATTTAGGAATAATGTGTGTCACATTTAATTGTCATTTATTTAGAAATAATGTTGTGTCACATTTAATTGTCATTTATTTAGGAATAATGTGTGTCATATTAAATTGTCATTTATTTAGAAATAATGACGATTCACATTTAATAATCACTTACTTTGGAATAATTATGTGCTATAATAAATTGTCATTTAATTAGGAATATTGTGTGTCACATTTAATTTTCGTTTATTTAGGAATAAAGTGTGTCACATTTAATTGTCATTTATTTAGGAATAATGTGTGTCACATTTAATTGTCATTTATTTAGAAATAATGTGTCTCACATTTAATTGTCATTTATTTAGGAATAGTTTGTGTCACATTTAATTTTCATTTATTTAGGAATAATGTTTTGTCACATTTAATTGTCATATATTTAGCAATAATGATGTGTCATAATAAATTGTCACTTACTTGGGAATAATGTGTGTCACATTAAATTGTCATTTATTTGGGAATAACGTTTGTCACATTTAGTTGTCATTTATTTAGGAATAATGTGTGTCACATTTCATTGTCATTTATTTAGAAATAATGTTGTGTCACATTTAATTGTCATTTATTTAGGAATAATGTGTGTCATATTAAATTGTCATTTATTTAGAAATAATGTTGTGTCACATTTATTTGTCATTTATTTAGGAATAGTGATGTGCCATAATAAATTGTCATTTATTTAGGAATAATGTGTATCACATTTTGTTGTCATTTATTTAGGAATAATGTGTGTCACATTTAATTGTCATTTATTTAGAAATAATGTTGTGTCACATTTAATTGTCATTTATTTAGGAATAATGTGTGTCATCATTTATTTAGAAATAACATTGTGTAAAATTTAATTGTCATTTATTTAGTTATAATGATGTGTCATAATAAATTGTCATCTTTTCGGAATAATGTATGTCACATTTAATTGTCATTTATTTGGGAATAATGCGTGTCACACTTGATTCTCATTTATTTAGGAATAATTTGTGTCACATTTAATTGTCATTTATTTAGAAATAATGTTGTGTCACATTTAATTGTCATTTATTTAGGAATAATGTGTGTCATATTAAATTGTCATTTATTTAGAAATAATGACGATTCACATTTAATAATCACTTACTTTGGAATAATTATGTGCTATAATAAATTGTCATTTAATTAGGAATATTGTGTGTCACATTTAATTTTCGTTTATTTAGGAATAACGTGTGTCACATTTAATTGTCATTTATTTAGGAATAATGTGTGTCACATTTAATTGTCATTTATTTAGAAATAATGTGTCTCACATTTAATTGTCATTTAATTAGGAATAGTTTGTGTCACATTTAATTTTTATTTATTTAGAAATAATGTTGTTTCAAATTTAATTTTCGTTTATTTAGGAATAATGTGTGTCATATTAAATTTTCATTTATTTAGAAATAATGTTTTGTCACATTTAATTGTCATTTATTTAGCAATAATGACATGTCATAATAAATTGTCACTTACTTAGGAATAATGTGTGCCACATTAAATTTTCATTTATTTAGGAATAATGTGTGTCACATTTAATTGTCATTAATTTAGGAATAATGTGTGTCACATTTAATTGTCATTTATTTAGGACTAATGGGTGTCACATTTTATGGTCATTTATTTAGAAATAATGTTGTGTTACATTTAATTGTCTTTTATTTAGCAATAATGTATGTAATACTAAATTGTCATTTATTTAGATAAAATGTTGTGTCACATTTAATTGTCATTTATTTTGGAATAATGATGTGTCATAATAAATTGTCATTTATTTAGGAATAATGTGTGTCATATTTAATTTCCATTTATTTAGGAATAATGTGTGTAACACTAAATTTTCATTTATTTAGGAATAATGCGTGTCACATTCAATTGTCATTTATTTAGGAGTAATGTGTGTCACATTTAATTGTCATTTATTTAAGAATAATGTGCGTCACATTTAATTGTCATTTTTTAGGAATAATGTGTGTCACATTTAACTGTCATTTATTTAGTCGTGTGTCACATTTAATTGTCAATTATTTTGGAATAATGTGTGTCAATATTTATTAGAAATAACGTTGTGTCACATTTAATTGTCATTTATTTAGTAATACTGACGTGTCATAATAAATTTCATCTTTTAGGAATAATGTGTGTCACATTTAATTGTCATTTATTTAGGAATAATGCTTGTCACATTTAATTGCATTTATTCAAGAATAATGTGTGTCACATTTAATTGTCATTTATTTAGGAATAATGTGTGTCACATTTAATTGTCATTTATTTAGAAATAATGCATGTCACATTTAATTGTCATTTATTAAGTAATAATGATGTGTCATAATAAATTGTCATTTTTTAGGAATAATGTGTGTCCAATTTAATTTTTATTTACTCAGAAAAAATGTGTGTCACATTTAATTATCATTTAGTTAGGAATAATGTGTGTCGCATTTAATTGTCATTCATTTAGGAATAATGTATGTCACATTAATTTTCATTTGTTTAGGAATAATGTTGTGTCACATTTAATTTTCATTTATTTAGGATTAATGTGTGTCATATTAAATTATCATTTATTTAGAAATAATGTTGTGTCACATTTAATTATCATTTATTCAGGAATAATGATGCGTCTTAATAAATTGTCAATTATTTAGGAATAATGTTGTGTCACATTTAATTTTCATTTATTTAGAAATAACATGTGTCATATTTAATTGCCATTTTATTAACGAATACTGCTGTATCACATTTAATTTTCATTTATTTAGGAATAGTGATGTATCATAATAAATTGTCATTTATTTAGGAATAATGTGTGTCACATTTAATTGTCATTTATTTAGAAATAATGTTGTGTCACATTTAGTTGTCATTTATTTTGGAATAATGATGTGTCACAATTAACTATCATTTATTTAGAAATAATGTTGTGTCACATTTAATTTTCATTTATTTAGAAATAATGTTATGTCACATTTAATTGTCATTTATTTAGCAATAATGATTTGTCATAATAAATTGTCATTTATTTAGGAATAGGGTGTGTCAAATTTAATTGTCATTTATTTAAGAATTATGTTTGTCACATTTGATTGTTGTTTATTTAGGAATAATGTGTATCACATTTAATTGTCATTTATTTAGAAATAATTTTGTGTCACATTTAATTGTCATTTATTTAGAAATAATGTTGTGTCACATTTAATTGTCATTTATTTAGGAATAATATGTGTCATATTAAATTGTCATTTATTTAGAAATAATGTTGTGTCACATTTAATTGTCATTTATTTAGGAATAATACGTGTCATATTAAATTGTCGTTTATTTAGAAATAATGACGAGTCACATTTAATTATCATTTATTTAGGAATAATTATGTGTCATAATAAATTGTCATTTATTTAGGAATAATGTGTGCCACATTTAATTTTCATTTAATTAGGAATAACGTGAGTCACATTTAATTGTCATTTATTTAGGAATAATGTGTGTCACATTTAATTGTCATTTATTTAGAAATAATGTGTGTCACATTTAATTGTCATTTATTTAGGAATAGTGTGTGTCACATTTAATTGTCATTTATTTTGAAATAATGTGGTGACAAATTTAATTTTCATTTATTTTGGAATAATGTGTGTCATATTAAATTTTCATTTATTTAGAAATAATGTTTTGTCATATTTAATTGTCATTTATTTAGCAATAATGATGTGTCATAATAAATTGTCACTTACTTAGGAATAATGTGTGTCACATTAAATTGTAATTTATTTAGGAATAATGTGTGTTACATTTATTTGTCATTTATTTAGGAATAATGTGTGTCACATTTAATTGTCATTTATTTAGGAATAATGGTTGTCACATTTAATTGTCACTGATTTAGGAATAATGCGAGTCACATTTTATTGTCATTTATTTAGAACTAATGTTGTGTTACATTTAATTGTCTTTTGTTTAGTAATAATGCGTGTAATACTAAATTGTCATTTATTTAGATATAATGTTGTGTCACGTTTAATTGTCATTTATTTTGGAATAATGATGTGTCATAATAAATTGTCATTTATTGAGGAATAATGTGTGTCATATTTAATTGCCATTTATTTAGGAATAATGTGTGTCACATTAAATTTTCATTTATTTAGGAATGATGGTGTCACATTCAATTGTCATTTATTTAGGAGTAATGTGTGTCACATTTGATTGTCATTTATTTAAGAATAATGTGCGTCACATTTAATTGTCATTTATTTAGGAATAATGTGTGTCACATTTAACTGTCATTTATTTAGTGGTGTGTCACATTTAATTGTCGTTTATTTTGGAATAATGTGTGTCAATATTTATTAGAAATAACGTTGTGTCACATTTAATTGTCATTTATTTAGTAATATTGACGTGTCATAATAAATTTTCATCTTTTAGGAATAATGTGTGTCACATTTAATTGTCATTTATTTAGGAATAATGCTTGTCACATTTAATTGCATTTATTCAAGAATAATGTGTATCACATTTAATTGTCGTTTATTTAGAAATAACGTGTGTCACATTTAATTGTAATTTATTTAGGAAAACTGTGTGTCATATTAAATTGTCGTTTATTTAGAAATAATGACGAGTCACATTTAATTATCATTTATTTAGGAATAATTATGTGTCATAATAAATTTTCATTTATTTAGGAATAATGTGCGTCACATTTAATTATTATTTATTTAGGAATAATGTGTGTCACCTTTAATTGTCAATTATTTAGGAATAATGTGTGTCACATTTAATTTTCATTTATTTAGGAATAATATGTGTCATCATTTATTTAAAAATAATGTTGTGTCACATTTAATTGTCATTTATTCGGGAATAATGTGTGTCATCATTTATTTAAAAATAACGTTGTGTCACATTTAATTGTCATTTATTTAGTAATAATGATGTGTCATAATAAATTGCCATCTTTTAGGAATAATGTGTGTCACATTTAATTGCCATTTATTTAGGAATAATGTGTGTCACATTTAATTGTCATTTATTTAGGAATAATGTGTATCACATTTAATTGTCATTTATTTAGAAATAATGTTGTGTCACATTTAATTTTCATTTATTTAGGAATAATTTGTGTCAAATTAAATTATCATTTATTTAGAAATAATGTTATGTCACATTTAATTGTCATTTATTCAGGAATAATGATGCGCCTTAATAAATTGTCATTTATTTAGGAATAATGTGTGTCACATTTAATTTTCATTTATTTAGAAAGAATGTGTGTCATATTTAATTGTCATTTTATTTAGGAATACTGTTGTATCACATTTAATTTTCATTTATTTAGGAATAGTTATGTATCATAATAAATTGGCATTTATTTAGGAATAATGTGTGTCGCATTTAATTGTCATTTATTTAGAAATAATGCTGTGTCACATTTAGTTGTCATTTATTTAGAAATAATGTTGTGTCACATTTAATTTTCATTTATTTAGAAATAATGTTATGTCACATTTAATTGTCATTTATTTAGGAAAAATGATGTGTCAAAATAAATTGTCATTTATTTAGGAATAATGATGTGTCACATTTAATTTTCATTTATTTAGGAATAATGTGTGTCATAATAAATTGTAATTTATTTAGGAATAATGTGTGTAACATTTAATTGTCATTTATTTATGAGTAATGTGTGTCACATTTAATTGTCATTTATTTATAAATAATGATGTGCACATTTAATTGTCATTTATTTAAAAATAATGATGTGTCACATTTAATTGTCATTTATTTAGGAATAATGTGTGTCATCATTTATTTAGAAATAACATTGTGTCACATTTAATTGTCATTTATTTAGTTATAATGATGTGTCATAATAAATTGTCATCTTTTAGGAATAATGTATGTCACATTTAATTGTCATTTATTTGGGAATAATGCGTGTCACACTTAATTCTCATTTATTTAGGAATAATGTGTGTCACATTTAATTGTCATTTATTTAGAAATAATGTTGTGTCACATTTAATTGCCATTTATTTAGGAATAATAATGTGTCATAATAAATTGTCATTTGTCATTCATTTTCGAATAATGTGTGTCACATTTAATTGTGTTATATTTAGAAATAATGTGTGTCACATTTATTTGTCATTTATTTAGGAATAATGTGTGACACATTTAATTGTCATTTATTTAGGAATAATGTTTGTCACATTTAATTGTCATTTATTTAGTAATAATTTGTGTCATATTAAATTGTCATTTATTTATAAATAATGTTGTGACACATTTAACTTTCATTTATTTAGAAATAATGTTATGACACATTTACTTGTCATCTATTTTGAAATAATGATGTGTCATAATAAATTGTCATTTATTTAGGAATAATGTGTGTCAAATTTAATTGTCATTTATTTAGGAATTATGTGTGTCACATTTGATTGCCGTTTATTTAGGAATAACGTGTATAACATTTAATTGTCATTTAGTTAGAAATAATGTTGTATCACATTTAATTGTCATTATTTAGAAATAATGTTGTGTCACATTTGATTGTCATTTATTTAGGAATAATGTGTGTCATATTAAATTGTCATTTATTTAGAAATAGTGACGATTTACAATTAATTATCATTTATTTTGGAATAATTATGTGCCACAATAAATTGTCATTTATTTAGGAATATTGTGTGTCACATTTAATTTTCGTTTATTTAGGAATAACGTGTGTCACATTTAATTGTCATTTATTTAGGAATAATGTGTGTCACATTTAATTGTCATTTACTTAGAAATAATGTGTGTCACATTTAATTGTCATTTGTTTAGGAATATTGTGTGTCGCATTTAATTGTCATTTATTTAGAAATAATGTTGTGTCAAATTTAATTTTCATTTAATTTGGAATAATGTGTGTCAAATTGAATTTTCATTTATTTAGAAATAATGTTTTGTCACATTTAATAGTCATTTATTTAGCAATAATGATGTGTCATAATAAATTGTCACTTACTTAGAAATAATGTGTGTCACATTAAATTGTCATTTATTTAGGAATAACGTTTGTCACATTTAGTTGTCATTTACTTAGGAATAATGTGTGTCACATTTAATTGTCATTTATTTAGAAATAATGTTGTATCACATTTAATTGTCATTTATTTAGGAATAATGTGTGTCATATTAAATTGTCATTTATTTAGAAATAATGTTATGTCATATTTAGTTGTCATTTATTTAGGAATAATGATGTGTCATAATAAATTGTCATTTGTCATTTAGTTTGGAATAATGTGTGTCACATTTAATTGT
Source organism: Allium sativum (assembly GCA_030737875.1). Classification (NCBI taxonomy): domain Eukaryota; kingdom Viridiplantae; phylum Streptophyta; class Magnoliopsida; order Asparagales; family Amaryllidaceae; genus Allium; species Allium sativum. The sequence goes on from CM060918.1 coordinate 635,947,470, forward strand.
CATATATTTAGAAATAATGTGTGTCACATTTATTTGTCATTTATTTAGGAATAATGTGTGACACATTTAATTGTCATTTATTTATGAATAATGTTTGTCACATTTAATTGTCGTTTATTTAGTAATAATGTGTGTAATATTAAATTGTCATTTATTTAGAAATAATGTTGTGACACATTAAATTGTCATTTATTTAGAAATAATGTTATGACACATTTAATTGTCATTTATTTTGAAATAATGATGTGTCCTAATAAATTGTCATTTATTTAGGAATAATGTTTGTCAAATTTAATTGTCATTTATTTAGGAATTATGTGTGTCGAATTTGATTGTCGTTTATTTAGGAATAATGTGTATCACATTTAATTGTCATTTATTTAGAAATAATGTTGTGTCACATTTAATTGTCATTTATTTAGTAATAATGTGTGTCACATTTAATTGTCATTTATTTTGGAATAATGTGTGTCACATTTAATTGTCATTTATTTAGGAATACTGTGTGTCACATTTAATTGTCATTTCTTTACGAATAATGTGTGTCACATTTAATTGTCATTTCTTTAGGAATAATGTGTGTCACATTTAATTGTCATTTAGTTAGGAATAATGTGTGTCACATTTAATTGTCATTTATTTAGGAATAATGTGTGTCACATTAATTTTCATTTGTTTAGGAATAATGTTGTGTCACATTTAATTTTCATTTATTTAGGAATAATGTGTGTCATATTAAATTATCATTTATTTAGAAATAATGTTGTGTCACATTTAATTGTCATTTATTCAGGAATAATGATGCTTCTTAATAAATTGTCATTTATTTAGGAATAATGTTGTGTCACATTTAATTTTCATTTATTTAGAAATAATGTGTGTCATATTTAATTGTCATTTTATTTAGGAATACTGTTGTATCACACTTAATTTTCATTTATTTAGGAATAGTGATGTATCATAATAAATTGTCATTTATTTAGGAATAATGTGTGTCACATTTAATTGTCATTTATTTAGAAATAATGTTGTGTCACATTTAGTTGTCATTTATTTTGGAATAATGATGTGTCACAATTAACTATAATTTATTTAGAAATAATGTTGTGTCACATTTAATTTTCATTTATTTAGAAATATTGTTATGTCATATTTAATTGTCATTTATTTAGCAATAATGATTTGTCATAATAAATTGTCATTTATTTAGGAATAGCGTGTGTCAAATTTAATTGTCATTTATTTAGGAATTATGTGTGTCACATTTGATTGTTGTTTATTTAGGAATAATGTGTATCACATATAATTGTCATTTATTTAGAAATAATGTTGTGTTACATTTAATTGTCATTTATTTAGAAATAATGTTGTGTCACATTAAATTTTCATTTATTTGGGAATAACGTTTGTCACATTTAGTTGTCATTTATTTAGGAATAATGTGTGTCAAATTTCATTGTCATTTATTTAGAAATAATGTTGTGTCACATTTAATTGTCATTTATTTAAGAATAATGTGTGTCATATTAAGTTGTCATTTATTTAGAAGTAATGTTGTGTCACATTTATTTGTCATTTATTTAGGAATAGTGATGTGCCATAATAAATTGTCATTTATTTAGGAATAATGTGTGTCACATTTTGTTGTCATTTATTTAGGAATAATGTGTGTCACATTTAATTGTCATTTATTTAGAAATAATGTTGTGTCACATTTAATTGTCATTTTTTAGGAATAATGTGTGTCATCATTTATTTAGAAATAACATTGTGTAAAATTTAATTGTCATTTATTTAGTTATAATGATGTGTCATAATAAATTGTCATCTTTTCGGAATAATGTATGTCACATTTAATTGTCATTTATTTGGGAATAATGCATGTCACACTTAATTCTCATTTATTTAGGAATAATGTGTGTCACATTTAATTGTCATTTATTCAGAAATAATGTTGTGTCACATTTAATTGTCATTTATTTAGGAATAACATGTGTCATATTAAATTGTCATTTATTTAGAAATAATGACGATTCACATTTAATAATCACTTACTTTGGAATAATTATGTGCTAAATTGTCATTTAATTAGGAATATTGTGTGTCACATTTAATTTTCGGTTATTTAGGAATAACGTGTGTCACATTTAATTGTCATTTATTTAGGAATAATGTGTGTCACATTTAATTGTCATTTATTTAGGAATAGTTTGTGTCACATTTAATTTTTATTTATTTAGAAATAATGTTGTGTCAAATTTAATTTTTGTTTATTTAGGAATAATGTGTGTCATATTAAATTTTCATTTATTTAGAAATAATGTTTTGTCACATTTAATTGTCATTTATTTAGCAATAATGACATGTCATAATAAATTGTCACTTACTTAGGAATAATGTGTACCACATTAAATTTTCATTTATTTAGGAATAATGTGTGTCACATTTAATTGTCATTAATTTAGGAATAATGTGTGTCACATTTAATTGTCATTTATTTAGGACTAATGGGTATCACATTTTATGGTCATTTATTTAGAAATAATGTTGTGTTACATTTAATTGTCTTTTATTTAGCAATAATTTATGTAATACTAAATTGTCATTTATTTAGATAAAATGTTGTGTCACATTTAATTGTCATTTATTTTGGAATAATGATGTGTCGTAATAAATTGTCATTTATTTAGGAATAATGTGTGTCATATTTAATTTCCATTTATTTAGGAATAATGTGTGTAACACTAAATTTTCATTTATTTAGGAATAATGCGTGTCACATTCAATTGTCATTTATTTAGGAGTAATGTGTGTCACATTTAATTGTCATTTATTTAAGAATAATGTGCGTCACATTTAATTGTCATTTTTTTAGGAATAATGTGTGTCACATTTAACTGTCATTTATTTAGTCGTGTGTCACATTTAATTGTCAATTATTTTGGAATAATGTGTGTCAATATTTATTAGAAATAACGTTGTGTCACATTTAATTGTCATTTATTTAGTAATACTGACGTGTCATAATAAATTTCATCTTTTAGGAATAATGTGTTTCACATTTAATTGTCGTTTATTTAGGAATAATGCTTGTCACATTTAATTGCATTTATTCAAGAATAATGTGTGTCACATTTAATTGTCATTTATTTAGGAATAATGTGTGTCACATTTAATTGTCATTTATTTAGAAATAATGCATGTCACATTTAATTGTCATTTATTAAGTAATAATGATGTGTCATAATAAATTGTCATCTTTTAGGAATAATGTGTGTCAAATTTAATTTTTATTTACTCAGAAAAAACGTGTGTCACATTTAATTATCATTTAGTTAGGAATAATGTGTGTCGCATTTAATTGTCATTCATTTAGGAATAATGTGTGTCACATTAATTTTCATTTGTTTAGGAATAATGTTGTGTCACATTTAATTTTCATTTATTTAGGAATAATGTGTGTCATATTAAATTATCATTTATTTAGAAATAATGTTGTGTCACATTTAATTTTCATTTATTCAGGAATAATGATGCGTCTTAATAAATTGTCATTTATTTAGGAATAATTTTGTGTCACATTTAATTGTCATTTATTTAGAAATAATGTGTGTCATATTTAATTGTCATTTTATTTAGGAATACTGTTGTATCACATTTAATTTTCATTTATTTAGGAATAGTGATGTATCATAATAAATTGTCATTTATTTAGGAATAATGTGTGTCACATTTAATTGTCATTTATTTAGAAATAATGTTGTGTCAAATTTAGTTGTCATTTATTTTGGAATAATGATGTGTCTCATCTAATTGTCACATTTAATTGTCATTTATTTAGGAATAACGATGTGTCATAATAAATTGTAATTTATTTAGGAATATTGTGTGTCACATTCAATTGTCATTTATTTAGAAATAATGTTGTGTCACATTTAATTGTCCTTTATTTAGGAATAATGTGTGTCGAAATTAATTGTTATTTAATTAGAAATAATGTGTGATACATTTAATTGTCATTTATTTATGAATAATGTTTGTCACATTTAATTGTCGTTTATTTAGTAATAATGTGTGTCATTTTAAATTGTCATTTATTTAGAAATAATGTTGTGACACATTTAATTGTCATTTATTTAGAAATAATGTTATGACACATTTAATTGTCATTTATTTTGAAATAATGATGTGTCCTAATAAATTGTCATTTATTTAGGAATAATGTGTGCCAAATTTAATTGTCATTTATTTAGGAATTATGTGTGTCGAATTTGATTGTCGTTTATTTAGGAATAATGTGTATCACATTTAATTGTCATTTATTTAGAAATAATGTTGTGTCACATTTAATTGTCATTTATTTAGAAATAATGTTGTGTCACATTTAATTGTCATTTATTTATGAATAATGTGTGTCATATTAAATTGTCATTTATTTAGAAATAATGACGATTCACATTTAATTATCCTTAACTTTGGAATAATTATGTGCCATAATAAATTGTCATTAATTTAGGAATATTGTGTGTCACGTTTAATTTTCGTTTATTTAGGAATAACGTGTGTCACATTTAATTGTCATTTATTTAGGAATAATGTGTGTCACATTTAATTGTCATTTATTTAGAAATAATGTGTCTCACATTTAATTGTCTTTTATTTAGGAATAGTGTGTGTCACATTTAATTGTTATTTATTTAGAAATAATGTTGTGTCAAATTTAATTTTCGTTTATTTAGGAATAATGTGTGTCATATTAAATTTTCATTTATTTATAAATAATGTTTTGTCACATTTAATTGTCATTTATTTAGCAATAATGATGTGTCATAATAAATTGTCACTTACTTAGGAATAATGTGTGTCACATTAAATTGTCATTTATTTAGGAATAATGTGTGTCACATTTAATTATCATTTATTTAGGAATAATGTGTGTCACATTTAATTGTCATTTATTTAGGACTAATGGGTGTCACATTTAATTGTCAATTATTTAGAAATAATGTGAGTCACATTTAATGGTCCTTTATTTAGAAATAATGTGGTGTTACATTTAATTGTCTTTTATTTAGCAATAATGTGTGTAATACTAAATTGTCATTTATTTAGATATAATCTTGTGTCACATTTAATTGTCATTTATTTTGGAATAATGATGTGTCATAATAAATTGTCATTTATTTAGGAATAATGTGTGTCATATTTAATTACCATTTATTTAGGAATAATGTGTGTAACACTAAATTTTCATTTATATAGGAATAATGCGTGTCACATTCAATTGTCATTTATTTAGGAGTAATGTGTGTCACATTTAATTGTCATTTATTTAAGAATAATGTGCGTCACATTTAATTGTCATTTTTTTAGGAATAATGTGTGTCACATTTAACTGTCATTTATTTAGTCGTGTGTCACATTTAATTGTCAATTATTTTGGAATAATGTGTGTCAATATTTATTAGAAATAACGTTGTGTCACATTTAATTGTCATTTATTTAGTAATACTGACGTGTCATAATAAATTTCATCTTTTAGGAATAATGTGTGTCACATTTAATTGTCATTTATTTAGGAATAATGCTTGTCACATTTAATTGCATTTATTCAAGAATAATGTGTGTCACATTTAATTGTCATTTATTTAGGAATAATGTGTGTCACATTTAATTGTCATTTATTTAGAAATAATGCATGTCACATTTAATTGTCATTTATTAAGTAATAATGATGTGTCATAATAAATTGTCATCTTTTAGGAATAATGTGTGTCAAATTTAATTTTTATTTACTCAGAAAAAATGTGTGTCACATTTAATTATCATTTAGTTAGGAATAATGTGTGTCGCATTTAATTGTCATTCATTTAGGAATAATGTGTGTCACATTAATTTTCATTTGTTTAGGAATAATGTTGTGTCACATTTAATTTTCATTTATTTAGGAATAATGTGTGTCATATTAAATTATCATTTATTTAGAAATAATGTTGTGTCACATTTAATTTTCATTTATTCAGGAATAATGATGCGTCTTAATAAATTGTCATTTATTTAGGAATAATTTTGTGTCACATTTAATTGTCATTTAGTTAGAAATAATGTGTGTCATATTTAATTGTCATTTTATTTAGGAATACTGTTGTATCACATTTAATTTTCATTTATTTAGGAATAGTGATGTATCATAATAAATTGTCATTTATTTAGGAATAATGTGTGTCACATTTAATTGTCATTTATTTAGAAATAATGTTGTGTCAAATTTAGTTGTCATTTATTTTGGAATAATGATGTGTCTCATCTAATTGTCACATTTAATTGTCATTTATTTAGGAATAACGATGTGTCATAATAAATTGTCATTTATTTAGGAATATTGTGTGTCACATTCAATTGTCATTTATTTAGAAATAATGTTGTGTCACATTTAATTGTCCTTTATTTAGGAATAATGTGTGTCGAAATTAATTGTTATTTAATTAGAAATAATGTGTGATACATTTAATTGTCATTTATTTATGAATAATGTTTGTCACATTTAATTGTCGTTTATTTAGTAATAATGTGTGTCATTTTAAATTGTCATTTATTTAGAAATAATGTTGTGACACATTTAATTGTCATTTATTTAGAAATAATGTTATGACACATTTAATTGTCATTTATTTTGAAATAATGATGTGTCCTAATAAATTGTCATTTATTTAGGAATAATGTGTGCCAAATTTAATTGTCATTTATTTAGGAATTATGTGTGTCGAATTTGATTGTCGTTTATTTAGGAATAATGTGTATCACATTTAATTGTCATTTATTTAGAAATAATGTTGTGTCACATTTAATTGTCATTTATTTAGAAATAATGTTGTGTCACATTTAATTGTCATTTATTTATGAATAATTTGTGTCATATTAAATTGTCATTTATTTAGAAATAATGACGATTCACATTTAATTATCCTTTACTTTGGAATAATTATGTGCCATAATAAATTGTCATTAATTTAGGAATATTGTGTGTCACGTTTAATTTTCGTTTATTTAGGAATAACGTGTGTCACATTTAATTGTCATTTATTTAGGAATAATGTGTGTCACATTTAATTGTCATTTATTTAGAAATAATGTGTCTCACATTTAATTGTCTTTTATTTAGGAATAGTGTGTGTCACATTTAATTGTTATTTATTTAGAAATAATGTTGTGTCAAATTTAATTTTCGTTTATTTAGGAATAATGTGTGTCATATTAAATTTTCATTTATTTATAAATAATGTTTTGTCACATTTAATTGTCATTTATTTAGCAATAATGATGTGTCATAATAAATTGTCACTTACTTAGGAATAATGTGTGTCACATTAAATTGTCATTTATTTAGGAATAATGTGTGTCACATTTAATTATCATTTATTTAGGAATAATGTGTGTCACATTTAATTGTCATTTATTTAGGACTAATGGGTGTCACATTTAATTGTCAATTATTTAGAAATAATGTGAGTCACATTTAATGGTCCTTTATTTAGAAATAATGTGGTGTTACATTTAATTGTCTTTTATTTAGCAATAATGTGTGTAATACTAAATTGTCATTTATTTAGATATAATCTTGTGTCACATTTAATTGTCATTTATTTTGGAATAATGATGTGTCATAATAAATTGTCATTTATTTAGGAATAATGTGTGTCATATTTAATTACCATTTATTTAGGAATAATGTGTGTAACACTAAATTTTCATTTATATAGGAATAATGCGTGTCACATTCAATTGTCATTTATTTAGGAGTAATGTGTGTCACATTTAATTGTCATTTATTTAAGAATAATGTGCGTCACATTTAATTGTCATTTTTTTAGGAATAATGTGTGTCACATTTAACTGTCATTTATTTAGTCGTGTGTCACATTTAATTGTCAATTATTTTGGAATAATGTGTGTCAATATTTATTAGAAATAACGTTGTGTCACATTTAATTGTCATTTATTTAGTAATACTGACGTGTCATAATAAATTTCATCTTTTAGGAATAATGTGTGTCACATTTAATTGTCATTTATTTAGGATTAATGCTTGTCACATTTAATTGCATTTATTCAAGAATAATGTGTGTCACATTTAATTGTCATTTATTTAGGAATAATGTGTGTCACATTTAATTGTCATTTATTTAGAAATAATGCATGTCACATTTAATTGTCATTTATTAAGTAATAATGATGTGTCATAATAAATTGTCATCTTTTAGGAATAATGTGTGTCAAATTTAATTTTTATTTACTCAGAAAAAATGTGTGTCACATTTAATTATCATTTAGTTAGGAATAATGTGTGTCGCATTTAATTGTCATTCATTTAGGAATAATGTGTGTCACATTAATTTTCATTTGTTTAGGAATAATGTTGTGTCACATTTAATTTTCATTTATTTAGGAATAATGTGTGTCATATTAAATTATCATTTATTTAGAAATAATGTTGTGTCACATTTAATTTTCATTTATTCAGGAATAATGATGCGTCTTAATAAATTGTCATTTATTTAGGAATAATTTTGTGTCACATTTAATTGTCATTTAGTTAGAAATAATGTGTGTCATATTTAATTGTCATTTTATTTAGGAATACTGTTGTATCACATTTAATTTTCATTTATTTAGGAATAGTGATGTATCATAATAAATTGTCATTTATTTAGGAATAATGTGTGTCACATTTAATTGTCATTTATTTAGAAATAATGTTGTGTCAAATTTAGTTGTCATTTATTTTGGAATAATGATGTGTCTCATCTAATTGTCACATTTAATTATCATTTATTTAGGAATAACGATGTGTCATAATAAATTGTCATTTATTTAGGAATATTGTGTGTCACATTCAATTGTCATTTATTTAGAAATAATGTTGTGTCACATTTAATTGTCCTTTATTTAGGAATAATGTGTGTCGAAATTAATTGTTATTTAATTAGAAATAATGTGTGATACATTTAATTGTCATTTATTTATGAATAATGTTTGTCACATTTAATTGTCGTTTATTTAGTAATAATGTGTGTCATTATAAATTGTCATTTATTTAGAAATAATGTTGTGACACATTTAATTGTCATTTATTTAGAAATAATGTTATGACACATTTAATTGTCATTTATTTTGAAATAATGATGTGTCCTAATAAATTGTCATTTATTTAGGAATAATGTGTGTCAAATTTAATTGTCATTTATTTAGGAATTATGTGTGTCGAATTTGATTGTCGTTTATTTAGGAATAATGTGTATCACATTTAATTGTCATTTATTAAGAAATAATGTTGTGTCACATTTAATTGTCATTTATTTAGAAATAATGTTGTGTCACATTTAATTGTCATTTATTTATGAATAATGTGTGTCATATTAAATTGTCATTTATTTAGAAATAATGACGATTCACATTTAATTATCCTTTACTTTGGAATAATTATGTGCCATAATAAATTGTCATTAATTTAGGAATATTGTGTGTCACGTTTAATTTTCGTTTATTTAGGAATAACGTGTGTCACATTTAATTGTCATTTATTTAGGAATAATGTGTATCACATTTAATTGTCATTTATTTAGAAATAATGTGTCTCACATTTAATTGTCTTTTATTTAGGAATAGTGTGTGTCACATTTAATTGTTATTTATTTAGAAATAATGTTGTGTCAAATTTAATTTTCGTTTATTTAGGAATAATGTGTGTCATATTAAATTTTCATTTATTTATAAATAATGTTTTGTCACATTTAATTGTCATTTATTTAGCAATAATGATGTGTCATAATAAATTGTCACTTACTTAGGAATAATGTGTGTCACATTAAATTGTCATTTATTTAGGAATAATGTGTGTCACATTTAATTGTCATTTATTTAGGAATAATGTGTGTCACATTTAATTGTCATTTATTTAGGACTAATGGGTGTCACATTTAATTGTCAATTATTTAGAAATAATGTGAGTCACATTTAATGGTCCTTTATTTAGAAATAATGTGGTGTTACATTTAATTGTCTTTTATTTAGCAATAATGTGTGTAATACTAAATTGTCATTTATTTAGATATAATCTTGTGTCACATTTAATTGTCATTTATTTTGGAATAATGATGTGTCATAATAAATTGTCATTTATTTAGGAATAATGTGGGTCATATTTAATTACCATTTATTTAGGAATAATGTGTGTAACACTAAATTTTCATTTATTTAGGAATAATGTGTGTCACATTCAATTGTCATTTATTTAGGAGTAATGTGTGTCACATTTAATTGTCATTTATTTAAGAATAATGTGCGTCACATTTAATTGTCATTTTTTAGGAATAATTTGTGTCACATTTAACTGTCATTTATTTAGTGGTGTGTCACATTTAATTGTCAATTATTTTGGAATAATGTGTGTCAATATTTATTAGAAATAACGTTGTGTCACATTTAATTGTCATTTATTTAGTATTAGTGACGTGTCATAATAAATTGTCATCTTTTAGGAATAATGTGTGTCACATTTAATTGTCATTTATTTAGGAATAATGCTTGTTGATCGACGCTAGTCTATGAATTAGAAAAGCGCGACATTTGTAATAAATTCTGCAAGCATACAGGTGTGTAGCATACAGGTCGAACACAGGGAGGAAAGTTAAATTTTATTATTTATATGTTTCGTGGGCGTGTTAGACGAACTTTGGAGGTTGATTTTGAAAATAAAACAAAACAAAATTAAAACTGTGATTTGATTCAGAACAGATCTAACTGAACCGACGATCAGATCACAATTTCAATGGAAAAGAAATAAAACTATGAATTAGATTTGAATCTAATCAAATCCAATTTGACCTAAGAAAATAATAAAAGCAGAAATTGAAATTGCAGAAATTGAAATAACAAACAAGAATTAAAATTAGGATTTCCGCTGAATCTAATCAGACGGTAAATCACTAATGCAAATAAGTGCAAAATACAAATAGTGTTCTACCGAATCTAATCGTATAGACAACACTAGTTGCTAAGAAAACAAAAAAATGCAGAAAATAAAAGAGAAAGAAGAACTTTTATTAGAACAATGGAATAAGAAATGAGATAGGATGGCTACAAGGTTATTACAAGGGTATATATAGGGTAGATAGCCAAACCCTAACCCTAACCCTAATGGTAAATGGGCCTGGTCATTAGAACACTAATTAGTTACAATGAGAAACATAAATGGGCCTTAGATAAATAAAGCAATTTTGGGCCTTTTCTCTTTTTCCTCTTGCTTCCTTGACATTTCTTCATTGATTTGTGATGTTCAAAGCCTTTTTATCAATCCTTTTCTTGTCCAACAGCAACTAGATGTGATGTCTTCATTTACAATTCTTCAAAATGCAAATACACAGCAAATTGAGCTCTATTTCTCTACATTTCTGGTTGCATGCGGGCTGGGTTGGAATATCTGTAAAAATAACAAAACAATACCCAAGTAATATTTATTTATATACAAAAGACAAGATATAAGAGCATAAAATAAACACATTTCTATGTCAATCAAATACCCCCACACTTATCTTTTACTCGTCCTCGAGTAAAAAGAAAATGAAAAACTAACTAGATAGGTCGCACTTTCGTAGGAAACACGATTGCATTGAGCGTATGCAACAAGCCGTTAAACCTCTAGGTGTCCCTAGTAGGACGAGTGGTGTCTCGTGAGGGTTTTCAGCGGATACTACCCACAAAATCCAAATGCAGTATGCTATGATTCTAATGAAACTACATGGATGCAATGGACATATGCAAAAAGAAAAATGACAACACGACTTATTTCAGGGAAGTGGTACAACAATTTAAGTTAACAATTTCTAATTAGTTGATTTTATTTTAGATACCTCGACTTGTCACAAATTTTCAATATAAATCAAGTTTTCAAATGTTAAATTCCAGTTTGGCCAGTTAGTTCGGTCGATAACATAGTGCAGCCATGAAATAGATTCTTAGTTTGCTTGGCACAGTTTGCAAAGTGGTATTCTAATTTTCTCATGTATGGCTAGTCAAATCAATAAGGTCAAGAAGTGTTTGGGTATCATCGCTTATTCTTTATTCTATAAAATTTTAAGATTTATGATTAAGTACATACACCTAACTAAAAAGACCAAGGTTTACCACCCATGCACTGCCTCGCGGACTAACGGAGAGTGGGTAAAGAGCTTGGCGGATTGTGCAGGCCGACTTTGACTTTGTCAACAACGTGTCGGTAATCCTTAGGTGTCCAATCTCATAGAATGAGACCAAGATATTCCAACTTTGACTTTGTCAACAACGTGTCGGATAGAGCTTGGCGGGTTTGCACACCAACGCTCGATATACAAGCAATGTTGGATACCCTTGGAATACTATTATTATTATTATCGAAAATATAAGCACAAAAGAGAGTTACGCGAATTCAACTTAACACAACTTAGTTTTAAAGATTTGAAAAGCCAATATAAGTATTTTAAGTCCTCCACTTATTTAAACAAAGTCTACAATATAGAATAGATTTCATGGCCATCACCTAAGAATCTCCCTATGTACCGGTTACACTATTATCCCTCAAAATTAAACTTTTCATTATATTTCAAATTCGATCTAAGTTGAGAGAGAAAAATACTATCAACTGGCTAAAAATTGTAAACTTATTTTGCTGTATCAAATCTAAAATGAGTCATGTTTCAAAAAAAAAAATGGCATGTTAGTATGATCTAAACGCATGATGGTCCTATTTAAATGGCTGAAAATGAAAAGAAAGAAAAAAAAAAGAAAAAAAAACAAAAGAATGCAATGCAGACTCCCCCCCCCCCACACTAGAACTAAACAGTGTCCACACTGTGAACGTTTCCTAAATTTGAAAGATCGCACCCAAAGGTGAATGAGATGCAAAATGATCTGTAAAATGAAATGCAATCTAACTATATGTAAGAATGGATCATATATACAGTGATATATGTGTTTGCGGTGAACGCGATGCAAAGAATTCCACCAACTTTTTCCCCCACACTTGGTTCTTGCCCTCTGAGTCCCATTCCCACTATGCCTAGGCATATTTTCTAATAAGTGCAGGTTTTTGAAAATCATCTCATCTTTATACCTCGATTTGTAGTCCAGGAGATAAATATCTAGGGTTGTCCTAACCTGAAATTTTTCAACCAAGCCAGCATTCCAAAAGTAATTCATGTATTCAACAAATTTGTCAGTGTAATTTCTCAAAAATTTGTGATCGTATATAAATTCAGTGAAAGTTGAAATCTGATTGTTGTTCAAGACTATGTGATCGCCTTTCTTGATTGGCAACGTATTATCGACACCGACAATTTTACGTTCATTTGAATATTCAAAATCAAAATTTTCAAACTTGGATTGGTGGCTTGATTCTGTTTCATCCTTGTCAATTAAAAGTTTTAGTTCATCTACGAAAAGTTCTTCGAAAGCTAACGTGGACACGTCAATTGAAGTATGAGAAACTTCCTGAAATGGTAAATGTGGCGTGTCATCAACAATGGTTTCTACCTTGTCGATCTGTCCTATTCCGGGTTCTTGGTCATTCGAAGAAGAGGGTGTCGACAAGGGAGGTGAACGAGGTAAAGGTATAGAAGATGAATGGTTGGGATTTCCAACATTAGAATAAGAGATTTCGTCGGGGTTGCCGACATTAGAAAGAGAAATGTTGTCGGGGTTGCCGATATTACAAGAAGATGGAGGTTTGGAATTTTCAGAATAATTGGCCTTGGGTGCCAACAGAAGAGTGTCAAGCTTTTCGATTGGGGTCAGAATCAAATGATTGTCATGATTGGGGTCAGAATTAAGGCTTTCATCCTCATATAAACCAAAGAATTCATGATCATTAAAGTCCTTTTCCAAATTTGAAGTGAAAAATTCCACATTTTCGTTTTGTTCAATTTCAAAAATTTCAACTTTTTCGCAGCCTGAAAGGGGAAGATCAAAATCTGAGCTCAAATCTTTCTCTTGAAAAGAATCGAAGTCCAAGTCATTTACTGGATTGTGAACAGCTTCATTTAGATCGTTTTTCTTAATTTCAAAAGTCGTTATTTGCAAATTTTCAATGTCGGTAGAAATTGGATTATTTTCTGATTCAATGCTCATTTGATTTTGTTGCTCTTGTTGTTCTTTAAAAGATTTCATTAAGCAAAGAAGTTCATCAAGCTGTCTATCTTGGTTTTCTACCCTCTCTCTAAGAATGTTAAGATGATATTCTTCAGAATCGTTGATTTGAAAGCTCTCGTTTTGGATTTCTTGATTCTCAAAATTATAGTCCACATCAATTTCATGATAAATATCATTCCCAATGTGGTGGTTGTTTGAATCTTCAGAAAAATGACAATGATACTGGAAATCATTTTGATTTTGAAAATTAGGGTCATAACCAAAACTGTTGAAATTCGATGGAAAATTGAAATTTTGGTTATTTTCAGGATGTTGATATGGGTTGTAGTTTTGAAAATTTTGATCGATTTGAAAATCATTTTCAAAATTATTTTCGAATTGGTTTCCAACCCCATATTGTTGTGGATCAAAGCCATATTGGGATTCAAAGTCGTTTTGATACGGATGTGGCCCATAATCGAAATTATTGAAATTTGAATTGAAATCGCCATTTCGATTATATTCATGATGTTGAAAATGTTGGTCATTTTGAAAATTGTTGGCATTTGGCTCACAAAAATTTGGAAAATTTTGCTTCATGAGTTGTAATTCATACTCATACTCTTCAAGAGGACGTCTACTTCGATTATTATCCCACATTTCTCTCAATGATTTTTTTGAATTAGACATTTGAAATGAAATCACGGCAAGATAGAAATTATTCTCAATTCAAAATAATATAAATTAATGAGTTGTGCTCTATTAATTAACTGACTCAATTGGAAGGGGGAAGAGGGTCTTATGGCCGTTCACGTATAGTATAAAACTAAGGGATACGACCAATGTTTTACGGGTAGTATGCAACCTCTTTTGCTAAAAGTTCAATAAATTGAACTAATATATATCCGCGATCCAATTGTACGAGACAGTCAACTTCACAAAGCACCACTTTTTAATTATATTATTTTGCAACGTCTATCTTTATTGTTGAAAACAATGAGAATGAAGATTTCAGTTATGGAAATGTCAGTCCGCACCAAATTAATTCAGAAGTTTCAGTCACAGAGCAGTCATAGAAATAGAAATTGCAGAATTAAATTTTTTTACATTCAAGCTGCCGCCCCTGCAAAAGATTTTTACAACAATTTCCTATATATATTTTTTTCCTTTGCCGCAGAGCACCTGTAGAGTTTTAAAAATTTATCACCTTGATCGGCAGTCCTCCAGTGAAATTTGGTAACGCTAGCGCGTTCACACCCCACTTGGTGTGCAACCGCTCCAACCCATCCGAATCGCCCGCTGCTTTCTGTTGTTGTCCCCTTCTATTAATTGTTTGACTGCGCTGCGGCACGGGTTCGGGCTAGGAGCCCGAAAAAAATTTTTTAGACCCTTTTTTTTTTTTAAATTTCAGCTGTACCTGTTTTTGAAAAATTCTACCTCTTTTTTTTTTTTTTTTTTTTTTTTTTTTTTTTTTTGAGGAAATCTAACACAAAAAAAAGTAATCTAAAACGAATTAAAAGTAAGCTAGAAATAAGAGAACTAAACTCAACAAAACATGGTCAACTCAATTCTGAAAAAAATAAAATAAAATAAAATAAAAATCCTACGGTTGCATACTCAAAAAGGAATAGATCAAAGAGGCAACAATCCTTTTTAAAACAAGTAACAAATAAAGCACAAAAGGGGCAAGCCAGAAATTCAATATACTGTTTTTCTCAAATTAAACGGAACCCGCGTATACAAGGACTAAATCAAAAACAGTGTGACTCCATTTCTTCTTTTTCAACAGAATCAGTTCGGGAAATAAATAAATCACATGAGAAAACAGTGCACCAAGTACAAGCGTATACCATCAAAACAAAAAAACAAAAGAAACAAACTTTTCCTTGTATGAATCTCTCAAACCTACTCAAGTACCAGAACCGAAATAAACGTTTCTTCCTCCCCTTGTTTTCTTTGTCTTCCCAAACACAGTAAGAAAATAATCCAAGCAAAATTCCCCTTTTTCCTTTTCACAAATCAATTACGAAAATGAAATCGAGCCCCCCTCCAATATAAAAGATGGTGACCCAGAACGAAAATACGCTCAAACCCAGTAAAGATTTTTCCCACTTCCCCCTTTTTTCTGAGATTCAAATCGGGTTTGCCCCCTTTTGTTTTGGGGCTGTATGAATTCGGTGGGAGGAAAGGTAGTGGTTGACTGGGGCTTGTTTGTTGAATAGTATGGTGAGCTGATGAGGGGTGGAAGGTTATAGAATATGGTTTATGGATGGGAGAGTTTTGCCGAGAGGATTTAGAAGATGGAGGTGGTTATGGACGTGGGTAGACTGGGGTGGTATTTGTGGTGTATGGGGAGATGCTGTTCGAAGTATGGTATGTGGTTGCTGGTGTAGTTTTGGAGGACTGAGGTCAGAACGTGATGGACAGGAGAACTTTATGCCGTGGTCTATGAGGAAGGATGTGTAGGGGTCTGGCAGAGGTGTTTGTTTGTCGGAGCGGTTCAAGTGATCAGTGCAGAAGAGGGCAAAGGGGTACGTTGCACTTGGTTTGTGTTGTGGGGTTTTTTTTTTTTTGTTGGGATTTTGGTGAACCGCAGTTTGAAGGTGATGGGAAATGGGTTGATGGTGAGGAGAAAATTGTGGTTTGGGTATAGTTTGCTGGAGTTTGATGAATTATAGGAGGTGGAGTTCTGGACTTGTTTTGTACGGTGAAGTATGGGTGCTTGCGGTGTGAATTGAACGGGGTTGATGGATCTCGGCGGTTGGTAGTGGTTTGTGGTTTGTAACCGTGGTTCAGGAAGGGATGTTGAACAGCACTGTTGTGATGAAGAAAGAGGGTTGGTGTTGTGTACGTGAATTAACAGGAGGTGGCAGAAGAGAAGCAGCAAGTAAGAAATCAGCAGAAGACAAAATATTGCGAAAGAAATATTTGTTGTTGTTTTTTTTTTTTTGAAAAAGTGGGAAGAGATTGTAAACAGGGGAAAGAAGATTAAAAAGATTTCTCTCTTTTTTTTTGTTTGTAACAGAAGAAAATAAAATAGAAAGGGAAAACAAATGTAAATAAATCAGGAAAGAGAATCAATAAATTTGACAGATCTTTTTTTTCTCTTGTTTAGTGGATGATACACCAATATAATTGATATATCAAATCACCAATTCAAGATAATTTTTTTTCTATATATACAATATAACAAAAGGAAACAAACAAAATAAAAACTAACACGAATCGGAAATCAAATAAATAATAAAATTCAATCGTTACCTCCCCGGCAACGGCGCCAAAAACTTGATCGACGCTAGTCTATGAATTAGAAAAGCGCGACATTTGTAATAAATTCTGCAAGCATACAGGTGTGTAGCATACAGGTCGAACACAGGGAGGAAAGTTAAATTTTATTATTTATATGTTTCGTGGGCGTGTTAGACGAACTTTGGAGGTTGATTTTGAAAATAAAACAAAACAAAATTAAAACTGTGATTTGATTCAGAACAGATCTAACTGAACCGACGATCAGATCACAATTTCAATGGAAAAGAAATAAAACTATGAATTAGATTTGAATCTAATCAAATCCAATTTGACCTAAGAAAATAATAAAAGCAGAAATTGAAATTGCAGAAATTGAAATAACAAACAAGAATTAAAATTAGGATTTCCGCTGAATCTAATCAGACGGTAAATCACTAATGCAAATAAGTGCAAAATACAAATAGTGTTCTACCGAATCTAATCGTATAGACAACACTAGTTGCTAAGAAAACAAAAAAATGCAGAAAATAAAAGAGAAAGAAGAACTTTTATTAGAACAATGGAATAAGAAATGAGATAGGATGGCTACAAGGTTATTACAAGGGTATATATAGGGTAGATAGCCAAACCCTAACCCTAACCCTAATGGTAAATGGGCCTGGTCATTACAACACTAATTAGTTACAATGAGAAACATAAATGGGCCTTAGATAAATAAAGCAATTTTGGGCCTTTTCTCTTTTTCCTCTTGCTTCCTTGACATTTCTTCATTGATTTGTGATGTTCAAAGCCTTTTTATCAATCCTTTTCTTGTCCAACAGCAACTAGATGTGATGTCTTCATCTACAATTCTTCAAAATGCAAATACACAGCAAATTGAGCTCTATTTCTCTACATTTCTGGTTGCATGCGGGCTGGGTTGGAATATCTGTAAAAATAACAAAACAATACCCAAGTAATATTTATTTATATACAAAAGACAAGATATAAGAGCATAAAATAAACACATTTCTATGTCAATCACTTGTCACATTTAATTGCATTTATTCAAGAATAATGTGTGTCACATTTAATTGTCATTTATTTAGGAATAATGTGTGTCACATTTAATTGTCATTTATTTAGAAATAATGCGTGTAACATTTAATTGTCATTTATTAAGTAATAATGATGTGTCATAATAAATTGTCATCTTTTAGGAATAATGTGTGTCAAATTTAATTTTTATTTACTCAGAAATAATGTGTGTCACATTTAATTGTCATTTAGTTAGGAATAATGTGTGTCACATTTAATTGTCATTTATTTAGGAATAATGTGTGTCACATTAATTTTCATTTGTTTAGGAATAATGTTGTGTCACATTTAATTTTCATTTATTTAGAAATAATGTGTGTCATATTAAATTATCATTTATTTAGAAATAATGTTGTTGTAACAACCCTGAATTTTGGGGCTAATTTAAAATTTTTTATTTTAGAAATTTTAATGAACTTTTATATTTAAAATAATTTATTTTAAATAATAACGACGGGAAAAGAAAATACTTTTTAATTAAGATATTATTTATGAATGAAATATGTTTTAAAATAAATGTTAGTCTTTATTTAAATGTAAGAACATAAAAATGATTTGCATTAAAAATTTATTCTTTTTAATGTAAATGAACATATTTTGATTAGTGCTAAAAGTCTAACTTTTTAATGACATGTAAGTACATGAATTTGGTTAACATTAAAAATTAATCTTTTAATGTCATGTAGAAACATGAAATGTTTCACATTAAAAATTTATTCTTTTAACGTTATGTAGGAACTTTAATGACATTTATTAATGCATTGACTGAAATTAATGTGTAGGTTATTAATGAAATAAATTATGACAATATATATATATATATATATATACATATGTATGTATGTATGTATGTATATATGTATGTATACATCTTTGGCTGTCATCCTGAATATTTCCCTTGTAACATAAAGCATACGTAGGGACACAAGTAAGAAATAAAGTAAAACATATAACCAAATAAAGGAAGTATATATATATATAATAAAAGAAAAGTCGCCTCCTTCATAAAATAAATAAAATTTGAAATTATAATCAATGGGAATAAGAGGCATGTCATTCATTACAAAAAAAAAATATATATATATATGTTAATTAGCTTAGATTTGTAAACATGACATTTATTATGTAAACATGCTATTTTACATTGATTTTAAACATGTTAATAATTAGCATTGATTAACATTGATTTGTGAACCTGTAAACATGTTAATATAAACACAATTTTGTTTGGAAGTTGGTAACAATATAAAAATAATATCTTTATTGTAAATGTAAACATATTTTTGGAAAATTGCTATACAATAAAAATCATTTTTTTTTTATTATTATTATTATGTAAACACATGAAATTGGCATTTATTGCTAACACACAAATAAGTAAATGACACATAAGCAAATGATAAAAACATTTATTTGCTTTAATTGTTTCTACTAAGAATTTTATGAACGTTAAGACAAGATTTTGAATTATTAATCCATGTAATTGATTTATGAATTATTAATGGAAATGAATTAACATTGATGATTTATTCAATGTTTGAATGAAAAGAGAATTTAGTTGATAAACCGTTTCTAAATAAAAAAAAAAAAATTCATTGATAAGTATAAATTGTATGAAATTAAATTATAATATAATAAACATAGGATTGATGTAAAATTGGAGAGGATAAGGTAACGATTATTGATATATTATAATAAATAGCTATAATTGCTCGTATGGAATGTATCATTGATCATATGGAAGGTATCCACACATGCGTTCCCAATAGAAAATGTAGTTAAATATCCAAAAAAAAAAAAGGGGGAAAATGCTTAAATGTAACAAGGAAGCAATTTTAATAGATTGAATAATAGGAAAAAGGAATTTTTTTCACAAAGCATGTGTAATCATGGAAGTAAATTTAAATACATTCCTGAAATCAACCCTTCGTTTATTCATTTCTTTCCGTTCACTCTCTCTCTCTCTCTCTCCTTGTTAATTACATTTGAAATTTGAATAAATAAATAAAAAGGGAAAGAAAATTTTCTTTATTTTGAAATTAATGTTTACCGCTTCCTGTACGTTTCTTATTCCTATCTTTTCTCTCCACTTATATATTTTATCCTAATTACCATTCCTTCTTAGAACCCCAATACTCAGCCGCCACCCCTTGTAATCAATGGTCATCGTTGTCCCCCCTTTGCCCCTCTCGTTCTCTCAATTCCCCAAATCTTTCATGAAGGAATACAAACCAAAATCGAACCCCTAGGTGAGAGCTAAACAATCAACGGACATGATCGGATTTAGTGGCTCGAGCCACTCGGATTTCAGGCCCAAACCCGTGCCGTATTCACCGCCGCCGAGCCTCCAAAAGGCGTGCGAGCTGGCCAACTCGGGGTGGCGCAGGTGCGACTCCTGGAGCCCGTCGACGTGGTGCCTTCAAATCGACGCCTCGTGCCTCGGTGTTCGTGCAAACTTGAGACCTAGAACGGAACCCAATTGTGGAGCTTGCGGCCTGTAAACGAACAAGGAAGAAGAAACAAACTGAAATGCGTTGAACTCGTCTTTCCAAGACCTACACTGTGGAACAAACGAGAACAAATTCTGAGCATATCCAATTTTGACCAAATTCCGAATCTGAATAAATTCATCGGTGAGAAATTCTGCCTCTTTATTTATTTATTTTTATAATAAAAATTTTGATACTTGACCTGTTCTAGAAATTGTGTTGTGGAATTTTGTGTCGCTAAATTCCGTTGGTTATATATTTAATTTGGCTGATGACACTGTTATGCTGATATGTGAATTAGAATTACCATGGTTGTAATATAGGATTGTTGGAAATAATCATATCGTGTTTGTGACAATGGTTGAATTGTCATTTTGATTTAAATTAGATTCACCATGATCAAATTGTTGATTTTAATGGACAAGAATTAGGTTGTCTTTTTGGTTGAATTGGATTAAACAAAATCAAATGATGTATTGCCAAACTAGAATAAAAACATTGATTTTTATTTGTTGACCTTGACATTGGAATATAATATGGACATATAATTATGATTTTTTTTTAATTAAAAGATAAATAAAGTTTAAATCTTTATTTTTGTTTACAAAATTGAAATGCCAAATTTAATCTTCATTTTGCTTACAAAATAAAAAGCAAGTTTTTAATCTTTTATTTGGTTTACAATTGAAATGCCAATTTTAATCTTAGTTTTGCTTATAAAATACAAGCTTTATTTTGTGAACAGAATAAAATCCAACTTTTACCCGTCACTTTGTTTACATAAAACAAAAGACAAATTTTTTTTTTAAATAAAAAGAATTATTTTCATGTCATTTTGTGTACATAAGAAGAGACAAATTTTTGTAAACAAAATAAAAAGGATTATTTTGGGTCCATATTTGTTTGTTAAAACAAGAGGACATTTTCTACTTAATTTGTTTGTTGAAACAAAAGAACATTTTCACATAATTTGTTTGTTAAAGACAAAAAGGCATTTTTACTCAATTTTGTTGTTAAAACAAAAGACATAATTTTTAACACAATTTGTTAACAAGATAAAAGGACAAAGTTTTCATGAATTTTGGTTAATCAAATAAAAGACCATTTTAACATTAATTTTGATTAACAGTTAAAAGGACAATTTTCAACATTGTTTTGTTTACATAAAATAAAAGGACAATTTTTAATATTATTTTGTTAACATAGGTTTTAACATAGATTTTGTTAGTAAAACAAAAAGACAAAGATTTGTTTACATAATGAGAAGACAAAGTTTTTATACAAATTTGTTTACAAAATAAATGACAAAATTTTTACCTTGATTTTTATTCTCATCGTATTTTCTTAAATAAAAATTAGAATATTTATTCTTGCTTTGTTTATCTTGTTTACAAGCAAAATAAAAGATAATTTTAACATGAAATTTGATTGTAAAATAAAAGGCAAGTTTTTGTTTACATAAAACAAAAGAGCAATATTTTGTCAAAATTTGTTAATAAAAAAAAAGGGACAAAGTTAACATTGTTTTGTTAATATATAAAGGATAAACTTTTATGCCATTGTGTAAACATAGGAACAGGATAAATTTTCATGTTGATTTTGTTAACAAAGAAAAGAAACAATCTTTACGCTAATTTTGTTAACATAGTAAAAGAACAAATTTTGCGCTCATTTTATTTGCAAAGTAAAGGAACAAGTTTAGTGCTCATTTTGTTAACAGAAATATAAAAGAGAAAATTTTGGTGTTTATTCTGTTTACAAATTAAAGAACAAAGTGTTACATTTATTTTGTGAATATAATAAAAGGGCAAGTTTAATCTTTATTTTACTCATAAAATAAAATGCAAGTTTTTAAATCTTTATTTTCATTAACAAATAAAAAAGAAAGATGAGACCTTTATTGTGATTCATCAAAAGTACACCAAATCAGAGATTATGTTGTTTATGTTAAATTATTTGTAATAACACCAATACATTGTTATGTTAAATTTTTGTTGTAATGACACAAAACCATCGTGTGTTAATTTATTTGTGATGACACAAAAACATCGTTGAGCTAATTTTAGTTGTAATGACATAAATTACACCGTCATGTTTGTATAGTAGGAATGAATCAAAGATTTACACATAAATATATTTAGAAATGCTGATACTATGAAGGATATTCACATAAGCTATAGGAAATATTTATTTCAATGTATAAGAAATAAAAGGACATTTATATTTATTTCAATGTATAGGAAATAAACTAAAAAGTTATATTTTCCTATTGTAAAGAATAGAATAAAAAGTTATTTTTTTTTGTAAAGTAAAATAAAGGAAAAACATTTATTTACACTTAGGTAAATAAATAAGAAATTTGATGCTTAAACACGAGGTTGTATTGAGTTGTGATGTAAACCTGCCCGGACCCGCCCGGCTGTCCAGTAGTCACAACAATACCTATCCAATGTGGGAGGTTTAAGCATACTTAAATTACTATAAATATTAAGTATAAATAAATAAAACATAGAAATAGGAATACACATATATTTACATTAGGTAAATAAGAGATTAAATAAATTACATTTTTATATGTAATTAAAGAATATGTTTTACACTGAAAAGAAATTACATTTATATGTAATTAAGATTATAAGAACTAAATTACATTTATATGTAATTAAGATTATAAGAACTAAATTACATTTTTATGTAATTAAGATTATAAGGGAGAAAATTATATTTTATGTATAAAAAATTTATTATTATTATGTGCATAAGTATTTATTTACATTTTCTTATGTAAATAAAAAGAATTAAAAGAATAATTATATGAATAGGATTTATTTACATTTTTCTTATGTAAATAAAAAGAATCAATTTGTAAATAGTAATTATTAACATTTTCTTATGTAAATAATAAAAAGAAATGTTAGAAAAGAATTAACATAAGATATTCTTTTTATGTTAAAAAGAAATATTAGAAAAGAATTAAAGAAATACAATTATTTACATTTGCTATGTAAATAGGATTTGCAAAGGAAATTGAAACCATTTATTTACAAATAGTGTAAATAAATATGAATAAGAAATTAGATACATTTATTTACAATTAATGTAAATAAATATAGCAAAAGTAAAAGTAAAACATTTATTTACAAATAGTGTAAATAAATAAGATAAAAGAAAAGTAAAAACATTTATTTACAAATAGTGTAAATAAATAAGAAAAAGTAGAAGGAGAAAAACCATTTATTTACATTTGGGTAAAGAAATAAGAAAAGGAAAATGAAAACATTTATTTCTAGGTAAATAAATAAATGGTAAGAAAGAATATTTATTTACATTTAGAGTAAATAAATCAAAAGATAGAAAAGATTATTTAATTATTTATTTACATTTAGTGTAAATAAACCAAAGATAGAAAAAGAATATCTATTTATATTTGGTGTAAATAAAGCGTGAATTAAAGTGAATTTAAAAAGCACATTTTTATTTACATTTTAAATGTAAATAAAAACAGAGTAAAATAAAAGTGATATTTTTATCGTCATTTTAAATGCGATAAAAAGAATAGACTTTTGAAATTGGAATAGTCAAACAATTTATATTTATATATATAAATATAAATTATAAATTAAACGAAACGCGCATGGCAGTTCACGTATCGGCAATCGTAACTTTAAACGGTTATACAGAGAGATCCGACCATCGGATTTTCCCAAAACTGGAGCCGTTTGGACCGCTTTGGGAAGATCTTTCCAATGACATAAATTTCGCCAAAATCCAACGGTTAGATTTCAAGATATGTGTAATCAAATTTGGTTGAAAATAACGCCAGGGTCGCCCATTTACCCGAAGCGTCGTTAAATTAATTTAGGCTATTTTTATATAAATAAAAACAGCGATATGTTGTTATCAAATATTAATAACAATATGAAATGTTTTCAAATTATATATATATATAAATGCGAGAATCATTTGAGAAGACCGAGTCCAATCTCATTTCAAATGATTATACGACGTTTTAAATCTAAGAGTTGAAGACGGCGATTGAAGACCGACGATCTTCACATCGAATGGGTAACTAGTGTTGAGGTCCTTGATTGATTTGCTCCCAAGACGGGGCTAAGATGGTAGTTATCCGGACGTAGTGTTGATTTGTACGGATTTGACTTTCGTCCAGACCCAGGGCATAAGTTTATAAATGGAATGTATGTCTGACGTTGTAGTCCTTTATACTACATTCGTTGATCTCTGTTAATACATATCTGCTTGGTGGTTAACACCCTTCTCTGAGACATATGAGCTTAGAGGTTATATATTGGCAGAAATCAATGGTATAGTATGGACTGACAATGTGGCGTACTAAGATGCATTGATCAAGGCTTTTGTTGAAAAACAGGGCCTTGTGGTTGATGATCAAAGCATAGTCTATTTAGGCATAGCTTTGTGTATATCGTGACTTCGCGAGCCTCACACCCCGGTATGAGTCAGAAACGGGATATGGACCGTAGGGAGTGCACACGTTTCTTTCTAGCTAGAGTGGTGTCAGTGACCTACCAGCCCTGACATTTTACTTATGTGGATGATGGATTTTGAGGCGCCTCGTTATTTTTATAGGCCGTTGGTGGTCATACTATAGGTCCAAAGGGACCGGGGAACGTGTGTTCAGGCATAACTAATCCACTGCCCATTGGCGGGGACCGGCCCTACCGCTTCCAAGGGTTCACTGCGGGGAATCCTGAGGCATTTGCTAGAGTGTCTCGAATCGGAGAGGATCTTGCCCCTAGCCTCGACTCATGATGGAATCCAAATTTCCAATACGCCCTTGCGGTTTTGATTGTAGAACTAGTATTGGCGACATGCTATATGGTAACCATGCCGTCTAGGATTGATACTTATGATTCAAATCTTTTTATTAAAACATATATACACTAATAATAATATCAAATCCGTTTTATACGTATCAAGCATCTTTTGACCATTATAAGGTAAAACCCTATCCTCTGGTGTGCGTTGCATTGTGTGATGGGACTTGGGTCTTATAATGGTTTCATTTTTCCAAAAAGACATTGCGTTATTTCTCGATTTACTTTGGTTTATGCACTGGCAATCCATAGGAGTAAACCCGTTCCGCGAAAGTGGCGTGGTCCTTGGATTTGTCTTATTAGTTATATTAGTTTAGAATTCTCACACCAGTCCCATGACTGACCTGTAGTTTGTTCACTGGCAAACTCGGGTGCCCTCTTTTCCACACGGGCAGTCGAGTAGCTTTTTGCAGATATCTTTCTCTTTAGCAGGATCCTGGATTGAAGCCTAAAGCTGTGTCCAGAGCTTTGTAGTCTTCCGCTGTTTAATGTATTTAAAAGTATTATAATTTTATCTTCCGCTGTAATTTTATTTCAATGTACTCTGATATATTCTGTACTCTGATGTAACATTATTATAATGTAATAAAAGTCTGCTGTTATTGTTCTGATGTATTGTATTCCCAAAGTTAAAGTATTCGAAGATTTCCAACCTTTGGGTCAGACCTGTGTGGTTTATGGTCGATTCAAAGAGCGGGAATTTCCGGGTCTTTACAGGTGGTATCAGAGCTCTGGTTAGCTCAAATCTTTGGGATACAACTCGTTAGAACTAAACAAAAGACTCATCAGAGATTGGATTAGTAATGTCCAATAAGAATACTCATTAGAGATAGGACCAGCAGTGTCCTAGAATGAGAAAACTCATTAGAGATAGGGTTAGTAATGCCCTAGAATGAGTTCAGAGTGATAAGCTTATAATTAACGTATTTTAATTATATATAATCTATTTTTGAAAATATGATTTTAAATATATAAAAGTATTTATATATTTGATAAGTTAGTCAACAAATAAAATTAATAAAAGAAAATTAAAATTTGGTTAAATAATTAAACAACATTTAGCTACGTTCCTTTTCGAGGACGAAAAGATTTTAAGTGGGGGCGACTGTAACAACCCTGAATTTTGGGGCTAATTTAAAATTTTTTATTTTAGAAATTTTAATGAACTTTTATATTTAAAATAATTTATTTTAAATAATAACGACGGGAAAAGAAAATACTTTTTAATTAAGATATTATTTATGAATGAAATATGTTTTAAAATAAATGTTAGTCTTTATTTAAATGTAAGAACATAAAAATGATTTGCATTAAAAATTTATTCTTTTTAATGTAAATGAACATATTTTGATTAGTGCTAAAAGTCTAACTTTTTAATGACATGTAAGTACATGAATTTGGTTAACATTAAAAATTAATCTTTTAATGTCATGTAGAAACATGAAATGTTTCACATTAAAAATTTATTCTTTTAACGTTATGTAGGAACTTTAATGACATTTATTAATGCATTGACTGAAATTAATGTGTAGGTTATTAATGAAATAAATTATGACAATATATATATATATATATATATACATATGTATGTATGTATGTATGTATGTATGTATACATCTTTGGCTGTCATCCTGAATATTTCCCTTGTAACATAAAGCATACGTAGGGACACAAGTAAGAAATAAAGTAAAACATATAACCAAATAAAGGAAGTATATATATATATATATATATATAATAAAAGAAAAGTCGCCTCCTTCATAAAATAAATAAAATTTGAAATTATAATCAATGGGAATAAGAGGCATGTCATTCATTGCAAAAAATATATATATATATATATATGTTAATTAGCTTAGATTTGTAAACATGACATTTATTATGTAAACATGCTATTTTACATTGATTTTAAACATGTTAATAATTAGCATTGATTAACATTGATTTGTGAACCTGTAAACATGTTAATATAAACACAATTTTGTTTGGAAGTTGGTAACAATATAAAAATAATATCTTTATTGTAAATGTAAACATATTTTTGGAAAATTGCTATACAATAAAAATCATTTTTTTTTTATTATTATTATTATGTAAACACATGAAATTGGCATTTATTGCTAACACACAAATAAGTAAATGACACATAAGCAAATGATAAAAACATTTATTTTCTTTAATTGTTTCTACTAAGAATTTTATGAACGTTAAGACAAGATTTTGAATTATTAATCCATGTAATTGATTTATGAATTATTAATGGAAATGAATTAACATTGATGATTTATTCAATGTTTGAATGAAAAGAGAATTTAGTTGATAAACCGTTTCTAAATAAAAAAAAAAAATCATTGATAAGTATAAATTGTATGAAATTAAATTATAATATAATAAACATAGGATTGATGTAAAATTGGAGAGGATAAGGTAACGATTATTGATATATTATAATAAATAGCTATAATTGCTCGTATGGAATGTATCATTGATCATATGGAAGGTATCCACACATGCGTTCCCAATAGAAAATGTAGTTAAATATCCAAAAAAAAAAAGGGGGAAAATGCTTAAATGTAACAAGGAAGCAATTTTAATAGATTGAATAATAGGAAAAAGGAATTTTTTTCACAAAGCATGTGTAATCATGGAAGTAAATTTAAATACATTCCTGAAATCAACCCTTCGTTTATTCATTTCTTTCCGTTCACTCTCTCTCTCTCTCTCCTTGTTAATTACATTTGAAATTTGAATAAATAAATAAAAAGGGAAAGAAAATTTTCTTTATTTTGAAATTAATGTTTACCGCTTCCTGTACGTTTCTTATTCCTATCTTTTCTCTCCACTTATATATTTTATCCTAATTACCATTCCTTCTTAGAACCCCAATACTCAGCCGCCACCCCTTGTAATCAATGGCCATCGTTGTCCCCCCTTTGCCCCTCTCGTTCTCTCAATTCCCCAAATCTTTCATGAAGGAATACAAACCAAAATCGAACCCCTAGGTGAGAGCTAAACAATCAACGGACATGATCGGATTTAGTGGCTCGAGCCACTCGGATTTCAGGCCCAAACCCGTGCCGTATTCACCGCCGCCGAGCCTCCAAAAGGCGTGCGAGCTGGCCAACTCGGGGTGGGGCAGGTGCGACTCCTGGAGCCCGTCGACGTGGTGCCTTCAAATCGACGCCTCGTGCCTCGGTGTTCGTGCAAACTTGAGACCTAGAACGGAACCCAATTGTGGAGCTTGCGGCCTGTAAACGAACAAGGAAGAAGAAACAAACTGAAATGCGTTGAACTCGTCTTTCCAAGACCTACAATGTGGAACAAACGAGAACAAATTCTGAGCATATCCAATTTTGACCAAATTCCGAATCTGAATAAATTCATCGGTGAGAAATTCTGCCTCTTTATTTATTTATTTTTATAATAAAAATTTTGATACTTGACCTGTTCTAGAAATTGTGTTGTGGAATTTTGTGTCGCTAAATTCCGTTGGTTATATATTTAATTTGGCTGATGACACTGTTATGCTGATATGTGAATTAGAATTACCATGGTTGTAATATAGGATTGTTGGAAATAATCATATCGTGTTTGTGACAATGGTTGAATTGTCATTTTGATTTAAATTAGATTCACCATGATCAAATTGTTGATTTTAATGGACAAGAATTAGGTTGTCTTTTTGGTTGAATTGGATTAAACAAAATCAAATGATGTATTGCCAAACTAGAATAAAAACATTGATTTTTATTTGTTGACCTTGACATTGGAATATAATATGGACATATAATTATGATTTTTTTTTAATTAAAAGATAAATAAAGTTTAAATCTTTATTTTTGTTTACAAAATTGAAATGCCAAATTTAATCTTCATTTTGCTTACAAAATAAAAAGCAAGTTTTTAATCTTTTATTTGGTTTACAATTGAAATGCCAATTTTAATCTTAGTTTTGCTTATAAAATACAAGCTTTATTTTGTGAACAGAATAAAATCCAACTTTTACCCGTCACTTTGTTTACATAAAACAAAAGACAAATTTTTTTTTAAATAAAAAGAATTATTTTCATGTCATTTTGTGTACATAAGAAGAGACAAATTTTTGTAAACAAAATAAAAAGGATTATTTTGGGTCCATATTTGTTTGTTAAAACAAGAGGACATTTTCTACTTAATTTGTTTGTTGAAACAAAAGAACATTTTCACATAATTTGTTTGTTAAAGACAAAAAGGCATTTTTACTCAATTTTGTTGTTAAAACAAAAGACATAATTTTTAACACAATTTGTTAACAAGATAAAAGGACAAAGTTTTCATGAATTTTGGTTAATCAAATAAAAGACCATTTTAACATTAATTTTGATTAACAGTTAAAAGGACAATTTTCAACATTGTTTTGTTTACATAAAATAAAAGGACAATTTTTAATATTATTTTGTTAACATAGGTTTTAACATAGATTTTGTTAGTAAAACAAAAAGACAAAGATTTGTTTACATAATGAGAAGACAAAGTTTTTATACAAATTTGTTTACAAAATAAATGACAAAATTTTTACCTTGATTTTTATTCTCATCGTATTTTCTTAAATAAAAATTAGAATATTTATTCTTGCTTTGTTTATCTTGTTTACAAGCAAAATAAAAGATAATTTTAACATGAAATTTGATTGTAAAATAAAAGGCAAGTTTTTGTTTACATAAAACAAAAGAGCAATATTTTGTCAAAATTTGTTAATAAAAAAAAAGGGACAAAGTTAACATTGTTTTGTTAATATATAAAGGATAAACTTTTATGCCATTGTGTAAACATAGGAACAGGATAAATTTTCATGTTGATTTTGTTAACAAAGAAAAGAAACAATCTTTACGTTAATTTTGTTAACATAGTAAAAGAACAAATTTTGCGCTCATTTT
This sequence comes from Allium sativum, assembly GCA_030737875.1. Lineage (NCBI taxonomy): Eukaryota > Viridiplantae > Streptophyta > Magnoliopsida > Asparagales > Amaryllidaceae > Allium > Allium sativum. The sequence continues at coordinate 635,978,214 of CM060918.1, forward strand.
ATTTGCAAAGTAAAGGAACAAGTTTAGTGCTCATTTTGTTAACAGAAATATAAAAGAGAAAATTTTGGTGTTTATTCTGTTTACAAATTAAAGAACAAAGTGTTACATTTATTTTGTGAATATAATAAAAGGGCAAGTTTAATCTTTATTTTACTCATAAAATAAAATGCAAGTTTTTAAATCTTTATTTTCATTAACAAATAAAAAAGAAAGATGAGACCTTTATTGTGATTCATCAAAAGTACACCAAATCAGAGATTATGTTGTTTATGTTAAATTAGTTGTAATAACACCAATACATTGTTATGTTAAATTTTTGTTGTAATGACACAAAACCATCGTGTGTTAATTTATTTGTGATGACACAAAAACATCGTTGAGCTAATTTTAGTTGTAATGACATAAATTACACCGTCATGTTTGTATAGTAGGAATGAATCAAAGATTTACACATAAATATATTTAGAAATGCTGATACTATGAAGGATATTCACATAAGCTATAGGAAATATTTATTTCAATGTATAAGAAATAAAAGGACATTTATATTTATTTCAATGTATAGGAAATAAACTAAAAAGTTATATTTTCCTATTGTAAAGAATAGAATAAAAAGTTATTTTTTTTTTGTAAAGTAAAATAAAGGAAAAACATTTATTTACACTTAGGTAAATAAATAAGAAATTTGATGCTTAAACACGAGGTTGTATTGAGTTGTGATGTAAACCTGCCCGGACCCGCCCGGCTGTCCAGTAGTCACAACAATACCTATCCAATGTGGGAGGTTTAAGCATACTTAAATTACTATAAATATTAAGTATAAATAAATAAAACATAGAAATAGGAATACACATATATTTACATTAGGTAAATAAGAGATTAAATAAATTACATTTTTATATGTAATTAAAGAATATGTTTTACACTGAAAAGAAATTACATTTATATGTAATTAAGATTATAAGAACTAAATTACATTTATATGTAATTAAGATTATAAGAACTAAATTACATTTTTATGTAATTAAGATTATAAGGGAGAAAATTATATTTTATGTATAAAAAATTTATTATTATTATGTGCATAAGTATTTATTTACATTTTCTTATGTAAATAAAAAGAATTAAAAGAATAATTATATGAATAGGATTTATTTACATTTTTCTTATGTAAATAAAAAGAATCAATTTGTAAATAGTAATTATTAACATTTTCTTATGTAAATAATAAAAAGAAATGTTAGAAAAGAATTAACATAAGATATTCTTTTTATGTTAAAAAGAAATATTAGAAAAGAATTAAAGAAATACAATTATTTACATTTGCTATGTAAATAGGATTTGCAAAGGAAATTGAAACCATTTATTTACAAATAATGTAAATAAATATGAATAAGAAATTAGATACATTTATTTACAATTAATGTAAATAAATATAGCAAAAGTAAAAGTAAAACATTTATTTACAAATAGTGTAAATAAATAAGATAAAAGAAAAGTAAAAACATTTATTTACAAATAGTGTAAATAAATAAGAAAAAGTAGAAGGAGAAAAACCATTTATTTACATTTGGGTAAAGAAATAAGAAAAGGAAAATGAAAACATTTATTTCTAGGTAAATAAATAAATGGTAAGAAAGAATATTTATTTACATTTAGAGTAAATAAATCAAAAGATAGAAAAGATTATTTAATTATTTATTTACATTTAGTGTAAATAAACCAAAGATAGAAAAAGAATATCTATTTATATTTGGTGTAAATAAAGCGTGAATTAAAGTGAATTTAAAAAGCACATTTTTATTTACATTTTAAATGTAAATAAAAACAGAGTAAAATAAAAGTGATATTTTTATCGTCATTTTAAATGCGATAAAAAGAATAGACTTTTGAAATTGGAATAGTCAAACGATTTATATTTATATATATAAATATAAATTATAAATTAAACGAAACGCGCATGGCAGTTCACGTATCGGCAATCGTAACTTTAAACGGTTATACAGAGAGATCCGACCATCGGATTTTCCCAAAACTGGAGCCGTTTGGACCGCTTTGGGAAGATCTTTCCAATGACATAAATTTCGCCAAAATCCAACGGTTAGATTTCAAGATATGTGTAATCAAATTTGGTTGAAAATAACGCCAGGGTCGCCCATTTACCCGAAGCGTCGTTAAATTAATTTAGGCTATTTTTATATAAATAAAAACAGCGATATGTTGTTATCAAATATTAATAACAATATGAAATGTTTTCAAATTATATATATATATAAATGCGAGAATCATTTGAGAAGACCGAGTCCAATCTCATTTCAAATGATTATACGACGTTTTAAATCTAAGAGTTGAAGACGGCGATTGAAGACCGACGATCTTCACATCGAATGGGTAACTAGTGTTGAGGTCCTTGATTGATTTGCTCCCAAGACGGGGCTAAGATGGTAGTTATCCGGACGTAGTGTTGATTTGTACGGATTTGACTTTCGTCCAGACCCAGGGCATAAGTTTATAAATGGAATGTATGTCTGACGTTGTAGTCCTTTATACTACATTCGTTGATCTCTGTTAATACATATCTGCTTGGTGGTTAACACCCTTCTCTGAGACATATGAGCTTAGAGGTTATATATTGGCAGAAATCAATGGTATAGTATGGACTGACAATGTGGCGTACTAAGATGCATTGATCAAGGCTTTTGTTGAAAAGCAGGGCCTTGTGGTTGATGATCAAAGCATAGTCTATTTAGGCATAGCTTTGTGTATATCGTGACTTCGCGAGCCTCACACCCCGGTATGAGTCAGAAACGGGATATGGACCGTAGGGAGTGCACACGTTTCTTTCTAGCTAGAGTGGTGTCAGTGACCTACCAGCCCTGACATTTTACTTATGTGGATGATGGATTTTGAGGCGCCTCGTTATTTTTATAGGCCGTTGGTGGTCATACTATAGGTCCAAAGGGACCGGGGAACGTGTGTTCAGGCATAACTAATCCACTGCCCATTGGCGGGGACCGGCCCTACCGCTTCCAAGGGTTCACTGCGGGGAATCCTGAGGCATTTGCTAGAGTGTCTCGAATCGGAGAGGATCTTGCCCCTAGCCTCGACTCATGATGGAATCCAAATTTCCAATACGCCCTTGCGGTTTTGATTGTAGAACTAGTATTGGCGACATGCTATATGGTAACCATGCCGTCTAGGATTGATACTTATGATTCAAATCTTTTTATTAAAACATATATACACTAATAATAATATCAAATCCGTTTTATACGTATCAAGCATCTTTTGACCATTATAAGGTAAAACCCTATCCTCTGGTGTGCGTTGCATTGTGTGATGGGACTTGGGTCTTATAATGGTTTCATTTTTCCAAAAAGACATTGCGTTATTTCTCGATTTACTTTGGTTTATGCACTGGCAATCCATAGGAGTAAACCCGTTCCGCGAAAGTGGCGTGGTCCTTGGATTTGTCTTATTAGTTATATTAGTTTAGAATTCTCACACCAGTCCCATGACTGACCTGTAGTTTGTTCACTGGCAAACTCGGGTGCCCTCTTTTCCACACGGGCAGTCGAGTAGCTTTTTGCAGATATCTTTCTCTTTAGCAGGATCCTGGATTGAAGCCTAAAGCTGTGTCCAGAGCTTTGTAGTCTTCCGCTGTTTAATGTATTTAAAAGTATTATAATTTTATCTTCCGCTGTAATTTTATTTCAATGTACTCTGATATATTCTGTACTCTGATGTAACATTATTATAATGTAATAAAAGTCTGCTGCTATTGTTCTGATGTATTGTATTCCCAAAGTTAAAGTATTCGAAGATTTCCAACCTTTGGGTCAGACCTGTGTGGTTTATGGTCGATTCAAAGAGCGGGAATTTCCGGGTCTTTACAGTTGTGTCACATTTAATTGTCATTTATTCAGGAATAATGATGCGTCTTAATAAATTGTCATTTATTTAGGAATAATGTTGTGTCACATTTAATTTTCATTTATTTAGAAATAATGTGTGTCATATTTAATTGTCATTTTATTTAGGAATACTGTTGTATCACACTTAATTTTCATTTATTTAGGAATAGTGATGTATCATAATAAATTGTCATTTATTTAGGAATAATGTGTGTCACATTTAATTGTCATTTATTTAGAAATAATGTTGTGTCACATTTAGTTGTCATTTATTTTGGAATAAATATGTGTCACAATTAACTATAATTTATTTAGAAATAATGTTGTGTCACATTTAATTTTCATTTATTTAGAAATAATGTTATGTCACATTTAATTGTCATTTATTTAGCACTAATGATTTGTCATAATAAATTGTTATTTATTTAGGAATAGCGTGTGTCAAATTTAATTGTCATTTATTTAGGAATTATGTGTGTCACATTTGATTGTTGTTTATTTAGGAATAATGTGTATCACATATAATTGTCATTTATTTAGAAATAATGTTGTGTTACATTTAATTGTCATTTATTTAGAAATAATGTTGTGTCACATTTAATTTTCATTTATTTAGGAATAATATGTGTCATATTAAATTGTCATTTATTTAGAAATAATGTTGTGTCACATTTAATTGTCATTTATTTAGGAATAATGTGTGTCATATTGAATTGTCGTTTATTTAGAAATAATGACGAGTCACATTTAATTATCATTTATTTAGGAATAATTATGTGTCATAATAAATTGTCATTTATTTAGGAATAATGTGTGCCACATTTAATTTTCATTTATTTAGGAATAACGTGTGTCACATTTAATTGTCATTTATTTAGGAATAATGTGTGTCACATTTAATTGTCATTTATTTAGAAATAATGTGTGTCACATTTAATTGTCATTTATTTAGGAATAGTGTGTGTCACATTTAATTGTCATTTATTTAGAAATAATGTTGTGTCAAATTTAATTTTCATTTATTTAGGAATAATGTTTTGTCACATTTAATTGTCATTTATTTAGCAATAATGATGTGTCATAATAAATTGTCACTTACTTGGGAATAATGTGTGTCACATTAAATTGTCATTTATTTGGGAATAACGTTTGTCACATTTAGTTGTCATTTATTTAGGAATAATGCGTGTCACATTTCATTGTCATTTATTTAGAAATAATGTTGTGTCACATTTAATTGTCATTTATTTAGGAATAATGTGTGTCATATTAAATTGTCATTTATTTAGAAATAATGTTGTGTCACATTTATTTGTCATTTATTTAGGAATAGTGATGTGCCATAATAAATTGTCATTTATTTAGGAATAATGTGTGTCACATTTTGTTGTCATTTATTTAGGAATAATGTGTGTCACATTTAATTGTCATTTATTTAGAAATAATGTTGTGTCACATTTAATTGTCATTTATTTAGGATTAATGTGTGTCATCATTTATTTAGAAATAACATTGTGTAAAATTTAATTGTCATTTATTTAGTTATAATGATGTGTCATAATAAATTGTCATCTTTTCGGAATAATGTATGTCACATTTAATTGTCATTTATTTGGGAATAATGCGTGTCACACTTAATTCTCATTTATTTAGGAATAATGTGTGTCACATTTAATTGTCATTTATTTAGAAATAATGTTGTGTCACATTTAATTGTCATTTATTTAGGAATAATGTGTGTCATATTAAATTGTCATTTATTTAGAAATAATGACGATTCACATTTAATAATCACTTACTTTGGAATAATTATGTGCTATAATAAATTGTCATTTAATTAGGAATATTGTGTGTCACATTTAATTTTCGTTTATTTAGGAATAACGTGTGTCACATTTAGTTGTCATTTATTTAGGAATAATGTGTGTCACATTTAATAGTCATTTATTTAGAAATAATGTGTCTCACATTTAATTGTCATTTATTTACGAATAGTTTGTGTCACATTTAATTTTTATTTATATAGAAATAATGTTGTGTCAAATTTAATTTTCGTTTATTTAGGAATAATGTGTGTCATATTAAATTTTCATTTATTTAGAAATAATGTTTTGTCACATTTAATTGTCATTTATTTAGCAATAATGACATGTCATAAAAAATTGTCACTTACTTAGGAATAATGTGTGCCACATTAAATTTTCATTTATTTAGGAATAATGTGTGTCACATTTAATTGTCATTAATTTAGGAATAATGTGTGTCACATTTAATTGTCATTTATTTAGGACTAATGGGTGTCACATTTTATGGTCATTTATTTAGAAATAATGTTGTGTTACATTTAATTGTCTTTTATTTAGCAATAATGTATGTAATACTAAATTGTCATTTATTTAGATAAAATGTTGTGTCACATTTAATTGTCATTTATTTTGGAATAATGATGTGTCATAATAAATTGTCATTTATTTAGGAATAATGTGTGTCATATTTAATTCCCATTTATTTAGGAATAATGTGTGTAACACTAAATTTTCATTTATTTAGGAATAATGCGTGTCACATTCAATTGTCATTTTTTTAGGAGTAATGTGTGTCACATTTAATTGTCATTTATTTAAGAATAATGTGCGTCACATTTAATTGTCATTTTTTTAGGAATAATGTGTGTCACATTTAACTGTCATTTATTTAGTGGTGTGTCACATTTAATTGTCAATTATTTTGGAATAATGTGTGTCAATATTTATTAGAAATAACGTTGTGTCACATTTAATTGTCATTTATTTAGTAATACTGACGTGTCATAATAAATTTCATCTTTTAGGAATAATGTGTGTCACATTTAATTGTCATTTATTTAGGAATAATGCTTGTCACATTTAATTGCATTTATTCAAGAATAATGTGTGTCACATTTAATTGTCATTTATTTAGGAATAATGTGTGTCACATTTAATTGTCATTTATTTAGAAATAATGCGTGTCACATTTAATTGTCATTTATTAAGTAATAATGATGTGTCATAATAAATTGTCATCTTTTAGGAATAATGTGTGTCAAATTTAATTTTTATTTACTCAGAAAAAATGTGTGTCATATTTAATTATCATTTAGTTAGGAATAATGTGTGTCGCATTTAATTGTCATTTATTTAGGAATAATGTGTGTCACATTAATTTTCATTTGTTTAGGAATAATGTTGTGTCACATTTAATTTTCATTTATTTAGGAATAATGTGTGTCATATTAAATTATCATTTATTTAGAAATAATGTTGTGTCACATTTAATTGTCATTTATTCAGGAATAATGATGCGTCTTAATAAATTGTCATTTATTTAGGAATAATTTTGTGTCACATTTAATTGTCATTTATTTAGAAATAATGTGTGTCATATTTAATTGTCATTTTATTTAGGAATACTGTTGTATCACATTTAATTTTCATTTACCTAGGAATAGTGATGTATCATAATAAATTGTCATTTATTTAGGAATAATGTGTGTCACATTTAATTGTCATTTATTTAGAAATAATGTTGTGTCACATTTAGTTGTCATTTATTTTGGAATAATGATGTGTCACAATTAACTATCATTTATTTAGAAATAATGTTGTGTCACATTTAATTTTCATTTATTAAGAAATAATGTTATGTCACATTTAATTGTCATTTATTTAGCAATAATGTGTGTCAAAATTAATTGTCATTCAACTAGAAATAATGTTGTGTTACATTTAATTGTCATTTATTTAGGAATAATGATGTATCATAATAAATTTTAATTTATTTAGGAATAATGTGTGTAACATTTAATTGTCATTTATTTTGGAGTAATGTGTGTCACATTTTATTGTCATTTATTTATAAATAATGGTGTGCACATTTAATTGTCATTTATTTATAAATAATGATGTGTCACATTTAATTGTCATTTATTTAGGAATAATGTGTGTCATCATTTATTTAGAAATAACATTATGTCAAATTTAATTGTCATTTATTTAGTTATAATGATGTGTCATAATAAATTGTCATCTTTTTGGAATAATGTATGTCACATTTAATTGTCATTTATTTGGGAATAAAGCGTGTCACACTTAATTCTCATTTTTTTAGGAATAATGTGTGTCACATTTAATTGTCATTTATTTAGAAATAATGTTGTATCACATTAAATTGTCATTTATTTAGGAATAATGTGTGTCATATTAAATTGTCATTTATTTAGAAATAATGTTGTGTCACATTTAATTGTCGTTTATTTAGGAATAATGGTGTGTCATAATAAATTTTCATTTATATAAGAATAATGCGTGTCACATTTAATTGTCATTTATTTATGAATAATGTGTGTCACATTTAATTGTCATATATTTAGAAATAATGTGTGTCACATTTATTTGTCATTTATTTAGGAATAATGTGTGACACATTTAATTGTCATTTATTTATGAATAATGTGTGTCACATTTAATTCTCATTTATCTAGGAATAATGTGTGTCATATTTAATTGCCATTTAGTTAGAAATAATGGTGTGTCACATTAAATTGTCATTTATTTAGGAATAATGTGTGTCATATTAAATTGTCATTTATTTAGAAATAATGTTGTGTCACATTTAATTGTCATTTATTTAGGAATAGTGATGTGCCATAATAAATTGTCATTTATTTAGGAATAATGTGTGTCACATTTTGTTGTCATTTATTTAGGAATAATGTGTGTCACATTTAATTGTCATTTATTTAGAAATAATGTTGTGTCAAATTTAATTGTCATTTATTTAGGAATAATGTGTGTCATCATTTATTTAGAAATAACATTGTGTAAAATTTAATTGTCATTTATTTAGTTATAATGATGTGTCATAATAAATTGTCATCTTTTCGGAATAATGTATGTCACATTTAATTGTCATTTATTTGGGAATAATGCGTGTCACACTTAATTCTCATTTATTAAGAATAATGTGTGTCACATTTAATTGTCATTTATTTAGAAATAATGTTGTGTCAAATTTAATTGTCATTTATTTAGGAATAATGTGTGTCATATTAAATTGTCATTTATTTAGAAATAATGACGATTCACATTTAATAATCACTTACTTTGGAATAATTATGTGCTATAATAAATTGTCATTTAATTAGGAATATTGTGTGTCACATTTAATTTTCGTTTATTTAGGAATAACGTGTGTCACATTTAATTGTCATTTATTTAGGAATAATGTGTGTTACATTTAATTGTCATTTATTTAGAAATAATGTGTCTCACATTTAATTGTCATTTATTTAGGAATAGTTTGTGTCACATTTAATTTTTATTTATTTAGAAATAATGTTGAGTCAAATTTAATTTTCGTTTATTTAGGAATAATGTGTGTCATATTAAACTTTCATTTATTTAGAAATAATGTTTTGTCACATTTAATTGTCATTTATTTAGCAATAATGGCGTGTCATAATAAATTGTCACTTACTTAGGAATAATGTGTGCCACATTAAATTTTCATTTATTTAGGAATAATGTGTGTCACATTTAATTGTCATTAATTTAGGAATAATGTGTGTCACATTTAATTGTCATTTATTTAGGACTAATGGGTGTCACATTTTATGGTCATTTATTTAGAAATAATGTTGTGTTACATTTAATTGTCTTTTATTTAGCAATAATGTATGTAATACTAAATTGTCATTTATTTAGATAAAATGTTGTGTCACATTTAATTGTCATTTATTTTGGAATAATGATGTGTCATAATAAATTGTCATTTATTTAGGAATAATGGGTGTCATATTTAATTTTCATTTATTTAGGAATAATGTGTGTAACACTAAATTTTCATTTATTTAGGAATAATGCGTGTCACATTCAATTGTCATTTATTTAGGAGTAATGTGTGTCACATTTAATTGTCATTTATTTAAGAATAATGTGCGTCACATTTAATTGTCATTTTTTTAGGAATAATGTGTGTCACATTTAACTGTCATTTATTAAGTGGTGTGTCACATTTAATTGTCAATTATTTTGGAATAATGTGTGTCAATATTTATTAGAAATAACGTTGTGTCACATTTAATTGTCATTTATTTAGTAATACTGACGTGTCATAATAAATTTCATCTTTTAGGAATAATGTGTGTCACATTTAATTGTCATTTATTTAGGAATAATGCTTGTCACATTTAATTGCATTTATTCAAGAATAATGTGTGTCACATTTAATTGTCATTTATTTAGGAATAATGTGTGTCACATTTAATTGTCATTTATTTAGAAATAATGCGTGTCACATTTAATTGTCATTTATTAAGTAATAATGATGTGTCATAATAAATTGTCATCTTTTAGGAATAATGTGTGTCAAATTTAATTTTTATTTACTCAGAAAAAATGTGTGTCACATTTAATTATCATTTAGTTAGGAATAATGTGTGTCGCATTTAATTGTCATTTATTCAGGAATAATGTGTGTCACATTAATTTTCATTTGTTTAGGAATAATGTTGTGTCACATTTAATTTTCATTTATTTAGGAATAATGTGTGTCATATTAAATTATCATTTATTTAGAAATAATGTTGTGTCACATTTAATTGTCATTTATTCAGGAATAATGATGCGTCTTAATAAATTGTCATTTATTTAGGAATAATTTTGTGTCACATTTAATTGTCATTTATTTAGAAATAATGTTGTGTCAAATTTAATTTTCATTTATTTAGGAATAATGTTTTGTCACATTTAATTGTCATTTATTTAGCAATAATGATGTGTCATAATAAATTGTCACTTACTTGGGAATAATGTGTGTCACATTAAATTGTCATTTATTTGGGAATAACGTTTGTCACATTTAGTTGTCATTTATTTAGGAATAATGTGTGTCACATTTCAATGTCATTTATTTAGAAATAATGTTGTGTCACATTTAATTGTCATTTATTTAGGAATAATGTGTGTCATATTAGATTGTCATTTATTTAGAAATAATGTTGTGTCACATTTATTTGTCATTTATTTAGGAATAGTGATGTGCCATAATAAATTGTCATTTATTTAGGAATAATGTGTGTCACATTTTGTTGTCATTTATTTAGGAATAATGTGTGTCACATTTAATTGTCATTTATTTAGAAATAATGTTGTGTCACATTTAATTGTCATTTATTTAGGAATAATGTGTGTCATCATTTATTTAGAAATAACATTGTGTAAAATTTAATTGTCATTTATTTAGTTATAATGATGTGTCATAATAAATTGTCATATTTTCGGAATAATGTATGTCACATTTAATTGTCATTTATTTGGGAATAATGCGTGTCACACTTAATTCTCATTTATTTAGGAATAATGTGTGTCACATTTAATTGTCATTTATTTAGAAATAATGTTGTGTCACATTTAATTGTCATTTATTTAGGAATAATGTGTGTCATATTAAATTGTCATTTATTTAGAAATAATGACGATTCACATTTAATAATCACTTACTTTGGAATAATTATGTGCTATAATAAATTGTCATTTAATTAGGAATATTGTGTGTCACATTTAATTTTCGTTTATTTAGGAATAACGTGTGTCACATTTAATTGTCATTTATTTAGGAATAATGTGTGTTACATTTAAATGTCATTTATTTAGAAATAATGTGTCTCACATTTAATTGTCATTTATTTAGGAATAGTTTGTGTCACATTTAATTTTTATTTATTTAGAAATAATGTTGAGTCAAATTTAATTTTCTTTTATTTAGGAATAATGTGTGTCATATTAAACTTTCATTTATTTAGAAATAATGTTTTGTCACATTTAATTGTCATTTATTTAGCAATAATGACGTGTCATAATAAATTGTCACTTACTTAGGAATAATGTGTGCCACATTAAATTTTCATTTATTTAGGAATAATGTGTGTCACATTTAATTGTCATTAATTTAGGAATAATGTGTGTCACATTTAATTGTCATTTATTTAGGACTAATGGGTGTCACATTTTATGGTCATTTATTTAGAAATAATGTTGTGTTACATTTAATTGTTTTTTATTTAGCAATAATGTATGTAATACTAAATTGTCATTTATTTAGATAAAATGTTGTGTCACATTTAATTGTCATTTATTTTGGAATAATGATGTGTCATAATAAATTGTCATTTATTTAGGAATAACGGGTGTCATATTTAATTTTCATTTATTTAGGAATAATGTGTGTAACACTAAATTTTCATTTATTTAGGAATAATACGAGTCACATTCAATTGTCATTTATTTAGGAGTAATGTGTGTCACATTTAATTGTCATTTATTTAAGAATAATGTGTGTCACATTTAATTGTCATTTTTTTAGGAATAATGTGTGTCACATTTAACTGTCATTTATTTAGTGGTGTGTCACATTTAATTGTCAATTATTTTGGAATAATGTGTGTCAATATTTATTAGAAATATCGTTGTGTCACATTTAATTGTCATTTATTTAGTAATACTGACGTGTCATAATAAATTTCATCTTTTAGGAATAATGTGTGTCACATTTAATTGTCATTTATTTAGGAATAATGCTTGTCACATTTAATTGCATTTATTAAAGAATAATGTGTGTCACATTTAATTGTCATTTATTTAGGAATAATGTGTGTCACATTTAATTGTCATTATTTAGAAATAATGCGTGTCACATTTAATTGTCATTTATTAAGTAATAATGATGTGTCATAATAAATTGTCATCTTTTAGGAATAATGTGTGTCAAATTTAATTTTTATTTACTCAGAAAAAATGTGTGTCACATTTAATTATCATTTAGTTAGGAATAATGTGTGTCGCATTTAATTGTCATTTATTTAGGAATAATGTGTGTCACATTAATTTTCATTTGTTTAGGAATAATGTTGTGTCACATTTAATTTTCATTTATTTAGGAATAATGTGTGTCATATTAAATTATCATTTATTTAGAAATAATGTTGTGTCACATTTATTTGTCATTTATTCAGGAATAATGATGCGTCTTAATAAATTGTCATTTATTTAGGAATAATTTTGTGTCACATTTAATTGTCATTTATTTAGAAATAATGTGTGTCATATTTAATTGTCATTTTATTTAGGAATACTGTTGTATCACATTTAATTTTCATTTACTTAGGAATAGTGATGTATCATAATAAATTGTCATTTATTTAGGAATAATGTGTGTCACATTTAATTGTCATTTATTTAGAAATAATGTTGTGTCACATTTAGTTGTCAATTATTTTGGAATAATGACGTGTCACAATTAACTATCATTTATTTAGAAATAATGTTGTGTCACATTTAATTTTCATTTATTAAGAAATAATGTTATGTCACATTTAATTGTCATTTATTTAGGAATAAAGTGTGTCAAAATTAATTGTCATTCAACTAGAGATAATGTTGTGTTACATTTAATTGTCATTTATTTAGGAATAATGATGTATCATAATAAATTTTAATTTATTTAGGAATAATGTGTGTAAAATTTAATTGTCATTTATTTTGGAGTAATGTGTGTCACATTTTATTGTCATTTATTTATAAATAATGGTGTGCACATTTAATTGTCATTTATTTATAAATAATGATGTGTCACATTTAATTGTCATTTATTTAGGAATAATGTGTGTCATCATTTATTTAGAAATAACATTATGTCAGATTTAATTGTCATTTATTTAGTTATAATGATGTGTCATAATAAATTGTCATCTTTTTGGAATAATGTATGTCACTTTTAATTGTCATTTATTTGGGAATAATGTGTGTCACATTTAGTTGTCATTTATTAGGAATAATGTGTGGTACATTTAATTGTCATTTATTTAGAAATAATGTTGTGACACATTTAATTGTCATTTATTTAGGAATAATTTGTGTCATAATAAATTGTCATTTATTTAGGAATAATGTGTGTCACATATAATTGTCATTTATTTAGGAATAATGTGTGTCACATTTAATTGTCATATAATTAGAAATAATGTGTGTCACATTTATTTGTCATTTATTTAGGAATAATGTGTGACACATTTAATTGTTATTTATTTAGGAATAATGTTTGTCACATTTAATTGTCATTTATTTAGTAATAATGTGTGTCATATTAAATTGTATTTTATTTAGAAATAATGTTGTGACACAATTAATTGTCATTTATTTAGAAATAATGTTATGATACATTTAATTGTCATTTATTTTGAAATAATGATGTGTCATAATAAATTGTCATTTATTTAGGAATAACGTGTGTCAAATTTAATTGTCATTTATTAGGAATTATGTGTGTCACATTTGATTGTTGTTTATTTAAGAAAAATGTTGTGTCATCATTTATTTAGAAATAATGTTGTGTCACATTTAATTGTCATTTATTTAGGAATAATATGTGTCATATTAAATTGTCATTTATTTAGAAATAATGTTGTGTCACATTTAATTGTCATTAATTTAGGAATAATGTGTGTCATATTAAATTGTCGTTTATTTAGAAATAATGACGAGTCACATTTAATTATCATTTATTTAGGAATAATTATGTGTCATAATAAATTGTCATTTATTTAGGAATAATGTGTGCAAAATTTATTTTTCATTTATTTAGGAATAACGTGTGTCACGTTTAATTTTCATTTATTTAGGAATAATGTGTGTCACATTTAATTGTCATTTATTTAGGAATAATGTGTGTCACATTTAATTGTCATATATTTAGAAATAATGTGTGTCACATTTATTTGTCATTTATTTAGGAATAATGTGTGACACATTTAATTGTTATTTATTTAGGAATAATGTTTGTCACATTTAATTGTCATTTATTTAGTAATAATGTGTGTCATATTAGATTGTATTTTATTTAGAAATAATGTTGTGACACAATTAATTGTCATTTATTTAGAAATAATGTTATGACACATTTAATTGTCATTTATTTTGAAATAATGATGTGTCATAATAAATTGTCATTTATTTAGGAATAACGTGTGCCAAATTTAATTGTCATTTATTAGGAATTATGTGTGTCACATTTGATTGTTGTTTATTTAAGAATAATGTTGTGTCATCATTTATTTAGAAATAATGTTGTGTCACATTTAATTGTCATTTATTTAGGAACAATATGTGTCATATTAAATTGTCATTTATTTAGAAATAATGTTGTGTCACATTTAATTGTCATTTATTTAGGAATAATGTGTGTCATATTAAATTTTCGTTTATTTAGAAATAATGACGAGTCACATTTAATTATCATTTATTTAGGAATAATTATGTGTCATAATAAATTGTCATTTATTTAGGAATAATGTGTGCCAAATTTAATTTTCATTTATTTAGGAATAACGTGTGTCACGTTTAATTTTCATTTATTTAGGAATAATGTGTGTCACATTTAATTGTCTATTATTTAGGAATAATGTGTGTCACATTTAATTGTCATATATTTAGAAATAATGTGTGTCACATTTATTTGTCATTTATTTAGGAATAATGTGTGACACATTTAATTGTTATTTATTTAGGAATAATGTTTGTCACATTTAATTGTCATTTATTTAGTAATAATGTGTGTCATATTAAATTGTATTTTATTTAGAAATAATGTTGTGACACAATTAATTGTCATTTATTTAGAAATAATGTTATGACACATTTAATTGTCATTTATTTTGAAATAATGATGTGTCATAATAAATTGTCATTTATTTAGGAATAACGTGTGTCAAATTTAATTGTCATTTATTTAGGAATTATGTGTGTCACATTTGATTGTTGTTTATTTAGGAATAATGTTGTGTCACATTTAATTGTCATTTATTTAGAAATAATGTTGTGTCACATTTAATTGTCATTTATTTAGGAATAATATGCGTCATATTAAATTGTCATTTATTTAGAAATAATGTTGTGTCACATTTAATTGTCATTTATTTAGAAATAATGTTGTGACAAATTTAATTTTCATATGTTTAGGAATAATGTGTGTCATATTAAATTTTCATTTATTTATAAATAATGTTTTGTCACATTTAATTGTCATTTATTTAGCAATAATGATGTGTCATAATAAATTGTCACTTACTTACGAATAATGTGTGTCACATTAAATTGACGTTTATTTAGGAATAATGTGTGTCACATTTAATTGTCATTTATTTAGGAATAATGTGTGTCACATTTAATTGTCATTTATTTAGGAATAATGGGTGTCACATTTAATTGTCACTGATTTAGGAATAATGTGAGTCACATTTTATTGTCATTTATTTAGAAATAATGTTGTGTTACATTTAATTGTCTTTTATTTAGTAATTATGTTTGTAATACTAAATTGTCATTTATTTAGATATAATGTTGTGTCACGTTTAATTGTCATTTATTTTGGAATAATGATGTGTCATAATAAATTGTCATTTATTGAGGAATAATGTGTCTCATATTTAATTGCCATTTATTTAGGAATAATGTGTGTCACATTAAATTTTCATTTTTTTAGGAATAATACATGTCACATTCAATTGTCATTTATTTAGGAGTAATGTGTGTCACATTTGATTGTCATTTATTTAGGAATAATGTGTATCACATTTAACTGTCATTTATTTAGTGGTGTGACACATTTAATTGTCATTTATTTTGGAATAATGTGTGTCAATAATTATTAGAAATAACGTTGTGTCACATTTAATTGTCATTTATTTAGTAATAATGACGTGTCATAATAAATTTTCATCTTTTAGGAATAATGTGTGTCACATTTAATTGTCATTTATTTAGGAATAATGCTTGGCACATTTAATTGCATTTATTCAAGAATAATGTGTATCACATTTAATTGTCGTTTGTTTAGGAATAATGTGTGTCACATTTAATTGTCATTAATTTAGGAATAATGTGTGTCACATTTAATTGTCATTTATTTAGTAATAATGATGGTTAATAATAAATTGTCATCTTTTAGGAATAACGTGTGTCAAATTTAATTGTCATTTACTTAGAAATAATGTGTGTCACATTTAATTGTCATTTAGTTAGGAAAAATGTGTGTCACATTTAATTGTCATTTATTTAATAATAATGTGTGTCAAATTTAATTGTCATTTATTTAGGAATAATGTTGTGTGACATTTAATTGTCACATATTTAGGAATAATGTGTGTCACATTTAATTTTCATTTATTTAGGAATAATGTGTATCATATTAAATTGTCATTTATTTAGAAATAATGTTGTGTCACATTCAATTGTCATTTATTTAGTAATAATGATGTGTCTTAATATATTGTCATTTATTTAGGAATAATGTGTGTCACATTTAATTGTTGTTTATTTAGGAATAATGTGTGTCACATTTAATTGTCAATTATTTAGGAATAATGTGTGTGACATTTAATTGTCATTTATTTAGGAATAATGTGTGTCATCATTTATTTAAAAATAACGTTGTGTCACATTTAATTGTCATTTATTCAGGAATAACGTGTGTCATCATTTATTTAAAAATAACGTTGTGTCACATTTAATTGTCATTTATTCAGGAATAATGTGTGTCATCATTTATTTAAAAATAACGTTGTGTCACATTTAATTGTCATTTATTTAGTAATAATGATGTGTCATAATAAATTGTCATCTTTTAGGAATAATGTGTGTCACATTCAATTGCCATTTATTTAGGAATAACGTGTGTCACATTTAATTGTCATTTATTTAGGAATAATGTGTATCACATTTAATTGTCATTTATTTAGAAATAATGATGTGTCACATTTAATTTTCATTTATTTAGGAATAATGTGTGTCATATTAAATTACCATTTATTTAGAAATAATGTTGTGTCACATTTAATTGTCATTTATTCAGGAATAATGATGCGTCTTAATAAATTGTCATTTATTTAGGAATAATGTGTGTCACATTTAATTTTCATTTATTTAGAAATAATGTGTGTCATATTTAATTGTCATTTTATTAAGGAATACTGTTGTATGACATTTAATTTTCATTTATTTACGAATAGTGATGTATCATAATAAATTGTCTTTTATTTAGGAATAATGTGTGTCACATTTAATTGTCATTTATTTAGAAATAATGTTGTGTCACATTTAGTTGTCATTTATTTTGGAATAATGATGTGTCACAATTAACTATCATTTATTTAGAAATAATGTTGTGTCACATTTAATTTTCATTTATTTAGAAATAATGTTATGTCAGATTTAATTGTCATTTATTTAGGAATAATGATGTGTTGAAATAAATTGTCATTTATTTAGGAATAATGTGTGTCACATTTAATTGTCATTTATTTAGGAATAATGTGTGTCACATTTAATTGTCATATATTTAGAAATAATGTGTGTCACATTTATTTGTCATTTATTTAGGAATAATGCATGACACATTTAATTGTCATTTATTTAGGAATAATGTTTGTCACATTTAATTGTCATTTATTTAGTAATAATGTGTGTCATATTAAATTGTAATTTATTTGGAAATAATGTTGTGACACATTTTATTGTCATTTATTTAGAAATAATGTTGTGTCACATTTAATTGTCATTTATTTACGAATAATATGTGTCATATTAAATTGTCATTTATTTCGAAATAATGTTGTGTCACATTTAATTGTCATTTATTTAGGAATAATGTGTGTCATATTAAATTATCGTTTATTTAGAAATAATGACGAGTCACATTTAATTATCATTTATTTAGGAATAATTATGTGTCATAATAAATTGTCATTTATTTACGAATAATGTGTACCACATTTAATTTTCATTTATTTAGGAATAACGTGTGTCACGTTTAATTTTCATTTATTTAGGAATAATGTGTGTCACATTTAATTGTCATTTATTTAGAAATAATGTGTGTCACATTTAATTGTCATTTATTTAGGAATAGTGTGTGTCACATTTAATTGTCATTTATTTAGAAATAATGTTGTGACAAATTTAATTTTCATTTATTTAGGAATAATGTGTGTCATGTTAAATTTTCATTTATTTAGAAATAATGTTTTGTCACATTTAGTTGTCATTTATTTAACAATAATGATGTGTCATAATAAATTGTCACTTACTTACGAATAATGTGTGTCACATTAAATTGTCATTTATTTAGGAATAATGTGTGTCACATTTAATTGTCATTTATTTAGGAATAATGTGTGTCACATTTAATTGTCATTTATTTAGGAATAATGGGTGTCACATTTAATTGTCACTGATTTAGGAATAGTGAGTCACATTTTATTGTCATTTATTTAGAAATAATGTTGTGTTACATTTAATTGTCTTTTATTTAGTAATTATGTTTGTAATACTAAATTGTCATTTATTTAGATATAATGTTGTGTCACGTTTAATTGTCATTTATTTTGGAATAATGATGTGTCATAATAAATTGTCATTTATTGAGGAATAATGTGTGTCATATTTAATTGCCATTTATTTAGGAATAATGTGTGTCACATTAAATTTTCATTTATTTAGGAATAATGCATGTCACATTCAATTGTCATTTATTTAGGAGTAATGTGTGTCACATTTGATTGTCATTTATTTAGGAATAATGTGTATCACATTTAACTGTCATTTATTTAGTGGTGTGTCACATTTAATTGTCATTTATTTTGGAATAATGTGTGTCAATAATTATTAGAAATAACGTTGTGTCACATTTAATTGTCATTTATTTAGTAATAATGACGTGTCATAATAAATTTTCATCTTTTAGGAATAATGTGTGTCACATTTAATTGTCATTTATTTAGGAATAATGCTTGGCACATTTAATTGCATTTATTCAAGAATAATGTGTATCACATTTAATTGTCGTTTGTTTAGGAATAATGTGTGTCACATTTAATTGTCATTAATTTAGGAATAATGTGTGTCACATTTAATTGTCATTTATTTAGTAAAAATGATGGTTAATAATAAATTGTCATCTTTTAGGAATAACGTGTGTCAAATTTAATTGTCATTTACTTAGAAATAATGTGTGTCACATTTAATTGTCATTTAGTTAGGAAAAATGTGTGTCACATTTAATTGTCATTTATTTAATAATAATGTGTGTCAAATTTAATTGTCATTTATTTAGGAATAATGTTGTGTGACATTTAATTGTCACATATTTAGGAATAATGTGTGTCACATTTAATTTTCATTTATTTAGGAATAATGTGTATCATATTAAATTGTCATTTATTTAGAAATAATGTTGTGTCACATTCAATTGTCATTTATTTAGTATAATGATGTGTCTTAATATATTGTCATTTATTTAGGAATAATGTGCGTCACATTTAATTGTTATTTATTTAGGAATAATGTGTGTCACATTTAATTGTCAATTATTTAGGAATAATGTGTGTGACATTTAATTGTCATTTATTTAGGAATAATGTGTGTCATCATTTATTTAAAAATAACGTTGTGTCACATTTAATTGTCATTTATTCAGGAATAATGTGTGTCATCATTTATTTAAAAATAACGTTGTGTCACATTTAATTGTCATTTATTCAGGAATAATGTGTGTCATCATTTATTTAAAAATAACGTTGTGTCACATTTAATTGTCATTTATTTAGTAATAATGATGTGTCATAATAAATTGTCATCTTTTAGGAATAATGTGTGTCACATTCAATTGCCATTTATTTAGGAATAATGTGTGTCACATTTAATTGTCATTTATTTAGGAATAATGTGTATCACATTTAATTGTCATTTATTTAGAAATAATGATGTGTCACATTTAATTTTCATTTATTTAGGAATAATGTGTGTCATATTAAATTACCATTTATTTAGAAATAATGTTGTGTCACATTTAATTGTCATTTATTCAGGAATAATGATGCGTCTTAATAAATTGTCATTTATTTAGGAATAATGTGTGTCACATTTAATTTTCATTTATTTAGAAATAATGTGTGTCATATTTAATTGTCATTTTATTTAGGAATACTGTTGTATGACATTTAATTTTCATTTATTTAGGAATAGTGATGTATCATAATAAATTGTCTTTTATTTAGGAATAATGTGTGTCACATTTAATTGTCATTTATTTAGAAATAATGTTGTGTCACATTTAGTTGTCATTTATTTTGGAATAATAATGTGTCACAATTAACTATCATTTATTTAGAAATAATGTTGTGTCACATTTAATTTTCATTTATTTAGAAATAATGTTATGTCATATTTAATTGTCATTTATTTAGGAATAATGATGTGTTGAAATAAATTGTCATTTATTTAGGAATAATGTGTGTCACATTTAATTGTCATTTATTTAGGAATAATGTGTATCACATTTAATTGTCATATATTTAGAAATAATGTGTGTCACATTTATTTGTCATTTATTTAGGAATAATGCGTGACACATTTAATTGTCATTTATTTAGGAATAATGTTTGTCACATTTAATTGTCATTTATTTAGTGATAAAGTGTGTCATATTAAATTGTAATTTATTTGGAAATAATGTTGTGACACATTTTATTGTCATTTATTTAGAAATAATGTTGTGTCACATTTAATTGTCATTTATTTACGAATAATATGTGTCATATTAAATTGTCATTTATTTCGAAATAATGTTGTGTCACATTTAATTGTCATTTATTTAGGAATAATGTGTGTCATATTAAATTATCGTTTATTTAGAAATAATGACGAGTCACATTTAATTATCATTTATTTAGGAATAATTATGTGTCATAATAAATTGTCATTTATTTACGAATAATGTGTACCACATTTAATTTTCATTTATTTAGGAATAACGTGTGTCACGTTTAATTTTCATTTATTTAGGAATAATGTGTGTCACATTTAATTGTCATTTATTTAGAAATAATGTGTGTCACATTTAATTGTCATTTATTTAGGAATAGTGTGTGTCACATTTAATTGTCATTTATTTAGAAATAATGTTGTGACAAATTTAATTTTCATTTATTTAGGAATAATGTGTGTCATGTTAAATTTTCATTTATTTAGAAATAATGTTTTGTCACATTTAATTGTCATTTATTTAACAACAATGATTTGTCATAATAAATTGTCACTTACTTACGAATAATGTGTGTCACATTAAATAAAATTTAGGAATAATGTGTGTCACATTTAATTGTCATTTATTTAGGAATAATGTGTGTCACATTTAATTGTCATTTATTTAGGAATAATGGGTGTCACATTTAATTGTCACTGATTTAGGAATAGTGAGTCACATTTTATTGTCATTTATTTAGAAATAATGTTGTTTTACATTTAATTGTCTTTTATTTAGTAATTATGTTTGTAATACTAAATTGTCATTTATTTAGATATAATGTTGTGTCACGTTTAATTGTCATTTATTTTGGAATAATGATGTGTCATAATAAATTGTCATTTATTGAGGAATAATGTGTGTCATATTTAATTGCCATTTATTTAGGAATAATGTGTGTCACATTAAATTTTCATTTATTTAGGAATAATGCATGTCACATTCAATTGTCATTTATTTAGGAGTAATGTGTGTCACATTTGATTGTCATTTATTTAGGAATAATGTGTATCACATTTAACTGTCATTTATTTAGTGGTGTGTCACATTTAATTGTCATTTATTTTGGAATAATGTGTGTCAATAATTATTAGAAATAACGTTGTGTCACATTTAATTGTCATTTATTTAGTAATAATGACGTGTCATAATAAACTTTCATCTTTTAGGAATAATGAGTGTCACATTTAATTGTCATTTATTTAGGAATAATGCTTGGCACATTTAATTGCATTTATTCAAGTATAATGTGTATCACATTTAATTGTCGTTTGTTTAGGAATAATGTGTGTCACATTTAATTGTCATTAATTTAGGAATAATGTGTGTCACATTTAATTGTCATTTATTAAGTAATAATGATGGTTAATAATAAATTGTCATCTTTTAGGAATAACGTGTGTCAAATTTAATTGTCATTTACTTAGAAATAATGTGTGTCACATTTAATTGTCATTTAGTTAGGAAAAATGTGTGTCACGTTTAATTGTCATTTATTTAATAATAATGTGTGTCAAATTTAATTGTCATTTATTTAGGAATAATGTTGTGTGACATTTAATTGTCACATATTTAGGAATAATGTGTGTCACATTTAATTTTCATTTATTTAGAAATAATGTGTATCATATTAAATTGTCATTTATTTAGAAATAATGTTGTGTCACATTCAATTGTCATTTATTTAGTAATAATGATGTGTCATAATATATTGTCATTTATTTTGGAATAATGTGCGTCACATTTAATTGTTATTTATTTAGGAATAATGTGTGTCATCATTTATTTAAAAATAACGTTGTGTCACATTTAATTGTCATTTATTTAGGAATAATGTGTGTCATCATTTATTTAAAAATAACATTGTGTCACATTTAATTGTCATTTATTCAGGAATAATGTGTGTCATCATTTATTTAAAAATAACGTTGTGTCACATTTAATTGTCATTTATTTAGTAATAATGATGTGTCATAATAAATTGTCATCTTTTAGGAACAATGTGTTTCACATTCAATTGCCATTTATTTAGGAATAATGTGTGTCACATTTAATTGTCATTTATTTAGGAATAATGTGTATCACATTTAATTGTCATTTATTTAGGAATAATGTGTGTCATATTAAATTACCATTTATTTAGAAATAATGTTGTGTCACATTTAATTGTCATTTATTCAGGAATAATGATGCGTCTTAATAAATTGTCATTTATTTAGGAATAATGTGTGTCAAATTTAATTTTCATTTATTTAGAAATAATGTGTGTCATATTTAATTGTCATTTTATTTAGGAATACTGTTGTATCACATTTAATTTTCATTTATTTAGGAATAGTGATGTATCATAATAAATTGTCTTTTATTTAGGAATAATGTGTGTCACATTTAATTGTCATTTATTTAGAAATAATGTTGTGTCACATTTAGTTGTCATTTATTTTGGAACAATGATGTGTCACAATTAACTATCATTTATTTAGAAATAATGTTGTGTCACATTTAATTTTCATTTATTTAGAAATAATGTTATGTCATATTTAATTGTCATTTATTTAGGAATAATGATGTGTTGAAATAAATTTTTATTTATTTAGGAATAATGTTTGTCACATTTAATTGTCATTTATTTAGGAATAATGTGTGTCACATTTAATTGTCGTATATTTAGAAATAATGTGTGTCACATTTATTTGTCATTTATTTAGGAATAATGTGTGACACATTTAATTGTCATTTATTTAGGAATAATGTTTGTCACATTTAATTGTCATTTATTTAGTAATAATGTGTGTCATATTAAATTGTAATTTATTTGGAAATAATGTTGTGACACATTTAATTGTCATTTATTTAGAAATAATGTTATGACACATTTAATTGTCATTTATTTTGAAGTAATGATGTTTCATAATAAATTGTCATTTATTTAGGAATAACGTGTGTCAAATTTAATTGTCATTTATTCAGGAATTATGTGTATCACATTTGATTGTTGTTTATTTAGGAATAATGTTTATCACGTTTAATTGTCATTTATTTAGAAATAATGTTGTGTCACATTTAATTGTCATTTATTTAGAAATAATGTTGTGTCACATTTAATTGTCATTTATTTAGGAATTATATGTGTCATATTAAATTGTCATTTATTTAGAAATAATGTTGTGTCACATTTAATTGTCATTTATTTAGGAATAATGTGTGTCATATTAAATTGTCGTTTATTTAGAAATAATGACGAGTCACATTTAATTATCATTTATTTAGGAATAATTATGTGTCATAATAAATTGTCATTTATTTAGGAATAATGTGTGCCACATTTAATTTTCATTTATTTAGGATTAACGTGTGTCACGTTTAATTTTCATTTATTTAGGAATAATGTGTGTCACATTTAATTGTCATTTATTTAGAAATAATGTGTGTCACATTTAATTATCATTTATTTAGGAATAGTGTGTGTAACATTTAATTGTCATTTATTTAGAAATAACGTTGTGACAAATTTAATTTTCATTTATTTAGGAATAATGTGTGTCATGTTAAATTTTCATTTATTTAGAAATAATGTTTTGTCACATTTAATTGTCATTTATTTAGCAATAATGATGTGTCATAATAAATTGTCACTTACTTACGAATAATGTGTGTCACATTAAATTGTCATTTATTTAGGAATAATGTGTGTCACATTTAATTGTCATTTATTTAGGAATAATGTGTGTCACATTTAATTGTCATTTATTTAGAAATAATGGGTGTCACATTTAATTGTCACTGATTTAGGAATAATGTGAGTCACATTTTATTGTCAATTATTTAGAAATAATGTTGTGTTACATTTAATTGTCTTTTATTTAGTAATTATGTGTGTAATACTAAATTGTCATTTATTTAGATATAATGTTGTGTCACGTTTAATTGTCATTTATTTTGGAATAATGATGTGTCATAATAAATTGTCATTTATTGAGGAATAATGTGTGTCATATTTAATTGCCATTTATTTAGGAATAATGTGTGTCACATTAAATTTTCATTTATTTAGGAATAATGCGTGTCACATTCAATTGTCATTTATTTAGGAGTAATGTGTGTCACATTTGATTGTCATTTATTTAAGAATAATGTGCGTCACATTTAATTGTCATTTATTTAGGAATAATGTGTGTCCCATTTAACTGTCATTTATTTAGTGGTGTTTCACATTTAATTGTCATTTATTTTGGAATAATGTGTGTCAATAATTATTAGAAATAACGTTGTGTCACATTTAATTGTCATTTATTTAGTAATAATTATGTGTCATAATAAATTTTCATCTTTTAGGAATAATGTGTCTCACATTTAATTGTCATTTATTTAGGAATAATGCTTGTCACATTTAATTGCATTTATTCAAGAATAATGCGTATCACATTTAATTGTCGTTTATTTAGGAATAATGTGTGTCACATTTAATTGTCATTAATTTAGGAATAATGTGTGTCACATTTAATTGTCATTTATTTAGTAATAATGATGGTTAATAATAAATTGTCATCTTCTAGGAATAACGTGTGTCAAATTTAATTGTCATTTACTTAGAAATAATGTGTGTCATATTTAATTGTCATTTAGTTAGGAAAAATGTGTGTCACATTTAATTGTCATTTATTTAATAATAATGTGTGTCAAATTTAATTGTCATTTATTTAGGAATAATGTTGTGTGACATTTAATTGTCACATATTTAGGAATAATGTGTGTCACATTTAATTTTCATTTATTTAGGAATAATGTGCATCATATTAAATTGTCATTTATTTAGAAATAATGTTGTGTCACATTCACCTGTCATTTATTTAGTAATAATGATGTGTCATAATATATTGTCATTTATTTAGGAATAATGTGCGTCACATTTAATTGTTATTTATTTAGGAATAATGTGTGTCACATTTAATTATCAATTATTTAGGAATAATGTGTGTCACATTTAATTGTCATTTATTTAGGAATAATGTGTGTCATCATTAATTTAAAAATAACATTGTGTCACATTTAATTGTCATTTATTTAGGAATAATTTGTGTCATCATTTATTTAAAAATAACGTTGTGTCACATTTAATTGTCATTTATTCAGGAATAATGTGTGTCATCATTTATTTAAAAATAACGTAGTGTCACATTTAATTGTCATTTATTTAGTAATAATGATGTGTCATAATAAATTGTCATCTTTTAGGAATAATGTGTGTCACATTTAATTGCCATTTATTTAGGAATAATGTGTGTCACATTTAATTGTCATTTATTTAGGAATAATGTGTATCACATTTAATTGTCATTTATTTAGAAATAATGTTGTGTCACATTTAATTTTCATTTATTTAGGAATAATGTGTGTCATATTAAATTATCATTTATTTAGAAATAATGTTGTGTCACATTTAATTGTCATTTATTCAGGAAAAATGATGCGTCTTAATAAATTGTCATTTATTTAGAAATAATGTGTGTCACATTTAATTTTCATTTATTTAGAAATAATGTGTGTCATATTTAATTGTCATTTTATTTAGGAATACTGTTGTATCACATTTAATTTTCATTTATTTAGGAATAGTGATGTATCATAATAAATTGTCTTTTATTTAGGAATAATGTGTGTCACATTTAATTGTCATTTATTTAGAAATAATGTTGTGTCACATTTAGTTGTCATTTATTTTGGAATAATGATGTGTCACAATTAACTATCATTTATTTAGAAATAATGTTGTGTCACATTTAATTTTCATTTATTTAGAAATAATGTTATGTCACATTTAATTGTCAGTCATTGATTTAGGAATAATGATGTTTCGAAATAAATTGTCATTTATTTAGGAATAATGTGTGTCACATTTAATTGTCATTTATTTAGGAATAATGTGTGTCACATTTAATTGTCATATATTTAGAAATAATGTATGTCACATTTATTTGTCATTTATTTAGGAATAATGTGTGACACATTTAATTGTCATTTTTTTAGGAATAATGTTTGTCACATTTAATTGTCATTTATTTAGTAATAATGTGTGTCATATTAAATTGTAATTTATTTGGAAATAATGTTGTGACACATTTAATTGTCATTTATTTAGAAATAATGTTATGACACATTTAATTGTCATTTATTTTGAAATAATGATGTGTCATAATAAATTGTCATTTATTTAGGAATAACGTGTGTCAAATTTAATTGTCATTTATTTAGGAATTATGTGTGTCACATTTGATTGTTGTTTATTTAGGTATAATGTGTATCACATTTAATTGTCATTTATTTAGAAATAATGTTGTGTCACATTTAATTGTCATTTATTTAGAAATAATGTTGTGTCAAATTTAATTGTCATTTATTTAGGAATAATACGTGTCATATTAAATTGTCATTTATTTAGAAATAATGTTGTGTCACGTTTAATTGTCATTTATTTTGGAATAATGTGTGTCATATTAATTTGTCGTTTATTTAGAAATAATGACGAGTCACATTTAATTATCTTTTATTTAGGAATAATTATGTGTCATAATAAATTGTCATTTAATTTAGGAATAATTATCGTTTATTTAGGAATAATGTGTGTCACATTTAATTGTCAATTATTTAGGAATAATGTGTGTCACATTTAATTGTCATTTATTTAGGAATAATGGGTGTCACATTTAATTGTCACTGATTTAGGAATAATGTGAGTCACATTTTATTGTCATTTATTTAGAAATAATGTTGTGTTACATTTAATTGTCTTATAATTAGTAATAATGTGTGTAATACTAAATTGTCATTTATTTAGATATAATGTTGTGTCACGTTTAATTGTCATTTATTTTGGAATAATGATGTGTCATAATAAATTGTCATTTATTGAGGAATAATGTGTGTCATATTTAATTGCCATTTATTTAGGAATAATGTGTGCCACATTAAATTTTCATTTATTTAGGAATAATGCGTGTCACATTCAATTGTCATTTATTTAGGAGTAATGTGTGTCACATTTGATTGTCATTTATTTAGGAATAATGTGCGTCACATTTAATTGTCATTTATTTAGGAATAATGTGTGTCACATTTAACTGTCATTTATTTAGGAATAATGTGCGTCACATTTAATTGTCATTTATTTAGGAATAATGTGTGTCACATTTAACTGTCATTTATTTAGTGGTGTGTCACATTTAGTTGTCATTAATTTTGGAATAATGTGTATCAATATTTATTTAGAATTAACATTGTGTCACATTTAATTGTCATTTATTTAGTAATAATGATGTGTCATAATAAATTGTCATCTTTTAGGAATAACGTGTGTCACATTTAATTGTCATTTACTTAGGAATAATGTTTGTCACATTTAATTGCATTTACTTAGGAATAATGATGTGTCGAAATAAATTGTCATTTATTTAGGAATAATGATGTGTCACATTTAATTTTCATTTATTTAGGAATAATGTGTGTCATATTAAATTATCATTTATTTAGAAATAATGTTGTGTCACATTTAATTATCATTTATTCAGGAATAATGATGCGTCTTAATAAATTGTCATTTATTTAGGAATAATGTTGTGTCACATTTAATTTTCATTTATTTAGAAATAACGTGTGTCATATTTAATTGCCATTTTATTAAGGAATACTGTTGTATCACATTTAATTTTCATTTATTTAGGAATAGTGATGTATCATAATAATTTGTCATTTATTTAGGAATAATGTAAGTCACATTTAATTGTCATTTATTTAGAAATAATGTTGTGTCACATTTAGTTGCCATTTATTTTGGAATAATGATGTGTCACAATTAACTATCATTTATTTAGAAATAATGTTGTGTCACATTTAATTTTCATTTATTTAGAAATAATGTTATGTCACATTTAATTGTCATTTATTTAGCAATAATGATTTGTCATAATAAATTGTCATTTATTTAGGAATAATGTGTATCACATTTAATTGTCATTTATTTAGAAATAATGTTGTGTCACATTTAATTGTCATTTATTTAGAAATAATGTTGTGTCACATTTAATTGTCATTTATTTAGGAATAATATGTGTCATATTAAATTGTCATTTATTTAGAAATAATGTTGTGTCACATTTAATTGTCATTTATTTAGGAATAATGTGTGTCATATTAAATTGTCGTTTATTTAGAAATAATGACGAGTCACATTTAATTATCATTTATTTAGGAATAATTATGTGTCATAATAAATTGTCTTTTATTTAGGAATAATGTGTGCCACATTTAATTTTCATTTATTTAGGAATAAGGTGTGTCACGTTTAATTGTCATTTATTTAGGAATAATGTGTGTCACATTTAATTGTCATTTATTTAGAAATAATGTGTGTCACATTTAATTGTCATTTATTTAGGAATAGTGTGTGTCACATTTAATTGTCATTTATTTAGAAATAATGTTGTGACAAATTTAATTTTCATGTATTTAGGAATAATGTGTGTCGTATTAAATTTTCATTTATTTAGAAATAATGTTTTGTCACATTTAATTGTCATTTATTTTGTAATAATGATGTGTCATAATAAATTGTCACTTACTTAGGAATAATGTGTGTCACATTAAATTGTCATTTATTTAGGAATAATGTGTGTCACATTTAATTGTCATTTATTTAGGAATAATGTGTGTCACATTTAATTGTCATTTATTTAGGAATAATGGGTGTCACATTTAATCGTCACTGATTTAGGAATATTGTGAGTCACATTTTATTGTCATTTATTTAGAAATAATGTTGTGTTACATTTAATTGTCTTTTATTTAGTAATAATGTGTGTAATACTAAATTGTCGTTTATTTAGATATAATGTTGTGTCACGTTTAATTGTCATTTATTTTGGAATAATGATGTGTCATAATAAATTGTCATTTATTGAGGAATAATGTGTATCACATTAAATTTTCATTTATTTAGGAATAATGCGTGTCACATTCAATTGTCATTTATTTAGAAGTAATGTGTGTCACATTTGATTGTCATTTATTTAAGAATAATGTGCATCACATTTAATTGTCATTTATTTAGGAATAATGTGTGTCACATTTAACTGTCATTTATTTAGTGGTGTGTCACATTTAATTGTCATTTATTTTGGAATAATGTGTGTCAATAATTATTAGAAATAACGTTGTGTCACATTTAATTGTCATTTATTTAGTAATAATGACGTGTCATAATAAATTTTCATCTTTTAGGAATAATGTGTGTCACATTTAATTGTCATTTATTTAGGAATATTGCTTGTCACATTTAATTGCATTTATTCAAGAATAATGTGTATCACATTTAATTGTCGTTTATTTAGGAATAATGTGTGTCGCATTTAATTGTCATTAATTTAGGAATAATGTGTGTCACATTTAATTGTCATTTATTTAGTAATAATGATGGTTAATATTAAATTGTCATCTTTTAGGAATAACGTGTGTCAAATTTAATTGTCATTTATTTAGAATAATGTTGTGTGACATTTAATTGTCACATATTTAGGAATAATGAGTGTCACATTTAATTTTCATTTATTTAGGAATAATGTGCATCATATTAAATTGTCATTTATTTAGAAATAATGTTGTGTCACATTCAATTGTCATTTATTTAGTAATAATGATGTGTCATAATATATTTTCATTTATTTAGGAATAATGTGTGTCCCATTTAATTGTTATTTATTTAGGAATAATGTGTGTCACATTTAATTGTCAATTATTTAGGAATAATGTGTGTGACATTTAATTGTCATTTATTTAGGAATAATGTGTGTCATCATTTATTTAAAAATAACGTTGTGTCACATTTAATTGTCATTTATTCAAGAATAATGTGTGTCATCATTTATTTAAAAATAACGTTGTGTCACATTTAATTGTCATTTATTTAGTAATAATGATGTGTCATAATAAATTGTCATCTTTTTGGAATAATGTGTGTCACATTTAATTGCCATTTATTTAGGAATATTGTGTGTCACATTTAATTGTCATTTATTTAGGAATAATGTGTATCACATTTAATTGTCATTTATTTAGAAATAATGTTGTGTCATATTTAATTTTCATTTATTTAGGAATAATGTGTGTCATATTAAATTATCATTTATTTAGAAATAATGTTGTGTCACATTTAATTGTCATTTATTCAGGAATAATGATGCGTCTTAATAAATTGTCATTTATTTAGGAATAATGTGTGTCACATTTAATTTTCATTTATTTAGAAATAATGTGTGTCATATTTAATTGTCATTTTGTTTAAGAATACTGTTGTATCACATTTAATTTTCGTTTATTTAGGAATAGTGATGTATCATAATAAATTGTCATTTATTTAGGAATAATGTGTGTCACATTTAATTGTCATTTATTTAGAAATAATGTTGTGTCACATTTAGTTGTCATTTATTTTGGAATAATGATGTGTCACAATTAACTATCATTTATTTAGAAATAATGTTGTGTCACATTTAATTTTCAATTATTTAGAAATAATGTTATGTCACATTTAATTGTCATTTATTTAGGAATAATTATGTGTCGAAATAAATTGTCATTTATTTAGGAATAATGTGTGTCACATTTAATTGTCATTTATTTAGGAATAACGTGTGTCACATTTAATTGTCATATATTTAGAAATAATGTGTGTCACATTTATTTGTCATTTATTTAGGAATAATGTGTGACACATTTAATTGTCATTTATTTAGGAATAATGTTTGTCACATTTAATTGTCATTTATTATGTAATAATGTGTGTCATATTAAATTGTAATTTATTTGGAAATAATGTTGTGACACATTTAATTGTCATTTATTTAGAAATAATGTTATGACACATTTAATTGTCATTTATTTTGAAATAATGATGTGTCATAATAAATTTTCATTTATTTAGGAATAACCTGTGTCAAATTTAATTGTCATTTATTTAGGAATTATGTGTGTCACATTTGATTGTTGTTTATTTAGGAATAATGTGTATCACATTTAATTGTCATTTATTTTGAAATAATGTTGTGTCACATTTAATTGTCATTCATTTAGAAATAATGTTGTGTCACATTTAATTGTCATTTATTTAGGAATAATATGTGTCATATTAAATTGTCGTTTATTTGGAAATAATGTTGTGTCACATTTAATTGTCATTTATTTAGAAATAATGTGTGTCATATTAATTTGTCGTTTATTTAGAAATAATGACGAGTCACATTTAATTATCATTTATTTAGGAATAATTATGTGTCATAATAAATTGTCATTTATTTAGGAATAATATGTGCCACATTTAATTTTCATTTATTTAGGAATAACGTGTGAATTGTCATTTATTTAGGGATAATGTGTGTCACATTTAATTGTCATTTATTTAAAAATAATGTGTGTCACATTTAATTGTCATTTATTTAGGAATAGTGTGTGTCACATTTAATTGTCATTTATTTAGAAATAATGTTGTGACAAATTTAATTTTCATTTATTTAGGAATAATGTGTGTAATATTAAATTTTCATTTATTTAGAAATAATGTTTTGTCACATTTAATTGTCATTTATTTAGCAATAATGATGTGTCATAATAAATTGTCACTTACTTAGGAATAATGTGTGTCACATTAAATTGTCGTTTATTTAGGAATAATGTGTGTCACATTTAATTGTCATTTATTTAGGAATAATGTGTGTCACATTTAATTGTCATTTATTTAGGAATAATGGGTGTCACATTTAATTATCACTGATTTAGGAATAATGTGTAACATACCGTCTTTCGTCCACTTCAAGTTGGTAACTAAACCAACTCAAACCGTTCGAAATGACAGAATGTTATTAGCTTCTGAGGTAAATAGAATAAATCACAGAATCACAGACACAGAAAACCAGAATATCTCGCAGCGGAATAAATAAATTATACAATAGTAGTTCATGAAGCTACTAAAAAGAAATCAAAATTTATACATAATATCAGAGTTACAAAATTAAATACAGCGGAAGTCTAAATACAAGAATTTCTAATACAAAGGAGAAAAGATAGAATCAACAGGTAGAGGTGATATCTTCAACAGTCTCCAGCTTCAAAAGGTGAAATCTCAACACTGCAATACTCGATCTGACCCGAGCAATAATGCAAAACAAAACCACTTGGATCAGGACTAACATTCTCATGGAAGTAAATCAACTTAAATGAAATATTCAATGAAATGCACCAGTAACTTAAAGGATGTTTGGGATCACCATCCTCTAAGGATCCGTTAAACTAATATCATATAATATAATACGCTATTATAATAGTGTCTATGTTTAAATATTCTATTGAAAATAGTGTAAGCGGGGTTACCATTATTACCCTTACACCGTTTATACCGTTATCGTACAGTTTGCATATAACACACCAGTACGTCGGCGGATAGGGATGCGCCGTGATACGACAACGCTAAATCAAAATCGTAGGGGGCTCGATCAGGATAATATGACAAGGCACACGAGGAATACCCACGGTAGGATTCTACCGATGCATGCCCGGACCGGTGGTAACGCATAGCCGCGACTACCGCCCACCTCGAACAACACTCCCATAATCAAGGGTGGCCACCAATCAAATCACAAAGTAATAGATATGGTTCGAAGAAGTGTGTCCGATGGAGGTGGGACCTCACTTAATCACGGTATAGCACCTGTTTTAGTCATTTTAATTATGACCCGAAGGTCAAGTCCATCCATCAACGTTCTCTTTCTTCAATCCAGTAGTCGCCACCAAACCATCCTACTTCATTCTGGAACTCCACCGCGTGCATAGTTGTTAAAGTGGTTTTCGGTATTGGCAGAGAGTATGACAATATCCGATCCCGTTCTCTTTAACAACCAAACGTTTACATTTTTCACACCGTGGCCATTTAAATAAAATCATATCTTGAAAAAAAATTGATTTAAGAAATTTCTTTAATTCAAACCAAACAGTTTATGAATCAATTCCTTATATAAAATTATTTCAATTCATACTCAGTCAATTTATAATCGAATTCATATATTCATATCAATTATAAATTCAAATTCCAATTTATTACGTAGTTCACATTCATTTCCTATACAGTTCAATATTTAAGTCAATTCAAAATTCGCATTTAGTTGATTAAAAATCAAATTCATTGAATCAAGTATCATTATATAAATTTAATTCTTTAAACCTCGCATTTAAATCGCAAAATCAAAACTTATCCATCTTTTGAGTTTATTATTAAAGTTTATAAAATATATATAAAATAAGCATTGAAAATATTGTTTATAAGTTATAAATTTATATAGAAAATAACTTTATAAACATATATAGGTTTAAATTAATTCAGAAATAGGTTTAGAAAGAATAATCCATTATAATATATTAATTTAAAGTTAAAAGTACATATATGATTAAATTATACGGTTTAAAATAAATAAATTATAAGTGAAATCTTAAATAAGCATTTAAATACATTTTTACTCATAAAATCATTTTAAAACATGTAATTTAAAATCTTTAAAATATAAATATAAGATCTTAAATTAATATTATTACAATCAAATTTTCCAAATCATTTTATTTCGAAAACATGACCAACGGTGTCCGTATATAGTTTTCCACCCTATGGTCAAGTGATACGGGTGTTTATCATTTCAACCCGCAATTTATAAAATTTCGACGGGTTTATCATTTCAACCCGCAATCCCAAATTCAGTAAAAATCGTTCAGGTCTATCATTTCAACCCATAACGATTTTTCCTTAATCTAATGTATGTTCGGGTATGTATCATTTCAACCCTTAGTGATTTTTCCTAAACTAGGGGTATCAATAATCACAAACAACAATCACATAGAAACAATCACAGTATATATATCATCAGTGAAACTACGTGTCATGTGAATATATTGTGTCACATATAAAAGTGTATATTTTAAACAAACAATTTCTATTGACAATCCTATACATTTCATAATAGTTCATTTAGTTGATCTAACATCTATGAAGTAATGTGAGTCAGGTGTGAGATAAACTCACCTTTCGTGGCGTAGATTAAAGACAATAGATGAATTTATGCAGAATTGAAACGATGACTTCCATGCACGATTCAGAATGATTTCAGCTCGATGACCGCTCACTATTTTTTTATTTTCATAAGAGGAGGCTAGGGAATGTCTCAAAGGATCGGTAAGGCTACTGGGTTTCAGAACGATCTTTAAACTCAACATACTTTTACAAAACATTATATATATTTATATATATACAGATACGAATGGTAAAATCATAACATATATATAATTCAAGTTCAACACACACCAAAATATTTTATAAATATATATATTATGTAACACACCAAAAACTATATATATATATATATAATAAATATACAATGCAAACTCACACGATACATAAAAACCATTATACGCATATATAAACACGGAAAGAAATATATATATATATATATATACACATTTTTTTTCAAATAAATTTTCATAACAAACTCAACACAAATATACGCACACAATGCTGTACCCACACCATTTCACACGCAAGAGAACAAGCTTGTATATTATAGATTATATATAACATATATACATACATATAAATTTTCCTTCAAAACAAATAGATTCAAAACAATACATTTATTATTATAAAATATAAATTTTATTACATACACACAAATACAATGCAGTTACACACAGTATTATAAAATACACACTCACTACAATAACTATACGCATACGGTATGAATCACGCACCACACACTAGAAAAAAAAACACTACACAGAACCCACACATGCACACAAACAGGAATGCACATACACAATACACTACGCCGCACACACAAAATAATACACAAAATCAATTAAATATATATATACCTTCGCAAACTATATATTATATATATAGACAATCTTTTAAAATATACATACATACATATTAATAATAAAATAAAAATTCAAACAAAAATATATATTCATATATATATACACACCCACTGAAAAAATATTTATTTATTTATTTAAAAAGCAACACACACGCACTACTGTTTCAAAATCCAATATATACATAAATCAACACACACAAAATTATTATATATATTATAAAAATTAAAATATACATACAAACATCACCCAAGACACCACAAAACCAATATATACACACGAATGGAACTGGCATTACACACACAGCATACACAAACACAATTACATGTATAAATACATATTATAAAACACACACTTAACACACATAGTCAATCACTCCAAAACAAAATATCATACCCAAAAATTAATACATACCCAAAATATTTAAAAACATGAACTCACGCCTAATACACAAAAAAACACATAAACAATAAACCAACGCACGCAAGCACACACCACACACATCCGCATGACAAAACCAAAGGAAATAGGTAACTTTAAAGTCTAACACAACAACCAAAATAAATAAGTATTTATATACATTTAGTAAAAGATAAGGGGGAAGTCTTGGGTTCGATGGGCTTCAGGGAGGGCGGAGGAGTCAGCATCGGTTGGTCTGGTTCAGGCAGAGAGGAGTACTTTGTGAACTTCGGCTTTTTGGGCTAGGAGCTATAGCATAGGGGTGGCAGGAGGCTGTGCAACTGGCGTATTGGGCATGGGTTTATATTGGTCGGGTGGTGGCACTCCGGTCTAGGAGAAGGCGGAGGCAAGGTCAGAGGCGCTGGGCTTGGGATCTAAAGGGGAGGCTTAAAGGAAGGGTTACGGTCATTTGTAGTGGACGGAGATCTGTCAGAGGCGGCTATCGGAGGGAGGAGCGGTGGTCTAGTGAGGTGAGAAGCTAGCGCGAGTTTCAGAAAGGTCATTTCATTTATGTAGAAGAGAAAGGCGGTGGGGATAAAGAAGAAATGGCAGATCAGTATAAAAAGAGAGGATAGAAGCAGTTTTCTTTTTGAGAGGAAAGAATGGTATATAAACGTGGCAAGATGATGGGATAGAAACTTGGTAGTGCGTTGAGGGATTAAATGACTCCTAAAAAGTAGGCATTAATTCCGGATCATAATTGAAACAGCATGAATGGTTTCCAAAGTTTGAATGGATGGAAACAAATTAAATTTAAAATTGCAAAGCACTGTCAATGCAAAGCACAATTAATGGTCATAAAAAAAATGGAAATATGAAATTTAACTGGAAGTTTTGTTTTCATTTCAAACGGAACAAACAGATTAATTTTGGAATCAACAAAGGTGTAAGGAAGGAAATAATAGTAATAAATGAACGTTGAATTTTAAAGATGTAAACATTGTTCATAAATAAAAGGAAACGATATAAATTTATTAATTAAGATAAACAAACGGTTTTAGCAACATATATTAACAAAAAAAAAATATTCCAATCAAATAAATGATAGGTGATATCGAAGGAAAATGAATCTGACAAATAAATTTGGCAATGTTGCATCAACAATACTCAATAGGATACAATAAATAAATATGATTCCATTAATATTGAAACAGATTGTGTAATTATACGAGTTTAAATATTAAATAAAATCCAAGAATGGATTTCTACTCAAATAAATAACTCAATTAAACTTTACCATAAATAAGGTTCTAACATAGCAAATACTGATTTGAATTATTAAATTGTATTCATATCAAAAATAAAATTCACCTATTTTATAAAATATAGACAAATTTAGTTTTAAATAATCAAAATAAAATTATTTACATAAAAATGCAAATAAATAAAATAAATAAACCAAAAATTTTAATTAAATCATTAATTAAAATACTCTAAAAATTGAGGTTGTTACAATCTCCCCTACTCAAACCTTTTCGTCCCCGAAAAGGAATGAGGTAGAGGATAGTAATTAAATAATTAATATATTTAAACCA
Source organism: Allium sativum (assembly GCA_030737875.1). Classification (NCBI taxonomy): domain Eukaryota; kingdom Viridiplantae; phylum Streptophyta; class Magnoliopsida; order Asparagales; family Amaryllidaceae; genus Allium; species Allium sativum. The sequence continues at coordinate 636,016,732 of CM060918.1, forward strand.
AAGGTTCATATTCATTTCATACATATATATATATATATATTCAAATATACATATAATCAAAAAGTTAAAATATTTTCAAACATATTTAAAAAAAGTTTTAAGTATTCACTCGACGTTTGGATTGGCCATATATATCTATCCCACTTTCGAAACCTGAAAATAGATATCGATGATGCCACGGTCATCACCAGAATCATTTTCAAGCGACTAGAGTGTGACAATATATCTATCTAGTACATGTATGATTTAACATATACGTTGATCAGACGTATACCCAAATTACTAAGTACTCGATAGGCCAATTTTTAACGTCAAATAAATACTCCAAACATCTTTCTATATTTAAACATAATATGTACCAAATCTTCAATCATATATTATAAATAATATATTTTAAATCATAAATAAAAATATTTAAGTAAGGAAAATTTATATCACTTCCCACTCATTTATTTATTAAAAATTCAACCTCAATCCTTGATAAGTATACAAACAATATTATTATTAAATCAAATAAATATAATATTATTCAATCAAGAAAAAAAATTAATTTCTTATAAAATCTATCTCTTTAAATCTTATTATAGTTTATGAAATCTTAAAGTATAAACATAAATTATTTCCAAAATATTGGTATTACCAAAACAAAATGTTATTTACAAAATATATATATATAACAAAATTGCGTCAATAAAACTTATATTATAATAACTTTCAAAATACCAATTTCAAACCAACATTTAATAAGCTTGAACTCATTGGAAAACTTATACTCATTCTTCTTCTTACCTTGGAATGGACAAGGATAAGTAATAGAATTCGAGTTAAAAGCTGAACGGACGAAAGAACCTAATCAAAGAGGATCTATGAAGGAAGATGGATTCAATGGAAAGGAAATTTCAGAAAAGAATTTAAATATATACATATATATATAATTTATATCCGAAAATATTTGTTTAAAACATTTAAAACTATTTTAAAAACCATTTATACTTTAAAAATACGATCTCTCGCAAGAAGGATTCAACGACTGATTCCACTCATTCTAGGGTATCACTATCCTATCTCTAATGAGCTTTTACCTCATAGGCTAAAGCTTTGATAAACCAAAGCTCTGATACCAAATGTAACATACCGTCTTTCGTCCACTTCAAGTTGGTAACTAAACCAACTCAAACCGTTCGAAATGACAGAATGTTATTAGCTTCTGAGGTAAATAGAATAAATCACAGAATCACAGACACAGAAAACCAGAATATCTCGCAGCGGAATAAATAAATTATACAATAGTAGTTCATGAAGCTACTAAAAAGAAATCAAAATTTATACATAATATCAGAGTTACAAAATTAAATACAGCGGAAGTCTAAATACAAGAATTTCTAATACAAAGGAGAAAAGATAGAATCAACAGGTAGAGGTGATATCTTCAACAGTCTCCAGCTTCAAAAGGTGAAATCTCAACACTGCAATACTCGATCTGACCCGAGCAATAATGCAAAACAAAACCACTTGGATCAGGACTAACATTCTCATGGAAGTAAATCAACTTAAATGAAATATTCAATGAAATGCACCAGTAACTTAAAGGATGTTTGGGATCACCATCCTCTAAGGATCCGTTAAACTAATATCATATAATATAATACGCTATTATAATAGTGTCTATGTTTAAATATTCTATTGAAAATAGTGTAAGCGGGGTTACCATTATTACCCTTACACCGTTTATACCGTTATCGTACAGTTTGCATATAACACACCAGTACGTCGGCGGATAGGGATGCGCCGTGATACGACAACGCTAAATCAAAATCGTAGGGGGCTCGATCAGGATAATATGACAAGGCACACGAGGAAAACCCACGGTAGGATTCTACCGATGCATGCCCGGACCGGTGGTAACGCATAGCCGCGACTACCGCCCACCTCGAACAACACTCCCATAATCAAGGGTGGCCACCAATCAAATCACAAAGTAATAGATATGGTTCGAAGAAGTGTGTCCGATGGAGGTGGGACCTCACTTAATCACGGTATAGCACCTGTTTTAGTCATTTTAATTATGACCCGAAGGTCAAGTCCATCCATCAACGTTCTCTTTCTTCAATCCAGTAGTCGCCACCAAACCATCCTACTTCATTCTGGAACTCCACCGCGTGCATAGTTGTTAAAGTGGTTTTCGGTATTGGCAGAGAGTATGACAATATCCGATCCCGTTCTCTTTAACAACCAAACGTTTACATTTTTCACACCGTGGCCATTTAAATAAAATCATATCTTGAAAAAAAATTGATTTAAGAAATTTCTTTAATTCAAACCAAACAGTTTATGAATCAATTCCTTATATAAAATTATTTCAATTCATACTCAGTCAATTTATAATCGAATTCATATATTCATATCAATTATAAATTCAAATTCCAATTTATTACGTAGTTCACATTCATTTCCTATACAGTTCAATATTTAAGTCAATTCAAAATTCGCATTTAGTTGATTAAAAATCAAATTCATTGAATCAAGTATCATTATATAAATTTAATTCTTTAAACCTCGCATTTAAATCGCAAAATCAAAACTTATCCATCTTTTGAGTTTATTATTAAAGTTTATAAAATATATATAAAATAAGCATTGAAAATATTGTTTATAAGTTATAAATTTATATAGAAAATAACTTTATAAACATATATAGGTTTAAATTAATTCAGAAATAGGTTTAGAAAGAATAATCCATTATAATATATTAATTTAAAGTTAAAAGTACATATATGATTAAATTATACGGTTTAAAATAAATAAATTATAAGTGAAATCTTAAATAAGCATTTAAATACATTTTTACTCATAAAATCATTTTAAAACATGTAATTTAAAATCTTTAAAATATAAATATAAGATCTTAAATTAATATTATTACAATCAAATTTTCCAAATCATTTTATTTCGAAAACATGACCAACGGTGTCCGTATATAGTTTTCCACCCTATGGTCAAGTGATACGGGTGTTTATCATTTCAACCCGCAATTTATAAAATTTCGACGGGTTTATCATTTCAACCCGCAATCCCAAATTCAGTAAAAATCGTTCAGGTCTATCATTTCAACCCATAACGATTTTTCCTTAATCTAATGTCTGTTCGGGTATGTATCATTTCAACCCTTAGTGATTTTTCCTAAACTAGGGGTATCAATAATCACAAACAACAATCACATAGAAACAATCACAGTATATATATCATCAGTGAAACTACGTGTCATGTGAATATATTGTGTCACATATAAAAGTGTATATTTTAAACAAACAATTTCTATTGACAATCCTATACATTTCATAATAGTTCATTTAGTTGATCTAACATCTATGAAGTAATGTGAGTCAGGTGTGAGATAAACTCACCTTTCGTGGCGTAGATTAAAGACAATAGATGAATTTATGCAGAATTGAAACGATGACTTCCATGCACGATTCAGAATGATTTCAGCTCGATGACCGCTCACTATTTTTTTATTTTCATAAGAGGAGGCTAGGGAATGTCTCAAAGGATCGGTAAGGCTACTGGGTTTCAGAACGATCTTTAAACTCAACACACTTTTACAAAACATTATATATATTTATATATACACAGATACGAATGGTAAAATCATAACATATATATAATTCAAGTTCAACACACACCAAAATATTTTATAAATTTATATATTATGTAACACACCAAAAACTATATATATATATATATATATATATATATATATATAATAAATATACAATGCAAACTCACACGATACATAAAAACCATTATACGCATATATAAACATTGAAAGAAATATATATATATATATATATACACATTTTTTTTTCAAATAAATTTTCATAACAAACTCAACACAAATATACGCACACAATGCTGTACCCACACCATTTCACACGCAAGAGAACAAGCTTGTATATTATAGATTATATATAACATATATACATACATATAAATTTTCCTTCAAAACAAATAGATTCAAAACAATACATTTATTATTATAAAATATAAATTTTATTACATACACACAAATACAATGCAGTTACACACAGTATTATAAAATACACACTCTTTACAATAACTATACGCATACGGTATGAATCACGCACCACACACTAGAAAAAAAAACACTACACAGAACCCACACATGCACACAAACAGGAATGCACATACACAATACACTACGCCGCACACACAAAATAATACACAAAATCAATTAAATATATATATACCTTCGCAAACTATATATTATATATATAGACAATCTTTTAAAATATACATACATACATATTAATAATAAAATAAAAATTCAAACAAAAATATATATTCATATATATATATACACACCCACTGAAAAAAATATTTATTTATTTATTTAAAAAGCAACACACACGCACTACTGTTTCAAAATCCAATATATACATAAATCAACACACACAAAATTATTATATATATTATAAAAATTAAAATACACATACAAACATCACCCAAGACACCACAAAACCAATATATACACACGAATGGAACTGGCATTACACACACAGCATACACAAACACAATTACATGTATAAATACATATTATAAAACACACACTTAACACACATAGTCAATCACTCCAAAACAAAATATCATACCCAAAAATTAATACATACCCAAAATATTTAAAAACATGAACTCACGCCTAATACACAAAAAAACACATAAACAATAAACCAACGCACGCAAGCAAACACCACACACATCCGCATGACAAAACCAAAGGAAATAGGTAACTTTAAAGTCTAACACAACAACCAAAATAAATAAGTATTTATATACATTTAGTAAAAGATAAGGGGGAAGTCTTGGGTTCGATGGGCTTCAGGGAGGGCGGAGGAGTCAGCATCGGTTGGTCTGGTTCAGGCAGAGAGGAGTACTTTGTGAACTTCGGCTTTTTGGGCTAGGAGCTGTAGCATAGGGGTGGCAGAAGGCTGTGCAACTGGCGTATTGGGCATGGGTTTATATAGGTCGGGTGGTGGCACTCCGGTCTAGGAGAAGGCGGAGGCAAGGTCAGAGGCGCTGGGCTTGGGATCTAAAGGGGAGGCTTAAAGGAAGGGTTACGGTCATTTGTAGTGGACGGAGATCTGTCAGAGGCGGCTATCGGAGGGAGGCGCGGTGGTCTAGTGAGGTGAGAAGCTAGCGCGAGTTTCAGAAAGGTCATTTCATTTATGTAGAAGAGAAAGGCGGTGGGGATAAAGAAGAAATGGCAGATCAGTATAAAAAGAGAGGATAGAAGCAGTTTTCTTTTTGAGAGGAAAGAATGGTATATAAACGTGGCAAGATGATGGGATAGAAACTTGGTAGTGCGTTGAGGGATTAAATGACTCCTAAAAAGTAGGCATTAATTCCGGATCATAATTGAAACAGCATGAATGGTTTACAAAGTTTGAATGGATGGAAACAAATTAAATTTAAAATTGCAAAGCACTGTCAATGCAAAGCACAATTAATGGTCATAAAAAAAATGGAAATATGAAATTTAACTGGAAGTTTTGTTTTCATTTCAAACGGAACAAACAGATTAATTTTGGAATCAACAAAGGTGTAAGGAAGGAAATAATAGTAATAAATGAACGTTGAATTTTAAAGATGTAAACATTGTTCATAAATAAAAGGAAACGATATAAATTTATTAATTAAGATAAACAAACGGTTTTAGCAACATATATTAACAAAAAAAATATTCCAATCAAATAAATGATAGGTGATATCGAAGGAAAATGAATCTGACAAATAAATTTGGCAATGTTGCATCAACAATACTCAATAGGATACAATAAATAAATATGATTCCATTAATATTGAAACAGATTGTGTAATTATACGAGTTTAAATATTAAATAAAATCCAAGAATGGATTTATACTCAAATAAATAACTCAATTAAACTTTACCATAAATAAGGTTCTAACATAGCAAATACTGATTTGAATTATTAAATTGTATTCATATCAAAAATAAAATTCACCTATTTTATAAAATATAGACAAATTTAGTTTTAAATAATTAAAATAAAATTATTTACATAAAAATGCAAATAAATAAAATAAATAAACAAAAAATTTAAATTAAATCATTAATTAAAATACTCTAAAAATTGAGGTTGTTACATAATGTGAGTCACATTTTATTGTCATTTATGTAGAAATAATGTTGTGTTACATTTAATTGTCTTTTATTTAGTAATAATGTGTGTAATACTAAATTGTCATTTATTTAGATATAATGTTGGGTCACGTTTAATTGTCATTTATTATGGAATAATGATGTGTCATAATAAATTGTCATTTATTGCGGAATAATGTGTGTCATATTTGATTTCCATTTATTTAGGAATAATGTGTGTCACATTAAATTTTCATTTATTTAGGAATAATGCGTGTCACATTCAATTGTCATTTATTTAGGAGTAATGTGTGTCACATTTGATTGTCATTTATTTAAGAATAATGTGCATCACATTTAATTGTCATTTATTTAGGAATAATGTGTGTCACATTTAACTATCATTTATTTAGTGGTGTGTCACATTTAATTGTCATTTATTTTGGAATAATGTGTGTCAATATTTTTTAGAAATAATGTTGTGTCACATTTAATTGTCATTTATTTAGTAATAATGACGTGTCATAATAAATTTTCATCTTTTAGGAATAATGTGTGTCACATTTAATTGTCATTTATTTAGGAATAATGCTTGTCACATTTAATTGCATTTATTCAAGAATAATGTGTATCACATTTAATTGTCGTTTATTTAGGAATAATGTGTGTCACATTTAATTGTCATTTATTTAGGAATAATGTGTGTCACATTTAATTGTCATTTATTTAGTAATAATGATGTGTCATAATAAATTGTCATCTTTTAGGAATAACGTGTGTCAAATTTAATTGTCATTTACTTAGAAATAATGTGTGTCACATTTAATTATCATTTAGTTAGGAAAAATGTGTGTCACATTTAATTGTCATTTATTTAATAATAATGTGTGTCAAATTTAATTGTCATTTATTTAGGAATAATGTTGTGTGACATTTAATTGTCACATATTTAGGAATAATGTGTGTCACATTTAATTTTCATTTATTTAGGAATAATGTGCATCATATTAAATTGTCATTTATTTAGAAATAATGTTGTGTCACATTCAATTGTCATTTATTTAGTAATAATGATGTGTCATAATATATTGTCATTTATTTAGGAATACTGTGCGTCAGATTTAATTGTTATTTATTTAGGAATAATATGTGTCACATTTAATTGTCAATTATTTAGGAATAATGTGTGTCACATTTGATTGTCATTTATTTAGGAATAATGTGTGTCATCATTTATTTCAAAATAACGTTGTGTCACATTTAATTTTCATTTATTCAGGAATAATGTGTGTCATCATTTATTTAAAAATAACGTTGTGTCACATTTAATTGTCATTTATTTAGTAATAATGATGTGTCATAATAAATTGTCATCTTTTAGGAATAATGTGTGTCACATTTAATTGCCATTTATTTAGGAATAATGTGTGTGACATTTAATTATCATTTATTTAGGAATAATGTGTATCACATTTAATTGTCATTTATTTAGAAATAATGTTGTGTCACATTTAATTTTCATTTATTTAGGAATAATGTGTGTCATATTAAATTATCATTTATTTAGAAATAATTTTGTGTCACATTTAATTGTTATTTATTCAGGAATAATGATGCGTCTTAATAAATTGTCATTTATTTAGGAGTAATGTGTGTCACATTTAATTTTCATTTATTTAGAAATAATGTGTGTCATATTTAATTGTCATTTTATCTAGGAATACTGTTGTATCACCTTTAAATTTCATTTATTTAGGAATAGTGATGTATCATAATAAATTGTCATTTATTTAGGAATAATGTGTGTCACATTTAATTGTCATTTATTTAGAAATAATGTTGTGTCACATTTAGTTGTCATTTATTTTGGAATAATGATGTGTCACAATTAACTATCATTTATTTAGAAATAATTTTGTGTCACATTTAATTTTCATTTATTTAAAAATAATATTATGTCACATTTAAATTTCATTTATTTAGGAATAATGTGTGTCAAAATTAATTGTCATTTAACTAGAAATAATGTTGCGTTACATTTAATTGTCATTTATTTAGGAATAATGATGTATCATAATAAATTGTAATTTATTTGGGAATAATGTGTGTAACATTTAATTGTCATTTATTTTGGAGTAATGTGTGTCACATTTAATTGTCATTTATTTATAAATAATGATGTGCACGTTTAATTGTCATTTATTTATCAATAATGATGTGTCACATTTAATTGACATTTATTTAGGAATAATGTGCGTCATCATTTATTTAGAAATAACATTGTGTCACATTTAATTGTTATTTATTTAGTTATAATGATGTGTCATAATAAATTGTCATCTTTTTGGAATAATGTATGTCACATTTAATTGTCATTTATTTGGGAATAATGCGTGTCACACTTAATTCTCATTTATTTAGGAATAATGTGTGTCACATTTAATTGTCATTTATTTAGAAATAATGTTGTATCACATTGAATTTTCATTTATTTAGGAATAATGTGTGTCATATTAAATTGTCATTTATTTAGAAATAATGTTGTGTCACATTTAATTGTCATTTACTTAGGAATAATGATGTGTCATAATAAATTTTCATTTATATAAGAATAATGTGTGTCACATTTAATTGTCATTTATTTAGGAATAATGTGTGTCACATTTAATTGTCATATATTTAGAAATAATGTGTGTCACATTTATTTGTCATTTATTTAGGAATAATGTGTGACACATTTAATTGTCATTTATTTATGAATAATGTGTGTCACATTTAATTGTCATTTATCTAGGAATAATGTGTGTCACATTTAATTGCCATTTATTTAGAAATAATGGTGTGTCACATTAAATTGTCATTTATTTAGGAATAATGTGTGTCATATTAAATTGTCATTTATTTAGAAATAATGTTGTGTCACATTTAATTGTCATTTATTTAGGAATACTGATGTGCCATAATAAATTGTCATTTATTTAGGAATAATGTGTGTCACATTTTGTTGTCATTTATTTAGGAATAATGTGTGTCACATTTAATTGTCATTTATTTAGAAATAATGTTGTGTCACATTTAATTGTCATTTATTTAGAAATAATGTGTGTCATCATTTATTTAGAAATAACGTTGTGTAACATTTAATTGTCATTTATTTAGTTATAATGATGTGTCATAATAAATTGTCATCTTTTTTGAATAATGTATGTCACATTTAATTGTCATTTATTTGGGAATAATGCGTGTCACACTTAATTCTCATTTATTTAGGAATAATGTGTGTCACATTTAATTGTCATTTATTTAGAAATAATGTTGTGTCACATTTAATTGTCATTTATTTAGGAATAATGTGTGTCATATTAAATTTTCATTTATTTAAGAATAATGTGTGTCACATTTAATTGTCAATTATTTAAGAATAATATGTGTCACATTTATTTGTCATTTATTTAGGAATAATATGTGACACATTTAATTGTCATTTATTTATGAATAATGTGTGTGACATTTAATTGTCATTTATCTAGGAATAATGTGTGTCACATTTAATTGTCATTTATTTAGAAAGAATGTTGTGTCACGTTAAATTGTCATTTATTTAGGAATAATGTATGTCATATTAAATTGTCATTTATTTAGAAATAATGTTGTGTCACGTTAAATTGCCATTTATTTAGGAATAATGTGTGTCATATTAAATTGTCATTTATTTAGAAATAATGTTGTGTCACATTTAATTGTCATTTATTTAGGAATAATGATGTGCCATAATAAATTGTCATTTATTTGGGAATAATGTGTGTCACATTTAGTTGCCATTTATTTAGGAATAATGTGTGTCACATTTAATTGTCATTTATTTAGAAATAATGTTGTGTCACATTTAATTGTCATTTATTTAGGAATAGTGTGTGTCACATTTAATTGTCATTTATTTAGAAATAATGTTGTGACAAATTTAATTTTCATTTATTTAGGAATAATGTGTGTCATATTAAATTTTCATTTATTTAAAAATAATGTTTTGTCACATTTAATTGTCATTTATTTAGCAATAATGATGTGTCATAATAAATTGTCACTTACTTAGGAATAATGTGTGTCACATTAAATTGTCATTTATTTAGGAATAATGTGTGTCACATTTAATTGTCATTTATTTAGGAATAATGTGTGTCACATTTAATTGTCATTTATTCAGGAATAATGGGTGTCACATTTGATTGTCACCGATTTAGGAATAATGTGAGTCACATTTTATTGTCATTTATTTAGAAATAATGTTGTGTTACATTTAATTGTCTTTTATTTAGTAATTATGTGTGTAATACTAAATTGTCATTTATTTAGATATAATGTTGTGTCACGTTTAATTGTAATTTATTTTGGAATAATGATGTGTCATAATAAATTGTCATTTATTGAGGAATAATGTGTGTCATATTTAATTGCCATTTATTTAGGAATAATGTGTGTCAGATTAAATTTTCATTTATTTAGGAATAATGCGTGTCACATTCAATTGTCATTTATTTAGGAGTAATGTGTGTCATATTTTATTGTCATTTATTTAAGAATAATGTGCGTCACATTTAATTGTCATTTATTTAGGAATAATGTGTGTCACATTTAACTGTCATTTATTTAGTGGTGTGTCACATTTAATTGTCATTTATTTTGGAATAATTTATGTCAATAATTATTAGAAATAACGTTGTGTCACATTTAATTGTCATTTATTTAGTAATAATGACGTGTCATAATAAATTTTCATCTTTTAGGAATAATGTGTGTCACATTTAATTGTCATTTATTTAGGAATAATGCTTGTCACATTTAATTGCATTTATTCAAGAATAATGTGTATCACATTTAATTGTCGTTTATTTAGGAATAATGTGTGTCACATTTAATTGTCATTAATTTAGGAATAATGTGTGTCACATTTAATTGTCATTTATTTAGTAATAATGATGGTTAATAATAAATTGTCATCTTTTGGGAATAACTTGTAACAAATTTAATTGTCATTTACTTAGAAATAATGTGTGTCACATTTAATTGTCATTTAGTTAGGAAAAATGTGTGTCACATTTAATTGTCATTTATTTAATAATAATGTGTGTCAAATTTAATTGTCATTTATTTATGAATAATGTTGTGTGACATTTAATTGTCACATATTTAGGAATAATGTGTGTCACATTTAATTTTCATTTATTTAGGAATAATGTGCATCATATTAAATTGTCATTTAAATAGAAATAATGTTGTGTCACATTCAATTGTCATTTATTTAGTAATAATGATGTGTCATAATATATTGTCATTTATTTAGGAATAACGTGCGTCACATTTAATTGTTATTTATTTAGGAATAATGTGTGTCACATTTAATTGTCAATTATTTAGGAATAATGTGTGTCACATTTAATTGTCATTTATTTAGGAATAATGTGTGTCATCATTTATTTAAAAATAACGTTGTGTCACATTTAATTTTCATTTATTCAGGAATAATGTGTGTCATCATTTATTTAAAAATAACGTTGTGTCACATTTAATTGTCATTTATTTAGGAATAATGTGTGTCATCATTTATTTAAAAATAATGTTGTGTCACATTTAATTGTCATTTATTCAGGAATAATGTGTGTCATATTTAATTGCCATTTATTTAGGAATAATGTGTGTCACATTAAATTTTCATTTATTTAGGAATAATGCGTGTCACATTCAATTGTCATTTATTTAGGAGTAATGTGTGTCACATTTGATTTTCATTTATTTAAGAATAATGTGCGTCACATTTAATTGTCATTTATTTAGGAATAATGTGTGTCACATTTAACTGTCATTTATTTAGTGGTGTGTCACATTTAATTGTCATTTATTTTGGAATAATGTGTGTCAATATTTATTAGAAATAATGTTGTGTCGCATTTAATTGTCATTTATTTAGTAATAATGTCGTGTCATAATAAATTTTCATCTTTTAGGGATAATGTGTATCATATTTAATTGTCATTTATTTAGGAATAATGCTTGTCACATTTAATTGCATTTATTCAAGAATAATGTGTATCACATTTAATTGTCGTTTATTTAGGAATAATGTGTGTCACATTTAATTGTCATTTATTTAGGAATAATGTGTGTCACATTTAATTGTCATTTATTTAGTAATAATGATGTGTCATAATAAATTGTCATCTTTTAGGAATAACGTGTGTCAAATTTAATTGTCATTTACTTAGAAATAATGTGTGTCAAATTTAATTGTCATTTATTTAGGAATAATGTTGTGTGACATTTAATTGTCACATATTTAGGAATAATGTGTGTCACATTTAATTTTCATTTATTTAGGAATAATGTGCATTATATTAAATTGTCATTTATTTAGAAATAATGTTGTGTCACATTCAATTGTCATTTATTTAGTAATAATGATGTGTCATAATATATTGTCATTTATTTAGGAATACTGTGCGTCACATTTAATTGTTATTTATTTAGGAATAATATGTGTCACATTTAATTGTCAATTATTTAGGAATAATGTGTGTCACATTTAATTGTCATTTATTTAGGAATAATGTGTGTCATCATTTATTTAAAAATAACGTTGTGTCACATTTAATTTTCATTTATTCAGGAATAATGTGTGTCATCATTTATTTAAAAATAACGTTGTGTCACATTTAATTGTCATTTATTTAGTAATAATGATGTGTCATAATAAATTGTCATCTTTTAGGAATAATGTGTGTCACATTTAATTGCCATTTATTTAGGAATAATGTGTGTCACATTTAATTGTCATTTATTTAGGAATAATGTGTATCACATTTAATTGTCATTTATTTAGAAATAATGTTGTGTCACATTTAATTTTCATTTATTTAGGAATAATGTGTGTCATATTAAATTACCATTTATTTAGAAATAATGTTGTGTCACATTTAATTGTTATTTATTCAGGAATATTGATGCGTCTTAATAAATTGTCATTTATTTAGGAGTAATGTGTGTCACATTTAATTTTTATTTATTTAGAAATAATGTGTGTCATATTTAATTGTCATTTTATCTAGGAATACTGTTGTATCACCTTTAATTTTCATTTATTTAGGAATAGTGATGTTTCATAATAAATTGTCATTTATTTAGGAATAATGTGTGTCACATTTAATTGTCATTTATTTAGAAATAATGTTGTGTCACATTTAGTTGTCATTTATTTTGGAATAATGATGTGTCACAATTAACTATCATTTATTTAGAAATAATTTTGTGTCACATTTAATTTTCATTTATTTAGAAATAATGTTATGTCACATTTAATTGTCATTTATTTAGGAATAATGTGTGTCAAAATTAATTGTCATTTAACTAGAAATAATGTTGTGTTACATTTAATTGTCATTTATTTAGGAATAATGATGTGTCATAATAAATTGTAATTTATTTAGGAATAATGTGTGTAACATTTAATTGTCATTTATTTTGGAGTAATGTGTGTCACATTTAATTGTCATTTATTTATAAATAATGTGTGTCACATTTAATTGTCATTTATTTAGGAATAGTGTGTGTCACATTTAATTGTCATTTATTTAGAAATAATGTTGTGACAAATTTAATTTTCAGTTATTTAGGAATAATGTGTGTCATATTAAATTTTCATTTATTTAGAAATAATGTTTTGTCACATTTAATTGTCATTTATTTAGCAATAATGATGTGTCATAATAAATTGTCACTTACTTAGGAATAATGTGTGTCACATTAAATTGTCATTTATTTAGGAATAATGTGTGTCACATTTAATTGTCATTTATTTAGGAATAATGTGTGTCACATTTAATTGTCATTTATTTAGGAATAATGGGTGTCACATTTAATTGTCACTGATTTAGGAATAATGTGATTCACATTTTGTTGTCATTTATTTAGAAATAATGTTGTGTTACATTTAATTGTCTTTTATTTAGTAATAATGTGTGTAATACTAAATTGTCATTTATTTAGATATAATGTTGGGTCACGTTTAATTGTCATTTATTTTGGAATAATGATGTGTCATAATAAATTGTCATTTATTGAGGAATAATGTGTGTCATATTTAATTTCCATTTATTTAGGAATAAAGTGTGTCACATTAAATTTTCATTTATTTAGGAATAATGCGTGTCACATTCAATTGTCATTTATTTAGGAGTAATGTGTGTCACATTTGATTGTCATTTATTTAAGAATAATGTGCGTCACATTTAATTGTCATTTATTTAGGAATAATGTGTGTCACATTTAACTGTCATTTATTTAGTGGTGTGTCACATTTAATTGTTATTTATTCAGGAATAATGATGCGTCTTAATAAATTGTCATTTATTTAGGAGTAATGTTTGTCACATTTAATTTTCATTTATTTAGAAATAATGTGTGTCATATTTAATTATCATTTTATCTAGGAACACTGCTGTATCACCTTTAATTTTCATTTATTTAGGAATAGTGATGTATCACAATAAAATGTCATTTATTTAGGAATAATGTGTGTCACATTTAATTGTCATTTATTTAGAAATAATGTTGTGTCACATTTAGTTGTCATTTATTTTGGAATAATGATGTGTCACAATTAACTATCATTTATTTAGAAATAATTTTGTGTCACATTTAATTTTCATTTATTTAGAAATAATGTTATGTCACATTTAATTGTCATTTATTTAGGAATAATGTGTGTCAAAATTAATTGTCATTTAACTAGAAATAATGTTGTGTTACATTTAATTGTCATTTATTTAGGAATAATGATGTGTCATAATAAATTGTAACTTATTTAGGAATAATGTGTGTAACATTTAAATTATTTATTTTGGAGTAATGTGTGTCACATTTAATTGTCATTTATTTAGAAATAATGTGTGTCACATTCAATTGTCATTTATTTAGGAATAGTGTGTGTCACATATAATTGTCATTTATTTAGAAATAATGTTGTGACAAATTTAATTTTCATTTATTTAGGAATAATGTGTGTCATATTAAATTTTCATTTATTTAGAAATAATGATGTGTCATAATAAATTGTCACTTACTTAGGAATAATGTGTGTCACATTAAATTGTCATTTATTTAGGAATAATGTGTGTCACATTTAATTGTCATTTATTTAGGAATAATGTGTGTCACATTTAATTGTCATTTATTTAGGAATAATGGGTGCCACATTTAATTGTCACTAATTTTGGAATAATGTGAGTCACATTTTATTGTCATTTATTTAGAAATAATGTTGTGTTACATTTAATTGTCTTTTATTTAGTAATAATGTGTGTAATACTAAATTGTCATTTATTTAGATATAATGTTGGGTCACGTTTAATTGTCATTTATTTTGGAATAATGATGTGTCATAATAAATTGTCATTTACTGAGGAATATTGTGTGTCATATTTAATTTCCATTTATTTAGGAATAATGTGTGTCACATTAAATTTTCATTTATTTAGGAATAATGCGTGTCACATTCAATTGTCATTTATTTAGGAGTAATGTGTGTCACATTTGATTGTCATTTATTTAAGAATAATGTGCGTCACATTTAATTGTCATTTATTTAGGAATAATGTGTGTCACATTTAACTGTCATTTATTTAGTGGTGTGTCACATTTAATTGTCATTTATTTTGGAATAATGTGTGTCAACATTTATTAGAAATAATGTTGTGTCACATTTAATTGTCATTTATTTAGTAATAATGACGTGTCATAATAAATTTTCATCTTTTAGGAATAATGTGTGTCACATTTAATTGTCATTTACTTAGGAATAATGCTTGTCACATTTAATTGCATTTATTCAAGAATAATGTGTATCACATTTAATTGTCGTTTATTTAAGAATAATGTGTGTCACATTTAATTGTCATTTATTTAGGAATAATGATGTGTCATTAATTCCAAACTCAACACTTGGCATAGACATTCTCAAATCCAAACAAGTCATGTATAAATGGACTGATTCTCCAATAGGACTTTGAGACAAAAATGGGATTCTCTATTACGCTAGTACTTAAGGTGCAGAGACTCAACTATCGAAGCAGACTTAAATGATACGAAAAACGAAGTCCTAACGGGATGATAGAGAAGAAAAGCTAAACCTTTAACAAGATCGTTACCCTCCTTCCGAGGTACCCTAGAAATGAGAGCATACTATTGCCCTCCCGATGATCTTGTCCTTGTCCCATAATACTTAACTATCCGCCCCGTTTTACCATGCCAAAGGTACTTTCTCGTCATGGGTTTCATTGTTCATCTTTCTCCCTCCTTTGAGGACTAAGCCATACCCACAAGTTGCTCATCCTTAAGCTCGTATCCTTTATCCTCTTTCTCACTATCCTTTCTTATAACGCGGCCACTGGTCTCTCGAGAACCACCTCCATCGTATGGAAAGCACTTTCGTAGATAGAAAAGACTAGTCGCAGTTAAAACCACTGTGACTACAGATGGAGGAAAGAAAGGAAAAGAGATTCAATTAAGGAAACAAGGATAGTGCTAATGGCCTTTGGGGAATAGCCTTTTTCTTTTAAAAGAAAATTTTCTTGAAAAATGCTTCTTTATAAACGATTTTCAAATAGTTTTCAGAAGGTCTTTAAAAACTTTTGCCCAGTCTGGTAACCTTCTGCTCTGATACCACGTGTAACACCCCGCCTCCGCTAGGGTCACTCGCAAAGGAATGCACTAGCTTTAGAGGGGCATTATTGGTAAACATGCACAGAAATATCACAAGACAGAACATATAAAATAGCGGAAGTAAAATCGAACTTTCATAAACATTAATAATTAAGGTCTAAAGCCTTTTACATAAGAGTACATCAAAACCTGTCTTGCAATAGTAAAGAAGCATAAAGACTTTTTCATAAATTATTCCCCAAGTAAAAACAGTAAAGTAGCCATAGCCAAGAAAAGTCCAAGCCATCCATGATGACCTTCAAGCAGAAGAAGTCCGAACTAAACAACAGTATTTCCTCCCTGTAACCTGGGGGGAAACGGAAGAAAAGAGGCGAAACAAAACGGGTCAGTCAAAAAGACTGAGTAAGCCCTATCTACTATCAGCATAAAAACTAGTAAAGTTAACTGACATGAGAAACTGAGATGAACATAAGCATGATGACAAGATAGATAAGCTAAATCAAAATAACAGGATGAACTACTGAACTCAGATAAACTAAGGTGTCATGATAAATTACGATGTCAAGATAAAACAAGGTATCCCATCGTCAGGTTCCTATCAAGTATAATATCCCCAAGATATCTATCACGTATAACATCCCATGGTATCTATCCTGTCTTTTAGCTCTGCACCTACCGTACTAGTATCCCCACCGTATCATGTGTTAACCATGAATGACCCTTACTCAAAAGTCGTGCAATGGTCCATGTCAACCTAATATATCGCATATATAGGTTACTCAACTCGTATGTTTTATTCCATGAAAATGTTCAGTCCCTTGCCGTAGACCATACGGGCTTTCCCATGAGATTCTATACTACTTTAACATAGTTCCATGATCCTTAAGATCGTTTTGGACTGTCACCCTATATCTAACTAGGGTCTTTCAATATGAATCATCGTTTGTACAACTAGGACTTATGCTACCTAGGACTACTAGGGATTATGCTTACCTATTGCACGTTTTCGTATCTCAGTTTTGGTTCAACCACCCAGGGCCACTAGGAATTACGCTAACCGTCAACCGCGCTTTTTTTCCCACGCATTCATCGTGAATCGTTTTTCCATGACTGTATGCACATGTATCACATCGTGCTATCCGAGTCCTATCACAGGGCAGATCAGGAAATACAGGACTCGGTCGGGAGCTTTCGATTTATCTGCCGATGCAGATGCTAAGGTCTGTTTTTTTTCTATACGTGGCTATGGTCCCACGAGACCACTCCCTCAACTAGTGAAAGACAAGACAGGATAAATCCTGTATGAGAACACACTACTGGCCAACCCACATCCTAGCCTTACCGCAACCATAATTAGATAGCAATTATGGTATTTTGGGTGTTCTCTGCCTTTCCGTACGTACACGCTTGACCAAAGATGGTAGGTAGCCTGACGAAATGCTATCTAGGGCACGACCGTGTATCGTCGACTATCCCCTATCCATCCCCGTCTTTAGGTCGCTCGCATAGCAACCAAGGCATACTCTTGGTTCTTCTAACGCAGACCTTAACCTCTCATGAGCCTAGTATGATCACCTGGCAGCTCATAGAGGGATACCAAGAATATCCTCACGTTCCCCGAAGCCGCTGCTTCGTTACCCAGTTCGCTGGAGCCTTTATCTAAATCAGATAACTTGCTCCTACTCGTGTGCTTAAACGATGACCTACCGTATTAGGTTACTCATCTATCTATGAACTGGTCTAAATTTTCTTGACTAAGAATTATTACTTAGTTATTCTTCAACTAAGGTTTACCACTTAGCCTCATTCCCGTTATCCTTGTTAACTCCGGTTATCCACCTGATCCTCAGAACTAGGGTTTACATAATGGATTAAGTGTCACTTAATTTCATGACTTAACCCGTCTACAAATCATGTCAAAATTGGCTAAGTATCCAAGTTTAAGACTAAACCCTACAAACCATGCTCAAGTTGGTTAAGTATATATATTAACTTGACCCTATCAAATTACTGAGTCAAATCGGTCGAGCGTATTTAAGCGATTCGTGACTTAGCCTTATCATGTTTTCACGTTAGATTGGTTAAGTATAGGTTAACTTAACCTCAATAATTTCACGAGTTAGATTGGTTAAGTATAGGTCACTTAACCACATCAAGTCATCATGTTAGATTAGTTAAGTGTTTAACTTAACCCCATTAAACTACCAAGTGGGATTAATTAAGTCTAGGCTAACTTAACCCCATCCGATTTCCATGTTTAGACAAGTTGAGTCCAATCTTAACCCCATCCATTTACTGTATTTTTCGGTTAAGCGTCATTAAGAAAACTTACTTAACCTTACCAAGTTATCGTGTTGGATTGATTAAGTGCTGGTTAACTTAACCACTTCAAAATCACCGAATTGGATGGGTTAAGTCTAGGTTAACTTAACCACATCCCCTAACTGTATTATACGGTTAAGTGTAATTAGGAAAGCTTAATTAACCGTATCAAATTCATGTGTAGGTTTGGTTAAGTGTTGGTTAACTTAACCCCGTCCACTAGTCGTATAAAAATGGTTAAGTGTCATTAGGCAAATCAAGTTACTTAACCTACCCAACCTTGTCATGTTTTGTTAAGTATCGTTAGCCTAATCAAATTACTTAACCCATTTGTCCATGTCATATTTGGTTAAGAGTCATAAATCAAATTAACTTAACCCTATCATGTGGCATTAATTACTTAATGCACCTCAACCTCTCACATTAGACTTTGTTGTGGTTACTAGTTAAGCCGGTCGGTTCCGGGTAGCTTTACACCACAACTTGGTCTAACCTCGGGTTCAAGCACAACATGACCAACTTCTCACATTGGGTCCTATTGTTTGCAACTACTAGTTAGGCCGGTCGGTTCCGGGTAGTTTTACGTTGCAAAGTCAACCCAACCTCGAGTTGGTCACTTTCATGTTTAGTCTAGTGTCATGTTCATATTCAAGTTTTTAAGAATATGGGTAGACCTAACTTAATAGGTAAATTCCCAATTCCATATTTTCAAACATACTCACATGTCAACTTCCATGTTATATTTCAAGTCATGTTTTCAAGTTGTATTTTCATGTCATTAGAAATTACCCATAACATAACTCAACGCTTTTAAACTCGCATATACGTTCGCAACAACGTAATGGATTAAAAGAAGAGACTTGGCAAAGACATGACAAAAATGGATATTAAGCCACAAGTTAATCATGGTGGCAAATGAGGCACAAATGTGTTCATTAACTTGCATGTTACATTCTTAAGCCTCAAAAACATGCATAAACCAAAACTTGGCACATGAGCGAATCATGGTGACAAAAGACATGGAATGATGACTAGTAACTCGCATATATCATCATATAAGGGTTATGACTTCATATGCAAGTTGACATAAAGGTTATGAGGGTTCTCATGTTGCATAATGCAATATTTCAACATAAAGGTTGTAGCTTTTAGCCCACAAGATCAAGATAATGACTTCATAAACTTGCATGACATGATAGCATGTATCATACTCAATGATCAAACTCAAACTTGCAACATGAACATTTAACTTCATAGTTAATATCTAAGAGTAGGGAAAGGGCTTACATTGCTATGAAGGCACAAATCGATTAAATTAAAGATTGAGACAAATCCTATGCATGCCATCATTCAAAAACCCAAAGATGAAAGCTCCAAATCGATAAAAACCCCATCTTGATGAACAAAGGTCAAAAATTTAGCCTTGAAATCAACTTGAGAAGCTCTCATACTAACATAGGGACTCTCTAATACTCACATGATCATGAAACCTCTCATAGAAATGAAGTGGAGGCTAGGATTTTGAGTGGAGGCCATGAGAGGAGCAATTTTGCCATAGTTTAGTTGCATGAATGAATAATGAGGGTTTAGGGGTAGGTTAGAGGCTTATTTATAGAGATTAGGAGTGATTAGGACCTTAGGATTAACCCTAGGATCAACCTGAACCATCAGATTTCGAACCAGGCCCAAAAACTTAGCCAAGACAGAAAATAGGTGCACCAGGCAAAACTGCCCGACCACCATAAGTCGACCCCCAAGTCGACAGGGCTGTCGACTTGGGTCAAGCAATGTCGACTCCCAAGTCGACAGGGCTGTCGACTTGGGGTGCCTGGCGGGAATTTTTCCCGCCTAGCCTTCCAGCCCTAATTTTCGAAATTAGAACTCGTTTTTGAACTTTAATTTTCTGAAAACTTCGTCGGACCATAACTTGGTCATACGGACTCCGATTCTCGAAAACTCAGACTCTATTTCGCGTATTTTTCCGAGACGAACGCAATGGCATGGCCCGTTTTACTTGATTCAGAATTTAAAAAATGAAATTCTGCCTTGATTCTCGTTTTAACATGTTATCGAAATTCGGGTTGTTACATTCTCCCCACCTTTTAGGATTTCGTCCCCGAAATCTCCAAGTTAGGAAGAACATATCCTACCATCCATCATTCAACTACTCAAAACATCATCCACAAGCAACCATTGTCCTTAGATGGTTTCTAATGCTGTATGAATATATGCAAAACGTGTGTGTACATGTTCCTTAGCTAATGCTAATGATCAGGCCTGAATAATCTTTCTAATGCAAAATATGTATAGTGCCATGAATCCAACATGTATGCAAATAGTCCTAGTCATATAGATACTATATGCGTGCACAATCATTCATTCATATGCAACAACCGCATGATAATACATTCGATTTCATCCATAAACAAAAATATTCGTGCATATGCAATATGAAATGTGACCGAGTCGAGCTAGTATCTAATGTGTATTCGCGCATCCACGAGCAACCACTAGCAACCACTTGCAACCATATCAATCATAACATGTTTCAAATACATGTTTACATCCATAGGGTTCTACCTAGGATTCCCTGAAACAGGGCCGAGAAGATAAACAAGACAAGCTCCTTACGGGGTTTGTAACAGAAAATAGGACCGAGAGGATGTCCACAAAAGATAGCCTACAAGTAAGCTCTACAGAAAACAGGGATCAAGGATATACTCCCAAAAAGAGATATCACGCGTATCTAGTCTTTGACCATCAAAGTCGTATTTCCTTGAGCTTAATTCCATTGTGCCTTGACCGTCTTTTAACTTCGCGATTTCGTAGCTTCTTATTTCCTGTATTCATAACATGAGCTGGAACTCATTTCTTTGTCGCCTCTCGTTCCACTTGCACTCATCCTTTTTCTAGAATACTTGGCGCAAACATGACTGTGTACTCATGATCTCATGCAAGCTTTCCAAAATTCACTAGTGAATCTTGGATCTCGTTTATATACTATAAGGTATTCCATGTAGAAGAACTTTCTCTTGAAAGTAAACAGATGTCAACCAGGTTATCAAGCGCACTTACTAGGGTGATCTCTATAACCCATGCATAAATGAAGTAAACCATCCGTCTTATCGGCGAACACCACTCGATCGGGCTTCAAATATCCAATAAAGGCATCAAGGGATTCTAAGTAACTAGTCATGACAGAACCTCAAAAAGGTTACACGATACTTCGAGGGTATTACCAAGGCTAGTCAAAAGGTCTAACTACCCTCCTATCAAAGCCGAGAGTGGCACCCCTTACTGGATAACCACTTCACCCCTAGAATCCATCCATAGCTTATAAACATAAGCATTATTTCCAAACTCAATACTTGGCATAGACATTCTCAAATCCAAACAAGTCATGTATAAATGGACTGATTCTCCAATAGGACTTTGAGACAAAAATGGGATTCTCTATTACGCTAGTACTTAAGGTGCAGAGACTCAAATATCGAAGCAGACTTAAATGATACGAAAAACGAAGTCCTAACGGGATGATAGAGAAGAAAAGCTAAACCTTTAACAAGATCGTTACCCTCCTTCCGAGGTACCCTAGAAATGAGAGCATACTATTGCCCTCCCGATGATCTTGTCCTTGTCCCATAATACTTAACTATCCGCCCCGTTTTACCATGCCAAAGGTACTTTCTCGTCATGGGTTTCATTGTTCATCTTTCTCCCTCCTTTGAGGACTAAGCCATACCCACAAGTTGCTCATCCTTAAGCTCGTATCCTTTATCCTCTTTCTCACTATCCTTTCTTATAACGCGGCCACTGGTCTCTCGAGAACCACCTCCATCGTATGGAAAGCACTTTCGTAGATAGAAAAGACTAGTCGCAGTTAAAACCACTGTGACTAAAGATGGAGGAAAGAAAGGAAAAGAGATTCAATTAAGGAAACAAGGATAGTGCTAATGGCCTTTGGGGAATAGCCTTTTTCTTTTAAAAGAAAATTTTCTTGAAAAATGCTTCTTTATAAACGATTTTCAAATAGTTTTCAGAAGGTCTTTAAAAACTTTTGCCCAGTTTGGTAACCTTCTGCTCTGATACCACGTGTAACACCCCGCCTCCGCTAGGGTCACTCGCAAAGGAATGCACTAGCTTTAGAGGGGCATTATTGGTAAACATGCACAGAAATATCACAAGACAGAACATATAAAATAGCGGAAGTAAAATCGAACTTTCATAAACATTAATAATTAAGGTCTAAAGCCTTTTACATAAGAGTACATCAAAACCTGTCTTGCAATAGTAAAGAAGCATAAAGACTTTTTCATAAATTATTCCCCAAGTAAAAACAGTAAAGTAGCCATAGCCAAGAAAAGTCCAAGCCATCCATGATGACCTTCAAGCAGAAGAAGTCTGAACTAAACAACAGTATTTCCTCCCTGTAACCTAGGGGGGAAACGGAAGAAAAGAGGCGAAACAAAACGGGTCAGTCAAAAAGACTGAGTAAGCCCTATCTACTATCAACATAAAAACTAGTAAAGTTAACTGACATGAGAAACTGAGATGAACATAAGCATGATGACAAGATAGATAAGCTAAATCAAAATAACAGGATGAACTACTGAACTCAGATAAACTAAGGTGTCATGATAAATTACGATGTCAAGATAAAACAAGGTATCCCATCGTCAGGTTCCTATCAAGTATAATATCCCCAAGATATCTATCACGTATAACATCCCATGGTATCTATCCTGTCTTTTAGCTCTGCACCTACCGTACTAGTATCCCCACCGTATCATGTGTTAACCATGAATGACCCTTACTCAAAAGTCGTGCAATGGTGCATGTCAACCTAATATATCACATATATAGGTTACTCAACTCGTATGTTTTATTCCATGAAAATGTTCAGTCCCTTGCCGTAGACCATACGGGCTTTCCCATGAGATTCTATACTACTTTAACATAGTTCCATGATCCTTAAGATCGTTTTGGACTATCACCCTATATCTAACTAGGGTCTTTCAATATGAATCATCGTTTGTACAACTAGGACTTATGCTACCTAGGACTACTAGGGATTATGCTTACCTATTGCACGTTTTCGTATCTCGGTTTTGGTTCAACCACCCAGGGCCACTAGGAATTACGCTAACCGTCAACCGCGCTTTTTTTTCCCACGCATTCATTGTGAATCGTTTTTCCATGACTGTATGCACATGTATCACATCGTGCTATCCGAGTCCTGTCACAGGGCAGATCAGGAAATACAGGACTCGGTCGGGAGCTTTCGATTTATTTGCCGATGCAGATGCTAAGGTCTGTTTTTTTCTATACGTGGCTATGGTCCCACGAGACCACTCCCTCAACTAGTGAAAGACAAGACAGGATAAATCCTGTATGAGAACACACTACTGGCCAACCCACATCCTAGCCTTACCGCAACCATAATTAGATAGCAATTATGGTATTTTGGGTGTTCTCTGCCTTTCCGTACGTACACGCTTGACCAAAGATGGTAGGTAGCCTGACGAAATGCTATCTAGGGCACGACCGTGTATCGTCGACTATCCCCTATCCATCCCCGTCTTTAGGTCGCTCGCATAGCAACCAAGGCATACTCTTGGTTCTTCTAACGCAGACCTTAACCTCTCATGAGCCTAGTATGATCACCTGGCAGCTCATAGAGGGATACCAAGAATATCCTCACGTTCCCCGAAGCCGCTGCTTCGTTACCCAGTTCGCTGGAGCCTTTATCTAAATCAGATAACTTGCTCCTACTCGTGTGCTTAAACGATGACCTACCGTATTAGGTTACTCATCTATCTATGAACTGGTCTAAATTTTCTTGACTAAGAATTATTACTTAGTTATTCTTCAACTAAGGTTTACCACTTAGCCTCATTCCCGTTATCCTTGTTAACTCCGGTTATCCACCTGATCCTCAGAACTAGGGTTTACATAATGGATTAAGTGTCACTTAAGTTCATGACTTAACCCGTCTACAAATCATGTCAAAATTGGCTAAGTATCCAAGTTTAAGACTTAACCCTACAAACCATGCTCAAGTTGGTTAAGTATATATATTAACTTGACCCTATCAAATTACTGAGTCAAATCGGTCGAGCGTATTTAAGCGATTCGTGACTTAACCTTATCATGTTTTCACGTTAGATTGGTTAAGTATAGGTTAACTTAACCTCAATAATTTCACGAGTAAGATTGGTTAAGTATAGGTCACTTAACCACATCAAGTCATCATGTTAGATTAGTTAAGTGTTTAACTTAACCCCATTAAACTACCAAGTGGGATTAATTAAGTTTAGGCTAACTTAACCCCATCCGATTTCCATGTTTAGACTAGTTGAGTCCAATCTTAACCCCATCCATTAACTG
Source organism: Allium sativum (assembly GCA_030737875.1). NCBI lineage: Eukaryota > Viridiplantae > Streptophyta > Magnoliopsida > Asparagales > Amaryllidaceae > Allium > Allium sativum. Next base: position 636,042,330 of record CM060918.1, read on the forward strand.
TATTTTTCGGTTAAGCGTCATTAAGAAAACTTACTTAACCTTACCAAGTTATCGTGTTGGATTGATTAAGTGTTGGTTAACTTAACCACTTCAAAATCACCGAACTGGATGGGTTAAGTCTAGGTTAACTTAACCACATCCCCTAACTGTATTATACGGTTAAGTGTAATTAGGAAAGCTTAATTAACCGTATCAAATTCACGTGTAGGTTTGGTTAAGTGTTGGTTAACTTAACCCGTCCACTAGTCGTATAAAAATGGTTAAGTGTCATTAGGCAAATCAAGTTACTTAACCTACCCAACCTTGTCATGTTTTGTTAAGTATCGTTAGCCTAATCAAATTACTTAACCCATTTGTCCATGTCATATTTGGTTAAGAGTCATAAATCAAATTAACTTAACCCTATCATGTGGCATTAATTACTTAACGCACCTCAACCTCTCACATTAGACTTTGTTGTGGTTAATAGTTAAGCCGGTCGGTTCCGGGTAGCTTTACACCACAACTTGGTCTAACCTCGGGTTCAAGCACAACATGACCAACTTCTCACATTGGGTCCTATTGTTTGCAACTACTAGTTAGGCCAGTCGGTTCCGGGTAGTTTTACGTTGCAAACTCAACCCAACCTCGAGTTGGTCACTTTCATGTTTAGTTTAGTGTCATGTTCATATTCAAGTTTTTAAGAATATGGGTAGACCTAACTTAATAGGTAAATTCCCAATTCCATATTTTCAAACATACTCACATGTCAACTTCCATGTTATATTTCAAGTCATGTTTTCAAGTTGTATTTTCATGTCATTAGAAATTACCCATAACATAACTCAACGCTTTTAAACTCGCATATACGTTCGCAACAACGTAATGGATTAAAAGAAGAGACTTGGCAAAGACATGACAAAAATGGATATTAAGCCACAAGTTAATCATGGTGGCAAATGAGGCACAAATGTGTTCATTAACTTGCATGTTACATTCTTAAGCCTCAAAAACATGCATAAACCCAAACTTGGCACATAAGCGAATCATGGTGACAAAAGACATGGAATGATGACTAGTAACTCGCATATATCATCATATAAGGGTTATGACTTCATATGCAAGTTGACATAAAGGTTATGAGGGTTCTCATGTTGCATAATGCAACATTTCAACATAAAGTTTGTAGCTTTTAGCCCACAAGATCAAGATAATGACTTCATAAACTTGCATGACATGATAGCATGTATCATACTCAATGATCAAACCCAAACTTGCAACATGAACATTTAACTTCATAGTTAATATCTAAGGGAAGGGAAAGGGCTTACATTGCTATGAAGGCACAAATCGATTAAATTAAAGATTGAGACAAAGCCTATGCATGCCATCATTCAAAAACCCAAAGATGAAAGCTCCAAATCAATAAAAACCCCATCTTGATGAACAAAGGTCAAAGCTTTAGCCTTGAAATCAACTTGAGAAGCTCTCATACTAACATAGGGACTCTCTAATACTCACATGATCATGAAACCTCTCATAGAAATGAAGTGGAGGCTAGGATTTTGAGTGGAGGCCATGAGAGGAGCAATTTTGCCATAGTTTAGTTGCATGAATGAATAATGAGGGTTTAGGGGTAGGTTAGAGGCTTATTTATAGAGATTAGGAGTGATTAGGACCTTAGGATTAACCCTAGGATCAACCTGAACCATCAAATTTCGAACCAGGCCCAAAAACCTAGCCAAGACAGAAAATAGGTGCACCAGGCAAAACTGCCCGACCACCATAAGTCGACCCCCAAGTCGACAGGGCTGTCGACTTGGGTCAAGCAATGTCGACTCCCAAGTCGACAGGGCTGTCGACTTGGGGTGCCTGGCGGGAATTTTTCCCGCCTAGCCTTCCAGCCCTAATTTTCGAAATTAGAACTCGTTTTTGAACTTTAATTTTCTGAAAACTTCGTCGGACCATAACTTGGTCATACGGACTCCGATTCTCGAAAACTCAGACTCTATTTCGCGTATTTTTCCGAGACGAACGCAATGGCATAGCCCGTTTTACTTGATTCAGAATTTAAAAAATGAAATTCTGCCTTGATTCTCGTTTTAACATGTTATCGAAGTACGGGTTGTTACAATTTAGGAGTAACGTGTGTCACATTTAATTGTCATTTATTTAGGAATAATGTGTGTCACATTTAATTGTCATTTATTTAGAAATAATGTGTGTCACATTTAATTGTCATTTATTTAGGAATAGTGTATGTCACATTTAATTGTCATTTATTTAGAAATAATGTTGTGTCAAATTTAATTTTCATTTATTTAGGAATAATGTGTGTCATATTAAATTTTCATTTATTTAGAAATAATGTTTTGTCACATTTAATTGTCATTTATTTAGCAATAATGATGTGTCATAATAAATTGTCACTTACTTAGGAATAATGTGTGTCACATTAAATTGTCATTTATTTAGGAAAAACATTTGTCACATTTAGTTGTCATTTATTTAAGAATAATGTGTGTCACATTTAATTGTCATTTATTTAGAAATAATGTTGTGTCACATTTAATTTTCATTTATTTAGGAATAATGTGTGTCATATTAAATTGTCATTTATTTAGAAATAATGTTATGTCACATTTAATTGTCATTTATTTAGGAATAATGATGTGTCATAATAAATTGTCATTTGTCATTTATTTTGGAATAATGTGTGTCACATTTAATTGTCATATATTTAGAAATAATGTGTCACATTTATTTGTCATTTATTTAGGAATAATGTGTGACACATTTAATTGTCATTTAATTAGGAATAATGTTTGTCACATTTAATTGTCGTTTATTTAGTAATAATGTGTGTCATATTAAATTGTCATTTATTTAGAAATAATGTTGTGACACATTTAATTGTCATTTATTTAGAAAAAATGTTATGACACATTTAATTGTCATTTATTTTGAAATAATGATGTGTCATAATAAATTGTCATTTATTTAGGAATAATGTGTGTCAAATTTAATTGTCATTTATTTAGGAATTATGTGTGTCGAATTTGAGTGTCGTTTATTTAGGAATAATGTGTATCACATTTAATTGTCATTTATTTAGAAATAATGTTGTATCACATTTAATTGTCATTTATTTAGAAATAATGTTGCGTCACATTTAATTGTCATTTATTTAGGAATAATGTGTGTCACATAAAATTGTCATTTATTTAGAAATAATGACGATTCACATTTAATTATCATTTACTTTGGAATAATTATGTGCCATAATAAATTGTCATTTATTTAGGAATATTGTGTGTCACATTTAATTTTCGTTTATTTAGGAATAACGTGTGACACATTTAATTGTCATTTATTTAGGAATAATGTGTGTCACATTTAATTGTCATTTATTTAGAAATAATGTGTCTCACATTTAATTGTCATTTATTTAGGAATAGTGTGTGTCACATTTAATTGTTATTTATTTAGAAATAATGTTGTGTCAAATTTAATTTTCGTTTATTTAGGAATAATGTGTGTCATATTAAATTTTCATTTATTTAGAAATAATGTTTTGTCACATTTAATTGTCATTTATTTAGCAATAATGATGTGTCATAATAAATTGTCACTTACTTAGGAATAACGTATGTCACATTAAATTGTCATTTATTTAGGAATAATGTGTGTCACATTTAATTTTCATTTATTTAGGAATAATGCGTGTCACATTTAATTGTCATTTATTTAGGACTAATGGGTGTCACATTTAGTTGTCATTTATTTAGGAATAATGTGAGTCAAATTTTATGGTCATTTATTTAGAAATAATGTTGTGTTACATTTAATTGTCTTTTATTTAGCAATAATGTGTGTAATACTAAATTGTCATTTATTTAGATATAATGTTGTGTCACATTTAATTATCATTTATTTTGGAATAATGATGTGTCGTAATAAATTGTCATTTATTTAGGAATAATGTGTGTCATATTTAATTGCCATTTATTTAGGAATAATGCGTGTAACACTAAATTTTCATTTATTTAGGAATAATGCGTGTCACATTCAATTGTCATTTATTTAGGAGTAATGTGTGTCACATTTAATTGTCATTTATTTAAGAATAATGTGCGTCACATTTAATTGTCATTTTTTTAGGAATAATGTGTGTCACATTTAACTGTCATTTATTTAGTGGTGTGTCACATTTAATTGTCAATTATTTTGGAATAATGTGTGTTAATATTTATTAGAAATAACGTTGTGTCACATTTAATTGTCATTTATTTAGTAATAGTGACGTGTCATAATAAATTGTCATCCTTTAGGAATAATGTGTGTCACATTTAATTGTCATTTATTTAGGAATAATGCTTGTCACATTTAATTGCATTTATTCAAGAATAATGTGTGTCACATTTAATTGTCATTTATTTAGGAATAATGTGTGTCACATTTAATTGTCATTTATTTAGAAATAATGCGTGTCACATTTAATTGTCATTTATTAAGTAATAATGATGTGTCATAATAAATTGTCATCTTTTAGGAATAATGTGTGTCAAATTTAATTTTCATTTACTCAGAAATAATGTGTGTCACATTTAATTGTCATTTAGTTAGGAATAATGTGTGTCACATTTAATTGTCATTTATTTAAGAATAATGTGTATCACATTAATTTTCATTTGTTTAGGAATAATGTTGTGTCACATTTAATTGTCACATATTTAGGAACAATGTGTGTCACGTTAAACTTTCATTTATTTAGAAATAATGTTGTGTCCCATTTAATTGTCATTTATTTATCAATAATGATGTGTCATAATAAATTGTCACTTATTTAGGAATAATGTGTGTCACATTTAATTATGATTTAGTTAGGAATAACGCATATCACATTTAATTGTCACTTATTTAGGAATAATGTGTGATGCTCTGACCCCTTATAAAAATTGCGTCCTCGCAATTTCTACATGAAGAAATATCGATTGGGGTTTTGGTTTAGGTATGTACAACTATTATTATATTATGGAAGTGATACCTTGGAATATACAAACATGTTTGATGTTTCTACTCTCTTATGCAATACATATTCTAAATATATTCTGTACTATGTCAAACATGGGCTCTAATACCAAAAATATAACGCCCGGCTCCTATACCCATGCTAACCAAGAGCAGCACTAAGTATTAATGTCGGAAAGCACGGAGAATGTGACTCGATAGGGCTAAATGTTGTACTCATTCCTCTGAACGAACACTGGCACGAAAATTTGCAACTTTTCAGCTTACCATTCGTGCTCAGTATAGGTTCGAAGCAATGGTACAAGAAAAATTTCCAGGTTACATAGCATAAAATATAATAAAATCAAGTGCAGCACAATGACAACAACAGAATACATAATACATATCTTAATAGAGATGTATGGAATATATAGTCCATAATACATGATATCACTCCCAAACACATAGTAGCATACATGCCATAATACTACTAGCTATTGATAGTCCGAAGCTGCATAGTCCAAAACCCCAAAACGTGGAAAAAGATAAGAATGTTGCAACAGTCCACGCAACCTAACCTGCGAATAATCCTTAACCTGATCCGAGGATTTTAAAACAAATCACACGGGTCAGACTATTTCTAGTGTGAGTGAAGTAAGAATCTATGAAGACCAAAATTTGGCAATAAAAGATAAATGATACTACATGTATAAGTCAACGAGAGGCATATGAATGTTAAAGTATATGAAAAATTTAGCATAATCTTCTCATTTAAATAAGCCATAATTCCAAACATATGTATTGTATGTAACTCAACACAATACCAACATCATTTATCATATGTAAAATAAAATGATGAAATAAATCAAGTTAGAGTATCATATATAAACCAATAAAATACTTATAACTTTTATCATATATAAAACAATATGATAAAATGAATCAAGTCAGAGTATCATATCTAAATCAATATGATACTCATAATAAATATCGTATATACTACAATATGATAACCAATAAAGCTATAGTATCATATATAAATCAATGTGGTGCTCTTTAACAAATATTATATAAATCAACAAGACGGAGTATCACATATAAATCAATGCGATGCTCTTAACAAATATTATATATAAATCAGTATGATAAAATAATTCAATAAAGAGTATCATGTATAACCCAACATGCTTCTCATAACAAATCTCATTTTTAAATTAATAGGATACTCATATTAATTAAGTCAGAGTATCAAAACTCAATAAAATCTTCATGACATTTATCATATATAAAACAATATGATAAAATAACCCAAAACAGAGTATCATATATAAATCAATACGATACTCGTAACTAAATTGCATGTAATAACCCGGAAAATGTGAACCAATTTAAATTTTTTAAAATTGGTTATTGTCAAAGAATTTAAACAATTTAAATAGCATATTTCAATAAAGTAATGAAATGGGAATAGTGAGGCAGTTTGAAAATTTGAATACAAACTTTGTCTGACTGTACCGGGTGTAAAATATAACAGATTTTAGTGAAACCAAAAATATTTAAATCTGTTTATGAATACCTTTCTAACGAATCTGAAAAATCGAAGTTTCATAACAGGAATCAAAAATTATGGCTAAATGAATTTTCAGAAAGGTCGCTATATAGAATATAAAGCCCTTGAAAATAGATATTTTGCATATGACCTCGGAATTCGACGAAACTGGTTTTGTTGGATCCGGGATGTCAAACTATTGCTAGATTTCAAATTTCATAATTTTTTAAGCTAGTATGTGAGCGGGGCAAAGGAAAATGTGATTGGTCAATTTTTGTTAAAATGGGTCGACCTGAAAATAGATATTTTGCATACGATCTCAGAATTCGACGAAACTGGTTTTGTTGGGACCGTATCATCAAAAAAAAGCTAGATTTATTTTTCTGGAATTTTTCGATTTAGTTTGTGGCCCTGGCAAATTGAAATGTATGTTCAAATTGAATATTAAATGTTTTATACTTTAATTTGAAAAATAACTGACTGTAACAGTCGAATTGGCCAACAAAACATATCCCATTGTGTCCGGAATGGGGATATTTAGCTAGGGGCGACAGTCGTTGGGTTGAAATTGGTGTACGTTGGTTAAAAAGGGATATTTTGGGAATTTAAAATTAAATATAATAGAAAATATCCTCACTTTTCTCTCTCATCTGAAAAATCGGTCAAACCCTACGAACGAACGGCGGAACCAGCTCAAAACTTCCAGGACTGGTCCCCGCCGCCACAGGCGTTTTCACCACCCCCTCCAGTTGGATTTTCCGATCGCCTTTCCCCCCTCTTTCAATCAATCCAAGCCTCGACTGAAACCATCTGGTATTGGCGTCGAATTTCAGCTAGGAAGTTACCACCTTTGGAGCGCCGCCGAGCATCAAAGGGGCCACCGAGTTCGCTGCCACCACAGGGGCTGGAAAGCCTGTTCGAAGCTCTTCGATGTTGCAGCATCCGATCGTGAAGAAACTACACAGATCGATTGAAAATTATAAACCTAGTTTCGAAGGTTTGAAAAATATCTGCTTTGAAATTTCTGAATTGAAAATAACACTTTTAAGTGTTGCAAAACTTTGAAAAATCATATCTTTTTAATGTGTTAACGAAATTCGATGAAACAGGAAACATCGGGTGTAATGACCCGCATTTTTAGCTGTTGAATAATTAATTAATTTAATTATTTAATATCGAGTTGGCGATATCGATAACTGGAATTAAATAATATTTATATTTAAATCATATAAATAATAGAATAATATATATTTCAGAAATAATCGAAAATGGTGAAATTCACAATATCATGTGAATTGGATTATTTATAATATATATTTCAGTTTAGAGTTGAATTATATAAACGAATATATTATAGAAATGGCAGTTGAACGTATAATTATAATATAATTAAAATAGAGCTCGAAATGGCGCGGCAGTTCGCTATTTGGCGATTTGAACTTCAACTGAATATACAGGGTCCGTTTTAAGTCGGATTTCTGTGAAACAAGAACCGTCAGGACCGATTTGATAATAGTTTTCTAATGGAATAGGAAAATCGGGATTTCGTCGTGTAGATTTTGATTTATATCCAAATCAGATTTTAGAAAAGTCGCTATGGAATTCCTTTATAATTTATAACGATTTATAAAAGGAATTTCAATATAAATTGAATATCGATATAATATGGATTCGGAATATCGAGCTATAAATCCATATATGAATATATTGGAGCTGTGGTATATTCCATGTGGATATATACGATAATATTAAATTATTTATATTTAATTTAATTATATTTAAATATATTTATATATTTAAATAGGTTATTTAGAGCATTAAAAATAGCCACTTTTGCAAACGAAATCGGAATTCGACGAAACCAGTTTTGTTGGATCTGCAATATCAAATAGTTGTTAGATTTCCAGTTTCGTGAATTTTAGAGTCACTGTGTGACCGTACGGATTTTTAGAGTGAAAAACAGTCAGTATTTTGACGGTTAAAATTACACTGTGTGAGCATATGAAGTCGGAATTCGACGAAACCAGTTTCGTTGGGACCGTAATGTCGAACTGTAGCTGCATGTCAATTTTCATGATTTTTGAATATTGTATGTGACCATAGGAATTTTTAGAAGACAAAAACGGAATATAATTTAATTGAATTATTGTGCACCCTAAATCAGTATTTTGGAGATCTCACAGAATAAGTCAACTAGTCTATATTTTTATATTTTTGGGATCGTGGGTCATTACTCGTCTCACTGGTATTTTTGTTTCTGTCGATGGTGGTCCCTAAATGATAAAATTTTGTATAGCAGACGGACCCTAAATAAGTCTATAAATAACCCTTAAAAGAAATTTAACCCTAACAGATATTTTCTCCACCCACAAAATATCAGTCGCCATCCATCCTTGTCTGCTTCCAAACGAAAACGAGAAAATCGATCTCCATAAATTCCTAGAAATCCAAGAAAAAACCCTTAAATTTAAATACCCATATATTCGAAATCACTGCTTGAAACTCTTCGATCCTATGCGAGATTGGTTAGGTTCGGTGGCGTTTCTACTCGCTGGAAAACAACAGTGTGTGAGTTCTATTCTAGGGTTCCAGAAATTCGAGGGTTTGAAGCATGAAATGGCGAAATGAAGCTGGCATGAGTTTTGAAGATGCATAGCTCTAGGGTGGCTGACGGATGCAATAAGATGACGATCTTTAACAATGGTCTGGTGCGTTTTGACACGGAAATACTTGAGGGTGATCGAACTGAGTTTTAGGGAGTGCAGGCGACTGTATTGGCAAAGGGAGGCCATGGGTGTTGGGCGTGTTCTATTGGGCGGATGGAAAGTAAATCACGAGCAGGCATCCAAGTTTGTAAAAGCAGGAAGAGGATGGGCGGTTAACAATGAAGCGGAAGTATGGGTTTGATGTGAGAAAGAAAAGGAGATGGAAATGGGAAATCGGTGACAACGGGATTTTTGCTGTGTTTCCTGGAGTGGAACGTTAATTCGGGGAAGAAGGAATCATGGTGCGGTGTGGTTTAATCTGTTGGGTCGGTAAGCAAGGATTCACATAGGCCAAGTGTAAATGAAGGAATCAGACGAAACAAGATCTGACAGGATCGTATGGACGGACACAACACGATGGAACTGGCCGAAAGTCCATCGGAGCTCGTTAAAATTTATAGCAAAATAAATTGTCCTTTTGAACCAAATCGAGCGATGGTTATCGTTATCAACGATGATCGTCCAATGTGAGTAAAACTCACTAACTCTGAATAGTTCTATTTTTATAATGTATTTTTAGAACTATTAATCATCTGTTGATTGCTGTGTGTTGGTTGATTGATTGAACTGCTAGTCAGTTAGTGAAAATTATATATATATAAATTATATATATATATATAAACCGTTAAATATTTATATATTGATTCTGCTATCAGAATAATGTATATTGAACTGAAAGTGATGATAATCATATTGTGTAACATCTGTGAATGCAGGAGACAGGTTGGAGGAATCCGACTGGATTTCTCAACAGTTATTTTATTGTTTTTCATATATTGTTATATGATGTGATATAAAATCTGTGGGCGATTATATGTGTTTGGACGATATTGAACATCGTGATTTGATATGATTGAATACCATAACATACCGAAATGTTGATAAGGGGATTTTCAAAGTGATATTGAAAATAGAATATTTATAAAATGGGATATTTATAAATAAGAGATATTTATAAATTCGAATATTTATAAATTGGAATATTTATAAATAGGAGATACATAGATAAAGAAAATAATTTCAAAACATTTTCTTTTGAGTGGAAAGGCCTGTGTGGTGGGTTTGGGGATTTTCCCGATGCTCCCGTTACAAAGGAGGTTATGGCGAATTTTTCAGATAATTTAAGGAGTTAGAATATTTCAAGAATAAATTTGAAAAGGAAATATTTGTAAACCATTTACAAATAGAATTGAAAAGGAAACGTTATAAAAAGGAAATCATTTTTAAAGTGTAGAACCGTTATTTAAAAGTAAATCTTTTCAAATGAATAAAACGTTGTTAAAAGGGAAATCTTTATAAAGTGAATAAAGTAAATCGAATATGGTATTCAAAAGTTAGTAAAACGAATATGCTATTCGAAAGGGGTTAGTCGAGTCGAGTTAGTTGAATAGAGTTAACTAGTTCAGTAGAGTTAACCAGTCCAATAGAGTTAACCAGTTGGGTTAAGTAAGTCAAGTTAACCAGTGAGTTAAGCAAGTCAAGTTTACTAGTGAGTTAAGTAAGTCAAGTTAACCAGTTGAGTTAAGTAAGACGAGTTAATCAAGTCGAGTTGATCGAGTTAGAGTTACTCAGTTAGAGTTAATCGATTAGAGTTAAAACGAACTAGAGTTAATCAAATATAGTTATTTGAGACAGAGTTAGTCAAACATAGTATTCAGGGTAAGTTGCCATCTCGTACGACTGCTAGCGTAATTCGCAGGGCTGTAAATAGCCTAAGGCCTTCGGATGTTGCCTAAGGGAATCAGGCGTAACCATTGTGATCGTTGCGATCTAGAGTCAAGCGAATGGAGTAAAATCGAATCTAGTCATTCGATATGAGTTAATCAAGTTAAGTTAAATAAGTTAAGTTAATCGAATCTAGTCATTCGAGCGGAGATTATCGAATATAGTTTATTCGTAGGAGTTATCAATTATTAGTTATTCGAAGTGAGTAGTCGAATATTGGTTATTCGAAGTGAGTTAATCGAATATTGGTTATTCGAAAAGGGGAGTTATCAAATCGAATAGATTAAAGGAGTTAATCGAATATAGTTTATTCGAGTAGAGTTAGAGGAGTTATCGAATATAGTTTATTCGACAGGAGTTAAGTGAATAGTTAGATTAATCAAAGTGAATTAGTTAAGTTAAACTAAGTGAATTAGTTAAGTGAATTGGTTAAGTTAACCAAAGTGAATTTGTCGAGTTAATCAAAGTGATTAGTTCAGTTAATCGAGTTGAATTTGTCAGTCGAGTTAATAAATGGAGTTAGTCAAACCAAGTAAAACCAGTTAGAGTTAATAAATTAAGGTTGACCAGTTAGAGTTAATCAATCAGAGTTAATCAAATAGAGTTAAGTAAAATTAGAACTGACTAGAGATTAGTAAATTGAATGGTTTTCTAAGTGTCTATCTGATGTTGGTTTCGGCCTTCGGGATTTATACTTAGGGAATTGTTCTCATACTAGTTTACAGTCAGGGGCTGATAGTTGGGGAAGAGTAGTGATTTGTAAATAAGCAGATGGAAACGTTTTCCAGTGTTAATAACATATATTTTCTAAACATAGAAAATAAGGCAATGTGAATATATATATAGATATATGTTGATGATTTACCGATATAATTTCCATCTGGAAATAATATCGTTGTTTGCACACTTGTTTTTCTTTGATGGTTAAATCATAGACTATCGAAGTTTTGACCATTTTAACGTTGTTAATATGGAGAGACCGGTTGGATTATTATCCAAAGAACCACTCTGTATTGGCATAAGCGTTGCGAATCATTTATGCCAAAGATAATTGAAGACGGAGTAAAGTGCAAGGGCTGTTGTATAAGTCTTAGATAACAGTGACTAAGATGGATATACTGAATAGTGCCTTCGGTTTGTCCAGTCCCAGGACAACGTATAGGGAAGAAGGTCTGACAGAGTATATCCAATGGATCACGTAAGTTGATCGTTTCAAACGTATCTACGTTGGTGGCGGAGGAATTCGTTTCTCTTAGCTTATACCCATGGTATTTTTGGGGAAATCAATTTGTGATCTAAAGGGGTATGACGATGTGACATTCTAAGTGAATGAAGATGTGACATGTAAAAGATAAGCGTAGCTTCTAGCCTCACATCCGGTAAATGACAGAAATCGGGCAGGCAGCATGGCTAAGTCGGTCGCACCGAAGTAGGGTGTATAATCACCTATCTAGAGAATATTCATTTGCTTCTTTAATCTATCAATGTTGTCCCATATATATATACGGGAACGGTTGCTGATCCCAACCGTTGGTGATGTACATTCGATACACTCAAGCGAAATGAGTGGTCGGTCATGTGTGGCTGAGTTGCAAGATGTTCTTGTTGAACTCCAGTGTATCGTTCCTAGAGTACACTGATCGGAAGGTGGTTCCATACCTTGTCATAGTTGGAAATTCATTATCCAACACGTGCTTGCGATTTTGATTGTATACTATATATGTAGAACGTGAGATGAAAGCGTTTCTGCTAGTTGATATTTATTTGTACATAGACATTATTATAATATCAAAAGGTTTTTGATATAAAGATATTTTGGATTCTCATAAGGGAAAAACCCGTTCCGTTCTGCGGCGTGGTCTTATGAGATATCGTTTACTTGTTCATATACCTGTTTAAATTATTTTACTCACACCAGTCCCATGACTGACCCGGAGTTTACTTTGTTGTTTTCCCTAAACTCTTGGGTGTCCAATTTTGTACGGGCAGTCAATTAGTCAGGATTTTACAGATATACTTGGAGAGCTTGGAGCAGACGACTTCAGGATCATATAGCTATAGTTATTTCTGCTGAGTTGTAAGTGTTGTACTCTGATAAGTGCTATTGTATACATAACTATTATATTTCAAAGTTATGTTATATATTATATGTTATTCATTCCGTTGTGAGGTTCGTGTTACTCTGATGTTGTGTTCTTCTTCTTCTTCTATTCTAAGTTTCTATCTTATCTATCCTCACCCTCTGATTTTTTTCATTAATTACCGGGATTTTTCGATGTTTTGGTTATCGACATCGAGCTTATGTCGATAACCAAAGTCGCTCGAAATCCGGGTCGTTACATCGGGACCGCAGGGAGGCTCTCTACCATCTAGCAGAAGCCGCGGATTTTTCTGATCTACATACGATTTTTAGCACTTCAAAAACCAATGTGAGCAATCTAAATTAAATTGTGTGAATGGAATCGTGTTGTATAAATTATATAAGCGAAGTGCAAATTATATACGCATTGTATACCTCATGTACATATGTTGTATAAGTTATATTAGCGATGTATAAATTATACAAGTGTTGTATGAAACATATATGCTTTGAATTGTGATGAAATGCGAGTGAAATGCAGAAATAATATATATATATATATATATATATATACACTCCTCTCGTCCACAAACCATGGACGATATTTATTGCTTGTGATTGGCGTGATATTATATGGTATAACGAATGGTTGGAAATAATTGTTTGTGGTTGATATTGTGGTTTAAAAATACCTTTGTGGTTGAAAAATACCTCTATGGTTGAAAAATACCCTATTGTGTTTGAAACAAATTAGAATAGGGTCGTGGAAATGAAAATATAACATGCCGCCTGCGTGCGAACTAGATGCATGATTCCCCATTGTCAAAAACCGTGAGGTTTTAAGGTAGAGCGAGGAGCCGTACTAGGGACGGTCCCGGTTTTAACTACTCTGCCGTTATGCTACCGAAATTTTCTGAAATATTCATGTGTTAGAATAATTTTCATTTGTTGAAATTAATTACATATGTTGAAACCAATATTCATGTGTTGAATTGAAATACATTCGTTGAATCGAAATTCATGTGTTGAATGTTATTCTAATTTTAAACAAATAGATTTAATGATAAAAATCACATTTTTATATATATACAAACTATAGAGAATATTCATGTGTTGAATTGAAATTCATTCATTGAATCAAAATTCATGTGTTGAATGTTATTCGAATTTTAAACAAATAGATTTAACAATAAAAATCACATTTTTATATATATACAAACTATAGAGAATATTCATGTGTTGAATTGAAATTCATTCGTTGAATCGAAACTCATGTGTTGAATGTTATTCGAATTTTAAATAAATAGATTTAACAATAAAAATCACATTTTTATATATATACAAACTATAGAGTATATTCATGTGTTGAATTGAAATTCATTCGTTGAATCGAAATTCACGTGTTGAATGTTATTCGAATTTTAAATAAATAGATTTAACGATAAAAATCACATATATATATATATATATACAAACTATAGAGAATATTCATGTGTTGAATTGAAATTCATTCGTTGAATTGAAAATTTATGTGTTGAATGTTATCCGTATTTTAAAATAAATTGAATAGACAATAAAAATTACATTTTTATTTTGAATATGAAGTTTTAAAAACATTCACGTGTTGAATAAATATTTTTGATGATAAAAATATTTCTTTTATCATGTATACGCTTTGATAAAAATAAACACGTGTTGAAATAAATATTAGTTCGCTAGAAATATTATTATTAGCTTTGTTCTGCATATATATACATGTGTCGAACAGGGAAAATGGATTAGCTGTAGGGTAAAGAAATTATTTGCGTGCCCGACAAATAGGTAAGCCTTGATGAGTTGGCTGTGCAATTTTATTTTTATATCAACTCCTGTGAATGCCATTGGATGCGGAGTGCCGGTTATTCTGTGTGAAATAATAAACATCGCCATAGGATAGTAACAATTAATTTTGAACTACAGTACATGGCATACTCCTTGACGATAGGCATACTTCATCGTATTCCACATAAGCATTTGGAGCTTGTGTGACGAGGTTGAAGATTTACCGTACGAGCGAGGCTTGTATGGCGATGATTTTATACTATAGGTTGAACTGATGGCTGATATGGACTATATAAAATATAACGATAAATTGCCAGATTAATAAAAACCCCACACGGGTCTAGAGTTGACAATAATCACGTCTCTCTAGTCATTAGATATAGCATATGGACTATTTATTCCCACACGGGACGAGGTGACGAGGATTTATCCTCTGGAGTAATTAAAAATACACTCTCCCTCAGGCTTGATAGGGTGACAAGAATTTATTCTCTGGAGTTATTATCTATACACGCTCCCCTGTAAACACCAGAATATATCACTATAAATATGTGGATGCTTTATAGGATTTATTGGGTACCTAACACGGCCCAATAAATTTCCAAACCCTTCCCGTACAAAGGAGGTTATGGCGAAATTTTTCAAAATATAAAGGCGTTAGTGAAATATTTGAAGTGAAAACGATGTTAAAATATTTGAAGTGAAGACGGTGTTGAAATTAAAGAAGTGAAAACGATGTTGAAATTAAAGAATGAACTATATTTATATATATATAAATATAAATAGAATGGAAAGGAATCGAAGCCGTGCAGTTCGTATTTTGAAATCGTAATTTGAATCGATTAGTACGAGAAATTCGACCATCGGATTTTCCCGAAACCGTAACCGCTGGGTTCGCCTTGGAAATATCTTTCCAACGGCACTAACTTTGTAAAAATCCAACGGTTGGATTGTCTGGAATGTTTAATTCAAATCTGAAGAATAACAGCGCCAGAATTGTTTATATATATATATATATATATATATATATATATATAAATATAATTAAACTAAATCGAATAACGACGCTGCAGTTCGAATTTTGAAACCGTAACTTCAAACGACTTGTGTGGAAGATCCGACCGTCGGATTTTCACGAAACTGGAACCGTTGGGTTCGCTTTGGGAATATCTTCCCAGAAACATTGACTTTGTACAAATCCAAAGGTTAGATTTTCCGATATGTGTAAAACAAATTAGGGGAAAAATAGCGCCAGTACCACGGCACGACCTGAAACGTCTTTTAATTAAATATGGCCATTTTTAAATAAATAAAAATGGCGAAAAATCGTTATAAAATATTATAAGCAACATAGATTGGAAATAAACCAATTTGGCTTGATCTGCTTGATATTTGATGGTTGTATGTGTTTGACACGAAAATTATACTAAAGAACTGAAATATGAATGTCGAATAATATAACCATGGAAAGAATTTATTTGAATTCTAATTATTCGTGAATTATTTGAAAAGGCTGAGCTAACACTCATTTCAAATAATTGATCGAACGATTTGAAGGCGAAAATACAAAGATGATTCAAGACCGACGATCTTCTTATCGGTTAGATGGGCGTTGCTGAGGTTCCTGATTGGAGTAGCTACCGTGAAGGAACGGAAGTCGTAGCCATCTGAACGTATGTGTTGATTGTACGGATATACGAGGAATTTGACGCCTCCGGTTTCGTTCAGACCCAGAACGGACTTGTAAATGGACTGTGTGTCTGACATTGGATTTTTTTTCTATACTGATTGATCTCTGTTAAATATATATCTGTTTGGCGGCGGAGAATTTATTCTTTTGCTTAACGCCCTTCTCTGAGACGTACGAGCTCAAAGGTTATATATCGATAGAAATCAGTCGTATGGAGTGGATTGCCTATGTGGCATGCCAAGATGTTGTGATCAAGGCTTATGTTGCAAAGCAAAGTCTTGTGTCTGATGATCAAAGCACGGCCTACGTGGCCTGGCTTTGTGTATAGCATGGATTCGCGAGCCTCACATCTCGGTATGAGTTAAAAACGGGATAAGGACTGCGGGGAGAGCATGACGTTTCTTTCTAGCTATGGTGGTGTCAGTGACCTACCAGCCCTGACATTTATATCTACTTTTCACCTATGTGGTTGTTGGAATGCGAGGCGCCTCGATATTAGGTCTGTATGGACCGGGAAACATGTGTTCAGGAATACTAATCCACTAACGTAAGTGTGGACCGGCCCTGAAGATCCAAGGGTTACCCAGAGTGTGTAGTCCTGAGGCATTTGCTAGAATGTCTCGAAGCGGAGAGGACCTTGCCCCTTGCCTCGACTCATGACGGAAATAAATTTCCAATACGAAATAACAGATTCAATTGTAGAACTAGTATGGCGACATAGTATATGGTAGCTATGCCACCTATGATTGATATTTATGATGCTATTCGTTTTTGAAACATATATGCACTAGTAATAATACCAAATGATTTTTCTTTACACGTATTAAGCATATTTGGCCATTATAAGGTAAAACTCTATCCTCCGGCTGGCGTTGCATTGTATGATGGGACTTGAGTCTTATAATGGCTACATTCTTTTTAAAAGCATTGCGTTGTTTTAAAGAATTTACCTTGTTTTAAATGCACCAGCAATCAATGGAGTAAACCCTTTCTGCAAAAGTGGCGTGGTCCTATGATTTGCTTATTATTGTTGTTTAAACTGTTAAGTAGATTTCTCACACCAGTCCCCATGACTGACTCGTTGTTTGTTTCACTTTGCAAACGCGGGTGCCCTTATTTTCACATGGGCAGCCTAGTTCACAGATGACAGGTTGTTTTGGCTCAGCACTGTAGTATGGAGTGCACTTTTGGCTCATGGCGAGGCTGAATTCACCGAGATGACTTTGACATTTTCCGCCATTATTGTATGTATATTATGATTCCGCCACGGGCGATGCAGACTGTTTTACTTCTAGTACTTATTATCGTATGTATATGTACCGTCTTCGGCGATGTAGACTGATACACTTATTATGTCTCACTGCATGTATATATTCCGCCCATGGCGATGGTGACTGATCATTCCCCCTTTATTTACTAAGTTTTATCCTACGTTGTGTTATTCTGATGTTGTTATATGTTATGAATCCGCTGTCATATCTATGTAAAATTATTCTATTTATTGTTTTTACAATTATCTGTACTCTGCTATGATGATTGATGTGTTATATTTCCAATGATTATCCTTAATACTGTCACACGGATTTTGGGATCGTCACAGTTGGTATCAGAGCTTTGGTTAACCTTAGTTCCAGAATCTAACACATTAAACACCTCGTCAGAATAGAATCAGTAGTGTTCTAAGGCGAGTGGCTCATTAGAGATAGGATTAGTGATGTCCTAGAATGAGCTAAGCAGATTAGCAAAACAATTTGATCAGTACATCATTATCTTTCCTTATGTTCCCCTGCTTTATCATATATGAAAGTCATCATTTCTGTGAGCTTGACTCTTTTCTTGCTTATACAGTACTTTATCTGATGGCTACATGAGCAGTAGCAGCCAGAGGTGGCCGAGGAGGCAGAGCAGGAGGACGGGGGAATATCCCCGTAGCTGAGGAGGGCCCTATTATACAGCCACCAGCACCCCAGGACTTTGAGCTAGACAGAGTAGCAAAGAGATACAGGAACTTGGGAGGAAAGCCCTTTTCTGGCCTTGGTACAGTGACAGAGGCTATTGCTTGGTTGAAGACTTGTGAAAAGATTTTTGAGGGCATGGGACTGGGGACCCACAACAAGGCACGTCTAGGTATTTGGCTCTTACAGGAAGAGGCAGAGTTGTGGTGGGATGCCATCACCTCCGAAGATGTGGCGGGTACTGTTAGGACCTGGAAGCAATTCAAGACCATGTTCAAGGAGAAGTTCGTACCTGAGCAGGCCTTAGAGCGGATGCGAGATCAGTTTGCTAATCTCCAGCAGGGAGATCTCTCTATCCAAGACTACCTCAACAAATTCACTCAGTTGTCATGCTATGCTCCAGAGCTTATTATGACAACCAAAGCTAAGAACAAGAGGTTTATATTTGGGTTACGGCGCAAGTACCATGACAGGGCCATGAGCAACATCAAACTCTCATTCTCAGAATTAGTGGAAATGGCCTGCAATTACGAAGATCTGGATGAAAGACACTCCAACTAAGACCGCGCCAAAAGCCAAGATGGAAACAAGCGCAAAGCTTCAGGAGATCAGCCATAGTCCAGCATTTCAGCGGCCGCTACTCAGCAATCTGGAAAGATACCGAAAGGAAGCTGCTACCACTGCGGAAAGACAGGACATTTTTCTAATGTGTGCAAAGCCCCAAAGAAGTTAAAGGAAAATCCAGACCGCAGCTCAGCCGAATGCTACAACTTCCATAAGAAAGGGCACTATAGCAGGAATTGTCCTATAAAGCAGAATGCACAAGTGGCTCATGTTTATGACGGGGAGACCCCGCCAGCTATCACCGATGGATCAGGTAAACCCGACGTCTTGGGACGTACCCTTACCATTAAAAATATTCAAGTTTCTGTACTTTTTGATACTGGTGCATCACGTAGCTTCATTTCTGGTAACATTGTTCACAAGTTAAAATTGAAACAAAGAAAACATAAAGAACCAATTAAAGTTCAAAACCCGATAGGAGGTTCTGTTAGTCTCAGTTCATATTGTAGAGTACCTATTTCCTGTTCTCGATACCGATTTCCTTTTAAAGTGATTGTCATGGACCTTTCCGAATTTGATGTTATACTGGGGCTGGACTGGATGAAAAAATATGAGGCTGAAGTTAGATGTGCCGAAAGAATCGTGAAAGTTAAAACAAAACTTGGGCATATCACTATACCATGTCACGGTTTTGATCCAAATAGAAAAGAATTTTGGTCTTTTTTGGAAGTTATTCCCACTTCATTAGAAAAGATATCGATCGTTAAAAACTATGCAGATGTGTTTGAAGAAGTCAAAAACTTAACTCCGCAAAGAGAAATTGAATTCAGAATAGATCTAATTCCTAACGCCCGACCAGTAGTACATCCAGTTAGAAGAATGGCCCCGAAAGAAAAAGAAGAGTTAGGCAGCCAAACTCGAGAATTGCTTTGGAAAGGTCTGATCAGACCCAGCTTTTCAGCTTGGGGAGCAGCAGTAGGGTTTGTCCCGAAATCAGACAGTACTATAAGACTTTGTGTTGATTACCGAGATCTCAATAAGCAGACACTAAAGAACAAATATCCCTTGCCACGTATAGATGATCTGTTAGATCAATTAAATGGGGCGACAGTATTCTCCAGAATGGACCTAGCTACAGGTTTCCACCAATTACGTATAGCCGAAGACTGTGTTCCTTTGACAGCCTTCAGGGGACCCGATTTATTCTACGAATGGTTAGTAATGCCGTTCGGCTTGTATAACGCTCCAGCATACTTGGTCGATCTTGTGAACAGAGTGTTCCGTGGTGTTTTGAATAAATTTGTTCTGGTCTTCATCAATGATATTTTAATCTACTCCAAGTCAGAAGGCGAGCATGCAAAGCATTTAGAACAAGTGTTGATAATTTTAAGGAGAAATGTTTTAAAAGCTAAATTTTCTAAGTGTGTCTTCTGGCAGGATGAAGTTAAGTTCCTTGGCCATGTCGTATCGAAGGAAGGGATTGCTGTAGATCCAAGCAAAATTACAGCGATCCAGGACTGGAAACAGCCTACTACCCCCACAGAGGTTCGAAGTTTTCTTGGATTGGCTAGTTACTATCGGAAATTCGTTCAGGATTTTTCAAAGATATCTGGTGTATTAACAAAGCTTAAAAAGAAGCATGAGAAATTAAAATGGACTCCCGAATGTGAAGAAGCTTTCCAGGAGCTGAAACTGAAATTGGCAACGGCTCCAGTATTAACCATTATAGAAGGCAACCAGGACTTGACTGTATGGACAGACGCTTCTATTAGAGGGCTTGGCGCAGTATTAATGCAAAAGGGCCAAGTGGTCGCTTATGCCAGCCGTCAGCTGAAGCCGCATGAAAGAAACTATGCAACTCATGATCTTGAGTTGTTGGCTATCGTGTTTGCTTTGAGAATCTGGAGGCATTATTTATTGGGCGAGAAGTTCAAACTATTTACCGATCATCAATCACTGAAGTATCTATTCACTCAGAAAGATCCAAACTTGAGACAACAACGTTGGTTAGAATTCCTTGTAGCATACGATTTTGAGATTCTATACACTCCGAGGAAAGCCAATGTTGTAGCAGATGCACTCAGCAGAAAGAATGAAATCATCGCCAGTTTTATCATCACGTCTTCATTAATTGACAAGATCTCGACCCTTCAGAAAGACGATGAATTTATTCAGAGAATCAGTCAGAAAGTCAAGGGAGGTGAACCCACAAGTTTCTGACTCGATGACAATGGAGTTCTTAGATTAAAGGGCAGAATTTGCATCCCAAATCTTCCAGAGCTTCGAAGAGAAATACTTGATGAATGTCATAAGTCCAAACTAAGCATCCATCCAAGGGTTAGCAAAATGTACAATGACATCAAGCGCACATTCTGGTGGAGATCAATGAAAAGGGATATTTCATTATATGTTAGCAGATGCTCCACTTGTCAGCTAGTTAAGAGCGATCAGCAGAAATTGGCTGGGCTATTTCAACCATTAGAAATTCTAGGATGGAAGTCGGAGCAGATTTTGATGGACTTCATTGATGGTTTGCCTCGAACTAAGAAAGGAAACGACAGTATATGGGTGATCGTAGATCGCTTCACGAAGACTTCTCATTTCATACCTGTTAGATCCAATAGAATGGCTCGAAGTTTAGCACAGATTTACTTCAAAGAAATAGTTAAACTACATGGAGTGCCGCTCAATATAGTCAGTGATAGAGATCCCCTATTTACTAGCAAATTCTGGGAAGCCTTCCAGACAGAATTGGGAACCAAATTGAATCTAAGCACTGCTATCACCCTCAGACGGACGACCAAACTGAGTGGGTGAATATAATTTTAGAAGATTTACTACGGGCTTGCATTATTGATTTTGGCGGCTCATGGGAAGATCACTTACATTTGGCAGAATTCTCTTATAACAATAGTTATCAACCAAGTTTGGGAATGTCGCCATTTGAAGCATTATATGGTAGACCGTGCAGATCTCCCGCATGTTGGGTAGAACCTGGCAACAAACTTGTGTTAGGGCCCGATATGATTCGAGAAGCAACAGATAAAGTCGATTTCATCAAGAAGCAATTGAAAACCGCACAAAGCCGACATAAAAGTTATGCTGATGCGAAAAGAAGAGATTTATCATTTGCTGTTGGCGATTATGTTTATTTAAGAGTTTCTCCGATGAGGGGAGTAATCAGATTTGGCAAAACTGGGAAGTTGGCACCGAGATTCATTGGTCCCTTTCCTATACCTGAACGGATTGGAACTCTTGCATATAGGGTTTCATTACCTTGTTGGTTGCCTGGAGTGCATGATGTGTTCCACGTGTCTCAACTCAGAAAACATGTGCATGATCCGTATCTTGTTGTAGAAGAAGCAGCACAACAGGACTTGGAAATAACTCCAGAATTAGTAGTCAGAAGAGAGCCATTGAAGATCGTTGGCAAAGAAACTAGAGATCTAAGGAGCAAAAAGATTCATTTAGTTAAAGTGTAGTGGAGTAGTGATCCTAGAGACTGTACTTGGGAGACTGAGGAAAGCATTAAACAAGCATACCCCAAATGCAGAGTGGACATCTCTGACTAACTCCGGTGCAAGGTACCTTTACAATACTTTGCATTTACATTTTGTTTCCTACTTTGCTGTTGTTTCCTTTTCGAGGACGAAAAGTTTTAAATGGGGGAGATTGTAATAACCCGGAAAATGTGAACCAATTTAAAATTTTTAAAATTGGTTATTGTCAAAGAATTTAAACAATTGAAATAGCATATTTCAATAAAGTAATGAAATGGGAATAGTCAGGCAGTTTGTAATTTTGAATACAAACTTTGTCTGACTGTACCGGGTGGAAAATATAACAGATTTTAGTGAAACCAAAAATATTTAAATCTGTTTATGAATACCTTTCTAACGAATCTGAAAAATCGAAGTTTCATAACAGGAATCAAAAGTTATGGCCAAATGAATTTTCAGAAAGGTCGCTATATAGAATATATAGCCCTTGAAAATAGATATTTTGCATACGACCTCAGAATTCGACGAAAATGGTTTTGTCGGATCCGGGATGTCAAACTATTGCTAGGTTTCAAATTTCATAATTTTTGAAGCTAGTATGTAAGCGGGGCAAAGGAAAATGTGATTGGTCAATTTCTGTTAAAATGGGTCGACCTGAAAATAGACATTTTGCATACGATCTAAGAATTCGACGAAACTGGTTTTGTTGGGACCTTATCGACAAAACAAAGCTAGATTTATTTTTCTGGAATTTTTCGATTCAGTTTGTGGCCCTGGCAAATTGAAATGTATGTTCAAATTGAATATTAAATGTTTTATACTTTAATTTGAAAAATAACTGACTGTAACAGTCGAATTGGCCAACGAAACATATCCCATTGTGTCTGGAATGGGGGTATTTAGCTGGGGGCGACAGTCGTTGGGTTGAATTGGTGTACGTTGGTTAAAAAGGGATATTATGGGAATTTAAAATTAAATATAATAGAAAATATCCTCACTTTTCTCTCTCATCTGAAAAGTCGGTCAAACCCTACGAACGAATGCTGGAACCAGCTGAAAACTTCCAGGACTGATCGCCGCCGCCACAGGCGTTTTCGCCACCCCCTCCAGTTGGCTTTTCCGATCGCCTTTCCCCCCTCTTTCAATCAATCCAAGCCTCGACTAAAACCATCTAGTATTGGCGTCGAATTTCAGCTAGGAAGTTACCACCTTTGGAGCGCCGCCGAGCATCAGAAGGGCCATCGAGTTCGCTGCCACCACAGGCGCTGGAAAGCCTGTTCGAAGCTCTTCGACGTTGCAGCATCCGATCGTGATGAAACTTCACAGATCGCTCGAAAATTATAAACCTAGTTTCGAAGGTTTGAAAAATATCTGCTCTGAAATTTCTGAATTGAAAATAACACTTTTAAGTGTTGCAAAACTTTGAAAAATCATATCTTTTTAATGTGTTAACGAAATTCGATGAAACAGGAAACATCGGGACCGTAAGGAGGCTCTCTACCATCTAGCAGAAGCCGCGGATTTTTCTGATCTACATACGATTTTTAGCACTTAAAAAACCAATGTGAGGAATCTAAATTAAATTGTGTGAATGGAATCGTGTTGTATAAATTATATAAGCGAAGTGTAAATTATATAAGCATTGTATACCTCATGTACATGTGTTGTATAAGTTATATTAGCGATGTATAAATTATACAAGCGTTCTATGAAACATATATGCTTTGAATTGTGATGAAATGCAAGTGAAATATAGAAATAATATATATATATATATACCCTCCTCGTCCACAGACCATGGACTATATTTATTTCTTGTGATTGGCGTCATATTATATGGTATGACGAATGGTTGGAAATAATTGTTTGTGGTTGATATTGTGGTTGAAAAATACCTTTGTGGTTGAAAAATACCCTCTTGTGGTTGAAACAAATTAGAATAGGGTTGTGGAAATGAAAATAAAACATGTCGCCTGCGTGCGAACTAGATGCATGATTCCCCATTGTCAAAAACCGCGAGGTTTTAAGGTAGAGCGAGGAGCCGTACTAGGGACGGTCCCGGTTTTAACTACCCTGCCGTTATGCTGCCGAAATTTTCTGAAATATTCATGTGTTAGAATAATTTTCATTTGTTGAAATTAATTACATATGTTGAAACCAATATTCATGTGTTGAATTGAAATTCATTCGTTGAATCGAAATTCATGTGTTGAATGTTATTCGAATTTTAAACAAATAGATTTAACGAAAAAAATCACATTTTTATATATATACAAACTATAGAGAATATTCATGTGTTGAATTGAAATTCATTCCTTGAATCGAAATTCAATTGTTGAATGTTATTCGAATTTTAAACAAATAGATTTAACGATAAAAATCACATTTTTATATATATACAAACTATAGAGAATATTCATGTGTTGAATTGAAATTCATTCGTTGAATCGAAAATTCATTCGTTGAATTGAAATTCATTCGTTGAATTGAAAATTCATGTGTTGAATGTTATCCGTATTTTAAAATAAATTGAATAGAAAATAAAAATTACATTTTTATTTTGAATATGAAGTGTTAAAAACATTCACATGTTGAATATTTTTGATGATAAAAATTATTTCTTTTATCATGTATACGCTTTGATAAAAATACACACGTGTTAAAATAAATATTAGTTCACTAGAAATATTATTATTAGCTTTGTTCTGCATATATATACATGTGTCGAACAGGGAAAATGGATTAGCTGTAGAGTAAAGAAATTATTTGCGTGCCCGACAAATAGGTAAGCCTTGATGAGTTGGCTGCGCAATTTTATTTTTATATCAACTCCTGTGAATGCCATTAGATGCGGAGTGCTGGTTATTCTGTGTGAAATAATAAACATCGCCATAGGATAGTAACAATTAATTTTGAACTACACTACATGGCATACTCCTTGACGGTAGGCATACTTCATCATATTCCACATAAGCATTTGGAGCTTGTGTGACGAGGTTGAAGATTTACCGTACGAGCGAGAGGCTTGTATGGCGATGATTATATACTACAGGTTGAACTGATGACTGATATGGACTATATAAAATATAACGATAAATTGCCAAATTAATAAAAACCCCACACGGGTCTGGAGTTGACAATAATCACGTCTCTCTAGTCATTAGATACGGCAAATGGACTATTTATTCCCACACGGGACGAGGTGACGAGGATTTATCCTCTGGAGTAATTAAAAATACACGCTCCCTCAGGCTTGACGGGGTGACGAGAATTTATTCTCTGGAGTTATTATCTATACACGCTCCCCTGTAAACACCAGAATATATCACTATAAATATGTGGATGCTTTATAGGATTTATTGGGTACCTAGCACGGCCCAATAAATTTCCAAACCCTTCCCGTACAAAGGAGGTTATGGCGAAAATTTTCAAAATATAAAGGCGTTAGTGAAATTTTGAAGTGAAAACGATGTTAAAATATTTGAAGTGAAAACGATGTTAAAATATTTGAAGTGAAGACGATGTTGAAATTAAAGAAGTGAAAACGATGTTGAAATTAAAGAATGAACTATATATATATATATATATATATAGAATGGAAAGGAATCGAAGCCGTGCAGTTCGTGTTTTGAAATCGTAATTTGAATCGATTAGTACGAGAAATCCGACCATCGGATTTTCCCGAATCCGCAACCGCTGGATTCGCCTTGGAAATATCTTTCCAACGGCACCAACTTTGTAAAAATCCAACAGTTGGATTGTCTGGAATGTTTAATTCAAATCTGAAGAAAAACAGCGCTCGAATCGTTTATATTTATATATATATATATAAATATAATTAAATTAAATCGAATAACGACGCTGCAGTTCGAATTTTGAAACCGTAACTTCAAACGACTCGTGTGGAAGATCCGACCGTCGGATTTTCACAAAACTGGAACCGTTGGGTTCGCTTTGGGAATATCTTCCCAGAGACATTGACTTTGTAGAAATCCAACGGTTAGATTTTACGATCTGTGTAAAACAAATTAGGGGGAAAACAGCGCCAGTGCCACGGCACGACCTGAAACGTCGTTTAATTAAATATGGCCATTTTTAAATAAATAAAAATGGCGAAAAATCGTTATAAAATATTATAAGCAACATAGATTGGAAATAAACCAATTTGGCTTGATATGCTTGATATTTGATGGTTTTATGTGTTTGACACGAAAATTATACTAAAGAACTGAAATATGAATGTCGAATAATATAACCATGGAAAGAATTAATTTGAATTATAATTATACGTGAATTATTTGAAAATGCCGAGCTAACCCTCATTTCAAATAATTGATCGAACGATTCTGAAAATGCCGAGCTAACCCTCATTTCAAATAATTGATCGAACGATTCAAAGGCGAAAATACAAAGACAATTCAAGACCGACGATCTTCGTATCGGTTGGATGGGCGCTGCGGAGGTTCCTGATTGGAGTAGCTACCGTGAAGGAACGGAAGTAGTAGCCGTCTGAACATATGTGTTGATTGTATGGATATACGAGGAATTTGACGCCTCCGGTTTCGTTCAGACCTAGAACGGACTTGTAAATGGTCTGTGTGTCTGACATTGGATTTTGTTCTATACTGATTGATCTCTGTTAAATATATATCTGTTTGGCGGTGGAGAATTTATTCTTTTTCTTAACGCCCTTCTCTGAGACGTACGAGCTCAGAGGTTATATATCGATAGAAATCAGTCATATGGAGTGGATTGCCTATGTGGCATGCCAAGATGTTATGATCAAGGCTTCTGTTGCAAAGCAAAGTCTTGTGTCTGATGATCAAAGCATGGCCTACGTGGCCTAGCTTTGTGTATAGCGTGGATTCGCGAGCCTCACACCTCGGTATGAGTTAAAAACGGGATAGGGACTGCGGGGAGAGCATGGCGTTTCTTTCTAGCTATGGTGGTGTCAGTGACCTACCAGCCCTGACATTTATATCTACTTTTCACCTATGTGGTTGTTGGAATGCGAGGCGCCTCGATATTAGGTCTGTAAGGATCGGGAAACGTGTGTTTAGGAATACTAATCCACTAACGTAAGTGTGGACCGGCCCTGAAGATCCAACGGTTACCCAGAGTGTGTAGTCCTGAGGCATTTGCTAGAATGTCTCGAAGCGGAGAGGAGCTTGCCCCTTTCCTCGACTCATGACAGAAATCCAATTTCCAATACGAAATAACGGATTCGATTGTAGAACTAGTATGGCGACATAGTATATGGTAGCTATGCCACCTATGATTGATATTTACGATGCTATTCGTTTTTGAAACATATATGCACTAGTAATAATACCAAATGATTTTGCTTTACACGTATTAAGCATATTTGGCCATTATAAGGTAAAACTCTATCCTCTGGCTTGCGTTGCATTGTATGATGGGACTTGAGTTTTATAATGGCTACATTCTTTTTAAAAGCATTGCGTTGTTTTAAAGAATTTACTTTGTTTTAAATGCACCAGCAATCGCTGGAGTAAACCCGTTCCGCGAAAGTGGCGTGGTCCTATGATTTGCTTATTACTGTTGTTTAAACTGTTAAGTAGATTTCTCACACCAGTCCCCATGACTGACTCGTTGTTTGTTTCACTTTGCAAATGCGGGTGCCCTTATTTTCACACGGGCAGCCTAGTTCACAGGTGACAGGTTGTTTTTGCTCAGCACTGTAGTATGGAGTGCACTTTTGGCTCATGGCGAGGCTGACTTCACCGAGATGACTTTGACATTTTCCGCCATTATTGTATATATATTATGATTCCAACGCGGGCGATGCAGACTGTTTTACTTCCATTACTTATTATCGTATGTATATGTACCGCCTTCGGCGATGTAGACTGATACACTTATTATGTCTCACTGCATGTATATATTTCGCCCATGGCGATGGTGACTGATCATTCCCCATTTATTTACTAAGTTATATCCTATGTTGTGCTATTCTGATGTTGTTACATATTATGAATCCACTGTCATATCTATGTAAAATTATTCTATTTATTGTTTTTGCTATTATCTGTACTCTGCTATGAAGATTGATGTGTTATATTTCCAATGATTATCCTTAATACCGTCACACGGATTTTGGGATCGTCACATAGCACATACAAAACAATATGATATTTATAATAAATATCTTATGATAACTAATAAAATCTCCATGGCATTTATCATATGTAAAAGCAATATGATCAAATCAGAGTATCATATGTAAATCAATACGATACTCATAACAAAATAACATATACAATATGATATTTATAAATCAAGTCAGAGCATCACATATAAATCAATGTGATGCTCTTAACAGTTATCATATGTAAATCAATATGATAAAAATGAATCAAGTCAATAAAATCTTTATAGCATTTATCATATATAACAGCAATATGATAAAGTAAATCAAATTAGAGTATAAATCAATACAACAATTATCATATATAAATCAATATGATAATAAAATCAAATCAGAGTACCGTACATAAATCAATACGATACTCATAACAATTTTCATATGTAAATCAATATGATAATATAAATCAAATCAGAGTATCATATATAAATAAATACGATACTCATAACAATTATCATATATAAAATCAATATGATAATATAATCAAATCAGAGTATCATATATAAATCAATACGATACTCATAACAATGATAATATAATCAAATCAGAGTATCATATATAAATCAATACGATACTCATAACAATTATCATATATAAAATCAATATGATAATATAATCAAATCCATTATAGTAATGTAATAAAATATTAGGGGATTATGGGATAAATGTAACTTGACTCATAAATACCAAATAAACAGACGCTAGTATTGTAAAATCACAGTGGTAGAGCTCGAGCGAGCATCGAGACATCTGCATTGTAATCCACTCATAGCGCCATAATGACACCTGGCGATCAACCCAGGATAACCAAGACGGTCTAAGGCGAAGGCCGTAAGCTACCCGTTCACGACACTACACGTGGGACCCCCACGCCTCCATCTAATGTAGTCTGTGACCCGCCGATCGGGAATCCCGATCAAAATAAAAATGCCCAATGTAGCAGACCGTTGACCTTTGGTGGTTGATGGGCAAATGAGAAACCACCAATTTAGGTAGCGAACCTGAATCATGTCGGCCAAGATGGAGTTTTGGCCCATTGGTACAATAGAGTCCAATTTATCCCATCCCAAAATCGAAAGCATTCTTGAAATGTTATCTATATAATAAAATTCCCCCCCTAGACAAACCCTTAGACAAACAAGGAGACAAAGAGCGGCTGAGATTTAATCCCGCAAAAACAAATCCACCATCCTAATTTAAACACATCCCCTATAATTGAGGAACGGTGGATTTTGTTGCATGATTGTTTGCAGTTATTTGGATTGAATTGGCATTGAAAGCTTGCGTGATATATGGAATCAATTTGTATGATTTTATAGCCCTTTGAATGTATGTTGTATGTTTTCTTGCCCCAAAAATGTTGATCAAAACTGGAAACAATTCAAAATAGTTCTTGCCCAATACCATTTCATGTTTTTTTATTTTATTTTGAATGGAATTTTTAGTGATTGAAATTTATTAAGTTATAGTCTACAGCACAGCTGAAATATAATAATGTATTAAAACTTGCTATAAAAGATTGATCTATACCGTTTTCATTTTCTAAAATATATGTTACATTAAATAGTTAAGGTTTTAGGAAATGGAGTAACATGCAAGTTGAAATCCGCTTGATAAATTTGTCAGTTAATTGATATTTGACATTAAAATATTGGACCACATGAAATTTTCCTTATACTCTCAACTTATTTTTTAGTCTTTAAATGCATCATATAAGTGGTACTTGATTTTGGTAAATGATGTTCAGTTTGTAATCTAATTTTATCAGGCAAGTGGCTTAGAGTTTGATTTCATTTTTTTATGAACATTAAAATTAGTAATCTTCAACATAGGGAAATTAAATTTCTCTTCCTTTAATGTGCATTTTCCTTTCTTTACATTAATGTTATCCAATAAAACCTTGATTATATCCTTTGTTGATTCAAATCTATTTTAATCAAATGCAACCAAGGAATACAAAGAACATAACTGATATATTTGATGATTTGAGTTTGAATTTTATACAATTCAATACAAGTCATTGCTTTTACGATTATGGCATTAAATTTCGTCCAAACATGTGTTCTACATTTCAAAACGTTGTCATTACATAAATGTTGGTGGATATTAGTATCCATGGTAAAAGTATATAATAATTTTCTGTAATTTTAATCTTTGATATAAGGCAATAGGGCATGCAGGGATATAAAGGTTTATTAAATATAGCATAGTATTTCAATCAAAATTTAATATTCGTACGATTAGCACATTTAACGTCTTTCCTTAAAAACAAAGAGTGTCATTCTCTAATGCTTTTTGAATTTCTATCAAACGTATCCAACGTCTGTATATAAAAAGAAAATACGTTTTTCTCTAGCACTCTTTGAATTTCTATAAAATTTAATACCCGTATTATTTAGCATATTTAACGTCTTTACTTATAAAGAGAATACACTATTATTGAACACAGTTTGCATTTACTAAATTAGTTGATGAACATAGTAGGAATACAACTAGATACTAAAGGATCAGCTTTATATTTTTGAAATAATTATGTACTTATGTTACATGGCATCCTAGGTTGAAAACTATCGTAACTTTCATTTTAGCATATCTTCCTCATATTATTCTTCTCTTGGTTAAAAAAAACTGAATTTCAATTAGATTTAGCCCAAAATATGTAAATTAATCATTATTTAATGAGGTCTTTATGCTAGGTCTTGCATCCGAAATTGGCGTTGTGGTTTCAACTTTGGATAGTTTGGCTTACCAAATTTTGGTCAACATGTTGTAGTTTTCTGATATAGGTGTTTTCTTATTCCACCTATAAAAATTAGGCATTTTTAAAGAAATAGTTAGTTCAATAGGATTTGAGCTTTTACTCTTGCTAGATTTCCATTTTCTAATTTGGATTCCTAAAAATATCATATAACTCCTTAGAAAGTTTTGAAATATTGCTATAATTATTTTCTTTATTTCATATAAACTATGTGTTTTTAATGTTATTTGTCTTCTTCACCCATATATAATTTGACCAAGTTGTTGTCGAGCAACTATGTAAAATCATAAATATTTGTTTCTTTGCATATTATTTAACACCATACTTTTGTTTTCAACTTTCAGTATTCCACCAATTAGGAATTGCTATTTATGAATCAACTTGCACTAATTCAGAGTTTGCCTTTTATTACGGTACCTATATTATTATCAGTATATCTTATTTAGCACTTAATAATCTTTTCATTAGGTAAATGGATGCAAACATATGATATCACAAGCCTATGAAGCATTAATTACTCAACATCAAATATGAAGTAAAATTGGAGTGTTGTGATCACATTACACTTCACAGGAATGTCTAATTTGCAAGAACAAAAAAAATACTTTATCATTCATATACACATTTAATTGTTTAGAAATATCATTTAACTGTTATGTTATTAATATACTTCAATGCTTTTTGAAATTATTCCACGAAATGTAATAAAATTCTCTCCATGGAGTTTTAGCAAATTGTAAGAGCTAGAAATTTTTATATGATTAATGTCTTCACATAGTGTATTTATGTTAATGTTCAAAAAGATGCATGGAAAGCTTGCAAGCCCAGCAAGCAAAAGGTTTATGAGACAGAGCTTTATATCTGTTTACATAATATTTGTGGCACAACGGTCCATACGCGAAGCGCGAGCCGTGATCATGCGTGAAGCGCATGCCATCATCACGCGCAAAGCGCGTGTCTTGATTACGCGCGAAGCGCGTGCCATCATCACGTGCGAAGCGCGTGCCGTTACGCTCTTCGCGCGAAGCGCATGCCGTTACGACCACGCGCGTGCAAACTACAACACCCCGTACTCTATGCTCCCGTGCAAACTACAACACCCCGTACTCTATGCTTCCGTGCAACGCACGGGTTTCCACTCGTTTTATAATAAATATGCCATGAAGTTCAAAGTGTTTATAACATCAAAACACTTTGTAAACCTAATCATGTTTGAAAATATATCATCACATGCAAAACAAAATAATAATCACAGCCCGAATTAAACAAAAAAAGCCGATATTCAACTTTGTCATATATAAATACAATATGATAAAATGAATCAAGTCAGAGTATCATATATAAGTCAATATGATACTCATAATAAATATCTTATATAAAACAATATGACAAAATAAATCGAACCGCAATAGTTGCGGTAGAGAAGAAGATATCATCATAAGAATGGCATATAAGTATGCCAACTCAATGAAGAACTAAAGCCACATCAATTCAAAAAGTGTCATATACTTCCAAATAGTAACTACTTAAGTAATGCAATTGCGTCCCATACCACATTGCATTACTTTAATATTTACTAAATGGGAGTAAATTCAACTTATTGAAAATACACACAGATAACTATTCCACAGAGTTATAATTTTATAAATCATATTTGAAAGCCACTTATGCAGATCAACAATTGTCTCAAAATCCTAAATATGAAATTTGGTTTGTAGGTCATGCCTTAAAATCCATTCTATCTTTATTGAAAGACCAGCAGCAAAGAATTAAGTTTTTGAAAATTTAGAAATTAAATTTATATAAATATTGAAACATAAAAGTTATAACAAATTTTCTAAGCTTTCCAAAACTTCAAGACTTATCAAAATCCGATAAAAAACCAAAAAGTTGTACCCAAAACAATTTGTGTTTAGGCCTGAAAATATCAATTTACATATACTGATTTTGTAAAAATAATATAAAATCAAGATTTAATCTTTTAAAGCTAAAATTTGTACAGTACCTTTGAACATTAGTCTAGTTTGTATGTTCAAAAATTGAGAACCAAACTCAAAACCATTTGGTACAGATCTCATATTCTTCACAACCAATTTTCTGTTGTGTTCTAAAAATCTCAATTTTCATATACCCAACTTGCAAAAATCATAGAAATTCGTAATTTAATATTTTTAACTCAAAATTTTTACAGTGTCTTTTAATATGAATGTAGTTTATACGTAAAAAAACTATAAAGCCAAATTCCTTACTAGTTGGTACAGATTTCATGTTCTTCACATTCCATTTTCTGATGTGCTTTGAAAATCTCAGTTTTATATGCTCAATTAGAAAAATCACATAAAATCGAAAATTTAAGATTTTCACTCAAAGTTTCTGTTGTAGCTTACTACACCAGAGTAGATTCCTAAATAAAAATTTCAAAGACAAATTCATTACTTGTTGGTACTTAATTGTGATTCTTCATGATCCATTTTCAACTCAGGTTTATAAAACTCAGTTTTCATATGCTCAATTATAAAAATCACATAAAATCGAAAATTTAATATTTTCATTCAAAATTTTTACAGTAGCTTACTACACCAATATAGATTCTTTAATAAAAATTTCAAAGATAAATTCATTAACAATTGGTACAGATTTGTGTTTCTTTATGGTCCACTTTCAACTCTGGTTTATAAAACTCAGTTTTCATATGCTCAATTAGAAAAATCACATAAAATCGAAAATTTAAGATTTTCACCCAAAATTTCTACTGTAGCTTACTACACCAGTGTAGATTTCTCAATAAAAATTTCAAAGACAAACTCTTTACCAGTTGGTACTGATTTGTGATTCTTCAAGAACCATTTTCAACTCAAGTTTATAAACCTTAGTTTGCATATGTTCACTTTGAGACAATTCAACATACATTTTATATGCATTTGAATTGTGTGCATGTAACAAATTAATCATCTTTCATCTTCTTTTTAACACTACATCAATTCCATTTAGATTAAATGTCTTAAATTTTCAAATGACTCATGATTCAAACAACAACATATGCATAGGCCACAAAGCTAACAAACGATTTATGTAAAGGAATCATCTTTAAGTTTTCATGTAAGCATAAGATGTGAATAGATTAAAAAAAAAAAATCTTCACTCACCTAAAACTTCAAAACCAATCCTTGAAACTCTGAAGCAGCTAGCTTTGAATTACTCTCTTTTGTCTTCAATTGTTATTTGAGAATTAGGAATCAAATCAGCAACTAGATTGCAAATCCTCTTTTTCCTTTAGATTTGAGATGAGAGTTTAAGTTTTCTTCTTTCTGTATTTTTTTTCCTGAAAGCTTTTTCTGTTTCAAAAAGAGATACGAATCCCCCCCTAGAAGGAGAGATGAAGGGGGATTTTTATGTATAAGTCCTCATCTAGAACTCGCCTTCAAAATATCTTTCATTTCTTTACTATTTTCTTTATTTATTAATATAACCCCCTTTTTGTTTATTAATACAACTCACTTTTCTTTCTACATTTTTACGCATTCTAGATTCTTCATAGAAAATGTACTCAACTATTATACACTTAATACATATGCATTTTTATTTCTATTATTTATTATTATTATTATTTTCATTATTACAAAAAAAAAAATCAACTTATATCATGAATTACTTAAATCAAATAATTCATAAAATTATGCATTTTCCCCTCGTCCTTAACAATATTTTATTTTATTAATTTTTTTTCTTTTCAAAAATGTTTATAAAAGATTACAAAATTTATTAGTGGATTCCCAATTCAGTATCCCAAGAATTGGGTTGTTACATAATGTGTGTCACATTTAATTGTCATTTATTTAGGAATAATGAGTGTCACATTTAATTGTCATTTATTTAGGAATAATGTGCATCATATTAAATTGTCATTTATTTAGAAATAATGTTGTGTCATATTCAATTGTTATTTATTTAGTAATAATGGTGTGTCATAATAAATTGTCATTTATTTAGGAATAATGTGTGTTACATTTAATTGTCATTTATTTAGGAATAATGTGTAACATTTAATTGTCATTTATTTAGGAATAATGTGTGTCACATTTAATTGTCATTTAATTAGGAATAATGTGTCTCACATTTAATTGTCACTTATTTAAGAATAATGTGTGTCACATTTAATTATCATTTAGTTAGGAATAACGTGTGTCACATTTAATTGTCACTTATTTATGAATAATGTGTGTCACATTTAATTGTCATTTACTTAGGAATAATGAGTGTCACATTTAATTGTCATTTATTTAGGAATAATGTGCATCATATTAAATTGTCATTTATTTAGAAATAATGTTGTGTCACATTCAATTGTCATTTATTTAGTAATAATGGTGTGTCATAATAAATTGTCATTTATTTAGGAATAATGTGTGTCACATTTAATTGTTATTTATTTAGGAGTAATGTGTAACATTTAATTGTCATTTATTTAGGAATAATGTGTGTCACATTTAATTGTCATTTAATTAGGAATAATGTGTGTCACATTTAATTATCATTTATTTAGAAATAATGGTGTGTCAAATTAATTGTCATTTACTTGGAAATAATGTGTGTCACATTTAATTGTCATTTAGTTAGGAAAAATGTGTGTCACATTTAATTGTCATTTATTTAATAATAAGGTGTGTCAAATTTAATTGTTATTTATTTAGGAATAATGTTGTGTCACATTTAATTGTCACATATTTAGGAATAATGTGTGTCACATTAAATTTTCATTTATTTAGAAATAATGTTGTGTCAGATTTAATTGTCATTTATTTATAAATAACAATGTGTCATAATAAATTGTCACATATTTAGGAATAATGTGTGTCACATTTAATTGTCATTTATTTAGGAATAACGTGTGCCACATTTAATTGTCACTTATTTAGGAATAATGTGTGTCATATTTAATTGCCATTTATTTAGGAATAATGTGTGTCACATTAAATTTTCATTTATTTAGGAATAATGCATGTCACATTCAATTGTCATTTATTTAGGAATAATGTGTGTCACATTTAATTGCCATTTATTTGAGAATAATATGTGTCACATTTAATTGTCATTTATTTAGGAATAATGTGTGTCACATTTAACATTCATTTATTTAGTGGTGTGTCACATTTAGTTGTCATTTATTTTGGAATATGTGTGTCAATATTTATTTAGAAATAACATTGTGTCACATTTAATTGTTATTTATTTAGTAATAATGATGTGTCATAATAAATTGTCATCTTTCAGGAATAACGTGTTTCACATTTAATTGTCATTTATTTAGGAATAATTCTTGTCACATTTAATTGAATTTATTCAAGAATAATGTGTGTCACATTTAATTGTCGTTTATTTAGAAATAATGTGTGTCACATTTAATTGTCGTTTATTTAGGAATAATTTGTGTCACATTTAGTTGTCATTTATTTAGTAATAATGATGTGTCATAATAAATTGTCATCTTTTAGGAATAACGTGTGTCAAATTTAATTGTCATTTACTTAGAAATAATGTGTGTCACATTTAATTGTCATTTAGTTAGGAAAAATGTGTGTCACATTAAATTGTCATTTATATAATAATAATGTGTGTCAAATTTAATTGTCATTTACTTAGGAATAATGTTGTGTCACATTTAATTGTCACATATTTAGGAATAATGTGTGTCACATTTAATTTTCATTTATTTAGAAATAATGTTGTGTCAGATTTAATTGTCATTTATTTATAAATAAAGATGTGTCATAATAAATTGTCACTTATTTAGGAATAATGTGTGTCATATTTAATTGTCATTTATTTAGGAATAACGTATGCCACATTTAATTGTCACTTATTTAGGAATAATGTGTGTCATATTTAATTGCCATTTATTTAGGAATAATGTCTGTCACATTAAATTTTCATTTATTTAGGAATAATGCATGACACATTCAATTGTCATTTATTTAGGAATAATGTGTGTCACATTTAATTGTCATTTATTTGAGAATAATGTGTGTCACATTTAATTGTCATTTATTTAGGAATAATGTGTGTCACATTTAACTGTCATTTATTTAGTGGTGTGTCACATTTAGTTGTCATTTATTTTGGAATATGTGTGTCAATATTTATTTAGATATAACATTGTGTCACATTTAATTGTCATTTATTTAGTAATAATGACGTGTCATAATAAATTGTTATCTTTTAGGAATAACGTGTGTCACATTTAATTGTCATTTATTTAGGAATAATGCTTGTCACATTTAATTGCATTTATTCAAAAATAATGTGTGTCACATTTATTTGTCGTTTATTTAGAAATAATGTGTGTCACATTTAATTGTCGTTTATTTAGGAATAATGTGTGTCACATTTAATTGTCATTTATTTAATAATAATGATGTGTCATAATAAATTGTCATCTTTTAGGAATAACGGGTGTCAAATTTAATTGTCATTTACTTAGAAATAATGTATGTCACATTTAATTGTCATTTAGTTAGGAAAAATGTGTGTCACATTTAATTGTCATTTATATAATAATAATGTGTGTCAAATTTAATTGTCATTTATTTAGAAATAATGTTGTGTCACATTTAATTGTCACATATTTAGGAATAATGTGTGTCACATTTAATTTTCATTTATTTAGAAATAATGGTGTGTCAGATTTAATTGTCATTTATTTATAAATAATGATGTGTCAGAATAAATTGTCACTTATTTAGGAATAATGTGTGCCACATTTAATTGTCATTTATTTAGGAATAACGTGTGCCACATTTAATTGTCACTTATTTAGGAATAATGTGTGTCATATTTAATTGCCATTTATTTAGGAATAATGTGTGTCACATTAAATTTTCATTTATTTAGGAATAATGCATGTCACATTCAATTGTCATTAATTAGGAATAATGTGTGTCACATTTATTTATCATTTATTTGAGAATAATGTGTGTCACATTTAATTGTCATTTATTTAGGAATAATGTGTGTCACATTTAACTGTCATTTATTTAGTGGTGTGTCAGATTTACTTGTCATTTATTTTGGAATAATGTGTGTCAATATTTATTTAGAAATAACATTGTGTCATATTTAATTGTCATTTATTTAGTAATAATGATGTGTCATAATAAATTGCCATCTTTTAGGAATAACGTGTGTCACATTTAATTGTCATTTATTTAGGAATAATGCTTGTCACATTTAATTACATTTATTCAAGAATAATGTGTGTCACATTTAACTGTCGTTTATTTAGAAATAATGTGTGTCACATTTAATTGTCGTTTATTTAGGAATAATGTGTTTCACATTTAATTGTCATTTATTTAGTAATAATGATGTGTTGTAATAAATTGTCATCTTTTAGGAATAATGTGTGTCAAATTTAATTGTCATTTACTTAGAAATAATGTGTGTCACATTTAATTGTCATTTAGTTAGGAAAAATGTGTGTCACATTTAATTGTCATTTATTTAATAATAATGTGTGTCAAATTTAATTGTCATTTATTTAGGAATAATGTTGTGTCACATTTAATTGTCACATATTTAGAAATAATGTGTGTCACATTTAATTTTCATTTATTTAGGAATAATGTGCATCATATTAAATTGTCATTTATTTAGAAATAATGTTGTGTCACAATAAATAGTCATTTATTTAGCAACAATGATGTGTCATAATAAATTGTCATTTATTTAGGAATAATGTGCGTCACATTTAATTGTTATTTATTTAGGAATAATGTGTGTCACATTTAATTGTCAATTATTTAGGAATAATGTGCGTCACATTTAATTGTCATTTATTTAGGAATAATGTGTGTCACATTTAGTTATCACTTATTTAGAAATAATGGTGTGTCACATTTAATTGTCATTTATTTAGGAATAATGTGTGTCATCATTTATTTGAAAATAACGTTGTGTCACATTTAATTGACATTTATTTAGTAATAATGATGTGTCATAATAAATTATCATCTTTTAGGAATAATGTGTGTCACATTTAATTGCCATTTATTTAGGAATAATGTGCGTCACATTTAATTTTCATTTATTTAGGAATAATGTGTATCGCATTTAATTGTCATTTATTTAGAAATAATGTTGTGTCACATTTAATTGTCATTTATTTAGGAATAATGTGTGTCATATTAAATTATTATTTATTTAGAAATAATGGTGTGTCACATTTAATTGTCATTTATTCAGGAATAATGATGCGTCTTAATGAATTGTCATTTATTTAGGAATAATGTGTGTCACACTTAATTTTCATTTATTTAGAAATAATGTGTGTCACATTTAATTGTCATTTTATTTAGGAATACTATTGTATCACATTTAATTTTCATTTATTTAGGAATAGTGATGTGTCATAATAAATTGTCAATTGTTTAGGAATAATGTGTGTCACATTTAATTTTCATTTATTTAGAAATAATGTTGTGTCACATTTAGTTGTCATTTATTTTGGAATAATGATGTGTCATAATTAATTGTCAATCATTTAGAAATAATGTTGTGTCACATTTAATTGTCATTTATTTAGGAATAACGATGTATCATAATAAATTGTCATTTATTTAGGAATAATGTGTTTCACATTTAATTGTCATTTATTTAGAAATAATGTTGTGTCACATTTAATTGTTATTTATTTAAGAATAATGTGTGTCACAATTAATTGTCGTTTAATTAGAAATAACGTTGTGTTACATTTAATTGTCATTTATTTAGGAATAATGATGTGTCATAATAAATTGTAATTTATTTATGAATAATGTGTATAACATTTAATTGTCATTTATTTTGGAGTAATGTGTGTCACATTTAATTGTCATTTATTTATAAATAATGATGTGTCACATTTAATTGTCATTTATTTATAAATAATGATGTGTCACATTTAATTGTCATTTATTTAGGAATAATGTGTGTCATCATTTATTTAGAAATAACGTTGTGTCACATTTAATTGTCATTTATTTAGTTATAATGACGTGTCATAATAAATTGTCATCTTTTTGGAATGATGTATGTCACATTTAATTGTCATTTATTTGGGAATAATGCATGTCACACTTAATTCTCATTTATTTAGGAATAATGTGTGTCACGTTTAATTGTCATTTATTTAGAAATAATGTTGTGTCACATTTAATTTTCATT
Organism: Allium sativum; assembly: GCA_030737875.1. Taxonomy (NCBI): domain Eukaryota; kingdom Viridiplantae; phylum Streptophyta; class Magnoliopsida; order Asparagales; family Amaryllidaceae; genus Allium; species Allium sativum. The sequence goes on from CM060918.1 coordinate 636,083,090, forward strand.
TATTTAGGAATAATGTGTGTCATATTAAATTGTCATTTATTTAGAAATAATGTTGTGTCACATTTAATTGTCATTTATTTAGGAATAATGATGTGTCATAATAAATTTCATTTATTTAGGAATAATGCGTGTCACGTTTAATTGTCATTTATTTAGGAATAATGTGTGTCACATTTAATTGTCATATATTTAGAAATAATGTGTGTCATATTTATTTGTCATTTATTTAGGAATAATGTGTGACACATTTAATTGTCATTTATTTATGAATAATGTGTGTCACATTTATTTGTCATTTATCTATGAATAATGTGTGTCACATTTAATTGTCATTTATTTAGAAATAATGTTGTGTCACATTAAATTGTCATTTATTTAGGAATAATGTGTGTCATATTAAATTGTCATTTATTTAGAAATAATGTTGTGTAACATTTAAATGTCATTTATTTAGGAATAATGATGTGCCATAATAAATTGTCATTTATTTAGGAATAATGTGTGTCACATTTAGTTGTCATTTATTTATGAACAATGTGTGTCACATTTAATTGTCATTTATTTAGAAATATTATTGTGTCACATTTAATTGTCATTTATTTAGGAATAATGTGTGTCATATTAAATTATCATTTATTTAGAAATCATGTTATGTCACATTTAATTGTCATTTATTTAGGAATAATGATGTGTCATAATAAATTGTCATTTATTTTGGAATAATGTGTGTCACATTTAATTGTCATTTATTTTGGAATAAGTTCTGTCACATTTAATTGTTATATATTTTGAAATAATATGTGTCACATTTATTTGTCATTTATTTAGGAATATTGTGTGACACATTTAATTGTCATTTATTTAGGAATAATGTTTGTCACGTTTAATTGTCATTTATTTAGTAATAATGTGTGTCATATTAAATTGTCATTTATTTAGAAATAATGTTGTGACACATTTAATTGTCATTTATTTAGAAATAATGTTATAACACATTTAATTGTCATTTATTTTGAAATAATGATGTGTCATAATAAATTATCATTTATTTAGGAATAATGTGTGTCAAAATTAATTGTCATTTATTTAGGAATAATGTGTGTCACATTTGATTGTCGTTTATTTAGGAATAATGTGTATCACATTTAATTGTCATTTATTTAGAAATAATGTTGTGTCACATTTAATTGTCGTTTTTTAGAAATAATGTTTTGTCACATTTAATTGCCATTTATTTACGAATAATATGTGTCATATTAAATTGTCATTTATTTAGAAATAATGTTGTGTCACATTTAATTGCATTTATTCAAGAATAATGTATGTCACATTTAATTGTCGTTTTTTTAGGAATAATGTGTGTCACATTTAATTGTCATTTATTTAAGAATAATGTGTGTCACATTACATTGTCATTTATTTAGTAATAATGATGTGTCATAATAAATTGTCATCTTTTAGGAATAGTGTGTGTCAAATTTAATTATCATTTACTCAGAAATAATGTGTGTCACATTTAATTGTCATTTAGTTAGGAATAATGTGTGTCACATTTAATTCTCATTTATTTAAGAATAATGTGTGTCACATTTAATTTTCATTTGTTTAGGAATAATGTTGTGTCACATTTAATTGTCACATATTTAGAAATAATGTGTGTCACATTAAATTTTCATTTATTTAGAAATAATGTTGTGACCCATTTAATTGTCATTTATTTATAAATAATGATGTGTCTTAATAAATTGTCACTTATTTAGGATTAATGTGTGTTACATTTAATTGTCATTTATTTAGGAATAACGTGTGTCACATTTAATTGTCACTTATTTAGGAATAATGTGTGTCACATTGAATTGTCATTTATTTAGGAATAATGAGTGTCACGTTTAATTGTCATTTATTTAGGAATAATGTGCATCATATTAAATTGTCATTTATTTAGAAATAATGTTATGTCACATTCAATTGTCATTTATTTAGTAATAATGATGTGTCATAATAAATTTTCATTTATTTAGGAATAATGTGTGTCACATTTAATTTTTATTTACTTAGGAATAATGTGTAACATTTAATTGTCATTTATTCAGGAACAATGTGTGTCACATTTAATTGTCATTTATTTATGAATAATGTGTGTCACATTTAATTATCATTTATTTAGAAATAATGGTGTGTCACATTTAATTGTCAATTATTTAGGAATAATGTGAGTCATCGTTTATTTAAAAATAATGTTGTGTCACATTTAATTGTCATTTATTTAGTAATAATGATGTGTCATAATAAATTATCATCTTTTAGGAATAATGTGTGCCACATTTAGTTTCCATTTATTTAGGAATAATGTGTGTCACATTTAATTGTCATTTATTTAGGAATAATGTGTGCCACATTTAATTGTCGTTTATTTAGGAATAATGTGTGTCATATTAAATTATCATTTATTTAGAAATAATATTGTGCCACATTTAATTGTCATTTATTCAGGAATAATGATGCGTCTTAATAAATTGTCACTAATTTAGGAATAATGTGTGTCACGTTTAATTTTCATTTATTTAGGAATAATGTGTGTCACATTTAATTGTCATTTATTTAGGAATAAAATTGTGTCACATTTAATTGTCATTTATTTAGGAATAATGATGTGTCATAATAAATTTTCATTTTTTTAGGAGTAATGTTTGTCACATTTAATTGTCATTTATTTAGGGATAATGTGTGTCACATTTAATTGTCATTTATTTAGGAAGAATGTGTATCACATTTAATTGTCATTTATTTAGAAATAATGTGTTTCACATTTAATTGTCATTTATTTAGGAACAATGTGTGTCAAATTTAATTTTCATTTATTTAGGAGTAATGTGTGTCACATTTAATTTCCATTTATTTAGAAATAATGTTGTATCGCATTTAATTGTCATTTATTTCGGAATAATGTGTGTCACATTTAATTGTCATTTATCTAGGAATATTTATGTGTCATAATAAATTGTCATTTATTTAGGAATAATGTGTGTAACATTTTATTGTCATTTATTTAGGAGTAATGTGTGTCACATTTGATTGTCATTTTTTTAGAAATAATAATGTGTCATAATTAATTATCATTTATTTAGGAATAATGTGTGTCATCATTTATTTAGAAATAACGTTGTGTCACATTTAATTGTCATTTATTTAGTTATAATGATGTATCATAATAAATTGTCATCTTTTCGTAATAATGTGTGTCACATTTAATTGTCATTTATTTAGGAATAATGCATGACACATTTAATTGTCATTTATTTAGGAATAATGTGTGTCACATTTAATTGTCATTTATTTAGAAATATTATTGTGTCACGTTTAATTGTTATTTATTTAGTGGCGTGTCACATTTAATTTTCATTTATTTAGGAATAATTTGTGTCATCATTTATTTAGAAATAACGTTGTGTCACATTTAAGTGCCATTTATTTAGTGATAATGATGTGTCATAGTAAATTGTCATTTATTTAGAAATGATGTAGTGTCACATTTAATTGTCATTTATTTAGGAATAATGATGTGCCATAATATATTGTCATTATTCAGGAATAATGTGTGTCACATTTAATTGTCATTTATTTAGAAATAATGTGTGTCACATTTAATTATCCTTTATTTAGAAATAATGGTGTGTAACATTTAATTGTCATTTATTTAAGAATAATGTGTGTCACATTTAATTGTCATTTATTTAGAAATAATGTTGTGTCACATTCAATTGTCATTTATTTAGTAATAATGACGTGTCATATTAAATTTTCATTTATTTAGAAATAATGTTTTGTCACATTTAATTGTCATTTATTTAGCAATAATGATGTGTCATAATAAATTGTCACTTACTTAGGAATAATGTGTGTCACATTTAATTGTCATTTATTTAGGAATAGTATGTGTCACATTTTATTGTCATTTATTTAGGGATAATGTGTGTCACATTTAATTGTCGTTTATTTAGAAATAATGTGTGTCACATTTAATTTTCAATTATTTAGGAATAATGGGTGTCACATTTAATTGTCACTAATTTAGGAATAATGTGAGTCACATTGTATTGTCATTTATTTAGAAAAAATGTTGTATTACATTTAATTGTCTTTTATTTAGCAATAATGTATGTAAGACTAAATTGTCATTTATTTAGATATAATGTTGTGTCACATTTAATCGTCATTTATTTTGGAATAATGATGTGTCATAATAAATTGTCATTTATTTAGGAATAATGTGTGTCATATTTAATTGCCATTTATTTAGGAATAATGTGTGTCACATTAAATTTTCATTTATTTAGGAATAATGCGTGTCACATTCAGTTGTCATTTATTTAGGAATAATGTGTGTCAAATTTAATTGTCATTTATCTAAGAATAATGTGTGTCACATTTAATTATCATTTATTTAGAGATAATGTCTGTCACATTTAACTGTCATTTATTTAGTGGTGTGTCACATTTAATTGTCATTTATTTTGGAATAATGTGTATCAATATTTATTTAGAAATAATGTTGTGTCACATTTAATTGTCATTTATTTAGTAATAATGACATGTCATAAGAAATTGTCATCTTTTAGGAATAATGCGTGTCACATTTAATTGTCATTTATTTAGGAATAATGCTTGTCACATTTAATTGCATTTATTCAAGAATAATGTGTGTCACATTTAATTATCGTTTATTTAGGAATAATGTGTGTCACATTTAATTGTCATTTATTTAGTAATAATGTGTGTCACATTTAAGTGTCATTTATTTAGTAATAATGATATGTCATAATAAATTGTCATCTTTTAGGAATAATGTGTGTCAAATTTAATTTTCATTTACTCAGAAATAATGTGTGTCACATTTAATTGTCATTTAGTTAGGAATAATGTGTGTCACATTTAATTGTCATTTATTTAGGAATAATGTGTGTCACATTTAATTTTCATTTGTTTAGCAATAATGTTGTGTCACATTTAATTGTCACATATTTAGAAATAATGTGTGTCACATTAAATTTTCATTTATTTAGAAATATTGTTGTGTCCCATTTAATTGTCATTTATTTATAAATAATGATGTGTCATAATAAATTATCACTTATTTAGGAATAATGTGTGTCACATTTAATTATCATTTATTTAGGAATAACGTGTGTCACATTTAATTGTCACTTGTTTAGGAATAATGTGTGTCACATTGAATTGACATTTATTTAGGAATAATGAGTGTCACATTTAATTGTCATTTATTTAGGAATAATGTGTGTCACATTTAAATGTCATTTATTTAGGAATAATGTGTGTCACATTTAATTGTCATTTATTTAATAAATAATGTTATGTCACATTCAATTGTCATTTATTTAGTAATAATGATGTGTCATAATAAATTTTCATTTATTTAGGAATAATGTATGTCACATTTAATTGTTATTTATATAGGAATAATGTGTAACATTTAATTGTCATTTATTTAGGAATAATGTGTGTCACATTTAATTGTCATTTATTTAGGAATAATGTGTGTCACATTTAATTATCATTTATTTAGAAATAATGGTGTGTCACATTTAATTATCATTTATTTAGGAATAATGTGTGTCATCATTTATTTAAAAATAATGTTGTGTCACATTTAATTGTCATTTATTTAGTGATAATGATGAGTCATAATAAATTGTCATCTTTTAGGAATAATGTGTGTCTCATTTAGTTTCCATTTATTTAGGAATAATGTGTTTCACATTTAATTTTCATTTATTTAGGAATAATGTGTGTCACATTTAATTGTCGTTTATTTAGGAATAATGTGTGTCATATTAAATTATCATTTATTTAGAAATAATATTTTGTCACATTTAGTTGTCATTTATTCAGGAATAATGATGCGTCTTAATAAATTGTCATTTATTTAGGAATAATGTGTTTCACATTTAATTTTCATTTATTTAAGAATAATGTGTGTCACATTTAATTGTCATTTATTTAGGAATAATGTTGTATCACATTTAATTGTCATTTATTTAAGAATAATGATTTGTCATAATAAATTGTCATTTATTTAGGAGTAATGTGTGTCACATTTAATTGTCATTTATTTAGGAATAATGTGTGCCACATTTAATTGCCATTTATTTAGGAAGAATGTATGTCACATTTAATTGTCATTTATTTAGAAATAATGTGTGTCACATTTAATTGTCATTTATTTAGGAATAATGTGTGTCAAATTTAATTGTCATTTATTTAGGAGTAATGTGTGTCACATTTAATTGCCATTTATTTAGAAATAATGTTGTATCGCATTTAATTGTCATTTATTTCAGAATAATGTGTGTCACATTTAATTGTCATTTATTTAGAAATAATTTTGTGTCACATTTAATTGTCATTTATTTAGGAATAATGATGTGTCATAATAAATTGTCATTTATTTAGGAATAATGTGTGTCACATTTAATTGTCATTTATTTAGGAGTAATGTGTGTCACATTTAATTGTCATTTATTTAGAAATAATGATGTGGCATATTTTATTGTCATTTATTTAGGAATAATGTGTGTCGTCATTTATTTAGAAATAACGTTGTGTCACATTTAATTGTTATTTATTTAGTTATAATGATGTGTCATAACAAATTTCATCTTTTTGGAATAATGTGTGTCACATTTAATTGTCATTTATTTAGGAATAATGCGTGTCACATTTAATTGCCATTTATTTAGAAATATTGTTGTGTCACATTTAATTGTCATTTATTTAGGAATAATGTGTGTCACATTTAATTGTTATTTGTTTAGTGCCAAGTCACAATTAATTTTCATTTATTTAGGAATAATTTGTGTCATCGTTTATTTAGAAATAACGTTGTGTCACATTTAATTGCCATTTATTTAGTAATAATGATGTGTCGTAATAAATTATCATTTATTTAGAAATAATGTTGTGTCACATTTAATTGTCATTTATTTAGGAATAATGATGTGCCATAATATATTGTCATTTATTTAGGAATAATGTGTGTCACATTTAATTGTCATTTATTTTGGAATAATATGTGTCACATTTAATTGTCATTTATTTAATAAATAATGTTATGTCACATTCAACTGTCATTTATTTAGTAATAATGATGTGTCATAATAAATTTTCATTTATTTAGGAATAATGTGGGTCACATTTAATTGTTATTTATTTAGGAATAATGTGTAACATTTAATTGTCATTTATTTAGGAATAATGTGATATAATTGTCATTTATTTAGGAATAATGTGTGTCACATTTAATTATCATTTATTTAGAAATAATGGTGTGTCACATTTAATTATCATTTATTTAGGAATAATGTGTGTCATCATTTATTTAAAAATAATGTTGTGTCACATTTAATTATCATTTATTTAGTAATAATGATGTGTCATAATAAATTGTCATCTTTTAGGAATAATGTGTCACATTTATTTTCCATTTATTTAGGAATAATGTGTGTCACATTTAATTTTCATTTATTTATGAATAATGTGTGTCACATTTGATTGTCGTTTATTTAGGAATAATGTGTGTCATATTAAATTATCATTTATTTAGAAATAATATTGTGTCACATTTAGTTGTCATTTATTCAGGAATAATGATGCGTCTTAATAAATTGTCATTTATTTAGGAATAATGTGTGTCACATTTAATTTTCATTTATTTAGGAATAATGTGTATCACATTTAATTGTCATTTATTTAGGAATAATGTTGTGTCACATTTAATTGTCATTTATTTAGTAATAACGATGTGTCATAATAAATTGTCATTTATTTAGGAGTAATGTGTGTCACATTTAATTGTCATTTATTTAGGAATAATGTGATAACCCCAAACTTCCGTAGACCGAAATGACTTTAGAAAAATGAAATCGTCATAAGACTCAGATCCTGTCACACAGTGCAACGCACATAGAAGGATAGAGTTTTCCCTTATGATGATCAAACATGCTTAATACGTGAAAAGTAATATTTTAATATTATCATTAGTGTTTAAGCGGTATTTAAATACTTAAATTTAAATATATCAATTCTAGACGGCATAGTACCCCATCCTACTATGTCGACGTATATAAGTTTACAATCAAAACCAAAATGTCGTCGTATTGGGAATTTGTTTTCTATCATGAAATCGAGGCTAGGGATCGTCCTCTTCCGATTTGAGATACTCTAGCAAATGCCTCAGGATCCGCCGCAGTGAACCCTTGGATGCGGTAGGTCGGTCCCTACCTAACGGTAGTGGATTAGTTATGCCTGAACACACGTTTTCCGGTCCCTTTGGACCTATAATATGACCACTTCCGGCCTATAAAAACCCGAGGTACCTTAATCCAAAATCTACAAAAGTAAAATGCCGAGCCGTGTCAAAACCCAAGCACCACTCCTAGCTAGAAAGAAACGTGTGCACTCCCTACGGTCCATATCCGGTTTTTGACTCATACCGGGGTGTGAGGCTCGCGAAGTCACAATATACACAAAGCTATGCCTAACCAGGCAATGCTTTGATCATCAGCCACAAGGCCTTCTTTTCAACAAAGCCTTGATCATTGCATCCTGGCGTGCCACATTGACAATTCAACGTTATGCGATCGATAACTATCACTACGTATCAGGGTGTTAAGTAGAGAATAAATTCTCCACCACCAAACTGACATATATTAATAAAAAGCGATTTAATTACATGAAGTGAATTTCAACGTCAGACACGCATCCATTTACAAGTCCGTTCTGGGTCTGAACGAAACCGGAGACACCAAAGAGCTTCTCGCTTATCCGCACGATCAACACACACGTCCGAACAATTACTGCTTTAACCCAGTCCTGGAAGCAAGTCAGTCCAAGGTATCAGAAGTCATCGTCCATTCGATGTGAAGATCGCCGGTCTTCAACCATCGTCTTCTTACATCTTTGATTCAATCGCCGTTCAATTATTTGAAATGAGTTAAAATCGGCCTTTTCAAATAATTGTCGCATAATTATAGTTTAAAACATTTCATCTATATTTATAACTATTTATCGCTATTTTTATTTGTTAAAAATAGCTCGAAATATATAAACGACATTTCGGGTCAATGGGCGGCGCAGGCGCTGCTTTTATCAAAATTTGATTTACACATATCTTAAAATCTAACCATCGGATTTTGATGAAATTTATATCGTTGGATAGCTCTTCCCAAAGCGGTCCTAACGGTTCTAGTTTTGGGAAAATCCAACGGTCGGATCTTTCTATATATTCGTTTGAAGTTACGATTGTCGATACGCGAACTGCCGCGCTATATTTTATATTTATATATAAACCATTAGGCGATTCCCTTTGTTAAAATCCATACCTTTTATTCTATGAAAATAATATTTTCGTCCGCCAATTCTAATGCGACAAAAATGATGGTTTCAACAATGTACCATTTTATATCAAATAAAAATGACATTTTTGTTCGCCAACTCTAATGCAACCAAAAATGATAATTCAACGATGTATATTTTTATATCAAATAGAAATGACATTTTTGTTCGCCAATTCTAATGCGACCAAAAAAGTTAATTCAACGATGTATATTTTTATATCAAGTAGAAATGACATTTTTGTTCGCCAATTCTAATGCGACCAAAAATGTTAATTCAACGATGTATATTTTTATATCAAATAGAAATGACATTTTTGTTCGCCAATTCTAATGCGACCAAAAATGTTATTTTAAAATGTATAATTTCTTTAATTATAAAAATGTTCTTTTATCCTATGTGATTTAAAGACATAAAAATGCACCTTTTTATTCTATTTCATTTTAATGACATAAAAGTGAACTTTTTCTCCTATTTCATTTTTATAACATAAAAGTGAACTTTTTATGTTTTTATAAAATGTATATATTTTATCTTCTACAATGAAAAATGCAAATTCTTCTATCATCTCCTAGAAAAAGGTAAATCCTATATTTTAACATAGAAAAGGTAAATTTCCTATCTTTCTTTATTACAATAGAAAAATGTAAATTTCCTATTACTTTATTACAATAGAAAAATGTAAATTTCCTATTACACTTTATAACAATGGAAAAATGTAAATTTCCTATTTATTATTTTTATTTACATATGTAAATTCTCTTTTTCTCTTTTACATTAAAAATGTAAATATTTTCTTTTCCTTGCTTTTGCGTTGAAAAATGTAAATATTTTCTTTTCTTTTCTTTTACGTTGAAAAATGTAAACATTTCTTTCCTTTGAAAAATGTAAATGTTCTATTATTTTCCTAAGTTTTAAATTCTTTTCTTTTTTCTCTAACACCAAAGTATGTTCATTTCAACTACACCGACCTAACGATGAAATTTTGATACATTCCAACTAAATTAACATAACTATGAAATTTTTGGTGTCATCACAACAACGACAACATAACGATGAATTTTGTATCATTACAACTAAATTAGCATAACGGTGAATTTTGTGTCATTACAACTAAATTAGCGTAACGATGAATTTTGTGTCATTACAACTAAATTAGCATAACGGTGAATTTTGTGTCATTACAACTAAATTAGCGTAATGGTGAATTTTGTGTCATTAAAAACAATGACAACATATGATCGGGTGTATATTTTCTATGAATCAAAAGAAAAAGTCCCACATTTATTTTGTGAAATCAAACAGAATATATGAACTTTATTTATTTTATAAATTAGAATAAAAATCAAAATCCTTATTTATTATAAAAATCCAACTTTCTTTTATTTTAAAAACAAAGTAAAAAGAAAGTAAAAGATCAAATCTTTATTTACTTTATTTTCAAAAACAAAAGATCAAATCTTCTTTTATTATACAAAACGAAATAAAAGGCTCAACTTTGTATTGATTTGATTCAAGGATAAAAGATCAAAACTTTATTTTATTTTGTTTTCAAAAACAAAAGATCAAAACTTTATTTCAAAACAAAATATCAAAACTTTATTTTAAAACAAAAGATCAAAACTTTATTTTAAAACAAAAGATCAAAACTTTACTTTATTTTATTCTATTTCAAAACAAAAGATCAAAGCTTTATTTCAAAACAAAGATCAAATCTTTATTATATTTTATTTTATTTCAAAACAAAAGATCAATATTAAGAGAAAGGAATAAAAATAAAAATAAGAACAAAAATAAAGGTGAGAACTTTATTATGATTACATCTGAATTTTACAGATCCAAACTGTCAAACTATAACATGACATCACAACGAATAAATTCAACAATACAACAATCACCACATAACAGATCAGAAATAACATACAATGATTAAACTGATCGAATAAAATTAAATTAAATTATTTAATTATTCAAATTCAGAAATCTCACAGTCGTTGAAGATTTTGGCCAAAATTCAAACTGTTCAGAATCAACTCCAGTCAGTTTAGATGCGTAGATCTCAGTCACACGATTACAACGTCGCTAAAATCATCGAATTTCGAATTGAAATGAGTTAGATATGATTAATCGAAGTTTTAAAACAATTTAAATTAATTAAATAATAAATTAATTAAGTAATAACCTTTCTTCCCTATCAAAAATTACAGGCCGACACTTTCAACTATCGTTCAATTCTAGGGTTCACGATTGCGGCCACCATAGGAGTCGAGGAGCCGATCGGAGGATGTCACGCTTGGGAGCTCGGAGAGGCGCACGAGGGGGGTGTTTGGCCGAGCTCGGTCATCCCTAGGGGGGCCCATGGCGAACGATATGCGGCGGTTTTGGGGGCTCGTGGCGGTCGATTCAGGCAATGGTACATGATGATGACCGTATGGATGTGGAGAGGAGAGACGGGGCTTTGAGGTGGTATGGGTATTGAAGCCCAATTCGTGGAGATGGAGGAGGAATTAGGAGTAGAAGGAACAAACAAAATCGGCCATTGATTTTAGGGGGGCGGCGGCAACGAAGGAGATAGTGAATAGTGTATTAGATTTTAGGTTTTTTCCTATTTTTATATTGTTTTTAGTGTATTTTTTCAAATAAATCCAAATCTTTCAAACCGTGCTGATTCCAGTCCAAACAAAGTTGACCCCAGCTAATAGCCCATATTCCGGACCTAATGGGACAGGTCCCGTCAGCCCAAACGGCTGTCTATGGCCTGTATTATTTAATTTAATATTTAATTCCTTTATTAATTTAATTCGTCTGCATAAATAAATTCACCGAGGCCACAAACGGACTTAGAAAAATCCAGAAAAAATATATTTGTCTATGTTATGACGATACGATCCTAACAAAATTAATTTCGTCGAATTCTAACATTGTTTGAAAAATGGCTATTTTTCAGTCGATTAAATTTGACTGTAATCGACCAAACACATTTTCCTTCGCCACGCTCACATATTAAATTGAAAAATTCTAAAAATTGAAACTAGCAATAATATGACATTCCGGTTCCAATGAAAGTGGTTTCGTCGAAAACAGAGATCGTTTGAAAATTGACTATTTTCACTGGCTTTAATATTATTTAAAAATGGAATTTTTAATTTTTGCCACATTTTTCCACCAAATAATTTAAAATAAAAATTTTAAATTGGTTCGGATTTTCCAGGTCGTTACAATCTCCCCCACTTAAGAAATTTCGTCCTCGAAAAGGAAACAAAGTAAAGTAGGAACCAAGATGGAAAATGTAAATTGATATAAACGTATCTTAGTACGAGTTACTCGGAGATATCCACTCTGCACTTGGGGTAAGTCTTTTTGATGCTATCCTCTGTCTCCCAAGTACGGTCTCTAGGATCCCCACTCCATTTAACCTTGACTAGGTTGATCTTCTTGTTCCTCAAGATTTTGGTTTCTTTGCCAATGATCTTAATAGGGTCTTTTCTCACTGTCAAATTTGGAGCGATATCTAGGACCTGTTGGTTTAATTCGTCCTCAATCAGATCTAGATCGTGCACATGCTTGCGGAGTGGAGACACATGAAATACATCATGCACCCCTGGCAACCAGTCAGGCAGCTGCACTCTATAAGCGAGAGCACCAATCCTTTCGAGAATAGGGAATGGACCAATGAATCTCGGTGCCAACTTTCCCGTCTTCCCAAAACGAATCACGCCTTTCAAAGGAGAAACCTTCAAGTATACTCGATCACCCACAGAGAATTCTAGATTCCTTCTTCGCTGGTCTGCATAGCTCTTTTGTCGGCTCTGAGCAGTCAACAAGCGCTTCTTAATCAAGTCAACCTTATCCGATGCTTCACGAACCATGTCGGGGCCCAAGACTAGTCGATTGCCTGACTCCACCCAACATGTCGGAGATCTGCACGGCCTGCCATAAAGTAATTCAAATGGTGACATCCCCAAGCTTGCTTGGTAGCTATTATTATAGGAGAATTCCACCAAGTGCAAGTGGTCCTCCCATGAACCGCCATAGTCAAGAATGCAAGCACGCAATAAGTCTTCCAAAACACGATTCACCCTCTCAGTCTGGCCATCTGTCTGAGGGTGACAGACAGAGCTCAGATTTAACTTGGTCCCAAGCTCTTCTTGAAAAGCTTCCCAGAATTTACTGGTAAATAATGGATCCTGATCATTGACAATTCTTTTGGGAACCCCATGCAGTATGACTATCTCTTTGAGATAAAGCTGTGCCAAACTACGAGTTGTTCTATTGGACCGAACATGGATGAAATGGGCAGATTTTGTTAAACGGTCGACAATCACCCATATGTTATCATTGCCTTTTCGGCTTCAGGGTAGGCCATCTATAAAGTCCATAGAAATTTCCTCCCACTTCCAACCAGGAACTCCTAGCGGTTGCAACAAACCTGCCAGTTTCTGTTGATCACTTTTGACTTGCTGACAAGTGGGACATCTAGCAACATAAATAGAAATATCCCTCTTCATCGATTTCCACCAAAAGGTGCGCTTGAGATCATAGTACATTTTGTTTACACCTGTGTGGACGCTGATTTTAGATTTGTGGCACTCATCCATGACTTCTCTTTTTAGCTCAGCAATGTCTGGCACACAAATTCGCCCTTGTAATCTAAGGGTCCCGTTATTGTCAATCTGGAAACTTGAGGCTTCGCCCTTACGGACTTGTTCACAAAGCTTCTGAATAAATTCCTCATTCTTTTAAGGAGCAGAGACTTTATCAATCAGAGTAGGAGTGATAATGAGATTGACGATAATGAGATTGCTGCATTCTGCATTCTTTCTACTGAGTGCATCGGCTACAACGTTGGCTTTTCCCGGAGTATATAGGATATCCAGGTCATATGATGCAAGAAACTTGACACAGCGCTGCTGCCTCATATTCAAATCTTTTTGGGTAAAAAGGTGCTTCAAAGATTTGTGATCGATGTAAATTTCAAACTTTTCACCCAAGAGATAATGCCTCCATATTTTAAGAGCAAACACAATGGCCATTAGTTCAAGGTCATGCGTAACATAATTCTTCTCATGCGGTTTCAGTTGGCGGCTAGCATATGCAACTACCCTGCCCCTTTGCATCAGCACCGCACCAATACCTTAAATAAATAAGGGATAACATGTTAAAATGAGATTTGTCATTAAAGGAAAAATGTTATCTCAGACATGTTAATTTATAAAAGAAACAACCTTGCTTAGAGGCGTCGGTTCCAGACCTTCAAATCCTGATTGCCATCTATGATGGTCAACACAGGAGCATTGGTCAACCTCTTCTTTAGCTCTTGGAAAGCTGTCTCGCATTCTGGTGTCCACTTGAATTTCATATGCTTCTTGGTCAGGTTTGTCGATGGACAAGCTACCTTCGAAAAATCTTTGACAAATTTTCGATAATAGCCGGCCAGTCCAAAGAAACTTCTGACCTCCGTGGGAGTTCTAGGCTGCTTCCATTCTTGAATGGCTGAGATCTTTCCTGGATCTACTAAGATGCCTTCCTCTGATACAACATGGCCGAGGAATTTCACCTCCTCTTGCCAGAATATGCATTTAGAAAATTTTGCTTTCAGCACATTACTTCGCAAAATCTCTAAGACTTCTCTCAGATGTTGTTCGTGCTCAGCAGCGGATTTAGAAAAGATGAGGATGTCATCGATGAACACGAGCACAAATTTATTGAAGACATCTCTGAATACTCTATTCATCAAGTCAACAAAATATGCCGAGGCATTACATAGACCGAAGGGCATTACTAGCCATTCATAAAAGATGTCAGAGCCTCTGAAAGCAGTTAAAGGCACACACTCCTCTGCAATGCGAAGTTGATGGAAGCCTGTAGCTAGGTCCATCCTAGAGAATACTCGGGCCCCATGCAAGCGGTCAAGCAAGTCATCAATACAAGGCAGTGGGTATTTGTTCTTTAGAGTTTGTTTGTTGAGATCCCGGTAGTCTACGCATAGCCTGAGAGTACCGTCTGATTTTGGGACGAACACCACTGCTTCTCCCCATTCTGAGAAGCTGGGCCTGATCAGACCCTTCCACAAAAGCTGCTTGGTTTGATTTTTTAGCTCCTCTCTTTATTTTGGCGACATTCTCCAAATGGGATGTACAACAGGCCTTGCATTCAGAGCTAAATCAATTCGGAAGCTGATTTCTCTATGCGGAGGTAGGCCCTCAACTTCTTTGAATATATCAGCGTAATCTTTGACGACAGGGATATCCTCAATAGAAGTAGGGGTAACTTCTAGAGAAGACCAGAATGTTTTCCTGTCGGTGGCTGAGCCATGGCAGGGGATACATACATTACCGAGTTTAGTTTTAACTTTGACAATTCTTTCGGCGCATACTAACTCAGCTTCATATTTTGCTAACTAGTCTATACCAAGTATGATGTCATATGCAGAAAACTCCATGATGATTAAATTAAAAGGAAACTGATAGCGAGAATAGGAGATAAGCACTTTACAATACTGATCTAGAATGAGGGAACCTCCTATCGGACTATTAGCTCTAATCAAATTTTTGAGTTTTCTTGGTTTCAGTTTCAACTTTTTACTTGCATCTTTAGATATAGAGCTTCTTGCAGCACCAGTATCAAATAAGACAGTAATAGGGATGTTCTTAATATTAAGCGTACCTCCTAAGACATCGGGTTTATTAGGCCCCTCAGTCGAAGCTGGTGTATCTGCTCCCTCATAAACATGTGCCACCTGAGCATTCCTTAGCAGTTGACAATTCGCCTTGATGTCCCCCTTTTGATGGCAATTGTAGCATTCCCTTTTGTCCTGCGAACTCTGGCCATGATTCTGAGGATTTGGACCACGGTTTTGGGAACTCTGACCTTGGTTCTGACTAGGGCCTGAATCATTTCTCTTGACCTTTTTAGGAGCTCTACACTCGTAATCGAAATGTCCAATCTTGCTGCAGTTATAGCAGGTCACCTTGCTCCTATCCCTCTTCTTCCCTTGGGGTTTAGCTGCAGAAGAATTGCTCGCCTCCTGTTTCTTGTTAGCCTGTTCCTTCTGGTTGTTGCTTGGACCTTTCCCTCTATCCTGTGGTCCAGACTCGTCATTTTCCTCATAGCGGCACGCCATCTTTACTACTTTATTGAAAGGAAGCTTAATATTGGCAGTGACTCGGTTCAAATATTTCGTGGACAGCCCCTTGATAAATTTCTTATTCTTCTCTACTGGATCTTGAATCAAACTAGGAGCATATCGTGAAAGCTCATCAAACTTCCTCACATACTCAGAAACTGTAGCGGCTCGACAAAATCCGGTAGGCTTTGCAACCATCCCTTCATCCCCCAAAGCAGCAGGTAAAACCCACCGTGGCTTACATTGGTACCCCAAACACCTTGTTTTGCGGCGACCCTTTCGGGATCCCCCGGCTGCAGCCTACCAACCCTAAAAAGGGACATGTGGGGGTAAGAGTCTCCCGTTCTCCACCAAACCGCGAAGCGAGAACCCCCCATTATGTTGCATCCTATTACCAGGCATGCCAAACAAGGACTTGTGTGAGAATTCTTAACTTACCTTATCTAAATAGTAGGCTAATCACAGGACCATGCCGCTAACGCGGAATGGGTTTACTCCATTGGATTGCCAGTGCATAATTAAAGTAAATCGTCAAATAACGCTAAGCTTTTTAGAAAAATGAAACCATTATAAGACCCAGGTCCCATCACACAACGCAACGCACACCAGAGGATAGGGTTTTACCTTATAATGGTCAAAAGATGCTTGATACGTAAAAACGATATTATTATTCGTGTGTATATATATACTTAAAACATTTCAATATAAATGTATTAATCTTAGACGGCATAGTACCCCATCCTACTATGTCGCCATATATAAGTTTACAATCAAAACCGTGGTGTCGTATTTGGGAATTGGTTTTCTGTCATGAAATCGAGGCTAGGGATCGTCCTCTTCCGATTCGAGACACTCTAGCAAATGCCCCAGGATCCCCCGCAGTGAACCCTTGGATCTTCAGGGTCGGTCCCCACCTAACGGTAGTGGATCAATTATGCCTAAACACATGTTTCCCAGTTCCTATGAACCTATAGTATGACCACTTCCGGCTTATAAAAACTCGAGGTACCTCAATCCAAATCCACATAAGTAAAATGTCGGGCCGTGTTAAAACCCAAACACCACTAGCTAGAAAGAAACGTGTGCACTCCCTGCAGTCCTAATCTCGTTTTTGACTCATACCGGGGTGTGAGGCTCGCGAAGTCACGCTATACACAAAGCTATGCCTAAATAGGCTATGCTTTGATTATCAACCACAAGGCCTGCTTTTCAACAAAGCCTTGATCATTTGCATCTTAGCATGTCACATTGTCAGACCCTACCATATTATTGATCATCTACCAATATACATATAACCTCTAAGCTCATACGTCTTAGAGAAGGGTGATAAGAAAAGAATAAATTCTTCACCACCAAACAGAAATATATAATCAGTATTGTTCAACAAATATAGCAGAAAGGAATACAATGTCATACACACAATCCCTTTACAAGTCCGCTCTGGGTCTGAGCGAAACAACATGTCCGTCGATCTCCAAATGCGTTTGGACGATCATCACCAAATACCTTGCCTTGGAAGGCCAATCCCAATTCAAGATACCAGTAATCATCATCCCAATGATGTGAAAACCTTCGGTCTTCAATCACCGTCTTCGTCTTCGACTCTTGATCGTCGTGATGATTATTCAGAATGGGTTAAACCTGGTCTTTCTGAATAACTCGCGTATTTTGGGATTAAAAACAAATATTGGAAAATCACACATTTCGTCACATTCCAACTCCGAGTATTCTTTAATAAGATATTCAATCTAAAAGATTCTCATTAATTTTATCAAAGATAAATATTTAAAATAAAATCTATAAATCAATTTCCAAAAAATATGGAATTCCACAGAAATCAAATCAATACATAATCAATATAGATTTCTGTATCAGACTAATAATATAAATGGAATAACGGCAAAGCCTCTTATATTCCACATATAATATAGGTCTTCTTTTACAGAAGCCCATTTCGATGATTACCAATCGAATTTCCACTTAATTCCAATTTAATATATAAAATTGGAAAAAACTTGATTTTTAGAAAATGCCTTTTTAAATCTATAAAATAGAATTATAAATTCCAAATAATAATCTCAATGTAAATTGGATTAAAGGACAAATGTCGTTTAAAACATCGTCCACGATAAATCCACTTCACATCTTAGTTTATTTATAATCACAAAAAAAAAATTATAATTGCAAATGCTAGTAATCTTTAAAAAAACATATTTTAAAATAATCATAAAAATGTTCTTTATATAAAAGGTTCTAAATAAGAAGTATTCTTTATATTGCGAATTCTTTATTTTACGAATGTTCTTTGTCTTAACATATAGTTGATTAAGATATATTATGAAAATATGCACTTTATATAAAAAGGATTTCTAATGTAAAAATATTCTTATTTAAAAGAACACCTGAATCGAAATGTGACTCAAACATTTACCATATATTTTGGGTTACATGGATTTTACACACATCATATATATACAGAAATAATGGTAAAATCATCCATCTACATCCAAAGTGTAAATTCCACTGTGTAAGCGTTAAATAATAATGCTCATCGCAGCCTGTCGATCTAACAATCAACATACAACTAAATATTGGGATTAGTGTATATAAATTTTCATCCCAACACTCGTGTGGGGTTTCAACCAACAAACAAATGATAAACTAATTTGTGCACTTGGGCGATGTGTGAAAAAATAACGTCCCAATCACATACACAAGTTGGGTAACTTGTGAATGGGAGTGTAATACACAATACATATAATGATGACTAGAAAATATCTCTATTGCAATGAATGAATAAGCATAATAACTTTGTCCTTATTGACAATTTCTATTTTGCTAATTCAGACTCTAAACAAAAATGGTTATTTTGTTTCTAATGAGGCAAAATGATAAATATTTTAATTTAACTAACCTATCTTGACAAGTATATATCTTGCCAAACATATATATATATATGTATATATATCTTTATATAAATTGCTTCAACTAATTCATTTTGACAAAAATGAATATTTCTGACAAAATGTAAAATTTGGTTTACTTAGTATAAATTGACTATAATGAATAATTATTTTTAACTAATGTAAATTAACAAAAATGAATGATTGGTTTTAACTAATATAAATTTACAAAAATGAATAATTTGTGTTTCAAATCTAATAAACATGCCCATGCTATATTTTGTTTTATTCTTTTAATTTAGACAAAATGAGTGTTTTTGTCTATCCTACTTTAATGATAAAAATGTGAATGTTTAATTTATTAAAATGTAACTTTTAAATTCTATCCTTTTTTTCAAACAATCTTTATTCATATCAAAATTATCAACCAAGAATATAATTTTAAATCTGATGGTTTGTTTGCATTAGTGAATTGCAAACAAAGATGAACATTATTTTAAGGTTTTATTTGCAACAAGGAATGCAGATAACCAATGTGACTTTTATTTTATTTAAAAGTATATTTGTGTGCATGTAAAAAGAACCTCATTTACAAAGTGTACTTACATTATTGAATGTAAATAAAAGAAACAAATTTTATTTAAATGAGCATTTACATTTGTGAAAGCAAACAAAGAATAGTTTGTTTATAAATTTTATTTACGTTAGTGAATGTAAATAAGAGAACAAAATTTATTTTCAAAGTATAATTTAAACAAATTCTGTTAAATGTATAAAAGTGTGTAGATTTGGGTTGGTAAATGTAGATAAAGAAAATAGACTATAGTTTCATTGAATATTTACATTGATAAATGAAAAAAAAGAATAAACCTTAATTTTCAATACATATATATTGATAAATGCAAACAAAGAAATAAACTTTATTTTCAATATATGTTTGTATTTGCATTGGTGAATGCAAATGAATAATTTGTTTTCAATATACAATTTGCATTGGTAAATGCAAAAAAAAAAAAAAAAAAAAAATTCTATTTTATACACATATATATATATATATATATATATATACATGGCTGAATGTAAATAGAAGAACAAACTTTATTTTCAAAACATGTTTACATTTGCGAATGCAAATAAAAGAACAAAACTTTATTTCCAATATGTGTTTGCATTTGTGAATGCAAATAAAAGAATAAATTTTATTTTTAATGTTTATTTACACTAGTAAATGCAAATAAAAGAATAAACTTGAATTTCAATGTACATTTAAATTTGAAAATGCAAATAACAGGACAGTTTTTATTTCCAAGTATATTTGCATTTGAAAATGCAAATAAAAGAACAATTTCTATTTTCAAAGAATATTTGCATTGTGAGATGCAAATGAAAAGTGAACTTTTAATCTCTATATTTATTTGTATTGTAGAATGCAAATAAAAAAAAGTGTACTTTCATTTCCAACATTTTATTTACATGGTGGGATGCAAATAAAAAAAAGTAAAACTTATATTTCTATGTAATATTTGCATTGTAAATGCAAATAAAAAGAATGATTTTATTTCTACGTATATATTTGTGTTGAAACACAAATAAAAAGAATGACTCTATTTGCTATGCATATATTTGTGTTAAGAACACAATAGAAAGAATAGCTCTATTTACTATGTAATATTTGTGTTGTAGCATGTATATAAAAAGATGGACTTTATTTCCAGGTTTGTTTTTGGGTTAAGAACACAAATAAAAAGGGTGACTCATTTCTATGTGTATTTTTGTGTTGAAAACACAAATAAAAAGATAGTTCATTTTTTTCTATGTTCATATTTGTGTTAAGAACACAAATAAAAAGGATGTTTCATTTTTCTGTGTGTATATTGTGTTAAGAACACAAAATAAAAAGGATGATTCATTTCTATGCTAATATTTGTGTGCCATTCTATTTTAACCATGGATTTTCATTTACATGTAAACTGCAAATAAAAATATAATTTCTAAAATGGATTTTTTTTATTTACATGTAAAATGTAAACAAAAATGTAGTTTTCTAAACACTTCCCCTTTTATTTACATATAAACCGTAAACAAGATGTAATTCTTTAAAGTGGGTTTTTATTAACATATGAAATGTTAATAAAAATATAATTCTTAAATATGAAACCTTATTTACATAAATGTAAACAAAATAGGTTTCTCAAATATGTCTTTTTATTTACACATGAAATGTAAATAAAAGTATGTTATTCAAATATGGTTTTTATTTACAAATAAAATGTAAACAAAAATGTGTTTATCAATCATGTCTTTTATTTACACATAAATTGTAAATAAAAAAAATGAATTCAAGATATGCTCTTTAATTTACAAACAACATGTGAATAAATAATGGTTTACTAAATATGTCCTTTTATCTAACCATAAAAGGTAAATATAAAGATGTTAACCAATTTTTATTTTACTATCTACAAATTTATACAGATCTAAATTTACAAACACAGATCTATACAATACAACGCAATATGGTTCAATATAATCCATCAGAGCAACCAGCACAATACATCACAACGCAGATCTGATTAAATAACATACAGATAATTATTTAACAAAATAAAATAATTATTTAAATTAATTAGATTGTAAAAATCAGAGATTCTCACATTGATTTTTGCTGAAAATTTGACTGTCTCGGAATCAGCTCTGGTCTGCGCCATCGCGAAGATCTCGGAAAGACGAGTCCAATGCAACTGACGGTTCGTCAATCGGACCTCGTATGAGAGAGTTATTGATTTTTAAAGATTGCATAAATTAAATATTAAAATAATAATAAAAAAGACCTTTCTTCTTCGTTCGCTCACGTTACTCGCCGAACCCATCGTCATCCGCGATCCCTTCTGTGCGCACCTCCCTGCATCGCACCGGACCACGATCAAACACCGCCAACTCGAAGCTCGTGCCACCACGTGCTTGCTCCACCAACCACCTGAAGCTCGGCCTCCCCAACACCACGAAATCGAACCTACCACCGGCCTTTAGGCTGAGAATTCGCGAAATCCGTGAATCAAAACCCGATCTTAACCATATGGATGGAAAGGTCTCTCGAAGAGCTTCGATTTGGTATATCATATGTCGATTTTCGTTGAGCGGATCAAAAGTTATTAACGATTGAAGTTTGGGACATTTTCAGCCATTAAAACTGCAGGCGGCGGCTGCCATGAATTAGGGTTTCCGATTTTAATATTATTTTAATATTTAATCTCGAAAAATGTGCTTAAAAGGTGGATTTTCGGACTTTCTCCGATTTGGGCCTGGTTACTGTCGTTCTTAAGGTTTTGACACCTTCTGAGCGCAATGGGACAGGTCCCGGGGCCCAATTCCGATATTTGTATATATTTTATTTAAAATTCCAATAAAAATTAATAAATTAAATACTGACCGTACAATAAAATATGCCAGGGCCACATACGACCTCAGAAAATTCTAAAAAAAAATATTTTTAGCTTTCTTATGACGATACGAATCCAACAAAATTATTTTCGTCGTATTCTGAGACTGTTTGAAAAATAGCTATTTTTAAGGCGTTTAAATTCAACTATAAATAGTCAAAACACATTTTCTCTCGCCACGCTCACATATTAATTCGAAAAATTCTGAAAATTGAAATCTAGCAATAATTTGACATTCCGATTCCAACAAAAGTGGTTTCGTCGAAAATGGAGGTCGTTTGAAAAATGACTATTTTCAAGGCCAATATTTTTAAAATTTAAAATACATTTTTAAACAAATAATTTCCGAAACTCAAAATATATAAGTGTTTACTGTTTTTCAATGCAGAAACATCATTTCGAACTCAATGGAAGTGGTTTCAAGTCGAAATTCCTTCATATGTGAAAAGTAGCCTTTTGGGCCATATATATTATATATATAGATTCTACAACGACCTTTCTAAAAATTGAATTGGCCATAACTTTTGATTTCCACTATGAAATTTCAATTTTTCAGATTCGTTAAAAATATATTTTTAAATAGATTCTAATATTTTTGGTTTCACTAAAATCCGTTAAATTTTGCATCCTGTACGGTCGGTCAAAGTTCAAGTTTGACTTTTCAAACTACTGCGTTATTTCTAATTCCATTTGTATTTAAATTAAATTTATTCATTCTAACTTCGATTAAAATAAATTCTAGCCATTATTATTTAAAATAAATTATATTATAACCTCAAAATTCATTAAAATTTTCTAAAATAAAAATTTTAAATTGGTCCAGAATTTGCGGGTTGTTACAACCTCCCCCACTTAAGATCTTTTCGTCTTCGAAAAGGAAATGAAGCTAAAGTTGTTTATTTAACTAATTTAATTTTCATTCTTTAATTGTTTAATATTTTTATTAGTTGAATTTATATTCACACTACCCAATCATCAATCAATTAGTTGATTAAATTTTCAAAAATGTATTACTTTTATATATTCAAAATCATATTTTCTAAAATTGAACTATATATAATAACAAGTACATTAATTATGAATTCTTCTTCACTCTGACTCATTCTAGGGCATTGCTAACCCCATCTCTAACGAGTATTCTCATTCTAGGATACTGCTGATCCTATCTCTAATGAGTATTCTTATTGGATATTACTAATCCAACCTCTGATGAGTCTTCTGTTTAGTTCTAATGAATTGTACCCCAAAGATTTGAGCTAACCAGAGCTCTGATACCAGTTGTAATGGCTCGACGAAATCCGGTAGGCTTTGCAACCATCCCTTCATCCCCCAAAGCAGCAGGTAACACCCACCGTTGCTTACATTGGTACCCTAGACACCTTGTTTTACGGCGACACTTTCGGGATCCCCCGGCCGCAGCTACCAACCCTAAAAAGGGACATGTGGGGGTAAGAGTCTCCCGTTCGCCACCAAACGGCGAAGTGAGAACCCCCCATCATTTTGCATCCTATTACCAGGCATGCCAAACAAGGACTGGTGTGAGAATTCTTAACTTACCTTATCTAAATAGTAGGCTAATCACATGACCATGCCGCTAACGCGAAACGGGTTTACTCCATTGGATTGCCAGTGCATAATTAAAGTAAATCGTCAAATAACGCAATGCTTTTTAGAAAAATGAAACCATTATAAGACCCAGGTCCCATCACACAATGCAATGCACACCAGAGGATAGGGTTTTACCTTATAATGGTCAAAAGATGCTTGATACGTAAAAACGATATTATTATTCGTGTGTATATATATACTTAAAACATTTCAATATAAATGTATTAATCTTAGACGGCATAGTACCCCGTCCTACTATGTCGCCATATACAAGTTTACAATCAAAACCGTGGTGTCATATTTGGGAATTGGTTTTCTGTCATGAAATCGAGGCTAGGGATCGTCCTCTTCCGATTCGAGACACTCTAGCAAATGCCCGAGGATCCCCCGCAGTGAACCCTTGGATCTTCAGGGCCGGTCTCCACCTAACGGTAGTGGATTAATTATGCCTGAACACACGTTTCCCAGTTCCTATGAACCAAAGTATGACCACTTCCGGCCTATAAAAACCCGAGGTACCTCAATCCAAATCCACATAAGTAAAAGCCGGGCCGTGTTAAAATCCAAACACCACTAGCTAGAAAGAAACGTGTGCACTCCCCGCAGTCCTAATCCCGTTTTTGACTCATACCGGGGTGTGAGGCTCGCGAACTCACGCTATACACAAAGCTATGCCTAAACAGGCTATGCTTTGGTCATCAACCACAAGGCCTGCTTTTCAACAAAGCCTTGATCATTTGCATCTTAGCATGTCACATTGTCAGACCCTACCATATTATTGATCATCTACCAATATACATATAACCTCTAAGCTCATACGTCTTAGAGAAGGGTGATAAGTAAAGAACAAATTCTTCACCACCAAATAGAAATATATAATCAGTAGCGTTCAACAAATACAGCAGAAAGGAATACAATGTCAGACACGCAATCCCTTTACAAGTCCGCTCTAGGTCTGAGTGAAACAACGTGTCCGTCGATCTCCAAATGTGTTTGGAAGATCATCACCAAATACATTGCCTTGGAAGGCCAATCCCAATTCAAGATACCAGTCATCATCATCCCAACGATGTGAAAACCTTTGATCTTCAATCAACGTCTTCGTCTTCGACTCTTGATCGTCGTGATGATTATTCAGAATGGGTTAAACCCGTTCTTTCTGAATAACTCAAGCATTTTGGAATTAAAAACAAATGTGGGAAAATCACACATTTCGTCACATTCCAACTCCGAGTATTCTTTAATAAGATATTCGTTTTAAAAGATTCTCATCAATTTTATCAAAGATAAATATTTAAAATAAAATCTATAAATCAATTTCCAAAAAATATGGAATTCCACAGAAATCAAATCAATACATAATCGATATAGATTTCTGTATCAGACTAATAATATAAATGGAATAACGGCAAAGCCTCTTAAATTCCACATATAATATCGGTCTTCTTTTACAGAAGCCCATTTCTATGATTACCAATCGAGTTTCCACTTAATTCCAATTTAATATATTAAATTGGAAAAAACATGATTTTTAGAAAATGCCTTTTTAAATCTATAAAATAGATTTATAAATTCCAAATAATTATCTCAATGTAAATTGGATTAAAGGACAAATGTCGTTTAAAACATCGTCCACGATAAATCCACTTCACATCTAAGTTTATTTATAATCACAAAAAAAAATTATAATTGCAAATGCTAGTAATCTTTAAAAAAAACATATTTTAAAATAATCATAAAAATGTTCTTTATATAAAAGGTTCTAAATGAGAAGTATTCTTTATATTGCGAATTCTTTATTTTACAAATATTCTTTGTCTTAACATATAATTGATTAAGACATATTATGAAAATATGCACTTTATATAAAAAGGATTTCTAATGTAAAAATATTCTTATTTAAAAGAACACCTGAATCGAAATGCAACTCAAACATTTACCATATATTTTGGGTTACATGGATTTCACACACATCATATATATATGGAAATTATGGTAAAATCATCAAATCATCCATCTACATCCAAAGTGTAAATTCCACTGTGTAAGCATTTAAATTAAATAATAACACTCATCGCAGCCTGTCGATCTAACGATCAACATACAACTAAATATTGGGATTAGTGTATATAAATTTTCATCCCAACACCCGTGTGGGGTTTCAACCAACAAACAAATGATAAACTAATTTGTGCATTTGGGCGATGTGTGAAAAATTATCGTCCCAATCACATACACAAGTCGGGTAACTTGTGAATGGGAGTGTAATACACAATACATATAATGATGACTAGAAAATATCTCTATTGCAATGAATGAATAAGCATAATAACTTTGTCCTTATTGACAATTTCTATTTTGCTAATTCAGACTCTAAACAAAAATGGTTATTTTGTTTTGGCAATTCTAATGAGGCAAAATGATGGGTAGTCGACCTGGGTGTCGACCTGGTCCAGTCGGCTAGGGTTTGGTTGAGCCCAATCTTGAGCTGCTGATGTGTCTTTAGGGCTGAGTTGGCAAATTTAGTGGTTCAGTTTAGTTCTGAGTTGATCTGACGGTCTAAATAAATCCTAAACTCTATAAATACCTAGGTAATCTCTCACTCTAATTCACATGAAAAATAGAATAGCCACCGTCATACCGCCGCCATGGAACTCAGTGTAGCCGCCGCCAACTAAGAAGGAAGAAAGCTAATCAAAACCCTAATTCTACTCAACTCTAAAGCAAATCAAGACACTCTTTCTCTTCTAATTGTGAGTATGATGATCTTAACGAGATTATTATTAAACTAATTAGATTAAGTTATGAATGGATTATAAGTGAATGATGTGGATTGTCATATATGTTGTTGTAAACCTTATGCTATCATGTATGTTGTAAATCCTATGTTATGTGATGACGATATCCTATATGTTGTAAATCATGCTATGATGATATTGTATAGGTTGTAATTTTCTATGCTAAAGTGTGATAAATCATACATGTTATAAAGTCATTATCTATGCTAATTAGTTCATGTTAATCAAGTCATAATGTTGATATTATTTGGGCTATGTTGATGACAAATCATGTATGCAAGTTTGGATTGATTAGTAAAGTTTATGAACATATGCAATGATATCTATTTAGATCTAGAATTATGTTATGACATGGGTTAGTTCTATGTGTTAGATGCTAGTTCACACCATCATTATGTTGCATAAAACACCATATGCAAGTTTATACATGAATTTGGGTTATGATCATATCATGAAAATTGTGACATTTAACCAAACAAGTTGACACCTTTAGATCCATAACATGTGTAGTTTTATGCAAGTTTCACCCCTATTATGATTAGATTTATTTTGTTTGTCTATATGTTGTGATAATTATCTTTGTGCTATGAGTTAGACTATTCGAGTCTAACGTATATTTTGCGTTGAATAAGCGAACGTATAACGTGGGGTAGGGGTAATATTAAGGATTTAATATTAAGAAATTGGGGTGCAATTGATATGATTTTGCATGCCATAAGTGGATGGCCATAATTGAGTCAATTATGGACATCATTAAAATTGGATGTAATTAATGATTTGAATAGGGATATATTCAAAACTGGGGTAAAAGATTATAAGTGATAATCAATGCTTAGCACACGAGGTTGGACTCGTTTGTGACGTAAACCTGCCCGGACCTGCCCGGCAAATCCAGTGGTCACAAATGTCAGCCCAATGTGAGAGGTCCTAGGCCCAAACTAAAGCATGACAGTTGTAAGGACA
This sequence comes from Allium sativum, assembly GCA_030737875.1. NCBI lineage: Eukaryota > Viridiplantae > Streptophyta > Magnoliopsida > Asparagales > Amaryllidaceae > Allium > Allium sativum. The sequence continues at coordinate 636,111,339 of CM060918.1, forward strand.
CAAGGTTAGACTCTTTTATGGTGAAAGACTGCACGGACCCGCCCGGCAAATCCAGCTGCCATAAATGCCAGTCTAATGTGAGAGGTCTTTATGAGGTTATGGCCTGAATGAATTAAGAAATACTTAACCAGATAAACATGTAAGGTGGGACATGGGGGTTAAATAGGTGCCTTGGGTGGCATGAGGAATCTAGTGATTGCCTTTAGTGGCATTTGAAATACGATTAGTAAGACATAACCAAACACACATGTAAATGAACATAACTAAGAGGGTTAAGTGGGATATGCTAGTGGTGACAAGCTTAGGTGGATAGCTTGTGGGGGCCCATTTCAACCAGTAACCCAAACGTATCTTTGTGGGCTCGACCCAAGTCGAGGACGGGACACGCATACTGGGCTTGACTATAAGAGGCCAAAACGGGGTAACGGTGGCAACGCAAGTCCAACGGGTTTCATATGCGTGTGTGGACCCGGGCTGGTAGGTAAGACGTTGTTGCATCGTGTAGGTATAAGCCGTGCATTCTTTAGCTGTATCGGGTTGCCACTTTAGGGGAGTGATACACCCCTCTATGGGGCTAGCACAGGTATCTACGAGTAGGGAGCCGATCGCAAGTGGGTAGTGGGGTACACCTAGTGGAGATAGTGGCAGACGGCACCTATGTAGTCAGCTAGGGTACGCAAGGCTATTTATATAATTTCTAAGTGAAGCAAGCGGGATTATCCTTGAGGGTGACTCGTGTGGTGCAGTGTAGTCATTATTCGTTAGTAATTAGGTGTGCCTTTGACATTATCTTTATCTGGTCTTCCATACCCAATTGTTCATAGACATTTCCTTGTTTTCCAGCATATGCGTTAGTCTAGTTATTTTGATAATAGTATTGTTAGAATTATCATACTCGCCAGACTTTATGTTTGACCCCCTCCATTTCTATCTTTTTCCCCCTTCAGGTCCTCAGGGTGGGCCCAGCTCTAGTGGAGCTTGATTGGATTGCTTTATCTCTCTTTTGGGAAAGCTTGGACCGTTGAAGTAAAATCCAGCTTGTTATCTTCTTTAATGGCTATTTATGTAATGGGATTATGTATTTTGTTTTATCAAGATGGATATTGTACTTGACTCTGATTTATGGTTTTATGATGTAACAAACATGTTTAATTTCCGCTGCAATAAAATGAAGTTTTAGATTTCCAAGTACTACTTATTATCTGTCTTGTTGTAATTTTTCAGTTCTATATTCACTTAAAACCTCCATGGAAGTTAATGCATTCCCTTTGTGAGTGACATTAACGGACGTGGGGTGTTACACGTGGTATCAGATCTTAAGGTTACTATGACGGCCCGCCCAGCACCAGCCGACATTTCCTCCAAAAGTGCGCTGTACAGATGCCCGACTGGCACAGAACGGTCTTCAGGAAAAAAAGAAGAAGAGAATGAGCTAATCAAGGAACCTGTAGAATGTCTCATAGCGCATAGGATAAAATATAATAACAACATACTTGACATAAAACAGGTGAGACAGTGCATAAGCTGAAAATAAACTAATATAGCAGCGGAAAATCCAAGTACAGCTTATGATCCAAAGCCAACAGTATTACAACTTTTCAAACTGTCTCAACAAAACAAAAGCAAGATAAAGGAGGTACACTACTAATGCCCAAGTAGCGACCACCAGCGACACAGGGAGAATATCTATATATCATACGTGGAAGCCTCCTGCTCGTGTCCAGATCAGCTACTCGCGCCCCACCAGCTAACCTGTCTCTAGTCTGCTCGTGTGAGCACCCAGAGTAATAAAAGGAGACATAAAACTATGGGTCAGACATAAAGCCTGGTATGAGCAATAAGCATCTAAACAAAATAATAACAGGTATAATCCAATCATACCTAAACCTGGACCTGCAACCAAAGAGTTAGCACTACATACCGTACAACACTCTAAGGTGCCACTAACATACTGTGTAAGAGATACGGGGGTGGGGGTGTGCATGTCATAGTGGTGTCAAACAATCAAGCATAGAAATCATCCTCACATCCCTCACTCAGTGCGTAAAGCATACGATATCCACTACTTTAGTCACCTAATACTTTGGGCCATGACGGAATCCAATCCCGTGTAACTATCACTACAAGCCCACTATCCATCTCTCAGTGGTGAACCAAAGTTATGAATACCGACAACCCCTTTGCACACGTCCCGCAGCAAAGCCCAACCATGAAGTGAACTCATTGGTTCCCAACTGGATCCTGAGCTCTAACTTCCACTTGGACTATCTTTGCATCTCGGGTCTTTAGTCTTCACCGGATCGGTTCGGATCTCCTCCTAGCCATCGGTTCGGTTTGGTCTTCAGTGTCCTCCATCAATTCATGCCAAGCTTCTTCGGATCGGAACAAATGGCATTTCCCCATTGGTTCAGATTGGAAGTCTTCCTTCCATCGGTTTGGATCCTTCTCCCCAAGCACTCTGAGTCGGGTCAGGTCTCTCAAACCTCTCCATGGTGCATCGGTTCAGGTCGGGTTCACAACGTTGCATCGGTTCGGGTCGGGTGTCCCACTTCGGGTCGGGTCGAGTCTCTCAAACCTCTCCATGGTGCATCGGTTCGGGTCGGGTTCACATCTCCCATCTAGTTCGTGCTCCAGCTCCTCTTGCCTCGTCCGGTCCCGTTCCCTATTCTAATCCGATCCGATTCGATTTCCCTTACTTTCCTTCGAGTTGATCTGGTCCCTCCTTCCTTAGCCTGATCCGATCCCCTTTCCTTAGTCCGATCCAATCCCAGTTCAACCATTGTGGCCTTCCTTCTCGTCCTTGTGTCAAGTCATCGGTTCGGTTCGGTGGTCCCTTGCCCAGTCCTCTATCCGGTCCGAGCCCATTCCTCCGATCCGATCCGAAACCTGCACTGTTTTCTGAAACTTTTCCAGCAAGTGTTTTACGCCATTCGACGACGTTTTAGACCATTCCAACTATACTAATCAATCACAAATCATCCCAAACAGTCACAGCAACATAACAAACTAACCACAAACACCAAAACAATGAATTTACATGTCAAAATGGATCAAATATACCAAAAACCCCATATTTTCCCTTAAGCATGTTTAAGCAAAACTAATCATAGGGTTAACAAAACTTAATCAAATTAAACCAAATTTCTACCAGAGGCATAAAATATTATTTTCGAATTTATAGATATTTTTCCAGAATTTATTAGTGTATAAATTCGCTAATCATCACTGATTACCCTTAATTAACCGTAATTAGTGCAAAACTATGCAAATCACTCACCTTGGCCACAAATAAAATACCAAATCTGAAATGAATATCTGTTTGGCGTGAATACTGATGTCTAACAGTAGCTCTAACCTTGCCTTGGTGCTAATCCTCTTTGATTTGATGTAGATTAAGCCAAAACTTGATTAGAAAGTGATTTGGGGATGTTTCTAGATGTTGGAGGCCATTGTTAGGGTTCAAGGATGAAAGTGGCGGCTGGAAAATGAGGATAAGATCATTCTCTAACTGATTTCAGCCTCCTCATAACCCTAATCCCGAATCCCCCATTGGGCCTAGCTGTTAATCACCCGGTTAAGCCCGATTAAGCTGTTTTTCACTATCTAAAACTTGTTTCAGCCTTATCTCCCAAACGGTGAGTCCGTTTGGCTAATGTGACCACTCTACGGAATTGTAAACCATCATCCGGAGCCAATGGAAGTGGTTTCAGGTCAAAATTCCTTTTCAGTCAAAAGTTATGGCCAAAACAGTACCAACTAGGGGCAAAACGGTCATTTAAAAATCGACAAAAATCATGAACATGGGAAATGACCCCAATAGTCGTCTCCCAAAGTTACATGACCATACGACTTCATATGTGAAAGAAATAAATATTCCACGATCCTATGATGCGTAGAATGCGGGTCGTTACACTCTCCCCCCGTTAAGAAATTTCGCCCCCGAAATTCCCTAACCAAAACACAAAAAGGGTTCCACATGCCTATCAACCATAAAACAACAATCAATCATGCAAAACAAGTCTATCCTAGCATGCGGTTTACTAAAAAGGGAAGAAACTATCACTACCAAAACCTTACTAGGCAAAGAGTTCTGGATACTTCTTCCTTATATCCTCCTCTGTTTCCCAAGTACAGTCTTTTTCATTCTCACCCCACTGGACTTTGACTAGTTTCACCGCCTTCCTTCGAAGCTGCTTCGTATCGTTCCCAACAATACGCATAGACTTGCGGTTCCCAACCGCCTCGAGTTCAACTTCGATATTATCCAACTGATCAGGTGAAATAGCCACACTAGGGTCGTGCACGAATTTCCTTAACTGGGAAACATGAAATACGTTGTGAACTCCCGCCATCTTGTCAGGTAGCTCTACTTCATACGCCAAATCCCCAACTTGCTCGAGGACTAGGAATGGGCCAACAAATCTTGGTGCTAACTTACCTCTCCAACCAATCTGAATCACATTCTCAATGGAGAGATCTTGACGAACACCAAGTCGTTAACGAAGAATTCCAAATCTCTTCGTCTCTTATCGAGATAAGCCTTCTGCCTATCTTGGGTAGCCTTCATTCTCTAATATACAATTCACTCAAATACCATCATGACCTGACCTGGTCCTTGGTAAACCATCAATGAAATCCATTGAGACTTGTTTCCAACGGTTGTGACAAACCACTAAGCTTCCTTTGCTCAGCTTTAACTAACTGGTAATTCATGCATTTGGACATAAACTTCCCAACGTCTTTCTTTATCCTTTCCCAGTAGTAGATCTGCTCTATGTCTCAATACATCTTGTTACCACTGGGATGTATAGTCAATTTCGAGTGATGATATGCTCTAAGCACTTCACCTCTCAGTCCATCTACGTTGGGTACAACTAGTCCCTTATTCTTTCGAAGCCACCCTTCTCGATCAAATCCTTACCTGATCATTCTCTTTCCATCGATACCCATCTCTACCCTAGAGATGGTTTCCAATAGATTAGGATCGTCTTTCTAACTGGAACCAATCCACTCAATCAAAATCGATCTAATCGTCAAGCTTACTAGTGTTTCTGAATCCAATTCACTCTTGGGCCCGAAATCATATCCTGTGATATACTTTAGTTGCTTCCATCCTAGAAACAAAACCACTAAACTGGCATGTTTCCTACTCAATGCAACTATTACCGCACCCAAATCCTTACTATGATCACTCTGCCCCATGGAGTAGTGGCAACTCCACTGCACTGGCTCATAGCCTTACTAATCATTTACTATGTCCACTTTGCCCCTCGAGTCATGACGACTCTACTGCACTGGCTCGTAGTCCTACTACAATCACTTTGTTCCCCATCGCTAGAATCCTACAGGTGATAGTCTACTCAAAGGAAGAAAAATAGGAACAACATAGCAACCATAACATCCATCAAACAAGTCCTACCTATCACCTGCTAAATTCATAAACACATCGACACCTACATGATTGGTCTAACCAATCCCAATATGTCGATTCTAGTATGTCTAGTCCAACCAGCATCAATAACTAATGGAAGCCCAACATCCATACATACACCGATGCCTACTTGATTGGTCCAACCAATCCCAGGCCAATGGAAGCCCCGCCTCCTTTCGGAGTACCGTACATCCAACGTACGTTTATCCTCCAAGGATAATTAAACTAATGGAAGCCCAGCCTCCAATCGGACTACCGTACGTCCAACGTACGTTTATCCTCCAAGGATAACTAGATCACGTCCAACGGATCCAAGGTAACGGGCATCCCCAGATACCCCAGCTTTTAGTCCTCCTAAATACTTGAGTCCAACCCAAGTTTATCCATTATCTTGCTTCCCTCTCGAGTCCAACTCGAGCAGAATCCAATTCCTTGCAGCCTTCTCGAGTCCAACTCGAGTCACTCTATAACTCAGACCCAGTCTTGAGTACCGACAAACTCTAGTCCAACGTGAGTCGTCTCCCTATTCGTTGCATCTCCAAGATCAACGAACACCTATTTTCTTTTACGAGTTCAAGTCCAACTTGAATCGCTCTAATCTTCGTTGTATCTTCCATGATCAACGAGCACATCTTATTCCTTCAAAGTTCTACTATCCAATAGAGAACATCAACATAGGGTCCTAAACAATCCATTACTTTGCATCTTTCCCGAGTTCCACTCGAGCAATCTCATAACCCTATCGAGTCTAACTCTGGGCAGTCTATACCATTGAACAGTCTCATCATGTTCCGTCTTCCCATCACTCCTCGAGTAAACCAAGATATCATCCAATGAAAAATCACAACAACTATTTACCCCTCACGCAAACCATCCTAGTCGAAATCGACATTCCCCAAGCACAAGCCCCAAAGGCCTAAACCAATATCAGACAAGCACCCAAGGAACGTCTCCTCCGAGTTCAGACAATCCACATGAGGTGATACTAGCAAAACAATCTAGCACTGGAGTACTCATTTGCCTCCCAGAGACAGCTAGAACTTATTACAACGATAACCTCTTAGCTTCCTTAACTCCAGTTACTATCGCCATCACTAGGTAGGTACCTAATACCACCCTATTCCTTTGGAGTAGATCGACTCCCTAAAATAATGCTAAACCTAGTAAAGCCCAAAACAAAGCAATCACAAGGAAACATACATCCATGACTCGATAAGACCACATTAACAAATCATGCCAAAACTAGTCAAACCACCAATCGGGTTCGTCACTACTAAAGGTCTATCAATTAACTCAGGTTTGTCAAACAAAACCCGATCAAAACATCTTAAATAGAAAGCATACCTCGAATAACGACACCTTTTTCCTTTTGCGCCGCAGTTGGGGCATTTGACGAAGAAGGAACAACGTTTATAGCATAAGCTTTCACAATCTGCTTCTCCCTAGGAGGTTGTGGGCAATCATCCTTGTGATGTCCCACCTGGCCGCAGTTAAATCACTTCCTTTCCCCAGGCTTTTCTCGACAATCTCTGGCATAATGGCCCTTCTTGCCACAACTAAAGCATTTGCCATCTTTCTTATTTTTCTTACTCTGACCATCCCTGGTCGGGTTCTGCTTCCTCTTGTTCGGAGAATTCTTCTTGCCTTCACCGCCTGCTTGCGGCTTTGGCTCCTCTGTAGATGCCGTAGCAACCTCAGTCTTCGACTTAGGGAAAAGACTCTCTGACCTTAATGTCTTTCCTACAATAGACTCGAACGCCTCATCGATATGGTTTATAAGTCTTTCCCCCAAGTACCCATCCAAGCCAGTTATGAACTTCTCGTTCTTCTTTTCGACTGTATCGTTAAGGGACCATCCATATTTCGATAAAGTGTCAAATTCAGCGATATACTCCGAGACTGCTCTACCGTTCTGCTTAATCTCCAAGAACTTCCTGAACAATTCTGATTTATGAGCAGCTGGAATAAACTTATCACAAAAGCGAGTCTTAAACTGATTCCAAGTAACTTAATCTTCTAGAGTAGCTGTTCTAATGGCATTCCACCAATTCATCGCTCGCCCTTGCAGCTGACAAGACGCTAGCCTTCTCTTCATCGCATCCTCAAGACCCAAGTCATCGAAGATACGATCATAGCTATCCAACCAATCCTGAACATCTGTGGCCGACTCCGTTCCGTGGAACGACTTCCCACCAAGGTTAGTGTAATCCTTGCACAACTTGGCGAAATCGACCCTAGGCGCCTGCACTACTGGACCAACACCATTTCCGGGATTGGGAACTGCCCCTTGAACATCCCTAAGCATCTCCCTCATGAAGTTAGTGAACATTGTCCTCATGTCAGGAGCATTCCCATGGTTGGTCCCTCTACCAGCACCCCTGGTGTCTCTACTCATCGTCAATCTGAAAAAGAGAAATGATTAACAACCCCATAGTGGTGCTAGTGCAGTACGACTTCATTCTTATACTACTAATAGTATATATATAGCTTTTGAAAACCAAAGTAATCACAAATACGCTCTCTCGTATACGTATACTATCTCTCCCTGATAACTTCCCTAGGTTAACTACGCAACCTAGAGCTCTGATACCAAGTGTGATGGCCCGCCCCGCACCAGCCGACATTTCCTCCAAAAATGCGTTGTACACATGCCCGACTGGCACAGAACGGTCATCAAGAAAAAAAAAGAGAATGGGCTAATCAAGGAACCTGTAGAATGTCTCACAGCGCATAGGATAAAATATAATACCAACATACTTGACATAAAACAGGTGAGACAGTGCATAAGCTGAAAATAAACTAATATAGCAGCGGAAAATCCAAGTACAGCTTATGATCCAAAGCCAACAGTATTACAACTTTTCAAACTGTCTCAACAAAACAAAAGCAAGATAAAGGAGGTACACTACTAATGCCCAAGTAGCGACCACCAGCGACACAGGGAGAATATCTATATATCATACGTGGAAGCCTCCTGCTCGTCTCCAGATCAGCTACTCGCGCACCACCAGCTAACCTGTCTCTAGTCTGCTCGTGTGAGCACCCAGAGTAATAAGAGGATACATAAAACTCTAGGTCAGACATAAAGCCTGGTATGAGCGATAAGCATCTAAACAGAATAATAACAGGTATAATCCAATCATACCTGGACCTGCAACCAAAGCGTTAGCACTACATACCGTACAATACTCTAAGGTGCCACTAACATACTGTGTAAGAGGTACGGGGGTGGGGGTGTGCATGTCATAGTGGTGTCAAACAATCAAGCATAGTAATCATCCTCACATCCCTCACTCAGTGCGTAAAGCATACGATATCCACTACTTTAGTCACCTAATACTTTGGGCCATAACGGAATCCAATCCCGTGTAACTATCACTACAAGCCCACTATCCATCTCTCAGTGGTGAACCAAAGTTATGAATACCGACAACCCCTTTGCACGCGTCCCGCAGCAAAGCCCAACCACGAAGTGAACTCATTGGTTCCCAACTGGATCCTGAGCTCTAACTTCCACTTGGACTACCTTTGCATCTCGGGTCCTTAGTCTTCACCGGATCGGTTCGGATCTCCTCTTAGCCATCTGTTCGGTTCGGTCTTCAGTGTCCTCCATCAATTCATGCCAAGCTTCTTTGGATCGGAACGAATGACATTTCCCCATTGGTTCAGATTGGATGTCTTCCTTCCATCGGTTCGGATCCTTCTCCCCAAGCACTCCGGGTCGGGTCGGGTCTCTCAAACCTCTCCATGGTGCATCGGTTCGGGTCGGGTTCACAACGTTGCATCGGTTCGGGTCGGGTGTCCCACTTCGGGTCGGGTCAGGTCTCTCAAACCTCTCCATGGTGCATCGGTTCAGGTCGGGTTCACATCTCCCATCCAGTTCGTGCTCCAGCTCCTCTTGCCTCGTCCGGTCCCGTTCCCTATTCTAATCCGATCCGGTTCGATTTCCCTTACTTTCCTTCGAGTTGATCTGGTCCCTCCTTCCTTAGCCTGATCCGATCCCCTTTCCTTAGTCCGATCTGATCCCAGTTCAACCATTGTAGCCTTCCTTCTCGTCCTTGTGTCAAGTCATCGGTTCGGTTCAGTGGTCCCTTGCCCAGTCCTCTATCCGGTCTGAGCTCATTCCTCCGATCCGATCCGAAACCTGCACTGTTTTCTGAAACTTTTCCAACAAGTGTTTTACGCCATTCGACGACGTTTTCGACCATTCCAACTATACTAATCAATCACAAATCCTCCCAAACAGTCATAGCAACATAACAAACTAACCACAAACACCAAAACAATGAATTTACATGTCAAAATGGATCAAATATACCCAAAACCCCATATTTTCCCTTAAGCATGTTTAAGCAAAACTAATCATAGGGTTAACAAAACTTAATCAAATTAAACCAAATTTCTACCAGAGGAATAAAATATTATTTTCGAATTTATAGATATTTTTCCAGAATTTATTAGTGTATAAATTCGCTAATCCTCACTAATTACCCTTAATTAACCGTAATTAGTGCAAAACTATGCAAATCACTCACCTTGGCCACAAATAAAATACCAAATCTAAAATGAATCTCTGTTTGGCGTGAATACTGATGTCTAACAGCAGCTCTAACCTTGCCTTGGTGATAATCCTCTTTGATTTGATGTTGATTAAGCCAAAACTTGAATAGAAAGTGATTTGGGGATGTTTCTAGATATTGGAGGCCATTGTTAGGGTTCAAGGATGAAAGTGGCGGCTGGAAAATGAGGATAAGATCATTCTCTAACTGATTTCAGCCTCCCCATAACCCTAATCCTGAAATCCCTCATTGGGCCTAGCTGTTAATCACACGGTTAAGCCCAATTAAGCTGTTTTTCACTATCTGAAACTTGTTTCAGCCATATCTCCCAAACGGTGAGTCCTTTTGGCTAATGTGACCACTCTACGGAATTGTAAACCATCATCCGAAGCCAATGGAAGTGGTTTTAGATCAAAATTCCTTTCCAGTCAAAAGTTATTGCCAAAACAGTACCAACTAGGGGCAAAACGGTCATTTAAAAATCGACAAAAATCATGAACATGGGAAATGACCCCAATAGTCGTCTCCCAAAGTTACATGACCATACGACTTCATATGTGAAAGAAATAAATATTCCACGATCCTATGATGCGTAGAATGCGGGTCGTTACAGTTACCAGAACAGATAAAATTTTTAGAAAAACTATTTTTCTAAAGTATTTTTGGATGAAGTGTTTTCAAAAACATGTCTTAATTTAAAGAGGAAAGTTTTTAAGAAAAACATAATCCCCAATAGCCATATCTTTATCTTTCGAATTCTTCATTTTGAAACTTTCCTTTTTCGTTTCAGCATGGCTGAAGATCTTAACCTTCCGGACGGTGTAACGATACCAGGATGGTATAGGAGGTTATTAGAGGCTAGGGCCGCTGCAAGTCCAGCTAATGTTCCTCCACCACCAGTTGCACCCGCTCCTCCTCCTCCTCCTCCTCGTGCTGATACTTTTGCAAAGACGTGCAAGGAATTTAAGGCTATGGGTGGAAAACCTTTTCAAGGGTCAGAAACGTTTGTGGAAGCTAGAGATTGGCTTAAGGAGGTGGAAGAATTGCTAGAAATCTTTGAAGTAGAAGAAGGGAGGAAAGTCAAATTAGCAGCTTGGTTAATGAAGGGAGAGGCCTCGTGTTGGTGGGAGGTCACTGATGGGGAGCGTCCTGTTGATTCTTGGGCAGATTTCAGACGTAGGTTTGAGGCGAAGTTTCTCTCAAGGGCAGAAGAGAATCTATATATGGAAAGGTTCTTGACATTAATGCAAGGAAGCTCATCAGTGAAAGAATATGTCAACAAATTTAATCAGTTAGCAAGGTTTGGCTTGGACTTGCTGAACACGCCGGAGAAGAAGGCTCTGAGGTTCGTTAATGGATTGAATGAGCCATTGCAAGGGTTGGCTATGACCCACATCCCTATGGGGGCCACCTTTGAGAAGCTAGTAGACATGGCACTCATCCACGAGGAGAAAGGCACTAAAGCTGATAAGGCACCCGAGAAGAAAGGGGATCAGAAGAAACCACAACAGCAAAACAAGAAGGGCGGTAAAGACAATAATGGCAAGGGAAAGAAGAAATGCTTTAACTGTGGGACACCAGGCCATCTCAGCAAGGATTGCAGAAAGAAAAAGAAGACTGGTTGTTTCCGCTGTGGTGAAGCGGGACATCTAGTGAAGCATTGCCCAAAGAAGGGGCAGAGGGCAGGGTCTAACTCGGGAGGACAGGTGCAGGCTCTTATGGCACCAGGGAAGGCAAAGGGACAAATTCAGGCTCTCGCGGTCCCACCACTGCAAGAACGAGGCAGAACCATTTCTGTTGAAAGCTTAGTTTTTCTGTTTGGTCATCCTGTCCGTACTTTATTCGTTTCAGGCACATCGCATTCGTTTATCTCTACATCATTAGTTGAATCACTGCACTTAAACACCAGTTTAGTAGAGGATCCCTTAGTTGTTTCGAATCCAATTGGGGGCTCAACTTATTCGTCCATGATGTGTTTGGATTTGAAAATTTCTATACTTAGCGTTGAGTTTAGATGTGATGCTTATGTTTTGGGCTTCACAGGCTATGGGCTAATTTTAGGAATGGATTGGTTATCCAGAAATGGGGCCGTTCTTGATTGTGAAAGGAGAGTAGTTAGGCTCATGACTCGCCTTGGTAACGCTCTCGAAATCTTTTGTAATCCCATAAATTCCGTTATGCTAAGTTATCTAGAATCGCTTGACGCGTCTGTGGAGAATCTACGATCTATTAGAGTGGTCCGAGAATATTCGGATGTGTTTGAGGAAGTGAAGGGCTTGCCTCCGAAGCGAGAGATAGATTTTCGAATATATCTTGTGGATAATGCAAAACCAGTATCTTTGCCAGTACGCCACATGGCTCCTCGTCAAAGGAGGGAACTCAATAAGCAAGTGAAGGAGTTGCTTGAGAAGGGGTTCATAAGACGTAGTATATCGGAGTGGGGTGCTCCAGTAGTATTTGCCCTGAAGGCGGATGGGTCCCTTAGACTTTGTGTGGGCTATAGAGAACTTAATAAACTTACTAAGAAAAACAGACACCCACTGCCGAGGATTGACGATCTCTTCGATCAGTTAGTTGGCGCCTCAGTGTTTTCGCAGTTGGACCTAGCCACTGGATTCCATCAGTTGAGAGTGGTTGAGAATAGCATTGACAAGACTGCCTTTAGGACTCCGGACGGTTTCTATGAATGGCTAGTGATGCCCTTCGGTTTGACAAACACCCCCGCACACTTTGTTGATTTGATGAGTAGGGTGTTTAGGGAGTACCTTAATAAATTCGCGGTGGTCTTTGTAGACGACATCTTGATCTTTTCTAAGGATGAAGAAGAGCATGCCCTACATCTTAAGGAAGTGTTGGAGACCCTACGAGCGCATAACCTTAAAGCTAAATTTTCTAAGTGTCACTTCTGGAGGAAGGAAGTACGATTCTTAGGGCACGTGGTTTCCAAAGAAGGGATAGCTGTGGATCCCGCGAAGGTGGTGGCCATCCAAGATTGGAAGGTCCCTAAAAATGCTACCGAAGTGAGAAGTTTCTTGGGGTTGGCTGGCTACTATAGGAAGTTTATCAAAGACTTCGCAAAGATATCAGCTCCATTAACACGCTTGACGAAGAAGAACATAGTTTTCACATGGGACGTAGATTGTGATGATGCGTTCCAACGTTTGAAGAGAGCTTTGACTTCAGCCCCAGTTTTAGTGCTGCCAGACGGGAGTAAGCCGTTTACTGTTTATACCGATGCTTGTGGGACAGGTCTAGGCGCAGTCTTAATGCAAGAGGGTAGGGTAATAGCCTATGGTGGAAGGCAGTTGAGAGCGCATGAGAACAATTACCCAACACATGACCTAGAGTTGGCCGCTATTGTTTTCACGCTTAAGTCTTGGCGTCACTATCTTCTTGGCGAGAAATTCGAATTATTCACTGACCACAAATCTTTAAAATACTTATTCTCTCAGAAGAACTTGAACTTAAGGCAGCAAAGGTGGATGGAGTTCTTAGTGTCCTACGATTTCGAAATAGCATATACCCCTGGCAAGGGTAACGTGGTGGCAGATGCCTTAAGTAGGAAAAGGCTGTCCTTGAGTCCGTTGTTTGTTGAGCGGTGAAACTTAGAATTCATCTCTATGTTTGACTTTAGACCTTCCGTTGACTTTGTACCCGGTTTGCTAGCATCCTTGGAGGTCAGACCTACGCTTTTGGGACGGATTGGGGAGGCACGGCGAGGCGACCCACAGTTGGTTGAGTTAGTAGAAAAGCTCAAAAGAGGGGAGTCATCAAGCCATCTCCGTAGATATACCCTAGATGATAAGGGTTGGTTACGTAGGGATAGTAGACTTTGTGTACCTCGAGACGAAGGTTTGAGGAAGGCTATTCTTGACGAAGCACATCGTTCGAAGATGACCATTCATCCCGGCGAGGACAAGATGTATAAAGACATGAAGCGAGTTTTCTTTTGGGCCGGTATGAAGAGGGATGTGGCCAAGTATGTCGCTAGGTGCTTGGTGTGCCAATAAGTAAAAGCGAAACAAAAGAAACCCGGTGGGTTGCTTCACCCATTGGAGGTTCCACTATGGAAGTGGGAGAGTGTCTCGATGGACTTTGTGGATGGATTACCAAGATCAAGGAAGGGTAATACGGGGATTTGGTTTATAGTAGATAGACTTACTAAAAGCGCCCATTTCATTCTCGTAAAGAGTAAGAGGACTGCTCCATGGTTAGCTTCTGTATACGTTCGAGAAATAGTTCGTTTGCACAGTGTTCCTTCTAGCATAGTGAGCGACCGCGATCCTATTTTCACTAGCGAATTTTGGAAGAGCTTGCAAAAGGCGGTAGGGACTCAGTTATGTTTGAGCACCGCGTATCATCCTCAGACGGACGGCCAAACCGAGAGGGTGAATCGTATTCTAGAGGATCTTTGGAGGCTATGTATCCTAGACTTTGGGGGTACATGGGAGGAGCATCTTCCGTTGGTAGAGTTCGCATATAATAACAGCTTTCAGTCTAGCATTGGCATGGCACCTTTCGAAGCTCTTTATGGACGACCTTGTCGTTCACCTACATGTTGGTAGGAATCTACGGATAAGATCTTACTTGGGCCCGATATGACTAGGGAGACTTCGGAGAAGATCGACTTGATTCGAAGGAGGATGAAGACGGCGCAAGATAGGCAGAAATCTTATGCGGATAAGAGGAGGACAGATCTTGAGTTTGATGTTGGGGACATGGTCTTTATCAAAGTGTCTCCATTACGGAACGTTGTTCGCTTTGGGTCCGTTTGGAAATTAGCACCAAGGTTCGTAGGGCCGTTTCCTATTAAGGAGAAGATTGGACAGATGGCGTATAGAGTGGAGTTGCCTGAGAGACTTAGTGGTGTACACGACGTATTCCACGTGTCTCATTTAAGGAAGTGCTTGCACGAGACCGCTGTAACAATCCGTATTTTCAATAACCTGTTATAACGTAAATCGAGGCAGAATTTAATTTAAAAATCTGAATCAAGGGAAACGGGCTGTGCCATTGCGTTCGTCTCGGAAAAATACGCGAAATAGAGTCCGAGTTTTCGAAAATCGGAGTCCGTATGACCCGATTAAGGCCCAACGAAGTTTTCAGAAAATTTCAAAGTAAAAACAGATTTCAAATTCAAGTTTGAATTTGGAAAATTAGGTCAGATTGGGGCAGGCGGGGAAATTCCCGCCAAAGCACCCAAGTCGACAGCCCTGTCGACTTGGGAGTCGACTTGGTTGACCCAAGTCGACAGCCCTGTCGACTTGGCTGTCGACTTGGTTCAGCCGGGCAGTTTTGCCTGGTGCACCATTTTGGGGTCTTGGTTAGGTTTTAGGGCCAGATTCGGTTTTGAGGGCTGAGATTGGAACTAGGGTTTAATCCTAAGGCTAAAACTAATCCTAATCTCTATAAATAAGCCCCTAACCTAACCCTAAATCATCATTATTCATTCAAGTAACTAAACTATGGCAAAATCATTCCTCTCATGGCCTCCACTCTCTTCATAAAATTCCTAAATAAATTTCTATGAGAGATTTTCCATGCATACAAGTGTTTTCAAGCTTGTATGAGTGTCATTAGCTTGCATTCAAGTCAAGTTTCCATATTCACTTCATAAAGCAAGGGTTTTGATCATTTTGGCTCAAGGGTTTTTCTATTAGAGCTTGCATTTTGGGTCTATTTGATTGCATAAGGGCTTTGTCATATTTTTGTGTCTTCATAAGCATTGTAAGCCCTATTCTACTTTCATATTTAAACTCTAAAGTTAAATGAATGATGCAAGTTTGGTTGGCCATTATGATATGCAAGTTTATCATGTTATGTTATGCAAGTATGCCATGTTATGATATGCAAGTTTATCATGTTATGCTATGCAAGTTTGCCATGTTATGATATGCAAGTTTATCATGTTATGTTATGCAAGTTTGATATGCAAGTTCGTCATATGATATGCAAATATGTTATGCAAGTTTGGGATGATCATTTTGTTCATGTTATCATGTTATGCAAGCTTATCTTGAGTATATGGACATAAAGCTTCAAGCTTTATGCTAAAGGTTGCATTTTGGTAACATGTAAGTTATCATATCTCTTATGATAACTTGCATTTGAGGCTAAATGCGAACTTATGGCCATTTCTACATGTCATTTATCACCATGTATCACCAATATGCTAAGTTTGGTTTTATGCATGATTTTGAGGCCTAAAAATGTAATATGCAAGTATATGAACATATGTACATTTCATATGCCACCATGTTAAACTTGTGGCTTCAACACCTTTATGTCATGATTATGCCAAGTTCCCTCTTTCTATCCTTTATGCGCTATTGCGATATGTAAGCGATGGGATTGCGTTTGGGGTTGGGTAAACGTAAAAGACATAAAAGCATAAGATTGGGAATTTACCTATTAAGTTAGGTCTACCCATTGGGAATTTACCTATTAAGTTAGGTCTACCCAAATTCTTGAAAACTTGTAACATGTTTTGGAAACATGATGTACATGACACTTAGAAAAGATAAGTGTGACAACTCGAGGTTGGGTTGAGTTTGTAGCGTAAACCTACCCGGAACCGACCGGCTTAACTAGTTGCTACAAACAATAGGACCCAATGTGAGAAGTTGGTCATGTTGTACCTTGAACCCGAGGTTAGACCAAGTTGTGGTGTAACGCTACCCGGAACCGACCGGCTTAACTAGTAATCGCAACAAAGTCTAATGTGAGAGGTTAAGGGACATTAATTAATTAATGCCTCATGATTAGGGTTATGTCATGGTCCACTTAATACTTAACCAATTTGGGCTTGGTAGATTAATCAGGGTTAAGTCGTGAACTCATCGTTACACTTAACCAAGTTAATCCATGATTAGCAAGAGGGTTAAACCGTACTTAACCCACTAGAAAATCCTTGCAACGGGGGTCCACTCCAGCAGTAATCCCAAGTTTGTATCATCATGACCCTAGGGACTAGGCTAGGGTGGGGGCACGATTACTGGACTTGAGGTAAGTGACCAAAAACGACGGCAGATTGGTACGCCGGTGTAGTTCCGGGCGGACTATAGTCGTGCATATAGTCCGAAGCCGGGGAAAACATGCACGGGTACCAGTAGATCGAGACTGTGCACATATGTTTATGGTGTCCAGGGGTTGACACCCTAGGGCTTGATACACCCGACGGGAGACCCTGCACAGTCTGACTACAATTATGTTTGGGCCGTATTGACACCAACACGTGACAAGTTAGGCTTATAGGGAGCCGATCGACTAGACCGTTTGGTTGGACCGCATATTAGGGTCACTTCATGTTATTGGGCCAAAGCTTGGGCCAAGGGATCAATACTTGCTTATTCAAGTCATGTTAGCTTGCTAGTACACCTGTGGTGCAAAAACCTTAAACCTGATTATGCGATGACACCTTTATCTACCTTGTTAGTTAATCATCATGCTAGTATGTTGTTATCCTTATGTTCATCCCTGCTTCTCATGCCAGTTAACTTTATCAGTTTACATTGATTGTAGTAGGGCTTACTCAGTCTTTTTGACTGACCTGTTTTCCTTTCGCCTCTTTTCTTCCGTCCCCCCCCCCCAGGTTCTCAGGGTGGGAATATTGGAGCTTAGCTTGGATTTCTGATTGCTTGCTTGTGGGATTTTAGCTCATGTACGGTCTTGACATGAAGCTAGCTATGGTTATCACTTATTTTGGGGATAGTACTAATGTATTTCAGTTTTTCAGTGATGTTGTTTTATCTAGACTTGTGTATTTGGAAAGTTGACATTATGTTGTACCAGACTTGTTTTGAAATAGTTTGAAATCTTCCGCTGTTTTACTTATCTTATTTACTCTGTTTACATATATACATATGTTCTTGTTCTGCCTTGATATATCATTATGCATGTTTACCTGATTCAAACGCCCCTCCAAAGTCAGAGTGCTTGCAAGAGTCACCCTGGCGGAGGTGGGGTGTTACATTTGGTATCAGAGCATATGGTTTACGAGAAGGAACAAAAAGGTTTTTAAAATTTTTGGAAAACTATTTTCAAAACCAAGTATAAAGTATTTTCCAAAGAAAAGTCTAGTTTATTTTAAAGGTTATTCCCCAAAAAACCATTAGCAAAAAATTCCTTCGTTTTTTTTCTCTCCATTCTGAATCTATCTTTTTCTTCGTTTTCAGTATGGCCAATAACTTTGCCATTCCGGAGGGAGTACACGTACCTGTTTGGTATAGGAGACTTTTGGAGGCTAGGGCGACCGAAGTCGGCCCCGCAGATGTTCCTCCTCCTCCTCCTCCGGTAGTTAATGTTCCTCCTCCTCCTGTCGTTGAGGTTCCTCTTCCTCCTCCCCCTCAGCATCCACAAGAGGATTTCGCGGAGATTTGTAAAGACTTTAAGGCGATGGGTTGCAAGAATTTCATTGGAACCGAGACTTATGTAGAGGCAAGGAATTAGTTGAAAGAAACCGAAGATCTTTTTGCCTTCTTTGATATAGATGACCGTGGGAAGGTTTTATTAGCAGTGTGGTTGCTAAAGGAAGAAGCTGCACGTTGGTGGGTGGTCACCACCGCTACTAGGCCAATTGAGACTTGGGATGACTTTCGGGGAAAGTTTGGACTAAGGTTCCTATCACTGAAGCAAGGGGACATGACTATTAAGGAATACATAGATAAGTTTAATCAACTGGCTTGGGTCGGTTTGGACTTGGTTAACACAGCTCAGAAGAAGGCCATATACTTTGCTCTAGGATTAAACGAGCCATTACATGGTTTGGCCATATCACATATACCCTTGGGGGCAACTTTCGAGAGTTTGGTGAATATGGCCCTACTCAATGAAGAGAATAGGAGTGACAAGAAGGAAATCAAGGTGAATGAGTCTCAAAACAAGAAAACAGAGCCCAAAGAGGAGATGAAAAAGAAGGAGGAGAAGTCTAAAGATAAGAAGGAAAAGAAGTGCTTTACTTGTGGAAGCTTGACTCATCTAAACAAGGATTGCAGGAAAAGGAAGGGCACTTGCTTTAACTGTGGAGAAATGGGACACTTCACTAGGGATTGCCCGAAGAAGCAAGGGCAAGGCCAGGGTCAGGCTCAGCGTGCTGGACCTTCGGAAGGGCAAGTTCATGCTCTCAATGCCGGTCCAGTTCCCGATCGAGGTAGTATTTCTGTTGAAAGTCTTGTTTACATTTCTGATTTTCCTGTTCGTACCTTGTTTGATTTTGGTGCATCGCATAGTTTATTTCATCTGATCTAGTTGAAAGTTTGCACCTAAGTACTAGTCTAGTTAGTGATCCCGTGTGTGTTTCAAATCCAATTGGAGGTTCCGCCCATTTGTCTATTATCTACGTGGATTTGAAAATCTCTATCTTGAGTATAGAATTCTCGCGTGATGCTTATATTCTCGGTTTCATGGGGTATGGGTTGATTTTGGGCATGGATTGGTTGTCCAGTTTTGGAGCCATTCTTGATTTTTGAGCATAGGGTTGAGAGGCTCATGACTCACCTCGGTAATACCCTACAAATTTCTAGTAACCCTATGAGTCCCGTCATGTTGTGTTGTCTTGAATCCCTCAACTCGTCTATCGATAGTTTGTAATCGGTGAGGGTGGTCCGAGAATATCCTGATATCTTGGGTGAAGTGAAGGGGTTACCCCTAAGCGAGAGATTGATTTCCGCATTTATCTGGTGGATAATGCAAAGCCGGTTTCTTTGCCCGTTCGGCACATGGCTCCGCGTGAAAGGCGGGAGCTAAGTAAGCAAGTGAAGGAGTTGCTTGAGAAGAACTTCATTAGACGAAGTATATCTGAATGGGGAGCGCCTGTGGTATTTGCTACCAAGGCAGATGGTTCTCTCCGACTTTGTGTTGACTATCGAGAGTTGAATAAGCTGACTAAGAAGAACAGACACCCGTTACCGAGGATTGATGATCTCTTTGACCAACTTATCGGTGCTTCTGTTTTCTCTCAGCTTGATCTTGCTACTGGATTCCATCAGCTCAGGGTAGCTGAAGATAGTATAGACAAGACTGCGTTCAGAACTCCAGATGGATTCTTAGAATGGCTGGTCATGCCATTCGGTTTGACTAATGCACCCGCCTACTTCGTGGACTTGATGAGTAGGGTGTCTAGGGAGTTCCTGAACGAGTTTGTGGTAGTCTTTGTAGACGATATCCTGACTTTCTTAAAGAATGAGGAAGAACATGCTAGACATCTCAAGGAGGTGATGGATACGCTTAGAGCGCATCAGTTGAAAGCCAAGCCCTCCAAATGTCATTTTGGAGAAAAGGAGTTAGATTTCTTGGGCACATAGTTTCTAAGCAAGGCTTAGTGATGGATCCTGCTAAAGTGGTCGCGGTTCAAGACCAGAAAGCCCCGACGAGGACAATTAAAGTAAGAATCTTTCTCAGTTTAATTAGTTAGTTAGCGTCCTTTGAGCTTAGACCTACCCTTCTGGATCAAGTAGGGACTTCACAGAAAAAAAGACCCGCAGTTAGTCGAGATCGTGGACAAGTTGATTCGAGGCGAGATGTTAAGACACCTCGCTATAGATGACAAGGGATGGCTAAGACGCAATGAGAAAAAGAAGGCTCTTGAAGATGCACATCACTCGAGGAGGTGGCAGAGTTTGTCCCAAGGTGCATGTTGTGCCAACAGATTAAGGCCGAGTCATAAAAAGCCCGGTGGGCTATTACATCCATTGGAGGTCCCCGCAATGGAAGTAGTAAAGCGTCACGAAGGATTTCGTGGATGGACTGCCTAGATCAAGGAAAGGGAATATGAGCATGTGGGTCATAGTAGGTAGACTCACGAAGAGTGCTCATTTCACTCCGGTAAAGAGCGAAAGGACTGCGTCATAGCTAGCGACAGTTTACTTTCAAGAAATAAAGCGGTTGCACGAGGTTCCCTAAAGTATAGTTAGTAACCATGACTCAATCTTCACTAGCCAGTTTTGGGATAGTCTACGAGAAGTCATGGGCAAGCAACTGAATCTAAGTACGACCTATCATTCGCAGGCGGATGGTTCAAGCATGAGTTATAGAAAATCACGT
Organism: Allium sativum; assembly: GCA_030737875.1. NCBI lineage: Eukaryota > Viridiplantae > Streptophyta > Magnoliopsida > Asparagales > Amaryllidaceae > Allium > Allium sativum. The sequence continues at coordinate 636,132,369 of CM060918.1, forward strand.
TAGTAAGAGCAATTGGCAACGTGGATTGGTATTTCCAAGAAAAGTTCTGCTGCGTGGAATACTTTATAGTAAGTAAACGAGATCCAGGATTCACTAGTGAATTTTGGAGAGCTTGCATGAAACCATGAGGTCATAGTTATGTTTAAGCCAAGAATGATAGAAGGGTAAGTGAAAAAGGAAGACGAGAGGCGACAATGAAATGGGTTCCAACTCATATTTGGAAATAGGAGTTAAGAAGCCAAGGAATCATGAGGTAAAAGACGGCCAAAGCACAGTGGAGTTAAGCTCAAGGAAACGTGACTTAGAAGACTAAAGGCTTGATACGCGCATCATATCTCTTTTTAAGAGCATATTCTTAATCCTTGTTTTCCTGTGGAACTTACTCGCATGTTATCTTTTTACGTATATCCTCTCGGTCCCATTCTCGGTCCTATTTCTGTCGGGAGGTATGACTTATTGGCTAGTAATACATGTCAGGGTTTGAAGGGGTCCGTTAGGTTGACTAAACCTTTTGGGATTTTATAGAGTATGGGTTGGGTTAGGAAGGGATTTCTTGTAATCCAAAAGGAGTATATCTTGCTTATCCTCCCGATCTCTTTGTAGCATATCTTTTGCTATCCATGTTTGTCTTGATTATCTAGTTTATCATGTTAATCTTGTCATGAGAACCTTAGGTAGAAACCCTTTGGATGAAACATGTGTTTGAAACATGTTATGCTTGATGGTTGCAAGTGGTTGCAAGTGGTTACTCGTGGATGCATTATACATGTTAGGCACTAGATCGGCTCACACACTCCTCATATTGCATATCCATGAGTGTTTATGCTTATTCATGGATGAAATTTTTTGTGTTATCACATGGATGTTGCATATGGATGTATGTTATGTGCACGCATATAGATGTTATACATTATGTTAGGAATTGCATACATATGGATTCATTTCACTAACATAATTTGCATTGATGATATTTGCATTAGATAAGTACATATACACACACCTTTGCATATGTTCATACAACATTTAGAATCTTGTAAGGACAATGATTGCTCGTGGATGATGTTTTGAGTAGATGGATGTTGGATGGTAGGATACGTTCTTCCTAACTTGAAGATTTCGGGGACGAAATCCTTTAAGGAGGGGAGAATGTAACAATCCGTATTTTCAATAACCTATTATAACGTAAATCGAGGAAGAATTTAATTTAAAAATCTGAATCAAGGGAAACGGGCTGTGCCATTGCGTTCGTCTCGGAAAAATACGCGAAATAGAGTCCGAGTTTTCGAAAATCGGAGTCCGTATGACCGGATTAAGGCCCAACGAAGTTTTCAGAAAATTTCAAAGTAAAAACAGATTTCAAATTCAAGTTTGAATTTGGAAAATTAGGTCAGATTGGGGCAGGCGGGGAAATTCCCGCCAAAGCACCCAAGTCGACAGCCCTGTCGACTTGGGAGTCGACTTGGTTGACCCAAGTCGACAGCCCTGTCGACTTGGCTGTCGACTTGGTTCAGCCGGGCAGTTTTGCCTGGTGCACCATTTTGGGGTCTTGGTTAGGTTTTAGGGCCAGATTCGGTTTTGAGGGCTGAGATTGGAACTAGGGTTTAATCCTAAGGCTAAAACTAATCCTAATCTCTATAAACAAGCCCCTAACCTAACCCTAAATCATCATTATTCATTCAAGTAACTAAACTATGGCAAAATCATTCCTCTCATGGCCTCCACTCTCTTCATAAAATTCCTAAATAAATTTCTATGAGAGATTTTCCATGCATACAAGTGTTTTCAAGCTTGTATGAGTGTCATTAGCTTGCATTCAAGTCAAGTTTCCATATTTACATCATAAAGCAAGGGTTTTGATCATTTTGGCTCAAGGGTTTTTCTATTAGAGCTTGCATTTTGGGTCTATTTGATTGCATAAGGGCTTTGTCATATTTTTGTGTCTTCATAAGCATTGTAAGCCCTATTCTACTTTCATATTTAAACTCTAAAGTTAAATGAATGATGCAAGTTTGGTTGGCCATTATGATATGCAAGTTTATCATGTTATGTTATGCAAGTATGCCATGTTATGATATGCAAGTTTATCATGTTATGCTATGCAAGTTTGCCATGTTATGATATGCAAGTTTATCATGTTATGTTATGCAAGTTTGATATGCAAGTTCGTCATATGATATGCAAGTATGTTATGCAAGTTTGGGATGATCATTTTGTTCATGTTATCATGTTATGCAAGCTTATCTTGAGTATATGGACATAAAGCTTCAAGCTTTATGCTAAAGGTTGCATTTTGGTAACATGTAAGTTATCATATCTCTTATGATAACTTGCATTTGAGGCTAAATGCGAACTTATGGCCATTTCTACATGTCATTTATCACCATGTATCACCAATATGCTAAGTTTGGTTTTATGCATGCTTTTGAGGCCTAAAAATGTAATATGTAAGTATATGAACATATGTACATTTCATATGCCACCATGTTAAACTTGTGGCTTCAACACCTTTATGTCATGATTATGCCAAGTTCCCTCTTTCTATCCTTTATGCGCTATTGCAATATGTAAGCGATGGGATTGCGTTTGGGGTTGGGTAAACTTAAAAGACATAAAAACATAAGATTGGGAATTTACCTATTAAGTTAGGTCTACCCATTGGGAATTTACCTATTAAGTTAGGTCTACCCAAATTCTTGAAAACTTGTAACATGTTTTGGAAACATGACGGACATGACACTTAGAAAAGATAAGTGTGACCAACTCGAGGTTGGGTTGAGTTTGTAGCGTAAACCTACCCGGAACCGACTGGCTTAACTAGTTGCTACAAACAATAGGACCCAATGTGAGAAGTTGGTCATGTTGTACCTTGAACCCGAGGTTAGACCAAGTTGTGTTGTAAAGCTACCCGGAACCGACCGGCTTAACTAGTAACCGCAACAAAGTCTAATGTGAGAGGTTAAGGCACATTAATTAATTAATGCCTCATGATTAGGGTTAAGTCATGGTCCACTTAATACTTGGGCTTGGTAGATTAATAAGGGTTAAGTCGTGAACTCATCGTTACACTTAACCAAGTTAATCCATGATTAGCAAGAGGGTTAAACCGTACTTAACCCACTAGAAAATCCTAGCAACGGGGGTCCACTCCAGCAGTAATCCCAAGTTTGTATCATCATGACCCTAGGGACTAGGCTAGGGTGGGGGCACGATTACTGGACTTGAGGTAAGTGACCAAAAACGACGGCAGATTGGTACGCCGGTGTAGTTCCGGGCGGACTATGGTCGTGCATATAGTCCGAAGCCGGGGAAAACATGCACGGGTACCAGTAGATCGAGACTGTGCACATATGTTTATGGTGTCCAGGGGTTGACACCCTAGGGCTTGATACACCCGACGGGAGACCCTGCACAGTCTGACTACAATTATGTTTGGGCCGTATTGACACCAACACGTGACGAGTTAGGCTTATAGGGAGCCGATCGACTAGACCGTTTGGTTGGACCGCATATTAGGGTCACTTCATGTTATTGGGCCAAAGCTTGGGCCAAGGGATCAATACTTGCTTATTCAAGTCATGTTAGCTTGCTAGTACACCTGTGGTGCAAAAACCTTAAACCTGATTATGCGATGACACCTTTATCTACCTTGTTAGTTAATCATCATGCTAGTATGTTGTTATCCTTATGTTCATCCCTGCTTCTCATGCCAGTTAACTTTATCAGTTTACATTGATTGTAGTAGGGATTACTCAGTCTTTTTGACTGACCTGTTTTCCTTTCGCCTCTTTTCTTCCGTTTCCGCCCCCCCAGGTTCTCAGGGTGGGAATATTGGAGCTTAGCTTGGATTTCTGATTGCTTGCTTGTGGGATTTTAGCTCATGTACGGTCTTGACATGAAGCTAGCTATGGTTATCACTTATTTTGGGGATAGTACTTATGTATTTCAGTTTTTCAGTGATGTTGTTTTTATCTAGACTTGTGTATTTGGAAAGTTGACATTATGTTGTACCAGACTTGTTTTGAAATAGTTTGAAATCTTCCGCTGTTTTACTTATCTTATTTACTTTGTTTACATATATACATATGTTCTTGTTCTGCCTTGATATATCATTATGCATGTTTACCTGATTCAAACGCCCCTCCAAAGTCAGAGTGCTTGCAAGAGTCACCCTGGCGGAGGTGGGGTGTTACAACCGCGGAAGTGGTAGAGCCGAGCTTGCTTAGAGAGGTGGAGATAGAGCGTGATGCGACGATTCGACGAGCTCCTACGTGCATTCTTGGGTCGGAGATCAAGAAGTTGAGGAATCGAGAGGTCAGACTAGTCAAAGTACAATGGGGAGATGATGAGAGCAACGCTACTTGGGAGACGGAAGAGAAGATGCGTTCGTTGTACCCTTTTCTTTTTGAGGGTATGTCCTTTAATTTCTCCTTTATCGCTTATCTTGTACTTATCTTACCTTTAGAGTATCCGCTCGCTAGTATCCTTGACCTTTAGTTAGGATAATCCTATGGTTGAAACATGTGTTTGAGACATGTTATGTATGATGGATGCAAAGTGGATGCAAGTGTTTGCTAGTGGTTGCTCGTGGATGCATATACACACACTATTAGGCACTAGATCGGCTCAGCCACTTCATATTGCATATTGCATATAAATGGATGTATTTAGTAAAATGGATGTATGAGTATTTTTTTTATCATATGGATGTTGCATTCAGATGATGATTATGCACGCATATAGAGATAATATGTAGCATTAAGGAACTTTTGCATACATAATGGATGCATGGCACTATCATGATTTGCATTAAGGAGGTCAACTGAATCAGTGGACCGCCTGATTTTGCATTAGATATGGACATATACACACACTGTGCATTTAAACATGAAAGCATTAGAAGTCTATAAGGACAATGGATGCCTGTGTTTGATGGTTGAGTAGATGGACGATTGGATGTTAGGATATACATTCTCCTTGACTGGAAGATTTCGGGGTCGAAATCCTTTAAGGAGGGGAGAATGTAACACCCCGTAATTCTGTTAATATTAGTATTCACAAACTAAAGAATAACTAATCTCAGACGTGAGAATTGTGGGAAACGGGTTGCGCCATTGTGTTCGTCTCGGAATTCTGGTTGAAATAGAGTTCGAGTTTGCGCGAATTGGACTTCGTATGAAGAAGTTATGGCCATCGGAAGTTTCAGAAAATTCAAAACAGATTTCAGAAAATTTAAAATTCAAAATTCGAAGTCAAACAGGCTAGGCGGGAAAATTCCCGCCCAGCACCCCAGGTCGACTGGGGAGTCGACAGGGCAGTCGACACCCCCCCCCCAGGTCGACTGGGCAGTCGACCTGTGTGTCGACCTGGTCCAGTCGGCTAGGGTTTGGCTGAGCCCAATCTTGAGCTGCTAATGTGTCTTTAGGGCTGAGTTGGCAAATTTAACGGTTCAGTTTAGTTCTGAGTTGATCTGACGGTCTAAATAAATCCTAAACTCTATAAATACCTAGGTAGTCTCTCACTCTAATTCACATGAAAAATACAATAGCCACCGTCATACCGCCGCCATGGAACTCAGTGTAGCCGTCGCCAACTAAGAAGGAAGAAAGCTAATCAAAACCCTAATTCTACTCAACTCTAAAGCAAATCAAGACTCTCTTTCTCTTCTAATTGTAAGTATGATGATCTTAACAAGATTATTATTAAACTAATTAGATTAAGTTATGAATGGATTATAAGTGAATGATGTGGATTGTCATATATGTTGTTGTAAACCTTATGCTATCATGTATGTTGTAAATCCTATGTTATGTGATGACGATATCCTATATGTTGTAAATCATGCTATGATGATATTGTATAGGTTGTAATTTTCTATGCTAAAGTGAGATAAATCATACATGTTATAAAGTCATTATCTATGCTCATTAGTTCATGTTAATCAAGTCACAATGTTGATATTATTTGGTCTATGTTGATGACAAATCATGTATGCAAGTTTGGATTGATTAGTAAAGATTATGAACATATGCCATGATATCTATTTAGATCTAGAATTATGTTATGACATGGGTGAGTTCTATGTGTTAGATTCTAGTTCACACCATCATTATGTTGCATAAAACACCATATGCAAGTTTATACATGAATTTGGGTTATGATCATATCATGTAAATTGTGACATTTAACCATACAAGTTGACACCTTTAGATCCATAACATGTGTAGTTTTATGCAAGTTTCACCCCTATTCTGATTAGATTTATTTTGTTTGTCTATATGTTGTGATAATTATCTTTGTGCTATGAGTTAGACTATTCGAGTCTAACGTATATTTTGCGTTGAGTAAGCGAATGTATAACGTGGGGTAGGGGTAATATTAAGGATTTAATATTAAGAAATTGGGGTGCAATTGATATGATTTTGCATGCCATAAGTGGATGGCCATAATTGAGTCAATTATGGACATCATTAAAATTGGATGTAATTAATGATTTGAATAAGGATATATTCAAAACTGGGGTAAAAGATTATAAGTGATAATCAATGCTTAGGACACGAGGTTGGACTCGTTTGTGACGTAAACCTGCCCGGACCCGCACGGCCAATCCAGTGGTCACAAATGTCAGCCCAATGTGAGAGGTCCTAGGCCCAAACTAAAGCATGACAGTTGTAAAGACACGAGGTTAGACTCTTTTATGGTGTAAGACTGCCCGGACCCGCCCGACAAATCCAACTGCCATAAATGCCTGTCTAATGTGAGAGGTCTTTATGATGTTATGGCCTGAATGAATTAAGAAATACTTAACCAGATAAACATGTAAGGTGGGACATGGGGGTTAAGTAGGTGCCTTGGGTAGCATGAGGAATCTAGTGATTGCATTTAGTGGCATTTGAAATACGATTAGTAAGACTTAACCAAACACACATGTAAATGAACATGACTAAGAAGAGGGTTAAGTGGGATACACTAGTGGGGACAAGCTTAGGTGGATAGCTTGTGGGGGCCCATTTCAACCAGTAACCCAAACGTATCTTTGTGGGCTCGACCCAAGTCGAGGACGGGACACGCATAATGGGCTTGACTATAAGAGGCCAAAACGGGGTAGCGGTGGCAACGCAAGTCCAACGGGTTTCATATGCGTGTGTGGACCCGGGCTGGTAGGTAAGACGTTGTTGCATCATGTAGGTATAAGCCGTGCATTCTTTAGCTGTATCGGGTTGCCACTTTAGGGGAGTGATACACCCCACTGTGGGGCCAGCATGGGTATCTACGAGTAGGGAGACGATCGAAAGTGGGTAGTGGGGTACACCTAGTGGAGATAGGGGCAGGCGGCACCTATATAGTCAGCTAGGGGTACACGAAGCTATTTATATAATTTCTGAGTGGAGCAAGTGGGATCAACCGTTAGGGTGATTGGTGTGGTGCAGTGTAGTAATTATTCGTTAGTAATTAGGTGTGCCTTTAACGTTATCTTTATCTGCTCTTCCATACCCAATAGTTCATAGACATTTCCTTGTTTTCCAGCTTATGCCTTAGTCTAGTTATTTTGATAATAGTATTGTTAGAATTATCATACTCGCCGGATTTATGTCTGACCCCCTCCATTTCTATCTTTTTCCCCCTCCAGGTCCTCAGGGTGGGCCCAGCTCTAGTGGAGCTTGATTGGATTGCTTTATCTCTCTTATGGGAAAGCTTGGACCGTTGAAGTAAAGTCCAGCTTGTTATCTTCTTTAATGGCTATTTATGTAATGGGATTATGTATTTTGTTTTATCAAGATGGATATTGTACTTGACTCTAATTTATGGTTTTATGATGTAACAAACATGTTTAATTTCCGCTGCAATAAAATGAAGTTTTAGATTTCCAAGTACTACTTATTATCTGTCTTGTTGTAATTTTTCTGTTCTATTTTCACTTAAAACCTCCATGGAAGTTAATGCATTCCCTTTGTGAGTGACATTAATGGACGTGGGGTGTTACATGTAGGGCATGCTCTTCTTCATCCTTAGAAAAGATCAAGATGTCATCTACAAAGACCACCACGAATTTATTAAGGTACTCCCTAAACACCCTACTCATCAAATCAACAAAGTATGCGGGGGTGTTTTCAAACCGAAGGGCATCACTAGCCATTCATAGAAACCGTCTGGAGTCCTAAAGGCAGTCTTGTCTATGCTATCCTCAGCCACTCTCAATTGATGGAATCCAGTGGCTAGGTTCAACTGCGAAAACACTGAGGCGCCAACTAACTGATCGAAGAGATCGTCAATCCTCGGCAGTGGGTGTCTGTTTTTCTTAGTAAGTTTATTAAGTTCTCTATAGTCCACACAAAGTCTAAGGGACCCATCCGCCTTCGTGGCAAATACTACTGGAGCACCCCACTCCGATATACTACGTCTTATGAACCCCTTCTCAAGCAACTCCTTCACTTGCTTATTGAGTTCCCTCCTTTCACGAGGAGCCATGTGGTATACTGGCAAAGATACTGGTTTCGCATTATCCACAAGATATATTCGAAAATCTATCTCCCGCTTCGGAGGTAAGCCCTTCACCTCCTCAAACACATCCGAGTATTCTCGGACCACTCTAATTGATCGTAGATTCTCCACAGACGCGTCAAGCGATTCTAGATAACTTAGCATAACATAATTTATGGGATTACAAAAGATTTCGAGAGCGTTACCCAGGCGAGTCATGAGCCTAACTACTCTCCTTTCACAATCAAGAACGACCCCATTTCTGGATAACCAATCCATTCCTAAAATTAGCCCATAGCCCGTGAAGCCCAAAACATAAGCATCACATCTAAACTCAACGCTAAGTATATAAATTTTCAAATCCAAACACATCATGGACAAATAAGCTGAGCCCCCAATTGGATTCGAAACAACTAAGGGATCCTCTACTAAACTAGTGTTTAAGTGCAGTGATTCAACTAATGATGTAGAGATAAACGAATGCGATGCGCCCGAATCGAATAAGGTACGGATAGGATGATCAAACAGAAAAACTAAGCTTTCAACAGAATTGGTTCTACCTCGTTCTTGCAGCGGTGGGACCGCGAGAGCCTGAACTTGTCCCCTTGCCTGCCCTAGTGCCATAAGAGCCTGCACCTGTCCTCCCGAGGTAGACCCTGCCCTCTGCCCCTTCTTTGGGCAGTCCTTCACAAGATGTCTCGCTTCGCCACAGTGAAAACAACCAGTCTTCTTTTTCTTTTGGCAATCCTTGCTGAGATGGCCTAGTGTCCCACAGTTAAAGCATTTCTTCTTTCCCTTGCCATTATTGTCTTTACCACCCTTCTTGTTTTGCTGTTGTGGTTTCTTCTGATCCCCTTTCTTCTTGGGTGCCTTGTCAGCTTTAGTGCCTTTCTCCTCGTGCATGAGTGCCATTTCTTCTAGCTTCTCAAAGGTGGCCCCCATAGGGACGTGGGTCATAGCCAACCCTTGCAACGGTTCATTCAAGCCATTAACGAACCTCAGAGCCTTCTTCTCCGGCGTGTTCACTAAGTCCAAGCCAAACCTTGCTAACTGATTAAATTTGTTGACATATTATTTCACCGATGAGCTTCCTTGCTTTAATGTCAAGAACCTTTCCATATATAGATTCTCTTCTGCCCTTGAGAGAAACTTTGCCTCAAAGCTACGCCTGAAATCCGCCCAAGAATCATTGGGACGCTCCCCATTAGTGACCTCCCACCAAAACGAGGCCTCTCCCTTCATTAACCAAGCTGCTAATTTGACTTTCCTCCCTTCTTCTACTTCAAAGATTTCTTGCAATTCTTCTACCTCCTTAAGCCAATCTCTAGCTTCCACAAACGTTTCTGACCCTTGAAAAGGTTTTCCACCCATAGCCTTAAATTCCTTGCACGTCTTTGCAAAAGTATCAGCGCGAGGAGTAGGAGGAGGAGCAGGTGCAGCTGGTGGTGGAGGAACATTGGCTGGACCTGCAGCGACCCTAGCCTCTAATAACCTCCTATACCATCCTGGTATCGTTACACCGTCTGGAAGGTTAACATCTTCAGTCATGCTGAAACGAAAAAAGGAAAGATTCAAAATGGAGAATTCGAAAGATAAAGATATGGCTATTAGGGATTATGTTTTTGTTAAAAACTTTCCTCTTTAAATTACTCATTAAGACATGTTTCTGAAAAAACTTCTTCCAAAAATACTTTAGAAAAATAGTTTTCCTAAAAATTTTATCTGTTCTGGTAACCTTTAGCTCTGATACCACGTGTAACACCCCACGTCCATTAATGTCACTCACAAAGGGAATGCATTAACTTCCATGGAGGTTTTAAGTGAATATAGAACAGAAAAATTACAACAAGACAGATAATAAGCAGTACTTGGAAATCTAAAACTTCATTTTATTGCAGCGGAAATTAAACATGTTTGTTACATCATAAAACCATAAATCAGAGTAGTACAATATCCATCTTGATAAAACAAAATACATAATCCCGTTACATAAATAGCCATTAAAGAAGATAACAAGCTGGACTTTACTTCAACGGTCCAAGCTTTTCCAAAAGAGAGATAAAGCAATCCAATCAAGGTCCACTAGAGCTGGGCCCACCCTGAGGACCTGGAGGGGGAAAAAGATAGAAATAGAGGGGGTCAGACATAAAGTCTGGCGAGTATGATAATTCTAACAATACTATTATCAAAATAACTAGACTAAGGCATAAGCTGGAAAACAAGGAAATGTCTATGAACTATTGGGTATGGAAGAGCAGATAAAGATAACGTTAAAGGCACACCTAATTACAAACGAATAATTACTACACTGCACCACACCAATCACCCTAAAGGTTGATCCCACTTGCTCCACTCAGAAATTATATAAATAGCTTCGTGTACCCCTAGCTGACTACATAGGTGCCGCCTGCCCCTATCTCCACTAGGTGTACCCCACTACCCACTTTCGATCAGCTCCCTACTCGTAGATACCCGTGCTGGCCCCACAGTGGGGTGTATCACTCCCCTAAAGTGGCAACCCGATACAGCTAAAGAATGCACGGCTTATACCTACATGATGCAACAACGTCTTACCTACCAGCCCGGGTCCACACACGCATATGAAACCCGTTGGACTTGCGTTGCCACCGCTACCCCGTTTTGGCCTCTTATAGTCAAGCCCATTATGCGTGTCCCGTCCTCGACTTGGGTCGAGCCCACAAAGATACGTTTGGGTTACTGGTTGAAATGGGCCCCCACAAGCTATCCACCTAAGCTTGTCCCCACTAGTGTATCCCACTTAACCCTCTTCTTAGTCATGTTCATTTACATGTGTGTTTGGTTAAGTCTTACTAATCGTATTTCAAATGCCACTAAAGGCAATCACTAGATTCCTCATGCCACCCAAGGCACCTACTTAACCCCCATGTCCCACCTTACATGTTTATCTGGTTAAGTATTTCTTAATTCATTCAGGCCATAACATCATAAAGACCTCTCACATTAGACAGGCATTTATGGCAGTTGGATTTGCCGGGCGGGTCCGGGCAGTCTTACACCATAAAAGAGTCTAACCTCGTGTCTTTACAACTGTTATGCTTTAGTTTGGGCCTAGGACCTCTCACATTAGGCTGACATTTGTGACCACTGGATTTGTCAGGCGGGTCCGGACAGGTTTACATCACAAACGAGTCCAACCTCGTGTCCTAAGCATTGATTATCACTTATAATCTTTTACCCCAGTTTTGAATATATCCCTATTCAAATCATTAATTACATCCAAATTTAATGATGTCCATAATTGACTCAATTATGGCCATCCATTTATGGCATGCAAAATCATATCAATTGCACCCCAATTTCTTAATATTAAATTCTTAATATTACCCCTACCCCACGTTATACGTTCGCTTATTCAACGCAAAATATACATTAGACTCGAATAGTCTAACTCATAGCACAAAGATAAATTATCACAACATATAGACAAATAAAATAAATCTAATCATAATAGGGGTAAAACTTGCATAAAACTAAACATGTTATGGATCTAAAGGTGTCAACTTGTTTGGTTAAATGGCACAATTTACATGATATGATCATAACCCAAATTCATGTATAAACTTGCATATGGGGTTTTATGCAACATAATGATGGTGTGAACTAGCATCTAACACATAGAACTCACCCATGTCATAGCATAATTCTAGATCTAAATAGATGTCATGGCATATGTTCATAATCTTTACTAATCAATCTAAACTTGCATACATGATTTGTCATCAACATAGCCCAAATAATATCAACATTATGATTTGATTAACATGAACTAATTAGCATAGATAATAACATCATGACTTTATAACATGTATGATTTATCACAACTTAGCATAGAAACTTTCAACATATATAACATCACCATAGCATGATTTACAACATATAGGATATCATCATCACATAACATAGGATTTACAACATACATGATAGCATAAGGTTTACAACAACATATATGACAATCCACATCATTCACTTATAATCCTCATAACTTAATATAATTAGTTTAATAATAATCTTGTTAAGATCATCATACTCACAATTCGAGAAGAAAGAGAGTCTTGATTTGCTTTAGAGTTGAGTAGAATTAGGGTTTTGTTTAGCTTTCTTCCTTCTTAGTTGGCAGCGGCTAGACTGAGTTCCATGGCGGCGGTATGACGGTGGCTATTCTATTTTTCATGTGAGTTTAGAGTGAGAGACTACCTAGGTATTTATAGAGTTTAGGATTTATTTAGACCGTCAGATCAACTCAGAACTAAACCGAACCGTTAAAATTGCCAACTCAGCCCTAAAGACACATCAGCAGCTCAAGATTGGGCTCAGTCAAACCCTAGCTGACTGGACCAGGTCGACACCCAGGTCGACTGCGCAGTCGACCTGGTCCCTGGGGTGTCGACTGCCCAGTCAACCTGGGTGCTGGGCGGGAAATTTCCCTCCTAGCCTGTTTGACTTCGAATTTTGAATTTTAAATTTTCTGAAATCTGTTTTGAATTTTCTGAAACTTCCGATGGCCATAACTTCTTCATACGAAGTCTAATTCACGCAAACTCGGACTCTATTTCAACCAGAATTCCGAGGCGAACACAATGGCGCCACCCTTTTCCCACAATTCTCACGTCTGAGATTAGTTATTCTTTAGTTTGTGAATATTAATATTAACAGAATTACGGGGTGTTACAATAATGAATAATTATTTTTAACTAATGTAAATTAACAAAAATGAATGATTGGTTTTAAATAATATAAATTTACCAAATGAATAATTTGTGTTTCAAATCTAATAAACATGCCCATGCTATATTTTGTTTTATTCTTTTAATTTAGACAAAATGAGTGTTTTTGTCTACCCTACTTTAATGATAAAAATGTGAATGTTTAATTTATTAAAATGTAACTTTTAAATTCTATCCTTTATTTCAAACAGTCTTTATTCATATCAAAATTATCAACCAAGAATATAATTTAAATCTGATGGTTTGTTTGCATTAGTGAATTGCAAACAAAGATGAACATTATTTTAAGGTTTTATTTGCAACAAGGAATGCAAATAACCAATGTGACTTTTATTTTATTTAAAAGTATATTTGTGTGCATGTAAAAAGAACCTCATTTACAAAGTGTATTTACATTATTGAATGTAAATAAAAGAAACAAATTTTATTTAAATGAGCATTTACATTTGTGAAAGCAAACAAAGAATAGTTTGTTTATAAATTTTATTTACATTAGTGAATGTAAATAAGAGAATAAAATTTATTTTCAAAGTATAATTTAAACAAATTCTATTAAATGTATAAAAGTGTGTAGATTTGGGTTGGTAAATGTAGATAAAGAAAATAGACCATAGTTTCACTAAATATTTACATTGATAAATGCAAAAAAAAAAGAATAAACCTTAATTTTCAATACATATATATTGATAAATGCAAACAAAGAAATAAACTTTATTTTCAATATATGTTTGTATTTGCATTGGTGAATGCAAATGAACAATTTGTTTTCAATATACATTTTGCATTGGTAAATGCAAAAAAAAGAGAGAACAATTTCTATTTTCTATATATATATATATACATGGCTGAATGTAAATAGAAGAACAAACTTTACTTTCAAAACATGATTACATTTGCGAATGCAAATAAAAGAACAAAACTTTATTTCCAATATGTGTTTGCATTTGTGAATGCAAATAAAAGAATAAATTTTATTTTTAATGTTTATTTACATTAGTAAATGCAAATAAAAGAATAAACTTGAATTTCAATGTATATTTACATTTGAAAGTGCAAATAAAAGGACAGTTTTTATTTCAAAGTATATTTGCATTTGAAAATGCAAATAAAAGAACAATTTCTATTTTCAAAGAATATTTGCATTGTGAGATGCAAATGAAAAGTGAACTTTTAATCTCTATATTTATTTGTATTGTAGAATGCAAATAAAAAAAAAGTGTACTTTCATTTCCAACATTTTATTTACATGGTGGGATGCAAATAAAAAAAAGTAAAACTTATATTTCTATGTAATATTTGCATTGTAAATGCAAATAAAAAGAATGATTTTATTTCTACGTATATATTTGTGTTGAAACACAAATAAAAAGAATGACTTTATTTGTTATGCATATATTTGTGTTAAAAACACAATAGAAAGAATAGCTCTATTTACTATGTAATATTTGTGTTGTAGCATGTATATAAAAAGATGGACTTTATTTCCAGGTTTGTTTTTGGGTTAAGAACACAAATAAAAAGGGTGACTCATTTCTATGTGTATTTTTGTGTTGAAAACACAAATAAAAAGATAGTTCATTTTTTTCTATGTTCATATTTGTGTTAAGAACACAAATAAAAAGGATGATTCATTTTTCTGTGTGTATATTGTGTTAAGAACACAAAATAAAAAGGATGATTCATTTCTATGCTAATATTTGTGTGCCATTCTATTTTAACCATGGATTTTCATTTACATGTAAACTGCAAATAAAAATATAATTTCTAAAATGGATTTTTTTATTTACATGTAAAATGTAAACAAAAATGTAGTTTTCTAAACACTTCCCCTTTTATTTACATATAAACCGTAAACAAGATGTAATTCTTTAAAATGGGTTTTTATTAACATATGAAATGTTAATAAAAATATAATTCTTAAATATGAAACCTTATTTACATACAGAAATGTAAACAAAATAGGTTTCTCAAATATGTCTTTTTATTTACACATAAAATGTAAATAAAAGTATGTTATTCAAATATGGTTTTTATTTACAAATAAAATGTAAACAAAAATGTGTTTATCAATCATGTCTTTTATTTACACATAAATTGTAAATAAATAAAAAAAATGAATTCAAGATGTGCTCTTTAATTTACAAACAACATGTGAATAAATTTGTGTTTACTAAATATGTCCTTTTATTTAACCATAAAAGGTAAATATAAAGATGTTAACCAATTTTTATTTTATTATCTACAAATTTATACAGATCTAAATTTACAAACACAGATCTATATAATACAATGCAATATGGTTCAATATAATCCATCAGAACAACCAACACAATACATCACAACGCAGATCTGATTAAATAACATACAGATTATTATTTAACAAAATAAAATAATTATTTAAATTAATTAGATTGTAAAAATCAGAGATTCTCATATTGATTTTTGCTGAAAATTTGACTGTCTCGGAATCAGATTTGGTCTGCGCCATCGCGAAGATCTCGGAAAGACGAGTCCAACGCAACTGACGGTTCGTCAATCGGACCTCGTATGAGAGAGTTATTGATTTTTAAAGATTGCATAAATTAAATATTAAAATAATAAAATAATAATAGAAAAAAAGACCTTTCTTCTTCGTTCGCTCACGTTACTCGCCGAACCCATCGTCATCCGCGAACCCTTCTGTGCGCACCTCTCTGCACCGCACCGGACCACGATCAAACACCGCCAACTCGAAGCTCGTGCCACCACGTGCTCGCTCCACCAACCACCTGAAGCTCGGCCTCCCCAATCACCACGAAATCGAACCTAAACCGCGGCCTTTAGGCTGAGAATTCGCGAAATCCGTGAATCAAAACCCGATCTTAACCGTATGGATGGAAAGGTCTCTCGAAGAGCTTCGATTTGGTATATCATATGTCGATTTTCGTTGAGCGGATCAAAAGTTATTAACGATTGAAGTTTGGGACATTTTCAGCTATTAAAACTGCAGGCGGCGGCTGCCATGAATTAGGGTTTCAGATTTTAATATTTAATCTCGAAAAATGTGCTTAAAAGGTGAATTTTCGGACTTTCTCCGATTTGGGTCTGCTTACTATCGTTCTTAAGGTTTTGACACCTTCTGAGCGTAATGGGACAGGTCCCGGGACCCAATTCCGAAATTTGTATATATTTTATTTAAAATTCCATTAAAAATTAATAAATTAAATACTGACCGTACATTAAAATATGCCGGGGCCACATACGACCTCAGAAAATTCTAAAAAAAAATATTTTTAGCTTTCTTATGACGATACGAATCCAACAAAATTATTTTCGTCGAATTCTGAGACTGTTTGAAAAATAGCTATTTTTAAGGCGTTTAAATTTAACTATAAATAGTCAAAACACATTTTCTCTCGCCACGCTCACATATTAATTTGAAAAATTCTGAAAATTGAAATCTAGCAATAATTTGACATTCCGGTTCCAACAAAAGTGGTTTCGTCGAAAACGGAGGTCGTTTGAAAAATGACTATTTTCAAGGCCAATATTTTTAATATTAAAAATACATTTTTAAACAAATAATTTCAGAAACTCAAAATATATAAGTGTTTACTATTTTTCAATGCAGAAACATCATTTCGAACTCAATGGAAGTGGTTTCGAGTCGAAATTCCTTCATATGTGAAAAGTAGCCTTTTGGGCCATATATATTATATATATAAATTCTACAACGACCTTTCTAAAAATTGAATTGGCCATAACTTTTGATTTCCGCTATGAAATTTCAATTTTTCAGATTTGTTAGAAAGATATTTTTAAATTGATTCTAATATTTTTGGTTTCACTAAAATCCGTTAAATTTTGCATCCTGTACGGTCAGTCAAAGTTCAAGTTTGACTTTTCAAACTACTGCGTTATTTCTAATTCCATTTATATTTAAATTAAATTTATTTGTTCTAACTTCGGTTAAAATAAATTCTATCCATTATTATTTAAAATAAATTATATTATAACCTCAAAATTCATTAAAAATTTATAAAATAAAAATTTTAAATTGGTCCAGAATTTGCGGGTTGTTACAGAAACGGTCATATTCCCTTTCTGTAGGTTAACGAACTGCTCGCGCAGACCCTCTCTTACTTGTGTGGGTATATGCTTCTCATTGAAAAGCTCCTTGAATCTGGCCCAAGACATATTGGCCACGTCATTGCATATTTTGATCGTATCCCACCAATGCCCTGCTTCCTCCTTTAGCTGCCAAACTGCCAGGTAACGCTTTCGCTGATCTTCCAGTTCCAAGCCTTCTAGGATCTTTTCGCAATCTTTAAGCCATGCTTCAGCCTGAATCGCAAACTCCCGCCCTGTAAAAGGTACACCTCCAAGATTCTTGAATTTCTTTGACATTCTTTCCAAATCGAAAGGATGTGGAGGTGGAGGTGGTTCGACTACGACCTCTGAATTATGCTGCTCCTGAGTGATGGGTGTCTCGTCTATAGCTTGCCCTCCAGCTCCTACTCGGGCTCCTCCTCTAGCCCCACCTCGAGCTCCAGCTCGGGCTCCGCCTCGGGCTGTTCTTGCTCTAGTATCCATTTAAATCAGTCTGTACCATCATGGAAAGAGTCAGACCAACAAAAATGAGAATTTTCAAGAAAAGATAAGATAAGGACGAGATGAAAAGATAATGATGTAATGACTGGTAAATATGTGCTATTCTGCTGTGCTCATCCTAGGACATTACTGGTCCTATCTCTAATGAGCTACTCGTCTTAGAATAATGTGGATTCTATCTAGACGAATTATTCTAAATATGTTATATTCCGTTGCTAAGGCTAACCTGGCTCTGATACCAACTGTGATAACCCCAAAACTTCTGTAGACCGAAAGTAAGGATAATCATTTTGGAATACAACATATTTACAACAATAAACAGATCTCAGAGAAAGAACATAACACATAAACATTTCAGCGGAAATAAAATGTCATCAGCATCACAATAGAATCATCAGAGTATGCAGTTTTACAGGATCCACTTAGCATAATAGAAGTCTTAACAAAAGAGAAACAAGTCTCAAATGAAAGGAAATAAGTTTCAAATCCCATTACATACATCAAAAGCAAAAGATGGGAAAATGTCTCAAAAGCAGAATAAAAGGTGGAGAAAAGGTCTTGTTCGTCTTCCTTCCAAAGCAAGCTCCAACCAGAAAGTATCACCTAAAAACCTGTCAATTGGCTGCCCGTGTGGATAGAGGGCACCCGAGTTTGCAAAAGTGAAACAAACTACGAGTCAGTCATGGGATTGGTGTGAGGATTCTTAACTAAATTAACTATCAAGATGGCGAATCTCAGGACTACGCCGCTAATGCGGAACGAGTTTACTCCATTGGATTGCCAGTGTAATATTTTATAAAGTTTATATAAAATAGAGAAATGACTTTAGAAAAATGAAATCGTCATAAGACTCAGATCCTATCACACAATGCAACGCACACAGGAGGATAAGTTTTCCCTTATGATGATCAAACAGGCTTAATACGTGAAAAGTAATATTTTAATATTATCATTAGTGTTTAAGCGGTATTAAAATACTTAAATGTAAATATATCAATCCTAGACGGCATAGTACCCCATCCTACTATGTCGACGTATATAAGTTTACAATCAAAACCGAAATGTCGTCGTATTGGGAATTGGTTTTCTGTCATGAAATCGAGGCTAGGGATCGTCCTCTTCCGATTCGAGACACTCTAGCAAATGCCTCAGGATCCCCCGCAGTGAACCCTTGGATGCGGTAGGGCCGGTCCCTACCTAACGGTAGTGGATTAGTTATGCCTGAACACACGTTTCCTGGTCCCTTTGGACCTATAATATGACCACTTCCAGCCTATAAAAACCCGAGGTACCTCAATCCAAAATCCACATAAGTAAAATGTCGGGCCGTGTCAAAACCCAAGCACCACTCCTAGCTAGAAAAAAACGTGTGCACTCCCTATGGTCCATATACCGTTTTTGACTCATACCGGGGTGTGAGGCTTGCGAAGTCACGATATACACAAAGCTATGCCTAACCAGGCTATGCTTTGATCATCAGCCACAAGGCCTGCTTTTCAACAAAGCCTTGATCATTGCATCTTGGCGTGCCACATTGACAATTCAACGCCATGCGATCGATAACTATCACTACGTATCAGGGTGTTAAGTAGAGAATAAATTCTCCACCACCAAACAGACATATATTAATAGAAAGCGATTTAATTACATGAAGTGAATTTCAACGTCAGACACGCATCCATTTACAAGTCCGTTCTAGGTCTGAACGAAACCGGAGACACCAAAGAGGTTCTCGCTTATCCGCACGATCAACACACACGTCCGGACAATTACTGCTTCAACCCAGTCCTGCGATCAAGTCAGTCCAAGGTATCAGAAGTCATCGTCCATTCGATGTGAAGATCGCCGGTCTTCATCCTTTGTTTGCTTACATCTTTGATTCAGTCGCCGTTCAATTATTTGAAATGAGTTGAACTCGGCCTTTTCAAATAATTGTCGCATAATTATAGTTTAAAACATTTCATCTATATTTATAACTATTTATCGCTATTTTTATTTATTAAAAATAGCTCGAAATATATAAACGACGTTTCGGGTCAATGGGCGGCGCTGGCGCTGCTTTTATCAAAATTTGATTTACACATATCTCAAAATCTAACCATCGGATTTTGATGAAATTTATATCGTTGGGTAGCTCTTCCCAAAGCGGTCCTAACGGTTCCAGTTTTGGGAAAATCCAACGGTCGGATCTTTCTATATATTCGTTTGAAGTTACGATTGTCGATACACGAACTGCCGCGCTATATTTTATATTTATATATAAACCATTGGGCGATTCCCTTTGTTAAAATCCATACCTTTTATTATATGAAAATAATATTTTCGTCCGCCAATTCTAATGCGACAAAAATGATGGTTTCAACAATGTACCATTTTATATCAAATAAAAATGACATTTTTGTTCGCCAACTCTAATGCGACCAAAAATGATAATACAATGATGTATATTTCTATATCAAATAGAAATGACATTTTTGTTCGCCAATTCTAATGCGACCAAAAATGTTAATTCAACGATGTATATTTTTATATCAAGTAGAAATGACATTTTTGTTCACCAATTCTAATGCGACCAAAAATGTTAATTCAACGATGTATATTTTTATATCAAATAGAAATGACATTTTTTTTGGCCGATTCTAATGCGACCAAAAATGTTATTTTAAAATGTATAATTTCTTTAATTATAAAAATGTTCTTTTATCCTATTTGATTTAAAGACATAAAAATGCACCTTTTTATTCTATTTCATTTTAATGACATAAAAGTGAACTTTTTCTCCTATTTCATTTTTATAACATAAAAGTGAACTTTTTATGTTTTTATAAAATGTATATATTTTATCTTCTACAATGAAAAATGCAAATTCTTCTATCATCTCCTAGAAAAAGGTAAATCTTATATTTTAACATAGAAAAAGTAAATTTCCTATCTTTCTTTATTACAATAGAAAAATGTAAATTTCCTATTACTTTATTACAATAGAAAAATGTAAATTTCCTATTACACTTTATAACAATGGAAAAATGTAAATTTCCTATTTATTGTTTTTATTTACATATGTAAATTCTCTTTTTCTCTTTTACATTGAAAATTGTAAATATTTACTTTTCCTTGCTTTTACGTTGAAAAATGTAAATATTTTCTTTTCTTTTCTTTTCTTTTACGTTGAAAAATGTAAATATTTTCTTTCCTTTGAAAAATGTAAATGTTCTATTATTTTCCTAAGTTTTAAATTTTTTTCTTTTTTCTCCAACACCAAAGTATGTTCATTTCAACTACACCGACCTAATGATGAAATTTTGATACATTCCAACTAAATTAACATAACTATGAACTTTTTGGTGTCATCACAACAACGACAACATAACGATGAATTTTGTGTCATTACAACTAAATTAGCATAACAATGAATTTTGTGTCATTACAACTTAATTAGCATAACGATGAATTTTGTGTCATTATAACTAAATTAGCATAACGGTGAATTTTGTGTCATTACAACTAAATCAGCATAACGGTGAATTTTGTGTCATTACAACTAAATTAACATAACGGTGAATTTTGTGTCATTACAACAATGACAACATATGATCGGGTGTATATTTTCTACGAATCAAAAGGAAAAGTCCCACCTTTATTTTGTGAAATCAATACAGAATATATGAACTTTATTTATTTTATAAATTAGAATAAAAATCAAATCCTGATTTATTATACAAACCCAACTTTCTTTTATTTTAAAAACAAAGTAAAAAGAAAGTAAAAGATCAAATCTTTATTTACTTTATTTTCAAAAACAAAAGATCAAATCTTCTTTTATTATACAAAACAAAATAAAAGGCTCAACTTTGTATTGATTTAATTCAAGGACAAAAGATCAAAACTTTATTTTATTTTGTTTTCAAAAACAAAAGATCAAAACTTTATTTCAAAACAAAAGATCAAAACTTTATTTTAAAACAAAAGGTCAAAACTTTATTTTAAAACAAAAGATCAAAACTTTATTTTATTTTATTTCAAAACAAAAGATCAAAGCTTTATTTCAAAACAAAGATCAAATTTTTATTATATTTTATTTTATTTCAAAACAAAAGATCAATATTAAGAGAAAGGAATAAAAATAAAAATAAGAACAAAAATAAAGGTGAGAACTTTATTATGATTACATCTGAATTTTACAGATCCAAACCGTCAAACTATAACATGACATCACAATGAATAAAATTCAACAATACAACAATCACCACATAACAGATCAGAAATAACATACAATGATTAAACTGATCGAATAAAATTAAATTAAATTATTTAATTATTCAAATTCAGAAATCTCATAGTCATTGAAGATTTTGGCCAAAATTCAAGCTGTTCAGAATCAACTCCAGTCAGTTTAGATGCGTAGATCTCAGTCACACGATTACAACGCCGCTGAAATCATCAAATTTCAAATTGAAATGAGTTAGATATGATTAATCGAAGTTTTAAAATAATTTAAATTAATTAAATAATAAATTAATTAAGTAATAACCTTTCTTCCCTATCATAAATTACAGGCCGACACTTTCAACTATCGTTCAGTTCTAGGGTTCACGATTGCGGCCACCACAGGAGTCGACGAGCCGATCGGAGGATGTCATGCTGGGGAGCTCGGAGAGGCGCACGAGCGGGGGTGTTTGGCCGAGCTCGGTCGTCCCTAGGGGGGCCCACGACGAACGATATGCGGCGGTTTTGGGGGCTCGTGGCGGTAGATTCAGGCAATGGTACGGGATGATGACCGTATGGATGTGGAGAGGAGAGAAGGGACTTTGAGGTGGTATGGGTATTGAAGTCCAATTCGTGGAGATGGAGGAGGAATTAGGAGGAGAAGGAACGAACAAAATCGCCACTGATTTTAGGGGGGCGGCGGCAACGAAGGAGATAGTGAATAATGTATTAGATTTTAGGGTTTTTCCTATTTTTATATTGTTTTTAGTGTATTTTTACAAATAAATCCAAATCTTTCAAACCGTGCTGATTCCAGTCCAAACAAAGTTGACCTTAGCTAATAGCCTATATTCCGGACCCAATGGGACAGGTCCCGTTAGCCCAAACGGCTATCTGTGGCCTGTATTATTTAATTTTATATTTAATTCCTTTATTAATTTAATTCGTCTGCATAAATAAATTCACCGAGGCCACAAACGGACTCAGAAAAATCCAAAAAATATATATTTGTCTATGTTATGACGATACGGTCCTAACAAAATTAATTTCAGCGAATTATGACACTGTTTGAAAAATGGCTATTTTTAAGTCGATTGAATTTGACTGTAATCGACAAACACATTTTCCTTCGCCACACTCACATATTAAATCGAAAAATTCTAAAAATTGAAACCTAGGAATAATATGAAATTCCGGTTCCAATGAAAGTGGTTTCATCGAAAACAGAGGTCGTTTGAAAATTGACTATTTTCACTGGCTTTAATATTATTTAAAAATAGAATTTTTAATTTCTGCCACATTCTTCCACCAAATAATTTAAAATAAAATTTTTAAATTGGTTCGGATTTTCCAGGTCGTTACAAATAATGTATGTCACATTTAATTGTCATTTATTTAGGAAGAATGTGTGTCACATTTAATTGTCATTTATTTAGAAATAGTGTGTGTCACATTTAATTGTCATTTATTTAGGAATAATGTGTGTTAAATTTAATTGTCATTTATTTAGGAGTAATGTGTTTCACATTTAATTGCCATTTATTTAGAAATAATGTTGTATCGCATTTAATTGTCATTTATTTCGGAATAATGTGTGTCACATTTAATTGTCATTTATTTAGAAATAATGTTGTGTCACATTTAATTGTCATTTATTTAGGAATAATGATGTGTCATAATAAATTGTCATTTATTTAGGAATAATGTGTGTCACATTTAATTGTCATTTATTTAGAAGTAATGTGTGTCACATTTAATTGTCATTTATTTAGAAGTAATTGTGTGTCACATTTAATTGTCATTTATTTAGGAATAATGTGTGTCATCATTTATTTAGAAATAACGTTGTGTCACATTTAATTGTTATTTATTTAGTTATAATGATGTGTCATAATAAATTGTCATCTTTTTGGAATAATGTGTATCACATTTAATTGTCATTTATTTAGGAATGATGCGTGTCACATTTAATTGTCATTTATTTAGGTATAATGCGTGTCACATTTAATTGTCATTTAATTAGAAATATTGTTGTGTCACATTTAATTGTCATTTATTTAGGAATAATGTGTGTCACATTTAATTGTTATTTGTTTAGTGGCAAGTCACATTTAATTTTCATTTATTTAGGAATAATTTGTGTCATCATTTATTTAGAAATAACATTGTGTCACATTTAATTGCCATTTATTTAGTAATAATGATGTGTCATAATAAATTGTCATTTATTTAGAAATAATGTTGTGTCACATTTAATTGTCATTTATTTAGGAATAATTATGTGCCATAATATATTGTCATTTATTTAGGAATAATGTGTGTCACATTTAATTGTCATTTATTTAGGAATAATATGTGTCACATTTAATTATCATTTATTTAGAAATAATGGTGTGTCACATTTAATTGTCATTTATTTAGGAATAGTGTGTGTCACATTTAATTGTCATTTATTTAGAAATAATGTTGTGTCACATTCAATTGTCATTTGTTGAGTAATAATGATGTGTCATATTAAATTTTCATTTATTTAGAAATAATGTTTTGTCACATTTAATTGTCATTTATTTAGCAATAATGATGTGTCATAATAAATTGTCACTTACTTAGGAATAATGTGTGTCACATTAAACTGTCATTTATTTAGGAATAATATGTGTCACATTTAATTGTCATTTATTGTAACGACCCGGAATTTTAGGGCCAATTTAATTTTTTTATTTTAGAAATTTTAATGGATTTTAATATTTAAAATAATTTACTTTAAATAAGAACGGCTAAAAATTTATTTTAAAACGAATAAATTCAATTTAATTATAAAAGGGAGTTTAAAAAAGCGCTGTAGTTTGAAAATTTGAATTTGAACTTTGACTGACTGTACATGATTCATTTTAAATCAGAATAGAACGAAACAAGAAATATTAAAATCTGTTTAACCATATCTTTCCAACGAATCTGAAAAACTGAAATTTCGTTTTAAAAATCAAAAGTTATGGCCAACTCAATTTTTAGGAAGGTCACTGTAGAATTTATATATATATATATATATATATATATATTATATAGGGCCCGAAAGGCTACTTTTCACATATGGAGGAATTTCGACTCAAAACCACTTCCATTGAATTCGGAATGACGTTTCTGCATTGAAAAACAGTAAACACTTATATATTTTGAGTTTAGGAATTTATTTGTTTAAAATTGTATTTTTAATATTAAATATATTGGCCTTAAAAATAGTTATTTTTCAAACGACCTCGGTTTTCGACGAAACCACTTTTGTTGGAACCGAAATGTCTAATTATTGCTAGATTTCAATTTTCATAAATTTTCGAATTAATATGTGAGCGTGGTAAAGGAAAACGTGTTTTGACTGTTTTAGTCAAATTTAATCGACTTGAAAATGGCCATTTTTCAAACGGTCTCAGAATTCAACGAAATTAGTCTTGTTAGAACTGTATCGTCAAAACATAAATAGAAATAATTTTTCTGTAATTTTTAGAGTCCGTATGTGGCCCCGGTAATTTAAAATATACGTTTGAATTTAATAATTAAATGATTTTTAATTTAATTTAAAGAAAAACATATCGTAACAGCCAAACTAGTTACGAAACATATTCCATCGTGTCCGGGACGGGGGTTATTAGCTAGAGGTGACACTCGTTGGGTTCGATTTGGATTTCGTATTGATAAACATGAATTTTTAAATTAACTAAATAAATAAATTAGGAAAATACGCGTATAAATACACTAGGAATACGCTAACCCTAATCCCATTTTCCTGGCCGCCGTATACCCAATTCTAATGGCCAGGAAGTTCCAAACATAAATTGATTCGATCTCCTTACACAATCAATGAAATTCAAAATCTCCAAAAGGAAATTGTAGAGGATGATGAGCTCTTCGTGATGTACGGCTATGATTTAATTTAATGAAGTGGATGGCTCGACCTTTGGGTAGAAAGCTGCCGACTTTGGCACGGTTTCCAGGGTGGCAGGGCCCACCGAGCTTGACACAGGTCCTGGCACAGGGTTTGAGGATAGGGCGCTTCGAGTGGTGTATGCTGATCGATGTTTGGGGGTCTCGGGTGGCGTGCGATTTGTTGTTTGTCAATGGGAAGATGGGTTCCTGTAATTGGCCGATGAGGAAGAAGGGTTAATCCCTTAAGTATGTGATTAGTGATTAATTAATTTTATTAATTCTAATTTTTGTAAGCGAATGTTTAAAACATCGTAACTCTTTCGTACGAGGTCTGTTTTATGAACCGTCAGAAGCGTCGAGATCGTCTCTCCAAGATCTACAACATGACATGGACAAGAACTGAAACATAGCGAATCAAATTTTAGAGCAAATTCAGATCTGAAACATACAGAACAAAGCAATGTGAGATTTCTATTTTTTTTTAAATTAAAATTAATTGATTATTTATTTTATTGTATTCATTCAGTATGAAATTCATGTTGTATGTATATACTCATTTAAATGTTGACTGTGCTGGGATTGTGATGGACGATTGATTGTGATTGTGTATTCATGTTTATTAGAAGTTTGTGTATATGATAATAATCAATTTTATCGTATATATTTGAATAATCAATTTTGTCATATATATTTGAATAATCAATTTTGTCATATATATTTGAATAATAAATTTTGTCATATATATTTGAATAATCAATTTTGTCATATATATTTGAATAATAAATTTTGTCATATATATTTGAATAATCAATTCTGTCATATATATTAGAATAATCAATTTTTTTCAGATATGTTAGAAATTCATTTTTGTCATACATGATAAAAATCAACATTTTTGTATATTAAAAGTGAATTAGACAAAATCAACATTTTTGTACATAAAAAGGATTAAACAAAAATATACATTTTATACAGTAAAAGAGTTGAAATAAAAGACTGTATTTTTGTTGCCATTTTGAATCAAATGTTAGAAATTGATTTTAGAAATAAAAACAACCTTTTAAATTGAAAAATTCTTTGCAAATCAAAATATCATTTTGATTAGAAGTTGGTTATGAAAATAACATCTTTGCCCATTAAAATAAAAAGGTTATTATAAGAAGGTTATAAATAAATAGAATTGTAACGACCCGGATTTCGCCCGACCCCAACCGATCGCAAGATCGAATAAAACCGTTCAAAACCCACGTACGTTAACTTTGGGCATACAACACATCAGAACAGCAACACAGACTTTTATAACATCAATAATAAATGTTACATCAAAGTACAGAATATATCAGAGTACATTAATAAATAATACAGCAGAAGATACATTTACAATAAATTAAATACATTGCAGCGGAACTAATCTCAGCGGAAGGCCATCAATATTCTGAACCCAGCTTCAGACTTCAATCCAGGATCCTGCTTAACTATATCTGCAAAAAGCTACTCGACTGCCCGTGTGGAAAAAGGGCACCCGAGTTTGCAAAGTGAAACAAACTACAGGTCAGTCGTGGGACTGGTGTGAGAATTCTATACTTAACTTATCTAATTAGTAGGATAATCATAGGACCACGCCGCTAAAGCGGAACGGGTTTACTCCATTGGATTGCCAGTGCATGAATAAAGTTAATCATCAAATAACGCAATGCTTTTTAGAAAAAAGAAACCATTATAAGACCCAGGCCCCATCACACAATGCAACGCACACCAGAGGATAGGGGTTTACCTTTAATGGTCAAAAGATGCTTGATATGTAAAAATGATATTATTATTAGTGTGTATATGCATTTAAAACATTCAAATATAATATCAATCCTAGACCGCATAGGTACCATATACTATGTCGCCGTATATAAGTTTACAATCAAAACCGCAAGGGCGTATT
This sequence comes from Allium sativum, assembly GCA_030737875.1. Taxonomy (NCBI): domain Eukaryota; kingdom Viridiplantae; phylum Streptophyta; class Magnoliopsida; order Asparagales; family Amaryllidaceae; genus Allium; species Allium sativum. The sequence continues at coordinate 636,160,263 of CM060918.1, forward strand.
GGGAAGTGGGTTTCCATCATGAGATCGAGGCTAGGGATCGTCCTCTTCCGATTCGAGACACTCTAGCAAATGCCTCATGATCACACCTATGGGCAACCCTTGGATCTTCAGGGCTGGTCCCCACCTAACGGTAGTGGATTAATTATGCCTGAACACACGTTTCCCGGTTCCTATGAACCTATAGTATGACCACTTGCGGCCTATAAAAACCCGCGGTACCCCAATCCAAAATCCACATAAGTAAAATGTCGGGCCGTGTTAAAACCCAAACACCACTAGATAGAAAGAAACGTGCACACTCCCTGCAGTCCTAACCCCGTTTTTGACTCATACTGGGGTGTGAGGCTCGCGAAGTCACGATATACACAAAGCTATGCCTAAGGAGACTGTTCTTTGATCATCAACCACAAGGCCTGCATTTCAACAAAGCCTTGATCATTTGCATCTTAGCATGCCACATTGTCAGACTCTACCATATTATTGATCATCTACCAATATATATATATATATATATATATATATATATATATATATATATATATAACCTCTAAGCTCATACGTCTTAGAGAAGGGTGATAAGTAAAGACTAAATTCTTCACCACCAAACAGAAATATATAATCAGTAGCGTTCAACAAGTACAGCAGAAATGAATATAATGTCAGACACACAATCCATTTACAAGTCCGCTCTAGGTCTGAGCGAAACAACGTGTCCGTCGATCTACAAATACGTTAGGACGATCATTACCAAATACCTTGCCTTGGGATGTACAGTCCCAATTCAAGATACCAGTCATCATCATCCCAAGGATGTGAAAACCTTCGGTCTTCAATCACCGTCTTTGTCTTCGACTCTTGATCGTCGTGATGATTATTCAAAATGGGTTAAACCCGGTCTTTCTGAATAACTCGCGTATTTTGGGATTAAAAAGCAAATATTGGAAAATCACACATTACGCCACATTCCAACTCAGAATATTCTTTTAATAAGATATTCATTTTAAAAGATTTTCATTAATTTTATCAAAGATAAAATTCTGAAAATAAAATCTATAAATCAATTTCCAAAATATGGAATTCCACAGAAATCAAATCAATACATAATCGATATAAATTTCTGTATCAGACTAATAATATAAATGGAATAACGGCAAAGCCTCTTAAATTCCATATATAATATCGGTCTTCTTTTATAGAAGTCCATTTCGATTATTACCAATCGAATTTCCACTTAATTCCTATTTAATATATTAAATTGGAAAAACTTGATTCTTAGAAAATGCCCTTTTTAAATCTATAAAATATATTTATAAATTCCAAATAATAATTTCAATGTAAATTGGATTAAAGGACAAATGTCATTTAAAACATCGTCCACGATAAATCCACTTCACATCTCAATTTATTTCATATCACAAAATATGATTGCAAGTGCTAGTAATCTTTTAAAAACATATTTTTAAAAATAATCATAAAGATATTCTTTATATAAAAGCTTCTAAATGAGAAGTATTCGTTATATTACAAATTCTTTATCTTTACAAATATTCCTTGTTTTAACATATACTTAATTCACAATCTATATTTCGAAAATATATATACTTTATATAAAAAGGATTTCTAATGTAAAAATATTCTTATTTAAAAGAACACCTGAATCGAAATGCGACTCAAACATTTACCATCTAATTTGGGTTACATGGATTTCACACACATCATCAAATCATCCATTTACATCCAAAGTGTAAATTCCACTGTGTAAGCGTTAAAATTAAATAATAACGCTCATCACAACCTGTCGATCTAATGATCAACAAACAATTAAATATTGGGATTAGTGTATATAAATTTTCATCCCAACACCCGTGCGGGGTTTCAACCAATCAAGCAAATGATAAACTAATTTGTGCACTTGGGCGATGTGTGAAAAATTATCGTCCCAATCACGTACACAAGTCGGGTAATTTGTGAATGGGAGTGTAATACACAATACATATAATGATGACAAGAAATATTCTCTATTGCAATGAATGAATAAGCATAATAACTTTGTCCTTATTGACAATTTCTATTTTGCTAATTTAGACTCTAAACAAAAATGGTTATTTTGTTTTGGCAATTCTAATGAGGCTAAATGATAAATATTTTGATTTAACTAACCTATCTTGACAAGTATATATCTTGCCAAACAGATATATATATATATATATATATATATATATCTTTATATAAATTGCTTCAACTAATTCATTTTGACAAAAATGAATATTTCTGACAAAATGTAAAATTTGGTTTAACTAGTATAAATTGACTATAATGAATAATTATTTTTAACTAATGTAAATTAACAAAAATGAATGATTGGTTTTAAATAATATAAATTTACAAAAATGAATAATTTGTGTTTCAATTCTAATAAAATATGCCAATGCTATATTTTTTTTCATTCTTTTAATTTAGACAAAATGAGTGTTTTTGTCTATTTTACTTTAATGATAAAAATGTGAATGTAAATAAGAGAACAAAATTTATTTTCAAAGTATAATCTAAACAAATTCTATTAAATGTATAAAAGTGTACATTGGTAATTATAGATAAAGAAAATAGACTATAGTCTCATTGAATATTTGCATTGATAAATGCAAATAAAAGAATAAACTTTAATTTCAATGCATATATATATTGATAAATGCAAATGAAAGAAATAAGCTTTATTTTCAATATGTGTATGTATTTGCATTGGTGAGTGCAAATGAATGATTTGCTTCATTATATATTTGCATCGGTAAATGCAAATAAAAGAACAATTTCTATTTACTATATATATATATATATATATATATATATATATTTGCATGGCTGAATGTAAATAGAAGTACAAACTTTATTTTCAAAACATGTTTACATTTGTGAATGTAAATAAAAGAACAAAACTTTATTTCCAATATGTGTTTCCATTTGTGAATGCAAATAAAAGAATAAATTTTTATTTTTAATGTTCATTTACATTAGTAAATGCAAATAAAAGAATAAACTTGAATTTCAATGAATATTTATGTTTGAAAATGCAAATAAAAGGACAGTTTTTATTTCAAAGTATATTTGCATTTGAAAATGCAAATAAAAGAACAATTTCTATTTTCAAAGAATATTTGCATTGTGAGATGCAAATGAAAAGTGAACTTTTAATCTCTATATTTATTTGTATTGTAGAATGCAAATAAATAAAAACGTGTACTTTCATTTCCAACATTTTATTTACATGGTGGAATGCAAATAAAAAGTAAAACTTATATTTCTATCTAATATTTGCATTGTAAATGCAAATAAAAAGAATGATTTTATTTCTAAGTATATATTTGTGTTGAAACACGAATAAAAGAATGACTTTATTTGCTATGCATATATTTGTGTTAGGAACACAATAGAAAGAATAGCTTTATTTACTATGTAATATTTGTGTTGAAAACACAAATAAAAAGAATAACTTTATTTCAATGTTCATATTTGTGATGAAGACACAAATAAAGGTGACTCCAATTCTATGATATATTTGTGTTGAATCCACAAATGAAAAGAAGCAAATTAATTTCAATGTTAATATTTGTGTCGAGGGACAAATAAAAGAATGGTTCAATTTCTATGTTATTATTTGTGTTGAAAAAACACAAATAAAAGAATGGTTCTTTTATTCAAAAGTAAAATGTACAAATAAAATGTATTGTTTGATCTTGTTCTTTCATTTAACAAAACAATGTTAAACAAAAATGCCTTTCCTAAATTCAGGTTTTTATTTACATATATAAAATGTAAATAAAAAAAATCATTTTAAATTTTACAATTTACCAAAAATGTAAATAAAATAATCTCTTTTCAATCCTATGCTAAATCCTTTCTAACATTTTATTTTAACATAAAGAATATTTTATGTTTAGCCACTTTTCTAACTTTTTATCTTAACATAAAAAGAATATTAAATGTTTCCCATATTTTTCTATTAACAAAATGAATATTTTGTTTTCATACTTTTCTATTTAACAAAATGAAGATTTTGTTGTCGTCGCGTCTAACACAACAAATCATATATGTAGTATATTTGTTCGCCGTCAATTCTAACACAACAAATCATATATGTTGTATATTTGTTGATTTAATACAGATCTATTCATACAATAACATATCCAAGCAATACAGTACAAAACAATTCATCAAATCACAAACAAAAATTCACTACATCACAGTTCTGCATATATAACACACAAACAGACGTTTAACAACAATAAAACAATTTATTTAATTAATTAAATGTTAAAATCAGAAATTCTCACATTTGAATTTTGGCTGAAAATCAACTGTCTCTGTTTCAGCTGCGGTCTGCGCCATCGCGAAGATCTCGGAAAGACGAGTCCAACGCAACTTACGGTTCGTCAATCGGACCTCGTATGAGAGAAATATTAATTTTTAAAGATCGCATAAATTTAATATTTAATAAATAAAATAATATTAAAAAGAAAGAAAGAGGACCTTCTTCTTCTTCTCGTTTGGCCGAACCCGTGAAACCCATCGTTGGTTTCAATGGCTTTCCGAACGCACCCCCTTAGAAGCGCCCAAAGGCTGATCAATCACCACCAACTCGAAGCTCATGCCACCATGTGCTCGCTCCACCAACCACCTGAAGCTCGGCCTCCCCAATCATCACGAAATTGAACCTAAACCGCTGGCCTTTAGGCTGAGAATTCGCGAAATCCGTGAATCAAAACCAGATCTTAACCGTCTGGATGGAAAGGTCTCTCGAAGAGCTTCGATTTTGTATATCATATGTCGATTTTCGTTGAACGAATTGAGAGAAATTAGTGTTTGAAGTTGGGAAATTTCTGGCCTTCGAATGAAAGGCGGCGGCTGGCCATGAATTAGTGTTTCGGATTTAATATTATTTTATTATTTAATCTCGAAAAATGTGCTTAAAAGGTGGATTTTCGGACTTTCTCCGATTTAGGCCTGCTTACTGTCGTTCTTAAGGTTTTGACACCTTCTGAACGCAATGGGACAGGTCCCGGGACCCAATTCCGAAATTTGTATATATTTTATTTAAAATTCCATTTAAAATTAATTAATTAAATATTGACCGTACATATAAATATGCCGGGGCCACATACGACCTCAGAAAAATCTTAAAAAAATATTTTTAGCTTTCTTATGACGATACGAATCCAAAAAAATTATTTTCGTCAAATTCTGAGACTGTTTGAAAAATGGCTTTTTTTAAGGCGTTTAAATTTAACTGAAATAGTCAAAATACATTTTCTTTTGCCACGCTCACATATTAATTCGAAAAATTCTAAAAATTGAAACCTAGCAATAATTTGACATTCCGGTTCCAACAAAAGTGGTTTCATCGAAAACGGAGGTCATTCGAAAAATGACTATTTTTAAGGCCAATATATTTAATATTAAAATACATTTTTAAACAAATAAATTCCGAAACTCAAAATATATAAATGTTTACTATTTTTCAATGCAGAAACATCATTCCGAACTCAATGGAAGTGGTTTCGAGACGAAATTCCTTCATATGTGAAAAGTAGCCTTTTGGGCCATATATAATATATATATATACAAAGGGGATTGTTAAAGGGACTCCAAATTTTGTTAAGGGGAGGATAATTTTAAAGTAACTCCAACTTAATATTTTTTTGTTAAGGAGGGTCTGATTTATTTTGAAAAAAGAAAGAAAAAGACCTAACTACCCTTGATTCGTCATTTGTGTTGAACACTAACTTACTAAATTCAGCTCAACTAACAAACATGCAAATTACAGAACATCTCAATTACAAAAAGGCTAATTCTATACATACATCAATAACATCTTTATATACACCATAAAATAAAATAAACTACCATACACTAAACAATACTTTTCATGCGCCTTTTTTTTTTTTTACAATACTAGCCTTATTTTTTTCTTCCTCTTCCCTCTCTAAAACTTTAAAGTTATTTACATAAAATAGGAAACCTATATCACTAAATAAAGTTTAAATTTAGTAAAATGGATTTTAATTTTTTTTTGAGTGTACGGTATACAATTTATTATGCTATAAAAAATTCTTAATTTCATCACAAGAGACCCTGCTTTTAAATTAAATAACTCTAAATTATCACTTACTTGTAAAAGTTATCGTAATTCAAATTTTAGGTTTCATGTTTAAAAATACATTATGTTCTTCAAATTATTTTACATAGATTTAATCAAATATCGTTAATTACAATCTTTTAGTTTGATGGGTTATCATTAAAAAAAGTAAAAAAAAAATGCAATAAAAAAGAAGGGTAATTTAGTAGTATATATATTTTTAGCAAAATAGTGGTATACATAAAGTAATTTTCAGTGTATGAATAGAATTTGCCTTACAAAAATTCGATACAACAAATTAGAATAAAATATTAGTTTTTGCATTTAAAATTAATCATACCAATTCCAATATGAAATTATAATTACTTACCTAATTCGACGCCTTCTGATTACCCATGAAATTTTCTTCTGTCTCTATTACATTAACTATATCCATTGTTTATTTCTATGTGCAACATTAAATTGTAACCATTGGTTTATATTAATGAGGATCATAGGGGGTTAATATTGGAATTTTAATTTATATGTTTAAGGGGAGGTTAATTTATTTTGTCCTTCCCATAACAATTATACAGTAAATAAAAATTGTTCCTCCCCTTAACCAAATTTGGAGTCCCTTTAACAATCCCCTATATAAATTCTACAACGACCTTTCTAAAAATTGAATTGGCCATAACCTTTGATTTCCGCTATGAAATTTCAATTTTTCAGATTCATTAGAAAGATATGGTTAAACAGATTTAAATATTTCTGGTTTCACTCAATTCTGATTTATTTTGAATCCTGTACATTCAGTTAAAGTTCAAAACCAAATTTTCAAACTACCGCGTCATTTCTAACTCCTTTTATATTTAAACAAATTTATTCGTTCTAACTTCGACAAAAATAAATTCTAGCCATTATTATTAATAATAAATTATATTATAACCTCAAAATTCATTAAAATTTTCTAAAATAAAATTTTTAAATTGGTTCAGAATTTGCGGGTTGTTACAATCTCCCCCACTTAAAATCTTTTCGTCCTCGAAAAGGAAATGAAGCTAAATTTGTTTATTTAACTAATTTAATTATCATTCTTTAATTGTTTAATCATTTTATTAGTTGAATTCATATTCACACAACACAATCATCAATCAATTAGTTGATTAAATTTTCAAAAATATATAACTTTTATATATTCAGAATCATATTTCAAAAATCGAACTATATATAATAACAAGTACATTAATTATGAATCCTTCTTCACTCTGACTCATTCTAGGGCATTGCTAACCCCATCTCTAATGAGTATTCTCATTCTAGGATACTGTTGATCCTATCTCTAATGAGTATTCTTATTGGGTATTACTAATCCAACCTCTGATGAATCTTCAGTTTAGTTCTAACGAGTTGTACTCCAAAGATTTGAGCTAACCTGAGCTCTGATACCAGCTGTAACGACCAAGATTTCGCCCGACCCCAACCGATCGCAAGATCGATTAAAACCGTTCAAAACCCACGTACGTTAACTTTGGGCATACAACACATCAGAACAACAACACAGACTTTTATAACATCAATAATAAATGTTACATCAGAGTACAGAATATATCAGAGTACATCAATAAATAATACAGTGGAAGATACATTTACAATAAATTAAATACATTGCAGCGGAACTAATCTCAGCGGAAGGCCATCAATATTCTGAACCCTGCTTCAGACTTCAATCCAGGATCCTGCTTAACTATATCTGCAAAAAGCTACTCGACTGCCCGTGTGGAAAAAAGGCACCCGAGTTTGCAAAGTGAAACAAACTACAGGTCAGTCGTGGGACTGGTGTGAGAATTCTATACTTAACTTATCTAATAAGTAGGCTAATCATAGGACCACGCCGTTAATGCGGAACGGGTTTACTCCATTGGATTGCCAGTGCATAAATAAAGTAAATCATCAAATAACGCAATGCTTTTTAGAAAAATGAAAACATTATAAGACCCAGGTCCCATCACACAATGCAACGCACACCAGAGGATAGGGGTTTACCTTATAATGGTCAAAAGATGCTTGATACGTAAAAATGATATTATTATTAGTGTGTATATGCATTTAAAACATTCAAATATAATATCAATCCTAGACGGCATAGGTACCATATACTATGTCGCCGTATATAAGTTTACAATCAAAACCGCAAGGGCGTATTAGGAATTAGGTTTCCATCATGAGATCGAGGCTAGGGATCGTCCTCTTCCGATTCGAGACACTTTAGGAAATGCCTCAGGATCACACCTAAGGGCAACCCTTGGATCTTCAGGGCCGGTCCCCACCTAACGGTAGTGGATTAATTATTCCTGAACACACGTTTCCCGGTTCCTATGAACCTATAGTATGACCACTTCCGTCCTATAAAAACCCGAGGTACCTCAATCCAAAATACACATAAGTAAAATGTCGGGCCGTGTTAAAACCCAAACACCACTAGCTAGAAAGAAACGTGCGCACTCCCTGCAGTCCTAATCTCGTTTTTGACTCATACCGGGGTGTGAGGCTCGCGAAGTCACGATATACACAAAGCTATGCCTAAGGAGACTGTGCTTTGATCATCAACCATAAGGCCTGCTTTTCAACAAAGCCTTGATCATTTGCATCTTAGCATGCCACATTGTCAGACTCTACCATATTATTGATCATCTACCAATATATATATAACCTCTAAGCTCATACATCTTAGAGAAGGGTGATAAGTAAAGAATAAATTCTTCACCACCAAACAGAAATATATAATCAGTAGCGTTCAACAAATACAGCAGAAATGAATACAATGTCAGACACACAATCCATTTACAAGTCCGCTCTGGGTCTGAGTGAAACAAGGTGTGCGTCGATCTCCAAATACGTTTGGACGATCATTACCAAATACCTTGCGTTGGGATGTACAGTCCCAATTCAAGATACCAGTCATCATCATCCCAACGATGTGAAAACCTTCAGTCTTCAATCACCGTCTTTGTCTTCGACTCTTGATCGTCGTGATGATTATTCAAAATGGGTTAAACCCGGTCTTTCTGAATAACTTGTGTATTTTTGGATTAAAAAGCAAATATTGGAAAATCACACATTACGCCACATTCCAACTCAGAATATTCTTTTAATAAGATATTCATTATAAAAGATTCTCATTAATTTTATCAAAGATAAAATTCTGAAAATAAAATCTATAAATCAATTTCCAAAATATGGAATTCCACAGAAATCAAATCAATACATAATCGATATAAATTTCTGTATCAGACTAATAATATAAATGGAATAACGGCAAAGCCTCTTAAATTCCATATATAATATCGGTCTTCTTTTATAGAAGTCCATTTCGATTATTACCAATCGAATTTCCACTTAATTCCTATTTAATATATTAAATTGGAAAAACTTGATTTTTAGAAAATGCCCTTTTTAAATCTATAAAATAGATTTATAAATTCCAAATAATAATTTCAATGTAAATTGGATTAAAGGACAAATGTCGTTTAAAACATCGTCCACGATAAATCCACTTCACATCTCAATTTATTTCATATCACAAAATATGATTGCAAGTGCTAGTAATCTTTTAAAAACATATTTTTAAAAATAATCATAAAGATATTCTTTATATAAAAGCTTCTAAATGAGAAGTATTCGTTATATTACAAATTCTTTATCTTTTACAAATATTCCTTGTTTTAAAATATACTTAATTCACAATCTATATTTTGAAAATATATATACTTTATATAAAAAGGATTTCTAATGTAAAAATATTCTTATTTAAAAGAACACCTGAATCGAAATGCGACTCAAACATTTATCATCTAATTTGGGTTACATGGATTTCACACACATCATCAAATCATCCATTTACATCCAAAGTGTAAATTCCACTGTGTAAGCGTTAAAATTAAATAATAACGCTCATCACAGCCTGTCGATCTAACGATCAACAAACAATTAAATATTGGGATTAGTGTATATAAATTTTCATCCCAACACCCGTGCGGGGTTTCAACCAATCAAGCAAATGATAAACTAATTTGTGCACTTGGGCGATGTGTGAAAAATTATCGTCCCAACCACATACACAAGTCGGGTAACTTGTGAATGGGAGTGTAATACACAATACATATAATGATGACAAGAAATTATCTCTATTGCAATGAATGAATAAGCATAATAACTTTGTCCCTATTGACAATTTCTATTTTGCTAATTTAGACTCTAAACAAAAATGGTTATTTTGTTTTGGCAATTCTAATAAGGCCAAATGATAAATATTTTGATTTAACTAACCTATCTTGACAAGTATATATCTTGCCAAACATATATATATACCTTTATATAAATTGCTTCAACTAATTCATTTTGACAAAAATGAATATTTCTGACAAAATGTAAAATTTGGTTTAACTAGTATAAATTGACTATAATGAATAATTATTTTTAACTAATGTAAATTAACAAAAATGAATGATTGGTTTTAACTAATATAAATTTACAAAAATGAATAATTTGTGTTTCAATTCTAATAAAATATGCCAATACTATATTTTGTTTCATTCTTTTAATTTAGACAAAATGAGTGTTTTTGTCTATTTTACTTTAATGATAAAAATGTGAATGTAAATAAGAGAACAAAATTTATTTTCAAAGTATAATTTAAACAAATTCAATTAAATGTATAAAAGTGTACATTGGTATTTATATATAAAGAAAATAGACTATATTCTCATTGAATATTTGCATTGATAAATGCAAATAAAAGAATAAACTTTAATTTCAATGCATATATATATTGATAAATGCAAATGAAAGAAATAAGCTTTATTTTCAATATGTGTATGTATTTGCATTGGTGAGTGCAAATGAATGATTTGCTTCATTATATATTTGCATTGGTAAATGCAAATAAAAGAACAATTTTTATTTACTATATATATATATTTGCATGGCTGAATGTAAATAGAAGTACAAACTTTATTTTCAAAACATGTTTACATTTGCGAATGCAAATAAAAGAACCAAACTTTATTTCCAATATGTGTTTGCATTTGTGAATGCAAATAAAAGAATAAATTTTTATTTTTAATGTTTATTTACATTAGTAAATGCAAATAAAAGAATAAACTTGAATTTCAATGAATATTTATATTTGAAAATGCAAATAAAAGGACATTTTTTATTTCAAAGTATATTTGCATTTGAAAATGCAAATAAAAGAACAATTTCTATTTTCAAAGAATATTTGCATTGTGAGATGCAAATGAAAAATGAACTTTTAATCTCTATATTTATTTGCATTGTAGAATGCAAATAAAAAAACGTGTACTTTCATTTCCAACATTTTATTTACATGGTGGAATGCAAATAAAAAGTAAAACTTATATTTCTATGTAATATTTGCGTTGTAAATGCAAATAAAAAGAATGATTTTATTTCTAAGTATATATTTGTGTTGAAACACAAATAAAAGAATGACTTTATTTGCTATGCATATATTTGTGTTAAGAACACAGTAGAAAGAATAGCTTTATTTACTATGTAATATTTGTGTTGAAAACACAAATAAAAAGAATAACTTTATTTCAATGTTCATATTTGTGATGAAGACACAAATAAAGGTGACTCCAATTCTATGATATATTTGTGTTGAATACACAAATGAAAAGAAGCAATTTAATTTCAATGATAATATTTGTGTCGAGGGACAAATAAAAGAATGGTTCAATTTCTATGTTATTATTTGTGTTGAAAAAACACAAATAAAAGAATGGTTCTTTTATTCAAAAGTAAAATGTACAAATAAAATGTATTGTTTGATCTTGTTCTTTAATTTAACAAAAACAATGTTAAACAAAAATGCCTTTCCCAAATTCAGGTTTTTATTTACATATATAAAATGTAAATAAAAAAATCATTTTAAATTTTACAATTTACCAAAATGTAAATAAAATAATCTCTTTTCAATCCTATGCTAAATCCTTTCTAACATTTTATTTTAACATAAAGAATATTTTATGTTTAGCCACTTTTCTAACTTTTTATTTTAACATAAAAAGAATATTAAATGTTTCCCATATTTTTCTATTAACAAAATGAATATGTTGTTTTCATACTTTTCTATTTAACAAAATGAAGATTTTGTTGTCGTCGCTTCTAACACAACAAATCGTATATGTAGTATATTTGTTCGCCGTCAATTCTTACACAACAAATCATATATGTATTATATTTGTTGATTTAATACAGATCTATTCATACAATAACAAATCCAAGCAATACAGTACAAAACAATTCATCAAATCACAAACAAAAATTCACTACATCACAGTTCTGCATATATAACACACTAACAGACGTTTAACAGCAATAAAACAATTTATTTAATTAATTAAATGTTAAAATCAGAAATTCTCACATTTGAATTTTGGCTGAAAATCAACTGTCTCTGTTTCAGCTGCGGTCTGCGCCATCGCGGAGATCTCTGAAAGACGAGTCCAACGCAACTTACGGTTCGTCAATCGGACCTCATATGAGAGAGATATTAATTTTTAAAGATCGCATAAATTTAATATTTAATAAATAAAATAATATTAAAAAGAAAGAAAGAGGACCTTCTTCTTCTTCTTCTCGTTTGGCCGAACCCGTGAAACCCATCGTTGGTTTCAATGGCTTTCCGAACGCACCCCCCTAGAAGCGCCCAGAGGCTGATCAATCACCACCAACTCGAAGCTCGTGCCACCATGTGCTCGCTCCACCAACCACCTGAAGCTCGGCCTTCCTAATCACCACGAAATCGAACATAAACTGCCGGCCTTTAGGCTGAGAATTCGCGAAATCCGTGAATCAAAACCCGATCTTAACCGTGTGGATGGAAAGGTCTCTCGAAGAGCTTCGATTTGGTATATCATATGTCGATTTTCGTTGAACGGATTGAGAGAAATTAGTGTTTGAAGTTGGGAAATTTCTGGCCTTCGAATGAAAGGCGACGGCTGGCCATGAATTAGGGTTTCGGATTTAATATTATTTTATTATTTAATCTCGAAAAATGTGCTTAAAAGGTGGATTTTCGGACTTTCTCCGATTTGGGCCTGCTTACTGTTGTTCTTAAGGTTTTGACACCTTCTGAACGCAATGGGACAGGTCCCGGGGCCCAATTCCGAAATTTGTATATATTTTATTTAAAATTCCATTAAAAATTAATTAAATATTGACCGTACATATAAATATGCCGGGGCCACATACGACCTCAGAAAATTCTAAAAAAAATATTTTTAGCTTTCTTATGACGATACGAATCCAACAAAATTATTTTCGTTAAATTCTGAGACTGTTTGAAAAATGGCTATTTTTAAGGCGTTTAAACTTAACTAAAATAGTCAAAACATATTTTCTTTTGCCACGCTCACATATTAATTCGAAAAATTCTAAAAATTGAAACCTGGCAATAATTTGACATTCCGGTTCCAACAAAAGTGGTTTCATCGAAAACGGAGGTCGTTTGAAAAATGACTATTTTTAAGGCTAATATATTTAATATTAAAATACATTTTTAAACAAATAAATTCTGAAACTCAAAATATATAAGTGTTTACTATTTTTCAATACAGAAATATCATTCCGAACTCAATGGAAGTGGTTTCGAGACGAAATTCCTTCATATGTGAAAAGTAGCCTTTTGGGCCAGATATAATATATATATATATATATATATATATTCTACAGCGACCTTTCTAAAAATTGAATTGGCCATAACCTTTGATTTCCGCTATGAAATTTCAATTTTTCAGATTCATTAGAAAGATATGGTTAAACAGATTTAAATATTTCTGGTTTCACTCAATTCTGATTTATTTTGAATCTTGTACATTCAGTTAAAGTTCAAAACCAAATTTTCAAACTACCGCGTCATTTCTAACTCCTTTTATATTTAAACAAATTTATTCGTTCTAACTTCGACAAAAATAAATTTAGCCATTATTATTAATAATAAATTATATTATAACCTCAAAATTCTTTAAAATTTTCTAAAATAAAATTTTTAAATTGGTTCAGAATTTGCGGGTTGTTACAAGAATGAAGCAAAATGTTCAGTTTTGTCATATTTAGAAGAATGAAATAAAATAGCATTTTTGTTAAAAACATGTTAGAGAAATGAAATATCATTTTTGTATTAAACATGTTAGTGAGATTAAATGAACATTTTTATACATTAAAAAGAGTAGATTTTGTTAAACATCCATTTCCAATAAAGAGAAATTATGTTTTTATTTTTATATTGTTTACAATATGGAAGTGTAGAATTAGAAATAAAGATCACATTTTTGTGAAAGAATTACTATAGTAATAAAGAATGCATATTTTGTTAACATCAAAAGGATTAGTTAGAATATGCATTTTTGTTAACATTAAAAGGATTAGTTAGAATATACATTTTTGTTAACATTAAAAGGAGGAAGTTATAAATGTATATTTTTATACATTTACAAGTTATGAAATGAAAATGTATATTTCTATACATTAAAAAGCTATGAATTGAAAATGTATATTTTTTTTACACATTAAGAAGGAGTTAGTAATGAACATTTTGTTTAAAAATGTTAAATAGGATTAAAAAGAACATTTTTGTACATTAGAAAAATCATATTTTGACACTAGAAATGTTAACATTAGAAAAATCATATTTTGATACTAGAAATGTTAACATTAGAAAAATCATAGTTTGTTATAAAAAGTTGCATTAGAATAAAATCATGTTTTGTTATAAAAAGTTTTCACTAGAATAAAATGAGTTTAACTAAATTTATCACTTTTGGTCAATAAAATGAGTTTAAACAAAATTCTCATTTTGTTTGCATTAGAAGTTAATAAACAAAATCATCACATTTGTTTACATTAAAAAGGAGAATTGAAAATGTATCAATTTTTTTTATGCATCAAAAAGAAGAAGTTAAGAATGTATATTTCTTACATTAAAAAGAATGAGTTAAAATGTATATTTTTATATACATAAAAAAAGAATGAATTAGTAATGGACATTTTTGTCACATTAAAAAGTATGAAGAAGAAATACACCTTTGCCATTAAAATGAATGAGGCTAAAAATATACATTTTGGTAAATAAATATGAGTTAAGATTTTTATTGCCATTTGTTCACAATAAAAAGTATTGAAATTTATGTATGAATGTTGAAATGTGTGATGGGTTAAATATAATGTTTAGTATACTCAAGTTTGAATATTACACTCCCATTTACAAGTTACCCGACTTGTTTATGTGATTGGGACGATAATTTTCACACATCGCCCAAGTGCACAAATAATTTATTATTTGTTTGATGAATGAAACCCCACACGGGTATTGGGACGATATTGGACGCACACTAATCCCAATATTTAGTTATCTGTCATCGATGGATTGACAGTCTGTGATGAGCATTAGTTGTTTACTTTAATGTTCACACAGTTATAAATTCCACTTTGGGTGTTATTTGAATGCTTGGTAATTATTTATCATGATTGTTGATTACATACAATATATGGTTGTTGATTGAGTCACATTCCAATAAAGAATATTTTAGAAAATGTCTTAGAAAAACAATAATTTAGAAAAAGAATATATTTTGGAAAAATATATTTTTATTGAATGAATTAGTTATTAACTAAAATAAATCATTAAATTAAGATTTAATGAAGTTTTCAAAATTAGTGGATATTTAATTGAAATTAAATTAAATAAAATGGATTTTGGGTTTGTCGTGAATGGTGTCTTCAATAACACCTTTCTTAAAACCCAGTTGAGAAATGAGTTAATCTTTTAAATAAGATTATTAAAAGTTTTCAATTTATATTTAGTAATTGAAATAAGATGAAATGTGAGTCGGGTTTATTGTGAACTGTGTTTCTAAGAGACATATGTTCTTTAACCCAACTGACAGTGAAATTGTAACACCCCGTAATTCTGTACCATTAAGTTTCACAAATTAAAGTATAATTAAATTTTAGAAGAAGAGTTAAGGGAAACGGGTTACTCCATTTCGTTCGTCTCGAAATTCTGCTTGAGATAGAGTCCGAGTTTGCGTAAATTGGACTCCGTATGAAAAAGATATCCTTAAATTAAATATTGCAGCAAAACATGAGGAAAAAAAAGAGGAATGAGAAAAGAATAATGTTTAGCATTGTTCTAACTTTTATAAGCAAATGACTTAGTAGCTTATTTGGTTGGAATACATGACTTTCATACAAGAGGTATAGAGTTCGATCCCCGCCAACGTCCTATTTTTGTTTTAGGGGAATGGCTTAAAATAGCCTAGTGTGAACGCAGTTCAAAAAGTGGTTTAGTGTGAAAATGAGTAATTAGGAAGAATATATATATATAATATACGCATATATATACATGACATGTACGCATCCTGAGGCGTACGTTGCGCATTTTTGGTTGCCAAGAATTGTTTTTTTTTTAAGTGGCATTCTCTGATTTGATTTATGACAAATTAAAGGAAAGAAAGATTTAACATATTAGTACATATGTGCATTTATGTCATAAACATACAAATTTAATATAAAAAAATGTGTGGATGCATGCAGTGTAAAGGAAGATTTATGCATAGATATTTGTATACAGTAAATGGGGATTTTTAAAGAGGAAGAATAAGAATAGGTTAGACTTAATTTTCTATTAATAGGAATGTCATTTATAAACCTGCAATTGACATCAATGTGGCACTGAATAAGAAAAATATGGTATGTGATATTATTTTGTGAACATGACATGCAAGCATATTAATATGATGAACATTTATCTGGCATTTAATTTGAAGATATGTCAATAGGGCATTGATTTGAAAACATGCAATTAACATTAATTTGTACATGTTAATTTGAGAAATATATAAATATGTTGAGAAATATATAAATATGCTAATTTACAATGAAAAGGATACATTAACATTGTCATTCATTGATATGTATATATGAATAATTAATGTATACGGTAAAAAGGGAAGATGTATCTATTAAATACGTATTTATGTTTGATGGATTGACAATAAATAATAAATGTTGATAATGAACATTAAGAGAGTAGTTATGGCATAAGTAAATTAGGAATTATTTACATTTGTCCTAAATGAGAAATGTGTACGTTGTAGGAAATATATATATATATATTTATATATATATATATGCTAAAATGTGAAATTACATGTAATTGGAATAGTAATTATGACACAATTTAAAATGGGGGTAATTTACATGCATAGTAATTATGACATAATTTAAGATAGGAGTAATTTACAGTCCTTAATTGTGAACATAATTGGCCTCTTTTGAAATTGATGTCTATGATTAACCCTGGCTTCATCGACGACTCTAATTAACTTGCAACTCTATAAAAACACCCTAGGTCTCCAACTAAAATTCACACAAAAATAAGAACTTGAGCCGCCATGATGTCAGAAGAAAACTAAGGAGAGCCTCCGCTCAAAAAGAGACGAACAACGATTCAAGAAACAAAAGTCTAATCTAATTTCTATGCAACGTTTGCTACTCCAAGGGAAAGCTTTGCAAATTCAGAATAACAGAAACCAGAAAACAAGTTTCAGCGCCCGTTGTAAGTATAGTGGTTTTCTGAATATGAATAGAAATTGCGATGTGAATGAAATTGGGGTTTTACTATTGTAAAATATTGATGTAAATTCTGTGTATTGCATTGATTATGTCATATTTTGTATTGGGTGTTTGTGGCATAAATTGGTTGATGCAGGTCTATTGACATTTGTTATGAAAATAAATATCACTTGCAAGTTTGTAGTGAAAACTAGAATTGACTTCTTTATGTTATGTCGTTAACATGGTTAGCATACATTCTTTTTAGGCCTAAGCTGAGATTCATGTAAACATGTTACAAGTTGAAACCATTTTATACGTTATTATGTTTATTTGCAAGCGATAATTGGGTTTATGCAAGTACCATTTGGTTACACAAATTATACTAGTTTCATGTTGAAATAGGCTACTTGATGTAAAGTTAGTTTACACATTTGGGTTATGTCAAAAAGTGGACATTTTTATGCTAGTTTGGTGTTTGGCATTATGCCTGGTTATTTGTGTATAAAACCATTGTTTAAACAAGTCTAAAAGAAAGCCATCTCATGTGACACCAATTTAATTATATCCTTATTGAATGCAAGTTCACATGACCCACAATCTATGTTAGTGAAAATGCTATGTTGTAAGTTTATGCGCCACACACTTTTATGTATTCTAGAACAATTCATGATTCTGTGCTTCCCCTTTTTATGTTTATGAGTTGGGCTGAAATGTTAAGCCCAACATATGTTATAATGCTGCGTACGTACAAACGGGGGAAACAAACGTTGGGTTTAAAATAAAATACATGTATTGGCATGTCTGACACATGCCAATGACTAGTGACATTTAAAGTGGTATAAATTGTTATACCCAAAATTAGTGAATTTGGATGATTTGGCCATAAACATTTACATATAAAAATGAAAAGTGACGAATATGTAAATCTAGAAAATACGAGCATGCTTAACCCGAGGTTGGATTGAGTTGTGATGTAAACCTGCCCGGACCCGCCCGGCAGTCCAGTAATCACAACAATACCTATCCAATGTGAGAGGTTAAGGCATTGAGCCCAATAAAGACCCGAGGTTAGACTGAGTTGTGGCGTAAGACTGCCCGGAACCGACCGGCATACAGGCAGCCACAACAATACCTGTCTAATGTGAGTGGTTGGTGCTTTGATAAGACAAATAAAGCTAAGTTAGGATTGGTTGGGTTAAGTTAACTAAAACACTTAACCAAGTTAACATGTTAACAAGACAAGACTTGTAGGGGTTAAGTAACTAAGAAACACTTAGCTAATTTAACATGTTAACTAGACTAGAAGGTGAGGTTAAGTAAAAGTTAATACACTTAACCAATTTAACATATTAACTAGACTAGAGGGTGAGGTTAAGTAAATTCAGGACACTTAACCGTTATAATCTGATAATTAGATAAGTGGGTGAGGTTAAGTAAATTTAGAATACTTAATCATTATAACACGTTAGCTAGATAAGTGGGTAAGGTTAAGTAAATACACTTAGCCAATTTAATATGTTAGCTAGACTAGAGGGTAGGGTTAAGTAAACTTAGAATACTTAACCATCATAGTGTGATAAATTGAACAGGGTTAAGTTGAAACATGAAGGGACAATACCTAACCATTAGAACATGTTAACTCAACAGATGTTAGGGTTAAGTTAACTAAAGGGACACTTAACCAATACAAGATGAATGGGTAGGGTTAAGTAATAAGAAATACTTAACCAATATAACTTGGTTTGTGATAGGGTTAAGTCGACATGAACTGCCGATAACACTTAGCCAGTTTAATACGACAAAGGAATAGGTTAAGCTAACTTGAATTGACTAATAACACTTAACCAATCCAACTTGACGAGAAAGAGGGCTAAGTAGTAAACCCTAGTTAAGAAACAATCGAGAACGGGAGCTAAGTTGAAATCCCCAGTTAAAGAAACTAAGTGATAAACCTTAGTTAACAAGATTTATGGGAAAAGAAACTAAGTGGTAAACCTTAGTTGAAAACAACTAAGTAATAATTCTTAGTCAAGAAAACTGAGCCGGTCCATAATAGATGAATAACCCGATATGGTAGATCATCGCTTAACAAGTACATGAGAAGGAGCAAACGTTTACCCGATTTCGAAAAAGGCTCCAGCGGACTGGGTTTAGAAGCACGTAGCTTCGGGGGATGTGAGGGTACTCTTGGTATCCCTCTGTGAGGTTGCAGATGATCCTCCTAGGCTCATAGAGGTTAAGGTCTGCGTTAGAAGAACCAAGGGTATGCCTTTGTTGCAATTTAAGGCAACCTAAAGACTGGGATGGACCAGCGTGATTCGACGAGACCAGTAGCCCTGTGATAGCAACTCGTCGTCTACCTACCATCTTGAGTCAATCCTAGTACGCATGCGGAAAGGCAGAGAACTCCCAACAAACCATATACTTGCTATCTAATTATGGGTGTGGCTGGCCAATAGGAAAGTGGGGGCATAGGTGGCAAGAGTATAGTTCTCGTGCTTGATTTTCTTGGATTGCCTTTCATTAGTTGAGGGAGGGGTCACGTGGGACCATAACCACTGGTAGAAAAACAGACCTTAGCATCTGCATCGATAGATATCTAAAAGCTCCAGACCGAGTTTTGTGTTTCTAGAATAGCCCTGCCACGGGACTCGAGTCGCACATTTCAGGACATGTGCATCTAGACAGCGATAAACGATTCGCGACACATACGTGGGGAAAGTCTAGGAACATATACCACTCTAGGTAGTGTGTCCTAGACTAGGGGCATCGTTTGACAGGTAGCATAATCCCTAGTGGACCTAGGTGGCATAAATCCTGAATCCGAGAAATATTAGATAAGACGCATAAACCCTAGTTGAATCTAGGGATCGCTCGATAGAAAACCCTAGATTAAATCTAGGTAATAAATAGTAGATGTGCGCCTGATGGCAACCACAGTTACAGGGACTTGGATCACGTTATCGTTTTATACAGATTACTAGTTGGGATACTAGTTAGGTGATGCAGAGATTAGTATGGGGTGCGATAATAATTTCGATTCTAAACCACTTTGCCTTAGTTTATTGTATTTTCCCATTTTCAGTTTATGCCTGTCATGTCCTTTTCCTTATTCATATACCGAAGCACCACTAGACTTACCAGGCTTTATGTCTGAATCTATGTTTTCTTTCGTCTTCTTTTCTTCCATTCCTCCCCCCAGGTAGTCAGGGAGGGAATAGCTCAGATTTGTATGGACCTGCTACTATTTCCAAGCTTGAAGACTCTTGGATATATCGCTTCAGACTCTCTTTTCCGCTGCTATGGATGGCTTATGCTACATTGGGGAATATAAATATTATTTTATGCTTCTTTATTTTGTAAGACAGATGATACTCTGGTATTGGAAAGCAATTGTTGTACAAACTATTTTATCAATAAAGTAAAGATTTATTTTCCGCTGTTTTAATTTTTTTTATGTCTTGTAATTTATCTGCATCTTTTACCTTAAATGCTCCACAAAACTTAGTGCATTACCTTTGTGAGTGACACTAACGGATGTGGGGTGTTACACTTGGTATCGGAGCTGAAGGTTACCGGATCAGATAAAAGATTTGAAAAATTGTTTTCAAAACGGCTTTAAAAAAGAAAAGCATTTTCAAAAGAAAAGTTTTGGTTTAAAGGCATATTCCCCAAAGCCATACGCACTATCTTCTGATTCTCTGTTTGAATTCTTGTCCCCTTCTTTCTAGAGTCTTCGGGGCTCCTGGCTTTCTGAGAGGTAACCTCATCGCAGCATGGTTCAGTAAGCTTGATAAGACTACGATACCTATCGAAGGGCGAAGCATTGCCCAACTTCCATCTATAGTCGCGGTAGCTTCACCTACGGCTAATTCTCTTCCAAGATTTGTAGGGTTCTTTGTGCGGTAGAGGTAGCTTTAGAGAGAACTGTAAACATGTTACACAAGGATGGTAAAGGTGGGAGATGAATAATTGTGGCAGGTGCCCTAGATAGGAAGAAAGACTGACCTTAAGAGAAGTAAAAATTACATAGCAACCTTTAACTTTAGACCCTCAGATTTGTAACATGATGGATAAGCTAAGTAGATGAGAGACCTCTAATCATCTTAGTATATACACTAGTATCAAGGTTAACATCTGTTTATCTTGGAAATGGAGGTGAAGAAGCTTCGCAATCATGAAGTTAAATTAGATAAGGTACCATATAGTGAAGCTCAATAAGGTGCGACATATAAGATTGGAGACTAGAAAGAGCATCATACCCTTTTTCTTAAGGGTATATCCTTGATCACTTTTTCCTAGGAATTTTATGTATACTTTCTAGCTTTTAAGGTTTATCCTCAATGACGTATCATCGATCCTTAGGTAGAAGCCAATGAATGTAAACATGTATTTGAAACATGTATTTGAAACATGTTATGATTGATGGTTGCAAGTGGTTGCTGGTGAATGCATATACACACCATAGGCGCTAGAACAACTCAGTCACTTTCATATTGCATTCGCATATAGGTATTTGCTTAATGGATTTAATTTGATATGTTATCATATGGATGTTGCATATGGATGAGTGGCTATGCACACATGTAGTATTTACATTACTAGGGATGCTTGCAGACATGATTGGACACATGCACTGACATAATTCACATTAAGGAGGTCAACTGAATCAGTAGACCGCCTGATTTTGCATTAGATAAAGACATATACACACACTATGCATATGAATATGAAAGCATTTAGAAATCTTTTTAAGGACAATGAATGCATGTGATTGAATGGTTGAGTAGATGGGTGATTGGATGGTAGGACACATTCTTCCTAACTTGAAGATTTCAGGGACGAAATCCTTTTAAGAAGGGGAGAATGTAATATCCCGTAATTCTGTAACATTAAGTTTCACAAATTAAAGTATAATTAAATTTTAGAAGAAGAGTTAAGGGAAACGGGTTACTCCATTTCGTTCGTCTCGAAATTCTGCTTGAGATAGAGTCCGAGTTTGCGTAAATTGGACTCCGTATGAAAAAGATATCCTTAAATTAAATATTGCAGCAAAACATGAAAAAAAAAGAGGAATGAGAAAAGAATAATGTTTAGCATTGTTCTAACTTTTGTAAGCAAATGACTTAGTAGCTCATTTGGTTGGAATACATGACATGCATACAAGAGGTACAGAGTTCGATCCCCGCCAACGTACTATTTTTGTTTTAGGGGAATGGCTTATAATAGCCTAGTGTGAACGCAGTTCAAAAAGTGGTTTAGTGTGAAAATGAGTAATTGGGAAGAATATATATATATATATATAATATACGCATATATATACATGACATGTACGCATCCTGAGGCGTACGTTGCGCATTTTTGGTTTCCAAGAATTGTTTTTTTAAGTGGCCTTCTCTGATTTGATTTATGACAAATTAAAGGAAAGAAAGATTTAACATATTAGTACATATGTGCATTTATGTCATAAACATACAAATTTAATATAAAAAAATGTGTGGATGCATGCAGTGTAAAGGAAGATTTATGCATAGATATTTGTATACAGTAAATGGGGATTTTTAAAGAGGAAGAATAAGAATAGGTTAGACTTAATTTTCTATTAATAGGAATGTCATTTATAAACCTGCAATTGACATCAATGTGGCACTGAATAAGAAAAATATGGTATGTGATATTATTTTGTGAACATGACATGCAAGCATATTAATATGATGAACATTTATCTGGCATTTAATTTGAAGATATGTCAATAGGGCATTGATTTGAAAACATGCAATTAACATTAATATGTACATGTTAATTTGAGAAATATATAAATATGTTGAGAAATATATAAATATGCTAATTTACAATGAAAAGGATACATTAATATTGTCATTCATTGATATGTACATATGAATAATTAATGTATACGGTAAAAAGGGAAGATGTATCTATTAAATACGTATTTATGTTTGATGGATTGACAATAAATAATAAATGTTGATAATGAACATTAAGAGAGTAGTTATGGAATAAGTAAATGTAACGTCCCGGAAATTTGGACAATTTGAAATGATATTTATTAAAGATTAAACTATTAATAATCAATGTTATATTGATACTTGAGTTAAAAATTTAAAACCGAATATATGGTTCTATTGAATATTGAATTCAGAATGGTCAGTTATGAATCAAATATTTGTTGTCGCATATTTGAATTTGAATGTGGTTGAATATTTGAATTAGAATTAAAATTCGATTGAGAAATATAAACGGTCGAAATTTAAAATAAGCCTTATTGACGTTAAAATAAATTGGAGATTTTATTTAAATATATGGAAGTTGGCTGGATATGTGTGTATTTGCAGATATAAATAGATTGGAGCTTAGCATGTGAAATTTGGAAAAACAAAACGGAGTCATTTTGGTGGTAGAATAAAATTATATAGGGATCGCTTCTTTACTTAAACATTGCGCTGCAAATTTCTTCACGCTTAAGCCATCAAATATAGCCTGCACTAAATAAAACCGGAAACTATAAATTAAACAAACAAAGGGTTCCTTCTCTCGCACACTATCGTATGCCGTGCTCCTCACGTTTCCTTGGATGCCACGGCTCCGTTGTTATAAAAGCACGCCGCTTGGTCCAATTCCTTCAGAGAAAATCTATTTTTTTCCCCTTTTACAAACCAGTGTTCCTCTCCCCTTTCATTCAGGAAGGAAAAAAATCCATCTTTTTCCATTTTTCTTCAGATCGTAGCCCTCTTCCTTTTCTTTAATGGCCGAAATCCTTATCACCTTAATGAAATCACCTCCCCTAAATTAATTAAATTGCTTTGCCTCTTTCCGAAATCGCTCCTCCTCCAATTAAAATTAAAAATCCGTCCTTTTCAAATCGATTACCGTCGCCGACGCTAGCTGCAGCACCACTTTGAGGACCAACATCGCAGCACCTCCTTTTCAATCGCCCGAATAGCTACGTTTGCATGACATCGCCTGCGCCTTCTTCCATTTCTGCGACGGTGAGCATCTCACTCACGATTAATCCTTGTTTCAAGTAAATTGATTTCAATTTAAGCTAAATATATGACAGTTGAGTTGCGGTTGTCTATGTTTGAGAACCTTGTTGCTTTGTTCCTATTATGTTTATGCTTACTGTGAGTTTTATGCTTATGGTTAACTTACTTTTAAATAATTTAACTTTGTAGGAAGTGAATTGAAATTTATTGGGGTTGTTTGGATCGTGTTACCACTTATTGCTTTGCCTGACCTGATTTTCCCCTGTCATTTGGTTGTTCCCTTAGTTTTGGATTTTGGCTATTTGTTCCGATTTAGAGCATATACACGCTGGAAGTAGTAGCTACGCATATGGTTAATAGGTGACGATAGCGATTTGGTTATCCTACCTATATATATAAGCCTGGTATCTACATGTAATTGATACACCTAAGATCTGTCTTCCCCTACTTGAAACTGAAAACTGAAAAAAAAAAAAAAGAAAAAAAAAAGCATTTTTTCGTGTAATTCTTACTGTGCTTTGTCAACTTGAACCTGAAATATACTTTTATATGTATATGTTAACATTTGGGTTTGCTTTTAAGTTGAGGTAGTCTTTATACATATCTGCAAGAATTAGTGTCTTACCCATGACATTCAATAACATTTTGACACATACATATCCAGTTATGCTAGGCTTTTGACTCTTGTTGGAATGATGGCCTTGAATGAATTACACCTGAACTGTACAAGTTTATTAGTTATTAAAACTGAAGTCATTTGCATATACCACTCATGTTTACCAGTTTACCTTGTTTCGTATACATGAAGGATCTTGACTTGACAGTTATTAACTTAAAAATCTGGACTTGGTTCGTCTATAATCCGTGCTAGCCTGGTAACTCAAACTTGTGTAGTCATTCTCGCATACCATCAAAATGTGTAGCTATACCCTGTATCTAAGTGAATGCCTGTATGTGTATGCTTATATATGTATACACTGATAGTAGACATACAAGTTTCCATACAAGTTTCGGCCCTTATAATTATTTCCATTTTGTATACTGTCTTTCCAGGACCACCAATGCCCCTTGTCTGATTTCAAATATATTGGCTTATTTAGGAAATCCTGTCAGTTTGAATATATGTTGTCGGTTTTATGAGAAAACTGTTTTTGTTCCTCCCATATACCTACCGTGTTTAAACTTGCATAACTTGTGTCAAGTATATGCTGCATAAATAAACCTGCATGTGCCATTTAGAAAACTGTGAACACATGACGCCATATACCCTCCTGTCTTGAGTTTGAAACCGTAAACACTTGCTACATGTTGAAGAAACCATCTTTTTGAGTTAGTAACCTCTCCATGCTGTTTGGGAATTAAAATAAATAAGTACATGTTGTCCTATACTAGCAGCATGTTATATTTTAAACCCAATGAGTCATTATCGAATTAAGACAGTAGTGTTTTCGACCAGAACCCAATGTTACTTTCGAGACTGCATTTCCTTACTATCGTAATATCATTTGAACCAAAAATATAATTATGTAATCACTTGTATTAGTGCATAATAAAGATACTAAACCTTATATTTTGGAAACCAAGATTAAGACAGTGAGAATTTTCGTGTGATATTAATGTTGTTGAGAAGTCTGTTAAGGATTTAACTTCTCATACTTGCAATAACGATAAGTATATTTCTTTCGACTATAAAGAAGATCAACTAGATTTGGTTCATGTTTACTTGTGTTGCCTTAATACCCTAACCTTGTGACGTTCACTGGCCTTTGTGTGTCGGTGTGTCCATATTTGGCCTGCTCATTTGGGTTATCTTGTTGGGAATCGCTTGTGCTCTTGAACCTGAGTCACTGCACATGCATTGTCTTGATTAAATCAAAATGTTATTTGTTTAAATAACCCCTGCTGTCACTTTAGGGCCACGTTTGCTGCTGCACTGTAGTAGTTGGGTCAATAAGGACTTGTTGTATTTTCATTCCACCAGTTGATGTTAGGACTACTGTCTCATCATGTTTGTGCCATATTTTGTGTAAGCCTGCACATGTCCACTATGAGTGTTATGTTATTCTTATGACCTGAAGCCTTATTCAAAACCATTCCTTGCTTGTAAACTTGTTGTGCAAACATGGAGTAGATGAGTTTCACCTTTCATTTTCAGGTTTGGATCTAAGATAGCCGGATTTATATTATATTTGTGCTTGAACATGGCCATCCTTGAATTACATTAAAATACATATGGCTAAAAGTTTCATTCAGCCACTTAAAATTTAAAGTTAGATTTGCTAATATATGTTGACAAACGAAAGCCTCATGTCATTTTAAATAAAACGTATTGTCTATGTTCATGATGTGCTCATGTGTTTGTTCACTGTGATGACCACCTGCGTTTGTTTCCTTCTTATGTGATGGACCACTCGCGTACACATATGGGGGTGCGAGTCCCATTCTATTTGATATTGTGTTGTAATTCACTACTTTATTTTATGATTCACCGCGCACATGTGTTCGTTCACGGGATGCTGGGGCTGTGCACACGTGTACTTGTATACGTGTGCATATGCAGGCTTCTGTGATCGTTGCCCCAAACTAAAATTGACAAGCGCATAAAAATATGTTGATGTTAGAATTTACTATTATATTCAGTTTAGATTGAAGTTAATTTACTTGAACTATGATTAATCCTGACTCGAGTATTTTTATGTTTTGCATGGAATGCTCGAGTCAGACCCGAGCAATGCAGATTGTAAGGATCATAACTTAGGATTCGAAGATTTGTGAAGCTGGGGATTTCAGAAGAAGACGCACTCTGAGGATTTCAAACAGTAAATTATTTTTCTTGTATTCAAAGCATGTTTCAATATTCCGCTGTATATAGAAAAATATTGTATTTAAAATTCCGATTTATAAATAAAAGTTTATTTCGCCATTTAATACTGCTAATATATTGATTCAGTGTTTCTGTGTAGATTTTGTGTTTAAACTTGGTAAGCTAAGTACGCTCCGTCGGTTTGAGCATTTAAAGTTGGTTTAACCACCAATTTGAAGTGGTCAAAAAGGCGGGACGTTACAAGTGGTATCAGAGCCAGGTTTATTCAAAGCTTAGCTTATTGAGTTTAAAAACGGATCTTGAAAATAAAGCGATTTTGAAAAATAATTATTTTGAAATATCAAATATTTTGAAACTAGTGTTTTGAAATAAATACAGCGGAAATAAAAATTTATTTTGAGATTTAAAATCTTGTTCGGAATCCCCAGTCTTCAGAAGTCTTCGAATCCAGGTTTGCGAGAATTGTTCTTCAATAAGTTCCCTTAGGATTTGAATCTAGAATCCATCATCGGATGGTATCTAGTATAGATAGGAGAGAATCAACGAATTAATTTCGTTAAGCGTGAATTTTAGAAATCAAAAATAACTGAAGTTGATTGTAAATAAGAATTCAGTTTGAATAGAAAAGGAAAAAAAAAATTGAAATCATTTCAAAGAAAAAACGATGGAGTTTATTTTGAAATTAAGAATATAAGTTGATGAAATAAAATAAAAAGAGGTTAAGTGAAGAGAGCTAGTAAGTGTCAACAAGTATGTGGGAATAACGATGTTGTATTTAACATCTGTTGAATCCAAATTACGAATTTAGAAATGTTTTCAAGAGGATAAAGTACATTTTCGTCAGAAAATGAAGATTTGCCAATATATTGAAATATTTTCCCAATAATAATAAGAGATTTCGTAAAATTGTAAAAATATGAATATGATAATTGGAAATGTTTTCCAGAAAACCGTGAGGGACTAACGAGTTTTGAAAAATCAGAATGGGGAGGACTGAAGAGCAAAAAGCCGCACGTCGAGAACGAAGAGCGGCAGAACGTAAAAGAAAGGAAGAAGCAATGATGGAATACGAGGAGAGAATTAAGGAAAAACAGACAGCCGGCCCCTATGACAATGTCATTTGTTACAGCTGTCAGAAAAAGGGACATTATGCGGCTACGTGCGGAGAGAGGGACAAAGGAAATAAGAAGGAAGGAAAAATTTACCGATCCAATATTTTTTGTTTTAAATGTAGAGAGAAGGGACATTTTCCCAGTCGGTGTCTCAAAGTGAGGAAGAAGAAGCCTGCCATTGCTGAGACGTCTGAGGAACCAATCACTTGTTATCATTGTAAGCAAGATGGACATATAGCTCGAAATTGTTCCGAGAGACAACAAGGAAGACAGACAATATTGTGCTCCGCTAGAGAGAGAACTGTGAAGTATGTAGATAAAGATGGCTCCATCTCGTATTATTGTAAGAACTGCAAGGAGTGGGGTCATGTGGATGAGGAATGCACAAATCTTTTTGTGGAGACTCCAGAACCATGCATATCGTGAAAGTAGATTACGCAAAGACGTGGATCATCGATCGAAAAGCAGAAAATCATTGAAGAATGTGAATCCTAGTTAAGTCAGCTCTGTTTCGTAATACTATCGTTGTAATTCTAAAAACTCCTATGTAGGTATTTTGAATATATCAAAAAGACTATGTATAATTATTTGAATGGAATGGTTATGAAAGATTTTGAACTCTATGAAGTTGTTATTAATGGTTTAATCTTATTTTTATAAGGTTATTTGAAATCTTGAAAGTGAAATATTTCGGAGTAGAAATTATAATAATATTGTTATAATAAATGGTTTTCATAAAAGTAGATCCGTAATCTGAATTCGAGAGTTACGTGAGAAATAATTTGATAAGAAAGTGAAGTTAAGAAATTAAGAACTGGCTAGAGATTAGTCAAGTTGGATGACTTTCTGAGTGTTGATCTGATGTTGGTTTCGGCCTTCGGGGTTGATACTTAGGAAGTTGTTCGCTTACTAATTGACGGTCGAAGTATGAATATGAAGAAGTGATAATGCATGAAGGAAAAATTTGGGATAAGAAGGAGAAAAATCCGGAGTTTTGAGCAAATAAAGATGTTGATGAAGTAATGAATTTTAGAATTTGAAATTGAAAGAAAAATTTGGTTTATAGCCAGTGGATTCAGAAAGCCGAGTTTGAAGTGATATCAATCAATCATTTGAATTGATTAAGAGTTTAAAGCTAAAATTTTAAGATTAGAATGGAAATTGAGGGATGTTCGAGTTTAGATATTTAGCATAGAAGTTTCGAAACTTATATGGAGAAAAATGTGATATAATCAGTTTGAAATAAAGTCTTATATAACAAAATTTATATAAGAATGAGATGTTTGATTTGGAAAGAGAATCTTATGTAAAGTATGAATTATGAAAAGTATGAGAATTAGATACTATATGTATATAGTATTATATGTTTTCAAGTCAAAATAAGGGAAGTACCATCCTTCTTCTTTGAATTTCGAGCTTATGTAAAAGGACTGCAGATAGCGCAATCTGCAGTGCTGCTGGTGGCGGTAGGTTGTCCGGACATAAAACTCATGAGTTGCCATTGAGCACGACTGCTAGCGTAATTCGCAGGGCTGCAGATAGCCTACGGCGGTCGGATGTTTCTTGAGGGAATCAGGCGTAACCATTGTGATCGCTGCGATCTAGAGTCGTGGGAATTCGATCGTGTAGCGAAATTCGCAGGGCTGCAGATAGCCTATGGCGGACGGATGTTTCTTGGGGGAACCAAGCGTAACCATTGTGACTGCTGCGATCTACAGTCGAAATTGTAAGGGCGTAATCCGCAGAGCTGTGAAAGCTTACGGGTATGGATGTTTCCTGGGGGACCCAGGCGTAACCATTGTATACCTGCGGTCCACATGGCATATCTACACGTGAAAGAGATGTAACCACTAGAGTTACTAAAGGTAGAATGAGCCATGAAATGTTGAGATATCTTAGTGATTGTGAGCCACCGGTTTGATGCAGCAGTTAGTCTTTGTGACTTGATTGGTCTTCGTGACCTGATTGGTCTTTGTGACTTGTTTGTCCTCATGACTTGAAATATCTTCATAAGTCCATGATCGGTTTCCGTGATTTTGAGATAGAGCGGCCAGCGCTCAATGACCTTAGATTGTCTTTTGATTCTTAATTATCTTTCGTTGATTTGTCCATGACGAAATTCGCAGGGAAGTGATTTCCTATGGATATGGATGTTTTCTGGGGGATCCAGACGAAACCATTGTGTATCTGCGATTCATGAACAATCAACATATCACTATCACATTGGTACTTTCCGTATCTGTTTTTAGAAAGGATTTTTAAAACATTTTCACTAGGGGTTGAAGCAAGGATATTTAGTACTTGAAGATTTTAGTCGTGCGCCTGGCCAGCGTAAGACTAACGTCTGTGAGAACGACAATAGACTTGTCAAAACTTCTAGCTATCAAGTATTTTTAAATAAATAATTTGTCTAAATAAGTTAAGAAAAGGAGTTTTCGAAGCACTTCCAAGTACATGGCTTTAGAGTAAAATACAAATTTTTGCATGAATTTCGTGTTATAAATACTATCGAAGATTTCGGATTTTGGAAATTTTCAAGTCAAGAAATTGTAACTTGAAAAAGAAATGTATTTACACTCGTCAATGAGTGTTGAGTAGGATTAAATGGATTGAATGTAAAAAAAGATTGGATTGATGGTTGCAAAGCATAGACCCATTACAAGGCAATGATGAATAAGTAAATGTTAATCGATGAGATTTACAAAGAAATTTGGAATAAGTTGTGACGAACAAATCCAACTTGCGCAAAATTTGAAATTTGAGAGAATGATTTCAATAAGAAATATGATTTTCCGAATTAATTGAATATGATGACTAAACAAAGAAGGTCGATAATTTAAATATCGATATTTAAATGAGTTGTGAAGAAATTACCCACGAATATGAAAATTTTGAAGTGTACATTGGCATAACTCTAGCGATCTCTCCTTTTCGAGGACGAAAAGTTTTAAAGGGGGGAAGAATGTAACGTCCCGGAAATTTGGACAATTTGAAATGATATTTATTAAAGATTAAACTATTAATAATCAATGTTATATTGATACTTGAGTTAAAAATTTAAAACCGAATATATGGTTCTATTGAATATTGAATTCAGAATGGTCAGTTATGAATCAAATATTTGTTGTCGCATATTTGAATTTGAATGTGGTTGAATATTTGAATTAGAATTAAAATTCGATTGAGAAATATAAACGGTCGAAATTTAAAATAAGCCTTATTGACGTTAAAATAAATTGGAGATTTTATTTAAATATATGGAAGTTGGCTGGATATGTGTGTATTTGCAGATATAAATAGATTGGAGCTTAGCATGTGAAATTTGGAAAAACAAAACGGAGTCATTTTGGTGGTAGAATAAAATTATATAGGGATCGCTTCTTTACTTAAACATTGCGCTGCAAATTTCTTCACGCTTAAGCCATCAAATATAGCTTGCACTAAATAAAACCGGAAACTATAAATTAAACAAACAAAGGGTTCCTTCTCTCGCACACTATCGTATGCCGTGCTCCTCACGTTTCCTTGGATGCCACGGCTCCGTTGTTATAAAAGCACGCCGCTTGGTCCAATTCCTTCAGAGAAAATCTATTCTTTTCCCCTTTTACAAACCAGTGTTCCTCTCCCCTTTCATTCAGGAAGGAAAAAAATCCATCTTTTTCCATTTTTCTTCAGATCGTAGCCCTCTTCCTTTTCTTTAATGGCCGAAATCCTTATCACCTTAATGAAATCACCTCCCCTAAATTAATTAAATTGCTTTGCCTCTTTCCGAAATCGCTCCTCCTCCAATTAAAATTAAAAATCCGTCCTTTTCAAATCGATTACCGTCGCCGACGCTAGCTGCAGCACCACTTTGAGGACCAACATCGCAGCACCTCCTTTTCAATCGCCCGAATAGCTACGTTTGCATGACATCGCCTGCGCCTTCTTCCATTTCTGCGACGGTGAGCATCTCACTCACGATTAATCCTTGTTTCAAGTAAATTGATTTCAATTTAAGCTAAATATATGACAGTTGAGTTGCGGTTGTCTATGTTTGAGAACCTTGTTGCTTTGTTCCTATTATGTTTATGCTTACTGTGAGTTTTATGCTTATGGTTAACTTACTTTTAAATAATTTAACTTTGTAGGAAGTGAATTGAAATTTATTGGGGTTGTTTGGATCGTGTTACCACTTATTGCTTTGCCTGACCTGATTTTCCCCTGTCATTTGGTTGTTCCCTTAGTTTTGGATTTTGGCTATTTGTTCCGATTTAGAGCATATACACGCTGGAAGTAGTAGCTACGCATATGGTTAATAGGTGACGATAGCGATTTGGTTATCCTACCTATATATATAAGCCTGGTATCTACATGTAATTGATACACCTAAGATCTGTCTTCCCCTACTTGAAACTGAAAACTGAAAAAAAAAAAAAGAAAAAAAAAAGCATTTTTTCGTGTAATTCTTACTGTGCTTTGTCAACTTGAACCTGAAATATACTTTTATATGTATATGTTAACATTTGGGTTTGCTTTTAAGTTGAGGTAGTCTTTATACATATCTGCAAGAATTAGTGTCTTACCCATGACATTCAATAACATTTTGACACATACATATCCAGTTATGCTAGGCTTTTGACTCTTGTTGGAATGATGGCCTTGAATGAATTACACCTGAACTGTACAAGTTTATTAGTTATTAAAACTGAAGTCATTTGCATATACCACTCATGTTTACCAGTTTACCTTGTTTCGTATACATGAAGGATCTTGACTTGACAGTTATTAACTTAAAAATCTGGACTTGGTTCGTCTATAATCCGTGCTAGCCTGGTAACTCAAACTTGTGTAGTCATTCTCGCATACCATCAAAATGTGTAGCTATACCCTGTATCTAAGTGAATGCCTGTATGTGTATGCTTATATATGTATACACTGATAGTAGACATACAAGTTTCCATACAAGTTTCGGCCCTTATAATTATTTCCATTTTGTATACTGTCTTTCCAGGACCACCAATGCCCCTTGTCTGATTTCAAATATATTGGCTTATTTAGGAAATCCTGTCAGTTTGAATATATGTTGTCGGTTTTATGAGAAAACTGTTTTTGTTCCTCCCATATACCTACCGTGTTTAAACTTGCATAACTTGTGTCAAGTATATGCTGCATAAATAAACCTGCATGTGCCATTTAGAAAACTGTGAACACATGACGCCATATACCCTCCTGTCTTGAGTTTGAAACCGTAAACACTTGCTACATGTTGAAGAAACCATCTTTTTGAGTTAGTAACCTCTCCATGCTGTTTGGGAATTAAAATAAATAAGTACATGTTGTCCTATACTAGCAGCATGTTATATTTTAAACCCAATGAGTCATTATCGAATTAAGACAGTAGTGTTTTCGACCAGAACCCAATGTTACTTTCGAGACTGCATTTCCTTACTATCGTAATATCATTTGAACCAAAAATATAATTATGTAATCACTTGTATTAGTGCATAATAAAGATACTAAACCTTATATTTTGGAAACCAAGATTAAGACAGTGAGAATTGTCGTGTGATATTAATGTTGTTGAGAAGTCTGTTAAGGATTTAACTTCTCATACTTGCAATAACGATAAGTATATTTCTTTCGACTATAAAGAAGATCAACTAGATTTGGTTCATGTTTACTTGTGTTGCCTTAATACCCTAACCTTGTGACGTTCACTGGCCTTTGTGTGTCGGTGTGTCCATATTTGGCCTGCTCATTTGGGTTATCTTGTTGGGAATCGCTTGTGCTCTTGAACCTGAGTCACTGCACATGCATTGTCTTGATTAAATCAAAATGTTATTTGTTTAAATAACCCCTGCTGTCACTTTAGGGCCACGTTTGCTGCTGCACTGTAGTAGTTGGGTCAATAAGGACTTGTTGTATTTTCATTCCACCAGTTGATGTTAGGACTACTGTCTCATCATGTTTGTGCCATATTTTGTGTAAGCCTGCACATGTCCACTATGAGTGTTATGTTATTCTTATGACCTGAAGCCTTATTCAAAACCATTCCTTGCTTGTAAACTTGTTGTGCAAACATGGAGTAGATGAGTTTCACCTTTCATTTTCAGGTTTGGATCTAAGATAGCCGGATTTATATTATATTTGTGCTTGAACATGGCCATCCTTGAATTACATTAAAATACATATGGCTAAAAGTTTCATTCAGCCACTTAAAATTTAAAGTTAGATTTGCTAATATATGTTGACAAACGAAAGCCTCATGTCATTTTAAATAAAACGTATTGTCTATGTTCATGATGTGCTCATGTGTTTGTTCACTGTGATGACCACCTGCGTTTGTTTCCTTCTTATGTGATGGACCACTCGCGTACACATATGGGGGTGCGAGTCCCATTCTATTTGATATTGTGTTGTAATTCACTACTTTATTTTATGATTCACCGCGCACATGTGTTCGTTCACGGGATGCTGGGGCTGTGCACACGTGTACTTGTATACGTGTGCATATGCAGGCTTCTGTGATCGTTGCCCCAAACTAAAATTGACAAGCGCATAAAAATATGTTGATGTTAGAATTTACTATTATATTCAGTTTAGATTGAAGTTAATTTACTTGAACTATGATTAATCCTGACTCGAGTATTTTTATGTTTTGCATGGAATGCTCGAGTCAGACCCGAGCAATGCAGATTGTAAGGATCATAACTTAGGATTCGAAGATTTGTGAAGCTGGGGATTTCAGAAGAAGACGCACTCTGAGGATTTCAAACAGTAAATTATTTTTCTTGTATTCAAAGCATGTTTCAATATTCCGCTGTATATAGAAAAATATTGTATTTAAAATTCCGATTTATAAATAAAAGTTTATTTCGCCATTTAATACTGCTAATATATTGATTCAGTGTTTCTGTGTAGATTTTGTGTTTAAACTTGGTAAGCTAAGTACGCTCCGTCGGTTTGAGCATTTAAAGTTGGTTTAACCACCAATTTGAAGTGGTCAAAAAGGCGGGACGTTACAGTAAATTAGGAATTATTTACATTTGTCCTAAATGAGAAATGTGTACGTTGTAGGATATATATATATATATATATGCTAAAATGTGAAATTACTTGTAATTGGAATAGTAATTATGACACAATTTAAAATGGGGGTAATTTACATGCATAGTAATTATGACATAATTTAAGATAGGAGTAATTTACAGTCCTTAATTGTGAACATAATTGGCCTCTTTTGAAATTGATGGCTTTGATTAACCCTGGCTTCATCGACGGCTCTAATTAACTTGCAACTCTATAAAAACACCCTAGGTCTCCAACTAAAATTCACACAAAAATAAGAACTTGAGCCGCCATGATGTCAGAAGAAAACTAAGGAGAGCCTCCGCTCAAAAAGAGACGAACAACGATTCAAGAAACAAAAGTCTAATCTAATTTCTACGCAACGTTTTCTACTCCAAGGGAAAGCTTTGCAAATTCAGAATAACAGAAACCAGAAAACAAGTTTCAGCGCCCGTTGTAAGTATAGTGGTTTTCTGAATATGAATAGAATTTGCGATGTGATTCGATGTGAATGAAATTGGGGTTTTACTATTGTAAAATATTGATGTAAATTCCGTGTATTGCATTGATTATGTCATATTTTGTATTGGGTGTTTGTGGCATAAATTGGTTGATGCAGGTCTATTGACATTTGTATATGAAAATAAATATCACTTGCAAGTTTGTAAAGAATTGACATCTTTATGTTATGTCATTAATACATTCTTTTTAGGCCTATGCTGAGACTCATGTAAACATGTTACAAGTTGAAACCTTTTTACATGTTATTATGTTTATTTGCAAGTGATAATTGGGTTTATGCAAATACCATTTGGTCACACAAATTATACTAGTTTCATGTTGAAATAGGCTACTTGATGTAAAGTTAGTTTACACATTTGGGTTATGTCAAAAAGTGGACATTTTTATGCTAGTTTGGTGTTTGGCGTTATGCCTGGTTATATGTGTATAAAACCATTGTTTAAACAAGTCTAAAAGTAAGCCATCTCATGTGACACCAATTTAGTTATATCCTTATTGAATGCAAGTTCACATGACCCACAATCTATGTTAGTGAAAATGCTATGTTGTAAGTTTATGCGCCACACACTTTTATGTATTCTAGAACAATTCATGATTCTGTGCTTCCCCTTTTTATGTTTATGAGTTAGGCTGAAATGTTAAGCCCAACATATGTTATAATGCTGCGTACGTACAAACGGGGGAAACAAACGTTGGGTTTAAAATAAAATACATGTATTGGCATGTCTGGCACAT
Organism: Allium sativum; assembly: GCA_030737875.1. Classification (NCBI taxonomy): domain Eukaryota; kingdom Viridiplantae; phylum Streptophyta; class Magnoliopsida; order Asparagales; family Amaryllidaceae; genus Allium; species Allium sativum. The sequence continues at coordinate 636,197,265 of CM060918.1, forward strand.
GCCAATGACTAGTGACATTTAAAGCGGTATAAATTGTTATACCCAAAATTAGTGAATTTGGATGATTTGGCCATAAACATTTACATATAAAAATGAAAAGTGACGAATATGTAAATCTAGAAAATCCGAGCATGCTTAACCCGAGGTTGGATTGAGTTGTGATATAAACCTGCACGGACCCGCCCGGCTGTCCAGTAATCACAACAATACCTATCCAATGTGAGAGGTTAAGGCATTGAGCCCAATAAAGACCCGAGGTTAGACTGAGTTGTGGCGTAAGACTGCCCGGAACCGACCGACATACAGGCAGCCACAACAATACCTGTCTGATGTGAGTGGTTGGTGCTTTAATAAGACAATTAAAGTTAAGTTAGGATTGGTAGGGTTAAGTTAACTAAAACACTTAACCAAGTTAACATGTTAACAAGACAAGACTTGTAGGGGTTAAGTAACTAAGAAAACACTTAGCCAATTTAACATGTTAACTAGACTAGAAGGTGAGGTTAAGTAAAAGTTAATACACTTAACCAATTTAACATATTAACTAGACTAGAGGGTGAGGTTAAGTAAATTCAGGACACTTAACCGTTATAATATGATAGTTAGATAAGTGGGTGAGGTAAAGTAAATTTAGAATACTTAACCATTATAACACGTTAGCTAGATAAGTGGGTAAGGTTAAGTAAATACACTTAGCCAATTTAATATGTTAGCTGGACTAGAGGGTAGGGTTAAGTAAACTTAGAACACTTAACCATCATAGTGTGATAAATTGAACAGGGTTAAGTTGAACATGAAGGGACAATACCTGACCATTAGAACATGTTAACTAAACAGATGTTACGGTTAAGTTAACTAAAGGGACACTTAACCAATACAAGATGAATGGGTAGGGTTAAGTAATAAGAAATACTTAACCAATATAACTTGGTTTGTGATAGGGTTAAGTCGACATGAACTGCTGATAACACTTAGCCAGTTTAATACGACAAAGGAATAGGTTAAGCTAACTTGAATTGACAAATGACACTTGACCAATCCAACTTGACGAGAAAGAGGGCTAAGTAGTAAACCCTAGTTAAGAAACAATCGAGAACGGGAGCTAAGTTGAAATCCCCAGTTAAAGAAACTAAGTGATAAACCTTAGTTAACAAGATTTATGGGAAAAGAAACTAAGTGGTAAACCTTAGTTGAAAACAACTAAGTAATAATTCTTAGTCAAGAAAACTGAGCCGGTCGATAATAGATGAATAACCCAATATGGTAGATCATCGCTTAACAAGTACATGAGAAGGAGCAAACGTTTATTCGATTTCGAAAGAGGCTCCAGCGGACTGGGTTTAGAAGCACGTAGCTTCGGTGGACGTGAGGGTACTCTTGGTATCCCTCTGTGAGGTTGTAGATGATCCTCCTGGGCTCACAGAGGTTAAGGTCTGCGTCAGAAGAACCAAGGGTATGCCTTGGTTGCAATTTAAGGCAACCTAAAGACTGGGATGGACCAGCGTGATTCGACGAGACCAGTAGCCCTGTGATAGCAACTCGTCATCTACCTACCATATTGAGTCAATTGTAATACGCATGCGGAAAGTCTGTGAACTCCCAACAGACCATATACTTGCTATCTAGTTATGGGTGAGGCTGGCCAATAGGAAAGTGGGGCATAGGTGGCAAGAGTATAGTTCTCGTGCTTGATTTTCTTGGATTGCCTTTCATTAGTTGAGGGAGTGGTCACGAGGGACCATAACCACTGGTAGAAAAACATACCTTAGCATCTGCATCGGCAGATATCTAAAAGCTCTCGACCGAGTTCTGTGTTTCTAGAATAGCCCTGCCACGGGACCCGGGTCGCACATTTCAGGACATGTGCATCTAGACAGCGATAAACGATTCACGATACATACATGGGGAAAGTCTAGGAACATATACCACTCCAGGTAGTGTATCCTAGACTAGGGGCATCGTTCGACAGGTAGCATAATCCCTAGTGGACCTAGGTGGCATAAATCCTGAATCCGAGAAATATTAGATAAGACGAATAAACCCTAGTTGAATCTAGGGAACGCTCCATAGAAAACCCAAGATTAAATATAGGTAATAAATAGTAGATGTGCGCCTGATGGCAACCACATTTACAGGGACTTGGATCACGTTATCGTTTTATACAGATTACTAGTTGGGATACTAGTTAGGTGATGCAGAGATTAGTATGGGGTGCGATAATAATTTCGATTCTAAACCACTTTGCCTTAGTTTATGGTATTTTCCCATTCTCAGTTTATGCCTCTCATGTCCTTTTCCTTATTCATATGCCGAAGCACCACTAGACTTACAAGGCTTTATGTCTGACTCTATGTTTTCTTTCGTCTTCTTTTCTTCCGTTCCCCCCCCCCATGTAGTCAGGGAGGGAACAGATCAGATTTGTATGGACCTGTTACTCTTTCCAAGCTTGAAGACTCTTGGATATATCGCTTCAGAATCTCTTTTCCGCTGCTATGTCTGGCTTATGCTACATTGGGGAATATAAATGTTATTTTATGCTTCTTTATTTTGTAAGACAGATGATACTCTGGTATTGGAAAGCAATTGTTGTACAAACTATTTTATCAATAAAGTAAAGATTTATTTTCCGTTGTTTTAATTTTTTTCTGTCTTGTAATTTATCTGCATCTTTTACCTTAAATGCTCCACAAAACTTAGTGCATTGCCTTTGTGAGTGACACTAACGGATGTGGGGTGTTACAGAAATTATGATTTGCAATTTATAAATCTTTTATTAAGATTTAAATGGGAATTTTTCAAAAGTAAAGTTTTCCAATTTAATACATTAAACTGGAATGGAATGGAATTCGAATTAATAATAACTGAGATAAGCTTCTGTAAAGGAGGATTGATTCTACATATGGAATTTAAAAGGCTTTGCCGTTATTCCATTTATATTATTGGTTGGATACAGAAATTTATAACGATTATATATCGATTTGATTTCTGTGAAGATTCCATATTTTATGGAAGACGATTTTGGGTTTACCGTGAACTATGTTTTTAAGTGACATTAGTTCTTTAACCCAGTTAAGAATTAGGTTTATCTCTTAAATCTAAAGAATCATTTAATAATAATTTTTGATATTTAAAACCAAACGGTGTTTTGATTATATAAGAAAGATTTAGGAGTAAATATAAAGAATTTATCTTTGATAGAATAATTTGAATATGTTTATTTAAAAGAATATTCAGAATTGGAATGAGGCGTTGGATGTGTTTTTATAGTACTCGATTTTTAATTATAGAAATACGAGAGTTATTCGGAAAGAACGGGTTTAACCCGTTCCGAATAATTTCTATGACGATGAAGAGTCGAAGATGAAGATGGTGGTTGAAGACCGATGTAACGACCTGGAATTTTGGGGCCAATTTAAAATTTTAATGGGTTTTGATGTTTAAATTAATTTATTTTCAATAAGAACGACTAAAAATTTATTTTAAAACGAATAAATTCAATTTAATTATAAAAGGAGTTTAAAACAGCGCTGTAGTTTGAAAATTTGAATTTGAACTTTGACTGAATGTATAAGATTCATTTTAAATCAGAATTGAGCGAAATAAGAAATATTTAAATCTGTTTAATCATATCTTTCTAACGAATCTGAAAAACTGAAATTTCAATTTATAAATAAAAAGTTATGTCCAGTTTAAAATTTAAAAAAGTCGCTGTAACACCCCATAATTCTGTTAATCTTAATATTCACAAACTAAAGAATAACTAATCTCAAACGTGAGAATTGTGGAAAACGAGTTGCGCCATTGTGTACGTCTCGGAATTTTGGTTGAAATAGAGTCCGAGTTTGCGTGAATTGGACTACGTATGAAGAAGTTATGGCCATCGGAAGTTTCAGAAAATTCAAAACAGATTTCAGAAAATTTAAAATTCAAAATTCGAAGTCAAACAGGTTAGGCGGGAAATTTCCCGCCCAGCACCCCAGGTCGACTGGGGAATCGAATGGGCAGTCGACACCCCCCTAGGTCGACTGGGCAATCGACCTGGGTGTCGACCTGGTCCAGTCGGCTAGGGTTTGACTGAGCCCAATCTTGAGCTGCTGATGTGTCTTTAGGGCTGAGTTGACAAATTTAACGGTTCAGTTTAGTTCTGAGTTGATCTGACGGTCTAAATAAATCCTAAACTCTATAAATACCTAGGTAGTCTCTCACTTTAATTCACATGAAAAATAGAATAGCCACCGTCATACCGCCGCCATGGAACTCAGTGTAGCCGCCGCCAACTAAGAAGGAAGAAAGCTAATCAAAACCCTAATTCTACTCAACTCTAAAGCAAATCAAGACTCTCTTTATCTTCTAATTGTGAGTATGATGATCTTAACAAGATTATTATCAAACTAATTAGATTAAGTTATGAATGGATTATAAGTGAATGATGTGGATTGTCATATATGTTGTTGTAAACCTTATGCTATCATGTATGTTGTAAATCCTATGTTATGTGATGATGATATCCTATATGTTGTAAATCATGCTATGATGATGTTATATATGTTGAAAGTTTTTATGCTAAGTTGTGATAAATCATACATGTTATAAAGTCATGATGTTATTATCTATGTTAATTAGTTCATGTTAATCAAATCATAATGTTGATATTATTTGGGCTATGTTGATCTATATAACAAATCACATATGCAAGTTTAGATTGATTAGTAAAGATTATGAACATATGCCATGACATCTATTTAGATCTAGAATTATGTTATGACATGGGTGAGTTCTATGTGTTAGATGCTAGTTCACACCATCATTATGTTGCATAAAACACCATATGCAAGTTTATACATGAATTTGGGTTATGATCATGTCATGTAAATTGTGACATTTAACCAAACAAGTTGACACCTGTAGATCCATAACATGTGTAGTTTTATGCAAGTTTCACCCCTATTATGATTAGATTTGTTTTATTTGTCTATATGTTGTGATAATTTATCTTTGTGCTATGAGTTAGACTATTCGAGTCTAACGTATATTTTGCGTTGAATAGGCAAACGTATAACGTGGGGTAGGGGTAATATTAAGGATTTAATATTAAGAAATTTGGGTGCAATTGATATGATTTTGCATGCCATAAGTGGATGGCCATAATTGAGTCAATTATGGACATCATTAAAATTGGATGTAATTAATGATTTGAATAGGTATATATTCAAAACTGAGGTAAAAGATTATAAGTGATAATCAATGCTTAGGACACGAGGTTGGACTCGTTTGTGACGTAAACCTGCCCGGACCCGCCCGACAAATCCAGTGGTCACAAATGTCAGCCCAATGTGAGAGGTCCTAGGCCCAAATTAAAGCATAATAGTTGTAAAGACACAAGGTTAGACTCTTTTATGGTGTAAGACTGCCCGGACCCGCCCGTTAAATCCAGCTGCCATAAATGCCAGTCTAATGTGAGAGGTCTTTATGAGGTTATGACCTGAATGAATTAAGAAATACTTAACCAGATAAACATGTAAGGTGGGACATAGGGGTTAAGTAGGTGCCTTGGATGGCACGAGGAATCTAGTGGTTGCCTTTAGTGGCATTTGAAATACGATTAGTAAGAGTTAACCAAACACACATGTAAATGAACATGACTAAGAGGGTTAAGTGGGATATACTAGTGGGACAAGCTTAAGTGGATAGCATGTGGGGGGCCATTTCAACCAGTAACCCAAACGTATCTTTGTGGGCTCGACCCAAGTCGAGGACGGGACACGCATACTGGGCTTGACTATAAGAGGCCAAAACGGGGTAGCGATGGCAACGCAAGTCCAATGGGTTTCATATGCGTGTGTGGACCCGGGCTGGTAGGTAAGACGTTGTTGCATCGTGTAGGTATAAGCCGTGCATTCTTTAGCTGTATCGGGTTGCCACTTTAGGGGAGTGATACACCCCGCTGTGGGGCCAGCTCGGGTATCTACGAGTAGGGAGCCGATCGCAAGTGGGTAGTGGGGTACACCTAGTGGAGATAGGGGCAGACGACACCTATGTAGTCAGCTAGGGGTACGCAAGGCTATTTATATAATTTCTAAGTGAAGCAAGCAGGATCAACCTTGAGGGTGATTGGTGTGGTGCAGTGTAGTAATTATTCGTTAGTATTAGGTGTGCCTTTAATGTTATCTTTATCTGCTTTTCCATACCCAATAGTCCATAGACATTTCCTTGTTTTCCAGCTTATGCCTTAGTCTAGTTATTTTGGTAATAGTATTGTTAGAATTATCATACTCACCAGACTTTATGTCTAACCCCCTCCATTTCTATCCCTTTTCCCCTTCCAGGTCCTCAAGGCGGACCCAGCTCTAGTGGAGTTTGATTGGATTGCTTTATCTCTCTTTTGGAAAGCTTGGACCGTTGAAGTAAAGTCCAGCTTGTTATCTTTATCAATGGCTATTTATGTAATGGGATTATGTATTTTGTCTTATCAAGATGGATATTGTACTTGACTCTGATTTATGGTTTTATGATGTAACAAACATGTTTAATTTCCGCTGCAATAAAATGAAGTTTTAGATTTCCAAGTACTACTTATTATCTGTCTTGTTGTATTTTTTTTGTTCTATATTCACTTAAAACCTCCATGGAAGTTAATGCATTCCCTATGTGAGTGACATTAATGGACGTGGGGTGTTACACGTGGTATCAGAGATTAAGGTTACCAGAACAGATAAAATTTTTAGAAAAACTATTTTCTAAAGTATTTTTGGAAGAAGTGTTTTCAAAAACATGTCTTGATGAGTAATTTAAAGAGGAAAGTTTTTAAGAAAAACATAATAGCCATATCTTTATCCTTCAAATTCTCCATTTTGAATCTTTCCTTTTTCGTTTCAGCATGGCTGAAGATCTTAACCTTCCGGACGGTGTAACGATACCAGGATGGTATAGGAGGTTATTAGAGGCTAGGGCCGCCGCAAGTCCAGCCAATGTTCCTCCACCACCAGTTGCACCCGCTCCTCCTCCTCCTCGCGCTGATACTTTTGCAAAGACGTGCAAGGAATTTAAGGCTATGGGTGGAAAACCTTTTCAAGTGTCAGAAACGTTTGTGGAAGCTAGAGATTGGCTTAAGGAGGTGGAAGAATTGCTAGAAATCTTTGAAGTAGAAGAAGGGAGGAAAGTCAAATTAGCAGCTTGGTTAATGAAGGTAGAGGCCTCGTTTTGGTGGGAGGTCACTAATGGGGAGCGTCCTGTTCATTCTTGGGTGGATTTCAGACGTAGGTTTGAGGCAAAGTTTCTCTCAAGGGCAGAAGAGAATCTATATATGGAAAAGTTCTTGACATTAAAGCAAGGAAGCTCATCAGTGAAAGAATATGTCAACAAATTTAATCAGTTAGCAAGGTTTGGCTTGGACTTAGTGAACACGCCGGAGAAGAAGGCTCTGAGGTTCGTTAATGGATTGAATGAGCCGTTGCAAGGGTTGGCTATGACCCACATCCCTATGGGGGCCACCTTTGAGAAGCTAGTAGACATGGCACTCATGCACGAGGAGAAAGGCACTAAAGCTGATAAGGCACCCGAGAAGAAAGGGGATCAGAAGAAACCACAACAGCAAAACAAGAAGGGTGGTAAAGACAATAATGGCAAAGGAAAGAAGAAATGCTTTAACTGTGGGACACCAGGCCATCTCAGCAAGGATTGCAGAAAGAATAAGAAGACTGGTTGTTTTCACTGTGGTGAAGCGGGACATCTAGTGAAGGACTGCCCAAAGAAGGGGCAGAGGGCAGGGTCTACCTCGGGAGGACAGGTGCAGTCTCTTATAGCACCAGGGCAGGCAAGGGGACAAGTTCAGGCTCTCGCGGTCCTACCACTGCAAGAACAAGGTAGAACCATTTGTGTTGAAAGCTTAGTTTTTCTGTTTGATCATCCTGTCCGTACCTTATTCGATTCGGGCGCATCGCATTCGTTTATCTCTACATCATTAGTTGAATCACTGCACTTAAACACCAGTTTGGTAGAGGATCCCTTAGTTGTTTCGAATCCAATTGGGGGCTCAGCTTATTTGTCCATGATGTGTTTGGATTTGAAAATTTCTATACTTAGCATTGAGTTTAGATGTGATGCTTATGTTTTGGGCTTCACGGGCTATGGGCTAATTTTAGGAATGGATTGGTTATCCAGAAATGGGGTCGTTCTTGATTGTGAAAGGAGAGTAGTTAGGCTCATGACTCGCCTTGGCAACACTCTCGAAATATTTTGTAATCCCATAAATTCCGTTATGCTAAGTTATCTAGAATTGCTTGACGCGTCTGTGGAGAATCTACGATCTGTTAGAGTGGTCCGAGAATATTCGGATGTGTTTGAGGAGGTGAAGGGCTTACCTCCGAAGCGGGAGATAGATTTTCGAATATATCTTGTGGATAATGCAAACCGGTATCTTTGCCAGTACGCCACATGGCTCCTCGTGAAAGGAGGGAACTCAATAAGCAAGTGAAGGAGTTTCTTGAGAAGGGGTTCATAAGACGTAGTATATCGGAGTGGGGTGCTCCAGTAGTATTTGCCACGAAGGCGGATGGGTCCCTTAGACTTTGTGTGGACTATAGAAAACTTAACAAACTTACTAAGAAAAACAGACACCCACTGCCGAGGATTGACGATCTCTTCGATCAGTTAGTTGGCGCCTCAGTATTTTCGCAGTTGGACTTAGCCATTGGTTTCCATCAGTTGAGGGTGGCTGAGGATAGCATTGACAAGACTGCCTTTAGGACTCCGGATGGTTTCTATGAATGGCTAGTGATGCTCTTCGGTTTGACAAACGCCCCCGCATACTTTGTTGATTTGATGAGTAGGGTGTTTAGGGAGTACCTTAACAAATTCGTGGTGGTCTTTGTAGATGACATCTTGATCTTTTCTAAGAATGAAGAAGAGCATGCCCTACATCTTAGGGAAGTGTTGGAGACTCTTCGATCACATAATCTTAAAGCTAAATTTACTAAGTGTCACTTCTGGAGGAAGGAAGTACGATTCTTAGGGCACGTGGTTTCCAAAGAAGGGATAGCTGTGGATCCCGCGAAGGTGGTGGCCATCCAAGATTGGAAGGTCCCTAAAAATACTACCGAAGTGAGAAGTTTCTTCGGGTTGGCTGGCTACTATAGGAAGTTTATCAAAGACTTCACAAAAATTTCAGCTCCATTGACACGCCTGACGAAGAAGAACCTAGTCTTCACATGGGACGTAGATTGTGATGATGCGTTCCAACGTTTGAAGAGGGCTTTGACCTCAGCTCCAGTCTTAGTGCTGCCAGACGGGAGTAAGCCATTTACTGTTTATACCAATGCTTGCGGCGCAGTCTTAATGCAAGAGGGTAGGGTAATAGCCTATGGTGGAAGGCAGTTGAGAGTGCATGAGAAAAATTACCCTACGCATGACCTAGAGTTAGCCGCTATTGTTTTCGCGCTTAAGTCTTGGCGTCATCATCTTCTTGGCGAGAAATTCGAATTATTCACTGACCACAAATCTTTAAAATACTTATTCTCTCAGAAGGACTTGAACTTAAGGAAGCAAAGGTGGATGGAGTTCTTAGCATCCTACGATTTCGAAATAGCATATACCCCTGGCAAGGGTAACGTGGTGGCAGACGCCTTAAGTAGGAAAAGGCTGTCCTTGATTCCATTGTTGTTGAGCGGCGAAACTTAGAATTCATCTCTATGTTTGATTTTAGACCTTCCGTTGACTTTGTACCCGGTTTGCTAGCATCCTTGGAGGTTAGACCTACGCTTTTGGGACGGATTGGGGAGGCACATCGAGACGACCCACAGTTGGTTGAGTTAGTAGAAAAGCTCAAAAGAGGGGAGTCATCAAGCCATCTCCATAGGTATACCCTAGATGATAAGGGTTGGTTACGTAGGGATAGTAGACTTTGTGTACCTAGAGACGAAGGTTTGAGGAAGGCTATTCTTGACGAAGCACATCGTTCGAAGATGACCATTCATCCGGGCGGGGACAAGATGTATAAAGACATGAAGCGAGTTTTCTTTTGGGCCGGTATGAAGAGTGATGTGGCCGAGTATGTCGCTAGATGCTTGGTGTGCCAACAAGTAAAAGCGGAGCAAAAGAAACCCGGTGGGTTGCTTCACCCATTGGAGGTTCCATTATGGAAATGGGGAAGTGTCTCGATGGACTTTGTGGATGGATTACCAAGATCAAGGAAGGGTAATACGGGGATTTTGGTTATAGTAGATAGACTTACTAAAAGTGCCCATTTTATTCCCGTAAAGAGTAAGAGGACTGCTCCATGGTTAGCTTTTGTATACGTCTGAGAGATAGTTCGTTTGCACGGTGTTGCTTCTAGCATAGTAGCGACCGCGATCCTATTTTCACTAGCGAATTTTGGAAGAGATTGCAAGAGGTAGTAGGGACTCAGTTATATTTGAGCACCGCGTATCATCCTCAGACGGACGGCCAAACCGAGAGGGTGAATCGTATTCTAGAGGATCATTTGAGGCTATGTATCCTAGACTTTGGGGGTACATGGGAGGAGCATCTTCCGTTGGTAGAGTTCGCATATAATAACAGCTTTCAGTCTAGCATTGGCATGGCACCTTTTGAACCTCTTTATGGACGACCTTGTTGTTCACCTACATGTTGGTGGGAATCTACGGATAAGATCTTACTTGGGCCCGATATGATTAGGGAGACTTCGGAGAAGATCGACTTGATTCGAAGGAGGATGATGACGGCGCAAGATAGGCAGAAATCTTATGCAGATAAGAGGAGGACAGATCTTGAGTTTGATGTTGGGGACATGGTCTTTATCAAAATGTCTCCATTACGGAACGCTGTTCACTTTGGGTGCGTTGGGAAATTAGCACCAAGGTTCGTAGGGCCGTTTCCTATTAAGGAGAAGATTGGACAGATGGCGTATAGAGTGGAGTTGCCTGGGAGACTTAGTGGTGTACACGACGTATTCCATGTGTCTCATTTAAGGGAGTGCTTGCACGAGACCGCGGAAGTGGTAGAGCCGAGCTTGCTTAGAGAGGTGGAGATAGAGCGTGATGCGACGATTCGACGAGCTCCTACGTGCATTCTTAGGTCGGAGATCAAGAAGTTGAGGAATCAAGAGGTCAGACCAGTCAAAGTTCAATGGGGAGATGATGAGAGCAACGCTACTTGGGAGACGGAAGAGAAGATGCGTTCGTTGTACCCTTTTCTTTTTGAGGGTATGTCCTTTAATTTCTCCTTTATCGCTTAGCTTGTACTTATCTTACCTTTAGAGTATCCTCTCGCTAGTATCCTTGACCTTTAGTTAGGATAATCCTATGGTTGAAACATGTGTTTGAGACATGTTATGTATGATGGATGCAAAGTGGATGCAAGTGTTTGCTAGTGGTTGCTCGTGGACGCATATACACACACTATTAGGCACTAGATCGGCTCAGTCACTTCATACTGCATATTGCATATAAATGGCTGTATTTAGTAAATTGGATGTATGATGATTGTATTATCATATGGATGCTGCATTCAGATGATGATTGTGCACGCATATAGAGATAATATGTAGCATTAAGGAACTTTTGCATACATAATGGACGCATGGCACTATCATGGTTTGCATTAAGGAGGTCAACTAAATCAGTGGACCGCCTGATTTTGCATTAGATATGGACATATACACACACTATGCATTTAAAAATGAAAGCATTAGAAGTCTATAAGGACAATGGATGCCTGTGTTTGATGGTTGAGTAGATGGTTGTTTGGATGTCAGGATATACATTCTTCTTAACTTGAAGATTTCGGGGTCGAAATCCTTTAAGGAGGGGAGAATGTAACACCCCGTAATTCTGTTAATATTAATATCCACAAACTAAAGAATAACTAATCTTAGATGTGAGAATTGTGGGAAACGGGTTGCGCCATTGTGTTCGTCTCGGAATTCTGGTTGAAATAGAGTCCGAGTTTGCGTGAATTGGACTTCGTATGAAGAAGTTATGGCCATCGGAAGTTTCAGAAAATTCATAACAGATTTCAGAAAATTTAAAATTCAAAATTCGAAGTCATACAGGCTAGGCGGGAAAATTCCTGCCCAGCACCCCAGGTCGACTGGGGAGTCAACAGGGCAGTCGACACCCCCCCAGGTCGACTGGGCAGTCGACTTGGGTGTCGACCTGGTCCAGTCGGCTAGGGTTTGACTGAGCCCAATCTTGAGCTGCTGATGTGTCTTTAGGGTTGAGTTGGCAAATTTAACGGTTTAGTTTAGTTCTGAGTTGATCTGACAATCTAAATAAATCATAAACTCTATAAATACCTAGGTAGTCTCTCACTCTAATTCACATGGAAAATAGAATAGCCACCGTCATACCGCCGCCATGGGACTCAGTGTAGCCGCCGCCAACTAAGAAGGAAGAAAGCTAATCAAAACCCTAATTCTACTCAACTCTAAAGCAAATCAAGACTCTCTTTCTCTTCTAATTGTGAGTGTGATGATCTTAACAAGATTATTATTAAACTAATTAGATTAAGTTATGAATGGTTTATAAGTGAATGATGTGGATTGTCATATATGTTGTGGTAAAACTTATGCTATCATGTATGTTGTAAATCCTATGTTATGTGATGATGATATCCTATATGTTGTAAATCATGCTATGATGATGTTATATATGTTGAAAGTTTCTATGCTAAGTTGTGATAAATCATACATGTTATAAAGTCATGATGTTATTATCTATGCTAATTAGTTCATGTTAATCAAATCATAATGTTGATTTTATTTGGGCTATGTTGATCTATATGACAAATCACATATGCAAATTTAGATTGATTAGTAAAGATTATGAACATATGCCATGACATCTATTTAGATCTAGAATTATGTTATGACATGGGTGAGTTCTATGTGTTAGATGCTAGTTCACACCATCATTATGTTGCATAAAACACCATATGCAAGTTTATACATGAATTTGGGTTATGATCATGTCATGTAAATTGTGACATTTATCCAAACAAGTTGACACCTTTAGATCCATAACATGTGTAGTTTTATGCAAGTTTCACCCCTATTATGATTAGATTTATTTTATTTGTCTATATGTTGTGATAATTTATCTTTGTGCTATGAGTTAGACTATTCGAGTCTAACGTATATTTTGCGTTGAATAGGCGAACGTATAACGTGGGGTAGGGGTAATATTAAGGATTTAATATTAAGAAATTGGGGTGCAATTGATATGATTTTGCATGCCATAAGTGGATGGCCATAATTGAGTCAATTATGGACATCATTAAAATTGGATGTAATTAATGATTTGAATAGGGATATATTCAAAACTGGAGTAAAAGATTATAAGTGATAATCAATGCTTAGGACACGAGGTTGGACTCGTTTGTGACGTAAACCTGCCCGGACCCGCCCGGCAAATCCAGTGGTCACAAATGTCAGCCCAATGTGAGAGGTCCTAGGCCCAAATTAAAGCATAACAGTTGTAAAGACACGAGGTTAGACTCTTTTATGGTGTAAGACTGCCCGGACCCGCCCGGCAAATCCAGCTGCCGTAAATGCCAGTCTAATGTGAGAGGTCTTTATGAGGTTATGGCCTGAATGAATTAAGAAATACTTAACCAGATAAACATGTAAGGTGGGACATGGGGGTTAAGTAGGTGCCTTGGGTGGCACGAGGAATCTAGTGGTTGCCTTTAGTGGCATTTGAAATACGATTAGTAAGACTTAACCAAACACACATGTCAATGAACTTGAATAATAGGGTTAAGTAGGATATACTAGTGGGACAAGCTTAGGTGGATAGCTTGTGGGGGCCCATTTCAACCAGTAACCCAAACATATCTTTGTGGGCTCGACCCAAGTCAAGGACGGGACACGCATACTGGGCTTGACTATAAGAGGCCAAAACGGGGTAGCGGTGGCAACGCAAGTCCAACGGATTTCATATGCGTGTGTGGACACGGGCTGGTAGGTAAGACGTTGTTGCATCGTGTAGGTATAAGCCGTGCATTCTTTAGCTGTATCGGGTTGCCACTTTAGGGGAGTGATACACCCTACTGTGGGGCCAGCACGGGTATCTACGAGTAGGGAGCCGATCGCAAGTGGGTAGTGGGGTACACCTAGTGGAGATAGGGGCAGACGGCACCTATGTAGTCAGCTAGGGCTACGCAAGGCTATTTATATAATTTCTAAGTGAAGCAAGCGGGATCAACGTTGAGGGTGACTGGTGTGGTGCAGTGTAGTAATTATTCGTTAGTATTAGGTGTGCCTTTAACGTTATCTTTATCTGCTCTTCCATACCCAATAGTCCATAGACATTTCCTTGTTTTCCAGCTTATGCCTTAGTCTAGTTATTTTGGTAATAGTATTGTTAGAATTATCATACTCGCCAGACTTTATGTCTGACCCCCTCCATTTCTATCCTTTTTCCCCTTCCAGGTCCTCAGGGTGGACCCAACTCTAGTGGAGTTTGATTGGATTGCTTTATCTCTCTTTTGGAAAGCTTGGACCGTTGAAGTAAAGTCCAGCTTGTTATCTTTATCAATGGCTATTTATGTAATGGGATTATGTATTTTGTTTTATCAAGACGGATATTGTACTTGACTCTGATTTATGGTTTTATGATGTAACAAACATGTTTAATTTCCGCTGCAATAAAATGAAGTTTTAGATTTCCAAGTACTACTTATTATCTGTCTTGTTGTAATTTTTCTGTTCTATATTCACTTAAAACCTCCATGGAAGTTAATGCATTCCCTTTGTGAGTGACATTAATTGACGTGGGGTGTTACAGTCGCTGTAGAATTTATATATATTTTAATTAAATATATTGGCCTTGAAAATAGTCAATTTTCAAAACGACCTCGGTTTTCGACGAAATTAATCTCGTTGGAACCGTATCGTTAATACGAAGCCAGAAATATTTTTTTGGGGAATTTTCTGAGTTCGTATGTGGCCCTGGCATATTTAAATGTACAGTAGATGTTTAATTAATTTTTAATCTAAATTTAAATAAAATATTTACAGATTTCGGAATTGGGCCACGAGACCTGTCCCATTGCGTTCAGAAGGCGTCAAAACCTTAAGAACGATAGTTGTTGGGCCTAATTCTAAGTTAGTGGCTAATCGGACCTTAACGGGCTATTAAAGTAATATAATATTATAAATATAAGGATTATTTCGAAACCCTAATCCCCTTTATATGTAGCCGCCGTTCTTCAAACTCCAATGGCCAGAAACGCCCCGAATTCAATTGCTAAATTCTCCCGATCCTCTTGATGATTTTCAACACTCCATATACCAAATCGAAGAACACTTTGAGCTCTACGATTCTATGCGGTGGTGATGGGCCCTGGATCGACGTGGTGGCTGCAGTTCAGATGGGAAGTCGGCGAGTTTGGGCTCGTTTTCCGGTGGCCTGGGACCATCGAGCTTGGCGGCGGGGCTGGCGTGGGGAGCACGCGTGAAGGGCTTCGGACTGGTGGCGGTTGATCGATGAACGGTGGGCCAGGGGGCGTGTGCGATAGGGAGGATTGGATCGAACTTTGGGGTTCTCAGTTTCAGCTGATAACGTTGAGGAAGAAGGAGAAAACTAATTAAGGTTAAGGATAATACTAATTAAGGATTTTATTATTTATTAAATTATACAAACTTTAAAACGCTGTAACTTCTACATACAGCGACGAAATTCAACGAAACGAAGTGCGTTGGGATCGTATTTCAGAGATCTACGCTATGACACAAACCTGAATTGAATCAGAGCAGATCAATTTTTGACCAAATTACCGATCTGATTTATTCTGAATAAAAAGCAAGGTGAGAAATCTATTTATTTTCTTTCCTTTATAATTATAAATAATCCTGAAATTATTGTTGTTAATCTACTAGTTAATTCATGTTGTTATTATTCTGTGCTGGATATAATATATACATCTATTTGTCTGATGATGTTATGTGGCGATAGAATTGTCAAAATTAACACTTTTTAATTGATCAAACAAATAAAAATATATATAATTTTTGTTTATATAAAAGATCAAATGTATAAGACAATAAATTTTGTAAATTTATTGAATTAGAATTTTCAACACATGTGAAACACCGAATTTTGGTCAATTTGTTAAAACAGAATTTGCAACAAAATTGAAAAACAAACATTGTTGTTATATTTGTTGAACTAGATTTTCAACAAAATAGAATAAACATTTTTATCTCTTTTTGTTGAACTAGTTTTTCAACAAAAATATGAATATATATATATTTGTGTAATATTATTTACAGTAAAAGGAACGGAATTAAAAGATGATTTATTTTATGTAACATTGCTTACAATAAAAAGCAGAAATTTTTAAAATACATTTTTATTGTCAGATTAAAGACAATAAAGAGAATAGATTTTAAAGATGTATTTTTATTGTCAAATTAAAGACAATAAAAAGAATTGATTTCAAGGTTGCATTTTGTTGACATGTTAGAAGTAATATAAAGACTAGGCATAAAAGATTTACATTTTTATGTCAATTTGTTTTCAACAGAAAGATTACATTTTTAAATGTAATTTGTTTGCATTTAAAAATTGTTTTCATTTAAAAGACTACATTTTTAATGTGGTTATGTTTTCATTTTAAGATTGAAAATATATACATCATTTTAATTTGATAATGTTACATTAGCTTTAAAAATACATTCTCGTATAAAATGTTACATGAGATTAAAAGTACATTTTTGGTTATAAGATTAACGTTAGATTTAAAACTCCATTTTGCTAGAAAGATTGCATTATAAATAAAAAGAGATTTTTGTTTAAAATGTTGTATTGGAAATAAAATATACATTTTTGGTTAGAACTTTATTAAGTGAAATAAAATATACATTTTTGGTTTAAACATAGTATTGAGATAAAAATCACATTCTTTGGTCAAAATTTTATTAGTGAGATAAAGATTACATTTTAGTTAAAGCATGATTAGTGGAATAAAACTCACTTTTATCTGTCATTGGAAACTCAGAATTTATTTGACAAATAAAATTTACTTTTTATTTGACATTTGAAAATTAGAATTTATTATACAAATAAATTCACTTTTAGAAAAATATTCATATATAAAATATTCTTTTATATGTTATTAGAACGTATAGAAAAGTATAAACAAATAAAAGGATTTCTTTTATTTGTTATTTGTACACATAGAAAAGTGTAAAACATAAAATACCATTTTTATGTTATTCTAGAATTGAAATTAAAGTTTGATCTTCTATTTGCATTCACTAATGCAAACATACATTGAAAATAAAATTTATTCTTGTATTTGCGTTCTCCGATGCAAATATATATTGAAAATGAAATTTATTCTTTTATCTGCATCCACCAATGCAAATATATTAAAAATAAAACTTGTTCTTTTATTTACCTTCACAAATATAAATATATTTTGAAATTAAAGTCTATTCTTTTATTTGCACTCTCCAATGCAAATATACTTTAAAAATAGAATTTGTCCTTTTATTTGTATTCACATATATAAATAAAACATTGAAATATAATTTGTCCTTTTAATTTATATTCACTAATACAAATAAAACATTGAATTGGAACTTGTTCTTTTATTTGTATTCACATATACAAATAAAACATTGAAAACAAAAGTTCACTTTTTACTTGTATTCACAAATACAAGTATACACTGAAAATAAACTTGTTCTTTTATTTGCATCTACAAATGCAAATGTACATGGAAAATAGAATTTGTTCTTTTATTTTCATTCATTATTGTAAATAATCACTTTTGTCAATTTACACTAGTGGAAACAAAACAAACACTTTTGTAAATTTATATGAGTTGAAAGTAAAATATGATTTAAAGAGTTGCATTTTGTTTGCAATTTTAGATGCAAACAAATATTACATTTTTATTTTTGTATTTTAGTTTAGAAATAGGAATATACATGTTTGTTTATAAATTTAGTTGCAAACAAAATATTTAATAAAGATTATATTTTTATTTGCATATTTAGATGCAAATAAACGTCATCGTTAAAAGATTATATTTTATTTGCATATATAGATGCAAATAAACATCGTAGTTAAAGATCATACCTTTCATTCGCACATTTAGAGGCAAATGAACACCATAGGAAAAAGATGCATTTTGTTTACAACTTTAGATGTAAACAAAACATTAAAAGTTAAATATATTTGCATACAAATAAAAGAAAATAGAAAATTATCTTTTATTTGTCATCCACAGTAATGCCACATAAATAGATTACAGTTTATTAGACCTTAGAAATAAATAGGGAAATTATACGAGTAAAAATATACTTGTACTCGATATTAGAAATATTATAACATGTGAGTCCATTGTCACCAACATGTCAGTAGAATTAAACTGGTTAAATTCTTTAAACAATCATTTATTTAAAAGTATTGTTGTTGGCTGAAAACCCCACACGGGTGTTGGGATGAATTTACATACACTTGTCCCAATATTTAGTTACATGTCGATCGATAGATTGACAGACTGTGATGAGTGTTATTTTTTTTCATTTTAATACTCACCCAGTTATAAACTTCACTCTGATTGTGAATGGATGTTTGATAATTATGTATCATTTGTTGTCATATTTATACAATGTGTGGAACCCGTATGACCAAAGTTATATAGTAACTGATTGAGTCACATTCCAGTCCAGGATTTCTTTTAAATAAAGAATATCTTTAAAAAAATAAAGAATATTTGAAATAAAGAACATTATAATATAAATATCTTTTAAAATAAAGAATATTATACTATAAAGAATATTTTATATAAAGAATCTTTTTATTTAAAGAATAATTTTTAAACAACTAATATTTTAAGATAATATTTAACAAAGAATAAAATAATGATTTCTATGTCCGTTCTTGAATGGACAAAAGATAGAAAACATATTTCTATTAAAGTAAACTAGTTAGTAACTAGGATAAATCTTTTAAGTTAAGATTTAATGAAGTCTTCTAATTTATTTAATATTTATTTGAAATTAAATAAAAGAATTAGAAATTCGGGTTATCGTGAATGGTGTCTTAAAAAACACTATTCTTAAACCCTATATTTAAGAATAAATCTTTTAATTAAGATTTTTAGAGTTCAATTATATTTAGAAATTGGAATAAATGATAATGTGAATTGGGTTTGTTGTGAACTATGTTTTTAAATGACATTTGTTCTTTAACCCAATTTACAGTAAAAATTTGATTTAGAAATTATAAATCTTTTTATTAAGATTTAAAAATAATTTTTCTAAAAGTAAAGTTTTACAATTTAATATTAATTAAATTGTAATTGAGTAGAAATTAGGTTTGATAAAAATCGAAATAGGCTTCTGTAAAAGAAGACTGATACTATAGATGAAATTTAAAAGGCTTTGCCGTTATTCCATACATATTATTGATCTGATACAGAAATTTATATTGATTACATTTTGACTCGATTTCTATGAAAATTCCATATTTAATGAAATACGACTTTGGGTTTATTGTGAACAATGTTTTTGAATGACATTGATTCTTTAACCCAATTAAAGATAAGATTTATTTCTTACACTGGAATAATCATAAATAATGATTTTGATATTAAAATCAAATTGGATATTTAATGAATGTTTAAGAAAAAGAATAATTTATAAGAATTTATCTTTGATTTAATTCATGGGAACTTTTCCCTTTATTATGAATATTCTATAAAAGAATATTTTGAATTGGAATGAGACGTTGGATGTGTTTTATAACACTTGATTTTAAATTATAAAATACGCAAGTTATTCGGAAAGACCGGGTTTAACCCATTTCGAATAATTATTACGACGATGAAGAGTCGAAGATGAAGACGGTGGTCGAAGACCAGCGATCTTCACATCGAATGGGTAACTAGTGTTGAGGTCCTTGATTGATTTGCTCCCAAGATGGGGCTAAAATGGTAGTTATCCAGACGTAGTGTTGATTTGTACGGATTTGGCTTTCGCTCAGACCCAGAGCATAAGCTTATAAATGGATGCATGTCTGACGTTAAATTTCATTTTATGTAAATTGATTTCTATTAATATACAACCGTTGGTGGCGGAGAATTTATTTTCTTGCTAAACACCCTTAGAGGTTGTGTATTAATAGTTATGAATTGCATGGCGTAAAATGTCAACGTGGCACGCCAAGATGCATATGATCAAGGCTTTTGTTGAAAAGCAGGACCTTGTGGGTTGATCAAAGCATAGCCTATTACGGCATAGCTTTGTGTATATCGTGACTTCGCGAGCCTCACACCTCGGTATGAGTCAAAAACGGGATATGGACTGTAGGGAGTGCACACGTTTCTTTCTAGCTAGTGGTAGTGTCAGTGCTTTAACACGGCCTGGCATTTTACATATGTGGATGATGGATTTTGAGGAGCCTCGGATTTTTATAGGCCGATAGTCGTCATATTATAGGTTCAAAGGAACCAGGAAATGTGTGTTTAGGCATAACTAATCCACTGCCGATAGGCGGGGACCGGCCCTACCGCATTCAAGGGTTGCCCATAGGTGTGATTGTGAGGACCCCATTTCCCGTACGGACGGAGACAAGGGTTATCTTTGGAATATAACACAGAAATAGATAATAGCAGAACAGAATTAAATAAATACACCAGATAATGAATAATAGAATATACTGGATAAACGTAATCATCAGAGTTACACAGTATACAGGATCTTACTTAGTACAAATACAGTTCAGCTATACATAAATGTCTACAGCGGAAACAAACAAAATATGTACAATAGGAGCTGAACAACATAAAAAGAGATAAATAATAGAATCCATCTTCAGCTCCAGCTATCCAGAAAGAAACAGCTAAACCTGAATACAACGCTGCCCGTGTAGAAAAAGGGGCACCCGAGTTTGAAAGTGAAACAAACTACGAGTCAGTCATGGGACTGGTATGAGAAATCTACTCAACACATTTATAATATGGCTAATCCCAGGACCACGCCACTTTCGTGGAACGGGTTTACTCCATTGGATTGCCAGTGCTTTAAAACAAACCATTCCTTTTAAACATCGCAATGCTTTTTATAAAAATGAAGCCATTATAAGACTCAGTTCCCATCACACAATGCAACGCAAACCGGAGGGTAGAGTTTTACCTTATAATGGCTAAAATATGATTGATACGAGTAAAACAAAAGCATTTGATATTATTACTAGTGTTTATATGTTTCAAAAACAATTTGAATCATAACTATCAATCATAGGCGGCATGGGTACCATATATCATGTCGCCATATATATATATACAATCAAAACCGCAAAGTCACGTATTTGGAAATTGGATTTCCGTCATGAACCAAGGCAAAAGATAGTACGTACCAAATTCGAGACTCTCTAGCCCGAGCCTCAGGCACAGCCGCAACCGTACCTTGGATCGTCAGGGCTGGTCCACACGAAGTGGATTATAATACTTGAACAATGCGTTTCTCCGCCCTTTGGGGCGTAAATGAATGAATGACTCCATCGGACCCGGATCGTCCGATCTAACTGAGGCGCCTCGCAATAGCAACAACCATACAGGTGAAAAGTATATAAATGTCAGGGCTGGTAGGTCACTGACACCACCCTAGCTAGAAAGAAAACGCACGTCCCCCCTGAGGTCCTGCTCCCATTTCTGGTTCATACCGGGGTGTGAGGCTCGCGAATTCACGTTATACACAAAGCTACGCCACACAGGCAGTGCTTTGATCATCACCACAAGACTTTGCTTTTCAACAGAAGCCCTGATCATTTTCCACTTAGGCATGCCACACTAGCAATTCACGCCATGCGACTGATGTCCATCGATATACAACCTCTGAGCTCGTGCGTTTCAGAGAAGGGCGTTAAGTAAAAGAATAAATTCTCCACGGCCAAACAGATGTATATTTAACAGAGATCAATCAACACAGAATAAAATCCATTGTCAGACACACTGTCCATTACAAGTCCGTTCTGGGTCTGAACGAAACCGGAGGCACTAAATACCTTGCAAACCCATCGATCACCACGTACGTCTGGACGATCACCACTCATTATCCATATTTCGGGATGCCTCCCAATCAGGACCTCGGTTACCACCCAAACAAGGTGAAGATCTCCGGTCTTCGACCACCGTCTTCATCTTCGACTTTCAATCGTCGATCAATTATTTGAAATGAGAAATAACTCGGCCTTTTCTAACAATTCACGTATATTTAGAATTTCAAATCAATTTATTTCAATGGTTAAATCATTCGACAACACCAATTTTGTTCTTCAATTGTACTTTTCACACAAAACACATTCAACCGTCAAAAACCACCTAAATCGAGAAAATTCAGTTTATTTCCATTCCATATCGTTTATGATATTTTATAACAATTTATCGCTATTTTTATTTATTTTAAAATAGCCAATTTATTCAAAACGACGCTTCGGGCCGTAACACGGCGTGGCGCTGTTTTTCTTCAGATTTGATTTACACACATCTGAAAATCTAACCATTGGATCTTCACAAAATTTACATCATTAGAAAGATCTTTACAAAACGAATCCAACGGTTCCAGTTTCGGGAAAATCCGACGGTCGGATCTCCCGGTATCATCATTTGAAGTTTCGATTTCAAAATACGAACTGCAGCGTCGTTATTCGATTAAATATAATTATATTTATATAAATATAATCGTTTCTGGCGCTGTTTTTATTCAAATTTGAATTAAACATTCCAGACAATCCAACTGTTGGATTTTTACAAAGTTGGTGCCGTTGGAAAGATTTTTCCAAAGCGAACCCAACGGTTGCGGTTTCAGGAAAATCCGATGGTCGGATCTCCCGTACTAATCGTTTGAAATCACGGTTTCAAAATACGAACTGCATGGCCACGTTTCGTTTTAATTTTATTTATATTTATATATTTATATAAATATAGTTCATTCAACAATTTCAATATCGTTTCCACTTCAAATATTTCACTAACGCCTTTAAATTTTGGAAAATTTCGCCATAACCTCCTTTGTACGGGAGGGGCTGGGAAAATTCCCAAATAGCCACATGGGCGTCTCATTTCAAAAAGAAAAAGAAAAAGCCAAGCGGCTAGCCAACAGGCTCATAAAATCATCACCCAAACAAAACAGTAAATGTGTACCTATTTGTCGAGCACAAAACTTTATTCCTCTTCTCTAGCCCCTTTGCTATAACCTGATCAATAAATATGCACGTACATATATACAATTTTTATCACTTATCATTTTCCATTCAACTTCATATTTGGTTTACTTTGGTTTAAAAACACCATTCATTCTAATGTTGCATGCATAGGCTAAAATCATATCATTAGCTAATTAATGTATATTTCAACTCATGCAGATTTTATTTGAACAACTGGCTATTTTTAACACTTCACATTTCAAAGATGATAATTTTGGCGAACTAAAACACATTTCAACACATGACTATTTTCTTTAGTTCCTATGCATGTTGAAAATGATATTTCTTCACAAATATCTATTTCAACGTCCGCATATCTTTAGCATATCACATAGATGATAAAAATGATATTTTTATCATTTAAAATATTTATTCGACAAATAGATGTTTTAAACACTTCATAGTTTCAATAAAAATGTAATTTTTATTGTTCGATCTTTTTATTCAACACATGAATTTTTCCACTACACGCACTTCTCAACACATGAGCATTTCCACACATGGATATTTTATTTATGTTGTTCATATAAGAAAGATAGAATTTTTGTTGTTGAAACTATTTATATATAAGGCGAATATTTTACATACTTTATATATATATTATAAAAATGTGATTTTTATTGTTTAGACACTTCATTCATTCACAAATGAATTTAATTTTCACGCATCACTTTTCAACACATGAACATTTCCACACATGGATATAGTTTCAACATATGACTCTAATTTCAACGCATGAAAATAATTTCAATATATGAAAATTATTCTAACACATAAAGATTATTCAAAATATCGGCAGCGTAACGGCAGGGTAGTTAAAACCGGCACCGTCCCTAGTACGGATCCTCGCTCTACCTTAAAACCTCGTGGTTTTTGACAATGGGGATTCATGCATCTAATTCGCACGCAGGCGGCATGTTTTATTTTTATTTCCACAAATATTTCCAATTCATTTCAATCACCAATGGGTATTTTTCAACCACAATCAACCAATATCAACCACAAACAATCACAATCAACCATTCGCTATCAATCAATTTTCACACCAATCACAATCAATAAATATCGTCCATGGTTTGTGGACGAGGGGTGTGACGGCCCGCCCCACACCAGCCTGCATTTCCTCCGAAAGTGCGCTGTACACATGCCCGACTAGCACGGGACGGTCGTCAGAAGAAAGGAAAGAAGGAAATTAACTAACGAGAAACCTGTAGAATGTCTCACAGCGCATGGAATAAAATATAATAATGATAACATACTTGACATAAAACAGGTGAGACAGTGCATAAGCTGATAACTAAAATCAACATCAACATCAGAGCAGCGGAAATCCAAATACAGCTTATTACAACTTTTCAAAATCTACTGTCTCTAAACAAAAGAAAGTCAAAGTAGAAGATACACCACCAATGCCCAAGCAGTGATCTTTAACAACACAGGGAGAATACTATGTATATGTATTACGTGGAAGCCTCCTGCTCGTCTCCGGATCATCTACCCGTGCATCACTAACTAACCTGTCTCTAGTCTGCTCGTGTGAGCACCCAGAGTAATAAGAGGAGACATAAAACTCTGGGTCAGACATAAAGCCTGGTATGAGCGATAAGCATCTAAACAAAATAATAACAGGTATACTAAACCATACCTGGACCTGGACCTGCAACCAAAGAATTAGTACCACATACCGTACAGTACTCTAAGGTGCCATAATAAATAGTGTAAAGAATGCGGGGGTGGGGTGTGCATGTCATAATGATAGCAAACAAATCATCCATAGCAACCATCCTCACATTTCTCACTCAGTGCGTAAAGCATACGATATCTACCACTTTGGAACACTAGACAAATTGAAGTAACGACGGATCCCGACTTGTAGAAACCCTGCTGTGACCAAGCCAAACACTTAGAGTCATGACCAAACATTTCAATGACCCACTTCATTGGTCGTAGCCCTTGGTTCTACCGATGCCATAATGGCCCTGAATCCGCCTTCGTACCTCCTACCATAGTGGTCCAAAGCTATAGACGTCGATAACCCCTGGCACGCGTCCCGCAGCAAAGCCCAACTCATGAAGTGAACTCATTGGTTCCCATCTGGATCCTGAGCTCTAACTTCAAACTTGGACTACCTTTGCATCTCGGGTTTTAGTCTTCTCGTATCCAAGCTCCTTGTCTTCCTCACGGTCGCGGTGTGCGGATCGTGGTCTTCCTCATGGTCGCGGTGTGCGGATCGTGGTCTTTCTCACAGTCGCGGCATGCGGATCGTGGTCTTTCTCACAGTCGCGGTGTGCGGATCGTGGTCTTCCTCACGCTCCAGGTGTGCGGATCGCTATACTTCGTCACGCTCCAGGTGTGCGGATCGCTATACTTCGTCACGCTCCAGGTGTGCGGTTCGTGGTCATACCCCACGATTCGAGTGTGGGATCGTGGTCATACCCGTCCGAGTGTGGGATCGTGGTCATACCCCACGGTCCGAGTGTGGGATCGTGGTCATACCCCACGGTCCGAGTGTGGGGTCGTGGTCATACCCCACGGTCCGAGTGTGGGGGCGATCCGATCTGGTCCAAATTCCTGCAACTCTTCCAGCAAGCTATTTACGCCATACAACGACGTTTTTGACCAATCTAACTTTTCTAATCAATCATAAATCATTCCAAACAGTCATAGCACCATATAAAATCGACCATAAACACCAAAACAGCAATATAACATGTAAAAATGGATCAAACGTACCCAAAACCCATGTTTTCCCCTTAAGCATGTTTAAGCAAATCTAATGGTACGATTAGAAGAACTTAACCAAATCACCACAAACTTCTAACAGAGGTCTAAAATAACATTTTAGAATTTTAGAATATTTTTCCGGAATTTTATAGTGTAAGAATTTTACTAATTATCACTAATCACCCTGATTAACTGTAATTAGTGTCAAAACAATGCTAATCACTCACCTTGGCCACAAACAAAATTCTCAGAACTGAAACTCCTCTGATTTGGGGCGAATACTGATGTCCAACAGCAGCTCTAACCTTGCTTTGGTGCTTTTTCTTCTTAATTTGATGTTGCTAAGCCTAATCTTCAATTAGAAAGTGATTTGGGGTGTTTTAGATGTAGGAGGCCATTGATAGAGTGTCTAAGGATGAAAGTGGCGGCTGGAAAATGTCTAAAGAAATGTTTTCTAACCCTAATCAGCCCCTATATACCCCTAAACCCGAAATTCCCCTCTGGGCCTAGCTGCTAATCACCCGGTTAAGCCCAATTAAGCTGTTTTTCACCATCTGAAACTTGTTTCAGCCATATCTCGTAAACGGTGAGTCCGTTTGGCTAATGTGACCACCCTACGGAATTGTAAACCATCATCCGGAGCCAATGGAAGTGGTTTCAGGTCAAAATTCCTTTCCAGTCAAAAGTTATGGCCAAAACAGTGATAACTAGGGGTAAAATGGTCATTTAAAAATCGGGAAAAATCATGAACATGGGAAATGACCACAATAGTTGTCTCCCAAAGTTACATGACCATACGACTTTGTGTGTGACAGAAATAAATATTCTACGATCCTATGATGCGTAGAATGCGGGTCGTTACACTCTCCCCCCCTTAAGAAATTTCGTCCCCGAAATTCCTTAACCCAAAACATACAAAGGACTCCGCATGCCTAACAACCACATACAACAATCAAACATGCAAAACAAGCAAACAAGCCTATCCTAACATGTGGAAAACTAAATCGAAGTCAAAATCTTACCAGGCAAAGAGTTCTGGATAAGTCTTCCTAATGTTCTCCTCTGTCTCCCAAGTACAATCATTCTCGTCCTCGCCCCACTGAACCTTGACTAGCTTCACCGCCTTCCTTCGAAGTTGTTTCATGTTGTGCTCGACAATACGGGTCGGCTTGCGGTTTCCAACCGCCTCGGGTTCTACTTCGAAGTCCTCTAACCGATCAGGTGAAATAGTTATATCTGGGTCGTGAACGAACTTCCTTAGTTGGGAAACATGGAATACATTGTGAACTCCCGCCATTTTCTCTGGTAAGTCAATTCTATATGCCAAATTTCCGACTAGTTCGAGAATAGGGAATGGGCCAACGAATCTTGGTGCCAACTTGCCTCTCCTGCCAAATCGTATTACGCTCTTCAACGGAGAAATCTTGACAAACACCAAGTCGCCAACAGAGAATTTTAAGTCTCTTCTCCTCTTATCAGCATAACTCTTCTGCCTATCTTGGGCAGCCTTCATTCGTTGTTGAATGGCCTTGATTTTATCTGAAGTTTCCCTCACCACATCTGGTCCAAGCATAAACTTCTCGCCAGTCTCTATCCAACATGATGGCGAGTTGCATGGTCTTCCATACAAAGCTTCAAACGGAGCCATACCGATACTGGATTGGTAGCTATTATTATATGCAAACTCTACTAGATGCAAATGGTCATCCCATGATCCACCAAAATCCAATATACATGCTCTCAAGAGATCTTCCAAAATACGATTCACCCTCTCCGTCTGACCGTCGGTCTGAGGATGATATGCGGTACTGAGATGTAACTCTGACACTAGAGCCTGTTGTAAGCTCTTCCAAAACCCACTAGTGAACAATGGGTCTCGGTCGCTCACAATGCTTTTAGGTACTCCATGAAATCTCACTACCCACTTCATATATAATTCTGCTAACTTAGCTGCCGTTCTGGTCGATTTGACTGGTATGAATCTTGCACTCTTAGTCAACCGATCCACAATTACCCATATGCTATCATGTCCCGATCTAGTCCTTGGTAAACCATCAATGAAATCCATCGAGACTTGCTCCCATTTCCATTCGGGAATTTCTAAGGGCTGTAACAACCCACTAGGCTTTTTTTTTGCTCGGCTTTAACTAGCTGGCAATTCATGCACTTGGATATAAACTTCCCAACGTCTCTTTTCATCCCTTCTCAGTAGTAAGTCTGCTTCATATCTCGATACATCTTGTTACCACCGGGGTGTATAGTCAGCTTTGAGTGATGACATTCTCTAAGCACTTCATCCCTCAATCCATTGACATTGGGTACAACAAGCTTTCCATTCTTTCTAAGCCATCCATCTCGACCAAGCCCATACTTGTTCATCTCCTCACCGATATCCATCTTTAACTTGGAGATGATTTCCAATAGGTTAGGATCGTCCCTCTGACTAGAGCCGATCCGCTCAATCAAAGTGGGTCTGATCGTCAAACTTGCTAACATTTTTGGATCCAATTCGCACTTTGGTCTGAAGTCAAACCCCGCGATAAACTCCAGTTGCTTCCATTCAAGGAACATAGCCCCTAAGCTGGCATGTCTTCTACTCAATGCATCAGCCACCGCATTGCCCTTTCCCGGTGTGTATGCGATGTCAAAATCATAGGAAGCTAAGAACTCTAACCATCTCTGCTGACGGAGATTCAGATCTTTCTGAGAGAAGATATACTTTAACGACTTATGATCTGTAAACAGCTCAAATCTTTCTCCCAAGAGATAGTGTCTCCACATCTTTAACGCGAACACGATCGCTACCAATTCTAAATCATGGGTAGGGTATCTTCTCTCGTGCGGTTTCAATTGCCGACTTGCGTAAGCTACAACCCTACCGCCTTGCATCAATACAGCACCCAGTCCGGTACCACAGGCATCCGTGTATATCGTCATCTCTTCATCCCCTTTAGGAATGACTAACACTGGTGCGCTCGTCAACTTGTCCTTTAGACTCTTGAATGCATTCTCGCACCTTTCATCCCAGACAAAAGCTTGATTCTTCTTGGTCAACTGGGTCAATGGTGCTGCTATCTTGGAGAAACCTTGGATAAACTTATGATAATATCCGGCTAATCCCAAGAAACTTCTTACATCTGTTGCATTCTTGGGCGTAGGCCAATCCTGTACCGTGGCCACCTTCGCCGGGTCCACGGCAATACCATTCTCTGATACAACATGGCCCAAGAACCTCACTTCCCTCTTCCAGAAGTGACACTTAGAAAACTTTGCTTTTAATTGGTGTTTTTCTCAACACCTCCATCACTACTCTTAAATGTTCCTTGTGTTCTTCCTCTGTCCTCGAATAGACCAGAATATCATCAACGAACACAAGAACAAACTTATTCAACTGATCCCTGAATACCCTATTCATAAGATCCACAAAATATGCTGGGGCATTGGTCAGCCCGAATGGCATGACCAACCACTCATAAAATCCAGACGGCGTCCGAAATGCCGTTTTAGCTATACTCTCAGCTTCCACTCTAAGCTGATGAAAACCTGTCGCGAGATCCAACTGAGAAAATACTCTCGCGCCACTCAACTGATCGAACGAATCATCTATCCGCGGTAGAGGATACTTGTTCTTCCTCGTTACTTTATTCAACACGCGGTAGTCTACACAAAAACGAAGGGAACCATCCGCCTTGGTAGCAAACACAACTGGTGCTCCCCATTCAGAAACACTCCTTCTGATAAATCCCTTCTTCAAAAGATCGCTGACTTGCACCTCGAGCTCTCGCTGCTCCCTTGGTGCCATACGACGAAGTGGCATCACTATAGGTCTGGCATCCTTTACCAAATCAATACGAAACTCAATCTCTCGGTGTGGTGGAAGTCCGGTCACTTCTTCGAAAACATCCGGATACTAGCCAACCACAGGCAAACCTGACAACTCACTATGCGGAATGTCGAGGGAGTTTAGAAAACTAGCCAATACCCCCTCACTAGGTAGACCACCAAACACTATCCTCCGCCCATCATCCGCTCTAGCTGTCACCAAAAAGCCCTCACAGTCTACCACCACCCCGTATCTTCGGAGCCAATCTACTCCCAAAATAATGCCAAACCCAGTAAAGCCCAAAACAAAGCAATCACAAACAAACATGCATCCATGACTCGATAAGACCACATTACGACAAATCATGCTGAGGCTAGTCGAACCACCAATCGGGTTCGTCACTACTAAAGGTCTATCGACGATCTCGGGCTCCAATCCTAACCTATCTACCAGGTCATTAGATATGAAAGAACTGGAAGCTCCGGTATCAAACAAAACTCTAACAGGAACATCATAAACAGAAAGCATACCTTGAATGATGAAATTCTTTCCCTTTTTCGCCGCAGTTGGGGCATTCGACGAAGAAGGAATAGCATTAAGAGCATATGCTTTCACCATTTGCTTTTCTTTAGGGGGCTGTGGACACTTGTCCTTGTGATGTCCCATTTGGCCACAGTTGAAGCACTTCCTATCCGCTGGCTTGGCCCGACAATTACTAGCATAATGGCCCTTCTTACCACAGCTGAAGCACTCAACATCTTGCTTATTATATTTCTTCTGGCCATCCTTAGGTTGGTTCTGCTTTCTCTTATTCTGGGAACCACCCTTGCCTCCACCATTTGCTTGTGGCTTTGGCTCATCTGCGGATGCAACCTCAGTCTTCGGCTTAGGGTAGAGACTTTCTGATCTTAATGCTTTCCCCACAATCGACTCAAACGTCTCATCGATGTGGTTAATAAGCTTTTCCCCCAAGTACTGATCCAAACCAGTTATGAATTTCTCATTCTTCTTCTCGGCAGTATCAATAAGAGATAACCCATACTTTGACAAAGTGTCGAATTCAGCAATATACTCTGAGACAGCCCTGCCATTCTGTTTGAGCTCCAAGAATTTCTTAAACAGCACTGACTTCTGAGCAGCTGGAATGAACTTCTCGCTAAAGCGAGCTTTAAACTGCTCCCAAGTAATCTGATCTTCGGGAGTAGCTGCCTTTATAGCATTCCACCAATTCATTGCCCGCCCTTGCAGCTGACGGGACGCTAGCTTTCTCTTCATCGCATCCTCGATACCTAAATCCTCGAAGATACGTTCGCAACTATCCAACCAATCCTGAACCTCTGTGGCCGACTCCGTTCCGTGAAACGGCTTCCCACCAAGGCTAGTATAATCCTTATTCAGCTTGGCGAAGTCGACTCTTGGCGCCTGCACTATTGGACCACCACCATTTCCACCATTGGGAGCTGCCCTCTGTACATCTCTAAGCATCTCTCTCATGAGGTCAGTAAACATCGTCCTCATGTCAGCAGCATTCCCATTATTGGCTCCCCTACCAGCACCTCTAGTATATCGGCTCATCGTCAATCTGAAAAAGGAAACGATTAACGACCCCATAGTGGTGCTAGTGCAGTACGACTTCATTCTTATACTACCAATAGTATATATATATATATATAGCTTTTAAAAACCAAAGTAATCACAAATACGCTCTCTCGTATACGTATATTATCTCTCCCTGATAACTTCCCTAGGTTAACTACGCAACCTGGCTCTGATACCAAGTGTGACGGCCCGCCCCACACCAGCCTGCATTTCCTCCGAAAGTGCGCTGTACACATGCCCGACTAGCACGGGTCGGTCGTCAGAAGAAAGGAAAGAAGGAAATTAACTAACGAGAAACCTGTAGAATGTCTCACAGCGCATGGAATAAAATATAATAATGATAACATACTTGACATAAAACAGGTGAGACAGTGCATAAGCTGATAACTAAAATCAACATCAACATCAGAGCAGCGGAAATCCAAATACAGCTTATTACAACTTTTCAAAATCTACTGTCTCTAAACAAAAGAAAGTCAAAGTAGAAGATACACCACCAATGCCCAAGCAGTGATCTTTAACAACACAGGGAGAATACTATGTATATGTATTACGTGGAAGCCTCCTGCTCGTCTCCGGATCATCTACCCGTGCATCACTAACTAACCTGTCTCTAGTCTGCTCGTGTGAGCACCCAGAGTAATAAGAGGAGACATAAAACTCTGGGTCAGACATAAAGCCTGGTATGAGCGATAAGCATCTAAACAAAATAATAACAGGTATACTAAACCATACCTGAACCAGCAACCAAAGAATTAGTACCACATACCGTACAGTACTCTAAGGTGCCATAATAAATAGTGTAAAGAATGCGGGGGTGGGGTGTGCATGTCATAATGATAGCAAACAAATCATCCATAGCAACCATCCTCACATTTCTCACTCAGTGCGTAAAGCATACGATATCTACCACTTTGGAACACTAGACAAATTGAAGTAACGACGGATCCCGACTTGTAGAAACCCTGCTGTGACCAAGCCAAACACTTAGAGTCATGACCAAACATTTCAATGACCCACTTCATTGGTCGTAGCCCTTGGTTCTACCGATGCCATAATGGCCCTGAATCCGCCTTCGTACCTCCTACCATAGTGGTCCAAAGCTATAGACGTCGATAACCCCTGGCACGCGTCCCGCAGCAAAGCCCAACTCATGAAGTGAACTCATTGGTTCCCATCTGGATCCTGAGCTCTAACTTCAAACTTGGACTACCTTTGCATCTCGGGTTTTAGTCTTCTCGTATCCAAGCTCCTTGTCTTCCTCACGGTCGCGGTGTGCGGATCGTGGTCTTCCTCACGGTCGCGGTGTGCGGATCGTGGTCTTTCTCACAGTCGCGGTGTGCGGATCGTGGTCTTTCTCACAGTCGCGGTGTGCGGATCGTGGTCTTCCTCACGCTCCAGGTGTGCGGATCGCTATACTTCGTCACGCTCCAGGTGTGCGGATCGCTATACTTCGTCACGCTCCAGGTGTGCGGTTCGTGGTCATACCCCACGATTCGAGTGTGGGATCGTGGTCATACCCCCCGGTCCGAGTGTGCGGTTCGTGGTCATACCCCACGATTCGAGTGTGGGATCGTGGTCATACCCCCCGGTCCGAGTGTGGGATCGTGGTCATACCCCACGGTCCGAGTGTGGGATCGTGGTCATACCCCACAGTCCGAGTGTGGGATCGTGGTCATACCCCACGGTCCGAGTGTGGGGTCGTGGTCATACCCCACGGTCCGAGTGTGGGGGCGATCCGATCTGATCCAAATTCCTGCAACTCTTCCAGCAAGCTATTTACGCCATACGACGACGTTTTTGACCAATCTAACTTTTCTAATCAATCATAAATCATTCCAAACAGTCATAGCACCATATAAAATCGACCATAAACACCAAAACAGCAATATAACATGTAAAAATGGATCAAACGTACCCAAAACCCATGTTTTCCCCTTAAGCATGTTTAAGCAAATCTAATGGTACGATTAGCAGAACTTAACCAAATCACCACAAACTTCTAACAGAGGTCTAAAATAACATTTTAGAATTTTAGAATATTTTTCCGGAATTTTATAGTGTAAGAATTTTACTAATTATCACTAATCACCCTGATTAACTGTAATTAGTGTCAAAACAATGCTAATCACTCACCTTGGCCACAAACAAAATTCTCAGAACTGAAACTCCTCTGATTTGGGGGCGAATACTGATGTCCAACAGCAGCTCTAACCTTGCTTTGGTGCTTTTTCTTCTTAATTTGATGTTGCTAAGCCTAATCTTCAATTAGAAAGTGATTTGGGGTGTTTTAGATGTAGGAGGCCATTGATAGAGTGTCTAAGGATGAAAGTGGCGGCTGGAAAATGTCTAAAGAAATGTTTTCTAACCCTAATCAGCCCCTATATACCCCTAAACCCGAAATTCCCCTCTGGGCCTAGCTGCTAATCACCCGGTTAAGCCCAATTAAGCTGTTTTTCACCATCTGAAACTTGTTTCAGCCATATCTCCCAAACGGTGAGTCCGTTTGGCTAATGTGACCACTCTACGGAATTGTAAACCATCATCCCGAGCCAATGGAAGTGGTTTCAGGTCAAAATTCCTTTCCAATCAAAAGTTATGGCCAAAACAGTGATAACTAGGGGTAAAATGGTCATTTAAAAATCGGGAAAAATCATGAACATGGGAAATGACCACAATAGTTGTCTCCCAAAGTTACATGACCATACGACTTTGTGTGTGACAGAAATAAATATTCTACGATCCTATGATGCGTAGAATGCGGGTCGTTACAAGGGGCGTGTGTGTATATATATATATATATGTATATATATATATATAGCAATTCAATTCTATTCTATTTCAACACATATATAATTTTTACAACGCATATACAACTTATACATCGAACTTACAACGCTTATACATGAGGTGTACAACGCTTATATAACTCATACATCGACTATATAATTATACATCGTCGTTTTCCATATCGTTTATAAATTAGAAATCTAACATTGGGTTCCACTCCACCAAAAATAGCAGAAGGCTCAGAAAAATATGCGGTCTCTTCTAAAATGTAGAAGACGTCCACACGATCACGATGTTTCTTGTTTCATCGAATTTCATCAAAAATCGAAAAAGATATGATTTTTCAAAGTTCAGATGTAATAAAAGACGCACCTTTCACGATGGTTCAAAACTAAGTTTTGATCTTTCGATCAAACCGTTGCGTGATAAGAGAATCAGCTCACACAGCGTCGAAGAGCTTTGAAAGACCTTCGCGCGCGTGGTGGTACGGTGCAGTTCGGTGCACTCTGGTGGCGGTGGCGGCGCTCCAAACGCGTCACCTTCTCGAGCTCGATTCTCGATGGATACACTATGGAAAAACCCGATTCTGATATGGATTTAAAGAGGAGACGGAGCTCTTCAAAATGGTACCAAGTTTGCGTGATTTCGTTTAGAAATGAAAGAGAAAATGAAGAGAGAAGTTTGGAATGGTTTTCCGCGTTGCGCGAGGGGGTTTCTGGAAGAAGACGGGGAGAGAGAAAATGGCCAACCAATCATATTTTTTCTTTTATTTATATATTTTTAAAATTTCGAAAATAACCCTTACCTCATACAAACTCTAATAAAAACCCAACGACTGTCGTCCCTAGCGTTCTACCCCCATTTCGAACACAATGGGATATGTTTCGTAGGCCCATTCGACTGTTTCAGTCAGTTTTCCTTCAAATTAAAATATAGAATATTCAATATTTGATTTGAACGTACATTTCAATTTGCCAAGGCCACAAATTAAATCAAAAAATTCCAGAAAAATAAATCTAGCTATGTTTTGATGATACGGGCCCAACAAAACTAGTTTCGTCGAATTCTGAGACCGTTTGCAAAAAGGCCCATTTCTGGTCGATCCAATTTAACTGTAATAGACCAAAACACGTTTTCCTTTCCCACGCTCACATACTAGCTTCAAAAATTATGAAATTTGAAACCTAGCCATAACTTCTCATCCCGGAACCAACAAAAGTGGTTTCGTCGAATTCCGTGGTCGTATGCAAAATGGCCAATTTCACGGGCTATATAAATTCCATAGCGACCTTTCTGAAAATTCATTTGGCCATAACTTTTGCTTCCCGCTATGAAACTTCGATTTTTCAGATTCGTTAGAAAGGTATTCACTAACAGATTTAAATATTTTTGGTTTCACTCAAATCCGTTTTGTTTTGCACCCGGTACAGTCCGACAAGGTTTGAATTCAATTTTTGAAACTGCAGCGCCATTTCAGGCCTTGTTTATAATTAGAATTAATTATATTCGTTCTCAATTGTCGATTCAAACTCAGTTTTCATCGCTATTATTTAAAATATTTATTTTAAATATATAAAATCCATTATTTTAGCCAATTTAAAATTTTTAAATTGGTTCAGATTTTCCGGGTCGTTACAATCTCCCCTACTTAAAACTTTTCATCCCCGAAATGGAACAAAGTTGAAAGTGGTTTGATTAATCAACTCCACGTTCACTCTGGCTTCAATTCTCCAACTTTTCAGTTTCTGAGAATGTAATGACTCGAAAATTCCTACCCGTTGGATCGACCATAAACCACACAGGTCTGACCCAAAAGTTAGAAATTCTCGAATGCATTAACTCTAGGCATACAACACATCAGAACAAATAACAGCAGACTTTTATAACATCAATAATAAATGTTACATCAGAGTACAGAATATATCAGAGTACATTAAACATAATACATCGGAAGGTAAAATTACAATAATTAATACAATACACAGCGGAAGACTTCAATGCTCTGGACACAGCTTTAAGCTTCGATCCAAGATCCTGCTAAAGAGATAAAGATATTTGCAAAAAGCTACTCGACTTCCCGTGTGGAAAGAGGGCACTCGAGTTCGCAAGGTGAAACAAACAACGGGTCAGTCATGGGACTGGTATGAGAAATCTAACTAACTTAACTAATAAAAAGGCTAATCACAGGACCACACCGCTAACGCGGAACGGGTTAACTCCATTGGATTGCCAGTGCATAAGATAAGTAAAACGTCAAATAACGCAATGCTTTTTAGAAGAATGAAACCATTATAAGACCCAAGTCCCATCACACAATGCAACGCAAACCGGAGGATAGGGTTTTACCTTATAATGGTCAAGAGATGATAAATACGTAAAACGATATTATTATTAGTGGGTATATGTTTTAATAAAAACATTTCAAAATAAATGTATCAATCCTAGACGGCATAGGTACCATTATATTATGTCGCCATACTAGTTATACAATCAAAACCGCATGGGGCGTATTGGAAAGTGGGTTTCCATCATGAGTCAAGGCTAGGAATGATCTCCTACCGATTCGAGACACTCTATCAATGCCTCAGGATTCGGACGCTGGCGAACCCTTGGATCCTGCAGGACCGGTCCACAAATACTTTAGTGGATTAGTTATGCCTGAACACACACCTCCCGGTCCTATTGAAGCTATAATACGGCCATTGGCGACCGCAAAAATAAACCAAGTACTCGAAAATTCCATCATCCACATAAGTAAAATGTCAGCGCTGGTAGGTCCCTGACACCACTATAAGCTAGAAAGAGGACGTGTGCACTCCCTGCGTTCCCTTGCTCCGTTTTAGACTCTACCGGTGTGTGAGGCTCGCGAAGTTACGTTACACAAAGCTATTCCAAATTAGGCTATGCTTTGATTGTCCCACAAGGCCTGCTTTGCAACAAAAGCCTTGATCATTTGCATCCTAGCGTGCCACGTTGACATTTCACGCCATGCAATTCATAACTATTAATACACAACCACTAAGGGTGTTAAAGCAAGAAAATAAATTCTCAGCCACCAATGGTTGTATATTAATAGAAATCAATTTTCATAGATTAAAATTCAACGTCAGACAAGCATCCATTAATAAGCTTATGCTCTGGGTCTGAGCGAAAGCCAAACCCGTACAATCAACAAGAACGTCCGGATGATCACTACCATCAACCCATCAAGGTAGCTACTCCCATCAAGGCCAATAATAGCAATACAACCATCCGCCTTGAAGATCGTCGGTCTTCGACCATCGTCTTCAACTCTTCCATTTGGATATCGCCGTATAATCATTTGAAATGAGATGGGCTCGGTCTTTTCAAATGATTATCGTATATATATATATATATATATAAAGTTTTAAACCATTTAATATCATTAATAGTATTGAATAATGATTTTTCGCTATTCTTATTTATATTTATGAATATAAATCATTTGGCGATAATATTAACATAGGTAACATGTCCAGTAAAGAATGAACTGTCTACCTAACACACACATTCATGTTTAATGTCGAACAAAATGTGTTTTACCAATCATAGAAATATAACTCTTAACTTCATATTTCATTTCCAAATCTTATTTGTGTTGTGGAACGCAAATAAAAATTTTACTTTTCTTTCATGTTTATTTACATCGAGGGATGTAAATAAAAATACGTAACTTTTATTACTAAGTTTCATTTGCAATAGAGTGTACAAATAGAAGACGCACTTTTATTTCTGAGACCTATTTGTATTGGAGAATACAAATAAAAGGATGAATTCTATTCTATATCATATTTGTATTGGAAATACAAATATAAAGATGAACCTAAATTCTATGTTAATATTTGTGTCAAAGGACAAAGTTAAAAAGGCATTCATTTTCCTATATGTATTTGTGTTAAGATCACAAATATAGAGATGATTTATTCTTATGTAATATTTTTATGTTAAGAACACACAAAAAGAATGACTTCATTTTCTATGCAAATGTTTGTGTTAAGAACACAAATAAAAAGAGTGCTTTACTTTTATGTAGATATTTGTGTTAATAACACAAATAAAAAGAGTGATTTATTTTCTATGTAAATATTTGTATTAATAACACAAATAAAAAGAGTGCTTTATTTCTATGTAAATATTTGTATTAATAACACAAATAAAAAGAGTGCTTTATTTCTATGTATATATTTGTGTTAGTAACACAAATAAAAAGAGTACTTTATTTCTATGTAAATATTTGTGTTAATAACACAAATAAAAAGAGTACTTTATTTCTATGTAAATATTTGTGTTAATAACACAAATAAAAAGAGTACTTTATTTCTATGTAAATATTTGCATAGTGAATGCAAATAAAAAGAATGTTTTTTTTTCTATACATATTTTTGTGTTGAAACACAAATAAAAAGAACGACTTTATTTTCCTATGCAATACTTGCATTATCAATGCGAGTAAAAAGAATGGTTTTATTTTCTTATGCAATACTTGCATTGTAAATGCGAGTAAAAAGGAATGGTTTTATTTTCTTATGCAATACT
This sequence comes from Allium sativum, assembly GCA_030737875.1. Classification (NCBI taxonomy): domain Eukaryota; kingdom Viridiplantae; phylum Streptophyta; class Magnoliopsida; order Asparagales; family Amaryllidaceae; genus Allium; species Allium sativum. The sequence goes on from CM060918.1 coordinate 636,235,974, forward strand.
TGCATTGTAAATGCAAGTATAAAAGATGATTTCTTTTCTTATGAAATACTTGCAATGTAAATGCAAGTATAAAAGAATGATTTCTATTCTTATGAATTACTTGCATTGTGATTGCAAGTATAAAAGATTAACTTCTTTTAAATGTGAATATTTGTGTTAAAAACACAAATAAAAGTATGACTTAATTTGCTATGTAAATGTTTGTATAGTAAATGCAAACAAAAAGAATAACTTCTTAATCGAAAAGTGAGAATGATACTTTTACACCTTTTCAAATTATATTTGTTTGCAATAGAAAATGCAAACAAAATGTGTATTCTTTATAAATCATGATTTATTCGCATTATGAATGCGGATAAAAAAGAAGTAAATTTTATTTCTAACATCTTGTTCGCATTGTGAATGCGAACAAAAAGGTGAATTTTATTTTGAAAGGTTTGTTTACATTGTAAATGCAAACAAAAGTAAGTTTTGATTCTAATGTTTGTTCGCATTGGTGGATGCAAAACAAAAAGCTAATTTTTTATTACAATGATTTTGTTCGCATTTGTGGAAGCGAACGAAAAGTGAATTTTTAATCTTTATAAATTGTTCGCAATTGTGGATGCGCACAAAAAGTAATTTTCTTATTTTTAAAAAGTTTGTTTGCACTTGTGCCTACAATATCAAAAGCAAGTTTTATTCTCTCATTGTAAATTATAAATAGAAAGGTAAATTTTATTATCAAGTTTTATTTACATTATAAGACGTAAATAAAAAGGTAAATTTTGGTTTCAAGTCATATTTGTGTTTTAAGAACACAAATGAAAATGTAAGTTTTTATTCCCATTCATGTCCACATTTTAAAGTGAAAATAAAAAGTAAAATTTCTGTTTCAAGTTTTATTTGTGTTTTAAGACACAAATGAAAATATAAGTTTTAAGTGTTAATTACATTATACAAATGTGAACAAAATAAAAAGTAAACTTTGTTTACAATGTTATTTATATTATGCAAATAAAAATAAAAAGTAGATTTTGTTTCAATTCATATTTACATCATATAAGTGTAAATAAAATAAAAAGTAAAATTTATTTCCAATGTTATTTACAATATAAAATGGAAAACAAAAGTAAACTTTGTTTCCAAGTTCTATTTGTGTATTGAGAACACAAGTAAAAATGTAAGTTTTCATTTCAATTCATATCCATATCATGAAGTGAAAATAAAAAGTAAATCTTTGTTTCAAGTTTCATTTACATTCTGAAAATGTAAATAAAGCAAAAGTAAATTTTGTTTCAAGTGTCATTTACATTATGAAAATGTAAATAAAATAAAAAGTAAATTTTGATAATTTCTATTTTTGACATTTTTTTTTCAAAGTAAACTTTTTTTTTTACTTTATTTATTTAATATTTTGTTCGCATTGAGAAATGTAAACAAAATATAATCTTTGGTAAATTTCTATTTTTGTAATCTAATTTCACAATTTACAAATGTCAAGTTTCGCATCACATACTCAACGTTCAATTACAACGGTTTTTGTTTAACCATTGACCAATATCACAAGTGAAAAATTTAACTAATAACAAGAATAGAGATTTTTGTCTTAACCATTTCTAATTACGCAGAATGTCCAATTCGGTGTCATTTGAATAAATACACAAAAATAGAGATTTTTGTTCTAATTAATTTCTAACATCACGAAAGGTAAAATTTGGCGTCATGTAAGCATATAAACAAAAATAGGAATTTTGTTTATAATTAAATCATCACAAGATTGTAAACTTTGGTGTCAACATATTCTTTTATTTTGAATTGAAAAGTAAATCAATTCAGATCTAAGCTAGGTTTTGACATGCAAATGGTGACAAACATTTTCTATTTTGAATTGAGAATTTGTCAATTCAATTCTAAACTAGATGTATAAATAATATCAAACATTTTCTTTTATTTGAATTGGAAATTTGTCCATTCAATTCTAAATAAGGTGTATAACATAGAATAAGTGACAATCACATGGATCTAGACTATTCATTGCAAACACAGAATCAACCATCACAAATATGATCACACAAAACAGATCTAAAGTATACAAATATAAATAAATAGAAATAAATAAATTTATTAATTATTTTAAAATTAGAGATATCTCACATTCGTTGCGAATTTGTCAAAATCTCAACTGCTTAGAATTGTCCCTTTTGCAGTCTATGATTGTAGAGCTTCGTCGTACGATTCCTTTTCTGTTCAAGTTTGCTCCATCGCCTAGATTTCAATTTTACGATTCCAACAGATCCGGAATCACGCGATCCCGTGCTCGTATGGAAAAAGATACGATGATTAATTACATATTTTAATTAATTAATAAATTTAAAACTCTTTTTATTTGAAAATCTCACCTTGTCTGGATTGATGAAGACAAGAAATAAGCGACCATCTTAAGCAGTGAATTTGAAATTGAAAATCCTTTATTTTTGGGAAGGAGGCTGGACAAAATTTTAAGAAGAAGAGGATACTATGAAGTTTAGGGAAGAGGAGGCTGATAAAAGTAGAAAGACATTTTATGTAGAAAGGAGGAAGAAGATCTAAAATTTACAGAAGACAATAGTAGAGAAGAAGAAAAATAATGAGAAAGGAAATTAAGAAAGATGCGTTATTTATTTCTCATTTGTGTCCCTTCACATGTTGTACGATACAAAAGAAATAAATTAGATAAGGTGGCGTATTTATCTCATATTCAAAATTCAAAAGTAATTGATTGAGAAAACGAGATAATTGGAATATAGACTAAAGACAATGGCAGGTTATAAATGGTAAGGGAAAACAACCATATGAGATGGTAGGTAGAAATGAGAAAGTACTGGTAGGTGGAACTTTTAAAAGGGATGATACATGAAATGGGGACAAAAGATAACTATGATATAAATCAAAGGAGGGATCCACCCTTAATATCTTTAACTACCATGCACAAATTTTAAACTCATTTGTACATATGGTTCTCTTTCTAAAACCATTGATTACACATTTTTTTTTATTTAGGAATTCCAATTCGTCTAAACATTAAATTCTAAATTTCTATTTCTAGGAAGAAAATAAAGGGTTGTCATCTAATTATACCAACTCATATTTTTTTTTTTACTACGATATATAAACAATAGGTATGAAATTTCAATTAAATACATATATCATTATTACTGCAACCAACATTGCTAAGATACACATCTATGTTACTTTTCAATTTTCGAAATGTATAATATTAACGTTTCAGTATTTAATGAACCTATTCAAAAATTCAAAGAAAAACATAGGGAGAGAGAGAAAACGGGAATGTAATTAATGCTTGATCTTATTGTTTAATGCCAATTGTTAGAAAGTTTATAACTTTGTTTGCATGTAAACGTTAATATTTAATAAATGCACATTTTCTATCTCTCTAACATGTAAATGTTAATATTAAACAAATGTACGTTTTCTACTGTTAAAACATTTTTATTACGTTAAAACATTTTATCAAACTATGAATCCCTTTTTTAAAGATTCGTCTTTTACATTAAAATATAGTTCCTAATGTGAACACAATTTATTATACAATGAATCTTTTTTCTAATGTATCAAAAATGTAAATTTGATTGTCAAAACATTCTCAATGTTTCATTTACGTTAAAAGTGTAAATTCCAATGCCAATACATTTTATTTCAAAATGCTTTATTTTTCATGTTGTATATACATTAAAAATGTAAAATTTCATATCAATACATTTCTTTTTCACATATGTTTATTTTTAATGTTGCATTAAGAAAATAACGATGAGGGGAAGGCATTGAAAATGAATGCAACTATTCGTAAAGAATTTATTAATTGATGAACGTTGCACTTTGAATAGGCAAGGAAAGTATTAAAACGGACATCTCAACATATTATTAATAAATCTCATTAATAACGTCTTAATTTTATTTAAAAACTTTTTTTTTTATTATTATTTAATAATGGAATTTTTTTCTAATAATTTTTCTGAAATAAAATTTTTAAATTGGTTCCAAAATTCCGGGTTGTTACAGAGAATTTTCAAATTCTTCAAAAATTTGGCTAACATCCGGAATTTTCGAAATATTTCGCCATAATTCTATCGTTGATTAAATTAACTATTGCTTCAATAATTCAATTAATCAAATCTACAGTTACCCAACACAACCAACAATCAAATTGTTTTCTTTTCTTTTCAAAATCATACAAATTAATTCCTATTTTCTCAAGTACAATCTCGCGGATCTCCACTCCATTGCACTTTGACTAAGTGAACCTTCTTGTTACTCAGCTCTTTGGTTTCTTTGCCGATGATCTTTAGCGACTCTCTCCTCATAGCTAATTCTGGAGTAATTTCAATATCCTGTTGGGCTGCTTCTTCCACGATCAAGTCTGGGTCATGAACGTGCTTACGAAGTTGAGATATGTGAAATACATCATGAACTCCAGGCAACCAATTAGGCAATTTAACCCTATAAGCGAGAGTTCTGATCCGTTCCAGAATAGGAAACGGACCAATGAATTTGGGCGCCAACTTCCCAGTTTTACCGAACCAGACAACTCCCCTCATCGGCGATACTTTCAAATATACATAGTCGCCAACGGCAAATGATATATCTCTTCTTCTCCTATCGGCATAGCTCTTTTGTCGGCTTTGAGCGGCCAGTAATCGTTTCTTAATAAAGTTGACTTTGTCGGCAACTTCTCGAATCATATCAGGCCCCAACATAAGTCTATTTCCGGGTTCGACCTAACAAGCAGGAGATCGGCACGGTCTACCATACAACGCTTCGAATGGAGACATTGTCAGGCTCGCCTGATAGCTGTTGTTATATGAGAATTCAGCCAAATGCAGATGGTCTTCCCACGATCCACCAAAATCTAGAACACAAGCCCGCAATAGATCTTCTAAAATACGATTCACCCTCTCAGTCTGACCGTCTGTCTGAGGATGATAAGCGGTGCTTAGATTCAGCTTTGTTCCCAGTTCTACTTGAAATGCCTCCCAGAATTTACTAGTGAATAATGCATCCCTATCACTGACTATACTGAGCGGCACTCCATGTAGTCTAACAATTTCCTTAAAGTAAATCTGCACCAGACTCTGAGCAGTTCTATTTGATTTGACAGGTATGAAATGGGCGGTCTTCGTGAAGCGATCTACGATCACCCAAATACTGTCATTTCCTTTTCTGGTTCTTGGCAAACCATCAATGAAATCCATCGAAATATGTTCCCACTTCCAACCAGGAACGTCCAACGGTTGTAATAATCCAGCCAGTTTCTGTTGGTCGCTCTTAACTAGCTGGCAAGTAGGGCATCGGCTAACATATAAAGAAATGTCCCTCTTCATCGACCTCCACCAGAAAGTGCGTTTGATGTCATTATACATTTTGCTTACTCCCGGATGGATACTGAGTTTTGACTTGTGGCATTCATCCAAAACTTCCTTTCGGAGCTCAGTAATGTTAGGAACACAGATTCGACCCTTCAACCTTAGAATCCCCTCATTATCAACCTGAAAACTCGAGGGTTCGGCCTTCTGAATTATCTCTCTGATCTTCTGAATGAAGTGATCATCCTTCTGAAGAGCAGATATTTTATCTATCAGTGAAGTTATGATAATAAAACTGGCGATCATTTCATTCTTTCGGCTTAATGCATCGGCCATGACATTGGCTTTCCCTGGAGTGTATAGAATTTCAAAGTCATATGCTGCAAGAAACTCCAGCCAACGCTGCTGCCTCAGATTCAAGTCCTTCTGGGTGAATAGATACTTTAGCGACTGGTGATCTGTAAACAGTTCAAATCTCTTTCCCAGAAGATAGTGTCTCCAGATTTTCAAGGCGAATAATATAGCCAATAACTGCGAATACTATAGCCAATAACTCAAGATCATGAGTTACGTAGTTTTTCTCGTGCGGCTTCAGTTGACGGCTAGCATAAGCAATCACTTGACCCCTTTGCATTAACACGCGCCAAGGCCTTCTCTAGAAGCATCAGTCCAGACTTTCAAATCCTGATTGCCATCGATGATGGTTAACACTAGAGCAGTTGTTAATCTCAACTTTAGCTCTTCAAAAGCCTCCTCACTTTCTGGAGTCCACTTGAATTTAGAGTGCTTCTTTATGAGCTTCGTTAAGTGACCAGATATCTTCGAAAAGTTTTTAACGAACTTCCGGTAATAACTAGCCAATCCGAGGAAACTGCGGACTTCTGTAGGAGTACTGGGCTGTTTCCAGTTTTGAATAGCCGTGATTTTACTTGGATCCACAGCAATTCCTTCTTTCGATATGACATGGCCTAGAAATTTCACTTCATCTTGCCAGAAAATACATTTGGAAAACTTTGCTTTTAATACATTCCTTCTGAGGATTTCCAGAACCTGTTCCAAATGCTTTTCATGTTCGGCCTTTGATTTAGAGAAGATTAGAATATCATCAATAAAAACCAGAACAAATTTATTCAAAACTCCTCTGAACACTCTATTCATCAGATCGACGAAGTAAGCTGGAGCGTTACATAAGCCGAACGACATTACTAACCACTCGTAGAATAGGTCGGGACCTCTGAATGCTGTCAAAGGAACACACTTCTCGGCGATACGAAGCTGATGGAAGCATGTAGCTAGGTCCATTCATGAAAATACTTGTGCGTCATTTAATCGATCCAACAAATCATCAATCTGCGGCAATGGATATTTGTTCTTTATGGTCTGCTTGTTTAAATCACGATAATCCACACATAGACGTAGAGTACCTCAGATTTTGGGACAAACACCACTGCTACTCCCCAATCAGAGAAACTAGGCCTGATCAGACCCTTCTATACGAGCTGTCGTGTTTGATTGTCTAATTCCTCTTTCTCTTTCAAGGACATTCTTCGAATAGCGTGAACTACCGGCCTTGCATTCGGAATCAAAGCAATCTTGAAATCTATTTCTCTCTGCGGAGGTAAGCGAACAACTTCCTCAAACACATCCACATAGTTCTTGACGACAGGAATATCTTTCACTAGATCGGGAATATTCTTTGTGACTTCAGGGACATTTTCTATTTGGGCTGGAGAAACATTCAAAGCTGCCCAGAAGTCTTTTCTATTAGCATTCTGACCTTCACAGGGAATGGTTATATAATCACCTGATTTTATCTTCGCCTTAACGACTCTGTCGGCGCATTTAACTTCAGCTTCATATTTGGTCAACCAGTCTAACCCCAAGATAAGATCAAACTCTGTAAAATTCATGACGGCCGCAATGGTAGGGAACCGATAACGAGAAAAGGAAACCGGCACTCCACAAACCCAATTGAGATCAATGGAACCCCCAACCGGATTCTGGACAGTCATTGGCTTCTTGAGCTTCTTCAAATTCAAATCCAGCTTCTTAGATGCATTCTTTGCAACAAAGCTTCGCAACGCGCCAGTGTCAAACGGTACTTTAACTAGAATGTCAGTAAGCGTGCCTTCTAAAACATCGGGCCTTTCCTGAGCAGACGAAGATGCAGGCACTTCTGCTACTTCATTTACCTGAGCTTCTTTGGTTGTTTTTAACAGCCGGCAATCTTGCTTTACAAGACCAAACCGATGACATTGATTGCATCTCTTACTTTCCTGGAGCTTCTTACCGGATTTAAACCCATCATTCTGTCGTTTCTTCAAAGATCTACATTTTATCGAGAGATGCCCTTGTTTATTGCAGTTGCTGCATACAGTTGTTGTTACTAGTTCTTTCTCAGATCTGGCCCTTTTCCTCTTGGCACTTGGTACTGGCCTTAGAAATATCAGCTTCCGACTCTTCTTTGTTACTAGAACTGGCTTCCTCTTCGTCGCATAACATTCCTTTCTTGTGGAGATCTTCATACTGATAAGCCATGTATATCATTTCTGAAAAAGGAAGCTTCACACTCCTCATCACACTATTCTGATATCTCCTTTGCAGGCCATGAATAAATCTCAGATTTTTCCTCTTTGGATCTTTAATCAGATGAGGAGCAAAGTGAGAAAGTTCGTTGAATTTCTTATGATATTCTGGGATGGTCATATCACCTTGTATCAGATAAGAGAATTCATCACATAATCGCTCAGTCACTTCAGGAGGAGTAAATCTTACTAGGAAAATCTCTTTGAATCTATCCCAGGTGATATCACCTTCTGGATTATCTTTGATGATTGTTTCCCACCAGATTAAAGCTTCTCCATTGAGCGCCCAAGATGCTACTAATCTTTTCTGGTCGTCTCTCAGCTGGAAACGCTCAAATATTCTTTCTGCAGAGCTCACCCAAGCTTGATTTTGAATAATAGTTTCATTGCCCGAGAATTGTGCTCCACCCAGATTTCGATATCTCTTAAATAGAACCTCTAGATCGGGTTCTGCATTCCTTCTGTTTCTGACACTCATTTTCCTAGTACTTCTGCAAACAGCAGATCAAGTGTCAGGTCACAGAAAAGATATTTTAAAATATAGAAACACATACTTTAAGTGTACATGTGTCTATCGAGGTGAAATTTCATTCTGCTTTACTCATACTAGGATATTGCTGATCCTATCTGTATAGAGTTACCCGTCCTAGAACACTACTGGTTCTATTTCTGACGAGTTCGTTAATATGTTATATTCCAGAACTAAGCTTAACCAAAGCTCTGATACCACGCTGTGACGACCCCATCTCCCGTACTGACGGAGACAAGGGTTACCTTTGAAATATAACACAGAAACAGATAATAGCAGAACAGAATTAAATAAATACACCAGATAATGAACAATAGAATATACTGGATAAACGTAATCATGAGAGTTACACAGTATACAGGATCTTACTTAGTACAAATACAGTTCAGCTATACATAAATGTCTACAGCGGAAACAAACAAAATATGTACAATAGGAGCTGAACAGCATAAAAAGAGATAAATAATAGAATCCATCTTCAGCTCCAGCTATCCAGAAAGAACCAGCTAAACCTGAATACAAGGCTGCCCATGTAGAAAAAGGGGCACCCGAGTTTGAAAGTGAAACAAACTACGAGTCAGTCATGGGACTGGTATGAGAAATCTACTCAACACATTTATAATATGGCTAATCCCAGGACCACGCCACTTTCGTGGAACGGGTTTACTCCATTGGATTGCCAGTGCTTTAAAACAAATCATTCCTTTTAAACATCGCAATGCTTTTTATAAAAATGAAGCCATTATAAGACTCAGTTCCCATCACACAATGCAACGCAAACCGGAGGATTACCTTATAATGGCCAAAATATGATTGATACGAATAAAACAAAAGCATTTGATATTATTACTAGTGTTCATATGTTTCAAAAACAATTTGAATCATAACTATCAATCATAGGCGGCATGGGTACCATATATCATGTCGCCATATATATATACAATCAAAACCGCACAGTCACGTATTTGGAAATTGGATTTCCGTCATGAACCAAGGCAAAAGATAGTCCTTACCGAATTCGAGACTCTCTAGCCCAAGCCTCAGGCACAGCCGCAACCGTACCTTGGATCGTCAGGGCCGTTCCACACAAAGTGGATTATAATACCTGAACAATGCGTTTCTCCGCCCTTTGGGGCGTAAATGAGTCAACGAATGACTCCATCGGACTCGGATCGTCCAATCTAACCGAGGCGCCTCGCAACAGCAACAACCACACAGGTAAAAAGTATATAAATGTCAGGGCTGGTAGGTCACTGACACCACCCTAGCTAGAAAGAAAACGCACGTCCCCCCTGAGGTCTTGCTCCCATTTCTGGTTCATACCGGGGTGTGTGGCTCGCGAATTCACGTTATACACAAAGCTACGCCACACAGGCGGTGCTTTGATCATCACCACAAGACTTTGCTTTTCAACAGAAGCCCTGATCATTTGCCACTTAGGCATGCCACACTAGCAATTCACGCCATGCGACTGATGTCCATCGATATACAACCTCTGAGCTCGTGCGTTTCAGAGAAGGGCGTTAAGCAAAAGAATAAATTCTCCGTCGCCAAACAGATGTATATTTAACAGAGATCAATCAACATAGAATAAAATCCAATGTCAGACGCACAGTCCATTTACAAGTCCGTTCTGGGTCTGAACGAAACCGGAGGCACTAAATACCTCGCAAACCCATCGATCACCACGTACGTCTGGACGATCACCACTCATTATCCATATTTCGGGATGCCTCCCAATCAGGACCTCGGTTACCACCCAAACGAGGTGAAGATCTCCGGTCTTCGACCACCGTCTTCATCTTCGACTTTCAATCGTCGATCAATTATTTGAAATGAGAATTATCTCGGCCTTTTCAAACAATTCACGTATATTTAGAATTTCAAATCAATTTATTTCAATGGTTAAATCATTCGAGAACACCAATTTTGTTCTTCAATTGTACTTTTCACACAAAACACATTCAACCATCAAAAACCACCTAAATCAAGCAAATTCAGTTTATTTCCATTCCATATCGTTTATGATATTTTATAACAATTTATCGCTATTTTTATTTATTTTAAAATAGCCAATTTATTCAAAACGACGCTTCGGGCCATAACGCGACCGTGGCGCTGTTTTTCTTCAGATTTGATTTACACACATCTGAAAATCTAACCATTGGATCTTCACAAAATTTATATCATTAGAAGGATCTTTTCAAAACGAATCCAACGGTTCCGGTTTCGGGAAAATCCGACGGTCGGATCTCCCGATATCATCATTTGAAGTTTCGATTTCAAAATACGAACTGCAGCGTCGTTATTCGATTAAATATAATTATATTTATATATTTATATAAATATAATCGTTTCTGGCGCTTTTTTTCTTCAGATTTGAATTAAACATTAAAGACAATCCAACCGTTGGATTTTTACAAAGTTGGTGCCGTTGGAAAGATTTTTCCAAAGCGAACCCAACGGTTGCGGTTTCAGGAAAATCCGATGGTCGGATCTCCCGTACTAATCGTTTGAAATAACGGTTTCAAAATACGAACTGCATGGCCACGTTTCGTTTTAATTTTATTTTTATTTATATATTTATATAAATATAGTTCATTCAACAATTTCAATATCGTTTTCACTTCAAATATTTCACTAACGCCTTTAAATTTTGGAAAATTTCGCCATAACCTCCTTTGTACAGGAGGGGCTGGGAAAATTCCCAAATGGCCAAATGGGCGTCTCATGTCAAAAAGAAAAAGAAAAAGCCAAGCGGCTAGCCAAAAGGCTCATAAAATCATCACCCAAACAAAACAGTAAATGTGTACCTATATGTCGGGCACAAGATTTTATTCCTCTTTTCTAGCCCCTTTGCTATAACCTGTTCAATAAATATGCACGCACATATATACAATTTTTATCACTTATCATTTTCCATTCAACTTCATATTTGGTTTACTTTGGTTTAAAAACACCATTCATTCTAATGTTGCATGCATAGGCTAAAATCATATCATTAGCTAATTAATGTATATTTCAACTCATGCATATTTTATTTGAACAAGTGGCTATTTTTAACACTTCACATTTCAAAGATGATAATTTTGGCAAACTAAAACACATTTCAACACATGACTATTTTCTTTAGCTCCTATGCATGTTGAAAATGATATTTCTTCACAAATATCTATTTCAACGTCCGCATATCTTTAGCATATCACATAGATGATAAAAATGATATTTTTATCATTTAAAATATTTATTCGACAAATAGATGTTTTCAACACTTCATAGTTTCAATAAAAATGTAATTTTTATTGTTCGATCTTTTTATTCAACACATGAACTTTTCCACTACACGCACTTCTCAACACATGAGCATTTCCACACATGGATATTTTATTTATGTTGTTCATATAAGAAAGATAGAATTTTTGTTGTTGAAACTATTTATATATAAGGCGAATATTTTACATACTTCATATATATTATAAAAATGTGATTTTTATTGTTTAGACACTTCATTCATTCACAAATGAATTTAATTTTCACACATCACTTTTCAACACATGAACATTTCCACACATGGATATAGTTTCAACATATGACTCTAATTTCAATGCATGAAAATAATTTCAACATATGAAAATTATTCTAACACATAAAGATTATTCAAAATTTCGGCAGCATAATGGCAGGGTAGTTAAAACCGGCACCGTCCCTAGTACGGCTCCTCGCTCTTCCTTAAAACCTCGTGGTTTTTGACAATGGGGATTCATGCATCTAATTCACACGCAGGCGACATGTTTTATTTTTATTTCCACAAATATTTCCAATTCATTTCAATCACCAATGGGTATTTTTCAACCACAATCAACCAATATCAACCACAAACAATCACAATCAACCATTTGCTATCAATCAATTTTCACACCAATCACAATCAATAAATATCGTCCATGGTTTGTGGACGAGGGGCGTATATATATATATATATACACATATATATAGCAATTCACTTCTATTTCAACACATATATAATTTTTACAACACATATACAACTTATACATCGAACGTACAACTTATACCACGCTTATACATGAGTTGTACAACGCTTATATAACTCATACATCGACTATATAATTTATACATCGTCGTTTTCCATATCGTTTATAAATTAGAAATCTCACATTGGATTCCACTCCACCAAAAATAGCAGAAGGCTCAGAAAAATATGTGGTCTCTTCTAAAATGTAGACGACGTCCGCACGGTCACGATGTTTCCTGTTTCATCGAATTTCGTCAAGAATCGAAAAAGATATGATATTTCAAAGTTCATATGTAATAAAAGACGCACCTTTCACGATGGTTCAAAACTAGGTTTTGATCTTTCGATCAAACCGTTGCGCGATAGGAGAATCAGCTCACACAGCGTCGAAGAGCTTCGGAAGACCTTCGCACACGTGGTGGTGAGGTGCAGTTCGGTGCATTCTGGCGGCGGCGGCGGCGCTCCAAACGCGTCACCTTCTCGAGCTCGATTCTCGATGGATACACTATGGAAAAACCCGATTCTGGTATGGATTTAAAGAGGACACGGAGCTCTTCAAAATGGTACCAAGTTTGCGTGATTTCGTTTAGAAATGAAAGAGAAAATGAAGAGAGAAGTTCGGAATGGTTTTCCGCGTTGCGCGAGGGGGTTTCTGGAAGAAGACGGGGAGAGAGAAAATGGCCAATCAATCATATTTTTTCTTTTATTTATATATTTTTAAAATTTCGAAAATACCCCTTACCTCATACGAACTCTAATCCAAACCCAACGACAGTCGTCCCTAGCGTTTTACCCCCATTCCGAACACAATGGGATATGTTTCGTAGGCCCATTCGACTGTTTCAGTCAGTTTTCCTTCAAATTAAAATATAAAATATTCAATATTTGTTTTGAACGTAAATTTCAATTTTCCGGGGCCACAAATTAATTCGAAAAATTCCAGAAAAATAAATCTAGCTATGTTTTGACGATACGACCCCAACAAAACTAGTTTCGTCGAATTGTGAGACCGTTTGCAAAAAGGCCCATTTCTGGTCGATCCAATTTGACTGTAATTGACCGAAACACGTTTTCCTTTCCCACGCTCAAATACTAGCTTCAAAAATTATGAAATTTGAAACCTAGCCATAACTTCTCATCCCGGATCCAACAAAAGTGGTTTCGTCGAATTCTGAGGTCGTATGCAAAATGGCCAATTTCACGGGCTATATAAATTCCATAGCGACCTTTCTGAAAATTCATTTGGCCATAACTTTTACTTCCCACTATGAAACTTTGATTTTTCAGATTCGTTTGAAAGGTATTCACTAACAGATTTAAATATTTTTGGTTTCACTCAAATCCGTTTTGTTTTGCACCCGGTACAGTCCGAAAAGGTTTGAATTCAATTTTTGAAACTGCAGCGCCATTTCAGGCCTTGTTTATAATTAGAATTAATTATATTCGTTTTCAATTGTCGATTCAAACTCAGTTTTCATCGCTATTATTTAAAATATTTATTTTAAATATATAAAATCCATTATTTTAGCCAATTTAAAAATTTTAAGTTGGTTCAGATTTTCCGGGTCGTTACAGTGATCCTGAGGCATTTGCTAGAGTGTCTCGAATCGGAGAGGAGCTTGCCCCTAGCCTCGAATCATGATGGAAATCCGATTCCCAATACGACCCTGCGGTTTTGATTGTAGAACTAGTACGGCGACATAGTAGGATGGGGTACTATGCCGTCAATGATTAACACATTATGATTGAAATTGATTTTGAAATATATATACCCATAGATATACACACTAATATTAACTCCGTTTTATCGCATCAAGCATCTTTTGACCATTATAACGTAAAACCCTATCCTCCGGTTTGCGTTGCATTGTGTGATGAGACTTGGGTCTTATAATGGTTTCATTTTTCTAAAAAGCATTGCGTTGATTTTGCGTTTTTAATTTATTTTATGCACTGGCAATCCAATGGAGTAAACCTGTTCCGCATTAGCGGCGTGGTCCTATGATTAGCCTTATTATTAGATAGTTTAGCTAAGATTTCTCATACCAGTCCCATGACTGACCTGTAGTTTGTTTCACTGGCAAACTCTGGTGCCCATATTTTCCACACGGGCAGTCGAGTAGCTTTTTGCAGATATATTTACAGGATCCTGGCTTACAACTGAAGCGGTATTCGAAAAGCTCTGTATCCGTGTATTCCTTTCAGTTGTATATTTGTAATATTTTTCCGCTGCTATTTAAATGTAACTCTGATATTATTGTATTTCTATTATGCAATAAGTATTCATACTCTGTTACATTCTTGTACTCTGATGTAATTGTTGTAATCAGCAATAAAATGTTCTTCAGTTTGTGTTCTGATGTGTGTTGTTCTCAAAGCAATCCAACCTTTCCTTTACTGGGAAGTTTGGGTCATTTCAACCGATGATCTTCACCTCGAATGGATGTGTTGCTACAGAGACCCTGATGGGAGTAGCTACCTTGAAGGGCTTTAGTGGTGGACGTCTGGACTATTGTTGATTGTTCGGATTTGGTTTTCGCTCAGACCCAGTGCATAAGCTAATAAATGGATGCGTATCTGACATTGGATTTCATTTCATGTGAGTTAAATCGATTTCTGTTAATGTATGTCCTGTTTGGTGGTAAAGGATTTATCCTCTACTTAACACCCTGGTATATATTAATAGTGATTGATCGCATGGCGTGAATTGTCAATGTGGCACGCCAAGATGCAAATGATCAAGGCTTTTGTTGAAAAGCAGGGCCTTGTGGGATGATCAAAGCATAGTGTAACAACCCGTATTTTCAATAACCTGTTATAACATAAATGGAGGCAGAATTAAACTGTAAAATCTGAATCAAGGGAAACGGGCTATGCCATTGCGTTCGTCTCGGAAAAATACGCGAAATAGAGTCCGAGTTTTCGAAAATCGGAGTCCGTATGACCAAGATATGGCCTCGCGAAGTTTCACGAAAAATTCCCAAATTAAAGTATACTTAATTAAGTGAAATGGGTTGCGCAGAGAAATATATATATATTGATATATATATATATATAATTGAAAATTAAATAAATAAATATGCAAAAATGTTCAAAACAGCGAATTGGGAGAGGGGAATAACCGAACCGGCCGATTTTTGAGGTCGACCCGAGCTCGCTGGGTCGACTAGGGGTTAATCCAGGGTGTTTGGCTGTCAACCCGTGGGCCGATTCGCTCAAATGCAGATTTTGCATTTGGATGGTTCTCATGGTTCATCTTTAATCTAAAGGCCCTAGATGGTTCCTACACTTGACTTCTTCCCCAAGACATGCTTTGATGGCTTGGATTGAATCTAGGTTTAATCCTATGGCCTAAAACACTTGCCTAATCTATAAATAAGACCCTAACCTATCCTAAATCCTCATTATTCATTCATGAAACTAAACTATGGCAAGATTTTACCTCTCATGGCCTCCACTCTCTTCATAAAATTTCTAAATGGTTTCTATGAGAGATTTTCCATGCATACAAGTGTTTTCAAGCTTGTATGAGTGTCATTAGCTTGCATTCAAGTCAAGTTTCTATCTTTGCATCATAAAGCAAGGGTTTTGATCATTTTGGCTCAAGGGTTTTTATGTTAGAGCTTGCATTTTGGGTCTATTTGATTGCATAAGGGCTTTGTCATATCTTTTGTGCCTTCATAGCAATGTAAGCCCTTTCCCTACTCTTAGATATTAACTATGAAGTTAAATGTTCATGTTGCAAGTTTGGGTTTGATCATTGAGTATGATACATGCTATCATGTCATGCAAGTTTATGAAGTCATTATCTTGATCTTGTGAGCTAAAAGCTACAACCTTTATGTTGAAATGTTGCATTAGGCAACATGAGAACCCTCATAACCTTTATGTCAACTTGCATATGAAGTCATAACCCTTATATTATGATATATGCGAGTTACTAGTCATCATTCCATATCTTTTGTCACCATGATTCGCTTATGTGCCAAGTTTGGGTTTATGCATGTTTTGAGGCTTAAGAATGTAACATGCAAGTTAATGAACACATTTGTGCCTCATTTTCCACCATGATTAACTTGTGGCTTAATATCCATTTTTGTCATGCCTTTGCCAAGTCTCTTCTTTTAATCCATTACGTTGTCGCGAACGTATATGCGAGTTTAAAAGCGTTGGGTTATGTTATGGGTAATTTCTAATGACATGAAAATACAACTTGAAAACATGACTTGAAATATAACATGGAAGTTGACATGTAAGTATGCATAAAAACATAAGCTTGGGAATTTACCTATTAAGTTAGGTCTACCCTTTGGGAATTTACCTATTAAGTTAGGTCTACCCAAATGCTTGAAAACTTGTAACATGTTTTGGGAAACATGATGGACATGACACTTAGATAATATAAGTGTGGCCAACTCGAGGTTGGGTTGAGTTTGCAACGTAAAACTACCCGGAACCGACTAGCCTAACTAGTAGTTGCAAACAATAGGACCCAATGTGAGAAGTTGGTCATGTTGTGCTTGAACCCGAGGTTAGACCAAGTTGTGGTGTAAAGCTACCCGGAACCGACCGGCTTAACTAGTAACCACAACAAAGTCTAATGTGAGAGGTGAAGGTGCATTAAGTAATTAATGCCACATGATAGGGTTAAGTTAATTTGATTAATGACTCTTAACCAAATATGACATGGACAAAGGGGTTAAGTAATTTGATTAGGCTAATGATACTTAACAAAACATGACAAGGTTGGGTAGGTTAAGTAACTTGATTTGCCTAATGACACTTAACCATTTTTATATGACTAGTGGATGGGGTTAATTTAACCAACACTTAATCAATCCAACGCGGTAACTTGGTAAGGTTAAGTAAGTTTTCTTAATGACGCTTAACCGAAAAATACGGTTAACGAATGGGGTTAAGATTAGACTCAACTAGTCTAAACATGGAAATCGGATGGGGTTAAGTTAGCCTAGACTTAATTAATCCCACTTGGTAGTTTAATGGGGTTAAGTTAAACACTTAACTAATCTAAACATGATGAATTGATGTGGTTAAGTGACCTATACTTATCCAATCTAACTCGTTAATTCATTATGGTTAAGTTAACCAATACTTAACCAATATAACGTGAAAACATGATAAGGCTAAGTCACGAATCGCTTGAATACACTTGACCGATTTGACTAAGTAAATTGATAGGGTCAAGTTAATATATACTTAACCAATCTAGAATGATAATTGGACGAGGTTAAGTCGTGAATTGCTTAATATACTTAACCAACTTGAGCATGGTTTGTAGGGTTAAGCCTTGAACTTGGATACTTAGCCAATTTTGACAGGATTTGTAGACGGGTTAAGTCATGAACTTAAGTGACACTTAATCCATTATGTAAACCCTAGTTCTGAGGATTAGGTGGATAACCGTAGTTAACAAGGATAACGGGAACAATGCTAAGTGGTAAACCTTAGTTGAAGAATAACTAAGTAATGATTCTTAGTCAAGGAAATTTAGACCAGTTCATAGATAGATGAGTAACCTGATACGGTAGGTCATCGTTTAAGTATACGAGTAGGAGCAAGTATCTGATTTAGATAAAGGCTCCAGCGAACTGGGTAACGAAGCAGCGGCTTCGGGGAACGTGAGGATATTCTTGGTATCCCTCTATGAGCTGCCAGGTGATTATACTAGGCTCATGAGAGGTTAAGGTCTGCGTTAGAAGAACCAAGAGTATGCCTTGGTTGCTATACGAGCGACCTAAAGACGGGGATGGATAGGGGATAGTCGACGATACACGGTCGTACCCTAGATAGCATTTCGTCAGGCTACCTACCATCTTTGGTCAAACGTGTACGTACGGAAAGGCAGAGAACACCCAAAAGACCATAATTGCTATCTAATTATGGTTGCGGTAAGGCTTGGATGTGGGTTGGCCAGTGTTGTGTTCTCATACATGATTTATCCTGTCTTGTCTTTCACTAGTTGAGGGAGTGGTCTCGTGGGACCATAGCCACGTATAAGAAAAACAGACCTTAGCATCTGCATCGGCAGATAAATCGAAAGCTCCCGACCGAGTCCTGTATTTCTTGATTTGCCCTGTGACAGGACTCGGATGGCATGATGTGATACATGTGCATACAGTCATGGAAAAGCGATTCACGATGAATGCGTGGGAAAAAGGGCGCGGTTGGCGGTTAGCGTAATCCCTAGTGGCCCTAGGTGGTTGAACCCAAACCGAGATACGAAAACGTGCAATAGGTAAGCATAATCCCTAGCAGCCCTAGGTAGCATAAGTCCTAGTTGTACAAACAATAATTCATGTTGGAAGACCCTAGCTAGGTTTAGGGTAACAGTCCAAACCGATCTTAAGGATCATGGAACTATGTTAAAGTAATATAGAATCTCATGGGAAAGCCCGTATGGTCTACGGCAAGGGACTGAACATTTACATGGAATAAAACATACAAGTTGAGTAACCTATATATGCGATATATTAGGTTGACATGGACCATTACACGACTTTTGAGTGAGGGTCATTCTTGGTTAACACATGACACGGTGGGGATACTAGTACGGTAGGTGCAGAGCTAAAATACAGGATAGATATCACGGGGCGTTATACGTGACAGATATCTTGGGGATATTATACTTGATAGAAACCTGACGATGTGATACCTTGTTTTATCTTGACATCGTAATTTATCATGACACCTTAGTTTATCTGAGTTCAGTAGTTCATCCTGTTATTTTGATTTAGCTTATCTATCTTGTTATCATGCTTATGTTCATCTCAGTTTCTCATGTCAGTTAACTTTACTAGTTTTTATGCTAATAGTAGATAGGGCTTACTCAGTCTTTTTGACTGACCCGTTTTGTTTCGCCTCTTTTCTTCCGTTTCCCCCCAGGTTACAGGGAGGAAATACTGTTGTTTAGTTCGGACTTCTTCTGCTTGAAGGTCATCATGGATGGCTTGGACTTTTCTTGGCTAATGGCTACTTTACTGTTTTTACTTAGGGAATAATTTATGAAAATGTCTTTATGCTTCTTTACTATTGCAAGACAGGTTTTGATGTACTCTGATGTAAAAGGCTTTAGACCTTATTTATTCATGTTATGAAAGTTTGATTTTACTTCCGCTATTTTATATGTTCTGTCTTGTGATATTTCTGTGCATGTTTACCAATAATGCCCCTCTAAAGCTAGTGCATTCCTTTGCGAGTGACCCTAGCGGAGGCGGGGTGTTACACGTGGTATCAGAGCAGAAGGTTACCAGACTGGGCAAAAGTTTTTAAAGACCTTCTGAAAACTATTTGAAAAAAAAAACCGTTTACAAAGAAGCATTTTTCAAGAAAATTTTCTTTTAAAAGAAAAAGGCTATTCCCCAAAGGCCCTTAGCACTATCCTTGTTTCCTTAATTGAGTCTCTTTTCCTTTCTTTCCTCCATCTGTAGTCACAGTAGTTTTAACTGCGACTAGTCTTTTCTACCTACGAAAGTGCTTTCCATACGATGGAGGTGGTTCTCGAGAGACCAGTGGCCGCGTTATAAGAAAGGATCGTGAGAAAGAAGGATAAAGGATACGAGCTTAAGGATGAGCAACTTGTTGGTATGGCTTAGTCCTCAAAGGAGGGAGAAAGATGAACAATGAAACCCATGACGAGAGAGTACCTTTGGCATGGTAAAACGGGGCGGATAGTTAAGTATTATGGGACAAGGACAAGATCATCGGGAGGGCAGTAGTATGCTCTCATTTCTAGAGTACCTCGAAAGGAGGGTAACGATCTTGTTAAAGGTTTAGCTTTTCTTCTCTATCATCCCGTTAGGACTTCGTTGTTCGTATCATTTAAGTCTGCTTCGATAGTTGAGTCTCTGCACCTTAAGTACTAGCGTAATAGAGAATCCCATTTTTGTCTCAAAGTCCTATTGGAGAATCAGTCCATTTATACATGACTTGTTTGGATTTGGGAATGTCTATGCCAAGTGTTGAGTTTGGAAATAATGCTTATGTTTATAAGCTATGGATGGATTCTAGGGATGAAGTGGTTATCCAGTAGGGGGTGCCACTCTCGGTTTTGATAGGAGGGTAGTTAGACCTTTTGACTAGCCTTGGTAATGCCCTCGAAGTATCGGGTAACCTTTTTGAGGTTCTGTCATGACTAGTTACTTAGAATCCCTTGATGCCTTTACTGGAAACTTGAAGCCCGATCGAGTGGTGTTCGCCAATAAGACGGATGGTTTACTTCATTTATGCATGGGTTATAGAGATCACCCTAGTAAGTGCGCATGATAACCTGATTGACATCTGTTTACTTTCAAGAGAAAGTTCTTCTACATGGAATGCCTTATAGTATATAAACGAGATCCAAGATTCACTAGTGAATTTTGGAAAGCTTGCATGAGATCATGAGTACGCAGTCATGTTTGCGTCAAGTATTCTAGGAAAAGGATAAGTGCAAGTGGAACGAGAGGCGACGAAGAAATGAGTTCCAGCTCATGTTATGGAAACAGGAATAAGAAGCTACAAAATCGCGAAGTTAAAAGACGACTTTGATGGTCAAAGACTAGATACACGCATGATATCTCTTTTTGGGAGTATATCCTTGATCCCTGTTTTCTGTAGAGCTTACTTGTAGGCTATCTTTTGTGGACATCCTCTCGGTCCTATTCTCCGTTACAAACCCTGTAAGGAGTTTGTCCTGTTTATCTTCTCGACCCTGTTTCAGGGAATTCTAGGTAGAACCCTATGGATGTAAACATGTATTTGAAACATGTTATGATTGATATGGTTGCAAGTGGTTGCAAGTGGTTGCTCGTGGATGCGCGAATACACATTAGATACTAGCTCGACTCGGTCACATTTCATATTGCATATGCACGAGTATTTATACTTGTTTATGGATGAAATCGAATGTATTATCATGCGGTTGTTGCATATGAATGAATGATTGTGCACGCATATAGTATCTATATGACTAGGACTATTTGCATACATGTTGGATTCATGGCACTATACATATTTTGCATTAGAAAGATTATTCAGGCCTGATCATTAGCATTAGCTAAGGAACATGTACACACACGTTTTGCATATATTCATACAGCATTAGAAATCATCTAAGGACAATGGTTGCTTGTGGATGATGTTTTGAGTAGATGGATGATGGATGGTAGGATATGTTCTTCCTAACTTGGAGATTTCGGGGACGAAATCCTAAAAGGTGGGGAGAATGTAACAACCCGTATTTTCAATAACCTGTTATAACATAAATGGAGGCAGAATTAAACTGTAAAATCTGAATCAAGGGAAACGGGCTATGCCATTGCGTTCGTCTCGGAAAAATACGCGAAATAGAGTCCGAGTTTTCGAAAATCGGAGTCCGTATGACCAAGATATGGCCTCACGAAGTTTCACGAAAAATTCCCAAATTAAAGTATACTTAATTAAGTGAAATGGGTTGCGCAGAGAAATATATATATATTGATATATATATATATATATATATTGATATATATATATATATAATTGAAAATTAAATAAATAAATATGCAAAAATGTTCAAAACAGCGAATTGGGAGAGGGGAATAACCGAACCGGCCGATTTTTGAGGTCGACCCAAGCCTGCTGGGTCGACTAGGGGTTAATCCAGGGTGTTTGGCTGTCAACCCGTGGGCCGATTCGCTCAAATGCAGATTTTACATTTGGATGGTTCTCATGGTTCATCTTTAATCTAAAGGCCCTAGATGGTTCCTACACTTGACTTCTTCCCCAAGACATGCTTTGATGGCTTGGATTGAATCTAGGTTTAATCCTATGGCCTAAAACACTTGCCTAATCTATAAATAAGACCCTAACCTACCCTAAATCCTCATTATTCATTCATGCAACTAAACTATGGCAAGATTTTACCTCTCATGGCCTCCACTCTCTTCATAAAATTTCTAAATGGTTTCTATGAGAGATTTTCCATGCATACAAGTGTTTTCAAGCTTGTATGAGTGTCATTAGCTTGCATTCAAGTCAAGTTTCTATCTTTGCATCATAAAGCAAGGGTTTTGATCATTTTGGCTCAAGGGTTTTTATGTTAGAGCTTGCATTTTGGGTCTATTTGATTGCATAAGGGCTTCGTCATATCTTTTGTGCCTTCATAGCAATGTAAGCCCTTTCCCTACTCTTAGATATTAACTATGAAGTTAAATGTTCATGTTGCAAGTTTGGGTTTGATCATTGAGTATGATACATGCTATCATGTCATGCAAGTTTATGAAGTCATTATCTTGATCTTGTGAGCTAAAAGCTACAACCTTTATGTTGAAATGTTGCATTAGGCAACATGAGAACCCTCATAACCTTTATGTCAACTTGCATATGAAGTCATAACCCTTATATGATGATATATGCGAGTTACTAGTCATCATTCCATATCTTTTGTCACCATGATTCGCTTATGTGCCAAGTTTGGGTTTATGCATGTTTTGAGGCTTAAGAATGTAACATGCAAGTTAATGAACACATTTGTGCCTCATTTGCCACCATGATTAACTTGTGGCTTAATATCCATTTTTGTCATGCCTTTGCCAAGTCTCTTCTTTTAATCCATTACGTTGTCGCGAACGTATATGCGAGTTTAAAAGCGTTGGGTTATGTTATGGGTAATTTCTAATGACATGAAAATACAACTTGAAAACATGACTTGAAATATAACATGGAAGTTGACATGTAAGTATGCATAAAAACATAAGCTTGGGAATTTACCTATTAAGTTAGGTCTACCCTTTGGGAATTTACCTATTAAGTTAGGTCTACCCAAATGCTTGAAAACTTGTAACATTTTTGGGAAACATGATGGACATGACACTTAGATAATATAAGTGTGGCCAACTCGAGGTTGGGTTGAGTTTGCAACGTAAAACTACCCGGAACCGACCGGCCTAACTAATAGTTGCAAACAATAGGACCCAATGTGAGAAGTTGGTCATGTTGTGCTTGAACCCGAGGTTAGACCAAGTTGTGGTGTAAAGCTACCCGGAACCGACCGGCTTAACTAGTAACCACAACAAAGTCTAATGTGAGAGGTGAAGGTGCATTAAGTAATTAATGCCACATGATAGGGTTAAGTTAATTTGATTAATGACTCTTAACCAAATATGACATGGACAAAGGGGTTAAGTAATTTGATTAGGCTAATGATACTTAACAAAACATGACAAGGTTGGGTAGGTTAAGTAACTTGATTTTCCTAATGACACTTAACCATTTTTATATGACTAGTGGATGGGGTTAAGTTAACCAACACTTAATCAATCCAACGCGGTAACTTGGTAAGGTTAAGTAAGTTTTCTTAATGATGCTTAACCGAAAAATACGGTTAACGAATGGGGTTAAGATTAGACTCAACTAGTCTAAACATGGAAATCGGATGGGGTTAAGTTAGCCTAGACTTAATTAATCCCACTTGGTAGTTTAATGGGGTTAAGTTAAACACTTAACTAATCTAAACATGATGAATTGATGTGGTTAAGTGACCTATACTTATCCAATCTAACTCGTTAATTCATTGTGGTTAAGTTAACCAATACTTAACCAATATAACGTGAAAACATGATAAGGCTAAGTCACGAATCGCTTGAATACACTTGACCGATTTGACTAAGTAAATTGATAGGGTCAAGTTAATATATACTTAACCAATCTAGAATGATAATTGGACGAGGTTAAGTCGTGAATTGCTTAATATACTTAACCAACTTGAGCATGGTTTGTAGGGTTAAGCCTTGAACTTGGATACTTAGCCAATTTTGACAGGATTTGTAGACGGGTTAAGTCATGAACTTAAGTGACACTTAATCCATTATGTAAACCCTAGTTCTGAGGATTAGGTGGATAACCGTAGTTAACAAGGATAACGGGAACAATGCTAAGTGGTAAACCTTAGTTGAAGAATAACTAAGTAATGATTCTTAGTCAAGGAAATTTAGACCAGTTCATAGATAGATGAGTAACCTGATACGGTAGGTCATCGTTTAAGTATACGAGTAGGAGCAAGTATCTGATTTAGATAAAGGCTCCAGCGAACTGGGTAACGAAGCAGCGGCTTCGGGGAACGTGAGGATATTCTTGGTGTCCCTCTATGAGCTACCAGGTGATTATACTAGGCTCATGAGAGGTTAAGGTCTGCGTTAGAAGAACCAAGAGTATGCCTTGGTTGCTATACGAGCGACCTAAAGACGGGGATGGATAGGGGATAGTCGACGATACACGGTCGTACCCTAGATAGCATTTCGTTAGGCTACTTACCATCTTTGGTCAAGCGTGTACGTACGGAAAGGCAGAGAACACCCAAAAGACCATAATTGCTATCTAATTATGGTTGCGGTAAGGCTTGGATGTGGGTTGGCCAGTGTTGTGTTCTCATACAGGATTTATCCTGTCTTGTCTTTCACTAGTTGAGGGAGTGGTCTCGTGGGACCATAGCCACGTATAAGAAAAACAGACCTTAGCATCTGCATCGGCAGATAAATCGAAAGCTCCCGACCGAGTCCTGTATTTCTTGATTTGCCCTGTGACAGGACTCGGATGGCACGATGTGATACATGTGCATACAGTCATGGAAAGGCGATTCACGATGAATGCGTGGGAAAAAGGGCGCGGTTGGCGGTTAGCGTAATCCCTAGTGGCCCTAGGTGGTTGAACCCAAACCGAGATACGAAAACGTGCAATAGGTAAGCATAATCCCTAGCAGCCCTAGGTAGCATAAGTCCTAGTTGTACAAACAATAATTCATGTTGGAAGACCCTAGCTAGGTTTAGGGTAATAGTCCAAACCGATCTTAAGGATCATGGAACTATGTTAAAGTAATATAGAATCTCATGGGAAAGCCCGTATGGTCTACGGCAAGGGACTGAACATTTACATGGAATAAAACATACAAGTTGAGTAACCTATATATGCGATATATTAGGTTGACATGGACCATTACACGACTTTTGAGTGAGGGTCATTCTTGGTTAACACATGACACGGTGGGGATACTAGTACGGTAGGTGCAGAGCTAAAATACAGGATAGATATCACGGGGCGTTATACGTGACAGATATCTTGGGGATATTATACTTGATAGAAACCTGACGATGTGATACCTTGTTTTATCTTGACATCGTAATTTATCATGACACCTTAGTTTATCTGAGTTCAGTAGTTCATCCTGTTATTTTGATTTAGCTTATCTATCTTGTTATCATGCTTATGTTCATCTCAGTTTCTCATGTCAGTTAACTTTACTAGTTTTTATGCTAATAGTAGATAGGGCTTACTCAGTCTTTTTGACTGACCCGTTTTGTTTCGCCTCTTTTCTTCCGTTTCCCCCCCAGGTTACAGGGAGGAAATACTGTTGTTTAGTTCGGACTTCTTCTGCTTGAAGGTCATCATGGATGGCTTGGACTTTTCTTGGCTAATGGCTACTTTACTGTTTTTACTTGGGGAATAATTTATGAAAATGTCTTTATGCTTCTTTACTATTGCAAGACAGGTTTTGATGTACTCTGATGTAAAAGGCTTTAGACCTTATTTATTCATGTTATGAAAGTTTGATTTTACTTCCGCTATTTTATATGTTCTGTCTTGTGATATTTCTGTGCATGTTTACCAATAATGCCCCTCTAAAGCTAGTGCATTCCTTTGCGAGTGACCCTAGCGGAGGCGGGGTGTTACACATAGTCTATTACGGCATAGCTTTGTGTATATCGTGACTTCGCGAGCCTCAAACTCTGGTATGAGTCAAAAACGGGATATGGACTGCAGAGAGTGCACACGTTTCTTTCTAGCTAGTGGTAGTGTCAGCGCTTTAACACGGCCTGGCATTTAACTTATGTGGATGATGGATTTTGAGGCGCCTCCGATTTTTATATGCCGATAGTGGTCATATTATAGGTTCAAAGGAACCGGGAAGCGTGTGTTCAGGCATAATTAATCCACTACCCTTAGGTAGAGACCGGCCCTGAAGATCCAAGGGTTCACTACGGGGGATCCCGAGGCATTTGCTAGAGAGTCTCGAATCAGAGAGGAGCTTGCCCCTAGCCTTGACTCATGATGAAAATCCAATTTCCAATACGACCTTGCGGTTTTGATTGTAGAACTAGTACGGCGACATAGTAGGATGGGGTACTATGCCATCTATGATTAATACATTATGATTGAAAATTGTTTTTTTGAAATATATGTACCCATAGATATACACACTAATATTAAATCCATTTTATCGTATCAAGCATCTTTTGACCATTATAAGGTAAAACCCTATCCTCCGGTTTGCATTGCATTGTGTGATGGGACTTGGGTCTTATAATGGTTTCATTTTTCGCGTTGTTTAACGATTTACTTTAATTTATGCACTGGCAATCCAATGGAGTAAACCCATTCCGCGTTAGCGGCGTGGTCCTTTGATTAGCCTTATTATTAGATAAGTTTAGTTAAGATTTCTCATACCAGTCCCATGACTGACTTGTGGTTTGTTTCACTGGCAAACTCGGGTGCCCATATTTTCCATACAGGCAATCGAGTAGCTTTTTGCAGATATATTTACAGGATCCTGGTTTATAGCTGAAGTGGTATTCGGAAAGCTCTGTATCCGTGTATTCCTTTCGGTTGTATATTTGTATTATTTTCCGCTGCTATTTAAATGTAATTTAGAACCCTGATATTAATGTATTTCTTTTGTGTAACATATATTCATACTCTGTTATATTCTTATACTCTGATGTAATTGTTGTAATCAGCAATAAAATGTTCTTCATTTTGTGTTCTGATGTGTATTTTTCTCAAAGCAATCCAGGCTTTCCTTTACTGGGAAGATTGGGTCATTTCAGTTGGTATCAGAGCTTTGGTTTACAGAGCTCGAGAACAAGACACATTAGAACCGAACGAAAGAGTTCATCAGAGATTGGATTAGTAATATCCAATGAGAATAACTCATTAGAGATGGGATCAGTAGAATCCTAGAACGAGTGTGAAGAGTATTATTTTCTTTAAAATAAAAATGAAAACAAATTTAGTTTTAAAATTTTATCTTAAAATACGTATTTGAGTATATTATTATATTTTAATGTGGACAATCGAGTATATAAAGGTTTCGAATATACGAGTAATTAACGGATATTCGAAGTTTTAATATATTGGATAGATATAGAATCACACTCTAGTCGCCGGAGATGATTCTGGTGATCGGTGCACCATCACCAGTATTTATGTTCGAGTTTCGAAAGTGGAATTTCTATATATTTCCATTGACTGGTATGAGAAGCAAAACTTAGTTAGGACACATTGCTGTGATTTGCACTAGAAATATGATTTTTGATTATATATAAAAGTTATATATATTTGGAAAGTTAATCACCTAATTGATTGCTGGTTGTGATGTTTGATTATTAGTTTAACTAATAACGTATAGAATTGATAATTAATTTAACTAACAAAATTATTGAAACTAATGAATAAAATTTAGTTGAGTTGGTTCATTAAACAACTTTTAGCTACATTCCTTTTCGAGGACGAAAAGATTTTAAGTGGGGGCGATTGTAACGACTCAGAATTTTGGGGCCAATTTAAATTTTCTTTTATTTTAGAAATTTTAATGGATTTTAATATTTAAAACAATTTACTTTAAATAAGAACGACTAAAAATTTATTTTAAAACGAATAAATTCAATTTAATTATAAAAGGGAGTTTAAAACAGCGCTGCAGTTTGAAAATTTGAATTTGAACTTTGACTGACTGTACAGGATTCATTTTAAATCAGAATTGAACGAAACAAGAAATATTTAAATCTGTTTAACCATATCTTTCCAACGAATCTGAAAAACTGAAATTTCTTTTTAAAAATCAAAAGTTATGGCCAAATCAATTTTTAGGAAGGTCGCTGTAAAATTTATATATATATATATATATATATGGCCCGAAAGGCTACTTTTCACATATGGAGGAATTTCGACTCGAAACCACTTCCATTGAGTTCGGAATGACGTTTCTGCATTGAAAAATGGTAAACACTTATATATTTTGAGTTTCGGAATTTATTTATTTAAAAATGTATTTTTAATGTTAAATATATCGGCCTTAAAAATAGTCATTTTTCAAACGACCTTGGTTTTCGACGAAACCACTTTTGTTGGAACCAGAATGTCAAATTATTGCTATATTTCAATTTTCATAATTTTTCGAATTAATATGTGAGCGTGGAAAAGGAAAACGTGTTTTGACTGTTTCAGTCAAATTTAATCGACTTCAAAATGGCCATTTTTCAAACGGTCTCAGAATTCAACGAAATTAGTCTTGTTAGAACCGTATCATCAAAACATAAATATAAATAATTTTTCTGTAATTTTTAGAGTACGTATGTGGCCCCGGTAATTTAAAATATACGTTTGAATTTAATAATTAAATGATTTTTAATTAAATTTAAAGAAAAACATATCGTAACAGCCAAACTGGGTTACGAAACATATTCCATCGTGTCCGGGACGGGGGTTATTAGCTAGAGGCGACACTCGTTCGGTTCGATTTGGTGTTCGTATTGATAAACATGAATTTTTAAATTAATTAAATAAATAAATTAGGAAAATACGCGTATAAATACACTAGGAATACACTAACCCTAATCCCATTTTCCTGGCCGCTGTATACCCAATTCTAATGGCCAGGAAGCTCCAAACATAAATCGATTCGATCTCCTTACACAATCAATGAAATTCAAAATCTCCAAAAGGAAATTGTAGAGGATGATGAGCTCTTCGTGATGTACGGCTATGATTTAATTTAATGAAGTGGATGGCTCGTTCTTTGGGCAGAAAGCCACCGACTTTGGCACGGTTTCCAGGGTGGCAGGGCCCACCGAGCTCGACACAGGTCCTGGCGTAGGGGTTTGAGGATGGGGCGCTTCGAGTGGTGTATTTTGATCGATGTTCGGGGGTCTCCGGTGGTGTGCGATTTGGAGTTTGTCAACGGGAAGATGGGTTCCTGTAATCGGCCGATGAGGAAGAAGGGTTAATCCCTTAAGTATGTGATTAGTGATTAATTAATTTTATTAATTCTAATTTTTGTAAGCGAATGTTTACAACATCGTAACTGTTTCGTACGAGGTCTGTAACAACCCTGAATTTTTGGGGGAAATTTAAAATTTTATTTTAAATAATTTTAACGAGCTTTGGCTATTTAAAATAATTTATTTTAAAAAATAACGATTAAAAATTTATTTTATTTGAAGTAAGACTTTAAAAGTTTTATAAATTCCATTCCAAGCCCGAAAGGGTGCGGTAGTTTCAAATTTTAGTTTTGAACTTTGGAAAATTGTATAAAATTGGTTCTAAAACGAAATTGGATAAAACAAGAAATGTTAGGTTCGTATTGTCAATATCTATATAATGAATTTAAGAAATTTAAATTTTAGATTATAATTTATAAGTTATGTCAAAATAAAAAAATTTGAAAGGTCGCTGTAAGAATTTATATAATATATATATATATATATATATATATATATATATATATATATATGGTCCAAAAAGCTACTTTTCACATACGAAGGAAATTGAACTCGAAACCACTTCCATTGAGTCCGAAATGACGTTTCTGCATTTAAAAAGTATAAACACTTATATATTTGGAGTTTTGAAAATTATTTGTTTAAAAATGTATTTTTAATATAAAATATATAGCCATGGAAAATAGTGATTTTCCAAACAGTGTCCGTTTTCGACGTAACCACTTTTGTTGGAACCGGAATGTCAAATTATTGCTAGGTTTAAATTTTTAGAATTTTCCGAGCTAGTATGTGAGCGTGGCGAAAGAAACTGTATTTTGTCAATTTCTGTCAAAATTAATTGACTGAAAAATAGCTATTTTTCAAAAAGTCTCAGAATTCAACGATATAAATTTTGTTGGATTCGTATCATCAAAACAAAGCTAAAAATGATTTTTTGGTCATTTTTAGAATTAAAATATAATTATAATTGATTTTTCAGTGTAAACGAGCAAATATTTGACTTTAAAAATTCATTAAAAATCCATATGGGCTCAGAATTGAACGAAATTAATTTTCATAGGTCCACAGCATCAAAACATAGCTAAATATATTTTTCGAGAATTTTTGAAGTTAATTTGTGACCTCGGTGAATTTTCATGTACGGTACACATTAAAATATTAATAAAATAATGTAATTATTCCAAAACTCATAACAGGCCTCGGAATTGGACCCCAGGACATAGCCCATTTCATTCAGAAGGTGTAAAAACCTTAAGAACGACAGTAAGCAGGCCTAAATCGGAGTTCAGACCAAAACGGGCTTAAGTCGGCCAATTAAATAATAATTAAAATACCCTAATATAATATTATATAATGCAAAGTCAGGTCTCCTTCTTCTTCTTCAGCCGCATATGGCAGCCACCGAAACCCATGAGTTTTCAAATCTTCAAACTTCGATTTCTCCTTCATTTTTCAACGAAATTTAGCGTGTGAGTACCCGTTTCGAAGCTCTTTCCGAGCTCTACGATCTCCGACAAGAATCACCTCGAACCGTGCCTCGATGAAGCCGCCATAGCCCCTCAAAGCCGCCACGGTCGCGCCTCCCCTGGGCCCCACCGCCGCCGCCGAGTGTCCCCACCTTCTGGCGGATCATAGGTCTCTCCAAGCTCTTCCACCTCCAACAAACGGTTCGTCATTTCATCGACCGTAGCTCCGGCAAATTGAAAACAAAGATTTGAACACTTTCCTAAAGGTAAAAGCTTCAGATTTTGTAACGCTTATAAACGTGGCTGTGACAATTGTTAAAAGCTGTTTTTTTTTTTAATTTTTCATCTGAATTTGCATGTAAAATGTTTCAGATCCGCAACCGTCTTGAATTCGAACACCAAATCTGACCAAACTTGATTCATCTCAGAACCAATAGCGGTGAGAATTTATTTTTAATTAAATTTAATTTATTTAATTATTTATTAATTCTTTGTTATTAAAGAATATTGACTGATTGGCTATGTAGCGATATTGAAATACGGATCTAAGTTGTTTATGACTGTATGATGTTAGATCGGCGAATCTAAACGTTAGATCTGAAATTATTGGCTAATTAAAATAGATTACTTGTTAATATCATTGAATTATGCCTCGCCGATTTGTCATATGCCAAAATATACATCACCCTGTATATTATTTTGATTTGAATTGCTAGATCTAGATCTCTTGGATTATTTGAATGTTGTTGATTTGGTGACATGAAATTTACAATTTATTTTGTAAATTAGAATTTGTTGTTGATATGAAATTTACAATTTATTTTGTAAATTAAAAATTAGAATTTGTTGTTGAGATGAAATTTACAATTTATTTTGTAAATTAAAAATTAGAATTTGTTGTTGATATGAAATTTACAATTTATTTGGTAAATTAAAAATTAGAATTTGTCGTTGATACGAGATTTACAATTTATTTTGTAAATTAAAGTTAAAACTTGGCGTTGAAACAAAATTTACATTTTATTATGTAGATTAACATTAGAATTTGGCGTTGAAACAAAATTTACATTTTATTATGTAGATTAACATTAGAATTTGGCATTGACGCAAAATTTACATTTTTTTTATGTAGATTAACATTAGAATTTGGCGTTGACGCAAAATTTACATTTTTTTTATGTAGATTAACATTAGAATTTGGCGTTGACGCAAAATTTACATTTTATTATGTAGATTAACATTAGAATTTGGCGTTGACGCAAAATTTACATTTTATTATGTAGATTAACATTAGAATTTGGTGTTGAAACAAAATTTACATTTTTTTTATGTAGATTAACATTAGAATTTGGCATTGAAACAAAATTTACATTTTATTATGTAGATTAACATTAGAATTTGACGTTGATATAAAATTTACATTTTTTTTATGTAGATTAATATTAGAATTTGGCGTTGACGCAAAATTTACATTTTTATTATGTAGATTAAAGTTAGAATTTTGCGTTGACACAAAATTTAAATTTTATTATGTAAATAAAAGTCAGAATGTGGCGTTGACCCAAAATTTACATTTTTATTATGTAAATTAAAGTTAGAATTGTGCGTTGACATAAAATTTACATTTTTATTTGTAAATTATAGTTAGAATTTTGTGATGTCATAAAATTTACATTTTATTATGTAAGTTAAAGCTAGAATTTTGCGTTGATATAAAATTTACATTTTATTATGTAAATTAAAGCTAGAATTTTGCGTTGATATAAAATTTGCATTTTATTATGTAGATTAACATTAGAATTTGGCGTTGATATAAAATTTACATTTTATTATGTAAATTAAAGTTAGAATTTGGCGATGTTGTAAAGTTTACATTTTATTTTGTAAATTTAAAGTTAGACTTTGCGATGACATTAAAATTACATTTTGTTTTTATAAATTTAAAATTAGAATTTACAATGTCATGAAGATGTACATTTTATTATGTAAGTTAAAATTAGAATTTGTGATGACATGGAATTTTACATGTTATTATGTAAATAAAGTATTTTCACCGCATGCATAAGTTTACATTATTTTCAATGTAAATTAAATAGTAAAGTTAACCGTAGGATGCTATTAACATTTTTAATGTTAATATAACACTATGGCTTGTCATTAACATTTTTAATGTTAATATTTAAGAGAAATTTAACCATAGGAAGATTTATATTATTTTTTATGAAATAAAAAGAATGGACTTTACATTGTAATTAAAAAGTCAATTTTTACATTGTAAAGAAAGAATGGATTTCACATTGTAATTAGAGAATGAAAATTTACATATTTCCTAATGTAAATATGTATGAATTTCACCATGTGTACATCTTATATTATTTTAAATGTAGATTATATAGTAATTCCAACGTAGGATAATTTTGCATTATTTTATAATGTAGATAAAAAGGGGATTTACACGGTAGGAAATAAATATTATTTATAATGTTAATATACAAGAATGATACCGTAGGATAAATTAATATTATTTATAATGTTAATATACAAGAATGATACCGTAGGATAAATTAATATTATTTATAATGTTAATATAAAAGAATGACATCGTAGGATAAATTGACATTATTTATGATGTTAATAAAAAGAAAATTGACCATAGGATAAGTTACATTATTTTATAATGTAATTTAAAGGAAGAAATGTCGCATGAAATAAAATACATTTTTTTCATATGTATTTTATGAATGAATTTAGACCGCATGAAATAAAATACATTTTTTTTTTCATATGTATTTTATGAATGAATTAACACCGCATGAAATAAAATACATTTTTATATGTATTTTATGAATGAATTAACACCGCATGAAATAAAATACATTTTTATATGCATTTTATGAATGAATTAACACCGCATGAAAGAAAATACATTTTTATATGCATTTTATGAATGAACTTAAATCGCATAAAATATATTACATTTTTATATGTAATTTAGGAATGAAATAAGACCGCATGAAATAAATGACATTTTTATATGTAATTTATGAATGAAATGAGTCCGCATGAAATAAATTACATTTTTATAATGTAAATAAGAAATAGGATTTACACTGTACATAAAATTTATATTTTATATGTAATTAAGGATGATGGATTATAAATTACATTTTATATGTAAGAATGGAATTAAAAGAAGGAATTGGTCGATGAAATATAATTTACATTTTACCGTAAATTAAAGAAATTAAAGGAATTAAAAAGGAAGAATTCATCACTCAAGTATGATTTTACATTTTCCTGTAAATAATGGGATGAAAAGATAAAGAATGACAATATTCATAAGAATAAAGAGTTAAACGGTTTATGTTTATATATTTATATATAAATATAATTAAAATTTAACGAATCGAGCACGGTAGTTCGCGTTTTAAAATTATATCTTTAAATGACTATACAAGAAGATCCGACCGTCGGATTTTCTTGAAACTG
Organism: Allium sativum; assembly: GCA_030737875.1. Taxonomy (NCBI): domain Eukaryota; kingdom Viridiplantae; phylum Streptophyta; class Magnoliopsida; order Asparagales; family Amaryllidaceae; genus Allium; species Allium sativum. The sequence goes on from CM060918.1 coordinate 636,270,448, forward strand.
AAACCACTAGGACCGTCTTGGAAAAATCTTTCCAACAATGTATAATACGTCAAAATCCTACGGTTAGATATTTAGATATGTGAAAATCAAAATTGGTTGAAAACAGCGCCAGAATCACCATTGACCTGAATCGTCCTTGATTAAAGATTTATTTATTTTTAATTAAATAAAATAATGATAAGGAAGAGTTTTTCAATATATATATATACATATATATACGAAGATTATTTGGAAAGGCCGAGTTAATCTCATTCCAAATAATCAAAACGACGATGAGAATTGGAGAAGAAGGCGACTAATGAAGACCGTCAATCTTCCCCTCAGGAAGACAGCGATTGAGGCTTTGAATTGATTTGCTCCTAATTCGAAGTCATGATCGTCGTCCGAATGAACATGTTGATTGAACGGATTTGGCTTTCGCTCAGACCCAGAGCATAAGCGTATAAATGGATTGCATGTCTGACGTGATACTCCTTTATATTGTATCTATTGATCCTTGCTAAACATATATCTGTTTGGTGTTTTACACCCTTCTCTGAGATGTACGAGCTCAGAGGTTATATGTCGGCAGAAATCAATGATATGGTATGGATTGACGATGTGGCATGCTAAGATGCATAAGATCAAGGCTTTGTTGAAAAGCAGACCTTGTGGGATGATCAAAGCATAGCCTGTTTAGGTATAGCTTTGTGTATGACGTGACTTCACGAGCCTCACACACCGGCGGAGTCTAAAACGGGAGAAGGGTACGCAGGGAGAGCAGCATGTTTCTTTATAGCTAGAAGTGGTGTCATGGTATGGAGCCCAGACATTTTACTTATGTGGATGATGGAATGAGGTGCCTCGGATGATATGTCCCATAGGACCGGGAAACATGTGTTCAGGCATAACTAATCCACAAAAGTAAGTGTGGACCGACCCTGCAGGATCCAAGGGTTGGACAGAGTACCAATCCTGGGACACTGGCTAGAGTGTCTCAAATCGGTAAGGAGCTCCTCCCTAGCCTTGACTCAGATGGAAATCCAAATTTCAAATACGACCCTACGGTTTTGATTGTATTACTAGTATGGAGATATAGTAGGATGGGGTACTATGTTTCCTAGGACTGATACATTTATTTTGAAATGTTTTATTATACACTAATAATAATATTAAACTCGTATTTGCCGTATTTAACATGTTTAATCACCATAAGGGAAAACTCTATCCTCTGGTGTGCGTTGCATTGTGTGATGGGACTTGAGTCTTATGGTGATTCCATTTTTCTAAAAAGCATTGCGATGTTGTACGATCTATTTATCTGCTTGTTCTAACACTTTAAATTATGCACGACAATCCATTGAGTAAATCCGTTCCGCATTAGCGGCGTGGTCTTTGGATTTGTCATATTATTATTAGTAAACTAGTTAAGAATTTTCATACCAGTCCCACGACTGACCCGTAGTTTGTTTCACCTTTTTGCAAATTCGGGTGCCCTCTTTACACACAGGCAGCCAAGTAAACAGGTTCATTCTTTGCTTGGAGTCTTGTCTTGGAGTTGCTCATTATCTTTGCTTGGATTTGCTTTTGTGGAGAGGTGATGGCTTGGAGCTTTGAAGATATCTATCATTTCTCTCTATTGCATTTTTCTCTTTTTTATTTTCAGACATTAGACTTGTTTCATTTCTTGTAGCTTAATTTGGAGTTGGAACTTATTTCAATTTCTGCAAAACTTGATGTAATAATTTGGAATTCTGTGACTGTTGGGATTCTGTGGTTTATGACATTATAATTCCGCTGCTATAATGTTATTATTCTATGGTTTTTCCTCTGCTATGTTGTATCAGTGATATGTATTGTTATATTTATGTTGTATTCCATATGATTATTCCTTACTTTCACCTAGTGGAGGTTTGGGGTTATCAAAGTTGGTATCAGAGCTTTGGTTAAACTTAGCTTTGGAATATGACATATTTATAACAAATTCGTTTACATAGAATCAAAATATTCTATGGCGAACATTTCATGTGATACATAATAGCCAGTCACTTTCGTTATCTTTTCATTCATCCTTCGATCTTTTCTATTTCTCAGAATCACCATTACAGTTGTTTTGACTCTTCCCTTGATCGTACATTCGAAGAAGACTAAAGAAAGTGGCGATGCTCAAGTGGCACATGTTTACAAAGGAGCGAAAGGACCAACTTCTTCAGTGCCAGCTTCTACTGAAGGAGGAGGAAAACCTGATGTTTCTATAGGTACGCCTAGAATAAGTTACATCTCCCATGTTGCTTTTATTTCCTTTTGAGTTTTGATTTTATGAGTCGTTGCTTGGCTTTCTCTCTCTCCTATCCTCTTTCTTCTTTTTCTTTTTCCTTTTCGAGGACGAAAAGTTCTTAAGTGGGGGAGATTGTAACAACCCTGAATTTTTGGGGGAAATTTAAAATTTTATTTTAAATAATTTTAATGAGCTTTGGCTATTTAAAATAATTTATTTTAAAAAATAACGATTAAAAATTTATTTTATTTGAAGTAAGACTTTAAAAGTTTTATAAATTCCATTCCAAGCCCGAAAGGGTGCGGTAGTTTCAAATTTTAGTTTTGAACTTTGGAAAATTGTATAAAATTGGTTCTAAAACGAAATTGGATAAACCAAGAAATGTTAAGTTCGTATTGTCAATATCTATATAATGAATTTAAGAAATTTAAATTTCAGATTATAATTTATAAGTTATGTCAAAATAAAAATTTTTGAAAGGTCGCTGTAAGAATTTATATAATATATATATGGTCCAAAAAGCTACTTTTCACATACGAAGGAAATTGAACTCGAAACCACTTCCATTGAGTCCGAAATGACGTTTTTGCATTTAAAAAGTATAAACACTTATATATTTGGAGTTTCGAAAATTATTTGTTTAAAAATGTATTTTTAATATAAAATATATAGCCATGGAAAATAGTGATTTTTCAAACAGTGTCCGTTTTCGACGAAACCAATTTTTTTGGAACCGGTATGTCAAATTATTGCTACGTTTAAATTTTTTAAATTTTCCGAGCTATTATGTGAGCGTGGCAAAAGAAACTGTATTTTGTCAATTTCGGTCAAAATTAATTGACTGAAAAATAGCCATTTTTCAAAAAGTCTCAGAATTCAACGAAATAAATTTTGTTGGATTCGTATCATCAAAACAAAGCTAAAAATGATTTTTTGGTAATTTTTAGAATTAAAAAATAATTATAATTGATTTTTCAGTGTAAACGGGCAAATTTTTGACTTTAAAAATTCATTAAAAATCCATATGGGCTCAGAATTGAACGAAATTAATTTTCATAGGTCCACAGCATCAAAACATAGCTAAATATATTTTTCGAGAATTTTTGAAGTTAATTTGTGACCTCGGTGAATTTTCATGTACGGTACACATTAAAATATTAATAAAATAATGTAATTATTCCAAAACTCATAACAGGCCTCGGAATTGGACCCCAGGACATAGCCCATTGCATTCAGAAGGTGTCAAAACCTTAAGAACGACAGTAAGCAGGCCTAAATCGGAGTTCGGACCAAAACGGGCTTAAGCCTGCCAATTAAATAATAATTAAAATACCCTAATATAATATTATATAATGCAAAGTCGGGTCTCCTTCTTCTTCTTCAGCCGCATATGGCAGCCACCGAAACCCATGAGTTTTCAAATCTTCAAACTTCGATTTCTCCTTCATTTTTCAACGAAATTTAGCGTGTGAGTACCCGTTTCGAAGCTCTTTCCGAGCTCTACGATCTCCGACAAGAATCACCTCGAACCGTGCCTCGATGAAGCCGCCATAGCCCCTCAAAGCCGCCACGGTCGCGCCTCCCCGGGCCCCACCGCCACCGCCGAGTGTCCCCACCTTCTGGCCGATCATAGGTCTCTCCAAGCTCTTCCACCTCCAACAAACGGTTCGTCATTTCATCGACCGTAGCTCCGGCAAATTGAAAACAAAGATTTGAACACTTTCCTAAAGGTAAAAGCTTCAGATTTTGTAACGCTTATAAACGTGTCTGTGACAGTTGTTAAAAGCTGTTTTTTTATTTTTCATCTGAATTTGCATGTAAAATGTTTCAGATCCGCAACCGTTTTGAATTCGAACACCAAATCTGACCAAACTTGATTCATCTCAGAACCAACAGCGGTGAGAATTTATTTTTAATTAAATTTAATTTATTTAATTATTTATTAATTCTTTGTTATTAAAGAATATTGACTGATTGGCTATGTAGCGATATTGAAATACGGATCTAAGTTGTTTATGACTGTATGATGTTAGATCCGCGAATCTAAACGTTAGATCTGAAATTATTGGCTAATTAAAATAGATTACTTGTTAATATCATTGAATTATGCCTCGCCGATTTGTCATATGCCAAAATATACATCACCCTGTATATTATTTTGATTTGAATTGCTAGATCTAGATCTCTTGGATTATTTGAATGTTGTTGATTTGATGACATGAAATTTACAATTTATTTTGTAAATTAGAATTTGTTGTTGATATGAAATTTACAATTTATTTTGTAAATTAAAAATTAGAATTTGTTGTTGAGATGAAATTTACAATTTATTTTGTAAATTAAAAATTAGAATTTGTTGTTGATATGAAATTTACAATTTATTTGGTAAATTAAAAATTAGAATTTGTCGCTGATATGAGATTTACAATTTATTTTGTAAATTAAAGTTAAAACTTGGCGTTGAAACAAAATTTACATTTTATTATGTAGATTAACATTAGAATTTGGTGTTGAAACAAAATTTACATTTTATTATGTAGATTAACATTAGAATTTGGCGTTGACGCAAAATTTACATTTTTTTAATGTAGATTAACATTAGAATTTGGCGTTGACGCAAAATTTACATTTTTTTATGTAGATTAACATTAGAATTTGGCGTTGACGCAAAATTTACATTTTATTATGTAGATTAACATTAGAATTTGGCATTGACGCAAAATTTACATTTTATTATGTAGATTAACATTAGAATTTGGCGTTGACGCAAAATTTACATTTTATTATGTAGATTAACATTAGAATTTGGCGTTGACGCAAAATTTACATTTTATTTATGTAGATTAACATTAGAATTTGGTGTTGAAACAAAATTTACATTTTTTTTATGTAGATTAACATTAGAATTTGACGTTGAAACAAAATTTACATTTTATTATGTAGATTAACATTAGAATTTGACGTTGATATAAAATTTACATTTTTTTATGTAGATTAATATTAGAATTTGGCGTTATGACGGCCCGCCCCGCACCAGCCTGCATTTCCTCCGAAAGTGCGCTGTACACATGCCCGACTAGCACCGGACGGACGTCAAGAGAAAGGAAAGAAGAGAATGAACTAATCAAGAAACCTGTAGAATGTCTCACAGCGCATGGAATAAAATATAATAATAACATACTTGACACAAAACAGGCGAGACAGTGCATAAGATGATAACTAAAATCAACATCAATCATCAAAGCAGCGGAAATCCAAATACAGCTTATTACAATTTTCCAAATTTACTGTCTCTAAGCAAAAGAAAGCTGAAGTAGAAGATACACCAACAATGCCCAAGTAGTGATCTTCAGCAACACAGGGAGAATACTATATATATATTACGTGGAAGCCTCCTGCTCGTCTCCGGATCATCTACCCGTGCATCACCAGCTAACCTGTCTCTAGTCTGCTCGTGTGAGCACCCAGAGTAATAAGAGGAGACATAAAACTCTGGGTCAGACATAAAGCCTGGTATGAGCGATAAGCATCTAAACAGAGTAATAACAGGTATACTAAACCATACCTGAACCTGGACCTGCAACCAAAGAGTTAGTACCACATACCGTACAATGCTCTAAGGTGCCATAATGAATAGTGTAAGAATACGGGGGTGGGGTGTGTATGTCAAACAATCAAGCATAGCAACCATCCTCACGTCTCTCACTCAGTGCGTAAAGTATACGATATTTACCACTTTGGAACACTAGACAAACTGAGGCAACGACGAATCCCGACTTGTAGAAACCCTGCTGTGACCAAGCCAAACACTTGGAGTCATGACCAAACATTTCAATGACTTACTTCATTGGTCGTAGCCCTTGGTTCTACCGATGCCATAATGGCCCTGAATCCGCCTTCGCACCTCCTACCATAGTGGTCCAAAGCTACAGACGTCGATAACCCCTTGGCACACGTCCCGCAGCAAAGCCCAACCATGAAGCGAACTCATTGATTCCCATCTAAATCTTGAGCTCTAACTTCTCATCTGGACTTCCCTTGCATCTCGGGTTTTGATCGAATTGGAGTGGGTCTTCAGAAAAGTTGACGTGCAGTAACAGTCCTAGAATTCGGTTCGGTTCGGTAGCGTCGGTTCGGGTCGGTCCTCCATCCTTGTCATCTTCCATTCGATTCGGGTCGGGTGCTTCACTCCGGGTCGGGTCGGTGTCCTCCTCCGGGTCGGGTCGGGGTGCTGTCCTCCTCCAGTTCATGCTCCTTCTCCAATCAGCTCCCTCGTTTCCATCTACTCCGATCCGATCCGATCACTTCGCCTTACTCTAGTCGTAGCCTTCCATTCTTGAGCCGATCCGATCTGACTTCCATTACCCTTCCGATCCGATCCCCTTGTCCACTCCAACTCTAAGGAAACGGCCTTCCTTTTTGCCAAGTCTTCTATGTGCCAAACTCCGGTTCGGGTCGGATTTCCTTGCCCAATTCACATATCCGATCCGAGCCCTCATCCGATCCGATCCGAAGCTCTGCACAGCTTTCTGCAACTTTTTCCAGCAACTTGTTTACGCCATTCGACGACGTTTTTGACAAATCTAACTATTCTAATCAATCATAAAACATACCATAGAGTCATAGCAATATGTAAGAGCAACCCCAAACACCAAACAACAATCCAAATGAATCAAAATAGATCAAAAGTGGTTAAAACCTCACATTTTCCTATAATCCTTCTTAATCATGTTTAAGCACATACTTAGTAAAACTTAATCAAATCGTCTAAATTTTCTAACAGAGGCATGAAATATTATTTAAGAATTTCTAAACATTTTTCCAGAATTTATTAGTGTATAAATTCGCTAATCTTCACTAATTACCCTTAATTAACTGTAATTAGTGTCAAAATGATGCTATCACTCACCTTTGCCACAACTAGAACCCCAAAACTGAAATATTCTCTGATTTGGCGCTGTTCCCAATCTTATACAGCAGCTCCAACCTTGCTTTGGTGCTTTTTCTTCTTAATTTAATGTTTGCTAAGCCTAATCTTCAATTAGAAGGTGATTTTTGGGTGTTTTAGAGAGATTTAGAGAGTGGAGGCCATGACTAGGTTAAGAGGAATGAAAGTGGCGGCTGGAAAATGTCTAAAGAAATGTTTTCTAACCCTAATCAGCCCCTATATACTCCTAAACCCGAAATTCCCCTTGGGCCTAGCTGCTAATCACCCGTTTAAGCCCAATTAAGCTGTTTTTCACCATCTGAAACTTGTTTCAGCCGTATCTCCCAAACGGTGAGTCCGTTTGGCTAATGTGACCACTCTACGGAAAGAGAAACCATCATCCGGAGCCAATGGAAGTGGTTTCCGGTCAAAATTCCTTTCCAGTCAAAAGTTATGGCCAAAACAGTGATAACTAGGGGTAAAATGGTCATTTACAAATCGGGAAAAATCATGAACATGGGAAATGACCCCAATAGTCGTCTCCCAAAGTTACATGACCATAGGACTTCGTATGTGACAGAAATAAATATTCTACGATCCTATGATGCGTAGAGTGCGGGTCGTTACACTCTCCCCCCCTTAAGAAATTTCGTCCCCGAAATTCCTTAACCCAAACATACAAAGGATCCCGCATGCCTAACAACCACATACAACAATCAAACATGCAAAACAAGCAAACAAGCCTATCCTAGCATGCGGAAAGCTAAACCGAAGTCAAAATCTTACCAGGCAAAGAGTTCTGGGTGTGACTTCCTAACGTTCTCCTCTGTCTCCCAAGTACAATCATTCTCGTCCTCGCTCCACTGTACCTTGACTAGCTTCACCGCCTTCCTTCGAAGTTGCTTCATGTCGTGCTCGACAATACGGGCCGGCTTGCGGTTCCCAACCACCTCGGGTTCTACTTCGAAGTCCTCCAACTAATCAGGTGAAATAGCCATATCTGAGTCGTGAACGAACTTCCTTAGTTGGGAAACATGAAATACGTTGTGAACTCCCGCCATCTTCTCTGGTAAGTCAATCCTATATGCCAAATTCCCGACTAGTTCGAGAACAGGGAATGGACCAACGAATCTTGGTGCCAACTTGCCTCTCCTGCCAAATCGTATTACGCTCTTCAACGGAGAAATCTTGACAAACACCAAGTCGCCAACGGAGAATTTTAAGTCTCTTCTCCTTTTATCGGCATAACTCTTCTGCCTATCTTGGGCAGCCTTCATTCGTTGTTGAATGGTCTTAATTTTATCTGAAGTTTCCCTCACCACATCTGGTCCAAGCATAAACTTATCGCCAGTCTCCATCCAACATGATGGTGAGTTGCATGGCCTTCCGTACAAAGCTTCAAATGGAGCCATACCGATACTGGATTGGTAGCTATTATTATATGTAAACTCTACTAGATGCAAATGGTCATCCCATGATCCACCAAAATCCAATATACATGCTCTCAAGAGATCTTCCAAAATACGGTTCACCCTCTCCGTCTGACCGTCGGTCTGAGGATGATAGGCGGTACTGAGATGCAACTCTGACCCTAGAGCCTCTTGTAAGCTCTTCCAAAACCCACTAGTGAACAACGGGTCTCGGTCACTCACGATGCTTTTAGGTATTCCATGAAATCTCACTACCCACTTCATATACAATTCTGCTAACTTAGCTGCCGTTCTGGTCGATTTGACTGGTATAAACCTTGCGCTTTTAGTCAATCGATCCACAATCACCCAAATGCTATCATGTCCCGATCTAGTCCTTGGTAAACCATCGATGAAATCCATCGAGACTTGCTCCCATTTCCATTCGGGAATTTCCAATGGCTGTAACAATCCACTAGGCTTCTTTTGCTCGGCTTTAACTAGCTGGCAATTCATGCATTTGGATATAAACTTCCCAACGTCTCTTTTCATTCCTTCCCAGTAGTAAGTCTGTTTCATGTCTCTATACATCTTATTACCACCGGGGTGTATAGTCAGCGAGTGATGACATTCTCTAAGCACTTCATCCCTCAATCCATTGACATTGGGTACAACAAGCTTTCCATTCTTTCTAAGCCATCTATCTCGATCAAGCCCATACTTGTTCATCTCCTCATCGATACCCATCTCTAACTTGGAGATGATTTCCAATAGGTTAGGATCGTCCCTCTGACTAGAGCCGATCCGCTCAATCAAAGTGGGTCTGATCGTCAAACTTGCTAACATTTCTGGATCCAATTCGCACTTTGGTCTGAAATCAAACCCCGCGATAAACTCCAGTTGCTTCCATTCAAGGAACATAGCCCCTAAGCTGGCATGTCTTCTACTCAATGCATCAGCCACCGCATTGCCCTTTCCCGGTGTATATGCGATGTCAAAATCATAGGAAGCTAAGAACTCTAACCATCTCTGCTGACGGAGATTTAAATCCTTCTGGGAGAAGAGATATTTTAACGACTTGTGATCTGTAAACAGCTCAAATCTTTCTCCCAAGAGATAGTGTCTCCACATCTTTAACGCGAACACGATTGCTGCCAATTCTAAATCATGGGTAGGGTATCTTCTCTCGTGCGGTTTCAATTGCCGACTTGCGTAAGCTACAACCCTACCGCCTTGCATCAATACAGCACCCAGTCCGGTACCACAGGCATCCGTGTATACCGTCATCTCTTCATCCCCCTTAGGAATGACTAACACCGGTGCACTTGTCAACTTGTCCTTTAGACTTTTAAATGCATTCTCGCACCTTTCATCCCAGACAAAAGCTTGATTCTTCTTGGTCAACTGGGTCAATGGTGCTGCTATCTTGGAGAAACTTTGGATAAACTTACGATAATATCCCGCTAACCCCAAGAAACTTCTTACCTCTGTTGCATTCTTGGGCGTAGGCCAATCCTGTACCGTAGCCACCTTTGCCGGGTCCACGGCAATACCATTCTCTGATACAACATGGCCCAAGAACCTCACTTCCCTCTTCCAGAAGTGACACTTAGAAAACTTTGCTTTCAATTGGTGTTCGCTCAACACCTCCATCACTACTCTTAAATGTTCCTTGTGTTCTTCTTCTGTCCTCGAATAGACCAAAATATCATCAACGAACACAAGGACAAACTTATTCAACTGATCTCTGAATACCCTATTCATAAGATCCACAAAATATGCCGGGGCATTAGTCAGCCCAAATGGCATAACCAACCATTCATAAAATCCAGACGGCGTCCGAAATGCCGTTTTAGCTATACTCTCAGCTTCCACTCTAAGCTGATGAAAACCTGTCGCGAGATCCAACTGGGAAAATATTCTCGCGCCACTCAACTGATCGAACAAATCATCTATCCGCGGTAGAGGATACTTGTTCTTCCTCGTCACTTTATTCAACTCGCGGTAGTCTACACACAAACGAAGGGAACCATCCGCCTTGGTAGCAAACACAACTGGTGCTCCCCATTCAGAAACACTCCTTCTGATAAATCCCTTCTTCAAAAGATCGCTGACTTGCACCTCGAGCTCTCGCTGCTCCCTTGGTGCCATACGACGAAGTGGCATCACTATAGGCCTGGCATCCTTTACCAAATCAATACGAAACTCAATCTCTCGGTGTGGTGGAAGTCCGGTCACTTCTTCGAAAACATCCGGATACTGGCCAACCACGGGCAAACCTGACAACTCACTATGCGGAATGTCGAGAGAGTTTAGAAAACTAGCCAATACCCCCTTACTGGGTAGACCACCAAACACTATACTCCGCCCATCATCCGCTCTAGCTGTCACCAACAAGCCCTCACAGTCTACCACCACCCCGTATCTTTGGAGCCAATCTACTCCCAAAATAATGCCAAACCCAGTAAAGCCCAAAACAAAGCAATCACCAACAAACATGCATCCATGACTCGATAAGACCACATTACGACAAATCATGCTAAGGCTAGTCGAACCACCAATCGGGTTCGTCACTACTAAAGGTCTATCGACAATCTCGGGCTCCAATCCCAACCTATCTACCAGGTCACTAGATATGAAAGAACTGGAAGCTCCGGTATCAAACAAAACTCTAACAGGAACATCATAAACAGAAAGCATACCTTGAATGACGACATTCTTTCCCTTCTCCGCCGCTGTTGGGGCATTCGACGAAGAAGGAATAGCATTAAGGGCATATGCTTTCACCATTTGCTTTTCCTTAGGAGGCTGTGGACACTTGTCCTTGTGATGTCCCATTTGGCCACAGTTGAAGCACTTCCTATCCGCTGGCTTGGCCCGACAATTACTAGCATAATGGCCCTTCTTACCACAGCTGAAGCACTCCACATCTTGCTTATTCTTTTTCTTCTGGCCATCCTTAGTCTGGTTCTGCTTTCTTTTATTCTGGGAACCACCCTTGCCTCCACCACTTACTTGTGGCTTTGGCTCATCTGCGGATGCAACCTCAGTCTTCGGCTTAGGGTAGAGACTCTCTGATCTTAATGCTTTCCCCACAATCGACTCAAACGTCTCATCGATGTGGTTAATAAGCCTTTCCCCTAAGTACTGATCTAACCCAGTTATGAATTTCTCATTCTTCTTCTCGGCAGTATCAATAAGAGATAACCCATACTTCGACAAAGTGTCGAATTCGACAATATACTCCGAGACAGCTCTGCCATTCTGCTTGAGCTCCAAGAATTTCTTAAACAACACTGACTTCTGAGCAGCTGGAATGAACTTCTCACTAAAGCGAGCCTTAAACTGCTCCCAAGTAGTCTGATCTTCGGGAGTAGCTGCCTTTATAGCATTCCACCAATTCATTGCCCGCCCTTGCAGCTGACGGGACGCTAGCTTTCTCTTCATTGCATCCTCGATACCCAAATCCTCGAAGATACGTTCGCAACTATCCAACCAATCCTGAACATCCGTGGCCGACTCCGTTCCGTGGAACGGCTTCCCACCAAGGCTAGTATAATCCTTATTCAACTTGGCGAAGTCGACTCTTGGCGCCTGCACTATTGGACCACCCCCATTTCCACCATTGGGAGATGCCCTTTGTACATCTCTAAGCATCTCTCTCATGAGGTCAGTAAACATCGTCCTCATGTCAGCAGCATTCCCATTATTGGCTCCCCTACCAGCACCTCTAGTATATCGGCTCATCGTCAATCTGAAAAAGGAAATGATTAACGACTCCATAGTGGTGCTAGTGCAGTACGACTTCATCCTTATACTACTAATAGTATATATATATATATATAGCTTTTAAAAACCAAAGTAATCACAAATACGCTCTCTCGTATACGTATATTATCTCTCCCTGATAACTTCCCTAGGTTAACTACGCAACCTAGAGCTCTGATACCAAGTATGACGGCCCGCCCCGCACCAGCCTGCATTTCCTCCGAAAGTGCGCTGTACACATGCCCGACTAGCACCGGACGGACGTCAAGAGAAAGGAAAGAAGAGAATGAACTAATCAAGAAACCTGTAGAATGTCTCACAGCGCATGGAATAAAATATAATAATAACATACTTGACACAAAACAGGCGAGACAGTGCATAAGCTGTTAATTAAAATCAACATCAATCATCAAAGCAGCGGAAATCCAAATACAGCTTATTACAATTTTCCAAATTTACTGTCTCTAAGCAAAAGAAAGCTGAAGTAGAAGATACACCAACAATGCCCAAGTAGTGATCTTCAGCAACACAGGGAGAATACTATATATATATTACGTGGAAGCCTCCTGCTCGTCTCCGGATCATCTACCCGTGCATCACCAGCTAACCTGTCTCTAGTCTGCTCGTGTGAGCACCCAGAGTAATAAGAGGAGACATAAAACTCTGGGTCAGACATAAAGCCTGGTATGAGCGATAAGCATCTAAATAGAGTAATAACAGGTATACTAAACCATACCTGAACCTGGACCTGCAACCAAAGAGTTAGTACCACATACCGTACAATGCTCTAAGGTGCCATAATGAATAGTGTAAGAATACGGGGGTGGGGTGTGTATGTCAAACAATCAAGCATAGCAACCATCCTCACGTCTCTCACTCAGTGCGTAAAGTATACGATATCTACCACTTTGGAACACTAGACAAACTGAGGCAACGACGAATCCCGACTTGTAGAAACCCTGCTGTGACCAAGCCAAACACTTGGAGTCATGACCAAACATTTCAATGACTCACTTCATTGGTCGTAGCCCTTGGTTCTACCGATGCCATAATGGCCCTGAATCCGCCTTCGCACCTCCTACCATAGTGGTCCAAAGCTACAGACGTCGATAACCCCTTGGCACACGTCCCGCAGCAAAGCCCAACCATGAAGCGAACTCATTGATTCCCATCTAAATCTTGAGCTCTAACTTCTCATCTGGACTTCCCTTGCATCTCGGGTTTTGATCGAATTGGAGTGGGTCTTCAGAAAAGTTGACGTGCAGTAACAGTCCTAGAACTCGGTTCGGTTCGGTAGCGTCGGTTCGGGTCGGTCCTCCATCCTTGTCATCTTCCATTCGATTCGGGTCGGGTGCTTCACTCCGGGTCGGGTCGGTGTCCTCCTCCGGGTCGGGTCGGGGTGCTGTCCTCCTCCAGTTCATGCTCCTTCTCCAATCAGCTCCCTCGTTTCCATCTACTCCGATCCGATCCGATCACTTCGCCTTACTCTAGTCGTAGCCTTCCATTCTTGAGCCGATCCGATCTGACTTCCATTACCCTTCCGATCCGATCCCCTTGTCCACTCCAACTCTAAGGAAACGGCCTTCCTTTTTGCCAAGTCTTCTATGTGCCAAACTCCGGTTCGGGTCGGATTTCCTTGCCCAATTCACATATCCGATCCGAGCCCTCATCCGATCCGATCCGAAGCTCTGCACAGCTTTCTGCAACTTTTTCCAGCAACTTGTTTACGCCATTCGACGACGTTTTTGACAAATCTAACTATTCTAATCAATCATAAAACATACCATAGAGTCATAGCAATATGTAAGAGCAACCCCAAACACCAAACAACAATCCAAATGAATCAAAATAGATCAAAAGTGGTTAAAACCTCACATTTTCCTATAATCCTTCTTAATCATGTTTAAGCACATACTTAGTAAAACTTAATCAAATCGTCTAAATTTTCTAACAGAGGCATGAAATATTATTTAAGAATTTCTAAACATTTTTCCAGAATTTATTAGTGTATAAATTCGCTAATCTTCACTAATTACCCTTAATTAACTGTAATTAGTGTCAAAATGATGCTATCACTCACCTTTGCCACAACTAGAACCCCAAAACTGAAATATTCTATGATTTGGCGCTGTTCCCAATCTTATACAGCAGCTCCAACCTTGCTTTGGTGCTTTTTCTTCTTAATTTAATGTTTGCTAAGCCTAATCTTCAATTAGAAGGTGATTTTTGGGTGTTTTAGAGAGATTTAGAGAGTGGAGGCCATGACTAGGTTAAGAGGAATGAAAGTGGCGGCTGGAAAATGTCTAAAGAAATGTTTTCTAACCCTAATCAGCCCCTATATACTCCTAAACCCGAAATTCCCCCTTGGGCCTAGCTGCTAATCACCCGTTTAAGCCCAATTAAGCTGTTTTTCACCATCTGAAACTTGTTTCAGCCGTATCTCCCAAACGGTGAGTCCGTTTGGCTAATGTGACCACTCTACTGAAAGAGAAACCATCATCCGGAGCCAATGGAAGTGGTTTCAGGTCAAAATTCCTTTTCAGTCAAAAGTTATGGCCAAAACAGTGATAACTAGGGGTAAAATGGTCATTTACAAATCGGGAAAAATCATGAACATGGGAAATGACCCCAATAGTCGTCTCCCAAAGTTACATGACCATACGACTTCGTATGTGACAGAAATAAATATTCTACGATCCTATGATGCGTAGAGTGTGGGTCGTTACAGGTGTTGACGCAAAATTTACATTTTTATTATGTAGATTAAAGTTAGAATTTTGCGTTGACACAAAATTTATATTTTATTATGTAATAAAAGTCAGAATGTGGCGTTGACCCAAAATTTACATTTTTATTATGTAAATTAAATTTAGAATTGTGCGTTGACATAAAATTTACATTTTTATTTGTAAATTATAGTTAGAATTTTGCGATGTCATAAAATTTACATTTTATTATGTAAGTTAAAGCTATAATTTTGCGTTGATATAAAATTTACATTTTATTATGTAAATTAAAGATAGAATTTTGGTTTGATATAAAATTTACATTTTATTATGTAGATTAACATTAGAATTTGGCGTTGATATAAAATTTACATTTTATTATGTAAATTAAAGTTAGAATTTGGCGATGTTGTAAAGTTTACATTTTATTTTGTAAATTTAAAGTTAGACTTTGCGATGACATTAAAATTACATTTTGTTTTTATAAATTTAAAATTAGAATTTGCAATGTCATGAAGATGTACATTTTATTATGTAAGTTAAAATTAGAATTTGTGATGACATAAAATTTTACATGTTATTATGTAAATAAAGTATTTTCACCGCATGCATAAATTTACATTATTTTCAATGTAAATTAAATAGTAAAGTTAACCGTAGGATGCTATTAACATTTTTAATGTTAGTATAACACTATGGGTTGTCATTAACATTTTTAATGTTAATATTTAAGAGAAATTTAACCATAGGAAGATTTATATTATTTTTTATGAAATAAAAAGAATGGACTTTACATTGTAATTAAAAAGTCAATTTTTACATTGTAAAGAAAGAATGGATTTCACATTGTAATTAGAGAATGAAAATTTACATATTTCCTAATGTAAATATGTATGAATTTCACCATGTGTACATCTTATATTATTTTAAATGTAAATTATATAGTAATTCCAACGTAGGATAATTTTGCATTATTTTATAATGTAGATAAAAAGGGGATTTACATGGTAGGAAATTAATATTATTTATAATGTTAATATACAAGAATGATACCATAGGATAAATTAATATTATTTATAATGTTAATATACAAGAATGATACTGTAGGATAAATTAATATTATTTATAATGTTAATATAAAAGAATGACATCGTAGGATAAATTGACATTATTTATGATGTTAATAAAAAGAAAATTGACCGTAGGATAAGTTACATTATTTTATAATGTAATTTAAAGGAAGAAATGTCGCATGAAATAAAATACATTTTTTTTCATATGTATTTTATGAATGAATTTAGACCGCATGAAATAAAATACATTTTTTTTTTCATATGTATTTTATGAATGAATTAACACCGCATGAAATAAAATACATTTTTATATGTATTTTATGAATGAATTAACACCGCATGAAAGAAAATACATTTTTATATGCATTTTATGAATGAACTTAAATCGCATAAAATATATTACATTTTTATATGTCATTTAGGAATGAAATAAGACCGCATGAAATAAATTACATTTTTTATATGTAATTTATGAATGAAATGAGTCTGCATGAAATAAATTGCATTTTTATAATGTAAATAAGAAATAGGATTTACACTGTACATAAAATTTATATTTTATATGTAATTAAGGATGATGGATTATAAATTACATTTTACATGTAAGAATGGAATTAAAAGAAGGAATTGGTCGATGAAATATAATTTACATTTTACCGTAAATTAAAGAAATTAAAGGAATTAAAAAGGAAGAATTCATCACTCAAGTATGATTTTACATTTTCCTGTAAATAAAGGGATGAAAAGATAAAGAATGGCAATATTCATAAGAATAAAGAGTTAAACGGTTTATGTTTATATATTTATATATATATATATATAATTAAAATTTAACGAATCGAGCACCGTAGTTCGCGTTTTAAAATTATATCTTTAAATGACTATACAAGAAGATCCGACCGTCGGATTTTCTTGAAACTGAAACCGCTAGGACCGTCTTGGAAAAATCTTTCCAACAATATATAATACGTCAAAATCCAACGTTTAGATTTTTAGATATGTGAAAATCAAAATTGGTTGAAAACAGCGCCAGAATCACCATTGACCTGAATCGTCGTTGATTAAAGATTTAATTATTTTTAATTAAATAAAATAACGATAAGGAAGAGTTTTTCAATATATATATATATATATACATATATATACGAAGATTATTTGGAATGGCCGAGTTAATCTCATTCCAAATAATCAAAACGACGATGAGAATTGGAGAAGAAGGCGACTAATGAAGACCGTCAATCTTCCCCTCAGGAAGACAGCGATTGAGGCTTTGAATTGATTTGCTCCCAATTCGAATTCATGATCGTCGTCCGAACGAACATGTTGATTGAACGGATTTGGCTTTCGCTCAGACCCAGAGCATAAGCGTATAAATGGATTGCATGTCTGACGTGGTACTCCTTTATACTGTATCTATTGATCCTTGCTAAACATATATCTGTTTGGTGTTTTACACCCTTCTCTGAGACGTACGAGCTCAGAGGTTATATGTTGGCAGAAATCAATGATATGGTATGGATTGACGATGTGGCATGCTAAGATGCATAAGATCAAGGCTTTGTTGAAAAGCAGGCCTTGTGGGATGATCAAAGCATAGTCTGTTTAGGCATAGCTTTGTGTATGACGTGACTTCACGAGCCTCACACACCGGCGGAGTCTAAAATGGGAGAAGGGAACGCAGGGAGAGCAGCATGTTTCTTTCTAGCTAGAAGTGGTGTCATGGTATGGAGCCAAGACATTTTACTTATGTGGATGATGGAATGAGGCGCCTCGGATGATAGGTCCCATAGGACCGGGAAACATGTGTTCAGGCATAACTAATCCACAAAAGTAAGTGTGGACCGACCCTGCAGAATCCAAGGGTTGGACAGAGTACCAATCCTGGGACACTGGCTAGAGTGTCTCAAATCGGTAAGGAGCTCCTCCGTAGCCTTGACTCAGATGGAAATCCAAATTCCAAATACGACCCTACGGTTTTGATTGTATTACTAGTATGGAGATATAGTAGGATGGGGTACTATGTTTTCTAGGATTGATACATTTATTTTGAAATGTTTTATTATACACTAATAATAATATTAAACTCGTATTTGCCGTATTTAACATGTTTAATCACCATAAGGGAAAACTCTATCCTCTGGTGTGCGTTGCATTGTGTGATGGGACTTGAGTCTTATGGTGATTCCATTTTTCTAAAAAGCATTGCGATGTTGTACGATCTATTTATCTGCTTGTTCTGACACTTTAAATTATGCACGACAATCCATTGAGTAAATCCGTTCCGCATTAGCGGCGTGGTCTTTGGATTTGTCATATTATTATTAGTAAACTAGTTAAGAATTCTCATACCAGTCCCACGACTGACCCGTAGTTTGTTTCACCTTTTTGCAAATTCGGGTGCCCTCTTTACACACAGGCAGCCAAGTAAACAGGTTCATTCCTTGCTTGGAGTCTTGTCTTGGAGTTACTCTTTATCTTTGCTTGGATTTGCTTTTGTGGAGAGGTGATGGCTTGGAGCTTTGAAGATATCTATCATTTCTCTCTATTGCATTTTTCTCTTTTTAATTTTCAGACATTAGACTTGTTTCATTTCTTGTAGCTTAATTTGGAGTTGGAACTTATTTCAATTTCTGCAAAACTTGATGTAATAATTTGGAATTCGGTGACTGTTGGGATTCTGTGGTTTATGACATTATAATTCCGCTGCTATAATGTTATTATTCTATGGTTTTTCCTCTGCTATGTTGTATCAGTGATATGTATTGTTATATTTATGTTGTATTCCATATGATTATTCCTTACTTTCACCTAGTGGAGGTTTGGGGTTATCACAAGGTCTGTTTTACGAACCGTCAGAAGCGTCGGGATCATCTCTCCAAGATCTACAACATGACACTGACAAGAACTGAAACAAAGCGAATCAAATTTTAGAGCAAATTCAGATCTGAAACATACAGAACAAAGCAATGTGAGATTTCTATTTTTTTTAAATTAAAATTAATTGTTTATTTATTTTATTGTATTCATTCAGTATGAAATTCATGTTGTATGTATATACTCATTTAAATGTTGACTGTGCTGGGATTGTGATGGACGATTGATTGTGATTGTGTATTCATGTTTATTAGAATTTTGTGTATACGATAATAATCAATTTTATCGCATATATTTGAATAATCATTTTTGTCACATATATTTGAATAATCAATTTTGTCATATATATTTGAATAATCAATTTTGTCATATATATTTGAATAATCAATTTTGTCATATATATTTGAATAATCAATTCTATCATATATATTAGAATAATCAATTTTTGTCAGATATGTTAGAAATCAATTTTTGTCATATATGATAAAAATCAACATTTTTGTATATTAAAAGTGAATTAGACAAAATCAACATTTTTGTACATAAAAAGGATTAAACAAAAATATACATTTTATACAGTAAAAGAGTTGAAATAAAAGACTGTATTTTTATTGCCATTTTGAATCAAATGTTAGAAATTGATTTTAGAATAAAAACAACCTTTTTAATTGAAAAATTCTTTGCAAATCAAAATATCATTTTGATTAGAAATTGGTTATTAAAATAACATCTTTTCCCATTAAAATAAAAAGGTTATTATAAGAAGGTTATAAATAAATAGAATGATTGTTCAATTTTGTCATATTTAGAAGAATGAAATAAAATAGCATTTTTTGTTAAAAACAAGTCAGAGAAATGAAATATCATTTTTGTACCAAACATGTTAGTGAGATTAAATGAACATTTTTATACATTAAAAAGAGTAGATTTTGTTAAACATCCATTTTCAATAAAGAGAAATTATGTTTTTATTTTTATATTGTTTACAATATGGAAGTGTAGAATTAGAAATAAAGATCACATTTTTGTGAAAGAATTATTATAGTAATAAAGAATGCATATTTTGTTAACATGAAAAGGATTAGTTAGAATATACATTTTTGTTAACATTAAAAGGATTAGTTAGAATATACATTTTTGTTAACATTAAAAGGATTAGTTAGAATATACATTTTTGTTAACATTAAAAGGAGGAAGTTAAAAATGTATATTTTTATACATTTACAAGTTATGAAATGAAAATGTATATTTCTATACATTAAAAAGCTATGAATTGAAAATGTATTTTTTTTACACATTAAGAAGGAGTTAGTAATGAACATTTTGTTTAAAAATGTTAAATAGGATTAAAAAGAACATTTTTGTACATTAGCAAAATCATATTTTGACACTAGAAATGTTAACATTAGAAAAATCATACTTTGATACTAGAAATGTTAACATTAGAAAAATCATAGTTTGTTATAAAAAGTTGCATTAGAATAAAATCATGTTTTGTTATAAAAAGTTTTCATTAGAATAAAATGAGTTTAACCAAATTTATCACTTTTGGTCAATAAAATGAGTTTAAACAAAATTCTCTTTTTGTTTGCATTAGAAGTTAATAAACAAAATCATCATATTTGTTTACATTAAAAAGGAGAATTGAAAATGTATCATTTTTTTATGCATCAAAAAGAAGAAGTTAAGAATGTATATTTCTTACATTAAAAAGAATGAGTTAAAATGTATATTTTTTATACATAAAAAAAGAATGAATTAGTAATGGACATTTTTGTCACATTAAAAAGTATGAAGTAGAAATACACCTTTGCCATTAAAATGAATGAGGCTAAAAATATACATTTTGGTAAATAAATATGAGTTAAGATTTTTATTGCCATTTGTTCACAACAAAAAGTATTGAAATTTATGTATGAATGTTGAAATGTGTGTTGGGTTAAATATAATGTTTAGTATACTCAAGTTTGAATATTACACTACCATTTACAAGTTACCCGACTTGTTTATGTGATTGGGACGATAATTTTTGTAACAACCCATATTCTATGCATCATAGGATCGTGGAATATTTATTTCTTTCACATACGAAGTCGTATGGTCATGTAACTTTGGGAGACGATTATTGGGGTCATTTCCTATGTTCAAGATTTTTGTCGATTTTTGAATGAACGTTTTGCCCCTAGTTGGTACTGTTTTGGCCATAACTTTTGACTGGAAAGGAATTTTGACCTGAAACTACTTTTATTGGCTCCGGATGATGGTTTCTCTTTCCGTAGAGTGGTCATAATAGCCAAACGGACTTACCGTTTGGGAGATATGGCTAAATTAAGGTTTAGAGGGTTAAAAACAGCTAATTGGGCTTAATCTGGTGATTAGCAGCTAGGCCCAATGAGGGATTTCGGGATTTGGGGTATTTAAGGGCTGCTAGGGTTAGGATTTCAGTTTTAGACTCATTTTTCCGGCCTCCACTTACCTCCTTCAAGCTCTAGCAATGGCCTCCACCTTTTAATTTCATCCCAAATCGTCTCTAATCACTTTCTAATCGAAGATTAAGCAAAACTACATCAAATCAAGGGAGGGTAGCACCAAATCAGAGAGAGAGCTGCTGGAACACATAGGGATTGGATCCAAATCAGAGATTATTTCAGATCTAAAGGTTTTTTTGTGGCTAAGGTGAGTGATTTGCATTGTTTTTCACTAATTATGGCTAATTATGGTAATTAGCGAAGATTAGCGAAATTATGGCTCAGAAAAATCTAGAAAAATTCCTAAAATTCTAAAACATCATTTTATGCCTCTGATATGAATTTGGGTTAATTTCGACTAATTTTGCAAATCCCGGAATTTGGGGGATTAAGGGGTGATTAGTGATAATTAGCGAATTTATGCATGTTAAAAATCTGGAAAAATATTCAGAAATTCTGAAATATTGATTTAGACCTCTGTTGGAATTTTGGGTTAATTTGGTTAAGTTTTGTTAATCCTATGCTTAGTTGTTCTTAAACATGCTTAAGGGGAAATATGGAATTTTGGCTATGTTTGATCCATTTTAACCCATCATATTGTTGTTTTGGTGTTTGAGGTCACTTCTACTTGTTGCTATGAATGTATGGTATGCTTTGTGATTGATTATAATAGTTAGATGGTCGAAATCTCCGTCGAGAGGCATATAAACTGTCGCTGGAAGTTGCAGGAAAGTGCAGGAAACCGGATCGGATAGCCCGACCCGAACAGTTCATAAGACCCCGGCCCGATCCGTCTATGGAAGGTGACCACGGGCCGACTCCTTTCACCTGAAGTTCTTTGACCGATCCGATCGTAAACGATGGGACGATACGACCGGAGCATGGCCACGATCCGAACCACCAGGAGCTGGATTATGGAGTACGACCCGAACCGATGGTACCCTCCGATCCGACTCGGAGGAGCTAGTCACGAACCGAGACGTTAAGCACGACTTGGTTGCGTCCGAACCGATCCAGAGTGGGGTATTGAAGGCCGAACCGAACCGTGTTGATCATGAGGAGCTGAAGCCGAGCTGATCTGGTGATGACCAAAAACCCGAGATGCAAAGGTAGTCCAAATGGAAGTTAGAGCTCAGGATCCAGTTGGGAACCAATGAGTTCATTTCATGGTTGGGCTTTGCTGCGGGACGTGTGCAAAGGGGTTGTCGGTATTCATAACTTTGGTTCACCACTGAGAGATGGATAGTGGGCTTGTAGTGATAGTTACACGGGATTAGATTCCGTCATGGCCCAAAGTATTAAGTGACCAAAGTAGTGGATATCGTATGCTTTACGCACTGAGTGAGGGATGTGAGGATGATTGCTATGCTTGATTGTTTGACACCACTATGACATGCACACCCCCACCCCCGTATCTCTTACACAGTATGTTAGTGGCACCTTAGAGTGTTGTACAGTATGTAGTGCTAACTCTTTGGTTGCAGGTCCAGGTTCAGGTATGATTGGATTATACCTGTTATTATTCTGTTTAGATGCTTATCGCTCATACTAGGCTTTATGTCTGACCCAGAGTTTTATGTCTCCTCTTATTACTCTGGGTGCTCACACGAGCAGACTAGAGACAGGTTAGCTGGTGGTGCGCGAGTAGCTGATCTGGAGACGAGCAGGAGGCTTCCACGTATGATATATATAGTATTCTCCCTGTGTCGCTGGTGGTCGCTACTTGGGCATTAGTAGTGTACCTCCTTTATCTTGCTTTTGTTTTGTTGAGACAGTTTGAAAAGTTGTAATAATGTTGGCTTTGGATCATAAGCTGTACTTGGATTTTCTGCTGCTATGTTAGTTTATTTTCAGCTTATGCACTATCTCACCTGTTTTATGTCAAGTATGTAATTATTATATTTTGTTCTATGCGCTTTGAGACATTCTACAGGTTCCTTGTTAGTTCATTTCCTTCTTCCATTTTTCCTTCTGATGACCCGTTCCATGCTAACTGGACATGTGTACAACGCACTTTTGGAGTATATGTCGGTTGGTACGGGGCGGGCCGTCACACTTTTCACACATCACCCAAGTGCACAAATAATTTATTATTTGTTTGATGAATGAAACCCCACACGGGTATTGGGACGATATTGGACGCACACTAATCCCAATATTTAGTTATCTGTCAATCGATGGATTGACAGTCTGTGATGAGCGTTAGTTATTTACTTTAATGCTCACACAGTTATAAATTCCACTTTGGGTGTTATTTGAATGCTTGGTAATTATTTATCATGATTGTTGATTGTATACAATATATGGTTGTTGATTGAGTCACATTCCAATAAAGAATATTTTAGAAAATGTCTTAGAAAAAGAGTATTTTAGAAAAAGAATATATTTTGGAAAAATATATTTTTATTGAATGAATTAGTTATTAATTAAAATAAATCATTAAATTAAGATTTAATGAAGTTTTCAAAATTAGTGGATATTTAATTGAAATTAAATTAAATAAAATGGATTTTGGGTTTGTCGTGAATGGTGTCTTCAATAACACCTTTCTTAAAACCCAGTTGAGAAATGAGTAAACCTTTTAATTAAGATTATTAAAAGTTTTCAATTTATATTTAGTAATTGAAATAAGATGAAATGTGAGTCGGGTTTATTGTGAACTGTGTTTCTAAGCGACATATGTTCTTTAACCCAATTGACAGTGAAATTATGATTTGGAATTTATAAATCTTTTATTAAGATTTAAATGGGAATTTTCCAAAAGTAAATTTTTCCAATTTAATACATTGAACTGGAATGGAATGGAATTCGAATTAATAATAACTGAGATAAGCTTCTGTAAAGGAGGATCGATACTACATCTGGAATTTAAAAGGCTTTGCCGTTATTCCATTTATATTATTAGTTGGATACAGAAATTTATAACGATTATATATCGATTTGATTTATGTGAAGATTCCATATTTTATGGAAGACGATTTTGGGTTTACCTTGAACTTTGTTTTTAAGTGACATTAGTTCTTTAACCCAGTTAAGAATAAGGTTTATCTCTTAAATCTAAAGAATCATTTAATAATGATTTTTGATATTTAAAACCAAATGGTGTTTTGATTATATAAGAAAGATTTAAGAGTAAATATAAAGAATTTATCTTTGATAGAATAATTTGAATATGTTTATTTAAAAGAATATTCTGAATTGGAATGAGGCGTTGGATGTGTTTTTATAGTACTCGATTTTTAATTATAAAAATACGAGAGTTATTCGGAAAGACCGGGTTTAACCCATTCCGAATAATTTCTATGACGATGAAGAGTCGAAGATGAAGACGGTGGTTGAAGACTGACGATCTTCACATCGAGTGGATGTGTTGCTACAAAGACCCTGATGGGAGTAGCTACCTTGAAGGGGCTTCAGTGGTGGCCGTCCGGACTATTGTTGATTGTTCGGATTTGGTTTTCGCTCAGACCCAGAGCATAAGCTAATAAATGGATGCGTATCTGACATTGGATTTCATTCCATGTGAGTCAAATCGATTTCTGTTAATGTATGTCTGTTTGGTGGTAAAGGATTTATCCTCTACTTAACACCCTGGTATATATTAATAGTGATTGATCGCATGGCATGAATTGTCAATGTGGCACGCCAAGATGCAAATGATCAAGGCTTTTGTTGAAAAGCAGGGCCTTGTGGGATGATCAAAGCATAGTCTATTATGGCATAGCTTTGTGTATATCGTGACTTCGCGAGCCTCAAACTCTGGTATGAGTCAAAAACGGGATATGGACTGCAGAGAGTGCACACGTTTCTTTCTAGCTAGTGGTAGTGTCAGCGCTTTAACACGGCCTGGCATTTTACTTATGTGGATGATGGATTTTGAGGCGCCTCCGATTTTTATAGGCCGATAGTGGTCATATTATAAGTTCAAAGGAACCAGGAAGCGTGTGTTCAGGCATAATTAATCCACTACCCTTAGGTAGGGACCGACCTTGAAGATCCAAGGGTTCACTGCGGGGGATCCTAAGGCATTTGCTAGAGTGTCTCGAATCGGAGAGGAGCTTGCCCCTAGCCTCGACTCATGATGGAAATCCTATTTCCAATACGACCTTGCGGTTTTGATTGTAGAACTAGTATGTCAACATAGTAGGATGGGGTACTATGCCGTCTATGATTAATACATTATGATTGAAAATTGTTTTTTTGAAATATATATACCCATAGATATACACACTAATATTAAATCCGTTTTATTGTATCAAGCATCTTTTGACTATTATAAGGTAAAACCCTATCCTCCGGTTTGCGTTGCATTGTGTGATGGGACTTGGGTCTTATAATGGTTTCATTTTTCTAAAAAGCATTGCGTTGTTTAACGATTTACTTTAATTTATGCACTGGCAATCCAATGGAGTAAAACCGTTCCGCGTTAGCGGCGTGGTCCTGTGATTAGCCTTATTATTAGATAAGTTTAGTTAAGATTTCTCATACCAGTCCCATGACTGACCTGTGGTTTGTTTCACTGGCAAACTCGGGTGCCCATATTTTCCACATGGGCAGTCGAGTAGCTTTTAGTAGATATATTTATAGGATCCTGGTTTACAGCTGAAGTGGCATTCGGAAAGCTCTGTATCCGTGTATTCCTTTCGGTTGTATATTTGTATTATTTTCCGCTGCTATTTAAATGTAATTTAGAACCCTGATATTAATGTATTTCTTTTGTGTAACATATATTCATACACTGTTATATTCTTGTACTCTGATGTAATTGTTGTAATCAGCAATAAAATGTTCTTCAGTTTGTGTTTTGATGTGTATTGTTCTCAAAGCAATCCAGGCTTTCCTTTTACTGGGAAGATTGGGTCGTTTCATTTATTTAGGAATAATGTGTGTCACATTTAATTGTCATTTATTTAGAAATAATGTGTGTCACATTTAATTGTCATTTATTTAGGAATAATGGGTGTCACATTTTATTATCACTGATTTAGGAATAATGTGAGTTACATTTTATTGTCATTTATTTAGAAATAATGTTGTGTTACATTTAATTGTCTTTTATTTAGCAATAATGTGTGTAATACTAAATTGTCATTTATTTAGATATAATGTTGTGTCACATTTAATTGTCATTTATTTTGGAATAATGATGTGTCATAATAAATTGTCATTTATTTAGGAATAATGTGTGTCATATTTAATTGCCATTTATTTAGGAATAATGTGTGTCACAATAAATTTTCATTTATTTAGGAATAATGCGTGTCACATTCAATTGTCATTTATTTAGGAGTAATGTGTGTCACATTTAGTTGTCATTTATTTAAGAATAATGTGCATCACATTTAATTGTCATTTATTTAGGAATAATGTGTGTCACATTTAACTGTCATTTATTTAGTGGTGTGTCACATTAAATTTTCATTTATTTTGGAATAATGTGTGTCAATATTTATTAGAAATAACGTTGTGTCACAATTAATTATAATTTATTTAGTAATAATGATGTGTCATAATAAATTGTCATCTTTTAGGAATAATGTGTGTCACATTTAATTGTCATTTATTTAGGAATAATGCTTGTCACATTTAATTGCATTTATTCAAGAATAATGTGTGTCACATTAAATTGTCGTTTACTTAGGAATAATGTGTGTCACATTTAATTGTCATTTATTCAGTAATAATGATGTGTCATAATAAATTTTCATCTTTCGGGAATAATGTGTGTCAAATTTAATTTTCATTTACTCAGAAATAATGTGTGCCACATTTAATTGTCATTTAGTTAGGAATAATGTGCGTCACATTTAATTGTCATTTATTTAGGAATAATGTGTGTCACATTTAATTTTCATTTGTTTAGGAATAATGTTGTGTCACATTTAATTGTCACATATTTAGGAATAATGTGTGTCACATTAAACTTTCATTTATTTAGAAATAATGTTGTGTCCCATTTAATTGTCCTTTATTTATAAATAATGATGTGTCATAATAAATTGTCACTTGTTTAGGAATAATGTGTGTCACATTTAATTGTCATTTATTTAGGAATAACGTGTGTCACATTTAATTGTCACTTATTTAGGAATAATGTGTGTCACATTTAATTGTCATTTATTTAGGAATAATGAGTGTCACATTTAATTGTCATTTATTTAGGAATAATGTGCATCATATTAAATTGTCATTTATTTAGAAATAATGTTGTGTCACATTCATTTGTCATTTATTTAGTAATAATGATGTGTCATAATAAATTGTCATTTATTTAGGAATAATGGGTGTTACATTTAATAGTTATTTATTTAGGAATAATGTGTAACATTTAATTGTCATTTATTTAGAAATAATGTGTGTCACATTTAATTGTCATTTATTTAGGAATAATGTGTGTATCATTTAATTATCATTTATTTAGAAATAATGGCGTGTCACATTTAATTTTCATTTATTTAGTAATAGTGTGTGTCACATTTAATTGTCATTTATTTAGAAATAATGTTGTGTCAAATTTAATTTTCATTTATTTAGCAATATTGTGTGTCATATTAAATTTTCACTTATTTAGAAATAATGTTTTGTCACATTTAATTGTCATTTATTTAGCAATAATGATGTGTCATAATAAATTGTCACTTAGTTAGGAATAATGCGTGTCACTTATAATTGTCATTTATTTAGGAATAATGTGTGTCACATTTAATTGCCATTTATTTAGGAATAATGTGTGTCACATTTAATTGTCATTTATTTAGAAATAATGTGTGTCACATTTTATTGTCATTTATTTAGGAATAATTGATGTCACATTTAATTGTCATTGATTTAGAAATAATGCGAGTCACATTTTATTGTCATTTATTTAGAAATAATGTTGCGTTGCATTTAATTGTCTTTTATTTTGCAATAATGTGTGTAATACTAAATTTTCATTTATTTAGAAATAATGTTGTGTCACATTTAATTGTCATTTATTTTGGAATAAAGATGTGTAATAATAAATTGTCATTTATTTAGGAATAATGTGTGTCATATTTAATTGCCATTTATTTAGGAATTATGTGTGTCACATTAAATTTTCATTTATTTAGGAATAATGCGTGTCACATTCAATTGTCATTTATTTAGGAATAATGTGTGTCACATTTAACTGTCATTTATTTAAGAATAATGTGTGTCACATTTAGTTGTCATTTATTTAGGGATAATGTGTGTCACATTTAACTGTCATTTATTTAGTGGTGTGTCACATTTAATTGTTATTTATTATGGAATAATGTGTGTCAATATTTATTTAGAAATAACATTGTGTCACATTTAATTGTCATTTATTTAGTAATAATGACGTGTCATAATAAATTGTCATCTTTTAGGAATAATGTGTGTCACATTTAATTGTCATTTATTTAGGAATAATGCTTGTCACATATAATTGCATTTATTCAAGAATAATGTGTGTCACATATAATTGTCGTTTATTTAGGAATAATGTGATTCACATTTAATTGTCATTTATTTAGGAATAATGTGTGTCACATTTAATTGTCATTTATTTAGTAATAATGATGTGTCATAATAAATTGTTGTCTTTTAGGAATAATGTGTGTCAAATTTAATTTTCATTTACTCAGTAATAATGTGTTTCACATTTAATTGTCATTTAGTTAGGAATAATGTGTGTCACATTTAATTGTCATTTATTTAGGAATAATGTGCGTCACATTTAATTTTAATTTGTTTAGGAATAATGTTGTGTCACACTTAATTGTCACAAATTTAGAAATAATGTGTGTCACATTAAATTTTCACTTATTTAGAAATAATGTTGTGTCCCGTTTAATTGTCATTTATTTATAAATAATGATGTGTCATAATAAATTTTCACTTATTTAGGAATAATGTGTGTAACATTTAATTGTCATTTATTTAGGAATAACGTGTGTCACATTTAATTGTCACTTATTTAGGAATAACGTGTGTCACATTGAATTGTCATTTATATAGGAATAATGAGTGTCACATTTAATTGTCATTTATTTAGGAATAATGTGCATCATATTAAATTGTCATTTATTTAGAAATAATGTTACGTCACATTCAATTGTCATTTATTTAGTAATAATGATGTGTCATAATAAATTTTCATTTATTTAGGAATAATGTGTGTCACATTTAATTGTTATTTATTTAGGAATAATGTGTAACATTTAATTGTCATTTATTTAGGAATAATGTGTGTCACATTTAATTGTCATTTGTTTAGGAATAATGTGTGTCGCATTTAATTATCATTTATTTAGAAATAATGGTGTGTCACATTTAATTGTTATTTATTTAGGAATAATGTGTGTCATCATTTATTTAAAAATAATGTTGTGTCACATTTAATTGTCATTTATTTAGTAATAATGATGTGTCATAATAAATTGTCATCTTTTAGGAATAATGTGCGTCACATTTAATTGTCATTTATTTTGGAATAATGCTTGTCACATTTAATTGCATTTATTAAAGAATAATGTGTGTCACATTTAATTGTCGTTTATTTACGAATAATGTGTGTCACATTTAATTGTCATTTATTTAGGAATAATGTTGTCACATTTAATTGTCATTTATTCAGTAATAATGATGTGTCATAATAAATTTTCATCTTTTAGGAATAATGTGTGTCAAATTTAATTTTCATTTACTCAGAAATAATGTGTGTCACATTTAATTGTCATTTAGTTAGGAATAATGTGCGTCACATTTAAATGTCATTTATTTAGGAATAATGTGTGTCACATTTAATTTTCATTTGTTTAGGAATAATGTTGTGTCACATTTAATTGTCACATATTTAGGAATAATGTGTGTCACATTAAACTTTCATTTATTTAGAACTAATGTTGTGTCCCATTTAATTGTCCTTTATTTATAAATAATGATGTGTCATAATAAATTGTCACTTATTTAGGAATAATGTGTGTCACATTTAATTGTCATTTATTTAGGAATAACGTGTGTCACATTTAATTGTCACTTATTTAGGAATAATGTGTGTCACATTTAATTGTCATTTATTTAGGAATAATGAGTGTCACATTTAATTGTCATTTATTTAGGAATAACGTGCATCATATTAAATTGTCATTTATTTAGAAATAATGTTATGTCACATTCAATTGTCATTTATTTAGTAATAATGATGTGTCATAATAAATTGTCATTTATTTAGGAATAATGTGTGCCACATTTAATTGTTATTTATTTAGGAATAATTTGTAACATTTAATTGTCATTTATTTAGAAATAATGTGTGTCACATTTAAATTCATTTATTTAGGAGTAATGTGTGTCTCATTTAATTATCATTTATTTAGAAATAATGGTGCGTCACATTTAATTGTCATTTATTTAGGAATAGTGTGTGTCACATTTAATTGTCATTTATTTACAAATAATGTTGTATCAAATTTAATTTTCATTTATTTAAGAATAATGTTTGTCATATTAAATTTTCACTTATTTAGAAATAATGTTTTGTCACATTTAATTGTCATTTATTTAGCAATAATGATGTGTCATAACAAATTGTCATTTACTAAGGAATAATGTATGTCACATTTAATTGTCATTCATTTAGGAATAATGTGTGTCACATTTAATTGTCATTTATTTAGGAATAATGTGTGTCACGTTTAATTGTCATTTATTTAGAAATAATGTGTGTCACATTTTATTTTCATTTATTTTGGAATAATTGATGTCACATTTAATTGTCATTGATTTAGAAATAATGTGAGTCACATTTTATTGTCATTTATTTAGAAATAATGTTGCGTTACATTTAATTGTCTTTTATTTAGCAATAATGTGTGTAATACTAAATTGTCAATTATTTAGAAATAATGTTGTGTCACATTTAATTGTCATTTATTTTGGAATAATGATGTGTAATAATAAATTGTCATTTATTTAGGAATAATGTGTGTCATATTTAATTGCCATTTATTTAGGAATTATGTGTGTCACATTAAATTTTCATTTATTTAGGAATAATGCGTGTCACATTCAATTGTCATTTATTTAGGAGTAATGTGTATCACATTTAATTGTCATTTATTTAAGAATAATCTGCGTCACATTTAGTTGTCAGTTATTTAGGGATAATGTGTGTCACATTTAACTGTCATTTATTTAGTGGTGTGTCACATTTAATTGTCATTTATTTTGGAATAATGTGTGTCAATATTTATTTAGAAATAACGTTGTGTCACATTTAATTGTCATTTATTTAGTTATAATGATGTGTCATAATAAATTGTCATCTTTTAGGAATAATGTGTGTCACATTTAATTGTCATTTATTTAGGAATAATGTTTGTCTCATTTAATTGCATTTATTCAAGAAAAATGTGTGTCACATTTAATTGTCGTTTATTTAGGAATAATGTGTGTCACATTTAATTGTCATTTATTTAGGAATAATGTGTGTCACATTTAATTGTCATTTATTTAGTAATAATGATGTGTCATAATAAATTGTTATCTTTTAGGAATAATGTGTGTCAAATTTAATTTTCATTTACTCAGAAATAATGTGTGTCACATTTAATTGTCACTTAGCTAGGAATAATGTGTGTCACATTTAATTGTCATTTATATAGTAATATTGTCTGTCACATTTAATTTTCATTTGTTTAGGAATAATGTTGTGTCACATTTAATTGTCACATATTTTGAAATAATGTGTGTCACATTAAATTTTCATTTATTTAGAAATAATGTTGTGTCCCATTTAATAGTCAATTATTTATAAATAATGATGTGTCATAATAAATTGTCACTTATTTTGGAATAATGTGTGTCACATTTAATTGTCATTTATTTAGGAAAAACGTGTGTCACATTTAATTGTCACTCATTTAGGAATAATGTGTGTCACATTGAATTATCATTTATTTAGGAATAATTAGTGTCACATTTAATTGTCATTTATTTAGGAATAATGTGCATCATATTAAATTGTCATTTATTTAGAAATAATGTTATGTCACATTCAATTGTCATTTATTTAGTAATAATGATGTGTCATAATAAATTTTCATTTATTTAGGAATAATGTGTGTCACATTTAATTGTTATTTATTTAGGAATAATGTGTAACATTTAATTGTTATTTATTTAGGAATAATGTGTGTCACATTTAATTGTCATTTATTTAGGAATAATGTGTGTCACATTTAATTATCATTTATTTAGAAATAATGGTGTGTCACATTTAATTGTTATTTATTTTGGAATAATGTATGTCACATTTAATTGTCATTTATTTAGTAATAATGATGTGTCATAATAAATTGTCATCTTTTAGGAATAATGTGTGTCACATTTAGTTTCCCTTTATTTACGAATAATGCGTGTCACATTTAATTGTTATTTATTTTGGAATAATGTGTGTCACATTTAATTGTCATTTATTTAGGAATAATGTGTGTCATATTAAATTATCATTTATTTAGAAATAATATTATGTCACATTTAATTGTCATTTATTCAGGAATAATGATGCGTCTTAATAAATTGTCATTTATTTAGGAATAATGTGTGTCACATTTAATTTTCATTTATTTAGGAATAATGTGTGTCACATTTAATTGTCATTTATTTAGGAATAATGTTGTGTCACATTTAATTGTCATTTATTTAGGAATAATGATGTGTCATAATAAATTGTCATTTATTTAGGAGTAATGTGTGTCACATTTAATTGTCATTTATTTAGGAATAATGTGTGTCACATTTAATTGTCATTTATTTAGGAAGAATGTGTGTCACATTTAATTGTCATTTATTTAGAAATAATGTGTGTCACATGTAATTGTCATTTATTTAGGAATAATGTGTGTCAGATTTAATTGTCATTTATTTAGGAGTAATATGTGTCATATTTAATTGCCATTTATTTAGAAATAATGTTGTGTCGCATTTAATTGTCATTTATTTCGAAATAATGTGTGTGACATTTAATTGTCATTTATTTAGGAAGAATGTGTGCCACATTTAATTGTCATTTATTTAGAAATAATGTTTGTCACATTTAATTGTCATTTATTTAGGAATAATGTGTGTCAGATTTAATTGTCATTTATTTAGGAGTAATATGTGTCACATTTAATTGCCATTTATTTAGAAATAATGTTGTGTCGCATTTAATTGTCATTTATTTCGGAATAACGTGTGTCACATTTAATTGTCATTTATTTAGAAATAATGTTGTGTCACATTTAATTGTCATTTATTTAGGAATAATGATGTATCATAATAAATTGTCATTTATTTAAGAATAATGTGTGTCACATTTAATTGTCATTTATTTAGGAGTAATGTGTGTCACATTTAATTTTCATTTGTTTAGAAATAATTATGTGTCATATTTAATTGTCATTTATTTAGGAATAATGTGTGTCATCATTTATTTAGAAATAACGTTGTGTCACATTTAATTGTCATTTATTTAGTTATAATGATGTGTTATAATAAATTGTCTTCTTTTTAGAATAATGTGTGTCACATTTAATTGTCATTTATTTAGGAATATTGCGTGTCACATTTAATTGTCATTTATTTTGGAATAATGTGTGTCACATTTAATTGTCATTTATTTAGAAATATTGTTGTGTCACACTTAATTGTCATTTATTTAGAAATATTGTGTGTCACATTTAATTGTTATTTATTTAGTGGCGTGTCACATTTAATTTTCATTTATTTAGGAATAATTTGTGTCATCATTTATTTTGAAATAACGTTGTGTCACATTTAATTGCCATTTATTTAGTAATAATGATGTGTCATAATAAATTGTCATTTATTTAGAAATAATGTTGTGTCACATTTAATTGTCATTTATTTAGGAATAATGATATGCCATAAAATATTGTCATTTATTTAGGAATAATGTGTGTCACATTTGATTGTCATTTATTTAGGAATAATGTGTGTCACATTTATTTGTCATTTATTTAGAAATAATGTTGTGTCTCATTTAATTGTCATTTATTTAGGAATTATGTGTGTCATATTAAATTGTCATTTATTTAGAAATAATGTTGTGTCACATTTAATTGTCATTTATTTAGAAATAATGATGTGTCATAATAAATTGTCATTTATTTAGGAATAGTGTGTGTCACATTTAATTGTCATTTGTTTAGGAATAATGTGTGTCACATTTAATTGTTATATATTTAGTAATACTGCATGTCACATTTATTTGTCATTTATTTAGGAATAATGTGTGACACATTTAATTGCCATTTATTTAGGAATAATGTGTGTCACATTTAATTGTCATTTATCTAGGAGTAATGTGTGTCATATTAAATTGTCATTTATTTAGAAATAATGTTGTTGCACATTTAGTTGTCATTTATTTAGAAATAATGTTATGACACATTTAATTGTCATTTATTTTGAACTAATGATGTGTCATAATAAATTGTCATTTATTTAGGAATAATGT
This sequence comes from Allium sativum, assembly GCA_030737875.1. NCBI lineage: Eukaryota > Viridiplantae > Streptophyta > Magnoliopsida > Asparagales > Amaryllidaceae > Allium > Allium sativum. Next base: position 636,305,463 of record CM060918.1, read on the forward strand.
GTGTCAAATTTAATTGTCATTTATTTAGGAATAATGTGTATCACATTTTATTATCATTTATTTAGGAATAATGTGTGTAACATTTAATTGTCATTTATTTAGAAATAATGTTGTGTCACATTCCATTGTCATTTATTAAGAAATAATGTTGTGTCATAATAAATTGTCATTTATTAAGGAATTATGTGTGAATGAGTGTCATATTTAGTTGTCATTTATTTAGGAATAATGTGTGTCGCATTTAATTGTCATTTATTTAGGAATAATGTGTGTCACATTTAAATATCATTTATTTATGAATAATGATGTGTCACATTTAATTGTCATTTATTTAGGAATAATGTGTGTAACATTTAATTGCCATTTATTTAGGAATAATGCATGTCACATTTAATTGTCATTTATTTAGGAATAATGTGTGTCCCATTTAATTGTCACTTATTTAGGAATTGTGTGTGTCACATTTAATTGTCATTTATTTAGGAATAATGTATGTCACATTTAATTGTCATTTATTTAGGAATATTGTGTCTCATATTTAATTGTCATTTATTTAGAAATAATGAAGTGACATATTTAGTTGTCATTTATTTAGAAATAATGTTATGACACATTTAATTTTCATTTATTTAGAAATAATGTTATGACACATTTAGGAATAAAGTGTGTCACATTTAAATTTCATTTATTTAGGAATAACATGTGTCACATTTAATTGTCATTTATTTAGGAATAATGTGTGTCACATTTAATTGTCATTTATTTAGAAATAACGTGTGTCATATTAAATTGTCATTTATTTAGAAATAATGAGGTGTCATAATAAATTTTCATTTATTTAGGAATAGTGTGTGTCACATTTAATTGTCATTTATTTAGAAATAATGTTGTGTCACATTTAATTGTCATTTATTTAGAAATAATGTTGTGTCATAATAAATTGTCATTTATTAAGGAATAATGTGTGAATGTGTGTCACATTTAGTTGGCATTTATTTAGGAATAATGTATATCGCATTTAATTGTCATTTATTTAGGAATAATGTGTGTCACATTTAATTATCATTTATTTAGGAATAATGATGTATCATAATAAATTGTCATTTATTTAGGAATAATATGTGTAACATTTAATTGCCATTTATTTAGGAATAATGCATGTCACATTTAATTGTCATTTATTTAGGAATAATGTGTGTCCCATTTAATTGTCACTTATTTAGGAATAATGTGTGTCACATTTAATTGTCATTTATTTAGGACTAATGTATGTCACATTTAATCTTAATTTATTTAGAAGTAATGTTGTGTCATATTTAATTGTCATTTACTTAGAAATAATGTGTGTCACATTTAATTGTCATTCATTTATGAATAATGTGCTTCACATTTAATTGTCATTTATTTAGAAATAACGTGTGTCATATTAAATTGTTATTTATTTAGAAATAATGTTGTGTCACATTTAATTGTCATTTATTTAGGAATAATGATGTGTCATAATAAATTTTCATTTATTTAGGAATATTGTGTGTCACATTTAATTGTCAATTATTTATGAATAATGTGTGTCACATTTAATGGTCATTTATTTAAAAATAATCTGTGTCCCATTTAATTGTCACTTATTTAGGAATAATGTGTGTCACATTTAATTGTAATTTATTTAGGAATAATATATGTCACATTAAATTGTCATTTATTTAGGAATAATGTGTGTCATATTTAACTGTCATTTATTTAGAAATAATGTTGTGACACATTTAATTGTCATTTATTTAGAAATAATGTTATGACACATTTAATAGTCATTTATTTTGAAATAATGCCGTGTCACATTTAATTGTCATTTATTTAGAAATATTGTTATGTCATAATAAACTGTCATTTATTTAGGAATAATGTGTGAATGTGTGTCACATTTAGTTGTCCTTTATTTAGAAATAATGTGTGTCGCATTTAATTGTCATTTATTTAGAAATAATGTATGTCACTTTTAATTGTCATTTATTTAGGAATAATGATGTGTCACATTTAATTGTCATTTATTTAGGAATAATGATGTGTCATAATAAATTGTGATTTATTTTGGAATAACGTGTGTCACATTTAAATGCCATTTATTTATGAATGATGTGTGTTACATAAAATTTTCATTTATTTAGGAATAATGTGTGTCACATTCAATTGTCGTTTATTTAGGAATAATGTGTCATATTAAATATTCATTTATTTAGAAATAATGTTGTATTACATTTAATTGTCATTTATTTAGGAATAATGATGTTTCATGATAAATTGTCATTTATTTCGGAATAATGTGTGTCACATTTAATTGTCATTTATTTATAAATAATGTGTGTCACATTTAATTGTCACATATTTAGAAATAATGTGTGTCACATTTATTTGTCATTTATTTAGGAATAACGTGTGACTCATTTAATTGCCATTTATTTAGGAAAAATGTGTGTCACATTTAATTGTCATTCATTTAGGAATAATGTATGACATATTAAAAGGTCATTTATTTAGAAATAATGTTGTGACACATTTAATTGTCATTTATTTAGAAATAATGTTATGACACATTTAATTGTCATTTATTTTGAAATAATGATGTGTCATAATATGTTGTCATTTATTTAGGAATAATGTGTGTCAAATTTAATTGTCATTTATTTAGGAATAATGTTTGTCACATTTTATTATCGTTTATTTTGGAATAATGTGTGTCACATTTAATTGTCATTTATTTAGAAATAATGTAGTGTCACATTTAATTGTCATTTATTCAGAAATAATGTTGTGTCATAATAAATTGTCATTTATTTAGGAATAATGTGTGAATTTGTGTCACATTTAGTTGTCATTTATTTAAGAATAATGTGTGTCGCATTTAATTTTCATTTATTTAGGAATAATGTGTGTCACATTTAATTATCATTTATTTAGGAATAATGATGTGTCATGATAAATTGTCATTTATTTAGGAATAATGTGTGTAACATTTAATTGCCATTTATTTAGGAATACTTCATGTCATATTTAATTGTCATTTATTTAGGAATAATGTGTGTCCCATTTAATTGTCATTTATTTAGGAATAATGTGTGTCACATTTAATTGTCATTTATTTAGGAATAATGTATATCACAATTAATTGTCATTTATTTAGGAATAATTTGTTTCATCAATTATTTAGAAATAACGTTGTGTCACATTTAACTGCCATTTATTTAGTAATAATTATGTGTCATAATAAATTGTCATTTATTTAGGAGTAATGTGTCTCACATTTAATTGTCATTTATTTAGGAATAATGTGTGTCACGTTTAATTGTCATTTATTTTGGAAGAATGTGTGTCACGTTTAATTGTCATTTATTTAGAAATAATGTGTGTCACATTCAATTGTCATTTATTTAGGAATAATATGTGTCAAATTTAATTGTCATTTATTTAGGAGTAATGTGTGTCACATTTAATTGTCATTTATTTAGAAATAATGTTGTGTCACATTTAATTGTCATTTATTTAGGAATAATGTGTGTCACATTTAATTGTCATTTATTTAGAAATAATGTTGTGTCACATTTAATTGTCATTTATTTAGGAATAACGTGTGTCATATTAAATTTTCATTTATTTAGAAATAATGTTGTGTCACATTTAATTGTCATTTATTTAGGAATGATGATGTACCATAATAAATTGTCATTTATTTAGAAATAATGTGTGTCACATTTAATTGTCATTTATATCGGAATAATGGGTGTCACATTTAATTGTCATTTATTTAGAAATAATGTTGTGTCACATTTAATTGTCATTTATTTCGGAATAATGTGTGTCATATTAAATTGTCATTTATTTAGAAATAATGTTGTGTCACATTTAATTGTCATTTATTTAAGAATAGTGATGTGTCATGATAAATTGTCATTTATTTCGGAATAATGTGTGTCACATTTAATTATCATTTATTTATAAATAATGTGTGTCACATTTAATTGTCATATATTTATAAATAAAGTGTGTCACATTTATTTGTTATTTATTTAGGAATAATGTGTGACTCATTTAATTGCCATTTATTTAGGAATAATATGTGTCACATTTACTTGTCATTTATTTAGGAATAATGTATGACATATTAAATTGTCATTTATTTAGAAATAATGTTGTGACACATTTAATTGTCATTTATTTAGAAATAATGTTATGACATATTTAATTGTCATTTATTTTGAAATAATGATGTGTCATAATAAATTGTCATTTATTTAGGAATAATGTGTGTCAAATTTAATTGTCATTTATTTATGAATAATGTTTGTCACATTTTATTATCGTTTATTTAGGAATAATATGTGTCACATTTAATTATCATTTATTTAGAAATAAAGTTGTGTCACATTTAATTGTCATTTATTCAGAAATAATGTTATGTCATAATAAATTGTCATTTATTTAGGAATAATGTGTGAATGTGTGTCACATTTAGTTGTGATTTATTTAGGAAAAATGTGTGTCGCATTTAATTGTCATTTATTTAGGAATAATGTGTGTCACATTTAATTATCATTTATTTAGGAATAATAATGTGTCATAATAAATTGTCATTTATTTAGGAATAATGTGTGTCACATTTAATTGTCATTTATTTAGAAATAATGTGTGTCATATTAAATTGTCATTTATTTAGAAATAATGAGGTGTCATAATAAATTTTCATTTATTTAGGAATAGTGTGTGTCACATTTAATTGTCATTTATTTAGAAATAATGTTGTGTCACATTTAATTGTCATTTATTTAGAAATAATGTTGTGTCATAATAAATTGTCATTTATTAAGGAATAATGTGTGAATGTGTGTCACATTTAGTTGGCATTTATTTAGGAATAATGTGTGTCGCATTTAGTTTTCATTTATTTAGGATTAATGTGTGTCACATTTAATTATCATTTCTTTAGGAATAATGATGTGTCATTGAAACACCCCACCTCCGTTAGGGTCACTCTCAAAGGGAATGCCCTAATTTTGGTGGAGGTTTATACGTATAAGTCACAGATTCACAAGACAGATATAAGTACACATATTTTTGAAACAGCGGAAAACAACAGCAACTTTTTATGTCATCAAAATACGTGTTACACAAACCATGCCATAATTGTCTTACAATACTCCCAAAAACATTACATTTTCATAATTGTCTTGATTTCATTATTTAAAGAAGCATAAAAACATAAGTAAACTGCATAAGTCCCATAATTGCTGTCCAAAGCCATAGTCCAAAACGAAAGAGATCCAAGCAATACATTCTTTCTTTTCAAGATGGATGTAAAAACTGGTCAAGCTGCGGTATTCCCTCCCTGTGGACCTGGGGGGGGGGGGGACGAAAGAAAAGAAGACGAAAGAAAAGTAGAGTCAGACATAAAGCCTGAGTAAGTCTAGGACTATTCAGTCTATGAATAAAGAAATGAGCATGATAAGTATAAACTGGAAATGGGAAAGCACTATTGTTAGACCAAAAAATGGTCCTAACACCCAAATTATCGTATTTAGAGCGTAGGATATGAAGAAATAACTGAAAAAATAAGAGAAAAGCAAGACAACAGGATTTTTATAGTGGTTCGGCGTTAACGAGCCTACGTCCACTTCATATTTTCTCATTTCACTCATGGATTACAATTACAATGAATATTGTTTTTCAATCACTTGAATTCAATGAATAATTCTCTCCGAATCCATTGAATTTATTGAGGAAGATGGTGGTTATTCATGGAGAAGTGTTGGCCATGGCAGCCATGGAAGTTGAGATGCCCAAAGTCCCTTAAAAATGCCCTCTGAAGGTGTATTTATAGCTGTAGGAAAGCTCCTGGGAGGACTGGTTCGTGATGGGGTACGTGGCAGGCGATCCAGAAAAATGGGAGAGCCAGTAGCCTTGAGAATAGGTCAAAACAAGCTGCGTTTGAACAGGTCCGAAGGTCGGATCGCGGTCATGGGTCGGATCGCGGTCATGGGTCGGATCGCGGTCATGGGTCGGATCGCGGTCATAGGTCGGATCGGATCGCGTAGGCAAGGGCGGATCGGATCGCGGTCATATGCCAGCTTACACCCGTTCACGGAAATGGGCGTAACTTTCAAACCGTAAGTCCGATTGAGACAAACCAAAGCTCAAACTGAAGCTAATTCAAAGTGCTACGAGTATATGAGGTGAATAGATCCAAATGAGGTCATTTGATAGGGGTTTCGGGCCAGTTTATACTGATGTTGTGATTTTGACCAAACTGCCTTGTGTCTTCTGATGATGCTTCCAATGCCGGAGAGCGATGTTATCCAGAGATTCCATATGAGACAGCATTTACCCAGAGGTATGTCAACATGATCTTTGCTTTGGGTAGCCTGGTCACAAAGCAGGCTAACATTTTGCCCCCCAAAGTACATCTTATCGAGGATGAGATGTGCTTTGAATATGTTGAGCTAAATCTTTCTGGAATATCGTTTGTCCTTGAGAAGGCTTTATCCAATTATTGCATTGCTTGCATTGGAGCTAATCAGGCTAAGTTCTATGAGAGGAGTATTCGAGATGATCAAGAAATTGTTTAAACCTTGTCAAATCAAAAGATCTAATTCATCCGTCAGAAGTCATGCTAAATTGTCGGCTCCCGAGCGTGATCCTACACGCATAGGTCGTCGCCAAACAACATCATCACTCTATGCAAGCCAAGCGCGTGGTAGGGTTGGACTTTCTTTTACATATGAGTCAATAAATGGAGTAGCCACCCAAATCATGGGGAGATGTAAGAATCTTTGGGCTCTGAGCTAACAACTGGACTGTTGGGATAAAGCACATCAGAATCAACATACGAATTTGTCATTTGTACTCAAGATTGGACTAGCCTGATATCTTGATATTGATTCAGGATCTTAAAATCGCATTGAATTGTAACAGTAAGGAATTCAAAAGCCATGATCACTCTGGATCGTAGTCGAGAGAATCCACAACTGTTACGGATCATTTCTTAATCCAATATTCACATATGAAGTAGTCAGTAAGGGACGTTATTAAAATTATGTGGACCAGTGCCTATAGGATTGTCACCATCGCAAGGTAGTACATAGGTTTGTCACACTTTCCATTTGGTGTAGTTTGAGTCTTTAAGTTCATATTCGATCCACAAGCTAGCTCGCTTGGTCGGCAAAGATGAGTAAGGTTGTACTCCGGAGGCATGACGTACATGTTTTGAATCCCATTTCATGCCAGGATTGTCTTCAAAGTTAGTCTATGAACCGACACTTGTGCTCTCAGTGCCATCGGAGGACAAGCGAGGTCAGTACTTATGCCCCCAGTATCGATGGGGGTTGAGTTGAGTCAATAAGGCATTTAATCTTGAAGATTTTATACTTCCTGTCGTTGCATCTGGTAAGAGTTGCAGGTTCAACAATCTTAGCCGACCCAGATCATTCTATACCGTTTCTCAATTTAGTAAAAATCGGAATTGTATATGCAAATGGTTGAACCACGTTTGCTTTGATATCATCTCTTCTCTTTAGTCAGATAGTGAGGATTGCCTCATTGGGCATCAGCGACTTCGGTTACTCTCATCAGATCAGTTGCGGAGTCAAGTAAGGTTGTTGAATGTGAATGAATAAATGTCGTTATAAAGTTAGTTGGGCTCCACCGTTCATGCTTCAGCATAGTCCGAAATGGTTATCACAGTCTTATTGAGTCTCTTTCTCATGCTCGGTTCAATCGAGCTTGACAAACAAGATCATGGGCTCGATAAGTGGTATAGATTCTCTTTGGAATTGCACATTCTTGTTGTTGTTTTCCAGGGCTTTTCCTTTGTCCTTATCGTTTCGGGAATTAGAAGGTACTCCATTCTTTAGTCAGGAAGGCCTCTAGGTCATTCGTCTCGACGCTAACACCTTTTTGTCATGAAAGTCTATCCACTTCAGGGTTGAATTCATCAAAATCTCTGAGCAAGTCTTGTTATAGAGAAAATTTAAAGTCCGGGGGAATAATAGGGGATCCTGACGTCCCACGTGTGAGGGCTGTAACTGTTGTTGTCCACATCAACTAGAGGAGTACCGCTCCTCGAGAGGTGCCGAATTAAACTGGCGAGCAGACCACCGTCAAAGAATTGGTGCACATTTTCAAGATCATAGCTAGTGCCCCCAGTATTGAATCTAAAATTACAAGGGGTCTTTGTGGATTTCTTATTTCCGCATCGATGTTACTCCCAAGTCACGGGTCGAGTCATTCGACTCGACCGGGCTTCTGTTCTTCGAATTGTTGCGTTCCATCTTGGAGTTGAGCGTACTCTAGCGCTTGAGTACCCATTCGAGCTGGAGCTGAAGTTGGTCGTGCATGACCTAAGTTCATTGTGATTCTTGTATTCTCATCTAGGAAGTTGCAGGTAGCCGTTCCATCGCCCATGTTTCCATCTACGACGTTCTGAATCGAAGCTGCACATTGTGTGACTGCTGATTGGTTCGTGTTCATCTCGGGTGTTCCCACTTGCTTTCTGCATGAAGGGAGAGGTTGGAGGCGAAATAGCTGCATCTTGTCCAATTGCTGTATGGGATATATCCAGCCTTATATGAGCTTCCCATTCTAGAAGTCGGTTGGGATCAGCAGATGGACATTCTCTTTGCATTTGTTTCTTGGTCCTCAAGGGGGCCTGTTAGGATCACAACACAAGTTCAACACAGGCACTTAAGTTATGCCGTTTGTAAATATTTTCAATAGCCATGGCCCCAGTTATAGGGTAAGTGCGAAAGACATGCGGTCGGATCACTTCCCTTTCGAATTCAGACATGTATACATGAGAAGAGGAAGTAACTTTCAGAATTCAAGCGATCATACTATCCAAGCATGGAGTAGGACGTGTTTGGGATGGTACAAGAAGCCTGTAATTCATAAATGTCCAGAATTCCATGATTACGTCGAATCGTATTAAGGCCAAGGAATCAATGATCGCTCAAGATCGTACTAAGGTAGGGTAGACATCAAAAAAATCTCAGGGCCTCGCCAGGTCCTTCCAGTTGCGAGTATGAAGTTGTATAACATGTCGCTGAACAATTCACTATCCAGGCTTCGTTTTCTGTCGTCGCCGTGAGTCGCACAGGCAGCTTAGAATTATACGCCTACGTCATCCTTCTAGACGCGGCCCTTTAGTTATTCCCTACTGGTCTGCTGTTGTTGTGCGAGTTCGGATCTCGCATTTTGTCCAGCTTTGTTTTGTGAGCCTGTACTTAGTGAATGAAATTCCATTTCTTTTTGTACTGCTGTGTTCGTGTGCTGCCCCCCATTCCCGGAAACGAGTGGTTCGAGCTCCATTTTCATTCTTGGTCCCAGTCGTGTGACGGGATAGGATCCCTTGAGTGGCATATGTCGTCATGCATTTATACTCTCCTGATCCTTCAGCGGAGCAGAAATTATGGGGGGTGCTGAGTCTCCAGCACCTTTCTCAGCGCTTAATCGTAGACGCTTTTATACTCTCCTAGCGGTCACCAAGGTTAGAGTTCGAACTCAGCTGTTCTGTCGCTCCCCGATCCTTCAGCGGGGTAAGAGTTCTTTCTCAGCGCTCAATCGGAGACGCTTTTATACTCTCCTGGCGTTCGCCAAGGTTAGAGTTCAAACTCAGCTGTTCTGTCGCTTCCCGATCCTTCAGCGGGGTAGGAGTTCTTTCTCAGCGCTCAATCGGAGACGCTTTTATACTCTCCTGGCGTTCGCCAAGGTTAGAGTTCAGACTCAGCTGTTCAGTCGCTCCCTGATCCTTCAGCGGGGTGAGAGTCCTTTCGCATTATCCTGTACCTGCGAGCATTCCATAATTAGTTATGCATTTAAACATTTGAAACGCAAATAAGCAAATAAGTCATGAAATATTATAAGTTATCAGTGCAACTTATAAGTGAAAGTGCAGTAAAGTAGTATGTATGTATAGGTATGCCCCCAATCAATCATTAACTTAGTGCCTGGCCAGGTCTTGTTGAGGATTGATTAGGACCATAACTGTGTTTCCCCCATGTCCGGACATGGAGGATTTGGGATCAGCTTCCATCCTGCCCCCCCCCACCCCCCGATCCTTTAACGGGGGAGGAATTTTCCTGTGGCGCTAAGTCTCTAGCGCTTTTATACTCTCCCGATCCTTCAGCGGGTTAGAGTTGCTGGGGCGCTGAATCTCTAGCGCTTTTATACTCTCCCGATCCTTCAGCGGGTTAGAGTTCGAGCTCGGTTCATGATCTGCTCAACGATCCTTCAGCGGAGCAGAAGTTCTCAGCGCTAAATCATAGACGCTTTTATACTCTCTCTCGACTCTGGAGAGTTAGAGTTGGGACTCAACTGTTCCATCGCTCCCCGATCCTTCAGCGGGGTAAGAGTCCTTTCTCAGCGCCAAATCATGGACGCTTTTATACTCTCTCTCGACTCTGGAGATTTAGAGTTGGGACTCAGCTGTTCCATCGCTCCCCGATCCTTCAACGGGGTAAGAGTCCTTTCTCAGCGCCAAATCATGGACGCTTTTATATTCTCTTGGCGGTCGCCAAGGTTAGACTTTTGCTCAGGCGGCTCCGATCATGGTACACCGCCATGCCTTGTGGACGTCATCTTCGCGTCCTTTATACTCTCTCTCAGCTCTGGAGAGTTAGAGTCACGGATCAAGCAGTCTGCAATCATGCACGCTCATCAAACTCGTCCTAGGTTTACATTTTAATCCAAGCTCCGAGGATTAAAACCAGTCGGACAAGCAGTTGGAGCATTTGCCAAGGCTTTGAGTTCCTCCGAACAGTCTACGGGAGGAATGGTTGGCACCAGACTTCGGGTACCTGCATTATTCACACCGCACGAATTAGTCACGTCAGTAACTCGGAAAGCATGTGAAAGCAAATTTTATGATTGAAAAGTAAGCAAATTAAGAGGTAGTGTTGCCTCCTTTATTTGAATTCATGTAATCTGGTGGCGTCGAGCATAGGATCGAGCCATGTAGGCGGTCACATCGCGTCCATCTGGAGTCGGACTATGACATTGTAACTCAATGATTTATGTTCAATTGTCTTGTGGTCTGCCACGTGTGAGCCAAGGATTGGATGGTCATCCCGGATCCACCTTGAGCTATACAACATTCTTTAGACGAAGAGCGTGGCTTTGTAAACGAGCAGTTCAGTCGAGCTCGTTATAGTATTGCTCTATGGCTCTATATGCGGGTGTTACAAGTTTGATCGGTAGCAAATTCTGGATACCTACACCATCCACATATTAATTCATCTGAGTTAATTACATCAATAACTCATAAATCATGCAAATATAAGAGTCATGGTTATAGAATAATCCTGTTAAAGGAATGAGTATCATTCTGAGTGAAAAATGGCGTTGCATATTCATTGCAGGTCCATTTTACTTTGCCCTATCTCTGCCAATAAAGGGCTGCCAAAGTCCTTTAGTTGATGAGGGGTATCTTTTCAGATTATCATGGGGGTGGCAGTCCCAAAAAATGAATAAACCTTGGTCGGGGTCTTGAGATGGCAAAGGCGGCTAGGTAGGTACTATAAGCGAGTGATGCTGTCGCATCTCCTTCAAATCGTCTTTTTTCCCCCGTACTGAGGGTAAGGATGGAGTGTCAGGAAGTCATGACTGGATTGCTAATGGTAGCACATCTTTGCATTGGTGTTAGGTTGTAAATTAGCATGAGAACAATGGATTCATGCTTATAGAAATTTTTGCACTTTCCATGCTAGGAAATAGGATATTACTGCTGGTGGGATAATCATATCACATAAATTTGCTGATATACCCTCGATCCCATATCGGGGACAAGGGTTAGTGCGCCGACAATCAACCCGCATTCATGCGTAAGCGTTCTAGATCTTCAACTCGCTAACTTTCAGGCAAGACTAAGTCAATTGCCCAGGCAAATTCTTGATGTATCAGCTCTGAATTAGATGATGTAATCCCGAGCAATTTATGCTCAAATCTGTAGTTGCCCCCAACCTTAGGGGAGTGAGTCACTTGGCAGATAATCGATGAAAAGAGTGGAAGTATGAGTCTTCACTTTCTAACTTTAGAACGCCGTTCGCCAGAAGTTTCATTCATGTACATCTCCCATCTAATGGGTGGCTGACTGGTGATTTGGTCGAATCATTCAGGGCGGTGAATTCGGCAATTGAACTCGTTGGTGTTTGTTTTGGGACAATCTTCCAAGAGAAATAGGCAATGTCGAATTGCATGTCATATCTCGAGGCATAAAGAACGATTGCACGCCTTTCACTTCACCTTGTTAGATGCATTCTGTGCTGTAGGAAGTTTATCATGGAGTTAACCATGACTCTTTTCCGGGTTTGGTCTCCAACGTTGGATCAACTTCCATTTTATCAATGGTTGTGTTTCATAGTGTCTTGATGGGGATCATCTCTATCTTTTCTGGATTATCTGAACTTTCTTATTCGACCAGATGATTCGACTTTAGATCTTCTGTGTATGAAATATGAGGTATGTTGTAACATTCCAATCCATCCAATAACTCTTCTGCCCATTTTAGGTAAGCTGCGAGTTGTGGTTTCTCCGACTGGAATTCCTTTCGAGTCGTCCTTCGGGGGTTATCTGCAAAACTTCGGCGTTGGATTGCCGATCATTTCTTGCACCGTCTGTATACAACTTCCAGGTGCTTGATTTCATCTTTCATTTCGAATGGCAACTCCATATAAAATCCCGCGATAGTGAACTTACTGCATACGTCTTATTTTCTTGACAGGAGCACACTTCAGGTTTATACTCAAGAAATGACTCATAATTTGGGATAAAATCCCGCAAATATTAGCACTGGTCCAAACGAACACATCCAGGCTCTCCTACAGAAAGCATATAAGTTCTCTCGTTCGGAAGAGGTCTAAAGGAGATCCGATGTGAAGACCTTAGTCAGGTTGGCGTCACCAGTCGGAACACGTGCAGTTGCATTATTAGATGTCACCCTTCTTCATCCCGAATCACCATCCTCTCTGGAATCTATGTCTTCGGGCAGGTCGTTTGGCAATTCCTTTTGCGATGCTCCCATTATTCGCAATATTGACACCTCCTTCACACTCCATTTCATCTGGAGGGGAAGCGTCTTTGGGTTTCACGCAATCTATGTTGCGTAGCATATTCCATCCTTCCTAATCAGTCGGCTTCTCCAATAACTTGGTCATCATAGACCAGTCTCACTCCGTCTTTGGTAGGGATATTTAACGGTTAACACCAAGATGTTATGTAAGCTCTGAATTCCGTTAGACCTGGTTGGTTGAGACCACGATCAAATAAGCTTGAATGCAATAGCATGGCTTGCAAGGCTTCAAGTAATGTTCATACATTCTGTCATAACTGTTGTATGAAGTGGATAGCTAATGGTTGGTTCGTATTTGTGTTGATCTCAAGTTCTCATCTCTCAACCGAGATCGTATGGTGGCTAGTGAGCAGTCAAATTGCTATCGCCCGGGCAAGTATCCATATGCCCGATCATGGCCCACGGTGGTTCAATTGGTACCTAAATCTGGGCACCAAAGTACATTGATCTACCCTTCATTCTATGGAAATCAGTCTTCCTTGATGCGGTTGACGACAAATAGGCATTGCAAATGTTAGCTAAGCTTTTCAAGGAGTGGACTGTGGGACATATATTTTTCACCATGCCATTCAAGCGAAGGGTAACTTTGTAGTGCTAGGATCCTTTCTTGCTATTGGATATCCCATCATTGAGAATCATGGCCATTGGGATCTTCTGAGTCACCTTTAGAGTAGTGTCTGGATCGTTCTATGTCAATGGCATCTGGGACTCCGCCTGTTGGACATGTTTAAGCCACGTAACTAGGTGATCACCACTCGTTCAGGAACATCATCGGTTGCATTGGGGAGATCTTTACACCATCGGAGCTCTGGAAGAGGAGGCTGTTATGAGACCATCATTATTTTGTATACTGCCATAGTCAGCGTGTCGAATCTTTTCAACAACTCCTCACATTCAATAACATCGGTAGATAGAGGTCATGGCTTCTGGAGGAATTCTAATTGTTGCCATTCCGTTGTCAAATTCTTTGACAATCCGTTTATTCTTCATTGACAAGCTTTGATGAATGCTGTTGGCCAACATATATGTTGAGCTGAAGATGAGCCATGCTCCGAGCCGAAGGCGAGGCCGTCAGCGGGTCCGGGCGCAGCGCCGGCGGGGGTCCATGGAGCCTCTTCTGAAATGATCTGAAAATTGTATTTTTTCCAAAAATTGTCACTTTTTTGGATCGGGTCATGACCCTTGTTCGTCGTCATTTTTCCGGGTCGCGGTTCGCTACTGTCCTCCGGTTCGCGGTTCGTGACAGTTCTCTAGACTCGGTTCGGTTCGTGGTCTTCTCTAGTTCGTGGATATGTTCGCAACAATTGCTCCAGGTCGGGTCGTGGAAGTATCACCGGGTCGGATCGCGACTTCCTTGCTCGGTCGGGTCGTGGGTTCATCTTGAGATCGGAATGTGGTCTCCCCGCGATTCGCGATCCGCGATCCACGATTCGCGATCCGCGATCCGCGATCCACGATCCGCGATCCACGATCCGCGATCCGCGATCCCCTCGACCTGCTCCAGCACATTTTCTTTATTATCCTCATTTGGTCGTGAAGCTTGTGAACCCTTAGCTTTTTTTCGAAGGTATGAAGCTCTGATTTTCGGAAATCAACGCAATATTCAAAAAGGTAGAAACGCGGACTGTTTTCTTCGAACTTTCAAATCCGAATAGTAGAATAGCAATCCGATAGGTTGAGAATTCGGTTCTCAGTGAAAGCACCAAAATGTTAGACCAAAAAATGGTCCTAACACCCAAATTATCGTATTTAGAGCGTAGGATATGAAGAAATAACTGAAAAAATAAGAGAAAAGCAAGACAACAGGATTTTTATAGTGGTTCGGCGTTAACGAGCCTACATCCACTTCATATTTTCTCATTTCACTCATGGATTACAATTACAATGAATATTGTTTTTCAATCACTTGAATTCAATGAATAATTCTCTCCGAATCCATTGAATTTATTGAGGAAGATGGTGGTTATTCATGGAGAAGTGTTGGCCATGGCAGCCATGGAAGTTGAGATGCCCAAAGTCCCTTGAAAATGCCCTCTGAAGGTGTATTTATAGCTGTAGGAAAGCTCCTGGGAGGACTGGTTCGTGATGGGGTACGTGGCAGGCGATCCAGAAAAATAGGAGAGCCAGTAGCCTTGAGAATAGGTCAAAACAAGCTGCGTTTGAACATGTCCGAAGGTCGGATCGCGGTCATAGGTCGGATCGCGGTCATGGGTCGGATCGCGGTCATAGGTTGGATCGCGGTCATGGGTCGGATCGCGGTCATAGGTCGGATCGGATCGCGTAGGCAAGGGCGGATCGGATCGCGGTCATATGCCAGCTTACACCCGTTCACGGAAATGGGCGTAACTTTCAAACCGTAAGTCCGATTGAGCCAAACCAAAGCTCAAACTGAAGCTAATTCAAAGGGCTACGAGTATATGAGGTGAATAGATCCAAATGAGGTCATTTGATAGGGGTTTCGGGCCAGTTTATACTGATGTTGTGATTTTGACCAAACCGCCTTGTGTCTTCTGATGATGCTTCCAATGCCGGAGAGCGATGTTATCCAGAGATTCCATATGAGACAGCATTTACCCAGAGGTATGTCAACATGATCTTTGCATTGGGTAACCTGGTCACAAAGCAGGCTAACAACTATAAACTAAGTTAAGTTGTCTAGAGTCAAATATACTATCGTACCCCATATTAATCTCTGCATTCATCTAAACTAGTTCCCAACAGGCACCCCATAATCAGGGTGAAGTGATCCATTTCTAATGATCGGCTCCTACTCTCATAGTTACATGTGTCTTACAGCCCCCGATGTTGTAGTTACCTATGCTGGTCCCACCATGGAGTGTATCAAGTCCCATGGTGGCGGCCCGACACAATTCTAGAATGCACAGGTATACTACCGGTGCCCAGTGCCTAATTTTTCTACGCCGGAGTGTGTGCACGCCCGCACCCCGTTAGAACCTACACTGCTGCACCACCGCCGTCGATTTGACCTCTTACAGTCAGCCCAGTAATCGTGCCCCACCCTGCCTAGTTCAGGGTATCCTGATACACCTTGTAGGGTTACTGCTGAAAAGGGTCCCCCGCTACTAGGTTTTCTATTTCTAGCCAACATGCTAAGTTGGTTAAGTGTTTTGTAAACCTAACCCCCAATCAGTCTGTATAGTTTAGCATGTTCCATTTTTATTAAGTATTAATTCAATTTACTTAATCCTACAAATCCTGACTCAGCCTTAATTGTCTTATTAAAGCCTCGACCTCTCACATTAGACAGGTATTGTTGTGACTGCCTGTTGCCGGTTGGTTCCGGGCAGTCTTACGTCACAACTCAGTCTAACCTCGGGTCTTTATTGGGCTCAATGTTTAACCACCCACATTGGATAGGTATTGTTGTGACTACTGGACAGCTAGGCGGTTCCGGGTAGGTTTATGTCACAATGCAATCCAACCTCGGGTTAAACACATCGTATTTTCTAAATTTACATATTTTGTCTCTTTTCTTTTTATATGTAAATATTTGCGGCCCATTATTCAAATTCATCTTTATTGGGTAAAATTAATTTATACCACTTAATTGTTTTCAAGGTCATTGGCATGCGTCAAACATGCCAACACATATGTTTTATATTTTAACCTAAACGTCATTACCCCCGTTTTATACGTTCGCTACAATATAACATATGTTGGGCTTAACATTTAAACCCAACTTAGCCACATGAAAATGGGGAGGCTTAGAACATGGTGTTTATATATTCTAAGTAACATCAAAAGGGGAGTGTGAACGCATGAACTTGCAACATAACGATCTAATTAACATGAATTAGGCACTTGTGAACTTACATTGTAATAGCATTTAATCATGGCATAAACATACCTAAACATGAATCATGGTTTTTAATCTATTCATGTAAACTTGCAATTGGAATGTAAATCTAACTTAATTATGTGTTGTATATATTATCATGTGATTTTGATAACAGCATAGGCCTAAAACATATTTTGTTTGGGCATAAAGTCAAACATAAACTAGCCATGTTCATAAAGTCAACACAATTTCACAAGGGTGCTTACTTTTGTCACTAACACAAAAGTATGGTTTTACACTTGAATCATGATGCCAATTCCAACATAAATTCATATGAGTCATAATACCCAAATGGATCCAACTACACTAAAAGTGATTATAAATAATATACATCATGTTGGCATAATAGTGAACCATATACTTGCATGAATCTCAAATAAACTACCACAACCATATAGTCGTTAACTTTCAACATGAATCATATACTTGCAATTATCCAATAGGTGTTGTGATAAACTACCACAAACATATAGTTGTTAACTTTCAACATGAATCACATACTTGCAAATATCCAATAGGTCTAACATCGTTATACCACAACATCCCAAATCGATTAGAATCATAGCAACATACAATTATGAATTATTATATCCACAAATTAAGTACAATTTCATTTCTCATTTTACACAAATCAAAACACGATTATTCATTCACATCGGAATAGCACTCTACTTACAACGTATGACGAATCTTCAATTCAGGAATTTGAATTCTGAATTTGGAGATGCTATCCTTTGTTGTAGGCGTTGTTTTGATTTAGTTGTCGTTGCTTTAAGCTTTTGAATTGTCTCCTAATCATCTCTCAATTTTGACGGCTACTCCTAGTCTTTCCTCAGCAGCATGACGGTCTCATTCTCATTTTTATTTGTATGAATTAGGTGGAGTCTTAGGTCCTTTTTATAGAGTTTGTGAATTGATTAGAACCGTCGATGGAGCTTGGATTAATAATAGCCGTTCGTTTGAAAGAGAGACCAATCAGGAGCTGACACCTAGCCCTACTAACAAGGCAAGACTCAGAAATTCGGCCAAGCACAGACCAGGCCAGCCAGGAGGGGCTGGGTTCGACCTGGCTCAGGGGCCAGGTCGACTCCCCAGGTCGACTACCCAGTCGACCTGGGTGCCTTGTGCGGGAAAATTCCCACCCAGCATATTCTGGTCCGATTTTTTTTTGAAATTTGAATTTGTTCTGAGCTGTATCTATCTGTTTGAATTTTAAACTGAATTCTGAAACTTCCGGAGGCCATATCTTCTTCATACGGAGTCCGTTTTATGCAAACTCGGACTCTATCTCAAGCAGAATTCCGAGACGAACGCAATGGCGTATCCCGTTTCCTTTAATTCTTTGATTTGAAATTAATTATACTTTAATTTGTGAATTTCATGGTTATAGAATACACGGGGTGTTACAGTCATAATAAATTGTCATTTATTTAGGAATAATGTGTGTAACATTTAATTGCCATTTATTTAGGAATAATGCATGTCACATATAATTGTCATTTATTTAGGAATAATGTGTGTCCCATTTAATTGTCACTTATTTAGGAATATTTTGTGTCACATTTAATTGTCATTTATTTAGGAAAAATGTATGTCACATTTAATCTTCATTTATTTAGAAGTAATGTTGTGTCATACTTAATTGTCATTTACTTAGAAATAATGTGTGTCACATTTAATTGTCATTTATTTATGAATAATGTGCGTCACATTTAATTGTCATTTATTTAGAAATAACGTGTGTCATATTAAATTGTCACTTATTTAGAAATAATGTTGTGTCACATTTAATTGTCATTTATTTAGGAATAATGATGTGTCATAATAAATTTTCATTTATTTAGGATTATTGTGTGTCACATTTAATTGTCAATTATTTATGAATAATGTGTGTCACATTTAATTGTCATTTATTTAGAAATAATCCATGTCCCATTTAATTGTCACTTATTTAGGAATAATGTGTGTCACATTTAATTGTCATTTATTTAGGAATAATGTATGTCACATTAAATTGTCATTTATTTATGAATAATGTGTGTCATATTTAACTGTTATTTATTTAGAAATAATGTTGAGACACATTTAATTGTCATTTATTTAGAAATAATGTTATAACACATTTAATAGTCATTTATTTTGAAATAATGCTGTGTCACATTTAATTGTCATTTATTTAGAAATATTGTTATGTCATAATAAACTGTCATTTATTTAGGAATAATGTGTGAATGTGTGTCACATTTAGTTGTCATTTATTTAGGAATAATGTGTGTCGCATTTAATTGTCATTTATTTAGGAATAATGTATGTCACTTTTAATTGTCATTTATTTAGGAATAATGATGTGTCACATTTAATTGTCATTTATTTAGGAATAATGATGTGTCATAATAAATTGTGATTTATTTTGGAATAACATGTGTCACATTTAAATGCCATTTATTTAGGAATAATGTGTGTCACATAAAATTTTCATTTATTTAGGAATAATGTGTGTCACATTCAATTGTCATTTATTTAGGAATAATGTGTCATATTAAATTGTCATTTATTTGGAAATAATGTTGTATCACATTTAATTGTCATTTATTTAGGAATAATTATGTTTCATGATAAATTGTCATTTATTTCGGAATAATGTGTGTCACATTTAATTGTCATTTATTTATAAATAATGTGTGTCACATTTAATTGTCACATATTTAGAAATAATGTGTGTCACATTTATTTGTCATTTATTTAGGAATAATGTGTGACTCATTTAATTGCCATTTATTTAGGAAAAATGTGTGTAACATTTAATTGTCATTTATTTAGGAATAATGTGTGGCATATTAAAAGGTCATTTATTTAGGACTAATTTGTGTCACATTTAATTGTCTTTTATTTAGGAATAATGTATATCACAATTAATTGTCATTTATTTAGGAATAATTTGTGTCATCAATTATTTAGAAATAACGTTGTGTCACATTTAACTGCCATTTATTTAGTAATAATGATGTGTCATAATAAATTGTCATTTATTTAGGAGTAACGTGTCTCACATTTAATTGTCATTTATTTAGGAATAATGTGTGTCACATTTAATTGTCATTTATTTAGGAAGAATGCGTGTCACGTTTAATTGTCATTTATTTAGAAATAATGTGTGTCACATTCAATTGTCATTTATTTAGGAATAATATGTGTCAAATTTAATTGTCAATTATTTAGGAGTAATGTGTGTCACATTTAATTATCATTTATTTAGAAATAATGTTGTGTCACATTTAATTGTCATTTATTTAGGAATAATGTGTGTCACATTTAATTGTCATTTATTTAGAAATAATGTTGTGTCACATTTAATTGTCATTTATTTAGGAATAACGCGTGTCATATTAAATTGTCATTTATTTAGAAATAATGTTGTGTCACATTTAATTGTCATTTATTTAGGAATAATGATGTACCATAATAAATTGTCATTTATTTAGGAATAATGTGTGTCACATTTAATTGTCATTTATATAGGAATAATGTGTGTCACATTTAATTGTCATTTATTTAGAAATAAAGTTGTGTCACATTTAATTGTCATTTATTTCGGAATAATGTGTGCCATATTAAATTGTCATTTATTTAGAAATAATGTTGTGTCACATTTAATTGTCATTTATTTAGGAATAATGATGTGTCATGATAAATTGTCATTTATTTCGGAATAATGTGTGTCACATTTAATTGTCATTTATTTATAAATAATGTGTGTCACATTTAATTGTCATATATTTATAAATAATGGGTGTCACATTTAGTTGTCATTTATTTAGGAATAATGTGTGACTCATTTAATTGCCATTTATTTAGGAATAATGTGTGTCATATTTACTTGTAATTTATTTAAGAATAATGTGTGACATATTAAATTGTCATTTATTTAGAAATAATGTTGTGACACATTTAATTGTCATTTATTTAGAAATAATGTTATGACATATTTAATTGTCATTTATTTTGAAATAATGATGTGTCACAATAAATTGTCATTTATTTAGGAATAATGTGTGTCAAATTTAATTGTTATTTATTTAGGAATAATGTTTGTCACATTTTATTATCGTTTATTTAGGAATAAT
This sequence comes from Allium sativum, assembly GCA_030737875.1. Classification (NCBI taxonomy): domain Eukaryota; kingdom Viridiplantae; phylum Streptophyta; class Magnoliopsida; order Asparagales; family Amaryllidaceae; genus Allium; species Allium sativum. The sequence continues at coordinate 636,326,554 of CM060918.1, forward strand.
GTGTGTCACATTTAATTGTCATTTATTTAGAATTAATGTTATGTCCCATTTAATTGTCATTTATTCAGATATAATGTTGTGTCATAATAAATTGTCATTTATTTAGGAATAATGTGTGAATGTTTGTCACATTTAGTTGTCATTTATTTAGGAAAAATGTGTGTCGCATTTAATTGTCATTTATTTAGGAACAATGTGTGTCACATTTAATTATCATTTATTTAGGAATAATGATGTGTCATAATAAATTGTCATTTATTTAGGAATAATGTGTGTAACATTTAATTGCCATTTATTTTGGAATAATGCATGTCCCATTTAATTGTCATTTATTTAGGAATAATGCGTGTCCCATTTAATTGTCATTTATTTAGGAATAATGTGTGTCACAATTAATTGTCATTTATTTAGGAATAATGTGTGTCATATTTAATGGTCATTTATTTATATATAATGTTGTGACACATTTAATTTACATTTATTTAGAAATAATGTTATGACACATTTAATTGTCATTTATTTTGAAATAATGTTGTGTCACAATAAAATGCCATTTATTTAGGAATAATGTGTGTCACATTTAATTGTCATTTATTCAGGTATAACGTGTGTCACATTTAATTGTCATTTATTTAGGAATAATGTGTGTCACATTTAATTGTCATTTATTTAGAAATAACTCGTGTCATATTAAAATGTTATTTATTTAGAAATAATGTTGTGTCACATTTAATTGTCATTTATTTAGGAATAATGATGTGTCATAATAAATTGTCATTTATTTAGGAATAATGCGTGTCACATTTAATAGTCATTTATTTAGGAATAATGCGTGTCACATTTAATTGTCATTTATTTAGGAATAACGTGTGTCCCATTTTGTTGTCACTTATTTAGGAATAATGTGTGTCACATTTTATTGTCATTTATTTAGGAATAATGTATGTCACATTTAATTGTCATTTATTTAGGAATAATGTGTGTCATATTTAATTGTCATTTATTTAGAAATAATGCTGTGACACATTTAATTGTCATTTATTTAGAAATAATGTTATGACACGTTTAATTGTCATTTATTTTGAAATAATGTTGTGTCATAATAAATTGTCATTTATTTAGGAATAATGTGTGTCACATTTAATTGTCATTTATTTAGGAATAACGTGTGTCACATTTAATTGTCATTTCTTTAGGAATAATGTGTGTCGTATTTAATTGTCATTTATTTAGAAATAGCGTGTATCATATTGAATTGTCATTTATTTAGAAATAATATTGTGTCACATTTGATTGTCATTTATTTAGGAATAATGTGTGCCACATTTAAGAGTCATTTATTTAGGAATAATGTGTGTCACATTTAATTGTCATTTATTTAGAAATAATCTGTGTCCCATTTAATTGTCGATTATTTGGGAATAACATGTGTCACATTAAATTGTCATTTATTTAGGAATAATGTATGTCACATTAAATTGTCATTTATTTAGGAATAATTTGTGTCATATTTAACTGTCATTTATTTAGGAATAATGTTGTGACACATTTAATTGTCATTTATTTAGAAATAATGTTATGACACATTTAATAGTCATTTATTTTGAAATAATGTTGCGTCAAATTTAATTGTCATTTATTTAAAAATATTGTTTTGTCATAATAAACTGTCATTTATTTAGGAATAATGTGTGAATGTGTGTCACATTTAGTTGTCATTTATTTAGGAATAATGTGTGTCGTATTTAATAGTCATTTTTTTAGGAATAATGTGTGTCACTTTTTGTAACGATCCAAACTCGCCCTTGCGGGAAAGTCCGGATTGTTATGAGAACAACACACATTAGAACACAAACTAAAGAACATTTTATTGCTGATTACAACAATTACATCAGAGTACAAGAATATAATAGAGTATGAATATATGATACACAATAGAAATACATTCATATCAGAGTGTTAGAATACATGTCAATAGCTGTGGAAAAATAATACAAATATACAACTGGAAGGAATACACGGATACAGAGCTTTCCGAATACCGCTTCAGCTGTAAGCTAGGATCCTGTAAATATATCTGCAAAAAGCTACTCGTCTGCCCGTGTGGAAAATATGGGCACCCGAGTTTTCCAGTGAAACAAACTACAGGTCAGTCATGGGACTGGTATGAGAAATCTTAACTTAACTTATATAATAATAAGGCTAATCATAGGACCACGCCGCTAACGCGGAAAGGGTTTACTCCATTGGATTGCGTGTAACGACCAGGAAAATCCGAACCAATTTAAAAAATTTATTATAAATTATTTGGTGGAAAAATGTGGCAGAAATTAAAATTTTCATTTTTAAATAATATTAAAGCCAGTGAAAATAGTCAATTTCCAAACGATCTCTGTTTTCGACGAAACTACTTTCATTGGAACCGGAATGTCATATTATTTCTAGGTTTCAATATTTAGAATTTTTCGAATTAATATGTGAGCGTGGCGAAGGAAAATGTGTTTGGTCGATTACAGTCAAATTTAATTGACTGAAAAATATCCATTTTTCAAACAGTGTCAGAATTCGACGAAATTAATTTTCTTTGGACCGTATCGTCATAACATAGACAAATATATTTTTTTCTGGATTTTTCTGAGTCTGTTTGTGGCCTCGGTGAATTTATTTATGCAGACGAATTAAATTAATAAAGAAATTAAATATTAAATTAATTAAAACAGGCCACAGACAGCTGTTTGGGCTGACGGGGCCTGGCCCGTTGGATCCGGAATATGGGTTATTTGCTAGAGACACCTTCAGTTGGGCTGAAAAAGGTTTAGTTTGAAACGTATGGGTTTCATTGTAAAAATACATGGAAATTATTATAAATATTGGAATTAAAAAACCCTAAAATACATTTCACTGTTCACCCATCGTCTACAACCGCCGCCCCTTATTTTCAATGGCCTACAACGCTCAGAACTTCTCCTCTTAAATTCTCTTCCATCTCCAACCTTCAGACTTCAACCCATACACCACCTCGAAGCTCTCTTCATAAGCTTTCCATTGGTACCAGTCATCACCCTCCTCGTCGCACGTAGCCCTCGCATCGATCGCCCAAAGGCTGACGGTATCGACCACCGCCCAGGACCACCCACGCCACCGAGTGGCCCCCGCTTCCAGGCGTGGCAGCACCACACCCCTCTCTCCCCTGTGACGTTGTCTGATCGACCTCCAAGCAACCGAACTGCGAGCAAAAGTCCGACCTAGTTTGGAGCAGTAGTTGAAAGTGTCGGCCGACATCTGAATAGGAGGAAGGAGGGTAATTTTCCAAGTTAATTAAATAATTTAATTGTTTTAAAACTTCGTTTAATCATAACTGATTCGTTTCAACTCGAAATTCGATGATTTCAGCGGCGTTGTGATCGTGTGACTGAGATCTACACATCTAAACTGACTGGAGCTGATTCTGAACAGTTTGAATTTTGGCCAAAATCTTCAACGACTGTGAGATTTCTAGATTTTAATAATTAAATAATTTAATTTTATTTGTTATGTGAAACATTGTATGTTATTATGGCTGATCTGCGATGTGGAAATATAGAATATTTATTGTTGTGTGATTGTAATGTTTTTTTGTGCCATGTTGAAATAGCCATGCTAGTCTAGATCTACATTTTGATGTAATCAAAATAAAGTTCTCACTTTTATTTTGATTTTTTTTATTTTTATTCCTTTCTATTAAAATTGAATTCTATTGTGAAACAAAAAGCAAGGTTAGAATTTTAATTTGATTTACAAAATAAAATAAAGTTTTGATCTTTTGTTTTTGAAACAAAATATAATAAAGTTTGGATCTTTTGTTTTTGAAACAAAATATAATAAAGTTTTGATCTTTTGTTTTAGAAGATTTGATCTTTTATTTTGAGATATCATAAATAAAGATTTGATCTTTTATTTTCTTTTTTTTAAAATAAAAGAAATTTGGATTGTATAATAAATAAGGATTTGATTTTATTCTTTATTTATAAAATAAATAAAGTTCATATAGTTTGTTTGATTTCAGAAAATAAAGGTGGGACCTTTTTTATTTTGATTCATGGAAATTTTACACTCGATCATATGTTGTCGTAGTTGTAATGACACAAAATTCATCGTTATGTTAGTTTAGTTGTAGTGACACAAAATTTCATCGTTATGTTAATTTAGTTGTAATGACACAAAATTCATCGTTATGTTGTCGTTGTTGTGATGACACACAAATTTCATAGTTATGTTAATTTAGTTGAAAAGTATCAAAATTTCATCGTTATGTCGATTTGGTTGAAATGAACACACTTTGGTGTTTGGTTGAAAATTGAAACTTAGAAATAATAGAACATTTACATTTTTCTATGAAAAGAATTTTTTTACATTTTCAATGTAAAAGAGAAGAAAAGAAGTTATATACATTTTCTATGTAAAAGAAAAAGAAAAGAAAGTATTTACATTTTTTTTTCAATGTAAAAGAGAAGAAATAGGAGGATTTACATATGTAAATAAAAACAATAAAAAGAGAATTTACATTTCAATGTAAAGAATAGAAAGATATTTACATTTTTATATTATAATAAAGAGTAATAGGAAATTTACGTTTTTCTATTGTAATAAAGAGTAGTAGAAAGTTTACATTGTTCTATGTTAAAATATAACATTTACAATTTTCTATGTAAAGATAGGAAATTTACATTTTAAATTATAAGATTTACATTTTCCTATGTGAAGGTATAAGATTTACATTTTTTTCTTTGTAACTATGAAAAGTTTACATTTTACCAATGTAAAGAAAAGAATTTACATGTTTCATTGTAAAAGAAAAGGAAATAAAATTTTATGATAAACATTAAAGTTCATTTTTTTTATGTTATAAAAGTGAAGTAGGATTAAAGTTCATTTTTATGTTATAAAAATGAAATAGAATAAAAAGGTTCGTTTTTATGTCTTTGAAAGCGAATAGGATAAAAGCACATTTCTATAATTAAAGAAAGAATACATCGTTAAAACATCATTTTTGTCGCATTAGAATTGGCGAACAAAAATGTCATTTTTATTGAATATGAAATATACATCGTTAAAACATCATTTTTGTCGCATTAGAATTGGCGAACAAAAGTGTCATTTTTATTGAATATGAAATATACATCGTTAAAACATCATTTTTGTCACATTAGAATTGGCGAACAAAATTGTCATTTTTATTGAATATGAAATATACATCGTTAAAACATCATTTTTGTCGCATTAGAATTGGCGAACAAAAATGTCATTTTTATTGAATATGAAATATACATCATTAAAACATCATTTTTGTCGCATAAGTATTGGCGAACAAAAATGTCATTTTTATTGAATATGAAATATACATTGTTGAAACATCATTTTTGTCGCATTAGAATTGGCGAACAAAAATGTCGTTTTTATTTGATATAAAATTTACATCGTTAAAAACATCATTTTTGTCGCATTAGAGTTGGCGAACAAAAATGTCATTTTTATTTGATATAAAATTTTACATTGTTGAAAACATCATTTTTGGTCGCATTAGAATTGGCGGACGAAAATATTATTTTCATATAATAAAAGGAATGAATTTTAATAAAGGGAATCGCCAAATGGTTTATATATAAATATAAAATATAAAATTAAACGAAACGAGTGCGGCAGTTCGCGTATCGACAAGCATAACTTCAAACGATTATATAGAAAGATTCGACCATTGGATTTTTCCCAAAACTGGAACCGTTAGGACCGCTTAGGGAAGAGCTTTCCAACGATATAAATTTCATCAAAATCCGATGGTTAGATTTTAAGATATGTGTAAATCAAATTTTGGTAAAAGCATCGCCAGCTCCGCCCATTGACCCGAAACGTCGTTTATTTATTTCGAGCTAATTTTAATAAATAAAAATAACGATAAATAGTTATAAATATATATAGATGTTTTAAACTATAATTATGCGACAATTATTTGAAAAGGCTGAGTTTAACTCATTTCAAATAATTGCACGGCGAATAAATCCAAGATGTAAGAAGACGATGGTTGAAGACCGATGATCTTCACATCGAATGGACGATGACTTCTGATACCTTGGACTGACCTTCTCCCAGGACTGGGTTGAAGCAGTAATTGTCCGGACGTGTGTGTTGGTCGTGCCGATAAGGGAGCGCCTTCTTGGTGTCTCCGGTTTCGTTCAGACCCAGAACGGACTTGTAAATGGATGCGTGTCCGACATTGAAATTTAATTCATGTAATTAAATCGATTTCTATTAATATATGTCTGTTTGGTGGTAGAGAATTTATTCTCTACTTAACACCCTGATACATAGTGATAGTTATCGATCGCATGGCGTTGAATTGTCAATGTGGCACGCCAAGATGCAATGATCAAGGCTTTGTTGAAAAGCAGGCCTTGTGGCTGATGATCAAAGCATAGCCTGTTTAGGCATAGCTTTGTGTATATCGTGACTTCGCGAGCCTCACACCCCGATATGAGTCAAAAATGGGATATGGACCATAGGGAGTGAACACGTTTCTTTCTAGCTAGGAGTGGTGCTTGGGTTTTGACACGGCCCGGCATATTACTTATGTGGATTTTGGATTGAGGTACCTCGGGTTTTAATAGGCCGAAAGTGGTCATATTATAGGTCCAAAGGGACCGGGAAACGTGTGTTCAGGCATAACTAATCCACTACCGTTAGGTAGGGACCGGCCCTACCGCATCCAAGGGTTCACTGCGGGGGATCCTGAGGCATTTGCTAGAGTGTCTCGAATCGGAAGAGGACGATCCCTAGCCTCAATTTCATGACAGAAAACCAATTCCCAATACGACAACATTTCGGCTTTGATTGTAAACTTATATACGTCGACATAGTAGGATGGGGTACTATGCCGGCTAGGATAGATATATTTATATTGAAGCATTTTAATACTGCTTAAACACTAATGATAATATTAAAGTATTACCTTTTACGTATTAAGCATATTTGATCATCATAAGGGAAAACTCTATCCTCCTGTGTGCGTTGCATTGTGTGATAGGATCTAAGTCTTATGATGATTTCATTTTTCAAAAGTCATTTCGCTGTTTTATATAAACTTTATAATATTATGCACTGGCAAATCCAATGGAGTAAACCCGTTCTGCGTTAGCGGCGTGGTCCTGAGATTTGCACGTAGTTAGATAATTTAGTTAAGAATTCTCACACCAGTCCCATGACTAACTCGTAGTTTGTTTCACTTTTGCAAACTCGGGTGCCCTCTTTCCACACGGGCAGCCAATTGACAGGTTCAGGTGATACATTCTGATTGGAGCTTGCTTGGATGGAAGAAGGAGAAGGCTTTTTCTCTAGTCTTATCATGCTTTGAGACATTTTTTTCCATCTTTTGCTTTTGATGTATGTAATGAGATTTGAAATATATTTCCTTATCTTTGAGACTTACTGTATTGCTAAGTGGATCCTGTAAAACTGCATACTCTGATGATTCTGTTGTGATGCTGATGACATTTTATTTCCGCTGAAATGTTTATGTGTTACGTTCTTTCTCTGAGATCTGTTTATTGTTGTAAATATGTTGTATTCCAAAATGATTATCCTTACTTTCGGTCTACGGAAGTTTGGGGTCATCACAGTTGGTATCAGAGCCAGGTTAACCTTAGCTACAGAATACAACATATTTAGAACAATTCGTCTAGATAGAATCCACATTATTCTAAGATGAGTAGCTCATTAGAGATAGGACTAGTAATGTCCTAGAGTGAGCACAGCAGAATAGCACATATTTACCAGTCATTACATCATCATCTTTTCATCTCGCCCTTATCTTGTATTTTCTTGAAAATTCCCCATTTTTGTTGGTCTGACTCTTTCCTTGACGATACAGACTGATGTAAATGGATACTAGAGCAAGAACAGCCCGAGGCGGAGCCCGAGGTGGAGCCCGAGGCGGGGCTAGAGGAGGAGCCCGAGTAGGAGCTGGAGGGCAAGCTAGAGACGAGACACCCATCACTCAGGAACAACATAATTCATAGGTCGTAGTCGAACCACCTCCACCTCCACAGCCTTTCGATTTGGAGAGAATGTCAAAGAAATTCAAGAACCTTGGAGGTGTACCTTTTACAGGGCGAGAGTCTGCGATTCAGGCCGAAGCATGGCTAAAAGATTGCGAAAAGATCCTAGAAGGCTTGGAACTGGAAGATCAGCGAGAGCGCTACCTGGCAGTTTGTGTAACACCCCACATCCGTTATTGTCACTCACAAAGGGAATGCACTAAGTTCTGTGGAGCATTTTAAGGTAAAAGATGCAGATGAATTACAAGACAGACAAAAATTAAACAGCGGAAAATAAAACTTTGCTTTATTGATAAAATAGTTTGTACAACGATTTTCTTTACAATATCAGAGTATCATCTGTCCTACGAAATAAAGAAGCATAAAACAACATTTATATTCCCCAATGTAGCAAGAGCCAGCCATAGCATCTGAAAAGAGAATCCAAGCAAAGCTTCGACAAATCTTCAAGCTGGGAAAGAGTGAGAGTCCAACTTAACCTGAGCTATACTATTCCCTCCTTTACTACCTGAGGGGGGGGGGAACGGAAGAAAAGAAGACGAAAGAAAACCAGAGTCAGACATAAAGCCTGAGTAAGTTCAGTTACTTCTAGCATGTTAACATGGAAAAACAAAACGACATGAATTAACTGAATACAAGATAACACCATGATGATAGGGTCAGCAAGAATAGACAAGATTAACACAAGATATGCTAAGATAAGATAAACTGGATATGCTCTAATACTTTCGCCGCTTCGCTATTTCCTTGTTATACTGGTTTCTATATCTCTGCACCACCTATCTAGTGTCCCAACTAGTAACGATAACGCGATCCCAATCCCTGTAGTTTCCATTGCCTTCAGGCATACATTTATTATTTATTACCTAGATCTAATCTAGGGTTTTCTATCAAGTGCTTTCTAGATTCAACTAGAGTTTACGCTATCTGCTGAACGCTTCTCAGATTCAGGGTTTTTGCCACCTAGTCCAACTAGGGATTATGCTACCTGTCGAACGATGCCCCCAAGTCTAGGACACACTACCTAGAGTGGTATATGTTCCTAGACTTCCCCACCCATGTATCACTAATCGTTATCGCTTGTCTAGATGCACATGTCCTGTAATGTGCGACCCGAGTCCCGTGGCAGGGCTACTCTAGAAACACGGAACTCGGTCGGGAGGTTTTCAGATATCTGCCGGTGCAGATGCTATGGTCTGTTTTCTACCAATGGTTATGGTCCTACGTGACCCCTCCCTCAACTAATGAAAGGCGATCTAAGCAAATCAAGCGCGAGAACTGTACTTTTGCCACCCTATGCCCTACTTTCCAATTGGCCAGCCTCACCCATAACTAGATAGCAAGTATATGGTCTGTTGGGAGTTCTCTGCCTTTCCGCATACATACAACGATTGACTAAAGATGGTAGGTAGACGACGAGTTGCTATCACAGGGCTACTGGTCTCGCCGAATCACGCTGGTCCATCCTAGTCTTTAGGTTGCCTTGTATTGCAACCAAGGCATACCCTTGGTTCTTCTACCGCAGACTTTAACCTCTGTGAGCCCAGGAGGATCATCTTCCACCTCACAGAGGGATACCAAGAGTACCCTCACGTCCCCTTGAAGCCTCGGGCTTCATAACCCAATTCGTTGGAGCCTTCGTCTTAATCAGACGGACGTTCGCTCCTTCCCGTGTTATACTAAGAATTACTACTTAGTTTTGCTAACTAAGGTTTACCACTTAGTTTCCAGAATCGTTGTTTTCTTAACTAAGGTTTACTACTTAGCTCCTTTTAACTAAGGTTTACTACTTAGTTCTCTTCTCGTCAATTTGGATTGGTTAAGTGTCATTAGTCAATTCAAGCTAACTTAAACCTCTTCATTTATCCTGTTAAACTGGTTAAGTGTTATCAGTAATTCATGTTGACTTAACCCTACCACAAACCAAGTTATGTTGGTTAAGTATTTCTTATTACTTAACCCTACCCATTCATCCTGTATTGGTTAAGTGTTCCTTTTTAACTTAACCTTGCCCATCTGTTTTAACTAACATGTTATTAATGGTTAAGTATTATCCCTTCATGTTTTAGACTTAACCCTGTTCCTTTATCACAATCTGATGGTTAAGTGTTCAAGTTTACTTAGCCCTACGGTCTAGTCCAGCTAACATATCAAATTGGCTAAGTGTATTTAACCCCAACCTCTAGTCTAGTTGACATGTTAGATTGGCAAAGTGTATTAACTTTACTTAACCCCACCTTCTAGTCTAGTTAACATGTTAATTTGGCTAAGTGTTTTCTTAGTTACTTAACCCCTACAAATCTTGTCTTGTTACCATGTTAAGTTGGTTAAGTGTCCCTATGGACTTAACCCTCCCATTCTAGCTTAACTGTGTTAAGTTGGTTAAGTGTTCCTATGGACTTAACCCTCCCATTCTAGCTTAACTGTGTTAAGTGTCTGTATGAACCTAACCCCACCCATCGTTTGGTTATCGTGTTGAATTGGTTAAGTGTCTTGGTTAACTTAACCCTACCATTCTTGTTCTAGCTTTAACTAAATAAATTAAAGCCGCGACCACTCACATTAGACAGATATTGTTGCGATTACTGGATGTGCCGGTTGGTTCCGGGCAGGTTTACATCGCAACTCAGTCTAACCTCGGGTTAGGCATATTCGAGTTTTCTAAGTTCAAAGGGTTTTGATTAATTTTCAAATCAGGTTTTGAAGGTAACCATCCCGTCCGTCGGATCAGTTAGGGATAGCCAGGGAGAGCAGGAAACTTGTATTTTCCAAACCCAGGCCTAGACACTATCCTCTCTGTCACCCTAGAACTTTCTGGTGTGTTATTAAAAGAGATGTCGTTAATAAACCTTTAATTTGTCTAAATTTACATTTTTTTTTCATTTAGGACAAATTCTATAAGTAAATTATTCCTAATTTACTTATTTCATAATTACTCTTTTAATGTAAATTGTCCCATTCTCCCCTCTATATCATATTTATGCTTTTTGGTATGTAAACTATACCAAATTAAGTGTCACTAACCATGATTTTGCTAAACATGACAATTATTCCCAGTTATGGCCAATTTCAAATTTATGCCACTATACTTATTATGCCAAATTAGCTAATCCAATTCTGATTTAACATTCTAATTACAGTTCATGTCAAACTAGACTTATTATTCTAGTTCACAGTTCATGTAAATGCTAGATTTACGAGTCAATACTAGATTCAAATTACACATCCTATAATTCATGTCAAATTTATCCAATTTGCATTTTTATGAACATGCCATAATACATGTTCCCAATTTATGCAAATTTCCAAGTTTATTACTACGTTTTAGTAAATTTCATATTTTGCCCAAATCATATTCCCATTGTTCGTATAATCGTGATTCAACCTAGATTATAAATAAATCTGGATTCGTGGATAAAAGAGAATGAACCAAAATGCCATGAAAGAATAGACATAATAACTGGCATAAGATAATAATTCACAGGCATAAAGATCTGGTAATATTACGACATGAAAAGGGTTGAATAGTATAGGTTCAAGAACTTGGGTAGACCTAACTTAATAGGTAAATTCCTAAGATCAAGATCCAAGGATAACTAGAAACAGGAAGTCAAGCCTAGATCCAATATAATGCCAGTTTGGGGTACAACATGGTTTTGTAACTACAGTGTCATGGGCATAAATAATAACCTTATATCCATAGTCATAGGCAATAAATCCTCACAGTTGATGAATCACGGTCATAGGCGATGTTCATAGTCAAAGGAAAATAATTCTCACAGTCATGAGTCACAGTCATAGGCAATGTTCATAGGCAATGTTCATAGGCAATGTTCATAGTCAAAAAGGTATATAGTTTTAAGGTCCATAGTTTCATAGTCACAGTCTTATTGGTCATCGAATCATAACAGTTCTTAATTAGGTCCAAGGATATAAGCACTGATTCGAACAGAAAGATTTGGCATATTCTTTTATTCCTTTAATTTCATGTCACGAATAGAGAAAACGTTCAAATCTAAAAAGTAACCGACTTACAGAGATTATATTAGATTTGTAGAAAAACAGTCGTTGAAGTCGTTTGAATCTTCACTTGAATCCTAGCTTGTTTTGAATCTCCTCTTGAAAGTCTTGAGCAGCATTTCCTCGTCTTGATTTATTTTACATATTATTTTATTTATTATTTAATTTAGAGGAGGGGAAGAAGCCATGTCCACCAAGAATCTTTGCAGCATAAGGTTAGGGAAGAACTGTGAATAATGAAGGAGACTAGGGGCTGTTTGTATAGGATTAGGTGGACGAATCTAGGCAGAAAACGAGACCGGGTACATCAGAATGCACCCAGGCCCAAAAGTGGGTTTTTGCACCCAGGTCGACACCCATGTCGACTGGGCAGTCGACCTGGTAGGGGGGTCGACTACCCAGTCGACTCCCCAGTCGACCTGGGTCCTGGGCGGGAATTTTCCTGCCCAGTCCGCTTCTGGGTTTGAATTCGAATTTCGAGCTGTTTTCGATTCTGGAAATTCCTAAAACTTCGGAGGGTCATTTCTCCCTCATACGGACTCCGATTCTCGTAAACTCGGACTCGTTTCCAAGCAGAATTTCGAGACAAACGCAATAGCATAACCCGTTTCCCTTGATTTTGATTTTAAAATTTAATTCTGCCTTGATTTGTGAATCTTAGTGTTACAGAATTATGGGGTGTTACATTCTCCCCCACTTAAAAGGATTTCGTCCCTGAAATCTTCAAGTTAGGAAGAATGTGTCCTACCATCCTATCACCCATCTACTCAACCATTCAATCACAGGCATTCATTTTCCTTAAAAGATTTCTAATGCTTTCATGTTCATATGCATAGTGTGTGTATATGTCTTTATCTAATGCAAGATCAGGCGGTCTACTGATTCAGTTGACCTTCTTAATGCGAATCATGTCATTGCCATGTGTCCAATCATGTATGCAAGCATCCCTAGCTATGTAAATACTACATGTGTGCATAGCCATTCATCCATATGCAACATCCATATGATAACATATCAATTTCAACTCACAAACAAATACATATCTGTAAATGCAATATGATAGCGTCCGAACTGATCTAGTGCCTAATACGTATGTATATGCATTCACGAGCAACCATCAGCAACCACTCGCAACCATCAACCATAACATGTTTCAAATACATGTTTACATCCAAAAGAGTTTCTACCTAAGGATCGAAGATACGACCTAGAGGATATACTTTGGAAAGAGAGAAACAATTATGCGTAAAGCTCCTAAAAAAAAGAAATCAAGGATGCACCCTTAAGGAAAAGGGTATGATGCTAGTATCTAGCCATCTTGAGCTTTACTCCACTGTAATTTAACTTCACGATTGTGAAGTTTCTGACCTCCATTTCCAAAATAAACAGATGTCAATCATGGTACCAAGTGTATGTACTAAGATGATTAGAGGTCTCCCTCTTATCCACCATGCCATAACTATAAGGGTCGGAAAGTCACTACGTGCTTTTTAGAGTGTCTGCCACAACTATTCATCTCTCACGCAAACCATCCTAGTCGAACTCGACATTCCTCAAGTACAAACCCCAAAGGCCTAAACCAATATCATACAAGCACCCAAGGAATATCTCCTCCAAATTTAGACTTTCTACGTGAGATGATATAAGCAAATTCGATAGCTATTCTCAAATCCCTACTAACCAAAAATAAACTGGTCGGACCACCAATTGGATTTGAGACTCTAGTGGGATCTTTCTACTATACAAGTACTATGGTGCAGAGACTCAACTATGGAAGTGGATATGAACAAATGCGAAGCGCTAAAACCAAAGGAAAGAGTACGAACAGAAAAACTAGATTCTTCCAACAGAACTTTACTACCTTTCTCCTAGGTATGCTTGGTGGCGAAAGTAGGTACTTGCCCTTCTGAAAATCTTGTCCTTTGCCCTTAATTACATTCCCTATTACACCATAGTAAAGATACTTCCTCTTGTCTTAAGTTTTATAATTCCTTCCTCTTTTGTGAGATAAATCTACATCCATGAATTCCTCATCCTTTTCCGTGTGTAGTCATGTTGACAAATCTCTCGAAAGCTGCTTCCGTCGTACAGAAAACCCTACTAAGCCTGAAAGAAAACTAGCCGCAGGTGAAACTACTACGGTTATAGATGGAAGTCGGGCACTACTTCGCCCTTCGATGAGGTAACCTCTCAGAAAGCCAGGAGCCCCAGAGACTCAAGAAAGAAGGAGACAAGAATTCAAACAGAGGAAGAGAAGATAGTGCGTATGTCTTTGGGGAATATGCCTTTAAAACAAATCTTTTCTCTTGAAAATGCTTCTTTTAAAACCGTTTTTGAAAATAATTTTTCAAATCCTTTATCTGATCTGGTTACCTTCAGTTCTAATACCACGTGTAACACCCCACATCTGTTAGTGTCACTCACAAAGGGAATGCACTAAGTTCTGTGGAGCATTTTAAGGTAAAAGATGCAGATGAATTACAAGACAGACAAAAATTAAACAGCGGAAAATAAAACTTTGCTTTATTGATAAAATAGTTTGTACAACGATTTTCTTTACAATATCAGAGTATCATCTGTCCTACGAAATAAAGAAGCATAAAACAACATTTATATTCCCCAATGTAGCAAGAGCCAGCCATAGCATCTGAAAAGAGAATCCAAGCAAAACTTCGACAAATCTTCAAGCTGGGAAAGAGTGACAGTCCAACTTAACCTGAGCTATACTATTCCCTCCTTTACTACCTGAGGGGGGGGGGGGAACGGAAGAAAAGAAGACGAAAGAAAACCAGAGTCAGACATAAAGCCTGAGTAAGTTCAGTTACTTCTAACATGTTAACATGGAAAAACAAAACGACATGAATTAACTGAATACAAGATAACACCATGATGATAGGGTCAGCAAGATTAGACAAGATTAACACAAGATATGCTAAGATAAGATAAACTGGATATGCTCTAATACTTTCGCCGCTTCACTATTTCCTTGTTATACTGGTTTCTATATCTCTGCACCACCTATCTAGTGTCCCAACTAGTAACGATAACGTGATCCCAATCCCTGTAGTTTCCATTGCCTTCAGGCATACATCTATTATTTATTACCTAGATCTAATCTAGGGTTTTCTATCAAGTGCTTTCTAGATTGAACTAGAGTTTACGCTATCTACTGAACGCTTCTCAGATTCAGGGTTTTTGCCACCTAGTCCAACTAGGGATTATGCTACCTGTCGAACGATGCCCCCAAGTCTAGGACACACTACCTAGAGTGGTATATGTTCCTAGACTTCCCCACCCATGTATCACTAATCGTTATCGCTTGTCTAGATGCACATGTCCTGTAATGTGCGACCCGAGTCCCGTGGCAGGGCTACTCTAGAAACACGGAACTCGGTCGGGAGGTTTTCAGATATCTGCCGGTGCAGATGCTAAGGTCTGTTTTCTACCAGTGCTTATGGTCCCACGTGACCCCTCCATCAACTAGTGAAAGGCAATCTAAGCAAATCAAGCGCGAGAACTGTACTTTTGCCACCCTATGCCCTACTTTCCTATTGGCCAGCCTCACCCACAACTAAATAGCAAGTATATGGTCTGTTGGGAGTTCTCTGCCTTTCCGCATATGTACAACGATTGACTAAAGATGGTAGGTGGACGACGAGTTGCTATCGCAGGGCTACGGATCTCGCCGAATCACGCTGGTCCATCCTAGTCTTTAGGTTGCCTTGTATTGCAACCAAGGCATACAATTGGTTCTTCTACCGCAGACCTTAACCTCTGTAGCCTTGGAGGATCATCTGCCACCTCACAGAGGGATACCAAGAGTACCCTCACGTCCCCTCGAAGCCTCGGGCTTCGTAACCCAATTCGTTGGAGCCTTCGTTTTAATCAGACGGACGTTCGCTCCTTCCCGTGTTATACTAAGAATTACTACTTAGTTTTGCTAACTAAGGTTTACCACTTAGTTTACAGAATTGTTGTTTTCATAACTAAGGTTTACTACTTAGCTCCTTTTAACTAAGGTTTACTACTTAGTTCTCTTCTCGTCAATTTGGATTGGTTAAGTGTCATTAGTCAATTCAAGCTAACTTAACCCTCTTCATTTATCCTGTTAAACTGGATAAGTGTTATCAGTAATTCATGTTGACTTAACCCTACCACAAACCAAGTTATGTTGGTTAAGTATTTCTTATTACTTAACCCTACTCATTTATCCTATATTGGTTAAGTGTTCCTTTTTAACTTAACCTTGCCCATCTGTTTTAACTAACATGTTATTAATGGTTAAGTATTATCCCTTCATGTTTTAGACTTAACCCTATTCCTTTATCACAATCTGATGGTTAAGTGTTCAAGTTTACTTAGACTTACGGTCTAGTCCAGCTAACATATCAAATTGGCTAAGTGTATTTAACCCCAACCTCTAGTCTAGTTGACATGTTAAATTGGCTAAGTGTATTAACTTTACTTAACCCCACCTTCTAGTCTAGTTAACATGTTAATTTGGCTAAGTGATTTCTTAGTTACTTAACCCCTACAAATCTTGTCTTGTTACCATGTTAAGTTGGTTAAGTGTCCCTATGGACTTAACCCTCCCATTCTAGCTTAACTGTGTTAAGTTGGTTAAGTGTTCCTATGGACTTAACCCTCAATTCTAGCTTAACTATGTTAAGTGTCTGTATGAACCTAACCCCACCCATCGGTTTGGTTATCGTGTTGAATTGGTTAAGTGTCTTGGTTAACTTAACCCTACCATTCTTGTTCTAGCTTTAACTAAATAAATTAAAGCCGCGACCACTCACATTAGACAGATATTGTTGCGATTACTGGATGTGCCGGTTGGTTCCGGGCAGGTTTACATCGCAACTCAGTCTAACCTCGGGTTAGGCATATTCGAGTTTTCTAAGTTCAAAGGGTTTTGATTAATTTTCAAATCAGGTTTTGAAGGTAACCATCCCGTCCGTCGGATCAGTTAGGGATAGCCAGGGAGAGCAGGAAACTTGTATTTTCCAAACCCAGGCCTAGACACTATCCTCTCTGTCACCCTAGAACTTTCTGGTGTGTTATTAAAAGAGATGTCGTTAATAAACCTTTAATTTGTCTAAATTTACATTTTTTTTCATTTAGGAAAAATTCTATAAGTAAATTATTCCTAATTTACTTATTTCATAATTACTCTTTTAATGTAAATTGTCCCATTCTCCCCTCTATATCATATTTATGCTTTTTGGTATGTAAACTATACCAAATTAAGTGTCACTAACCATGATTTTTGCTAAACATGACAATTATTCCCAATTATGGCCAATTTCAAATTTATGCCACTATACTTATTATGCCAAATTAGCTAATCCAATTCTGATTTAACATTCTAATTACAGTTCATGTCAAACTAGACTTATTATTCTAGTTCACAGTTCATGTAAATGCTAGATTTACAAGTCAATACTAGATTCAAATTACACATCCTATAATTAATGTCAAATTTATCCAATTTGCATTTTTATGAACATGCCATAATACATGTTCCCAATTTATGCAAATTTCCAAGTTTATAACTACGTTTTAGTAAATTTCATATTTTGCCCAAATCGTATTCCCATTGTTCGTATAATCGTGATTCAACCTAGATTATAAATAAATCTGGATTCATGGATAAAAGGGAATGAACCAAAATGCCATGAAAGAATAGACATAATAACTGGCATAAGATAATAATTCACAGGCATAAAGATCAGGTAATATTACGACATGAAAAGGGTTGAATAGTATAGGTTCAAGAACTTGGGTAGACCTAACTTAATAGGTAAATTCCCAAGATCAAGATCCAAGGATAACTAGAAACAGGAAGTCAAGCCTAGATCCAATATAATGCCAGTTTGGGGTACAACATGGTTTTGTAACTACAGTGTCATGGGCATAAATAATAACCTTATATCCATAGTCATAGGCAATAAATCCTCACAGTTGATGAATCACGGTCATAGGCGATGTTCATAGTCAAAGGAAAATAATTCTCACAGTCATGAGTCACAGTCATAGGAAATGTTCATAGGCAATGTTCATAGTCAAAAAGGTATATAGTTTTAAGGTCCATAGTTTCATAGTCACAGTCTTATTGGTCATCGAATCATAACAGTTCTTAATTAGGTCCAAGGATATAAGCACTGATTCGAACAGAAAGATTTGGCATATTCTTTTATTCCTTTAATTTCATGTCACGAATAGAGAAAACGTTCAAATCTAAAAAGTAACCGACTTACAGAGATTATATTAGATTTGTAGAAAAACAGTCGTTGAAGTCATTTGAATCTTCACTTGAATCCTAGCTTGTTTTGAATCTCCTCTTGAAAGTCTTGACCAGCATTTCCTCATCTTGATTTATTTTACATATTATTTTATTTATTATTTAATTTAGAGGAGGGGAAGAAGCCATGTCCACCAAGAATCTTTGCAGCATAAGGTTAGGGAAGAACTGTGAATAATGAAGGAGACTAGGGGCTGTTTATATAGGATTAGGTGGACGAATCTAGGCAGAAAACGAGACCGGGTACATCAGAATGCACCCAGGCCCAAAAGTGGGTTTTTGCACCCAGGTCGACACCCATGTCGACTGGGCAGTCGACCTGGTCAGGGGGGTCGACTACCCAGTCGACTCCCCAGTCGACCTGGGTCCTGGGCGGGAATTTTCCTGCCCAGCCCGCTTCTGGGTTTGAATTCGAATTTCGAGCTGTTTTCGATTCTGGAAATTCCTGAAACTTCGGAGGGTCATATCTCCCTCATACGGACTCCGATTGTCGTAAACTCGGACTCGTTTCCAAGCAGAATTTCGAGACAAACGCAATAGCATAACCCGTTTCCCTTGATTTTGATTTTACAATTTAATTCTGCCTTGATTTGTGAATCTTAGTGTTACAGAATTATGGGGTGTTACATTCTCCCCCACTTAAAAGGATTTCGTCCCTGAAATCTTCAAGTTAGGAAGAATGTGTCCTACCATCCAATCACCCATCTACTCAACCATTCAATCACAGGCATTCATTTTCCTTAAAAGATTTCTAATGCTTTCATGTTCATATGCATAGTGTGTGTATATGTCTTTATCTAATGCAAGATCAGGCGGTCTACTGATTCAGTTGACCTTCTTAATGTGAATCATGTCATTGCCATGCGTCCAATCATGTATGCAAGCATCCCTAGCTATGTAAATATTACATGTGTGCATAGCCATTCATCCATATGCAACATCCATATGATAACATATCAATTTCAACTCACAAACAAATACATATCTGTAAATGCAATATGAAAGCGTCCAAACTGATCTAGTGCCTAATACGTATGTATATGCATTCACGAGCAACCATCAGCAACCACTCGCAACCATCAACCATAACATGTTTCAAATACATGTTTACATCCAAAAGAGTTTCTACCTAAGGATCTAAGATACGACCTAGAGGATATACTTTGGAAAGAGAGAAACAATTATGCGTAAAGCTCCTAAAAAAAAAGAAATCAAGGATGCACCCTTAAGGAAAAGGGTATGATGCTAGTATCTAGCCTTCTTGAGCTTTACTCCACTGTAATTTAACTTCACGATTGTGAAGTTTCTGACCTCCATTTCCAAAATAAACAGATGTCAATCATGGTACCAAGTGTATGTACTAAGATGATTAGAGGTCTCCCTCTTATCCACCATGCCATAACTATAAGGGTCGGAAAGTCACTACGTGCTTTTTAGAGTGTCTGCCACAACTATTCATCTCTCACGCAAACCATCCTAGTCGAACTCGACATTCCTCAAGTACAAACCCCAAAGGACTAAACCAATATCATACAAGCACCCAAGGAATATCTCCTTCGAATTTAGACGTTCTACGTGAGATGATATAAGCAAATTCGATAGCTATTCTCAAATCCCTACTAACCAAAAATAAACTGGTCGGACCACCAATTGGATTTGAGACTCTAGTGGGATCTTTCTACTATACAAGTACTATGGTGCAGAGACTCATCTATGAAAGTGGATATGAACAAATGCGAAGCGCTAAAACCAAAGGAAAGAGTACGAACAGAAAAACTAGATTCTTCCAACAGAACTTTACTACCTTTCTCCTAGGTATGCTTGCTGGCGAAAGTAGGTGCTTGCCCTTCTGAAAATCTTGTCCTTTGCCCTTAATTACATTCCCTATTACACCATAGTAAAGATACTTCCTCTTGTCTTAAGTTTTATAATTCCTTCCTCCTTTGTGAGCTAAATCTACATCCATGAATTCCTCATCCTTTTCCGTGTGTAGTCATGTTGACAAATCTCTCGAAAGCTGCTTCCGTCGTACAGAAAACTCTACTAAGCCTGAAAGAAAACTAGCCGCAGGTGAAACTACTACGGTTATAGATGGAAGTCGGGCACTACTTCGCCCTTCGATGAGGTTACCTCTCAGAAAGCCAGGAGCCCCAGAGACTCAAGAAAGAAGGAGACAAGAATTCAAACAGAGGAAGAGAAGATAGTGCGTATGGCTTTGGGGAATATGCCTTTAAAACAAATCTTTTCTCTTGAAAATGCTTCTTTTAAAACCG
Organism: Allium sativum; assembly: GCA_030737875.1. Lineage (NCBI taxonomy): Eukaryota > Viridiplantae > Streptophyta > Magnoliopsida > Asparagales > Amaryllidaceae > Allium > Allium sativum. The sequence continues at coordinate 636,347,238 of CM060918.1, forward strand.
TTTTTGAAAATAAATTTTCAAATCCTTTATCCACGTGTAACACCCCACATTTGTTAGTGTCACTCACAAAGGGAATGCACTAAGTTCTGTGGAGCATTTTAAGGTAAAAGATGCAGATGAATTACAAGACAAACAAAAATTAAACAGCGGAAAATAAAACTTTGCTTTATTGATAAAATAGTTTGTACAACGATTTTCTTTACAATATCAGAGTATCATTTGTCCTACGAAATAAAGAAGCATAAAACAACATTTATATTCCCCAATGTAGCAAGAGCCAACCATAGCATCTGAAAAGAGAATCCAAGCAAAACTTCGACAAATCTTCAAGCTGGGAAAGAGTGACAGTCCAACTTAACCTGAGCTATACTATTCCCTCCTTTACTACCTTGGGGGGGGGGGACGGAAGAAAAGAAGACGAAAGAAAAACAGAGTCAGACATAAAGCCTGAGTAAGTTCAGTTACTTCTAGCATGTGAACATGGAAAAACAAAACGACATGAATTAACTGAATACAAGATAACACCATGATGATAGGGTCAGCAAGATTAGACAAGATTAACACAAGATATGCTAAGATAAGATAAACTGGATATGCTCTAATACTTTCGCCGCTTCGCTATTTCCTTGTTATACTGGTTTCTATATCTCTGCACCACCTATCTAGTGTCCCAACTAGTAACGATAACGCGATCCCAATCCCTGTAGTTTCCATTGCCTTCAGGCATACATTTATTATTTATTACCTAGATCTAATCTAGGGTTTTCTATTAAGTGCTTTCTAGATTCAACTAGAGTTTACGCTATCTGCTGAACGCTTCTCAGATTTAGGGTTTATGCCACCAAGTCCAACTAGGGATTATGCTACCTGTCGAACGATGCTCCCAAGTCTAAGACACACTACCTAGAGTGGTATATGTTCCTAGACTTCCCCACGCATGTATCGCAAATCGTTATCGCTTGTCTAGATGCACATGTCCTGTAATGTGCGACCCGAGTCCCGTGGCAGGGCTACTCTAGAAACACGGAACTCGGTCGGGAGCTTTTCAGATATCTGCCGGTGCAGATGCTAAGGTCTGTTTTCTACCAGTGCTTATGGTCCCACGTGACCCCTCCCTCAACTAGTGAAAGGCAATCTAAGCGAATCAAGCGCGAGAACTGTACTTTTGCCGCCCTATGCCCTACTTTCCTATTGGCCAGCCTCACCCACAACTAAATAGCAAGTATATGGTCTGTTGGGAGTTCTTTGCCTTTCCGCATATGTACAACGATTGACTAAAGATGGTAGGTAGACGACGAGTTGCTATCGCAGGGCTACGGATCTCGCCGAATCACGCTGGTCCATCCTAGTCTTTAGGTTGCGTTGTATTGCAACCAAGGCATACAATTGGTTCTTCTACCGCAGACCTTAACCTCTGTGAGCCCAGGAGGATCATCTGCCACCTCACAGAGGGATACCAAGAGTACCCTCACGTCCCCTCGAAGCCTCGGGCTTCGTAACCCAATTCGTTGGAGCCTTCATTTTAATCAGACGGACGTTCGCTCCTTCCCGCGTTATACTAAGAATTACTACTTAGTTTTGCTAACTAAGGTTTATCACTTAGTTTACAGAATTGTTGTTTTCATAACTAAGGTTTACTACTTAGCTCCTTTTAACTAAGGTTTACTACTTAGTTCTCTTCTCGTCAATTTGGATTAGTTAAGTGTCATTAGTCAATTCAATCTAACTTAACCCTCTTCATTTATCCTGTTAAACTGGATAAGTGTTATCAGTAATTCATGTTGACTTAACCCTACCACAAACCAAGTTATGTTGGTTAAGTATTTCTTATTACTTAACCCTACTCATTTATCCTGTATTGGTTAAGTGTTCCTTTTTAACTTAACCTTGCCCATCTGTTTTAACTAACATGTTATTAATGGTTAAGTATTATCCCTTCATGTTTTAGACTTAACCCTATTCCTTTATCACAATCTGATGGTTAAGTGTTCAAGTTTACTTAGACCTACGGTCTAGTCCAGCTAACATATCAAATTGGCTAAGTGTATTTAACCCCAACCTCTAGTCTAGTTGACATGTTAAATTGGCTAAGTGTATTAACTTTACTTAACCCCACCTTCTAGTCTAGTTAACATGTTAATTTGGCTAAGTGATTTCTTAGTTACTTAACCCCTACAAATCTTGTCTTGTTACCATGTTAAGTTGGTTAAGTGTCCCTATGGACTTAACCCTCCCATTCTAGCTTAACTGTGTTAAGTTGGTTAAGTGTTCCTATGGACTTAACCCTCCCATTCTAGCTTAACTGTGTTAAGTGTCTGTAGGAACCTAACCCCACACATTGGTTTGGTTATCATGTTGAATTGGTTAAGTGTCTTGGTTAACTTAACCCTACCATTCTTGTTCCAGCTTTAACTAAATAAATTAAAGCTGCGACCACTCACATTAGACAGATATTGTTGCGATTACTGGATGTGCTGGTTGGTTCCGTGTAGGTTTACATCGCAACTCAGTCTAACCTCGGGTTAGGCATATTCGAGTTTTCTAAGTTCAAAGGGTTTTGATTAATTTTCAAATCAGGTTTTGAAAGTAACCATCCTGTCCGTCGGATCAGTTAGGGATAGCCAGGGAGAGCAGGAAACTTGTATTTTCCAAACCCAGGCCTAGACACAATCCTCTCTGTCACCATAGAACTTTCTGGTGTGTTATTAAAAGAGATGTCGTTAATAAACCTTTAATTTGTCTAAATTTACATTTTTTCATTTAGGACAAATTCTATAAGTATATTATTCCTAATTTACTTATTTCATAATTACTCTTTTAATGTAAATTGTCAACATTTATTATTATGGCCCATTCTCCCCTCTATGTCATATTTATGCTTTTTGGTATGTAAACTATACCATATTAAGTGTCACTAACCATGATTTTGCTAAACATGACAATTATTCCCAATTATGGCCAATTTCAAATTTATGCCAATATACTTATTATGCCAAATTAGCTAATCCAATTCTGATTTAACATTCTAATTACAGTTCATGTCAAACTAGACTTATTATTCTAGTTCACAGTTCATGTAAATGCTAGATTTACAAGTCAATACTAGATTCAAATTACACATCCTATAATTAATGTCAAATTTATCCAATTTGCATTTTTACGAACATGCCATAATACATGTTCCCAATTTATGCAAATTTCCAAGTTTATAACTACGTTTTAGTAAATTTCATATTTTGCCCAAATCGTATTCCCATTGTTCGTATAATCGTGATTCAACCTAGATTATAAATAAATCTAGATTCGTGGATAAAAGGGAATGAACCAAAATGCCATGAAAGAATAGACATAATAACTGGCATAAGATGAAAATTCATAGGCATAAAGATCTGGTAATATTACGACACGAAAAGGGTTGAATAGTATAGGTTCAAGAACATGGGTAGACCTAACTTAATAAGTAAATTCCCAAGATCAAGATCCAAGGATAACTAGAAACAGGAAGTCAAGCCTAGATCCAATATAATGCCAGTTTGGGGTACAACATGGTTTTGTAACTATAGTGTCATGGGCATAAATAATAACCCTATATCCATAGTCATAGGCAATAAATCCTCACAGTTGATGAATCACAGTCATAGGCGATGTTCATAGTCGAAGGAAAATAATTCTCACAGTCATGAGTCACAGTCATAGGCAATGTTCATAGGAAATGTTCATAGGCAATGTTCATAGTCAAAAAGGCATATGGTTTTAAGGTCCATTGTTTCATAGTCACAGTCTTATTGGTCATCGAATCATAACAGTTCTTAATTAGGTCCAAGGATATAAGCACTGATTCGAACAAAAAGATTTGGCATATTCTTTTATTCCTTTAGTTTCATGTCATGAATAGAGAAAACATTCAAATCTAAAAAGTAACCGACTTACAGAGATTATATTAGATTTGTAGAAAAACAGTCGTTGAAGTCGTTCGAATCTTCAGTTGAATCCTAGCTTGTTTTGAATCTCCTCTTGAAAGTCTTGAGCAGCATTTCCTCGTCTTGATTTATTTTACATATTATTTTGCTTATTATTTAATTTAGAGGAGGGGAAGAAGCCATGTCCACCAAGAATCTTTGCAGCATAAGGTTAGGGAAGAATTGTGAATAGTGAGGGAGACTAGGGGCTGTTTATATAGGATTAGGCGGACGAATCTAGGCAGAAAACGAGACCAGGTACATCAGAATGCACCCAGGCCCAAAAGTGGGTTTTTGCACTTAGGTCGACACCCATGTCGACTGGGCAGTCGACCTGGTCAGGGGGGGTCGACTACCCAGTCGACTCCCCGGTCGACCTGGGTCCTGGGCGGGAATTTTCCCGCCCAGCCCGCTTCTGGGTTTGAATTCAAATTTCGAGCTGTTTTCAATTCTGGAAATTCCTGAAACTTCGGAGGGTTATATATCCCTCATACGGACTCGGATTCTCATAAACTCGGACTCGTTTCCAAGAAGAATTTCGAGAAGAACGCAGTGGCGTAACCTGTTTCCCTTGATTTTGAATTTAGAATTTAATTCTGCCTTGATTTGTGAATCTTAGTGTTACAGAATTACGGGGTGTTACAGTTTGGCAACTAAAGAAGGAAGCAGGGCATTGGTGGAATACGGTCAAAATCTGCAATGACGTGGCCAATATTTCTTGGGCCAGATTTAAGGAGCTTTTCAATGAGTAGTATATACCCCCACAAGCTAGAGAGCGCCTGCATGAGTAGTTTGTTAACCTACAGCAAGGGAATATGACCGTTTCTGGGTATGTGAGGAAGTTTGATGAGCTTTCACGATATGCTCCTAGTTTGATTCAAGATCCAGTAGAGAAGAATAAGAAATTTATCAGGGGGCTGTCCAAGAAATATTTGAACCGAGTCACTGCCCATATCAAGCTTCCTTTCAATGAAGTAGTAGAGATGGCATGCCGCTATGAGTAGAATGACGAGTCTGGACCTCAGGATAGAGGGAAAAGTCAAAGCAACAACCAGAAGGAACAAGCTAACAAGAAACAGGAGGCGTGCAATTCTTCTACAGCTAAACCCCAAGGGAAGAAGAGGGATAGGAACAAGGTGACCTGCTATAACTGCGGCAAGATTGGACATTTCGATTATGAGTGTAGAGCTCCTAAAAAGGTCAAGAGAAATGATTCAGGCCCTAGTCAGAACCGTGGTCAAAATCCTCAGAATTGTGGCCAGAGTTCACAGGACAAAAGGGAATGCTACAACTGTCATTAAAAGGGGCACATTAAAGCGAACTGTCCACTTCTAAGGAATGCTCAGGTGGCACATGTTTATGAGGGAGCAGATACGCCAGCTTCGACTGAAGGGCCTAATAAACCCGATGTCTTAGGAGGTACGCTTAATATTAATAACATCCCTATTACTATCTTATTTGATACTGGTGCTGCAAGAAGCTTTATTTCTAAAGATGCAAGTAAAAAGTTGAAACTGAAACCAAGAAAACTCAAAAATTTGATTAGAGCTAATAGTCCGATAGGAGGTTCCCTCATTCTAGATCAGTATTGTAAAGTGCTTATCTCCTATTCTCGCTATCAGTTTCCTTTTAATTTGATCATCATGGAGTTTTCTGGATATGACATCATACTTGGTATAGATTGGTTAGCAAAATATGAAGCTGAGTTAGTATGCGCCGAAAGAATTGTCAAAGTTAAAACTAAACTCGGTAATGTATGTATCCCCTGCCATGGCTCAGCCACAGACAGGAAAACATTCTGGTCTTCTCTAGAAGTTACCCCTACTTCTATTGAGGATATTCCTGTCGTCAAAGATTATGCTGATATATTTAAAGAAGTTGAGGGCCTACCTCCGCATAGGGAAATCAGCTTCCGAATTGATTTAGCTCCGAATGCAAAGCCTGTTGTACATCCCATTCGGAGAATGTCGCCAAAAGAAAGAGAGGAGCTGAAAATATCAAACCAAGCAGCTTTTGTGGAAAGGTCTGATCAGACCCAGCTTCTCAGAATGGGGAGTAGTAGTGGTGTTCGTCCCAAAATCAGACGGTACTCGCAGGCTATGTGTAGACTACCGTGATCTCAACAAGCAAACTCTAAAGAACAAATATCCACTGCCTCGTATTGATGACTTGCTTGACCGATTGCGTGGGGCACGAGTATTCTCCAGGATGGACATAGCTACAGGCTTCCATCAACTTCGCATTGCAGAGGAGTATGTGCCTTTAACTGCTTTCAGAGGACCAGACATCTTTTATGAATGGCTAGTAATGCCTTTCGGTCTATGTAATGCTCCAGCATATTTTGTTGAACCGATGAATAGAGTATTCAGAGATGTTTTAAATAAATTTGTGCTCGTGTTCATTGATGACATCCTTATCTTCTCTAAATCCACTGCTGAGCACGAACAGCATCTGAGAGAAGTCTTAGAGATTTTGCGAAGAAATGTGCTGAAAGCAAAATTTTCTAAATGCATATTCTGACAAGAGGAGGTGAAATTCCTCGGCCATGTTTTATCAAAGGAAGGCATCTCTGTAGATCCAGGAAAGATCTCAGCCATCCAAGAATGGAAGCAGCCTAGAACTCCCACGGAGGTCAGAAGTTTCTTGGGACTGGCCGGCTATTATCGGAAATTTGTCAAAGATTTTTCAAAGGTAGCTTGTCCATTGACAAACCTGACCAAGAAGCGTACGAAATTCAAGTGGACACCAGAATGCGAGATAGCTTTCCAAGAGCTAAAGAAGAGGTTGACCAATGCTCCTGTGCTGACCATCATAGATGGCAATCAGGATTTGAAGGTCTGGACCGACGCCTCTAAGCAAGGTTGTTTCTTTTATAAATTAACATGTCTGAGATAACATTTTTCCTTCGATGAAAAATCTCATTTTAACATGTTATCCCTTATTTATTTAAGGTATTGGTGCGGTGCTGATGCAAAGAGGCAGGGTAGTCGCATATGCTAGCCGCCAACTGAAACCGCATGAGAAGAATTATGTCACGCATGATCTTGAACTAATGACCATTGTGTTTGCTCTTAAAATATGGAGGCATTATCTCTTGGGTGAAAAGTTTGAAATTTACACGGATCACAAATCCTTGAAACACCTTTTTACCCAAAAAGATTTGAATATGAGGCAGCAGCGTTGGGTCGAATTTCTTGCATCATATGACCTGGATATCCTATATACTCCGGGAAAGACCAACATTGTAGCCGATGCACTCAGTAAAAAGAATGCAGAATGCAACAATCTCATTATCGCCAATCTCATTATCACTCCTACTCTGATTGATAAAGTCTCTGCTCTTCAAAAGAATGATGAATTTATTCAGAAGCTTTGTAAGAGAGTTCGTAAGGGTGAAGCCTCAAGTTTCCAGATTGACGATAATGGGACCCTTAGATTACAAGGGCGAATTTGTGTGCCAGACATTGCTGAGCTAAAAAGAGAAGTGATGGATGAGTGCCACAAATCTAAAATCAGCGTCCATCCAGGTGTAAACAAAATGTATCATGATCTTAAGCGCACCTTTTGGTGGAAATTGATGAAAAGGGATATTTCTATTTATGTGGCTAGATGTCCCACTTATCAGCAAGTTAAAAGTGATCAACAGAAACTGGCAGGTTTGTTGCAACCGCTGGGAGATCCAGGTTGGAAGTGGGAGGAAATTTCTATGGACTTTATAGATGGCTTGCCCCGTAGCAGAAAAGGCAGTGATAGCATATGGGTGATTGTCGACCGCTTAACAAAATTTGCCCATTTCATCCCTGTTCGGTCCAATAGAACAGCTCGTAGTTTGGCACAGCTTTATCTCAAAGAGATAGTCAGACTGCATGGGGTTCCCAAAAGCATTGTCAGTGATCGGGATCCATTATTTACCAGTAAATTCTGGGAAGCTTTTCAAGAAGAGCTTGGGACCAAGTTGAATCTGAGCTCTGCATATCACCCTCAGACAGATGGCCAGACTAAGAGGGTGAATCGTGTTTTGGAAGACTTATTGCGTGCTTGCATCCTTGACTATGGCGGTTCATGGGAGGACCACTTGCACTGGGTGGAATTCTCCTATAATAATAGCTACCAAGCAAGCTTGGGAATGTCACCGTTTGAATTACTTTATGGCAGACCATGCAGATCTCTGGCATGTTGGGTGGAGTCAGGCAATCGACTAGTCTTGGGCCCCGACATGGTTCGTGAAGCATCAGATAAGGTTGACTTGATTAAGAAGCGCTTTTTGACTGCTCAGAGCCGACAAAAGAGCTATGCAGACCAGCGAAGAAGAAATTTAGAATTCTCTGTGGGTGATCGAGTATACTTGAAGGTTTCTCCTTTAAGAGGCGTGATTCGTTTTGGGAAGACGGGAAAGATGGCACCAAGGTTCATTGGTCCATTCCCTATTCTCGAAAGGATTGGTACTCTCGCTTATAGAGTGTAGCTGCCTGACTGGTTGCCAGGGGTGCATGATGTATTTCATGTGTGGCAGCTCCGCAAGCACGTGCACGATCCAGATCTGATTGAGGATGAACTAAACCAACAGGTCCTAGATATTGCTCCAAATCTGACAGTGAGGAAGGACCCGATTAAAATCATTGGCAAAGAAACCAAAATCTTGAGGAACAAGAAGATCAACCTAGTCAAGGTTCAATGGAGTGGGGATCCTAGAGACTGTACTTGGGAGATAGAAGATAGCATCAAAAAGGCTTACCCCAAGTGCAGAGTGGATATCTCCGAGTAACTCTTGTACTGAGGTACGTTTATACCAATTTACATTTTCCATCTTGGTTCCTACTTTTCTTTGTTTCCTTTTCGAGGACGAAAATTCTTAAGTGGGGGAGATTGTAACGACCCGGAAAATCCGAGCCAATTTAAAATTTTTATTTTAAATTATTTGGTGGAAAAATGTGGAAGAAATTAAAATTTTCATTTTTAAATAATATCAAAGCCAGTGAAAATAGTCAATTTCAAAACGATCTATGTTTTCGACGAAACCACTTTCATTGGAACCAGAATTTCATATTATTGCTAGGTTTCAATTTTTAGAATTTTTTGAATCAATATGTGAGCGTGGCAAAGGAAAATGTGTTTGGTCGATTATAGTCAAATTTAATCGACTGAAAAATAGCCATTTTTCAAACAGTATCAGAATTTGACGAAATTAATTTTGTTAGGACCGTATCGTCATAACATAGTCAAATATATTTTTTTTTGGATTTTTTGAGTCCGTTTGTGGCCTCGGTGAATTTATTTATGCAGATGAATTAAATTAATAAAGAAATTAAATATTAAATTAATTAAAATAGGCCACAGACAGCCGTTTGGGCTGACGGGGCCTGGCCGGTTGGATCTGGAATATGGGTTATTTGCTAGGGACACTTTCAGTTGGGCTAAAAAAGGTTTAGTTTGAAACGTATGGGTTTAATTGTAAAAATACATGGAAATTATTATAAATATTGGAATTAAAAAACCCTAAAATACATTTCACTGTTCACCCATCGTCTACAGCCGCCGCCCCTTATTTTCAATGGCCTACAGCGCTCAGAACTTCTCCTCTTGAATTCTCTTCCATCTCCAACCTTCAGACTTCAACCCATACGCCCCCTCGAAGCTCTCTTCACGAGCTTTCCATTGGTACCAGCCATCACCCTCCTCGTCGCCCGTAGCCCTCGCATCGATCGCCCAAAGGCCGACGGTATCGACCGCCGCCCAGGACCACCCACGCCACCGAGTGGCCCCCGCTTCCAGGCGTGGCAGCACCACACCCCTCTCTTCCCCGTGACGTTTTCTGATCGACCTCCAAGCAACCGAAACGCGAGCAAAAGTCCGACCTAGTTTGGAGCAGTAGTTGAAAGTGTCGGCCGACATCTGAAGAGGAGGAAGGAGGGTAATTTTCCAAGTTAATTAAATAATTTAATTGTTTTAAAACTTCGTTTAATCATAACTGATTCGTTTCAACTCGAAATTCGATGATTTCAACGGCGTTGTGATCGTGTGACTGAGATCTACGCGTCTAAACTGAATGGAGCTGATTCTGAACAGTTTGAATTTTCGCCAAAATCTTCAACGACTTTGAGATTTCTAGATTTTAAATTAAATAATTTAATTTAATTTGTTATGTGAAACATTGTATGTTATTATGGCTGATCTGCGATGTGGAAATATAGAATATTTATTATTGTATGATTGTAATGTTTTTTTGTGCTGTGTTGAAATAGCCATGCTAGTCTAGATCTACATTTTGATGTATTCAAAATAAAGTTCTCACTTTTATTTTGATTTTGATTTTGATTTTTTTCCTTTCTATTAAAATTGAATTCTATTGTGTAACAAAAAGCAAAGTTAGAATTTTAATTTGATTTGCAAAATAAAATAAAGTTTTGATCTTTTGTTTTTGAAACAAAACAAAATAAAGTTTTGATCTTTTGTTTTTGAAACAAAATATAATAAAGTTTTGATCTTTTGTTTTTGAAACAAAATATAATAAACTTTTGATCTTTTGTTTTAGAAGATTTGATCTTTTATTTTGAGATATGATAAATAAAGATTTAATCTTTTATTTTCTTTTTTTTAAAAGAAAAGAAAGTTGGATTGTATAATAAATAAGGTTTTGATTTTTATTCTTTATTTGTAAAATAAATAAAGTTCATATATTTTGTTTGATTTCACAAAATAAAGGTGGGACCTTTTTTATTTTGATTCATGGAAATTTTACACCCGATCATATGTTATCGTAGTTGTAATGACACAAAATTCATCGTTATGTTAGTTTAGTTGTAATGACACAAAATTTCATCGTTAAGTTAATTTAGTTGTAATGAAACAAAATTCATCGTTACGTTGTCGTTGTTGTGATGACACAAAAATTTCATAGTTATGTTAATTTAGTTGAAAAGTATCAAAATTTCATCGTTATGTCGATTTGGTTGAAATGAGCACACTTTGGTGTTTGGTTGAAAATTGAAACTTAGAAATAATAGAACATTTACATTTTTCTATGAAAAGAAATTTTTTACATTTTCAATGTAAAAGAGAAGAAAAGAAGTTATTTACATTTTCTATGTAAAAGAAAAAGAAAAGAAAAGAAAGCATTTACATTTTTTTTCAATGTAAAAGAGAAGAAATAGGAGGATTTACATATGTAAATAAAAACAATAAAAAGAGAATTTACATTTCAATGAAAAGAATAAAAAGTCATTTACATTTTTCTATTATAATAAAGAGTAATAGCAAATTTACATTTTTCTATTGTAATAAAGAGTAATAGAAAATTTACATTTTTCTATGTTGAAATATAACATTTACATTTTTCTATGTAAAGATAGGAAATTTACATTTTAAATTATAAGATTTACATTTTCCTATGTGAAGGTATAAGATTTACATTTTTTTTCTATGTAACTATGAAAAGTTTACATTTTCCCAAAATAAAGATAAAGAATTTACATGTTTCATTGTACAAGAAAAGGAAATAAAATTTTATGATAAACATTAAAGTTCATTTTTTTATGTTATAAAAGTGAAGTAGGATTAAAGTTCATTTTTATGTTATAAAAATGAAATAGAATAAAAAGGTTCATTTTTATGTCTTTAAAAGCGAATAGGATAAAAGCATACTTCTATAATTAAAGAAAGAATACATCGTTAAAACATCATTTTTGTCGCATTAGAATTGGCGAACAAAAATGTCATTTTTATTGAATATGAAATATACATCGTTAAAACATCATTTTTGTCGCATTAGAATTAGCGAACAAAAATGTCATTTTTATTGAATATGAAATATACATCATTCAAACATCATTTTTGTCGCATTAGAATTGGCGAACAAAAATGTCATTTTTATTGAATATGAAATATACATCGTTGAAACATCATTTTTGTCGCATTAGAATTGGCAAACAAAAATGTCATTTTTATTTGATATAAAAATTTACATCGTTAAAAACATCATTTTTGTCGCATTAGAGTTGGCGAACAAAAATGTCATTTTTATTTGATATAAAATTTTACATCGTTAAAAACTTCTTTTTTGTCGCATTAGAGTTGGCGAACAAAAATGTCATTTTTATTTGATATAAAATTTTACATTGTTGAAAACATCATTTTTGGTCGCATTAGAATTGGCGGACGAAAATATTATTTTCATAGAATAAAAGGAATGGATTTTAATAAAGGGAATCGCCCAATGGTTTATATATAAATATAAAATATAAAATTAAACGAAACAAGCGCGGCAGTTCGCGTATCGACAATCGTAACTTCAAACGATTATATAGAAAGATCCGACCGTTGGATTTTCCCAAAACTGGAACCGTTAGGACCGCTTTGGGAAGAGCTTTCCAATGATATAAATTTCATCAAAATCCAATGGTTAGATTTTAAGATATGTGTAAAACAAATTTTGGTAAAAGCAGCGCCAGCGCCGCCCATTGACCCGAAACGTCGTTTATTTATTTCGAGCTATTTTTAATAAATAAAAATAGCGATAAATAGTTATAAATATATATAAATGTTTTAAACTATAATTATGCGACAATTATTTGAAAAGGCCGAGTTTAACTCATTTCAAATAATTGCACGGCGAATAAATCCAAGATGTAAGAAGATGATGGTTGAAGACCGGCGATCTTCACATCGAATGGATGATGACTTCTGATACCTTGGACTTACTTGCTCCCATGACTGGGTTGAAGCAGTAATTTTCTGGGCGTGTGTGTTGGTCGTGCGGATAAGCGAGCGCTTTCATGGTGTCTCCGGTTTCGTTCAGACCCAGAATGGACTTGTAAATGGATGCGTGTCCGACGTTGAAATTCACTTCATGTAATTAAATCGATTTCTATTAATATATGTTTGTTTGGTGGTAGAGAATTTATTCTCTACTTAACACCCTGATACGTAGTGATAGTTATCGATCGCATGGCGTTGAATTGTCAATGTGGCACGCCAAGATGCAATGATCAAGGCTTTGTTGAAAAGCAGGCCTTGTGGCTGATGATCAAAGCATAGCCTGTTTAGGCATAGCTTTGTGTATATCATGACTTCGCGAGCCTCACACCCCGGTATGAGTCAAAAACGGGATATGGACCGTACGAAGTGCACACGTTTCTTTCTAGCTAGGAGTGGTGCTTGGATTTTGACACGGCCCAGCATATTACTTATGTGGATTTTGGATTGAGGTACCTCGGTTTTTTATAGGTCGGAAGTGGTCATATAATAGGTCCAAAGGGATCGGGAAACGTGTATTCAGGCATAACTAATCCACTACCGTTAGGTAGGGACCGGCCCTACCGCATCCAAGGGTTCACTGCGGGGGATCCTGAGGCATTTGCTAGAGTGTCTCGAATCGGAAGAGGACGATCCATAGCCTCGATTTCATGACAGAAAACCAATTCCCAATACGACAACATTTCGGCTTTGATTGTAAACTTATATACGTCGACATAGTAGGATGGGGTACTATGCCATCTAGGATTGATATATTTATATTGAAGCATTTTAATACTGCTTAAACACTAATGATAATATTAAAATATTACTTTTTGCGTATTAAGCATATTTGATCATCATAAGGGAAAACTCTATCCTCCTGTGTGCGTTGCATTGTGTGATAGGCTCCGAGTCTTATGATGATTTCATTTTTCAAAAGTCATTTCGCTGTTTTATATAAACTTTATAATATTATGCACGGGCAAATCCAATGGAGTAAACCCATTCCGCGTTAGCGGCGTGGTCCTGAGATTTGCACGTAGTTAGATAATTTAGTTAAGAATTCTCACACCAGTCCCATGAATGACTCGTAGTTTGTTTCACTTTTGCAAACTCGGGTGCCCTCTTTCCACATGGGCAGCCAATTGACAGTTCAGGTGATACATTCTGATTGGAGCTTGCTTGGACAGAAAAGGAGAAGGATTTTTCTCTAGGTTTATCTTGGTTTGAGACATTTTTTTTCCATCTTTTGCTTTTGATGTATGTAATGGGATTTGAAATCTATTTCCTTATCTTTGAGACTTACTGTATTGCTAAGTGGATCCTGTAAAATTGCATACTCTGATGATTCTGTTGTGATGCTGATGACATTTTATTTCTACTGAAATGTTTATGTGCTATGTTCTTTCTCTGAGATCTGTTTATTGTTGTAAATATGTTGCATTCCAAAATGATTATCCTTACTTTCGGTCTACGGAAGTTTGGGGTCATCACATTGCCAGTGCATAAAATAAAGTAAATCGTTAAACAACGCAATGCTTTTTTGAAAAATGAAACCATTATAGGACCCAAGTCCTATCACACAATGCAACGCAAACCGGAGGATAGGGTTTTATCTTATAATGATCAAAAGATGCTTGATACGATAAAACAGATTTAGTATTAGTGTGTATATGTTTTAGTAAAAACATTTCAAATATAAATGTATCAATCCTAGACGGCATAATACCCCATCCTACTATGTCGCCATACTAGTTCTACAATCAAAACCACAAGGTCGTATTGGAAATTGGATTTCCATCATGAGTCGAGGCTAGGGGCAAGCTCCTCTCCGATTCGAGACACTCTAGCAAATGCCTAAGGATCCCCCGTAGTGAACCCTTGGATCTTCAGGGCTGGTCCCCGCCTATCGGCAGTGGATTGGTTATGCTTGAACACACGCTTAAGAGTAAAGGTAAATTTGAAGTTAAATGAGGAATTTTGTTTTAATTCTAAAAGAAGAAAAAAGGTAATAATAATAAATTTTAAAGATATTTTGTATGAATTCTCTAGAACCATATACAATATATATATATATATATATATATAAAACATAAATATCTGTACAAAAGACAAAACAACATTTTTATGTTATAAAGAAAAAAAAAGGGAAGAAATAATTCACAAGATGCATTAACAAATCTTTTTTATTAGTTTAAAACAAAAAATTAATTGATATGCATTAAATCATTCCAATATAAACTATGCCAATTAAAAATAAGGATAATATTAAATTGCTGGTTCCTTCCATGTTTTTACGAATAAATTATTGATTGTAAGAAAAAGGGAAATATTTAATTAACATTCTATTCCATGTTTGACTATTGGACCTAATTTGTTATTGAATCTTTGGCTAGATGGGAGCTTTCTTTTTTCACAAACCCTTCTACATTATTTATCTTGTTTCAAATTTATTTTGAGTATGTGCCTACTTAAGTTTAATTAATTATATATGTTCATAAAATGTCTAGATTTGTAAATGTTTGCTAAAAGATGCAGATGTAATCCTTTTTGTGAAAAAAAATAGAATAACAAGTGTAACTTTGCAAACATATGTTAAATGAAAGAGAATTAAATTTACAATAAACATATGTATAAATTGCAAAAGCTTTAATAAAGAGGAATTAGACTGAATTAGATAAATTAATGAGAATTTGCAATGAATTATAACATGTGTTATAATTTGAAAAGTAATGGAAATTTCCTTTTTAAATTTAACAAAAGGGACATATTTGTAAATAAAATTCAGCAACATCAGATTTTAATAAAAAAGGGCTCTAATAACCTAGGGGCCTAATTAAAAATTACCTACCCCTATATAATATCTCATAGCCTAACCTAATTTCTAAAACCTAATTGCCCTCAAAACAATTCGAATTAAACCATCATTCCAATTCGAGAATTCAAAAGCGAAGTGAAAGCAACAAATCGGTACGGATGAGATTGGGTTTCGAGATCTGGATTGTGTGGAATTGGGGCTCAAAGCCGCCGGGTTTGTGGTGATTTTCTGGCGTGGAGGTGGCCTCGTGTTCGCCGAAGTTCATGGTGGAGGAAGGTGGTGCGTCGACGAGCGGTGTGGTGGTCCTGGATTGATGGCCGATCACCTGTAGCGGCGGCGGGATGGAGGAGTTCAAGGTGACGTTGATGGGTTTAAACGATACAGAAAGAAATAAAGGTGAAGAAAGGTTATTAAGAAGGATAGGTTTTAATTTATTAATTAACATTTTATTAATATTATCAAATCTTTAAAATCCTGTAACTCATCCATACAGCAACGAAATCGAAGGAAACTGAAAGCGTTGAAATCGTGAAGAGGAGATTTACGACATGACGCTGATGAGAACTGAAACTGAGCATATCAAATTTTTGTCAAATTCTAGTTCTGAACTGATCGGAATTTTAATCATCGGTGAGATATCTATTTTTGAAAATTAAGTTTTATTCCTCGTTGTTTGAATTTTATATATACGTATGTATTTAATCGTGTCTGCGATTGTTGTAATTAAATTTTATTATTTGTGGTTGGTGAATGTTTGTACTGTTCGTGTGTGATAGATCTGGTCTTGTAAAACCAGAATCCCCCTTTTTGATTGAATCTATGTTGTGGATCTAAATTCTATTCTGAATCCATATATGAAAAATATTCGTTTTATTTGTAAACTTAAAAAGATTGTAACTTTTGTTGATAAATAAAAGATATCACCTTTTGTTTGTTAAATAAAAGATTTCACCTTTAATTGAAATACAAAGGTTGTAACTTTGTTTGTTAATTAAAAAGATTTAACTTTTGTTTGTTAACAAATAGAATTCACTTTAGTTGTTAATATCAAGAATTTACATTTGTTTAAAAAAAAAAAGAATTTACTTTTGTTTGGTAATTTAAAAGGTTTCAACTTTGTTTAAAAACAACACTATTATTTGAAAGGTGTTATGCAAATCAAATTTAAATTTTTGATTAGAAACTAGTTATGGAAATAAAAACAACACTTTTATTTGGATAAAAACAACATTTTTTTTTGAAAATTATTATGCAAAATTAACATTTTGACTTGAAATTGGTTAGACAAATACAGATTACATTTTTATTTGAAATGTGTCATGCAAATAAAATGACATTTTTGATTAGGAGCTTGTTATGTAAATAAAAAGGAAACATTTTTTTGTCAAAATATGCCTATAGAAATAAAAACAAACATATTTTTATCAAAAGAATGAATAGTGAAAAAGAATAACATATTTTGTCAAAGAATGATTTGTGAAATAAAATAACATTGTTTGGTGGAATGAAAATTAACATATTTTTATCAAAACTTGATTAGTAACAAAATTTACATTTTGGTTAATTAGATTATAAAGGAAAAAATTAACATATTGGTTAATTAGATTATAAAGGACAAAATTCACGTATTTTATCAATCCTAGACGGCATAGTACCCCATCCTACTATGTCGCCATACTAGTTCTACCATCAAAACCGCAAGGTCGTATTGGAAATTGGATTCCCATCATGAGTCGAGGCTAGGGGCAATCTCCTCTCTGATTCGAGACACTCTAGCAAATGCCTCAGGATCCCCCGCAGTGAACCCTTGGATCTTCAGGGCCGGTGCCCGCCTTTCGGCAGTGGATTGGTTATGCCTGAAGACACGCTTCCCGGTCCCTTTGGACCTATAGTATGACCACTAACGGCCTATAAAAATCCGAGGCGCCTCAAAATCCATCATCCACATAAGTAAAATATCAGCCAGTTTAAGCACCGACGTCACTCCTTGCTAGAAAGAAACGTGTGCACTCCCTGCAGTCCTAATCCCGTTTTTGACTCATACCGGGGTGTGAGGTTCACGAAGTGTTGATATACACAAAGTTATGCCGTAATAGGCTAAGCTTTGATCATCCCACAAGGCCCTGCTTTTCAACAAAAGCCTTGATCGTTTGCATCTTGGCGTGCCACATTGACAATCCACGCCAAGCGATTTATCACTACTAAAATATACCAGGGTGTTAAGTAGAGAATAAATCCTCCACCACCAAACAGACATACATTAACAGAAATAGATTTAATTCACATGGAACGAAATCCAATGTCAGACACGCATCTATTTACTAGCTTATGCTCTAGGTCTGAGCGAAAATCAAATCCGAACAATCAACCATAGTCCGGACGGCCACCACTGAAGCCCTTTCAAGGTAGCTACTCCCATCAAGGGTTTCTGTAGCAACACTCCATCCGATGTGAAGATCGTCGGTCTTCCACCACCGTCTTCATCTTTGACTCTTCATCGTCGTAGTAATTATTCGGAATGGGTTAAACCCATTCTTCCCGAATAACTCACGTATTTTATAATTAAAAATCAAGTACTATAAAAACACATCCAACGCCTCATTCCAATTCAGAATATTCTTCTAATAAAATATTTGCATTATCCTATCAAAGATAAACTCTTTAAAATTATTCATAAATCTTACTTTTAAAGATTTATCAAAACTTTAATTTGGTTTTAAATACCAAAAATCACTATTCAATGATTATTTAAATTTAAGAAATTAATCTTATTTTTAACTGGGTTAAAGAACTGATGTCATTTAAAACATAGTTCACGGTAAACTCAAAATCATCTTCCATAAAATATGGAATCTTCACAGAAATCAAATCAATATATAATCGTTATAAATTTCTGTATCCGACCAATAATATAAATGGAATAACGACAAAGCCTCTTAAATTCTATATGTAGTATCGGTCTTCTTTTACAGAAGCTTATCTCGGTTATTATTAATTCAAATTCCGTTCAACACCAATTTAATATATTAAATTGGAAAACTTTACTTTTGGGAAATTCGCATTTAAATCTTAATAAAAGATTTATAAATTCCAAATCATATTTTTACTGTCAGTTGGGTTAAAGAACACGTCACTTAAAAACATGGTTCACAATAAACCCAACTCACGTTTCATCTTATTTCAGTTACTAGATATAATTGAA
The DNA here is from genome assembly GCA_030737875.1 of Allium sativum. NCBI lineage: Eukaryota > Viridiplantae > Streptophyta > Magnoliopsida > Asparagales > Amaryllidaceae > Allium > Allium sativum. The sequence continues at coordinate 636,365,950 of CM060918.1, forward strand.
AACTTTTAATAATCTTAAATTAAAAGATTGTTCTTTTCATACGGGTTAAGAACAGTGTTATTTAAGAAACTATTCACGACAAACCCAAAATCCAAATTATTTAATTAAATTTCAATTAAATATTAAATAATTGGAAAACTTCATTAAATCTTAATTTAATGATTTATTCTAGTAAATAACTAGTTCGTTTCAATAAAAATATATTTTTCTAAAATATATTCTTTTCTAAAATATTTTCTTTTCTAGAATACTCTTTATTGGAATGTGACTCAATCAACATCCATATATTGCATGTAATGGATGAGAAATAACAATCAAGCATCCAAATAACAACCAGAGTGGATTCTACACTAAATATTGGGACTAGTGTAGGTCAAATATCATCCCAACACCCGTGTGGGGTTTCATCCAATAATCAAATAACAAATTATTTGTGCACTTGGGCGATGTGTAAAAATTATCGACCCAATCACATAAACAAGTCGGATGACTTGTAAATGGAAGTGTAATACTCAGTTTGAATATACCCAACATTTTAATTAACACATCAAACATTTCAACATCACAGACATATGTTTCAATTCTTTTTATTTTAAACAGGTGACAATAAGAATCTTAACTCTTATTTATTTACCAAAATGCATATTTTTGGTCTCATTCATTTTTAATGACAAAATGAATATTTTACTTCATCTTTTTCTCAATGACAAAAATGTCTGTTTTATTCTGATTCTTTTAAAAAGACCAAATTGGATACTTTTGTCTAATCCTTTCCAACGTAAAAAAATATGCAAAGTTTCTCTAATCTTTTCCAATGCAGCAAAACACGTTAATTTTGTCTAATCTTACCAATGTAACAAAATATGTTAATTTTGTCTAATCTTTTAAATGATCAAAATGTAATCTTTCTTCTAAATGAACAAAAAAGTATATTTTTGTTTTAATCCTTATTAATGACAAAAATGTGATTTCTCTTCGTTCTTTTTAATATGACAAAAAGTGGATATTTTGGTGAAATTCTTTTAAGTGGCCAAAAATGAATATTTTGGTGAAATTCTTTCTAAAGGACAAAATGAATATTTTTAATATCCATAGAAATGAAATCTTTTATTTCTTTATTTACATGAAAATGTAACCTCTTCTTTTTATTCTTTGATTACATACAAAAATTGTAATATGTTATTCTTTTGTTTGAATACATATAAAAATGTACTTTCCTATTTCTTTCTTGAATATAAGATTTTAATGTTAACATATTTTGCTTTGTCAGAATATGAACATTTCTCTAATATACTATTTTACATTAAAAGGTAGATTTTTAATGTCAACATATTCTGCTTGTAAAAATATGATATTTTTCTAATTCATTCTTAATATACAAAAATGTCCATTTTGTCTAATTCATTTTTAATATACAAAAATGTCCTTTATTTCAAAGTGACAAAAATGTCCTTTTAAATTTCCTTTACATAAAATGTTAACAAAATGTGAATTTTGTTATAATCCTTTTAATATTAACAAATGTATATCTTAAATTACATAACATGTTTACACCAAAAATGTAATTTTTCTTCACTAACATATTTTAACACAAAAATATATGTTCTTATTACATCCTTTGTAAATGTATAAAATGTACATCTTTGTTTAATTCTTATTGACGAATACTAACTACATAGAAATGTAATTTTACATGTTAACACATTCTAATCAAGGTTTTATTCTTTTTAATAACCCATTTTCATAAAAATGTAAATTACATATTCACAAGTTCCCGATCAAATATTCATTCTTTTTAATGAATTATATTTATCATTAAAATGCAAATTATATTTTAACATCTTTTCAAACAAAGATTCCTTCTTTTTAATGAATTCTAATTATCATTAAAAATGTAAATTATATGTTAACATCTTTCCAAATGAAGATTTCTTCTTTTTAATTTTAAATGTTATTCTTTTCGCCAACATGTTCTAATTACCCAAAATGTTACCTTTGTCTAACAGAATCTAATTAACCAAAACATGAATTTTGTCCTTTATAATCTAATTAATCAAAATGTTAATTTTGTCCTTTATAATCTAATTAACCAAAATGTAAATTTTGTTACTAATCAAGTTTTGATAAAAATATGTTAATTTTCATTCCACCAAACAATGTTATTTTATTTCACAAATCATTCTTTGACAAAATATGTTATTCTTTTTCACTATTCATTCTTTTGATAAAAATATGTTTCTTTTTATTTCAATAAGCATATTTTGACAAAAAAATGTTTCCTTTTTATTTACATAACAAGCTCCTAATCAAAAATGTCATTTTTATTTGCATGAAACATTTCAAATAAAAATGTAATCTGTATTTGTCTAACCAATTTCAAATCAAAATGTCAATTTTGCATAATACTTTTCAAAAAAAATGTTGTTTTTATCCAAATAAAAGTGTTGTTTTTATTTCCATAACTAGTTTCTAATCAAAAATGTAAATTTGATTTGCATAACACCTTTCAAATAAAAGTGTTGTTTTAAACAAAGTTGAAACCTTTTAAATTACCAAACAAAAGTAAATTCTCTTTTTTTTTAAACAAATGTAAATTCTTGATATTAACAACTAAAGTGAATTCTATTTGTTAACAAACAAAAGTTAAATCTTTTTAATTAACAAACAAAGTTACAACCTTTATATTTCAATTAAAGGTGAAATATTTTATTTAACAAACAAAAGGTGATATCTTTTATTTATCAACAAAAATTACAATCTTTTTAAGTTTACAAACAAAACAAATATTTTTCATATATGGATTCAGAATAGAATTTAGATCCACAACTTAGATTCAATCAAAAAGGGGGATTCTGGTTTACAAGACCAGATCTATCACACACGAACAGTACAAACATTCACCAACCACAAATAATAAAATTTAATTACAACAATCGCAGACACGATTAAATACATACGTATATATGAAATTCAAACAACGAGGAATAAAACTAAATTTTCAAAAATAGAAATCTCACCGATGATTAAAATTCTGATCAGATCAGAACTAGAATTTGACCAAAATTTGATATGCTCAGTTTCATTTCTCATCAGCGTCATGTCGTAGATCTCCTCTTAACGATTTCAACGCTTTCAGTTTCGTTCGATTTCGTTGCTGTATGGATGAGTTACAAAATTTTAAAGATTTGATAATATTAATAAAATGATAATTAATAAATTTAATCCAATCCTTCTTAATAACCTTTCTTCCCCTTTTATTTCTTTTTGTATCGTTTAAACCCATCAACGTCACTTTGAACTCCTCCATCCCGCCGCAGCTACAGGTGATCGGCCATCAATCCAGGACCACACCGCCCGTCGACGCACCACCTTACTCTACCATGAACTTCGGCGAACACGAGGCCACCTCAACGCCAGAAAATCACCACAAACCCGGCGGCTTTGAGCCCCAATTCCACACAATCCAGATCTCGAAACCCAATCTCATCCGTACCGATTTGTTGCTCTCACTTCGCTTTTGAATTCTCGAATTGGAATGATGGTTTAATTCGAATTGTTTTGAGGGCAATTAGGTTTTAGAAATTAGGTTAGGCTATGAGATATTATATTGGGGTAGGTAATTTTTAATTAGGCCCCTAGGTTATTAGAGCCCTTTTTATTAAAATCTGATGTTGCTGAATTTTATTTACAATTATGTCCCATTTGTTAAATTTAAAAAGGAAATTTCCATTACTTTTCAAATTATAACACATGTTATAATTCATTGCAAATTCTCATTAATTTATCTAATTCAGTCTAATTCCTCTTTATTAAAGCTTTTGCAATTTATACATATGTTTATTGTAAATTTAGTTCTCTTTCATTTAACTTATGTTTGCAAAGTTACACTTGTTATTCTATTTTTTTTTTCACAAAAAGGATTACATCTGCATCTTTTAGCAAACACTTACAAATCTAGACATTTTATGAACATATATAATTAATTAAACTTAAGTAGGCACATACTCAAAATAAATTTGAAACAAGATAAATAATGTAGAAGGGTTTGTGAAAAAAGAAAGCTCCCATCTAGCCAAAGATTCAATAACAAATTAGGTCCAATTGTCAAACATGGAATAGAATGTTAATTAAATATTTTCCTTTTTCTTACAATCAATAATTTATTCGTAAAAACATGGAAGGAACCAGCAATTTAATATTATCCTTATTTTTAATTGGCATAGTTTATATTGGAATGATTTAACGCATATGAATTAATTTTTCGTTTTAAACTAATAACAAAGACTTGTTAATGCATTTTGTGAATTATTTCTTCCCTTCTTTTTTCTTTATAACATAAAAATGTTGTTTTGCCTTTTGTACAGATATTTTTGTTATATATATATATATATACATATATTGTATATGGTTCTAGAGAATTTATACAAAATATCATTAAAATTTATTATTATTACCTTTTTTCTTCTTTTAGAATTAAAACAAAATTCCTCTTTAACTTCAAATTTACCTTTACTCTTTTTTTCTCTTTCCATAACTTAAAACATAACATAAAACATTATTTAATACTATTCAAAATAACACAAACATAAAAATGAACAATTTTAAGAAATCAAACATAAATTCTTCACATTAACTATGCACAAATGTTTTATACATCATCGTCACTTTTTTTATCTATCTATAACATTTTGTTTCCATTTCAATTTTCAAAAAATATTTAATATCATTATTACTAATTTATTGGTGGTTTCCCAATTCAGTATCCCTAAAAATGGGGTTGTTACAATCTCCCCCACTTAAATTCTTTTCGTCCTCGAAAAGGAACGATGATAAAAGCCTTTTTATAAATCAACCCAACTTTCAATATTTTAATAATTTAATTAGTTAAACAACTAATCAAACAACACAACCAGCAATCAATTAGGTGATTAACTTTTCAAACATATATATATGTATAAAATCATATTTTTAGTGCGACTTACAACAATATTACCTAACTATGTTTTGGTTCTCACACCAGTCAATATGGAAATATATAGATATCCCACTTTCGCAAACTCGAACATATATACTGATGATGCTGCAGCTATCACCAAAATCATTTCCGGGCTACTAGAGTGTGATTCTATATCTACCCAGTATATTGAGATTTCAAATACATGTTGATCAGACGCATATACAAAATCTACTAATACCTGATAGTCCAAAATATAATACTCAAATACGTATAGTAAGTTATAAATTTTCAAAACTAGTTTTGGTTTTAAGAAAATGGCACTCTTTAGACTCATCCTAGGATACTACTGATCCCATCTCTGACGAGTTATTCTTATAGGATTTTACAAATCCTATCTTTGATGAATTTTTTTGTTTGGTTCTAATGTGCCTTGTTCTCGAGCTTTGTAAAACCAAAGCTCTGATACCACTTTGTAATGACCCAAACTCGCCCTTGCGGGAAAGTCCGGATTGTTATGAGAACAACACACATCAGAACACAAACTGAAGAACATTTTATGTAACAACCCGGAATTTGGGGCCAATTTAAAATTTTCATTTTGGAGATTTTAGGGGTGTTTAAATATTTAAAATAAATTATTTCAAATAAAAATGAATGGAAATTTATTGTGAGCAAAGTTAATGCAGATATATTCGAATAAATTACATAAAGAATTAGAAATAGGAAGGTAGTCGGAAAAGTCAAACCTGAACTTTGACTTACTACACAGGATGCAAATTAAATAGGATTTTGACGAAACAAAAAAATATTTAAATCTGTTAATGAATATCTTTCTAACGAATCTGAAAAATCGAAGTTTCATAGCAGAAATCAAAAGTTATGGCCAAATGAATTTTTAGAAAGGTCGCTATAGAGAATATATTGCCCTTGAAAATAGACATATTGCATACGAAGGAATTTGAACTCGAAACCACTTCCATTGAGTTCAGAATGATGTTTCTGCATTGAAAAACAGTAAACACTTATATATTTCGAGTTTCAGAAATTATTTGTTTCAAAATGTATTTTTAATATTTAATGTATACGCCTTGAAAATAGCCATTTTTCAAAAAGTCTCAGAATTGAACGAAATTAATTTTGTTAGGACCGTATCGTCATAAGGAAGCCAAAAATAATTTTTCTGGATTTTTCTGAGTTAATTTGTAGCCTCGGTAAATTTATTTGTACGGTAAAATTAAAATAAAGGACTTAAATATTGAAACTGAAAAACGGGGGTCAAGATGATCTTTTGGGCTAACGGGACAGGTCCAGATGAGTTCGGAACAGGGGCTAAATGGTATGAATGGCAGTCGTTGGGCCTAAATCGGAGTTCGGACCAAAACGGACTTTAACGGGCTAATTAAATTATTAAATAATGATTAGGAAAACCTAATATAATATTATATAATCGCGTGAACAGTGTTTTCTTCCCCAACCCATCAGTTTTCAGCCGCACCATAACCCATTGCTATTCAAAACTTCAAATTTCGATTCCTCTTCCAATTCTCAACGAAATCCTTCGTGTAAATACACGTTTCGAAGAGATTTTCGAGCTCTTTCTTCTCCAACAAGAATCACCACCTCTCATCGACCGTAGCCACCGCCACAAGCCTCCAAAGCCGCGGCCTTTGCGCCCCCACCGCGCCACCCACAAGCCGCCGCACCTCCTCCAATTCTCGGTGAAGATAGCCCTCTCGTAGCTCTCCAATCTCCCGTAAACCGTTCGTAAAACCGTCGACTACAGCTCCCGAAATCCGCATTTGAAGTTTTGAACTTTAGGTAAGATTCATTTCAGATTTTGTCACGCTTTATAGCGTCGCTGTGTCAGTTGTTAAAGGCTGAATTTTGATTTTTCATATGAATTTGTATTCGAATCGTTCCAGATCTGAAATCTATTTGAATACGAACACTGAATCGGATCGAGCCTGAATCTTCGTCTTAGACCAGACCACTGTGAGAATTTATTTTTAATTTAATTTAATTTATTTAATTATTATTTCCATGATTATTAATAGTAGATCTAATATGACATGATATCTAAACCATGGAATTAACTGTTCATACCATACGATATTGAATCTAAATTGCCTATAATGACATGATATTAAATCTGAAATTTTATCATTAAATATGAATTAAGGGATTAATTAGAATTAATTATGTAACACCCCGTAATTTTATAACATTAAAATTCATAAATTAAAGTATACTTAATTTTTAGAAAAGAATTAAGTGAAATGGGTTACGCAGAGAAATTTATATATATTGATATATATATATATATATATATATAAATTAAAAATTAAATATATAAATATACGAAAAAGTTCAAAACAGCGAATTGGGAGGGGAAATAACCGAACCGGCCCATTTTTGAGGTCGACCCGAGCCACGCTGGGTCGACTAGGGGTTAAACCAGGGTGTTTGGCTGTCAAACCGTGGGCAGATTCGCTCAAAAGAAGATTTTGCATTTGATTGGTTCTCATGGTTTAGGGTTAATCTAATGGTCCTAAATAACTTCCTACACCTATAAATACATCCTAATGCTAACCCTAAACCTAATTAAAATAGAATAGTTACCGTCCCCATGGAAATCAATGGAGCCGCCGCCAATTAAGAAAGAAGAAAAGCAAATTCAATTCTAATTCTCTCAACCCTAAAGCAAAGCAAAACTCTCTCTTTTCTTCTCTAAATTGTGAGTATGATGATCTTAACAAGATTATTATCATTTTAATTAGGTTGAGTTATGAATGGATTATGAGTAGATGATGTGAATTATCATATATGTTGTTATAAACCCCTTTTGCTATCATGTATATTGTAAATCCAATGTTATGTGATGATGATATCTTATATGTTGTAAATCATGCTATAATGATGTTATGTATGTTGAACGTTTCTATGTTAAGTTGTGATGAATCATACATCTTAAAAAGGCCATGATGTTACCATCTATGCTAGTTAGTTCTTATTAATTAAATCATCATGTTTGGGTTATGTTGATCTATATGACAAGTCACATATGCAAGTTAGATTGATTAGAAAAGTTATGAACATATGCCAAGACATCTATTATGACATATAGAATTATGCTATGACATATGTGATATCCTATGCTAGTTCACACCATCATTATGTTGCCTAAAAACCCCATATGCAAGTTTATGTATAGATTTGGGCTATGATCATATCATATAAATTGAGACATTTAAACAAGTTGACACCTTTTGATCCTTAACATGTGTAGTTTATGCAAGTTTCACCCCTATTATGATTAGATTTATTTTAATTGTCTATATGTTGTGATAATTTATCTTTGTACTAGGTGTTAGACTATACAAGTCTAGCCTATATTATGCGTTGAATAAGCGAACGTATAAACGTGGGGTAGGGGTAATATTAAGGATTTAATATTAAAAAGTTGGGGTGCAATTGATATGATTTTGCATGCCATAAGTGGATGGCCATAATTGAGTCAATTATGGACATCATTAAAAGTTGACTTAATTAATAATTTGAATAGGGAATTATTAAAACTGGGGTAAAAGATTTTAAGTGTTAATCAATGCTTAGGACACGAGGTTGGACTCGTTTGTGACGTAAACCTGCCCGGACCCACCTGGCAAATCCAGTGGTCACAAATGTCAACCCAATGTGAGAGGTCCTAGGCCTAAACTAAAGCATAATGGTTGTAAAGACACAAGGTTAGAATCTTTTATGGTGTAAGACTGCCCGGACCCACCCGGCAAATCCAGCTGCCATAAATGCCAGTCTAATGTGAGAGGTCTTTATGAGGTTATGGCCTGAATGAATTAAGAAATACTTAACCAGATAAACATGTAAGGTGGGACATGGGGGTTAAGTAGGTGCCTTGGGTGGCATGAGGAATCTAGTGGGTGCCTTTAGTGGCATGTGAAATACGATTAGTAAGACTTAACCAAACACACATGTAAATGAACATGACTAAGAGGGTTAAGTGGGATATACTAGTGACAAGCTTAGGTGGGTAGCTTGTGGGGGCCCATTTCGACCAGTATCCCAAACGTATCTTTGTGGGCTCGACCCAAGTCGAGGACGGGACACGCATGCTGGGTTTGACTGTAAGAGGCCAAAACGGGGAGCGGTGGCAACGCAAGTCCAATGGGTTTCATATGCGTGTGTGGACCCGGGCTGGTAGGTAAGATGTTGTTGCATCGTGTAGGTATAAGTTGTGCATTCTCAAGTTGTATCAGGTTGCCACTTTAGGGGAGTGATACACCCCACTGTGGGCCAGCACGGGTATCTACGAGTAGGGAGCCGATCGAAAGTGGGTAGTGGGGTACACCTAGTGGAGATAGGGGCAGACGGCACCTTTGTAGTCAACTAGGGGTACGTAAGGCTATTTATAAAGTTTCTGTGTGAAGCAAGTGGGATCAAACAATAGGGTGACTGGTGTGGTGCAGTGTAGTAATGTGCGGTGCAGTTTAGTAATCATTCGTTAGTAATTATGTGTGCCTTTACCGTTATCTTAAACGATATCTTTATCTTTCTAAGAGTTCATAGACATTTACTTGTCTTCCATCTTATGCCTTAGTCTAGTTATTTTGATAATAGTATTGTTAGAATTATCATACTCGCCAGACTTTATGTTTGACCCCCTCTATTTCTATCCTTTTTCCCCCTCCAGGTCCTCAGGTTGGGCCCAACTATAATGGAGTTTGATTGAATTGCTTCATCTCTCTTTGGAAAGTTTGGACCGTTGAAGTAAAGTCCAGCTTGTTATCTTTTTAATGGCTATTTATGTAATGGGATTATGTATTTTGTTTTTATGAAGATGGATATTGTACTTGGTTATGATCTATGGTTTTATGATGTAACAAACATGTTTAATTTCCGCTGCAATAAAATGAAGTTTTAGATTTCCAAGTACTATTTATTATCTGTCTTGTTGTAATTTTTCTGTTCTATATTCACTTATAACCTCCATGGAAGTTAATGCATTCCCTTTGTGAGTGACATTAATGGACGTGGGGTGTTACACGTGGTATCAGAGCGAGGTTACCAGAACAGATAAAAATACTTTAGAAAAATAGTTATTTTTGGAAGAAATGTTTTCAAAAACATATTTTAATGAGAAATTTAAAGAGAAAAGTTTTTAAGAAAAAAAAACATAATCCCCAATAGCCCATATCTTTATCTTTCGAATTCTCCATTTTGAATTTTTCCTTTTTCGTTTCAGCAAGGCTGAAGATCGTAACCTACTTGACGGTGTAACGATACCAGGATGGTATAGGAGGCTATTAAAGGCTAGGGCCGCCGCAGGTCCGGCCAATGTTCCTCCACCACCAGTTGCACCCATTCGTCCTCCTCCTTGCGTAGATACTTTTGCAAAGACGTGCAAGGAATTTAAAGCTATGGGTGGAAAACCCTTTCAAGGGTCAGAAACGTTTGTGGAAGCTAGAGATTGGCTTAAGGAGGTGGAAGAATTGCTAGAAATCTTTGAAGTGGAAGAAGGGAGGAGAGTTAGATTTGCAGCTTGGTTGATGAAGGGAGAGGCCTCGTTTTAATGGGAGGTCACTAATGGGGAGCGTCCTGTTGACTCTTGGGCGGATTTCAGACGTAGGTTCGAGGCGAAGTTTCTCTCAAGGGCGGAAGAAAATCTATATATGGAAAGGTTCTTGACATTGAAGCAAGGAAGCTCATCAGTGAAAGAATATGTCAATAAATTTAACCGGTTAGCAAGGTTTGGCTTGGACTTAGTAAACACGCCGGAGAAGAAGGCTCTAAGGTTCGTGAATGGCTTGAATGAACCATTGCAAGGGTTGGCTATGACCCACATCCCGATGGGGGCCACCTTTGAGAAGTTAGTAGAAATGGCGCTCATGCATGAGGAGAAAAGCGCTAAAGCTGATAAGGCACCCGAGAAGAAGGGGGATCATAAGAAACCACAATAGCAAAACAAGAAGGGTGGTAAAGACAATAACGGCAAGGGAAAGAAGAAATGTTTTAACTGTGGGACACCAGGCCATCTCAGCAAGGATTGCCGAAAGAAAAAGAAGACAGGTTGTTTTCATTGTGGCGATGCGGGACATTTAGTGAAGGACTGCCCAAAGAAGGGGCAGAGGGCAGGAGCTACCTAGGGAGGACAGGTGCAGGCTCTTATGGCACCAGGGCAGGCTAGGGGACAAGTTCAGGCTCTCGCGGTCCCACCGCTGCAAGAACGAGGTAGAACCATTTCTGTTGAAAGCTTAGTTTTTTTGTTTGATCATCCTGTCCGTACCTTATTCGATTCGGGCGCATCACATTCGTTTATCTCTACATCATTAGTTGAATCACTGCACTTAAACACCAGTTTAGTAGAGGATCCCTTAGTTGTTTCGAATCCAATTGGGGGCTCAGCTTATTTGTCTATGATGTGTTTGGATTTGAAAATTTCCATACTTAGCGTTGAATTTAGATGTGATGCTTATGTGTTGGGCTTCACGGGCTATGGGCTAATTTTAGGAATGGATTGGTTATCCAGAAATGGGGCCGTTCTTGGTTGTGAAAGGAGAGTAGTTAGGCTCGTGACTCGCCTTGGCAACACTCTCGAAATCTTCTGTAATCCCATAAATTCGTTATGCTAAGTTATCTAGAATCGCTTGACGCGTCTGAGGAAAATCTACGATCTGTTAGAGTGGTCCGAGAATATTCGGATGTGTTTAAGGAGGTGAAGGGCTTGCCTCCGAAGCGGGAGATAGATTTTCGAATATATCTTGTGGATAATGCGAAACCAGTATCTTTGCCAGTACGCCACATGGCTCCACGTGAAAGGAGGGAACTCGATAAGAAAGTGAAGGAGTTGCTTGAGAAGGGGTTCATAAGACGAAGTATATCGGAGTAGGGTGCTCCAGTAGTATTTGCCACGAAGGCGGATGGGTCCCATAGACTTTGTGTGGACTATAGAGAACTTAATAAGCTTACTAAGAAGAACAGACACCCACTGCCGAGGATTGACGATCTCTTCGATCAGTTAGTTGGCGCCTCAGTGTTTTCGCAGTTGGACTTAGCCACTGGTTTCCATCAGTTGAGAGTGGCTGAGGATAGCATTGATAAGACTGCCTTTAGGACTCCGGACGGTTTCTATGAATGGCTAGTGATGCCCTTCGGTTTGACAAACGCCCCAGCATACTTTGTTGATTTGATGAGTAGGGTGTTTAGGGAGTACCTTAACAAATTTGTGTTGGTCTTTGTAGATGACATCTTGATCTTTTCTAAGGATGAAGAAGAGGATGCCCTACATCTTAGGGAAGTGTTGGAAACTCTTCGAGCGCATAAGCTTAAAGCTAAATTTTCTAAGTGTTACTTTTGGAGGAAGGAAGTACGGTTCTTAGGACACGTGGTTTCCAAAGAAGGGATAGCTGTAGATCCCGCGAAGGTGGTGGCCATCCAAGATTGGAAGGTTCCTAAAAATGCTACCGAAGTGAGAAGTTTCTTGGGGTTGGCTGGCTACTATAGGAAGTTTATCAAAGACTTCGCAAAGATATCAGCTCCATTGACACGCTTGACGAAGGAGAACCTAGTTTTCACATGGGACGTAGATTGTGATGATGCGTTCCAACGTTTGAAGAGAGCTTTGACTTCAGCCCCAGTCTTAGTATTGCCAGACGGGAGTAAGCCATTTACCGTTTATACTGATGCTTGTGGGACAGGACTAGGCGCAGTCTTAATGCAAGAGGGTAGGGTAATAGCCTATGGTGGAAGGCAGTTGAGAGCGCATGAGAAAAATTATCCTACACATGACCTAGAATTGGCCGCTATTGTTTTCGCGCTTAAGTCTTGGCTTCATTATCTTCTTGGCGAGAAATTTGAATTATTCACTGACCACAAATCTTTAAAATACCTATTCTCTCAAAAGGACTTGAACTTAAGGCAGCAAAGGTGGATGGAGTTCTTATCATCCTACGACTTCGAAATAGCCTATACCCCTGGCAAGGGTAACGTGGTGGCAGACGCCTTAAGTAGAAAAACATTATCCTTAAGTCCTTTGTTTGTTGAGCGGCGAAGTTTAGAATTCATTTCAATGTTTGACTTTAGACCTTCCGTTGACTTCGTACCCGGTTTGCTAGCATCCTTGGAAGTCAGACCTACGCTTTTGGGACGGATTGGCAAGGCATAGCGAGACGACCCGCAGTTGGTTGAGTTAGTAGAAAAACTCAAAGGAGGGGAGTCATCAAGCCATCTCCGTAGGTATACCCAAGACGATAAGGGTTGGTTACGTAGGGACGGTAGACTTTGTGTACCAAAAGACGATGACCTAAGGAAGACTATTCTTGACGAAGCACATCGTTCGAAGATGACCATTCATCCCGGCGGGGACAAGATGTACAAAGACATGAAGAGAGTTTACTTTTGGGCCGGCATGAAGAAAGATATGGCCGAGTATGTCGCTAGATGCTTGGTGTGCCAACAAGTAAAAGCGGAGCAAAAGAAACCCGGTGGGTTGCTTCACCCATTGGAGGTTCCACTATGGAAATGGGAAAGCATCTCGATGGATTTTGTGGATGGATTACCGCGATCGAGGAAGGGTAATACGGGAATTTGGGTTATAGTAGATAGACTTACTAAGAGCGTCCATTTTATTCCCATGAAGAGTAAGAGGACTGCTCCATGGTTAGCTTTTGTATACGTTCGAGAGATAGTTCGTTTGCACGGTGTTCCTTCTAGCATAGTGAGCGACCGCGATCCTATTTTCACTACCGAATTTTGGAGAAGCTTACAAGAGGCAGTAGGGACTCAGTTATGTTTGAGCACCACATATCATCCTCAGACGGACGGCCAGACTGAGAGGGTGAATCGCATTCTAGAGGATCTGTTGAGGCTATGTATCCTAGACTTTGGGGGTACATGGGAAGAGCATCTTCCATTGGTTGAGTTCGCATATAATAATAGCTTTCAGTCCAGCATTGGTATGGCACCATTCGAAGCTCTATATGGACGACCTTGTCGTTCACCTACATGTTGGTGGGAATCTACGGATAAGATCTTACTTGGGCCCGATATGATTAGGGAGACTTTGGAGAAGATCGACTTGATTCGAAGGAGGATGAAAGCAGCACAGGATAGGCAGAAATCTTATGCGGATAAGAGGAGGACAGATCTCGAGTTTGAAGTTGGGGACATGGTCTTTGTCAAAGTGTCTCCATTACGGAACGTTGTTCGCTTTGGGTTCATTGGGAAATTAGCAACAAGGTTTGTAGGGCCGTTTCCTATTAAGGAGAGGATTGGACGGATGGCGTATAGAGTGGAGTTGCCCGAGAGACTTAGTGGTGTACATGACGTATTCCATGTGTCACATTTGAGGAAATGCTTGCACGAGACCGCGGAAGTGGTAGAGCCGAGCTTGCTTAGAGAGGTGGAGATAGAGCGTGATGCGACAATTCGACGAGCTCCTATGCGCATTCTTGGGTCGGAGATCAAGAGGTTGAGGAATCGAGAGGTCAGACTAGTCAAAGTGCAATGGGGAGATGATGAGAGCAACGCTACTTGGGAGACGGAAGAGAAGATGCGTTCACGATACCCTTTTCTTTTTGATGGTATGTCCTTTAATTTCTCCTTTGTCCCTTAGCTTGTACTTATCTTATCTTTAGTATATCCTCTTGCTAGTATCTTTGACCTTTAGTTAGGATAATCCTATGGTTAAAACATGTGTTTGAGACATGTTATGTATGGTGGATGCAAAGTGGATGCAAGTGTTTGCTAGTGGTTGCTCATGGATGCATATACACACACTATCAGGCACCAGATCGGCTCAGTCACTTCATATTGCATATTGCATGTATATGGATGTATTTAGTAAAATGGATGTATAATGGTTATATTATCATACAGTTGCTGCATTTGGGTGGATGGTTGTGCACGCATATAGAATTAATATGTATCATTAGGAATCTTTTGCATACATATTGGACGCATGGCACTATCGTGAATTGCACTAAGGAGGTCGACTGAATCAGTAGACCGCCTAATTTTGCATTAGATATGGACATATACACACACTGTGCATATAAACATTAAAGCATTAGAAGTCTTTTAAGGACAATGGATGCTGGTGTTTGATGGTTGAGTAGATGGACGATTAGATGGTAGGATATACATTCTTCTTGACTTGGAGATTTCGGGGACGAAATACTTTAAGGAGGGGAGAATGTAACACCCCATAATTTTATAACATTAAAATTCACAAATTAAAGTATAATTAATTTTTAGAAAAGAATTAAGTGAAATGGGTTGCGCAGAGAAATATATATATTGATATATATATATATGTATATATATTAAAAATTAAATATATAAATATGCGAAAAAGTTCAAAACAGCGAATTGGGAGGGGAAATAACAGAACCGGCCCATTTTTGAGGTCGACCCGAGCTCCGTTGGGTCGACTAGGGGTTAATCCAGGGTGTTTGGCTGTCAAAACGTGGGCTGATTCGCTCAAATGCAGATTTTGCATTTGATTGGTTCTCATGGTTCAGGGTTAATCTAATGGTCCTAAATAACTTCCTACACCTATAAATACATCCTAATGCTAACCCTAAACCTAATTAAAATATAATAGTTACCGTCGCCATGGAAATCAATGGAGCCGCCGCCAACTAAGAAAGAAGAAAAGCAAATTCAATTCTAATTCTCTCAACCCTAAAGCAAAGCAAAACTCTCTCTTTTCTTCTCTAAATTGTGAGTATGATGATCTTAACAAGATTATTATCATTTTAATTAGGTTGAGTTATGAATGGATTATGAGTAGATGATGTGAATTATCATATATGTTGTTGTAAACCCCTTTTGATATCATGTATATTGTAAATCCAATATTATGTGATGATGATATCTTATATGTTGTAAATCATGCTATGATGATGTTATGTATGTTGAACGTTTCTATGCTAAGTTGTGATGAATCATACATGTTAAAAAGGCCATGATGTTACCATCTATGCTAGTTAGTTCATATTAATTAAATCATCATGTTTGGGTTATGTTGATCTATATGACAAGTCATATATGCAAGTTAGATTGATTAGAAAAGTTATGAACATATATCAAGACATCTATTATGACATCTAGAATTATGCTATGACATATGTGATATCCTATGCTAGTTCACACCATCATTATGTTGCCTAAAAACCCCATATGCAAGTTTATGTATAGATTTGGGCTATGATCATATCATATAAATTGAGACATTTAAACAAGTTGACACCTTTTGATCCTTAACATGTGTAGTTTATGCAAGTTTCACCCCTATTATGATTAGATTTATTTTAATTGTCTATATGTTGTGATAATTTATCTTTGTGCTAGGTGTTAGACTATACAAGTCTAGCCTATATTATGCGTTGAATAAGCGAACGTATAAACGTGGGGTAGGGGTAATATTAAGGATTTAATATTAAAAAGTTGGGGTGCAATTGATATGATTTTGCATGCCATAAGTGGATGGCCATAATTGAGTCAATTATGGACATCATTAAAAGTTGACTTAATTAATAATTTGAATAGGGAATTATTAAAACTGGGGTAAAAGATTTTAAGTGTTAGTCAATGCTTAGGACACGAGGTTGGTCTCGTTTGTGACGTAAACCTGCCCGGACCCACCCGGCAAATCCAGTGGTCACAAATGTCAGCCCAATGTGAGAGGTCCTAGGCCTAAACTAAAGCATAACGGTTGTAAAGACACGAGGTTAGACTCTTTTATGGTGTAAGACTGCCCGGACCCGCCCGGCAAATCCAGCTGCCATAAATGTCAGTGTAATGTGAGAGGTCTTTATGAGGTTATGGCCTGAATGAATTAAGAAATACTTAACCAAATAAACATGTAAGGTGGGACATGGGGGTAAAGTAGGTGCCTTGGGTGGCATGAGGAGTCTAGGGGGTGCCTTTAGTGGCATGTGAAATACAATTAGTAAGATTTAACCAAACACACATGTAAATGAACATGACTAAGAGGGTTAAGTGGGATATACTAGTGACAAGCTTAGGTGGGTAGCTTGTGGGGGCCCATTTTGACTAGTATCCCAAACGTATCTTTGTGGGCTCGACCCAAGTCGAGGATGGGACACGCATGCTGGGTTTGACTATAAGAGGCCAAAACGGGGAGCGGTGGCAACGCAAGTCCAACGGGTTTCATATGCGTGTGTGTACCCGGGCTGGTAGGTAAGACGTTGTTGCATCATGTAGGTATATGCCGTGCATTCTCAAGTTGTATCGGGTTGCCACTTTAGGGGAGTGATACACCCCACTGTGGGGCCAGCACGAGTATCTACGAGTAGGGAGCCGATCGAAAGTGGGTAGTGGGGTACACCTAGTGGAGATAGGGGCAAACGGCACCTTTGTAGTCAGCTAGGGGTACGTAAGGCTATTTATAAAGTTTCTGTGTGAGGCAAGTGGGATCAAACAATAGGGTGACTGGTGTGGTGCAGTGTAGTAATGTGCGGTGCAGTGTAGTAATCATTCGTTAGTAATTAGGTGTGCCTTTACCGTTATCTTTAACGTTATCTTAAACGCTATCTTTATCTTCCTAAGAGTTCATAGACATTTACTTGTCTTCCAGCTTATGCCTTAGCCTAGTTATTTTGATAATAGTATTGTTAGAATTATCATACTCGCCAGACTTTATGTCTGACCCCCTCTATTTCTATCCTTTTCCCCCCTTTAGGTCCTCAGGTTGGGCCCAGCTCTAGTGGAATTTGATTGAATTGCTTCATCTCTCTTGGGAAAGCTTGGACCGTTGAAGTAAAGTCCAGCTTGTTATTTTTTAATGACTATTTAGGTAATGGGATTATGTATTTTGTTTTTATGAAGATGGATATTGTACTTGGTTATGATCTATGGTTTTATGATGTAACAAACATGTTTAATTTCCGCTGCAATAAAATGAAGTTTTAGATTTCCAAGTACTATTTATTATCTGTCTTGTTGTAATTTTTCTGTTCTATATTCACTTATAACCTCCATGGAAGTTAATGCATTCCCTTTGTGAGTGACATTAATGGACGTGGGGTGTTACAAATTATGTGTTAATTTATTTAATCCTGTCTTGTTGATTTGCCATATGCCAAGTTAAACCTCATCTTGTAAATTGCCTTGAGATTAATCATTGAATTTGGACATTTTGTTATGTTTGGATGTTGATTGCCATGAGATTTTATATGAAATACGATAAAAATATTATTGAACATTGAAATGAGATATGGCGTTTACGTTAGATTAATGTATGAAGTTTTGTATGAAATAAAGTTGCATCTTTTTATATGCAAATATAAGATAGAAAATGACGATGAAATAAAGTTGCATCTTTTTATATGCAAATATAAGATAGAAAATGACGATGAAATAAAGTTGCATCTTTTTATATGAAAATATAAGATAGAAAATGACGATGAAATAAAGTTGCATCTTTTTATATGCAAATATAAGATAGAAAATGACGATGAAATAAAGTTGCATCTTTTTATATGCAAATATAAGATAGAAAATGATGATGAAATAAAGTTGCATCTTTTTATATGCAAATATAAGATAGAAAATGACGATGAAATAAAGTTGCATTTTTATATGCAAATATAGGAGTAGGAATTTACGATGAAACAAAATTTACATTTTTTTTAATGTAAATAAAAAGGATTTTCATTACATTGAAATTTTACATTTTTCTTTGTAATTTAAAGGTGAATTTCATCATATATCAAAATTTACATTTTTATATGTAAATTATAAAGTGAATTAACGTTGTATGTTAAAATTACATTTTGCATTGTAATTAAAAATCATATTTTTACAATGTAAATTAGATGTAGTGTTTGCACTGTAATTAAAAATCATAATTTTACAATGTAAATTAGATGTAATGTTTGCATTGTAATTAAAAATCATATTTTTACAATGTAAATTAGATGTAGTGTTGGCATTGTAATTAAAAATCATATTTTTACAATGTAAATTAGATGTAGTGTTTGCACTGTAATTAAAAATCATATTTTTACAATGTAAATTAGATGTAGTCTTTGCATTGTAATTAAAAATCATATTTCTATAGGTAATTTAAAGATTTTGAGTGTATCAAAATTTACATTTTCAATGTAAGTTAAAGAATGAAGCTAGGATGCGGTAATAGTATTTTCATTTGTCAAATGAATTAAAAATTTGGCGAGTGTCGGTAGTTGTGTAAGGCGTTGTTTTAACCAAACAACGTTATTGCGATTCCATGATTATATATATATAAATATAATTAAAATTAAACGAATAGGGCGCGGTAGTTCTCATTTTGAAATCATACTTTTAAACGACTATACAAGAAGATCCGACCGTCGGATTTTCTTGAAACTGGAACCGTTAGGACCGTCTTGGAAAAATCTTTCCAACGATATATATTACGTTAAGATCCAACGGTTAGATTCTGAGAAATGTGAAATTCAAAATTGTTCGAAAGCAGCGCCATAGTCGCCATGGACTTAAGGCGTCGTTATATTAAAATTTAAATATTTTAAATAATTAATATGGGAACAAATCGTTAATAATAATTATTAATGTATAAGAAGGATTTTAAATATATATATATGTATACGAAGATTATTTGGAAAGTCTGAGTTCTCTCATTCTGAATAATCCAAACGACGTTAATTGAAAATATGAAGATGGCGTATGAAGACCGTAAATCTTCCCTCGAATGGACAACGATCGAGGCCTTGACTTGACTTGCTCCCAATTCAAAGGCCATGGTCATTGCCCAAACGTACGTGTTGATTTCACGTGCTAGGCTTTCGCTCAGACCCAGAGCATAAGCTATTAAATGGATTGTGTGTCTGACATCATACTCCATCAAATATCACGTTATTGATCTTTTGTCGAAGGTATGGATGTTTGGTGGTGGGGAAATTATTCTCTTGCTTAACACCCGTTCATATATTTTGGCAAAGTTTTGGTAGTATGGTATGGGGTGATGATGTGGCACGCTAAGGTGCATACGATCAAGGTTTTGTTGAAAAGCAGGCCTTGTGGGACGATCAAAGCATAGCCTGTTTAGGCATAGCTTTGTGTACAACGTGACTTCGCGAGCCTCACACACCGGTGGAGTCTAAAACGGGAGAAGGGAACGCAGGCAGAGCAGCACGTTTCTTTCTAGCTAGAGTGGTGTCAGTGACCTACCAGCCCTGATATTTTACTTATGTGGATGATGGAATGAGGCGCCTCGGATAGGTCCTATAGGATCGGGAAACGTGTGTTCAGGAATTGCCAATCCACGAAGCTGTATGTGTGGACCGGCCCTGCAGGATCCAAGGGTTCACTTCGAGGAATCCTGAGACATTAGCTAGAGTGTCTCGAATCGGTAGGAGCTCCTCCCTAGCCTTGACTCATGATGGAAACCAAAATCCAAATACGACCCTACGAATTTGATTGTATTACTAGTATGGAGGCATAGTAGTATGGGATACTATTCTTCCTAGGATTTCTACATTTACTTTGAAATGTTTTAATATATTAATAATATAAAACTCGTATTTGTCGTATTTATCATGTTTAATCACTATAAGGTAAAACCCTATCTTCTGGTGTGTGTTGCATTGTGTGATGGGACCTGGGTCTTATGGTGATTCCATTTTTCTAAAAAGCATAGCATTATTGTACGATTTACCTATCATTTATTCTGACACTTTTATGCATGGCAACCCATTAGATTAAACCCGTTCCGCATTAGCTGCGTGGTCTTTGGATTTGCCCTATTAATAGTAATTAATTAGATAAGAATTCTCACACCAGTCCCATGACTGACCTGTAGTTTGTTTCACCTTTTTGCAAACTCGGGTGCCCTCCTTTCTACACGGGCAGCGAAGTAAACAGGTTATCTTTCGCTTGGAGCCTTTCATTGGAGCTGCTTATTATTTCTCTTGGAATTGCTTGTGGAGAGGTGATGACTAGGAGTTTGAAGACTTATAACTCGCTGCTCTTACATTTTTCTCTTTCCTTTTATTTCAGACATGAAACTTGGTTTATTCCATGTTGTTTAAGTTGGAGTTGGAACTTATTTCTTTTCTGCGAATTTGATGTAATAATGTAGAATTCTGTGACTGTGGATTTTCTGTGATTGACGACATTATATTTCCGCTGCTATGATGTTGTTACTCTACGAATTTCCCATGCTATGTTGTATATGTGATATGTATTATTATATTTATGTTGTATTCCAAATGATCATCTCTTACTTTCACCCCGTGGAAGTTTGGGGTTATCACAGTTGGTATCAGAGCTTTGGTTAAACTTAGCTTTGGAATATAGCATATTTATGATAATTCGTTTACATAGAATCACAATATTCTGTGGTGAACATTTCATGTGAATACATAATAGTCAGTCATTCTATCATTATCTTTTATCCGTCCTTTTATCTTAATCAACTCTTCAAATCACCATTATAGTTGTTCTGACTCTTTCCTTGATCGTACAGAATTAACTAAAAATGAGTACCACTGCCGCTAGAGCTAGAGCAAGGAGGCAGAATGCTGCTGGAACCAAGGAGCCCACTGTCCAACAAGCACCACCACCCCAACCCTTTGATTTAGATAAGATGGCTAAGAAGTACAAAAACTTGGGAGGGTTGCCATTCAAGGGTACTGAGACTGTGACACAAGCTCAAGCTTGGCTGAGGAACTGCGAGAAGATTTTTGGAGGATTGGAGCTGGAGGATCAGAGGAAAAGATTAGTGGCTTCATGGATGTTACAGGAGGAAGCTCAAAACTGGTGGGACACTGTCACGGTTGGAGGAATTGCAGACAATATGACTTGGACGAGGTTTAAGGAGCTTTTCAATGAAAATATATTCCAAGGCAAGAGGTAGAGAAGCTACAAGATGAGTTCGCTAATCTGAAGCAAGGCGACAAGACCATTTCATAATATGTACGAAGATTTGAAGACCTTTCCCGCTATGCCGCTGAGTTGGTTCAAGATGACTTTCAGAAGAATAAGAGATTCATAAATGGTCTTGCGAGGAAGTATATTGATAGAGCCATTGCTCACATCGACCTCTCTTTCAATAGGTTGGTGGAGTTCGCTTGTCGTTATGAGGAAAATGACAGAAAGAATTCTCAACAAGACAGGGAAAGGAGCTTAGCTAACAACAAAAGGAAGCAAACAGAGAAGAAGACTGAGGGAAACAACTCTAGAGCTGCTAAGGGCCACGATAAGTCAAAGGTGCAATGCTACAACTGCCAAAAATTTGGGCACTACAGCAAGGACTGCAGGAATCCTAAGAAGGCCCGAAACGACGACACCAAGGAATGCTACAATTGCCACAAGAAGGGTCACATCAAGCCAAACTGTCCGCTATTGAAAGGAGCGCAGGTAGAACATGTGTATGAAGGGGAAAGTGCACCATCTTCTTCAGCTCCTACTTCTTCCGAAGGAGCAGGTAAGCCTGATGTTTTAGATGGTACCATTTCTGTTAAAAATATCCCTGTTACTGCCTTATTTGATACGGGTGCATCGAGAAGCTTTATTTCTAGCAATGCGGTCCAGAAATTGAAACTAAAGCAAAGATGTCTTAAAGAGCCAATTAATGTTCGTAATCCTGTAGGAGGTTCTATCGCTCTTGATTTATACTGTAGGGTGCCTATTTCTTACTCTTACTTTCGGTTCCCTTTTGACTTAACCATTATGAATTTTTCCGAGTTTGATATCATCCTTGGTCTTGATTGGCTAACAAAATTTGAGGCCAAAGTAAGATGTGCAGAGAGAATAGTTGGAATCAAAACAAAATTTGGAGATGTTATTTCATACCTTGTCATGGCTCAAAACCTGATAGAAAGGAATTCTGGTCTTCTCTCGAGATCACTCCTACTCCTTTAGAAAATATTCCCGTGGTCAAAGATTACGCAGATGTATTTGAAGGAGTGGACAGCCTACCCCCGCGAAGGGAAATCGATTTCAGGATTGATCTTGTTCCTAATGCAAGACCTGTAGTTCATGCTATCAGAAGGATGACTCCTAAAGAAAAGGAGGAATTGCAAACCCAAACCAAGCAGCTTCTGTGGAAGGGGCTCATTCGACCTAGCTTTTCAAATTGGGGTGCACCTGTGGTGTTTGTCCCCAAATCGGACGGTACTCTAAGACTTTGTGTCGATTACCGCGATCTTAACAAACAAACATTGAAGAACAAATATCCCTTACCCCGCATAGATGATTTGATGGACCAATTGAATGGAGCCAAGGTGTTTTCAAAGATGGGCCTAGCCACAGGTTTCCACCAACTCCGCATAGCAGAAGAATGCATACCTTTGACCGCCTTCAGGGGTCCCGATATATTCTACGAATGGTTAGTGATGTCGTTCGGTCTATGCAATGCTCCAGCCTACTTTGTTGACTTGATGAATAGGGTCTTCAGGGAGGTCCTAAATAAATTCGTCCCAGTTTTCATTGATGATATTCTAATCTATTCTAAAACTAAGGAGGAGCATGAAGGGCATTTAAGGGAAGTGTTGGAAATTCTGCGAAGAAATGTTCTAAAAGCAAAGTTTTCCAAATGCACATTTTGGCAAGAGGAAGTAAAATTCTTGGGCCATGTTGTGTCAAAAGAAGGAATCGCAGTTGATCCAAGTAAAGTTGCCGCCATTCGAGATTGGAAGCAGCCCAGTACACCCACTGAAGTAAGAAGCTTCCTAGGTTTGGCCGGATATTATAGAAAATTTGTCGAAGGTTTCACCAAGCTGTCTAGCCCATTAACAAAACTTACCAAGAAGCATGCCAAGTTCAATTGGACATCAGATTGTGAGGAGGCATTCCAAAAGCTAAAGGTGAGTTTGACTACTGCTCCCGTACTCACCATCATCGATGGCAACCAAGATTTAAAGGTTTATACGGATGCTTCTCAAAGTGGTGGTCTTGGTGCGGTACTGATGCAAAGGGGCAGAGTTGTTGCATATGCAAGCCGTCAATTAAAGCCGCACGAGAAAAATTATCGTGTCCATGATTAGAGTTGCTGGCCATAGTCTTTGCTTTAAAATTTTGGAGACATTATCTTTTGGGAGAAAAATTTGAATTATACATAGACCATCAATCTTTGAAATATCTCTTCGTTCAAAAGGATCTGAATTTAAGGCAGCAACGATGGCTAGAATTTCTGGCGGCCTACGATCTTGACATCTTATATACGCCAGGGAAAGCCAATGTTGTGGCAGACGCACTTAGTAGGAAGGAAGTCATTATCGCAAGCTTCATCGTCACCCCTTCTTTGATTGATAAGATCGCCTCTCTTCAGAAAAGTGACGATTTTATTCGGAAAATGATTGAAAGAATTCAAGGAGGTGAAATAACGGACTTCCAAATAGATGACAAGGGAGTCCTCAGATTGCACGGGCGGATTTGTGTTCCAAGTGTCCCCGAGCTCATAAGAGAAGTTTTAGATGAGGGTCACAAATCAAAGCTTTGCATCCACCCCGGTGTGAGCAAAATGTATCAAGACTTAAAGCGCACATTTTGGTGGAGGTCTATGAAGAGGGATATATCCATTTATGTGAGTAGATGCCCCACATGCCAACAAGTAAAAAGTGATCAACAAAAGCTGGCAGGGTTGTTGCAGCCATTAGAAGTTCCAGATTGGAAGTGGGACCAAGTCTCCATGGATTTCATAGATGGTCTGCCTCGTACTAGGAAAGGAAGTGACAGCATATGGCTGATCGTGGATCGCTTCACCAAGTCCGCTCATTTCATACCTGTCAAATCCACTAGAACTGCTCAAAGTCTGGCGCAAATCTATTTCAAAGAAATCGTCAGGCTACATGGGTAATGAAACTAAATCTTTCCTTCTCTTCATAAATTGAATGGAAATTTTCTTTTGCAAAATAAATATTATTCTTTTCTTTTTCACAGAGTCCCTAGTAGCATCGTTAGCGACCGTGATCCTATCTTTGCTAGTAAATTTTGGGAAGCATTCCAAAATGAGTTGGGAACGAAGTTGAATCTTAGCACCGCGTATCACCCTCAGACTGACGGCCAGACTGAGCGAGTGAATCGCATTCTTGAAGATCTATTGCGAGCTTGCATACTCGATTTTGGAGGGTCTTGGGAGGATCACTTGCATTTAGTTGAATTCTCGTACAACAATAGCTATCAAGCAAGTTTGAAAATATCTCCATTTGAAGCCTTATATGGTAGGTCGTGTAGATCGCCAGCATGTTGGGTTGAAAAAGGAAATCGACTTGTGTTGGGTCCTGACATGATCCGAGAAGCTTCGGACAAAGTTGACTTTATTAAGAAGCGACTATTGGCGGCCCAAAGTAGACAGAAAAGTTACGCAGATGTAAGAAGGCGAGAGCTAGCTTTTGATGTGGGTGACTATGTCTATTTAAAAGTCGCTCCAATGCGAGGTGTTATCCGTTTTGGAAAAACAGGAAAACTAGCACCTAAATTCATTGGCCCCTTCCCCATTCTTGAAAAGGTTGGTACCCTAGCTTACAGAATTCAGATGCCCAACTGGTTGCCTGGAGTGCACGATGTATTCCATGTATCTCAACTTCGAAGGCATGTCCATGATCCAGATCTAGTTGTGGAGGAAGCTGCACAGCAAGATTTGGAAATTACCCCAAGCCTAGCAGTGAGGGGAGAACCACTGAAAATCATTGGTAAGGAAACTGGGGAGCTTAGAAACAAGAAGATCAACCTAGTCAAGGTGCAATGGAGCGGTGATCCTAGAGACTGCACTTGGGAAACCGAGGGGAGTATCAAACAAGCCTATCCCAAATGCAGAGTGGACATCCCCGATTAGTTTTATTTTGAGGTACGCTTAAATTATTTTCTATTTTTTATGTTGGTTCTGACCCTTCTACTCTTCTCTTTTCCTTTTCGAGGACGAAATTTTTTTAAGCGGGGGAGACTGTAACAACCCGGAATTTGGGGCCAATTTAAAATTTTCATTTTGGAGATTTTGGGGGTGTTTAAATATTTAAAATAAATTATTTCAAATAAAAATGAATGGAAATTTATTGTGACCAAAGTTAATGCAGATATATTCAAATAAATTACATAAAGAATTAGAAATAGGAAGGTAGTCGGAAAAGTCAAACCTGAACTTTGACTGACTACACAGGATGCAAATTAAACGGGATTTTGACAAAACAAAAAAATATTTAAATCTGTTAATGAATATCTTTCTAACGAATCTGAAAAATCGAAGTTTCATAGCAGAAATCAAAAGTTATGGCTAAATGAATTTTTAGAAAGGTCGCTATAGAGAATATATCGCCCTTGAAAATAGACATTTTGCATACGAAGGAATTTGAACTCGAAACCACTTCCATTGAGTTCAGAATGACGTTTCTGCATTGGAAAACAGTAAACACTTATATATTTCGAGTTTCAGAAATTATTTGTTTCAAAATGTATTTTTAATATTTAATATATACGCCTTGAAAATAGCCATTTTTCAAAAAGTCTCAGAATTGAACGAAATGAATTTTATTAGGACCATATCGTCATAAGGAAGCCAAAAATAATTTTTCTGGATTTTTCTGAGTTAATTTGTAGCCCCGGTAAATTTATTTGTACGGTAAAATTAAAATAAAGGACTTAAATATTAAAACTGAAAAACGGGGGTCAAGATGATCTTTTGGGCTAACGGGAGAGGTCCAGATGAGTTCGGAACGGGGGCTAAATGGTATGAACGGCAGTCGTTGGGCCTAAATCGAAGTTCGGACCAAAACGGGATTTAACGGACTAATTAAATTATTAAATAATGATTAGGAAAACCTAATATAATATTATATAATCACGTGAACAGTGTTTTCTTCCCCAACCCGTCGGTTTTCAGCCGCACCATAACCCATTGCTATTCAGAACTTCAAACTTCGATTCCTCTTCCAATTCTCAACGAAATCCTTCGTGTAAATACACGTTTCGAAGAGATTTTCGAGCTCTTTCTTCTCCAACAAGAATCACCACCCCTCATCGACCGTAGCCACCGCCATAAGCCTCCAAAGCCGCGGACTTTGCGCCCCTACCGCGCCACCCACAAGCCGCCGCACCTCCTCCAATTCCCGGTGAAGATAGCCCTCTCGTAGCTCTCCAATCTCCCGCAAACCATTCGTAAAACCGTCGACTACAGCTCCCAAAATCCGCATTTGAAGTTTTGAACTTTAGCTAAGATTCATTTCAGATTTTGTCATGCTTTATAGCGTCGCTGTGTCAGTTGTTAAAGGCTGAATTTTGATTTTTCATATGAATTTGTATTCGAATCGTTCCAGATCTGAAATCTATTTGAATACGAACACTGAATCGGATCGAGCCTAAATCTTCGTCTCAGACCAGACCACTATGAGAATTTATTTTTAATTTAATTTAATTTATTTAATTATTATTTCCATGATTATTAATAGTAGATCTAATATGACATGATATCTAAAACATGGATCTGAACTGTTCATACCGTACGATATTGAATCTAAATTGCCTATAATGACATGATATTAAATCTGAAATTTTATCGTTAAATATGAATTGAGCGATTAATTAGAATTAATTATGTGTTAATTTATTTAATCCTGTCTTGTTGATTTGCCATATGCCAAGATAAACCTCATCTTGTAAATTGCCTTGAGATTAATCATTGAATTCGGAAATGTTGTTATGTTTGGATGTTGATTGCCATGAGATTTGACATGAAATACGATAAAAATATTATTGAACATTGAAATGAGATATGGCGTTTACATTAGATTAATGTATGAAGCTTTGTATGAAATAAAGTTGCATCTTTTTATATGCAAATATAAGATAGAAAATGACGATGAAATAAAGTTGCATCTTTTTATATGCAAATATAAGATAGAAAATGACGATGAAATAAAGTTGCATCTTTTTATATGCAAATATAAGATAGAAAATGACGATGAAATAAAGTTGCATCTTTTTATATGCAAATACAAGATAGAAAATGACGATGAAATAAAGTTGCATCTTTTTATATGCAAATACAAGATAGAAAATGACGATGAAATAAAGTTGCATCTTTTTATATGCAAATATAAGATAGAAAATGACGATGAAATAAAGTTGCATCTTTTTATATGCAAATATAAGATAGAAAATGACGATGAAATAAAGTTGCATCTTTTTATATGCAAATATAAGATAGAAAATGACGATGAAATAAAGTTGCATCTTTTTATATGCAAATATAAGATAGAAAATGACGATGAAATAAAGTTGCATTTTTATATGCAAATATAGGAGTAGGAATTTACGATGAAACAAAATTTACATTTTTTTAATGTAAATAAAAGGGATTTTCATTACATTGAAATTTTACATTTTTCTTTGTAATTTAAAGGTGAATTTTATCGTATATCAAAATTTACATTTTTATATGTAAATTATAAAGTGAATTAACGTTGTATGCTAAAATTACATTTTGCATTGT
Organism: Allium sativum; assembly: GCA_030737875.1. Classification (NCBI taxonomy): domain Eukaryota; kingdom Viridiplantae; phylum Streptophyta; class Magnoliopsida; order Asparagales; family Amaryllidaceae; genus Allium; species Allium sativum. The sequence goes on from CM060918.1 coordinate 636,394,371, forward strand.
AATTAAAAATCATATTTTTACAATGTAAATTAGATGTAGTGTTTGCATTGTAATTAAAAATCATATTTTTACAATGTAAATTAGATGTAGTGTTTGCATTGTAATTAAAAATCATATTTTTACAATGTAAATTAGATGTAGTGTTTGCATTGTAATTAAAAATCATATTTTTACAATGTAAATTAGATGTAGTGTTTGCATTGTAATTAAAAATCATATTTCTATAGGTAATTTAAAGATTTTGAGTGTATCAAAATTTACATTTTCAATGTAAGTTAAAGAATGAAGCTAGGATGCGGTAATAGTATTTTCATTTGTCAAATGAATTAAAAATTTGGCAAGTGTCGGTAGTTGTGTAGGGCGTTGTTTTAACCAAACAACGTTATTGCGATTCCATGATTATATATATAAATATAATTAAAATTAAACGAATAGGGCGCGGTAGTTCTCATTTTGAAATCATGCTTTTAAACGACTATACAAGAAGATCCGACCGTCGGATTTTCTTGAAACTGGAACCGTTAGGACCGTCTTGGAAAAATCTTTCCAACGATATATATTACGTTAAGATCCAACGGTTAGATTCTGAGAAATGTGAAATTCAAAATTGTTCGAAAGCAGCGCCATAGTCGCCATGGACTTAAGGCGTCGTTATATTAAAATTTAATTATTTTAAATAATTAATATGGGAATAAATCGTTAATAATAATTATTAATGTATAAGAAGGATTTTAAATATATATATATATACGAGGATTATTTGGAATGTCCGAGTTCTCTCACTCTGAATAATCCAAACGACGCTAATTGAAAATATGAAGATGGCGTATGAAGACTGTAAATCTTCTCTCGAATGGACAACGATCGAGGCCTTGACTTGACTTGCTCCCAATTCAAAGGTCATGGTCATTGCCCAAACGTACGTGTTGATTTCACGGGTTAGGCTTTCGCTCAGACCTAGAGCATAAGCTATTAAATGGATTGTGTGTCTGACATCATACTCTATCAAATATCACGTTATTGATCTTTTGTCGAAGGTATGGATGTTTGGTGGCGGGGAATTTATTCTCTTGCTTAACACCCGTTCATATATTTCGGCAAAAGGTTGGTAGTATGGTGTGGGGTGATGATGTGGCACGCTAAGGTGCATACGATCAACGTTTTGTTGAAAAGCAGGCCTTGTGGTACGATCAAAGCATAGCCTGTTTAGGCATAGCTTTGTGTACAACGTGACTTCGCGAGCCTCACACACCGGCGGAGTCTAAAACGGGAGAAGGGAACGCAGGGAGAGCAGCACGTTTCTTTCTAGCTAGAGTGGTGTCAGTGACCTACCAGCCCTGACATTTTACTTATGTGGATGATGGAATGAGGCGCCTCGGATAGGTCCTATAGGATCGGGAAACGTGTGTTCAGGAATTGCCAATCCACGAAGCTGTATGTGTGGACCGGCCCTGCAGGATCCAAGGGTTCACTGCGGGGAATCCTGAGACATTAGCTAGAGTGTCTCGAATCGGTAGGAGCTCCTCCCTAGCCTTGACTCATGATGGAAACCAAAATCCAAATACAACCCAACGAATTTGATTGTATTACTAGTATGGAGGCATAGTAGTATGGGATACTATTCTTCCTAGGATTTCTACATTTACTTTGAAATGTTTTAATATATTAATAATATAAAACTCGTATTTGCCGTATTTATCATGTTTAATCACTATAAGGTAAAACCCTATCCTCTGGTGTGTGTTGCATTGTGTGATGGGACCTGGGTCTTATGGTGATTCCATTTTTCTAAAAAGCATAGCGTTGTTGTACGATTTACTTATCATTTATTCTGACACTTTTATGCACGACAACCCATTAGAGTAAACCCGTTCCGCATTAGCGGCGTGGTCTTTGGATTTGCCCTATTAATAGTAATTAATTAGATAAGAATTCTCACACCAGTCCCACGACTGACCTATAGTTTGTTTCACCTTTTTGCAAACTCGAGTGCCCTCCTTTCTAAACGAGTAGAGAAGTAAACAGGTTATCTTTCGCTTGGAGCCTTTCGTTGGAGCTGCTTATTATTTCTCTTGGATTTGCTTGTGGAGAGGTGATGACTAGGAGTTTGAAGACTTATAATTCGCTGCTCTTACATTTTTTCTCTTTCCTTTTATTTCAGACATGAAACTTGGTTTATTCCACATTGTTTAAGTTGGAGTTGGAACTTATTTCTTTTCTGCGAATTTGATGTAATAATGTAGAATTCTGTGACTGTGGATTTCTGTGATTGACGACATTATATTTCCGCTGCTATGATGTTGTTACTCTATGAATTTCCCATGCTATTTTGTATCTGTGATATGTATTATTGTATTTATGTTGTATTCCAAATGATCATCTCTTACTTTCACTTCGTGGAAGTTTGGGGTTATCACATTTTATTTCTGATTACAACAATTACATCAGAGTACAAGAATATAACAGAGTACGAATATAAGTTACACAATAGAAATACATTCATATTAGAGTGTTAGAATACATCTCAATAGCAGCGAAAAAATAATACAAATATACAACTGGAAGGAATACACGGATACAGAGCTTTCCGAGTACCGCTTCAGCTGTAAGCCAGGATCCTGTAAATATATCTGCAAAAAGCTACTCGTCTGCCCATGTGGAATATATGGGCACCCGAGTTTGCCAGTTAAACAAACTACAGGTCAGTCTTGGGACTGGTATGAGAAATCTTAACTTAACTTATCTAATAATAAGGCTAATCACAAGACCACGCCGCTAACGCGGAACGGCTTTACTCCATTGGATTGCCAGTGCATAAAATAAAGTAAATCGTTAAACAACGCAATGCTTTTTAGAAAAATGAAACCATTATAAGATCCAAGTCCCATCACACAATGCAACGCAAACCGGAGGATAGGATTTTACCTTATAATGATCAAAAGATGCTTGATACGATAAAATGGATTTAGTATTAGTGTGTATATGTTTTAATAAAAATATTTCAAATATAAATGTATCAATCCTAGACGGCATAGTACCCCATCCTACTATGTTGCCATACTAGTTCTACAATCAAAACCGCAAGGTCGTATTGGAAATTGGATTTCCATCATGAGTCGAGGCTAGGGGAAAGCTCCTCTCCGATTCGAGACACTCTAGCAAATGCCTTAGGATCCCCCGCAGTGAACCCTTGGATCTTCAGGGCTGGTCTCCGCCTATCGGCAGTGGATTGGTTATGCCTGAACACACGGTTCCCGGTCCCTTTGGACCTATAGTATGACCACTAACGGCCTATAAAAATCCGAGGTGCCTCGAAATCCATCATCCACATAAGTAAAATGTCAGCCAGTTTAAGCACCGACATCACTCCTAGCTAGAAAGAAATGTGTGCACTCCCTGCAGTCCTAATCCTGTTTTTGACTCATACCGGGGTGTGAGGCTCGCGAAGTCACGATATACACAAAGCTATGCCGTAATAGGCTATGCTTTGATCATCCCACAAGGCCCTGCTTTTCAACAAAAGCCTTGATCATTTGCATCTTAGTGTGCCACATTGACAATCCACGCCATGCGATTGATCACTATTAATATATACCAGGTTGTTAAGTAGAGAACAAATCCTCCACCACCAAACAGACATACATTAACATAAATCAATTTAATTCACATGGAACGAAATCCAATGTCAGACACGCATCCATTTACTAGCTTATGCTCTGGGTCTGAGCGAAAACCAAATCCGAACAATCAACCATAGTCCGGACGGCCACCACCGAAGCCCTTTCAAGGTAGCTACTCACATCAAGGGTTTCTGTAGCAACACATCCATCCGATGTGAAGATCGTCGGTTGTAACACCCCGTAATGCTGTTAATATAAATATTCACAAATTAAAGAATAACTAATCTCAGACGTGAGAATTGTGGGAAACGGGTTGCGCCATTGTGTTCGTCTTGGAATTCTGGTTGAAATAGAGTCCAAGTTTGCGTGATTTGGACTTCGTATGAAGGAGATATGGCCATCGGAAGTTTCAGAAAATTCGAAGTCAAACAGGCCAGGTGGGAAATTTCCCGCCCAGCACCCAGGTCGACTGGGGAGTCGACTGGGTAGTCGACACCCCCAGGACCAGGTCGACTGCGCTGTCGACTTGGGTGTTGACCTGGTCCAGTCGGCCAGGTTTTGGTAGAGCCCAATCTTGAGCTGCTGTTGTGTCTTTAGGGCTGAGTTGGCTAATTTAACGGTTTAGGTTAGTTCTGAGTTAATCTGACGGTCTAAATAAATCCTAAACTCTATATATACCTAGGTAGTCTCTCACTCTAAATTCACATGAAAAATAGAATAGCCGCCGTCATGCCATCGCCATGGAACTCAGTGTAGCCGCCGCCAACTAACAAGGAAGAAAGCTAATCAAAACTCTAGTTCTACTCAACTCTAAAGCAAATCAAGACTCTCTTTCTTTTCTAATTGTGAGTATGATGATCTTAATAAGATTATTAGCAAACTAATTAGATTAAGATGTGATATGGATCATAAGAAAATGATGTGAATTGTCATATATGTTGTTGTAAACCTTATGCTATCATGTATGTTGTAAATCCTATGTTATGTGATGATGATATCCTATATGTTGTAAATCATGCTATGATGATATTATATATGTTGCAAGTTTCTATGCTAAGTTGCGATGTTACAAATCTATGATGTTATTATGTTGTAGTTAGCTTATGAATCATGATGTTGATTATATATATTTGGGCTATGATGATTTACATGATAAATCACATGTACCTATGCAAATTTAGATTTATTAGTATGTATAATCTCACATATTGTATGACATCTATTTAGATCTAGAATTATGACATCTATTTAGATCTAGAATAATGCTATGACATGTGTGAGTTCTATGTGTTAGATGCTAGTTCACACCATCATTATGTTTCAAAAACCACATATGCAAGTTTATACATGAACTTGGGTTATGATCATATTATGTAAGTTGTGACATTGAACCAAACAAGTTGACACCTCTAGATCCATGACATGTGTAGTTTTATGCAAGTTTCACCCCTATTATGATTAGATCTATTTTATTTGTCTATATGTTGTGATAATTTATCTTTGTGCTATGAGTTAGACTATTCGAGTCTAACTTATATTTTGCGTTGAATAAGCAAACGTATAACGTGGGGTAGGGGTAATATTAAGGATTTAATATTAAGAAATTGGGGTGCAATTGATATGATTTTGCATACCGTAAGTGGATGGCCATAATTGAGTCAATTATGGACATCATTATAATTGGAATTAATTAATGATTTGAATAGGGATATAATTAAAACTGGAGTAAAAGATTATAAGTGTTAATCAATGCTTAGGACACGAGGTTGGACTCGTTTGTGACGTAAAACTGCCCGGACCCGCCCGGCGAATCCAGTAGTCACAAATGTCAGCCCAATGCGAGAGGTCCAAGGCACAAATTAAAGCATAACAGTTGTAAAGACACGAGGTTAGACTCTTTTATGGTGTAAGACTGCCCGGACCCGCCCGGCTAATCCAGCTGCCATAAATGCCAGTCTAATGTGAGAGGTCTTTATGAGGTTATGGCCTGAATGAATGAATAAATACTTAACCAGATAAACATGTGAAGTGGGACATGGGGGTTAAGTAGGTGCCTTGGGTGGCATGAGGAATCTAGTGGGTGCCTTTAGTGGCATTTGAAATACGATTAGTAAGACTTAACCAAACACCCATGTAAATGAACATGACTAAGAAGAGGTTAAGTGGGATATACTAGAGGGGACAAGATTAGGTGGATAGCTTGTGGTAAGTAATTGGGGGACCATTTTGTAACAACCCGTATTTTCAATAACCTGTTATAACATAAATGGAGGCAGAATTTAATTTAAAAATCTGAATCAAGGGAAACGGGCTGTGCCATTGCGTTCGTCTCGGAAAAATACGCGAAATAGAGTCCGAGTTTTCGAAAATCGGAGTCCGTATGACCCGATTAAGGCCCAACGAAGTTTTCAGAAAATTTCAAAGTAAAAACAGATTTCAAATTCAAGTTTGAATTTGGAAAATTAGGTCAGATTGGGGCAGGCGGGAAAATTCCCGCCAGAGCACCCAAGTCGACAGCCCTGTCGACTTGGGAGTAAACTTGGTTGGACCCAAGTCGACAGCCCTGTCGACTTGGCTGTCGACTTGGTCCAGCCGGGCAGTTTGGCCTGGTGCACCATTTTGGGTTTGTGTTGAGTTTGGGGGCCAGATTCGGTTTTGAGGGCTGAGATTAGAACTAGGGTTTAATCCCAAGGCTAGAACTAATCCTAATCTCTATAAATAAGGCCCTAACCTAACCCTAAATCATCATTATTCATTCATACAACTAAACTATGGCAAAATCAATCCTCTCATGGCCTCCACTCTCTTCATAAAATTCCTAAATAAATTTCTATGAGAGATTTTCCATGCATACAAGTGTTTTCAAGCTTGTATGAGCATCATTAGCTTGCATTCAAGTCAAGTTTCTATATTTGCATCATAAAGAAAGAGTTTTGATCATTTTGGCTCAAGGGTTTTTCTATTAGAGCTTGCATTTTGGGTCTATTTGATTGCATAAGGGCTTTGTCATATTTTTTGTGCCTTCATAAGCATTGTAAGCCCTATTCTACTTTCATATTTAAACTCTAAAGTTAAATGAATTGTAACAACCCATATTTTCAATAACCTGTTATAACATAAATCGAGGCAGAATTTAATTCTAAAATCTGAATTAAGGGAAACGGGCTATGCCATTGCGTTCGTCTTGGAAAAATACGCGAAATAGAGTCCGAGTTTTCGAAAATCGGAGTCTGTATGAAGAAGATATGGACGAACGAAGTTAGGCAGAAAAACCGAAAATCAAGCCAGAATGCACTGGCGCACTTGTGAAGTGCACCAGCACAAAAATACACTGGCGCACTTGGGAAGTGCACCCGTGTCGAGCCAGAAGCCTGCACAGCTTTCTGGCTTGACCCTGGCTGGCTTGGTGCACCTGTTTTGGTTCTCTGGTCTGTTCTGCTGGTCTATGACGATTTTTGATGGTTTAGATCTAAACTAGGGTTAATCCTATGGCCTAAACTAACCTAAACTTCTATAAAAGGACCCCTAAACCTAGCCTAAATCATCATTATTCATTCATACAACTAAACTATGGCAAAATCAATCCTCTCATGGCCTCCACTCTCTTCATAAAATTCCTAAATAAATTTCTAAGTGATTTTCCATGCATACAAGTGTTTTCAAACTTGTATGAGCATCATTAGCTTGCATTCAAGTCAAGTTTCTATATTTGCATCATAAAGAAAGAGTTTTGATCATTTTGGCTCAAGGGTTTTTATGTTAGAGCTTGCATTTTGGGTCTATTTGATTGCATAAGGGCTTTGTCATATCTTTTGTGCCTTCATAAGTATTGTAAGCCCTATTCTACTTTCATACTAAAACTCTAAAGTTAAATGTATGATATGCAAGTTTGCCATAATATGCAAGTTTACTATGATGTGTTATGCAAGTTCATCAAGTTATGTTATGCAAGTTCATCAAGTTATGTTATGCAAGTTTGATATGCAAGTTTGTCATATGATATGCAAGTTATGTTATGCAAGTTTGGGTTGATCATTTGGTTCATGTTATCATGTTATGCAAGCTTATCTTGAGTATATGAACATAAAGCTCCAAGCTTTACGCTAAAGGTTGCATTTTGGCAACATGTAAGTTATCATATCTCTTATGATAACTTGCATGTGAGGCTAAATGCGAACTTATGGCCATGTCTACATGTCATTTAGCACCATGTATCACCAATATGCCAAGTTTGGTTTTATGCATGCTTTTGAGGCATAAAAATGTAATATGCAAGTATATGAACACATGTACATTTCATATGCCACCATGTTGAACTTGTGGCTTCAACACCTTTATGTCATGATTATGCCAAGTTCCCTCTTTCTATCCTTTATGCACTATTGCGATATGTAAGCGATGGGATTGCGTTTGGGGTTGGGTAAACTTAAAAGACATAAAAAATAAGCTTGGGAATTTACCTATTAAGTTAGGTCTACCCATTGGGAATTTACCTATTAAGTTAGGTCTACCCAATTGCTTGAAAACTTGTAACGTGTTTTGGAAACATGATGGACATGACACTTAGAAAAGATAAGTGTGACCAACTCGAGGTTGGGTTGAGTTTGTGGCGTAAACCTACCCGGAACCGACCGGCTTAACTAGTTGCTACAAACAATAGGACCCAATGTGAGAAGTTGGTCATGTTGTACCTTGAACCCGAGGTTAGACCAAGTTGTGGTGTAAAGCTACCCGGAACCGACCGTCTTAACTAGTAACCGCAACAAAGTCTAATGTGAGAGGTTAAGGCGCATTAAATTAATTAATGCCTCATGATTAGGGTTAAGTCATGGACCGCTTGAATACTTAACCAATTAAACACGATGGGTTGGTAGGGTTAAGTCATGAACCTTGGGTACACTTAACCAACTTGGTACTTGAATGGGTTGGGTTAACCACGTTTAACCCATTAAGGAAACCCTAGTTATGTGGTCCTTTGCACTAGTAACCCTCTTAGTTGTATCATGATACCCTAGGGACTAGGCTAGGGAGGGGCACGATTACTGGATGCCATGTAAGCGACCAAAACGACGGCTGAGTAGGTGCGCCGGTGTAGGTTCAGGCGGGCCATGGTCGTGCACATGGTCCGAAGTTGAAAAAGCAGGCACGGGCACCAGTAGGTTTAGACTGTGCGTGCATTGATTTGTGTCAGTGGTTGACACCCTAGGACTTGATACACCCTAGCGTGGACCTAGCACAGTTTAGCTACACTTCGTAGTTGGGCCGTATGACACCGACACTTGACGAGTTAGGCTTATAGGGAGCCGATCGACTAGACCGTGCTAGTTGGACCTTGGTTTGGGTCATTCATGATGTTGGGCCAAACTTGGGCCTGGGGATTACTTCTTGTTTACACTTTGGACCTCGTATTGGGGTCACTTCATGTTATTGGGCCAAAGCTTGGGCCAAGGGATCAATACTTGTTTATTCAAGTCATGTTAGTCTGCTAGTACACCTGTGGTGCAAAACCTTAATCCTGATTATGCGATGACACCTTTATCTACCTTGTTAATTAATCATCATGCTAGTATGTTGTTATCCTTATGTTCATCCCTGCTGCTCATGCCAGTTAACTTTATCAGTTTACATTGATTGTAGTAGGGCTTACTCAGTCTTTTTGACTGACCTGTTTTCTTTCGCCTCTTTTCTTCTGTTCCCCCCCCCCTCCCAGGTTTTCAGGGAGGGAATATTGGAGCTTAACTTGGATTTCTGACCGCTTGCTTGTGGGATTTTAGCTCATGTACGGTCTTGACATGAAGCTAGCTATGGTTATCACTTATTTTGGGGATAGTACTTATGTATTTCTGTTTTTCAGTTGATGTTGCTTTTATCTAGACTTGTTTTTTTTGGAAAGCTATGTTGTACCAGACTTGTTTTGAAATGGTTTAAAATCTTCCGCTGTTTTATCTATGTTATTTACTCTGTTTACATATATACATATGTTCTTGTTCTGCCTTGATATATCATTATGCATGTTTACCTGATTCAAACGCCCCTCCAAAGTCAGAGTGCTTGCAAGAGCCACTCTGGCGGAGGTGAGGTGTTACATTTGGTATCAGAGCATATGGTTTACGAGAAGGAACAAAAAGGTCTTTAAAACTTTTGGAAAACTATTTTCAAAACCAAGTATAAAGTATTTTTCAAAGAAAAGTCTAGTTTATTTTAAAGGCTATTCCCCAAAAAGCCATTAGCAAAAATTCCTTCGTTTTTCTCCATTCTGAATCTGTCTTTTTCTTCGTTTTCAGTATGGCCGATAACTTTGCTATTCCGGAGGGAGTACACGTACCTATTTGGTATAGGAGACTTTTGGAGGCTAGGGCGACCGAAGCCGGCCCCGCAGATGTTCCTCCTCCTCCAGTAGTTAATGTTCCTTCTCCTCCTCCTCCTCCTCCTCCGATAGTTAATGTTCCTCCTCCTCCTGTCGCTGAGGTTCCTCTTCCTCCTCCCCCTCAGCATCCTCAAGCTGACTTCGCAAAGACTTGCAAAGATTTCAAAGCAATGGGTGGCAAGAACTTTCAAGGCACTGAGACTTTTGTAGAGGCCAGAAATTGGTTGAAAGAGACCGAGGATTTATTTGCTATCTTTGGGTTAGACGATCAGAGGAAGATCTTGTTGGCAGTTTGGCTTATGAAGGATGAGGTCGCTTATTGGTGGGAAGTCACCAATGGTACTAGGCCTGTTGAGACTTGGGCCGATTTCAGGGCAAGGTTCGTGCTTAAGTTTCTATCTTCTACTGAGGAGAATCTGCAAATGGAGAGGTTCATAACTTTGTAACAAGGAGATATGTCTGTCAAAGAATATGTGAACAAATTCAATCAGTTAGCTCGTTTTGGCTTGGATATGGTGAATACTCCTCAGAAGAAGGCTCTTCGTTTTGCTAGAGGATTGAATGAGCCGTTGCAGGGATTGGCTATGTCACATATTCCCCATGGGGCCACGTTTGAGAGCTTGGTTGATATGGCGTTACTTCAGGGAGATGTCAAGAAAAATGATACTCAAGCCAAGAAGACTGATTCCCAGGGAAAAGGAAATCAGGGTAATCCAAGTGGTCAGAGCAGTCAAGGCAATCAGAACAACAAGAACAACAAGGGCAACAAGAACAAGGCAAAGGAAACAAGAAAGTGCAACTTCTGTGGGATTGTTGGGCACATAGTCAAGGACTGTAGGAAGAAGAGAAGGAAATTGGGTGGGTGCTTTCACTGTGGAGAGACGGGACATTTTAACAAGGATTGCCCTAGGAAGCAAGGGCAAGGCCAGGGTCAGCCTCAGCGTGCTGGACCTTCAGGAGGGCAAGTTCATGCTCTCAATGCCGCTCCAGTTCCCGATCAAGGTAGTATTTCTGTTGAGAGCCTTGTATACATTTCTAATTTTCCTGTTCGTACCTTGTTTGATTTTGGTGCATCGCATAGTTTATCTCGTCTGATCTAGTTGAAAGTTTGCACCTAAGTACTAGCCTAGTTAATGATCCCGTGTGTGTTTCAAATCCAATTGGGGGTTCCGCCCATTTGTCTATTATCTAGGTGGATTTGAATTCTCGCGTGATGCTTATATTCTCGGTTTCATGAAGTATGGGTTGATTTTTGGGCATGGATGGGTTGTCCAGTTTTGGAGCCATCCTTGATTTTTGAGCATAGGGTTGTGAGGCTCATGACTCGCCTCGGTAATACCCTAAAAATTTCTAGTAACCCTATGAGTCCCGTCATGTTGTGTTATCTTGAATCCCTCAAACTCGTCTATCGATAGTTTGCAATCGGTGAGGGTGGTCCGAGAATATCCTGATATCTTGGGTGAAGTGAAGGGGGGGTTACCCCCAAGCGAGAGATTGATTTCCGCATTTATCTGGTTGATAATGCCAAGATAGTTTCGTGGCCGGTTAGGCACATGGTCCCGCAAGATGAGAGTTATGAAAGCAAGTCAAGTAGTTGCTTGAGAAGAACTTCATTAGACGAAGTATATCTGAATGGGGAGCGCCTGTAGTATTTACTACCAAGGCAGATGGTTCTCTTCGACTTTGTGTCGATTATCGTGAGTTAAACAAAGAGAATAGACAACCATTGCCAAGGATCGATGATTTGTTCGATCAGCTTGTAGGAACATCTGTTTTCTCTTGACTTGCTACTGGATTCCATCAGCTCAGAGTAGCTGAAGATAGTATAGGCAAGACTGCGTTCAGAACTCCAGATGGATTCTTAGAATGGCTGGTCATGCCATTCAGTTTGGATAATGCACCCGCCTACTTCGTGGACTTGATGAGTAGGGTGTTCAGGGAGTTCTTAAACAAGTTTGTCGTGGTCTTCATAGATGATATTCTGGTCTTCTCTAAGGATGAGGAAGAGCACGCAAGGCACCTCGTGGAGGTGATGGATACGCTTAGAGCGCATCAGTTGAAAGCCAAGTCCTCCAAATGTCATTTTGGAGAAAAGAAGTTAGATTTCTTGGGCACATAGTTTCTAAGCAAGGCTTAGCGGTGGATCCCGCTAAGGTAGTTGCAGTTCAGGATTGGAAGACTCCAAGGAATGCAACTGAAGTAAGAAGTTCTCTCAGTTTAATTAGTTAGCGTCCCTTGAGCTTAGACCTACCCTTCTGGATCAAGTAGGGACTTCGCAGAAAGAAGACCCGTAGTTAGTCGAGATCATAGACAAGTTGATTCGAGGCGAGATGTTAAGACACCTCGCTATAGATAACAAGGGATGGCTAAGACGCGATGAGAGAAAGAAGGTTCTTGAAGATACACAACACCCGAGGAGGTGGCCGAGTTGGTCCCAAGGTGCATGTTGTTCCAACAGGTTAAAGGCCAAGTCATAAAAGCCCGGTGGGCCATTATACCCGTTGGAGGTCCCCGCAATGGAAGAGGGAAAAACATCACGAAGGATTTCGTGGATGGACTGCCTAGGTCAAGGAAAGAGAATACGGGCATGTGGGTCATAGTAGGTAGACTCACGAAGAGCGCTCATTTCACTCCGGTAAAGAGCGGAAGGACTGCATCATAGCTAGCGACAGTTTACTTTCAAGAAATAAAGCGGTTGCACGAGGTTCCCTAAAGTATAGTTAGTAACCAGGACTCAATCTTCACTAGCCAGTTTTGGGATAGTCTACGGGAAGTCATGGGCAAGCAACTGAATCTAAGCACGGCATATCATTCGCAGGCGGATGGTTCATTGGCAACGTGGATTGGTATTTTCAAGAAAAGTTCTGCTGCGTGGAATACTTTATGGTAAGTAAACGAGATCCAGGATTCACTAGTGAATTTTGGAGAGCTTGCATGAAATCATGAGGTCATGGTTATGTTTAAGCCAAGAATGATAGAAGAAGAGTAAGTGAAAGAGGAAGACGAGAGGCGACAATGAAATGGGTTCCAACTCATATTGGGAAATAGGAGTTAAGAAGCCAAGAAATCATGTGGTAAAAGACGGTCAAAGCACAGTGGAGTTAAACTCAAGGAAATGTGACTTGGAAGGCTGAAGGCTAGATACGCGCATCATATCTCTTTCTAAGAGTATATCCTTGATCCTTGTTTTCCTGTGGAACTTACTCGCATGTTATCTTTTTATGTATATCCTCTCGGTCCCATTTTCGGTCCTATTTCTGTCGGGAGGTATGACTTATTGGCTAGTAATACATGTCAGGGTTTGAAGGGGGTCCGTTAGGTTGACTAAACCTTTTGGGCTTTTATAGAATATAGGTTGGGTTAGGAAGGGATTTCTTGTAATCCGAAAAGAGTATATCCTGCTTATCTTCCCGATCTCTTTGTAGCATATCTTTTGCTATCCATGTTTGTCTGGATTATCTAGTTTATCGTGTTAATCTTGTCATGAGAACCTTAGGTAGAAACCCTTTGGATGAAACATGTGTTTGAAACATGTTATGCTTGATGGTTGCAAGTGGTTGCAAGTGTTTGCAAGTGGTTACTCGTGGATGCATTATACACGTTAGGCACTAGATCGGCTCACACACTCCTCATATTGCATATGCATGAGTGTTTATGCTTATTCATGGATGGAAATTTTTGTGTTATCACATGGATGTTGCATATGGATGTATGTTATGTGCACACATATAGATGTTATACATTATGTTAGGAATTGCATACATATGGATTCATTTCACTAACATAATTTGCATTGATGATATTTGCATTAGATAAGTACATATACACACACCTTTGCATATGTTCATGCAACATTTAGAATCTTGTAAGGACAATGATTGCTCGTGAATGATGTTTTGAGTAGATGGATGTTGGATGGTAGGATACGTTCTTCCTAACTTGAAGATTTCGGGGACGAAATCCTTTAAGGAGGGGAGAATGTAACAACCCGTATTTTCAATAACCTGTTATAACATAAATCGAGGCAGAATTTAATTCTAAAATCTGAATTAAGGGAAAGGGCTATGCCATTGCGTTCGTCTCGGAAAAATACGCGAAATAGAGTCCGAGTTTTCGAAAATCGGAGTCCGTATGAAGAAGATATGGACGAACGAAGTTAGGCAGAAAAACCGAAAATCAAGCCAGAATGCACTGCCGCACTTGTGAAGTGCACCAGCACAAAAATACACTGGCGCACTTGGGAAGTGCGCCCGTGTCAAGCCAGAAGCCTGCACAGCTTTCTGGCTTGACCCTGGCTGGCTTGGTGCACCTGTTTTGGTTCTCTGGTCTGTTCTGCTGGTCTATGACGATTTTTGATGGTTTAGATCTAAACTAGGGTTAATCCTATGGCCTAAACTAACCTAAACTTCTATAAAAGGACCCCTAAACCTAGCCTAAATCATCATTATTCATTCATACAACTAAACTATGGCAAATCAATCCTCTCATGGCCTCCACTCTCTTCATAAAATTCCTAAATAAATTTCTAAGTGATTTTCCATGCATACAAGTGTTTTCAAACTTGTATGAGCATCATTAGCTTGCATTCAAGTCAAGTTTCTATATTTGCATCATAAAGAAAGAGTTTTGATCATTTTGGCTCAAGGATTTTTATGTTAGAGCTTGCATTTTGGGTCTATTTGATTGCATAAGGGCTTTGTCATATCTTTTGTGCCTTCATAAGTATTGTAAGCCCTATTCTACTTTCATACTAAAACTCTAAAGTTAAATGTATGATATGCAAGTTTGCCATAATATGCAAGTTTACTATGATGTGTTATGCAAGTTCATCAAGTTATGTTATGCAAGTTCATCAAGTTATGTTATGCAAGTTTGATATGCAAGTTTGTCATATGATATGCAAGTTATGTTATGCAAGTTTGGGTTGATCATTTGGTTCATGTTATCATGTTATGCAAGCTTATCTTGAGTATATGAACATAAAGCTCCAAGCTTTATGCTAAAGGTTGCATTTTGGCAACATGTAAGTTATCATATCTCTTATGATAACTTGCATGTGAGGCTAAATGCGAACTTATGGCCATGTCTACATGTCATTTAGCACCATGTATCACCAATATGCCAAGTTTGGTTTTATGCATGCTTTTGAAGCCTAAAAATGTAATATGCAAGTATATGAACACATGTACATTTCATATGCCACCATGTTGAACTTGTGGCTTCAACACCTTTATGTCATGATTATGCCAAGTTCCCTCTTTCTATCCTTTATGCACTATTGCGATATGTAAGCGATGGGATTGCGTTTGAGGTTGGGTAAACTTAAAAGACATAAAAACATAAGCTTGGGAATTTACCTATTAAGTTAGGTCTACCCATTGGGAATTTACCTATTAAGTTAGGTCTACCCAATTGCTTGAAAACTTGTAACGTGTTTTGGAAACATGATGGACATGACACTTAGAAAAGATAAGTGTGACCAACTCGAGGTTGGGTTGAGTTTGTGGCGTAAACCTACCCGAAACCGACCGGCTTAACTAGTTGCTACAAACAATAGGACCCAATGTGAGAAGTTGGTCATGTTGTACCTTGAACCCGAGGTTAGACCAAGTTGTGGTGTAAAGCTACCCGGAACCGACCGGCTTAACTAGTAACCGCAACAAAGTCTAATGTGAGAGGTTAAGGCGCATTAAATTAATTAATGCCTCATGATTAGGGTTAAGTCATGGACCGCTTGAATACTTAACCAATTAAACACGATGGGTTGGTAGGGTTAAGTCATGAACCTTGGGTACACTTAACCAACTTGGTACTTGAATGGGTTGGGTTAACCACGTTTAACCCATTAAGGAAACCCTAGTTACGTGGTCCTTTGCACCAGTAACCCTCTTAGTTGTATCATGATACCCTAGGGACTAGGCTAGGGAGGGGCACGATTACTGGATGCCATGTAAGCGACCAAAACGACGGCTGAGTAGGTGCGCCGGTGTAGGTTCAGGCGGGCCATGGTCGTGCACATGGTCCGAAGTTGAAAAAGCAGGCACGGGCACCAGTAGGTTTAGACTGTGCGTGCATTGATTTGTGTCAGTGGTTGACACCCTAGGACTTGATACACCCTAGGGTGGACCTAGCACAGTTTAGCTACACTTCGTAGTTGGGCCGTATGACACCGACACTTGACGAGTTAGGCTTATAGGGAGCCGATCGACTAGACCGTGCTAGTTGGACCTTGGTTTGGGTCATTCATGATGTTGGGCCAAACTTGGGCCTAGGGATTACTTCTTGTTTACACTTTGGACCTCGTATTGGGGTCACTTCATGTTATTGGGCCAAATCTTGGGCCAAGGGATCAATACTTGTTTATTCAAGTCATGTTAGTCTGCTAGTACACCTGTGGTGCAAAACCTTAATCCTGATTATGCGATGACACCTTTATCTACCTTGTTAATTAATCATCATGCTAGTATGTTGTTATCCTTATGTTCATCCCTGCTGCTCATGCCAGTTAACTTTATCAGTTTACATTGATTGTAGTAGGGCTTACTCAGTCTTTTTGACTGACCTGTTTTCTTTCGCCTCTTTTCTTCCGTCCCCCCCCCCCAGGTTCTCAGGGAGGGAATATTGGAGCTTAGCTTAGATTTCTGACCGCTTGCTTGTGGGATTTTAGCTCATGTACGGTCTTGACATGAAGCTAGCTATGGTTATCACTTATTTTGGGGATAGTACTTATGTATTTCAGTTTTTCAGTTGATGTTGTTTTTATCTAGACTTGTTTTTTTGGAAAGCTATGTTGTACCAGACTTGTTTTGAAATGGTTTAAAATCTTCCGCTGTTTTATCTATGTTATTTACTCTGTTTACATATATACATATGTTCTTGTTCTGCCTTGATATATCATTATGCATGTTTACCTGATTCAAACGCCCCTCCAAAGTCAGAGTGCTTGCAAGAGCCACTCTGGCGGAGGTGAGGTGTTACATGAATGATGCAAGTTTGGTTGGCCATTATGATATGCAAGTTTATCATGTTATGTTATGCAAGTATGCCATGTTATGATATGCAAGTTTACCATGTTATGCTATGCAAGTTTGCCATGTTATGATATGCAAGTTTATCATGTTATGTCATGCAAGTATGTCATGTTATGATATGCAAGTTTATCATGTTATGTTATGCAAGTATGCTATGTTATGATATGCAAGTTTATCATGTTATGTTATGCAAGTATGCCATGTTATGATATGCAAGTTTACCATGTTATGCTATGCAAGTTTGCCATGTTATGATATGCAAGTTTGATCATGTTATGTTATGCAAGTTTGATATGCAAGTTTGTCATATGATATGCAAGTTATGTTATGCAAGTTTGGGTTGATCCTTTTGTTCATGTTATCATGTTATGCAAGCTTATCTTGGGTTTATGAGCTTAAAGCTTCAAGCTTTATGCTAAAGGTTGCATTTTGGCAACATGTAAGTTATCATATCTCTTATGATAACTTGCATGTGAGGCTAAATGCGAACTTATGGCCATTTCTACATGTCATTTATCACCATGTATCACCAATATGCTAAGTTTGGTTTGTGCATGCTTTTGAGGCCTAAAAATGTAATATACAAGTATATGAACATATGTACATTTCATATGCCACCATGTTAAACTTGTGGCTTCAACACCTTTATGTCATGATTATGCCAAGTTCCCTCTTTCTATCCTTTATGCGCTATTGCGATATGTAAGCGATGGGATTGCGTTTGGGGTTGGGTAAACTTAAAAGACATAAAAACATAAGCTTGGGAATTTACCTATTAAGTTAGGTCTACCCTTTGGGAATTTACCTATTAAGTTAGGTCTACCCAAATGCTTGAAAACTTGTAACATGTTTTGGAAACATGATGGACATGACACTTAGAAAATATAAGTGCGACCAACTTGAGGTTGGGTTGAGTTTGTAGCGTAAACCTACCCGGAACCGACCGGCTTAACTACTTGCTACAAACAATAGGACCCAATGTGAGAACTTAGTCATGTTGTACCTTGAACCCGAGGTTAGACCAAGTTGTGGTGTAAAGCTACCCGGAACCGACCGGCTTAACTAGTAACCGCAACAAAGTCTAATGTGAGAGGTTAAGGCGCATTAATTAATTAATGCCTCATGATTAGGGTTAAGTCATGGTCCACTTAATACTTAACCAATTTGGGCTTGGTAGATTAATCAGGGTTAAGTCGTGAACTCATCGTTACACTTAACCAAGTTAATCCATGATCAGCAAGAGGGTTAAACCGTACTGAACCCACTAGAAAAATCCTAGCAATGGGGGTCCATGTAACACCCCACCTCCGTTAAGGTCACTCACAAAGGGAATGCCTTAACTTTGGTGGAGCATTTTAGTAAACAAAACAGAAACTTACAAGACAGATAAAACAGTACTTGAAAAATTTTAACTTTATTACAGCGGAAACAGAAATTAATATGGTTACATCCTTTCAAATTTCAGAGTTCAAGTACAAAATATCAGTCTTGTACAAAAGCCTTCAAAATGCATGGTTTAAAATTATAATCCCCATGGAACGGAAGATATACAGAGCCAAGCCATACTTTAAGCACTTCAAGCAAAGAGAAATCCGGATCAAGCTAAAGTATTCCCTCCTTGGATAATCTGGGGGGGGGGGAAATGGAAGAAAGGAGGCGAAACAACAAGGGTCAGACAAAAAGTCTGGCAAGTCCAGTGACTTTCAGCATATGAACAGATAATAATAATATGATATGAACATAAAACTGGATGTGAGATAACTGTAACAGGTGTAGCAGATATAACAGAAAAACAGAATGATATAAACTATTGTTTTACACTTCTCTGCACTAATACTAGTATAACAGAATTAGGTGTCACCCTAATGTCTAAATTGAAGCAGGAACGGGTACAGAATACTTTAACAGAAACAGAATGCTAATAATGGGCCTTTACTACCCGATCAGAAACAGACAGAAGCAGAAACAGATTTATCCCTATGGAAACAGAATGTAGGATTAGGTGTACACTAGTAATGGGCCTTTACCACCCGAACAGACGGTACCACACAGAAACAGACAGGTGTTACCACCCAACAGAAACAGACGGTACCAACAGAAACAGACAGAACTAAGCATACCCTAAAACCCTACCCCAAGCGATCGACTCCCTAATACATAAATATCCTGTGTCGGCCCCACAGTAGGGTGTATCACTCCCTAAAGTGACAACCAATTGGCACAAACCTATTTACAGATGTCACGGCGTCTTACATCCTCAGAGGCAGACCGGGATCCATGCACGCACATGACCCGGTTGGAACGCACCATCAACACCCCTCGCCATTATCAGAATGAACCACTTATAATTAGTTCAGTAAGCGTGCCCGGACCCTACCTACTGTTGGGTCAAAGTTTTGATACCAGAAAGGGTTACTGACTAATATGGGTCCCAAACAACAGATGACACAAGTAATTCCCCTCCTAACCTTGTGTCCCCAGACTAACAGATCTCAGATTAACTTGTTTACAAGTTCAGACATACAGAATTCAGATTTACTAGTTCACAGATTAAGTTAACAAGTTTTCAGACTAACAGATCAGATGTACAGATTTTTCAGATTTGTCTAACTTTGTATTGGGCCTACAGATTCATGGACGGGTTTACTACACCTATTAATCCAGTTGGTTTAACCCTATTTTCCCCCAATACGTTTTAGACGTCATTCTTATCTTAGATTTGCATTAATTAATTATTAATGCCCAGACCTCTCACATTAGGTCGCTAGCTTGTGGCCGCTGGATGGGCCGGGCGGTTCCGGGCAGACTTCTGCCACAAGCCAGACCTAACCTCGTGTCTTAAGCAGGTTATGACTAACTTCTCACATTAGAACCTATTGTTTGCGGCCACTGGATGTGCCGGGCGGTTCCGGGCAGAATTACGCCGCAAACTCATTCTAACCTCGAGTTAGTCACGTTTATCTTTGCGGCCAATTAATTAATAATTTACCGTTTATGCGCACGCCCAATATATATGCCAATTCAGATTATATCTATAACAGGATGATTATATCAACACAGCTGATAACAAATTGTAGCAGATAACAGATTTTATATGACTTAACGGATTTAACAGATTTAGCAACTTAGCAGATTTTGGCATATAACAGGTTAGGCATTTCAACCGACAAATTTAACAGATTAGGCATTTCAATCTAATTAGCAGTCTAGGCAATATAACAAAACTAGCAGTTTAGGCAACTTGGCAAATTAGCAGATTTAGCAAATTTAATATTTCTAAAGGTTCTATTTACATGCCTTGCCTAATCATAAATTGGCCTAAATTCATATGCCTACATAATTGTCATGATTCACAACATATACTCCATGTTTGCATAAGCGCAGAATATGGACATAATTTGCCATATAACATATGTTCCATTTTTTGTTAAACTAGCATTTTACAGCAGATTCACATATAAATTATACCAAATATAACCATTAATTTCAATGCATGCCATATATCCAAAAATCCCTATTTAGGTGTAATCACAATAATAGATATCCTAATTAATGTAAATCTTTTACACCTAAGCTTCCATATCTTCTTCTTTTTAAGTCACGAATCATTATGCAAACTATACCCAACAATCTAAATCTTTAAATCATATCTTCTAAAAATCAGATCTTGACTTTTATATGCATTTTGTCCAAAGTCTCAAATCATATGTAATCTTACAGTGGTTCCTCTTCTTCTTTTATCACAGAATATGCATAGGTCTAAAACTAGTTTATAACATATGCTTATTTTTCTAATTAATTACAGATCTAAATAACATATTTTCATTTCTCTAATTAGTTATAGATCTAGATTACAACGTACACTATGCATACAACATATATAAATTATATGTTTACAGTCAAATTCATGCATCCAATCCCAAGTCATATGTCAATATATTTTATGCCTCAGATCTAAAGTCATATGTTCAATTCAGTCTCGTCAAATTTCGCATCATTCATTATTTATCCCAAAATTTGCGTTCATACGTTAATCTCTTATGAGATTAGGCACAGGCTCGTGGTAGCCTGGCTATAGAAACAGAAAGGAAGCAGAAAGGGATACAGAACAGTCACAGAAAAACAGATCTGACAGATATACAATCTCAGATTCAGATATAAAAGCATATCAGAATTATAATTAATGTTTATAGAAGAAAATAACTGTACTTGCCTTGATTGGATTAAAGAAAGAACTTTAGTTGTTACAGAATTGTTGCAGAAGCTTTTATCTCAAATTTGAATTTAGGATGATGTTGATTGACTTCTAGTTTTGATTCTAGCAGAGTAGCGACGCCATTTTTATTTTTAATTAGAAGAAGAGAGCAATGGAGGCTAGAGAATTGTGTAAGAGACTTAGGTTTAGGTTAGGGATGTATTTATAGGAGGATAGGGTGATTTAGAGCCTTCAGATCAGTCCAGAAGTCATCAGAATCGCACAGCTCGAATACACATCATCCAGCCACTCAAAAGAAGACACGTCACCTCAGAACACTCCAGAATTCGGTGCTGGATTTGTATGGGCGCACTTGGCAGGTGCGCCAGTGTATTTTTGTACTGGCACACTTCACAAGTGCGCCAGTGTATTCTGGCCTGTTTCCGGTTTTTCTGCCTAACTTCGTTCGTCTATATCTTCTTCATACGGACTCCGATTTACGCAAATTCGGACTCTATTTCGCGTATTTTTCCGAGACGAACACAATGGCGCAACCCGTTTCCCTTATTTCTTCTCCTACCTTGATTTTTAACACTTATGTTTACAGAAAATACGGGGTGTTACAGTCCACTCCAGCAGTAATCCCAAGTTTGTATCATTATGACCCTAGGGACTAGGCTAGGGTGGGGGCATGATTACTGGACTGGAGGTAAGTGACCAAAAACAACGGTAGAGTGGTACGCCGGTGTAGTTCCGGGCGGACCATGGTCATGCACATAGTCCAAAGCCGGGGAAAACATGCGCGGGTACCAGTAGATCGAGACTGTGCACTTATGTTTATGGTGTCCAGGGGTTGACACCCTAGGGCTTGATACACCCGACGGGAGACCCTGCACAGTCTGACTACAATTATGTTGGGGCCGCATTGACACCAACACGTGACGAGTTAGGCTTAGGGAGCCGATCGATTAGACCGTTTGGTTGGACCTCGTATTAGGGTCAAACCATGCTATTGGACCTCATATTAGGGTCGCTTCATGTTATTGGACCTCGTGTTAGGGGCACTTCATGTTATTGGGCCAAAGCTTGGGCCAAGGGATCAATACTTGTTTATTCAAGTCATGTTAGCTTGCTAGTACACCTGTGGTGCAAAAACCTTAAACCTGATTATGCGATGACACCTTTATCTACCTTGTTAGTTAATCATCATGCCAGTATGTAGTTATCCATATGTTCATCTCAGCTTTCATCATGCCAGTTAACTTTATCAGTTTACATTGATTGTAGTAGGGCTTACTCAGTCTTTTTGACTGACCTGTTTTCTTTCGCCTCTTTTCTTCCGTTTCCCCCCAGGTTCTCAGGGTGGGAATATTGGAGCTTAGCTTGGATTTCTGATCGCTTGCTTGTGGGATTTTAGCTCATGTACGGTCTTGACATGAAGCTAGCTATGGTTATCACTTATTTTGGGGATAGTACTTATGTATTTCAGTTTTTCAGTAATGTTGTTTTTATCTAGACTTGTGTATTTGGAAAGTTGACATTATGTTGTACCAGACTTGTTTTGAAATGGTTTGAAATCTTCCGCTGTTTTATCTATGTTATTTACTCTGTATACATATATACATATGTTCTTGTTCTGCCTTGATATATCATTATGCATGTTTACCTGATTCAAATGCCCCTCCAAAGTCAGAGTGCTTGCAAGAGCCACCCTGGCGGAGGTGGGGTGTTACATTTGGTATCAGAGCATATGGTTTACGAGAAGGGACAAAAAGGTTTTTAAAACTTTTGGAAAACTATTTTCAAAACCAAGTATAAAGTATTTTCCAAAGAAAAGTCTAGTTTATTTTAAAGGCTATTCCCCAAAAAGCCATTAGCAAAATTCCTTCGTTTTTCTCCATTCTGAATCTGTCTTTTTCTTCGTTTTCAGTATGGCCGATAACTTTGCTATTCCGGAGGGAGTACACGTACCTGTTTGGTATAGGAGACTTTTGGAGGCTAGGGCGACCGAAGCCGGCCCCGCAGATGTCCCTCCTCCTCCTCCAGTAGTTAATGTTCCTCCTTCTCCTGTCGCTGATGTTCCTCCTCATCCTGTCGCTGAGGTTCCTCTTCCTCCTCCCCCTCAGCATCCTCAAACTGACTTCGCAAAGACTTGCAAAGATTTCAAAGCAATGGGTGGCAAGAACTTTCAAGGCACTGAGACTTTTGTAGAGGCCAGGAATTGGTTGAAAGAGACCGAGGATTTATTTGCTATCTTTGGGTTAGATGATCAGAGGAAGATCTTGTTGGCGGTTTGGCTTATGAAGGATGAAGCCGCTTGTTGGTGGGAAGTCACCAATGGTACTAGGCCTGTTGAGACTTGGGCCGATTTCAGGGCAAGGTTCGTGCTTAAGTTCCTATCTTCTGCTGAGGAGAATCTGCAAATGGAGAGGTTCATAACTTTGAAACAAGGAGATATGTCTGTCAAAGAATATGTGAACAAGTTCAACCAGTTAGCTCGTTTTGGCTTGGATATGGTGAATACTCCTCAGAAGAAGGCTCTTCGTTTTGCTAGAGGATTGAATGAGCCGTTGCAGGGATTGGCTATGTCACATATTCCCCATGGGGCCACGTTTGAGAGCTTGGTTGATATGGCGTTACTTCAGGGAGATGTCAAGAAAGAGATCAAGATGAATGATACTCAAGCCAAGAAGACTGATTCCCAGTGGAAAGGAAATCAGGGTAATCCAAGTGGTCAGAGCAGTCAAGGCAATCAGAACAAGGACAAGAGTCAAGGCAACAAGGGGAACAACAACAAGGGCAAGAACAACAAGGGGAAGTGCCATTATTGCGGTTCAGTTGGGCATCTTATTAAGGATTGTAAGAAGAGGAAAAGGAAGAATGGTGAATGCTTTTTCTGCGGTGAGACTGGACATTTCAGTAAGGATTGCCCGAAGAAGCAAGGGCAAGGCCAGGGTCAGACTCAGCGTGCTGGACCTTCGGGAGGGCAAGTTCATGCTCTCAATGCCGCTCCAGTTCCCGATCAAGGTAGTATTTCTGTTGAAAGTCTTGTTTACATTTCTGATTTTCCTGTTCGTACCTTGTTTGATTTTGGTGCATCGCATAGTTTATTTCATCTGATCTAGTTGAAAGTTTGCACCTAAGTACTAGTCTAGTTAGTGATCCCGTGTGTGTTTCAAATCCAATTGGGGGTTCCGCCCATTTGTCTATTATCTACGTGGATTTGAAAATCTCTATCTTGAGTATAGAATTCTCGCGTGATGCTTATGTTCTTGGTTTTAGGGGATACGGATTGATATTGGGCATGGATTGGTTGTCCAGATATGGAGCCATCCTTGAATGTGAGCATAGGGTTGTGAGGCTCGTGACTCGCCTCGGAAACACCCTAGAAATTTCTTGTAATCCGAGAGGTCCCGTCATGTTGTGTTATCTTGAATCCCTCAGCTCGTCTATCGATAGTTTGTAATCGGTGAGGGTGGTCCGAGAATATCCTGATATCTTGGGTGAAGTGAAGGGGGGTTACCCCTAAGCGAGAGATTGATTCCCGCATTTATCTGGTTGATAATGCCAAGCCAGTTACGTGGCCGGTTAGGCACGTGGCCCCGCAAGATGAGAGTTAAGAAAGCAAGTCAAGGAGTTGCTTGAGAAGAACTTAATTTGACGAAGTATATCTGAATGGGGAGCGCCTGTAGTATTTACTACCAAGGCTGATGGTTTTCTTCGACTTTATGTTGATTATCGTGAGTTAAACGAAGAGAATAGACAACCATTTCCAAGGATCGATGATTTGTTTGATCAGCTTGTAGGAACATCTGTTTTCTCTTGATCTTGCTACTGGATTCCATCAGCTCAGGGTAGCTGAAGATAGTATAGACAAGACTGCGTTCAGAACTCCAGATGGATTCTTAGAATGGCTGGTCATGCCATTCGGTTTGACTAATGCGCCCGCCTACTTCGTGGACTTGATGAGTAGGGTGTCTAGGGAGTTCCTGAACGAGTTTGTGATAGTCTTTGTAGACGATATCCTGACTTTCTTAAAGAACGAGGAAGAACATGCTAGACATCTCAAGGAGGTGATGGATACGCTTAGAGCGCATCAGTTGAAAGCCAAGTCCTCCAAATGTCATTTTGGAGAAAAAGGAGTTAGATTTCTTGGGCACATAGTTTCTAAGCAAGGCTTAGTGGTGGATCCTGCTAAAATGGTCGCGGTTCAAGACCGGAAAGCTCCGATGAGGACAATCGAAGTAAGAAGCTTTCTCAGTTTAATTAGTCAGTAAGCGTCCCTTGAGTTTAGACCTACCCTTCTGGATCAAGTAGGGACTTCACAAAAAGAAGACCCGCAGTTAGTCGAGATCATGGACAAGTTGATTCGAGGCGAGATGGCAAGTCACCTCGCTATAGATGACAAGGGATGGCTAAGACGCGATGAGAGAAAGAAGGTTCTTGAAGATGCACATCACCCGAGGAGGTGGCCGAGTTTGTCCCAAGGCGCATGTTGTGCCAACAGGTTAAAGGCCGAGTCATAGAAGCCCGGTGGGCTATTACATCCATTGGAGGTCCCCGCAATGGAAGTAGGAAAAACGTCACGAAGGATTTCGTGGATGGACTACCTAGATCAAGGAAAGGGAATACGAGCATGTGGGTCATAGTAGGTAGACTCACGAAGAGTGCTCATTTCACTCCGGTAAAGAGCGAAAGGACTGCATCATAGCAAGCGACAGTCTACTTTCAAGAAATAAAGCGGTTGCACGGGGTTCCCTAAAGGATAGTTAGTAACCATGACTCAATTTTCACTAGCCAGTTTTGGGATAGTCTACGGGAAGTCATGGGCAAGCAACTGAATCTAAGTACGGCCTATCATTCGCAGGCGGATGGTTCATTTTGTTCAAGCATGAGTTATAGAAAATCACGTCAGTAAGAGCAATTGGCAACGTGGATTGGTATTTTCAAGAAAAGTTCTGCTGCGTGGAATACTTTATAGTAAGTAAACGAGATCCAGGATTCACTAGTGAATTTTGGAGAGCTTGCATGAAACCATGAGGTCATAGTTATGTTTAAGCCAAGAATGATAGAAGAGTAAGTGAAAAAGGAAGACGAGAGGCGACAATGAAATGGGTCCCGACTCATATTTGGAAATAAGAGTTAAGAATCCAAGGAATCATGAAGTAAAAGACGGTCAAAGCACAGTGGAGTTAAACTCAAGGAAGCGTGACTTAGAAGACTGAAGGCTAGATACGCGCATCATATCTCTTTTTAAGAGCATATCCTTGATCCTTGTTTTCCTGTGGAACTTACTCGCATGTTATCTTTTTATGTATATCCTCTCGGTCCCATTCTCGGTCCTATTTCTGTCGGGAGGTATGACTTATTGGCTAGTAATACATGTCAGGGTTTGAAGGGGTCCGTTAGGTTGACAAAACCTTTTGGGCTTTTATAGAATATGGGCTGGATTAGGAAGAGATTTCTTGTAATCCGAAAGGAGTATATCCTGCTTATCTTCCCGATCTCTTTGTAGCATATCTTTTGCTATCCATGTTTGTCTTGATTATCTAGTTTATCATGTTAATCTTGTCATGAGAACCTTAGGTAGAAACCCTTTGGATGAAACATGTGTTTGAGACATGTTATGCTTGATGGTTGCAAGTGGTTGCAAATGTTTGCAAGTGGTTACTCGTGGATGCATTATACACATTAGGAACTAGATCGGCTCACACACTCCTCATATTGCATATGCATGAGTGTTTATGCTTATTCATGGATGAAAATTTTTGTGTTCTCACATGGATGTTGCATATGGATGTATGTTATGTACACACATATAGATGTTATACATTATGTTAGGAATTGCATACATATGGATTCATTTCACTAACATAATTTGCATTGATGATATTTGCATTAGATAAGTACATATACACACACCTTTGCATATGATCATACAACATTTAGAATCTTGTAAGGACAATGATTGCTCGTGGATGATGTTTTGAGTAGATGGATGTTGGATGGTAGGATACGTTCTTCCTAACTTGAAGATTTCGGGGACGAAATCCTTTAAGGAGGGGAGAATGTAACAACCCGTATTTTCAATAACCTGTTATAACATAAATCGAGGCAGAATTTAATTTAAAAATCTGAATCAAGGGAAAAGGGCTATACCATTGCGTTCATCTCGGAAAAATACGCGAAATAGAGTCCGAGTTTTCGAAAATCGGAGTCCGTATGACCCGATTAAGGCCCAACAAAGTTTTCAGAAAATTTCAAAGTAAAAACAGATTTCAAATTCAAGTTTGAATTTGGAAAATTAGGTCAGATTGGGGCAGGCGGGAAAATTCCCGCCAGAGCACCCAAGTCGACAGCCCTGTCGACTTGGGAGTCGACTTGGTTGGACCCAAGTCGACAGCCCTGTCGACTTGGCTGTCGACTTGGTCCAGCCGGGCAGTTTTGCCTGGTGCACCATTTTGGGTTTGTTTTGAGTTTGGGGGCCAGATTCGGTTTTGAGGGCTGAGATTAGAACTAGGGTTTAATCCTAAGGCTAGAACTAATCCTAATCTCAATAAATAAGGCCCTAACCTAACCCTAAATCATCATTATTCATTCATACAACTAAACTATGGCAAAATCAATCCTCTCATGGCCTCCACTCTCTTCATAAAATTCCTAAATAAATTTCTATGAGAGATTTTCCATGCATACAAGTGTTTTCAAGCTTGTATGAGCATCATTAGCTTGCATTCAAGTCAAGTTTCTATATTTGCATCATAAAGAAAGAGTTTTGATCATTTTGGCTCAAGGGTTTTTCTATTAGAGCTTGCATTTTGGGTCTATTTGATTGCATAAGGGCTTTGTCATATTTTTTGTGCCTTCATAAGCATTGTAAGCCCTATTCTACTTTCATATTTAAACTCTAAAGTTAAATGAATGATGCAAGTTTGGTTGGCCATTATGATATGCAAGTTTATCATGTTATGTTATGCAAGTATGCCATGTTATGATATGCAAGTTTACCATGTTAAGCTATGCAAGTTTGCCATGTTATGATATGCAAGTTTATCATGTTATGTTATGCAAGTATGCCATGTTATGATATGCAAGTTTACCATGTTATGCTATGCAAGTTTGCCATGTTATGATATGCAAGTTTGATCATGTTATGTTATGCAAGTTTGATATGCAAGTTTGTCATATGATATGCAAGTTATGTTATGCAAGTTTGGGTTGATCCTTTTGTTCATGTTATCATGTTATGCAAGCTTATCTTGGGTTTATGAGCTTAAAGCTTCAAGCTTTATGCTAAAGGTTGCATTTTGGCAACATGTAAGTTATCATATCTCTTATGATAACTTGCATGTGAGGCTAAATGCGAACTTATGGCCATTTCTACATGTCATTTATCACCATGTATCACCAATATGCTAAGTTTGGTTTGTGCATGCTTTTGAGGCCTAAAAATGTAATATACAAGTATATGAACATATGTACATTTCATATGCCACCATGTTAAACTTGTGGCTTCAACACCTTTATGTCATGATTATGCCAAGTTCCCTCTTTCTATCCTTTATGCGCTATTGCGATATATAAGCGATGGGATTGCGTTTGGGGTTGGGTAAACTTAAAAGACATAAAAACATAAGCTTGGGAATTTACCTATTAAGTTAGGTCTACCCTTTGGGAATTTACCTATTAAGTTAGGTCTACCCAAATGCTTGAAAACTTGTAACATGTTTTGGAAACATGATGGACATGACACTTAGAAAATATAAGTGCGACCAACTTGAGGTTGGGTTGAGTTTGTAGCGTAAACCTACCCGGAACCGACCGGCTTAACTACTTGCTACAAACAATAGGACCCAATGTGAGAACTTAGTCATGTTGTACCTTGAACCCGAGGTTAGACCAAGTTGTGGTGTAAAGCTACCCGGAATCGACCGGCTTAACTAGTAACCGCAACAAAGTCTAATGTGAGAGGTTAAGGCGCATTAATTAATTAATGCCTCATGATTAGGGTTATGTCATGGTCCACTTAATGCTTAACCAATTTGGGCTTGGTAGATTAATGTAACACCCCGAATTTTAGTTAATACTAAAATTCACTAATTATAGGATAAATAATCTCAGATGTGGGAATTGGGGGTAAAGGGCTGCGTCATTGCGTTCGTCTCGGAAAAATACGCGAAATAGAGTCCAAGTTTTCGAAAATCGGAGTCCGTATGGCCCAGTTAAGGCCCAATGAAGTTTGCAGAAAAATTAAAGCTTAAAACAGATTTAGAAATTTAAATTAGGATTTCAAATTAGAACCAGCAGGGTAGGCGGGAAGCTTCCCGCCCTAACCATGTCGACAGGGCTGTCGACAGGCCTGTCGACAGGGGTGTCGACTTGCCTGTCGACAGGGGCGCAGCGTCCAGAGAGCCTGGGTGCACCAGGTTGGGTTTTAGGCTGGCTAGGAGGGCTGGGTTCTAGAGATTTCCTAAATCTGACGGACCTAAACTAATCTAGGGTTAATCTAAGGGCCTAAAACACTACCTAATCCTATAAATAAGACCCTAACCCTACCCAAATTCATTCATAATTAGATCTTGTAACTAAACTATGGCAAAATGAAACTTGATCATGGCCTCCACAAATCAATGAAGAGAGTTGCAAGCTAATCAACCTCCAAATCAACATCTTCTTCAACTAATTCCACTTCATAAGTTTGCTAATCTAGGTTTTGGTGAGTTTCTATCACTTTGATGATCAATTGTTAAATTAAGTAGATGAGATATGATGAGATCTATGGTTTTGCATGAGGATTAATGGGTTTTCAAGTCATATGATATGATGTGAATATGCTAATCTATGTTTAATATTAATCCTATGTTTATGCATGTTGAATATGTGAGTTTATGCATATGTAAGTTTATGCATGTTGAATATGTGAATTTATGCATGATAAATATGTGAGTTTATGCATGTTGAAAATGTGAGTTTATGCAAGTTGGATATGTGGGTTTATGCAAGTTAAGTGGTGGGTTTATGCATAATAAGTAATTGATTTTATGCATACTAAGTAGGTGGTTTTATGCATGCTAAGTGTTTGGTATTATGCATAAATCATGACATGCAAGTTTACCCTTTTAAATGTGATGCATACATATGCAAGATGGCACCTTTATATGCTATGAGTATATATGTGTATGCATGTTTACCCTTCTTTAAGATGCAAGTCATATATGCAAGTTCAACATGTTATACAAGTTATGTGTAAAGCTTATATATGTTATACAAGTTATGTGTATGCTTATATGCAAGCTCAACATGTTATGCAAGTTTATGAGTATGATGTTATGTAAGTTATGTGCATGTTGTTATGCAAGTTCATATGCAAGTTATGTGTATGATATTATGCAAGTTATGTGCATGATGTTATGTAAGTTATGTGTATGTTGATATGCAAGTTATGTTTAGAATATTATGCAAGTTATGTGTATGATGTTATGCAAGTTAACATGTAACATGTTGTGCGAGTTCACACCTTTAAGACATATGCAAGTTCACCTTCGTATAACCTATGAACACTTATGCAAGTTGCCTTTATACATGACATATGTATGTTCATGCAAGTTGGGTTATTTAGTAATGCTAGTTGGGTTAATATCATGATGTAAGTGGACACCTTTTTAACCCATGTTAATGCTAATGTATGCTAAGTGAAACCCATGTTAATTGTGAAAGAAACTTCTCTTGGAAATATGTCGTGTTAGCATAAGTACGTGGGGAAACGATGGGGGTTAATAGACATGTTAATGAAATGGTGTGAAATGGTTATGATTAAGCATACCATAAAATGATTAAGCATACCATAAAATGATTAAGCATAAGTGGGAATTTACCTATTGAGTTAGGTCTACCCCATGGGAATTTACCTATTGAGTTAGGTCTACCCATGTTATGAAAAACATGATATTAATTAGGGATAATTAATATGGGGGTGATTAATTAGGTGTAATTAATCAACTAAGACACGAGGTTGGACCCTTTTGTAGCGGAAGTCTGCCCGGAACCGACCGGCCATCCAGCGGCTACAAATGATTGGCCCAATGTGAGAGGTCTTAGTCATAAATTAAAATACATGATTAAAGTAAAGACACGAGGTTAGGCCCTTTTGATGACAGAAGTCTGCCCGGAACCAACCGGCATATCCAGCAGTCATAAAAGACGGTCTAATGTGAGAGGTCTTTATGAGGTCATGATCTTAATTAATGAATTAAGAAACACTTAACCATATTAGCATGTAGTGGGACATGAGGGGTTAAGTGGGTGCCTTGGGGTGGCATGATGAGACTAGTGGGTTGCCTTGGGTGGCAATAGAAAAATACGATTAGAATACTTAACCAAAGTAGAACATGTAATTAAACATGATTAAAGGGTTAAGTAAGTGCCATGGGTGGCATGTGAGAATACGATTAGAATACTTAACCAAGGTGGAACATGTAGTTAAACATGATTAAAGGGTTAAGTAAGTGACATAGGTGGCATGTGAAAATCTAGTGGGTACCTTGTATGACAATTAGAATATGATTAAAGGACTTAACCAAAGTTTATAACATGTAAGGGGACATGGTTAAAGGGTTAAGTGGGATTCACTAGAAAGAGCAAGCTTAGGTGGTAGCTTGTGAGGGCCCATTTCAACCAATATCCCAAACGTATCTTTGTGGGCTCGACTCTAGTCGAGTGACGGGACACGCATATTGGGCTTGACTATAAGAGGCCAAACCGGGTTAGCGGTGGCAACGCGGGACCAACGGGTTTCATATGCGTGTGTGGACCCGGGCTGGTTGGTAAGTCGTTGTTGCATCGTGTAGATATAAAGCCGTGCACTGTTGATATTATCTGGTAGCCACTTTAGGGGAATGATACACCCCAATCGTGGGACCAGCACGGGTATCTACGTAGGGGAGCCGATCGCTTGGGGAGTAGTGGGTACACCTATGTAGTCAGATAGGGGTACACGAAACTACTGAATTACTAAGTACACTTAGTGGGATCAACCTTTAAGTAAGAATAACTGGTGTGGTGCAGTGTAGTAATTATCCTTGGGTGGGTAGATGCGTCTTTACGGTTGTCTTAGTTTATCCTAAGTCTACCAAGCTGCTTAGTGTAGCCATTCATCCTCAGACGTCACCGTATATCAAGCTTATGTCTTCTCTGGTTACTTTAATGATTGTATTGTTAAAGTTATAGGACTCACTCAGACTTATGTCTGACCCCGTTGTTTTTATCTTTTTCCCAACCCTCAGGTTATCAGAGTGGGCCCAGTACGAGTGGGCTTTGATCTGGCTGCTTTATTCTCTTTTGGAGCTTGGACCATAGATGTAGAGATCAGCTTACCCTTTTCTTTTATGGCTATCAGTTCATGTATTGGGATTATGTACTTTTGTTTATCAGGATGGATATTTTGTACTTGACTCTTATTATGGTTTTTGAGATGTAACCAAACATGTTTTACTTTCCGCTGCAATGAAATGATGTTTTGAAATTTTCAAGTATTACTTATATCTGTCTTGTTGTAATTTTTCTGTTCTATATCCACTTAAAATACTCCACCGATGTTATGGCATTCCCTTAGAGAGTGACCATAGCGGGCGTGGGGTGTTACACGTGGTATCAGAGCAAAGGTTACCGGAACAGATAAAATTTTTAGAAAACTATTTTTCTAAAAACATTTTTGGAAGAAATATTTTCAAAAACATGTCTTTAAAGAGAAAAGTTTTTGAAAGAAAAACATAATCCCCGATAGCCATATCCTTATCCTTCGAAATTCTCCGTTTTGAAACTTTTCTTTTTCGTCTCAGCATGGCTGAAGATCTTTATCTTCCGGACGGTGTAGCGGTACCAGTATGGTATAGGAGGTTGTTAGAGGCTAGGGCCGCTGCTGCAGGTCCAGCAAATGTTCCTCCTCCACCCGTTGCACTCGTGCCTCCTCGCACGGATACTTTTGTTATGACTTGTAGGAAGTTTAAGGCTATGGGAGGAAAACCTTTTGTGGGAGCTAGGGATTGGCTTAATGAGACGGAAGAATTGATGGAAATCTTGGAAGTGGAAGAGGGAAAGAAAGTCAAGTTAGCCGCTTGGTTAATGGAAGGAGAGGCCTCGTTCTGGTGGGAGGTCACTAATGGAGAACGCCCTATTGACTCTTGGGTGGATTTCAGGCAAAGGTTTGAGGCAAAGTTTCTCTCAAAAGCAGAAGAAAATATGCACGTGGAAAGGTTCTTGAACTTAAAGCAAGGGAACTTGTCAGTGAAAGAATATGTTAACAAGTTTAATCAGTTAGCGAAGTTCAATATAGACTTGGTAAACACACCGGAAGAGAAAGCTTTGAGGTTCGTTAAAGGCTTGAACGAACCGATGCACGGATTGGCTATGTCTCACATCCCTATGGGGGCCACTTTCGAGAAGCTAGTGGACATGGCACTTATGCATGAGGAAGAGAAGGGTCCCAATGCTAATAAAGCACACGAGAAGAAAGGAGATCAGAAGAAACCGCAACAGCAAAACAAGGGTGGGAAAGGCAACGGTGGCAAGGGAAAGAAGAGGTGCTTCAATTGTGGGACACTAGGCCACCTAAACAAAGATTGTCGCAAGAAGACTAAGACTGGCTGCTTCCACTGTGGCGAAGCAGGGCATCTGATGAAAGACTGTCCAAAGAAGGAGCAAAGGACGGGGTCTACCTCAGGAGGACAGGTGCAAGCTCTTGTGGCACCAGGTCAGGCTAGGGGGCAAGTACAGGCTCTCGCGATTTGGGAAAGAGGTAGAACTATTTCTATTGAAAGTCTAGTTTTTCTGATCGATCATCCTGTTCGTACTTTATTTGATTTTTACGCATTGAGTTCGTTTATCTCATCATTATTAGTAGAGTCACTGCACTGAGACACCAGTTGGTAGATGATCCCTTAGTTGTTTCAAACCCAATTGGGCTCCATGATGTGTTTGGGTTTGAAAGTTGCTATACTTAGCGTTGAGTTTAGATGTGATGGTTTTTGGGCTTCACGGGCTATGGGTTAGTTTTGGGCATGGACTGGTTATCCAGTAATGGTGCCGTTCTTATTGCGGAGGGAGAGTTGTTAGGATTATGACCCGCTGGGGTAACACTCTCGAGATCTCTTGTAACCCCATGGAATCTGTTATGCTAAAATCGCTTGACACGACGGTCGAGAGTTTGCAATTTATAAAGTGGTCCGGGAATACTCGGATGTGTTTGGAGGAGGTGTAGGGCTTACCTCCGGAGCGGGAGATTGACTTCCAAATATATCTGGTAGACAATGCCAAACCAGTGTCTTGGCCAGTGTGCCACGTGGCTCCTTGTGAGAGGAGGGAACTCCATAAGCAAGTAGGCAATTTGCTTGAGAGGGGGTTTAGAAGACGAAGTATATCGGAGTAGGGTGCTCCGGTAGTTTTTGCCACAAAGGCGGATGGGTCCCTCAGACTTTGTGTAGGCTAAAGAGAGCTAAATAAACTCACAAAGAAGAATAGACACCCATTGTCGAGGATTGATGATCTCTTTGATCAGTTAGTGGGCGCCTCAGTATTTTCGCAGTTGGACTTAACCACGAGGTTTCGTCAGTTGGGAATGACTGGGGATAGTATAGAGAAGACTACCTTTAGGACTCTGAATGGTTTTTTTTTTATGAGTGGCTGGAGATGCCATTTGGTTTGACGAACGCCCCCGCATATGATGAGAAGGGTGTTCAGGGAGTACCTAAATAAGTTCGTGATGGTCTTTGTTAATGACATCTTGGTCTTTTCTAGGAGCAGAATAAGTTTTCGTGTGTGCTCAATAGGATGAGCCAAGCCAGTTGTGGGATAAACGGTGGTTTTGGAGCGAGACTGGCGAGGACATCTAGAGTTGGACAAGGGCTTAATTGTTTGGCCATTTTTACTAGTATCATCTCACGTAGGTCGCCTGAACTCGAAGGAGATATCCCTTGGGTGTTTGTCTGATATTGGTTTAGGCCTTTGGGGCTTGCGTTTGGGGGACATCGAGCTCGACTAGGGTGGTCTGCGTGAGAGATGGATAGTTGTGACGATTTTGCATGGGAGAATATCCTGATTTTCTCTAGGAGTGGAGAAGAACCTGCCCTATATCTTAGGGAAGTATTGGGGACTCTCCAGACGCATAGTCTTAAAAAGTGGATGGGATTCTTAGCATCCTATGAGTTCGAGATAGCGTACACCCACGGTAAGGATAACATGGTAGCGGACGCCTTAAGTAGAAAAGGTTGTCCTCGAGTTTGTGGTTCGTTGAACGACGGGGCTTAGAGTTTATTTCTATGTTTGACTTTAGACCTTCCGTTGACTTTGTACCCGGTTTGCTAGCCTCCTTGGAGGTTAGGCCTACTCTTTTGGGGCGGATTGGAGAAGCACAGAGGGACGACCCACAGTTGGTTGAGTTGGTAGAGAAGCTCATAAGGGGGGGAGTCGTCCAGCCATTTGAGTAGGTACGCCCTAGACGATAGGGGGTGCTTGCGTAGAGACGGTAGACTTTGTGTACCACAAGACGAGGGTTTGAGGAAGGTTATTCTGGATGATGCACACCGTTCTAGGATGACCATTCATCCCGGTGGGGACAAGATGTACCAAGACATGAAGAGGGTTTTCTTCTGGGCCGGTATGAAGAAAGATGTGGCCGAGTATGTCGCACGATGCTTGGTGTGCCAACAAGTGAAGGCGGAGCAAAAGAAACCAGGTGGGTTGCTTCACCCATTGGAAGTTCCGCAATGGAAGTGGGATAGCGTCTCGATGGATTTTATTGACGGGTTACCCAGATCAAGAAAGGGTAATACGGGAATTTGGGTTGTGGTAGATAGACTTACTAAGAGCACCCATCGTATACCCGTGAAGAGTAAGAGAACTGCTCCATGACTAGCTTCAGTTTACATTCGAAAGATTATTAGATTGCATGGGGTACTCTCTAGCATAGTGAGTGATCGAGATCCTATCTTCACTAGAGAGTTTTGGAAGAGTTTGCAAGAGGCGGTAGGGACTCATCTGTGTTTAAGTACCGCATATCATCCTCAGACGGACGGCCAGACCGAGAGGGTGAATCATGTTTTAGAAGACCTTTTGAGGCTATGTATCTTGGATTTTGGAGGTTCATGGGAGGAGCATCTTCCATTGGTGGAGTTGCCCGACAGACTTAGTGGTGTACATGATGTATTCCATGGGAGGAAGTGCCTACATGAGACTGCAGAGGTGGTAGGGCCGAGTTTGCTTAGAGAAGTGGAAGTAGAGCGTGATGCGACGATTCGACGAGCTCCTACTTGCATCCTTGGGTCAGAGATTTGGAAGTTGAGAAACAGAGAGGTTCAACTAGTCAAAGTACAAAAAGGGAGATGAAGAGAGCGATGCTACCTGGGAGACGGAAGCGAAGATGCGTTCGAGGTACCCTTTTCTTTCGGAGGGTATGTCCTTTTGCTTCTCCTTCATCACATATCTTGTGCTTATCCTATCCTTAGTATGTCCTCTCGTTAGTACCTTTGACCTTCAGATAGGATAGTCCTATGGTTGAAACATGTGTTTGAGACATGTTATGTATGATGGATGCAAGTGGATGCAAGTGTTTGCTAGTGGTTGCTCGTGGATGCATATGCACACACTCTAGGCACTAGATCGGCTCCGTCACTTCATATTGCATATTGCATAAAATTGTATGTAGGAAGCTATATTTATGGATGTATAATGATTGTGTTATCATATGGATGATGCATTTTGGTGAATGATTGTGCACTCATGTAGATATTGTATGTGTCGATAGGGTTCTCTCGCATACATAATGGATGCATGGCACTATCATGGTTTGCATATGTTCATACATTAGATAGGGAACATATACACACACTTTTTGCATATGCTCATACATCATTAGAAATTGTTTTAAGGACAATGGATGCCCGTGTTTGATGGATTGAGTAGATGATTGTTTGGATGGTAGGATATGCATTCTCCTTAGCTTAGAGATTTCGGGGACGAAATCCTTTAAGGAGGGGAGAATGTAACACCCCGAATTTTAGTTAATACTAAAATTCACTAATTATAGGATAAATAATCTCAGATGTGGGAATTGGGGGTAACGGGCTGCGTCATTGCGTTCGTCTCGGAAAAATACGCGAAATAGAGTCCGAGTTTTCGAAAATCGGAGTCCGTATGGCCCAGTTAAGGCCCAATGAAGTTTGCAGAAAAATTAAAGCTTAAAACAGATTTAGAAATTTAAATTAGGATTTCAAATTAGAACCAGCAGGGTAGGCGGGAAGCTTCCCGCCCTAACCATGTCGACAGGGCTGTCGACAGGCCTGTCGACAGGGGTGTCGACTTGCCTGTCGACAGGGGCGCAGCGTCCAGAGAGCCTGGGTGCACCAGGTTGGGTTTTAGGCTGGCTAGGAGGGCTGGGTTCTAGAGATTTCCTAAATCTGACGGACCTAAACTAATCTAGGGTTAATCTAAGGGCCTAAAACACTACCTAATCCTATAAATAAGACCCTAACCCTACCCAAATTCATTCATAATTAGATCTTGTAACTAAACTATGGCAAAATGAAACTTGATCATGGCCTCCACAAATCAATGAAGAGAGTTGCAAGCTAATCAACCTCCAAATCAACATCTTCTTCAACTAATTCCACTTCATAAGTTTGCTAATCTAGGTTTTGGTGAGTTTCTATCACTTTGATGATCAATTGTTAAATTAAGTAGATGAGATATGATGAGATCTATGGTTTTGCATGAGGATTAATGGGTTTTCAAGTCATATGATATGATGTGAATATGCTAATCTATGTTTAATATTAATCCTATGTTTATGCATGTTGAATATGTGAGTTTATGCATATGTAAGTTTATGCATGTTGAATATGTGAATTTATGCATGATAAATATGTGAGTTTATGCATGTTGAAAATGTGAGTTTATGCAAGTTGGATATGTGGGTTTATGCAAGTTAAGTGGTGGGTTTATGCATAATAAGTAATTGATTTTATGCATACTAAGTAGGTGGTTTTATGCATGCTAAGTGTTTGGTATTATGCATAAATCATGACATGCAAGTTTACCCTTTTA
Source organism: Allium sativum (assembly GCA_030737875.1). Classification (NCBI taxonomy): domain Eukaryota; kingdom Viridiplantae; phylum Streptophyta; class Magnoliopsida; order Asparagales; family Amaryllidaceae; genus Allium; species Allium sativum. The sequence goes on from CM060918.1 coordinate 636,432,678, forward strand.
AATGTGATGCATACATATGCAAGATGGCACCTTTATATGCTATGAGTATATATGTGTATGCATGTTTACCCTTCTTTAAGATGCAAGTCATATATGCAAGTTCAACATGTTATACAAGTTATGTGTAAAGCTTATATATGTTATACAAGTTATGTGTATGCTTATATGCAAGCTCAACATGTTATGCAAGTTTATGAGTATGATGTTATGTAAGTTATGTGCATGTTGTTATGCAAGTTCATATGCAAGTTATGTGTATGATATTATGCAAGTTATGTGCATGATGTTATGTAAGTTATGTGTATGTTGATATGCAAGTTATGTTTAGAATATTATGCAAGTTATGTGTATGATGTTATGCAAGTTAACATGTAACATGTTGTGCGAGTTCACACCTTTAAGACATATGCAAGTTCACCTTCGTATAACCTATGAACACTTATGCAAGTTGCCTTTATACATGACATATGTATGTTCATGCAAGTTGGGTTATTTAGTAATGCTAGTTGGGTTAATATCATGATGTAAGTGGACACCTTTTTAACCCATGTTAATGCTAATGTATGCTAAGTGAAACCCATGTTAATTGTGAAAGAAACTTCTCTTGGAAATATGTCGTGTTAGCATAAGTACGTGGGGAAACGATGGGGGTTAATAGACATGTTAATGAAATGGTGTGAAATGGTTATGATTAAGCATACCATAAAATGATTAAGCATACCATAAAATGATTAAGCATAAGTGGGAATTTACCTATTGAGTTAGGTCTACCCCATGGGAATTTACCTATTGAGTTAGGTCTACCCATGTTATGAAAAACATGATATTAATTAGGGATAATTAATATGGGGGTGATTAATTAGGTGTAATTAATCAACTAAGACACGAGGTTGGACCCTTTTGTAGCGGAAGTCTGCCCGGAACCGACCGGCCATCCAGCGGCTACAAATGATTGGCCTAATGTGAGAGGTCTTAGTCATAAATTAAAATACATGATTAAAGTAAAGACACGAGGTTAGGCCCTTTTGATGACAGAAGTCTGCCCGGAACCAACCGGCATATCCAGCAGTCATAAAAGACGGTCTAATGTGAGAGGTCTTTATGAGGTCATGATCTTAATTAATGAATTAAGAAACACTTAACCATATTAGCATGTAGTGGGACATGAGGGGTTAAGTGGGTGCCTTGGGGTGGCATGATGAGACTAGTGGGTTGCCTTGGGTGGCAATAGAAAAATACGATTAGAATACTTAACCAAAGTAGAACATGTAATTAAACATGATTAAAGGGTTAAGTAAGTGCCATGGGTGGCATGTGAGAATACGATTAGAATACTTAACCAAGGTGGAACATGTAGTTAAACATGATTAAATGGTTAAGTAAGTGCCATAGGTGGCATGTGAAAATCTAGTGGGTACCTTGTATGACAATTAGAATATGATTAAAGGACTTAACCAAAGTTTATAACATGTAAGGGGACATGGTTAAAGGGTTAAGTGGGATTCACTAGAAAGAGCAAGCTTAGGTGGTAGCTTGTGAGGGCCCATTTCAACCAATATCCCAAACGTATCTTTGTGGGCTCGACTCTAGTCGAGTGACGGGACACGCATATTGGGCTTGACTATAAGAGGCCAAACCGGGTTAGCGGTGGCAACGCGGGACCAACGGGTTTCATATGCGTGTGTGGACCCGGGCTGGTTGGTAAGTCGTTGTTGCATCGTGTAGATATAAAGCCGTGCACTGTTGATATTATCTGGTAGCCACTTTAGGGGAATGATACACCCCAATCGTGGGACCAGCACGGGTATCTACGTAGGGGAGCCGATCGCTTGGGGAGTAGTGGGTACACCTATGTAGTCAGATAGGGGTACACGAAACTACTGAATTACTAAGTACACTTAGTGGGATCAACCTTTAAGTAAGAATAACTGGTGTGGTGCAGTGTAGTAATTATCCTTGGGTGGGTAGATGCGTCTTTACGGTTGTCTTAGTTTATCCTAAGTCTACCAAGCTGCTTAGTGTAGCCATTCATCCCCAGACGTCACCGTATATCAAGCTTATGTCTTCTCTGGTTACTTTAATGATTGTATTGTTAAAGTTATAAGACTCACTCAGACTTATGTCTGACCCCGTTGTTTTTATCTTTTTCCCAACCCTCAGGTTATCAGAGTGGGCCCAGTACGAGTGGGCTTTGATCTGGCTGCTTTATTCTCTTTTGGAGCTTGGACCATAGATGTAGAGATCAGCTTACCCTTTTCTTTTATGGCTATCAGTTCATGTATTGGGATTATGTACTTTTGTTTATCAGGATGGATATTTTGTACTTGACTCTTATTATGGTTTTTGAGATGTAACCAAACATGTTTTACTTTCCGCTGCAATGAAATGATGTTTTGAAATTTTCAAGTATTACTTATATCTGTCTTGTTGTAATTTTTCTGTTCTATATCCACTTAAAATACTCCACCGATGTTATGGCATTCCCTTAGAGAGTGACCATAGCGGGCGTGGGGTGTTACAATTAATCAGGGTTAAGTCGTGAACTCATCGTTACACTTAACCAAGTTAATCCATGATCAGCAAGAGGGTTAAACCGTACTGAACCCACTAGAAAAATCCTAGCAATGGGGGTCCACTCCAGTAGTAATCCCAAGTTTGTATCATTATGACCCTAGGGACTAGGCTAGGGTGGGGGCACGATTACTGGACTGGAGGTAAGTGACCAAAAACGACGGCAGAGTAGTACGCCGGTGTAGTTCCGGGCGGACCATGGTCGTGCACATAGTCCGAAGCCGGGGAAAACATGCACGGGTACCAGTAGATCGAGACTGTGCACTTATGTTTATGGTGTCCAGGGGTTGACACCCTAGGGCTTAATACACCCGACGGGAGACCCTGCACAGTCTGACTACAATTATGTTTGGGGCCGCATTGACACCAACACGTGATGAGTTAGGCTTAGGGAGCCGATCGATTAGACCGTTTGGTTGGACCTCGTATTAGGGTCAAACCATGCTATTGGACCTCATATTAGTGTCGCTTCATGTTATTGGACCTCGTGTTAGGGGCACTTCATGTTATTGGGCCAAAGCTTGGGCCAAGGGATCAATACTTGTTTATTCAAGTCATGTTAGCTTGCTAGTACACCTGTGGTGCAAAAACCTTAAACCTGATTATGCGATGACACCTTTATCTACCTTGTTAGTTAATCATCATGCCAGTATGTAGTTCTCCATATGTTCATCTCAGCTTTCATCATGCCAGTTAACTTTATCAGTTTACATTGATTGTAGTAGGGCTTACTCAGTCTTTTTGACTGACCTGTTTTCTTTCGCCTCTTTTCTTCCGTTCCCCCCCCCCCCCCAGGTTCTCATGGTGGGAATATTGGAGCTTAGCTTGGATTTCTGATCGCTTGCTTGTGGGATTTTAGCTCATGTACGGTCTTGACATGAAGCTAGCTATGGTTATCACTTATTTTGGGGATAGTACTTATGTATTTCAGTTTTTCAGTAATGTTGTTTTTATCTAGACTTGTGTATTTGGAAAGTTGACATTATGTTGTACCAGACTTGTTTTGAAATGGTTTGAAATCTTCCGCTGTTTTATCTATGTTATTTACTCTGTTTACATATATACATATGTTCTTGTTCTGCCTTGATATATCATTATGCATGTTTACCTGATTCAAACGCCCCTCCAAAGTTAGAGTGCTTGCAAGAGCCACCCTGGCGGAGGTGGGGTGTTACACATTTCAACCAGTAACCCAAACGTATCTTTGTGGGCTCGACCCAAGTCGAGGATGGGACATGCATATTGGGCTTGACTATAAGAGGCCAAACGGGTTAGCGGTGGCAACGCAAGTCCAACGGGTTTCATATGCGTATGTGGACCCGGGCTGGTAGGTAAGACGTTGTTGCATCGTGTAGGTATAAGCCGTGCATCCTTAGGCTGTATCGGGTTGCCACTTTAGGGGAGTGATACACCCCACTGTGGGACCAGCACGGGTATCTACGAGTTGGGAGCCGATCGAAAGTGGGTAGTGGGGTACACCTAGCGGAGATAGGGGCAGGCGGCACCTATGTAGTCAGCTAGGGGTACGCGAAGTTATTTATAAAATTTCTAAGTGAAGCAAGTGGGATCAACCTTTATGGTGACTGGTGTGGTGCAGTGTAGTAATTATTCGTTAGTATTAGGTGTGCCTTTAACGTTATCTTTATCTGCTCTTCCATACCCAATAGTTCATAGACATTTCCTTGTTTTCCAGCTTACGCCTTAGTCTAGTTATTTTGATAATAGTATTGTTAGAATTATCATACTCGCCAGACTTTATGTCTGACCCCCTCTGTTTCTATCTTTTTCCCCCTCCAGGTCCTCAGGGTGGACCCAGCTCTAGTGGAGTCTAATTGAATTGCTTATTCTCTCTTTTGGAAAGCTTGGACCGCTGAAGTAAAGTCCAGCTTGTTATCTTCTTTAATGGCTATTTATGTAATGGGATTATGTATTTTGTTTTATCAAGATGGATATTGTACTTGACTCTGATTTATGGTTTTATGATGTAACAAACATGTTTAATTTACGCTGCAATGAAATAAAGTTTTAGATTTCCAAGTACTACTTATTATCTATCTTGTTGTAATTTTTCTGTTCTATATTCACTTAAAACCTCCATGGAAGTTAATGCATTCCCTTTGTGAGTAACATTAATGGACGTGGGGTGTTACATCGGTCTTCCACCACCGTCTTCATCTTCGATAATTCATCGTCGTTGTAATTATTCGGAATGGGTTAAACCCGGTCTTCCCGAATAACTCACGTATTTTATAATTAAAAATCAAGTACTATAAAAACACATCCAACGCCTCATTCCAATTCAGAATATTCTTCTAATAAAATATTTGCATTATCCTATCAAAAATAAACTCTTTAAAATTATTCATAAATCTTACTTTTAAAGATTTATCAAAACTTTAATTTGGTTTTAAATACCAAAAATCACCATTCAATGATTATTTAATTTTAAGAAATTAATCTTATTTTTAACAGGGTTAAAGAACTAATGTCATTTACAACATAGTTCACGGTAAACTCAAAATCATCTTCCATAAAATATGGAATCTTCACAAAAATCAAATCAATATATAATCGTTATAAATTTCTGTATCCGACCAATAATATAAATGGAATAACGGCAAAGCCTCTTAAATTCCATATGTAGTATCGGTCTTCTTTTACAGAAGCTTATCTCGGTTATTATTAATTCAAATTCCATTCAACTCCAATTTAATATATTAAATTGGAAAACTTTACTTTTGGAAAATTCCTATTTAAATCTTAATAAAAGATTTATAAATTCCAAATCATATTTTTACTGTCAGTTGGGTTAAAGAACACATGTCACTTAAAAACATGGTTCACAATAAACACAACTCACGTTTCATCTTATTTCAGTTACTAGATATAATTGAAAACTTTTAATAATCATAAATTAAAAGATTGTTCTTTTCATACGGGTTAAGAAAAATGTTATTTAAGACACTATTCACGACAAACCCAAAATCCAAATTATTTAATTAAATTTCAATTAAATATTAAATAATTGGAAAACTTCATTAAATCTTAATTTAATGATTTATTCTAGTAAATAACTAGTTCGTTTCAATAAAAATATATTTTTCTAAAATATTTTCTTTTCTAAAATATTTTCTTTTCTAGAATACTCTTTATTGGAATGTGATTCAATCAACATCCATATATTGCATGTAATCGATGAGAAATAACTATCAAGCATCCAAATAACAACCAGAGTGGATTATACACTAAATATTGGGACTAGTGTAGGTCAAATATCATCCCAAAACCCGTGTGGGGTTTCATCCAACAATCAAATAACAAATTATATGTGCACTTGGGCGATGTGTAAAAATTATCGACCAAATCACATAAACAAGTCGGATGACTTGTAAATGGAAGTGTAATACTTAGTTTGAATATACCCAACATTTTAATTAACACATCAAACATTTCAACATCACAGACATATGTTTCAATTCTTTTTATTTTAAACAGGTGACAATAAGAATCTTAACTCTTATTTATTTACCAAAATGCATATTTTTGGTCTCATTCATTTTTAATGAAAAAATGAATATTTTACTTCATCTTTTTTTCAATGACAAAAATGTCTATTTTATTCTAATTCTTTTAAAATGACAAAATTGGATACTTTTGTCTAATCCTTTCCAATGTAACAAAATATGCAAATTTTGTCTAATCTTTTCCAATGCAGCAAAACACGTTAATTTTGTCTAATCTTACCAATGTAACAAAATATGTTAATTTTGTCTAATCTTACCAATGTAACAAAATATGTTAATTTTGTCTAATCTTTTAAATGATCAAAATGCAATCTTTCTTCTAAATGAACAAAAATGTATATTTTTGTTTTAATCCTTATTAATGACAAAAATGTGATTTCTCTTCGTTCTTTTTAACATGACAGAAATGTCCATTTCTAATGCATTCCCTTTTAATGTATTAAAAAAAATATACATTTCATTTGATAATCAAGTTTTGACCAGAGGTGGATATTTTTGGTGAAATTCTTTTAAGTGGCCAAAAATGAATATTTTGGTGAAATTCTTTCAAAAGGACAAAATGAATATTTTTAATATCCATAGAAATGAAATTTTTTATTTCTTTATTTACATGAAAATGTAACCTCTTCTTTTCATTCTTTGATTACATACAAAAATTGTAATCTGTTATTCTTTTCTTTCAATACATATAAAAATGTACTTTCCTATTTCTTTCTTGAATATAAGATTTTAATGTTAACATATTTTGCTTTGTCAGAATATGAACATTTCTCTAATATTCTATTTTACATTAAAAGGTAGATTTTTAATGTCAACATATTCTGCTTGTAAAACTATGATCATTTTTCTAATTCATTCTTAATATACAAAAATGTCCATTTTGTCTAATTCATTTTTAATATACAAAAATGTCCTTTATTTCAAAGTGACAAAAATGTCCTTTTAAATTTCCTTTACATAAAATGTTAACAAAATGTGAATTTTGTTATAATCCTTTTAATATTAACAAAATGTATATCTTAAATTACATAACATGTTTACACAAAAAATGTAATTTTTCTTCACTAACGTATTTTATCACAAAAATATATGTTCTTATTACATCCTTTGTAAATGAATAAAATATACATCTTTGTTTAATTCTTATTGACGAATTCTAACTACATAGAAATGTAATTTTACATGTTAACACATTCTAATCAAGGTTTTATTCTTTTTAATGATCCATTTTCATAAAAATGTAAATTACATATTCACAAGTTCCCGATCAAAGATTCATTCTTTTTAATGAATTATAATTATCATTAAAATGCAAATTATATTTTAACATCTTTTCAAACAAAGATTCCTTCATTTTAATGAATTCTAGTTATCATTAAAAATGTAAATTATATGTTAACATCTTTCCACATGAAGATTTCTTCTTTTTAATTTTAAATGTTATTCTTTTCGCCAACATGTTCTAATTACCCAAAATGTTACCTTCGTCTAACAGAATATAATTAACCAAAACGTGAATTTTGTCCTTTATAATCTAATTAACCAAAATGTTAATTTTGTCCTTTATAATCTAATTAACCAAAATGTAAATTTTGTTACTAATCAAGTTTTGATAAAAATATGTTAATTTTCATTCCACCAAACAATGTTATTTTATTTCACAAATCATTCTTTGACAAAATATGTTATTCTTTTTCACTATTCATTCTTTTGATAAAAATATGTTTCTTTTTATTTCTATAAGCATATTTTGACAAAAAAATGTTTCTTTTTTATTTACATAACAAGCTCCTAATCAAAATGTCATTTTTATTTACATGACACATTTCAAATAAAAATGTAATCTGTATTTGTCTAACCAATTTCAAATCAAAATGTCAATTTTGCATAATACTTTTAAAAAAAATGTTGTTTTTATCCAAATAAAAGTGTTGTTTTTATTTCCGTAACTAGTATCTAATCAAAAATGTAAATTTGATTTGCATAACACCTTTCAAATAAAAGTGTTGTTTTTAAACAAAGTTGAAACCTTTTAAATTACCAAACAAAAGTAAATTCTCTTTTTTTTTAAACAAATGTAAATTCTTGATATTAACAACTAAAGTGAATTCTATTTGTTAACAAACAAAAGTTAAATCTTTTTAATTAACAAACAAAGTTACAACCTTTGTATTTCAGTTAAAGGTGAAATCTTTTATTTAACAAACAAAAGGTGATATCTTTTATTTATCAACAAAAGTTACAATCTTTTTAAGTTTATAAACAAAACGAATATTTTTCATATATGGATTCAGAATAGAATTTAGATCCACAACTTAGGTTCAATCAAAAAGGGGGATTCTGGTTTTACAAGACCAGATTTATCACACACGAACAATACAAACATTCACCAACCACAAATAATAAAATTTAATTACAACAATCGCAGACACGATTAAATACATACGTATATATGAAATTCAAACAACGAGGAATAAAACTAAATTTTCAAAAAAAGAAATCTCACCGATGATTAAAATTCTGATCAGTTCAGAACTAGAATTTGACCAAAATTTGATATGCTCAGTTTCAGTTCTCATCAGCGTCATGTCGTAGATCTCCTCTTCACGATTTCAACGCTTTCAGTTTCGTTCGATTTCGTTGCTGTATGGATGAGTTACAGGATTTTAAAGATTTGATAATATTAATAAAATAATAATTAATAAATTTAAACCAATCCTTCTTAATAACCTTTCTTCCCCTTTTATTTCTTTCTGTGTTGTTTAAACCCATCAATGTCACCTTGAACTCCTCTATCCCGCCGCCGCTACAGGTGATCGGCCATCAATCCAGGACCACCACACCGCTCGCCGACGCACCACCTTCCTCCACCATGAACTTCGGCGAACACGAGGCCACCTCCACGCCAAAAAATCACCACAAACCCGGTGGCTTTGAGCCCCAATTCCACACATTCCAGATCTCGAAACCCAATCTCATCCGTACCGATTTGTTGCTCTCACTTCGCTTTTGAATTCTCGAATTGGAATGATGGTTTAATTCGAATTGTTTTGACGGCAATTAGGTTTTAGAAATTAGGTTAGGCTATGAGATATTATATAGGGGTAGGTAATTTTTAATTACGCCCATAGGTTATTAGAGCCTTTTTTATTAAAATCTGATGTTGCTGAATTTTATTTACAATTATGTCCCTTTTGTTAAATTTAAAAAGGAAATTTCCATTACTTTTCAAATTATAACACATGTTATAATTCATTGCAAATTCTCATTAATTTATCTTATTCAGTTTAATTCCTATTTATTAAAGCTTTTGCAATTTATACATATGTTTATTGTAAATTTAGTTCCCTTTCGTTTAACCTATGTTTGCAAAGTTACACTTGTTATTCTATTTTTTTTCACAAAAAGAATTACATCTGCATCTTTTAGCAAACATTTACAAATCTAGACATTTTATGAACATATATAATTAATTAAACTTAAGTAGGCACATACTCAAAATAAATTTGAAACAAGATAAATAATGTAGAAGGGTTTGTGAAAAAAGAAAGCTCCCATCTAGCCAAAGATTCAATAACAAATTAGGTCCAATTGTCAAACACGGAATAGAATGTTATTTAAATATTTCCCTTTTTCTTACAATCAATAATTTATTCGTAAAAACATGGAAGGAACCAGCAATTTAATATTATCCTTATTTTTAATTGGCATAGTTTATATTGGAATGATTTAATGCATATCAATTAATTTTTCATTTTAAACTAATAACAAAGACTTGTTAATGCATCTTGTGAATTATTTCTTCCCTTTTTTTTCTTTATCACATTAAAATGTTGTTTTGCCTTTTGTACAGATATTTATGTTATATATATTGTATATGGTTCTAGAGAATTCATACAAAATATCTTTAAAATTTATTATTATTACCTTTTTTATTCTTTTAGAATTAAAACAAAATTCCTCTTTTAACTTCAAATTTACCTTTACTCTTTTTTTCTCTTTCCATAACTTGAAACATAACATAAAACATTATTTAATACTATTCAAAATAACACAAACATAAAAATGAACAATTTTAAGAAATCAAACATAAATTCTTCACGTTAACTATGCACAAATGTTTTATACATCATCATCACTTTTTTTTATCTATCTATAACATTTTATTTCCATTTCAATTTTCGAAAAATATTTAATATCATTATTACTAATTTATTGGTGGTTTCCCAATTCAGTATCCCTAAAAATGGGGTTGTTACACTTTTAATTGTCATTTATTTAGGAATAATGATGTGTCACATTTAATTGTCATTTATTAAGGAATAATGATGTGCCATAATAAATTGTTATTTATTTAGGAATAACGTGTGTCACATTTAATTGCCATTTATTTAGGAATAATGTGTGTCGCATAAAATTTTCATTTATTTAGGAATAATGTGTGTCACATTCAATTGTCATTTATTTAGGAATAATGTGTGTCACATTTAATTGTCATTTGTTTATAAATAATGTCGTGACACATTTAATTGTCATTTTTTAGAAATAATGTTATGACACATTTAATTGTCATTTATTTTGAAATAATGTTGTGCCATAATAAATTGTCATTTATTTAGGAATAATGTGTGTCACATTTAATTGTCATTTATTTAGGAATAACGTGTGTCACATTTAATTGTCACTTATTTAGGAATAATGTGTGTCACATTTAATTGTCATTTATTTAGGAATAATGAGTGTCACATTTAATTGTCATTTATTTAGGAATAATGAGTGTCACATTAAATTGTCATTTATTTAGGTATAATGTGCATCATATTAAATTGTCATTTATTTAGAAATAATGTTGTGTCACATTCAATTGTCATTTATTTAGTAATAATGGTGTGTCATAATAAATTGTCATTTATTTAGGAATAATGTGTGTCATATTTAATTGTTATTTATTTAGGAATAATGTGTAACATTTAATTGTCATTTATATAGGAATAATGTGTGTCACATTTAATTGTCATTTAATTAGGAATAATGTGTGTCACATTTAATTATCATTTATTTAGAAATAATGGTGTGTCAGATTTAATTGTCATTTATTTAGGAATAGTGTGTGTCACATTTATTTAGAAATGATGTTGTGTAACATTCAATTTTCATTTATTTAGTAATAATGATATGTCATATTAAATTTTCATTTATTTAGAAATAATGTTTGGTCACATTTAATTGTCATTTATTTAGCAATAATGATGAGTCATAATAAATTGTCACTTACTTAGGAATAATGTATGTCACATTGAATTGTCATTTATTTAGGAATAATATGTGTCACATTTAACTGTCATTTATTTAGGAATAATGTGTGTTACATTTAACTGTCATTTATTTAGTGGTGTGTCACATTTAATTGTCATTTATTTTGGAATAATGTGTGTCAATATTTATTAGAAATAATGTTGTGTCACATTTAATTGTCATTTATTTAGTAATAATGATGTGTCATAATAAATTGTCATCTTTTAGGAATAATGTGTGTCACATTTAATTGTCATTTATTTAGGAATAATGCTTGTCACATTTAATTGCATTTATTCAAAAATAATGTGTGTCACATTTAATTGTCGTTTATTTAGGAATAATGTGTGTCACATTTAATTGTCATTTATTTAGGAATAATGTGTGTCTGTAACGACACGGATTTCGCCCGACCTAAATCGATCGCAAAATCGACCCAGACCGTTCAAAACCTGCATACGTTAACTTTGGGAATACAACACATTAAAACAAATACAGAAGACTTTTATAACATCATAATAAATGTTACATCAGAGTACATAATATATATCAGAGTACATTAATTATAGCGGAAGATAAATTTTACATCAAATACAATCCAGTGCATCGGAAATAAAATAACTAAGACAACGGAAGACTTTCCTATGCTCTGGACACAGCTTTTGGCTTCAATCCAGGATCCTGCTAAAGAGATGAATACCTGCGAAAAACTACTCGACTGCCCGTGTGGAAAAGAGGGCACCCGAGTTTGCAAAAGTGGAAACAAACAACGGGTCAGTCGTGGGACTGGTGTGAGAATTCTTAACTAATATAACTAATAGAAATAAGGCAAATCCAAGGACCACGCCGCTAATGCGGAACGGGTTTTATTCCAATGGATTACCTGTGCATAAATTAAAGTTAATCGTCAAAACAACGCAATGCTTTTTAGAAAAATGAAACCGTCGTAAGACCCAGTTCCCATCACACAATGCAACGCAAACTGGAGGATACGGTTTTACCTTATAATGGTCAAAGATGCTTGATACGATAAAACGATATTATTATTAGTGTGTATATATTTTCAAAACATTTCAAAGTAAATGTATCAATCCTAGGAAGCATAGGTACCATATGCTATGCCTCCATACTAGTAATACAATCAAAACCGCATGGGGCGTATTGGAAATTGGGTATCCAACATGATTCAAGGCTAGGGAGGAGCTCCTTACCGATTCGAGACACTCTAGCTAATGTCTCAGGATCCCCCGTAGTGAACCCTTGGAAAGCTGCAGGGCCGGTCCACACATACAGCTTCATGGATTGGCAATTCCTGAACACACGTTTCCCAGTCCTATAGGACCTATCATCCGAGGCGCCTCATTCCATCATCCACATAAGTAAAATGTCAGGGCTGGTAGGTCACTGACACCACTCTAGCTAGAAAGAAACGTGCTGCTCTCCCTGCGTTCTCTTCTCCCGTTTTAGACTCCGCCGGTATGTGAGGCTCGTGAAGTCACAATATACACAAAGCTATGCCTAAATAGACTATGCTTTGATCATTTACCACAAGGCCTGCTTTTCAACAAAGCCTTGATCAATTGCATCTTAGCATGCCACATTGTCAGACCCTACCATATCGTTGATCATCTACCAATATATATATATAACCTCTAAGCTCATACGTCATAGAGAAGGGTGTTAAGTGAAGAATAAATTCTTCACCACCAAACAGAAATATATAATCAGTAGCGTTCAACAAATACAGTAGAAAAGAATACAATGTCAGACACACAATCCATTTACAAGTCCGCTTTGGGTCTGAGCGAAACAACGTGTCCGTTGATTTCCAAATACGTTTGGACGATCATTACCAAATACCTTGCCTTGGGGTGTCCAGTCCCAATTCAAGATACCAGTCATCATCATCCCAACGATGTGAAAACCTTCGATCTTCTACCACGGTCTTCATCTTCGACTCTTGGTCGTCGTGATGATTATTCAGAATGGGTTAAACCCGGTCTTTCTAAATATCTCGCGTGATTTGTGATTAAAAATCAAATATTGGAAAATCACACATTACGCCGCATTCCAACCCCGAATATTCTTTTAAATAGAATACTCATATTAAAAGGTTCTCATTAATTTTATCAAAGCTAAACTATGAAAATAAATTTTAAATCTTTCTTAAAAGATTTATTAAAACTCCAATTTTTAATTTGATTTCAAAAGTCATTATTACAAGGTTATTTATTTTAAGAAATAAATCTTGTCTTAAACGGGTTAAAGAACTATTGTCCTTTAAAACACAGTTCACGATAAAACCCGCAAATCAATTTCCAAAATAGGGAACTCCACCGAAATCAAATCAATACATAATCGCTATAAATTTCTGTATCGGACTAACAGTATACATGGGATAATGGCAAAGCCTCTTAAATTCCATATATAATATCGGTCTTCTATTACAGAAGCCTATTTCGATTATTACCAATCGAATTTCCACTTAATTCCAATTTTATATATTACATTGGAAAACTTGATTTTTAGAAAATGCCCTTTTTAAAATCTATAAACTAGATTTATAAATTCCAAATAATAATTTCAATGTAAATTGGATTAAAGGACAAATGTCATTTAAAAACATCGTCCACGATAAATCCACTTCACATCTCAATTTATTTCATATCACTAAATATAATTTCAAAATCTAATAATCTTAATTAAAAGATTTCTCTTTAAATGTTAATTCATTATAAAGAAAACATATTTTAAAATAATTATTAAAAATATTCTTTATATAAAAAGATTTTTAATGTACAAATATTCTTCTTAAAAGAACACCTGAATCGGAGTGCGACTCAATCATTCACCATATAATTTGGATTTTATGGATTTCACACGCATCATATATATTTCAATAATCAACATACAAATCAAGTCATCCATTTACATCCAGTGTGTAAATTCCACTGTGTAAGCGTTAAAAATAAATAATAACGCTTAACGCGGCCTGTCGATCTAACGATAGACATACCATTTAACATTGGGATTTGTGTCAGTCAAATATCATCCCAATACCCGTGTGGGGTTTTCATCCAACACACTTCATATTGATATACAAATAAATGATTGGTTAATGGATTTAACCAATTTAAATTATGCTAACAATTGATGATTATGAGCAGGTCATTTAATTCCAATATCGAAATAAAATATAACTTTCTTGAGATATAAATTTGTATGGCATTCCCTTTATTTCCTATATTCACATCGTAAAATTTCTCTTTCTTTACTACACTGAAAATTTTAATCAACATTTATAATGTAAAATTTCTATCCTTCAGTTACATTGCAAAATTTTCTGTTTATTTACATTATAAATGTATTAATAATACAGTGAAAATTTTTAACTTTTTAAATTACATTAAAAAATGCAATTTTCATAACCGTCCCAGTCTTTGTCCTTTAAATTTATATTAAAAAGATAAATTTGATTCTATGACTAACTCTCCTTCCTAATTACATTAAAATGTAATTTTTCCATACGATGCAAGTTTTCACGTCTTTTAATTACATAAAAATGTAATTTTCTATATCATGCGAATTCTCAAATTCTAATTACATATAAAAATGTAAATTTTATTCTATGATGTAAATCTCATCCCAAATTACATAAAAAAAATGAAATTTTTAATATTCCTCGCAAATCCCTATTTCTAATTTCATATAAAAATGAAATCTTTAATTTACAATGCCAGTCCTCTTTTCTAATTATATATAAAATGTAATTTTTTTTCATTTTAATGTGAATCTTACATCTTTATTACATTATAAAAAATGTAATTTTTATTTTACATTATAGATTCAAGTCCCAATTACATAAAGAAATGTAATTGTTATAATACAATACAAATTCATATTCTAATTTCATTGAAAAATGTAATCTTTATCATACTGTTATAACTCATATATAAATTACATAGAAAAATGTCATTTTTATTTTACCATTCTAATTCACATCTAAATTATAAAGAAAGATGAAAATTTTCTCATGCGGCACAAAATCAATTTAAATTACATAGAAAAAATGTAATTTTTTTTCATGCGATGGAAATTCATATCTTAATTACATAGGAAAATGTAGTTCCTATCATACAACATAAATTCATATTTAAATTACATCTAAAAATGTAATTTTTATCCTACAGTGTAAATTCACATTTTAATTACATTTAAAAATGTAATTTTCATTCTACCGTTACCACTCATTTCTAAATTACATAGAAAAATGTAATTTTAGTCATGCAATGTAAATTTCAATTTTAATTACATAGAAAAATGCAATTTTTGTCATACGGTGTAACTTCATATATAAATTACATATAAAAATGTAACTTTTGTTATGCAAAGTAAATTCACATTTAAATTACGTATAAAAAATGTAATTTTATTCATACGGTGTGAATTCATTCATAAATACATAAAAATGTTAATTATTTCATGTGTTGAAAATTCATTCATAAATTACATATAGAAATGTTAATTATTTCATGCTGTGGAAATTCATTCATAAATAACATATAAAAATATGTTTTATTTCATACAATGTAAAAACACCTTCTTTTTATGTACAATGCAAAAATATCATCTTTTTATATTTATAATGTAAAAATATCAACTTTACTATTTTACGATGTAAAAATATCACTTTACTATTTTACGATGTAAAAGTATCAACTTTACTATTTTACAATGTAAAAATATTTTCTTTTCTATTTTACAAAGTAAAAATATCAACTTTGTTTTCATCGTAAAAATATGATCACATTAGATATATATATATATATTACATTCTTTTTAATCCATTCCTTTTTATGTGAACAAATAAAAATATATTTTATTCGTTGATCAAATCCTATTGTAAATAAACAAATAAAAATAAATTTCTATGGTAATGCCAACAAATAAAAATATGCTTCTATTTATCGTTCCAATTCTATATCAAATATGTTCTATTTATCGTTCAAACTTTATTGTAATATCAATCAATAAAAATAAATTTTTATTTGTTGTTCAAATTTCATTTTTCATTTCAGAAACATAAAATAAATTACAACAACTAGATCTGAATGAATATGATTTAGATCTAAATTTAGATTTATTCTCTAATCACGAATAAAATTCAATACTATATGTTATTGCCAATGCGGATCTATCATAATCATGAACAACAAACCTATCACAAGCCACAATCAACCATTTATATCACCCATACATTCTTGATATGAATTAACATGATAATACAATAATTTTTAACATGAGAAAATAATAAATAAGTAATTAAATAGTAAAATATAGAGTTCTCACATTGATTTTTGGTTGAAATTTGACTGTCTCTGTTCCAGCTGCGGTCTGCGCCATCGCGAAGCTCTCGGAAAGACGAGTCCAACGCAACAAACGGTTCGTAAAACAGACCTCGTATGAGAGAGTTATGAATTTTTAAAGATTAGAAAATTAAAATATTAAAATAATAATATAATATAAAAAAACCATCGGACCTTTCTCTTCTTCCTTGTTGCCGTTACCCGCCGAACCCATCTTCCTCCTTCTCATGCCAAAATCGCACCCCTCTACACACCCCCGGACCCCGATCAAACACCGCCACACAGAAGCTCGCTCCACCACCTACCTATGCCGAGAATTGCATGCAACTCGGTGGTCTCTAGGCTCCTGAAAACCACCCAAAAACGCAGCTCTTCTCGGCCAAAATTCGCAAAATCCGTGAATCAAAACCCGATCTTGACCGTATGGATGGAAAGCTCTCTGAATTCTCTTCAATTTGGTATATCATACGTCGATTTTCGTTGAACGGATTGAGAGATCTTAACATTTGAAATTCGAAGGGTTTCAGCCATTAAAAACTGCAGCGGCGGCTGGCATTAGGGTTCAGCCCGAAATTAAATATTATTTTATTAATAAATCTCGAAATTTGTGCTAAAATGGTGGATTTTTGGACTTTCTCCGTTTTGGGCCTGCTTACTGTCAATCTTAACGTTTTGAGCCCTTCTGAACGCGATGGGCTATGTCTCGGGCCCAAATTCTAATGTCTGTAGCGTTTTTTATTTAAATTCCTATTAAAAATTAATTAATTAAATATTGACCGTACATGGAAATTCACCGAGGCCACAAATTAACTTCAAAAATTACCGAAAAATATATTTAGCTATGTTTTGACGCTGCGGACCTGGAAAAATTAATTTCGTTCAATTCTGAGCTCGTATGAATTTTTAATGATTTTTTAAAGTCAAAAATTGTACGTTTACACTAAAAAATCAATTATAATTATATGTTAATTCTAAAAATTACCGAAAAATCATTTTTAGCTTTGTTTTGACGATACGAACCCAACAAAATTATTTTCGTCGAATTCTGAGACTGTTTGAAAAATGGCTATTTTTAAGGCGTTTAAATTTAGGGTGCGTTTTTTAGAGGTCCCTATTAAGTTTCAAAATATAAAAAAAAACCCGGTCATAAACTTATTGTAAATTAGGTCCCTGTTTTCAAAACTTATAAAATAATAATATAAAAAAAATAAAAAAAATTCGTAAATTAGTAATAAAATAAATTATGCATTATACAAAAAATTCAGTTCAAAAAACAACAAAAATAATGTCAGAAAGAAGAAAACAGAAAAAACTGCAGTTAAATGCATAATATTATGCACCTTTTTGATTTTATTGCATGCATATATGCAATTATTGCAGTTCTTCCAGCGGATAGATTTAACATAATTTTTCAGTTCATTTTTATTTGCATCCAAATGTGCAAATTTCTCAAAAAAATGCACACATGTGTGCAACATTTTTATAGGATAAAAAGTAGGGACCTAATTTATAAAAAAAAACAAAGTTCTGAAAATTTTTAAACCCGCCCCCTATTTTATTTTTTCCGCCTTTTTGTATTTTTTTTTTAAAAATGTGCGTACGTTCATAAAAAAAAAATTCTAAAATATGGAAATAATGTCAGGAATCTACGGAAATATAAAAATAATAATTGCATACATTTATGCAATTATTACTGATAATTGCATATATGTATGCAACTTTTCCGTAAGCTGTTTTCAGATTAAAATCTGAAAATAAACCTGCACAAATGTATGCAAGTATTTGAAATTTTTGCGCACATGTATGCATTTATTTGCATGACTAACAATCAACGAAGATGTATGTAGTGAAAAATATGCACGGATGTATGCAGGAAAGTGATATATGTGCATACTATTATGCATTTAACTGGAAATTTCGTTTTTTTTTTGTTTTATTGATTTTTGACGCCTTCTTTGATGGTTTTTTGTTCTGAATTTTTTAGTGTTTACATGTTTTATTTAAATACGAATTTACGTGATTTTTTTATATATTTTTTATATTTTTTTGATGACTTTTCACAAAATAGGGACCTAATTTGCAATAAGTTTATGACCGGATGTGAGCCTAATTAAGTTTCAAAAAAGGGATGTGAGCCTAATATTCACTAAATTTAAACGCCTTAAAAATAGCCATTTTTCAAACAGTCTCAGAATTCGACGAAAATAATTTTGTTGGATTCGTATCGTCATAAGAAAGCTAAAAATATTTTTTTAAGAATTTTCTGAGGTCATATGTGGCCCCGGCATATTTTAATGTACGGTCAATATTTAATTAATTAATTTTTAATGCAATTTTAAATAAAAATTGTACAGATTTCGGAATTGGGCCACGGGACCTATCCCGTTGCGTTCAGAAAGTGTCAAAACCTTAAGAACGACAGTAAGCAGGCCCAAATCAGAGAAAGTCCGAAAATCCACCTTTTAAGCACGATTTTCGAGATTTAATATTAAAATATTATTAAAATATTCAGGTCGAAACCCTAACCCTAATTTCAGCCGCCACCTAAACCGAAGGCCAGAATTTCTCCAATTTCAAACGCTCATAACTTTTGATCCGCTCAACGAAAATCGACAAACTTGGTAACAAATTGAAGCTCTCGGATAGATCTTTCAATCCATACGGTCAAGATCGGGTTTTGGTTCACGGATTTCACGAATTCTGGGCTGAAACGTGGCAGGTTCGGGTTCGTTTTTTGAGAGGAGGAGGAGGCCGAGTTTGGAGCTATTGGCGGCGGTGGTGGCTCGCAGGCAGGGCGTCGGATTGGTGGTCTCTGAACGGCGGTCGATTGGCCATAGGGTGGCGCGCACAGTAGGGGTGGACGGCGTGAGATGGGTTCGGCGATGCGTATAACGCGAGGAAGAAGAAGTATTTTTTATATTATTTTATTTATTTAATATTTAATTTATGCAATCTTTAAAAATCAAAATCTCTTTCATACGAGGTCCTATTGATGAACCGTAAGTTGCGTTGGACTCGTCTTTCCGAGATCTTCGCGATGGCGCAGACCAAAGCTGATTCCGAGATAGTCAAATTTTCAGCAAAAATCAATGTGAGAATTCTAATTTTATTTATTTAATTAATTATTAATTATTTTCTCGTGTTAAAAATGATTGTATTATCATGCTAATTCAAATCTGAAATGTCTGTGTTGTTTGAATTGTTAATTGTTGTTTGTTGTATGTTTTGTTGTTCATAATATGCTAAATCCGCATTGGAAATCTACATATTGTTGAATTTATTTGCAGATAGAGATTAGATCTAAAATTTGATCTAAATCATATTATATTCATATTTAAATCATACTTATTTCAGATCCAGTTGTAAAAATTTATTTTAGGTTATTAAAACATAATTCTTATTTTTCTGAAATGAACAATGGAATTGAAACAACAAATAAAAACTCATTTTTATTTGTTGATATAATAAAAGAAATTGAACGACAAATAAAACATTATTTTTTTGTTTATATTACAACAGAGACTACTTAACAAATAAAATCTTATTTTATTTGTTTACTTTTCAACAGAATTTGGATGTCGAATAAAATATTATTTTTGATATTTATTTACAATAGAATTTGAACAACGAAAGAAAAAAAAAGATTACATTTTTAATGTGAATTTGTTTACATTAAAAAGAATGAAAAAAAAAGAATGTATTTTTAATGAGAATTTGTTTACATTAAAAAAAAGGATTAAAAGAACATATTCTTAATGTGAGTTTGTTACATTAAGAAGAGTGGATTAAAAAAGCATATATTCTTTAATATGGAATAGTTTCATTAAAAAAAAGAATAAAATTAAAAGATTACATTTTTATGTAATCTTAGAATTGAAATTAAAGATTTGATTTTTATTGTTTACTGTTTTTAATAACAGGTATTGAAATAAAGGTCATATTTTATTTGTCACTTTGATTTCAATAAAAGTTGTAACATTTAAAAATCTCACAAATGTAAATATACATTAAAAATAAACTTGTTCTTTTATTTGCATTTACCAATGCAAATATACATTAAAAATAAACTTGTTCTTTTATTTGTATTTACTGATACAAAGATATATAAAATATATATTTACAAATACAAAGATATATAAAATTTGTTCTTTTATTTGCATTCACCAATGCAAACACTACAACAAAAAGACGCTACTACAACTGTAATTTTACAACTGTCACAAAATGGCAGTTGTAGTAGAGGTTTCTTATAACTGTTTTATGCAGACAGTTGTAATAAACTAGTTTTCAACAACTCTTTTATTTTGTCTGTTGTAATAAATATTTATTACAACTGTTCCTTTTCGCCAGTTGTAATAGATACTTAATTTTGACAACACCTCTTTTTTGTCAGTTGTAATAGTTTATATTACAACTATTTTTGTCTGTTGTAAAAGGCAGTTGTTTTTAACAATTCTTCTTTTTTGTCAGTTATAATAGATGTTTATTACAACTCTTTTTGTTTGTTGTAAATGAATTTTTTAATAATTAATAATCAATGTTTAATGGTAACCTTACAAATCAATAATTACTATTTATTATTAATATTTAATATTTAAAGATTAATAACTAATAAATATCAATTAGTTTCTAAATGTTCATAAATTTTGAAATATTCATAAAATTTTGATACTTTCATAAAACCAAAAAAATTAAACTTTAGATAAATATAAACTAAATAAAATCTTCAAATATAAGAAAACTCATAAATGTTAAAAACTTCAAAATAAAAAAAAAATTGTAAAAATAGTATGTTGCAAATTATTATTTCTATATTCTTTTGTGGTTTTCGTTAGTAACATTTTTTATTTTTTATGTACAAGTATTCTTTTAGTTTAAGTGGCACAAATTTGACTTTTAGCTAACGTTTTATTCACAAATTGAAAATTAGGCTTCAGTTCATAAATTCCCTCCAAACAAAAAATTTTGCCGCTCCTTTTTGGAAATTTTGGCTCCAACTTTTCGTATTTCCCCCGCTTGTACCAGTTCCCCACCTACTCCATTAAATAATAAAACATGGGTCCCTTTTCATCCACTCATTCTAATTTCCCAGATCCAAAAAAATGCATCGCCTCCTCATAGTAAATTCCGGGGATGTGTTGCGGTGGACAGGGTACGTATTCCTCACAAATTGAAAATTAGGCTTCAGCTCAAAGAATTGGTAAAGTAAATCTAGTTCGATCTACAATTTTTTCGTGAGTGGATGAGGAAATTCATGGTTTCGGTGGATAGGGTACGGGCAGAAGCCGATTTGCAGGGAGGGTAAGGTTTCGGGTTCGGTCTCTTTGGTGTGATGTGTAGGCAGAGGCTAATGGCTGGAGGAGCAAGGAGGGGCGCAGAGTGTCAGAGCATGGTGGTGAGTGGAGGAAGGTTACGGTGGTGGGAGGCGTGGAGATAGGATGTTGAAAGTATGGTGAGATGATTCGAGACGTTCTGGTGATTCGGGTGAAGGAGGCGTTGAGTGTTGTTCTGACATTTGCTTATTTCAAAACTTTGTACTTCAAATCTGGTGCTGGCGTTTTCGAAGGCGGATGGGGTGGCTTTCTCACGTTGGTAAGCACAGCAAGATGGTGACATCTGGGGGCGGAATAGGGTGGTGACAGTGTTTTCGGGTTGTCAGCGCAGTGGGTTGGTTGGCTCAAAAGCACGGCGGTTTCATTGTTCGGCAAAGCCGTAGGAAGAGCAAATACTGGAGCATTCGTGAGATGGGAAGAAGAGCATGGGAACAGTGGGCTTTGAACGTGTTGGCAGGCTGGGCCTTTTTGTATCAAAAATTTAAAACTTTATGCATGAATAAGGCCAGTACCACGGTTTTACATAATCTTGCCCCTGTAGTATTTTATAATGCTGACGTCCACTTATTTAAACCGATGGGTATGGTACTGACTGAGGATATACGTACACTTTGACCCCCTAGATCTGGGTTTAGTTGGGTCGGTTTTATCTAATTTTAATTCTTTCTCTTAAATTATAGACATGGTCCAATCAAGGTTTCATTCGGATTAGCTTGGATCTTTTCTTATGGTATTTTCATCACTTTACCAATTCTTTGACTCCTTGGGTTTGAGGAGACCTGGAAGAAAGACGGGTCACGTGAAAAACAATGGGTTTGCAACCTTGCTACAGGTTCATGCATTTTGTTGTGGCATATTTTTTCTTTCTAATTTTGTTTTTTTATATAAATGAGCTGATGAAGAAGAGGAAACGGAGAGGGGTTTGCATGAGAAGAAGTGGAGAGATGGAGGCTGAAGTCATGGATTGGTTTGCTGATGGAAGCCGTTAGTGACTTTGAAATGAAAAGGAGAAGGGGAGCAATGCTATGAATAATGGTGCAGAATTATATTGATTTTCCTTTTATGTTTTTGAGTTGTACTTTTGTAGTAAAGAATGTTGTTCAAATTGAATTATTGTGGTTTTGTTTTCGTTGGAGGAAGTAATTCACAGATTGCAATGGTTTGTTATATAATTTGCTTGTAGTGTATTGTGAATTTTATGATATTGTTTATGCTCATCCATTTTGCAATATGTATTTAGTTTTTCTTATATAGTTTTGCATTTATTTGACAAAAGGTAAAAATAGTTGTAGTAGAATCTAGCACATGTAAAGCATATGTAGAAAGGTCTTTTTATAACTGCCAAAAGCTGTTGTAAAAGGATTTCTACAACTGTCAAAAAGAGTTGTATAAAAGTCTGATGCTATTACAACTCCGGATATAAAGACTGTTGAGTGTCAGTTGTAATAGAGCTATTACAACTCTTTTTGACAGTTGCTAAAGGGTGTTTTTGTTGTAGTGAAATATATTTTGAAAATAAATTTTATTCCTTTATTTACATTCACAAATGTAAATACACATTGAAATAAAATTTATCCTTTTATTCATATTCACAAATGTAAATATATGTTGAAATCCGAGTTTATCCTTTTATTTACATTCACCAATGTATAAATGCATTGAAATTAAAATTTGTTCTTTTATTTGCACTCATTAATGCAAATATATCTTGAAAAAAAAAGTTATTCTTTTATTTGCATTCACGAATGCAAACAATACATGAAAATAGAAAAAAAATTATATTTTTGTTTGCATTCTACAATGCAAACGAAACATAGAAAATAGAAAATACATTTTTATTTATATTCTATCATGCAAATAAAACAAGTAGATAAGAATTACTTTTTTTTTGTTTGCAACTTTAGCTACAAACAAGAAAATAAAAATTACATTTTTGTTTGCAAATTTAGATGCAAACAAATTTATCTAAAAATAATAGTTACATTTTTGTCGCATTATTTTAAAATGCGAACAAAACATTAAAATAAAGGTTACATTTTTATTTATTTATTTACTTCACTTGATGTAAATAAACATAAAATAAGGAGTTGTTCTTTTATTTACATTTTTTGATATAAATAAAACTAGAAATTAAATATTACATTTTTATTTGCATTACTCAATGCAAATAAAACATGAGAATAAAAGATACATTTTCATTTGCAATCCTTAATGCAAATAAATTATGAAATGAAAAGTTATAATTTTTATTTACATTCCTCTATGTTAATAAATACCAAATTAAAAAGTTGAATCTTTATTTGCATTCTTTATTGCAAATAAAGAATGAAATGAGAAGTTATGTTTTTGTTATTATTTGTATTTCCTATTACAAATGGAATTAAAAATTATATTCTTCTTCCCACTTATTTACAATGAAAGGAATTGAAATAAAGATTATATTTTTATCGCCATTTTAGATGCGATAAAAAGAATAAGATTATATTTTTATTGACATTTTACATGCGATAAAAAGAATAGAAATAAAAGAGACATTTTTATCGTCCTGTGATATATTGTGTATTACACTGCCATAGACAAGTTACCCGACTTGTGAATGTGATTGGGACGATAATTTTTCACACATCGCCCAAGTGCACAAATTAGCTTATTATTTGTTTGTTTGGTTGAAACCCCACATGGGTGTTGGGATGAAATTTATATACACTAATCCCAATTTTTAGTTGTATGTTGATCGTTAGATCGACAGGCTGCGATGAGCGTTATTATTTAATTTTAACGCTTACACAGTGGAATTTACACTTTGGATGTAGATGGATGATTTGATGATTTTACCATTATTGTCATATATATGATGTGTGTGAAATCCATATAATCCAAATTATATGGTAAATGTTTGAGTTGCATTTCGATTCAGGTGTTCTTTTAAATAATGATATTTTTACATTGGAAATCCTTTTTATATAAAGTGCATATGTTTTCATAATATATTTTTAATCCAACTATATGTTAAGACAAAGAACATTTGTAAAATAAAGAATTCGTAATATAAAGAATACCTTTCGTTTAGAGTCTTTATATAAAGAATATTTTTACGATTATTTTAAAATATGTTTTTAAAAGATTACTAGCATTTGCAATTATATTTTTGTGATTATAAATAAATTGAGATGTGAAGTGGATTTATCGTGGCGATGTTTTAAATGACATTTGTCCTTTAATCCAATTTACATTGAAATTATTATTTGGAATTTATAAATCTATTTTTTTTAAAGGGCATTTTCTAAAAATCAAGTTTTTCAATTTAATATATTAAATAGGAATTAAGTGAAAATTAGATTGGTAACAATCGAAATGGGCTTCTGTAAAAGAAGACCGATATTATATATGGAATTTAAGAGGCTTTGTCGTTATTCCATTTATATTATTAGTCTGATACAGAAATTTATATCGATTATGTATTGATTTGATTTATGTGGAATTCCATATTTTGGAAATTGATTTATAGATTTTATTTTAAATGTTTATCTTTGATAAAATTAATGAGAATCTTTTAAAATGAATACCTTATTAAAAGAATATTCTGAGTTGGAATGTGACGAAATGTGTGTTTTTCCAATATTTGTTTTCTTATCCCAAAATACGCGAGTTATTCAGAAAGACCGGGTTTAACCCATTCTGAATAATCATCACGACGATCAAGATTCGAAGACGAAGACGGTGATTGAAGACCGAAGGTTTTCACATCGTTGGGATGATGATGACCGGTATCTTGAATTGGGATTGTATAACGACCCGGATTCCGCCCGACCCCAATCGATCGCAAGATCGATCAAGACCGTTCAAAACCCGCGTACGTTAACTTTGGGCATACAACACATCAGGACAACAACACAGACTTTTATAACATCAATAATAAATGTTACATCAGAGTACAGAATATATCAGAGTACATCGATAAATAATACAGCGGAAGATACATTTACAATAAATTAAATACATTGCAGCGGAACTAATCTCAGCGGAAGGCCATCAATATTCTGGACCCAGCTTCAGGCTTCAATCCAGGATCCTGCTTAACTATATCTGCAAAAAACTACTCGACTGCCCATGTGGAAAGAGGGCACCCGAGTTTGCAAAGTGAAACAAACTACAGGTCAGTCGTGGGACTGGTGTGAGAATTCTTAACTTAATCTATCTAATAAGTAGGCTAATCACAGGACCACGCCGCTAATGCGGAACGGGTTTAATCCATTGGATTGCCAGTGCATAATTAAAGTAAATCGTCAAATAACGCAATGCTTTTTAGAAAAATGAAACCATTATAAGACCCAGGTCCCATCACACAATGCAACGCACACCAGAGGATAGGGTTTTACCTTATAATGGTCAAAAGATGCTTTATACGTAAAAACGATATTATTATTAGTGTGTATATATATTTAAAACATTCAAATATAATATCAATCCTAGACGGCATAGGTACCATATACTATGTCGCCGTACTAGTTATACAATCAAAACTGCAAGGGCGTATTGGGAATTGGGTTTCCATCATGAGATCGAGGCTAGGGATCGTCCTCTTCCGATTCAAGACACTCTAGCAAATGCCTCAGGATCCCCCGCAGTGAACCCTTGGATGCGGTAGGACCGGTCCCTACCTAACGGTAGTGGATTAGTTATGCCTGAACACACGTTTCCCGGTCCCTTTGGACCTATAATATGACCACTTCCAACCTATAAAAACCCGAGGTACCTCAATCCATAATCCATATAAGTAAAATGTCGGGCCGTGCCAAAGCCCAAACGCCACTCCTAGCTAGAAAGAAACGTGTGCACTCCCTACGGTCCATATCCCGTTTTTGACTCATACCGGGGTGTGAGGCTCGCGAAGTCACGATATACACAAAGCTATGCCTAAACAGGCTATGCTTTGATCATCAACCACAAGGCCTGCTTTTCAACAAAGCCTTGATCATTTGCATCTTAGCATGTCACATTGTCAGACCCTACCATATTATTGATCATCTACCAATATATATATAACCTCTAAGCTCATACGTCTTAGAGAAGGGTGATAAGTAAAGAATAAATTCTTCACCACCAGACAGAAATATATAATCGGTAGCGTTCAACAAATACAGTAGTAAGGAATACAATGTCAGACACGCAATCCATTTACAAGTCCGCTCTGGGTCTGAGCGAAACAACGTGTCCGTCGATCTCCAAATGTGTTTGGACGACCATCACCAAATACCTTGCCTTGGAAGGCCAATCCCAATTCAAGATACCAGTCATCATCATCCCAACGATGTGAAAACCTTCGGTCTTCAATCACCGTCTTCGTCTTCGACTCTTGATCGTCGTGATGATTATTCAGAATGGGTTAAACCCGGTCTTTCTGAATAACTCGCATATTTTGGGATTAAAAACAAATATTGGAAAATCACACATTTCGTCACATTCCAACTCCGAGTATTCTTTTAATAAGATATTCGTTTTAAAAGATTCTCATTAATTTTATCAAAGATAAAATTCTGAAAATAAAATCTATAAATCCATTTCCGAAATATGGAATTTCACCGAAATCAAATCAATACATAATCGATATAGATTTCTGTATCAGACTAATAATATAAATGGAATAACGGCAAAGCCCCTTAAATTCCATATATAATATCGGTCTTCTTTTACACAAGCCCATTTCGATTATTAACAATCGAATTTCCACTTAATTCCTATTTAATATATTAAATTGGAAAAACTTGATTTTTAGAAAATGCCTTTTTAAATCTATAAAATAGATTTATAGATTCCAAATAATAATTTCAATGTAAATTGGATTAAAGGACAAATGTCGTTTAAAACATCGTCCACGATAAATCCACTTCACATCTCAATTGATTTCGTATCACAAAATATAATTGCAAATGCTAGTAATCTTTTAAAAACATATTTTAAAATAATCATAAAAATATTCTTTATATAAAGACTCTAAATGAAAAGTATGTTTTATATTACAAATTCTTTCTTTTACAAATATTCTTTGTTTTAAAATATAGTTGATTAAAAATACATTATGAAAACATATGCACTTTATATAAAAAGGATTTCCAATGTAAAAATATCATTATTTAAAAGAACACCTGAATCGAAATGTGACTCAAACATTTGCCATATAATTTGGATTATATGGATTTCACACACATCATATATATGATAATAACAGTAAAACAATCAAATCATCCATCTACATCCAAAGTGTAATTTCCACTGTGTAAGCGTTAAAATTAAGTAATAACGCTCATCGCAGCCTGTCGATCTAACGATCAACATACAACTGAATATTGGGATTAGTGTATGTAAATTTTCATCCCAACACCCGTGTGGGGTTTCAACCAACAACCAAATAATAAACTAATTTGTGCACTTGGGCGATGTATGAAAAATTATCGTCACAATCACATACACAAGTCGGGTAACTTGTGAATGGAAGTGTAATACACAATACCCATAATGATGACAAGAAAATACCTCTATTGCAATGCATGAATAAACATAATAACTTTGTCTCCATTGACAATTTCTATTTTGCAAATTTAAACTCTAAACAAAAATGGTTATTTTGTTTTGGCAATTCTAATGAGACAAAAATGATAAATATTTTGTTTTAACTAATCTATCTTGACAAGTATATATTTTGCCAAACATACATACATATATATATATATATATATATATATATATATATATATATAAATTGCTTCAACTAATTCATTTCGACAAAAATGAATATTTCTGACAAAATGTATAATTTGGTTTAACTAGTATAGATTGACTAAAATGAATAATTATTTTAACTAATGTGAATTAACAAAAATGAATAATTGTTTTTAACTAATATAAATTTACCAAAATGAATAATTTGTGTTTCAAATCTAATAAACATGCCAATGCTATATTTTGTTTTATTCTTTTAATTGAAACAAAATGAGTGTTTGTCTATTTTACTTTGATGATAAAAATGTGAATGTTTAGTTATTAAAATATAACCTTTAAATTCTATCCTTTATTTCATACAATTTTTATTCATATCAAAATTATAAACCAAGAATATAATTTTAAATCTAATGGTTTGTTTGCATTAGTGAATTGCAAACAAAGATGAACTTTATTTTAAGGTTTTATTTACAACAAGGAATGCAAATAACAAATGTAACTTTTATTTTTATTTAAAAGTATATTTGTGTGCATGTAAAAAGAACCTCATTTACAAAGTGTATTTACATTATTGAATGTAAATAAAAGAAACAAATTTTATTTAAATGAGCATTTACATTTGTGAAAGCAAACGAAGAATAGTTTTGTTTATAAATTTTATTTACATAAGCGAATGTAAATAAGAGAACAAAATTTATTTTCAAAGTATAATTTAAACAAATTCTGTTAAATGTATAAAAGTGTGTACATTGGGGTTGGAAAATGTAGATAAAGAAAATAGACTATAGTTTCATTGAATATTTACATTGATAAATGCAAATAAAGAATAAACCTTAATTTTCAATGCATATATATTGATAAATGCAAACAAAGAAATAAATTTTATTTTCAATATATGTTCGTATTTGCATTGGTGAATGCAAATGAATAATTTGTTTTCAATATACATTTTGCATTGGTAAATGCAAAAAAAGAACAATTTCTATTTTCTATATATACATGCATGGCTGAATGTAAATAGAAGAACAAACTTTATTTTCAAAACATGTTTACATTTGCGAATGCAAATAAAAGAACAAAACTTTATTTCCAATATGTTTTTGCATTTGTGAATGCAAATAAAAGAATAAATGTTTATTTACATTAGTAAATGCAAATAAAAGAATAAACTTGAATTTCAATGTATATTTACATTTGAAAATGCAAATAAAAGGACAGTTTTTATTTCAAAGTATATTTGCATTTGAGAATGCAAATAAAAGAACAATTTCTATTTTCAAAGAATATTTGCATTGTGAGATGCAAATGAAAAGTGAACTTTTAATCTCTATATTTATTTGTATTGTAGAATGCAAATAAAAAAAGTGTACTTTCATTTCCAACATTTTATTTACATGGTGGAATGCAAATAAAAAGTAAAACTTATATTTCTATATAATATTTGCATTGTAAATGCAAATAAAAAGAATGATTTTATTTCTAAGTATATATTTGTGTTGAAACACAAATAAAAAGAATGACTTTATTTGTGATTGTATATTATATATGTAGAGCGTGAGATGCAAGCGTTCTACTATATTTTAAATACTTGTGATTAGACATTATCATAATATCAGATAATATATGATCTCCAAAGTGTTTTGGGTTATCGTAAGGTAAAAGTCATCCGTATTTATGAGTGGATTGGTCTTACGATTATCTTTTCTTTTGAAAAGGATTTTGAAAGTTAAACCAAATGATTTGAGTTTACTCACACCAGTCCCATGACTGACCCAGAGTTTATTTTGTTTTGTTTTCCCTAAACTCTTGGGTGCCCAAATTTGTACGGGTAGTCAAGTAGTCAGTATTTACAGGTATGCTTGAAGAGCTTGGAGCAGGAGGCTTCAAGATTTTTCTAACTATTGATTATTCCGCTGTGATGAAAGTGTTGTACTCTGATAATGGTATGATATACATATACTACTTTGATTTTAAGATATGTTGTCTATTATATTTTATTCGTTCCGCTGCGAGATTCGTGTTACTCTGATGTTGTTGTGTTCTTCTTCTTCTTCTGTTCTAATTTTCTATCTTATCTATCCTCACCCTCTAATTTCTTTCTTAGACTATCCGGTAATTTTGACTTTTGATTGTTCGATAGGTGTTATATATCGGATAACCAAGGTCGTTTTTTCCCGGGTCGTTACAGTGGTATCAGAGCTGAAGGTTAAGTATTACCTTGGCTCTGTGGCGTGATTCAGTAGAGATGGGGTTAGTAATACCCTAGACTGAGTTTGAGTGTATATATACCAGTGAACGTATTTGTTATTTGATATAAAATGATTTTATATTGTGGAGATTTATTGGTTGAGTTATGAATTCTGGTTGATCAGTTTGATCCACTGTATCGATAGGGGTTTCTAAACGCTTGAATACGATGAACCGACACAGTATGTTTTGAAAAAGGGTGAATGAAATGATTTTACCCAAATTATATTTTGATATAAGCAAAGTATAGATATTTGAAATTATTATAGTATATTGAATGTGTTGGTTGTGATTATAATCGAATAAGATTATAAAATGTGGAATGGTTATGTAATTAACAAATCAAAATTCATATAAGTGAAATATATGAAATCAGATGAATTAAATCTGAATTTAAGTTCAGAATTGGAATTAAAATTGCTAAAATTTGAATAAGCGTTGTAAATGGAATTAAATTGAATATATGTGAATTTTAAAATCCTGGGAGATTTTAAATTTGTTACAAGCATTGAAAAGGGATATTTTGAAATGAATTTCAAAATGAAAATGTTTAAAAATGGGTTTTGAAAGTGCTATAGTATTGAACTCACTTCGATAGCTGGAAAATAAATTCCGATGTTGATCCGGACATCATCGGTGCTCATTTTCGAGTTTGTAAGTGACGGATTACTACCAAATATTTTGTTTTTAATTGTTTTGAAAAACCGAGTTGTTTTGATATTCCAAAGGGATATTTGATTTTTGGAAAAAGGCAAAGCTATTTGAAATTCCCAGGTACAGAATATTGAAATAAACACAAATTAAATAGAAATTTGTGAAAGAAAATTTGAAATTGAATTGAAGGCAGTTCAGTGGAAATTGAGTTGAATTGAAATAGAATGGTATCAAGTAGAATTGGACTAGATTAGAGATAATCTGGGATAGAAATGGATGGTCGAGCAAGAAATTTGAATTGGGATTGGAATTGCAGTTTGATTGAAATTTGGCTTGGTTATAAGCGGATGGTCATGTTGAAGATAAAAGTGTTTGGGAGTTTGATTGGGATGATAGTGGTATATGCTAAATTGATAGCAGAATTGAATGCCGACAAAAAGGTACACGTATATATGAGTTTGATGAGATTTATGAGCCTGTTTGGCAAGCCACTTGGCTGTTTGATTTTCTTTTGGGTTGAAGAAGGTCTAGAGAGGCGAGTTGGAGTTTGAGCTATTGACCAGTACAAAGGAAGTGTTGGCGAAATTTTTCAGAAATTTCGAGTGTTAGGAAATTTTCAGAATTTTTGAAATTTTCGTTTATAGAAATAAATTAATAAATTAATTAGAATTAATTGGTTTAGTGAAACCGGAGTAAATAAATAATTTTAACCTAGTTATAAAGTTCATTTTTCTACCTTAGCAATTTCGAGGACGAAATTATTTTAAGGGGGAAAGAATGTAACGGCCCAGATTTTTTGACCATTTAGTTATTATTTAAAAATGTTTTTTTTATTGTTTTGGAAGTTTAAATGGTTTAATTTCAATAATTTTGAATATTTTATGTTATTCCGAAATGGTAGAAATTTAGTGGATCTGCAATATAATGTGAACTGGCAGTATAAAAGGATAAAATTTTAATTTAAAATAGTACGTTTACAAAGGATGTAGTAGCTAATGAACTCGGATTTCGATGAAATCAGTTTCATTAAATCTGAAATGATGAAATTAGGTAATCAACCAAGTTACGTCAAAAATGGCATCCGTATGTGGAAAAGAAAAAATAAAAGGCCAAAATTTGAACTAAATTTTGACGGTAATTGGAATTTGCTAATGCTAACGGCAAAACTGGAACCTGAGACCTATCCAGGAAAATTCTGAACATAGGATATTAGCTATATATGAAATCTGGGAAAATCCTATAACGGATATAGAAAGTTATTAAGGAAACAAAATTTAAATAAATTATTTGAAAATCTAAACGAACTCCGATTTTTGATTTGAATACATAGGATTGAAGTACGTTAAAAACCGGACCAGATGGTGGAAGAATTTCTGAAAACCGTTATCGTTTGATACTCCAACATGAGACCGGAAGGTATTGAAACTAACACAAAACACTATTTTGAATTTGAATTTAAATTATTTGAAAGTTCAAACGAATTCAAAATTTAAATATTTTTATATATTATTGAAGTGCAAGAAAAATTTAAATATTTTCGACCGTTGGATTCGCGCCACCTCAGCAATCCATGTGACTCCTTCGGCTATAAATAGCCCTCCCCCCCCCTCTTCATTTTAAACTCACTCCTCCTCCTCTTTCAAGCTTTGGCAATGGCAGAAATAATAATAAAATATTAGGAAATAGGGAAAAGGGAAGGAAGGGAGAAAGGAGGGCAAGACGGGGAGCTAGGGACTCTTAGGCAGAGGCTTGGGCTTCGCGGGGTAAGTTTTTAAATAATATTTATTTATTTATTTATTTTTGTAATATATATATATATAATAATTAAAATAGAATTTGTAAAAATAAATATCGGAACATTTTAAGGGTGACAGAGAGGATAGTGTCTAAGGCTTGAGTTTGGAAAATATAGTTTCCTGCTCTCCCTGGCTATCCCTAACTGATCCGACGAATGGGATGATTAATTAAAATTTTAAATTTTAAATTTAATTTAAATTTAAAATAGACCTGGGGCATTTTCGTAATTTTTAACCATAAACTTTAAAAGCTTATAACTTTTTCAAAACAAGTCGGATTTCCACGAAACAAGGACCGTTGGATTCTTATCGAAAAATACTTTAAAATGAGTGGAAGCAGATTTTTGATCCGGGTTAAAAATTTTAAGTTATAATTAAATGAATATTTTTAAATATTTTATTTGAAAATTAAATTAATATTAATATTAAAATGGTTTTTCAATTTTAAAAAAAATTGGATATGGCTAGAGATGGGAAAGTAGGATTTTTTAGAAGGGCAGGGAAGGTAATTTGGCTAATAATGCAATTAGAAATTAATTAAGATAAAAATAATTTAATTAATTAAATTAATTTAATATTCATTTAAATTAGGTAGATATTGTAAATAGCATAACTTTTGCATACATTATTGAAATTTAACGAAACAGGATCCGTTGGGATCGTATGTACGAGCACTACGCAAGGGAACTGACCGCAAGTGGATTGGTGCTCGTTTGGATTTATGGTGAAATTTAACGTCTGAACCAAATCAAGGACCAATTATCGTTATTCAACGATAAACCGTCCAAGGTGAGTAAATCTCACTAACTCTGAACACTTTATATTTTTATAAAGTATTTTTAGAACTGATAAATATTGGTTGAATTGCTGAGTGTTGATTGTTTGGTTGAACTGCTAGTCAATTGATTGAAAATACCGATATAGTTATATATATCGTTAACCGATGTTGATTTTGTTTATCAGAATACCTCATATTTAAATGAAATTGATGTGAATTATATTGTGTAACATCTGTGGATGCAGGGAAACAGGTCGGAGGAATCCAACTGGATTCCTCAACATTTATTTACCGTTTTTCATATATTCTGATATATGATGTGTTATATCATCTGTTGTTGAACCTGTGTGTTTGGATGATGATTGAACCTTTTGATTTGGTATTTTATACCATAAGTGATACTAGAAAGTGAAAAGGGTTTTTCAAAGTTTATTTTGAAAATAAATTATTTATATAAAATCAATAGATTTTATATATAAAAGGAAGAGAATTTCATGAGAAAAAATGATTATAGAATCAAAGCATTTGTTAAAAAACAAATATTGGTGAAATCAAATAGAAGGGAAAATATGGGTGAAATCAAATAGAAGGGAAAATATTGGTGAAATCAAATAGAAGGGAAAATATTGGTGGAATCAAATAGAAGGGAAATATTTGTGAAACGATTACAAATATAAATAAAAAGGGAAACATTCATAAAAGTATTTACAAATGGAATTGAAAAGGGAATATTCATGTAGGGAATAAAGAAAAGTTGAAAGAAGTACTTATTTGTTAAATAAATAGAAAAGTTAAAAGAAATATTTATTTGTTGAATAAATAGAAAAGTTAAAGGGAATATTTATTTGTTAAATAAATAGAAGCGAAAAGAGAATAGTTATTTGTTGAGTAAACGAATAGAAAAAGAATCTATTCAAGGGAGGTAATTCAAAGGAATTATTCCAAAGGAATTATTCAAAAGAGAAAAGTCAAAGGGATTAATTCAAAAGAGTTAATCAACTAGAGTTAAACCGTTGGAGTTAAACTGTTAGAGTTAAACCGTTGGAGTTAAACTGTTAGAGTTAAACCGTTGGAGTTAAACTGTTAGAGTTAAACAGTTGGAGTTAAACTGTTAGAGTTAAACAGCTGGAGTTAAACTGTTAGAGTTAAACCGTTGAAGTTAAACTGTCAGAGTTAAACCGTAAAGTTAAACAGTTAGAGTTAGTTAGTTAGTTAGAGTTAACCAGTTAGAGTTATTCAGTTAGAGTTATCCAGTTAGAGTTATTCAGTTAGAATTAACCAGTTAGAGTTAATCGTTTTGAGTCAAATCAAACTAGAGTTATTCAAATATAGTAATCGAATAAGGGTTAATTGAATATTAGTTATTCAATTAGAATTGATCGAATCTAATTATTCAAGATAGAGTTAAAAATAGACAAAGTTATTTAAGGATGAATTTCCATTTAGCACGACTGCTAGCGAAATTCACAGGGCTGCAGATAGCCTACGGCGGTCAGATGTTTCCTGGGGAAATCAGGCGTAACCATTGTGATCGCTGCGATCTAGAGTCAAGCAAATGGTGTTAAATCAAATAGTAATTAATCAATAGAAGTTAATTAAGTCGAGTTAGTCGAGTATTAGTAAATTAAGTAGGGTTAGTCAAAAAGGGAATTAATCGAATATCACCTATTCGAAGTAGAGTTATCGAATATAGTTTATTCGAGAAGAGTAATCGAATATAGTTCGTTCGAAGTGTGTTAAATCGAATATAGTTATTCGAAGGAGAGAATTATCGAATATGGTTTATTCGAAGTGAGATTTTCGAATATTAGTTATTCGAAGAAAAGGATTATCGAATATTAGTTATTCGAATAGGGGAATCGAATATAGTTTATTCGAAAGAGAATTACCGGATAGTGATTATTCGAGAGTGAATCATACATGGAAATTCGATTATATCGAATCAAGGGAAGTAATGTTTACTTTCCATTTCAAATCAAGTTTTAATTATCTGTTAATAAAGTAGTTGGTTGTTTATTTATCCAAATTAAGATATGGAAATATATTTAAGTTAACATATTTTGAAAGCATGGAATTATAACATTTATAGTTATAATCAAATGATTCAGTAAAGGAAGTGGATTCATAAATAGAATCCGAGAGTTCGCAAGGAAGTTTCTTAAAGAGTGAAGTTTGAACTCTGTCTATTTCGAAGTTAGAAATGTTGTTCAGTTAAGGTCTGAGAGGTAATTATACCCCAACTTGATTGACTTCGTTTTTAACTAAGAAGTGGATAAGGTTCGAGAGTGAAAGGGGTTAAGTGAATTTAGTTAATGAGCGAAATGGTTGGTGTTGGCATAGCGATGTTTATTCAAACATCAGTTTAAACCCAATGAAGGAGATTTGGAAATGTCTTCCAAATGAAAAATCAGAAATGTTTTCTGAATATAGAAAATGAGAAATGGAATTGTTTCCCATTGTTAATAACGTATATTTTCTAAATATAGTAAATAAGAAATATAGGAAAACAAGAATAAGGAAAAGGGTAAATTTATGATAATTTGATGATGAATGATGATTGATCGATAGAATTTCCATCTGGAAATAATATCGTTGTTTGCACACCGACATGTTTTTATTTGATAGTTAAATCACCGACTATCAAAGTTTTGACCATTTTAACGTTGTTAATATGGAGAGACCGGTCGGATTATTATCCAGAGAACCACTCCGTATTGGCATAAGCGTTGCGAATCAAGTATGCTGAATATATTGAAGACGGAGTTATGCAAGGGCTATCCTATTTACAGAATAGTGCCTTCGGTTTGTCCAGTCCCAGGACAAACGTGAATGGACAAATGTCTGACAGAGTATATTCAAAGAATCGCGTAAGTTGATCTCTTCAAACGTACTTACGTTTGGTGGCGGAGGAATTCGTTTCTCTTAGCTGTATACCCGTGGTATTTTTGGTGAAATCAATTTGTGATTTGGCGGGTATGACGATGTGGCATTCAAAGTAATGGAGGTGTGATCTGTCAAAAGATACGTTATGACCTCTAGCCTCATCAACCAGGAAATGACAAAAATCGGGCAGGCAACATGGCTATGTGAGTCGCACCCATTAGGATGTATGATCACCTATCTAGAGAAATTCCAATTGCTTCTTTAATCTATCGATGCTGTCCTATTCGGGAGACGGTTGCTGATCCCAACCGTTGGTGATATACATTCGATACACTCAAGCGAAATGAGTGGTCGGTCATGTGAGGGCCGGGTTGCAAGATGTTCTTGTTGAACCCAGTGTATTTGCCTCTAGAGATACACGTTCGGAAGGTGGTCCCATACCTTGTCAAGTTGGAATCCAATCTCCAATAAGTGCCTGCGAGTTTGATTGTATATTATATATGTAGAGCGTGAGATGCAAGCGTTCTACTATATTTTAATTACTTGTGATTAGACATTATTATAATATCAGATAATATATGATTTCCAAAGTGTTTTGGGTTATCGTAAGGTAAAAGTCATCCGTATTTATGAGTGGATTGGTCTTACGATTATCTTTTCTTTTGAAAAGGATTTTGAAAGTTAAACCAAATGATTTGAGTTTACTCACACCAGTCCCATGACTGACCCAGAGTTTATTTTGTTTTGTTTTCCCTAAACTCTTGGGTGCCCAAATTTGTACGGGTAGTCAAGTAGTCAGTATTTACAGGTATGCTTGAAGAGCTTGGAGCAGGAGGCTTCAAGATTTTTCTAGCTATTGATTATTCCGCTGTGATGAAAGTGTTGTACTCTGATAATGGTATGATATACATATACTACTTTGATTTCAAGATATGTTGTCTATTATATTTTATTCGTTCCGCTGTGAGATTCGTGTTACTCTGATGTTGTTGTGTTCTTCTTCTTCTTCTGTTCTAATTTTCTATCTTATCTATCCTCACCCTCTAATTTCTTTCTTGGACTATCCGGTAATTTCGACTTTTGATTGTTTGATTGACATTGAAAAGTGTTTATTTTATTACTCTTATGCTTTATCTTTTGTAAATAAATAAATGATACTTTGGGTATTTTTTTATGTGTTTTTACAGATCTCAAGCGTTGCCTCCTTCAATTCAAATCAAAGGCCAACTACAAGAAAGAGCTACTTCCTCACATCAAATTCATTTCAACTGCAAAAGAAGTAGTAGCTCACTGGTAAAGGCATAGGAATTGGTGCTAAGCGACCTGAGTTCGAACCCCGTCAAGCTCACTTTTTGCCAAAGAAATGGAGCGTGTTCACACTGGCCCTTTGCTTTGAGAAATATCTGGTTTAGTGTTATGTTATATATATACATACACATATTCATGTGTATGTATTTATGATGTGCACCAATTAACATTTCAGCAATAGCCATATTCTTATCATGGAATTAAATTCAAATCATTCAATTTCAATTAGAAGAATTTCTGATTGAATTGTTGCCAAGAAGAAAAATCAATTTTAATGATTTTATCTTATATTGCCTTTGGAGTCTGATAAGCGTC
Organism: Allium sativum; assembly: GCA_030737875.1. NCBI lineage: Eukaryota > Viridiplantae > Streptophyta > Magnoliopsida > Asparagales > Amaryllidaceae > Allium > Allium sativum. The sequence goes on from CM060918.1 coordinate 636,471,468, forward strand.
CTTGTTTGGAAGAATTAATTAGATGCAACCTTCTATCAATCAATCAGCCACATGGGAAAATTGAAAGATATGGAAAATATTTACCATGATATGCCCAGATTTTCTCCAATCAAGTTAGTCAAGGAAGGCAAGAGATATTCATGAATGAGGAGGCCCATTTATTCATAGACCTAATTAGGGTTTTCCCATTCTCATCTATAAATATGTGATTGTAACCATTGTAAAAACCTTTCATTTTTCTGTACTCTCTTTCAGTCATAATAAAGCTTTCTTTTCTTTAGTTTCTGCATTTTATTTTCATGGCATATTGTGTTGTCTAGTCAATTAGATTTGCTAGAACACAATTTGCTATTGCTTCTATTTTTCTTACTAGTAATTGACCGTCTGATTAGATTCAGCGGTAATCCTAGTTTTTATTTTCAGTTGTTGATTTCTTTTCTGCAATTTTATTTCCAGTGTTCTATTTTATTTTAATCATTGAATTTATTACAAATCCGATTAGATTCGAATCTGTAGTGAATTTAATTGCACCTTTTATTCGTAGTTTCAGTTTTTATTTTGCTTTGCGAAAAAAATCAACCTCCAGCTTCGTCTAACACGCCCAAGAAAAAAATAAATAATAATTTTTAATTAAACCTCCCTGTGTTCGACCTGTATGCTACACGCCTGTATGCTTGCAGAATTTATTACAAATGTCGCGCTTTTCTAATTCATAGACTAGCGTCGATCAAGTTTTTGGCGCCGTTGCCGGGGAGGTAACGGTTAAATTTTATTATTTATTTAATTTCCGATTCGTGTTAGTTTTTTTTTCTTTTGTTTTCTTGTATATATAGAAAAAAAATCTTGATTGGTTAGATTTGGTATTTTTCAATGATACCGTGATCTACCAAATAAGGAAAAAAATATACTTGCCAAATTTTCCAATTTCTTTCCAATTGTTCTCCTCTATTTCTTTCCTCTTTTCTCAAATTTATTTCCAATTCTTTACATTTCTTCTTTTCCAAAAAAAAAAAAAAAGAAAGATCACAGTTAGCATTTCTTCTTTTGTATCTCTTTTACGTCCTACTTCTCTACCATACCGTCCTCTTCTCAGTTCCACCAAACAATCTTCCCCAACAACATAAACACGTTCACCTTGCTAGTTCAGACCCTCTACTTACACACAAAGCTCCAATCAGCGCACAAACATCATCACCCCACCTTCACAACTCTCACAATAGCCCCCCTTTCTAATACAAAACTAATCACCCAATTCATAACCTCCTTCGACATCTGCATCTTGTTCTCCAACCACAGTTACAACCTTCATCAAACCCGTGCATTCAACAGTCACCGCTTCCCTCCACTTTTTCACTATCGCCTCTTCACAACCTCACCACCGCTGCCATATACAATCATACTTCATGCAAGCACAGCAAATCTGTTACAAAGCTTCACATCCTCAGTTCAGGTACATCAGAACTTCCCTCAATCCCAAATACACAGCATCCCCCATCTTCACAGTTCACATCTGCCACCCCTTTTACATCTCCTCTGCTGCACCACACAAACCACATCATCCCTTTTAATCACAATTCCCTCACGGCATCAGATAATCAACCGAAACCCAAAATACTCCCATCACCGCCCCCACCATAACAGCTTCACAAATCTGCAAAACCACCCCTCCAGAAACCTCTTACAAAAAAAAAAATCTCTGCTGCAAATTCCTTTCCTGCTTGATTTTTCTGTGTTTTCTTCTGTCGCAATCCTTCTTCACCGCAAACCAACTACCCACAATGCAGCAGCAAATCTTCACCAACATCCACCATAACACAAGCCTGCTCCATCTATCACGCAAACACCCAGTGTCCACACCGCAAATCCTGACCACACCCTTTCCTGATCTTCGCTGCCTAAATCCGAGAACTCCAATTCACCAAACCCACAAAAATTCGTACAGTAGAACGTCACTCATCAGCCAATTCCGATCGCAACCCCTAAGCCGAACCCTAAGTCACCACCGCGAATTGAATCTGAAACCCTAAGGAATTATTTTTTTTCTAAAAATCGGAACGTCCAAATTGTTTTCTGAAATTAAAAAAAAAAAAAGAATAGGGCGGCGTTTGTTTTAGAAGGGCGTGAGTTCTGTGAATTTATAGATAGTGGAGGCTGTTCCCTTTCTTGACCAAGTGCTTGAGCCCACTTCCTTTTTTTTATTCTTATTTAAGGCTTAGTTCCTTGTTTTGTTTTATTTTTCCTCTATGTTTAGCTTAGCTTAGTTAGTCATTTAAGTTTTTTTTTTCCTCTGTGTTTAGGTTGTTATTTTATTTTATTAGTTTAGTCGCTTTTTAATTTAGTTCTTTTAAGTTCGAGTTAGTTTCTGTTTTATTTCGTTTGAGTTATTTTCTTTAAAAAAAAAAAATCAAAAACAGGTACAGTTGAAATTTAAAAAAAGGTCTTAAAAAAAAAAATTCGGGCTCCTAGCCCGAACCCGTGCCACAGCGCAGTCAAGCAATTAATAGAAGGGGACAACAACAGAAAGCAGCGGACGATTCAGATGGGTTGGAGCGGTTGCACACCAAGTGGGGGTGTGAACGCGCTAGCGCTTCCCAAATTCACTGGAGGACTGCCGATCAAGGTGAGAAATTTCTTTTAACTCTACAGGTGCTCTGCTGCAAAGAAAAAAATATATAGACAATTGTTGTAAAAAAATTCTGCAGGGGCAGCGACTTTGAATGTACAATTTTTAATTTTTGCAATCATTTTGTGTGATTTCTGCATTTTTTTTATTCATCCTGTTTAGGGCAATACCCCAATTCACATAAGGTGAGGGATTTCATCACCCTTTCCTTAGCCCACAAATTGCATTTCATCGTATAATCTGACTAATAATAACGGTTAGACGTTGGACTTAAGGGAGTCACGGGCTCATCTAGGGCTTAATTATATTGTGATAGTTGATTCATTTGGAACGAATTATTGCTTGGTGTCTAGACTACGGCAGAGAAATAACCGTTTATAAATATTACGGTGATTCGTAAATATTATATCGGTTGTTACTCTGAAGGTACTTAAACCTTCGGCTGCATTGCTAGGGTGATTCCTGGTGCACCGATAACTCCTGTCCGTTAACTGGCTGAGAAATCTTTTGATCTAAGTAATCAAACGTGTCACTTTATAATTTTGGGTTAGGAGCCAATAAGGACAGAAAACTTCATTGTAGCTAATTTCTGTGCTTGCATTTAACAACAATGAGTGAAAAAAGTGTTAGCCAACAAAATTCTCCTAGGGGTTCTCGAATCAACCAAAATTTTCCAACCGAATTGGATCAAAATCGAGTAAATCAAAATTTTCCAAACTTCGGGGATCAAAATCAAATAAATCAAAATTTTCAAAATATCAATATCCAGGTGGATAGACCCTTGTCTCTTCGTGATCGATGTTATCCTACTAGAATCGTTCAACCATCTGTCATTGTGTTCCCACCAGCTGAAGGAAACAATTTTGAGCTAAAACATTCTTTTATCCAAGGGGTACCAAAATTTACTGGGTCTGAAAATGCTTATAAATTTCTGAGTGAATTTGAACTGTATGCCTCCACAACAAAAATGCAACAACTATCTAACGAATCGATCAAGCTAAGGCTAATTCCATTTGCACTACTTGAAAGCGCTAAAAGATGGCTAAATTCTCTTCCACGACATTCCATAAGAAGTTGGGATGAATTTGTCACTGCATTCTTGAAAAAGTTTTTCCCTTTCCATAAAACTCTAAAAATTCGAACTGAGATAAACCAATTTTGTCAAAATGAGGGGGAAACTTTTTCAAAATACTTTGAGATATTCAACCAGCTATTATATAGTTGCCCTCATCATGGAATTCTAAAAGATCACTTATGTCAAATTGCATATGAAGGGCTAAACTATCAGACTAGAACTCAACTAGAATCAATGTGTGGAGGAGACTTTATGTCTAAAACAGCCGATGAAGCTTGGCGGTTTTTAGAAGATTATTCTGAAAAGGACATGCAGTGGGAATCGATTCGTGTTCCCATTCGTACTTCTACTAGAGGAGTGCATGTCGTGGACCCAAATCAAATTCCTTTAGAAAATCAAACTCCTCAAGCCGGAGAAGGGTTACCCAACTATTACTCTCAAGACCAAGCCAATGCCATAGCTCAAAATAATCCTTACTCTTCCAAGTACAACCCCGGTTGGAGGAACCACCCAAATTTTTCTTGGTCGAACCCCAATAATTCGGCTAACCCATCTCACGTGCAAACGTTTATTCCCAATCCGAATTACCAAGGTCCACCCCCCAATTCTCAAACCTCTCAAGCTACACCTCAATCCAAACAACCTTATAGGCACCCCAATTTTCAATCATCAAACCAATCATCTCAATCTTCTCAACCATCACAAGATATTGGGCGTCTAGAAAAACAGATGAACTCTTACGAAGCTAAAATAAACTCGCAAGACGCTAAAATGGACCAAATGTTTAATATGATGAAGGAATTTATGAAAACTCATGAGAAGGGAAAATTGCCTAGTCAACCCGAGGTGAATCCAAAGTATAACCCTCGTGCTGTAAATTCTTGTGAGGACGAAAACCATAATCCAGTCAACGCTATTACAACCCTTCGATCTGGAAAGAGGATTGATAATAGCGTGGACGACCCTGACGAACCTCCTAACTCGACCCCAATCCCTAATCTTGATGATCACCCATTGGCTTCGAATGCCAATTCTTCTAAACCTCAAGTTCCCTTCAATGTTGGCAATCCCAACAGTTCTTCTCCCAGTGTCGGCAAACCCGACCCACCTTCGAAAATTAATGTTGGCAATCCCAACATTTCATCTTCTACACCCCTACCACCTTCTTCTTCGAATGATGAAACTCATCTCAGAATCGAAAAACCAGTAGCTCCTTTTCCTCATAGACTCAATAATAAGAAGAAAGCTGCAAATTTCGATAAAATCTTGGAAATTTTCAAACAAGTCCGTGTGAACATTCCTCTTTTAGACACCATTGAACAAATCCCTCAATATGCCAAATGTCTTAAGGAATTGTGCACACAAAAACGTGCGACCAATGTCCCAAAAACCGCCTTTCTAACTGCGAATACAAGCTCTGTTCTTTCGAATCTTGCCCCAGTCAAGTATAAAGACCCTGGCTGCCCTACGATTGATTGTAAAATAGGAAACACTCACATCTCTCGTGCCCTACTCGACCTTGGTGCCAGTGTCAACCTTCTCCCTTATACTGTCTATCGTCAACTTGGACTAGGGGAGATTAAACCAACAAACATCACACTTCAACTAGCCGATCGATCTGTCAAAAGGCCATTGGGAATTATCGAAGACGTCTTGATACAGATCGAACAGTTTTACTTCCCTGTCGATTTTATAGTTCTAGAAACAGAGCCTGTGTCAAATCCCAACGTTCAAATACCATTGATCTTAGGACGCCCTTTCTTAGCAACCTCTAATGCTGTCATTAATTGTAGGAATGGTCAACTTCGACTTTCCTTCGGGCACCTAACCATTGAGCTAAACATCTTTAATCTCAACAAGCAACCTAGGGATTTTGAGATCGATGAAATTGACATGATTCAAACCACAGTTGATGAAACCTCTAATGACACTTCTGAAGCTTTAAAAATGTGTCTTGACCATTTCGACTCTGATTTCGATGAACTCGAATACATTTCTGAACTAAACAAAATTCTTGACTCCGACACTTCGTCACCTGAATCTAACCAAGGAATGTTGACCAAAGTTGATACACAAGAACTTCCTAAGTTAGACCTCAAACCCTTGCCAACAGATCTTAAGTACGCATACTTAGACTCTTTAGAAACTCTTCCCGTAATCTTGGCTTCTGATCTTACCAAGGACCAAGAAGAAAAACTCTTAGAAATTTTGCGGGAAAATAAAGACGCCTTGGGGTGGGAAATTAGCGATATAAAAGGAATTAGCCCATCAATCGTGGAACATCGCATACATTTAGTTGATGAGGCTAAACCCACCCGTGAGGCTCAAAGGCGATTAAACCCAAACATGAGAGAAGTGGTCAAGGAGGAGATAATCAAATGTCTAGACAATAACATCATCTATCCCATCTCTGATAGTACTTGGGTGAGTCCGGTACAAGTTGTACCAAAGAAGTCAGGAGTCACAGTGATCAAAAACGACAGTAATGAACTCGTCCCAACAAAAATCAAAACCAAATGGCGTGTGTGCATCGACTATCGAAAGCTTAACTCAGCCACACGAAAAGACCATTTTCCCTTGCCTTTTATTGACCAAATGCTCGAACGCTTAGCGGGACATGAGTACTACTGTTTTCTCAATGGATACTCTGGCTATAACCAAATTCCTGTTGCTTTAGAGGATCAACATAAGACCACCTTTACTTGTCCCTTTGGAACCTTTGCTTATCGTCGCATGCCTTTTGGTCTTTGTAATGCCCCCGCGACTTTCCAAAGGTGTATGATGAGTATTTTCTCTGATATGGTGGAAGAATTCTTGGAAATATTCATGGACGATTTTTCAATATATGGATCATCTTTTTCCCAATGTCTCACTCATCTAGAACTTGTCCTCAAACGTTGTAAGGAGAAATCACTCGTGCTTAATTGGGAAAAATGCCACTTTATGGTAAAAAGGGGGATAGTTCTAGGTCATGTCGTCTCCAAAGATGGCCTAGAAGTCGATAAATCCAAAATCGATTTGATTGCTAATTTACCTCCTCCCAAGTCTGTCAAAGATGTTCGTTCATTTCTTGGCCATGCGGGATTCTATAGAAGATTCATTAAGGATTTCTCGAAAATTTCAAAACCTCTCTCGAATTTACTTGCCAAAGACGTAAAGTTTGAATTTTCCAATGATTGCAAAACATCTTTTGAAACTCTTAAATCACTCTTGACCACAACTCCCATCATTCAACCTCCTGATTGGAATCAACCCTTCGAACTTATGTGCGACGCTTCTGATTTTGCTATTGGAGCCATCCTGGGTCAGCGTATCGATAAACTCCCTCGAGTCATTTATTACGCTAGCAAAACTTTAAACGAGGCCCAACTGAATTACTCAACTACTGAAAAGGAATTTTTGGCAGTTGTCTTCGCTCTTGAGAAATTCAGACCATATCTCATAGGATCCAAAGTCATAGTTTACACTGACCATGCTGCCCTACGATATCTGCTTTCTAAAAAGGATGCCAAGGCCCGCTTGATTCGTTGGATCCTTCTTCTTCAAGAATTCGATATAGAAATACGAGATAAAAAGGGTTCTGAAAATGTCGTAGCTGATCATCTCTCTCGAATTGTGCACGAAAATGATAACGACACCCAAATCGATGACTACTTTCCTGACGAACAACTCCTTTCGATCTCTAACACCCCTTGGTACGCTGACATTGTGAATTATCTTGTCACACAACAAACACCCGCTGAATGGTCGAAACAAGATAAACAAAATTTTCTTTCAAAAGTTCGAAAATTCTATTGGGACGACCCATATCTTTTCAAATACTGTCCAGACCAAATCATTCGAAGGTGTGTGCCCGATCATGAACACCAAAGTATTCTCTCTTTCTCACATGACCATGCTTGTGGCGGTCATTTTGGAGCAAGAAAAACTGCTGCAAAAGTTTTGCAAAGCGGTTTTTATTGGCCCACACTCTTCCGTGACGCTTTCGAATTTTGCTCTAAATGTGAGCGATGTCAAAGAACGGGTCGAATCTCTAAGCGAAACATGATGCCTCTCAACCCCATTTTAGTGATTGAGTTATTCGATGTTTGGGGCATCGATTTCATGGGACCATTCCCTAATTCATTTGGGAATCTTTACATCTTACTTGCGGTAGATTATGTCTCAAAATGGGTTGAAGCCATTCCGACCAAAACCAACGACAACAAGGTTGTTGTCAAATTCCTCAAAGAAAACATATTTTCACGCTTTGGTACACCTCGGGCTATCATTAGCGATAATGGCACTCATTTCTGTAATCGTGCTTTTGAGTCCTTGCTCAAGAAATACTCAATCACACACAAGCTGTCAACACCTTACCATCCACAAACTAGTGGACAAGTAGAAGTTTCCAATAGACAAATCAAACAAATTCTTGAGAAAACCGTGAATTCCAATAGAAAAGATTGGTCCGTAAAACTGATTGATGCCCTTTGGGCTTTTCGCACTGCTTATAAAACCAATCTAGGGATGTCACCATATCGATTAGTCTTTGGAAAGCCCTGTCACTTACCTCTTGAATTAGAGCATCGTGCTCTTTGGACCATAAATTTTTTGAACTTTGACTTAGAAAAAGCCGGCTCACACAGGAAGTTACAAATTTCTGAATTAAAGGAATTAAGAAATGAGGCGTATGAAAATGCGAAAATCTACAAAGAAAGAACCAAAGCCCAACACGACAAAAACATACTTCGTAAGGAATTCAACGTAGGTCAAAAAGTTCTTTTATACGACTCTAGACTTCACTTGTTTCCAGGAAAACTCAGATCTCGATGGACTGGACCTTATGTCGTGAAAACAGTATACCCTCATGGAGCAGTTGAAATTGAAAATCCTAGGGATGGAAAAGTCTTCAAAGTAAACGGTCAACGACTGAAACCATTTTTGGAATTCGAGCAATATGACGAAGATGACTCCATCGATCTGCATGATCATCCACCATGAAATAAGGTGGTACACGTTCTTTCTCTTTTATTTTTCTTTTTCATTTTTTTTTATTTTTTTTCTGCCTTAGACAGTTGGGACACTGTCTCAATCAAGTGTAGGGGGGAGTCTGCATTTCATCCATTTTCATTTTTCTTTGTTTTTTATTTCTTTTTATTTTCAGCCATTTTAGATTGTAGTGACATACCATAAATTTTTTTTTCTTTGAAATACGACTCATTTTCAATTGATACAGCAAAATAAGTTTACAATTTTCAGCCAGTTGATAGTATTTTTCTCTCTCAACTTAGATCGAATAGGAAATATAATGAAAAGTTTAATTTTGAGGGATAATAGTGTAACCGGTACATAGGGAGATTCTTAGGTGATGGCCATGAAATCTATTCTATATTGTAGACTTTGTTTAAATAAGTGGAGGACTTAAAATACTTATATTGGCTTTTCAAATCTTTAAAACTAAGTTGTGTTAAGTTGAATTCGCGTAACTCTCTTTTGTGCTTATATTTTCGATAATAATAATAACAGTATTCCAAGGGTATCCAACATTGCTTGTATATCAAGCGTTGGTGTGCAAACCCGCCAAGCTCTATCCGACACGTTGTTGACAAAGTCAAAGTTGGAATATCTTGGTCTCATTTTATGAGATTGGACACCTAAGGATTACCGACACGTTGTTGACAAAGTCAAAGTCGGCCTGCACAATCCGCCAAGCTCTTTACCCACTCTCCGTTAGTCCGCGAGGCAGTGCATGGGTGGTAAACCTTGGTCTTTTTAGTTAGGTGTATGTACTTAATCATAAATCTTAAAATTTTATAGAATAAAGAATAAGCGATGATACCCAAACACTTCTTGACCTTATTGATTTGACTAGCCATACATGAGAAAATTAGAATACCACTTTGCAAACTGTGCCAAGCAAACTAAGAATTTGTTTCATGGCTGCACTATGTTATCGACCGAACTAACTGGCCAAACTGGAATTTAACATTTGAAAACTTGATTTATATTGAAAATTTGTGACAAGTCGAGGTATCTAAAATAAAATCAACTGACTAGAAATTGTTAACTTAATTTGTTGTACCACTTTCCTGAAACAAGTCGTGTTTTCATTTTTTTTAGTTTTTATTTGCATATGTCCATTGCATTCATGTAGTTTCATTAGAATCATAGCATACTGCATTTGGATTTTGTGGGCAGTATCCGCTGAAAACCCTCACGAGACACCACTCGTCCTACTAGGGACACCTAGAGGTTTAACGGCTTGTTGCATACGCTCAATGCAACCATGTTTCCTACGAAAGTGTGACCTATCTAGTTAGTTTTTCATTTTTTTTGTTTTACTCGAGGACGAGTAAAAGATAAGTGTGGGGGTATTTGATTGACATTGAAAAGTGTTTATTTTATTACTCTTATGCTTTATCTTTTGTAAATAAATAAATGATACTTTGGGTATTTTTTATGTGTTTTTACAGATCTCAAGCGTTGCCTCCTTCAATTCAAATCAAAGGCCAACTACAAGAAAGAGCTACTTCCTCACATCAAATTCATTTCAATTGCAAAAGAAGTAGTAGCTCACTGGTAAAGGCATAGGAATTGGTGCTAAGAGACCTGAGTTCGAACCCCGTCAAGCTCACTTTTTTCCAAAGAAATGGAGCGCGTTCACACTGGCCCTTTGCTTTGAGAAATATCTGGTTTAGTGTTATGTTATATATATACATATTCATGTGTATGTATTTATGATGTGCACCAATTAACATTTCAGCAATAGCCATATTCTTATCATGGAATTAAATTCAAATCATTCAATTTCAATTAGAAGAATTTCTGATTGAATTGTTGCCAAGAAGAAAAATCAATTTTAATGATTTTATCTTATATTGCCTTTGGAGTCTGATAAGCGTCCTTGTTTGGAAGAATTAATTAGATGCAACCTTCTATCAATCAATCAGCCACATGGGAAAATTGAAAGATATGGAAAATATTTACCATGATATGCCCAGATTTTCTCCAATCAAGTTAGTCAAGGAAGGCAAGAGATATTCATGAATGAGGAGGCCCATTTATTCATAGACCTAATTAGGGTTTTCCCATTCTCATCTATAAATATGTGATTGTAACCATTGTAAAAACCTTTCATTCTTCTGTACTCTCTTTCAGTCATAATAAAGCTTTCTTTTCTTTAGTTTCTGCATTTTATTTTCATGGCATATTGTGTTGTCTAGTCAATTAGATTTGCTAGAACACAATTTGCTATTGCTTCTATTTTTCTTACTAGTAATTGACCGTCTGATTAGATTCAGCGGTAATCCTAGTTTTTATTTTCAGTTGTTGATTTCTTTTCTGCAATTTTATTTCCAGTGTCCTATTTTATTTTAATCATTGAATTTATTACAAATCCGATTAGATTCGAATCTGTAGTGAATTTAATTGCACCTTTTATTCGTAGTTTCATTTTTTATTTTGCTTTGCGAAAAAAATCAACCTCCAGCTTCGTCTAACACGCCCAAGAAAAAAAAAATTTAATTAAACCTCCCTGTGTTCGACCTGTATGCTACACGCCTGTATGCTTGCAGAATTTATTACAAATGTCGCGCTTTTCTAATTCATAGACTAGCGTCGATCATTGTTCGATAGGTGTTATATATCGGATAACCAAGGTCGTTTTTTCCTGGGTCGTTACAGTGGTATCAGAGCTGAAGGTTAAGTATTACCTTGGCTCTGTGGCGTGATTCAGTAGAGATGGGGTTAGTAATACCCTAGACTGAGTTTGAGTGTATATATACGAGTGAACGTATTTGTTATTTGATATAAAATGATTTTATATTGTGGAGATTTATTGGTTGAGTTGTTTATGAACTCTGGTTGATCAGTTTGATCCACTGTATCGATAGGGGTTTCTAAACGCTTGAATACGATGAACCGACACAGTATGTTTTGAAAAAGGGTGAATGAAATGATTTTACCCAAATTATATTTTGATATAAGCAAAGTATAGATATTTGAAATTATTATAGTATATTGAATGTGTTGGTTGTGATTATAATCGAATAAGATTATAAAATGTGGAATGGTTATGTAAATAACAAATCAAAATTCATATAAGTGAAATATATGAAATCAGATGAATTAAATTTGAATTTAAGTTCAGAATTGGAATTAAAATTGCTAAAATTTGAATAAGCGTTGTAAATGGAATTAAATTGAATATATGTGAATTTTAAAATCCTGGGAGATTTTAAATTTGTTACAAGCATTGAAAAGGGATATTTTGAAATGAATTTCAAAATGAAAATGTTTAAAAATGGGTTTTGAAAGTGCTATAGTATTGAACTCACTTCGATAGCTGGAAAATAAATTCCGATGTTGATCCGGACATCATCGGTGCTCATTTTCGAGTTTGTAAGTGACGGATTACTACCAAATATTTTGTTTTTAATTGTTTTGAAAAACCGAGTTGTTTTGATATTCCAAAGGGATATTTGATTTTTGGAAAAAGGCAAAGCTATTTGAAATTCCCAAGTACAGAATATTGAAATAAACACAAATTAAATAGAAATTTGTGAAAGAAAATTTGAAATTGAGTTGAAGGCAGTTCAGTGGAAATTGAGTTGAAATGAAATAGAATGGTATCAAGTAGAATTGGACTAGATTAGAGATAATCTGGGATAGAAATGGATGGTCGAGCAAGAAATTTGAATTAGGATTGGAATTGCAGTTTGATTGAAATTTGGCTTGGTTATAAGCGGATGGTCATGTTGAAGATAAAAGTGTTTGGGAGTTTGATTGGGATGATAGTGGTATATGCTAAATTGATAGTAGAATTGAATGCCGACAAAAAGGTACACGTATATATGAGTTTGATGAGATTTATGAGCCTGTTTGGCAAGCCACTTGGCTGTTTGATTTTCTTTTGGGTTGAAGAAGGTCTAGAGAGGCGAGTTGGAGTTTGAGCTATTGACCAGTACAAAGGAGGTGCTGGCGAAATTTTTCAGAAATTTCGAGTGTTAGGAAATTTTCAGAATTTTTGAAATTTTCGTTTATAGAAATAAATTAATAAATTAATTAGAATTAATTGGTTTAGTGAAACCGGAGTAAATAGATAATTTTAACCTAGTTATAAAGTTCATTTTTCTACCTTAGCAATTTCGAGGACGAAATTATTTTAAGGGGGAAAGAATGTAACGGCCCAGATTTTTTGACCATTTAGTTATTATTTAAAAATGTTTTTTTATTGTTTTGGAAGTTTAAATGGTTTAATTTCAATAATTTTGAATATTTTATGTTATTCCGAAATGGTAGAAATTTAGTGGATCTGCAATATAATGTGAATTGGCAGTATAAAAGGATAAATTTTTAATTTAAAATAGTACGTTTACAAAGGATGTAGTAGCTAACGAACTCGGATTTCGATGAAATTAGTTTCATTAAATCTGAAATGATGAAATTAGGTAATCAACCAAGTTACGTCAAAAAATGGCATCCGTATGTGGAAAAGAAAAAATAAAAGGCCAAAATTTGAACTAAATTTTGACGGTAATTGGAATTTGCTAATGCTAACGGCAAAACTGGAACCTGAGACCTATCCAGGAAAATTCTGAACATAGGATATTAGCTATATATGAAATCTGGGAAAATCCTATAACGGATATAGAAAGTTATTAAGGAAACAAAATTTAAATAAATTATTTGAAAATCTAAACGAACTCCGATTTTTGATTTGAATACATAGGATTGAAGTACGTTAAAAACCGGACCAGATGGTGGAAGAATTTCTGAAAACCGTTATCGTTTGATACTCCAACATGAGACCGGAAGGTATTGAAACTAACACAAAACACTATTTTGAATTTGAATTTAAATTATTTGAAAGTTCAAACGAATTCAAAATTTAAATATTTTTATATATTATTGAAGTGCAAGAAAAATTGAACAACATGGTTGAAAAAGATTTTGGATAAGGTATCAATAAATAAGTCAAATTAACGTCTGAATAGGGTTGAGAAAACACACTTTACTATTCATAAATTATTAAATTTATTTATAATTTAATTAATTTAAGGATTAATCCTAGCCATCCATTTTCGACCGTTGGATTCGCGCCACCTCAGCAATCCATGTGACTCCTTCGGCTATAAATAGCCCCCCTGTAACGACCCAGAAAATCTGAACCAATTTAAAATTTTTAAATTGGCTAAAATAATGGATTTTAAATATTTAAAATAAATATTTTAAATAATGGCGATGAAAACTGAGTTTGAATCGACATTTGAAAACGAATATAATTAATTATAATTATAAATAGAATTGAAAATGGCGCGGTAGTTCGATAATTCGATTTCAAACTTCAATTGAATATACCGGGTGCAAAACAATCCGGATTTTAGTGAAACCAAAAACATTAGGATCTAATTGATGATATCTTTCTAACGAATCCGACCAATCGAAATTTGATAGCGGGAATCAAAAGATATGTCCAGTTGAAAATTCTGAATAGTCGCTATGGAATTCAGGCCCTTAAAAATGGACATTTTGCAAACGACCTCGGATTTCGATGAAACCACTTTTGTTGGATCCGCAGTGTCAAGTTATTGTTAGATTCCAAATTTCATAATTTTTCGAATCAATATGTGAGCGTGGCAATAGAAAACGCGTTTGACCAGTTTCAGTTGATTTTAATCGACTGGAAATTGGCCATTTTTCAAACGGTCTCAGAATTTGACGAAACTAGTTTTGTTAGGACCGTATCGTCAATACGAAGCTAGAAATTATTTTTCTGGAATTTTTCTAGTTAGTATGTGACCCCGGTAATTTGAAATGTGCGTTTAAAATTCAATATAATGATTTAAATGAAAATTCAAAAGGAAACTGATTGTAACGATCAAATCAGCTTACGATACATATCCCATTGTGTTCAGAATGGGGGTTAAACGCTATGGACGACAGGCGGTGGGCCTCGTTTCGAGGTCATATGTAAAAGTCAACCTTTTGCGAAATTTAATAATTAAATAATAAAAAAAAATATACTTTCCCTCCTTATCTTCTGCTTGGCCCCCCCCCCCCCCGTTCATTATAATTTCAGAAACGAAAAAGAAAAAAAAAAAGCAAAAACCTAAATCGATCGACCTGGCCCCCCCCCTCGTCTCGACGCCGACGAAGCATCGCGCCGCCCCCCCCCCTCGAGACCCTCGACGCCGACGAAACCCGAAGCCACCCACCACCCTCGCGACCGCCTCCTTCCAGCAAAGACGCCGCCGCCAGAACCCACCGACGAACGCCTCCTCCACTTCGAGATCCACGGTGAGCTATTTCATTTTTATTTTGATTTTTATTTTCGAATTTATAAACTAATTTCTGATTTTTGTTTTAGGTTTTAAAAACAGAAACTTTTAAAGAATTTTAAAACAGAACTTTTAAAGAATTTTAAAACAGAATTTTTAAAGAATTTTAAAACAGAACTTTTAAAGAATTTTAAAACAGAATTTTTAAAGAATTTTAAAACAGAATTTTTAAAGAATTTTAAAACAGAAACTTTTAAAAGATTTTAAAAACAGAAATTTTTAAAAGATTTTAAAAACAGAAATTTTTAAAAGATTTTAAAAACAGAATTTTTTGAAAAAATATAGAAAACTGAAATTTTTGGAAAAGTTAGAACTGTTTTTATAAAAGAATTTAAAACTGATTTGTTTTAAGAAAAAAAAATAATAATAAAAAAAAACTGTTTTTGTAAAAGAAAAACAGATTTTTGATACAAATAAAAATTGAATTTTTAAGTAAAGGAAAAACTGATTTTTAGATAAAAGAAAAACTGATTTTTAGATAAAAGAAAAACTGATTTTTAGATAAAAGAAAAACTGGTTTTTGAAGTAAAGGAAAACTGATTTTTGATACAAAGAAAAACTGTTTTTAAAAGAAAAGTAAAAAAACATATTTTTATATGTTGAAAGCAAAAGTAAAAGGATCATATTTTTATTTGTTGAAAGCAAAAGTAAAAATCATATTTTTATTTGTTGAAAGCAAAAGTAAAAATCATATTTTTATTTGTTGAAAGCAAAAGTAAAAATCATATTTTTATATGTTGAGAGCAAAAGTAAAAATCATATTTTTATATATTGAATAGCATAGTAAAAATTCTATTTTTACATGTGTAGAGAATACGGGCGAAAGCGACAATAGGCGAAGGTTTCTATTAAGAAGAGTCTTGAAGTTGGATAGCTATTGGTGAGATTTCTGATTTAAAATTTATATATATATATGTGTGAAGTAAAAGTGAATTGCTATATATAAATATATATATATATATATACGCCCCTCGTCCACAAACCATGGACGATATTTATTGGTTGAAATTGTTGTGGAAATTTGATTGATAGCGATTGATTGTTTGGGATTGTTGGTGATTGATATTGGTTGATGTGGTTGAAAAATACCCATTTGTGGTTGTGAAATATTTGGTTGAAACCACATAGGATTAGTTTGTGGAAATGAAATAAATATATACATGCCGCCTGCGTGCGAACTAGATGCATGATCCCCATTGTCAAAAACCGCGAGGTTTTAAGGTAGAGCGAGGAGCCGTACTAGGGACGATCCCGGTGTAACTACCCTGCCGTTATGCTGCCGAAATTTTGAATAATATTTGTGTGTTTGAATTATTTTCATATGCTTAAACTATATTTATTCATTGTATAGAAAACATTCATGTGTTGAATTGATATTCATTCGTTGTTTAGAAATTCATGTGTTGAATGATATTCATATTTTGAAATAAATTGTTCGATAATGAAAATCACATTTTTATCTATATATAAAAACTATTGAAAACATTCATGTGTTGAATTGATATTCATTCGTTGTTTAGAAATTCATGTGTTGAATGATATTCATATTTTGAAATAAATTGTTCGATAATAAAAATCACATTTTTATCTATATATAAAAACTATTGAAAACATTCATGTGTTGAATTGATATTCATTCGTTGTTTAGAAATTCATGTGTTGAATGATATTCATATTTTGAAATAAATTGTTCGATAATGAAAATCACATTTTTATCTATATATAAAAACTATTGAAAACATTCATGTGTTGAATTGATATTCATTCGTTGTTTAGAAATTCATGTGTTGAATGATATTCATATTTTGAAATAAATTGTTCGATAATAAAAATCACATTTTTATCTATATATAAAAACTATTGAAAACATTCATGTGTTGAATTGATATTCATTCGTTGTTTAGAAATTCATGTGTTGAATGATATTCATATTTTGAAATAAATTGTTCGATAATAAAAATCACATTTTTATCTATATATAAAAACTATTGAAAACATTCATGTGTTGAATTGATATTCATTCGTTGTTTAGAAATTCATGTGTTGAATGATATTCATATTTTGAAATAAATTGTTCGATAATGAAAATCACATTTTTATCTATATATAAAAACTATTGAAAACATTCATGTGTTGAATTGATATTCATTCGTTGTTTAGAAATTCATGTGTTGAATGATATTCATATTTTGAAATAAATTGTTCGATAATAAAAATCACATTTTTATCTATATATAAAAACTATTGAAAACATTCATGTGTTGAATTGATATTCATTCGTTGTTTAGAAATTCATGTGTTGAATGATATTCATATTTTGAAATAAATTGTTCGATAATAAAAATCACATTTTTATCTATATATAGAAACTATAGAAAACATTCATGTGTTGAATTGATATTCATTCGTTGTTTAGAAATTCATGTGTTGAATGGTATTCATATTTTGAAATAAATTGTTTGATAATAAAAATCGCCTTTTATCGACTATATGAACTATATAGAAAAATAGTGTTTTGAAATGAATTGTTTTACAATAAAAATCACATTTTTATTGTATGCATAAATCGTTGAAATGTGAAGTGTTAAAAATAGCCACTTGTTCAAAATAAACATATATGAGTTGGAATATTCATTAATTAGCTAATGAAATGATTTGCACCTATTTATGTAGCATTATAATGAATGGTGTTTTAAAACCAAATAGAAATCAAATATGAAGTTGAATAGAAAATGAAAAATGACATGAACTGTATATATATGTACATGCATATTCATTGAACAGGTTATAGCAAAGGGGCTAGAGAGGAGGAATAAAATTTTGTGCTCGACAAATAGGTACATATTTACTGATTTGTTTGGGTGATGATTTTGAGCCTGTTGGCTAGCCGCTTGGCTTTCTCTTTTTCTTTTTGAGATTAGAAGGACCGGGACGCTATTTGCGATTTCCCGACGCTCCCGGTGCAGGGGAGGTTATGGCGAAATTTTTCCAAAATTTAAGGTGTTAGAAAATTTTTTGAAGTGAAAACGATATTGAAATTGTTGAAAGAACTATATTTATATAACTATATAAATATAAATAAAATTAAAACGAAACGAGGCCGTGCAGTTCGTATTTTGAAACCGTGATTTCAAACGACTAGTACGGGAAATCCGACCATTGGATTTTCCCGAAATCTCAACCGTCGGGTTCGCCTTGGAATAATCTTTCCAACGGCACCAACCTTATAGAAATCCAACGGTTGGATTGTCTGGAATGTTTAATTCAAATCTGAAGAAAAACAGCGCCAGAAACGATTATATTTATTTATATATATAAATATAATTATATTAAATCGAATAACGACGCTGCAGTTCGTATTTTGAAATCGAAAATTCAAACGATTGTACCGGGAGATCCGACCGTCGGATTTTCCCGAAACTGGAACCGTTGGATTCGTTTTGAAAAGACCTTTCTAATGAAGTAAATTTTGTGAAGATCCAACGGTTAGATTTTCAGATATGTGTAAATCAAATCTGAAGAAAAACAGCGCCACGGCCGCCTTATGGCCCGAAGCGTCGTTTTGAATAAGATGACTATTTTAAAATAAATAAAAATAGCGATAAATAGTTATAAAATACCATAAGCGATATGGAATGGAAATAAACTGAATTTGCTTGATTTATGTGATGTTTGATGGTTGAATGTGTTTGGTGTGAAAATTACATTAAAGGACAAAATTGGTGTTGTCGAATAATTTAACCATTGAAATAAATTGAATTGAAATTCTAAATATACGTGAATTATTTGAGAAGGCCGAGTTAATTCTCATTTCAAATAATTGATCGACGATTGAAAGTCGAAGATGAAGACGATGGTCGAAGACCGGAGATCTTCACCTCGTTTGGATGGTAACCGAGGTCCTGATTGGGAGGCATCCCGAAATATGGATAATGAGTGGTGATCGTTCAGACGTACGTGTTGATCGAAGGGTTTGCGAGGTATTTAGTGCCTCCGGTTTCGTTCAGACCCAGAACGGACTTGTAAATGGACTGTGTGTCCGACATTGGAATTTGTTCTGTGTGATTGATAGCCATCAGTTGCACGGTGTGAATTGCCTGTGTGGCATGCTAAGATGCAGTGATCAGGACTTCTGTTGAAAAGCAAAGTCTTGTGGTGATGATCAAAGCACCGCCTGTGTGGCGTAGCTTTGTGTATAACGTGAATTCGCGAGCCTCACACCCCGGTATGAACCTAAAACTGGAGAGGACATCAGGGAGGGCCTGCGTTTCTTCCTAGCTAGGGTGGTGTCAGTGACCTACCAGCCCTGACATTTATATACTTTTCACCTATGTGGTTGTTGCTGTTGCGAGGCGCCTCGGTTTGATCGGACGATCCGGGTCCGATGGAGTCATTCGTTGGCTCGTTTACGCCCCAAAGGGCGGGGAAACGCATGGTTCAGGCATTTTAATCCACATCGGTGGACCGGCCCTGACGATCCAAGGGTCCACCTGAGTCTGGGTCCTGAGGCTCGGGCTAGGCAGTCTCGAATTCGGTAAGGACTATCTTTTGCCTTGGTTCATGACGGAAATCCAATTTCCAAATACGTGATCGTGCGGTTTTGATTGTATATATATATAGCGACATGATATATGGTACCCATGCCGTCTATGATTGATAGTTATGATTTGAAATTGTTTTCAAAGCATATAAACACTAGCAATAATATCAAATGCCTTTGTTTTATTCGTATCAATCATATTTTGGCCATTATAAGGTAAAAACTCTATCCTCCGGTTTGCGTTGCATTGTGTGATGGGAACTGAGTCTTATAACGGCTTCATTTTTATAAAAAGCATAGCGATGTTTAAAAGAAAGATTTGTTTTAAAGCACTGGCAATCCAATGGAGTAAACCCGTTCCACGAAAGTGGCGTGGTCCTGTGATTAGCCATATTATATATGTGTTGAGTGGATTTCTCATACCAGTCCCATGACTGACTCGTAGTTTGTTTCACTCTCAAACTCGGGGGCCCCTTTTCCTACACGGGCAGCCTTGTATTCAGGTTTAGCTGGTTCTTTCTGGATAGCTGGAGCTGAAGATGGATTCTATCATTTATTTCTTTTTATGCTGTTCAGCTCCTATTGTACATATTTTGTTTATTTCCGCTGTAGACATTTATGTATAGCTGAACTGTATTTGTACTAAGTAAGATCCTGTATACTGTGTAACTCTGATGATTACTTTTATCCAGTATATTTTGTTGTTCATTCTGGTGTATTTATTTAATTCTGTTCTGCTATTATATGTTTCTGTGTTATATTCCAAAAGATAACCTTGTTTCCGTGAGAACGGGAATTCGGGTCGTCTCAACGTGGTATCAGAGCTTTGGTTAAGCTTAGTTCTGGAATATAACATTTGAACGAACTCGTCAGAAATAGAACCAGTAGTGTTCTAGGACGGGTAACTCTATACAGATAGGATCAGCAATATCCTAGTATGAGTAGCAGAATAAAATTACACCTCGATAGACACATTTACCCTTCAAGTATTTGTCTCTATATTTTAAAATACCTTTTCTGTGACCTGACACTTGATCTGCTATTTGCAGAAGAACTAGAAAATGAGTGCCAGAAACAGAAGAAGTAATACTGACCCGGATATAGAAGCTCTATTCAAGAAGTATAGAAATCTGGGTGGAAAGCCGTTCTCGGGCGAAGAATCTATTATGAGAACACAAGCTTGGATTCGTTCGGCTGAGAAAATCTTCGAAGCCTTAAAACTTAGGGATGACCAGAAAAGATTACTGGCCTCCTGGGCACTCGAAGACGAAGCTTTGTTTTGGTGGGATTCAGTTATTAAAGATAATCCAGAAGGTGATATCACCTGGGATAGATTCAAAGTTATTTTCTTGGAAAGATTTACCCCTCCCGAAGCGACTGAGCGCCTATGCGATGAATTTTCTTATCTGATACAAGGAGACATGACCATTCCCGAATATCACAAGAAGTTTAATGAACTTGCTCACTTTGCTCCCCATCTAATTCAAAATCCGAAGAGTAAAAATATGAGATTTATTCACGGGCTGCAAAGGAAATACCAGAATAAAGTATTGGGGCATGTGAAGCTTCCTTTCTCGGAAATGATATACATGGCTTATCAGTACGAAGATCTAGACAAGAAAGGTATGCTACAGTACGAAGGGGAAGTCAGCTCTAGTAATAAAATTGAGTCTGAAGCTGATCGTCCTGGGGCCAGTACAATGTCTGAAGTCGGTAAGGAGCCCGAAGTGAATCGGAAAAGGGCTAGATCTGAAAAGGAACCTGCCACGACTGCCATATGCAAGAACTGCAATCAGAAGGGGCATTTGTCCAGAAAATGTAAATCTGTAAACAAACGAGGGAAGAGTGGATTAGAACCCCGTCAGAAGGTCCCTGAAGGCAGAGGATGCCATAAATGCCATCAGGCTGGGCATATCGCAAAAAACTGCCCGCTATCTCAAAAATCTGAAGCATTACAAGTGAATGAAGTGGTAGAAGTACCTGCCTCCCCGTCTGCTCAAGAAAGGTCTGATGTCTTAGAAGGAACACTCAATGTGAAGAACATTCCAGTTAAAGTACTGTTTGATACTGGCGCATCACGAAGCTTTATTGCAAAGAGTGCAGTCAAGAAGTTGGGTTTGAATTTGAAGAAACTCAGAGAGCCAATGACTGTCCGAAATCCAGTAGGAGGTTCCATCAATCTCAGTTAGGTTTGTGCAGTACCCGTCTCTTTTTCTTGCTATAAATTCCCTATTATCTCTGTCATCATGAATTTTGATGAATTCGATCTTATCTTGGGATTGGATTGGTTAACCAAATATGAAGCAGAGGTTAGATGCGCCGAGAGGGTTGTTAGAGCTAAGATTAAATCAGGTGATTATATAACCATTCCCTGTGAAGGTCAGAATGCTAATAGAAAAGACTTCTGGGCAGCTTTGAATGTTTCTCCAGCCCAAATTGAAAATGTTTCTGAAGTCACGGAGAATATTCCTGACCTCATCAAAGACATTCCAGTCGTCAAAAACTATGCGGATGTGTTCGAAGAAGTTGTTCGCTTACCTCCGCAGAGAGAAATAGATTTCAAGATTGCTTTAGTTCCCAATGCAAGGCCGGTAGTTCACGCTATTCGAAGAATGTCCTTGAAAGAGAAGGAGGAATTAGACAATCAAACACGACAGCTGGTATGGAAAGGTCTGATCAGGCCTAGTTTCTCTGATTGGGGTGCAGCAGTGGTATTTGTCCCAAAATCTGATGGTACTCTACGGCTATGTGTGGATTATCGTGATTTAAACAAGCAGACTATAAAGAACAAATATCCATTGCCGCGGATTGATGATTTGTTGGATCGATTAAATGGAGCACAAGTATTTTCACGAATGGACCTAGCTACAGGTTTCCATCAACTTCGAATTGCCGAAGAGTGTGTTCCAATGACAGCGTTCAGAGGTCCCGACCTATTCTACGAGTGGTTAGTAATGCCGTTCGGCTTATGTAACGCTCCCGCTTACTTCGTCGATCTAATGAACAGAGTGTTCAGAGGGGTTTTGAATAAATTTGTTCTGGTTTTTATTGATGATATTCTAATCTTCTCTAAATCAAAGGCCGAACATGAAAAGCATCTGGAACAAGTGTTGGAAATCCTCAGGAGAAATGTATTGAAAGCAAAGTTTTCCAAGTGTATATTCTGGCAAGATGAAGTGAAATTTCTGGGCCACGTCGTATCAAAAGAAGGAATTGCTGTGGACCCAAGCAAAATCACAGCTATTCAGAATTGGAAACAGCCCAGTACCCCCACTGAAGTCCGTAGTTTTCTCGGATTGGCTAGCTATTACCGAAAGTTCGTTAAAGACTTTTCGAAGATATCTGGTCACTTAACTAAGCTTACAAAGAAGCATTCTAAGTTCAAATGGACTCAAGAAAGTGAGGAGGCTTTCGAAGAGCTAAAGTTGAGATTAACGACAGCTCCAGTATTAACCATCATCGATGGCAACCAGGATTTAAAAGTCTGGACTGATGCTTCTAGAGAAGGCCTTGGCGCAGTGTTAATGCAAAGAGGCCAAGTAATTGCCTATGCTAGCCGTCAACTGAAGCCGCACGAGAAAAACTACGTAACTCATGATCTTGAGTTATTGGCTATCATATTCTCTTTGAAAATCTGGAGACACTATCTTCTAGGCGAGAGATTTGAACTATTTACGGATCATCAGTCATTAAAGTATCTGTTCACTCAGAAGGACCTGAATCTGAGACAGCAACGTTGGCTGGAGTTTCTTGCAGCATATGACTTTGAAATTATATATACTCCAGGAAAAGCCAATGTCGTGGCTGATGCGTTAAGCAGAAAGAATGAAATGATCGCCAGTTTTATTATCACGACTACATTGCTAGATAAGATATCTGCTCTTCAGGAGGATGATCACTTCATTCAGAAGATCAGAGGGATAATTCAACAAGGCGAAACCTCGAGTTTTCAAGTTGATAAAGAGGGGATTTTAAGGCTCAAAGGTCGAATCTGTGTCCCTAACATTCCTGAACTTCGAAAGGAAGTATTGGATGAATGCCACAAGTCAAAACTCAGTATCCATCCGGGAGTAAGCAAAATGTATAATGACATCAAACGCACTTTCTGGTGGAAGTCGATGAAAAGGGACATTTCTTTATATGTCAGCCGATGCCCTACTTGCCAGCTAGTCAAGAGTGACCAACAGAAACTGGCTGGATTATTACAACCGCTAGAAGTTCCTGGCTGGAAGTGGGAACATATTTCTATGGATTTCATCGATGGTCTGCCCAGAACCAGAAAAGGAAATGACAGTATTTGGGTGATCGTAGATCGTTTCACGAAGACCGCCCATTTCATACCTGTCAGATCAAACAGAACCGCTCAGAGTCTGGCGCAGATGTACTTCAGGGAAATAGTTAGACTACATGGGGTGCCGCTCAGTATAGTCAGTGATAGGGATACGATATTCACTAGCAAATTCTGGGAAGCATTTCAAGTAGAACTCGGAACGAGGTTAAACCTAAGCACCGCTTATCATCCTCAGACAGACGGTCAGACTGAGAGGGTGAATCGTATTTTAGAAGATCTATTGCGGGCTTGTGTTATAGATTTCGGTGGATCATGGGAAGACAATCTACATTTGGCTGAGTTCTCTTATAACAACAGCTACCAGGCGAGTCTGACAATGTCGCCATTCGAAGCATTATATGGTAGACCGTGCCGATCTCCTGCTTGTTGGGTCGAGCCTGGAAATAGACTTGTGTTGGGTCCTGATATGATTCGAGAAGCTGCCGACAAAGTCGATTTTATTAGGAAGCGATTACTCGCCGCTCAAAGCCGACAAAAGAGCTATGCCGATAAAAGAAGAAGAGATATATCCTTCGAAGTTGGCGACTATGTATATTTGAAAGTATCGCCGATGAGAGGAGTTATCCGGTTCGGTAAAACTGGAAAGTTAGCGCCCAAATTTATTGGTCCGTTTCCTATTCTGGAACGGATTGGAACTCTCGCTTATAGGGTCAAACTGCCTGACTGGTTGCCTGGAGTGCATGATGTATTTCATATATCTCAACTTCGAAAGCACGTTCATGATCCAGATTTGATCGTGGAAGAAGCAGCTCAGCAGGACATTGAAATTACGCCAGAATTAGCTGTGAGGCGAGAGCCGCTAAAGATCATCGGCAAAGAAACCAAAGAGCTGAGGAACAAGAAGGTTCGCTTAGTCAAAGTGCAGTGGAGTGGAGATCCGCGAGATTGTACTTGGGAAACTGAGGAGAGCATTCAGAAAGCTTACCCCAGATGCCGAGTAGATATCTCTGATTGACTCCGGTGCAAGGTACATTTAACCTACTTTGCCTTACCATTTAATTCTCTATTCTATTGCTATTTCCTTTTCATGGATGTGCACTATTTATTCTATACTCTGAATGATTTATAAAAGAATATAGGAGTGGATTAGTATATTTTGAAAGGTTAAAAACAATTGGATTGGTTGTAGTGTTGTGTGATCGTAGATTTATCAAACCACTTTCGACTTTGTTCCTTTTCGGGGACGAAAAGTTTTAAGTGGGGGAGATTGTAACGACCCAGAAAATCTGAACCAATTTAAAATTTTTAAATTGGCTAAAATAATGGATTTTAAATATTTAAAATAAATATTTTAAATAATGGCGATGAAAACTGAGTTTGAATCGACATTTGAAAACGAATATAATTAATTATAATTATAAATAGAATTGAAAATGGCGCGGTAGTTCGATAATTCGATTTCAAACTTCAATTGAATATACCGGGTGCAAAACAATCCGGATTTTAGTGAAACCAAAAACATTAGGATCTAATTGATGATATCTTTCTAACGAATCCGACCAATCGAAATTTGATAGCGGGAATCAAAAGATATGTCCAGTTGAAAATTCTGAATAGTCGCTATGGAATTTAGGCCCTTAAAAATGGACATTTTGCAAACGACCTCGGATTTCGATGAAACCACTTTTGTTGGATCCGCAGTGTCAAGTTATTGTTAGATTCCAAATTTCATAATTTTTCGAATCAATATGTGAGCGTGGCAATAGAAAACGCGTTTGACCAGTTTCAGTTGATTTTAATCGACTGGAAATTGGCCATTTTTCAAACGGTCTCAGAATTTGACGAAACTAGTTTTGTTAGGACTGTATCGTCAATACGAAGCTAGAAATTATTTTTCTGGAATTTTTCTAGTTAGTATGTGACCCCGGTAATTTGAAATGTGCGTTTAAAATTCAATATAATGATTTAAATGAAAATTCAAAAGGAAACTGATTGTAACGATCAAATCAGCTTACGATACATATCCCATTGTGTTCAGAATGGGGGTTAAACGCTATGGACGACAGGCGGTGGGCCTCGTTTCGAGGTCATATGTAAAAGTCAACCTTTTGCGAAATTTAATAATTAAATAATAAAAAAAAATATACTTTCCCTCCTTATCTTCTGCTTGGCCCCCCCCCCCCCCCCCCGTTCATTATAATTTCAGAAACGAAAAAGAAAAAAAAAGCAAAAACCTAAATCGATCGACCTGGCCCCCCCCCTCGTCTCGACGCCGACGAAGCATCGCGCCGCCCCCCCCCCCTCGAGACCCTCGACGCCGACGAAACCCGAAGCCACCCACCACCCTCGCGACCGCCTCCTTCCAGCAAAGACGCCGCCGCCAGAACCCACCGACGAACGCCTCCTCCACTTCGAGATCCACGGTGAGCTATTTCATTTTTATTTTGATTTTTATTTTCGAATTTATAAACTAATTTCTGATTTTTGTTTTAGGTTTTAAAAACAGAAACTTTTAAAGAATTTTAAAACAGAACTTTTAAAGAATTTTAAAACAGAATTTTTAAAGAATTTTAAAACAGAACTTTTAAAGAATTTTAAAACAGAATTTTTAAAGAATTTTAAAACAGAATTTTTAAAGAATTTTAAAACAGAAACTTTTAAAAGATTTTAAAAACAGAAATTTTTAAAAGATTTTAAAAACAGAAATTTTTAAAAGATTTAAAAAACAGAATTTTTTGAAAAAATATAGAAAACTGAAATTTTTGGAAAAGTTAGAACTGTTTTTATAAAAGAATTTAAAACTGATTTGTTTTAAGAAAAAAAAATAATAAAAAAAAAAAACTGTTTTTGTAAAAGAAAAACAGATTTTTGATACAAATAAAAATTGAATTTTTAAGTAAAGGAAAAACTGATTTTTAGATAAAAGAAAAACTGATTTTTAGATAAAAGAAAAACTGGTTTTTGAAGTAAAGGAAAACTGATTTTTGATACAAAGAAAAAATGTTTTTAAAAGAAAAGTAAAAAAACATATTTTTATATGTTGAAAGCAAAAGTAAAAGGATCATATTTTTATTTGTTGAAAGCAAAAGTAAAAATCATATTTTTATTTGTTGAAAGCAAAAGTAAAAATCATATTTTTATTTGTTGAAAGCAAAAGTAAAAATCATACTTTTATATGTTGAGAGCAAAAGTAAAAATCATATTTTTATATATTGAATAGCATAGTAAAAATTCTATTTTTACATGTGTAGAGAATACGGGCGAAAGCGACAATAGGCGAAGGTTTCTATTAAGAAGAGTCTTGAAGTTGGATAGCTATTGGTGAGATTTCTGATTTAAAATTTATATATATATATGTGTGAAGTAAAAGTGAATTGCTATATATAAATATATATATATATATATATATATATATATACGCCCCTCGTCCACAAACCATGGACGATATTTATTGGTTGAAATTGTTGTGGAAATTTGATTGATAGCGATTGATTGTTTGGGATTGTTGGTGATTGATATTGGTTGATGTGGTTGAAAAATACCCATTTGTGGTTGTGAAATATTTGGTTGAAACCACATAGGATTAGTTTGTGGAAATGAAATAAATATATACATGCCGCCTGCGTGCGAACTAGATGCATGATCCCCATTGTCAAAAACCGCGAGGTTTTAAGGTAGAGCGAGGAGCCGTACTAGGGACGGTCCCGGTGTAACTACCCTGCCGTTATGCTGCCGAAATTTTGAATAATATTTGTGTGTTTGAATTATTTTCATATGCTTAAACTATATTTATTCATTGTATAGAAAACATTCATGTGTTGAATTGATATTCATTCGTTGTTTAGAAATTCATGTGTTGAATGATATTCATATTTTGAAATAAATTGTTCGATAATGAAAATCACATTTTTATCTATATATAAAAACTATTGAAAACATTCATGTGTTGAATTGATATTCATTCGTTGTTTAGAAATTCATGTGTTGAATGATATTCATATTTTGAAATAAATTGTTCGATAATAAAAATCACATTTTTATCTATATATAAAAACTATTGAAAACATTCATGTGTTGAATTGATATTCATTCGTTGTTTAGAAATTCATGTGTTGAATGATATTCATATTTTGAAATAAATTGTTCGATAATGAAAATCACATTTTTATCTATATATAAAAACTATTGAAAACATTCATGTGTTGAATTGATATTCATTCGTTGTTTAGAAATTCATGTGTTGAATGATATTCATATTTTGAAATAAATTGTTCGATAATAAAAATCACATTTTTATCTATATATAAAAACTATTGAAAACATTCATGTGTTGAATTGATATTCATTCGTTGTTTAGAAATTCATGTGTTGAATGATATTCATATTTTGAAATAAATTGTTCGATAATAAAAATCACATTTTTATCTATATATAAAAACTATTGAAAACATTCATGTGTTGAATTGATATTCATTCGTTGTTTAGAAATTCATGTGTTGAATGATATTCATATTTTGAAATAAATTGTTCGATAATGAAAATCACATTTTTATCTATATATAAAAACTATTGAAAACATTCATGTGTTGAATTGATATTCATTCGTTGTTTAGAAATTCATGTGTTGAATGATATTCATATTTTGAAATAAATTGTTCGATAATAAAAATCACATTTTTATCTATATATAAAAACTATTGAAAACATTCATGTGTTGAATTGATATTCATTCGTTGTTTAGAAATTCATGTGTTGAATGATATTCATATTTTGAAATAAATTGTTCGATAATAAAAATCACATTTTTATCTATATATAGAAACTATAGAAAACATTCATGTGTTGAATTGATATTCATTCGTTGTTTAGAAATTCATGTGTTGAATGGTATTCATATTTTGAAATAAATTGTTTGATAATAAAAATCGCCTTTTATCGACTATATGAACTATATAGAAAAATAGTGTTTTGAAATGAATTGTTTTACAATAAAAATCACATTTTTATTGTATGCATAAATCGTTGAAATGTGAAGTGTTAAAAATAGCCACTTGTTCAAAATAAACATATATGAGTTGGAATATTCATTAATTAGCTAATGAAATGATTTGCACCTATTTATGTAGCATTATAATGAATGGTGTTTTTAAACCAAATAGAAATCAAATATGAAGTTGAATAGAAAATGAAAAATGACATGAACTGTATATATATGTACATGCATATTCATTGAACAGGTTATAGCAAAGGGGCTAGAGAGGAGGAATAAAATTTTGTGCCCGACAAATAGGTACATATTTACTGATTTGTTTGGGTGATGATTTTGAGCATGTTGGCTAGCCGCTTGGCTTTCTCTTTTTCTTTTTGAGATTAGAAGGACCGGGACGCTATTTGCGATTTCCCGACGCTCCCGGTGCAGGGGAGGTTATGGCGAAATTTTTCCAAAATTTAAGGTGTTAGAAAATTTTTTGAAGTGAAAACGATATTGAAATTGTTGAAAGAACTATATTTATATAACTATATAAATATAAATAAAATTAAAACGAAACGAGGCCGTGCAGTTCGTATTTTGAAACCGTGATTTCAAACGACTAGTACGGGAAATCCGACCATTGGATTTTCCCGAAATCTCAACCGTCGGGTTCGCCTTGGAATAATCTTTCCAACGGCACCAACCTTATAGAAATCCAACGGTTGGATTGTCTGGAATGTTTAATTCAAATCTGAAGAAAAACAGCGCCAGAAACGATTATATTTATTTATATATATAAATATAATTATATTAAATCGAATAACGACGCTGCAGTTCGTATTTTGAAATCGAAAATTCAAACGATTGTACCGGGAGATCCGACCGTCGGATTTTCCCGAAACTGGAACCGTTGGATTCGTTTTGAAAAGACCTTTCTAATGAAGTAAATTTTGTGAAGATCCAACGGTTAGATTTTCAGATATGTGTAAATCAAATCTGAAGAAAAACAGCGCCACGGCCGCCTTATGGCCCGAAGCGTCGTTTTGAATAAGATGACTATTTTAAAATAAATAAAAATAGCGATAAATAGTTATAAAATACCATAAGCGATATGGAATGGAAATAAACTGAATTTGCTTGATTTATGTGATGTTTGATGGTTGAATGTGTTTGGTGTGAAAATTACATTAAAGGACAAAATTGGTGTTGTCGAATAATTTAACCATTGAAATAAATTGAATTGAAATTCTAAATATACGTGAATTATTTGAGAAGGCCGAGTTAATTCTCATTTCAAATAATTGATCGACGATTGAAAGTCGAAGATGAAGACGATGGTCGAAGACCGGAGATCTTCACCTCGTTTGGATGGTAACCGAGGTCCTGATTGGGAGGCATCCCGAAATATGGATAATGAGTGGTGATCGTTCAGACGTACGTGTTGATCGAAGGGTTTGCGAGGTATTTAGTGCCTCCGGTTTCGTTCAGACCCAGAACGGACTTGTAAATGGACTGTGTGTCCGACATTGGAATTTGTTCTGTGTGATTGATAGCCATCAGTTGCACGGTGTGAATTGCCTGTGTGGCATGCTAAGATGCAGTGATCAGGACTTCTGTTGAAAAGCA
The DNA here is from genome assembly GCA_030737875.1 of Allium sativum. NCBI lineage: Eukaryota > Viridiplantae > Streptophyta > Magnoliopsida > Asparagales > Amaryllidaceae > Allium > Allium sativum. Next base: position 636,501,916 of record CM060918.1, read on the forward strand.
AAGTCTTGTGGTGATGATCAAAGCACCGCCTGTGTGGCGTAGCTTTGTGTATAACGTGAATTCGCGAGCCTCACACCCCGGTATGAACCTAAAACTGGAGAGGACATCAGGGAGGGCCTGCGTTTCTTCCTAGCTAGGGTGGTGTCAGTGACCTACCAGCCCTGACATTTATATACTTTTCACCTATGTGGTTGTTGCTGTTGCGAGGCGCCTCGGTTTGATCGGACGATCCGGGTCCGATGGAGTCATTCGTTGGCTCATTTACGCCCCAAAGGGCGGGGAAACGCATGGTTCAGGCATTTTAATCCACATCGGTGGACCGGCCCTGACGATCCAAGGGTCCACCTGAGTCTGGGTCCTGAGGCTCGGGCTAGGCAGTCTCGAATTCGGTAAGGACTATCTTTTGCCTTGGTTCATGACGGAAATCCAATTTCCAAATACGTGATCGTGCGGTTTTGATTGTATATATATATAGCGACATGATATATGGTACCCATGCCGTCTATGATTGATAGTTATGATTTGAAATTGTTTTCAAAGCATATAAACACTAGCAATAATATCAAATGCCTTTGTTTTATTCGTATCAATCATATTTTGGCCATTATAAGGTAAAAACTCTATCCTCCGGTTTGCGTTGCATTGTGTGATGGGAACTGAGTCTTATAACGGCTTCATTTTTATAAAAAGCATAGCGATGTTTAAAAGAAAGATTTGTTTTAAAGCACTGGCAATCCAATGGAGTAAACCCGTTCCACGAAAGTGGCATGGTCCTGTGATTAGCCATATTATATATGTGTTGAGTGGATTTCTCATACCAGTCCCATGACTGACTCGTAGTTTGTTTCACTCTCAAACTCGGGGGCCCCTTTTCCTACACGGGCAGCCTTGTATTCAGGTTTAGCTGGTTCTTTCTGGATAGCTGGAGCTGAAGATGGATTCTATCATTTATTTCTTTTTATGCTGTTCAGCTTCTATTGTACATATTTTGTTTATTTCCGCTGTAGACATTTATGTATAGCTGAACTGTATTTGTACTAAGTAAGATCCTGTATACTGTGTAACTCTGATGATTACTTTTATCCAGTATATTTTGTTGTTCATTCTGGTGTATTTATTTAATTCTGTTCTGCTATTATATGTTTCTGTGTTATATTCCAAAAGATAACCTTGTTTCCGTGAGAACGGGAATTCGGGTCGTCTCAACGTGGGGGTCTCGAGGGGGGGGGGGGGCGGCACCGACCTGGAAGCCACCGCCGACACCGCCGACGAACCCTTCGCCGAAGCCTCGGTTTTTTTTTTCTTTTTATTTCGTTTTATGAATAACTGATTCGGGGGGGGGGGGGGGGCTGGTTAAGGAGAAAAAGGGGATTTTTATTTTTTTATATTTTATTATTTAATTATTTTAAATTCAATGAAGTTGACTTTTACATACGACCTCTAAACGAGGCCCACTGCCTGTCGCCCATAGCGTTTCACCCCCATTCCGAACACAATGGGATATGTATCGCAAGCTGATTCGACTGTTTGAATCAGTTTCCGTTAAATTTACATTTAAATCACTATATTGAATTTTAAACGTACATTTCAAATTACCGGGGTCACATACTAACTAGAAAAATTCTATAAAAATATTTTCTAGCTTCGTATTGACGATACGGTCCTATCAAAACTAGTTTCGTCGAATTCTGAGACCATTTGCAGAATGTCCATTTTTAAGGGCCCGAATTCCATAGCGACTATTCAGAATTTTCAACTGGACATATCTTTAGATTCCCGCTACGAACTTTTGATTTTTCGGATTCGTTGGAAAGATATTCACTATTAGATTCCATTATTTTTGGTTTCACTAAAATCCGGATTGTTTTGCACCCGGTACATTCAATTGAAGTTTGAAATCGAATTATCGAACTACCGCGCCATTTTTAATTCTATTTATAATTATATATAAATATTTATATTCTAACGACGACGCGTATAATATATACGTTCGAATTCTATTAAAAATAAATTTTCTCGTCGATATTATTTAAAATAATTCATTTTAAATAATCAAAACTCGCAAAAATTGCCAAAATAAAAATTTTAAACTGGCCCAGATTTTCGGGTTATTACAATCTCCCCCACTTAAAACTTTTCGTCCCCGAAAAGGAACAAAGTCGAAAGTAGTTTGATTAATCAACCCTACGTTCGATCTGGCTTCCTTTCTCCAACTTTTCAGTTTCTGAGAATTTTCTAAAATTTTTCAAAAATTTGGCTTAAACTCACTCCACCTCCTCCTCTTTCAAGCTTTGGCAATGGCAGAAATAATAATAAAATATTAGGAAATAGGGAAAAGGAAAGGAAGGGAGAAAGGAGGGCAAGACGGGGAGCTAGGGACTCTTAGGTAGAGGCTTGGGCTTCGCGGGGTAAGTTTTTAAATAATATTTATTTATTTATTTATTTTTGTAATATATATATATATAATAATTAAAATAGAATTTGTAAAAATAAATATCGGAACATTTTAAGGGTGACAGAGAGGATAGTGTCTAATGCTTGAGTTTGGAAAATATAGTTTCCTGCTCTCCCTGGCTATCCCTAACTGATCCGACGAATAGGATGATTAATTTAAATTTTAAATTTTAAATTTAATTTGAATTTAAAACAGACCAGGGGCATTTTCGTAATTTTTAACCATAAACTTTAAAAGCTTATAACTTTTTCAAAACAAGTCGGATTTCCACGAAACAAGGACCGTTGGATTCTTATCGAAAAATACTTTAAAATGAGTGGAAGCAGATTTTTGATTCGGGTTAAAAATTTTAAGTTATAATTAAATGAATATTTTTAAATATTTTATTTGAAAATTAAATTAATATTAAAATGGTTTTTCAATTTTAAAAAAAATTGGATATGGCTAGAGATGGGAAAGTAGGATTTTTTAGAAGGGCAGGGAAGGTAATTTGGCTAATAATGCAATTAGAAATTAATTAAGATAAAAATAATTTAATTAATTAAATTAATTTAATATTCATTTAAATTAGGTAGATATTGTAAATAGCATAACTTTTGCATACATTAACGAAATTTAACGAAACAGGATCCGTTGGGATCGTATGGACGAGCACTACGCAAGGGAACTGACCGCAAGTGGATTGGAGCTCGTTTGGATTTATGGTGAAATTTAACGTCTGAACCAAATCAAGGACTAATTATCGTTATTCAACGATAAACCGTCCAAGGTGAGTAAATCTCACTAACTCTGAACACTTTATATTTTTATAAAGTATTTTTAGAACTGATAAATACTGGTTGAATTGTTGAGTGTTGATTGTTTGGTTGGACTGCTAGTCAATTGATTGAAAATACCGATATAGTTATATATATCGTTAACCGATGTTGATTTTGTTTATCAGAATACCTCATTAAATGAAATTGATGTGAATTATATTGTGTAACATCTATGGATGCAGGGAAACAGGTCGGAGGAATCCAACTGGATTCCTCAACATTTATTTACCGTTTTTCATATATTCTGATATATGATGTGTTATATCATCTGTTGTTGAACCTGTGTGTTTGGATGATGATTGAACCTTTTGATTTGGTATTTTTATACCATAACTAATACTAGAAAGTGAAAAGGGATTTTCAAAGTTTATTTTGAAAATAAATTATTTATATAAAATCAATAGATTTTATATATAAAAGGAAGAGACTTTCATGAGAAAAAATGATTATAGAATCAAAGCATTTGTTAAAAAACAAATATTGGTGAAATCAAATAGAAGGGAAAATATTGGTGAAATCAAATAGAAGGGAAAATATTGGTGAAATCAAATAGAAGGGAAAATATTGGTGGAATCAAATAGAAGGGAAATATTTGTGAAACGATTACAAATAGAAATAAAAAGGGAAACATTCGTAAAAGTATTTACAAATGGAATTGAAAAGGGAATATTCATGTAGGGAATAAAGAAAAGTTGAAAGAAGTACTTATTTGTTAAATAAACAGAAAAGTTAAAAGAAATATTTATTTGTTGAATAAATAGAAAAGTTAAAGGGAATATTTATTTGTTAAATAAATAGAAGCGAAAAGAGAATAGTTATTTGTTGAGTAAACGAATAGAAAAAGAATCTATTCAAGGGAGGTAATTCAAAGGAATTATTCCAAAGGAATTATTCAAAAGAGAAAAGTCAAAGGGATTAATTCAAAAGAGTTAATCAACTAGAGTTAAACCGTTGGAGTTAAACTGTTAGAGTTAAACCGTTGGAGTTAAACTGTTAGAGTTAAACCGTTGGAGTTAAACTGTTAGAGTTAAACAGTTGGAGTTAAACTGTTAGAGTTAAACAGCTGGAGTTAAACTGTTAGAGTTAAACCGTTGAAGTTAAACTGTCAGAGTTAAACCGTAAAGTTAAACAGTTAGAGTTAGTTAGTTAGAGTTAACCAGTTAGAGTTATTCAGTTAGAGTTATCCAGTTAGAGTTATTCAGTTAGAATTAACCAGTTAGAGTTAATCGTTTTGAGTCAAATCGAACTAGAGTTATTCAAATATAGTAATCGAATAAGGGTTAATTGAATATTAGTTATTCAATTAGAATTGATTGAATCTAATTATTCGAGATAGAGTTAAAAATAGACAAAGTTATTTAAGGATGAATTTCCATTTAGCACGACTGCTAGCGAAATTCGCAGGGCTGCAGATAGCCTACGGCGGTCGGATGTTTCCTGGGGAAATCAGGCGTAACCATTGTGATCGCTGCGATCTAGAGTCAAGCAAATGGTGTTAAATCAAATAGTAATTAATCAATAGAAGTTAATTAAGTCGAGTTAGTCGAGTATTAGTAAATTAAGTAGGGTTAGTCAAAAAGGGAATTAATCGAATATCACCTATTCGAAGTAGAGTTATCGAATATAGTTTATTCGAGAAGAGTAATCGAATATAGTTCGTTCGAAGTGTGTTAAATCGAATATAGTTATTCGAAGGAGAGAATTATCGAATATGGTTTATTCGAAGTGAGATTTTCGAATATTAGTTATTCGAAGAAAAGGATTATCGAATATTAGTTATTCGAACAGGGGAATCGAATATAGTTTATTCGAAAGAGAATTATCGGATAGTGATTATTCGAGAGTGAATCATACATGGAAATTCGATTATATCGAATCAAGGGAAGTAATGTTTACTTTCCATTTCAAATCAAGTTTTAATTATCTGTTAATAAAGTAGTTGGTTGTTTATTTATCCAAATTAAGATATGGAAATATATTTAAGTTAACATATTTTGAAAGCATGGAATTATAACATTTATAGTTATAATCAAATGATTCAGTAAAGGAAGTGGATTCATAAATAGAATCCGAGAGTTCGCAAGGAAGTTTCTTAAAGAGTGAAGTTTGAACTCTGTCTATTTCGAAGTTAGAAATGTTGTTCAGTTAAGGTCTGAGAGGTAATTATACCCCAACTTGATTGACTTCGTTTTTAACTAAGAAGTGGATAAGGTTCGAGAGTGAAAGGGGTTAAGTGAATTTAGTTAATGAGCGAAATGGTTGGTGTTGGCATAGCGATGTTTATTCAAACATCAGTTTAAACCCAATGAAGGAGATTTGGAAATGTCTTCCAAATGAAAAATCAGAAATGTTTTCTGAATATAGAAAATGAGAAATGGAATTGTTTCCCATTGTTAATAACGTATATTTTCTAAATATAGTAAATAAGAAATATAGGAAAACAAGAATAAGGAAAAGGGTAAATTTTTGATAATTTGATGATGAATGATGATTGATCGATAGAATTTCCATCTGGAAATAATATCGTTGTTTGCACACCGACATGTTTTTATTTGATAGTTAAATCACCGACTATCAAAGTTTTGACCATTTTAACGTTGTTAATACGGAGAGACCGGTCGGATTATTATCCAGAGAACCACTCCATATTGGCATAAGCGTTGCGAATCAAGTATGCTGAATATATTGAAGACGGAGTTATGCAAGGGCTATCCTATTTACAGAATAGTGCCTTCGGTTTGTCCAGTCCTAGGACAAACGTGAATGGACGAATGTCTGACAGAGTATATTCAAAGGATCGTGTAAGTTGATCTCTTCAAATGTACTTACGTTTGGTGGCGGAGGAATTCATTTCTCTTAGCTGTATACCCGTGGTATTTTTGGTGAAATCAATTTGTGATTTGGCGGGTATGACGATGTGGCATTCAAAGTAATGGAGGTGTGATCTGTCAAAAGATACGTTATGACCTCTAGCCTCATCAACCGGGAAATGACAAAAATCGGGCAGGCAACATGGCTATGTGGGTCGCACCCATTAGGATGTATGATCACCTATCTAGAGAAATTCCAATTGCTTCTTTAATCTATCGATGCTGTCCTATTCGGGAGACGGTTGCTGATCCCAACCGTTGGTGATATACATTCGATACACTCAAGCGAAATGAGTGGTCGGTCATGTGAGGGCCGGGTTGCAAGATGTTCTTGTTGAACCCAGTGTATTTGCCTCTAGAGATACACGTTCGGAAGGTGGTCCCATACCTTGTCAAGTTGGAATCCAATCTCCAATAAGTGCCTGCGAGTTTGATTGTATATTATATATGTAGAGCGTGAGATGCAAGCATTCTATTATATTTTAATTACTTGTGATTAGACATTATTATAATATCAGATAATATATGATTTCCAAAGTGTTTTGGGTTATCGTAAGGTAAAAGTCATCCGTATTTATGAGTGGATTGGTCTTACGATTATCTTTTCTTTTGAAAAGGATTTTGAAAGTTAAACCAAATGATTTGAGTTTACTCACACCAGTCCCATGACTGACCCAGAGTTTATTTTGTTTTGTTTTCCCTAATCTCTTGGGTGCCCAAATTTGTACGGGTAGTCAAGTAGTCAGTATTTACAGGTATGCTTGAAGAGCTTGGAGCAGAAGGCTTCAAGATTTTTCTAGCTATTGATTATTCCGCTGTGATGAAAGTGTTGTACTCTGATAATGGTATGATATACATATACTACTTTGATTTCAAGATATGTTGTCTATTATATTTTATTCGTTCCGCTGTGAGATTCGTGTTACTCTGATGTTGTTGTGTTCTTCTTCTTCTTCTGTTCTAATTTTCTATCTTATCTATCCTCACCCTCTAATTTCTTTCTTGGACTATCCGGTAATTTCGACTTTTGATTGTTCGATAGGTGTTATATATCGGATAACCAAGGTCGTTTTTTCCCGGGTCGTTACAGGTATGACTTAAAAACGTGATATTGACCGTAGGGAGTGCATACGTTTCTTTCTAGCTAGGAGTGGTGTTTGGGCTTTAACACGGCCCGACATTTTACTTATGTGGATTATGGATTGAGGTACCTTGGGTTTTTATAGGCCGGAAGTGGTCATATTATAGGTCCAAAGGGACCGGGAAACGTGTGTTCAGGCATAACTAATCCACTACCGTTAGGTAGGGACCGGCCCTACCGCATCCAAGGGTTCACTGCGGGGGATCCTGAGGCATTTGCTAGAGTGTCTCGAATCGGAAGAGGATGATCCCTAGCCTCGATCTCATGATGGAAACCCAATTCCCAATACGCACTTGCGGTTTTGATTGTATAACTAGTACGGCGACATAGTATATGGTACCTATGTCGTCTAGGATTGATATTATATTTGAATGTTTTAAATATAGATATATACACACTAATAATAATATCGTTTTTACGTATCAAGCATCTTTTGACCATTATAAGGTAAAACCTTATCCTCTGGTGTGCGTTGCATTGTGTGATGGGACCTGGGTCTTATAATGGTTTCATTTTTCTAAAAAGCATTACGTTATTTGACGATTTACTTTAATTATGCACTGGTAATCCAATGGAGTAAACCCGTTCCGCATTAGCGGCGTGGTCCTGTGATTAGCCTACTTATTAGATACGTTAAGTATAGAATTCTCACACCAGTCCCACGACTGACCTGTAGTTTGTTTCACTTTGGAAACTCGGGTGCCCTCTTTCCACACGGGCAGTCGAGTAGCTTTTTGCAGATATAGTTAAGCAGGATCCTGGATTGAAGCCTGAAGCTGTGTCCAGAATATTGATGGCCTTCCGTTGAGATTAGTTCCGCTGCAATGTATTTAATTCATTGTAAATGTATCTTTCGCTGTATTATTTATCAATGTACACTGATATATTCTGTACTCTGATATAACATTAATTATTGATATTATAAAAGTCTGTGTTGTTGTTCTGATGTGTTGTATGCCCAAATTTAACGTACGCGGGTTTTGAACGGTCATTCCCTTTTCCGAATTCTGGAATAAAAACTGAATTCGACGAAACCACTTTTGTTGGATCCGAGATTCTAAACTATGGCTAAGTTTCAAATTTCGGAAAAGGGAATGATAATTTTTATTCCAGAATGATAGTTTGAAATTTGCAAACGACCTCAGAATTCGACGAAACCACTTTTGCTGGATCCGGGATTTTAAACTATGGCTAAGTTTCAAATTTCGTAATTTTTGAAGTTAATATGTGAGTGTGGCAAAGGAAAATTTGTTTGGTCAATTTCTATTAAATTGGATCGACCAGAAATGGGCCATTTTTCAAACTGTCTCAGTATTCAACGAAACTAGTTTTGTTGGGACTGTATCGTCAAAACATAGCTAGATTTATTTTTCGGGAATTTTTCGAATTAGTTTGTGGCCCTGGCAAATTGAAATGTACGTTCAAATTATATACTGAATGTTATATATTTTAAATTGAAGGAAAACTGACTGAAACAGTTGAATGGGCCTATGAAACATATTCCATTGTGTTCGGAATGGGGGTAAAACTCTAGGGACGACAGTCGTTGGGTTTGGATTGGTGTTCATGTGGAACATGGGGTATTTTAGAGAATTTAAAAATTATAAAATAAAAAAATCCTATTGGCTGATCACTTTCTCTCTCCCCGCTATTTCTTCCCTGATCCCTTCAGCGCGCACGACGGAAATCCTTTGGCCCCTTCTCTCTTCAAAATATCCCAATCCACTCACCAAAACAACCTGCTTCTTTGGGGAATTTTGTAGCCCTCGACGATAGCTTCCAATCCATACCGATCTCGCCACCTCTCGTTCTCCGTACACCGAGATCCGTCGCTCCAAAGACCGCCAATTTCAATCGCCGCCGCGCCTTGGTCTCTCCACCGAATGGAGCGCCACAACCAGGCGTTTGAAGCCTGTTCCAAGCTCGACGAGGTGGCGTAACCTGATCGGGACGAAGCGCAGTGGATTGGAGATTAAATCTAAACCTAGTTTTGAATCAAAAGGAAGGTATACGGCTGTTAATTATTTAACTGATTTCAACAGTTTAAAACCGTCGTAAACTATGATTATAAATCATATCTTTTTCGTTTCTTGTCGAAATTCAGTGAAACAAGAGACAGTGGCCTCGTGTGGACGTCTTCTACATTCTAGAAGAGACCGCATATTTTTCTGAGCCATCTGCTATTTTTGGTGGAGTGGAACCCAATGTGAGATTTCTAATTTATAAACGATATGGAAAACGACGATGTATAAATTATATAATCGATGTCTGAGTTATATAAGCGTTGTAAACCTCTTGTATAAGCGTTGTATAAGTTGTACGTTCGATGTATAAGTTATATATGCGTTGTAAAAATTATATATGTGTTGAAATAGAAGTGAAATGCTATATATAAATATATATATATATACGCCCCTCGTCCACAAACCATGGACGATATTTATTGGTCGTGATTGATGTGAAAATTGATTGATAGCGAATGGTTGATTGAAATTGTTTGTGGTTGAAATTGATTAATTGTGGTTGAAAAATACCCGTTTGTGGTTGAGAAATATTTGGTTGAAACCACATAGGATTAGTTTGTGGAAATGAAAAAAATATACATGCCGTTTGCGTGTGAACTAGATGCATGATTCCCCATTGTCAAAAGCTGCGAGGCTTTAAGGTAGAGCGAGGAGCCGCACTAGGGACGGTCCTGATTTTAACTACCCTGCTGTTATGATACCGAAATTTTGAATAATATTCATGTGTTCGAATTATTTTCCTGAGTTGAAATTATATTCGTTTGTTCAATAGAAATTCATTCGTTGAATAGAAATTCATGTGTTGAATGGTATTCGTGTTTTAAATATAAAAATCACCTTTTTATCTATATGTACAAACTATAGAAAACCTTCATGTGTTGAATTGAAATTCATTCGTTGAATAGAAATTCATGTGTTGAATGGTATTCGTGTTTTAAATATAAAAATCACCTTTTTATCTATATATAAGAACTATAGAAAACCTTCATGTGTTGAATCGAAATTCATTCGTTGAATAGAAATTCATGTGTTGAATGGTATTCGTGTTTTCAATATAAAAATCACCTTTTTATCTATATATACGAACTATAGAAAACCTTCATGTGTTGAATCGAAATTCATTCGTTGAACTGAAATTCAAGTGTTGAATGATATTCATATTTTGAAATAAATTGTTTTATAATAAAAATCATATTTTTATCATCTATACGACTATATAAAATAGTCGTGTTTTGAAATAAATTGTTTTATAATAAAAATCATATTTTTATCATCTATATGAACTATATAAAATAGTCGGGTTTTGAAATAAATTGTTTTACAATAAAAATCACATTTTTACTATATACATGAATTGTTAAAAATAGTGAAGTGTTGAAATAGAAGACAGTTAGATAAAAATGTCATATTTATCAAATATATGAAGAGAATATAGTTTTGAAATCGAAGAATCGATATATATATATATATATATATAAATAGAATTGAAATATATCGAATAACAAAGCTGCAGTTCGTATTTTGAAACCGTGATTTTAAACGATTAGTGCGGGAGATCCGGCCATCGGATTTTCCCGAAACTGCAACCATTGGGTTTGCTTTGGAAATATCTTTCCAACAGCAACAACTTTGTAAAAATCCAACCGTTGGATTGTTTGGAATGTTTATTTCAAATATGAAGAAAAACAGCGCTAGAATCGATTATATTTATATATATATATATAAATATAATTATATTATATCGAATAACGAAGCTGCGGTTCGTATTTTGAAAATGTGTTTTCAAACGATTAGTGCGGGAGATTCGACCATCGGATTTTCCCGAAATCGCAACCTTTGGGTTCGCTTTGGAAATATCTTTCCAACGGCACCAACTTTGTAAAAATCCAACGGTTGGATTGTCTGGAATGTTTAATTCAAATATGAAGAAAAACAGCGCCAGAATCGATTATATATATATATATATATATATAATTATATTTAATCGAATAACGACGCTGCAGTTCGTATTTTGAAATTGAAACTTCAAACGATTATACCGGGAGATCCGACTGTCGGATTTTCCCGAAACTGGAACCATTGGATTCGTTTTGAAAAGATCTTTCTGATGATGTAAATATTGTGAAGATCCAACGGTTAGATTTTCAGATATGTGTAATTCAAATATGAAGAAAAAAAGTGCCACGGCCGCGTTATGGCCCGAAGCGTCGTTTAAATAAATTGGCTATTTTAAAATAAATAAAAATGGTGATAAATCATTATAAAATATTATAAATGATATGGATGTGAAATTTATAAGTTAACTGAAGGTTAGCTAAGTCGAATGGTTTCCTGGATTTTGATCTGATGTTGGTTTCGTCCTTCGGGGTTAATATTTGGAAAATCGTTCTCTTACTGATTGACGGTTAGTGACTAATGAATTGAAATGATGCGTATGTCGTGTTTGTATAGCATGTGTTTATTATATACGCGAGTTGCTCAGAAAGACCGGGTTTATCAATTTCTGAATAACTGAATCGACGATAAGAAATCGAAGATGAAGACGGTGGTTGAAGACCGGAAATCTTCACCTCGTTTGGATGGTAACTGACGTCCTGATTGGGAGGCATCCCGAAATATGGATAATGAGTGGTGATCGTCCAGACGTACGTGGAGATCGATGGGTTTGCGAGGTATATAGTGCCTCCGGTTTCGCTCCGACCCAGAACGGACTTGTAAATGGATTGTGTGTCTGACATTGGAATTCATTCTGTGTGATTGATAGCCATCAGTTGCATGGTGTGAATTGCCTGTGTGACACGCTAAGATGCAGTGATCAGGGCTTCTGTTGAAAAGCAAAGTCTTGTGATTGGTGATTAAAGCACCGCCTGTGTGGCGTAGCTTTGTGTATAACATGAATTCGCGAGCCTCACACCCCGGTATGAACCAGAAACGGGAGAGGACATCAGGGAGGGCCTCCGTTTCTTTCTAGCTAGGAGTTGTGTCAGTGTTTTTACATGGCCTGACATTTTACTTATGTGGATGATGGATGTTGAGGCACCTCGGTTATATCGGTCAATCCGGGACCGATGGAGTCATTCGTTGGCTCATTTACGCCCCATAGGGCGGGGAAACGTAGTGTTCAGGCATAATAATCCACATCGGTGGACCGGCCCTGACGATCCAAAGGGTTGATGCCTCCTGATCCTGAGGCTCGGGCTAGAGAGTCTCGAATTTGGTAAGGACTATCTTTTGCCTTGGTTCATGACGGAAATCCAATTTCCAAATACGTGACTGTGCGGTTTTGATTGTATACTTATATATGGCGACATAGTGGTATGGGGCATTAATGCCGTCTATGATTGATAGTTATGATTTGAAATTGTTTTTGAAACAAATAAACACTAGTAATAATATCAAATGCTTTTGTTTTATTCGTATCAAGCATATTTTGGCCATTATAAGGTAAAACTCTATCCTCCGGTTTGCGTTGCATTGTGTGATGGGAACTGAGTTTTATAATGGCTTCATTTTTATAAAAAACATTGCGATGTTTCAAAGAATGATTTGTTTTAAAGCACTGGCGATCCAATGGAGTAAATCCGTTCCACGAAATTTGCGTGGTCCTGTGATTAGCCATATTTTTAATGTGTTGAGTAGATTTCTCATACCAGTCCCATGACTGACTCGTAGTTTGTTTCACTTTCAAACTCGGGTGCCCCTTTTTCTACACGGGTAGTCTTGTATTTTGGTTTAGCTGGCTTTTTCTGGACAGCTGGAGCAGAAGATGGATTCTATCATTTATCTCTTTTTATGTTGTTCAGCTCCTATTGTACATTATGTTTGTTTCCGCTGTAGACATTTATGTATAGCTGAACTGTATTTGTACTAAGTATGATCCTGTATACGGTGTAACTCTGATGATTTCGTTTATCCAGTGTATTCTATTGTGCATTATCTGGTGTATTTATTTAATTCTGTTCTGCTATTATCTGTTTCTGTGTTATATTCCAAGGATTACCCTTGCCACCGTCAATACGGGGTTTGGGGTCGTCTCATTTTGGTATCAGAGCTTTGGTTAAGCTTAGTTCTAGAATATAACATGTTAACGAACTCGACAGAAATAGAACCAGTAGTGTTCTAGGATGAGTAACTCATTACAGATAGGATCAGTAATATCCTAGTATGAGTAGCAGAATGAAATACACCCCAACAGACACATTTACATTTGAAGTATATGTTTCTATGTTTTAAAATATCTTTTCTGTGACCTAACACTTGATCTGCTATTTGAAGAAGTACTAGAAAATGAGTGCAGAAATAGAAGGAATGCAGAACCGGATATTGAGGCCCTATTAATCAAGTATCAAAATATGGGTGGAATACCGTTCTCTGGTGAAGAATCTATTATGAAGACACAGGCTTGGATTCGTTCTGCTGAGAAAATCTTTGATGGTTTGAAGCTGAGGGATGACCAGAAAAGATTACTGGCATCCTGGGCACTCAAAGACGAAGCTTTGTTCTGGTGGGATTCAGTTATTAAGGATAATCCAGAAGGTGATATCACTTGGGATAGATTCAAAGTGATTTTCCTGGAAAGATTTACTCCCCCTGAAGCGACTGAGCGATTATGTGATGAATTCTCTTATCTAATACAAGGAGATATGACCATTCCAGAATATCATAAGAAATTCAACGAGCTTTCTCACTTTGCTCCCTATCTAATTCAAAATACGAAGAGAAAGAATCTAAGATTTATTAATGGCTTCAAAGGAAATACCAGAATAAAGTAATGGGGCATGTGAAGCTTCCTTTTTCTGAAATGATATACATGGCTTACCAGTACGAAGATCTAGACAAGAAAGGTATGTTACGCTACAAAGAGGAAGTCAGTTATAGTAATAAAGTTGAGTCTAAAACTAATCGTCCTGAGGCCAGTACGATGTCTGGGGTCAGTAAGAAGCCCAGTGCCAATAGAAAAAGGGCTAAATCTGAGAAGGGGCCAGTAGCGACAACTGTATGCTCTAACTGCAATAGGCAAGGACATCTCTCGATAAGTTGCCGATCTCTCAAGAAACGAATAAAGAGTGGATCTAAATCCAAGGAGAATTTTCAAGAGAAAAGGGGTTGCAGTAAATGCCATCAGATTGGTCATCTTGCAAAGGATTGCTGGCTCTTAAAGAAGCCTGCAATGGTACAAGTGAATGAAGTGGCAGAAACTTCAGCACCCTCAGCTAGTCAGGGAAGGTCTGATGTTTTGGAAGGCACGTTTACTGTTAAGAACATTCCAGTTAAACTACTATTTGATACAGGCCCGTCAAGAAGCTTTATTGCTAAGAATGCAGTTAAAAAGTTGGATTTGAAATTGAGGAAGCTTGAAGAACCCATCACTGTCCAAAATCCGGTTGGAGGGTCTCTCGACCTTAGCTGGATTTTTGCAGCGCCTGTCTCTTTTTCCTGTTATAAGTTCCCCACCATCTCTATCATCATGAATTTTAAGGAGTTTGATCTTATCTTGGGGTCAGACTGGTTGACCAAATATGAAGCTGAGGTTAAATGCGCCGACAGAGTTGTTAAGGCAAAGATAAAATCAGGTGATTATATAACCATTCCCAGTGAAGGCCAGAATTCAAATAGAAAAGACTTCTGGGCAGCGTTGGATGTTTCTCCTGCTCAAATAGAAAATATCCCTGAAGTCATAGAGAATATTCCCGACCTAGTGAAAGATATTCCTGTCGTCAAGAATTATGCGGATGTGTTTGAAGAAGTTGTTCGCTTAACTCCGTAGAGAGAAATAGATTTCAAAATTGCTTTAATTCCGAACGCAAGGCCGGTAGTTCACGCTATTCGAAGAATGTCCTTGAAAGAGAAAGAGGAATTAGACAATCAAACACGTCAGCTCGTATGGAAGGGTCTGATCAGGCCTAGTTTCTCTGATTGATGTGCAGCAGTGGTGTTTGTCCCAAAATCTGACATTACTCTACGGCTATGTGTGGATTATTGTGATTTGAAAAAGCAGACAATAAAGAACAAATATCCATTGCCGTGAATTGATGATTTATTGGATCGTCTGAATGGAGCACAAGTATTCTCAAGGATGGACCTAGCTACAGGCTTCCATCAGCTTCGAATTGCCGAAGAGTGTGTTCCAATGACAGCACTCAGAGGTCCAGACTTATTCTACGAGTGGTTAGTAATGCCATTCGGCTTATGTAACGCTCCAGCATACTTCGTCGATTTGATGAATAGAGTGTTCAGAGGAGCCCTGAATAAGTTTGTTCTGGTTTTTATTGACGATATCCTAATCTTCTCTAAACCAAAGGCCGAACATGAAAAGCATTTGGAACAGGTTCTGGAGATCCTCAGAAGGAATGTATTAAAAGCCAAACTATCCAAATGTATATTCTGGCAAGATGAAGTGAAACTTCTAGGCCACGTCGTATCGAAAGAAGGAATTGTTGTGGATCCAAGTAAATTCACAGCTATTCAAAACTGGAAACAACCTAGTACTCCTACAGAGGTTCGCAGTTTTCTTGGATTGGCTAGTTATTACCGGAAGTTCGTTAAAAACTTTTCAAAGATATCTGGTCACTTAACGAAGCTTACAATGAAGCACTCTAAATTCAAATGGACTCCAGAATGTGAGGAGGCTTTTGAAGAGCTAAAGTTAAGATTAATGACTACTCCAGTGTTAACCATTATCGATGGCAATCAGGATTTAAAAGTCTGGACAGATGCCTCTAGAGAAGGTTTTGGCGCAGTGTTAATGCAAAGGGGCCAAGTGATTGCTTATGCTAGCCATTAGCTGAAGCCATACGAGAAAAACTACGTCACTCATGATCTTGAGTTATTGGCTATAGTATTCGCTTTAAAAATCTGGAGACATTATCTTCTGGGTGAGAGATTTGAACTGTTTACAGATCACCAGTCGCTAAAGTATATATTCACCCAAAAAGACTTGAATCTGAGGCAACAACGTTGGCTTGAGTTTCTTGTAGCATATGACTTTGAGATTATATACACTCCAGGGAAAGCCAATGTCGTGGCCTGTAACAACCCGAAAATCTGGGCCAGTTTAAAATTTTTATTTTGGCAATTTTAATGAATTTTGAACATTTAAAATGAATTATTTTAAATAATATCGACAAAAAATTTATTTTGAATGGAATTCGAACGTATATATTATATACGTCGTCGTTAGAATATAAATATTTATTTTAAATTATAAATAGAATTGAAAATGGCGCGGTAGTTCGATAATTCGATTTCAAACTTCAATTGAATGTACCGAGTGCAAAACAATCTGGATTTTAGTGAAACCAAAAACATTAGGATCTAATTGATGATATCTTTCCAACGAATCCGAAAAATTGAGATTTCATAGCGGGAAACAAAAGATATGTCCAGTTGAAAATTCTGAATAGTCGCTATGGAATTCAGGCCCTTAAAAATAGACATTTTGCAAACGACCTCGGATTTCGACGAAACCACTTTTGTTGGATCCGTGATGTCAAATTATTGCTAGGTTTCAAATTTCATAATTTTTCGAATCAATATGTGAGCGTGGCAAAGGAAAACGTGTTTGACAAGTTTTAGTTGATTTTAATCGACTGGAAAATGGCCATTTTTCCAACGGTCTCAGAATTCGACGAAACTAGTTTTGTTAGGACCATATCGTCAATACGAAGCTAGAAAATATTTTTCTGGATTTTTTAGAGTTAGTATGTGACCCCAGTAAATTGAAATGCGCGTTCAAATTAATATATAGAGTTATATGTTGATTTTAACGGAAACTAATCGTAACGATCAAATTGGCCTACGATACATATCCTATTGTGTTCGGATTGGGGGTAATTAGCTATGGACGACAGGCGGTGGGCCTCGTTTAGAGGTCGAAAATAAAATTTGCTTTTTCGGAGATAATTAAATTAAATAATAAAAAAATAAAACTCCCCCCTTCTATACCCTCTGCCCCCCCCCCCTTTATACTTCAGATCGACCAGAAGAAAAAAAAAGGAAATCGGACGCCTCCCCGTACATCACCGCCACCTCTACTCTATCGCCACACGCCCCCCAGTGGAACGATGCCTCCCATCGAAGCCCCCCTTCACTGGAGATCGACGCCCCCCAAGACCCCCAAATTGAACAACCCAAAACCATCACCGTCGCGCCAGTTTTTGCAGTGCCTCAGGGGATCGAACTCGCCCTGCCTCCTTCCGCTGGTGGCTCTCCCCAAGGACGACGATGTCACACCTTCCGATCACACTCCGGCCCATTCTATCGACGGCAGCTTTCAACCCTAATGTTGAGCTCCAATACATGATGTCGGCCAGCATTTAACAGTGGAAAAGATAATAAACAACTCCATTAGTTAGTTTATACATTAATTTAGTTTGATTTAAAATTAAATCTGAATTTTTGAATAACAAATCCTTTTTGATAAATTTTCAGATTTCGAAATAGAAATAGAATTGATTTTTATATATTGAATAGCGAAGTAAAAATTCGATTTTTATATATTGAATAGCGAAGTAAAAATTCAATTTTTATATATTGAATAGCGAAGTAAAAATTCGATTTTTATATATTGAATAGCGAAGTAAAAATTCGATTTTTATATATTGAATAGCACAGTAAAAATTCGATTTTTATATATTGAATAGCAAAGTAAAAATTCGATTTTTACATATGTAGTGGCTACGGGCAGCGAAAGCGACAAAAGGCGAGAACGGCGAAGATTTCTATAAATGAAGTGTCGTGGAGTTGGAATAGCTATTGGTGAGAATTTCTCACTCTTCAATCTCTTTTTCTAGTTATATATATACTAGGATGCAGACGGTGCTTAGTAGCACCTGACACCCGTCATCCACAGACCATGGATGGCTTGTTTTTTTGATTGATGTGTTGTGAAATTTGTTTGTGTTGTAGATGTGAAAATTGATTGTATGATGTGAAATAAAATATTTATATAGAAAAATATTTTATCGTAAAAAATAATAATTTTTAACGTGAATATGAATCAATAAATATTTATAAACAAATCGGTCGATTTGTTTATATACACTGATTTGACTGATATTGATTGGGTCGATAAATTTTACACATCGCCCAACTGCACAAATAAAATCTGTGTTTGATTGTTTGAAACCCCACACGGGTATTGGGACGAAATACGACATACACTAATCCCAATAATTAGTTGTATGTCGATCGATTGATTGACAGGTTGTTATAAGCGTTAGATATCTATATTTGATGCTTATACAGTGTAGTGCACTTTGGATGATGGTTGATTGTTTATCGTTGCTATTATATACATGTGTTGTATGGAATCCGTATAATTAACTTTATATGGTAATTGATTGGGCCTCATTCCAATTTAGAAGATAAAGAATATTATAAAATAAAGGTTCATGTGTTGACCGTACTCATCCGTTGAGATTAGTCATGTGTTGAACAAAATATTTTAACAATAAAATTTACATCTTTACTATTTTAAAATAAAGGTTCATGTGTTGACCGTACTCATCCGTTGAGATTAGTCATGTGTTGAACGAAATATTTTAACAATAAAATTTACATCTTTATCATATATAAAATTAGAAATTAGCTGGAAAATAGATGAGATGAGTGGTCTCCTGGATATTGATCTGATGTTGGTTTCGGCCTTCGGGGTTAATATTCAGGGAATCGTTCTCTTACTAATTTACGGTTGGAGTCTGATTTGATATCAAACGATAGATACCATAATTTTAAAAAAAATATTAAATAACAAAAATAGTCACACGTGGACAGTACTCATTCGTTGGGATTAGTCACGTGTTGACAAAAATATAGATTCAAATTGAATATAAAACGAATTCAATTTGAATTGAATATAAAACGAATTTGAATTGAATTGAAAACGAATTGAAATAGAATAAAACTCGATTTGAAATGAATTCAAATTGAATTGAAATTTAAATTGAATTGAAATGGATTTAAAACGAACTCATAAGGAAAAATTCAATTTTGATTTAAATTGGAAATGGAAGTTGAAATGTTTTTGAAACGAATTTAAAACTATTTATAAAATTCATTTTGAATAGAAATCGACAAAATATATATTATGTATATTATATATATAATATAATGGCCTGAATAGAATGCGCCGCGCCGCGGCAGTTCACGAATTTCGACCATTAACTTCGAACGGATATTACGGGAGATCCAACCGTCGGATTCTCCTAAAACCGGAACCGTTGGGTTCGTACCGTAAAGAGCTTTCTAACGAATATTAGAAATTTGAAATCTAACGGTTGGATTTGGTGATACGTCCAAATCAAATTCGGAAAAGGTCGTTGTAAGTGCAGTTCGATGGCCGTTGATGGAAATCGACTGTACGGACCTTGATAAAATTATTAAAAATAGTAATAATTTGTGTAAAATCATAAGAAATGATTTGGGAAAAATTGGGATGAAAAACTCCATATTTGAAAAGATAAAAATAGATTTTTATCGAAATGAACTAGTTTAGAAAAATAAAAACCCATTTATTTTAAATAAATAAATTGGATTTGAAATGGGTTTTAAATAGAATTGATTTGTTGGGTTTATCGTGAACTGTGTTTTAAATAACACTAGTTCTTTAACCCAGTAAAAGGAGTTTTAATGAATCTGCAATTAGATTGAAATGTGAATTGATAATTTAAATTATCAAATTTAGAATGTGAGCGAGAATGGAGTATCAACAGTTTTGCTCCAAAGCGATAGTCAAATCTTTAATTAGATTTGAACGTGAAATGGTAATTTATTTTACCGATAACACCATGGTGTTAGATATGGAGTATTACCAGTTTTGCTTCATGGAATGAATAGGTTGGGATTGGGAAATAAAACAAATAATTACTTCGATGTGGTTCGCTAATCCCGACTAGTTTGGAAAACCATAATTTGGTTTGAAATGACATCCAAAGGAAGTTTAAACGATAAATTTTAAAGAATTTATCTTGGATAAAATTAATGGGAACCTTTCCCTAAGAATGTGAAATTTAGAAACTAGCTGTAGGTTAGTTAAGAAGAATGGTCTCCCGAATATTGATCTGATGTTGGTTTCGGCCTTCGGGGTTAGTATTTGGGGAATTGCTCTCTTACTGATTTACGGTTAGTGACTAATGAATTTGAATGAGGCGTATGTTGTGTTTGTGTAACATTTGTTTTTAATATACGCGGGTTGTACGGAAAGGCCGGGATTATACCCGTTCTGAATAACCGATTCGACGATATGTCGAAGATGAAGACGGTGGTTGAAGACCGGAAGTCTTTACATCGTTTGGGTGATTATTAATGATCTTGATTGGGCTGTACACCCAAGATGAGGGAATCAGTTGGTGGTCGTCCAGACGTACTTGGAGATCGATGAATATGCGAGGAAAGTGCCTCCGGTTTCATTCAGACCCAGAACGAACTTGTAAATGGATTGTGTGTCTGACATTGGATTTTATTCTGTGTTGATTGGTTTCTGTTAAATATATATCTGTTTGGCGGCGGAGGATTTATTCTCTTGCTTAACGCCCTTCTCTGAGACGTACGAGCTTAGAGGTTATATATCGATAGATATCAATCGCATGGCATGAATTGCCTGTGTGGCACGCTGAGTTGCATGGATCAAGGCTTCTGTTGAAAAGCAAAGTCTTGTGGTTAATGATCAGAGCACGACCTTTGTGGCATAGCTTTGTGTATAACGTGAATTCCCGAGCCTCACACCTCGGTATGAGTTAAAAACGGGATAAGGACTGTAGGGAGAGCACGACGTTTCTTTCTAGCTTTGGTGGTGTCAGTGACTTACCAGCCCTGACATTTATATACTTTTTACCTATGTGGTTGTTGGATGAGGCGCCTCGATTTTAGGTCTGTAAGGAACGGGAAACGTGTGTTCAGGAATACTAATCCTCAAACGTAAGAGAGGACCGGCCCTGAAGCATCCAGGGGTTACCCAGAGTGTGTAGTCCCGAGGCATTTTCTAGAGTGTCTCGAAGCGGAGAGGAGCTTGCCCCTTGCCTCGACTCATGACGGAATCCAATTTCCAATACGTGATATTGCAGTTTTAATTGTAGAACTAGTATGGCGACATGATATATGGTACCCATGCCGTCTATGATTGATATTTATGATTGAAATTGTTTTGACACTATACACCTATAATAGTATCAAATAATTTGTTTTAAACGTATCAAGCATTATTTGGCTATTATAAGGGAAAACCCTATCCTCCGGCTTGCGTTGCATTGTGTGATGGGACCTGGGTCTTATAATAGCTTCATTTTTTCAAAAAGCATTGCGTTGTTCTGTTATATGCACTAGTATTCTTGGGAGGAAACCCGTTACGTGTTATACAGCGTGGTCCCTTGAATTACTCTCTTTTAAAGTAAAGTTTTAAATAACTGTTTTAGTTCTCACACCAGTTACATGACTGACCTGGAGTTTATTGTTTTAACCTAAACTCTGGGTGCCCCTATTTTCCACACGGGCAGCTAGTAGTTTTGGTTTTGCAGATTTATATTCACAGGATCCTGATTTACAGCTGGAATGATGCTCGGAAAGCTCTGTATCCGTGTATCACTTTCAGTTGCATTTTGCATATTTTTCCGCTGCTATGTAATTTATTGTAATCTCTGATATTTATCGAATGTAATTTATTCATTTATACTCTGTATATTCTTGTATCTGATGGAATTGTTGTAATAACAATGAAATGTTCTTCCGTCTGCGTTCCAGTTTGTCTTGTCCTCAATTCTATCCGTGCTTTCCTTCACGGGGAAGTTCGGGTCATCTCAGTTTGGTATCAGAGCTTTGGTTTACAGAGCTCGAGAACAAGACACCTTAGAACCATACGAAAGAATTCATCATATATTGGATTAGTAATATCCAATTAGAATGACTCGTTAGAGATTGGATCAGTAGTATCCTAGAACGAGTGTGGAGAGTATATTTTTCAAATGAAAACAATTTTGTTTTGAAAATTTAAATCGCTTTATACGTATTTGATTATTTATTTATTTTGAATTTGGACAATCGAGTATATAAATATTTCGCGTATACGCGTCATGAACATATATTCGAAGTTTTAATATACTGGATAGATATAGAATCACACTCTACTCGCCCGGAGATGATGTTGATAATGACCATGGCATCATCAATATTTATGTTCGTGTTTCGAAGGTGTGATTTCTATATATTTCCATTAGACTGGTGTGAGAACCAAAATATAGCTAGGATTATTTGTTGTGATTTGGCATCAAAAACATGATTTTTGTATATATATCAAAATTATGAATTTGAAACTCTAATCCACTAATTGATTGATGTTTGTGTTGTTTGTTTATTTGTTTGATAATTTTGAACCATTACGCCTAATAGAATCGAATATTGAATTGTATTGAAAATTGGTAACATTTGCTTGCATATACATGTACTTACATTGAACAGGTCATAGCAAGGAGGCTAGAGCAGAGAATAAAATTTGTTTGCCCGACAAATAGGTACATGTTTACTATAATTTACTGTTTTGTTTGGGTGATGATGATTTTATGGGCCTATTGGCTAGCCGGTTGGCTTTTTCTTTTTCTTTTTGAGATCAGAAGGCCTATATGGCAATTTCGGGATTTTCCCGTGGCTCCTGGTGAAGGGGAGGTTATGGCGAAATTTTTCGAAAATTTAGGGTGTTAGCCAAATTTTTGAAGAATTTGAAAATTCTCAGAAACTGAAAAGTTGGAGAATGGAAGCCAGATCGAACGTAGAGTTGATTAATCAAACCACTTTCGACTTTGTTCCTCTTCGGGGACGAAAAGTTTTAAGTGGGGGAGATTGTAACAACCCGAAAATCTGGGCAAGTTTAAAATTTTTATTTTGGCAATTTTAATGAATTTTGAACATTTAAAATGAAATATTTTAAATAATATCGACGAAAAATTTATTTTGAATGGAATTCGAACGTATATATTATATACGTCGTCGTTAGAATATAAATATTTATTTTAAATTATAAATAGAATTGAAAATGGCGCGGTAGTTCGATAATTCGATTTCAAACTTTAATTGAATGTACCGGGTGCAAAACAATCTGGATTTTAGTGAAACAAAAAACATTAGGATCTAATTGATGATATCTTTCCAACGAATCCGAAAAATTGAGATTTCATAGCGGGAAACAAAAGATATGTCCAGTTGAAAATTCTGAATAGTCGCTACTTAAAAATAGACATTTTGCAAACGACCTCGGATTTCGACGAAACCACTTTTGTTGGATCCGTGATGTCAAATTATTGCTAGGTTTCAAATTTCATAATTTTTCGAATCAATATGTGAGCGTGGCAAAGGAAAACGTGTTTGACCAGTTTTAGTAGATTTTAATCGACTGGAAAATGGCCATTTTTCCAACGGTCTCAGAATTCGACGAAACTAGTTTTGTTAGGACCATATCGTCAATACGAAGCTAGAAAATATTTTTCTGGAATTTTTAGAGTTAGTATGTGACCCCAGTAAATTGAAATGCGCGTTCAAATTCAATATATAGAGTTATATGTTGATTTTAACGGAAACTGATCGTAACGATCAAATTGGCCTATGATACATATCATATAGTGTTCGGAATGGGGGTAATTAGCTATGGACGACAGCCGGTGGGCCTCATTTAGAGGTCGAAAATAAAAGTTGCTTTTTCGGAGATAATTAAATAAAAAAATAAAACTCCCTCCTTCTATACCCTCTGCCCCCCTTTATACTTCAGATCGATCATAAGAAAAAGAAAAAACAGGAAATCGGACGCCTCCCCGTACATCACCGCCGCCTCTACCCTATCGTCACCGCCCCCCAGTGGAACGACGCCTCCCATCGAAGCCCCCCTTCGCTGGAGATCGACGCCCCCCAAGACCCCCAAATCGAACAGCCCAAAACCGTCACCGTCGCGCCAGTTTTTGCAGCGCCTCAGGGGATCGAACTCGCCCTGCCTCCTTCCGCTGGTGGCTCTCCCCAAGGACGACGATGTCACACCTTCCGATCACACCCCGGCCCAGTCTATCGACGGCAGCTTTCAACCCTAACGTCGAGCTCCAATATATGATGTCGGCCAGCAATTAACAGTGGAAAAGGTAATAAACAACTCCATTAGTTAGTTTATAAATTAATTTAGTTTGATTTAAAATTAAATCTGAATTTTTGAATAACAAATCCTTTTTGATAAATTTTCAGATTTCGAAATAGAAATAGAATTGATTTTTATATATTGAATAGCGAAGTAAAAATTCGATTTTTATATATTGAATAGCGAAGTAAAAATTCGATTTTTATATATTGAATAGCGAAGTAAAAATTCGATTTTTATATATTGAATAGCGAAGTAAAAATTCAATTTTTATATATTGAATAGCGCAGTAAAAATTCGATTTTTATATATTGAATAGCAAAGTAAAAATTCGATTTTTACATATGTAGTGGCTACGGGCAGCGAAAGCGACAAAAGGCGAGAACGACGAAGATTTCTATAAATGAAGTGTCGTGGAGTTGGAATAGCTATTGGTGAGAATTTCTCACTCTTCAATCTCTTTTTCTAGTTATATATATACTAGGATGCAGACGGTGCTTAGTAGCACCTGACACCCGTCATCCACAGACCATGGATGGCTTGTTTGTTTGATTGATGTGTTGTGAAATTTGTTTGTGTTGCAGATGTGAAAATTGATTGTATGATGTGAAATAAAATATTTATATAGAAAATATTTTATTGTAAAAAATAATAATTTTTAACATGAATATGAATCAATAAATATTTATAAACAAATCGGCCGATTTGTTTATATACACTGATTTGACTGATATTGATTGGGTCAATAAATTTTACACATCGCCCAACTGCACAAATAAAATCTATGTTTGATTGTTTGAAACCCCACACGGGTATTGGGACGAAATACGACATACACTAATCCCAATAATTAGTTGTATGTCGATCGATTGATTGACAGGCTGTTATAAGCGTTAGATATCTATATTTGATGCTTATACAGTGTAGTGCACTTTGGATGATGGTTGATTGTTTATCGTTGCTATTATATACATGTTTTGTATGGAATCCGTATAATTAACTTTATATAGTAATTGATTGGGCCTCATTCCAATTTAGAAGATAAAGAATATTATAAAATAAAGGTTCATGTGTTGACCGTACTCATCCGTTGAGATTAGTCATGTGTTGAACGAAATATTTTAACAATAAAATTTACATCTTTACTATTATAAAATAAAGGTTCATGTGTTGACCGTACTCATCCATTGAGATTAGTCATGTGTTGAACGAAATATTTTAACAATAAAATTTACATCTTTATCATATATAAAATTAGAAATTAACTGGAAAATAGATGAGATGAGTGGTCTCCTGGATATTGATCTGATGTTGGTTTCGGCCTTCGGGGTTAATATTCAGGGAATCGTTCTCTTACTAATTTACGGTTGGAGTCTGATTTGATATCAAACGATAGATACCATAATTTTAAAAAAAATATTAAATAACAAAAATAGTCACACGTGGACAGTACTCATTCGTTGGGATTAGTCACGTGTTGACAAAAATATAGATTCATTTGTCGAATAGAATAATGGAATTATTGAAATATATAAAGCCGTGTTGATTAGAGATGCGCTATTTTGATGCGAACGATATTTATATCGATTATATTCGTTTTTATATAATTGGATTGAATATATAACGAATTCGAATCGAATTGAACTGAATATAAAACGAATTCGATTTGAATTGAATATAAAACGAATTCGATTTGTATTGAATATAAACCGGATTCGAATTGAATTGAAAACGAATTGAAATAGAATAAAAATCGATTTGAAATGAATACAAATTGAATCGAAATTTGAATTGAATTGAATTGAAATGGATTTAAAACGAACTCATAAGGAAAAATTCAATTTTGATTTAAATTAGAAATGGAAGTTGAAATGTTTTTGAAACGAATTTAAAACTATTTATAAAATTCATTTTGAATAGAAATCAACGAAATATATATTATATATATTATATATATAATATAATGGCCTGAATAGAACGCGCCGCGCCGTGGCAGTTCGCGAATTTCGACCATTAACTTCGAACGGATATTACGGGAGATCCGACCGTCGGATTCTCCTAAAACCGGAACCGTTGGGTTCGTATCGTAAAGAGCTTTCTAACGAATATTAGAAATTTGAAATCTAACGGTTGGATTTGGAGATACGTCCAAATCAAATTTGGAAAAGGTCGCTATAAGTGCAGTTCGATGGCTGTTGATGGAAATCGACTGTACGGGCCTTGATAAAATTATTAAAAATAGTAATAATTTGTGTAAAATCATAAGAAATGATTTGGGAAAAATTGGGATGAAAACTCCATATTTGAAAAGATAAAAATGGATTTTTATCGAAATGAACTAGTTTAGAACTAAAATAAAAACCCATTTATTTTAGATAAATAAATTGGATTTGAAATGGGTTTTAAATAGAATTGATTTGTTGGGTTTATCGTGAACTATGTTTTAAATAACACTAGTTCTTTAACCCAGTAAAAGGAGTTTTAATGAATCTGCAATTAGATTGAAATGTGAATTGATAATTTAAATTATCAAATTTAGAATGTGAACGAGAATGGAGTATCACCAGTTTTGCTCCAAAGCGATAGTCAAATCTTTAATTAGATTTGAACATGAAATGGTAATTTATTTTACCGATAACACCGTGGTGTTAGATATGGAGTATTACCAGTTTTGCTTCATGGGATGAATAGGTTGGGATTGGGAAATAAAACAAATAATTACTTCGGTGTGGTTCGCTAATCCCGACTAGTTTGGAAAACTATAATTTGGTTTGAAATGACATCCAAAGGAAGATTAAAGGATAAATTTTAAAGAATTTATCTTGGATAAAATTAATGGGAAACTTTCCCTAATAATGTGAAATTTAGAAACTAGTTGTAGGTTAGTTAAGAAGAATGGTCTCCCGAATATTGATCTGATGTTGGTTTCGGCCTTCGGGGTTAATATTTGGGGAATTGCTCTCTTACTGATTTACGGTTAGTGACTAATGAATTTGAATGAGGCGTATGTTGTGTTTGTGTAACATTTGTTTTTAATATACATGGGTTGTTCGGAAAGGTCGGGATTATACCCATTCTGAATAACCGATTCGACGATATGTCGAAGATGAAGATAGTGGTTGAAGACCGGAAGTCTTCACATCGTTTGGGTGATTACTGATGATCTTGATTGGGCTGTACACCCAATATGAGGGAATCAGTTGGTGGTCGTCCAGACGTACTTGGAGATCGATGGATATGCGAGGAAAGTGCCTCCGGTTTCGTTCAGACCCAGAACGAACTTGTAAATGGATTGTGTGTCTGACATTGGATTTTATTCTGTGTTGATTGATTTCTGTTAAATATTTATCTGTTTGGCAGCGGAGAATTTATTCTTTTGCTTAGCGCCCTTCACTGAGACGTACGAGCTTAGAGGTTATATATCGATAGATATCAATCGCATGGCATGAATTGCCTGTGTGGCACGCCGAGTTGCATGGATCAAGGCTTCTGTTGAAAAGCAAAGTCTTGTGGTTGATGATCAGAGCATGACCTTTGTGGCATAGCTTTGTGTATAACGTGAATTCGCGAGCCTCACACCTCGGTATGAGTTAAAAACGGGATAAGGACTGCAGGGAGAGCACGACGTTTCTTTCTAGCTTTGGTGGTGTCAATGACTTACCAGCCCTGACATTTATATACTTTTCACCTATGTGGTTGTTGGATGAGGCGCCTCGATTTTAGGTCTGTAAGGACCGGGAAACGTGTGTTCAGGAATACTAATCCTCAAACGTAAGAGAGGACCGGCCCTGAAGCATCCAGGGGTTACCCAGAGTGTGTAGTCCCGAGGCATTTTCTAGAGTGTCTCGAAGCGGAGAGGAGCTTGCCCCTTGCCTCGACTCATGACGGAAATCCAATTTCCAATACGTGATATTGCGGTTTTAATTGTAGAACTAGTATGGCGACATGATATATGGTACCCATGCCGTCTATCATTGATATTTATGATTGAAATTGTTTTGACACTATACACCTATAATAGTATCAAATAATTTGTTTTAAACGTATCAAGCATTATTTGGCTATTATAAGGGAAAACCCTATCCTTGGGCTTGCGTTGCATTGTGTGATGGGACCTAGGTCTTATAATAGCTTCATTTTTCCAAAAAGCATTGCGCTGTTTTGTTATATGCACTAGTATTCTTGGGAGGAAACCCGTTCCGTGTTATACGGCGTGGTCCCTTGAATTACTCTCTTTTAAAGTAAAGTTTTAAATAACTGTTTTAGTTCTCACACCAGTCACATGACTGACCTGGAGTTTATTGTTTTAACCTAAACTCTGGGTGCCCCTATTTTCCACACGGGCAGCTAGTAGTTTTGGTTTTGCATATTTATATTCACAGGGTCCTGATTTACAGCGGTAACGATGCTCGGAAAGCTCTGTATCCGTGTATCACTTTCAGTTGCATTTTGCATATTTTTCCGCTGCTATGTAATTTATTGTAATCTCTTATATTTATCGAATGTAATTTATTCATTTATACTGTATATTCTTGTATCTGATGGGATTGTTGTAATAACAATGAAATGTTCTTCCGTCTGCGTTCCAATTTGTCTTGTCCTCAATTCTAACTGTGCTTTCCTTCACGGGGAAGTTCGGGTCGTCTCAGTTTGGGATGCGTTAAGCCGAAAGAATGTAATGATCGCCAGCTTTGTTATTACGACTTCCTTGATTGACAAAATATCTATTCTTCAGAAGGAGGATAAATTTATTAAGGATATGATCAAAAGGATTCAGAAAGGCGAACCCTCGTGTTTTCAAATAGACAACGACGGAATCCTGAGATTGAAAGGAAGGATTTGTGTTCCTGGCATCCCCGAGCTAAAAAGGGAAGTGTTAGATGAGTGTCAGAAGTCCAAGCTGAGTATTCATCCTAGTGTGGCCAAAATATATAACAATCTCAAGCGAACATTCTGGTGGAAGGCTATGAAAAGAGACGTTTCAATAAATGTCAGTCGATGTCCGACTTGCCAGCTAGTCAAAAGCGACCAATAGAAACTAGCTGGATTGTTGCAACCGCTAGACGTTCTGGGCTGGAATGGGAACATATTTCCATGGACTTCATTGATGGTTTGCCCAGAACCAGAAAAGGAAATGACAGTATTTGGGTGATCGTAGATCGCTTCACGAAGACCGCTCATTTCATACCTGTCAGATCAAACAGAACTGCTCAGAGTCTGGCACAGATATACTTCAAGGAAATTGTTAGACTACACGGAGTGCCGATCAGTATAGTGAGTGATAGAGATCCAATATTCACTAGCAAATTCTGGGAGGAATTTCAGGTAGAGCTGGGAACAAAGCTGAACCTAAGGACCGCTTATCATCCTCAGACAGATGGTCAGACTGAGAGGGTGAATCGAATACTAGAAGATCTATTGCGGGCTTGTGTTCTGGATTTCGGTGGATCATGGGAAGACCATCTGCATTTGGCTGAGTTCTCATATAACAACAGCAACAAGGCGAGCCTGACAATGTCGCCATTCGAAGCATTATATGGTAGACCGTGCCGATCTCCTGCTTGTTGGGTCGAACCCAGAAATAGACTTGTGTTAGGGCCTGATATGATCCGAGAAGCTGTCGACAAAGTCGATTTCGTTAAGAAACGATTACTCGCCGCTCAAAGCCGACAAAAGAGTTAACCCGACAGGAGAAGAAGGGATATATCATTTGCTGTTGGCGACTATGTATATTTGAAAGTATCGCCGATGAGAGGAGTTATCCGATTCGGTAAAACTGGGAAGTTGGCGCCTAAATTCATTGGCCCGTTTCCTATTCTGGAACAGATCGGAACTCTCGCTTATAGGGTTAAATTGCTTGATTGGTTGCCTGGAGTGCATGATGTATTTCACATATCTCAACTTCGAAAGCACGTTCATGATCCAGACTTGATCGTGGAAGAAGCAGCTCAACAGGATATTGAAATTACCCCAGAATTGGTTGTGAGAAGAGAGCCGCTAAAGATCATCGGCAAAGAAACCAAAGAGCTGAGGAACAAGAAAGTTCACTTAGTCAAAGTGCAATGGAGTGGAGATCCACAAGATTGTACTTGGGAAACTGATGAGAGCATTCATAAAGCCTATCCTAGATGCCAAGTGGATATCTCTGATTGACTCCGGTGCAAGGTACATTTACCATACTTTGCATTACCAATTAGTTCTCTGCTCTGTAGTTATTTTCTTTCCATGGATGTGCACTGGTAATTCTATAGTCTGAATGATTTTAAAAGAATATAGAAGTTGATTAGTATATTTTTGAAAAGTTATAAACATGTTGATTGTTGTTTGCATCGTGTGATAGTAAATTGGATTAATTAAGTTATTGAAACGGTAGTTAATTTAATCAAGAATAGAACGAATGGTAGAATTTATTTGATTAAATCACACATTGAACTGATATGAAAATAGATAAAAATATATACTTGTGCATTATATATGTTTGAACAGGTAAATGGATAGCTGTTGAGTAAAGAATTTATTTGTGTGCCCGACAAATAGGTAAACCTTAATGAGTTGGATGCGAAATATTATTATATCAACTCCTGTGAATGCCATTGGATGCGGAGTGCTGGTTGTTCTGTGTGAAATAATAAACATCGCCATGGGATAGTAACAATTAATTTTGAACTACATTACATGGCATACTTCATTATATACCACATAAGCATTTGGAGCTTGTGTGACGAGGTGGAAGATTTACCATATGAGCGAGAGGCTTGTATTTATAGGTTGAACTGATGACTGATATGACCATATAAATTGTAACGATAAAATTGCCAGATTAATAAAAAAACCACACGGGTCTGGAGTTGATAATAATCACGTCTCTCTAGTTATTAGATACGACACATGGATTATTTATTTCCCACACGGGACGAGGTGACGAGGATTTATCCTCTGGAGCAATTAAAATAAACACTCCCTCAGGCTTTGACAGGGTGACGAGAATTTATTCTCTGGAGTTATTATCTATACACGCTCCCCTGTAAACACCAGAATATATCACTATAAATATGTGTATGCTTATTAGGATTTATTGGGTACCTAATACGGCCCAATAAATTTCCAAACCTCTCCCCGTATAAAGGAGGTTATGGCGAAATTTTTCGAAAATTCCGGGTGTTAGCCAAATTTTTGAAGAATTTGAAAATTCTTAGAAACTGAAAAGTTGGAGAATGGAAGCCAGATTTAACGTAGAGTTGATTAATCAAACCACTTTCGACTTTGTTCCTTTTCGGGGACAAAAAGTTTTAAGTGGGGGAGATTGTAACGACCCGGAAAATCTGAACCAATTTAAAAAATTTAAATTGGCTATAATAGTGGATTTTAAATATTTAAAATAAATATTTTAAATAATAATGATGAAAAGTAAGTTTGAATCAAAGTTGAAAATAAATATAATTACTTTGAATTATAAACAAGGCCTGAAATGGCGCGGTAGTTTCAAAAATTGAATTCAAACTTTGACTGACTGTGCCGGGTGCAAAACAAAACGGATTTGGGTAAAGCCAAAAATATTTAAATATGATAATGAATATCTTTCTAACGAATCTGAAGAATCGAAGTTTCATAGCGGGAAGCAAAAGTTATGGCCAAATGAATTTTCAGAAAGATCGCTATAGAGTTTATATAGCCCGTGAAAATGGCCATTTTGCAAACGACCTCAGAATTCGACGAAACCACTTTTGTTGGATCCAGGATGTAAAACTATTGCTAAGTTTCAAATTTCGTAATTTTTGAAGTTAATATGTGAGCGTGGCAAAGGAAAATGTGTTTGGTCGATTTCTATTAAATTGGATCGACCAGAAATGTGCCATTTTTCAAACGGTCCTAGAATTCGATGAAACTAGTTTTGTTTGGACCGTATCGTCAAAACATAGCTAGATTTATTTTTCGGGAATTTTTCGAATCAGTTTGTGGCCCTGGCAAATTGAAATGTTCGTTCAAATTAAATATTGAATGTTATATATTTTAAATTGAAGGAAAACTGACTGAAACAGTTGAATGGGCCTATGAAACATATCCCATTATGTTTGGAATAGGGGTAAAACATTAGGGATGACAATCGTTGGGTTTGGATTGGTGTTCATGTGGAACAGGGGGTATCTTAGAGAATTTAAATATTATAAAATAAAAAAAATCCTATTGGCTGATCACTTTCTCTCTCCCCGCTATTTCTTCCCCGATCCCTTCAGCGCGCACAACGAAAATCCTTTGGCCCCATCTCTCTTCAAAATCTCCCAATCCACTCACCAAAACAACCTGCTTCTTTGGGGAATTTTGTAGCCCTCGACGAGAGCTTCCAATCCATACCGATATCGCCACCTCTCGTTCACCGTACACCGAGATCCATCGCTCCAAAGATCGCCACTTTCATTTGCCGCCGCGCCTTGGTCTCTCCACCGAATGAGCGCCACCACCAGGCGTTTGAAGCCTGTTCCAAGCTCGATGAGGTGGCGTAACTTGATCGGGACGAAGCGCAGCGGATTGGAGATTAAATCTAAACCTAGTTTTGAATCAAAAGGAAGGTATACGGCTGTTAATTATTTAACTGATTTCAACAGTTTAAAACCGTCGCAAACTATGATTATCGAATAAAAATCATATCTTTTTCGTTCTTGTCGAAATTCAGTGAAACAAGAGATAGCGGACTCGTGTGGACGTCTTCTACATTCTAGAAGAGACCGCATATTTTTCTGAGCCTTCTGCTATTTTTGGTGGAGTGGAACCCAATGTAAGATTTCTAATTTATAAACGATATGGAAAACGATGATGTATAAATTATATAATCGATGTATGTGTTATACAAGCATTGTACACCTCTTATATAAGCGTTGTATAAGTTGTACGTTCGATGTATAAGTTATATATGCATTGTAAAAATTATATATGTGTTGAAATAGAAGTGAAATGCTATATATATATATACACGCCCCTCGTCCACAAACCATGGACGATATTTATTGGTTGTGATTGGTGTGAAAATTGATTTATAGCGAATGGTTGATTGAAATTGTTTGTGGTTGAAATTGATTGATTGTGGTTGAATAATACCCGTTTGTGGTTGAGAAATACTTGGTTGAAACCACATAGGATTAGTTTGTGGAAATGAAAAAAATATACATGCCGCCTGCGTGCGAACTAGATGCATGATTCCCCATTGTAAAAACTGCAAGGCTTTAAGGTAGAGCGAGGAGCCATACTAGGGACGGTCCCGGTTTTAACTACCCTGCCGTTATGCTGCCGAAATTTTGAATAATATTCATGTGTTAGAATTATTTTCCTATGTTGAAATTATATTCGTCTGTTGAATAGAAAACCTTCATATGTTGAATAGAAATTCATTCGTTGAATAGAAATTCATGTGTTGAATGGTATTCGTGTTTTAAATATAAAAATCACCTTTTTATCTATATATACAAACTATAGAAAACCTTCATGTGTTGAATTGAAATTCATTCGTTGAATAGAAATTCATGTGTTGAATGGTATTCGTGTTTTAAATATAAAAATCACCTTTTTATCTATATATACGAACTATAGAAAACCTTCTTGTGTTGAATTGAAATTCATTCGTTGAATAGAAATTCATGTGTTGAATGGTATTCATTTTTTAAATATAAAAATCACCTTTTTATCTATATATATAAACTATAGAAAACCTTCATGTGTTGAATTGAAATTCATTCATTGAATTGAAATTCATTTGTTGAATGGTATTCATATTTTGAAATAAATTGTTTTATAATAAAAATCATATTTTTATCATCTATACAACTATATAAAATAGTCGTGTTTTGAAATAAATTGTTTTATAATAAAAATCATATTTTTATCATCTATATGAACTATATAAAATAGTCGGGTTTTGAAATAAATTGTTTTACAATAAAAATCACATTTTTACTATATACATGAATTGTTAAAAATAGTGAAGTGTTGAAATAGAAGACAGTTAGATAAAAATATCATTTTTATCAAATATATCAAGAAAATATAGTTTTGAAATCGAAGAATCGATATATATATATATATATAGAATTGAAATATATCGAATAACGAAGCTGTAGTTCGTATTTTGAAGCCGTGATTTCAAACGATTAGTGTGGGAGATCCGACCATCGGATTTTCCCGAAACCGCAACCATTGGGTTTGCTTTGGAAATATCTTTCCAACGGCACCAACTTTGTAAAAATCCAAAGGTTAAATTGTCTAGAATGTTTAATTCAAATATGAAGAAAATCGGCGCCAGAATCGATTATATTTATATATATATATATATATAATTATATTATATCGAATAACGAAGCTGTAGTTCGTATTTTGAAAACGTGTTTTCAAACGATTAGTGCGGGAGATCCGGCCATCGGATTTTCCCGAAACCGCAACCGTTGGGTTCGCTTTGGAAATATCTTTCCAACGGCACCAACTTTGTAAAAATCCAACTATTGGATTGTCTGGAATGTTTAATTCAAATATGAAGAAAAACAGCGCCATAATCGATTATATTAATATGTATATATAAATATAAATATATTTAATCGAATAACGATGCTGTAGTTCGTATTTTGAAATCGAAACTTCAAACGATTATACCGGGAGATCCGACCGTCGGATTTTCCCGAAACTGGAACCGTTGGATTCATTTTGAAAAGATATTTCTAATGATGTAAATTTTGTGAAGATCCAATGGTTAGATTTTCGGATATGTGTAATTCAAATATGAAGAAAAACAGCGCCACGGCCGCGTTATGGCCCTAAGCGTCGTTTAAATAAATTGACTATTTTAAAATAAATAAAAATGGTGATAAATCGTTATAAAATATTATAAACGATATGGATGTGAAATTTAGAAATTAACTGAAGGTTAGCTAAGTCGAATGGTTGCCTGGATTTTGATCTGATGTTGGTTTCGGCCTTCGGGGTTAATATTTGGAAAATCGTTCTCTTACTGATTGACGGTTAGTGACTAATGAATTGAAATGATGCATATGTAGTGTTTGTATAAAACGTGTTTATTATATATGCGAGTTGCTCAGAAAGACCGGGTTTATCCCGTTTTGAATAACTGAATCGACGATAAGAAATCGAAGATGAAGACGGTGGTTGAAGACCAGAAATCTCCACCTCATTTGGATGGTAACTGAGGTCCTAATTGGGAGGCATCCCGAAATATAGATAATGAGTGGTGAACGTCCAGACGTACGTGGAGATCGATGGGTTTGCGAGGTATATAGTGCCTCCGGTTTCATTCCGACCAAGAACGGACTTGTAAATGGATTGTGTGTCTGACATTAGAATTTTTTCTGTGTGATTGATAACCATCAGTTGCATGGTGTGAATTGCCTGTGTGACACGCTAAGATGTAGTGATCAGGGCTTCTGTTGAAAAGCAAAGTCTTGTGATTGATGATCAAAGCACCGCCTGTGTGGCGTAGCTTTGTGTATAACGTGAATTCGCGAGCCTCACACCCCGGTATGAACCAGAAACGGGAGAGGACATCAGGGAGGGCCTGCGTTTCTTTCTAGCTAGGAGTTGTGTCAGTGTTTTTACACGGCCTGGCATTTTACTTATGTGGATGATGGATGTTGAGGCACCTCGGTTATATCAGTCGATCCGGGACCGATGGAGTCATTCGTTGGCTCATTTACGCCCCATAGGGCGGGGAAACGTAGTGTTCGGGCATAATAATCCACATCGGTGGACCGGCCCTGACGATCCAAAGGGTTGATGCGTTCTGATCCTGAGGCTTGGGCTAGAGAGTCTCGAATTCGGTAAGGACTATCTTTTGCCTTGGTTCATGACGGAAATCCAATTTCCAAATACGTGACTGTGCGATTTTGATTGTATACTTATATATGGCGACATAGTGGTATGGGGCATTAATGCCGTCTATGCTTGATAGTTATGATTTGAAATTGTTTTTGAAACACATAAACACTAGTAATAATATCAAATGCTTTTGTTTTATTCGTATCAAGCATATTTTGGCCATTATAAGGTAAAACTCTATCCTCCGGGTTGCGTTTCATTGTGTGATGGGAACTGAGTCTTATAATGGCTTCATTTTTATAAAAAGCATTACGATGTTTCAAAGAATGATTTTTTTTAAAGCACTGGCGATCCGATGGAGTAAACCCGTTCCACGAAAGTGGCGTGGTCCGGTGATTAGACATATTTTAAATGTGTTGAGTAGATTTCTCATACCAGTCCCATGACTGACTCGTAGTTTGTTTCACATTCAAACTCAGGTGCCCCTTTTTCTACACGGGCAGCCTTGTATTCAGGTTTAGCTGGCTTTTTCTGGATAGCTAGAGCTGAAGATGGATTCTATCATTTATCTCTTTTTATGTTGTTCAGCTCCTATTGTACATTATGTTTGTTTCCGTTGTAGACATTTATGTATAGCTGAACTGTATTTGTACTAAGTATGAACCTGTATACGGTGTAACTCTGATGATTTCGTTTATCCAGTGTATTCTATTGTGCATTATCTGGTGTATTTATTTAATTATGTTCTGCTATTATCTGTTTCTATGTTATATTCCAAGGATTACCCTTGCCACCGTAAGTACGCGGTTTGGGGTCGTCTCACGACGATTTACAAAAATCGAAATGTTTAACTTAGATTTGAAAAGCCGATCTTATATATATTAAAATATATAAGAATTGTGTTTAAATTTATAAATTAAACGAAGTTTAAAACATTTATATTTAAAAATAATCAAAAAGAACTCGTCGTAGCGCGGCAGTTCGTAAATTGACATTTCGAACTTCAACTAAGTGTATAAGACTCAATTTAAGTCGAAATTATTTGAAATAGGAATCGCGAGGACCGATCTGATAATAGTTTTCTAATAAAAGAGAATAAATCTGGATTTCTTCGTACTGATTTTGAGTTATGTCAAAATCAAATTTTCAGAAAAACCGCGCCATAACCATTATTAAACCATAGCGGTTTATTTAAATAAATAAAAGGATTTTAAGCAAATAAAATCTAAATCTTCATTAGAAAATTCTTGGATTGAGTTATAGAAAAAATATGAACTCAAGTAGAGTTAAGTGAACTAATTTTTTTTTTCAAAAATCGGTTTATTAATTATTAGATAGAATTAACTAATTTGAATAATAATTAGTTAATCAAAATTTAATATGAAATTGGACTTTCAATAAGTAAAGGTGATTTGAGAAATTATATTTGAAATCGAAAAGGGAACTTTAACCGAAAATGGAATTCAAATTGTTTATAAGCAAGTTGATATTATATTTGAACATGTTATGTTCAAACAAAGAAGTGAAATAGTAAAAATAGCTTATTAGAAAATAAATTAGCGAATTGGGTTAAGACTAATAGATTGAGTTGAAACCAAATTGAAATATTTAGATACGTGTTAAGCAAGTTTGGAATAAAGTATATGAAGTGATATAAATTGAAATGCCCGACCAAAAGGTACATGTTTAAATTTCACCGAAATCGGCAAGCCGCTTGGCTTTTTAATTTTCTTTTTGAATGTTGTAGTTGTACCGAGTGACCCATACAAAGGAGGTTATGGCGAAATTTTTCGGAAATTTAAGAAGTTAGAATATTTTTAAGAAGAATTGATAATTAGAAATCAATGTATCGATATATATATAATTCGATAAAAGAACAAACTTAAAAATATAATATTATAAACAAAAAGGAAATCTATAATTGAATCTGGTAAAATTAGGAAGAGAAACGTATATGGGTTTAAAAATGAATAATTGGTTTTCATGATGTTGATTATCCGAGGTAAGTGGTCTTGTCTGTTTTGAAGTTAAGGAAGTTTTCAGTCGAGGTCTCAGAGGTAGTTATACCCTAACTTGATTGATTTCATTTTTAATCGATAAATAGCAAGATCTAGTCCCGAAGAGAAATATTTGAATAAGAGTTAGTTGAATGCAGTATTTTGGGTTGTTTTTAACGATGTTCTACACAATAATCGATTTAACCCAAGTAAGTGGAATTTTGGAAATATAAAGATAAATACTTCCTAAGTATTGAAATAAATGAATGGTCATAAAAGAGGTAAGTAATTGGAATGTTTTTCAATTATAAATAAAATATATTTTCTAAGTATAGAAAATAAAAGAAGGCGATATATGGAAATATTTTCCAAATAGCGTAAGAGGCTAAGATGATTATCGAAAATATCGTGTTAATGAATATGGATAAGGAAATGGAGAAGTGTTTTAATTAATGAAATATTAATTAAAAGGCCCAGTGACTGTTTGATGTTATGATTGAATATTTGTTTTTCTTCGATAGTTAAATAACTGACTACCGAAGTATTAACCAATATCGTTGTCAATATGGAGAGACCGGTTGGATTACTATCCAAGAACCATTCTGTATTGGCAGTAGCATTGCGAATCAGATTATACGAAGATAATCAAAGACGAAGTGAAGTGCAAGGGCTATTCTATTAGTCCAAGGTAGAAATTTCCTAAGATGAATGGATGAAATTGTGCCTTCGATTTCGTTCAGTCCCAGAACGAACGATATGGACGAGTGTCTGACAGAGTATTTCCAATGATTGAATATGTTGGTCTGTACAAATATATATATATAGTGGCGGAGAATTTATTCTCTTAGGATAATATCCAGAATATATTTGTGCAAATCAATTAATGATTAACAGATCTGGAAATGTGGCATTCAAAG
This sequence comes from Allium sativum, assembly GCA_030737875.1. NCBI lineage: Eukaryota > Viridiplantae > Streptophyta > Magnoliopsida > Asparagales > Amaryllidaceae > Allium > Allium sativum. The sequence goes on from CM060918.1 coordinate 636,541,052, forward strand.
TGATTGTGTTATCAATGAATGATAAGAAATCGTAGCTTCAGGCCTCAATAACCGGAAAATGACAAAAATCGGGTAGGTAGCATGGCTATGTGGGTAGCTCCCATTAGGGTGTATTATCACCTATCTAGAGGAATTCATTTAATTCCTTATTCTATTCAGTGGTGTCCCATTCGGGAAAACGGGGTATGATCCCAACCGTTGGTGATATACATTCGATACATTCAAGAGAAATGAGTGGTTGGTCATGTGTGGCCAGGTTACAAGATGTTCTTATTGAACCCGGTGTATTCTCCTCTAGAGATACACTATCGGAAGGTGGTTTCATACCTTGTCATAGTTGGAAATTCATCACCCAATAAGTGCCTGCGGTTTTGATTGTATATTATGTATGTGGAGCGTGAGATGAAAGCGTTCCAGTAGATTTCAATTTATTTGATTAAGACACTATTATAATATCCAAAGAGTTTTGATATAAGGATTATCGTTTCTTTCAAATGGATTCTGAAAGTTGTATCAGGTGTTTTGGATTCTCATAATAGAAAAAACCCGTTCCGTGTTATATGGCGTGGTCTTATGAGATATCGTTTATTTTCTCAAACTGTTTTAAATTGTTTACTTATGTCAGTCCCATGACTGACCAAGAGTTTATTTTGTTTTGTTTTACCTAAACTCTTGGTTGGCCAAATTTGTACGGGCAGTCAAGTAGTTCAGGATTTTATAGATCTATCAAAAGGAGCATGGAGCAGGAGGCTTCAAGGTTAGATATATAGTGTTTTTATTTCTGCTGTGTTGTAAGTGTTGTACTCTGATAATTGTATGATATACAGTTAAAATTTTGTATTTCAAAAGTTATATATTATATTTTGTTCCACTGCGATGTGAGATTCTGTGTTGTTATTTCTGTTCTTCTTCTATCTTTTTCTTCTTAAAAAAAATGATTCGTGTTTCTGTGATATTTGGATTGGACGTGTGATGTATGTAGTCAACTCAGATAGTACGGATTTATGGGCTATTACATACCTTTACCATGTTTTATTAATAAGAAAAAATTACATATTGTTGGTAAATGAAAACCTGTTATACCAATAAACTAAGTGTTAATGATAAAACATCATTCTAAAAAAAGTCCAAACTTTGACAAACCTTAACAACTTAATGATGCTTCTTCATATAAGTCATCGTGTTACCCAGTAGAAAAAAATCAGTGAATTAAAAAGAGAAGCAATAAACATAATTTGAACTCAAATGACTAAATAAGGTCATTTGTTTGCTTAGGCATGTGTTATAAACGAATAAGGAATGTCTATGCATTACATATGATAGGGTAGCAAAATACAGCAGTTCCAAAAAACATATTACAATTGTTTGACATGCCCATATTTATAATTTATAGTTGCATTTGACTTTATTAGCGATTTCTATTTGATTTTTTCTATTTGATTATTTGTTTGGGGAATTTCAATAGGGAAGGATGGTTTTTCATATTTGCACAATGGACTGCATTACCCTAGGCCAGATTGCTAAATTTAGATAATACTCGAACCAGTCTAAATTTATGATGCTATAAGAAATCTTCCATGTTCAAGTAGGATCTATTATCTGATGTTAAAATTAAAATATGTTATTTCTTTTCCTTTCTCTTTTTAATATTATATTATGTTTAACATTGCTAATTTATTATGATAGATGGACAATTTAGGAGTAGCACTTGTTTTTACTCTAGATTTTAATGTAAGGCTTTGCAAATTATTTTAAATTGGTGCAAATAAATAGCATACATGTTTGTTATAAATTTCATTATGGTGCTATTACATATTTTAACCGTTTGATAAATTTTACATTCCCATTTTATTATTGTTTTCTTCATCCTTTATTTATAGAGAAGAAGCTAGATGATTTTCCAGGACAAATCACTTTTATGATAGATAACTCAGATTTTGATACTACTGATACATATTGAAGGAATTTTCTCCGTTTATATGTGTCATCGTTATGTAGGCACGACATAGGAGCTCAAATATGAGTACTCATTTATTTTAACCTTTGTATAAAGATTATTTTGGTGTATATATGAGTTTTGGCTTGTTATTTAAGCTACTTATTAGAACTTAGTAATACATATATAGTTGAAGTTGGAACAGGTAGAAACTTATGCTTGAAATTACAATTCGACAAGTGTGCAGACCGTCGGTGATAACCCTTGAGTTTCTTCCTTTCTTTTTCACTTAATTTATTAAAATAATATTTTTCTCCTTAACTTGACATCAATTATGTAAAAGTTAGTTTATTTATTTCTTTAATGTTTTCTGTTTATATCTAAATGTGAATAATTAGAGTTAGATTATCTGTAATCATGAAGAGCTAAAATTATTACATGATACTCAACCATTGATTCTATTCTCAATTAAACATTTACTTTTTTAGTTTCTACAGGTATCCAAGTTCAATTTATTTATTAACCTTTGTAAATGCTTTTTTTGATGTAGTAGCTTAATCCAAGCATATATTAGATTTATCATTATTTTATTATCTCTCTATTGTATTAGACCACTTGGGAACTAAAGAATAAATTTTTTCTTGACACTTATAACTTCATAATCAAATGTTTCAACTACTATTTGTATTTTAAATATGAAAAGTACAAACTTTTTATAGCAATAACACAAAAATAAGACCATATCATGAACATTGTTTGACAGAATCTAATATATTGCAAGTATCATTTATATTTTCATTTCAGAATTTCGATTAAGTTTTGATAAAACAAATATGCAAAACAGCTAAAATTTCAATGACAAAGATATCATTCTCTATAACTATTGTATGTTTAGCAACATTTCGCTATATTTCAGTGCAAAATTAGGCCACAATACATGTGTGTGCATATTAGTGGAAAATGAGAATATCAAACTGAATAATGTATCATTTTCCCAAATATTGAGGTGAATTAAAATCCGGAGAAATATAGTGGTCATGTGAAACTTACAATAATGTATTATTTGTAAATATCATTTTCGTCACGTCAGCGCACTTCAATGCTAACTTTGGTAACATACATTTCTCCTCCTCCATCCAATCCTTAATGCTCAAGTTCTGCTAGTGCAGTTGCGATCAAGGAGGATATTTGCGGGGTTGAGGTTGTAGTGGACCAGTGGTTCCGATTTCATCAAGTTGAACACGATGTTTACTGGCTTGACATGCAAAATAACCCTTTGTTGATTTTCTGCTTGTCTCTGTTGCTTTTGATTTAGGATTTAAACCAATTTAGGGTTTTTGGATTCAGGGCAAAAGAGTGGTGAGGAAAAGATAATCATGGGGGATAAAGTTTAGTGAACTTTTGGAGGCATGGATTGCTAATGTCACCCATTGGATTTTTGAAAAATCGATGGTAGCTATTAAAATCCGAGTTGTTATTTCAATGGAGTAGCATGTTAGTATTTTTACTTTAGAAAATAATTTATTGAATATTATTAATAATCATTAAACATGCACATGTGAGTGTATTATTAATTATATTCAAGCTTATAATAAATTAAATAACGCTAACTAATTTTATTTTTATTTCCGTCGAGTTGGAGTAGGAACTTTCCTACGCCATTACTACGCCAACCTGAATTTGTAGAAAAATATCATAGACGTTGGAATAGCATAAAAGATTATCCACATCTTTGCTATAGTGACTATTTTAACGTAGAAAATTTGGTACGACTTTTAATTAATTTTCTGCGTGCATATTACGGTTGGCAGAGGAAAGGCATAGCAAATCTCCTATGACTTCCCTACGCCACTACCTATTTCTACTTATTTCCTATACCTTCTCTACGCCCGGTGCTTTGGTGTAGGAACGACATAGGAAATTCTACATAGAAAATTAAAGTGTTTTCATATAGTGTCTTCTGCTGTGTTAGTAAATTCTACATAGAAAATTAAAGTGTTTTCATATAGTGTGTTCCGCTGTGTTAGTATTCTTGATGTTATATGAGTTAATCCAAACAGGTTGTCATTACTGTCCAGGTTAGTATTAGTTGTTTACTATGATGTTGTATATGTATGTTAAATAAAAGTTCTTTTAATTTGTAAGAACATGTTACATATTTTATGTTATCTGTTGCAACTATGAGATTTTGTTCTATCATATTTTTTTAACCACTAATGATTTGGTTTTTTGAAATTTGGATGTTCGACATGTTAATATCATGGATATATTAGTGTCGATTCTATAGGTCAAAAAATTGGTTCATTGCAGATTTCGTATGAGATAAACATACAAATATTTTTTTTCCTGTGCTTTTATATTCTCTCTCCGATAATTTATTTACCTTTCTCTATAATTCATCTTCCTCCCCGTAAAATTCTTTCTTCATAAATCAAATCACAAAATAAATTTTACTTTTGTTTAATTGATTTTCTTCTCATATCTCTTTTATCTACTCTCTTATTTTAATTTCAGATCTAATAATTTAATTTTGAAATCTAGAACCCTAAGACCCAAAACCACCATCATCTTTTCCATTGATGTGCAGCCTTTCCATGCTAACCACCACCGCCTACTGGGGCTTCCTACCACCACCTATGATATCTTTGAAAAGCCTCCCCTCAGCCCCACATAATCCATCATCAAAACAAGCTATTAAAACCCTGGCTTAACTCCCTTTCCCATTGGATTTAGCCAACTCCCTTTCTTCCCTTTGGCCACCACTGGAGCTGGAGCTACTACCCACGACCTGACTTGCCACATGACACCGCCCAGCAATGCCTAATTACCTTTGACCAGAACCAAAATCCCGGACCAAAGCCCGACTTCCCTAGCCTTCATCCTCTTTTCCATTTTCTGTTCAGTTTCATATTTGTTCTCTATTTTCCTATAGCCAATTAGCCATAACTTCCATATAGAAAACCCGAATTCACTTTTTCATTATTTTTTTCAGACTAGATGAAATTGAATTAGCTACAACCATCATGTTTACAATGCTTTCCAATTGTTTATTTTACAATTTCAAACTAATTTTCAAACGCAGATTCTTGAATTCAAAAGTACCCTTTACTATTTGCAAGAATTTTGTTTTTGACAACTTTTTCAAATACAGTGGTTAACAAGTTAAAAAAATTGTTTTAAATTGTCTAAAATTTTGTTCTATTTTTTTAAATTATTTGAAAATACAAATCCATCTTCCCTGGCCAAACCCCTCTACTCTCTTCTTCTCTACTAATATTTAAGACGTTTTCACTTACTAACATTTTGACTAAGTGAAATAACCACAATTGAAATGTCTGCATTGATGTCTGATTTGTTTATCATTATTTTGAGGCATGATGCTAGTGTGATATGAATATGTTCACCCTTAACACACATCGTATGTGTGTATGTTTTTGACACGAACGACACTATATGAAATTGTTTTGTGACATGAAATATGTTATGTTATGTTACCGAATACTCTCGCAGTGCAAGTTCCCTATAGATTAGGAAAATCATTATGGATTAAAATGATATACGTATATATATCTAATCCCTTTACCATTTTTATATAAATTTTTTATACAGGTTAAAAATATATATATATACCTCGAAATTAGATCAAACGGATTAAAATGATACATACCTAACTCACTTGACCATAAGATAAAAAATTTATATAAAGACATTATTAGTCAAATAAAACTATTTTCTAAAATTTTATAAGTATGTATAATTTTGGAATTTAATTATATTAAGTTTAAATTAATACTTGAAATAATTTAACTTGAATCTATGAAATTAAGATAAAAATTATTTAATGAAATTATTGTTTAAATATTTTTATAAAAAATTATTAAAAATTTAATATTTAAAGTCAAGATATAATTTAAACTAAAATTTATAATGCAACTAATTTAATATAATATAACTTAATTAATATAGTATAACTTAATTTAATATAATAATTTGATTGGAAATGTTTTAAGGCAATATAAAAGGTTTATTATAAAATTTAATACAGTATGTTATAAAGATTTAATTCAATTTAATAACTTATTCAATTTAAAAGGATGACTTTAATGTTGAGATTTAATTTTTTAAATTAAGTAAAGGAAAATGTTTGATTTTAATTAAAGATTTAATTAATATAAGATTTTATTTGTTAAATAAATAATTTTGAAGTTAAAGAAATTGGATCTAAGAAATTAACATAAATATTAAACTTTGAATGTAGTTTTGAATAATATAATGAAATGAATTGAATTTTTTTGAATGTAATTTATCAACCAAATTGGAGTACTTGTTTAAAAAAATTAAATTTTATTAGTAAAGTAGTAAACTATAAATTTGTCTGGTTAAATTTAAGTTGACTTGAATAGGAATTTGAAGTATGAATTTATGATAAATCAAATTTTAAAATATGGATTTTTGGTTTGGGTTGGATTATTATATCTAAATTATTTTAGATTATTATTTATATCAATCTATTTTACTTAAAATAAATTTTTGTTGGTATTTTTCTCATATTTATTTTATGATTAATTAATTTTAAGTTATTTCGTCTATTGTAATTTTATAAATATTCTTAACAAAAATATTTTTAATAAAATTATTTTTGATAGAACCATATTTATGTTAAATTTAACTATATATATTAACTATTTTAAATTAAACTAATTAAAATGTATTTTGCTATTTTAAATTCAAATCCATTTCCAATCCGTGCTGTTAAGTCTGAACTAATTTAAGATTAAGATTTCAATTAATAATGATATTTGTGAAATAGAAATATAAAATTGGGGTTTGTCCTTGATAACGAAATATCTTATAATGTGAAATTAGAAATTAGAAATTAGAAATTGAATCCAATAATTAATGGTTTTGAATAAATGATTATAAGGAAATCAGTACTTGAAGTAAAATTGTTTTGTGACATTTAAATATGATTTTAAATATAAACGGTGTGAAAAATATAATGGTTTGATGTTAGAGATACCGGTGTGACGCCCACCCATACCATCAGACATTTCCCTTGAAATGCGTTGTACCAATGCCCAACTGGCATAGGACGATCACTAAAAGAAGGATTTAAAACGATTAATTACCGAAGAACTTGTAGTATATCTCACAGTGCATGGAATAAAATATAATAATAACATAATTTGATATAAAATAGGCGAAACAGTACATAAGCTGAAAACTAAACCATAACCATTAGAGTAGCGGAATACAAAATATAACTTCATATCCAATTATTACAACTTTAAAATATTATCTCTAAAAGGAAATAAAAGACTAATGCCCAAAGTAGTGACTAGCAACAACACAGGGAGAATATGTATATAAAGTACGTGGAAGCCTCCTGCTCGTCTCCGGACTGCTACCCGTGCATAACCACCTAACATGTCTCTAGTTTGCTCGTTTAAGACCACCCAAAGTAATAAGAAGAGACATAAAACTCTAGGTCAAACGAAAGTCTGGTATGAGCGATAGCAATAAAATAAAGCAATAACAGGTATAAATAATCATACTTGACCTGGACCTGCAACCAAAGAGTGAGCACAACGAGATGTACAATACTCTAAGGTAACACTAACATATAGTGTGAAATGGAAGTATGCTTTTCATCGTGATAGAAAACATCAAACATAGCAATCATCCTCACATCTCTCACTCAGTGCGTAAAACATACGATATCCACCGCTTTGATCACCGGATCCATTAGGGCCATGACTGTAACAACCCGAATTTTAATAACGTGTTAAGATAAGAATCGAGGCAGAATTAAATTTTAAAATAAGAATCAAGCGAAACGGGTTGCGCCGTTGCGTTCGTCTCGGAATTCTGGTTGGAAACGAGTCCGAAATTTCGTAAATCGGAGTCCGTATGACCGAGATATGACCTCTAGAAGTTTCACGAAAAATCAGAAAACGAAAACAGATTTTCGAAATTCGAATTTAGCCCACCCTGGGTCGACTGGGGAGTCGACCCCCCAGGGACTAGGTCGACTGCCCAGTCGACCTGGGGGTCGACCTCCCTGGTCGAGCCAGGTTGGCCTGTGTGCACCTGCAGGGTCTTGTGGTCTGGTTTGTTGGCCTATGACGATTTTTGATGGCTCAGATCTGTTCTAGGGTTGATCCTATGGCCTAAACTTGTTCCTACTCCTATAAAAACACCCTAAGACCTAGCCTAATTCACTACAATTCACTCTAATAACAAAGTGTTGCCCAAATATTTCTTGATCATGGCCACCATCTCCAACTTCAAGGGCATGAGCATTCAACTAGATCCATGTCAAAGGAGCAAGCTTTCTACATCAAATCAAGGGAGTAGAGCATCATTCCTACACCGTTCTGCGACAAATGCTTGCTCATAAATCTCTAGCCACGCTTTGTAAGTTCGAGCTACTTTTAGATCTAAACGGTAGTTCTAATGTTGATATGGAATAAAATGAGATGAAAACTAAGTATGTTAGTCTATGTGAATCTAATCTTGCCCCTTTTTTGAACCTATGACTTTAGGCTATTTCTTAGTGATTAAATCATGCCGCTCATGTTGTGTTTAACCTAGTTTATCATGTAAGATTGAATCTTGACTTGTGGAATGTTGGCATGAACCCTTAAACAATTTGACTTGTGGAACATTCATATGAACTTGACTTGCGGCTTATGCATGTTAAAAGAACCTAATCCCCTCATGACCATTTACATGCCTATGATGATGAACCTAGTGTTATGCTATCATACATGTTTGAGGCCAATCCCTTTATGCTATCATACATGTTTGAGGCCAATTCCTTTATGATATCATACATATTTGAGGCCAATCCCTTTATGCTATCATACATGTTTGAGGCCAATGTGTTGTCATATTATTCCTACTATGTTGACTCGCTTTCACTTGCGTTGGGAATACGCCTTGGGTAGTTTAGCCAAACGTGAGATGGGCTATGAAATTTAACATGAATTAAGTAAAGGGGAAAATGGGCATAAGTGTAAAACGTGGACTTTGTCGTAGCCTAAATTTGACATGAACATGATAAGTAGGAAAACATGAAAGTGGCAACTCGAGGTTGGGTTGAGTTTGTAGCATAAATCTGCCCGGAACCGCCCGTCAAATCCAGTAGCTACAAACAATAAGACCAAATGTGAGAAGTCGGTCATATCGCGCTCAAAACCCGAGGTTAGACTAGGTTGTGGTGTAAAGCTGCCCGGACCCGCCCGGCGTAACCAGTAACCACAACAAAGTCTAATGTGAGAGGTTGGGGTGCATTAATTTACTTAATACCACATGATAAGGTTAAGTTAGTTTGACTAATGGCACTCAACCGATATGACATGAATGGGTAGGTTAAGTAAGACCGAACTTGATTACTTAAAGACACTTAACCATATAACACGATTAGTGGATGGGTTAGTTTAACCTAAATGGGTTGATAACACCCGACTGGGATAACGCGATGCGTGGTAGGGTTAAGTAAACCCACAAGAATGATACTTAACCATTATAAATACGACTAGTGGATGGGGTTAAGTTAACCTATACTTAACCAGTCCGACTCGGTAATTTGATGGGGTTAAGTTTACTTAAACTTAACCAATCTGACTTGATAATTTGATAGGGTTAAGTCATGAACCTCTTAAATATGCTTAACCAAATCCGACTCGATAGTTTAATGGGGTTAAGTTAACATAAACTTAACCAATTTTACTCGATGATTTGATGAGGTTAAGACAACCTATACTTAACCAATCTGACACGATAGCTTGATGAGGTTAAGATAACCTATACTTAACCAATCTGACACAGTAATTTGAAAGGGTTAAGTTAACCTATACTTAACCAATCTGACACGATAACCTAGGGTTAAGTCATGAACTTCTTGATATACTTAACCAACTTGATACATGGTTTGTAGGGCTAAGCCTTGAACTTGAATACTTAGCCAATTTTGACATGATTCGTAGGCGAGGTAAGTCATGAACTCGAATGACAACCCTTAACCCATTAGACAAAACCCTAGTTCAGGGGACTAAGTGGAAAATCGTAGTTAATAAGGATAACGGGAAGGGAAACTAAGTGATAAACCTTAGTTAAGGATAGCTAAGTAGTAATTCTTAGTCAAGAGAATTGGACCAGTTCACAGATAGATGAGTAACCCGATACGGTAGGTCATCGTTTAAAACGAACACACGAGGAGGAACGAATGTTTATCTGACTTAGATAAAGGCTCCAGCGAACTGGGTGACAAAGCGGTAGCTTCAGGGTACGTTAGGGTACTCTTGGTATCCCTCTGTGAGGTTGCAGATGATCCTCCTGGGCTCACAGAGGTTAAGGTCTGCAGTAGAAGAACCAAGGGTATGCCTTGGTTGCTGTGCGAGCAACCTAAAGACTGGGGTGGATTACCGTGGAGTCGGCGATACCTAGTTTAGCCCTGTGATAGCACGTCGTCGACTACCTACCATCTTTAGTCAATCGTGTACGTATGCGGAAAGGCAGAAACTCCCAACAGACCATATACTTGCTATCTAGTTATGGGTGAGGTTGGCCAATAGGAACGTGGGGCATAGATGGCCGGAGTATAGTTCTCATGCATGATTTTCTTGGGTTGCCTTTTAGTAGTTGAGGGAGGGGTCACGTGGGACCATAACCACCGGTAGAAAAACAGACCTTGATATCTGCATCGACAGATAACCTAAAGCTCCCGACCGAGTCCTGTATTTCTTGATTAGCCCTGGCACGGGACTCGGATGGAACATTGAGATACATGTGCATCTAGACATGGAAAAACGATTCAAGATACATACGTGGGAAAAAGGGCGTGGTTGACGGGTAGCGTAATCCCGAGCGGTCCTAGGTGGCTTAAACCCAAACCGAGGTACGAAAACGTTTAGTAGGTAGCATAATCCCTAGTGGTCCTAGGTGGCATAAATCCTAGCCGAACATTCGAGAATTCATGGTAAGAAAATACAGCTAGATCAAGGGTGACAGTCCAAAACAATTTTAAGGATAATGGAACTACGTTGAAGTAGTATAGAACTATGTGAGGAAGCCTGTAGGATTTACGGAAAAGGACTAAACATATACATGGAAAGAAACATACGAGTTGGGAAAACCTACATTAGGTTGACATGGACCATTTCATGACATTGGGCAAGGGACATTTTGTTGCTAACACATGACACGGGTTGGGATACTAGTACGGAAGGTGCAGGGCAAATATACTCGATAGGACCTTGGGATGTTATACTCGATAGAACCTTGGGATGTTATACTCGATAGAACCTTGAGATGTTATACTCGATAGAACCTTGGGATGTTATACTTGATTCATAGTGACCGTAGTTTATGTTGATACAGTAGTTCATCCTATTACCTTAGTTTAGCTTGTCTATCTTGTCATCATATTACTTTCGGTTTATGCATGTCATGTTACCTTTACCTGTTTTTATGCTAGAAGTAGATAGGACTTACCAGTCTTTATGACTGACCCCGTTTTCTTTCGCCTCTTTGTCTTTCGTTTCCCCCTCCCCCCCCCCCCCCCCCAGGTTTTCAGGGAGGAAATACTGTTATTTAGCTCGGACTTCTTCTGCTTCAAGGTCATCATGTATGGCTTGGATTTTTATTGCCTATGGCTGCTTTACCGTTTTACTTGGGGAATATTTTATGACTGTGGTTTTATGCTTCTTTAACTGTTGCAAGACAGGTTTCCAATGTAATGGCTTTTAAAGGCATTTTGATGTAAAAGGCTTTAGACCTTATAATTTGATGAGGTAATGAAATTTGGTTTTTCTTCCGTTGTTTTATTTGTTCTGTCTTGTAATATTTCTGTGCATGTTTACCTAGACAATGCCCCTCCAAAGCTAGTGCATTCTCTTGTGAGTGACCCTGGCGGAGGTGGGGTGTTACATTTGGTATCAGAGTAGAAGGTTACCAGACTGGGCAAAAGTTTTAAAACCTTCTGAAAACTATTTGAAAACCGTTTACAAAGAAGCATTTTTCAAGGAAAGTTTTATTTTTAAAGGTATTCCCCAAAGGCCATTAGCATTATCCTTTGTTTACTTGATTGAATCTCTTTTCCTTTCTTTCCTCCACTTGTAGTCATAGTGGTTTGAACTGCGACTAATCCTTTTCTAACTACGTCAGTGTTTTCGGTGCGATGGAGGCAGTTCTCGAGAGACCAGTTACCGCATTATAAGAAAGGATAGTAAGAACAAGGATAAAGAATACAAGCTTGAGGACAAGCAACTTGTTGGTATGGCTTAATCCACAAAGGAGGAAAAGGGTGAATGATAAAACCCATGACAAGAGAGAGTATCTCTAGTAGGGTAAAAAGAGAAAGATAGTCAAGTATTATGAGACGAGGACAAGACCATCGAGAGGGCAATTGTATGCTCACACTGTTAGCGTACCTAAGAAGGATGGTAACGTTTCTGTGAAAGGTTTAGCTTTTCTTCTCTATCATCCCGTCAGGACTTTGCTTTGATCACCACATCATTTAAGTCTGCTTCGATAGTTGAGTCTCTGCACCTTCGTACTAGCATAGTAGAGGATCCCATTTTTGTCTCAAATCTTGTTGAGGAATCGGTCCATTTATTCATGACTTGTTTGGATTTGAGGACGCCTATGACTTTTGGGAATAATGCTTATGCTTTTAAGCTATGGGTTGAATTCTAGGAATGGAGTGGTTATCCAGTAAGGGTGTCATTCTCGGTTCTGAAAGGAGGGTAGTTAGGCTCTTGACCTGCCTCGGTAATACCCTCGATGTCTCGTGTAACCTTTAGGGTTCTGTCATGATTGGTTACCTAGAAGCTCTTGATGCATTTGTTGATAATCCGTTCGAGTAGAGTTCGCCATTAAGGCAGATGGTTCATTTCGCTTGTGCATGAGTTATGGGAATCACTCTAGTAAGTACACTTGGTAACATGGTTGGCATCTGTTTGTTTTCAAGAGATAAGTTCTTCTGCGAGGAATGCCGTAGAGCGAGTAAACGAGATCCATGATTCACTAGTGAATTTTGGAGAGCTTACATGAAACCATGAGTGCACGGATATGGTTGAACCAAGTATACTAGAAGGAGAATAAGTAAAAGTGGAACGAGAGGCGACAATGAAGTGAGTTCCAGCTCATATTTGGAAATAGGAGTTAAGAGGCCACGAAATCATGAAGTAAAAGATGGTCAAAGCACAATGGAATTAAGCTCAAGGAAATGCGACTTAGAAGATTGAAGACAAGATACGCGCATCATATCTCTTTTTAAGAGTATATTCTTGATCCCTGTTTTCCTGTAGAGCTTACCCGCATGCTATCTTTTATGCATATCCTCTCGGTCCTATTCTCGATCTTATTTCTATTGCAAACTCCATAGGGGGTATGACTCATCGGTTAATAATACGTGTCAGGGTTTGAAGTTGTCCGTTAGGTTGACTAAACCTTTTGGGCTTTATAGGATATGGGTTGGGTTTAGAAAGGGATTTCTTGTAATCCAAAAGAAGTTTATCTTGCTTATCTTCTCGGTCCTATCTTGAGGACCTTAGGTAGAACCCTGTGGATGTAAACATGTATTTGAAAACATGTTATGATTGACATGGTTGCAAGTGGTTGCTCGTGGATGCGCGAATACACACTAGGCACTAGATCGGTTCAGTCACATTTCATATCTCATATGTATACGTGTTTATACTTGTTTATGGATGAATTTGAATGTGTTATCATGTGAATATTGCATATGGATGAATGGTTGTGCACACATATAGTGTTTATGTGACTAGGACTATTTGCATACATGTGGATTCATGGCACTAAACATATTTTGCATTTAGAAGATCAATCAGGCCTGATCATTTGCATTAGATAAGGAAAACATATACACACACTTTCTGCATATGTTCATACAACATTAGAAATCTTTTAAGGACAATGGTTGCCTGTGGATGATGCTTTGAGTAGATGGATGATTGGACGGTAGGACACATCCTCCCTAACTTAGAGATTTCGGGGATGAAATCCTTAAAGGAGGGGAGAATGTAATAACCCGAATTTTAATAACGTGTTATGATAAGAATCGAGGCAGAATTAAATTTTAAAATAAGAATCAAGCGAAACGGGTTGCGCCGTTGTGTTCGTCTTGGAATTCTGGTTGGAAACGAGTCCGAAATTTCGTAAATCGGAGTCCGTATGACCGAGATATGACCTCTAGAAGTTTCACGAAAAATCAGAAAACGAAAACAGATTTTCGAAATTCGAATTTAGCCCCAAACAGACTGGGCGGGAAAATTTCCCGCCCAGCCCCAGGTCGATTGGGGAGTCGACCCCCCAGGGACCAGGTCGATTGCCCAGTCGAGCTCGGTGTCGACCTGGGGGTCGACCTCACTGGTCAAGCCAGGTTGGCCTGTGTGCACCTGCAGGGTCTTATGGTCCGGTTTGTTGGCCTGTGACGATTTTTGATGACTCAGATCTGTTCTAGGGTTGATCCTATGGCCTAAACTTGTTCCTACTCCTATAAAAACACCCTAAGACCTAGCCTAATTCACTACAATTCACTCTAATAACAAAGTGCTGCCCAAATATTTCTTGATCATGGCCTCCATCTCCAACTTCAAGGGCTTGAGCATTCAACTAGATCCATGTCAAAAGAGCAAGCTTTCTACATCAAATCAAGGGAGTAGAGCATCATTCCTACATCGTTCTACGACAAATGCTTGCTCATAAATCTCTAGCCATGCTTTGTAAGTTCTAGCTACTTTTAGATCTAAACGGTAGTTCTAATGTTGACATGGAATAAAATGAGATAAAAACTAAGTATGTTAGTCTATGTGAATCTAGTCTTGCCCCTCTTTTGAACCTATGATTTGGGCTATTTCTTAGTGATTAAATCATGCCACTCATGTTGTGTTTAACCTAGTTTATCATGCAAGATTGAATCTTGACTTGTGGAATGTTGGCATGAACCCTTAAACAATTTGACTTGTGGAACATTCATATGAACTTGACTTGGGGCTTATGCATGTAAAAAGAACCTATACCCCTCATGACCATTTACATGCCTATGATGATGAACCTAGTGTTATGCTATCATACATGTTTGAGGCTAATCCCTTTATGCTATCATACGTGTTTGAGGCCAATTCCTTTATGCTATCTTACATATTTGAGGCCAATCCCTTTATGCTATCATACATGTCTGAGGCCAATGTGTTGTCATATTATTCCTACTATGTTGACTCAATTTCACTTGCGTTGGGAATACGCCTTGGGTAGTTTAGGCAAACGTGAGATGGGCTATGAAATTTAACATGAATTAAGTAAAGGGGAAAATGGGCATAAGTGTAAAACGTGGACTTTGTCGTAGCCTAAATTTGACATGAACATGATAAGTAGGAAAACATGAAAGTGGCCAACTCGAGGTTGGGTTGAGTTTGTAGCATAAATCTGCCTGGAACCGCCCGGCAAATCCAGTAGCTATAGACAATAAGACCCAATGTGAGAAGTTGGTCATATCGCGCTCAAAACCCGAGGTTAGACTAAGTTGTGGTGTAAAGCTGCCCGGACCCGCCCGACGTAACCAGTAACCACAACAAAGTCTAATGTGAGAGGTTGGGGTGCATTAATTTACTTAATGCCACATGATAAGGTTAAGTTAGTTTGACTAATGGCACTCAACCGATATGACATGAATGGGTAGGTTAAGTAAGACCGGACTTGATTACTTAAAGACACTTAACCATATAACACGATTAGTGGATGGGTTAGTTTAACCTAAATGGGTTGATAACACCCGACTGGGATAACGCGATGCGTGGTAGGGTTAAGTAAACCCACAAGAATGATACTTAACCATTATAAATACGACTAGTGGATGGGGTTAAGTTAACCTATACTTAACCAGTCCGACTCGGTAATTTGATGGGGTTAAGTTAACTTACACTTAACCAATCTGACTTGATAATTTGATAGGGTTAAGTCACGAACCTCTTAAATATGCTTAACCAAATCCGACTCGATAATTTAATGGGGTTAAGTTAACCTACACTTAACCAATTTTACTCGATGATTTGATGAGGTTAAGACAACCTATACTTAACCAATCTGACGCGGTAGCTTGATGAGGTTAAGATAACCTATACTTAACCAATCTGACACGGTAATTTGAAAAGGTTAAGTTAACCTATACTTAACCAATATGACACAATAACCTAGGGTTAAGTCATGAACTTCTTGATATACTTAACCAACTTGATACATGGTTTGTAGGGCTAAGCCTTGAACTTGAATACTTAGCCAATTTTGACATGATTCGTAGGCGAGGTAAGTCATGAACTCGAATGACAACACTTAACCCATTAGACAAAACCCTAGTTCAGGGGACTAAGTGGAAAATCGTAGTTAATAAGGATAACGGGAAGGGAAACTAAGTGATAAACCTTAGTTAAGGATAACTAAGTAATAATTCTTAGTCAAGAGAATTGGACCAGTTCGCAGATAGATGAGTAACCCGATACGGTAGGTCATCGTTTAAAACGAACACGCTAGGAGGAGCGAATGTTTATCTGACTTAGATAAAGGCTCCAGCGAACTGGGTGACGAAGCGGTAGCTTCAGGGGACGTGAGGGTACTCTTGGTATCTCTGTGTGTGGTTGCAGATGATCCTCTTGGGCTCACAGAGGTTAAGGTCTGCGGTAGAAGAACCAAGGGTATGCCTTGGTTGCGGTGCGAGCAACCTAAAGACTGGGGTGGATTAGCGTGGAGTCGGCGATACCTAGTTTAGCCCTGTGATAGCACGTCGTCGACTGCCTACCATCTATAGTCAATCATGTACGTATGCGGAAAGGCAGAGAACTCCCAACAGACCATATACTTGCTATCTAGTTATGGGTGAGGTTGGCCAATAGGAAAGTGGGGCATAGATGGCCGGAGTATAGTTCTCGTGCATGATTTTCTTGGATTGCCTTTCTGTAGTTGAGGGAGGGGTCACGTGGGACCATAACCACCGGTAGAAAAACAGACCTTGATATCTACATCGGCAGATAACCTAAAGCTCATGACCGAGTCCTATATTTCTTGATTAGCCCTGGCACAGGACTCGGATGGCACATTGAGATACATGTGCATCTAGACATGGAAAAACGATTCACGATACATACGTGGGAAAAAGGGCATGGTTGACGGGTAGCGTAATCCCTAGCGGTCCTAGGTGGCTTAAACCCAAACCGAGTTACGAAAACGTTTAGTAGGTAGCGTAATCCCTAGTGGTCCTAGGTGGCATAAATCCTAGCCGAACATTCGAGAATTCATGGTAAGAAAATACAGCTAGGTCAAGGGTGACAGTCCAAAACGATTTCAAGGATAATGGAACTACGTGAGGAAGCCCGTAGGATTTACGGCAAAGGACTAAACATATACATGGAAAGAAACATACGAGTTGGGAAAACCTAAATTAGGTTGACATGGACCATTTCATGACATTGGGCAAGGGACATTTTGTAGCTAACACATGACACTGGTTGGGATACTAGTACGGAAGGTGCAGGGCAAATTTACTTGATAGGACCTTGGGATGTTATACTCGATAGAACCTTGGGATGTTATACTCGATAGAACCTTGGGATGTTATACTTGATTCATAGTGACCGTAGTTTATCTTGATACAGTAGTTCTTCCTGTTACCTTAGTTTAGCCTGTCTATCTTGTCATCATATTACTTTCGGTTTATGCATGTCATGTTACCTTTACCTGTTTTTATGCTAGAAGCAGATAGGACTTACAAGTCTTTATGACTGACCCCGTTTTCTTTCGCCTCTTTGTCTTCCGTTCCCCACTCCCCCCCCCCCCCCAGGTTTTCATGGAGGAAATACTGTTATTTAGCTCGGACTTCTTCTGCTTCAAGGTCATCATGTATGGCTTGGATTTTTCTTGGCTATGGCTGCTTTACCATTTTACTTAGGGAATATTTTATGACTGTGGTTTTATGCTTCTTTTACTATTGCAAGACAGGTTTCCAATGTAATGGTTTTTAAAGGCATTTTGATGTAAAAGGCTTTAGACCTTATAATTTGATGAGGTAATGAAATTTGGTTTTTCTTCCGCTGTTTTATGTGTTCTGTCTTGTAATATTTCTGTGCATGTTTACCTAGACAACGCCCCTCCAAAGTAGTGCATTCTCTTGTGAGTGACCCTGGCGGAGGTGGGGTGTTACAATGATGGTGTCCAACTCCGTACAACTATCGCTACGACCACTTTGCCCTTTGGGTCCATGATGGAGACCCACTCCATATTGACCCCACTGCACTGGTTCATAATCAATAACCTTAATGGTTTAACCAGTCCACACAGCCCTGGCTTTGGTTCGTCTACATGCCTCTTCTCTCTATGGTGAAATAAAGTTATAGATATCAATAATCCCTTTGCGCACGTCCCGCAGTGAAGCCTGAAGTTAACTCGTTGGTTCCCATCTGGATCCTGAGCCATAACTTCTCATTTGGACTCCCTTTGCATCTCGGGTTTTGGTCGGATTGAAGTTGAAGAGTTCACGATCGTCGTCGCATGGTAGAAGTTCGAATCCAGATCAGTTCAGAGTCGTGCTCCATGGTCAGTTGTTCAAGCTTCCCTATGTCAGTCGCTCAGGATCCACTGGTTCAGTTGCTCAATCCCCGCTGGGTAGGTCGCTCATACATCCTCCATACGGTCGGTTGCTCGTATATGATACTCTAGATCGGTTGCTCATACATCCTCCATAGGGTTGGTCGCTCATATATGATCCACTGGGTCGGTCGCTCGAGCTTCTCCCTCTGGGTCGGTCGCAAAACTCTACTGGGTGGGTCGCGCGACCCAAAACCTGTATCACATTCCAGCAAGCTATTTTCACCACACGACAGTATTTTTGATCATTCTAACTTTTGTATGCGACCTTAAAACATACCGAACAACAGTATCAACATATAGGTTCAATTAAAGAGATCAAAACATCAATCACATAGGCTATATTAGATCAAACATACCTAAATCTGTGATTTCCCCTTAATCCCCTAAATTCCGGGATTAGCAAACTTAATCCAAATTAACCCGAATATGTGACATAAAATAGGATTCTAGAATTTATACATATTTTTCCAGAATTTTTAGGTGTATACTTTAGCTAATTATCACTAATCACCCATAATTAGCGTATAAACATGCAAATCACTCACCTTAGCCAATAATTAGTGATAGATCTGAAACTTTTACTGGTTTGGCTCGGATTTCAATGTGGTGCAGCAGCTCTATCTTGAATTTGGTGCTAATTCGGCTTAATTTGATGTAGATTTGACCAATTAGTGATCAAAAAGTGATTAGAGAGAAATTTGGAAGATGGAAGCCATGATTAGGGTTAGAGAAATGTTTGTGGCAGCTAGAAAATGAAAGGAGATGATTCGCCAACTCCTTTCAGCCCTCTCATAACCCTAATCCCGAAATGGGTTATGATTTTAGTTGCTAATCACCATATTAAGCCCAATTAGGCTGTTTTTCCATCTTCAAATGTTATTTCAACCATATCTCCCAACGGTAAGTCAGTTAGATTAATGTGACCACTCTACGGAATGGGAAACCATCATCCGAATCCAATGGAATTGGTCTTAGGCCAAAAATCCTTACCAATCAAAAGTTATAGGAGAAATAAGATTTGCTAGGGGCAAAACCATCATTTAAAATTCGGCAAACATCGTGAATGTGGGAAATGACCCCAATAGTCGTTTCCCAAAGTTACATGACCATAGAACTTTGCATGAAAATAAAATAAATATTCTACGATCCTCTGATACGTAGAATGCAGATCATTACAACTGGGGTTGAATATTGTCATACTCTCTGCTAATAATAGAAACCACTTTAACACTATGTACGTGGTGGAAAATCCTTAACTAAGTAGGATGGTTTGGTGAACACTATTGGAATGAAGCAAGAGAATGATGAGGGATAGACTGACCTTCGGGTCATAATTAAAATGACTAAAATAGAAGTCACACCTGGACCAAATGTGGTAGCTCCTCCGATCGGACACACTTCATCGATGCCATATCTGTTACTTTTTAATTGATTTGGGTGCACCCCTTGATTATGGGAGTATTTTCTCAAGATGGGCGGTAGTTGCGACTATGCATTACCACCAGTTCGGACCTGCAATTCGATAGAATCATGCAGTGTATATTGCCTTGTGTGCCTTATCATATTATCCTGATCACGCTTACTACGATTTTGATTTGTAGTGTACCTATGGAGTACCCCTTAATAGCCACTAGTTTACAGTAGTGATTAGGTATCAATAGAGATCACGATATTTGTAAACAGTGTAAAGGTAATAACGGTAATCCCACTTATGCTATTTTTAATACTATAATTTATTGATAGACACTATTATAATTACATATTGTATAATATGATATATAATTTAATGTGTCCTTTGAGGATGGGAATCTCAAACATCCTTTAAAGTTATAGATGCATTTCTTTGAACATTTCAATTGAGTTGATTCACTTATATGAGAATTTAATCCTGACTTGAGTATTTTGTTTTACTTTATGCTTGGGTCAGACCAAATATCATATGTAATAGCCTACATTTTACATATCGGAAGATCATAAAATATTTTATTTAATTCACTGCGGGTTGGATCATTCTCATATTTTGGTATGTTGTTTATGGGAATGTGATACATGTCCATAATTTTTACCAATTTTATTTGACCATTTTCCCCCTATTAGTCTTGTATAGGGAATAACTTTTGACTAGGATCGATTCAGGTGTGGAGGGCAGTATCAAAGGAAAGGAAATGGTGTTGCCAATTCCGTAGAGTGGTACCGTAAAAGATTTGGCTCAGCAGTTTCAGAGGAAACGATATTTTTGTGTTTTACGATTTATTGTTCGGGTTTTTAAACCATTGTTGGGATGATTTAGGGAGGCCCAATAATGGGCTGGTAGGAGGCTATAACTAGGGGCTAGAGGCATGGAGAGAGGGTTACTTTCTTCATTCTTGCATTTAGTTGAGCTCGTGATCCTCCTTGCTAATTCAAATGCACCTTTCCACCATTAAAATTCTATATCTATGCGAGAGAATCGAAGATCTACATCATTTGAAGCTAGATCTACATCAAATGAAAAGAAATCGCATCAAATCAAGAGGTTTGAAGGTTATTCTTCGTTGTCCGGAATCGTGAATCATCGTTTTTAGGCTTGTTTGGAGAATTGGTGAGTGACATGCATCTGTCATGCGGATTCGATCAAGTATATGAGTTGTGTGATCTTAATTTCATCATATTCAAGTCGGTTTCACTAGATCTACATCTTGGTAAGTATATTTTCATTTGAAACACCATAGGATCTAATCTAGCAATTTAAAACTGGGAATTTCTTATGTTAATTCATGTTTAGATCCATTATTTTTTCTGCTTATTGATTTATCATGATTTAGAACATTTTTATGACTTTATATGACAATTGTCATTTTGATGTTGTTATTGAAGTGTTTATTGTTGGATTTGATGATTTGGATGAGTAAATTTCAGTGATACCGTCATTTGTCGAAGATTTGATCAAGTTCGGAGTTATTTTGGTCAGAACTGGAGTTAGGTCGTTTTTCATGAATCACGGCGTTTTTCTTGCTCTCCAAGAAATGGAGCTAGATCGTCATGGGCTAGCTAGGTTTAGTCGTGGACTTCGGGTCATGGAAATGAGGTCTTGGTGAATCTTTTGTCAGTGGGAAGCTTGGTGGTTCAGGTCGCAGGTCATGGGTAGGTGCGTTGATGGAGCTTCTTCGGGTTGGCCATAGCCGATCGCTGGAGCTTCAGCAGGAGAGACGGATTATGCATGTTGAAAGCTTCAGGTTATTTGGGGATGGGTCGAGTCATGATTACCAGACTGTGGGTGTTAGGACGTTATAACGACCTAAGGTGGAGAGTTGTTGGAATAGGCGAAATGACCTAGTTAGGTCATTGTCTCTGGGTTGTTGAAACTTAGACCGTTGGAAGTAAGGAGAGAATTTACTTTGTTGTTAGGTCGTTGGTTCGAGACATGGTCCGGGAAGTAGATCGTGTAAAGGAAGGGGTGGCTCAGGGGGGGAGTCAGGTCGTGGGGTCTAGGCCGGTCATGACCTAAGAGGGACAACCTGGTGATGTGTGAGATTATATTGGTGTTGTTTGGTTCATGTTTGATGATGACTTCGAAGTGAATTCAAGAGCGAATGTTGAAGTGTTGTGTGATGAGTTCGTTGATCGTCGTAATTCAACGAATGTGATGACAACTCAAAGGTGTTCTGAGTTTGTTGGAAATGGTTGGATGGTCGCCGTCGATGACGATTAGAGAAACCTAAGGCCATGTAATTATCGTTGTCCTATGTTCTAGCGGACTCAAAGCAGGGGTACACGATTTCGCCGTATGGTCGAGTACCCTGGGTTGCTCGAACGGGCCTAGATATGTTTTGTTGTATGGCGTATCGAGTTTTAGTTAGAACTGGGGTTTATCATTGGCCCTTGGCAATTG
Source organism: Allium sativum (assembly GCA_030737875.1). Taxonomy (NCBI): domain Eukaryota; kingdom Viridiplantae; phylum Streptophyta; class Magnoliopsida; order Asparagales; family Amaryllidaceae; genus Allium; species Allium sativum. The sequence continues at coordinate 636,563,524 of CM060918.1, forward strand.
ATGGCATGTCGTTTCCAATCATACGATTAAGGATGGTTTCGAAGAAGGATTGGCTGTGATAGACAGAGTCAGTCATGAATGATGGGTTGCTTTGTTTGTACCGTCTCATGTAGATTGTCCAACGTCGAAGGAGATGTTTCTTAGGTACTTGTCTAATATTGGTTTTGGCCTCTTAGGCTTGTGCTTGAGGGATTTTGAATTCGATCAGTATGGTTTACGTGAGATATATATGATCTGGATGCTATGTGTGCTATTGTTTGGTTACTTCTGATTGCCATGAATGAATAGTTGTCCTAGTTGCCATGGATGTATGGTTGAAATGGTTGTTAGTAAAGGCTATCACTCTCCGATGTGGGGAAGATGGGGTTGAGTTCCTCTCTAGTGTTTTAGGGTAAATTGGTTTGTTAATTATACTATTCTCATATACTCTGTTGATGATGTTAGTTAGATGTTTTATCGCTCACTAAGACTATTGTTTAACTCAAGGTTTTATGTTTCCCTCTTATTACCTTGGGCTGTTCATCCGGCTTTTGGATGGGCAGACTAAGTGACAGGTGACAAGTGATATCTTGGTGAGGACGATGTTGCGGTTCGAAGGCGAGCAGGAGGCTGGTGTATCATCTTTTTTACTATGCAGTATCTGTATTTCTGTTGTTCGTTGTTTTACTCTGAGTACTGTAGTGAGGCAAATTTGTGCAGACATATATATTGTAATCTTGGTGTTTGGATATACTTTCTAGCTGTAACGAAAGTTTGATGTTTTCTACTCAAATATGCTTCACTATTATTGCCTATTGTATATGTTCCAATATATTTTATCCTTGCGCTGTGAGTTATACGACAGGTTTTTCTTATGTTATCGTACCTTGATAATCGTCCATAGCTGTTTGGCACGTCTTTCAGCGCATAATTCCTCTTGTTTAGTGCAAGAGTTGTAGGGATCATCACATTTGGTATCAGAGCTCTGGTTATCAATTTTATCGAAAGTTCGAAGGCGTAATTACGTATTTGTAGATTTCTGGCTGATGTATAGTATATAGTAGTGTATAGTATAGTAGCGTTTGAACTCCATTAGCAATTTTCCTTACAAGTGGCTAATCATTCTGATTTGCAAATTTAGAATTAATTGACGTACTTTAAAACATACTGCTAGGGAGGGGATTGTGCCTGGAGGGGGAAATGGCAGTACACCAGATTACCCATCCATGTTTGAGGACATGATGGAAGCATTCACGAGAAGGGTTCCCGCTTTAGTTGCAGCCACAGTAGATGTAGGTGTGCAGGTGTCTAGGGTTGTGAATTTCGTGAAGCTTTGTAAGGACTACACATCTCTAAGGGAAAACCATTCAAAGGAACGGAGTTGACTGAAGAAGTTAAAAGTGGATAGATTCTTGTATTTGTATTTTTGGAGACTTAGGTATAGATGATGCAACCAGAAGAAAGCTGGGGCCAAGGAATCTGCAGGGCAGGGTCATGTAGTGGTGTAATTTTGTTATGTTTGAGACCCCGGAAGAAGAAATCACTTAGGAACAGTTCAAAGTTAAATTCGAGACAAAGTTTATCTCCACTGCTCAGAAGTCTTCTCTATTTAAGAAATTTGTAGAGTCGAAACATAATGGTAGAACAGTGCTTGATTATGTTTCTGATTTCGAGGCCTTATCCAGATATCCTCGTTCATACATTAACACACCCTATCAAAAGAACGAGAAGTTTGTTATGGGTCTGGATACCTACGTAGGAAGACCATTGGTGGAACTTCTTGATGATTCTTATGAGAAGATTTTCGAAAAAGCTATGAGACATAAAATCTTGCTTCCAAAAGAGGAAGTTGTTGTTTCTAACGCTAAGAAAGCTCTGAAACCACAGCAAAGTGGTAACAACAAGAAGAGGAAGCAACAATAGCAAAAGAGAAAGGATGGCCAAAAGAGGCAGAAAGGTGAAGTGATTTGCTATAACTACTGGCAGAAGGGCATTATTCCAAGGATTGTAAGAATCCAAAGGCTGAGAAGAAGTGTTTTAAGTGTGGAAAGCCTGGGCATGAAAAGAAGGATTGTCCAGAATCTACTACGGGTAAACAGATTTTGAAGGCTTATGCTTTGGAGGTTGTACCATCTTCTTGGAGACCTCCTACTGCAGAGAAGAAAGGAAAAGGTGTCGTCATCCAAGGTACTCTTTCTGTTCGAGGTGTTTCAGTTCGAGTATTATTTGATACTGGAGCATCGCATTCATTTATTTGTGATGAGCTTATGTGTCGTTTGGGTTCATAACCCGAGATTTGTGATGGACCTTTGATTGTGACTAATCCAGTTGGTGGTTCATCTAGCCTTTGTATATTTTGTCGTGGTCTTGTGTTTTCGAGTCATGGTTGCTCATTTGTATGTGATTTCTTTGTTCTTAACTTCGCTAGGTTTGGGATCATCTTGGGTATGGATTGGCTCAAGAGGTATGCATAAAGAGTGAATTGCGAGAAGCTAGAGGTGAGAGTCGGGGATGTGGAAAGGTGAAAGGTTTTAATTCGGTGTAAGCCCGAAGATGATGTCTTCGTGAGCTGTTTATGTTCGCTTGAGATTCCACAAGAAGACTTATCATCTGTGTTGATCGCTATTGAGTTTAAGGATGTCTTTGAGGAAGTTAAAGGTTTGCCGCCGCATTGTGAGATTGAGTTTAGAATCGATTTGACCAAGGGTGCTAGACCTATCGTTATGCGTCTTAGGAGGATGGCTCCTAAGGAACATCTAGTGTTAGAGGTGCAAGTCCGTGACCTTTTAGGGAAAAGATTTATTCAGAGAAGTGTATCCGAATGGGGTGCACCAGTTATGTTTGCAATCAAGGCAGATGGCTCATTGAGATTATGTGTGGATTATCTCAAGCTAAACAAGGTGAACAAGAAGAACCAGTATCCGTTGCCGAGGATCGATGACTTGTTCGATCAGCTTTATGATGCCAAAGTGTTTTCTTAGATAGACTTGGCAATGGGATTTCACTAGTTGAGAGTGGCAAAGGATAGTGTGCTGAAGACCACTTTCAGAGCACCATCTTGTTTCTTCGAATGGTTCGTGATGCCATTTGGGTTGACTAACGAGCCAACGTATTTTGTGGATCTTATGAATTGAGTTTTCATAGATCAATTGAATAAGTTCGTGCTTGTGTTCATGGATGATATTCTGGTTTACTCTGTGAATGAGGAAGAGCATAAGACGCGCTTGAGGATTGTTTTGGAAGTCTTACGAAAGCATCAGCTGAAGGCTAAGTTTTCGAAGTGTCACTTCTAGAGGAGAGAAGTGAGGTTCTTAGGTTATGTTGTTTCCGGAAATGGAATAGCGGTTGACCCCGCTAAGGTGGCAGCAATCCAGGACTGGGATAGACCTAAGAATGCGACGGACATGAGAAGTTTTCATGGATTGGCAGGATATTATCGATAATTTATCAAGGATTTCTCCAAGATAGTTGCACCATTGACAGGACTGACGAAAAAGAACCTAGTGTTCACATAGGATGTAAAGTGAGAAAGGTTTTAGAATCATGAAAGAGAGACTGATGAGTGCTCCTGTTCCGACGATTCCAAGTGGGAATGAGGGAATGGTGGTATACACCCATGCATGTGATACTGGGCTAGGAGCAGTGCTGATGAAGAAGGATAAGGTAGTGGCATATGCAAGTCGACAACTGAAGCTGCATGAGAGGAATTATCCAATCCATGATTTGGAGTTGGCAGCGATTGTGTTTGGTCTGAAGATATCGAGACATTATCTATTGGGATTTCGATTTGAGCTATTTAAGGATCACAAGTTGGTGAAGTATCTTTTCTCCCAAAAGGATTTGAATCTTTGGCAGCAGCGGTGGTTAGATTTTTTTTAACATCATATGATTTTGGTACAGCCTATACTCTGGGTAAAGGTAACACGGTTGCAGATGCGTTAAGTTGAAGACACACAAGTTTGGGAGCGATGTTTTCAGAATGGAAATGTCTTGAGTATTTAGCTGGATTCGATTTCAGACCATGGTGTGAATTGGAACCTGAAATGTTGGCAAGCTTATCGATAAGACCTACTCTCATCAAAAATATTCGCGAGAGCCAAAAGCTAGATGCAAAGCATGTCGAGTTTATCCGGAAGTTGGAACTAAAGGATGAAGAATTCGAGGTCGATTGAGAAGGTTGGCTTCGAAAACAAGGACGACTGCTTGTTCCTGATATAGATGGATTAATAGATGAATTTCTGAGGGAATGTCATCACTCGAAGTTGACAGTTCATCCTGGTGGTAATAAGATGTATCAGGACATGAAGCGAGCTTACTACTGGGAAGGGATGGAAAGAGATATTGGAAAGTTCATTTCCACATGCATGAATTGCCAGTTGTTGAAAGCTGAACTGAAGAAGCCGAGTGGTTTACTTCAGCCATTGGAAGTTCCTACATGGAAGTGGGAGCAGATATCCATGGACTACCTAAAACCAGGGCAGGAAACGAAGGAATTTGGGTCATCATGGATCGTTTGGCCAAAAGTGCAAGGTTTATTCCTGTCAAATCAACTAGGACAGCATCGAAGTTGGTTGAACTTTATATAAAATCGATAGTTCGATTCCATAGCATCCTGAAGAGCATAGTAAGTGATCGAGATCCATTATCCAGGAGTGGATTTTGGAAAAGTTTGCAAGAAGCTTTGGGAACTGAGTTGTGTTTGAGTATGGCTTATCATCCCCAAACCAATGGTCAAACCAATAGAGTTAACCGAGTTTTGGAAGATCTCGTAAAGTCTTGTATATTGGACTTCAGAGGATCATGCGAAGACCTTCAACATTTAGTTGAGTTTGCATATAACCACAGCTACCGACCAAGCATTGGGATGGCACCGTGCGAGGCACTGTATGGAAGACCGTGTAATTCCCCGGCATGTGGGTTGGAAATCGGAGATTAAGTTGATACTTGGGCCAGAGATGACTAGAGAGACATCAGACTGTATCAAGATCATTCGGCAATGAATGAAGGCAACCCAAGATCGTTAGAAGAGTTATGTCCTAAACATTGAAAAAGATTTGGAATTCGACGTAGGCGACATGGTTTTTATAAAAAAATTCGCCATTGAAGCATGTGGTTACATTCAGAGGTAAGGGAAAGTTATCTCCTAGATTTGTTGGACCGTTTCCGATAATCAAGCGAAAGGGAAAGCTTGCATATAGATTGGAGTTACCTGAGAAGATGTCGAGTGTGCATAATGTTTTCCATGTTTCATTTCTATGGAAGTGTGTGCATGATTTTAATGTGGTGGTATCTCCGAAGAAGTTTGAAGACCTCATAGTTGAGACCGTAGTTACGAGACCTCGTATGTCGCTTCGTGTAGTAGGGAATGACATAGAACAACTTAGGAGAAAGACAGTTAGGATAGTCAAGGTACTGTGGAGTGAGGATGCTAACGATTGTACATAGGAGACTGAATAGAGTATGAAGACAACCCATCTAGAATCTTTGTTGGTATCACCCATTAGTATCATGTCACCTTACCTCATTATAACTTGTATCATTGTGACTGTTGTTGTTAGAATTTTGCATGCTAGGCTAAGGTAATGGGTGCATGTTTAATGGGTGCTAGTTTTGATGATAGAATTGGCTGCTCATGATTGACAAGCATGCATAATCGTTACGGCTGCTTTTGGTTGTTGGAATTTCGGGGGCAAAATTCTAAAGGGGGGAAAATGTAACACCCGCATTTTACGTATTAGAAGATCATAAAATATTTTTATTTAATTCCCTGAGGGTTGGATCATTCTCATATTTTGGTATGTAATTTGTGGGAATGTGATACATATCCATTATTTTTACCATTTTGCCCTTATCAGTTTTGGATAGGGCATAACTTTTGACTGGGATCAAATTAGGTGCTGAGGTCATTCTCACTAGAAAGGAAATGGTGTTGCCAATTACATAGAGTGGTCACATTAAAGATTTGTCCCAGCGGTTCGGAAGGAATCACTGTTTTTTGTGTTTTACAATTTGCTTTTCAGGTTTTGGACCATTGTTAGGCTGATTTGGAGAGGCCCAATAGTGGGCTAGTGGGAGGCTATAAATAGTGGGTTGGAGAGAGGGTTACTTTTTTCATTCTATCATTTGGTTGAGCTTATGATCCTTCTTGCTCAATCAAATACACCTTTCTACTATTAAAATTCTAGATCTACGTGAGAGAATCGAAGATCTACATCGTTTGAAGCCAAATTTACATTGAGTGAAAAGAAATCGCATCAAATCAAGAGGTTTGAAGGTTATTCTTTGCTGTCCGGAATCATGCATCATTGTTTTTAGGCTTATTGGAGAATTGGTGAGTGATAAGCATCTCTCATGCAGATTCAATCAAGTATATGAGTTATGTGCTCTTAATTTCATTATATTCAAGTCAATTTCACTAGATCTACATCTTGGTAAGTATATTTTAATTTGAATCACCATAGGATCTAATCTAGCAACTTAAAACCGGTAATTTTTTATGTTTATGCAAGTTTAGATCCGTTATTTTGTCTACTTATTGATTTATCATGATTTAGAACATGTTCTATGAATTTTGATGATAATTGTCATTTTGATGTTGTTGTTGAAGTTTTTATTGTTGAATTTGATGATTTAGATGAGTATATTTCATCAATATCATCATTTGTTGAAGATTTGGTCAAGTTTAGAGCTATTTTGGTCAGAATAGGAGTTAGGTCGTTTTTCATGAATTGCGTCGTTTTTCTTACTCTCCAAGAAATGGAGCTAGGTCATCATGGGCCAGCTAGGTCGAGTCATGAACTTCGGGTCATGGAAATGAGGTCTTGGTGAAGCTTAGGTCGGTGGGAAGCTTGGTGGTTCAGGTCGCAAGCCGTGAGTAGGTGTTTTGATGGAGCTTTTTCATGTCGTCCATAGCAGATCGTTGGAGCTTCAAGAGGAGAGTCGGATTGTGCGAGTTGAAAGCTTCAGGTTGTTTAGGGACGGGTCGAGTCATGATTGCCAGACGATGGGCGTTAGGTCGTTATAACGACCTAAGGTGGAAAGTTGTTGGAATGGGTAGAATGACTTAGTTAGGTCGTTGTCTCTAGTCGTTGGAGTTGGGACTTAGATCATTGGAAGCAAGGAGGGAATTTACTTTGGTGTTAGGTCATTTGTTCGAGATGCGGTCTGGGAAGCAGATTGTGTAAAGGATGGGGTGGCACAGGGGGAGTCAGGTCGTGGGGTCTGAGTCGGTCACGACCTAAGAGGGACAACGTGGTGATGTGTGAGCCTTATATTGGTGTTTTTGGTTCGTGTTTGATGATGACTTTGAAGTGAATTCAAGAGTGAATTCGAAGTGTTGTGTGATGAGTTCGTTGATCGTCGTAATTCAACGAATGTGATGACAACTCAAAGGTGTTCTGAGTTTGTTGGAAACGGTTGGATGGTCACCGTCGATGATGACAAGAGATACCAAAGGCCAAGGAATTATCGTTGTCGTAGGTTCTAGCAGACTCAAAGCAAGGATTACACGATTTCATCATATGGTCGAGTACCCTGGGCTGCTTGAACAGGTCTTGATACGTTTCATTGTATGGAGTATGGAGGTTTAGCTAGAACCAAAGCTTACCATTGGCCCTTGACAATTGATAGCGTGTCGTTTCCAATCATACGATTAGCGAATGTTCCGAAGTAGGATTGGCGGTGATAGACAGAGTCAGTCATGAATGATGGGTTGCTTTGTTTGTACTGTCTCACATAGATTGTCCAACGTCGAAGGAGATGTTTCTTGGTTACTTGTCTGATATTGGTTTAGGCCTCTGGGCTTGTGTTTGAGGGATGTTGAATTCGATTAGTATGGTTTACGTGAGATATGTATAATCTGGATGCTATGAGTGTTGTTGTTTGTTTGTTCCTGATTGACATGAATGAACGGTTGTCCTGGTTGCCATGCATGTGTGTTTGTAATGGTTGTTAGTGAAAGCTATCTCTGTTTGATGTGGGAAAGATGGGATTGAGTTATTCTATGGTGTTTAGGGTAGATTGTTCTGTTAATCTCCCTATTCTCATATGCTCTATTGATGATGTTAGTTAGCTGTTTTATGGCCCATTAAGGCTGTTGTCTGACTCAAGGTTTTATGTTTCCCTCTTATTACCTTGGGTAGTCCTTCTGATTTTTGGATGGGCAGACTAAGTGACATGTGATATCTTGGTGAGGACGAAGTTACAGTTCAGAGGCGAGCAGGAGGCTGGCGTATCATCTTTTCTACTATATAGTATCTATATTTCCATTGTTCGTTTTTTTCTTTGAGTGTTGTAGTGAGGCAGATTTGTACAGACATATATGTTGTAATCCTGGTGTTTGGATATACTTTCTAGCTATTATGAAAGTTTTGTGTTTTATGCTCAAATATGCTTCACTATTGTTGCCTACTGTATACGTTCCATCACATTTTATCCTTGTGTTGTGAGTTATATGACAGGTTTTGCTTGTGTTATCATACCCTAAAAATCGTCAATAGCCGTCTGGCATGTTTTTCAATGCATAATTCATCTTGTTTAGTGCAGGAGTTGTGGGCGGTCGTCACATCACAGTACTGAGATTGCACCTTCCAAAACTGGGGACTTGTAAAAGCCTCAAATCTATCTATTTGTTTTGGTTATTTTCTTATGTATTAGAAATCCATTGGATTTGGACTTCCATTGTACTTTATTTTTGAAAATTTGATATTAAGTATAAGTTCTGAAATTTTGTATTTAGTAGCTTCATGAATTACTATTGTATTTTATTCATTCCACTGCGAGATTTTCTGTTTTTATGTGTTAGTGATTCTGTAATGATTATATATTTAACCCTATAGCAATAACAATAACAATCTATGGCTTCGAACGATTTGAGTTTGTTGTATTATTGATTTAAATGGTTGGAAATAGCAGGGCATTACAATTATTTTTGGGTGGTAAGAATGATACTTATACAAAAAAGTACTCATTATACTGTCCCAACTTATTGAACTTGTGATTTTTAGAAGCTTTGTCTAAAATGTTATACATCCAGCCACTTGAGCCAAAAATCCATACTTAACCATCACCACTTATATCTAAATTGGATAAATCATCATATATCATTAAAGAATACAATAAAAGAAAGTCTTTCCAGTAACATTTTTTAGCTCCACTTTGCACTATATATCAATAGTGAAACATTTTAGCGTTCTTATATATAATTGCTATATATTACGACTCAAATTATGCAAAAGTATTTAATATCAAATATTACATCATGATTTCTGATAAAGTGATTCAAAATCATTCAATAAAGCAACTATGCAAAATTGAATCTATTAGATAAATTTTATATCTTTTCCAAATGCCTCAGTTAATCACCAAAATACTATAAATTAACGTTAAGGGTTGAATTTTTCCTTCAAAAACTCAAATAACTAAATTTCCAATATAAGTTGCTTGATTTCACATTATAATTGTAATGTTAAGATAAAAAGAATAAAAGCGAGTCATTCAAGGTATTGGAAATTAACAGATGATCATTAGAGACACTAGTAAAATGTTGTTGGGCCATGGACGGGTATCTTCTCTAAAGGTTAATTTCCATACAACTATGTTGCAATCAATATTTGTTGTTTGCATAACACAAAATTTCTATCAAAATGAGGTAATTGCATAAATTAATTTACAGGATTTGTAAAATTTTAAGGAAAGATATTTTTTTTCTCTTTTTAAGAAGAAGGAAGAAATGAGAAAAAACAATACACTAATTTATTGCTTTTTTCTCCATCTCTCATCAAAACAAATGAATCTTAATAAACATACATTGTAGATATGGGAATGGTTTCGCTAATACAATATGCAAAACGTCATAAAGATGAAATGTCCAAGAAAAAGCTTATTTCAACTTTAGGCTAGTTCAAAGATAGTTATAAAACTAAGTCTATTTTTGTGCAACCTGTGTTTGAAAATCTGAAATGAGTACGCATAATTTAATGAGAGATCTATTTTTGAAATAAGTTTGAACTAATTTCTAGCATTGAAATAAGTTTTTTTTTCCTGGTGTTATCTAAAATAAAAACCAAATTACACAATCAATCTATAATTTTTCATTTTATTTTTGTTTGTATGACAGTCATCCATAATCAAGGTGAAAAATTGATCAATACATCTGTTGTAGAAGATTTACCATTGCCATAGCTAGTTCAGGAGCAACTGTTGCTAGAATATCTACAATAAACACATCATTGCTAAGAACAAGATCTTGGTGAATCTTCACAGCAATGCTTTTGGTGCCATTAGGGCCGATGCTAGTTATGTCACAAAGCTTATGTTCACTGTATCTTCCTCGAATTTCAAATGCAATGAATGGTGTTTTTTTTGTATCATGCTTTATTTGAACATGGACTCTCTCACGGTTGGATTTCGGTACTCTTCTAGCAAAATACCTAGGATTTCTTTCACGCCCAATGTAAATTCTCCAGTTGTAATCTAAACTTAAAACCTGAAGTATCAGGTAAAATAAACTAAAGCAATGCACATATACATGATTAACGCAGAAAATAGTACATTATATTAATCAAATAAAAGTTATAAAGGATATAAAACTATACCGATTTCTTAATTGTAGACATAGTAGTGCCATTAGCATCTGCGAGAATTGCTTTATTCAATGATTGTTTTACTCGGTATAGTACTTTCTGTCCATATCCATCATATACAAGGTAAGTTTTTCTATGATCTTGTTTAAGGTCCACCCTTAATCTTGTGGATACGTCTGTCCCTGTAGCTACATTCGTGTATGTGTATAAATATTAAATGATAATTTGCAAAAAAATAAACATAATTCAGGTATAAATGGTTTGGTTACTATATTTTTCTTCCTTTGTAGTGGAAATTAATATTAAATGATATCCTGCATATGATTTAGTGTGTACAGAGAAAACATACCAAGAGTTAGAAAGGCTAGAAGTACTCCAAAGATAAATGTAACGGAAGCCATTTTCTTCTCGTAAGAACTACTACTTTACTATTTATTCATTGTATTAGTATGGTAGGAATGATAATCATATCACATTGTGAAAGAATTTACGATCTTTTATTCACTGGAAAACCCGATTCAAAATTATATACTTATTTATTATTTCCAAGATACAGGATATAATTTCATTTATAATTTGTACCTTAATACTATAAAGTAACTTTAAATTGTTTGAGATTGAAGATTGAATCCAAAATATATTTTTAAACAGGAAATATCATTAGTGATTAAGGAATCCAATTTATTTTTTCTACATTAGTGACTAAAATTCAAGTTTTTACAAGTTTGACACTATTCTAATCAAGGTTTTAAATCTTGGATATCGGTCGTGTTTTGTCTTGGGGATTTTATAGACTCAGTCTCGTATCGGGGGAGATCTCGGACGAGATAAGTCTAACTCGGGAGTTTATCTCGGATTTTCATCTCGGGTTTGAAAGTTCATATCAGAACAATCTCGGGGTACATGATATGTTAAAAATGATATTTTAACAAAACGATTATTTTGAATGCTATAAAAAACATAGTAACTTAAAGTTAAAATGCAAAATAACTTTATTATTCTTTATTTTGCGAAAGATCAGTCATACTCTAAATTGTAATATGCTTAGAACAGAAATATTGTTAGACAGGAAACATTAAAAGGATCCAAAACAATAAAAAATTCAGCATAAATAGACCATAAAATACATAATTTCTTAATTAACATGTATATAAAAGGACGAATATGAAAATCATAAGCATTGTAAAACATATACAAACATACAATATAGTCATTTAACATGAAAAATGTAATATAACGAAAGATTGATATGGCGATACTGAGTTTTTTAATTATAGTTTTAGTTCAGGCACAAATTTAAATTTTAACCAAAAAAACTAAGATCTCGGACGATATTCCAGTATTTTGTCTCAGTCGATATATCATTCGATATTGCAATATCTCGGGCGATATAATCGAAAGGAGATTTAGAGTGATATTTGTTGATTCATTTCGGAAGGAGACCAAAACGAGATCTCGGGCAATATTTGCGAGATCTGAAACAGTGATTCTAATTCAATCGATCAATTTAATTGTTTACACACAAATGGCTAATAATCAAAATTTGAGGACTTTTTTCTTTCTTTCATTCTTTTTTATTTATATATTCTTTTATAGTTCAAAGTCTACGAACCATTATTAGTTTAAGTTAGTTCAAGGAAAGAGAGTTAGTGGAAAAAGAGAGGGAGGGAAACAAGTGGTGAAAACTAGGGGGCCTAAGGGGTGCTGCATGCACTGTTTGTGTTGCACTGAACGTTGTTATACATACGTACGTACGTACTCGTATATATATGTGTGTGTGTGTGTAAGAGAGAGAGACAGGAAGAGATCAAAAACAACCCAAATAATGTAGCACACCTATAGCTCCCGATTTCCACCACACATTCATGTTTTTGTCCCTTTTACAATAATTTTCTATCACCCTACTAGCTTATTTAGTTATAAATATGTGGTTGTGGTTAGAGTGCAAAAGGGTGTCACGAAAGAGGGGTGCCATATAACCCTCCTCATATATTTGTAATATATATATATATATATATATATATATATATATATGACCAAGAGCTATATATATATATATATATGACCAAGAGCACCCTGAACGGTGCTGCACCGCTATAATCTTTTGATTTCTACCATACATTCTCATTCCTTTTTTTCCACTAACTCCCTCTTCCTAACTAGCTAATTTATTGATTTATAAATGAGTGATCTAAAATGAGGTGCAAAATGGGTGCTATCAAATAGTGGTACCCTGAAGCATGCCTATAAATATATAGCGGCTTCAAGGGAAGAAAATAAAACTAAAAACTAGACATAATAAGTATTAACCATTTGAACATTTTGTCTTTACATAGAAGAAGGATATTATAACAATATATCACTACAAGAAAAAATACACTGTTGCAACTAGCTATTTGCAACTGACATTCTATGACAGTTGCAATAAATGATATTTAACAACCGACATTTCATAGCAGTTGCAATAAATGAGACTTAGCAACTAACAATTTGAGCCAATTGGAAAATTAGTTTGTAGCAATTATGCTTCCCTGCCAACTGCAAAAATGTACTTTTAGCAACACCATTTCCTAGCCTGTTGCGAAAAATATATTTTCCGCAAACGCAATTCCATGCCAGTTGCAAAAAACATATCATTAAGTAACTATATATTTTTACCAGTTGCGATAAATGTATTTTTCGTGGGGATTGTTAAAGGAACTTTGTACTTGGTAAAGGGGGAGGACAATTTTAAGGGGACCCCACCATAATTTTTATTTGTTAAGGGGGTTTGGGTTTGTAAAATAGTGAAAATATAGACTAAATTACCTCTATCTCATCACCTGCAGCACATGTCCCCTTAAACCCAATAGTTCCTTATTTTCTTATTCAGTCAAAATAGGGTACGCGGTCCTTAAATAAAAAATTCGAAAATTATAACCCTAGTTCTTTATCATGTGTTATGTAATGACGGTCAAAACAAAGCCCTCCATCCTTCCAGCAAAGGGCGCACACATATGAGGCACATACATTCTTGTAACAAAAGGAATCTCTGATGTTATATGCCTACGAACTAATATTTGTACTTCACTCCTTTAGTTTATTCCATCTAACATAGGGCACATGCATATGAGTTGGCATACACATCCTTGTAACAGAAGTAATCTCGAATGCTACATGCCTACCAACTCATATTTCTACTCCACTCCTTCAGTTTATTCCACGATGTGCGACTATTTTTTCAAACCATCATTCCTACCTTAACAATATGCGAGGTAATCCTAACAGCACGGTTCGAACGAAGACCACCAAGAGAAAACAATCAGATCCCAACCAAACGGCGCAAATGTTGAAAAGGTTAGTTCAATCAGTTTTTCTAGTTTATCACTACAACAAAAAAAACACCCTTCACAACTATAAAAAAAAACATTTATAATAAGTCTATTACAACGGAACGAACACACACCAGTCGTCTTATCCGCAGTTGTAATAGCATCGGGCATTTCTACAACTCTTTTTGGCTGTTGCAAAAATCATTTTTACAAATGTTTTTGGCAGTTGTAAAGGACTTTATTACAACTGTTTTCTCTATTGTGCTAAATTCTACTACAACTATTTTTGTCTGTTGTTAAATACATGCAAAGCTATAAAAAAAAGGCTAAAAATATTTTGTAAAATGGATAAGCATAAACAATATGATAAAATTAACAATATGCTCTAAGAAAAATATATAACAAACCATTGCAAAATGTGAATTACTTCTTCCAGCCATGAAAACAAAACTACAGGAATCCAATTTGAACGACATTATTTACTACAAAATTACAACTCGCTGACATAAATTACAAATCTATTACAGTCTACACCATCATTGGTAGCATTGTTTCACTTCCCTTTTTTGTTTTAAAGCATAATCAACATCTCGGCCTTCATCAACCATCAATACGTAAGAAAATATCCAGAACAACTTCAAAAAATCAATGGCCTGCTCAAAACTTAAATACTGACACAACACCTCTCTACCTCTTTCTATCAACGTTCTACCTTATCACACTTCCCTCTTACATATTCAAATGCTCCTTTCACATGTCAAAAGCAAACTAAAACAGTAATCGATCGTTGTCACACCCCATTTCCATTAATGTCACTCCCAAAGGGAATGCCTCAATGTCCATAAAGCGTTATTGTTGTATAGAACAAATAAATTACAAGAATAAATAAACACAGCGGAAGTTAAAACTTATTTTATTGCTTCATGACCCAAAACGAGTTTACATAAGTTGTCTCCAAAACCATTACAACAGGATCAATAGTCTTTTCCAAAAACTTCAAAGTACATAAAGAAGCAAATACTTAAATAACATAAATGCATAAATCCCCACTGAGCATAAGAAAAGCCATAAAGATGAGAGAGTCCAAAGCGATGCATCTATACTCTCTTCAAGCAACTGAAAGAAATCCACACTAAGCTGTAGTATTCCCTCCTTGCAAACCTGAGGGGGGGGGAGGAAGAAAAGAGGTGGAAAGAAAAGGGGGTCAGACATAAAGTCTGGCGAGTGCGATAACTTTAACAATACAATTATCAAAATAACTAGGATAAGGCATAAGCTGGAAAATAAGGAAATGACTGTGAAAAATTGGGTATGACAGAACAAACAGGGAAATAAGATGAACCAAGATATCGTTAAAGGCTCTCCTAATCATTATAGGATAATTACTATACTGCACCTGAAACACCCCACCTCCGTTAGGGTCACTCTCAAAGGGAATGCCCTAATTTTGGTGGAGGTTTATAAGTACAAGTCACAGATATACAAGACAGATATAAGAACACATATTTGTAAACAGCGGAAGAACAACAAACTTTATTTCATAAAGTCAAATACGTGTTACAACAACATCCTTTCCAAAAACATAACATAACACTTTCATAATCTGTCTTGAGTACATTATTTTTAAAGAAGCATAAATAAAACATAGATAAACTGCAAAAGCCCCATAGTGGATTGTCCAAAGCCATAGTTCAAAACAGGAAAGTCCAAGCAATACATTTCTCTTCTTCAAGCTGGATGTTGAGGTTGGTCAAGCTGCTGTGTTCCCTCCCTGAGGACCTGGGGGGGAAACGGAAGAAAGAAGACGAAAGAAAAGTAGAGTCAGACATAAAGCCTGAGTAAGTCTAGTACTATTTTGTCTATGAATAAAGAACTGGGTATGATAAGTATAAACAAGAAGTGGGCATGCACTATAAACTTGGTTAAGTTGTCTAGGGTCGAATATACTATCGTACCCCATGTTAATCTCTGAACCCATATACTAGTTTCCAATTTGCACCCCATAATCAGGGTGATGTGATCCATTCTATGATGATCGGCTCCTACTCGCATAGTTACATGTGTCTTACGGCCCCCGATGTCTGTAGTTACCTATGCTGGTCCCACCATGGGGTGTATCAAGTCCCATAGTGGCAACCCGACACAACCTTAGAGTGCACAGGTATGCTACTGGTGTCCAGTGCCTTATTTTTCTGTGCCGGAGTGTGTGCACGCCCGCACTCCGTTAGAACCTACACTGCTACACCACCGCCGTCGCTTTGACCTCTTATAATCAGCCCAGTAATCGTGCCCCACCCTGCCTAGTTTCAGGGTATCCTGATACACCTTTTAGGGTTACTGCTGAAAAGGGTCCCCCGTTACTAGGTTTTCTATCTCTAGCCAACATGCTAAGTTGGTTAAGTGTTTCCTACCTAACCCCCACCAGTCCGTTTAGTTTAGCATGTTCCATTTTGATTAAGTCTTTAGTTCACTTAATCCTAACAATCCTGACTCAGCCTTAATTGTCTTATTAAGGCCCTGACCTCTCACATTAGACAGGTATTGTTGTGGCTGCCTGTTGCCGGTTGGTTCCGGGCAGTCTTACGCCACAACTCAGTCTAACCTCGGGTCCTTATTGGGCTCCATG
This sequence comes from Allium sativum, assembly GCA_030737875.1. Taxonomy (NCBI): domain Eukaryota; kingdom Viridiplantae; phylum Streptophyta; class Magnoliopsida; order Asparagales; family Amaryllidaceae; genus Allium; species Allium sativum. The sequence goes on from CM060918.1 coordinate 636,580,023, forward strand.
TTTAACCTCCCACATTGGATAGGTATTGTTGTGACTACTGGACAGCCGGGCGGTTCCGGGCAGGTTTACATCACAACTCAATCCAACCTCGGGTTAAACACATCGTATTTTCTACATTTACATATTTTGTCATTCTTCTTTATTTCTTATATGTAAATATTTGCGGCCCATTATTAAGTTAATGGTGTAAAGGTTACACCAATCATGGGCCCAACCCATACTTGAATTTGGGCCCTTCTATTTTATATTTTCATTCATTAATTAATTTTAACCCAACGTTATTTTCCCCCGTTTTACACGTCCGTTTATATACATTGGGCTTAGCCTTTTAAAGCCCAATTTAGCCATGCGAAAAGGGGAGGCTTAAAGCGTGATTACATACACAAAGAGGGGAAGGTGAGCGTATGAACTTGCAATATGACGTTGGGAATACAAAATAGAAACTGGTGTACTTGCATAGTAGTGACATATACTTTGGTCATAAAACATAGGTAACATGAATCAAAGCATGTGAACTTGTAATTGAGGTATCATTATTGACACATGAACCTATACTTTTATTTAGGCATAATGTCAAACATATGGCATAAATATTTCTAGCATAAGCATAGCATAATGTCAAACATAAGCATGGCATAAATACTTCTAGCATAATCATGGCATAATGTCAAAAATAAGCATGACATAAATACTTCTAGCATGAACATAGCATAGTTCAACTTAATCATGATTTAAGTCTAATCACATAACGATGGTATAAACATACTTATGCATAAATATTCCTAAACATGGTGTTTGCTTTAAACTTGCAAAAAGGGATTCTTGAGTCTAACCTAGCCATGTCTCACATATGTCATCATATAATTCTTGTAAAACAAGATAGACTTAATCATGGATTTCAATTATGCCAAATATCATTCATAGCCTAGCCATATTCATAAGTTTGCAAAAGCATGACTTAATACATGGATCATGGTGTCAAAATTCCAACATAGTTTCATATGAACTATAATAACCAAACTTGTTTCAATTACTTGCAAAATGATTTATGCACAAAAATATACATTATGATGGCATAATAACAAAGCCCCAAACTTGCATGAATTTCAATCAACTACATACATGTAGCTTCCACATAGATTACATAATTTGCGCAATATTCCAAACGTATACTTGCATAGAACTACCACATGTAGTTCTTTATAATGAATAACATAATTTTTCACAAATATGAACTACTTTATTATCCCAATTCAAGCATACAAATCAATACAGTTGTTCATTCATACCAAAGTAATACTCTACTTACAATGGTTTGATGAATTCTCTTGTTTAGGGATTGAAGACGCAAATTCCTTTGTTGAATTGATTTGATTTAGGTCTCTTTAAGCTTTTAATTTTCCTCCTAATCCTCTCTCTAGTTGGCGGCTACTCTTTGTCGTTCCTCAGCAACATGGCGGCTATGTTCTTAATTTTGAATGAATAGATTAGGGTTTAGTCTAGGGTTGTTTATATAGAGGTTAGGAATTGATTAGGACCATTGATGTTGCTAGGTTAGATCGTAGCCATTCATTAGATAGAGAGACCAATTAGAACCCGCCACCTAGCCCTAATGACAAAGCAGACCACAGAAATTCGACCAAACACAGACCTGGCCAGCTAGGTTGACTGGGCTCGACCAGGTCGATACCCCTGTCGACAGGGCTGTCGACAGCCCTGTCGACATGGGTAGCCCAGGTCGACAGCCCAGTCGACCTGGGTGGCCTAGGCGGGTGTTTATCCGCCCTGGCCCATTGGGCCCGATTTTTTTATTATTTTATTCTGTTTGAATTTTAATTTTATTCAAAACTTCCGAAGGCCATATCTTCTTCATACGGACTCCGTTTTTCGAAAACTCGGACTCTATTTCGCGTATTTTTCCGAGACGAACGCAATGGCGTAACCCGTTTCCCTTAGTTCTTTGATTTCAGATTAATTATACTTTAATTTGTTAATTTCACAGTTATAGAATTTTTTCGGGGTGTTACATTCTCCCCCACTTAAAAGGATTTCGTCCCCGAAATCTTCAAGTTAGGAGGAATGTATATCCTAACATCCAATCATCCATCTACTCATCCATCAAACACGAGCATCCATTGTCCTTAAAAGATTTCTAATGCTTCATGATCATATGCGAAGTGTGTGTGTACATGAACTTATCTAATGCAAAATCAGGCGGTCTACTGATTCAGTTGACCTCCTTAATGCGAATTATGTAAGTGCCATGAATCCATTATGTATGCAAATTTTCCTATTCTTGATTCTACATGAGTGCACAATCATTCAATACAGATGCAACATCCACATGACAACACATAAAAATTCAACCACATATGAATGCAAACATATATGCATATGCAATATGAAGTGACTGAGCCGATCTAAAACCTAGATTGTGTGTGTATATGCAACCACGAGCAACCACTAGCAATCACTTGCAACCACTTGCAACCATCATCCATAACATGTTTCAATTACATGTTTCCATCCAAAGGGTTTCTACCTAAAAGATACGGTCGAGGAAATATACCTAAAAAGATAGATAAAAGCGCAACTTAAGGAAAAAGAAAGATCAAGGATGTACCCTCGAACAGAAAAGGGTAGGCAGTACGTATTCTAGCTTCAGTTTCCCAAGTCGCGTCTCCCTCGGCGTCGCTCCACTGAACTTTGACGAGCTTGACTTCGCGGTTGCGTAGCTTCTTCACTTCCGTTCCTAATATGCGGGTTGGAACTTTTCTTATGGTTGCTTCGCGTTCCACTTCGGCCTCTTCGAGGATATTTGGCTCTACCACTTCAGCAGACTCATGTAGACATTTTCGAAGATGTGAAACGTGAAAAACGTTGTGGACTCCGGCCAACTTCTCGGGTAGCTCTAATCTATAGGCCATTTTCCCAATTTTCTCGATGATAGGGAATGGCCCTACGAACCTTGGTGCTAGCTTTCCTGTGGTTCCAAAACGAACAACGTTTCTTAGCGGTGACACCTTGAGAAAAACTCTGTCTCCAACCTCAAATTCAAGGTCTGTTCTCCTCTTGTCGGCATAGGACTTTTGTCTGTCTTGGGCCGTCTTCATCCTTCTTCGTATTAAGTCCACTTTCTCTGAAGTCTCTCGGATCATGTCTGGTCCAAGTATGAGCTTATCCGTGGACTCCCACCAACAAGTGGGCGATCGGCACGGTCTTCCATATAAAGCTTCGAAGGGCGCCATTCCGATGGTTGCTTGATAGCTGTTGTTGTAGGCAAATTCCACCAAAGGAAGGTGGTCTTCCCATGTCCCTCCGAAGTCAAGGACGCATAGTCTTAGAAGGTCTTCCAAAACTCTGTTCACTCTCTCTGTTTGGCCGTCGGTTTGGGGATGATAGGCCGTGCTCAAGCATAACTGCATTCCTACTGCTTCTTGCAGACTCCGCCAAAACTCGCTGGTGAAGATGGGGTCTCGGTCACTAACGATGCTAGATGGTATTCCATGGAGTCGCACGATTTCCTTGAGGTAAAGTGATGCTAGGGATGAGGCAGTTCTTCTACTTTTGACAGGTAAAAAGTGGGCGCTTTTAGTAAGCCTATCCACTATTACCCAAATGCTAGTGTTGCCTCTCCTAGACCTAGGCAGCCCATCGATGAAGTCCATTGAGATGCTATCCCACTTCCACTGCGGGACCTCCAGAGGATGTAGCAGTCCGCCAGGCTTTATCTGTTCCGCCTTAACCTGTTGGCACACCATACACTTAGAAACGAACTCTGCCACGTCCTTTTTCATGTCGTTCCAGAAGAAAGTCCTTTTTATGTCTTCGTACATTTTATCTCCGCCTGGGTGTATCGTCATCTTGGAGTGATGTGCTTCCTCGAGAACCTTCTTTATTAGATCTTTTGTCTGTGGGACGCATAGTCTTCCGTCTCGCCTTAGTACACCCTTATCGTCAATGGAGTATCTGTTGAGGTGACTTGAAGTCTCACCCCTAATTAGCCTATCAATTATTTCCACTAGCTGAGGGTCTTCGCGTTGTGTTGCCCCTACTGAATCCACTAAAGTCGGGCGCACTTCGAGAGATGCTAGCAAACCTGGTACGAAATCGGAGGAAGGCCTAAAGTCGAAGCTGGCTATAAACTCTAGGCTTTGTCTTTCAACAAACAACGGGCTTAGGGTCAATTTCTTTCGGCTCAACGCGTCTGCCACTACGTTGCCTTTGCCCGGAGTGTAGGAGATTTCGAAATCGTACGAGGCAAGAAACTCCATCCACCACTGTTGCCTCAAGTTAAGATCCTTCTGCGAGAAAAGATATTTCAACGATTTATGGTCAGTGTAAAGTTCGAACTTCTCACCTAGGAGATAGTGTCGCCAAGACTTGAGTGCAAAGACGATGGCGGCTAACTCAAGATCGTGTGTTGGGTAGTTCTTTTCGTGCACCTTCAACTGCCTTCCGCCATAAGCTACCACCCTTCCTTCTTGCATTAAGACGGCGCCTAGCCCTGTCCCACATGCATCCGTATAAACAGTGAACATCTTGCTCCCATCTGGCAGCGTCAAAACTGGGGCTGTTGTAAGAGCCCTTTTCAGTCGTTGGAAAGCAAACTCGCAATCCAAGTCCCAATTAAACACTAGATTCTTCTTAGTCAATTTCGTGAGTGGAGCTGAGATTTTCGCAAAATCCCTTATGAATTTTCGATAGAAACCTGCTAGTCCTAGGAAGCTTCGGACCTCAGTTGCATTCCTTGGTGTCTTCCAATCCTGTACCGCCACTACCTTAGCGGGGTCCACTGCTAACCCTTGTTTGGATACTATGTGCCCAAGGAACCTCACTTCTTCTCTCCAAAAGTGGCATTTGGAGAATTTGGCTTTTAGTTGATGGACTCGCAAAGTTTCCATGATTGCCCTTAAGTGCTGAGCATGTTCCTCTTCACTCTTTGAGAAGATAAGGATATCATCTACGAAGACCACTACGAATTTGTTGAGGAAATCTCTAAATACCCTACTCATTAGGTCCACGAAGTACGCAGGTGCATTTGTCAAGCCGAAAGGCATGACAAGCCATTCAAAGAAGCCGTCTGGGGTTCTGAACGCCGTTTTATCGATGCTATCTTCAGCCACCCTTAGCTGATGAAAACCGGTTGCTAAATCGAGTTGGGAGAAAACAGACGCTCCTACAAGCTGGTCAAATAAATCGTCAATTCTAGGGAGAGGGTGCCTATTCTTTTTCGTTAACTTGTTGAGCTCCCTATAGTCAACACATAGACGGAGTGAACCATCCGCCTTTGTAGCGAACACCACTGGAGCGCCCCATTCTGAAATGCTCCTCCTAATGAACCCCTTTTTTAGAAGCTCTTTAATCTGTTTACTGAGCTCTTTCCTTTCTCGTGGAGCCATATGTCTAACGGGCAACGCAACGGGCTTTGCATTATCTACAAGATATATGCGGAAGTCTATTTCCCGCTTCGGAGGCAAGCCCTTCACCTCTTCAAAGACATCCGGATATTCCCGGACCACTCTAACTGAATGCAAATTTTCAACAGAGGCATCTAGCGATTCAAGATAACTAAGCATAACCGCATACGAGGGATTACAAGAAATTTCCAAAGTATTACCGAGCTGGGTTAGGAGCCTAACAACCCTTTTCTCACAATCAAGGATGGCCCCATTACTGGATAGCCAATCCATACCCAAAATCAAACCATAACCCGAAAAGCCCAAAACAAAGGCACTACATAGAAATTCAACACTTAGGATAGAAATTTTCAATCCCACACAGATCATAGACAAATGAGCTGGGCCCCCAATTGGGTTTGAAACAATTAAGGGGTCCTCTACCGTACTAGTTTTTAGGTGCAGAGATTCTACTAAAGCAGACGAGATAAAGGAGTGTGATGCGCCAGAATCAAATAAAGTGCGAACGGGGTGATCATAAAGATAAACTACACTTTCTACAGAAGTATTGGTACCTCGCTGTTGCAAAGGTGGCGCTTCTAGCACATGAACCTGTGCCCCTGGGGTGGATCCAGCCCTCTGCCCCTGTCCTCGTTTCTTTGGGCAGTCCTTAGCCCTATGGCCCGTCTCACCGCAAGAAAAGCACCCACCATTCTCCTTGGCCTTCTTTTTCCGGCAGTCCTTTACTAAGTGCCCCCACTTTGCCACAGAAATTGCACTTCCTCTTCTCTTTGTTGCCTTTTCCGCCCTTCTTGAAGCCTGTCTTCTTAGGCTGCAAACCCTCTTTCTTCCCTTGAGAGCTTTCTGCCTTTGTCTCCTTCTTGCCCTTGTCCTCTTCATTCAGCAATGCCATTTGCACTAATCTTTCATACGTGGCTCCCATGGGTATGTGGGTCATGGCCAAACTGTGTAATGGCTCATTTAACCCTTTGACGAAACGGAGAGCCTTCTTGTGCGGGGTGTTGACTAGGTCAAGCCCAAACCTAGCCAGCTCATCGAACTGATTCACATACTCTCTAACTGTCTTGTCCCCTTGCTTAAGAAATAAGAATTTTTCCAACTGCAAACTTCTTTCCGCATCTGAGAGAAATTTGGTCTCAAACCTTGCCCTAAAGTCCTCCCATGTCTCCACTGGTCTTTCAGCATTAGTGACTTCCCACCAGTAGGAAGCCTCGCCCTTCAATAGCCACACTGCCAATTGTACTTTTTGTCTATCTTCTACCTCAAAGATGATGAATAGGTCCTCCGTTTCTTTCAGCCAATTTCTAGCTGCCACGAAGGACTCAGTTCCATGGAAATCCCTTCCTCCCATAGCTTTAAAATCTTTACATATCTTAGCGAATGTGTTTCCCCGTGGAGGAGGTGGAGGAAAAGGTGCTGCTGCAGCTGGATGATTTCCTTCAGCTGGGGGAGGAGGAACGGTAGGACCTGGCTGAGTGGCCCTTGCTTCTAAGAACCGTCTAAACCAACCAGGTATTGGCACCCCTTCCGGCAAGTTAAGTTCTTGGGACATGCTGAAACAAAAAGGATAGATTCAAAACGAAGGATAAGAGATAATACCTATGGCTTTGGGTAGTGGACTTTGCCTCTTTAAAAAAAAATATTTTTCTTTTAAAAATGCTTCTTTAAATTTCCTTTTTGAAAATAATTTTTCAAAACTTTTTATCTTATCTGGTAAACCTAAGCTCTGATACCAAGTGAAACACCCCACCTCCGTTTGGGTCACTCTCAAAGGGAATGCCCTAATTTTGGTGGAGGTTTATAAGTACAAGTCACAGATATACAAGACAGATATAAGAACACATATTTGTAAACAGCGGAAGAACAACAAACTTTATTTCATAAAGTCAAATACGTGTTACAACAACATCCTTTCCAAAAACATAACATAACACTTTCATAATCTGTCTTGAGTACATTATTTTTAAAGAAGCATAAATAAAACATAGATAAACTGCAAAAGCCCCATAGTGGATTGTCCAAAGCCATAGTTCAAAACAGGAAAGTCCAAGCAATACATTTCTCTTCTTCAAGCTGGATGTTGAGGTTGGTCAAGCTGCTGTGTTCCCTCCCTGAGGACCTGGGGGGAAACGGAAGAAAGAAGACGAAAGAAAAGTAGAGTCAGACATAAAGCCTGAGTAAGTCTAGTACTATTTTGTCTATGAATAAAGAACTGGGTATGATAAGTATAAACAAGAAGTGGGCATGCACTATAAACTTGGTTAAGTTGTCTAGGGTCGAATATACTATCGTACCCCATGTTAATCTCTGAACCCATATACTAGTTTCCAATTTGCACCCCATAATCAGGGTGATGTGATCCATTCTATGATGATCGACTCCTACTCGCATAGTTACATGTGTCTTACGGCCCCCGATGTCTGTAGTTACCTATGTTGGTCCCACCATGGGGTGTATCAAGTCCCATAGTGGCAACCCGACACAACCTTAGAGTGCACAGGTATGCTACTGGTGTCCAGTGCCTTATTTTTATGTGCCGGAGTGTGTGCACGCCCGCACTCCGTTAGAACCTACACTGCTACACCACCTCCGTCGCTTTGACCTCTTATAATCAGCCCAGTAATCGTGCCCCACCCTGCCTAGTTTCAGGGTATCCTGATACACCTTTTAGGGTTACTGCTGAAAAGGGTCCCCCGTTACTAGGTTTTCTATCTCTAGCCAACATGCTAAGTTGGTTAAGTGTTTCCTACCTAACCCCCACCAGTCCGTTTAGTTTAGCATGTTCCATTTTGATTAAGTCTTTAGTTCACTTAATCCTAACAATCCTGACTCAGCCTTAATTGTCTTATTAAGGCCCTGACCTCTCACATTAGACAGGTATTGTTGTGGCTGCCTGTTGCCGGTTGGTTCCGGGCAGTCTTACGCCACAACTCAGTCTAACCTCGGGTCCTTATTGGGCTCCATGTTTAACCTCCCACATTGGATAGGTATTGTTGTGACTACTGGACAGCCGGGCGGTTCCGGGCAGGTTTACATCACAACTCAATCCAACCTCGGGTTAAACACATCGTATTTTCTACATTTACATATTTTGTCATTCTTCTTTATTTCTTATATGTAAATATTTGCGGCCCATTATTAAGTTAATGGTGTAAAGGTTACACCAATCATGGGCCCAACCCATACTTGAATTTGGGCCCTTCTATTTTATATTTTCATTCATTAATTAATTTTAACCCAACGTTATTTTCCCCCGTTTTACACGTCCGTTTATATACATTGGGCTTAGCCTTTTAAAGCCCAATTTAGCCATGCGAAAAGGGGAGGCTTAAAGCGTGATTACATACACAAAGAGGGGAAGGTGAGCGTATGAACTTGCAATATGACGTTGGGAATACAAAATAGAAACTGGTGTACTTGCATAGTAGTGACATATACTTTGGTCATAAAACATAGGTAACATGAATCAAAGCATGTGAACTTGTAATTGAGGTATCATTATTGACACATGAACCTATACTTTTATTTAGGCATAATGTCAAACATATGGCATAAATATTTCTAGCATAAGCATAGCATAATGTCAAACATAAGCATGGCATAAATACTTCTAGCATAAACATGGCATAATGTCAAACATAAGCATGACATAAATACTTCTAGCATGAACATAGCATAGTTCAACTTAATCATGATTTAAGTCTAATCACATAACGATGGTATAAACATACTTATGCATAAATATTCCTAAACATGGTGTTTGCTTTAAACTTGCAAAAAGGGATTCTTGAGTCTAACCTAGCCATGTCTCACATATGTCATCATATAATTCTTGTAAAACAAGATAGACTTAATCATGGATTTCAATTATGCCAAATATCATTCATAGCCTAGCCATATTCATAAGTTTGCAAAAGCATGACTTAATACATGGATCATGGTGTCAAAATTCCAACATAGTTTCATATGAACTATAATAACCAAACTTGTTTCAATTACTTGCAAAATGATTTATGCACAAAAATATACATTATGATGGCATAATAACAAAGCCCCAAACTTGCATGAATTTCAATCAACTACATACATGTAGCTTCCACATAGATTACATAATTTGCGCAATATTCCAAACGTATACTTGCATAGAACTACCGCATGTAGTTCTTTATAATGAATAACATAATTTTTCACAAATATGAACTACTTTATTATCCCAATTCAAGCATACAAATCAATACAGTTGTTCATTCATACCAAAGTAATACTCTACTTACAATGGTTTGATGAATTCTCTAGTTTAGGGATTGAAGACGCAAATTCCTTTGTTGAATTGATTTGATTTAGGTCTCTTTAAGCTTTTAATTTTCCTCCTAATCCTCTCTCTAGTTGGCGGCTACTCTTTGTCGTTCCTCAACAACATGGCGGCTATGTTCTTAATTTTGAATGAATAGATTAGGGTTTAGTCTAGGGTTGTTTATATAGAGGTTAGGAATTGATTAGGACCATTGATGTTGCTAGGTTAGATCGTAGCCATTCATTAGATAGAGAGACCAATTAGAACCCGCCACCTAGCCCTAATGACAAAGCAGACCACAGAAATTCGACCAAACACAGACCTGGCCAGCCAGGTTGACTGGGCTCGACCAGGTCGATACCCCTGTCGACAGGGCTGTCGACAGCCCTGTCGACATGGGTAGCCCAGGTCGACAGCCCAGTCGACCTGGGTGGCCTAGGCAGGTGTTTATCCGCCCTGGCCCATTGGGCCCGATTTTTTTATTATTTTATTCTGTTTGAATTTTAAATTTAATTCAAAACTTCCGAAGGCCATATCTTCTTCATACGGACTCCGTTTTTCGAAAACTCGGACTCTATTTCGCGTATTTTTCCGAGACGAACGCAATGGCGTAACCCGTTTCCCTTAGTTCTTTGATTTCAGATTAATTATACTTTAATTTGTTAATTTCACAGTTATAGAATTTTTTCGGGGTGTTACAGCACCACCACTAGTCACCCTAAAGGTTGATCCCGCCTACAGAACTTAATAATGACAATGGCAGTTCGTGTACCCCAAGCTGCCTTCATAGGTGTCGTCTGCCCCTATCTCCACTAGGTGTACCCACTACCCTCCCAATTCTAATATTTATTCATAATATGGTAGTTATACTCCTAGCTGTCTTCATAGGTGACGTCTGCTCCTATATCCACTAGGTGTACCCACTACCCTCCCCATTCGATCGGCTCCCTAACTCGTAGATACCCGTGTTGGTCCCACAGTAGGGTGTATCACTGCGCAAAGTGGCAACCCGGTACAACCAAAAATGCACGGCTTATATCTACACGATGCAGCAACGTCTTACCTACCAGCCTGGGCCCACACACGCTATATGAACCCGTTGGACTTGCGTTGCCAGCGCTGACCCGTTTTGACCTCTTACAATCAAATCCAGTACGCGTGTCCCGTCCTCGACTTGGGTCGAGCCCACAAAAATACCAAATGGGTTACTGGTTTGAAAAGGGTCCCCACACAAGATTTCCCCCCATTCTTGGTCCCCACTAGAATTTCCCACTTAACCCCTCTTATTCATGTCTTCTTACATGTTTCAACTTGGTTAAGTGTTTACAATTATATCCCACATGTCACTCATGTTACTTACTCAACAAATCAACATGTGTTTTTGGTTAAGCTTGTCTTAACCCTATCCACTTATCAAACTATTGGTTAAGTTTGTCTTAACCCTACCAGATCAATGTACATTATCGGTTAAGTTTGTCTTAACCCTACCCACTTATCAAATTATTGGTTAAGCTGGTCTTAACCCTACCCACTTATCAATTTATTGGTTAAGCTGGTCTTAACCCTACCCACTTGTCAATTTATTGGTTAAGCTGGTCTTAACCCTACCCACTTGTCAATTTATTGGTTAAGTTTGTCTTAACCCTACCCACTTATCAAATTATTGGTTAAGTTTGTCTTAACCCTACCCACTTATCAAATTATTGGTTAAGCTGTTCTTAACCCTTTCACTTAGTTTATGATTAGGTTCTTCTTAGTCCACAGATACATTGGTTAAGGGAATAACTCTCTAAGTACCAACCCCGCAGACCGAGATCAACATCAGATCGTTACTCAGAGAATCACTCACTCAACCAAACTTCTGTTTGTCATCCATATTTGTCTTTAATCAGCATTAATTAATTTTTGAGATACCTAATCGTATTTCATATGCCACCCAAGGCACCCACTTAATTCCACATGCCACCCAAGGCACCCACTTAACCCCTCATGTCCCACTACATGTTTATCTGGTTAAGTGTTTCTTAATTCATTAAGACTGTAACCTTATAAAGACCTCCCACATTAGACTAGCATTTATGGCAGCTGGATTTGCCGGACGGGTCCGGGCAGTCTTACACCACAAACGAGCCTAACCTCGTGTCTTTACAATTGTTACGCATTTAATTTATGCCTAAGACCTCTCACATTTGACTGGCATTTATGGCAGCTGGATTTGTCGGGCGGGTCCGGGCAGTCTTACACCATAAAAGAGTCTAACCTCGTGTCTTAGGCGATTAATTACACCTAATTAATTACCCCCAATTTGAATTAATTTCCCTATTCAAATTGTCAATCAATTACAAATTAAACTATATCCATAATTGACTCAATTATGTCCATCTATTTATGGTATATAAAATTGTACTAATTAACATCACATTTAAGGCATTTATGCCAATTCTCAATATTAAATCTTTTAATATTATCCCATTGCCCCCACGTTGTACGTTCGTTTGTTTAACGTAAAATATACGTTAGACTCGAATAGTCTAACTTATGGAAATAAGAGAAAACATCACAACATGCATAGAATATAAATTAGATCTAACTTATGAACAAAAATTCATAACATAAATTGGCATATATATCTAAACATAAGGGGTGAACTTGCATGTGTGAACAAGGTGTTTCATCTAAACTTGCATAGACAATGGGTGTCATGGATCTAATCATAAGGTGTAAACTTGCATAGACAATAGCTACAATCTTACATTAAATGATTCACACTCCAATATATATATATATATATATATATATATATATATACACTTGCATATGTGGTTTATGCAACATAAACTGTAGTGTAAACTTGCTTCTAAACTCACACATGTCATAGCCTAACTTTAGATCCAATTTACACATAAAATAGATGTCATGAAACATGTAAGTTTGTATATGATTCTCATTAACTTACATATGATTCATATCTAAATTAACCTCTAAAATTGCATACATACATATGATTTATCATATGAATTAGTTCCGACAACATAGCCAAACTAGCATATGAAACAACATTATGAATTGATTATACATAAGCCAATCATAGAATTACAACATAGTTGATAACATCACAACTTTACAACATAGATGATCACATCATAGAACTTATAACATAGATAACAACATGCGGTCAATATTTCACAACATAACCATATAATTCACATCATGGCTTAATCCAATTAAATTACTAATTATCTTATTAAAGAAATCAAACTCACAAAAAGAAGGTATTGCGTTCTGAAATCTGAGTTCTAAAATTGATTTAGCTCGCCTTTGTGGTAGATTCGTTATTGTTTAGATTAGGGTTGAATAGAACTGAATTGATTAGCTTTGATTTCCCTCTAGTTGGTGGCGGCTACTCTAGGTTACAAGATGACAGCATGACGACCATAGTTTCAGTTTTTATTTTGATTTAGGGTTTGAGTCTACCCATGTTTATATAGAATTATAATTTAATTATAGCCGTCGGATGATCTTAGGGTTAATCAAAACCATTCAGTCGGGATAGGGTGACACCTCAGCCCTAATGACTCAGCAAGGAGTCAGAAAGAACTCAACAATGAGTCACAACATGGATCAGACTGCACCAGAAAGCTGTGCAGGTTTTCTCTCGGCCTGGGCGCACTTGGGAAGTGCGCCAGTATATTTTTGTACTGGCGCACTTCCCAAGTGCGCCAGTGCAAATAATTTTTTTCTCTCTTCTTCTTCTGGTTTTTAGTCTAACTTCGTTGGTCCATATCTCCTTCATCCGATATCCGTTTTACGTAAACTCGGACTCTATCTCAACCAGTATTACGAGATGAACACAATGGCGCAACCCATTTCCTTTAATTCTCACATCTGAGATCAATTATTCTTGAATTTAGTTAATTCGATTATTCAAAAATCCGGGGTGTTACAGTCGTCTTCATGACCTTTCTATGACTATATCACCAAACTTCCAACAGCCATGTTCGTCGCTTCAGACAACCAATACCACTTACAATCCTATCATCCACTCCACGCTTCAACCATTGCACCCCATCACCTTCTCACATCATCCATACCACTTTCCAGAATTTCACCAACCAAACATTAAAACATCCTTGCCATCTCCCTGTCAAAAAACATACAAAAATTCTCACATCAATCGCGTTTTCTCACCTAGTTCTTTCTTCTGTGGCTGCCGAATCTTTTAGAATCTCATCTTATTCTTTCTGAGGTTGCCGAGCCTAAGGTTTGCTACTACAAGATGAAAGGAGATTTTAACAATTACTTTGCTGAGTTTAAGTATAGCGATAAGAGGAAGGAGGCAACTGAGAATACAATCACTGCTTACAAGACTGCTCAGGACATTGCTCTGGCTGAGATGCCTCCGACTCATCCTAGTAAACTGGGCTTAGATCTCATTTTCTCGGTGTTTCACTAAGATCTCAAACTGGCCTGATGTGCCTATAACCTTGCAGAATAGGCATTTGATGAAGCATTCTCTGAGCTTGATAAATGGCTGACTAATCATACCGGATTGGACTCAAACAAGAATCGATACTAAAATAAAATTGAACTTCAAATTTCTTAGCGCTATTGCAAGTCGAAGATCTATATTTAGCCTAGTATTGGCAACAACGATTTTTTTGGTTTGCTTTCTGAACTGGATTACTAGTTTCTAGGGAAGAATTTATTGGTAGGGAAGAAAGCAGGAGGCAACGCCTTTTCGGTTGGATTTGGGAAATTGGATTGAGCCACGTTTTATTATTTAATGGAAGATCTTAAGAACTGGAACAAGCGAATTAACGTGAGCGGTAAAAGTCAATTTTCTAGTGGAAATTTTGAATAGAAGCGTTAGTTTAGAGCCAAATTTTCCAAAATAGAATCGGCAAAAATTTTAAGTTGGAGGGAAATTTTGAATTGAAGCTTAATTTTTAAATTAGGAGGAAAATATTAAGTAAAAGTCAAATTTTTGCTGCTTAAGCTAAAGGAATGCATACAAAATAAATTGCATTACTAAGAAAGCCTGAAATGAATAAAGAAGTGATAATTTGCAATATAATTTTTACATTTCTCAAATTTTGAAGTTTTTAACAGTTATGAGTTTTCAACTTTTACATTTCTCAATTTTTAAAGTTTTCAGTTTCTTAAATTTGAAGATAATATTTCGTTTAAATTTATCTATAGTTTAATTATTATTTTTTCAAAGTTTCAAAATTTTAAGAATATTTCAAATATTATTTTAAAAAATTCAGAATTTCTAAAATAATAAAATTTAATTAATAATTATAATTAGCAAACAATAAATAAGAAATTTGAATTAACAAGAGATAATTAGTTACTAATTATTGCTTATTTACAAATAACTATTGATTATTACATTTTTGTTATAATTAATTTAATATTTTTTATTGAAAGTTAATTATTATGTGCACATTACCAATTATTAAAAAATAAATAGTAATGAGGAGAAACCAATTAAGATATATACTAGATATTAATTCTTGAATATTAATTATTAATAATAACTAGTATTTATTGATTTGTAGAGTTATTAAAAAATAGTAGTCTTTTACATCTGACAAAAAGAGCTATAATATACACTGATAAAAAGAGTTTGTCTAAAAGAAGTATCTGTTACAACAGGCAGAAAGCAACAGTTGTAATAGGCATTATTACAACAGATAAAATAAAAGAATTGTTGGAAACAAGTTTGTTACAACTGTCTGAATAAAACAATTGTAAAAAAAACTCTACTACAGCTGCCATTTTGTGACAATTGTAAGTCGTAGTGGGGTCCTTTTGTTATAGTGTATGATTGAAGATTTTGTTGAAGATGATGAATACGGTGGATGGTTGTCGTAAGTATTGATGAAAAAACAATGAGTAATTGTACTCATTAATTAGGTTTAGGTTTTAAGATTTACATTAAGGATGATTATAGAGTTATTATTAGAATTTTTATTTATAAGTTTAAGAGAAGGCTAATTTGTTTTGTATCCCACAATAATTGAACAATAAATTTAAAATCTAATCCCTTAACTATAAGTGGAGTCCCTTTAACAATCCGCATTTTTATAAGTGATATTCTTTGCTAGTTACGAAAAACATATTTTTAACAATTGCATTTTTTGTTTGTTGCAGTAAACTAATTTTTAACAACTTTTAATAATTAATAATAAATATGTAATGGCAAATAATTATTAATAATTATTAATAATAATCAATAATATATATGTAATGATTAACATTTATTAGTTGATTTCAATTATAGTTAAAAAGTAGTATACAATAATTAATAAACAAGAATTTTTATTTTAATAATTACAAGTAAATAACAATTAACTAATTAGCAATAATTAAAAATAACAATTAATAATTAATATATTTGGTAATTAAAGTTTATAATAACTTTTAATAATTATTAGTATAGTATAATTAATAATTAATAATTTCAAAAATAATGTGTAAATAAATATTTATGTAGTAATTTCCAAATATTAATTTATGGTTAGTAATTATAAATAACAACTCATATTCATCATTAATTATAATTTACTACGACTAAGTATTAAATAAATTAGAACTACTGATTATTGTAATAATCAGTTATTATTTTCTAGGTAAGTTTGTCTCATATCCCTAATAAGTTTCAAAATACAAAAAAAAAACTCCCAGTCTAATTTTTTTATAAATTAGGTCTTTATTTTTTCGAAAATCAAGAAATTCAAAAGTAAATTTAACACGTAATAATCATTGAATTCATGCATTAAAACTACAAAAACGAGTTAAAAACAAAAAAGCAAAAAAATCAGCACACTCTAGTATATTGCAGCAAATATGCAATAATTTAGGATTTTTGATGATATTTCAGCAACTTTCCTAAATATTTGCATCAAGTGCAGAATAATTGTTGATTTTTCAGTAATTTATTGTAATAACCACAGAATTTGCTGCAATTTTTCATTTTGCCATGTATTCATTCAGTTTTTCATTAAGTTTAAAATAGTTGTTAATATATCAGCAAAATGTATAAAATAATTGCTGATATATTAGCAATTATTCGTAATCCTTTCATCACCTTCAACATAATTGCTGATATATCAGCAGTAATTCATAAGCAGTGCGAAAAAGTTAAATATAGTTGCAAATATATTAGCAGTTGTATATAATAATTATTGATATATTAGCAATTATTCATCCCAATTTTCAACTAAAATTTAGGATGAATAATTGTTGACATATCGGCAATTATTCAGTACAATTGCTGATTTTGCCGAATTTTTTTTCAAATTTCTCATGTGAATATTTACAATTTTTTTATTTTTATTATCCATCAGCGCCTGAAAAATGTTGAAAAACATGAAGCAGCAAAAATACAGGGACCCGCTTTATATCAAAAGTATGGGAGGGATGTCATTCAAATGAAACATGGAAATAAGGATGCGAGCCTAATTTCCACTTATATTTTTATATTTTATAATTTATTATTGCTAATAATTAAATTTTAATCAATAATGAATAATCATATAATTAGTTATTAATGTTATGTAATTAATTATTTAGAAATAATAACTAATAATCACAATTTCATAATTGATAATCAAATTTTAGTAACTAACATATTATAATTGAAGGTCAGTGCTAATATTTAATTATTAAGTAATATGTATCAACTTATAAATAATATGAAATGTTGCAATAAAATAAAAAATAGTAAGTAATATGCTTAATAATTTATTTAATATTTTGTTAAAAAAAATTAAGTTTTCTCAAATAAATTTAAAAAATATTTATGATACAAAAAATAGTTTACACATTTGATATTCACTATTTAAAATTATTATTAATAAATATATTTAATATTTTAAAAGTTAATAATTAATAACAGCTAAATAAAAATAATACTAGTTATTTAATTATTTATAATTGTTATAAAATAACAAATAAATAAGGCTAATATTTGAGAATACAAGTTAGTAATTATTCTTTTTTTTGGTAAAGCCGACCGGATTTCAAAGTGACCACAAACAATTTTATTACTAATAATAAATACAAGTATAGCAGGAGGTTGGTGGTAGCCAGCCTACTACAATTCGGTTTTTAAGGTGGACCGTCCACCGTCTGCGGAATTTATTGTGGGTTGTCCACAATGTTTATATAAGATTACACCACAGGAGCCAGTATATGCACTAAAATATTATAATTACATCCACTTATGACATTATCTTTCCACATAGGGAGAGAAAAATAAATTTACTTAACTCGCAATGAAGTGAATAACAATTTGAATACAAAAGTACATAGTACAAGACTGTATTTAAAATAAAGGCCGTTGTACCCAAAAGATGGCATGACCTAACCACATAGTGAACCAAATCTAAGAAGTGTTTTAGCTTCAGAAGGACCAAACTATAGCGTGTTTAGATTTCTTGAGCTCCACACCGAAGATAATGAAGCGATCACTCACACAGGTAACATGAGAGGGATTGGCAAAGACTTAGTGGGTGGTGAAGAAGTAATTTTTACAAATAATGATTAATAATTAATTTTGAATAGTTATGAAGCATTTATTATTAGTATCTAATAATTATAAATACTAGTAATATTTAATAGCTAATATTCCCAAAAAAAATTAAAATTTTATAAAATCAATTTATATATGTCATAAAACATATAGTTAAAGTTTGATTGAACTTGAAAATGAAAAGTAAAAGCTAAAATTTTGTAAACTGTTTAATATTTTATAAAATTCGAAGATCTTGTAATAGTTTCAAAACAGAAAATTATAAATATTATGTTTTTGATATTCATCCAAATAATATTTCCATGGCATTATCGTTGATATATTGATTTTATCTTCATTTTTAGTAAGTATACAAGCTAAAGCCCTTCAAATTTTGAATTGGCACCAATGTTAGAATTTTGGCTCCATAAGATTGGCTCCACCTTTGAAAATTCGGCGCTATTATTTTTCTCCCCCGCCTCTTTTCTAATCTTTTCTTGTTCCCTTTTCTTCTTTCAAACCCTAAATGCTCAAATTTGTTCTATTATATCCTTTCTGATTTCAATTGATATCAATGTCAACATTCAGTGATGACTTTGTTGGAGAATATCCCAGAAGATATGTTGCCTTTATTTAATGTTAGAGAATATGCTAGAAGATATGTTGCCTTTATTTAATTGTATTGGTTTGGGTTCGTATTTGGTATTGAATTATTTATTATAATTGACCCAATTATGCTCTAGAATATGCTTATCTAGAATGTTCTCTTAGATAAGGATAAACTATGTATAAATAGAGGCAATGATTGACAATTAAGCAAGTATCTTTTTTAATAATCAATAAAGCAATAACAATGCAGTCTTCTATGTTTTACCGTTTAATCTCTCTCCTTTCTATATCAAATTCTAACATGGTATTAGAGCTTCGTTGTACAGAGAGATAGAGAGAGGATTGCTGTTAATATGGTATCTGAGTGGGTTGCTATCACGGATCTGTTATTTTCTTCTTCTTCTTACTTCTGCCACTTGTTCTTTGTTAGTTTTGAGATCTATTATTTGTTGGTGGTGATTACAGTGGAGGAGCGTTGTTGGTAATTTTGAGATCTGTTATTCGTTATTGCTAAAAATAAAATAAAATAAAGTATGGTTGTGGTTGGAGATCGTAGGAGACTTTGATCAAGTTCAGGAAGAGCTTGAAGAGTTGGTTCTGATGATGTTGAGATAAAGGTAATGGACTGATTGAGTTGTTAGAGAGTAACATTAGTTTGAAGTTGTTTATTTTCGTCTAATTTTTGTATTGGTAACCCTGTGTATTAGGAGGGTAATTGATGTTGATTGAAGGTGGTAGATGGTATTGTAAGGTATGTTTGGAGGATGCAAACATATGATGGTTCATCGCTATTGATTCGGTTTTGTTTTCATTTGATATGTTTGGGGGATGCAAACATATGCAAACCATCCTATTTTGATTTATTTCGTTTTCTTTGTATGTTTGGTGGATGAAAACATACAAACACAACCCAGACCAGTTTTGTCATTTAGCTGCTCAGGTCTTTTTGTGTAACAACCCGAAAATCTGGGCCAGTTTAAAATTTTTATTTTGGCAATTTTAGCGAATTTTGAATGTTTAAAATAGATTATTTTAAATAATATCGACAAGAAATTTATTTTGAATATAATTCGAACGTATATATTTATACGCGTCGTCGTTAGAATATAAATATTTATATATAATTATAAATAGAATTGAAAATGGCGCGGTAGTTCGATAATTCGATTTCAAACTTCAATTGAACGTACCGGGTGCAAAACAATCCGGATTTTAGTGAAACCAAAAACATTAGGATCTATTAGATAATATCTTTCTAACGAATCCGAAGAATCGAGATTTCATAACGGGAATCAAAAGATATGTCCAGTTGAAAATTCTGAATAGTCGCTATGGAATTCAGGCCCTTAAAAATGGACATTTTGCAAATGACCTCGGATCTCGACGAAACCAGTTTTGTTGGGTCCGTGATGACAAATTATTGTTAGATCCCAAATTTCATAATTTTCTGAATCAATATGTGAGCGTGGCAAAGGAAAACGCATTCGACCAGTTTCAGTTGAATTTAATCGACTGGAAATTGGCCAATTTTCCAACGGTCTCAGAATTCGATGAAACTAGTTTTGTTAGGACCGTATCATCAATACGAAGCTAGAAAATATTTTTATGGAATTTATAGAGTTGTTATATGACCCCAGTAATTTGAAATGTACGTTTAAAATTCAATATAGTGATTTAGATGTAAATTCAACGGAAACTGATCGAAATGGTCGAATCAGCTTGCAGTACATATCCCATTGTATTCGGAATGGGGGTAAAACGCTATAGACGACAGGCGGTGGGCCTCGTTTCGAGGTCGTATGTAGTGAAGGCGGACAACGAAGGTGACAAAAAGGCGAGAACGAAGATTTATATCGAAGAAGAGTCAAGATGTTTGGATAGCTATTTGTGAGAATTTCTCACCTTTCAATTTCCTTTCTATTTATATATATATACTAGGATGCAGACGGTGCTTAGTAGCACCCGACACAATCGTCCACAGACCATGGACTTGTTTGTTTGGTTGCATAAATTAATTTGATGACTTGATTTGAATTGGTTGTTTGGTGATTTTGATTGATGTGTGAATGGCGTGGGCCTTCACTAGACCGGGGATAAGGCTAGGCCTCGTCCCGTTTCTAGTATCGTGCCGTTATGCCGCCGAAATTTTCTAAAATATGTTAGAAAAATAAAAATATCATTTTATTGAATAAATGAATTGAATAGAAATTCATATGTTGAAATAAAAATGTTTTTATCGTTAAAAATATAATTTTTAACGTGAAGTGAATAAAATAAAATATTCATTTACAAACCGAACGGTTTGTTTATGTACACCTATTTGAAGGACATTGATTGGGTCGATAAATTTTACACATCGCCCAACTGCACAACTAAAATCTGTGTTTGATTGTTTGAAACCCCACACGGGTGTTGGGATGAAATTTGATGTTCACTCATCCTGATTGGTTAAATATGTCGATCGATTGATTGACAGGCTGTTATAAGCGTAGATATCTATATTTGATGCTTATACAGTGTAGTGCACTTTGGTTGATGGTTGATTATTTTTCAATGCTATTATATGTGTGTAATGTATGAAAATCCATATAATTAACATTATATGGTGATTGATTGGGCCTCATTCCAATTTAGAAAATAAAGAATAATATAAAATAAAGGTTCATGTGTTGACAGTACTCATCCATTGAGATTGGTCATGTGTTGAACGAAATATTTTAGTAATAAAATTTATATCTTTATCAATATAAAATAAAGGTTCATGTGTTGACAGTACTCATCCATTGAGATTGGTCATGTGTTGAACGAAATATTTTAGTAATAAAATTTATATCTTTATCAATATAAAATAAAGGTTCATGTGTTGACAGTACCCATCCATTGAGATTGGTCATGTGTTGAACGAAATATTTTAGTAATAAAATTTACATCTTTATCAATATAAAATAAAGGTTCATGTGTTGACAGTACTCATCCATTGAGATTGGTCATGTGTTGAACGAAATATTTTGATAATAACAACTATTTTGAAAAAGAAATATTTGAAATAGAATATTTGAAAATAGAAATTTATGAAGCCGCGTTGATTAGATTGACGCCATTTTGACGTGAACGATATCTATATCGATTTTAATCGATTTCGAAATAAATTGAATTAAAAACGATTTCGAAATGAATTGAATTGAAAACGATTTCGAAATGAATTGAATATATAACGATTTCGAAATGAATTGAATATATAACGATTTCGAAATGAATTGAATCTATAACGATTTCGAAATGAATTGAATATATAACGATTTCGAAATGAATTGAATATATAACGATTTCGAAATGAATTGAATATATAATGATTTTGAAATGAATTGAATATATAACGATTTCGAAATGAATTGAATCTATAATGATTTCGAAATGAATTGAATATATAACGCTTTCGAAATGAATTGAATATATAACGATTTCGAAATGAATTGAATATATAACGATTTCGAAATGAATTGAATATATAACGATTTCGAAATGAATTGAATATATAACGATTTCGAATTGAATTGAATATATAACGATTTCGAAATGCATTGAATATATAACGATTTCGAAATGAATTGAATATATAACGATTTCGAAATGAATTGAATCTATAACGATTTCGAAATGAATTGAATATATAACGATTTCGAAATGAATTGAATATATAACGATTTCGAAATGAATTGAATCTATAACGATTTCGAAATGAATTGAATATATAACGCTTTCGAAATGAATTGAATATATAACGATTTCGAAATGAATTGAATATATAACGATTTCGAAATGAATTGAATATATAACGATTTCGAAGTGAATTGAATATATAACGATTTCGAAATGAATTGAATATATAACGATTTCGAAATGCATTGAATATATAACGATTTCGAAATGAATTGAATATATAACGATTTCGAAATGAATTGAATATATAACGATTTCGAAATGAATTGAATATATAACGATTTCGAAATGAATTGAATATATAACGATTTCGAAATGGATTGAATATATAACGATTTCGAAATGAATTGAATATATAAAGATTTCGAAATGAATTGAATATAAAACGATTTCGAAATGAAATAAATTGAAAACGAATTTGAATTGAATAGAAATAAATTTTAAAACGAATTTATAGAGAAGAATTCAATTTTGATTTGAATTGAAATGGAAGTTGAAATTGCTTTTGAAACGAATTTTAAAACTATTTATATAATTCGTTTTAAATAGAAATCGACGAAATATATATTATATATATTATATATATAATATAATGGCCTGAATAGAACGCGCCGCGCCGCGGCAGTTCGCGAATTTCGACCATTGACTTCGAACGGATATTGCGGGAGATCCGACCGTCGGATTCTCCTAAAACCGGAACCGTTGGGTTCGTATCGAAAAGAGCTTTCTAACGAATATTAGAAATTTGAAATCTAACGGTTGGATTTGGGATTATGTCCAAATCAAATTTGAAAAAGGTCGCTGTAAGTGCAGTTCGATGGCCATTGATGGAAATCGACTGTACGGGCCTTGATAAAATTATTAAAAATAGTAATAATTTGTGTAAAATCATAAGAAATGATTTAGAAAGAATTGGGATGAAAAACTCCATATTTGAAAAGATAAAAATAGATTTTTATCAAAATGAACTAGTTTTGAACTAGAAGTATAATTCTATTTATTTTTAAATAAATAAACTGGATTAGAAATGGTTTTGAAAATAACCAGAATTTCCAATGATTGCATTGGAATGGATTTGAATCGAAATTGTCTTCAGAATATTTCGATGTTGGATTTCGTGATTATACAGTTGTTGTTATGGAAATTTGAAAGATATAGATATATATATATATCGTTATTTCCAATACGATATTTGTTGGTCGCAGAATTTGATATTGAATATAAGCCGGGATATTTTCTATTCAGAGCCTTGTATTTAATATCAAATGTGATTTGGGTTTGTCGTGAGTGGTGTCTTCACTAACACTGTTCTTGAACCCAGTTGAGAAAGGATTAAATCTTTTTATTTAGATTTAATAAAGCGTAACAATTAAATGATATTTAATTGGAATTGAATCGATATTGATTTTTGGGTTTATCGTGGACAGTGTTTTAAATAACACTCGTTCTTTAACCCGATAATTAATGAATGTGATTTTGGGTTTATCGTGGATGGTGTTTTAAATGACACTGATTCTTTAACCCAGTTAACGATTAAAACTAAGTGGAGTTTTAATGAATCTTTAATTAGATTGAAAAGATCGAGAATGGAGTATCACCAGTTTTGCTCCAGGCGATAGTTAAATCTTTAATTAGATTTGAACGTGAAATGGTAATTGAATTTACCGATAACACTGTGGTGTTAGATATGAAGTATTACCAGTTTTACTTCATGGGATGAATAGGTCGGGATGGGGAAATTAAAATAAATGATTACTTCGGTAAGGTTCGCTAATCCCGACTAGTTTGAATTGAGATTCAAAAATAGAATAAAGAATAAATTCAAGGAATTTATCTTGGATAAAATTAATGGGAACCTTTCCCTATGAATGTGAAATTTAGAAACTAACTGTCGGTTAGCTAAGCAGAATGGTTTTCTGGATATTGATCTGATGTTGGTTTCGGCCTTCGGGGTTAATATTTGGGAAATTATTCTCTTGATTAATTTACGGTTAGTGACTAATGAATTGGAATGAGGCGTATGTTGTGTTTGTGTAACACTTATTTAAAATAATACGCGAGTTATTCGGAAAGACCGGGTTTATCCCATTCTGAATAACTGATACGACGATAAGTCGAAGATGAAGACAATGGTCGAAGACCGGAGGTCTTCACGTCGTTTGGATAATTACTGATAATCTTGATTGGGCTGTACACCCAAGAAGATGGAAACAGTTGGTGATCGTCCAGACGTACTTGGAGATCGATGGATATGCGGGGTACTAGGTGCCTCCGGTTTCGTTCAGACCCAGAACGGACTTGTAAATGGACTGTGTGTCTGACATTGGATTTTAGTCCGTGTGATTGATCTCTATTAAATATATATCTGTTTGGCGGCGGAGAATTTATTCTCTTGCTTAACGCCCTTCTCTGAGACGTACGAGCTCAGGGGTTATATATTGATGGATATCAATCGCATGGAGTGAATTGCCTGTGTGGCATGCCTAAGTGGCAAATGATCAAGGCTTCTGTTGAAAAGCAAAGTCTTGTGGTTGATGATCGAAGCATGGCCTTTGTGGCGTAGCTTTGTGTAACGTTTACTTCGCGAGTTTCACACCCGATATGAACCAAAAACGGGAGACGGACCTCAGGGAGGGCATGCGTTTCCTTCTAGCTAAAAAGTGGCGTCAGTGGTTTTACACGCCCTGACGAGTTTGACTTATGTGGTTGTTGCTGTTGCGAGGCGCCTCGGATTGATCGGTCGTTCTCGAACCGATGGAGTCAATTAGTTGGCTCATTTACGCCCCAAAGGGCAGGGAAACGTAGTGTTCAGGCATTTTAATCCACATCGGTGGACCGGCCCTGTCGCTCCAAGGGTCACTCGAGCTCTGATCCTGAGACATGGGCTAGATTGTCACGAATCGGTTGAGGACTATCTTTTGCCTCGGTTCATAGATGGAAACCCAATTTCCAAATACGTGACATTTGCGGTTTTATTTGTAAACCTATATATGGCGACATAGTGGCATGGGACGCTCATGCCGCCTATGATTGATACTTATGATTTGAAGTTGTTTTATACACTATGCACTTATAATAGTATCAAACAATTTGTTTTATACGTATCAAGCATTCTTTGGCTGTTATAAGGGAAAACCCTATCCTCGGCTGCGTTGCATTGTGTGATGGGACCTGGGTCTTATAACAGCTTCATTTTTCTTTATTTAGCATTGCGCTGTTTGTTTTATGCACTGGTATTCTTGGGAGGAAACCCGTTCCGTGTTATACGGCGTGGTCCCTTGATTTACCTAACTTTAGAATAAAGAATAACTGTTTTAGTTCTCACACCAGTCACATGACTGACCTGGAGTTTATTGTTTTAACCTAAACTCTGGGTGCCCCTATTTTGACGCAGGCAGCTAGTAGTTTTGGTTTTGCAGATTTATATTCACAGGATCCTGGTTTACAGCTGGAACGATATCCGGAAAGCTTTGTATCCGTATATCTCATTCTAGTTGTGTATTGTATTATTTTCCGCTGCTATGTATTTAAATGTAATTTAAATCTCTGGTATTTCTGTGCAATATTCATTTATACTCTGTATATTCTTGTAATCTGATGCATTGTTGTAATATACAGTGAAATGTTCTTCTATATGTGTTTTGTTGTGGCTTGTTCTCGAACTATCCGACGCTTTCCTTTACAGGGAAGTTGCGGGTTTTTACAGTTGGTATCAGAGCTTTGGTTTACAAAGCTCAGAGAACAAGACACATTAGAACCATACGAAAGAATTCATCAGATATTGGGTTAGTAATATCCAATTAGAATGACTCGTTAGAGATGGGATCAGTAGTATCCTAGAACGAGTGTAAAGAGTATATTTGAAAAATGAAAACGATTCTGTTTTGAAATTTAGATCGTTTTCGCGTATTTGAATAATTAATTTATATTGATTTTGGATAATTCAGTATATAAAGAATTTGCATATACGCCTTGCAAACGTATATTCAAAGTCTTAATATATTGGATAGATATAGCATCGCACTTTAGTCGCCGAAGATGATATTGATGATAGCGATCGCATCATCAACATTTATGTTCGAGTTTCGAAGGTGTGATTTTCTATATATTTCCATTAGACTGGTGTGAGAACCAAAACTAATATTGCTAGAATACATTGTTGTGATTTGGCATCAAAACATGATCTTTTGTATATGTATCAAATTATGAATTTGAGACTCTAATTCACTAATTGATTGATGTTTGTGTTGTTTGTTTATTTGTTTGAAAATTTTGAACCATTATGCCTAATTTGATCGGATAATGAATTGTATTGAAATTTGGTCGCATTTGCTTGCATATACATGTACTTACATTGAACAGGTCATAGCAAGGAGGCTAGAGCAGAGAATAAAATTTGTTTGCCCGATAAATAGGTACATGTTTACTACATAATTTACTGTTTTGTTTGGGTGATGATGATTTTATGAGCCTATTGGCTAGCCGCTTGGCTTTTTCTTTTTGTTTTTGAGATTAGAAGGACCGGGGAAGCTATTTGAAATTCCCCGATGCTCCCATTGCAGGGGAGGTTATGGCGAAATTTTTCGAAAATTTAGGGTGTTAGCCAAATTTTTGAAATTTTTGAAAATTCTCAGAAACTGAAAAGTTGGAGAATGGAAGCCAGACCGAACGTAGAGTTGATTAATCAAACCACTTTCGGCTTTGTTCCTTTTCGGGGACGAAAAGTTTTAAGTGGGGGAGATTGTAACAACCCGAAAATCTGGGCCAGTTTAAAATTTTTATTTTGGCAATTTTAGCGAATTTTGAATGTTTAAAATAGATTATTTTAAATAATATCGACGAGAAATTTATTTTGAATATAATTCGAACGTATATATTTATACGCGTCGTCGTTAGAATATAAATATTTATACATAATTATAAATAGAATTGAAAATGGCGCGGTAGTTCGATAATTCGATTTCAAACTTCAATTGAACGTACCGGGTGCAAAACAATCCGGATTTTAGTGAAACCAAAAACATTAGGATCTATTAGATAATATCTTTCTAACGAATCCGAAGAATCGAGATTTCATAACGGGAATCAAAAGATATGTCCAGTTGAAAATTCTGAATAGTCGCTATGGAATTCAAGCCCTTAAAAATGGACATTTTGCAAATGACCTCGGATCTCGACGAAACTAGTTTTGTTGGGTACTCCAGGCAGTTCGGCCTCCTCGGATCCGAACCGGGGCAGAGCCTTCGGACTGAGATGAGAAGCACTTCAGTGTTGAATACTCCAGGCAGTTCGAGTCGTCCTACCCCAATCCGATCTGGGCCACCCGATCCGGTATGGAGTCTAATCAATGCCGAAATCAAAGTTATTCCGGTTCTGCACGCGTTCACGGAAACAGACGTAACTTCTAAACCATAAGTCCATTTTGACCGAATGGATGTTGTACCTAAAGCTAATTCAGAAGGCTACAAGTGTTATGGGCTAAATCCTCGTAGACCCGAAAGAGGTCGTTTATTAGAAGTTTTGGACCACTTTATGTTTGTGATGCGACTTCAACCAAATCGCTTCTTGTGTTCTGACGACGTTCCCTATACTTGAGCGTATTGTTAACCAGAGATTTCACGTGTGACAGCTTTGACTGATAAGCATGTCAACACTAACGATATTGAAATGGTTGCTAAATCTTGCTACTCTTCAGTTTGTAGCTTCTATTTGGTAAATTCACGATTTTTCGCATCATGAGTTTGAGGGGGGATGTTAGAGAATATGCCAGAAGATATGTTGCCTTTATTTAATGTTATAGAATATGCTAGAAGATAAGTTTCCTTTATATAATTGTATTGATTTGGGTTTATATTTGGTATTGAATTATTTATTATAATTGACCCAAAAATGCTCTAGAATATGCTTATCTAGAATGTTCGTTTAGATAAGGATAAACTACGTATAAATGGAGGTAAGGATTGGCAATGTAAGCAAGTATCTTTTGTAATAATCAACCAATAAAGCAATAACATGTAGTCTTTTATGTTTTACTGTTTAATCTCTCTTCTCTCTATATCAAATTTTAACATACTTGAAGGATTCATATTTTAGTTCTCCCTAAATAGTTCTCTTGTTCCTCTCGCTGCTCTACCCCATATTTCATCTCAAGCCACAGATCCAGCACCTCCTCTTCAATGCCCGTGTCTTGAGGAATTCATCCTCAGTTGCGTTATTGAGTATACTTTATCAGCAATGGTGGTTCGTTCACCACCCACAAAGTCTCTACAAGTGACGACCTTAAACACAAGTTGGAAAGATCACTGATGAGTATATGGGAGGTCTGCAACTTCTTCGAAATATTATTTAGTATATTGTGTTTTATATCTCCTATTTTACTCTTTAGGCATGTTTAGTCTTAACATAAGTTGTAACCTTCAAGCAAATACACTGTAGTCAGTATCATTATGTCTTTAATTTTGTCCTTTCTAGTGTCATAGTATCTCACATTTATCAAGTTTCACAATATGAAGCCAATAATAATAGATGCGCGTACATATGATCAGTTTGCATTGTTTTTATTGTTGACGAAGATAGCTACATTGTTTGCATTGTATTTTTTTGTAACGAGCCAGATTTTTGGTCAGTTAATTTTAAATATTTAATATTGTTTTAAATAATCAGTTGATAATATAAATGGATATTTATATTGAATTTTCAATTAATAATCAAATATGGTTTAAATTCAAGAATATTGAATTATCGTAATACGAAAATGATATATAATTAATTTCGAAGTTAAATCTGAATCAAAATGATTCAGATAATCAATATAAATTCTGATTGAATAAAAATGATGATAATTATTTATTATCAAGAAACTAATCGTTTTGAATTTAATTCATATAGATTTAAATTTACATCTTCTCCATATGATCGAATTGGGCTTCGAAACATGTTCCAGTATGTTCAGATAGCGGTATAACCCTAGAAATGCCAATTGTTGTGTTTAAATAGGAGTTCGACAGCACACAATATTTTAAAAGGGTTAAAATCGCCTCAGTTCAAACTAAAAAAAATGTATATAATTAATTTCCTTCTAACCTAAGTAATGAAAAGTACACTACAAAACCTATCTACGCCTAAGCCTACCTTGTCTCTATTTCCTTCTACCTAAAGGTTGTTTTCCTATTTATACGCAATGAATCCTCTCCTTGTTTCTTTTGATAATTTATTCTTCCGAAAATTTAAAGGAAAACAATTTCGTCCGCTTCCATTTTCCCAACTGGAGTAAAATCGAAATCAAAGCTTCATAGTGAAAATGGTGGATGCTTCCTCTGATTCTCCACTCAAACTGTTCGAACTCGACCTTTTTCTTTATATAAGCAAGTGTTCTTCCCTTTCTCTCAACAAAAGAATCGAAAGCCTCCTCTTATATATATATATATATATATATATAAGAATTTGCAAATTAAAAATGCTCACTATAGAAAATGGAAAGCTTCCAATTCAAGTCGCACGCAAACCCATGTTCGTTTCCTCCTTTTCAAATCTATTTCTCATATAATTACAGATCGAAGCCCTCAAGATCTATTTCTTCAATCCCTCTAAAATCTGAATCCTCTTCAACCTTCAAACGAAGCTCAAAACCTTTTTTTGGATGTGTTTTTTCTGCTAATCCGAGTATTTTAGGGAGAGCTCGAGTGAGTCGAGCGTGAGTTCATTGTCGCTGGAGGAGTTTGTAGTGGCGCAATGTGAGGATGCATTAGGGATTAGAATTTGGATTGTTTGCGATGGAAGCAAGTGGTTATTGTCTGAAAATTCTAATGTAAATCGGTGTTAAAAAATATCGATGTTTCCTGTAGCCAATGTTTTGAAAGTTGGAGTCGCGGATTTCATTGGAGTTGTGAGCTGAAACCTGTGGTGAGGTAAAGGAGTATTTCACTAAAGATGAATTAGTGGTCACTATTGGATTGGTAAAGGAAACAGGGTGATTTGGGAATCCAATTATTTTGGCATGGCTCGATGAAATTGTTGGCTGCTTGGATGCGTTTATTATTTATTATCAGTTGTGATTATTATATATATTAGTTATTTAGGCTTGGTGTTTGTTATTATATATATTGGTGGTTGGATATTTCCCACAGTACCATTAGCGGATGCCCGTAGTATCATTAGCGGATGACCCTATATGCCCCCATAATATGACAGTGGAAGACCTTCTATACCTCGATATCCTACCTTAAAGCAGGATGGGTATTATTTATTTTGGCTAACGTCTGTGAATGCAGGAAAAACAGGTTGGAGGGATCCAACTGGATTCCTCAAACATATTATTATTTGTTTGTCTTCATATATATTATCATATATGACGTATTAGAAAACCTATGGTTGATATTGTGTGTTTTTGATTGCTTAAATATCACTAGCCCTAAATGTTGATTAAAAATATCATGAAAAGGGATTTTGAGATTTAAAAGGGAAAATCTATTTTTTCTAAAATAGAATATCATTTTGAATGCACTAAAAATATAACTTGTTTTGAATAAATAAAACAAGTAATGATTTTATAAACGGTGTTTATAAATTAAATGGAATGATTACCATTGGGTAATGTGGGGAATTGAAACAAATTTATAAACAGCATTTATAAACGAAATGGATAATTATCATTGGATAATTGGAGAGTTTAAATTCAAATGTGAATTTAAAATGAGAATTGAGAATCATTTTAAATAGAAAAAATGATGAAATCTATTCCGATATTCGAAATGTAAATTTAATTGGATAATTAAATTATATTTTGCCGAAATTATAAAATAAATTATTTCTAGAAAGAATATTGGAATTGTACTAATTAGAAATTAATATTTAAAATTAAATATTAAAATAGATTCTATGTTATATATAGATAAGTTAAAATAAATAAATTATTACAAAATAGGAAGTTAAATTTATAAATGATGTTTATAAATAGAGTGCCCTTAGATAATTTAGAATTTAAATTAAAGTATGAATTTAAAAAGTGAATTTGAAATCGTTTCGAAAAGGGAACGACGATTTTTATTCCGGAATTCGGAATATAAAACGAATTGAGTTTCAGATAGATTTTCGAAATGAAACTTGTTTTAATATATAAACCAAGGAAGTTGAATTTATAAACGGTGTTTATAAATTAGTGAAATAAATTATCATTTGATAATTTAGAAATTTAAATTCAAATTTGAATTTACTATGAATTGGAAATCGTTTCAGAAAGAAAACGACAGATTTATTTCTATATTCGGAATATAAAATGAATTGAGATAAGTCTAAGAAACTATACTTTAAATTCGATTTCGTCGAATTTTATAAAATAAGTTATTCCTAATGGAATTGGAAATTAATATTAAAAATGGAGTTCTGATTGAATTTACAACCGAGTGATAAAATAATCGATGATTAAGGATGATCGGAATATTTAAGTTAGATTTGGGAAACCTATTAAATGTATATTAAAACATAGAAAAATGAGCTGGAATTTATTTATAAATGAAACTTAAAGTTCATATTTAATATAATTAAAACAAACTCGTTATAGCGCGGTGGTTCGTAATTTGAGTATATGGAACTCAATTTAGGTCGGAATTATTTAAAACAAGAATCGTCAGGACCGATTTGGTAATAGTTTTCTAATGGAAGAGAGAAAACCGAATTTCATTGTAAAGATTTTGAGTTATGTCAAAATCAAATTTTTAGAAAAACAACGCCGGAACTATTATTAAACCATAACGGTTTATTTAAATGAATAAAAGGATTTTAAGTATTTAAAATCCAAATTTTATTTAGAAAAATCCAGATTTGAGTTACAAAATAAATATGAATTCAAGTAGAGTCAATGGATTGATTTTTGAAACAAAAATTAGAATTTTAATTATAGAATAAAATTAACTAATTAGAAAAATATTACTTTTTGACTTTTGAAATGAATTTAATGTTGGATAAGTAAAAAGGGTTTGAAAATTTAATTCGAAATCGAATATAAAACTTGAATTGAAGATGGAATTAAACTGTTTTATAAACAAATTAAAATTTTAATATAGGCTTGATATGTTCAAATATAAAGTTGATGTGTTCAAATATAAAAAGTGAAATGGGCTAATGAGCTAATTAAAGTATAAATTAGCAAATTGAATGGAAATGTTATATGAAGCCTGAATAAATTAGAAATGGATGTTCATGTGTTAAGCAGGTTTGGAATGAAGTGTATGAAGATTTTAAATTTAAGTGCCCAACAAAAAGGTACACGTTTAAATTTTGTATGAGTTTTTGTGTGCCGAATCGGCAAGCCACTTGGCTTTTTGATTTTATTTTTGAATGGAAAGGGCCTAGAGATGTGAGTTGGAGTTTGAGCTTTTAACTGGTACAAAGGAGGTGCTGGCGAAATTTTCTGAAAATTTAAGGAGTTAGAATATTTTTAAGAAAATTTGATAATTAGAAATCAATATATCAATATATATAGAATTAGATAAGGAAATGAACTTAAACTAGAATATTATAAATAAAAACGAAATCTATAAGTTAAATCTAGTAAAAGTAAAAAGAGAAGCGTTTACATGTTTTGTAAATTAATAATTGGTATTTATGGTGTTGATTATTTGAGGCAGGTGGTCTTGTTTGTTTTGAAATTAAGAATGTTTTCAGTCAAGGTCTGAGAGGTAATTATACTCCAACTTGATTGATTTCATTATTAATCGATAAATAGGAAGATTCAGTCTCGAAGATCAATGTTTGAATAAGTTTAGTTGAATGTAGTATTTTGGGTTGTTGTAACGATGTTTTACATAACATTCGTTTTAACTCATGTAAGTGGAATTTAGGAAATATACATAGAAAATATTTCCTATGTCTAAAAATGAATGGTCGTGAAAGAGGTAAGTAATTGGAATGCTTTCCAATTATAAATAAATATTTTCTAAGTATAAAAATAAAAGAAGGGGATATATGGAAATGTTTTCCAAATAACAGAAGAGGCCAAGATGATTATTAAAAATATTGGGTTAACAAATATTGATAAGGAAAAGAAGAAGTGATTTAATTAATGAAATATTAACCAAGGAGCCCAGTAATTGTTTGATGCTTTGGATGAATGTCTGTTTTTCTTCTATAGTTAAATAACCAACTATCGAAGTGTTTGCCAATACCGTTGTCAATATGGAGAGACCGGTTGGATTATTTTCCAAGAACCACTCTGTATTGGCAATAACGTTGCAAATCAGATTTTATAAAGACAATCGAAGACGAAGTAAAGTGCAAGGGCTTTTTCTGTTAATCCTAGGTAGAAATTTCCTAAGATGGATTAATGGAAATTGTGCCTTCGGTTCCGTTCAGTCCCAAAATGAACGTGTATGGATGGATGTTTGATAGAGTATTTTCAGCAATCGCATATGGTGGTCTGTTGTAACGAAAAGGAATTTCGCTCGATCTGAATCGATGGCTAAACCGACCAAGACCGTTCGAAATGCCTGATTGTTTTGAGAACACGACAAATTGGAACGCAAACAGAAGGACATTTCATTGTTAATACAACAATTCCATCAGGATACAAGAATATACAGAGTATGAATAAATGTTACACAGAAAATATCATAGATTTAAATTACATTTCATAGCAGCGGAAAATAATACAAAACACAACTGAAAAGAATATACGGATACAGAGATTTCCGGATATCGTTCCCGCTGTAAATCAGGATCCTGTGAACATAAATCTGCAAAACCAAAACTACTAGCTGCCCGTGTCAAAATAAGGGGTACCCAAAGTTTAGGTTAAATCAATAAACTCCAGGTCAGTCATGTGACTGGTGTGAGAACTAAAACAGTTATTAATCTTTATTTTAAAATTAAGTAAATCAAGGGACCACGCCGTATAACACGGAACGGGTTTCCTCCCAAGAGTACCAGTGCATAAAACAAACAGCGCAATGCTAAATAAAGAAGAGGAAGCTATTATAAGACCCAGGTCCCATCACACAATGCAACACAAGTCGAAGGTTAGGGTTTTACCTTATAATAGCCAAAGAATGCTTGATACGCTAAATTTCATCTTTTAATACTATAAGTGTATAGTGTCAAAACAATTTCAATCATAAGTATCAATCATAGACGGCATAAGTGCCCCATCCCACTATGTCGCCATACTAGGCTCTACAATCAAAACCGCAAAGTCACATATTGGAAGTTGGATTTCCATCAGTGAACCAAGGCAAGGGATCGTCCTTACCGAATTCGAGACGCTATACCCGCCCCTCAGGAACAGAACGCATCGTCCCTTGGATCGTCAGGGCTGGTCCATCGATGTGGATTAAAATGCCTGAACACTGCGTTTCCCCATCCTATGGGGTTTCAATGAGTCCAATGACTCCATCGGCTCCACACAGTCACCGATATATCCGAGGCGCCTCGCAACAGCAACAACCACATAAGTCAAACTCGTCAGGGCTTGTAAAACTACTGACGCCACTTCTAGCTAGAGGGAAACGCATGCCTTCCCTGAAGTCCTCTCCCGTTTCTGGTCCACAACCGGGGTGTGAGGCTCGCGAATCAACGCTACACAAAGTTGTGCCACACAGGCTTTGCTTTGATCATCAACCACAGGACTCTGCTTTTCAACAAAAGCCTTGATCATTTGCCACTTAGGCATGCCACACAGGAAATTCACTCCATGCGATTGATATCCATCAATATATAACCTCTGAGCTCGTACGTCTCAGATAAGGGCGTTAAGAAAGAGAATAAATTCTCCACCGCCAAATAGATATATATTTAATAGAAATTAATCACACAGAATAAAATCCAATGTCAGACAAATAGTCCATTTACAAGTTCGTTCTGGATCTGAACGCACCTTGTACCTCGCATATCCATCGATCTACAAGTACGTCTGGACGATCACCAACTGATTCCCTCCTCTTAGGTGTACAACCCAATCAAGATCATCAGTAATCACCCAAATGATGTGAAGACCTCCGGTCATCGACCACCGTCTTCATCCTCGACACCACGTCGAATCAGTTATTCAGAATGGGATAAACCTGGTCTTTCTGAATAACTCGCATATATAATAAACAAGTGTTACACAAACACAACGTATGCCACATTCCAATTCAGAATATTCTTATACTTTGGGAAAGGTCTCCATTAATTTTATCAAAGATAAATTCTTTAAATTTATTCTTTAATCTTCTTTGAATATCATTTCAAAACTAGTCGGGATTAGCGAACCACACCGAAGTAATCATTTATTTTATTTCCCAATCCCAACTTATTCGTCCCATGAAGTAAAACTGGTCATACTTCATATCTAACACCACGGTGTTATCGGTAAATTCAATTACCATTCCAAGTTCAAATCTAATTAAAGATTTAACTATCGCCTGGAGCAAAACTGGTGATACCCCATTCTCGATCACTTCAATCTAATTAAAGATTCATTAAAACTCCACTTAGTTTTAATCTTCCCAAAAATCAATATCCCGTCTTTAACTGGGTTAACGAACCAATGTCATCTAAAACACGGTCCACGATAAACGCCAAATCAATTTCAATTAAATACCATTTAATTGGTACACTTCATTAAATCTAAATAAAAAGATTTAATCATTTTCTCAACTGGGTTTAAGAACAGTGTTAATGAAGACACCATTCACGACAAACCCAAATCACATTTGATATTAAATACAAGGCTCTGAATAGAAAATATATCGGCTTATATTCAATATCAAATTCTACGACCAACAAATATCATACTGGAAATAATGATATAAATATATCTTTCAAATTCCCAAAACAATATTTGTATCATCATGAAATCCAACATCGAAATATTCCAAAGATAATTTCGGTTCAAATCCATTACAATTCAATTATTGGAAATTCTGGTTACTTTTAAACCCATTTCAAATCCAATTTATTTATTTTAAAAATAAATGGATTTATTTAATTCTAGCTCAAAGCCAGTTCATTTCGATAAAAATCTATTTGTATCTTTCCAAATTTGGAATTTTTCATCCCAATTCTGCACAAATCATTTCTTATGATTTTGCACAAATTATTACTATTTTTAAAATTTTTATCAAGGCCCATACAGTCGATTTCCATCAACGGCCATCGAACTGCACTTACAACGACCTTTTCCAAATTTGATTTGGACATAATTCTAAATCCAACTATTAGGTTTCTAATGTTTGTTAGGAAGCTCTTTTCGATCCAAACCCAACGGTTCCGGTTTTACGAGAATCCGACGGTCGGATCTCCCGTAATATCCATTCGAAGTCAATGGTCGAAATTTGCGAACTGCCGCGTCGCGGTGCGTTCTATTCAGGCCATTATATTATATATATATAATATATACTTCGTCGATTTCCTTTTTAAAACGTATTTTATAAATCGTTTTAAATTCGTTTTCAAAACGATTTCAACTTCATATTCAATTTCTAATCAAAATTGAATATTCCATGTCATTAATCTATAAATGATAATATTTTCAAAACTTTATATTTTGAAATCAATTACTTTTCAATATTCATTATAAAAATGAATAAAATCGATATAAATATCGTTCACGTCAAAATGGCGCCAATCTAATCAACACGGCTTTATATATTTCAATAACTTTGTTATTCTATTCAACGAATGAATTTTTATTCTATTCAACACATGAATTTTCTTTCTATTGAACACACGAATATATATTTTATTCAACACATGAATTTATTTTCTATTCAAAACATGAATTTATTTTCTATTCAACACATGAATTTATTTTTACAATATTCCTTATTTTCCAAATCGGAATGAGGCCCAATAAATTACCGTATAAGGTTAATAATATGGATTTTCTACAACACATGTATATAATAGCAACAATAAATCATCAATCATCATCCAGAGTGCACCACACAACTTCATAAGCATTAAATATAAATAATTAACGCTTACACAGTCTGTCAACCCATCGATTGACATACAACTAAACAATTGGGATTAGTGTACGTCAAATATCATCCCAATACCCGTGTGGGGTTACACATCAACAAACACAGATTTTTATTTGTGCAGTTGGGCGATGTGTAAAATTTATCGTCCCAATTAATATCAATCACATCAGTGTACATAAACAAATCGTTCGATTTGTAAATGAATATTTATTTTACTTCAACACGTGATTATATATTTTATTTCAACACACAAACAATCACACAAGCATACAAGTCGTCCATGGTCTATAGACGATGGGTGTCGGGTGATACTAAGCACCGTCTGCATCCTAGTATATATTTCAATTAGGAATCAAAATAAAACTGAGGAGTTCTCACCAAAAAGATAAACCAAACACCGCGACTCTTCTTATGTAGAAATCTTCATCGTGCTCGCCTTTTGTCTATTTCATTGTCCGTAGTCACTACATATATAAAAATCACAATTTTATATTATTGCTATATATATATATATAAATCACATTTTTATTATCGCTCTATATGGATAAAAATCACATTTTTATACCGCCACTATATGGACAAAAATTCTATTTTTACATCGCTACTACATAGATAAAAATTCTATTTTTATTCTGCTCACTATATAAAAATTATATTTTTGGTTCACTACTTATATAAAAATCATATTTTTATTCTTTACATTATATATAAATTATATTTTTATTCTGTATGTGTTCATATATAAAAATCTCATTTTTACTTCACAATTTCAACTGTATAAAGATCCGACCTTTTCTATTTGATTAACTATATAAAAATCCGACCTTTTTTATTTGATTAACTATATAATAATCCGACCTTTTCTATTGGATTGACTATATAAAAATTCGACCTTTTCTATTTGATTAACTATATAAAAATACGACCTTTTTTATTTGATTAACTATACAAAAATACGACCTTTAATTATAATAAAAATCTTAGCTTTATATAATTTAAAAACAACTCTAACTTTAGTTTTAAAATCTTGTTATTTTCAGTTTAAAAATAAATAAAACTGAATAAGAAGAAAAGGGGGAAGAAAACTCACCGATACGCGAATGAAGGGGGTTGGAGCTGTTGTCGAGAAAGGGGTTTGTTGCGGTAGTCGGCGGCAGGGTCTCCGGCATCGTGGAGTGGCGCGGCAGCCTTGGGCGCGATCCTGGTGGTGCTTCGATTTGGGTTCGAGGGGAGGGTGTCGCGGTTTTGGGAGAAGAGAGAAGAGAGAGGAACAGAGGAGGAGAGGGGTGGAAGAAGAAGCGGCGGCGGTGGTCGGCTCCCCCGGAGGCGCGGCGCGATAGGCTAGGGCACGAGCCCCTTTTCTTTTTCTTTTTTTTCTAACTATCGGGAGAGAAGGAGGGTAAGGGGGTTTTATATAAATAATATATATTTTTTAAAATTTCAAAAAGCAATTTTTTATTTCGAACTCGAAATCGAGCCCACCAACTGTCATCTCTAGCTAATTACCCCCATTCTAAACATAATGGGATATGTTTCGTAAGCCATTTTGATCGTTACGAGCAGTTTTCGTTCAAATTAAAATATAAATCATTATATTGAATTTTAAACGTACATTTCAATTTACCGGGGCTACATACGGACTCTAAAAATTCCAGAAAAATATTTTCTAGATTCGTATTGACGATACGGTCCTTAAAAAACTAATTTCATCGAATACTGAGACCGTTTAAAAAATGGCCCTTTTCTGGTCGATCAAAATTGACTAAAATTGTTAAAAACACGTTTTCCTTCGCCACGCTCACATATTGATTCAGAAAATTATGAATTTTGAAACCTAGCAATAATTTGACATCGCGGATCCAACAAAAGTGGTTTCGTCGAAAACCGGGGTCGTTTGCAAAATTTCCATTTTTAAGGGCCAGAATTCCATAGTGACTATTCTTAATTTTCAACTGGACGTAACTTTTGATTCCCGCTATGAAATTCGATTTTTCGAATTCGTTGGAAAGATATTCATAAATGGATTCAAATATTTTTGGTTCCACTAAAATCCGGTTTATT
This sequence comes from Allium sativum, assembly GCA_030737875.1. Classification (NCBI taxonomy): domain Eukaryota; kingdom Viridiplantae; phylum Streptophyta; class Magnoliopsida; order Asparagales; family Amaryllidaceae; genus Allium; species Allium sativum. The sequence continues at coordinate 636,619,602 of CM060918.1, forward strand.
TTGAATCCTGTACATTCATTTGAAATTTGAAATCGAATTTTCGAACTATCGCGCCATTTTCAATTCCTTTTATATATATAAATAAATATTTATATTCTAATGCTGACTCAAATAAATATATACATTCTATTTCTATTCAAAATAAATTTCTCGTTGTTATTATTTAAAATAATTCATTTTAAATATTCAAAGTTCAATAAAATTACCAAAAATAAAAATTTCAAATTGGCTTAGATTTCTGGGTTATTACAATCTCCCCCACTTAAAAAAATTCGTCCCCGAAAAGGAACGAAGCCGAAAGTTGTTTTACCAGTCAACTCAACCTCTAGTATTTTCTTTACGGCTTAAGTTCTTCAACTTTCAGTTTCTAAGAACTTTTCAAATTCTTCAAAAATTTGGCTAACACACTAAATTTTCGAATTTTTTTTCCATAACCTCCCCTGCACCGGGGACTTCGAGATATTTCAAATAGCCTCCCATGGCCCTCACCAATCCAAAAAGAAAAAGAAACAGCCAAGCGGCTAGCCAATCGGCTCGTAAAATCATCCAAACTCAAGAAATTAGTTAACATGTACCTATTTGTCGGGCAAACAATTTTATTCTTCTTCTCTAGCCTCCTTGCTATGACCTGTTCAACAAATATGCATGTACATGTGTTCAAATGCAATAAATTTTCAATACAATTCACTATTTGGTCAATTTAGCTAAATGGTTCAAATTTTAATTAATCAACAAATAATCAAACAACACAATCAGCAATCAATTAGTTGATTAGCTTTTTAAATTCTTAACTTTGATACATAGTCCAAAAATCAGATTTTTGATGCCAAATCACAACAATAGGCCCTATCTAGCTTTGGTTCTCACACCAATCAATTGGAATCATATAGAAAACCCACTTTCGAAACACGAAAATAAATTCTGATGATGCTCGAGCGATCATTAGAATCATCTTCGAGCGACCACTACAACAAAATGACCCTATTCCAACGGTGGAACACCGTTGTAATATACATTTTACAACGGTGGGCAAACCGTCGTGTATTAAGAAGTTGTAATAGACTAATATCTTTTACAACTTTTTTGCATTATTGCAACACCGTTGTAATATGTATATTTTACAATTTTTTTCTACCGTTGTAATAAACTTTATTACAACAGATATGCACCGTTGTAATAAAATCTACTATAACTGTTATGCACCGTTGTGATTGACATTTGGGTTTTAAAAAAAAATAAACATCTTTTGCAACTTAAAAGAACAATACACTAAATATAGCAATACTCCATAAGCAAATCCGATATTACAGTTATTTGCAAACTAATTTATTAAAATACTAAAATATTCAATATTACAAACTATAAGTTTTAGACAACATTTCGTACATTATTACATACTTGACCGTTACAAAGCAACTTAGTACAAACACAAGTTATCCACAAAAAATTGCATATCCTACGGGAGTACACTAGTCGAAGACAAGGAAATCTTTACGCCATTTATCTTTTTGGTGCAAGTTCACTGTAGTGATCAAACCTATTGCAAAAGAGTATGTCTGTTGTTAGAAAAAAGAACAAAAGGTGTTTTTTTAAGCCAACAATACCAAAACTTAACAATAATGCTTAACGTACCTGATAGCATGAACTGCATGTGGTCCAAAGCCCCTTTTTAATAAGAAAGCTACAAATCCAATGTGAATAGGTAATACAAGGTAGATGCATACCTTTTTGAAGGGTTCGTTGTCAATTCTTGGTTGTTCACCTTCACATAGTGTTTCCTATTCAAAATACATCCACAAATTGTTGAATATTTTGATACAATGTGTACATGTCTGATACAAAGTATTTTTTTTTTTGCATAATTTTTTTCACATTTATCCATTCAAATGTTTTACTACACTCAGGTATGATACAACATAATACATCTTGGGACGGACATACAATGATAAATGAATACGCCATGTATATACATGCTTCCATTTAGTCACAAACTAATTTGAATATGTTGTCTATATCTCCGGAAATTCTTCTGCCATAATCAAAAGAACTAGTGCAGTCCAGCCCGTAAAAGGTTTTGCACCTTTGCCCTTTCCTTCATTTTCCTGATCACATTGTTCCCATAAGTACCCTTTCCTTCTATACTTTTGCATAATGTTTCTAATCATATTTCACAGCCGGAGCATATTCCAAGGATTCATTCAGAATGCATGTGTACAAAAAAATTTGCATAAGAATTAAAAATGGTATTGTATACCTCATTTTAAATTAAGAAGTATTAATGAGAAGGGGCAGTTGAGCAAAATAATTAAGTTAGTTGTTGGACGTTATAAGCCGAATCAAAATTTCCAGCAATAGAAAGCGGATTTTTGGAATACGCATTTACACAAACACCTCTTGTGCAACCGACATCAACAACCAAACCATTGGAAATTCGATAGCTTCATTACCTATTGTATCACAGCATATTGTATCACAGCATTTACCATTATAATTCAATACATCAAAATGATCACCAAGATGTATTCTCATAAAAAAAATGGGAATATTCTCATCAAAGAAAAAAAGAAACAACATAATATAATACTGGAAAGATTATAAATAAATGTAGTAGTAATAATTCTGAAAGAAAGATGGAAGATGGAAGGAAGCAGCAGTAATGTAATGACCCGGTTCAATTAGAAAAACAAGAACAAAATAAACAAAACTCTGAAAGGAAGCGACAATAACAGTGTGATCTATTTCTAAAAAAACATCACATTTTATACCAGAAGCGACGGTATCAGCGATCAATCGAAGATTAAAGAAGCAAAAGGCTTGGATCTAGATTTGGAAAGGGGAGCAACTGTACCACAAAGGATAAAGTTAGGGAATGATGGGGTATAGGGGATAGCAGAGGACGAGCATGACTGAGGAAGGACGAAAATAGGGCAGGCGAAAGGATTGAAGGGAGATAGGGGAAGGAGGAGGGAACCGTAGTCTCCCTGAAGAAACAGAAGCTCCGCTATTTTTTGTTTTTGAAAAAAAAGCAAAGTTCAGGAAAGCTTCGGTGTAATATAAGGGTTGGCCGCCAAAATTTTCAAGCTAGCGCCACTTCTCCAAACGATTAATTTATTCACGTTTATTTGATTGGTACTTACTAATGTGATTACATCTTATATTTCAAGTGTTTTCAGCACTATACTTAATATTATTTCTCATAGGAATCAATTAACCAATTTCAACACTTAATAGATCACGTTGGTTAAGTCATCTAAATATTCATTTCGATTTTAAGGTTCAATTATCATAAGAAAAAAAGAAATAAAATACTAACCAGTTATTCAAAATTTTGGATGTTTTATAAAAGTTCTAGTTCATTGGTTTTTTTTTTAATTAATTTGTGAAAATTTCAATATTTTATAAGTTTTGTCTAGAAAAAATTAATTTTTTTTTTGAAATATTAGATGTTAAATATAATTATTGCCCATAACTATTAAATATTAAATACTAATGATAAGTATTATTTTTTAATTGTTAAATATTTCTTATTAATCGTTCATTATTATAAATTAATTATTAAATATAATCATAGTTATTATTCTCTTCTTTTTAATTATTAATCTCTACTTCTTAATTATTAATAACAATCATTGATTATTCATGATTAGCATTAATTTTTATATTTTAATTATTATATTTTAATTATTAACTATTTAATAGTATACAATTATGTAATATTAACTATATTTTTATTTTATTCTTCTTAATTGCTAAGTATTAAATATTACGAATTGATTATTAATTATTAATTATTACTTCCTAATTATTATTAATAGTAATTATTAGTTATTAATTATAAATAATCAATATGAATGTATTAAATATTAATTATTAGTTGTTAATTATATTAAAATATAGTCATATATTACAACAATCAAAAAATAAAAGTTGTGATAGGCTTTTATTACAACTGTCAAAATAACATAGTTGTTAAAAATAAGTTTATTACAACTTTTCTTGAAAAAGTTGTAAAAAACATTTATTACAACGGTGCTTTTACCACCGTTGTAAAATTAAAGTTGTAATATGGTGTTTTTGTTGTAGTGGACTAGAGTATGATTCTATATCTATCCAGTATATTAAAACTTCGAATGCACGCGGATCAGACGTATACGCAAAATCTTTATATACTGGATTGTCCAAATTCAACACAAATAAATATTCAAATACGTTGAATAAAGTTTAAATTTTAAAAACAAAATTTGTTTTCATTTTAAAAATATACTCTTCACACTCGTTCTAGGATACTACGGATCCTATCTCTAACGAGTCGTTCTTATTGGATATTACTAATCTAATCTCTGATGAATTCTTTCGTTTAGTTCTAACGTGTCCTGTTCTCGAGCTCTGTAAACCAAAGCTCTGATACCAAACGTAACGAAAAGGAATTTCGCTCGATCCGAATCGATGGCTAAACCGACCAAGACCATTCAAAACACCTGATTGTTTTGAGAACACGACAAACTGGAATGCAAACAGAAGAACATTTCATTGTTAATACAACAATTCCATCTGAGTACAAGAACATACAGAGTATGAATAAATATTACACAGAAAATTTCAGAAATTTAAATTACATTTCATAGCAGCGGAAAATAATACAAAACACAACTGAAAAGAATATACGGATACAGAGCTTTCCGGATATCGTTCCAGCTGCAAATCAGGATCCTGTGAATATAAATATACAAAACCAAAACTACTAGCTGTCCGTGTCAAAATAAGGGGCACCCAGAGTTTAGGTTAAAACAATAAACTCCAGGTCAGTCATGTGACTGGTATGAGAACTAAAACAGTTATTAATCTTTATTTTAAAGTTAGGTAAATCAAGGGACCACGCCGTATAGCACGGAACGGGTTTCCTCCCAAGAGTACCAGTACATAAAACAAACAGCGCAATGCTAAATAAAGAAGAATGAAGCTATTATAAGACCCAGGTCCCATCACATAATGCAACACAAGCCGAAGGATAGGGTTTTACCTTATAATAGCCAAATAATGCTTGATACGCTAAATTTCATCTTTCAATACTATAAGTGTATAGTGTCAAAACAATTTCAATCATAAGTACCAATCATAGGCGGCATAAGTGCTCCATCCCACTATGTCGCCATATTAGGCTCTACAATCAAAACCGCAAAGTCACGTATTGGAAGTTGGATTTCCATCTGTGAACCAAGGCAAGGGATCGTCCTCACCGAATTTGGGATGCTCTAGCCCGCCACTCAGGAACATAACGCATCGTCCCTTGGATCGTCAGGGTCGGTCCACCGATGTGGATTAAAATGCCTAAACACTGTGTTTCCCCACCCTATGGGGGTGTCAATGAGTCCAATGACTCCATCGGCTCCACACAGTCACTGATATATCTGAGGCGCCTCACAACAGCAACAGCCACATAAGTCAAACTCGTCAGGGAGTATAAAACCACTGACGCTACTTCTAGCTAGAAAGAAACGCATGCCCTCCCTGAAGTCCTCTCCCATTTCTGGTTCACAACCGGGGTGTGAGGCTCGCGAATCAACGCTACACAAAGCTGTGCCACACAGGCTGTTCTTTGATCATCAACCACAAGACTCTGCTTTTCAACAAAAGCCTTTATCATTTGCCACTTAGGCATGCCACATTGGCAATTCTCTCTATGCGATTGATATCCACCAATATATAACCTCTGAGCTCGTATGTCTCAAAGAAGGGCGTTAAGCAAGAGAATAAATTCTCCGCCGCCAAATAGATATATATTTAATAGAAATCAATCACACAGAATAAAATCCAATATCAGACGCACAGTCCATTTACAAGTTCGTTCTGGGTCTGAACGAAACCGGAGGCACCTTGTACCTCGCATATCCATCGATCTCCAAGTACGTCTGGACGATCACCAACTGATTCTATAACACCCCACATCTGTTAGTGTCATTCACAAAGGGAATGCACTAAGTTCTGTGGAGCATTTAAGATAAAAGATGCAGATAAATTACAAGACAGATAATTAAAGCAGCGGTAAATAAAAACTTTACTTTATTGATAAAATAGTTTGTACAAAAATTATTTTCCAATACCAGAATATCTGTCTTACAAAATAAACAAGCATAAAATAATATTTATATTCCCCAATGTAGCGTGAGCCAGCCATAGCAATGGAAAAGAGAATCCAAGCAAAACTTCGACTAATCTTCAACTTGGAAAGAAAACTGGGCTTAGTAGTAATATTCCCTCCCTGCGAACCTGGGGGGAGGGGGAGGGGGGAACGGAAGAAATGAAAGCAAAAGAAAACAGAGTCAGACATAAAGTCTGGTAAGTTCAGTAACTTTCAGCATGTGAACAGGTAAAAAGCAACATGGCATGAATTAACTATATACAAGACTACACCATGATAACGGGAATCATAAGGTTAGCACAAGATATGATAAGGTAAGATAAAATGGATGCACTATTATACTTTCTCTTCTTCGCCACTACCTTGTTATTCTAATTTCTATATCCCTGCATCACCTAACTAGTAATCTGTATAAACTGACAAGAATAGATACATGATCCCAATTCCCACAATTTTGGTTGTTTCAAGTGTACATCTATCATTTATTACCTAGGTCTAACCTAGGGTTTTATATCGAGCGCATTCTAGATCCAACCAGGTTTTTCGCTACCTAGGGCTACTGGGGTTTATGCTACCTATTGAACGGTTCTCGGATTTTAGGGTTTATGCAACTTAGGTCCAACTAGGGATTATGCTACCTATCGAATGACGCCCCTAATCTAGGATACACTACCCAGAGTGGTATATGTTCCTAGACTTTCCACACGTATGTGTCGTGGATCGTTATCGCTGTCTAGATGCACATGTCCTCTATGTGTCCGACCCGAGTCTCGTGCCAGGGAAAATCAAGAAACACCGAAATCGGTCGGGTGCTTTCAGATATCTTCCAATGCAGATGCTAAGGTCTATTTTTCTAGTGGCTATGGTCCCACTTGACCCCTCCCGCAACTAATGAATGGCACACCTTGAAAAATGAGAACTATAGGCAGGTCCTCTATGCCCCACTAACCTATGGCCATCCGCACCCATAACTAGATAGCAAGTATATGGTCTGTTGGAGTTCTCCGCCTTTCCGCTTCATGTATCTCGATTGACTCAAGATGGTAGGTAGACGACGAGTTGCTATCACAGGGCTACTGGTCTCGCCGAATCACGCTGGTCTATCCTAGTCTTTAGGTTGCCTCATATGGCAACCAAGGCATATCCTTGGTTCTTTTAACGCAGACCTTAACCTCTGTGAGCCCAGGCGGATCATCTGCAGCCTCACAGAGGGATACCAAGAGTACCCTCACGTCCCCTCGAAGCCGCGTGCTTCGTTACCTAGTTTGGAGCCTTCTTTAAGATTAGATGGATGTTCGCTCCTTTTCGTGTTGAACTAAGGTTTACTACTTAGTTCCCTTAACTAAGGTTTACTACTTAGTTCCTGAATCGTCATTTTCTTAACTAAAGTTTACAACTTAGTCCTCTTAACTAAGGTTTACTACTTAGTTCTTTTATCTCGTCAAGTTGGATTGGTTAGGTGTCATTAGTCCATTTAAGTTAACTTAACCCATTCATTTGTCATGTTAAACTGGTTAAGTGTCATAAGTAGTTCATGTTGACTTAACCCTACCACAAATTTAGTTATATTGGTTAAGTATTCCTTATTACTTAACCCCACCCCTTCATCTTGTACTGGTTGAGTATCCATTTAAACTTAACCCTGCCCCTTCTGTTTAACTAACATGCTAAAACGATTAAGTGTTCTCTTAGTTAACTCAACCCTAACATCTGTTTAATTCACATGTTCTAATGGTTAAGTATTGTCCCTTCATGTTTTAACTTAACCTTGTTCATTTGGCACACTACGATGGCTAAGTGTTCTAAGTTTACTTAACTCCACCTTCTAGTCTAGTTAACATGTTAAATTGGCTAGGTGTATTTTACTTAACCCCTACAAGTCTTGTTAACATGTTAAGTTGGTTAAGTATTCCTATGGACGTAACCCTCCCATTCTAGCTTAACCGTTTCTTAGCTTTAAATTATTCTTTAAAGCACCAACCACTCACATTAGACAGATATCGTTGCGGTTACTGGATGTGCTGGTCGGTTCCGGGCAGATTTGCACTGCAATTCAGTCTAACCTCGGGTCCTTTTGGGCTCAATGCTCTAACCACCCACATTTGATAGGTATTGTTACGGTTGCTAGATTTGTCGGGCGGTTCTGAGCAGTCTCATATCGTAACTCAATATAACCTCGAGTTAGGCATATTCGTCTTTGCCTAGATTTACATATTTGTGTTTTTAGGTTTATATGTAAGTTGCTAACAATTCTTTTTAAACAAATTTGGCCTATAACATATTCATTTGTCATGCCCACTAACATACCTGTATTCTAGGCCCAAATCTTGATTTACCGATCATTTAACTCAACCCGCAGTTTTATGCCAATTTAGATCTAGTATTTCCATTTATAGTTTATGTCAAAACTATATTTGATACTCTAGTTTACTGTTTATGCCCAAAACTTGGCTTACATGCCAATAACATACTTTGCGGCCAATTAGCAATTTACCATTGTATGCCCAAGTCTAATATGCATGTAATATTTACTATTATAGCCAATTCAGATTTATATCAACATGTTTATTATGCCAAATTATAAATTAAGCTACACCCAAATTCCCCCGTTGTAGTCGTACGTATAACATGATTTCACAAGTTTCTAAGTACTTATGAAATGAAACTAACAAAAGGATCAGGAGATAAGCACGAGAATTTGACATAAAAGAATAGGCATGCGAAAGCGAACCAAATACAAAGATGATGGTTCCAATAAGTTTGATGTACATAACAGTGAGTAGGAACAAACAAGACAAGCTACATCATAGATATAAGATCAACATAATTTAGAGAATAAGCATAGGTGATTTGGTCCAACATGATGCCAGTTCGATGTACAACATGATTTGTAACTATAGTGTTATGGGCATACACAACTCACCATACTTGTCAAAGGCAATTAACCATAATAGTCCTAGGCAATTAACCACAAAATAGTCCTAGGCAATTAAACACAATAGTCATAGTCATGGTTTCATAGTTATGAATTATGGGCAATTAAACACAATAGTCATGGATAATTAACCAAAATAGTCCTAGGCAATTAACTGTAATAATTTCAAAGTCATGGTCATGGACAATAGTCTTATAATCATAGGCAGTAATCTATAGTCATGAGTCATAGGTGATTAGCCACAATTGTCCTTGTCATAGTCATAGGCGATAGTTTTATGTTTACGGTCATAGGCATAGGCATAGTCTCATGTTCACAGTCATAGGCATAAGCTATTAACAATAGTTTCAATGTCATAGGAATAGGCACAGTCTCATCGGTAATTAATCTCAATAGTTCTTAATCGGATCCAAAGGCATATTCGAATGAGAGGATCAGGCATATTCTTATATCCATTTAATTACACGCCACAAATAGATCTAGACGTTGAAATTTAAAAAGTAACTGACTTACATTGATCGACTTTAGAAAAGGATAATAAGATAACGTTGAGGTGATTTGTTATGATTTGCGCGACATTGCTCGAAGCCGTTGAATTAGCCTTTCCTTCCCTTCTTGAAGCTCTAACTTGATTTGAATCTCTAATGTGAAATTCCTAGCCGTAGTCTTCAAGAATAGTCTTCATGTTTTATTTAATTTATTTATTTCAATTATTCCAGAGGCAACATAAGGAGAGAATGAAATGGTATAAAGAGAATGAGGCTAGGAGGCTGTTTATATAAGATTAGGCGGACGAATCTAGATAGAAAACGTGACCAGATACATCAGAATGAACCCAGGCTCAGAACTGGGTCCTGGCACCAGGTCGACCCCCAGGTCGACCATAGGGTCGACTTGGTCCCTAGGAGGTCGACCATAGTGTCGACCCCCAGGTCGACCTGGTCCTGGGCGGGAAAATTCCCTCCCAGTCTACGCTGGCGTTTGAATTCGAATTTCATATTCAAATTTCGAGCTGTTTTCGGTTCTGAAAATCTCTGAAACTTCGGAGGGTCATATCTTCCTCATACGGACTCCGTTTCTCGAAAACTCGGACTCGTTTCCAAGCAGAATTTCGGGATGAACGCAATGGCATAACCCATTTCCCCTGATTCTTATTTAAAATTTAATTATACTTTAATTTGCGAAACTTAATGTTATAGAATTACGGGGTGTTACATTCTCCCCCTCATAAAAGGATTTCATCCCCGAAATCTTCAAGTTAGGAAGATTGTATCCTACCATCCAGTCACCCATCTACTCAACCATTCAATTACAGGCATTCATTGTCCTTAAAAAGATTTATAATGCATTCATGTTCATATGCATAATGTGTGTATATGTCTTTATCTAATGCAAAATCAGGCAGTCTACTGATTCAATTGACCTCCTTAATGCGAACTTTGTCAGTGCCATGTGTCCAATCATGTATGCAAGCATCCCTAGTTATGTAAATATTACATGTGTGCATAGCCATTCATCCATATGCAACATCCATATGATAACATATCCAGTTAAATCCGTTAAGCAAATACATATTTGCTAATGCAATATGAAAGTTACTGAGTCATTCTAGCGCCTATGGTGTGTATATGCATCCACGAGCAACCATTTGCAACCATCAATCATAACATGTTTCAGATACATGTTTACATCCATTGGCTTCTACCTAAGGATCGATGATACGCCTTAGAGGATATATCTTAAAAGCTAGAAAGTATGCATAAAATTCCTAGAAAAAGAGATCAAGGATTTACCCTTAAGAAAAAGGGTATGATGCGTGTATCTAGTCTTCAGTTTTCTAAGACACACCTTCTTGAGCTTCACTATTCTATACCTTATCTAATTAATCTTCACGATTGCGAAGCTTCTTGACCTCCATTTCCAAAACTATCGTTGATCGGATAGTTGGCTTTTCATTGTCAATTGGATACATGCGGAAGTCTATCATGCGTTTTAGGGGTAAACTCCTAACCTAATCAAAAACATCTGCGTACTCATGGACTACCCTAACAGATTTCAAATCGTCGATAAATGCATTAAGCGATTCTAGCTAGCTAAGCCTAACTGGTTCTTTACACGGAATCTCGAGGGTATTCCCAAGGCAAGTCAAAAGTCTAACTACCCTCCATTCAGAGTCACTAGCCAACCAACCCATGCCTAGAATCAACTCATGGCCCATGGAACCAAAAACATAAACATTACGCTTAAACTCTCAACACTTAATATCGTTATTCTCAAATCCTTACCAACCAAAGGTAAATGGGCCGAACTATCCATTGGATTTGAGACACTAATTGGATCTTCTACTATACAAGTCTAAGGTGCAGAGACTCAGCTAAGGAAGTAAATATGAACAAACGCGAAGCGCTAAGATCAAAAAAGTACTAATTGGTTGATCAAAACAAAAAAGCTGAACTTTTCCAACAGATACTTTTACTATCTCTCACAGGTATTCTGGTGGTCAAAGCATGCACTTGCCCTTCTGAAAATCCTGTCCCTCATCCTTGCCCTTGTCCTTAATTATATACCCTATCCTATCATGGAAAAAATACTTCCTCTCGTCTTAGGTTTTATAATTCCTTCTTTCTTCGTGAGTCGAGTTTATATTCATAAATTTCTCATTCTTGCGTTGAGCTCCCTAGCCAACTCCCTCATCGTCATCTTTACCATCCCTATGTATCATATTGACAAGTTTCTCAAAAGCTGCCTCCATCGCATGGAAAACCCTCCAAAGCTTGAAAGAAAACTAGTTGTAGGTGAAACTACTATGGCTATAGATGGGAGTCGGGCACTACTTTGCCCTTCGATATGTATCATAGTCTTATCAAGCCTGCGGAACCGTACCGCGATGAGGTTACCTCCTAGAAAGCCAGGAGCTCCGAAGACTCAAGAAAGAAGGGGACAAGAATTCAAACAGAGGATCAGAAGATAGTGCGTATGGCTTTTGGGGAATATGCCTTTAAAACAAAAAATTTCTTTTGAAAAAATGCTTCGTTTAAAACCGTTGAAAATAATTTTTCAAATCTTTTATCTGATCCAGTAACCTTCAGCTCTGATACCACGTGTAACACCCCACATCCGTTAGTGTCATTCACAAAGGGAATGCACTAAGTTTTGTGGAGCGTTTAAGGTAAAAGATGCAGATAAATTACAAGACAGATAATTAAAGCAGCGGTAAATAAAAACTTTACTTTATTGATAAAATAGTTTGTACAACAATTATTTTCCAATACCAGAATATCTGTCTTACAAAATAAAGAAGCATAAAATAATATTTATATTCCCCAATGTAGCGTGAGCCAGCCATAGCAATGGAAAAGAGAATCCAAGCAAAACTTCGACTAATCTTCAGCTTGGAAAGAAAACTGGGCTTAGTAGTAATATTCCCTCCCTGCGAACTAGGGGTGCGGACGGAAGACAAGAAAGCGAAAGTAAACAGAGTCAGACATAAAGTCTGGTAAGTTCAGTAACTTTCAGCATGTGAACAGGTAAAAAGCAGTATGGCATGAATTAACTGTATACAAGACTACACCATGATAACGGGAATCATAAGGTTAGCACAAGATATGATAAGGTAAGATAAACTGGATGCACTACTATACTTTCTCTGCTTCGCCACTACCTTGTTATTCTAATTTCTATATCCCTGCACCACCTAACTAGTAATCTATATAAACTGATAAGAACAGATACGTGATCCCAATTCCCACAATTTTGGTTGTTTCAAGTGTACATCTATCATTTATTACCCAGGTCTAACCTAGGGTTTTATATCGAGCGCATTCTAGATCCAACCAGGTTTTTCGCTACCCAGGGCTATTGGGGTTTATGCTACCTATTGAACGGTTATCGGATTTTAGGGTTTATGTGACCTAGGTCCAACTAGGGATTATGCTACCTATCGAATGACGCCCCTAATCTAGGACACACTACCTAGAGTGGTATATGTTCCTAGACTTTGCCCACGTATGTCTCGTGGATCGTTATCGTTGTCTGGATGCACATGTCCTCTATATGTGCGACCCGAGTCTCGTGGCAGGGCAAATCAAGAAACACGGAACTCGGTCGGGAGCTTTCAGATATCTGCCGATGCAGATGCTAAGGTATGTTTTTCCAGTGGCTATGGTCCCACCTGACCCCTCCCTCAACTAATGAAAGGCACACTTTGAAAAATGAGAACTATACGCAGGCCCTCTATGCCCCCACTAACCTATGGCCATCCGCACCCATAACTAGATAGAAAGTATATGGTCTGCTGGAGTTCTTCGCCTTTTTGCTTCACGTATCTCGATTGACTCAAGATGGTAGGTAGACGACGAGTTGCTATCACAGGGCTACTGGTCTCGCCGAATCACGTTGGTCCATCCTAGTCTTTAGGTTGCCTCATATTGCAACCAAGGCATATCCTTGGCTCTTCTAACGCAGAGCTTAACCTCTGTGAGCCTAGGCAGATCATCTGCAGCCTCACAGAGGGATACCAAGAGTACCCTCACGTCCCCTCGAAGCGGCGTGCTTCGTAACCCAGTTTGGAGCCTTCTTTAAGATTAGATGGACGTTCGCCCCTTCTCGTGTGGTACTAATGTTTACTACTTAGTTCCCTTAACTAAGGTTTACTACTTAGTTCCTGAATCGTCATTTTCTTAACTAAGGTTTACAACTTAGTCCTCTTAACTAAGGTTTACTACTTAGTTCTTTTATCTCGTCAAGTTGGATTGGTTAAGTGTCATTAGTCCATTCAAGTTAACTTAACCCATTCATTTGTCATGTTAAACTGGTTAAGTGTTATAAGTAGTTCATGTTGACTTAACCCTACCACAAATCTAGTTATATTGGTTGAGTATTTCTTATTACTTAACCCCACCCCTTCATCTTGTACTGGTTGAGTATCCATTTAAACTTAACCCTGCCCCTTCTGTTTAACTAACATGCAGTTAAGTGTTCTCTTAGTTAACTCAACCCTAACATCTGTTTGATTCACATGTTCTAAAGGTTAAGTATTGTCCCTTCATGTTTTAACTTAACCTTGTTCATTTGGCACACTACGTTGGCTAAATGTTCTAAGTTTACTTAACTCCACCTTCTAGTCTAGTTAACATGTTAAATTGGCTAGGTGTATTTTACTTAACCCCTACAAGTCTTGTTAACATGTTAAGTTGGTTAAGTATTCCTATGGACTTAACCCTCCCATTCTAGCTTAACCATTTCTTAGCTTTAAATTATTCTTTAAAGCAACAACCACTCACATTAGACAGATATCGTTGCGGTTACTAGATGTGCCGGTCGGTTCCGGGCAGATTTACACCGCAACTTGGTCTAACCTCGGGTCCTTTTGGGCTCAATGCTCTAACCACCCACATTAGATAGGTATTGTTACGGTTGTTGGATTTATCAGGCAGTTCTGGGCAGTCTTATACTGTAACTCAATCTAACGTCGGGTTAGGCATATTCGTCTTTCCCTAGATTTACATATTTGTCTTTTTAGGTTTATATATAACTTGCTAACAACTCTTTTTGAACAAATTTGTCCTATAACATATTCATTTGTCATGCCCATTAACATACCTGTATTCTAGGCCCAAATCTTGATTTACCTATCATTTAACTCAACCCTCAGTTTTATGCCAATTTAGATCTAGTATTCCCATTTGCCGTTCATGTCAATACTAGATTTGATAATCTAGTTTAGTGTTTATGCCCAAAACATGGCTTACATGCCAATAACATATTTTGCGACCAATTAACAATTTACCATTATACGCCCAAGTCTAATATGCATGTAATACTTACTATTATAGCCAATTCAGATTTATATCAACATGTTTATTATGCCAAATTATAAATTAAGCTACGCCCAAATTCCCCCGCCGTAGTCGTACGTATAACATGATTTCACAAGTTTCTAAGTACTTATGAAATGAAACTAGCAAAAGGATCAGGGGATAAGCACGAGAATTTGACATAAAAGAATAGGCATGCGAAAGCGAACCAAATACAAAGATAATGGTTTCAATAAGTTTGATGTACATAACAGTGAGTAGGAATAAACTAGACAAGCTACATCATAAATATAAGATCAACATAATTTAGGGAATAGGCATAGGTAATTTGGTCCAACATGATGCCAGTTCGGTGTACAACATGATTTGTAACTATAGTGTTATGGGCATATGCAACTCACCATACTGGTCAAAGGCAATTAACCACAATAATCCTAGGCAATTAACCGCAAAATAGTCCTAGGAAATTAACCACAATAGTCATAGTCATGGTTTCATAGTTACGAATTATGGGAGATTAAACACAATAGTCATGGATAATTAACCAAAATAGTCCTAGGCAATTAACTGTAATAATTTCAAAGTCATGGTCGTGGACAATAGTCTATAATCATAGGCAGTAATCCCATAGTCATGAGTCATAGGTGATTAACCACAATTGTCCTTGTCATAGTCATAGGCGATAGTTTTATGTTCACGGTCATAGGCATAGGCATAGTCTCATGTTCACAGTCATAGGCATAGGCTATTAACAATAGTTTCAACGTCATAGGCATAGGCACAGTCTCATCGGTAATTAATCTCAATAGTTCTTAATCGGATCCAAAGGCATATTCAAATGAGAGGATCAGGCATATTCTTATATCCATTTAATTACATGTCACAAATAGATCTGGACGTTCAAATCTAAAAAGTAACTGACTTACATTGATCGGCTTTAGAAAAGGATAATAAGATAACATTGAGGTGATTTGCTATGATTTGCGAGACGTTGCTCGAAGCCGTTGAATTAGCCTTTCCTTCCCTTCTTGAAGCTCTAACTTGATTTGAATCTCCAATTTGAAATTCCTAGCCGTAATCTTCAAGAATAGTCTTCATGTTTTATTTTAATTTATTTATTTCAATTATTCCAGAGGCAGCCTAAGGAGAGGATGAAATGGTGTAAAGAGAATGAGGCTAGGAGGCTGTTTATATAGGATTAGGCGGACGAATCTAGACAGAAATCGTGACCAGATACATCAGAATGAACCCAGGCTCAGAACTGGGTTCTGGCACCAGGTCGACCCCCAGGTCGACCATAGGGTCGACCTGGTCCCTGGGAGGTCGACCATAGTGTCGACCCCCAGGTCGACCTGGTCCTGGGCGGGAAAATTCCCGCATAGTCTGCGCTGGCGTTTGAATTCGAATTTCGAATTCGAATTTCGAGCTGTTTTTGATTCTGGAAATCTCTGAAACTTCGGAGGGCCATATCTTCCTCATACGGACTCCGTTTCTCGAAAACTCGGACTCGTTTCCAAGTAGAATTTCGAAACAAACGCAATGGCGCAACTCGTTTCCCCTGATTCTTATTTTAAAATTTAATTATACTTTAATTTGCAAAACTTAATGTTATAGAATTACGGGATGTTACAGATTCCCCCCTCTTAGGTGTTCAGCCTGATCAAGATCATCAGTAATCACCCAAACGATGTGAAGACCTCCGGTCTTCGACCACCATCTTCATCCTCGACACCACGTCCACTCAGTTATTCAGAATGGGATAAACCCGGTCTTTCTAAATAACTCGCGTATATAATAAACAAGTGTTGCACAAACACAACATACGCCACATTCCAATTCAGAATATTCTTTTATTCAAATATTCTTATACTTTGGGAAAGGTCCCCATTAATTTTATCAAAGATAAATTCTTTAAATTTATTCTTTAATCTTCTTTGAATATCAATTCAAAACTAGTTGGATTAGCGAACCACACCGATGTAATCATTTATTTTATTTTCCAATCCCAACCTATTCATCCCGTGAAGTAAAACTGGTCATACTTCATATCTAACACCACCGTGTTATTTTTAAATTCAATTACCATTTCACGTTCAAATCTAATTAAAGATTTAACTATCGCCTGGAGCAAAACTGGTGACACCCCATTCTCGATCACTTCAATCTAATTAAAGATTCATTAAAACTCCACTTAGTTTTAATCTTCCCAAAAATCAATATCCCGTCCTTAACTGGGTTAAAGAACCAATGTCATCTAAAACACGGTTCATGATAAACCCAAAATCAATTCCAATTAAATACCATTTAATTGGTACACTTCATTAAATCTAAATAAGAAGATTTAATCTTTTTCTAAACCGGGTTTAAGAACAGTGTTAATGAAGACACCATTCACGACAAACCCAAATCACATTTGATATTAAATACAAGGCTCTGAATAGAAAATATATCGGCTTATATTCAATATCAAATTCTATGACCAACAAATATCATATTGGAAATAACGATATAAATAATCTTTCAAATTCCGATAACAATATCTGTATAATCACGAAATCCAACATCGAAATATTCCAAAGATAATTTCGGTTCGAATCCCTTACAATTCAATTATTGGAAATTCTGGTTACTTTTAAACCCATTTCAAATCCAATTTATTTATTTTAAAAATAAATGGATATTTTTAATTCTAGTTCAAAACCAGTTCATTTCGATAAAAATCTATTTTTATCTTTTCAAATTTGGAATTTTTCATCCCAATTCTTCACAAATCATTTCTTATGATTTTACGCAAATTATTACTATTTTTAATAATTTTATCAAGACCCGTACAGTCAATTTCCATCAACGGCCATCGAACTGCACTTACAACGACCTTTTCCAAATTTGATTTGGACATAATTCCAAATCCAACCGTTAGATTTCTAATTTCTAACATTTGTTAGGAAGCTCTTTTTGATCCGAACCCAACGGTTCCGATTTTAGGAGAATCCAACGGTCGGATCTCCCATAATATCCATTTGAAGTCAATGGTCGAAATTGTAAACTGCCGCGGTGCGGCGCGTTCTATTCAGGCCATTATATTATATATATAATACATACTTCATCGATTTCCTTCTTAAAACATATTTTTTAAATCGTTTTAAATTCGTTTTCAAAACGATTTCAACTTCATATTCAATTTCTAATCAAAATTGAATAATCCATGTCATTAATTTATAAATGATAATATTTTCAAAACATTATATTTTGAAATCAATTACTTTTCAATATTCATTATAAAAATGAATAAAATCGATATAAATATCGTTCACATCAAAATAGCGTCAATCTAATCAACACGGCTTTATATATTTCAATAACTTCGTTATTCTATTCAACAAATGAATTTTTATTCTATTCAACACATGAATTTTCTTTCTATTCAACACATGAATATATATTTTATTCAACACATGAATTTGTTTTCAATTCAACGCATGAATTTTTATTTTCTATTCAACACATGAATTTATTTTTACAATATTCCTTATTTTCCAAATCGGAATGAGGCCCAATCAATTAGCATATAAGGTTAATTATATGGATTTTCTACAACATATGTATATAATAGCAACGATAAATCATCAACCATCATCCAGAGTGCACCACACAACTGCATAAGCAATAAATATAAATAACTAATGCTTACACAGTCTATCAACCCAACGATTGACATACAACTAAACAATCGGGATTAGTGTACGTCAAATATCATTCTAATACCCGTGTGGGGTTTCACATCAACAAACATAGATTTTTATTTGTGCAGTTGGGCGATGTGTAAAATTTATCGTCCTAATTAATATCAGTCACATCGGTGTACATAAACAAATCGTTCGATTTGCAAATGAATATTTATTTTACTTCAACACATGAATATATATTTTATTTCAACACACAAACAATCACACAAGCATACAAGTCGTCCATGGTCTGTGGACGACGGGTGTCGGGTGCTACTAAGCACCGTCTGCATCCTAGTATATATTTCAACTAGTAATCAAAATAAAAGTGAGGAGTTCTCACCAAAAAGCTAAACCAAACACTGCGACTCTTCTTATGTAGAAATCTTTGTCGTACTCACCTTTTGTCAATTTCATTGTCCGTAGCCACTACATATATAAAAATCACATTTTTATATTGTTGCTATATATATAAAAATCACTTTTTTATAATCGCTCTATATGGATAAAAATCACATTTTTATACCGCCACTATATGGATAAAATTTCTACTTTTACATCGCTACTATATAGATAAAAATTCTATTTTTATTCTGCTCACTATATAAGAATTATATTTTTGGTTCACTACTTATATAAAAATCATATTTTTATTCTTTACATTATATAAAAATTATATTTTTATTCTCTATGTATTCATATATAAAAATCTCATTTTTTTTACTTCACCATTTCAACTATATAAAGATCCGACCTTTTCTATTTGATTAGCTATATAAAAATCCGACCTTTTTTATTTGATTAACTATATAAAAATCCGACCTTTTCTATTTGATTAACTATATAAAAATCCGACCTTTTTATTTGATTAACTATATAAAACTACGACCTTTTTTATTTGATTAACTATATAAAAATCCGACCTTTAATTATAATAAAAATCTTAGCTTTATATAATTTAAAAACAATTATGACTTTAGTTTTAAAATCTTGTTATTTTCAGTTTAAAAATAAATAAAATTGAATAAGAAGAAAAGGGGAAGAAAACTCACTGATACGCGAATGAAGGGTTCGAAGCTGCTGTCGAGGGGGGGGTGTTGCAGGAGTCGGCGGCAGGGTCTCCGGCGTCGTGGAGTGGCGCGACAGCCTTGGGCACGGTCCTGGTGGTGCTTCGATTTGGGTTCGAGGGGAGGGTGTCGCAGTTTTGGGAGAAGAGAGAGGAGAGAGGAACGGAGGAGGAGAGGGGAGGAAGAAGCGGCGGCGGTGGCGGTCGGCTCCCCCAGAGGCGCGGCGCGATAGGCTAGGGCCCGAGCCCCTTTTTTTCTTCTGACTGTCAGGAGAGAAGGAGGGTATGGGGTTTTTATATAAATAATATATATATTTTAAATTTTCAAAAGGCAACTTTTTATTTCGAACTCGAAATCAAACCCACCGACTGTCGTCCCCTGCTAATTACCCCCATTCTGAACACAATGGGATATGTTTCATAAGCCATCTCGGCCGTTACGAGTAGTTTTCGTTCAAATTAAAATATAAATCATTATATTGAATTTTAAACGTACATTTCAATTTACCGGGGTCACATACGAACTCTAAAAATTCCCAAAAAATATTTTCTAGCTTCGTATTGGCAATACGGTCCTAACAAAACTAATTTCGTCGAATTCTGAGACCGTTTGAAAAATTGCCCTTTTCTGGTCGATCGAAATTGACTGAAACTGTTAAAACATGTTTTCCTTCGCCACGCTCACATATTGATTCAGAAAATTATGAGTTTTTAAAGCTAGCAATAATTTGACATCGCGGATCCAACAAAAGTGGTTTTGTCAAAAACCAAGTTCGTCTGCAAAATTTCCATTTTTAAGGGCTAGAATTCCATAGCGACTATTCTGAATTTTCAACTGGACGTAACTTTTGACTCCAGCTATAAAATTTTGATTTTTCGAATTCGTTGGAAAGATATTCATAAATAGATTCAAATATATGTGGTTTCACTAAAAACCGGTTTATTTTGAATCTTGTACATTCATTTGAAATTTGAAATCGAATTTTCGAACAATCGCGCCATTTTCAATTCCTTTTATATATATAAATAAATATTTATACTCTAACGATGATTCAAATAAATATATACGTTCTATTTCTATTCAAAATAAATTTCTCGTCGTTATTATTTAAAATAATTCATTTTAAATATTCAAAATTCACTAAAATTGCCAAAAATAAAAATTTCAAATTGGCTCAGATTTCCGGGTTATTACATCTGTACAAAAATACATCTTATGGCGGAGAATTTATTCTCTTAGCACCCAGAAAATCTATGTGCAAATCAATTAGTGATTAATAGATCTGACAATGTGGCATTCAAAGTGATTGTGTTATCAATGGAAGATAAGTAATTGCAACCTTTAGCCTCGCAATCGGGAAATGGTATAAAATTGGGTAGGTCGCATGGCTAAGTGGGTCGCACCCAAGTAGGGTGCATTGTCACTTGGTCTAGAGAAAATCCTTTTGCATTTATTCTATTACTGTTGTCGCTTCAAAACGGTTGCGGATCCCAACCGGTGGCGACAACATATTCGGTACTCTCAAGCGAAGTGAGGGGCCGGTCATGTTTAGCCTAGGTTGCAAGATGTTCTTATTGAACACAGTGTATTCCTATCTAGAGATACACTGTCGGAAGGTGGTCCTGTACCTTGCCAGTTGGAATCCATTCTCCAATAAGAGCCCGCGGTTTTGATTGTATACTATATATGTAGAGCATGAGATGCAAGTGTTCTGCTAGATTGCTATTTACGTCTTTTAGATAGTATTATAATATCAGATTAGTATTGATTTTATTGAAATATTTTGGGTTATCGTAAGGTAAAACCATCTGTGTTTATGTGTGGATCGATCTTACGATTATCCTTTCTTTTAGAAAGGATTTTTAAAAGTTAAACCAAGTGGTTAGAGTTTACTCACACCAGTCCCATGACTGGCCCGAGTTTATTTTGTTTTGTTTTAACCTGAACTCTTGGGTGCCTAAATTTGTATAGGAAGTCAAGTAGTTCAGGTATTTTCAGATATTCTTGGAGGAGCTTGGAGCAAAAGGCTTCAGCGTTAGATATTTACCATTTATTTTCCACTGTGTTGTATTGTACTCTGATGATGGTATGTATATGTGTATAGAAAATTTTGTATTCCAAAAGCTGTTATATATTATATTTTATTCTACTGCGATGTGAGATTCTATGTTGTTATTTCTGTTCTTCTTCTATTCTAATATTTCTTCCTTTCTATTTCTCATCCTCTAACTTCTTTCTCTTTATGATCTGGTATGTTCAACTCTTAAATAGTTGACATGGGTTTTATGTCGATTTTCGGGGTCAAAAATCCTAGTTCGTTACATTTTTGGTATGGGTTTTGGATATAGTATGAGATTTTCTCGATATATTGGGTTTCTTTTTTGGGTTATTTTTTGGGCTTTGCATTGATATTTGGAAGGAGGGTACTAGGGATTTTTCTTTTTGTGGGTTAGTTGGCTTATGTTTTCCTGAAGTTATGACTGAATGCTAGGTATTTCTCAATGTTGTGACTGGATGGCCTCTAGTGGCTTTGGTTTTTTGGTGTTTGAACTTGTGTTTTGGAAGTGTTTTGTGGACTGTAATGATTTCTGCTTGCTTTTGTGTTGTTTCTTACTTGTTTTTGTCTTCTAAAGTTAGGTGAGGAAAATGTGCTACATTGGCTCAACGACTTTTTTTTTAACTTTTTAGGTAGATGCTTATGTTGCACTAGTTTTGGTTTGTGAAACTTTTGTGTTTAATTTCGCCTTGCATGATGTTGGTGATTACTTTGAGCATTTTTTGTGTTTATTGTACACTCTGCATAGTGTTAGAGATTTTCCTGAGCAAAAATAATAATTAATTAAAATTTGAATTTAATTTCTAACATAACTATCAAAATTTAAAATTTACTAGCCCCTTGTTTTTTTACTTTTGGGTTAGCGATAGAAAAGGTAAATATTACTAGAAAATAACTTTAGTAACCATGAGATAAAAATAAGATACGTTATTGTTTTAATGTCAGCTTTCATTGATGAAGACAACTTTAGCATGGAAAAAAACCATAGGTTAGTAACATTTTCATTCGATAAGAAAAACCATAAGTTAGTAACCTTTTCGTTGATTACAAATCAACGAAAATTGTGTCAGTTTATTAAAGAAAATTGTAGGTTAGTAGCCTCTTCATTTGATATGGTTTTTCAAATCAACGATTTAAATTAAAGGTTACAAAACCAAAGGTTAGTAAGATGGTTTTCCATGTTATATCCATTTGATATTTTCACTAGTTTCAGCTGAAAGAAGTAACAAGGATTTTTTTTATTATTCAATTTGATTTTCAACCTAGTTGATTCCTGTCATATTGCCTTTTGTACTTTCCTTGGCTGAAATAAGTGCTTTTCATGTGGGTAGCTTTGAAACAACATGACGTTGTTAGATGAATGATCACTTGGTTATAATTCCTGTCATGTAATGTTAATTGGGTTATAATTTTACATGTTTATAGACTGAGCCTATATTATCAAACTGACCGTTAGCGGCTTAAAATCTCGTATTTCACCGAATTCACGTGTTCTCCATCTTCCCCAAATGCAATTTTACGATGAAATCTTGCTATATATCTCCCATAAAATTTCACAATTCTTTCCTCCTCTCGAACCCTCCGAATTTATGCCTTAAACTCCCTAGCACCTGTACTAATTTTGAGCTCAACCTTTATTGAAAGTTTCTACTCGAATTTGAGAATAAGGGTTTATCCCGAACTAATCGGGTAAAGTGTTCCCCCCATAGAACTGATTTCACGATCTCAGCTTCAGATTTTTGGGGCTTTGAGTCGCATTCCATTTTAAATGTATTCATTTTAATTCCACAGCGTGGAGCGACATCTCCCTTAAACCCTTCTTCGACATGTTTTTCCTTTCTTTCTTTTTGAATGGTTTTTTATTTTTATTTTCAATATGCATAATCTTTATATTGCTCCATGTAATTCCACAGGATCCATCGGTTGGCAATGAATATTGTGTAACACCCCACCTCCGTTAAGGTCACTCACAAAGGGAATGCCTTAACTTTGGTGGAGCATTTTAGTAAACAGAACAGAAACTTACAAGACAGATAAAACAGTACTTGAAAATTTTATAACTTTATTTCAACAGAAACCGAAATAAGCTTGGTTACATCCTTTTCAAATCCCTATATCAGAATTCAAGTACAAAATATCAGTCTTGTACAAAAGCCTTCAGAATGCATAGTTTAAAATCATAATCCCCACAGAAGAAGCAAGACATACTTAAAGCACTTCAAGCAGAAGGAATCCGAATCAAGCTAGAGTATTCCCTCCTTAGAAAACCTGGGGGGAAAACGGAAGAAAAGGGGTGAAAACAAGCAAGGTCAGACATAAATTCTGGCAAGTCCAGTGACTTTCAGCATATGAACAGATAATAATAATAATGACATGAAAGCAAAACTGGATAAGAGATGGCAGTAACATGAGCAGCGGATATACTTAGGTTAAACAGCAGAAACAGAATGATGTAGACTAAGCCATGCTTCTTATTTATATCTTACTTCTCTGCACTAATACTAGTATAACAGAAATAGGTGTCACCCTAATGTCTAACTGAAACAGAAACGGGTACAGAATAATTTCCACAGAAGAGAGTGCTAGCAATGGGCCTTTACCACCCGAACAGAAACAGACAGAAGCAGAAACAGATTAATCCCTACGGAAACAGAATGTAGAATTAGGTGTATACTAGTAATGGGCCTTTACCACCCGAACAGACGGTACCACACAGAAACAGACAGGTGTTACCACCCAACAGAAACAGACGGTACCAACAGAAACAGACAGAACTAAGTGTACCCTAAAACCCCACCCCAAGCGATCGGCTCCCTAATACATAAATACCCTGTGTCGGCCCCACAGTAGGGTGTATCACTCCCTAAATTGACAACCAATTGGCACAGACCTATTTCAGATGTCGCGGCATCTTACATCCACAGAGGCAGGCCGGGATCCATGCACGCACATGACCCGGTTGGAACGCACCATCAACACCCCTCGCCATTATCAGAATGAACCGCTTATAATTAGTTCAGTAAGCGTGCCCGGACTGTTGGGTCAAAGTTTTGATACCAGAAAGGGTTACTGACTAATATGGGTCCCAAACAACAGATGACACAAGTAATTCCCCTCCTAACGTTGGGTCCCCAGACTAACAGATTTCAGATTAACTTGTTTACGAGTTTAGACATACAGAATTCAGATCAACTAATTCACAGACAAGTTTCTAGACTAACGGATCAGATATACAGATTTAACAGACTTACCGATTAACTAGTTACAGATTTACAGATTTGTCTAACTTTGTAATTGGGCCTACTGATTCACGAAACGGGTTTATCAGATTCATTGGTCCAATTGGTTTAACCTTACCCACCCAACACGTTTTAGACATCATATTTATCTCAGATTTTCATTAATTAAATATTAATGCCCAGACCTCTCACATTAGACTGACAGTTTGCGGCTACTGGTTAGGCCGGTTGGTTCCGGGCAGGTTTCTGTCGCAAACTGAGTCTAACCTCGGGTTTCAAGCACGTTATGACTAACTTCTCACATTAGAACCTATTGTTTGCGACCACTGGAATATGCTGGGCGGTTCCGGGCAGAATTACGCCGCAAACTCATTCTAACCTCGAGTTAGCCATGTTTATCTTTGCGGCCGATTAATTAATCATTTACCATTTATACGCACGCCTTATATATATGTCAATTATTCATAACTATAGCCAATTCAGATTATGTCAATAGCGGACTAATTATATCAACTCAACAGATATAGCAGATATCAGATTTTGCAGATTAGGCGACTTAACGGATTTAACAGATTAAGCAATTTAGCAGATTTGGCATATAACAGATTTGGCGTTTTCAGCAGACTTAGCAGATGACAGATTTGGTAGATGAACAGATCTAGCAGACCAGGCAATAGAGCAGAACTAGCAGATTAAGCAATATAACAGACTAGCAGATTAGGCAAATATAGCAGAACTAAATTAGGCAAATATAACAGATTTTATTATTCCTTAAGGTTTCATTGACCCATCTTGCCTAATTATAAATCTTGCCTAAGTTCACATGCATAAATAATAGTCATGATTCACAATATGATCATATACCCCATGTTTGCATTAAATTTACATGTCACAGATTATGGTCATAATTTACATGTCCCAATTTAGTTCAACTTGCCTAGTATAAAAGATTCACATATAAATTATACCAAATATAGCCATCGATTTCCATGCATGTCAAAATCTCCTACTTAGGTGTTATTCACATTTGATAGTTATCTTAATATAGATCTTCACACCTAAGTCATATTCTCTTTCAAATCATGAATTGTGATATAAACAATATGCCCAACAGATCTTAATTCAAAACATGTGTTAGGTCAATGTCTCAAGTCACATGTTAACATACCATGGTTCCTCTTCTTCCAATTCACAGAATATGCATAGATCTAAATCTAGTTTACAACCTATGTCCTTTTTCTTAAATCAGTCACAGATTAGTCATGTCCAACTATGCCACATTCATTATTTGTCCCAAAAATTTTAGCGTTCGTGTGTTAATCTCTTAGGAGATTGGCGCAGGCTCGTAGTAGCCTGGCTATAGAACAGAAAGAAGAAGAGATACAGAATAAAATAGATCAGAACAGAACATACACAATCTCAAATTCAGATTTACAATTATGATTAAAGTTTATATCGGAAAATAACTGCACTTTCCTTGGTTGGATTAAAGAAAGAACTTTAATTGTTGTAGAATCGTTGCAGAAGCTTTAATCTCTAGTTTGAATTGAGTTGCTTAGGTTGATGTTGATTAGCTTCTAGTTTTGATTCCAGTAGAGTAGCGACGCCATTTTTATTTTTATTTAGAACAGAGGCAGGGAAGAAGCAGAATAGAACTGTGTGTAGAGAAGGCTAGGTTTGGGGCTGTTTAAATAAGAGAGTAGGAGTGTTTAGAGCCATCAGATCGGTCCAGAAGTCATCCGGTTCGTCAAAAAGGGGTAAAAATCGTCACAGGCCCGATCTGCAGAAATGTGCCCAGGTCGACCCCCAGGTCGACTGCGCAGTCGACCTTGTCAGGGGGGTCGACTACCCAGTCGACTCCCCAGACGACCTAGGCTTGGGTGGGAAATTTCCCGCCTAGCCTGCTTCCGGGTTTGAATTCGAATTTCGAGCTGTTTTCAATTCTGAAATTTCCTGAAACTTCGGAGGGTCATATCTCCTTCATACGGACTCCGATTCTCGCAAACTCTAACTCGTTTTCATGTAGAATTCCGAGACAAACGCAATGGCGCAACCCGTTTCCCTTGATTCTTATTTTAAAAATTAATTATCCTCTGATTTGTTACTTATACGTTCACAGAAAATACGGGGTGTTACATTCTCCCCTCCTTAAAGGATTTCGTCCCCGAAATCTTCAAGTTAAGAAGAATGTGTCCTACCATCCAACATCCATCAACTCAATCATCAATCCCTGTCGTCCATTGTCCTTAGAAACTTCTAATGTTGTATGAACATATGCAAAGGTGTGTGTATATGTTCCTTATCTAATGCAAAGATCAGGCGGTCCACTGATTCAGTTGACCTCCTTAATGCGAATTATGTCAGTGCCATGAGTCCAACATGTATGCAAATTTTCCTATTTGATACATATCATTAATATATGAGTGCACAACCATTCATTCATATGCAACATCCATGTGCTGAGTCAATCATTTTGCATCCATAAAAATTGAAAAATGCTCACACATCCATATGCAGTATGAGAGTGTTTTCGAGCCGATCTAGTGCCTAGTGTGTGTATATGCATCCACGAGCAACCACTAGCAACCACTTGCATCCACTTGCAACCATCAAACATAACATGTCTCAAACACATGTTTACACCTAATAGTTTCTACCTAAATTTCGAAGATTCGATCGATAGGATACAGTCGAATGATGGAAGCGAGTACAGAAAAAAAAACAAAAACTTGGTTCCCATTAGACATGGGTCCTAAGTATCGGCCCCGAAGACCGAAACCAACATCAAATTGACACCCAGAGGATTACCCTCTTTAGACAATGTCAAAACTGGAAATCTTATCAGAAGTATTCGGATATTTACAGACTACTGGTACAGATCAGGTTCCTTAATGATTCTTTGGAAGTTAAGCGTGATAAAATCATATCCCACAAAACCTTAGAGTGTATGCGTCATACTTGAAGCCTAACACAGATATCTCTCAAACCCCAATCTATCACAACAGATGAGTCATAACACTTGTGGGTCTGAGTCTTCAGCGGAATCAGAAATAATACTAGTATTAAAGTGCAGAGTATCGATTACAAAATCAAAATACCAGAATCAAAAAGAGTCTTAACTCCATAATCAGATAAAGAAATTAAACCTACTATAGGAATTTTCCTATTTCTATCCTAGCCACTAGCCTCAAGAGTGTTCGCCTGCCCTCCTTGCCCTCGTCTCTTCGGGCAGTCCTTAGTGAAGTGTCCCATCTCTCCACAGTTGAAGCAAGTGCCCTTCCTTTTCCTGCAATCCTTGTTCAGATGAGTCGAGCTTCCACAAGCAAAGCACTTTTTCCCCTTCTTATCTTCAAACTTCTCATCCTTCTTCTGTGTTTCCTTTTTGGGCCATGCTTTCTTATTCTGTGGTTCTTCCTTCTTTGCTTCTTTCGGGCCCTTGTCTTCCTCGTGTAGTAGTGCCATGTCCACCAATTTCTCGTAAGTCGCTCCCATGGGTACATGGGTCATGGCTAGGCTGTGTAGTGGCTCGTTCAATCCTTTAACAAAGCAGAGAGCCTTTTTATGCGGAGTGTTGACTAAATCCAATCCGAACCTAGCCAGTTGGTTGGACTGGTTGACGTATTCCTTGACCGTCATACTTCCTTGCTTAAGAGATAAGAACTTTTCCAGTTGTAGACTCCGTTCAGCTTGCGAGAGGAATTTTGTCTCAAACCTTGTTCTGAAATCCATCCATGTTTCAACTGGCCTCTCGGCGTTAGTGACTTCCCACCAATAGGAAGCTTCGTCTTTGAGCAGCCATACCGCCAACTGTACCTTCTGCCTATCGTCCACCTCGAAGGTAACGAATAGATCCTCAGTTTCTTTGAGCCAGTTCCTCGCTTCTACGAATGATTCAGTTCCCTTGAAATCCTTTCCACCCATGGCCCTAAAATCTCTACAGATCTTTGAGAAAGCAATTGCACGAGGAGGGGGTGGAGGAGGGGGATCATTTGTTGGACCTGCGGCGGCGGTCCTAGCCTCAAGATATTGACGAAACCAACCGGGTACATGAACACCCTCTGGTATCTCAGATGCTTCAGACATGCTGAAACGAAAAAGGAAAGATTCAATACAAAAAGGACTGAAGGAAAGATATATGGCTCTTGGGGATCATGTTTTTCAAAATAAGCTTTATTTTTGAAAATACTTCCTTTCAAAACCTTTTTGAAAATAGTTTCCAAAAACTTTACCCAATATGGTAACCTTCAGCTCTGATACCAAGTGTAACACCCCACCTCCGTTAAGGTCACTCACAAAGGGAATGCCTTAACTTTGGTGGACATTTTAGTAAACAGAACATAAACTTACAAGACAGATAAAACAGTACACGAAAATTTTATAACTTTATTTCAACAAAAACCGAAATAAGCTTGGTTACATCCTTTTCAAATCACAATATCAGAATTCAAGTACAAAATATCAGTCTTGTACAAAAGCCTTCAGAATGCATAGTTTAAAATCATAATCCCCACAGAAGAAGACAAGCCATACTTTAAGCACTTCAAGCAGAAGGAATCCGGATCAAGCTAGAGTATTCCCTCCTTAGAAAACCTGGGGGGGAAACGGAAGAAAAGGGGCGAAAACAAGCAAGGTCAAACATAAAGTCTGCCAAGTCCAGCGACTTCAGCATATGAACAGATAATAATAATAATGACATGAAAGCAAAACTGGATAAGAGATGGCAGTAACATGAGCAGCGGATATACTTAGGTTAAACAGCAGAAACAGAATGATGTAGACTAAGCCATGCTTCTTATTTATATCTTACTTCTCTGCACTAATACTGGTGTAACAGAATTAGGTGTCACCCTAATGTCAAACTGAAACAGAAACGGGTACAGAATAATTTCCACAGAAGAGAGTGCTAGTAATGGGCCTTTACCACCCGAACAGAAACAGACAGAAGCAGAAACAGATTAATCCCTACGGAAACAGAATGTAGAATTAGGTGTACAATAGTAATGGGCCTTTACCACCCGAACAAACGGTACCACACAGAAACAGACAGGTGTTACCACCCAACAGAAACAGACGGTACCAACAGAAACAGACAGAACTAAGTGTACCCAAAAACCCTACCCCAAGCGATCAGCTCCCTAATACATAAATACCCTGTGTCGGCCCCACAGTAGGGTGTATCACTCCCTAAAGTGACAACCAATTGGCACAGACCTATTTACAGATGTCACGGCGTCTTACATCCACAGAGTAAGGCCGGGATCCATGCACGCACATGACCCGGTTGGAACGCACCATCAACACCCCTCGCCATTATCAGAATGAACCACTTATAATTAGTTCAGTAAGCGTGCCCAGACTATTGGGTCAAAGTTTTGATACCAGAAAGGGTTACTGACTAATATGGGTCCCAAACAACAGATGACACAAGTAATTCCCCTCCTAACCTTGTGTCCCCAGACTAACAGATTTCAGATTAAATTGTTTACGAGTTTAGACATACAGAATTCAGATCAACTAGTTCACAGACAAGTTTCCATACTAACGGATCAGATATACAGATTTAACAGACTTACCGATTAACCAGTTACAGATTTACAAATTTGTCTAACTTTGTAATTGGGCCTACAGATTCACGAAACGGGTTTATCAGATTCATTGGTCCAATTGGTTTAACCTTACCCACCCAACACGTTTTAGACATCATATTTATCTCAGATTTTCATTAATTAAATATTAATGCCCAGACTCTCACATTAGACTGACAGTTTGCGGCTACTGGATTGGCCGGTTGGTTCCGGGCAGGTTTCTGTCGCAAACTGAGTCTAACCTCGGGTTTCAAGAACGTTATGACTAACTTCTCACATTAGAACCTATTGTTTGCGACCACTGGAATATGCCGGGCGGTTCCGGGCAGAATTACGCCGCAAACTCATTCTAACCTCGAGTTAGCCATGTTTATCTTTGCGGCCGATTAATTAATGATTTACCATTTATACCCAAGCCTTATATACATGTCAATTATTCATAACTATTGCCAATTCAGATTATGTCAATAGCGGACTAATTATATCAACTCAACAGATATAGCAGATAACAGATTTTGCAGATTAGGTGACTTAACGGATTTAACAGATTAAGCAATTTAGCAGATTTGGCATATAACAGATTTGGCGTTTTCAGCAGACTTAGCAGATGACAGATTTGGCAGATGAACAGATCTAGCAGACCAGGCAGTAGAGCAGAACTAGCAGATTAAGCAATATAACAGACTAGCAGATTAGGCAAATATAGCAGAACTAAATTAGGCAAATATAACAGATTTTATTATTCCTTAAGGTTTCATAGACCCATCTTGCCTAATTATAAATCTTACCTAAGTTCACATGCATAAATAATAGTCATGATTCACAATATGATCATATACCCCATGTTTGCATTAAATTTACATGTCACAGATTATGGTCATAATTTACATGTCCCAATTTTGTTCAACTTGCCTAGTACAAAAGATTCACATATAAATTATACCAAATATAGCCATCGATTTCCATGCATGTCAAAATCTCCTACTTAGGTGTTATTCACATTTGATAGTTATCTTAATATAGATCTTCACACCTAAGTCATATTCTCTTTCAAATCATGAATTGTGATATAAACAATATGCCCAACAGATCTTAATTCAAAAAATGCGTTATGTCAATGTCTCAAGTCACATGTTAACAAACCATGGTTCCTCTTCTTCCAATTCACAGAATATGCATAGATCTAAATCTAGTTTACAACCTATGTCCTTTTTCTTAAATCAGTCACATATTAGTCATGTCCAACTATGCCACATTCATTATTTGTCCCAAACATTTTAGCGTTCGTGTGTTAATCTCTTAGGAGATTGGCGCAGGCTCGTAGTAGCCTGGCTATAGAACAGAAAGAAGAAGAGATACAGAATAAAATAGATCAGAACAGAACATACACAATCTCAAATTCAGATTTACAATCATGTCACAATTATGATTAAAGTTTATATCGGAAAATAACTGCACTTGCCTTGGTTGGATTAAAGAAAGAACTTTAATTGTTATAGAATCGTTGCAGAAGCTTTAATCTCTAGTTTGAATTAAGTTGCTTAGGTTGATGTTGATTAGCTTCTAGTTTTGATTCAAGAAGAGTAGCGACGCCATTTTTATTTTTATTTAGAACAGAGGCAGAGAAGAAGCAGAATAGAATTGTGTGTAGAGAAGGCTAGGTTTGGGGCTATTTAAATAGGAGAATAGGAGTGTTTAGAGCCATCAGATCGGTCCAGAAGTCATCTGGTTCATCAAAAAGGGGTAAAAATCGTCACAGGCCCGATCTGCAGAAATGTGCCCAGGTCGACTGCGCAGTCGACCTGGTCAGGGGGGGTCGACTACCCAGTCGACTCCCCAGTCGACCTGGGCTTGGGCGGGAAATTTCCCGCCCAGCCTGCTTCTGGGTTTGAATTCGAATATTGAATTTGAATTTCGAGCTGTTTTCAATTCTGAAATTTCCTGAAACTTCGGAGGGTCATATCTCCTTCATACGGACTCTGATTCTCGCAAACTCGGACTCGTTTTCATGTAGAATTCCGAGACAAACGCAATGGCGCAAGCCGTTTCCCTTGATTCTTATTTTAAAAATTAATTATCCTCTGATTTGTTACTTATACGTTCATAGAAAATACGGGGTGTTACATATTGACCATTGTATTGATTACTGTTTGAGATTATTGTTAGGTTAATTTTTGGGTTAATATTTTTGAATTAATTATTGTGTTGAAATCCTCGGCAATAATTGATCCATCTTTTAGTGAATTGCTACTCAGATTTGATGTACGTTTTAGGGTGTGTTCGGTGCAAGAAAAAGCGGAGAATTTGAGCGGAGTATTTCAGCATAGTATTATTGCGGAGAATTGTAGTGAGCGGAGAATGCGTTTGGCGCGTTAAGCGGAGCATTTTATTTATATTTTGTAATTTAATTAATTACCGATTAAAACATAACATTATAATTATTGCAGAATAACACAGTTAACAAAATATAACAGTCCATTACATAAAAACTGTACAGAAAGTGATACATTGCAGAAATACAAAAAAAGTAGATAAAGTGATACATTGCCGAAATACAAAAAAAGTGGATAAAGTGATAAATTGCAGAAATCTATTAGTGCATTCCTGCTGCAACAAGCTCGTCTCTTATTCTAACACGACGCACTGCCATATCAGCGCTGCCTTGATTGCGTTGAGCCGGTGCTAGGTCATTATTGCCTATGTTTCTCATGCCGGCGTATTCATCTTCATACTCATCTAGAATAAGATCTGGATCATCGTCATAAGTCATAAAATCTGGATCACCCATATTGTGTTTGCGTATATAATTGTGTATAGCCATCGTAGCAACAACAATTTTTGTTTGAGCTTCGAACTTGTAGGTTGCCATATTTCTGAGTATAACAAAATTCTTTTTCCATATTCCAAAGGTCCTCTCAATTGCCATATGTAAACTAGAATGGTAGAAATTACAAAATTCATTATTCGATTTCGGTTGATTTGTGGTCATACGAAACTGGGGATGTGATATCTGACATTTCGATATGGTGGTATATACCCAGTTGTAAGTGGGAAACCAGAATCCACAACATAATACTGTCCAGGAGGAGGATGAGGAAAATTGGAACTTCCGTCATTCACCACGGAATTAAAAATTCGACTGCCGTGTTCAATACTTTCCCAACCAGATACAGCATACGTAATTAGTAAATCGAACGAGCACGCAGCCAAAATATTCTGTGTAGCGTATCCTTTTCGTCCGATGAATGGAACAATTCGATCTGAAGGTAAGTGTGTCATTACATATGTACCATCTATGGCACCAATACAGTTTTTAAAGTATAGATAGTAACAGTTATCATTGCTAATTTCAGCTGGAATTGAGTTAAAATTGAGCATCAACCGGTTTTATAATAGCGGTAGATAATAATAGGACAGCATTCAAAACAGTATGAAAATAATTAAAGATTGTGCAACCTGACCTTTGAAATCTTTTAGCCACTTGTCTGTTCGAATTAGAGGTAGAACTAGTGTATAAAAATATTCCAATCGCTTCTCGAACAGTAACGTTTTCCGAAGTAGTCAATCCGCAACTTTCCAGCCTATCGCATAACAAAAGAAAACAAAACTGTTTCGTACGAAACCGCCTTTGACATCCTCCCTGATGACCGTTCAGTATGTCATCTATCCACATCAAACCAGTAAACATCAAAGTATGCATCCGACGTCCTATTTCGCTACGTCTATCATGTAAGTATGCTCCAATTAGTACAATATATTTTAAATCTTCGGAATCAGAATCACCATCATTAGGAACTGGATTTTCCATTGCTTTCACTTCAAGGTCGAAATAGAAATATAAGAGGAAGTATTGGAATTTAATGATACAATATTTCTATATCTAATTAATTACGGAGATATGCATGGTAATTTCGTTACCTGTTTTGTGCAAGGAATGAATGGAAAGAAATGGAAGTAATATTAATGAATAGGGGATATTGGAAATGTTTGTCATTTAATTAGTTGCCATGTTTCATGAAGAAAAGAAACAGAAAGAGACTAAAATTGCAAAAGGGATTGATTGATGGAGAAAAGGGAAATTATCAATCAATCATATGACAATTAATTAATGGGATTGATTGATGGAGAAAAAGGAAATTATCAATCAATCATATGACAATTAATGAGATATTAGTTTTCCATAGATTGATTTATTTTACAAAAATCAATTGTTTCTTCCCCAAGTAACCTTTTTTCTCTATTTAAAGAGAAACATAGAGGATGCTATGTGATGTGAGATCATTGTATTCTTCATTTCTTTTGCTCTACATTAAAAAAGACTCTGTAATCTCTTGAATATATTAATAAAATCTCTTCCCCATTGAAGTGGACGTACACTATCTTACAATAGTGGAACCACTATAAATTTGTGTGTTCTCTATATTTTTTTATCTGTGATTGAGATTCATTTCAAGCTGTTTGTTCTATCACATCAGTGCAAGATCCTATTCAGGTTTTTCCGCTGCAAGGGACTGATCAACCCTTACAACTGGTATCAGAGCTAGATTCGCAAAGAAGGTGTTTGGTAGAATGACAGGAGGAGATGAAAACAAGACAAATAATACGTCGGTGCCAGTAGTTTCTCCATACGTCAGAGGCTCCTATGTGGCGTCAGGATCACAGTTGACGATAGAGAAGTGGAATGGTGAAGGAGATTTTGAAAAATGGCAGTGGATGATGAAAGCGGTTTTGAGAAGAAATAGCGTTCATCGAGTAGTATTTGATACAGAGACATTGCCTGCTGATATTTCATCAGTGGAATTAGAAGAGATGGAAGAATGAGCCTTTACTACTCTTCAGCTTGCTATGGGAAAAAATGTAATTTCTGAAATCAGTCAGGAGACAACAGCTAGAGGCATTTGGAAGAAGTTGGAGGACCTCTACATGAAGAAATCCCTAACCAACCTCCTGATCCTATTGAAAACTTTCTTCACTTATAAAATGAAGGAAGGTTCTTCAATTAAGACACACCTAAGTGTGTTTGATGATCTGTTGATGAAGATGAAGTCTGTTGAGTTAAAGATTGATGAAGAACAAAAAGCAATGGTTCTGTTGTGTTCGCTTCCAGATCGATACACTGGTTTCGCTAACAACCTTATCTATGGTAGAGACACATTGAAATTAGATGATGTGAAGATAGGTTTGCTCAGTGAAGAGTTGAGAGATCAGATGAAAGACTTTGGTGTTGGTGATAGTAGTGGAGGAAGTAGTAGTTCAAGCTTATTTGCAGAGAGAGGAAGAGCAGAGAAGAAAGGGAAGAATAATAAAGGGCGTTCCAATTCTAGGAAGCCTAATTCGCGGAGTAAGTCTAAAGATGGAAAGTTCTATTATTGTAAGAAACCAGGCCATTGGAGAAGAGACTGTCCAGAGTTGGAGAAGAAGACTGATGGTTCTTCATCTATTGCGATGGAGAAAGGCGGTAGCGACTTATTAACAGCGGTTGTATCAGATGTTGCAGACCACTGGATTCTAGATTCTGGAGCATCATTTCACATGACTCCTAATAAGGATTATTTTTCTTCCTTCGATGCCAAAGAAGGAAGTTCTATCCTTATGGGGAACGATGCTACATGCAAGTCTATGGGAGTTGGTTCAGTTCGCATTCGCATGTATGATGGGATTGTTCGCACACTTTCAAATGTTCGCTATGTCCCAGGTCTTCGGAAGTCATTGATATCATTAGGCCAATTGGCATCATTGGGATGCAAAATAACCATTGTCAAAGATGGTTTGAGAGTTTCTAGAGAGGCACTTGTATTGATGAAGGGTGTTATGGTGCAAAATCTGTATTTGCTAATGGGTACCACTGTCCATGGAGAATTATGTGTTGGAGTCGATAGTTCTAAAAGTTTGGATGCTACCAAGCTTTGGCATATGAGATTAGGTCATACTTCGAAGAAGAACTTAGAGTTGCTTCGTAAGAAGAAAAAGATCAAGGGAGAAATCTTCAACAAGTTGGACTTTTGCAAGGAGTGTGTATTGGAAAAGCAAACCAGAGTTTCTTTTGGTGATGGCGTGCATACTTCTAAGAGGGTACTTGATTATGTGCACTCAGATGTTTGGGGGCCATACTCTACAGCTTTTATTGGTGAAGCATATTATTTTGTTTCCTTCATTGATGACTACTCGCACAAGGTTTGGGTGTATGTAATGAAAGCTAAGTCAGAAGTATTTGAGAAGTTTAAGGTTTGGTTAGCTCTTGTTGAAAACCAAACAGGAAGGAAATTGAAGATTCTTAGATCCGACAATAGTGGCGAATATGTCTCTAAAGAGTTCCTCAACTACTGCAGACAGCGTGGTATTAGAAGACATTTTACTACACCTGGTGATCCGCAATCCAATGGGGTTGCTGAGAGAATGAATAGGACTCTACTTGAAAAGGCCCGTTGCTTGATATTGACTGCGGGCATGTCTAAGGGTTCTTGGGCTGAAGCTATTTCGACTGCAGCACATATTATTAATCGGATTCTATGCTCAGCCATTGATGGGAAGATCCCATAGGAAGTATGGAGAGGTAAAAACACTTTATTAAGTTATTTTCGTATATTTGGATGTCCAGTTTATGTTCATAATACAGGACATGACAAGTTGGAGCCTAGGGCCTCCAAATGTGTTTTTCTTGGTTATACAGATGGCATAAAAGGATATAGAATTTGGAATCCAATTACAAGAAAGTTATACATTCCAGACATGTGACTTTTGATGAGTCAGCAATGTTTAAACCTTTGGAAGGTTTATCAGAGGGTTCAGACTCAGTTGATGAGAAGCCTGAAAAGACCGAGATTCCCAGTTTTCAAACCCAAAGTAGAGCTATCACTATTGATAATAGTGACGGAGCAGTTGATGACACATCACATGATAGTCCACAGATTTCCTCTAGTAGTGATGGTGATGGTCATGAAGCTAGAGATGATTCAGCTCAAGGTGGAGCTCAAGGTGGAGTTCAAGGTGGAGTTGAAGGAGAGTCGGGCGATATAGTCATTCGGGCTAGTCAGAGACCAAAGAGAGCTCCAATTAGATATGGAGATTGGCGGTATGCAAATTTGAGCCTTGATGATCAATTTGAGTATGCTTTATATGTAATTCATGATGAACCATTGAGCCTTGAAGAAGCCATGAAGTCGAGTGACAACTCGAAGTGGAATTGCACTATGGAAGAGGAGATACAGTCTTTGCAAAAGAACAAGACTTGGGATTTGGTACCACTACCTCAAGGAAGCCGAGCCATAGGTTGCAAGTGGGTGTTCAAAGTAAAAGATGATGGTAGATACAAGGCAAGATTAGTAGCCAAAGGGTTTTCACAAAGAAATGGGCTAGAGTATGATGAAATATTTGCTCCAGTTGTTAGACAAACTTAAATTCGAATCCTACTTGCAATAGTTGCCGCTTATGATTTGGAGTTAGAACAACTTGATGTGAAGACCGCTTTCTTGCATGGTGACTTGGAGGAAACCATTTACATGAAGCAGCCAGAAGGATTTATTGTAGATGGAAAGTCAGATTGGGTATGCAAGTTGAAGAAATCTCTTTATGGTCTAAAACAGTCGCGTAGACAATGGTACAAAAGGTTTGATTCTTTTATGCTTTCACATGGTTTTAATCGTAGTACTAAAGATGCATGTTTTTATTTTAAGCATTTAAAGAATAATAATTGGGTGGTGTATTTACTTTTATATGTGAATGATATGTTGATTGCTTCCAAGGATAAAGCTGAAATTGATGCATTAAAATTGAAATTAAAAGCGGAATTCGATATGAAAGACCTTAGAGAAGCAAAGAAATTTTTGGGGATGGAAATTCAAAGAGATAGAAAGCTTGGACTTTTGAGACTTACTCAAAAGGAGTATATTCAAAAAGTGCTTGCTCGGTTTAGAATGGATGGTGCAAAGGCTATCAGTACACCCATGCCTTTGCATATACAGCTTTCTAATCAGGGCTCTCCGATCTCAGAAAAGGACAAGGCCTATATGAAGAAGGTGCCTTATGCCAGTGCAGTAGGTAGCTTGATGTATGCTATGGTGTGCATTAGACCTGACATTGCTCAAGCTGTTGGATTAGTTAGTAGATACACAGCAAATCCAGGAAAATCGCATTGGGAGGCAGTGAAGTACATTTTTAGATATCTTAGAGGAACATCAGATTGTGGGCTTATTTTTTGCAGTAGAAATAAGGATTTCAACTTGGTTGGATTCTGTGATTCAGACTATGCCGGAGATAGAGATAGAAGGAAGTCAATCTCAGGCTATGTGTTCACACTTGGAGGAACAACAATTAGTTGGAGAGCGAGGTTGCAGACTATAGTTGCTTTGTCTATTACAGAGGCAGAGCTGATAGCTGCAGTTGAGGCAGCTAAGGAGGCACTTTATTTGAAGAAGTTATTGTGTGATTTGGGCTTCATGCAAGATGCTTGTTTGGTGAATTGTGACACTCAAAGCGCAATTCATTTAGCTGAAAATCTGGCTTTCAGTTCTAGAACAAAGCATATAGAGGTAAGAGAATCTTTCCTTATCTCTATGAATGAGGAGAAGTTAGTTCGTCTTCAAAAGATTCACACAAATGAAAATGCAGCAGACATGTTTACGAAGGCATTACCTGCTACTAAGTTCGAGCATTGCTCGAACTTGATTCACTTGATGAAGTGCTAGGTGCCACATGGTGGCACAATGGGGAAGAGAGTGACTTGGTTGAAGTTAAGAGAAGATGTGGTTTTCTTCTCGTATGAAGAGATAGGAGTTGGTTGCACAATGTCTACCTTGTTTTTGAATGCTTCCAACACTTTGTTGGTGGCGGTGGCCTTGCCGGAGTTCACTGACAAAGTGCAATGAGGGGTGGCATTAAAAGGAACTCATTGGGAAGCATTCACATTGGAGTCTCTAGGTTGCATGAGATATTGTATCAAGGTGGAGATTATTGGAATTTAATGATACAATATTTCCATATCTAATTAATTATGGAGATATGCATGGTAATTTTGTTACCTGTTTTGTACAAGGAATGAATGGAAAGAAATGGAAGGAATATTAATGAATAGGAGATATTGGAAATGTTTGTCATTTAATTAGTTGCCATGTTTCATGAAGAAAAGAAACGGAAAGAGACTAAAATTGCAAAAGGGATTGATTGATGGAGAAAAGGGAAATTATCAATCAATCATATGACAATTAATTAATGGGATTGATTGATGGAGAAAAGGGAAATTATCAATCAATCACATGACAATTAATGAGATATTAGTTTTCCATAGATTGATTTATTTTACATAAATCAATTGTTTCTTCCCCAAGTAACATTTTTTCTCTATTTAAAGAGAAACATAGAGAATGCTATGTGATGTGAGATCATTGTATTCTTCATTTCTTTTGCTCTACATTAAAAAAGACTCTGTAATCTCTTGAATATATTAATAAAATCTCTTCCCCATTGAAGTGGACGTACACTATCTTACGATAGTGGAACCACTATAAATTTGTGTGTTCTCTATTTTTTTTATCTGTGATTGAGATTCATTTCAAGCTGTTTGTTCTATCACATCAGTGCAAGATCCTATTCAGGTTTTTCCGCTGCAAGGGACTGATCAACCCTTACAGGAAGAAGGTAGAGAATGGGTTAGGATGGAACAATGGGTGGAGGAAGCCCTTATAAGGGGGAAGAGAAGTAGCACAATGGCTCAAATTTGAGCCGTTGTGCTCCGACGCGTCCGATGCATCGAAGCTCAATGGCTCGAATTTGAGCCGTTGAGCTAACGGTCCAAAATGGACAACTTGCTAACGTCCGTTAGCAAGTTGGTCTGCTTTGGACTAAAGAAGAACCCTTTAATTTTTGTTTTATGAAGTCACAAGCATGTTAAAATATTTTTGTACTTCATGATTTTTATATCAAATTAACTCTATTTGAAATTATTTGACTAAATTTAAATAACCCTTTACATCAAATTAGCTGTGCATAAATTAAATAACCCTCTATATCAAATTTGTTAAACAAAAGAACATATTGATGATGTCATTAGGAAGGGAAATGTTTTTGAGTATCTCATTCTGGCATAATTCTTAAGGTGACGAACTTGTTTGTTTATTGTAGGATTTTCTGGCTTTAAACTATGGATCCAAACCGCATGAATAATAAAGAAAACGAGTCTCCGTCCCTACTTCAATTAGAGAGCAAACCGTCTATACCCAAAATTTTCTGTTTTCCTGTCCCCAATCAATCAACAATCTCTATTTTCACCTTCTTATAATTAAGTTGGAGAGAAATAAGGTTTAATTGCAAAAAGTGAAATTTATGCGGTCCTGATTAGTTGGATATAGAAGATAGAGGATTTTGGGATAGGGGATTTGATTTGCTTCAATTAAGGTCATTTTCTAAGTGTTGCATTTAAAGTACCGTTTTAATAAATAAATTTAAACTAAAATGCATATTATAAAGTATACTTCCAATACACAAAAATGTTGCATACAGGGAAAAGTACATACTATAAAAATAAATTTTGAGTGGAACTTAAACCTAAAATAACTGTCTATGTAAATCATGTGAGAAAGGAACAAATATGTGTGTGTCAATATATAATGTATGTATGTATGTATGCATAAACTGTAATGGTGGCTTTTTTTTTCATTTAATCTCAAGTTCATAAAAAATTTCCTTTCACCAGTTAAAGCATTTCTGCATATACTATGTTTATAACAAACGAACGAATGACAGAGAGAAAAACTAAAGGCATGTAGCACTCCAATGGCTTTCACAACAGCGACGAAAGAGCTAGAAGAGTTTTTAGACAATATAGGTCATTCAATTTGTAAGCTAAAAACTAGTAAATGCAGCTTAATAAACAAGAGAAATAAAAGATTATGATAGGGTTGTTATGGTAACAGTTACCGTTATCATTTGGCAAATACCGTTACCGTACCGTTTTTACTGGTAAGCAAAAATTCCTTACCGTTACCATTACCGGTCGACTGGTATACCGAAGACTGGTATACCGATAGTCTGGTAACCGTTACACTGGTAATGGTAAATTATCATTTGTCCATAAAGATTTATAACTTGAAATGTTTTTCGTACGCAGTGCATCTTTATTATACTATATGTAGTGTTATTCTATAAAAAATATAAATAAGAAACAAAAATAAGTGTACTTTGAATTATTTCACCTGATTATTGAACTAAATACAATCATTATTTGGTACTAACTGCATGTAATAAAGCATATCAAACGAATATATGCATGTTTTAAATTAACTGGTAAAATTACCATTACCGCTAGTATTGAAGAAATGTTACTGATAATTTACAGTTAAAAATGGTAAATTTACCGTTACCATACCGTTTTAACCGGTATACCAATTTCAATCGAAAATGGTTACCGATCGACTAGTAATGGTATGATAATGGTAAATTTACCGTTACCATAACAGCCCTAGATTATGATACTATAGCTTTCCAAACTAAAGTAATTTTTTTCTGTTTTGTAGTAATATTTACTTTTCAATGTAAAAAACATATTTATCATTTTATAGAAATTTTTCATACTGCTTGGCTGCTAATAACTGAGAGATATTAATTCTAAATTTTGAAAGGGTTGGTTTTATATTATAATTCATGCATTTGGGCAGTGGAATAGAGGAGAACAAGGAGCAAGTTTGGACAAAGAAGAGCACTAAAAGTATCATGGAAGAAAGAAGCAGGAGATTGCATCAGTTTAATTCAAAATGTTATATCGATTTAATTTTCAATGACACATATTTTCAAAAAAAAAAAAAAGAAGTGTGCGCCTCCACACCAGACAAGTAAGTGGTTGCATCATATGTGGAACATATCATCTTGGTCTTATTCAAAGGTTCCGACTCTAGTGGATCAGAAGCATATTTCTTATGCCATATGATTCTAGTGAATCTGCATATTTATAACAAACGGACAG
The DNA here is from genome assembly GCA_030737875.1 of Allium sativum. Classification (NCBI taxonomy): domain Eukaryota; kingdom Viridiplantae; phylum Streptophyta; class Magnoliopsida; order Asparagales; family Amaryllidaceae; genus Allium; species Allium sativum. The sequence continues at coordinate 636,662,117 of CM060918.1, forward strand.
GATGCTGCTAAAATTGTGATGAAAAAGAGGAAGGTTTCAATTTTCTTATGTTGTATGTTGATGCATTATGTCACAATTTTTTCTCTTTTTTGATACTCATATATACTGACCACCTTAAAGCAACTTAATTGACAGAGTTGTAATTGGTTTATGGCTACTATAAATTAAGTACTATATTTTTTAATGAATCTAATAAAATATTTATCATCCGTACTGTTGCATTTGACATCTTATTTATATGTAACTAATTCTTATCTGATAATTTGAATGTATATACGGGGAAGAATAATCAATATAGCTTCAGTAGTGGGTTTAGTTGGAAATGTTGGTCAAGCCAACTATAGTGCTGCAGAAGCAAGATTGATAGGTTTAAATTATATGCTGAATTTTGAAGCTGAATGATGATGACCAGGTAACTGCAGTTGCTCTTGGGTTCATCGCATCTGAATCTGATAACAGACTACCGAGCTTGGCGGTGAAATCCAAAAAAAAAAATCTTGCAGCCTATTCCATTAGGTAAATCATTCTATTTGTTCTTTTGTTACTTTGAATGTTGATTCTTACGTTGCATTCTCAAAAGTTAAAAGTCAAAACTTAACATGGTAATGTCAAATATTGAGCTATTCTGATGTCATCATTTATTTTAATATGCCTAAACGGCATGTGTTCCCATTTTATGGGGAGGTATGGAAAACCTAAAGAGGTTGCTGGGTTGGAGAAGTTTTTTACTCTATCGTCTGCTTTAGGTGATATTACTGTACAGGTAAAAAAAATCATCATAATTGGTTCAATTTTTTGAAAGACAGATATACAAGCATTTCACGGTAAAAGCTAATTTAAAATAAATCCAATATTTACTAAAAAAAGACTGTTGGAAAATTGGAGGTGTTCACTGAAAAATGGGGAATAATGATGTAGTAACGAGTTTGTGTCCTCAAATAATTCTTTTCCTAATGTTTAGTGTTATGAAAGAGTGGGCTGTTGATGGAATGTGCAATTTGGACATTCATTTTTTTGTTTAGTTACTAGTATTACCGTACAACGGTGGGGAAAAAACCGACCGTTAAGGTGTTCAATATGAAATATAATATTATTTGTTAAAACATATTTCAATTTAGATTTTATATAAAAAAAAGTATAGGGTACTTCAAGAGAAAATGAAAGTAATTAATAAAATAAAAATTCAATTAAACTGAATTCTACATGTAAACCAACTCAAGACTTAGAATATACTATCAAAGTGGATTCGAATCAGTCACAAACGCATACATACATTTTTACTGTATATCAAGTAGAATTAAGATAATCTTAATAATTAGTTATTTTATTGAATTTTTTTTAAGCTGCTTGGTCTCTTTTATTCATGCAGTTTTAGTCTTTCTGGTAGTTTGTTGTTGTTTTTTATGTAGAACATTTTGGCATGGATTTTGGTGTACTGTTTTTCAGTATATGGCCGGTTTGGATTTACTGGGTATAGTGGATTCTGGCTGCTTTTGGATCATCTGGTATGATGACATTCCTGCCTTTGATCTTTATCTTGGTTTGCTGTTTGGTTTATTTGAGCTGCTTCTCTGGCTTCGGAATTTTTTGGTCTGATGCATGGTTTGTTTTTGAAGTCTGATGTAGTCTCTTGGAACATTTTTGTGGGTTTGTAGTTTGTCGCATGGTTTCTAAGTCTTGTAAGTTGTGTTGCTTTGTGTGCTTATTTAGTCTTTCTTGCTGTGTGTGTAGGATTGAGCTGGTGTATGTGTGTGTTGTATAGAATTCTTCTTGTATGTATTGTTATTTGATATCGGCTTTATCACCTATTTGTACCCATTCTTTTGTAATACAAGCACCCTCTTTTTAAAAAAAAAAATCAAATCAAATCAAAATAAAAATACAAACTTTTTTCAAAAAAAAAAAGTATGTCCTACCTTGACTAAGATGATGGCTCCGCCACTGCTCATTTAAGTGGTGAATATACCGAAAAGACAGCTCGAAAAAACATCATTCGAGCTCCACAGCTAGTCGTTTCTTTGGATTTTCCATATTATCCAACAATTATGCACCTAATACAACAAAAAAAGAATATTAAAAATGAAAACTAAATTTTTAATTGGCAATTCAATGTCTTAAAAACGAAATGAAAACAAAGTGCTAGCCAATAACTTGGCAGAAAATATTTTTAAGTGGGCAATCTTTTCTCGAACGTTCATATGCCTAGAAATGCAAGAAACGCATGCTGAATTTCATTAATGTATTCAGATCACTTTCACTGGATAAAAAAGTAAAACATGTTTACTAGTTTTCACCAATTAGTATCGCGTTATCTTAAGAAATAGTTACTTAGTCGTTTATGAATTTAAATTAGGTGCAAGAGCAAAAGCTCTTATAGCCCAAGACCTTTCATCTACTTCTACTGTGAGAAAATCCTTGAAGTACCACATATTTGCTATTACAGTTTTTACGTTTCACTTGCATACCCTATTTCATAATTGTTAAATAGTAGAGTAAATAAAAGTCATAGTAAACATATCTTTAAATGTAAAATATTACAGTTTGGCCCCTATTTTAATCTACTCACTAGAATGCTTCAACAGGTATAAATAGTGAATTAAACATCATACTGAGATGAAAATAATACCTTATAAAATAGGAGACTATAATTTCCATTAATAAGTTCAGGTGCCATCCAAGGAAGAAGAATTGAAATTCATATGCAGACAGACTTAAAAACACTATTATTTAACATTATATCTAAAAGTTTTAAATTTCAATTTAGTTATAAAATTGAAATGTTCTGTTTTGGTTCTGAAATACACTGACCTGGGTATTAAATGTATATTTTTAGCTCGTTTAAAGTATCTTTACCTTTCTACTGCATCCAATTTACCGAGGTTCATTGATTTCTTTTCTTTCTCAACTATTGCTTTTCTATATGCTGGCTTCTTCACGGTTACGGTGGATGATTTCTTCTACGCAATTTACCGAGTTAACTAGAAGATGGACAGAGTAGTTTGGCAATTAGCAAATAGAAGCATTGATCGTTTAATCATTTAGGAACATGAATTCATTTGTATAAGTATGGGATGATTGCAGGCCCATAGACATTCTTTTTGCTTAAATTGCTCATTGTATCAAATATTAGTGATTTTAACATCAGTATTCAACGCCAATTTCTATATAAAAAAAATCTTCTATACTTTCTGAGAAATATCCACTTCGACATTGCCAACAAGTTGACCTTTCCTGATAGGACCTATAACAAATTGAAGCTAATGAAGTACAATTTTTTCAATTTTCGCAGCATGATTAGCTAGTGACTGCTGAAGGAATATTATGGAAAATCATAGGATATTAGATAATAATATTTACCTGGAGCATCTTAAAAGTTTCAAAGTCAAGATCTGCATGCAGCCAATTCTCAGCTTGGTAATTTAAACAATCCAGCTGAAAATCTAGGGAAAGAACACGAGCCGTTTGTCGTCATATGAATCCAAGAATACTAAAACCTTTGGACCTAGTAGCTTTCAGCTTCCTTGCATTGGATGAGTTTTCCCAATTCTCTAGACTTTCCTTGCTTGCAACCATTTCATATAAAACAGTCATATTGTAGAAGTCCTTTTTGCAGTGCGTCAAAGTACCTGGTTTTTGCATCAGCACAAGGATAGAGTAAAACTGTCATGGAACGTGTATTATGTTGACAGTCCTAGTAAAAGCATCAAGTAACTTTAACTTAATGTACATTTATATGACATAAACTCGTATGAGATTTAATAGGAAATAAAAGATGGAAAAAAAATTGAAGAAACAACAATCAGCTGCAATACTCTTATTTTGCAGTGTTCAGACGGTATTAAATTATTACAAGGCTATAACACTAATGAACCTCAAATCCACTCGTTATTGATTAAAAAAAAGTTTTATTCACAAGAGATTTAATGGCATATTGTCATGTACTATGTTATATACTAAGCTAATCTTATATTTAAGGTACCCAATTTCCAAAAAAAAAAAATGCAAGTAAAATAATTCTTCATACCACTGCAAAATAGCAATCTAAAGAGAAATCAAATAAAAACCGACTTCACCCATTGTTCTACCGATTTCAAACAATTTTTAAGTTTTTCTATAATCAAAGATTTGTGACCAAACTGAAACCATTTCCAACCATTATTTTATCGACTTTTAGAAGCAGATTCCTAATCGCTGTGAAATACAATGAACTAAGGCAAAATAGTAAACTGAAGAGTTTCTAACTCTGCAAATTTTCAGAATCAGATTCCTAATTAATGTGAAACATAATGAACTACGGCAGAGTAGAAAACTGAAACAGAATCTTATTATGTTGAATTCGAAAAAACAGAGTAGAAAACTGACACTAATTACTGGTCGATCTCAACATCACGACCAGAAATCTAAAATTCTTAGTTGAAAAACCTAACTTTGAATACGGTTGTTCCTTCGTTTGAAGATGATGATAAAGAAGACGAGAATATCGAACGCGATGGTGTGGAGGTGGGTGGAATTTCTCTGAAGCTGCTGGCAGCGTTAGGAACGAATATTGGTTTAAGTGTGTTTGAATTGATTTCAGTAGGTGGGGTTTGTGTTGAGTAACGGATCTGCGGAAAAATTTAGGTTTTACTGAGTATTCAGAGAGGATCGAAATAAAAGCAACTTTAGAGGAGGAGGATACGGCGGAACCTGCGCATTGATTTGGGCAATAATACCAAAAGCATCTTCAAGTAGGTTATCTAAGCCCTTGATTCAAAATACATAAACCTAATTCATGAGTATCTATGTTAAAATATGTATTGCAGTCAACCAAATATTATCATGATCCATGAGACTTAAATGGAAATAAATTATCAGTTTGAAATCAAATACCTTCAATATTGCCTTCTTTGGTATTCCATTAGCAATGTGCTTATGGTTTGATACCAAAATACCTACATTGTCACAAACAGCAGCTATTTTTTGCAACCAATCGAAGGTTTGCATCCATTTCACCTTTAGGAAATCATGGATTTTGCCATCACAAGGATCATAAGTAGTCCCATCAACCTTAAATTAAAATTCTAATGTACTATCCATCCATCTTCCAGTACCCAGTAGTCTAGCCGCTGACATTTGAGTAGCAGTCAAGTCAACGTTCCTGTCTTATCGGAACAAATCACGATAATGCATCCCAAAGTCTCAACATTGAGCAGTTCTCTAACTAATGCATTTCTCTAAGCCATTTTTCTTGTGCCTAATGCCAAAACAAGTAAATATAAATCACAATCATGAACTAATACATTTTATCATTTCAGTTCAATTATATAGTAAACTTGAACAATAAAGTCGTCCTATTTCCAGTTTAATTTTGCATATCAGAAACCCATAAGTGTTTGGTAACACCCACGAAACTTAGATAATGGAAAGATCATGCAAGATGCATGGAGCAAGTAAATAAATATAATGAAATGATTTTTTTTCTTTTCATAATAGGCATTTCTAGTGAACTTGATGTAGCATTGAAATTCGATAAATGAAAGCACTATTTTTTTTTATTAATATTAAGTTTCTTTGGTTGTACGCAAGTGTTACTTTGCTCGTATCTAAAACAATAATATTTACAATAATCCGAGGTACTGTTCACATTATATTTTATAGTTAGACTTGTTCACTTAACACCTGATCATACTAAAATTACTCAATACTCTTCTACACTAAGAAAATACTCGTTTTCATATTGGATCCTACCTTCATGTCCTTTGTTACTGTAATGCATTTTTGCACATGTGCACGCTATACCTTACAATTGATAAACGATCTCTATTCAGATATTTTACTTCATTTAGGAGATGCATCCTATGATTTTGCACCAACATATAATTCTAGCAACGTAAAGACTGAGCCTTTCCACTCATTGTGTGTATAAAATCAATGAATAAAGCTATGTCATAGCTCTCTAGTTACTGTCGAAAAGGCTATTCTGACTGGGAATACATGCATATGCATGAGACCACAAGAAAGCTAAATGAAGCACATACCATGCATTTAAATGGGAAGTTGTTCGCGCATATTTTACGCCCAGCTACAATGAATATAATCATAAGGTTTATAACTTTCTTAACTTAGCTCAAGTTTATAACTCGATAACTCAGTTAAAAACTGAGCAAACTTGGTCATTTAACTCAGTTAAAAAATAAGTTGTTTTACTCTAGTGAAAACTGGGTTAAAATTCAGTTTCTAACTTATTCGCTTATAAAAACCCAAGTTAAAAAATGATAGTTTTAACTGAGTTTAACTCAGTTTTGTACTGAACTCGGTTGAAAACCAGGTCTAACTAAGTAATTTTACACAATTAAAAACAAAATTTTAACTCGGTTTTTTAGAAGTTGGTTAAAACTCAGTTTAGAAGTAAGTCTTAGCATGAGATGAAACTCTGTTTTCATCCGAGTCAAGATGCCCATCTAGAACAGTAAAATTCAATATAAAAAATTAATTGATGTTTATAGATAAAAAATATAATTATCAACTAATAATTATGTAACCAATTACTCTTTGACGTGCAGTTTCACAATCTAAATCTTTACTTCACCTAACTATTATTATGCAGAACAGACCATTAGAAGTTTATATTATTATAAGTCGTAACTAATTTGCAATCACTTATTATTGAATAATTAGCATCAATGTAGAGATGCATAAAATTAAAATCCTACAAGCAAATTCGAAACTAAAATTGATCAATAAAGATAATTTTTAGAAGGGACCGTTCAAACATGTTATGCCGAAGTAGGCTTATGTTAAAAAGTTAAAGCACATTTAGTAAGTGTTCTTTATTATATATTGATTATTATATAGGGATTGGACATAAATTTTTAGGGACAGTGACTGAAAAAGAACTACTAAATTTGTTGATACATTCCCACGTACATTTAACAGTTGATCTAATTTTCAAAATTTTGGAAATTATCAAAAATAGATAATGCTAAATATTAAGATATGTAGTACAAATTTTTGAAAAATCCATATTAATACAAAAATAACATAATATAAATAATTAAGCCAATGCAAACCAGTTTTCCAATTTTTGAGATTACCAAGTGTGCTATGCACAAAAAGGAAACAGAACCGATAAACCAAACAAAGTCCCTTCTAACAAACTCTGGTTTCAGTCACTATTGCCCTTTAAAAAACAGCATTTTCGACATAAAAAGTACAGAAGGGGAAACATGGTTAAAAAACCTAACGGGATATTAACATAGAAGTTTCAAGGTAGAGATTTTGCCAACAAGAAACAAAGAATGAAAAAAAATCTAAAAAATTATAATAAACGCCATCTACAAAATCGTCTGTGGAAAAACACAAACCAGGATGAGCAACCGAACGCTTCACCATTCTAATCAACCGATTGCGCTTCAAATCACAAAGAACCAGGAAACAAATATCTTTGTAGATTTGGGTCCAAAACTGGACAAGCTTTTTCTCCGAGCTATCCACTATGGCTCCATGCAAACACTCTATCAGCGCTGATGCATATTTCATCACATCTGTAATGATTGTTGTCAACATTCATGGACTGTATGTATGTACATATGCACGTTATAGAGGATGTTGGTTTTGGTTCCTGTACAGATGAATGGACATCAAGAGGTGATAAACATGCTTATAAAAAACTGAGAATAAGTGATGTATAGCATGTTTTGGCTTTTGAGGTAAAACAGCGAATAATCGTGGGTTGATGAATGCACTGGTTTTAGTTTTTTTTTTCAAAAAATGTTTCATATTTTAGGGTAATTTTTGTTTTATAATTCTCTTTTACAGCTTATACAATGCTCCAGCAATGCTAATCTGCCATTGTATTTGTTTCCTGTAACTGAGAGAATATCTTTAAGACGAATCTTCACCGGATTTTATTTTGGGTGTTGTTATTGACACTCCAAATATTGTTAAGGGGGGGGTCAAATTTTAAAACCACTCCAATCATAAAAAATATATTAGGGGGAGTCACGTACTTAATTTTTTATGTTCCTTTTTTACCCTGGTAATAACAACATTTACCATCCCAAATCACATTCAATTTTAAAAGCAGAAAAATCAAATCCCTAAATTATTTGCAAACAAAAAAAGAGCAATCGTTTGGGGAGAAATAATGGCGCAAACGAAGAACGTGAAACAAATGAGATTGTTGATAATTTAGCAAATAAGAAATGAAATTATTAAAAAAAAACGATCGACAGATGAGAAATGAAAATATTTTAAAAAAACGATAGACAAATGAGATTATTGATATTTTGATGTAAAAATCTAATGCAGTTCGACTAATATACCGTGTAATTTTTTTTAATTAACAGCTAAAAAAAGGATTATTATAAAGAAGGCTAATTTGGTAAAATAAACTTTATTTGTTAAGGGGGGTGCTCCCTGCACTATAGCAAATTGTACAAGTAGTAATTTATTTTAATTGGATATTATTAGTGTGAAGCAATGCTTTCCATACAGATTTAACTGGAAGTAGTTGTACGGTTGAGGCTCTGTGTCTCTTTCTTTATGTCAAATTTTGTGTTCAAATAGCCGCCCCCATACTAATATTAATTAAATTATTCACTTCTACTTCCCCTGGCACATTCCTTTTATCACTTAACTCCTTTGCAGAAACACATTTACTAACTACAGGAAGATCTTTTGAAGATGCATCTATTTCCATCCCACTTGCTGTAGAAAAATTCTCTTTAGGAACCCATATCTTATAAGACTTACAGGAAGCTGTTGAATGACCAAAAACCTTACAATTCGAGCAAGTTGTTGGCTTCCATTCATAAACAACACTTTGCCACTCTATATTTCCATTAGAGTTCCGAACAGGAATACATTCTGGGAATTTGAAATTAATATCTATCTCCGCTAGAACTCTAGCATTGGAAATTCGAACTATTTCTGTAGCATTGTCTAATTTAATGGGTTTGCCTAATATAGAAACTATTCTACTAATTGAAAAGTTTCGGAAAGCATATGAACTGAATCAATATTAAATTACATTATTTCATGAGATGCCATGTATAAATACTATTCTGCACGATCAAGCCATATGTTATAACATTCTTGCATCTACTACCTCAAATCATTCATTGCGTTCATATACACCTCCTTAGCAGCCTGTTTTCTTGATTTGTACAACATTAATTTAAGGAATTTATGCTACTTCATGTACACTTTTAAGTACTTATGATTGAAATATTACAATTTGACGGACGGACTGTGATGCTGACACATCAATGTGGTTGATATCTTCTTGAAATGATAACTAATCATCACTAGAAAAAGGCAACATATTCGAATCAGTTCGATGTGCCTTTGGAGTCATATTTCCTAATAAATAAAAAAAGACTAAGAAATTGATTCACTTCAAATAATAATTTTTAACTCTTCATTTTTCTTTGTTAACTGCAACATTTGTAAAGAAAACAAGCCTGTTTGAAAACAAAAGAATCTGTCTATCACTTAATAAATGAATATAATTGGCAAAATTAGGGCAGAGGGAGTAAGCCGAAAAAGCGAGATTTAATCTTTTCTTGATCACTAAGAACTTCATATGCATTTTTGATATCTGCAAAATTTTGGTTTGCATCCTCGTTTCCTTGGTTTTTGTCAGAATGATATTTCAATGCAAGCTTTCTATAAGCTCTCTTAATCAGCTCCTCACATGCACCTTTCGGAATTTGAAGCACATCATAATAATTTCTCCCTCAACCACATATGGAGCTTGGGATAGAACAGAACTGAGGATTATAAGGCTTAATCTATATCGAATAATGTAAAATTTATGAGAGATATGGATTGCGACGATTAAATAATGCATGAAATGGTCAGGGATTTGATTTTTGAACTTTATTACAGAACTTGTCTGGAATCATAAATAAGAAGGATTGAATCGAGATAGATATCTGTATATAGCAGGCAATGAATGGAAAGAGAACACTTACAAAAGTTGCACGAGCCAACAAAATAGCGATTACTCTCCTTTTTGTAATCTTGTATGCGTGTATGTATATGTTGTATCAACATATACACATAATTAAAGTAAAATGAATTGATTAAAGCAAAATAGATACACATAACTGCATACACTCCGTTTTGCTCTCCCCGAGGCAATAAATTTTATTTTTCTTCAATGTACTGCTCTATTGCCTTTTCAACCAAATCTTTTTTCAACCTGGTCATGAGGCAGTCTGATCTTTATCACCATCTTTTGGAGAAGGAACAGAGTATGTAGTTAGATTTTTAAAGGTTGAATATGTGAACATCAGTGTCCAATGAACCCGTGAACTGTAGATGATGATTAGAAGCATGAACTTGTGGGATAAAACGAAATGAACTCCCACCATCCATAAATTAGTAAAACAATAAAAAAAAATTAGGGTGAAGAGTTCCATCCTTTGTTCTGTGGTAATAGGGTATGGTACCTGTGTTAATTAGTTCGTATATAGAACAAAATTTTAAAGAAAGACCGACCAATATGTAGACAACATTTGTTTCTGTATACAAGTATTTGTCATTAATATTACATTTAATTGCTTAAATACATTCAATAATTCTTGCATGCATGACAACCCCTCTTATGTGTCCTTTCTTTAGGTGAACTTAGTCACATGTGCATGCTAACTAGGTCGTTGAGATGTTCGTTGTCCTGACAATAAAATAAAGTTCTAGATTAATCTTATATTGAGTAATGAGTATGAATCGTCACCAGAGATTATAGAGTCGAACTGATAGTTCGTTCTTTTGATTTCCAGGAGTAGTACACTATGTTAATGGAAATCAATTTTAAGTTTCTAATATATCAATGAATGATAAACAAATATGTGACTAAGTATAAAAAGTTGACTAGTGTACTTTGATAGTTAACTGATTCTCAAAGTATGAATTTCTTGATAACTATTTTTGCAATCAGGAATGTATCGTTGTTATACATCTCGTGGATAATTGGTGTAAACTCAAATAGAGGCTCGATCACAAACAAATGTTTGAAAATTTTGTATGAACTTCAGCCATAATTTGATACTATAATAATGTATCATGATACAGCATAGTGAGACTAATTGCGAAGATACACATAACTGCATACACCCCCTACTTCTGTAATCTCATGATTAAAGCAAATTAGCAGGCAATTAAATTTGTTATCTTATATCAATAGATACTAAAATAAAAAATAATTCTATTAATTCAATAACTTAAACATCATGAGCAGCCAATGACTTAATCCAGTCAATCCGGGTGGAGAAGGTTTAACATAGAAAAAAAAAATACCCACTACAAAGATAGCATCCCCACATTGGCAGGATATAACTATGCATATCCAAGTAGAGTTACACCGTAATCCCTACACATCTTCTCTTCTATGAGAAAAATGATACAGTAGTTAAATAACATTTTGCTTTATAAATAGGAATAAGTTAAAAAATGCACACTTTTCAAAAGTACACATGAAAAACATATTGATTGGATTTTCATTATTAACAGTGGAGACATGTCTTAAAATTTACAAAATATCTTTTATTCCCTGATTATCATATTTCCATTCTATAAATTTCTAACAAAACAAATGCATGATGGTTTAAAGGAATCCAATAATCCAGAATTTCAAAAGGAAGTAGTAATTTATAAGAATCTAAATCACTTTGGATATCCAATATTTTGGTAAAAAGTCCAAAGGCATTTAAAGAAAAAAAAAACCAAAATCCATAGAATTGAGAAAATGGAAATTTCTAGAAATATCCAACAAAAATAAAATTTAAAGAAATTCTAATAATTAAAGGAAAAAAAATCAAAATTTTGAATGTTGTTTTTATAATATATTTATTCAATTAGAAACTCAAAAATCTAAACTAATAAAATTTACCAAACACATCCACACTGGTTAACTTTAAAACTGCACTTTTATAGTTTGTTTGATTAATATAATTTTCTTATTCCAAAAAATTCCTAATCCCTTATATATAATTAATATTCTTGAATTTTGTCCCAACTCTTCAGGTTTACGATTTTCAGAATTCCAGAGCTTCTGGTATGGAACTCCAGATATAAATCTGGGTTCTCTAGCAAAGCAGAAATGGGTCAAAAATCATTGAAACCCTCCCACCCTATAACCATACTGTACCGCCATGTATATCTATGTGAACCATCAATGAAACAATGACAACTAAGAGCAGTACCTGTGGAGGATTCATGTAATGACCCGGACTCTTAGGGGTTAATTTTAAAATATTTAATATGGATTTAAATATTTAGTTAAGTAAATAAATCAATTTTTATATGGAGTTATCGATTTAAAAATCAGTTTCAATTTAATATTGATCAGAATAAGAAAATGGATTTAGTTGAATTCAAAATTTTATTTGAATTGAAAACAGTTCAAATAATTAATATGAAATTTTATCGGTAATAATATTTAATTATTATCAAGGAGAATAAATAGTTTGAAAATTAAATTATATCAATTTAAATGAATATCTTTCACAGACGATCGAATCTGGACCTCGTGACCTATCCCAGTGTGTCTGGAATAAGGGTATTACCCTAGGATTGACAGTTGTTGGGTTCCAATAGGAGTTCTAAATAAACAGGATAATTTAATTTATTAAATTACATCGGTTAATTCAAATTAAATTAAAATAAAATAACATAGTGTGGACACAAACAAAACCCATGCTCCTCTCATTACCACAAACAAAATGAATCCCGTGTTCTCCTTATATCCACAAATGTCCTTATAAAACCGTGACCCCTTCTTCAAATCAAGGCCTCATCTGAAAACAACAGAGATCGAAGTCTTCGAACTCGCAATACCGAGGTTACCAAAATAAGGTTCGATCTGGAGATCGTATTGAGGATGATAAAGATCTGGAGCTGCGTTCTGAAATTGCGACGGGTAGAAACACGTGAGGAGCTCTTGAGCATCGCTACATCGCGATAAGTCCCCTTAGGGATGAATTCAAGTTCGTTGGTACTGGAAGAGGGTCGCGATGCAGTGAGAACGGGATTTGGCTGAGCTAAGGCGTTCGTATAAGATCGATTTTTGGGGGGGGAAACGAGGTGCGCGATTGTTGTTGGAGGCTCGACAATTTTGGGCGGTTTCAGCTAGCGTTTAACATAAGGCATAAAGTTATTGTTCGACGAAGAAAAGTTGGGCTCGAGCGTTGTATTTTTGGCCTCGTTCTTGTCAGTAGAGGAGACATGTGTGAGTAGGGGAAACAACAGGGTGATGTCGAAATGTATTGTGAAGCTGCTGGTTAACTATGATAGTGAGGAAAGCATGGAGAACAAGGTGGAGAACGTTTTGGTACAGCTCGTTTTGGATTTAAGGAAGTGAAAAGAAAAGTTTAGAAATGTGATTAAGGTATGTTTTCGATTTTCGATTTTTATCTTAAATGAAAAAAAAAATCATTTATGAAATTAATAATTTATTTAAAAGAAATTTATTTAGTAAACATTAGAATAAATAATAATGTGGTAATTGGTAAACATATAGGAATTAGTTATATTTCATTAACTAACTAAAGAAAATTTATTTATATTTTTATCAATTGATTTAAAGTGAAATGGTACAAACCTTTAGAGTAGTTAGTAAAGAACTAAAATCTGTTGGCTATTCAGTTAAGGATTTAATTGGAATATTAGTTTACACATGAGTAATTAAATTAAATTAGTCTAGTTCAATAACTGAAATATATTTATATTGTTTACATTGGAAACAGAGGTATGAAGGAATCGTGAAATCTACACGATAAGCTTAAATGGGGTACTCGGCAAATTAAAACCACGGTGAGTAAACCTCACTCACCACTTATTTAGAAATTATTTTTATATCATTAAAAATAATTGTCTGTGCTTGTTTGAATGTTGTCTGATGGTTTTAAAATATATATTAGTTATTTAGGACTATTATATATATATATTGGGTTGATTGATTGGTTGGATTCCCGCAGTTTCATTAGCGGATGCCCGCAGTTTCATAGCGGATGATTACCCTATACGCCCCACGCTATGATTAGTGGATGACCTTCTATACCGCGATATCCTGCCTCGAAGCAGCATGGGTATTACTATGTTGACTAACGTCTGTGGATGCAGGAAAACAGGTTGGAGGAATCCAACTGGATTCCTCAAAAATATATATATTCTGTTGTTTGTTTGATTTCATATATATTCATATATGATGTGTTAAAAATCAAATGATTGAAAATTGGTTGATTGTTTGTTTAAAATATCCCTGGGCTTGAATATTGATTCATAAAAATATCGAAAAGGGTATTTGATATTTAAAAAGGAAATTCTATTTTTATAATAGAATTTGAAATTTTAAATAAGACTATAGAAAATATTAACTTGTTTTGAAGATATATAAAACGAGTATTGAATTTATAAACTTTGTTTATAAATGAAAATATGGGATTTGAATTGAATTTATAAACATTGTTTATAAATGAAAATATGGGATTTGAATTGAATTTATAAACGTTGTTTATAAATGGAAAAGTGGGATTTGAATTGAATTTATAAACGTTGTTTATAAATGGAAAGGTGGGATTTGAATTGAAGTTATAAACGTTGTTTATAAATAATGCAGAGAATTCAAATGGACTTTGAATATATGGAATTGAAATAGAATTTGAATAATAGAATTCAAATAGAGTTTAACTATAGAATTTGAACATAGTATTTCAAATGGAATTTGAATATAGAAATTCAAATGGGATTTATAATAAATAGATTTGGATAAATAGAAGTGGATTAGACTAAGAAGTTAATTAACAGATTTAATTAACAAATTGAGTTAAAACGATTGGCATAGTTAAAATAGATTGGACAGGTATAGACATACATGAGACAGGTTTGGAATAAAATGTTAGAAGGTATATAAATAGATTGCTCGACAAAAAGGTACGTGTTTAATTCATATATGAGATTTTATGCGCCGTATCGGCTAGCCGCTTGGCTTTTTCTTTTTCTTTTTCTTTTTGAGATGAGAAGGACCGGGAAAGCTATTTGAAATTTCCCGATGCTCCTGGTACAAAGGAAGTTATGGCGAATTTTTTCGGGAATTTAAGGAGATAGAATATTTTTAAGATAATTTGATAGTTAGAAATTAACATATCAAAATATATAGAAGTCGATAAGGAAACGAACTTAGAAATAGAATAGTATAATCAAAGGGAAGACTAGGGATAAAATCTAGTAAGAATAGAAAGAGGAAGAGTATACGTGTTTAAAAGTGAATCAGTAGTTGTATGGTATTGATTATTCGAGTAAGTAGTCATATCTGTTTTGACGTTATAAATGTTATTCAGTCAAGGTCTGTGAGGTAGTTATACCCCAACTTGATTGATTTCATTATTAACAGATAAACAGTAAGATTTCAGGCTCGAAGATCAATGTTGAATGAGAGTTAGTTAAATACTGTATTTGGGTTGTCGTAACGATGTTTTACACAACATCCGTTTTAACCCAAATAAATGTAAGCTTGGAAATAGAATAATAAATATTTCTAAAGCTAGAAAATAAAAGAAGGCGATATATGGAAATGTTTTCCAAATAACGTATAAGGCCAATATGGTTATTGAAAATGTTTGGTTAACAAATATTGATAAGAAATAGAGAAGTGATTTAATTAATGAAATGTTAATTAAAGGCTCACTGATTGTTGGATGTTTGGATGAACACTTGTTTTATTCGATAGTTAAATCATCGACTATCGAAACACTTGTTTTTATTCGATAGTTAAATCACAGACTATCGAAGTTTTGACCATCGTTGTCAATATGGAGAGACCGGTTGGATTATTATCCGAAGAACCACTCCATATCGACAGTAGCGTGCGAATCGGATTTTATAAAGATAATCGAAGACGAAGTAGAGTGCAAGGACTTTTTCTATTAATAGAAATAGTGCCTTCAGTTCATCCTGTTCCTGAGTGACTTGTATGGATGAATGTCTGACAGAGTATTTCCAGAAAAGTCACGTACATTGATTTCTTCAACCGTACCAAGAGTGGAAGCGGAGAAGGAAACTTCTTTTAGCTAACACGTAATGTACTGTTGAGGACGTCAATCGGTGATTTGATGGATTTGACGATGTGACATTCGAAGTGAATCTGGTGTGATGATAAAACGTAGCCTCTGGCCTCATCAACCGGTAAATGGCAGAAATCGGGCAAGCAACATGGCTATGTAGGTCGCACCTATTAGGGTGTATAATCACCTGATCTATAGTTTCATTTACTTCTAAAAATCTATTGTCGATGCTGTCCCATTCGGGAAACGGTTGCTGATCCCAATCGTTGGTGATATACATTCGATACACTCAAGTGAAATGAGTGGTCGGTCATGTGTGGCTGAGTTGCAAGATGTTCTTGTTGAACTCGGCGTATTCTCCTCTAGAGATATACTAGCGGAAGGTGGTTCTATACCTTGTCATAGTTGGAAACCCATTACCAAATACGTGCTTGCGGTTTATGATTTGTATATATATGTGGAACGTGAGATGCAATCGTTCCACTAGATTGTTATCTACTTGATTTAGACATTATTATAATATGAAAAGAGTTTTGATATAAAGATTATAGTTCCTTTCAAAGGGATTTGAAAGCTAAATCAAGTGTTTGGATTCTCATAAGGGAAAAACCCGTTCCGTGTTATACGGCGTGGTCTTATGAGATATCATTTAGTTTCTGAAAACTTTTTTAAACTGTTTACTCATACCAGTCCCATGACTGACCCGGAGTTTATTTTGTTTTGTTCTACCTAAACTCTTGTGTGCCTAAATTTGTACGGGCAGTCAAGTAGTTCAGGATTTTTCAGATATATCTAAAGGAGCTTGGAGCAGGAGGCTTCAGCGTTATCTAGTTATAGTGGTTCCGTTGTGGTGTAAGTGTTGTACTCTGATAAGTGTATGTTATACAGTTAAGATTTTGTATTTCAAAGATATGATATATTATATTTTGTTCTGCTGCGATGTGAGATTCTGTGTTGTTATTTATGTTCTTCTTCTATCTCTTTCTTCTAAAAAAAAAAATGTTCCGTATTTTCGTGATATTTGGGTTGGACGTATGATGTATATAGTCAACTCCGATGTTACGGAAATCTGGGTCATTACAGTTGGTATCAGAGCTTAGGTTGAGCGAATACCTAGGCTTGTAGGAATGTGCTCATTAGAGATAGGATCAGTAGTATCCTAGAATGAGTTGAGTGTATATATATACGAGAGAGCGTATTTGTTATTTGATATAAAAACTGTTTTATATTGTGTTGACTAGTCTGTTCAGTGGATTATAAATTTTGGTCGAATTGTGGGACGCCACGATGTCGATAGGAGTTTATAAACACTTGAACAGAAGATTGGACACGATATTGTTTTCAAATAGTTAAGTTGATTGTTAGGATTATAATCAAATTAGATTATAAAACAGAAATAGTTATATATATATATATATATGTATATAACTAGTGGAATTTGTATTTGAAATCAAATATACAAATGTGATAAATTGAAATTGAATTCCAACCAGAATTCAGAATTTAAATTCCTGGGAGTTTGGAAAATATTTTTCTAAATGAATATCAAGTAATGTAGCATAGGACTCATTCGGTAGCTGGGAAATAATTCTGATGATGGTCGCAACATCATCAGTGTTCATTTTCGAGTTTCTAAGTGATAAATTGCTGCTTTAGAAAAGTTTTGATGAAAATTTGTTTGAAAAGAAACAAGTTGGTTGAAAATTCAGATGTTTTGAATTGAGATAGATATAAATATATGTATATATTTATATGACTTCAAAGGAATTTTGAAATGGAAATTGGAATATAGATTTCAAATAGAAGTAAAATAAAGGAATTTGAATATATATATAATTCAAATAGAAGTGAAATAGAATTTGAATTCAAAGGAATTCAAATGAGTTTGAATAAATAAAATTCAAATAGAAATTGTATAAGAAAAATTTGAAATGGAATTTGAATTCAAAGGAATTCAAATGGATTTGAATAAAGAAAAAGTCAAATAGAGATTTGAATATTAGAATTCAAATGGAATTTGGTTAAATAGAATTTCAAAGAGAATATAAAGTGGAGGTTGAATATTAGAATTCAAAGGAGTTAAAATAGAATTTAAATTCAAAGGATTTCAAATAGAAATTGAACAAAGGAATTTAAATAGAAATTAAATAAAGGATTTCAAATGGAATTTGAAAAGAAGGTATTTGAAATGGGTTTTTGAATGAAGGATTTCAAATAGAATTTGAAGATAAGGAATTGAAATAGGAATTTGAATAAAAGAAATTCAAATAGAAATTAAATAGAAGGAAATTCAAATATAGAGTTTGAATAAAAAAAAATTCAAATGGAATTTGAATATTGTAAATATATAGGATTTGAATAAAGAAGTGAAATAGATCGGAATATTATGTTGAAATGGAAAAATGGATTTGATATATATTAAAAATATATCAGAATGGAGTTGAATTTATTATAAACAAAGTTAAACGTTTATATTTATAAATATAATTAAAACGAGCTCGCCGTAACGCGGCAGTTCGTAAATTGGCGATTCGAACTTCAATTTAGTATACAGAACTCAATTGAAGTCAGAATTCTTTGAAACAAGAATCGTCGGGACCGGCTGAACAATAGTTTTCTAATGAAAGAGAAAAATCTGGATTTCGTCGTATAGATTTTGAGTTATGTCAAAATCAAATTTTTAGAAAAGCAGCGCCAGAACCATTATAAAACCATAACGGTTTAATTAAGTAAATAAAAGGATTTTTAGGAAATAAAATCCGAGTTGACATTACAAAAATCCAGACTGGAGATATAAAATAAATATGAACTCCAGTGAAGTAAGTGAAATGATTTTTAAGACGAAAATCATATTTTAAATGGTTAAATAGAATTAACTAAATTGGAGAATAATTAGTTAAAGGAAATTTGAGTCGAAATTGGATTTTTGGATAAGTAAAAGAGATTGAGAATTTATATTCGAAATCGAATATATAACTCGAGTTGAAAATATAATTAGATTAGTCTATAATTAAATTGACTTTATATTTGAACAAGTATATTCAAATAAAAAGGGTGAAATAGGCAAAACGGTTAATTAGCAACTAGTTAATGGGAATTTGAATGATTGAAATTAAATTTAACTTAAGTAAGTTAAATGGATCGAAGTAAATAAATTGAGTAAAATCAATGAAATATGAATTGGGTTTGAACAAAGGAAAAACCAAAAGAGTTAAAAAGAAAATATATTTGTGAAACAAATACAAAGGAAGTTATGTGCAAACAAATAAAAGGAGAAATATTTGTAAAAAAACACTTACAAATAGAATTTAGAAGGGAATATTTGTAAAACATTTACAAATAGATTCAATGGAAATATTTATTTGTTAAATAAATAGAATGTTATAAATGCGATATTTATTTGTTAAATAAATAGAATTTAATCAAAGGAATATTTAGAAGATGAATAGAAAATGGAAATCTGTTTTTACCAGATAAACAAAAAGGATTAATTTATAAATAACAGTATAAATTAAATCAAGTATTTATCATTCGATAAATGGAATATATAAGTCTGAACTTATATAGAGAAGAGATATTGGTTTTTAGCACCGATAGCTTTAAATAGAAGGGGTACACAACACTTGTATAAGTGAAGTAACGTTAATAAAGAGAACATTTATAAAGTGAAGAACCGTTACTAAAAGTAAATCTTTATAAATGAATAAACGTTATCCAATACGAGTTATTCGAATAGGAGAAATCGATTAGAATTAGAAATATCGATTAGAGTTAGGATAAATCGATTAGAGTAAGAATTAACCAGTTAGAGTTAATCAGTTAGGGTTAATCCGTAGAGTTAATTGAATATTAGTTATTCAATTAAAATTTATCGAATATTTGTTATTCAAATTAAGAGTTAACCAGATAGAGTTAATTGAACATAGTTAATCGAATTAGGATTTAATGGAATGTTAGTTATTCAATTAAAGTTGATTGAATATAGTTATTGAGATAGAGTTAGTCAAACATAGTTACTCAGGATAAGTTGCCATTTCGTACGACTGCTAGCGTAATTCGCAAGGCTGCAGATAGCTTAGGGTGGTCGGATGTTTCCTGGGGGTATCAGGCGTAACCATTGTGATCGCTGCGATCTAGAGTCAAGCGAAAGGAGTTATCGAATATTAGTTATTTGAATAGAAGCAAAGGAGTTAATCGAATATTAGTTATTCAGATAGAATTAAAGGAGTTATTCGAATAGAAGCAAAGGAGTTAATCGAATATTAGTTATTCGGATAGAATTAAAGGAGTTATTTGAATAGAAGCAAAGGAGTTAATTGAATATTGGTTATTCAGATAGAATTAAAGGAGTTATCGAATATAGTTTTATTCGAAAGGAACAATCGATTATTAGTTAATCGAAGGAGTTATCGATTATTAGTAAATCGGAGGAGTTATCGATTATTTGTTAATCGAAATGAGTTATCGGTTATAGTTAAATCGAAAAGAGTTATCGATTAGTTTAATCGAAGTAAGTTATAGAATATTGGTTATTCGAAGGAGTTATCGAATTTAGTTATTCGATGGAGATAATCGAAAAGAGTTAAATCCAATAGAGTTAATTAATAAGAGTAAATTGAATAGAGTAAATCGAATATAGTTTATTCAAGGAAAGGTTTTCGAACCCAGTTATTTGAAAGAGAGTAAATCGAATATAGTTATTCGAAGGGAGGAGTTATCGAATATGGATTTATTCGAAAGAGAGTTATGTAAGGAAGTTTGAAATGTTGAGTATCAACATAAATAAGTTCTGAAAAGTTAATGAGTTTGTAGCACTTTTTCTACCTTAGCAATTTCGAGGACGAAATTATTTTAAGTGGGGAAGATTGTAATGACCCGGACTCTTAGGGGTTAATTTTAAAATATTTAATATGGATTTAAATATTTAGTTAAGTAAATAAATCAATTTTTATATGGAGTTATCGATTTAAAAATCAATTTCAATTTAATATTGAAAATATTAAATTATCAGAATAAGAAAATGGATTTAGTTGAATTCAAATTTTTATTTGAATTGAAAACAGTTCAAATAATTAATATGAAATTTTATCGGTAATAATATTTAATTATTATCAAGGAGAATAAATAGTTTGAAATTTAAATTATATCAATTTAAATAAATATCTTTCACAGACGATCGAATCTGGACCTCGTGACCTATCCCAGTGTGTCCGGAATAAGGGTATTACCCTAGGATTGACAGTTGTTGGGTTCCAATAGGAGTTCTAAATAAACAGGATAATTTAATTTATTAAATTACATCGGTTAATTCAAATTAAATTAAAATAAAATAACATAGTGTGGACACAAACAAAACCCGTGCTCCTCTCATTACCACAAACAAAATGAATCCCGTGTTCTCCTTATATCCACAAATGTCCTTATAAAAACCGTGACCCCTTCTTCAAATCAAGGCCTCGTCTGAAAACAACAGAGATCGAAATCGAAGTCTTCGAACTCGCAATACCGAGGTTACCAAAATAAGGTTCGATCTGGAGATCGTATTGAGGATGATAAAGATCTGGAGCTGCATTCTGAAATTGCGACGGGTAGAAACACGTGAGGAGCTCTTGAGCATCGCTACATCGCGATAAGTCCCCTTAGGGATGAATTCAAGTTCGTTGGTACTGGAAGAGGGTCGCGATGCAGTGAGAACGGGATTTGGCTGAGCTAAGGCGTTCGTATAAGATCGATTTTTGGGGGGAAAACGAGGTGCGCGATTGTTGTTGGAGGCTCGACAGTTTTGGGCGGTTTCAGCTAGCGTTTAACATAAGGCATAAAGTTATTGTTCGACGGAGAAAAGTTGGGCTCGAGCGTTGTATTTTTGGCCTCGTTCTTGTCAGTAGAGGAGACATGTGTGAGTAGGGGAAACAACAGGGTGATGTCGAAATGTATTGTGAAGCTGCTGGTTAACTATGATAGTGAGGAAAGCATGGAGAACAAGGTGGAGAACGTTTTGGTACAGCTCGTTTTGGATTTAAGGAAGTGAAAAGAAAAGTTTAGAAGTGTGATTAAGGTATGTTTTCGATTTTTGATTTTTATCTTAAATGGAAAAAAAATCATTTATGAAATTAGTAATTTATTTAAAAGCAATTTATTTAGTAAACATTAGAATAAATAATAATGTGGTAATTGGTAAACATATAGGAATTAGTTATATTTCATTAACTAACTAAAGAAAATTTATTTATATTTTTATCAATTGATTTAAAGTGAAATGGTACAAACCTTTAGAGTAGTTAGTAAAGAACTAAAATCTGTTGGCTATTCAGTTAAGGATTTAATTGGAATATTAGTTTACACATGAGTAATTAAATTAAATTAGTCTAGTTCAATAACTGAAATATATTTATATTGTTTACATTGGAAACAGAGGCATGAAGGAATCGTGAAATCTACACGATAAGCTTAAATGGGGTACTCGGCAAATTAAAACCACGGTGAGTAAACCTCACTCACCACTTATTTAGAAATTATTTTTATATCATTAAAAATAATTGTCTGTGCTTGTTTGAATGTTGTCTAATGGTTTTAAAATATATATTAGTTATTTAGGACTATTATATATATATATTGGGTTGATTGATTGGTTGGATTCCCGCAGTTTCATTAGCGGATGCCCGCAGTTTCATAGCGGATGATTACCCTATACGCCCCACGCTATGATTAGTGGATGACCTTCTATACCGCGATATCCTGCCTCGAAGCAGGATGGGTATTACTATGTTGACTAACGTCTATGGATGCAGGAAAACAGGTTGGAGGAATCCAACTGGATTCCTCAAAAATATATATATTCTGTTGTTTGTTTGATTTCATATATATTCATATATGATGTGTTAAAAATCAAATGATTGAAAATTGGTTGATTGTTTGTTTAAAATATCCCTGGGCTTGAATATTGATTCATAAAAATATCGAAAAGGGTATTTGATATTTAAAAAGGAAATTCTATTTTTATAATAGAATTTGAAATTTTAAATAAGACTATAGAAAATATTAACTTGTTTTGAAGATATATAAAACGAGTATTGAATTTATAAACTTTGTTTATAAATGAAAATATGGGATTTGAATTGAATTTATAAACGTTGTTTATAAATGAAAATATGGGATTTGAATTGAATTTATAAACGTTGTTTATAAATGGAAAAGTGGGATTTGAATTGAATTTATAAACGTTGTTTATAAATGGAAAGGTGGGATTTGAATTGAAGTTATAAACGTTGTTTATAAATAATGCAGAGAATTCAAATGGACTTTGAATATATGGAATTGAAATAGAATTTGAATAATAGAATTCAAATAGAGTTTAACTATAGAATTTGAACATAGTATTTCAAATGGAATTTGAATATAGAAATTCAAATCGGATTTATAATAAATAGATTTGGATAAATAGAAGTGGATTAGACTAAGAAGTTAATTAACAGCTTTAATTAACAAATTGAGTTAAAACGATTGGCATAGTTAAAATAGATTGGACAGGTATAGACATACATGAGACAGGTTTGGAATAAAATGTTAGAAGGTATATAAATAGATTGCTCGACAAAAAGGTACGTGTTTAATTCATATATGAGATTTTATGCGCCGTATCGGCTAGCCGCTTGGCTTTTTCTTTTTCTTTTTGAGATGAGAAGGACCGGGAAAGCTATTTGAAATTTCCCGATGCTCCCGGTACAAAGGAGGTTATGGCGAATTTTTCCGGTAATTTAAGGAGATAGAATATTTTTAAGATAATTTGATAGATCGAAATTAACATATCAAAATATATAGAAGTCGATAAGGAAACGAACTTAGAAATAGAATAGTATAATCAAATGGAAGACTAGGGATAAAATCTAGTAAGAATAGAAAGAGGAAGAGTATACGTGTTTAAAAGTGAATCAGTAGTTGTATGGTATTGATTATTCGAGTAAGTAGTCATATCTGTTTTGACGTTATAAATGTTATTCAGTCAAGGTCTGGGAGGTAGTTATACCCCAACTTGATTGATTTCATTATTAACATATAAACAGTAAGATTTTAGGCTCGAAGATCAATGTTGAATGAGAGTTAGTTAAATACTGTATTTGGGTTGTCGTAACGATGTTTTACACAACATCCGTTTTAACCCAAATAAATGTAAGCTTGGAAATAGAATAATAAATATTTCTAAAGCTAGAAAATAAAAGAAGGCGATATATGGAAATGTTTTCCAAATAACGTATAAGGCCAATATGGTTATTGAAAATGTTTGGTTAACAATTATTGATAAGAAATAGAGAAGTGATTTAATTAATGAAATGTTAATTAAAGGCTCACTGATTGTTGGATGTTTGGATGAACACTTGTTTTATTCGATAGTTAAATCATCGACTATCGAAACACTTGTTTTTATTCGATAGTTAAATCACAGACTATCGAAGTTTTGACCATCGTTGTCAATATGGAGAGACCGGTTGGATTATTATCCGAAGAACCACTCCATATCGGCAGTAGCGTGCGAATCAGATTTTATAAAGATAATCGAAGACGGAGTAGAGTGCAAGGACTTTTTCTATTAATAGAAATAGTGCCTTCAGTTCATCCTGTTCCTGGGTGACTTGTATGGATGAATGTCTGACAGAGTATTTCCAGAAAAGTCACGTACATTGATTTCTTCAACCGTACCAAGAGTGGAAGCGGAGAAGGAAACTTCTTTTAGCTAACACGTAATGTACTGTTGAGGACGTCAATCGGTGATTTGATGGATTGACGATGTGACATTCGAAGTGAATCTGGTGTGATGATAAAACGTAGCCTCTGGCCTCATCAACCGGTAAATGATAGAAATCGGGCAAGCAGCATGGCTATGTAGGTCGCACCTATTAGGGTGTATAATCACCTGATCTAGAGTTTCATTTACTTCTAAAAATCTATTGTCGATGCTGTCCCATTCGGGAAACGGTTGCTGATCCCAATCTTTGGTGATATACATTCGATACACTCAAGCGAAATGAGTGGTCGGTCATGTGTGGCTGAGTTGCAAGATGTTCTTGTTGAACTCGGTGTATTCTCCTCTAGAGATATACCAGCGGAAGGTGGTTCCATACCTTGTCATAGTTGGAAACCCATTACCAAATACATGCTTGCGGTTTATGATTTGTATATATATGTGGAACGTGAGATGCAAACGTTCCACTATATTGTTATCTACTTGATTTAGACATTATTATAATATGAAAAGAGTTTTGATATAAAGATTATAGTTCCTTTCAAAGGGATTTGAAAGTTAAATCAAGTGTTTGGATTCTCATAAGGGAAAAACCCGTTCCGTGTTATACGGCGTGGTCTTATGAGATATCATTTAGTTTCTGAAAACTGTTTTAAACTGTTTACTCATACCAGTCCCATGACTGACCCGGAGTTTATTTTGTTTTGTTCTACCTAAACTCTTGGGTGCCTAAATTTGTACGGGCAGTCAAGTAGTTCAGGATTTTTCAGATATATCTAAAGGAGCTTGGAGCAGGAGGCTTCAGCGTTATCTAGTTATAGTGGTTCCGTTGTGGTGTAAGTGTTGTACTCTGATAAGTGTATGTTATACATTTAAGATTTTGTATTTCAAAGATATGATATATTATATTTTGTTCTGCTGCGATGTGAGATTCTGTGTTGTTATTTATGTTCTTCTTCTATCTCTTTCTTCTAAAAAAACATGTTCCGTATTTTCGTGATATTTGTGTTGGACGTATGATGTATATAGTCAACTCCGATGTTACGGAAATCTGGGTCATTACAATTCATAACGGGGGTCGTTAAATGACTTCCATAAACAGCATCGTTCGATATTGTAAATGAACCTCCTGCCATCTCATCGATTGAAATTGAGTCATTAACCGCCTTCTTGGCGAGCGTGTTGATCTCTTTCTCAATATCAGCAAAATTCATAGTATCAGCATTTCAGATAACAGGAACCACAAGGCCCAACAGAGATGAAGTGAAACTAGAATATGAGTATAATACAGTCTTGAATAAAAAAGTTCATACAGTAGGTGCATGCCTTAGGTGTACCAACAGCAATACAATTATCAATATATTCTCTGTAAATAACGTCAGGACCATCAATCACTGCATTTATGATAGGCTGGTTGAAGTCCAGTGACAGCTGCCTGGTAATGTGAACATATAAATCTATATTTTCTAATCATAGCAGTTGCACACAGATATACAAATATGAACTTCTTACTTTCACAAAGCGACATCAGCCCTAAACTTCACACTATGCTTCTCAACAAATGCATCCTTATAGTTTGAACGGAGTTTCGTTGAATTTATCTGCAGCATGCAACACACACACAAACACACACACACACACACACACACACACACACAAAAACTCTAATTAGATATAAAATATCAAATTAGCATCAAACACCGTTTAAACAGAACATGAAGATAAATTATGAAAACCAATTTTTTTTCCATACCTGAATATGAGATCCGCATAAGGTTTGTTGATCCGAATGCAGCAACATAGCGTTGGTGTTGCGCTTTCAGATTTAGGTTTTGGTGATTTAAAGGATGGATTTAGGAACTCAACATGAAGGAGGAAAACTCTGGTGATTATCGGCATTTGGGAATTGGAAATCTAGGGCTTTAGGAGAATAAATGAAAATTAGTGAACGAAATAATCGGAGAAGAGATGGTATACAGAAGGAGAAATAATAGGAGAAGAAATGGTACACGAAGGAGAATCAGGATTATGGGATGTCGGAGGATAAAACTACGCCGAAGAAGAAGCATAATTATTTGGCTTTAGTGAATTTGGTCAAACCTCCATACTTCAATTTGCGATGGAGCAAAGGCAAATTTTGGATTAGGGTCTGTTTCAAAACCTGATAAACGAAAGAAATAGGCATCGTTTCTGAAGGGGAAATGGTTTTGAAGTGGACATCTGGGATTTAAGAAGAAATGCGGAGAGGAAATAGGGAGGGATTTGAGAAGACACGGAGAAGAAACTGTGACATCGGGAGAGAGATCGTCGAAGAAGCCGCAATTTTTTTTGGCTTCAGAGAATTCCTTTTTGCGCAGTAGCAGTAAGCAAACCTCCCTAATGGTCGGTTTGATTGCATAATACTTTTCTTTGAATGTCAATTTTGCCAGCTTTTAGTTACTACTAACAAGCAATCTGATTGAGAAAAGGAAGGAACTAACATGATATTTGAAATGGAAGTATCTAGAATCCATCTTCTAATTGTATGGTTGAACATGGCAAATCTTGAATTGCATAAGCATTGTACATAACATGTGAAATTACATAGAAATGTTAGCATGCAAATGTCTTATTATGGTTTACCACATGAAAATGTATTACAAGAATCAATGTTAGATATACTTAGCCGATGTTATTATTTTATATTGTTTTATTTATTGTATTGAATGCTACAATATGCTTTACATTGTTGAATAATATGTTTGTGATATGTTGTTGCATGGTTTGTGCATGGACGTCCACATTGGCATTTGTTTTGTTTGATATTGTTAGTTGATTATCTGCGTACACATGTTGAGTTTTACAAAGACAAGTGAGACATTTGCATGTTCGTCTTCCTTGCAAGTTTTAGAGGCCTTTATATTTGCATGCAGTGGGGTGATACTTTATTTCCTGTTTGACGACATTTTCTAGGGCATAAGCTGTTTTGCTAATGATAAAGGAAGTATAAGGATATTTTGAACATGTTGGGAATCTACTTATGCCTTTAATGTTTTTATATTCAGTAGCGTATATTTATCTTTAAATATACAGAAATAGTTTTATATAAAACCAGTACGCAGGCACGTCCGATGGACGTGTACATAGATGTATTTGACCAAAGCTGGAAATGATGTTTAAAATGGGCAAACATTGCAGCACATTGAGTGCGCAAATTTAGAATATCGCAAGTATGCAACAAAGAAACAGAATATAGCAGCTGGACGAAAAGTAGACAAATATATAAACATGCATATGGTTGGTCTTTGCCAACGAAGTTTTGCAATATCCCAAACTGATGTAACGCATGCATACATTTGTCAGGAACTGATGTGAAACAAACATACGGAATTTAACCGTAATAAGAAATAAGGCGAATACCGCTGAAAATTTGATGTTCAAGATGCTCTACAGAATACCCCAAACTGATGTGAAGCATCTCTTGAACAAATATAACGTAATAAATTAAGCAGAAAACGAATAAAAAAGCAGCATAAATGCAGCCGTGTTAAATTTGGAACAAACGGAGGAACGTACAGGAGTTAATATCCAGAAAAACAAACATAACAGTTACAGACAATTCCAAAAAATCATTGTACAAAGATAATTATGGCCAGGGCCACACATGTAATAGAAAGCACGGCTGTTGTTAGGTATCAACTATATTTTTGTCCTTCAATGATCATTATGGAACGCACCATAATCAATAGTAAAGTCCCATATTCTCCAACGGGCTTCCCCATTTCAGCATAGTCCACCTCATTTTTGCCAACTGTAACCAATATTTTATGATTATGAATATGACAGCTAGCAATCATATACATGAGGAAGGTCAAGAGAAATAAAGCTAAAACTTCACAAAAAGTTCATATTTTGGAAGAAAAAATAGAAGCACATTTTAGTCAACAATTAGTAGACAAAAGTAACAAATTTACCTACTGATTTACGATAACTGCTATTGTGCCTTGTAATTCCGTCCCCCATTGACGCAACTGCAAGCAGTATCGTGTTCAAAACTGAAAACACTACAACGAACAGACCAAAAATGAGTGTACAGCAACAAATAAGCAATAACTTAACATGAGACATGCAGGAAAAAAAAACAATGCATGTGAATAGTGAAAAAAAAAACTGTCCTCTTCTATGTTACACATTTGTATACTGTGCAATCATTTTTCTTGATGAAAAACAACATGATAACGGGGAAAATAAAAGCATATATTTGTGAGGTATAAAATCGTGGACAAAATGAATTTCACCATCGTACCAGACACTCTGTTGCAAAATATTTAATCAACAAATAAAAAGTTTGTATTATAAATTTCTGCTATTAAGAACTTGATTTCTGAGCGTAAATTTTACAGTGTAAGTTACATGGTTGCGGCTATATGACCAACATAGAAGTTGAATAGTAAAAAAACATTAAATTATCCTTTTCAATGTTACATATATGTATACTGTGTAATCTATTTTCTTAGCGAAAAAGAACATGATAATGGAGAAAATAAAAGCATATATTTGTTACGCATAAAATTGGCGACAAATTCAATTTCACCATCATTCTCAACATGTTGTTGCAAATTATTAGTTCAGCATATACGAAAAGCTTGTATAATACATATAAAGTACCAAGGATTTTGATTTCATAGTGTAAATTTCACAGTGTAAGTATCACGGTTGAGCCTATACGACCAACATTAAACACAAATCATATATAAATAATGAAGAAGTGGTTTTAAGCCTGTAATTATAACTAAAACAGCAGTCATGAATTAAGCAAGCACAATAAATGCTATATAAATTCAAGTTAGGAATTTAGAGTCACAAATACAATCAGAAAATTTGAAATTTCATAGTTAATGCATGCTTACCTAATTTTGTGGTGGCATGTTGTCATTAAATGAAATACTACGGCCTAGTCTCCTATCATAAGGTAGGTGCTGGTGTGGATATTGGGTAGTATTGATTCACTTAAATATGTCAAGAAATAAGTCATGAAACTAACTGACATAAATAGCACAATGCATCAAAACCATGTAAATATATATATATATATATATATATATCCAAATAAACAACGGTAGTAGAAGTAATAAACGTATAAATGAATAGCAGGAGACAAAGTTTGAAGTAAAAGGATGAAGGAAGAAAGAAAGGCGCACGTAGTTAAAATAATAGACATATAGTATTGCAACTGAGTGCTAGTCTTAGGTGTAGACAGCAAGCAAAACAACACATTTTTGTACCACATTGTATAGTTAGTACATAGTTCAGTTGAGGGCAAATCAAAATGAGGCATGTCAATTTGTTGTCCTATCAATAAAAAAACGTACAATTATACTTGCGGACTACTGTGGTCCATATAACTTGCAATGCGAATCAAAGTACATACAACTTACGATGCTGATCAAACTACCATTTGCATTCCATTTTTGTTTAGAAAAATATAATATATGATACACTATAATTATGTTATTATGCAAAAAAAAAAAAAAAAAACATTCCGTAAACGTTGGAAGCTCTGTAGAAACCATCCTAATTTTTTATTGAATTAAATTTAGTAGCATAGTTTCTAAAACTACACTTATGATTCTCCGTCTCAAACCGCTTATTTCATTTCCCCAAAAAAACAACGCTAATAAATTCTATTATTTCAGTTGGTTACTTATCCTTAACCTCCCTTAGTGCTTACATGCAGTTAGCATCCCTCTCTCCCCTCTCGCCCCCACCAAAAAAAACATGGGTTTTATACTTGGGTAGAAAGTGAAGAATTTTTGCTGTAGTTGAACAGTACCAAATTGGTAGGAATTCGATTTTTGTTAAGTCAAATCTAATAAATTTCATATGCTGAGAAAATAACAAAAAAGTAATCACTATTATAAGAAGATAGCTCAAATAGAGAATATCTAGAACATACTGACATGGATCAGTAGGAAAATAAGATCTGTGCATTAATAAACACTGCTAAAAAAATCATGAGTTGATAATTAGTAGCCTCCAATTCTAACTCCAAATCCAAAGTCGAATGAATTTGGAATTATGTCTTTCATGGTCCATAAATCGTTTGATGCAGAACAGAGTAACAGTTTCGGAATATTCGTACATAGGGAATTAAGCTGTATCCATTTGGCCATGTCAAATTTGAATGACAGCTCACTCAAATTTGTTTATAGTTGTAGACTTGTAATAGCATCAATATCTTAGCACCTAAATTCAATAGTTTGCGCATATGATAAAAATACACCTTAATTCTAAGTGATTGAAAATAGGAAGCTAAAATTTAGTGGGTCATTTATTGATTGATTGTGCGACTATTAATTGTTGTAAAATTCTGTCATTTATGAAAACTGAAGGTGGGATAAAAATGATTATGTTTTAAAATAATGAGAAACGCAAATACACTCACTACGTGGTGCAATTTCTGAATAAATCATGGATGTGTGCATGCATCTACAAACCAATTATAGTTTCAAATGATATCATAGGGTTGCCCGCGATTGTAGAAAATGAGGCTGTAAAATATATTGTTTACCGAAGAGCCAAAATAACACGTGTCAACTATGATAGTTTTTTCTCTAATTTTTTCATGTAAAAGTTGTTGCATTATACATAGTGACAATATATTAGAAAACGGTATCATTTCCAATATATTTTTTACAGAACATGGTAATATAAGTGAAGTGCAGCCATGCAGGATGCTTAATTCATGGCAGCTCTTAGTTTTTAACTTTTGTTCATATTTCAAGAAGCAATTACAATTTAATATCGTGAAACGATATATCTAAACTGAAATCCCAAAGGACAGTACCAAAATATTGCTGATTACATATAAGAGGACCGTACATGTTTTAGAGAAAGAGATGTTGATACTTTATCCATAAATGTATTTGAGGGTATAGTTCCAGGATTTTGCACAAAAATATTCAAAAAGAGAGCTTAATTATCATTGACATGGTTCGTTGTGAGCTCAAATCAAAGAAAATAATTACGATAACCTGTATAAGGAATGCCTTCTTCTTCCTGCAGAATCTGACATGTACCATCTTCACCAATACCGCCACGCAGTGTACACTGTATAACTTCATCATTCTTACACTACCTGCGAAGACATGGAGCGCGCACACATCAACCAAACTATATAACTGATTAATAATAATGAATTTTCGTCAGAGAATGTATAACATCTTTGATCAACTTAGCTACTGGAGTCAATTGTTAATTTAAATATCAAATTTATAAATATTTGCACAACCAACCTTAAACTCTTTCCGATAATTCAAAATTAACAAAAAGACAAACCTGTATACGATCGAAATTAAATAGCAAACTGGAACAACAATGAAAATTACATTAAATCAAAATAATTACGAAACTAAAGAAATAGGACTTGGTGGTTTATAGTTTAATGATTCCAGAGAACTCTACCTGAGAGAAATAAGCCCGATCGACAGTAAAACTCCAAATCGCCTTCTTCCCCTTTTGTCTCAAATCAGTCCTGTCCTTTCGTTCTATCCGATTTAAGTTAAGTTTGATTTGAGTAGATTTGAAGCCTGATAAGGTAAAGAGAGAGGAAACGTGAATGATTGCTGCAAGTGATGAGTGAAATAGGAAGGAGTAATCGACATGGAAGGATAGTGGAAGAACGTGGATTAAGGGTAAGGTGGAGAACTGAATAATCGTGGATAAGTGCGAAACGGCTTTAACGTGTTAATGCAATGACAATAAAATCCAAGCTCGGTTTATCAATTAGCTTTTAAAATTGGGTTATTTTTGGAAATGCCAAAAAGGCTTCAGTTTGACTTGTTGACTCAAGGTTTTGCATTATAATATGAGATAAGATAAACAATCAGCTTTTATCCTTTTTTTGCATAAATATCCAAGTTTATATAAATGTTATTGTTTTTCCTTTTACAAAAAACAAATTTACTCTATTTACAACAAATCTTCTATTTTGAAAGTGTATAAACAACCATGGTTGATTCTTTTTCTTTCAATTTTAACATATATAAAACACGCACGCGTGCACACACACACACACACACACACACACACATATATATATATATATATATGATAAAGAGCAACCCAAATAGTGCAGTATCCCTTCAGTCCTCTTAATATTCCACCACACAATCCCCTTCCTCCCACAATCTCACTTCCACTCAGACTTTAATTATTTAAATATAAACGAGTGGCTATAATTGGAATGCAATGCAGGTGCCACGAAAAAGGTGTGCCATATAACTCTCTCTCTCTCTCTGTTTATATATAGAGTGAATTAGGCAAAAGGACAAAGTTATTTTAAAATTAATTCTCTGGGCCGCAACTTTTGATAATTGGGCTGAAGGACCCGTGGAATAAAATTAGAAAATAAAGAAAACCGCTAAATCGATTTAGCATTTTCCTCTTTCCACATTCTATCATTTCATTTCCTCAGTTGTTCAAAGTTAGTTAGGGTTTCGTCGAGAAAAAACAATTCGAAATCGAATTCAAATTCAATCGTCTAATGGAAAGTCGTCGTTTAAGGTCATCGTCATCAGAAAAATCTC
Organism: Allium sativum; assembly: GCA_030737875.1. NCBI lineage: Eukaryota > Viridiplantae > Streptophyta > Magnoliopsida > Asparagales > Amaryllidaceae > Allium > Allium sativum. The sequence goes on from CM060918.1 coordinate 636,695,467, forward strand.
CAAATTCGCCACCGAGAAAAGAAACTAGGGCTTCGTCGAAACTATCACTATCAGCGATAAAGGCTAGAAAGGCGATGGCGAAGGAGAAGGAAAAACGAGATTAGGTATAAGAATATTTTGACAAAATGAAACTTAATTACTTAAATTGAGTGTGTATAGTTAATGTAGCTGTAGTTATAAATTATGTACAGGTTAATTGGGGAAAACGAACAGAAATATATTATAAAATGCTAGATTACTTTAGGATTGATGTGTAGTACATAATATGCCACTTTAATTTATCTGTATTTGGTGCTGAAAGTACTACGTTACCCTAGCATTATGGCATATTACCAGGCCCTTAACTAGTGAATGAAAGTGCTAAATTCACCTGTCATTACATGGCACGACCGAGCTGTTAACCGACATATGTAAATGACAGGTTGACCTAGCAATATAGCGAGTGGCCGAAACCTTTACAAGCTTACAAAAATGCTAGGTTAACCTGTCATTACATGGCACGACCGAGCCGTCAACCGACATATGTAAATGACAGGTTGACCTAGCACTATAGCGAGTGGCCGAAACCTTTACAAGTTTACAAAATTGCTAGGTTAACCTGTCATTACATGGCACGACCGAGCCGTCAACCGACATATGTAAATGACAGGTTGACCTAGCACGATAGCGAGTGGCCGAAACCTTTACAAGTTTACAAAAGTGCTAGGTTAACCTGTCATTACATGGCACGACCGAGCCGTCAACCGACATATGTAAATGACAGGTTGACCTAGCACTATAGCGAGTGGCCGAAACCTTTACAAGTTTACAAAAGTGCTAGGTTAACCTGTTATTACATGGCACGACCGAGCCGTCAACCGACATATGTAAATGACAGGTTGACCTAGCACTATAGCGAGTGGCCGAAACCTTTACAAGTTTACAAAAGTGCTAGGTTAATCTGTCATTACATGGCACGACCGAGCCGTCAACCGACATATGTAAATGACAGGTTGACTTAGCACTATAGCGAGTGGCCGAAACCTTTACAAGTTTACAAAAGTACTAGATTAACCTGTCATTACATGGCACGACCGAGCCGTCAACCGACATATGTAAATGACAGGTTGACCTAGCACTACAGCGAGTGGCCGAAACCTTTACAAGTTTACAAAAGTGCTAGGTTAACCTGTCATTACATGGCACGACCGAGCCGTCAACCGACATATGTAAATGACAGGTTGACCTAGCATTATAGCGAGTGGCCGAAACCTTTACAAGTTTACAAAAGTGCTAGGTTAACCTGTCATTACATGGCACGACCGAGCCGTCAACCGACATATGTACATGACAGGTTGACCTAACACTATAGAGAGTGGCCGAAACCTTTACAAGTTTACAAAAGTGCTAGGTTAACCTATCATTACATGACACGACCGAGCCGTCAACCGACATATGTAAATGACAGGTTGACCTAGCACTATAGCGAGTGGCCGAAACCTTTACAAGTTTACAAAAGTGCTAGGTTAACCTGTCATTACATGGCACGACCGAGCCGTCAACCGACATATGTAAATGACAGGCTGACCTAGCACTATAGCGAGTGGCCGAAACTTTTACAAGTTTACAAAAATGCTAGGTTAACCTGTCATTACATGGCACGACCGAGCCGTCAACCGACATATGTACATGACAGGTTGACCTAGAACTATAGAGAGTGGCCGAAACCTTTACAAGTTTACAAAAATGCTAGGTTAACCTGTCATTACATGGCACGACCGAGCCGTCAACCGACATATGTAAATGACAGGTTGACCTAGCACTATAGCGAGTGGCCGAAACCTTTACAAGTTTACAAAAGTGCTAGGTTAACCTGTCATTACATGGCACGACCGAGTCGTCAACCGACATATGTACATGACAGGTTGACCTAGCACTATAGAGAGTGGCCGAAACCTTTACAAGTTTATAAAAATGCTAGGTTAACCTGTCATTACATGGCACGACCGAGCCGTCAACCGACATATGTAAATGACAGGTTGACCTAGCACTATAGCGAGTGGCCAAAACCTTTAAAAGTTTACAAAAGTGCTAGGTTAACCTGTCATTACATGGCACGACTGAGCCGTCAACCGACATATGTAAATGACAGGTTGACCTAGAACTATAGCGAGTGGCCGAAACCTTTACAAGTTTACAAAAGTGCTAGGTTAACCTGTCATTACATGGCACGACCGAGCCGTCAACCAACATATGTAAATGACAGGTTGACCTAGCACTATAGCGAGTGGCCGAAACCTTTACAAGTTTACAAAAGTGCTAGGTTAACCTGCCATTACATGGCCCGACCGAGCCGTTTGCCGATATATGTAAATGACAGGTTGACCTAGCCCTATAGCCAGTGGCCGAGCCCTTGAAAATTGTATGAAAATGCTAGGTTAACCTATCATTATAGTGCATTACCCAGCCTTAACCAATATATGAAAATTCCAGTTTAACCTAGCATTATAATGTATGAAAATGCTAGATTAATCTAACATTATATTGCACAAAATGATTTCTTTAATATTGTATTATAACGCAGATCAATATTTAATATTATTTTGTTATCTCTGTCTTGCAGGAAATATCAGATTCTTCTCCTGAGAATAAGAAAAGCAAAAGGCGAAAAATAGCTGTAAGCCAAAAAAAGGAAAAAAGAGACTGTCCAATACCGGTGTGGTCTAGTATCACTGGTTAAAATTCTTGAAAAAAAATGGTTTTTCAAGTAATCAATTAAATTTTCTAAAACTGACTCCTTTTTTTGAATTTATAAATGCTTTTTTTTCAACTAACATTGGACCAAAGCAAATTAGAAAATCTTCTAAAAGTTTAGATGATTAAATAAGCTGTTATTCAGTTAAGGAGGAATGTTTTTTGATTGGGGGGAAACAATTAAAATTATCAATGAAAGATATTTCATTAATTTTTGGTTTGCCTATGAGTGGGAAAAATATTTTTTCATTACCTAAAGTGTCTTTATCATGCACTCCTGAAAACTATCAAAGATTTGTTTCAAGAAATTTTATTAACATAGATCATATAACCAAAGATTTTGTTATTAAAAGAATAGAAATAGAAATTGAAAAAGAGATTCCAGAAGAGGAAAATGATTTGCCAAGATTTATTCTAATTCTTCTTTTTATAACATTTCTTTTCCCTGACAATCAAAGAATGCTCAACTGGGGTTATCTTCAATACACCGTTGATCCAAAAATAATGAATCAAATTTCTTGGCCTAAAAGTATTCATTATCATTTAACTAAATCATTAAATTTTATCAAGGATAAACCAAGAAATATGTCTGGTTATTCCATTCTTCCGCTGGTAAGAATAAATCAATGATAATTTATTCATTATAAGTATGATAATTTATTCTAACTAATATTTTGTTCTTTTTTTTTTTAGTATTTTCTATGTGAACATGTGGATATACTTAAGCCAAGAAAAGACTGGATAAGCGGGGCTCCAAGATTTGCAAAATGGTCGCTTAACTTGATGAAAAACAATGTGTCAAAGGAAATCCTAGCCAATATGGATGGTAATTTTTTGTTTAATACTGGAAACACAGTAGTTAACACTGATTAATGTAAATGTTTTTCTCCTAGCATTATTTTAATTTTTTTTTATTATAAAAAGTTGTTCAAAAAATGCTTAGCTTCTAAAAGCATTTTGATTTTTAGTTGACCAGTCGACATGCTATTACAAAAATGCTAACCTCTCCTATTATTTTGATTTTTTTTATTTAAGCAATTTGCTATTAATAAAATGCTAGACTATCCTACCATTATAATAATTTTTCCACATAAACAAAACACTGTAAGTGAAATGCTAATTCTCCTAGCATAATGAAGTTTTTTTTTTTTTTGGATTACGAGAAGTTGTTCAAAAAATGCTTAGCTTCTAAAAGTATTTTGATTTTTAGTCGACCAGTCGACATGCTATTACAAAAATGCTAACCTCTCCTATCATTTTGATTTTTTTTTATTTAAGCAATTTGCTGTTAATAAAATGCTAGACTATCCTACCATTATAATAATTTTTTACATAAACAGAACACTATCAGTGAATTGCTAATTCTCCTAGCATAATGAAGTTTTTTTTTTGATTACAAAAAGTTGTTCAAAAAATGCTTAGCTTCTAAAAGTATTTTAATTTTTAGTCAACCAGTCGACATGCTATTACAAAAATGTTAACCTCTCCTATCATTTTGATTTTTTTTTATTTAAGAAATTTGCTGTTAATAAAATGCTAGACTATCCTACCATTATAATAATTTTTTTACATAAACAAAACACTGTAAGTGAAATGCTAACTCTCCTAGCATAATGAAGTTTTTTTTTATTTTATTACAAAAAATTGTTCAAAAAATGCTTAGCTTCTAAAAGCATTTTGATTTTTAGTCGACCAGTCTACATGCTATTACAAAAATGCTAACCTCTCCTATCACTTTGATTTTTTTTTATTTAAGCAGTTTGTTGTTAATAAAATGCTAGACTATCCTACCATTATAATATTTTTTTACATAAACAGAACACTGTCAGAGAAATGCTAATTCTCCTAGCATAATGAATTTTTTTTATTTTTTTTATTACAAAAAGTTGTTCAAAAAATGCTTAGCTTCTAAAAGCATTTTAATTTTTAGCCAACCAGTCGACATGCTATTACAAAAATGCTAACCTCTCCTATCATTTTGATTTTTTTTATTTAAGCAATTTGCTGTTAATAAAATGCTAGACTATCCTACCATTATAATAATTTTTCTACATAAACAAAACACTGTAAGTGAAATGCTAATTCTCCTAGCATAATGAAGTTAATTTTTTTTTTTTTTTACTAAAGTTGTTCAAAAAATGCTTAGCTTCTAAAAGCATTTTGATTTTTAGTCAACCAGTCGACATGCTATTACAAAAATGCTAACCTCTCCTATCATTTTGATTTTTTTTTATTTAAGCAATTTCCTGTTAATAAAATGCTAAACCATCGTACCATTATAACAATTTTTTACATAAACAGAACACTGTCAGTGAAATGCTAATCCTCCTAGCATTTTTTTTTTTTGGTGTGATTAATATGGTTATTGGAAAATACTAAATTCTGGTAGCATTTCAACAATGCACTTAGTTTTGTAATAATCCCTTTACCACTCAAAACTTAGTAATCGTATTTCAGTAAGTAATTATATATTTTTTCATGTGCACATATTAATATACTAGAACATCCTAGCACTTCAAAATATTATAAATGATATATGAATTTATGACTGAAAAATTCTTATGTTCGCCTATTACAGATTTCACTTGGAATTAAGAAAATAACATCTAAAGAGAAGATGTTACTTGATGAATCGAAGAACAAAGCACTTATGCAAACAAAAGAGATTACAAGTGAAGGTGAAGATGAAGAGTTAGGAGTTGATGAAAAAGACAGGCAAATCGAAATGCAAAATTTCCAAACTAGACAATTAGAAAAAAAATTGAAGGATGTGAAAACAAAGTTGGAGGAAGAAAAGCAGCTAAGGAAAAAAAGAGAAGAAGAATTACTTCAAAAAGAAAAAGAAATTAGCATGCTAAAATCAGTGCTCCAAGAATCTGATAAGGAACAGCGAAATCTGATTGTTCAGAAGTTTATAGAGCAACTTACCCCTCCTTCTTTCGACCTTCTAACCACACTAGATAATGCGACTCAGGAAGATAATGCGACTCAGGAAGATAACAAGACTCAAGAAGATAATGAGACTCAGGAAGAGTACAAAAAAGTGGAAAACAAAGAAGAGAAGGATGTGAGAAGAAGAAGCCAGCGGCTTCAAAAAGTAACACCAAGTTCAATGATTGAAAGATTAAAAGGGAAAAAGAGGAAGCCAAAATTTGATTCTCAATTTCAGTATAAAGTAGTACACCGCAAAAAAACCAAATACGATGAAAAAGACAGTGGAATGGTGGAGGAAAAAAATGATGAAATAGAAAATGAGAATGAAGAAGAAAGTGAAGAGAATAAAAGAGAATATAAAACACATGATGAAGAGAATGAAGATGAAGGTGAAGAAGAGGACAATAAAAAAGATGTAACCGATGGTGAAGTAAATATTGAAAATACAAGCAATGAAGATGAGGATGAATATGAAGATGAAGCTGAGGATGAAGATGGAAGTGACGAAAGTTATACAAAATTCGAAGAAACTGAAAAAGAAAAAGAACTGGTCGAAGAAGAGAAAGAAGAATCCAATACAGATGATGAAGCTCAAGATGTAGAACCTATGGATGTTGACAAATATTCTCCAAGAAAGAAAGTATATCGCCAAAGAAATATTTTAAAGAGTCCGATATTACAACTCCTAGATACTCACAAACAAAACACAATCAGGGCATTCTTCGCATGCGCAGACAAAACAAAGTAAGTTTTTTGTACTTGTTAAAATCTGAATTTCTTTAAATGAATCTGTGATATTTTAATATTTTTAAATTAAAATATAAATATAGCACGATAGCATGGCAAAATGATGATACTGGAAGAGGAGGGATAACAATTGTACAGTCCATGCTAGAAGAACTGCTATTTGAAGAATTTACAGATGGTCAGGTAAATGTAAATTGTAATAGGTATTTTTTTTAATTATTAAGCACTATTCTATTCCTAAGATGCTAACTTGTAGCATTATGATTGTTATTTTTTAAAATTCTAGCTTTCACTAGCATTTTGGAATTTTTTTATAAACCATTATGTTGTTCCAAAAAGACTTTTTTCCGCTACCATTATGATCAATTTTTAAATAAACAACAATGTTCGTGAAATGCTAATTCTCCTAGCATTATGATTTTTTTTTTAATAACATGGTGATTGAAAAATACTAAATTCTGCTAACATTATAATGAAATTTATGATAATACAAAATGTTGTTCAAAAAATGCTAGCTTCTACCAACATTTTGATTTTTAATTGGGTAGTCAACATGCTATTACAAAAATGATAAACTCTCCTATCATTTTGATTTTTATATCAGACAACATACTGGTAATAAAATGCTATCTCCCCCTAGCATTATTTATATACAATGCAACATCCTGGTAACAAATTTATATAGAAGCAAATTTCATGTTAAAATAATATACTAAGCTAACATTATTTTTATAATGCAGGTTATTGACTGGTTTACTTCAAATGCAAAAACATATGAACACAACTACATATTCAGTACAATCATGACGGTAAACAAAACTTTTACTTTAAAATTGTAAATATCAGAAACAAATTAATATTTTTAATGTTTATTTGCAGCATGCCATACAAACAGATGTTGAAAATGTTGTTCGAACATTGGTTAACCCAATGGTCCAAAAAATTGTCAAAGACGAAGTTGCAGAAACCATATTCTTTCCCTTGCATTACATCAACCATTGGACTTTACTAACTTTGGACTATGTTAAAATGCAATGGAACCACTATGATTCATTGAGGCCCAGAAGATCAACCTCTGTATCAAATAAACACTATAAGGAAGCGCTGAAGATGGTAAGATTGTTATTATCATATATAAATATATATTTGGATGTAAATTGAAAAAAAGCTATGTATTTTTTTTTTCTGATACAGAGAAAAAAGATTGAAATGATCATCTATGAGAAATTGGCTGAAAACAACATTAAAAACAAAAATATTGGAACAAAGCCGATGAAACAGCCACAATGCCCACAACAAAATTTCGACTCGTAAGTAAACATTAACAGTTTTTTTTTTAATAGATACTAAATGCTCAAACCATTATATTTTTGTGCCAATACTGCCTTTTACCAAATAATCATCAGTTCATATTCTGCGACTGACAAACTAAATAAAATCATCAGTTCATTCTATTATGCAGTAGTTTACTTGAGGGGAAAGTTGATATACCATGCAATAATGTTTCATTTCATAAAATCCTAGGAAAATAAAATATAAACCAGAGAAATTGAATGATATTCGACGATTATGTGTTCCTTCCTGGAAATTGGATAATATTTGAACACAACACATGGTTTTTTCCAAATAATCCATTGGAAAAAAGCTAAATGATCATAACATTGTATTGCTTATACCAATCCTTATTTATTTATTATTTTGCAGTTGTGACTGTGCATTATTTGTGATGAAATCCATCGAAAAATTGGACAGAGACAAAAATCTACCACAGGAATATAAAAAGGAAGATATCAGTCTTCTCCGTGCTAACACAGTGTTCAACATATTGAATGACCCACCAAGAAGTTGGGATGTTATGAGTTACTTTGCAAACTCGTCCCCAGAAGAAATTGAAAACGCTGTGAAGAAGAAAGAACATGAACGAAGGAAACACTGAATTGTTGATGTAGCGCCTATTTTAATTCAATTTGAATTTGCTGTTTAGACATTTAGTTGCTAATTGTAATTGAGTTTTAGTAATTTGAATTGATGTTAAAGTAGTGACTGAACCTGGATTAAAAAATTATGGTACGGACATAATTGTACCTGTACAAATTTCATACCTACACGTGGTTAATTGCCCTGTTTTAATTTCATACATAGTAGTTGAAGCTGAATTGAATGTGACTTGCTGTTTTAATGAAAATTCAGGTTGTAGCCTGTTGTTCGGATTGCCTTATGTCTGATGTTTTTGTGCAATAAGAATTTTGGGAAAATTGTTGTTTTATGGCAACTGTATATTGGCTTTTTGAGATCTTTGTGATGGTTTGGTGATTACTGTTATACGAATGTGTTGAGTTATGCTTGTCTTTGAGATCTTTGTGATCATTTGGCTTTTTGAGATCTTTATGATGGTTTGGTGGTTACTGTTATGTGTATGTGATGGTTTGGTGGTTACTGTTATGCTTATGGTTTGGTGATTACTGTTATGTGTTACTGTTCGATCAACCATTATGTGTATGGGTTGGGTTATGTCTGATGTTATGTGATGAAATGTATAAATTAAAGTGCTATAAACAAATAGCATTATTATAAATAATTGTTTAGGCATACCAATCTAAAATAAAAATAAATTATTTAATCAACCTAACCATAAATGAATCTATTGTATCCTAAATTAAAAATGCTATAACAAATAACATTTTTATAACTAATTGTTTATGCATATCAATGTAAAATAAAAATAAATTATTTAAACAAAATAACCATAAATGAATCTATAACCAAAATATTTCATTCAACCGACCAAATCCAGAAACGCAAACGAAATTCAGACTCCAAGTTCTATCGGGTACGTATGGATATAAAAGAAGACAATATTCGAAACTTAATCAGATACCCATGCAAATAAATAGACACCAAACAAAAAAAAACGATTGTAAAGGACAACCAAATTCAAACCTAACCGAGAACATACGAGATTCGTATGACACGTAAAACACATCCGCACCCGAGGCCTAATCGGGTATCTATGACATGTAAAAAGCTTCTAGACGCAAGGCCTAATCGGGTACTCCAGCAATGATTCTGCACCTAGTAGGGATTGTTTAACCAAGTGGGTACCCATGACACGTAAACGACATTTATACACAAGGCCTAATCGAGTACCTATGACACATAAAAAGCTTCCGAATGCAAGGGCTAATCGGGTCATTCAGCAACAATTCTGCACCCAGTAGGGATTGATTAACCGAGCGGGTACCCATGATACGTAAAAGGCATTCAAACACAAGGCTTAATCGGGTACCTATGACATGTAAAAAGCTTCTAGATGCAAGGCCTAATCGAGTCGTTCAACAACGATTCTGCACCCAGTATGGATTGCTTAACCGAGCGGGTATAATGACACGTAAAACACATCCGCACCCAAGGCCTAATCGGGTACCTATGACACGTAAAAGACTTCTAGATGCATGGCCTAATCGGGTACTCCAGCAATGATTCTGCACCCAGTAGGGATTGTTTAACCGAGCGGGTACCCATGACACGTAAACGACATTTAGACACAAGGCCTAATCAGGTACCTATGACACATAAAAAGCTTCCGAACACAAGGCCTAATCGAGTCGTTCAGCAACGATTCTGCACCTAGTAAGGATTGTTTAACCGGGCGGGTACCCATGATACGTAAAAGACATTCAGACACAAGGCCTAATCGGGTACCTATGACATGTAAAAAGCTTCCGGACGAAAGGCCTAATCGGGTCGTTCAGCAACGATTCTGCACCCAGTATGGATTGCTTAACCGAGCGGGTACAATGACACGTAAAACACATCCGCACCCAAGGCCTAATCAGGTACCTATGACACGTAAAAGACTTCTAAATGCAAGGCTTAATCAGGTACTCCAACAATGATTCTACACCCAGTAGGGATTGTTTAACCGAGCAGGTACGCATGACACGTAAAACACATTTAGACAAAAGGCCTAATCGGGTACCTATAACACATAAAAAGCTTCCGAACGCATGGCCTAATCGGGTCGTTCAGCAACAATTCTGCACCCAGTAGGGATTGTTTAACCGAGCGGATACCCATGATACATAAAAGACATTCAGACACAAGGCCTAATCGGGTACCTATGACATGTAAAAAGCTTCCGGAAGAAAGGCCTAATCGGGTCGTTCAGCAACGATTCTGCACCCAGTATGGATTGCTTAACCGAGCAGGTACAATGACACGTAAAACACATCCGCACCCAAGGCCTAATCGGGTACCTATGACATGTAAAAAGCTTCTGAACACAAGTCCTAATCGGGTACTCTAGCAATGATTCTGCACCCAGTAAGGATTGGTTAACCAAGAATGTACCCATGACACGTAAACGATATTTAGACACAAGGCCTAATCGGATACCTATGACACATAAAAAGCTTCCGAACGCAAGGCCTAATCGGGTCGTTCAGCAACAATTCTGCACCCAGTAGGGATTGATTAACCGAGCGGGTACCCATGATACGTAAAAGACATTCAGACATAAGGCCTAATCGGGAACCTATGACATGTAAAAAGCTTCTAGATGCAAGGCCTAATCGAGTCGTTCAACAACAATTCTACACCCAGTATGGATTGCTTAACCGAGCAGGTACAATGACACGTAAAACACATCCGCACCCAAGGCCTAATCGAGTACCTATGACACGTAAAAGACTTCTAGATGCAAGGCCTAATCGGGTACTCCAGCAATGATTTTGCACCCAGTAGGGATTGTTTAACCAAGCGGGTAACCATGACACGTAAAAGACATTTAAACATAAGGCCTAATCGGGTACCTATGACACATAAAAAGCTTCTGAACACAAGGCCTAATCGGGTCGTTCAGCAACGATTCTGCACCCAGTAGGGATTGTTTAACCGAGGGGTACCCATAATACGTAAAAGACATTCAGACACAAGGCCTAATCGGGTACCTATGACATGTAAAAAACTTCTGGACGAAAGGCCTAATCGGGTCGTTCAGCAACGATTCTGCACCCAGTATGGATTGCTTAACCGAGCGAGTACCCATGATACGTAAAACATATTCAAACATAAGGCCTAATCGGGTACCTATGAAACGTAAAAGACTTTTGGATGCAAGACTTAATCGGGTACTCCAGCAATGATTCTGGACCTAGTAGGGATTATTTAACCAAACAGATACAATGACACGTAAAACACATCCTGACACAAGTCCTAATCAAATACCTATGACATGTAAAAGTCTTCTGGATGCATAGTTATAATGTACATAATTGTATGCTTTAGCTTCAATTACCATAATATAATTGTTTTAGAAATTAACTATATTTCAAAAATTAATTAGCAGAAAATGCTATATTGAAATAGCATACGGCATTACCCAAATAACACATAAAGTAGCATCACATAGTTTATTATTACACAACTACTAATCAAATAGGTCAATCAGTTTAACATCATACAAAACAAAACACTAAATCAATATAGCATTAGTCTGTAGAATTAATGTAGAAAATAGTTGGTAAAAACATGCCACAAACAACAAACATAACTATGCATGCTTTACAAATAAAATACATAAAACAAAATAAATGAAAGCAAACACATAAATGTGGCATTAGTCTTTATAAATGATATAGAAAATAGCAGATAAAAAATACCAACAATCACAAACACAACAGTGCATATTTTACACAAAATATGCAAAAAAAAAAAAAGCAACCACATAAGTTTCACAAATACAAGTTAAATTTATATTAATAAAGTTACCTAACCACTTTTACTTTATATAGCTAATAATCTAATTAGCCAATTACTTTTACAATATACACAGCAAAATGCTAAATTAATATAGCATTATACTGTTTAATTGATGTAAATAATAACAAGTGATAAAATGCCAGCAACCACAGACACAGCACTTCATAATTTAAAAAAAAAACACAAAACATAAAATGAAAGCAGAAATACAAGTTAGATTTATATCAAGAATAACAACTCAACATGTCCCAATAACCAATAAAAAGTAACAACAACATACTAAGTATATAGTAATGTATCCAATGGAAAAAAAACTGAAAAATAAAATTCAAATTTAAATCTTCTTTGACGCTTGACAATTCCTCTTGTTATGTCCAACTTGATCACACTTGCTGCATTTATTCCGCTTATTCTGAGAATAAGAAAAGCCACCATGTCTTTTAGTACAAGGTCTTCCAGCACCTTGAATTTCTTTAGGCGGTCTAATTACAATTTCATCTTCAGTAACAATTGGCTTACCGACAGTTGGAATTGGATTAATAGCATGTGTATAACTAGCTCTAAAAGCATTAGCTGTAAAATAACATTCCACAAATTCATATACCGATAGCCTTGATTTATTCATACACTTAACAACATGTGCACATGGAAAACCAGTAACTTTCCACTGATTACAGCTACACAATCTTTTTTCAAGATCAACATGATGTGAAATAGGAGATCTAACTTAAAAAATATTTTCATTAGACCTATATGCATTCCATCCAAACCCATCTTTAACTAACTTTGACAATCGTTGCTCCATGACTGGACATAAAACAGTAGTCCACTTATGGCATTCTTCCCTTCGCTTTGCCATTTGTTCCATTACTTTCACTCGAATTCCATCTAGACAAGAGGTAATCGGCATAAACCTATCATCCACAATCCAAGAGTTAAAGTTCTCAGCCACATTAGAAGAATATTCTCCATACCTTCTACCTTGAAAAAACAAATCTGCCCAATGTTCTAAAGGTTTATCTTTAAGGAAGTTGATTGCGGCAGCACCTCCAATTTCTTTAAATTTTAACATATAACGTTCAAAATCTGATAGATTGGAAGCTCGAGTTCTAAGTTTAAACAAATCAACAATTGATGTATCACCCTTGCAAGCTTTAACCACTGAACCAATATTTTGCTCCATATGAAATGTGCAATAACTATGAAAAGAAGATGGAAACACTTTCGGAACACCTAATAGCAAACCCCATTGACGATCAGACATAAAAATTAATTCACGATCTTCATGAAGCATCTCTTTAAGATTCTCTAAAAACCAAGTCCAATTTGATTCATTTTCATGTGAGACGACTCCCATAGCTAGTGGAAAGAAACCTGAAAAAATGCAATACAAATTAAAATGCTAACATAGAAAAAAAAACTGATATACCATAACTTTATACAAAATATAAATCAATTCAATTTCTTACATATACCATGCTATATGGAATTAAAAAATGCTAAAGTAAACTATAATAATATATGTCATGACTAAGTCACTGAAATAAATAAAAAAGAAAAGTAGCGATATGAAGTAGAACAAAAAAAGGTAAAGCAAAAAAGCATAATGTATCTTTGGATGAAAACTGAGAAACAAGTATGATAAAATTGCAGTCATATGATACACAGGAGTCGTACAGTACACAAGGATTTAAAAATGCTAATGTAACCTAGCATAATGAATTTCATGACCAAATTAATGAAGCAAATAGAAACAAAATGAAACAATATGATAAACAAAAAAAATTGCTAAAGGAAAAAGAGTATCATGTACTTTAGTATTGCAACTGTTAAATAAATAGGAAAAAAAGTAGTCTTATAATATTTCTATGTCAATCTCTCTCTCTCTCAAAAAAAAAAGAAAAGAACAACACAGACGCACAGAATAACAGACAAAGCAAAAGGGAAACAAAATAAGCAATATAATACACAGAGGAAAAATTCTAAAAAAAAAAAAACTTAATGTGCTTCAAATTCACAGCAGTGATTTTTTTTAATACACTCTTATAAGAAACAAAGATTAAAATGCTAATGCAAACTGTCATAATATATTTCATGAATGCATAGAAAAAAAAGCAATAATATACAATACAATGAAAAAAAAAACCAGCATTATGTATTCCATAGTATTAAACAAACAAAAAATGCAGCAGTAAAATAAGAAAACAGAACATCCAGTATTTCAATATCTGTTTGAAAATTGAATTTGTACAACTATGAACAAAAAATGCTAGCTAGATTAGCATTATCAAATATAATGCAAATGAAATGCAATATTGAGTGTTAAAAATATATGCAATATGTTATCCATATAATGGCTCCTGGGCCGTCACACTAGCTAGTAGCCCTGGCACAGAAATGTACAGCATGTATGGCAACCTTACACCAATGAAAGGCAGCCTCTAATGGGGATTGTAGCATGCATGCCAACATGCATTAATTAGTTACAAACCCAAACCTATTACAGTGAACGAAACCTAATGTTATATTGTTATACAGCATGAAAAGCCTATTGTCAATTCCAGAGCAGCCAAGGGAAACCAGAGATATATCATCAACTGAATGCAACAAGTAGATTTTTTTTGTAAAGAAATACTTTTCAGTAACAATATTCTTCCCATAAAATACACGAACTTCACCAAAAATCGCATACTAAAGAATTCAAAAACAAAATACTAAACAAATTAAAAAAATAAAAGACAAAGACCAAAACTCAAACCTTGGTTTCCATTTTTTGCAGTGGCTGCTAATAAAACTCCGGGTCTACCCTTTAAAAATGCTGCATCTAGAAATATAAGAGGACGACAATGTCGAAAACCAACTAAGCAAGCATTAAATCCAATACAAACTCTTTCAAATTGCTGACTCGACGGATCAACATCCAAAGCAACATAACTTCCTGGATTAGTTTTCTTCAAAGTCTCCAAATACTAATTTAATTCATTGTATGACATAGCATCATCTCCATAAATTTCCTTCAAAACAATTGTTTTCCGGAGTATGCAAAATAATAAGAAAGATCAAAATTAAACTCTCTTCTAAATTCAGTGATAATATCTTTTGGCTTCTTCATAGGGACATCTCTAATTTGATCAATAATCAAAGATTTAATAAATTTACTAGAAATTTGGACTTTCTTAACATCCCTTAATCCAGCACTACACGAATGTACAAAGTTGTAAGTTCTAATAAAGAAACGAAGAGGCTGTCTAGGATCCGAAGAAGCATTTAAATTGAATTTACAACCTTCCTTATTCCAAGAGCATATGACAGATATTCTTTCAGGACAGTTTTTAACAAAAATCAATTCATGTCATTCTTTTATTTGATAAGCCATTAGAAACTCCCTAAAATCTTCAGCACCACTAAAACAATAACCAATAAAATCCATAAGATTCAACTGAAACCCTTTCTTCATAATATCTTTCAAATAAGAACTTGATTCACCAGAAGCCTTGATGTTATAAGAACCAGAACAAACTGAAATACTCTGCTGATTAGAATTTACTGAAAAATCACTATCAACATTGAGCTCCAGAGCACGATGGCACAACTTAACAGTGAAAACAAAAAAAGCACTCTTCTTATAAATTTGAAAGCACAGTATTGTATGCAAATCCGAATCAGTATCAACTGTGATAATCTTACTTTCCAAATTATATAATATTTCAATAGAACTAGGAGTAAGATGTGTCCAATATTCACATATGCTATTCTTAACAGCAAGTAAAGAACAACTCATGTCCAGTCGAATAGAGTAACTACACTCATCAAGTAAAAATAAAACTAAAATGCTATTCCCAAGATTGCTCCTGCCAAAAATTATACAAATTCAGATATAAATAACAAATGATATTATAAGATGTCAAAAAACCATGTACAGTCAAAATAAATATTAAACAGCAAGAAAATGCTAAATGCACATAGCATTAAAATCTAAAAAAATCATAACATCGTATCCAAATACATACCCTTGTTCTTCTCTACTGATTAAAATCAAATCAGACATGACGCAAATAACCTGTAAATTCATAAGAAAATAAGATCAACAAAACATAACAAAAAAAAAGTAAATAATAGATCGAATCGATCCAAAATAAAAACCTAAATTAGGGTAAAATTACCTGCTGAGATCGATTTAATAAAAGAATCGAAATAATCCAATTAATGATATAAAATGCACGTAATCAGTGAACGATTCGAATTTCCATTTGAATTGAAAGAAAATTGAAAGAGGGAAGGAGAAAATAAAAAACGTAGCATTATTCACTTAGGCCTAAAAATAAGCTGAAGTTTGGCCTTTACGTGAAAATATCTGAACCGCGTTTTTTGGGCCAAAAAAATTTAAAAGTTTGTCCTCCAGCCCATTTTCCACTTATATATATATATATATATATATATATATATATATAGACAACTGGTGACACAATAAATTTACATCTTCCGACCATCTCATGAATTTCACTCCTTCATATAAAGACAAAATGATCTAACGGTTAAGATTGTGTGTCATCTAAATTGACACAATTTGTGATACAATGAATTTACATCATTGGATCACTCCATTAATTTCACTCCTCCATATAAAAACAAAATGATTTAACGGTTAAGATTGTGTGTCCTCCAAATTGTGTCTAAATAGCATCTCCCTTTGTGTGTGTGTGTGTATGTATGTATATATATATATATATATATATATATATATAAGGAGAGTTCTGCTACATCTCTTATATTGCACGTGAACTCTCTCCCTTAATCTCCACCGCTCATTCCCTCACTCATTCTCTATTTTTTAATGAGAAGAGAGAGAATGAGTGGGGGAATGGACGGTGAAGATTAAGGGAAAGAGTTCACGTGCAATATAAGAGGTGTAGCGGAACCCTCATATATATATATATATATATATATATATATATATATGCACGCACGGTTGGTTTTTCCACCGTTGTACGGTAATACTAATTTAGTCTAATATACGTATTTATATGCATACTAAGCACAAAAGCACTGATGCGTCATTTCATTATCATATACAACTAAGCGAAGTAAAGCAAAGCAATAATTATTTTGAAGCACATCTATTGATTCATAATTTCAACTTTACCTTGTCATTACTTTTGTCAAACATGTGAACTTAAAAGCAGATTAGGGGTTCGTAGGAACTGCTGGATTCATACATCATGCATACATGTTTGGGTATGATTTAAAACAATATTTCTGAATGATTATACACCTGGTAGATGCAATGGTTGTAAGAGTGTTAGAAAATTTCACCAGACTAGCTTGTTCTCTATTGTAAATGGTCAAGCAGTTGATTACATTGTCAAAATTATGTTGGCATTTGAATTTTTTTGAAGTATATACAAGATAGTAGTGGCAAGAAAACCAAATTCTTAGTATGCGTATAGCCTATAGAACTGGTTTGCTTACCATATAAAAGATCACATTACCAGACCTGGTTCTGAATAAGGCCGATACGACTAAAAGTAAAGTTAAGAAACATGATATAATTGGAAATAGTCTTTCATCCATTATTGATTAGCAAATAAATTTTTCTTTCTCCTAGGAGGTCAAATTCTACGGTTATAAATATTAGGTACCACAATAAGACTATGTTCTTTTTAGCAATTACGTTTGGTTTGTTTACCTTTTTACGGTATGTCAATATCAGAAACCTAAATAATTGCCTGGGATTTGCTATAGGGGTCTGGTCATTCGAAAGACAAGGAGAAAGAGGAATTAATGGCTGTTGATGTGGATATGAACCTTGTAAAGAGCTTACCGGATTCAAGAAATAATGACTAATATACTAGTATTATCGTACAACGATAGGAAAACCTACCGTTAAATTATATTATAATAGGAAAAAAAAAAAAAAACTGTTGATTTTGTTCTTAACTAACTTGTTTTTTCTGAAGTAATTGTAAACAAAAATGCTTAGAGGGCAGGAAAAGAGATCAGGGAAAGTAACAATTTATTATTATTTTTTTTTTTTTTTAACCACAAGATTTGCATCACTTTCTTATTTTCAGGAATTCCCCTTATTTTCAGTTCTTCATTTGTAGATCCGCACATTTTGATAAAAATTCTTTCGGATCTTCTTTCACCGTTGAATTGTAAATTCAATTACACGGAAAGTTGTACACGTAAACTAATTTATATGGTGCATACGCTAAGATTAGCCACTTATGTGGTGTTTGCGGACCGAGCTAGATGCATTAGGGACGATTTTACGACTTTGGTCAGTTTTCCTTCTGAACAAATTCAAAAAAAAAAAATCATGAAAATACCAACATCGTATAAACGGCCAAGGAGACAATTATCATGTAAGAAGTACCATATTTGTATTACAATTACAAAGAAACAGGATCATATGGACTAAAAAATTATAAAAAAAAAAAACGGAGTAAGGAATACTATTATAAATGGCATGCTCATCCCAGCACTTCTTTTATAAAGTTTGAGGGTGACTTATGAGTCTACTTGACTGCACAGCTGCAAAAAAATTATGTCCCTGTCTAAAATTACTCGCTGCTGGAGTCCCTGCCTCCCCAAAAACAGGCATGCAGAATGATTCAAGTATATTAAAGTTATGAAGCTTCTCCAAAATGATTATAACAACAATTGGCCCGATAAAGTCACCAACAACATAACCAATCCATTAACCCATGGAAGGATGAAAAGCGGAACCAGTCCCCACTCCAGTAGACGCGAAAACTAATGATGCTCCACGTTTAACAGTCGTGGCATGGATTATCTTTCCAAACATTCTAATTTTTTCTGCTCTAACAACATTGTTGTCTTCAGTGATCGCAGACTTACGGAATAAGCCATGATGCAGCAGCACCTAGCAGATTCCCTATAAACGTTGTTCTGCCGACATAAATTATGAATGATGTAGCACGAATCCCTCGCAGGGACTTGCGCGCGCTTGGCTGACTTAGAGGCATCTTTGAGGAGCTTCCATGCCATTCTTTGTGATACATAGTGGACATCAATTCTTTCGAACAGCCTTTTAATTGTTGAATGACAGTCTCACGGAAAATTTTCTTTATAGAATTCTTGAAAGGAACAACCAAATCAGACTAGTACGTAAGAGAAAACTGAAAAAAAAAGCAATTACCCAATGGCATGTAGTATATTAGTTAGTCTGAGAAAAAACAAAAATGGGTGCAGCAGACCATGAGCATAAAATAAACCTATCTATGATAATAAATAAGTAGGTGGTTACAACTCAAGTGACGTTCACCAAAGCCAGCGACCATGAGCATAAAATAAACCTAATACGTTTTTAGTATATAAACAAACATATTGAATAATATTTGTGATCAGATCATAAAAGATACAATCCGGTTCAGGAAATTAAAAAAATACACACACAAATGGTTAAAGAATATGAATTGATACGACGGTCCGACTAGCATTTTATATACTAGCGTTCAAGTAAAATACTTACTGGTTGAAGAGTAAGGGAAGAGAGGATCTCGATGTTCCCTGCATTATCGAGTAGTGGTTGTCCTACTTTGGTTCTCTTTACCATTTTTTCAACATTTCTGTGACCTATTTTTACAACATTAGATCCCACCAACTAGCTCTATTGCATTGGTAATCATTTGTGCCAGCAAATTATTACTTGTTTAGATCACAAATATTAGTTAAAAAAAAAAAAAATTGTAGTAGATTTACAAGGGTAAGCGCGACCTAACGGACGAAGACTAATTTAATTTGTTTTATATGCACCAAAAACAATAGAACATTACATCCATTATGGGCCAAACCAAGCTCAGATGAATCTATCTTAACAGGACAAAATGCAAAAATATGGTGCAAAGATTCACAGGAGTAAGAGAAAAACATTGCGTGTAAGGTTCCTAAATGCTTCAAACTAAATGGCATATCCTGCATAACAAATCATAGGTAAAACATATGAACTTTCAGAATTACGGTTTGCTTTTCTTCTAGATCAGATTTCTTTTACAAAGACACAATGTCTTATCCTGCATCATCAATATGCATACAACATATAAACACTCAACATTGTGGCCTGTTTTTTTTTTTTTTTTTTTTTTTTTTTTTTTTTTTTTCAAGATTAGACACGTTTTACATTTATCAAATATGCACATGTTATAACTAGCTCAAGATAACTAAACATATACTTGGTAAGGGTTGAAACCAGACTGCAGATAGAACGTAATATCTTCAAATAAAAGATTGTACATAATTCATAAAATATTACCTTAACTACTTCATCGCCAACCTTACAAGCCACAACAGTAATTTCTATATCACCAGTGTACTTGACCATATATGAATTGGGAAGATTGATATGAACCTGGAAATCATACTATTTTTATTATTTATCAACAACAGCATCTATGAATCAAAATGATAGAACTGGAAAAAAGCGAAAATAATTAAAAATTTCATGCAGGGCTTGTGACAATTTTTTTTTATTTAATATCAAACTGGTAGGCTTGATTGAAGCACCGTCAATATTATAATATATAGTCATACTTTTCACAATTTGGCTTCCAATATCCTTTTTAGAATTGCCATAATACACTACACTGTTATAATTTTCATTATTTTTTGATCAGATTATCAACAAAAAATAATAAGTATAAATATGTATTCCAAATTCCCAAAAAAAATCATCATTTCGCTTCTATTCTAAATTCCCAGCCAACATAGACTAAGATAACGCCAAACCATGGATCTAACACATCATCAATCCGACCTTCAAAGCAAGAAAGAAAAAACATCTATTCGACATAAGAAAAATAGCATATCATACTGCTGATTACCTTGAAATAATTTTAACAGAAACACTGTAGTATTATTTTGTTGACCTTCTTTTTAGTCAAAGCAGTCACCCGTGAAGTCTCTTCTATACAATACGCTCAAGTATGGGGAATATCGTCAGAAGACATGAAGCGATTTGGTTGAAGTCGCGTCACAAACAAAAATTGGCCCGAAACTCCTATCAGACGACCTCTTTTGGGTCCGAAAATAGCAATTACGGAATTGAGCTCTGTAACTCTTATAGCTCTCTGAATCAGCTTCGAATCGAGCTTTCGTTTGGCTAAAACGGACTTACGGTTTGGAAGTTACGCCATTTTCCGTGAACGCATGCAGAACCGAAAACTTGGAATTTGGGAATTGGCTTGACCTCTCGGATCGGATCGGAGATGTTGGCTCGGTTCGGGACAAGGAGGACCCGATAGCAGTGGATGGTTTCAGCATAAAGCTGGCTTGGGTCGGATCGGGATAGGCCAAACCGATCCCCTCTTGGATTTTGCACAAAAGTGCGCAACGTCTTCAGTTTGAAGACCCTACATCGGTTCGGATCGGAGGGTCGAACCGACCCCCTGGACCTGCTTCTACACACGAAGTTTGACCGATTCTCTTGCCATAACCGCCTCCTACAAACGCGGATCGGATGACACTTGGCCCAGCATGACTTTGAAAGGATATTTCCACGTTCTCCACTACTCTTCGAGATTTTCTCTGGGTGTGCCACGTGGCATCCGAACCGAATCATCCAGAAGCTCCTCTACGCCTATAAATACACCACAACATGACCATTTGAAGGGATCTTTTGACTTTTGGTACTTATTCTTACTTCACGCAAGGCAATAGCTCAATAAGGAAGCCAAATTCCACATTATAACACGAGGATTTCATGTATAACTTCCACTTTTTTTGCTACTTTTCATTGTAAACACGAAGATTTCGTGCATAAACCGCAAGCAAACAATATTATAATCGCTTCTTAGGATTTAAGAAACTATAAAGTGAACGTGGGCTTGGATTGAGCCAAACCACTATAAAAATCTCGTATGTCTCCTCTTATTTTACTGCTTTTCTGCATTGATATGTGATTGTAAGGTTTTCGCATTGGATTTAGGTGTTAAGTCCAGATTTCGGTCTAACATATATCATATAGAGAAATCAAAAAATTAAAACCGAAAAAAATACTGCAATATTGTAACATCCCAAGGTTTGTGACGATTTGAATTATTAAATTTAATGTGATTTCTTTTTACAATTATTTTAAGCATTAAAAATTTATGAGTTATGTCGTAAATTGTTAAGATATGGACTTGATTTGACTTGTTTAACGATGAATTTCAATAATTAGATACGATAATAATTTATGTTTGGTAATTTATTTACATTGATTTTGAAACTAATATTGAAATAACAATATATGAAACGGATAAACTAATTTTGAAACTCCATTTATATATTGAAAAATTAGATTTGTGAATACAAGGAATATAATTCATTTTGTGTATATAATGAATCTCAACTTGTTATAAATGTAATAATCTCCATTGATTGTAAATATTGCTATAAATTTGGTTAGTACGTAATTATTGAGAATTCGAAATATATAATTTAACTTTAATGATTTAATTGTGTAATTCTATGATGAAAACTTAATTGAATTATTTAGGTAACGAAATTCAACTTGTCATAACAATAATGACTTACATTGATCGCAATTAAAATATCGAGTTAGTTATTTTGATAAAAAATGGAAGTTGAAATTTAATATTAAATTACTTGTATGAAATTGACTTAATTCATTTATAATTGTGATTTGAATTGAAAATCTATAATAATAATATAAAAATGGAAATTTTAATGTAAATGAAAAATTGGTTTATTAAGTTATTAAGACTTAAAATAAATAAATTATTTTAAAGTTTATCGTTCAATTGAAATTTTGTTGAATAATTAAATCTGAATATTTATCATATAAGGAAAATGATTCATGTAACCAATACAAATTATAGGATAGAATTAAACTTATAACCTTTGGAATTAAATTCAAAATAGGTATTGAATTAAGAATGAAAACAAAAAATGGAATGCTTTAATGGATAATTAAACCTTTGAAATTTATCGGCTAAATACACGTTTAATTTTGTTCATACCTTAATACATTCTTTCCCTTTTCCAGTGTCACTGAATTCTTTTATTCATTTACTGTAACCGCAATAAAAATGGCCTCATCTTCAGAATCTTAAACCAATTAAATAGAATTGTATACTTAACGAAATCAAGCGACTTTCGATTCGTTAAACTCGTGTTAACAAGATCTCCACATCTATACCCTTCTCGAGAGGTGCGACTTTGATACAGTGGTAACCCATCTTGGATCTGTGACCTTTGTTTGAACATAATTCAGCGAGTTGTCAACAAATCGAATGTTAGATTCGTATTCGTGGAGTATTTTTGCACCTACGGCTAGAATTTGAGGGGAATTGATTTTAAAAGAGTTCGGTGCCTGTAGTGGCAACCTAACTTTAGGGCGTAAGGTCGGTTTCTTCTAGGGTGGTGCGCGCTTGACGTGATGGGGTCGGGCATGTCGAGTTCGAGAAGAGAAATTCGTTGGCGAAGACGGTTCGTCGAACGGAGGCCCCTAGCTTCGTATCAGTGTTTGAGATACACGATGAAATGGGTTCATGTACACTGCATTGCGTTTCAGGTGGAAGAGAAGGAGAAGAAAGGGGGTGATGTTGTGGATTTGTTTTGGGGTGAGTTATTTTATTTATTTATTTTAAATTTGAAATTCCATATGTTTAAACGAGTATAACTTTCAGCTACGAGGTCGGAATTGGACAAAATAAATTGCGTTGGAATCGTATCGACGAGCTCTTCGCGATGACGCTGGTTTGGACTGATTCTAAGACAGTGAAATTTTAGGCTAAAATTGGAATTTCAATCGCGTACAGAACCAAGGCGAGTGATTAAACCCACTCACGTGTAACTAAAGCATTTTTATATTAGTTAAATTAATATCATGTCATGATATGATTATATGGATTGATGTTTGACAGTTTAAATTGCATGTTTATATTTATTTGTATCGATGGTGTAGTTAAATTTGACTGTTAAATATAATTTTACAGTTAAGTAAAAGTTCGACATTTAATTACTGTTTAAAACCTGACATCTGAAAATTTGTAAGTTTATATGATATTGGATTGTTTTGTATGTATTGATGTGATGAATGGCCTGAATTTGATATGTTTGATATGTTGATGTTAATTGTGTGAACTTACCTGTTATTCACATTTATTCATATATGACCATTATTTGTGCTGATTAATCCCAACCATTACCCTAGATGTAATAACCCGGAAATGCGAGCCAGTTTAAAATTTTTATTTTGGCAATTTTAGCGAATTTTGAACATTTAAAATAGATTATTTTAAATAATAACGACGAGAAATTTATTTTGAATATAATTCAAACGTATATATTTATATACATCGTCGTTAGAATATAAAGAATTATATATAATTATAAAAGGAATTGAAAATGGCGCGGTAGTTCGATGATTCGATTTCAAACTTCAATTGAACGTACCGGGTGCAAAATAAACCGGATTTTAGTGAAACCAAAATCATTAGGATCTAATTGAGAACTTCTCACTCTAAATTTCTTTTTCTAGTTATATATATATACTAGGATGCAGACGGTGCTTAGCAGCACCCGTCGTCCACAGACCATGGACGACTTGTTTGTTTGATTGATGTGTTGAGAAAATTAATTGTGTTGTGGAATGATTGAATAATAAAATATTCTTGTGTTGAAAGGAAATAAAATATTTATATAGTTAAAAATATTTTATCGTTAAAAATATAATTTTTAACGTGAATGTGAATAAATGAATATTTATAAACAAATCGGCCGATTTGTTTATATACACTGATTTGACAGATATTGATTGGGTTGAGAAATTTTACACATCGCCCAACTGCACAAATAAAAATCTGTGTTTGTTGATTTGAAACCCCACACGGGTGTTGGGATGATATTTTACTTACACTAATCCCAATTATTTAATTGTATGTCGATCGATTGGTCGACAGGCTGTGTAAGCGTTGATTATTTATATTTGATGCTTATGCAGTTGTGTGGTGCACTTTGGATGATGGTTGATTGTTTATCTTTGCTATTATATACATGTGTTGTATGGAATCCATATAATTAACGTTATATGGAGATTGATTGGGCCTCATTCCAATTGAGAAAATAATGAATATTAGAATATAAAAATATTCATGTGTTGAAACAATTCATGTGTTGAGTGAAATATTTTAACAATAAAATTTACATCTTTATCATAATTAAAATTAGAACTACTTCACGGTGGAGTCTGATTGAAAATCAAACGATAGATACCATAATTTTATAAAACATTTTACATAACAAAAATAGTCGTGTGTTGACAGTACTCATGTGTTGAGATTAGTCGTGTGTTGAAAGAAATATAGATTCATGTGTTGAATAGAATAAATATTCATTTGTTGAATAGGACAACGAATTTATTGAAATATATAAAGCCGTGTTGATTAGAGTTGCGCCATTTTGACGTGAACGATATTTATATCGATTATATTCGTTTTTATAATGAATATAGAAAAAGTGGTGATTTCAAAATATAACATTTTGAAAATATTATCATTTATATAGTAATGATATGAAATATTCAATTTTGATTAGAAATCGAAATAGTGTTGAAATGGTTTCGAAAACGAAGTTAAAACGATTTATAAAATACGTTTTAAAAGGAAATCGACGAAATATATATAATATATATATTATATATATAATGGCCTGAATAGAACGCGCCGCGCCGCGGCAGTTCGTGAATTTCGACCATTGACTTCGAACTGACGTTGCGGGAGATCCGACCGTCGGATTCTCTTAAAACCGGAACCGTTGGGTTCGCATCGAAAAGAGCTTTCTAACGAATATTCGAAATTTGAAATCCAACGGCTGGATTAGGAATTATGTCCAAATCAAATTTGGAAAAGGTCGCTGTAAGTGCAGTTCGATGGCCGTTGATGGAAATCGACTGTACGGGCCTTGATAAAATTATTAAAAATATTAATAATTTGTGTAAAATCATAATATATGGATTGGAAAGAACTGGGATGAAAAACTCCATATTTGAAAAGATAAAAATAGATTTTTATCGAAATGAACTAGTTTTGAACTAGAATTAAAATCAATTTATTTTTGAAATAAATAAATTGAATTTGAAAGTGATTTTAAAAATAATCAATATTCCCAATACGTGAATTGGACTGGAGTTGAATCGAAATTATCTTCGGAATATTTCGATGATTGGATTTCGTGACTATACAGATATTGTTATGGGAATTTGAAAGATATATTTTATATCGTTATTTCCAATACGATATTTGTTGGTTTCAAGATTTGATAATGAATATAAGCCGGTATACTTTCTATTCAGAGCCTTGTATTTAATATCAAATGTGATTTGGGTTTGTCGTGAATGGTGTTTTCATTAACACTGTTCTTAAGCCCAATAGGGAAAAAGATTAAATCTTTCTATTTTGATTTAATGAAGTGTATCAATTAAATAATATTTAATTGAAATTGAATTTGAATTGGTTTTTGGGTTCATCATGAGCGGTGTTTTGAACAACACCTGTTCTTTAACCCGATTAACAATAGAGTGTGATTTTGGGTTTATCGTGAATCGTGTTTTAGATGACATTGGTTCTTTAACCCAGTTAAAGGCAGGATATTGATTTTTAAAAAGATTAAAACTAAGTGGAGTTTTAATGAATCTTTAATTAGATTAAAATGTGAATTGATAATTTAAATTATCAAATCTGAAAGGTGATCGAGAATGGAGTACCACCAGTTTTGCTCCAAAGCGATAGTTAAATCTTTAATTAGATTTGAACGTGAGGTGGTAATTAATTTTACCGATAACACCGTGGTGTTAGATGTGGAGTATTACCAATTTTCTCCATGGGATATATAGGTTGGGATTGGGAAATAAAATAAATAATTACTTCGGTGTGGCTCGCTAATCCCGACTAGTTAGAAATGATATCTAAAGGAAGATTAAAGAATAAATTTAGAAGAATTTATCTTGGATAAAATTAATGGGAACCTTTCCCTAAGAATGTGATTTTGTGAATAAAAGAACATTCTGAATTGGAATGAGGCGTTTGTTGTGTTTGTGTAACATTTGTTTATCATATACGTGGGTTATTCAGAAAGGCCGGGTTTATACCCATTCTGAATAACCGATTCGACGAGATGTCGAAGATGAAGACGGTGGTTGAAGACCGGAAGTCTTCACATCGTTTGGGTGATTACTGATGATCTTGATTGGGCTGTACACCCAAGATGAGGGAAACAGTTGGTGATCGT
Source organism: Allium sativum (assembly GCA_030737875.1). Classification (NCBI taxonomy): domain Eukaryota; kingdom Viridiplantae; phylum Streptophyta; class Magnoliopsida; order Asparagales; family Amaryllidaceae; genus Allium; species Allium sativum. The sequence continues at coordinate 636,722,893 of CM060918.1, forward strand.
CCAGACGTACTTGGAGATGGATGGATATGCGAGGAAAGTGCCTCCGGTTTCGTTCAGACCCAGAACGAACTTGTAAATGGATTGTGTGTCTGACATTGGATTTTATTCTGTGTTGATTGATCTCTATTATATATACATCTGTTTGGCGGCGGAGAATTTATTCTCTTGCTTAACACCCTTCTCTGAGACGTACGAGCTCAGAGGTTGTATATCGATGGACATCAGTCGCATGGAGTGAATTGGCAGTGTGGCACGCATAAGTGGCAATTGATCAAGACTTTTGTTGAAAAGCAAAGTCTTGTGGTTGATGATCAAAGCACGGCCTGTGTGGCGTAGCTTTGTGTATAACGTGAATTCGCGAGCCTCACACCTCGGTATGAGTCAAAAACGGGATACGGACCCAAGGAGTGCACGACGTTTCTTTCTTGCTATGGTGGTGTCAGTGACCTTCCATCCCTGACATTTATATACTTTTCACCTGTGTGGTTGTTGGATACGAGGCGCCTCAGATATAGGTCTGTAAGGACCGGGAAACGTGTGTTCAGAAATAACTAATCCTCAAAAGTAAGAGAGGACCGGCCTTGGAGGTTCCAAAGGATCATAGTGGGGTCCTGAGGCATTTGCTAGAGTGTCTCGAATCGGAGAGGAGCTTGCCCCTTGCCTCGACTCATGACGGAAATCCAATTTCCCATACGTGTATTTCGGTTTTATTTGTAGAGCCTAGTATGGCGACATAGTGGGATGGGGCACTCATGCCGTCTATGATTGATATTTATGATTGAAATTGTTTTGACACTATACACTTATAATAGTATCAAATAATGTGTTTTTAACGTATCAAGCATGCTTTGGCTGTTATAAGGTAAAAACCCTATACTCCGGCTTGCGTTGCATTGTGTGATGGGACCTGGGTCTTATAACAGCTTCATTTTTCTTTATTTAGCATTGCGCTGTTTGTTTTATGCACTGGTATTCTTGGGAGGAAACCCGTTCCGTGTCATACGGCGTGGTCCCTTGATTTACCGAACTTTGAAATAAAGATTAATAACTGTTTTAGTTCTCACACCAGTCCCATGACTGACCTGAAGTTTATTGTTTTAACCTAAACTCTCGGTGCCCCTATTTTCGACACGGGCAGCTAGTAGTTTTGGTTTTGCAGATTTATATTCACAGGATCCTGATTTACTGCTGGAACGATGCTCGGAAAGCTCTGTATCCGTGCATTACTTCTAGTTGTGCTTTTGTATTATTTTCCGCTGCGATGTATTTAAATGTAATTTAAATCTTTGATATTTGTCGAATGTAATTTATTCATTTATACTCTGTATATTCTTGTATCTGAGGGAATTGTTGTAATAACAATGAAATGTTCTTCCGTCTGCGTTCCGATGTGTGTTGTTCTCATCTCAATCCGGGCTTTCCTTACCGGGGGAGTTCGGGTCGTTATAGAGTGGTATCAGAGCTTTGGTTTACAGAGCTCGAGAACAAGACACACTAGAACCATACGAAAGAATTCATCAGATATTGGATTAGTAATATCCAATTAGAATGACTCATTAGAGATAGGATCAGCAGCATCCTAGAACGAGTGTGAAGAGTATATTTTTCAAATGGAAACAATATTGTTTTAAAAATTTAAATCGCTTTATACGTATTTGAATATTTATTTATTTTGAATATGGACAATCGAGTATATAAAGATTTCGCGTATACGCGTCATGAACGTATATTCGAAGTTTTAATATACTAGATAGATATAGGATCACACTCTAGTTGCCCGGGGATGGTTCTGATAATGTTGCAGCGTTACCAGTATTTATTTTCGAGTGACGAATGTGTGATTTCTATATATTTCCATTAGAATGGTGTGAGAACCAAAATATAGCTAGAATACATTGTTGTGAATTGGCATCAAAAACATGATTTTCTGTATATGTATCAAAATTATGAATTTGAAATGATAATCCGCTAATTGATTGATGGTTGTGTTGTTTGTCTATTTGTTTGATAATTTTGAACCATTACGCCTAATTGTATCAAATATTGAATTGTGTTGAAAATTGGTCGCATTTGCTTGCATATCCAAGTACTTACATTGAATAGTTTATAGCAAGGAGGCTAGAGCAGAAGAATAAAATTTGTTTGCCCGACAAATAGGTACATATTTACTATAATTTACTGTTTTGTTTGGGTGATGATGATTTTATGAGCCGATTGGCTAGCCGCTTGGCTTTTTCTTTTTCTTTTTGAGATCAGAAGGCCTATATGGCAATTTCGGGATTTTCCCGTTGCTCCCGGTGCAGGGGAGGTTATGGCGAAATTTTTCGAAAATTTAGGGTGTTAGCCAAATTTTTGAAAAATTTGAAAAGTTCTTAGAAATTGAAAAGTTGAAGAACTTAAGCCGTAGTCGAAATAATGGAAGTTGAGTTGATTTGTTAAACAACTTTCGGCTTCGTTCCTTTTCGGCTTCCATTGTTATGTTCCTTTTCGGCCCTTGATTTAGAGAAGATTAGAATATCATCAATAAAAACCAGAACAAATTTATTCAATTAAATCACACATTGAACTGATTAGAAAATAGTTAGAAATATATACTTGTGCATTATATATATTTGAACAGGAAATTGGATAGCTGTTGAGTAAATATTTTATTTGCTTGCCCGACAAATAGGTAAACCTTAATGAGTTGGATGCGAAATATTATTATATCAACTCCTGTGAATGCCATCGGATGCGGAGTGCTGGTTATTCTGTGTGAAATAATAAACATCGCCATAGGATAACAACAATTAATTTTGAACTACATTACATGGAATACTTCTGGAAGATAGGCATACTTCATCATATACCACATAAGCATTTGGAGCTTGTGTGACGAGGTGGAAGATTTACCATACGAGCGAGAGGCTTGTATGGCGATGAATATATTTTACAGGTTGAACTGATGACTGATATGGACTATATAAACTATAACGATAAAATTGCTAGATTTATAAAAACCCCACACGGGTCTAGAGTTGACAATAATCACGTCTCTCTAGTTATTAGATACGGCACATGGACTATTTATTTCCCACACGGGACGAGGTGACGAGGATTTATCCTCTGGAGCATTTAAAATACACACTCCCTCAGGCTTTCACAGGGTGACAAGAATTTATTCTCTGGAGTTATTATCAATACACGCTCCCCTGTAAACACCAGAATATATCACTATAAATATGTGTATGCTTATTAGGATTTATTGGATACCTAATACGGCCCAATAAATTTCCAAACCTCTCCCCGTACAAAGGAGGTTATGGCGAAATTTTTCGAAAATTTAGGGTGTTAGCCAAATTTTTTAAGAATTTGAAAATTCTCAGAAACTGAAAAGTTGGAGAATGGAAGCCAGATAGAACGTAGAGTTGATTAATCAAACCACTTTCGACTTTGTTCCTTTTCGTGGACGAAAAGTTTTAAGTGGGGGAGATTGTAATAACCCGGAAATGCGAGCCAGTTTAAAATTTTTATTTTGGCAATTTTAGCGAATTTTGAACATTTAAAATAGATTATTTTAAATAATAACGACGAGAAATTTATTTTGAATATAATTCGAACGTATATATTTATATACATCGTCGTTAGAATATAAATAATTATTTATAATTATAAAAGGAATTGAAAATGGCGCGGTAGTTCGATAATTCGATTTCAAACTTCAATTGAACGTACCGGGTGCAAAATAAACCGGATTTTAGTGAAACCAAAAACATTAGGATCTAATTGAGAACTTCTCACTCTAAATTTCTTTTTCAAGTTATATATATATACTAGGATGCAGACGGTGCTTAGCAGCACCCGACACCCGTCGTCCACAGACCATGGATGGATTGTTTGTTTGATTGATGTGTTGAGAAAATTAATTGTGTTGTGGAATGATTGAATAATAAAATATTCTTGTGTTGAAAGGAAATAAAATATTTATATAGTTAAAAATATAATTTTTAACGTGAATGTGAATAAATGAATATTTATAAACAAATCGGCCGATTTGTTTATATACCTTGATTTGACTGATATTGATTGGGTTGATAAATTTTACACATCGCCCAACTGCACAAATAAAAATCTGTGTTTGTTGATTTGAAACCCCACACGGGTGTTGGGATGATATTTAACATACACTAATCCCAATTATTTAATTGTATGTTGATCGATTGGTCGACAGGTTGTGTAAGCGTTGATTATTTATATTTGATGCTTATGCAGTTGTGTGGTGCACTTTGGATGATGGTTGATTGTTTATCGTTGCTATTATATACATGTTTTTTATGGAATTCATATAATTAACGTTATATGGTGATTGATTGGGCCTCATTCCAATTGGGAAAATAATGAATATTAGAATATAAAAATATTCATGTGTTGAAACTATTCATGTGTTGAGTGAAATATTTTAACAATAAAATTTACATCTTTATCATATTTAAAATTAGAACTACTTCACGGTGGAGTCTGATTGAAAATCAAACGATAGATACCATAATTTTATAAAATATTTTACATAACAAAAATAGTCGTGTGTTGACAGTACTCATGTGTTGAGATTAGTCGTGTGTTGAAAGAAATATAGATTCATGCGTTGAATATAATAAATATTTATTTGTTGAATAGGACAACGAATTTATTGAAATATATAAAGCCGTGTTGATTAGAGTTGCGCCATTTTGACGTGAATGATATTTATATCGATTATATTCGTTTTTATAATGAATATAGAAAAAAGTGGTGATTTCAAAATATAACATTTTGAAAATATTATCATTTATATAGTAATGATATGAAATATTCAATTTTGATGAGAAATTGAAATAGTGTTGAAATGATTTTGAAAACGAAGTTAAAACGATTTATAAAATACGTTTTAAAAGGAAATCGACGAAATATATATATAATATATATATTATATATATAATGGCCTGAATAGACCGCGCCGCGCCGCGGCAGTTCGTGAATTTCGACCATTGACTTCGAATTGACGTTGCGGGAGATCCGACCGTCGGATTCTCCTAAAATCGGAAGCGTTGGGTTCGTATCGAAAAGAGCTTTCTAACGAATATTAGAAATTTGAAATCCAACGGTTGGATTTGGAATTATGTCCAAATCAAATTTGGAAAAGGTCGTTGTAAGTGCATTTCGATGGCCGTTGATGGAAATCGACTGTACGGGCCTTGATAAAATTATTAAAAATATTAATAATTTGTGTAAAATCATAATATATGGATTGGAAAGAACTGGGATGAAAAAATCCATATTTGAAAAGATAAAAATAGATTTTTATTGAAATGAACTAGTTTTGAACTTGAATTAAAATCAATTTATTTTTGAAATAAATAAATTGAATTTGAAAGTGATTTTAAAAATAATCAATATTCCCAATACGTGAATTGGACTGGAGTTGAATCGAAATTATCTTCGGAATATTTCGATGATTCGATTTCGTGACTATACAGATATTGTTATGGGAATTTGAAAGATATATTTTATATCGTTATTTCCAATACGATATTTGTTGGTTTCAAGATTTGATAATGAATATAAGCCGGTATACTTTCTATTCAGAGCCTTGTATTTAATATCAAATGTGATTTGGGTTTGTCGTGAATGGTGTTTTCATTAACACTGTTCTTAAGCCCAATAGGAAAAAGATTAAATCTTTCTATTTAGATTTAATGAAGTGTATCAATTAAATAATATTTAATTGAATTTGAATTGGTTTTTGGGTTCATCGTAAGCGGTGTTTTGAACAACACCTTTTCTTTAACCCGATTAACGATAGAGTGTGATTTTGGGTTTATCGTGAATTGTGTTTTAGATGACATTAGTTCTTTAACCCAGTTAAAGGCAGGATATTGATTTTTGAAAAGATTAAAACTAAGTGGAGTTTTAATGAATCTTTAATTAGATTGAAATGTGAATTGATAATTTAAATTATCAAATCTGAAAGGTGATCGAGAATGGAGTACCACCTGTTTTGCTCCAAAGCGATAGTTAAATCTTTAATTAGATTTGAACGTGAGGTGGTAATTAATTTTACCGATAACACTGTGGTGTTAGATGTGGAGTAATACCAGTTTTCTCCATGGGCTATATAGGTTGGGATTGGGAAATAAAATAAATAATTACTTCGGTGTGGTTCGCTAATCCCGACTAGTTAGAAATGATATCCAAAGGAAGATTAAAGGATAAATTTATAAGAATTTATCTTGGATAAAATTAATGGGAACCTTTCCCTAAGAATGTGATTTTGTGAATAAAAGAACATTCTGAATTGGAATGAGGCGTTTGTTGTGTTTGTGTAACATTTGTTTATCATATACGTGGGTTATTCAGAAAGGTCGGGTTTATACCCATTCTGAATAACCGATTCGACGAGATGTCGAAGATGAAAACGGTGGTTGAAGACCGGAAGTCTTCACATCGTTTGGGTGATTACTGATGATCTTGATTGGGCTGTACACCCAAGATGAGGGAAACAGTTGGTGATCGACCAGACGTACTTGGAGATGGATGGATATGCGAGGAAAGTGCCTCCGGTTTCGTTCAGACCCAAAACGAACTTGTAAATGGATTGTGTGTCTGACATTGGATTTTATTTTGTGTTGATTGATCTCTATTAAATATACATCTGTTTGGCAGCGGAGAATTTATTCTCTTGCTTAACGCCCTTCTCTGAGACGTACGAGCTCAGAGGTTGTATATCGATGGACATCAGTCGCATGGAGTGAATTGCCAGTGTGGCACGCGTAAGTGGCAATTGATCAAGGCTTTTGTTGAAAAGCAAAGTCTTGTGGTTGATGATCAAAGCACAGCCTGTGTGGCGTAGCTTTGTGTATAACGTGAATTCGCGAGCCTCACACCTCGGTATGAGTCAAAAACGGGATATGGACCCAAGGAGTGCACGACGTTTCTTTCTTGCTATGGTGGTGTCGGTGACCTTCCAGCCCTGACATTTATATACTTTTCACCTGTGTAGTTGTTGGATACGAGGCGCCTCAGATATAGGTATGTAAGGACCAAGAAAAGTGTGTTCAGGAATAACTAATCCTCAAAAGTAAGAGAGGACAGGCCTTGGAGGTTCCAAAGGATCATAGTGGGGTCCTGAGGCATTTGCTAGAGTGTCTCGAATCGGAGAGGAGCTTGCCCCTTGCCTCGACTCATGAAGGAAATCCAATTTCCAATACGTGTATTTCGATTTTATTTGTAGAGCCTAGTATGGCGACATAGTGGGATGGGGCACTCATGTCGTCTATGATTGATATTTATGATTGAAATTGTTTTGACACTATACACTTATAATAGTATCAAATAATGTATTTTTAACGTATCAAGCATGCTTTGGCTGTTATAAGGTAAAAACTCTATCCTCCGGCTTGCGTTGCATTGTGTGATGGGACCTGGGTCTTATAACAGCTTCATTTTTCTTTATTTAGCATTGCGATGTTTGTTTTATGCACTGGTATTCTTGGGAGGAAACCCGTTCCGTGTCATACGGCGTGGTCCCTTGATTTACCGAACATTGAAATAAAGATTAATAACTGTTTTAGTTCTCACACCAGTCCCATGACTGACCTGGAGTTTATTGTTTTAACTTAAACTCTGGGTGCCCCTATTTTCGACACGGGCAGCTAGTAGTTTTGCTTTTGCAGATTTATATTCACAGGATCCTGATTTACAGCTGGAACGATGCTCGGAAAGCTCTGTATCCGTGCATTACTTCTAGTTGAGCTTTTGTATTATTTTCCGTTGCGATGTATTTAAATGTAATTTAAATCTCTGATATTTGTTGAATGTAATTTATTCATTTATACTCTGTATATTCTTGTATCTGAGGGAATTGTTGTAATAACAATGAAATGTTCTTCCGTCTGCGTTCCGATGTGTGTTGTTCTCATCTCAATCCGGGCTTTCCTTACCGGGGGAGTTCGGGTCGTTATACTAGATGCTACGGGCATCTAATAATCCCGGGATTAATCATTAAAATGAATTAAGAACGTATGTTGAAATGATAAATATCTATGACCCTGATTTGGATTGAAATGATATATATCCTTTCCCAAAATACTAAAATTAAATTTAAGTATCACTTGGCCATAGGATAGAAAATTATATAAGGACACCGGTTGGTTAAATAAAATTTAATTTAACCATGAATTTTGAAATATTGTTTTAAAGACAATATAAGCGATGTTCTATAATTTATTTCCTCTGAACTTGAACCTCGAATTTTGAAATACAAACAAAAAGGGGTTATTAATTAGTATTGTAATTGATGCTAAACAAAGTGAAATATAATGTAAATTGAATTTATTGAAATTGAATGGTTTCACCCGCCTTTGAAATTTATTATGAATCAACATTGATTTGAATTATATATGAATTGTGAACTCTATATTTGTTATAAATTGAAATCATTGAAAATGAAAATCTGATTTTGAATTAATTTGACCGAATTGAAATGAATGTAAATTGAAAGTTTTGTAACACCCTGTAATTCTGATAATATTAATATTCACAAATTAAAGAATAACTAATCTCAGACGTGAGAATTGTGGGAAATGGGTTGCGCCATTGTGTTCGTCTCGGAATTCTGGTTGAAATAGAGTCCGAGTTTGCGTGAATTGGACTTCGTACGAAGAAGTTATGGCCATCGGAAGTTTCAGAAAATTCAAAACAGCTCGCATGAAATTTAAAAATTTAAACAGAAAAGTGTTCCCGCCTAGGCAGGTCGACTGGAGATTCGACACTAGTGTCGACCTCCCTCCCCAAGTCGACTACCATGTCGACCTCCTCCCCCAGGTTGACTGTAGTGTCGACCTGGTCTGGCGGCTAGGGTTTCTGACTGACCTGTTTTTAATTGATTAGTGACCCATTAGGGTTTCTGACCTAATCTAGTTGGCTGGGATTAGTTCTGAGTTGATCTGACGGTCTAAAATAAATCCTAACTCTATAAATACCTAGGTAGTCTCTCACCCTAATTCATAAGAAAAATAGAATAGTTACCGTCGTACCGTCGCCATGGAAATCAGTGGAGCCGCCGCCAACTAAGAAGGAAGAAAAGCTAATTCAATTCTAATTCTCTCAACCCTAAAGCAAAGCAAAACTCTCTCTTCTTCTCTAAATTGTGAGTATGATAGTCTTAACAAGATTATTATCATTTTAATTAGGTTAAGTCATGAATGGATTATGAGTAGATGATGTGAATTGTCGTATATGTTATCATGTATGTTATTAATCCTATGCTATGTGTTGATGATATCCTATATGTTGTAAATCATGCTATGAAATGTATGTTGAAAGTTTCTAGGCTAAGTTGTGATGAATCATACATGTAAAAAAAGCCATCTATGCTAGTTAGTTCATATTAATTAAATCATCATGTTTGGGCTATGTTGATCTATATGACAAGTTACATATGCAAGTTAGATTGATTAGAAAAGTTATGAACATATGCCATGACATCTATTATGACATCTAGAATTATGCTATTACATATGTGATACCATATGCTAGTTCACACCATCATTATGTTGCCTAAAAACCCCATATGCAAGTTTATGTATAGATTTGGGCTATGATCATATCATGTAAATTGTGACATTTAACAAGTTGACACCTTTTGATCCTTAACATGCGTAGTTTATGCAAGTTTCACCCCTATTATGATTAGATTTATTTTAATTGTCTATATGTTGTGGTAATTTATCTTTGTGCTATGTGTTAGACTATTCAAGTCTAGCCTATATTATGCGTTGAATAAGCGAACGTATAAACGTGGGGTAGGGGTAATATTAAGGATTTAATACTAAGATGTTGGGGTGCAATTGATATGATTTTTCCTGCCATGAATGGATGGCCATAATTGAGTCAATTATGGACATCATTAAAATTGGAAGTACTGGGTAAAAGATTATAAGTGTTAATCAATGCTTAGGACACGAGGTTGGACTCGTTTGTGACGTAAACCCGCCCGGACCCGCCCGGCAAATCCAGTGGTCACAAATGTCAGCCCAATGTGAGAGTTCCTAGGCCTAAACTAAAGCATAACAGTTGTAAAGACACGAGGTAAGACTCTTTTATGGTGTAAGACTGCCCGGACCCGCCCGGCAAATCCAGCTGCCATAAATGCCAGTCTAATGTGAGAGGTCTTTATGAGGTTATGGCCTGAATGAATTAAGAAATACTTAACCAGATAAACATGTAAAGTGGGACATGGGGGTTAAGTAGGTGTCTTGGGTGGCATGAGGAATCTAGTGGGTGCCCTTAGTGGCATGTGAAATACGATTAGTAAGACTTAACCAAACACACATGTAAATGAACATGACTAAGAGGGTTAAGTGGGATATACTAGTGACAAGCTTAGGTGGGTGGCTTGTGGGGGCCCATTTCAACCAGTTACCCAAACGTATCTTTGTGGGCTCGACCCAAGTCGAGGATGGGACACGCATACTGGGCTTGACTATAATAGGCCAAAACGGGGAGCGGTGGCAATGCAAGTCCAACGGGTTTCATATGCATGTGTGGACCCGGGCTGGTAGGTAAGACGTTGTTGCATCGTGTAGGTATAAGCCGTGCATTCTCAAGTTGTATCACGTTGCCACTTTAGGGGAGTGATACACCCCAGTGTGGGGCCATCACGGGTATCTACGAGTAGGGAGCCGATCGAGTGGGGTACACCTAGTGGAGATAGGGGCAGACGGCACCTATGTAGTCAGCTAGGGGTACGTAAGGCTATTTATATGTTTCTGTGTGAAGCAAGTGGGATCAACCTTTAGGGTGACTGGTGCGGTGCAGTGTAGTAATTATTCGTTAATAATTAGGTGTGCCTTTACCGTTATCTTTAACGTTATCTTAAACGCTATCTTTATCTACCTAATAGTTCATAGACATTTACTTGTCTTCCAGCTTATGCCTTAGTCTAGTTATTTTGATAATAGTATTGTTAGAATTGTCATACTCGCCAGACTTCATGTCTGACCCCCTCCATTTCTATCCTTTTTCCCCCTCCAGGTCCTCAGGTTGGGCCCAGCTCTAGTGGAGTTTGATTGGATTGCTTCTTCTCTTTGGAAAGCTTGGACCCTTGATGTAAAGTCCAGCTTGTTATTTTCTTTAATGGCTATTTGTGTAATGGGATTATGTATTTTGTTTTATGAAGATGGATATTGTACTTGACTCTGATTTATGGTTTTGTGATGTAACAAACATGTTTAATTTCCGCTGCAATAAAATGAAGTTTTAGATTTTTCAAGTACCACTTATTATCTGTCTTGTTGTAATTTTTCTGTTCTATATTCACTTAAAACCTCCATGGAAGTTAATACATTCCCTTTGTGAGTGACATTAATGGACGTGGGGTGTTACACGTGGTATCAGAGCTTAAGGTTACCAGAACAAATAAAATTTTTAGAAAAACCATTTTTCTAAAGTATTTTTGGAAGAAATGTTTTCAAAAACATGTTTTAATGAGAAATTTAAAGAGGAAGTTTTTATGAAAAACATAATCCCCAAATAGCCATATATCTTTATTTTTCGGATTCTCCATTTTGAATCTTTCCTTTTTCGTTTCAGCATGGCTGAAGATCTTAACCTACCTGACGGTGTAGCAATACCAGGATGGTATAGGAGGTTGTTAGAGGCTAGGGCCGCTGTGGGTCCAGCCAATGTTCCTCCACCACCAGTTGCACCCGTTCCTCCTCCTCCTCCTCACGTAGATACTTTTGCAAAGACGTGCAAGGAATTCAAGGCTATGGGTGGAAAACCCTTTCAAGGGTCAGAAACGTTTGTGGAAGCTAGAGATTGGCTTAAGGAGGTGGAAGAATTGCTAGAAATCTTTGAAGTGGAAGAAGGGAGGAGAGTTCGATTAGCAGCTTGGTTGATGAAGGGAGAGGCCTCGTTTTGGTGGGAGCTCACTAATGGGGAGCGTCCTGTTGATTCTTCGGCGGATTTCAGACGTAGGTTCGAGGCTAAGTTTCTCTCGAGGGCAGAAGAAAATCTATATATGGAAAGGTTCTTGACATTGAAGCAAGGAAGCTCATCAGTGAAAGAATATGTCAATAAATTTAATCAGTTAGCAAGGTTTGGCTTGGACTTAGTAAACACGCCGGAGAAGAAGGCTTTGAGGTTCATTAATGGGTTGAATGAACCATTGCAAGGGTTGGCTATGACCCACATCCCTATGGGGGCCACCTTTGAGACGTTAGTAGAAATGGCGCTCATACATGAGGAGAAAAGCGCTAAAGCTGATAAGGCACCCGAGAAGAAGGGGGATCAGAAGAAACCACAACAGCAAAACAAGAAGGGTGGTAAAGACAATAACGACAAGGGAAAGAAGAAATGTTTTAACTGTGGGACACCAGGCCATCTCAGCAAGGATTGCCGAAAGAAAAAGAAGACTGGTTGTTTCCACTGTGGTGAAGCGGGACATCTAGTGAAGGACTGCCCAAAGAAGGGGCAGAGGGTAGGAGCTACCTCGGGAGGATAGGTGCAGGCTCTTATGGCACCAGGGAGGGAAAGGGGACAAGTTCAGGCTCTCGCGGTCCCACCGCTGCAAGAACGAGGTAGAACCATTTCTGTTGAAAGCTTAGTTTTTCTATTTGATCATCCTGTCCGTACCTTATTTGATTCGGGCGCATCACATTCGTTTATCTCTACATCATTAGTCGAATCACTGCACTTAAACACCTGTTTAGTAGAGGATCCCTTAGTTGTTTCGAATCCAATTGGGGGCTCAGCTCATTTGTCCATGATGTGTTTGGATTTGAAAATTTCTATACATAGCGTTGAGTTTCGATGTGATGCTTATGTGTTGGGCTTCACGGGCTATGGGCTAATTTTAGGAATGGATTGGTTATCCAGAAATGGGGCCGTTCTTGATTGTGAAAGGATAGTAGTTAGGCTCGTGACTCGCCTTGGCAACACTCTCGAAATCTTTTGTAATCCCATAAATTCCGTTATGCTAAGTTATTTAGAATCGCTTGACGCGTCTGAGGAAAATCTACGATCTGTTAGAGTGGTCCGAGAGTATTCGGATGTGTTTGAGGAGGTGAAGGGCTTACCTCCGAAGCGGGAGATAGATTTTCAAATATATCTTGTGGATAATGCGAAACCAGTATCTTTGCCAGTACGCCACATGGCTCCTCGTGAAAGGAGGGAACTCGATAAGCTAGTGAAGGAGTTGCTTGAGAAGGGGTTCATAAGACGAAGTATATCGGAGTGGGATGCTCCAGTGGTATTTGCCACAAAGGCGGATGGGTCCCTTAGACTTTGTGTGGACTATAGAGAACTTAATAAGCTTACTATGAAGAACAGACACCCAATGCCGAGGATTGACGACCTCTTCGATCAGTTAGTTGGCGCCTCAGTGTTTTCGCAGTTGGACTTAGCCACTGGTTTCCATCAATTGAGAGTGGCTGAGGATAGCATTGACAAGACTGCCTTTAGGACTCCAGACGGTTTCTATGAATGGCTGGTGATGCCCTTCGGTTTGACAAACGCCCCCGCATACTTTGTTGATTTGATGAGTAGGGTGTTTAGGGAGTACCTTAACAAATTCGTGGTAGTCTTTGTAGACGACATCTTGATCTTTTCTAAGGATGAAGAAGAGCATGCCCTACATCTTAAGGAAGTATTGGAGACCCTACGAGCACATAACCTTAAAGCTAAATTTTCTAAGTGTCACTTCTGGAGGAAGGAAGTACGGTTCTTGGGGCACGTGGTTTCCAAAGAAGGGATAGCTGTGGATCCCGCGAAGGTGGTGGCCATCCAAGATTGGAAGGTTCCTAAAAATGCTACCGAAGTGAGAAGTTTCTTGGGGTTGGCTGGCTACTATAGGAAGTTTATCAAAGACTTCGCAAAGATATCAGCTCCATTGACACGCTTGACGAAGAAGAACCTAGTTTTCACATGGGACGTAGATTGCGATGATGCGTTCCAACGTTTGAAGAGAGTTTTAACTTCAGCCCCAGTCTTAGTATTGCCAGACGGGAGTAAGCCATTTACTGTTTATACCGACGCTTGTGGGACAGGACTAGGCGCAGTCTTAATGCAAGAGGGTAGGGTAATAGCCTATGGTGGAAGGCAGTTGAGAGCGCATGAGAAGAATTACCCCACGCATGACCTAGAGTTGGCCGCTATTGTTTTCGCGCTTAAGTCTTGGCGTCATTATCTTCTTGGCGAGAAATTCGAATTATTCACTGACCACAAATCTTTAAAATACTTATTCTCTCAGAAGGACTTGAACTTAAGGCAGCAAAGGTGGATGGAGTTCTTGGCGTCCTACGACTTTGAGATAACATATACCCCTGGCAAGGGTAACGTGGTGGCCGATGCCTTAAGTAGAAAAAGATTATCCTTAAGTCCTTTGTTTGTTGAGCGGCGAAGTTTAGAGTTCATCTCTATGTTTGATTTTAGACCTTCCGTTGACTTCGTACCCGGTTTGCTAGCATCCTTGGAGGTCAGACCTACGCTTTTGGGATGGATTGGCGAGGCACAGCAAGACGACCCATAGTTGGTTGAGTTAGTAGAAAAGCTCAAAGGAGGGGAGTCATCAAGCCATCTCCGTAGGTATACCGTAGATGATAAGGGTTGGTTACGTAGGGACGGTAGACTATGTGTACCAAAAGACGATGACCTAAGGAAGACTATTCTTGATGATGCACATCGTTCGAAGATGACCATTCATCCCGGCGGGGACAAGATGTACAAAGACATGAAGCGAGTTTTCTTTTGGGCCGGCATGAAGAGGGACGTGGCCTAGTATGTCGCTAGATGCTTGGTGTGCCAACAAGTAAAAGCGGAGCAAAAGAAACCCGGTGGGTTACTTCACCCATTGGAGGTTCCACTATGGAAGTGGGAAAGCGTCTCGATGGACTTTATTGATGGATTACCGAGATCGAGGAAGGGTAATACGGGGATTTGGGTTATAGTAGATAGACTTACTAAGAGCGCCCATTTCATTCCCGTGAAGAGTAAGAGGACTACTCCATGGTTAGCTTCTGTATACGTCCGAGAGATAGTTCGTTTGCACGGTGTTCCTTCTAGCATAGTGAGCGACCGCGATCCTATTTTCACTAGCGAATTTTGGAGAAGCTTACAAGAGGCGGTAGGGACTCAGTTATGTTTGAGCACCGCATATCATCCTCAGACGGACGGCCAAACCGAGAGGGTGAATCGCATTCTAGAGGATTTTTGAGGCTATGTATCCTAGACTATGGGGGTACATGGGAAGAGCAACTTCCATTGGTGGAGTTTGCATATAATAATAGCTTTTAGTCTAGCATTGGCATGGCACCTTTCGAAGCTCTTTATGGACGACCTTGTCGTTCACCTACATGTTGGTGGGAGTCTACGGATAAGATCTTACTTGGGCCCGATATGATTAGAGAGACTTCGGAGAAGATCGACTTGATTCGAAGGAGGATGAAAGCAGCACAAGATAGGCAGAAATCTTATGCGGACAAGAGGAGAACAGACCTTGAGTTTGAAGTTGGGGACATGGTCTTTATCAAAGTGTCTCCATTACGGAACGTTGTTCGCTTTGGGTCCGTTGGGAAATTAGCACCAAGGTTCGTAGGACCGTTTCCTATTAAGGAGAAGATTGGACAGATGGCGTATAGAGTGGAGTTGCCTGAGAGTCTTAGTGGTGTACACGACGTATTCCATGTGTCACATTTGAGGAAGTGCTTGCACGAGACCGCGGTAGTGGTAGAGCCGAGCTTGCTTTGAGAGGTGGAGATAGAGCGTGATGCGACGATTTGACGAGCTCCAACGCACATTCTTGGGTCAGAGATCAAGAAGTTGAGGAATCGAGAGGTCAGACTAGTCAAAGTGCAATGGGGAGATGATGAGAGCAACGCTACTTGGGAGACGGAAGAGAAGATGTGTTCACGATACCCTTTTCTTTTCGAGGGTATGTCCTTTAATTTCTCCTTTATCGTTTAGCTTGTACTTATCTTATCTTTAGTATGTCCTCTCGCTAGTATCTTTGACCTTTAGTTAGGATAATCCTATGGTTGAAACATGTGTTTGAGACATGTTATGTATGATGGATGCAAAGTGGATGCAAGTGTTTGCTAGTGGTTGCTCGTGGACGCATATACACACACTATTAGGCACTAGATCGGCTCAGTCACTTCATACTGCATATTGCATATAAATGGCTGTATTTAGTAAAATGGATGTATAATGGTTGTGCTATCATATGGATACCGCATTTTGGTGAATGGTTGTGCACGCATGTAGAAATAATATGTATCGATAGGGTTCTTTTGCATACATAATGGACGCATGGCACTATCATGGTTTGCATTAAGGAGGTCAACTGAATCAGTGGACCGCCTGATTTTGCATTAGACAAGGAACATATACACACTGTGCATTTAAACATAAAAGCATTATAGGTCTATAAGGACAATGGATGCCTGTGTTTGATGGATGAGTAGATGGTTGTTTGGATATTAGGATATACATTCTTCTTGACTTGAAGATTTCGGGGTCGAAATCCTTTAAGGAGGGGAGAATGTAACACCCTGTAATTCTGATAATATTAATATTCACAAATTAAAGAATAACTAATCTCAGACGTTAGAATTGTGGGAAACGGGTTGCGCCATTGTGTTCGTCTCGAAATTCTGGTTGAAATAGAGTCTGAGTTTGCGTGAATTGGACTTCGTATGAAGAAGTTATGGCCATCGGAAGTTTCAGAAAATTCAAAACAGCTCGCAGGAAATTTAAAATTTTAAACAGAAAAGTATTCCCGCCCAGGCAGGTCGACTGGGGAGTCGACACTAGTGTCGACCTCCCCCCCAAGTCGACTACCATGTCGACCTCCCCCACCAGGTCGATTGTAGTGTCGACCTGGGTGTCGACCTGGTCTGGCGGCTAGGGTTTCTGACTGGCCTGTTTTTAATTGATTAATGACCCATTAGGGTTTCTGACCTAATCTGGTTGGCTGGGATTAGTTCTGAGTTGATCTGACGGTCTAAAATAAATCCTAACTCTATAAATACCTAGGTGTCTCTCACCCTAATTCATAAGAAAAATAGAATAGTTACCGTCGTACCGTCGCCATGGAAATCAGTGGAGCCGCCGCCAACTAAGAAGGAAGAAAAGCTAATTCAATTCTAATTCTCTCAACCCTAAAGCAAAGCAAAACTCTCTCTTCTTCTCTAAATTGTGAGTATGATAGTCTTAACAAGATTATTATCATTTTAATTAGGTTAAGTCATGAATGGATTATGAGTAGATGATGTGAACTGTCGTATATGTTATCATGTATGTTATTAATCCTACGCTATGTGGTGATGATATCCTATATGTTGTAAATCATGCTATGAAATGTATGTTGAAAGTTTCTAGGCTAAGTTGTGATGAATCATACATGTAAAAAAAAATCCATCTATGCTAGTTAGTTCATATTAATTAAATCATCATGTTTGGGCTATGTTGATCTATATGACAAGTTACATATGCAAGTTAGATTGATTAGAAAAGTTATGAACATATGCCATGACATCTATTATGACATCTAGAATTATGCTATTACATATGTGATACCATATGCTAGTTCACACCATCATTATGTTGCCTAAAAACCCCATATGCAAGTTTATGTATAGATTTGGGCTATGATCATATCATGTAAATTGTGACATTTAACAAGTTGACACCTTTTGATCCTTAACATGCGTAGTTTATGCAAGTTTCACCCCTATTATGATTAGATTTATTTTAATTGTCTATATGTTGTGGTAATTTATCTTTGTGCTATGTGTTAGACTATTCAAGTCTAGCCTATATTATGCGTTGAATAAGCGAACGTATAAACGTGGGGTAGGGGTAATATTAAGGATTTAATACTAAGATGTTGGGGTGCAATTGATATGATTTTGCATGCCATGAATGGATGGCCATAATTGAGTCAATTATGGACATCATTAAAATTGGAAGTAATTAATAATTTGAATAGGGAATTATTAAAACTGGGGTAAAAGATTATAAGTGTTAATCAATGCTTAGGACACGAGGTTGGACTCGTTTGTGACGTAAACCTGCCCGGACCCGCCCGACAAATCCAGTGGTCACAAATGTCAGCCCAATGTGAGAGGTCCTAGGCCTAAACTAAAGCATAACAGTTGTAAAGACACGAGGTTAGACTCTTTTATGGTGTAAGACTGCCCGGACCCGCCCGGCAAATCCAGCTGCCATAAATGCCAGTCTAATGTGAGAGGTCTTTATGAGGTTATGGCCTGAATGAATTAAGAAATACTTAACCAGATAAACATGTAAAGTGGGAAATGGTGGTTAAGTAGGTGCCTTGGGTGGCATGAGGAATCTAGTGGGTGCCCTTAGTGGCATGTGAAATACGATTAGTAAGACTTAACCAAACACACATGTAAATGAACATGACTAAGAGGGTTAAGTGGGATATACTAGTGACAAGCTTAGGTGGGTGGCTTGTGGGGGCCCATTTCAACCAGTAACCCAAACGTATCTTTGTGGGCTCGACCCAAGTCGAGGACGGGACACGCATACTGGGCTTGACTATAAGAGGCCAAAACGGGGAGCGGTGGCAACGCAAGTCCAACGGGTTTCATATGCGTGTGTGGACCCGGGCTGGTAGGTAAGACGTTGTTGCATCGTGTAGGTATAAGCCATGCATTCTCAAGTTGTATCGGGTTGCCACTTTAGGGGAGTGATACACCCCACTGTGGGGCCAGCACGGGTATCTACGAGTAGGGAGCCGATCGAAAGTGGGTAGTGGGGTACACCTAGTGGAGATAGGGGCAGACGGCACCTATGTAGTCAGCTAGGGGTACGTAAGGCTATTTATATGTTTCTGTGTGAAGAAAGTGGGATCAACCTTTAGGGTGACTGGTGCGGTGCAGTGTAGTAATTATTCGTTAATAATTAGGTGTGCCTTTACCGTTATCTTTAACGTTATCTTAAACTCTATCTTTATCTACCTAATAGTTCATAGACATTTACTTGTCTTCCAGCTTATGCCTTTGTCTAGTTATTTTGATAATAGTATTGTTAGAATTGTCATACTCGCCAGACTTCATGTCTGACCCCCTCCATTTCTATCCTTTTTCCCCCTCCAGGTCCTCAGGTTGGGCCCAGCTCTAGTGGAGTTTGATTGGATTGCTTCATCTCTTTGGAAAGCTTGGACCCTTGAAGTAAAGTCCAGCTTGTTATCTTCTTTAATGGGTATTTGTGTAATGGGATTATGTATTTTGTTTTATGAAGATGGATATTGTACTTGACTCTGATTTATGGTTTTGTGATGTAACAAACATGTTTAATTTCCGCTGCAATAAAATGAAGTTTTAGATTTGTCAAGTACCACTTATTATCTGTCTTGTTGTAATTTTTCTGTTCTATATTCACTTAAAACCTCCATGGAAGTTAATGCATTCCCTTTGTGAGTGACATTAATGGACGTGGGGTGTTACATGTTTAATCGATGGAATTATTGAAAATTGAGTTGGTTGAATTGAAGTCGAAATACGACTTCAAGTTTAATTGAAAACGTTAGAGAAACGATTCTAATTCCAACTATGGTATTTCAAGTCATTTTATAAACTATTTTAATAATAATAATTATATATATACATATATTTTTCTTTATAAACTATTTTACTTTATTACTATTTTATTTTATAAATTATTTTGAATAAATCAATTTATAATTAACTATTTATTTTATAAATTACTTAATGTTTTAACTATATATTTTAATAAATTTGATAAATTCTATTTTAATTACAAGCTATTTATTTTCAAACTATTTCAATTATATATATCTAAACTATTTTAAATATACTATTAACTATTTTATAATTCAAATTATTAAAGTTGGAATTGTTTCAAGATTTTAATTAGTTTAAATGGAGATTTTAGTATGAAAAATATTCTATTTTGAATATTGAATGATTTTGAAAATCTGACATTTTGATATGAAATATGAACCTTTTCGCAATGTAAAAGAACTGACCGGTGTGAAAAATGTAAACGTTTGGTTGTTAAAGAGACTGGGATCGGATATTATCTTACTCTCTGCCAATGCCGAAAACCACTTTAACAACTGTGTATGCAGTGAAGTTCCAGAAATGGTATTGGATGGATTTGGAGGCGATTACTGGATTTGAGGAAAGAGAACGATAATGGAAATCCTTGACCTTCGGGTCATAATTAAAATGACTAAAACAGGGTTGTACCGTGACCAAGTGGGGTTAGCTACCTCCATCGGCAACACTTCTTCCTTTATTACCGTAGTCCCTCATTTTGATTGATTTGATTTGATGCGCATCCGTGATTTGGGAGTGTTGTCCGAGGTGGGCGGTAGTCGCGGCTATGCGTTACCACCAGTCCGGGTATGCAACTAGTATATTCATACTTTGGGCATTCCTCGTGTGCCTTGTCATATTATTCTGATCGAGCCCCTACGATGTTGATTTAACGTTGTCGTATAGCGGCGCACCCCTATCCACTGACCGTTACTGGTGTTTTATATGCAATGTTTACGATAACGTATAAACGGTGTAAGGGTAAAAATGTAATCCCGCTTACGCTATTTTAATATTTTATATTTAACCATAAACACTATTATAATAGCATATTATATTATATAGTATCTAGTTTGACGGATCCTTAGGAGATGGAAATTTCCATAACATCTCTTAAGTTATTGCACTCATATTATTGCACGAAATTTGATTTAACTAATATGAGAATGATTTAGTTCTGATCCGAGTGTTTGTTGTGTTTTTTTTCTTGCAATACGCTCGGGCCAGGCTAAGTTGCAGTTAGCAAAGTTTCACTTGCTTTGAAGATACCATTATGAAGATAAAGATGGAGCTCAACAGACGTATTATTATTCCGCTGCAAATGCATTGGTATGTTGTATGTTAATTTACTCGGATAATCGTTGTAAAATATAATAAAATGTATGTTTTAACAGCTTCATGAACTGTTATTTATTTATTATATTTTATCCTTCCGCTGTGAGATTCTGTATTTGTTTTCTTCTTTCTACTTTTTCTTATTTTAATCCCAATAACTATTTGTATTTTTGATCTGTTTATGTCAACATTAAGGATCATTGTTGATTTGAACGGTCAAAAATTTTTGGATGTTACATTTGGTATCAGAGCTTTGGTTTAGCGAAAACCTTGGCTCTATTTGGGATTAACTCATTAGAGATAGGGTAGTAATACTCTAGAATGAGTTTGAGTATATATGAGAGAGCGTACTTGTAATTTTGATATAAAATAGTTTTGTATTATGTTGATTTGTTCTGTTGAGTATTTATGAATTCTGGTCGGTACTTGGGACGCCAATGTATCGACAGGGATTTCTAAACACTCGAATAGGGTTTATCGACATAATATTGTTTTGAATTATATTTCATTTATATATATTATTATTTGAAATATATGAATTTTGATTTTGTTGATGAAAATATTAATTTTTCATCATTTATTACTCGATTAATTAATAATTAAATCCATTGGTTGTTGATTGGTTAAAGAAAAATCGAATATTGAAATTAATGGTAATGAAATTAGAAACTAAATATGAATCTGAGAATTTAATTTCGGGTGGTTTTGTAATATCGTTTTGCAAATGGTTTGAAATAATATATTTATATTTTAAAACTGTTTCACATAGAAATTGTTTTAAATGAATTATAAAAAAAATAAAAAAAATAAGTGTATACCCTGAAACGTCCCAAACTTCCCAGTAAAGGAAAGCCCAGATTGCTTTGAGAACAACACATATCAGGACATAAACAGAAGAACATTTTATTGCTATTACAACAATTACATCAGGGTACAAGAATATTGCAGAGTATGAATGAATAATATACATTGGAAATACAATATCAGAGTTTAAATTACAATTAAATAGCAGCGGAAAAATAATACAAAATACAACCGAAAGGAATACACGGATACAGAGCTTTCTGAATATCGCTTCAGCTGTAAACCAGGATCTTGTGAATATAATATCTGCAAAACCAAAACTACTAGCTGCTCGTGTGGAAAATATGGGCACCCAGAGTTTAGGTTAAAACAATAAACTCCAAGTCAGTCATGGGACTGGTATGAGAACTAAAACAGTTATTAACTTTATTTCAAAGTTGGGTAAGTCAAGGGACCACGCCGCTATCACGGAACAGGTTTCCTCCCAAGAATACCAATGCATAAAAACAACGCAATGCTTCTAGAAAATGAAACCATTATAAGACTCAAGTCCCTTGCAACGAAAGCCGAAGGATAAAGTTTACCTTATAATGGTCAAAAATGCTTAATACGCGAAATTCATCTTTTATACTATAAGTGCACAGTGTAGAAATCAATTTTTGAAAATAAATGTATCAATCTTAGAAGGCATAATATACTATGTAAGCAGCATAATATATTATATCACCATATAAGTATACAACTGAAACCGTAAAGCTCGTATTGGAAAGTTGAGTTTCCATCATGATGGCTCCTGATTCGAAAGTCAAATCGCGTCATGTATCTCCAGGGCTTACGTCTCGGCAAGAGAAATCACCGTAATACATTCTAACCGCACTTTGGAAGAACAATCTAGTGTTCTATCCCCATGGGCTTCGGCTGAAACAATTGCCCAATCTCCAGTTGTGGAGTGACCACAACCAGCAACGCTCAGTTGACCCAATCCATGTATATATTTAGTATATTGGTCAACCTACTAATCAAACAAACCGTTCACTATCATACCGGGGTGTGAGGCTCGCGAAGTAACGATATATTCAAAGCTATGCTAATTAACGCCATGCTTTGATCTTCATCCTCAAGTCTCTGCTTTTCAACAAAAACCTTGATCATATGCATCTTAGCATGCCACATTGTCAGACCATACTATATCATTAATCATCTACCAATATATAACAGGGTGTTAAGCAAAAGAATAAATTCTCCGCCACCAAACAGCTATATATGAAACAGAGATCAACGAATACAATATAAAGGAATACAATGTCAAACATACTGAAACACCCCACCTCCGTTAGGGTCACTCTCAAAGGGAATGCCCTAATTTTGGTGGAGGTTTATAAGTATAAGTCACAGATATACAAGACAGATATAGGAACACATATTTGTAAACAGCGGAAGAACAACAAATTTTATTTCATAAAGTCAAATACGTGTTACAAAACATCACCATAATTGTCTTACATCCTTCCCAAAAACATAACATAACATTTTCATAATCTGTCTTGAGTACATTATTTAAAGAAGCATAAATAAAACATAGATAAACTGCAAAAGCCCCATAGTGGATTGTCCAAAGCCATAGTTCAAAACAGGAAAGTCCAAGCAATACATTTCTCTTCTTCAAGCTGGATGTTGAGGTTGGTCAAGCTGCTGTGTTCCCTCCCTGAGGACCTGAGGGGGGGGGGGAAACGGAAGAAAGAAGACGAAAGAAAAGTAGAGTCAGACATAAAGCCTGAGTAAGTCAAGTACTATTTTGTCTATGAATAAAGAACTGGGTATGATAAGTATAAACAAGAAGTGGGCAAGCACAATAAACTTGGTTAAGTTGTCTAGGGTCGAATATACTATCGTACCCCATGTTAATCTCTGAACCCATATAAACTAGTTTCCAATTTGCACCCCATAATCAGGGTGATGTGATCCATTCTATGATGATCGGCTCCTACTCGCAAAGTTACATGTGTCTTACGGCCCCCGATGTTGTAGTTTCCTATGCTGGTCCCACCATGGGGTGTATCAAGTCCCATGGTGGCGGCCCGACACAATCCTAGAATGCACAGGTATGCTACTGGTGTCCAGTGCCTTATTTTTCTGCGCCGGAGTGTGTGCACGCCCGCACCCCGTTAGAACCTACACTGCTACACCACCGCCGTCGATTTGACCTCTTACAATCAGCCCAGTAATCGTGCCCCACCCTGCCTAGTTTCAGGGTATCCTGATACACCTTTTTAGGGTTACTGCTGAAAAGGGTCCCCCGTTACTAGGTTTTCTATCTCTAGCCAACATGCTAAGTTGGTTAAGTGTTTTCTAACCTAACCCCCACCAGTCCGTTTAGTTTAGCATGTTCCATTTTGATTAAGTCTTTAGTTTACTTAATCCTAACAATCCTGACTCAGCCTTAATTGTCTTATTAAGGCCCTGACCTCTCACATTAGACAGGTATTGTTGTGGCTGCCTGTTGCCGGTTGGTTCCGGGCAGTCTTACGCCACAACTCAGTCTAACCTCGGGTCCTTATTGGGCTCCATGTTTAACCTCCCACATTGGATAGGTATTGTTGTGACTACTGGACAGCCGGGCGGTTCCGGGCAGGTTTACATCACAACTCAATCCAACCTCGGGTTAAACACATCGTATTTTCTACATTTACATATTTTGTCATTCTTCATTATTTCCTATATGTAAATATTTGTGGCCCATTATTAAGTTAATGGTGTAAAGGTTACACCAATCATGGGCCCAACCCATACTTGAATTTGGGCCCTTCTATTTTATATTTTCATTCATTAATTAATTTTAACCCAACGTTATTTTTCCCCGTTTTACACGTCCGTTTATATATATATATTGGGCTTAGCCTTTTAAAGCCCAATTTAGCCATGCGAAAAGGGGAGGCTTATGGCGTGATTACATACACGAAAAGGGGAAGGTGAGCGTATGAACTTGCAATATGACGTTGGGAATACAAAATAGAAACTGGTGTACTTGCATAGTAGTGACATATACTTTGGTCATAAAACATAGGTGACATGAATTAAAGCATGTAAACTTGCATAGGTTTAACTACAACATGAACCTATATTCTTATTTAGGCATAATGTCAAACATAAGCATGGCATAAATATTTCTAGCATAAGCATGGCATAATGTCAAACATAAGCATGGCAAAAATATTTCTAGCATAAGCATGGCATAATGTCAAACATAAGCATGGCATAAATATTTCTAGCATAAGCATGGCATAATGTCAAACATAAGCATGGCATAAATATTTCTAACATGAAACCATGATTCTTACTTTAGCCATGTAAACTTACAAAAGGGACTTTTTGAACCTAACCTAGCCATGTACCACATATGTCATCATAAAATTTCTGTAAACAAGATAGACTTAATCATGGATTTTAATTATGCCAAATATCATTCATAGCCTAGCCATATTCATAAGTTTGCAAATAGGTTTTCTAGTACAAAAGCATGGCTTAATACATGATGCCAAATTCTCAACATAATTTCATATGGATTATAATGACCAAACTTGTTCTAATTACTTACAAATTGATTTATGCACAAAAATATACATCATGATGGCATAGTAGCAAAACCCCAAACTTGCATGAATTTAAATCAACTACATACATGTAGCTTCAACATGGATTACATAATTTGCGAAATATTCCAAACGTATACTTGCATAGAACTACCGCATGTAGTTCTTTATAACATGAATAACATAATTCAAGAATATCCAAACATATATAATATTTCAAATTGATAAGAACGCACAAATATGAATTACTTTATTGCCACAATTCAAGCATACAAACCAACACAATTGTTTATTCATACCAAAGTAATACTCTACTTACAATGGTGTGATGAATTCTCTAATTTAGGGATTGAAGACGCAAATTCCTTTGTTGAATTGATTTGTTTAGGTTGCTTTAAGTTTTAGAATCTTTCTCCTAATCCTCTCTCCAATTTGGTGGCTACTCCTAGTCGTTCCTCAGCAACATGGCGGCTATGATCTTATTTTTTGAATGAATAGATTAGGGTTTAGTCTAGGGTTGTTTATATAGAGGTTAGGAACTGATTAGGACCATTGATGTTGCTTGGATTGATCGTAGCCATTCATTCGATAGAGAGACCAATTAAAACTTGCCACCTAGCCCTAGTGACAAAGCAGACCACAGAAAATCGGCCAAACACAGACCTGGCCAGCCAGGTTGGCTGGGCTCGACCAGGTCGACACCCCTGTCGACAGGGCTGTCGACAGCCCTGTCGACATGGGTAGCCCAGGTCGACAGCCCAGTCGACCTGGGTGGCCTAGGCGGGTGTTTATCCGCCCTGGCCCATTGGGCCCCATTTTCGAATTTAAACCTGATTTTCTGAGCTTATTTTATTCTGTTTGAATTTTAAATTTAATTCAAAACTTCCGAAGGCCGTATCTTCTTCATACGGACTCCGTTTTTCGAAAACTCGGACTCTATTTCGCGTATTTTTCCGAGACGAACGCAATGGCGTATCCCGTTTCCCTTAGTTCTTTGATTTCAAATTAATTATACTTTAATTTGTTAATTTCACAGTTATAGAATTTGCGGGGTGTTACATTCTCCCCCACTTAAAAGGATTTCGTCCCCGAAATCTTCAAGTGTAGGAAAATGTATATCCTAACATCCAATCATCCATCTACTCATCCATCAAACACGAGCATCCATTGTCCTTAAAAGATTTCTAATGCTTCATGATCATATGCGAAGTGTGTGTATATGAACTTATCTAATGCAAAATCAGGCGGTCTACTGATTCAGTTGGCCTCCTTAATGCGAATTATGTAGGTGCCATGAATCCATTATGTATGCAAATTTTCCTATTCTTGATTCTACATGAGTGCACAATCATTCAATACAAATGCAATGTCCATATGACAACACATTAAAGTTCAACCATATACAAATACAAACATATATGCATATGCAATATGAAGTGACTGAGCCGATCTAAAACCTAGATTGTGTGTGTATATGCAACCACGAGCAACCACTAGCAATCACTTGCAACCACTTGCAACCATCATACATAACATGTTTCAACTACATGTTTCCATCCAAAAAGATTCTACCTAAAAGATAAGGTCGAGGAAATATACCTAAAAAGATAGATAAAAGCGCAACTTAAGGAAAAAGAAAGATCAAGGATGTACCCTCGAACAGAAAAGGGTAGGCAGTGCGTATTCTAGCTTCAGTTTCCCAAGTCGCGTCTCCCTCGGCGTCGCTCCACTGAACTTTGACGAGCTTGACTTCGCGGTTGCGTAGCTTCTTCACTTCCGTTCCTAAGATGCGGGTTGGAACTTTTCTTATGGTTGCTTCGCGTTCCACTTCGGCCTCTTCGAGGATATTTGGCTCTACCACTTCAGCAGACTCATGTAGAAATTTTCGGAGATGTGAAACGTGAAAAACGTTGTGGACTCCGGCCAATTTTTCGGGTAGCCCTAATCTATAGGTCATTTTCCAAATTTTCTCAATGATAGGAAATGGTCCTACCTAAAGGTATAGTCGAATGATAGAAGCAAGTAAAAACTTTGTGCCCATTAGGCAATGTCAAAACTGGAAATCTATGCCACATATATATTGATTAGGAGAAAAACTCTCTAAGCATCAGCCCCGAAGACCGAAATCAACATCAGACTGACACCCAAAGAATTACTCAACCCAACCACTATATATGATTCTAGGAAACTAAGCATGATGGACTCCTTTTTAGGTCACAAGGGAGTCCCTTCCTAAGACCAATCTGTATCCCAAAAACTTTAGTCAAACCAATGAACACCCTCGAGCCCCTACATGTGTTACTAACAGATGAGTCATACTCCCTATGGGGTTTGCGACAGAAATTGGATTGAGAATGGGACCGAGAGGATAAACACAAAAGATAGCATGCAAGTAAGCTCTACAGGAAGAGAGGGACCAAGGATATACTCTTAAGAAGAGATATGATGCACGAATCTAGTCTTCGATCTTCTAAGTCGCATTTCCTTGAGCTTAACTCCATTATGCTTTGTCCGTCTTTAACTTCACAATTTCGTAGCTTCTTAATTCTTGTTTCCAAAATATGAGTTGGAACCTTTTCCACTGTTGCCTCTCGTTCCACTTTCACTTACTCTACTTCTAATATACTTGGCTCAAGCCTAACTGCGTACTCATGGTCCCATGCAAGCTCTCCAAAATTCACTAGTGAATCTTGGATCTTGTTAACTTACTAGAAGGTATTCCACAACCCATTCATAAGCGAAATGAACTTTCTGCCTTAGTGGCGAACACTACTGGAGCGCCCCATTCTGAAATGCTCCTCCTAATGAACCCCCTTCTCTAGAAGCTCTTTAATCTGTTTACTGAGCTCTTTTCTTTCTCGTGGAGCCATGTGTCTAACGGGCAACGCAACGGGCTTTGCATTATCTACAAGATATATGCGGAAGTCTATTTCCCGCTTCGGAGGCAAGCCCTTCACCTCTTCGAAGACATCCGGATATTCCCGGACCACTCTAACTGATTGCAAATTTTTAACAGAGGCATCTAGCGATTCAAGATAACTAAGCATAACCGCATACGAGGGATTACAAGAAATTTCCAAAGTATTTCCGAGCTGGGTTAGGAGCCTAACAACCCTTTTCTCACAATCAAGGATGGCCCCATTACTGGATAGCCAATCCATACCCAAAATCAAACCATAACCCGAAAAGCCCAAAACAAAGGCACTACATTGAAATTCTACACTTAGAATAGAAATTTTCAATCCCAAACAGATCATAGACAAATGAGCTGGGCCCCCAATTGGGTTTGAAACAATTAGGGGGTCCTCTACCATACTAGTTTTTTTTTAGGTGCAGAGATTCTACTAAAGCAGACGAGATAAAGGAGTGTGATGCGCCATAACCAAATAAAGTGCGAACGGGGTGATCATAAAGATAAACTACACTTTCTACAGAAGTATTTATACCTCGCTGTTGCAATGGTGGCGCTTCTAGCACATGAACATGTGCCCCTGGGGTGGATCCAGCGCCCTGCCCCTGTCCTCGTTTCTTTGGGCAGTCCTTAGCCCTGTGGCCTGTCTCACCGCAAGAAAAGCACCCACCATTCTCCTTGGCCTTCTTTTTCCGGCAGTCCTTTACTAAGTGCCCCACTTTGCCACAGAAATTGCACTTCCTCTTCTCTTTGTTGCCTTTCCCACCTTTCTTAAAGTCTGTCTTCTTAGGCTGCAAACCCTCTTTCTTCCCTTGAGAGCTTTCTGCCTTGGTCTCCTTCTTTCCCTTGTCCTCTTCATTCAGCAATGCCATTTGCACCAATCTTTCATACGTGGCCCCCATGGGTATATGGGTCATGGCCAAACTGTGTAATGGCTCATTCAACCCTTTGACGAAACGGAGAGCCTTCTTGTGCGGGGTGTTGACTAGGTCAAGTCCAAACCTAGCCAGCTCATCGAACTGATTCACATACTCTCTGACTGTCTTGTCCCCTTGCTTAAGAAATAAGAATTTTTCCAACTGCAAACTTCTTTCCGCATCTGAGAGAAATTTGGTCTCAAACCTTGCCCTAAAGTCCTCCCATGTCTCCACTGGTCTTTCAGCATTAGTGACTTCCCACCAGTAGGAAGCCTCGCCCTTCAATAGCCACACCGCCAATTGTACTTTTTGTCTATCTTCTACCTCAAAGATGATGAATAGGTCCTCCGTTTCTTTCAGCCAATTCCTAGCTGCTACGAAGGACTCAGTTCCATGGAAATCCCTTCCTCCCATAGCTTTAAAATCTTTACATATTTTAGCAAAAGTGTTTCCCCGAGGAGGAGGTGGAGGAAAAGGTGCCGCTGCAGCTGGATGATTTCCTTCAGCTGGGGGAGGAGGAACGGTAGGACCTGGCTGAGTGGCCCTTGCTTCTAAGAACCGTCTAAACCAACCAGGTATTGGCACCCCTTCCGGCAAGTTAAGTTCTTGGGACATGCTGAAACAAAAAGGATAGATTCAAAACGAAGGATAAGAGATAGTTCCTATGGCTTTGGGGGGGTGGACTTTTCCTTTTTAAAATAAAATAATATTTTTCCTTTAAAAATGCTTCTTTAAATTTCCTTTTTGAAAATAAATTTTCAAAACTTTTTATCTTGTCTAGTAAACCTATGCTCTGATACCAAGTGAAACACCCCACCTCCGTTAGGGTCACTCTCAAAGGGAATGCCCTAATTTTGGTGGAGGTTTATAAGTATAAGTCACAGATATACAAGACAGATATAGGAACACATATTTGTAAACAGCGGAAGAACAACAAATTTTATTTCATAAAGTCAAATACGTGTTACAAAACATCACCATAATTGTCTTACATCCTTCCCAAAAACATAACATAACATTTTCATAATCTGTCTTGAGTACATTATTTAAAGAAGCATAAATAAAACATAGATAAACTGCAAAAGCCCCATAGTGGATTGTCCAAAGCCATAGTTCAAAACAGGAAAGTCCAAGCAATACATTTTTCTTCTTCAAGCTGGATGTTGAGGTTGGTCAAGCTGCTGTGTTCCCTCCCTGAGGACCTGAGGGGGGGGGGGAAACGGAAGAAAGAAGACGAAAGAAAAGTAGAGTCATACATAAAGCCTGAGTAAGTCAAGTACTATTTTGTCTATGAATAAAGAACTGGGTATGATAAGTATAAACAAGAAGTGGGCAAGCACAATAAACTTGGTTAAGTTGTCTAGGGTCGAATATACTATCGTACCCCATGTTAATCTCTGAACCCATATAAACTAGTTTCCAATTTGCACCCCATAATCAGGGTGATGTGATCCATTCTATGATGATCAGCTCCTACTCGCAAAGTTACATGTGTCTTACGGCCCCCGATGTTGTAGTTTCCTATGCTGGTCCCACCATGGGGTGTATCAAGTCCCATGGTGGCGGCCCGACACAATCCTAGAATGCACAGGTATGCTACTGGTGTCCAGTGCCTTATTTTTCTGCGCCGGAGTGTGTGCACGCCTGCACCCCGTTAGAACCTACACTGCTACACCACCGCCGTCGATTTGACCTCTTACAATCAGCCCAGTAATCGTGCCCCACCCTGCCTAGTTTCAGGGTATCCTGATACACCTTTTTAGGGTTACTGCTGAAAAGGGTCCCCCGTTACTAGGTTTTCTATCTCTAGCCAACATGCTAAGTTGGTTAAGTGTTTTCTAACCTAACCCCCACCAGTCCGTTTAGTTTAGCATGTTCCATTTTGATTAAGTCTTTAGTTTACTTAATCCTAACAATCCTGACTCAGCCTTAATTGTCTTATTAAGGCCCTGACCTCTCACATTAGACAGGTATTGTTGTGGCTGCCTGTTGCCGGTTGGTTCCGGGCAGTCTTACGCCACAACTCAGTCTAACCTCGGGTCCTTATTGGGCTCCATGTTTAACCTCCCACATTGGATAGGTATTGTTGTGACTACTGGACAGCCGGGCGGTTCCGGGCAGGTTTACATCACAACTCAATCCAACCTCGGGTTAAACACATCGTATTTTCTACATTTACATATTTTGTCATTCTTCTTTATTTCCTATATGTAAATATTTGCGGCCCATTATTAAGTTAATGGTGTAAAGGTTACACCAATCATGGGCCCAACCCATACTTGAATTTGGGCCCTTCTATTTTATATTTTCATTCATTAATTAATTTTAACCCAACGTTATTTTTCCCCGTTTTACACGTCCGTTTATATATATATATTGGGCTTAGCCTTTTAAAGCCCAATTTAGCCATGCGAAAAGGGGAGGCTTATGGCGTGATTACATACACGAAAAGGGGAAGGTGAGCGTATGAACTTGCAATATGACGTTGGGAATACAAAATAGAAACTGGTGTACTTGCATAGTAGTGACATATACTTTGGTCATAAAACATAGGTGACATGAATTAAAGCATGTAAACTTGCATAGGTTTAACTACAACATGAACCTATATTCTTATTTAGGCATAATGTCAAACATAAGCATGGCATAAATATTTCTAGCATAAGCATGGCATAATGTCAAACATAAGCATGGCATAAATATTTCTAGCATAAGCATGGCATAATGTCAAACATAAGCATGGCATAAATATTTCTAGCATAAGCATGGCATAATGTCAAACATAAGCATGGCATAAATATTTCTAACATGAAACCATGATTCTTACTTTAGCCATGTAAACTTACAAAAGGGACTTTTTGAACCTAACCTAGCCATGTACCACATATGTCATCATAAAATTTATGTAAACAAGATAGACTTAATCATGGATTTCAATTATGCCAAATATCATTCATAGCCTAGCCATATTCATAAGTTTGCAAATAGGTTTTCTAGTACAAAAGCATGGCTTAATACATGATGCCAAATTCTCAACATAATTTCATATGGATTATAATGACCAAACTTGTTCTAATTACTTACAAATTGATTTATGCACAAAAATATACATCATGATGGCATAGTAGCAAAACCCCAAACTTGCATGAATTTAAATCAACTACATACATGTAGCTTCAACATGGATTACATAATTTGCGAAATATTCCAAACGTATACTTGCATAGAACTACCGCATGTAGTTCTTTATAACATGAATAACATAATTCAAGAATATCCAAACATATATAATATTTCAAATTGATAAGAACGCACAAATATGAATTACTTTATTGCCACAATTCAAGCATACAAACCAACACAATTGTTTATTCATACCAAAGTAATACTCTACTTACAATGGTGTGATGAATTCTCTAATTTAGGGATTGAAGACGCAAATTCCTTTGTTGAATTGATTTGTTTAGGTTGCTTTAAGGTTTAGAATCTTTCTCCTAATCCTCTCTCCAATTTGGTGGCTACTCCTAGTCGTTCCTCAGCAACATGGCGGCTATGATCTTATTTTTTGAATGAATAGATTAGGGTTTAGTCTAGGGTTGTTTATATAGAGGTTAGGAACTGATTAGGACCATTGATGTTGCTTGGATTGATCATAGCCATTCATTCGATAGAGAGACCAATTAAAACTTGCCACCTAGCCCTAGTGACAAAGCAGACCACAGAAAATCGGCCAAACACAGACCTGGCCAGCCAGGTTGGCTGGGCTCGACCAGGTCGACACCCCTGTCGACAGGGCTGTCGACAGCCCTGTCGACATGGGTAGCCCAGGTCGACAGCCCAGTCGACCTGGGTGGCCTAGGCGGGTGTTTATCCGCCCTGGCCCATTGGGCCCCATTTTCGAATTTAAACCTGATTTTCTGAGCTTATTTTATTCTGTTTGAATTTTAAATTTAATTCAAAACTTCCGAAGGCCATATCTTCTTCATACGGACTCCGTTTTTCGAAAACTCGGACTCTATTTCGCGTATTTTTCCGAGACGAACGCAATGGCGTATCCCGTTTCCCTTAGTTCTTTGATTTCAAATTAATTATACTTTAATTTGTTAATTTCACAGTTATAGAATTTGCGGGGTGTTACACATACAATCCATTTACAGGTCCGTTCTGGGTCTGAACGAAACCATATCCGGTAGATCTCCAAATACTCTGAATGATCACCAATTATTCCCTCATCTTGGGTGTACGGTCCAATCAAGATATCAGAAATCATCCATACGATGTGAAAACCACCGGTCTTCATCCACCGTCTTCATCTTTGACTTTAAATCGTCGTATGAATTATTCAGAATGGGTTAAACCCGGTCTTTCCGAATAAATCGCGCATCTTAAAATCATGTGCTATAAAAACACAACCTACGCCTCATCCCAGTCAAGAATATTATTTGATTTAACTTGAACCAAATTAAGGTTCATTCAACTAGTCAGGAATAACGCCTTACCGAAGTAATAATTTATTATTATCCAGTTCCACCCTATTCAACATATGGAGTAAAACTGGTGGTACTCCATATTTAACACCCAATGTGTTACAGTAAACTTAATTACCGTTTTATCGTTCAAATCTAATTAAAGATTTAATTATCGCTTGGAGTAAAACTGGTGGTACTCCATTATTGCTCGTTTCTTGAATTAAGTAAATTTAATTACTTTTATCCTCAGTCAATCCAATTAAAGATTTATTAAAATATATATTTAGTTTTTATCTTCAAGAATCATTATTTAACTTTCAAGAAATAATCTTGCCGTTACCTGGATTAAAGAACAAATGTCGCTTAAAAACATCGTTCACAATAAACCCAAATCATATTCCAATTTAATATATTAAATTGAATACTTCTCTTTAGAATACTTCATTAAATATTAATTAAAAGATTTATGAATTACCGATCTAAATTTCACTGTCAACCGGGTTTTAAGAACTAATGTCATTTAAAAACATTGTTCAAAATCAACCCAAAATCCAATTCTTTTATTCCATTTCAATTAAATATCCATTAATTGAATTTTTATTCTAGTTAATAGCTAATTCATTTCGATAAAATTACATTTTTAATTCAAGCTTTATTACATTGAAAAATGTAATATTTTTATTTTTAAATCGAAATTGAATATCCTATCTATTATCATATGAAAATAATATTATTTCCAAAATATTAATTTTGAAATTAGCTCTTTTAATATGCATTATAAAATGGATAAAATAAATTGATAAACACGTTCGGGTTAAAATGGCGTTGTTATTTAAAACAAATTAAATAGCCAAATTCATTGCCTTATTCATTTATATTTTATACTGGACCAGACCTCCCACATTAAGCCTACGACTTGTGGATGCTGGATATGCCGGTTGGTTCCAGATAGACTTATCCCACAAGTTGGGCTTAACCTCGTGTCGTGGCCCAATTCGTGTTTGCGCACTTGGACCTCTCACATTAGGCCCAAAATTTGTGGCTGCTGGATATGCCGGGCGGGTCCGGGCAGACTTCCACCACAAATGTAACCTAACCTCGTGTCCAAGTACAATTATAATTTCTAATTATAATTAATTTACTGAAAATACTATTTTAAAATATTCCTTATATTAAAATATCTTAATTTTGAAATACCCTTTATTTTAAAATATAATTTATATTGAAATATTTTCCATATTAAAAATGATCTTTATTTTACATTGTCATTTCTTTAATAGATCTTTTGTTTTCAAATATTCTAACTTACCTTTCAATTTTTAATAAAAATTGAACTTTCCATATTATTATAATAATATAATAACAAACTTTTCAAAGCGTTTCATCTTGAAATCAAATCTTCTTATTTCAACACATTGACAATAAAGTGTAATCTTTTTAAATCTAACGTCTTTTTAACAATAAAGTATAATCTCTTCAATTCGAACTTTTGATTTTAACTTTATGACAATTCAAAAATTATCCTTTTAATTTAAAACATCAAAACCATAATCTAATTCTTTTAACGGAACATTGTATTACAATATTCTTTTAATTCTGACATTGGAATGAGACCAAACCATCACCATATAATTTTAATTATATGGATTTCAAACATCGCATTAATTCCATAATAATAATAAAACATTCAACAACAGCCAGAGTGCATTTTAAGCTAATCACAAGGGCGATGTGTAATCAAAATATCAACCCAAGACCCGCGTGGGGTTTCAACCAACACAAATTCAAATAATATATTATTAATTGTGCTTTTGGACGATGTGTGAAAATTTATCGTCCAATCAACATAAACAAGTCAGGAAACTTGTAAATGGCAGTGTAAACATGTTTTAAATATCATAAATGTCTTAACAACATGTTACATATTTTAAAATTTCAAACAATTCACAACAGTCATCCAAATCAACATTTATCCAACAAACAATAATCCCAACACAGATAACTAATTAATATTTAATTATAAAAAAAAATTAACTGTTCAGAAATTTGAGTGAGACAGAAGTTCTCACATGACAATTTCTAACAAAGATGACTATTTTTTCTAACATGACATTCAATGACCAAAAATGAGATTTTTGTTCCAATGCAACATTTATAACAAAAATGTTATTTTTATTCTTATGCAACATTTTCTAACAAACCGTTATCTCTCTTCTAATGCACATTTTATAACAAAAATGTTATTTCTTTTATAATGCAACATTTATACCAAAAACGTTATTTACATTCTAATGTACATTTTATAACAAAAATGTGATTTATATTCTAATGTACATTTTCATAGCAAAAATGTGATTTTTATCCTAATGTACATTTTCATAGCAAAAATATGATTTTTATTTTAATGAAACTTTTTCTAACAAAAAGGTATTTTTATCTAGATTAACATTTCTAATGAAAATGTCGTTTTTATTCACACAACACATTTCTAATGAAAATGGTGTTTATATTCACATAGCACATTTCTAATGAAAATGGTGTTTTTATTCTCATAACACATTTCTAATGAAAATGGTGTTTTTATTCTTAAAACACATTTCTAATGAAAATGGTGTTTATATTCACATAGCACATTTAAACATAAATGTTAATTTTAATACTAACATAAATGACTTTTTAATTCTAATGTAACTGATATATTTAATTCTAATGTAATATGTCTAACCAAAAGTTACATTTTCATCCTAATGTAATATTTCTTAACCAAAAGTGATATTGTAAATCTAAATAACATGGACTAACAAAAAATGATACTTTAACGTTAACACCACATGAACTAAAAATGATGTTTTAATTTCAACATGTTAACGATTATATTTCTTACATACACCAATATAATTCAGCGAATCATCACAACCACAAGCAATATAAATAGAAATATATTTTAATTGTAATTTTTAAATCGAGAATTCTCACCTTGATTTCGAATAGATCTAAAATCAAAGAGTTTTCAGAAATTGTTGCAATCTGTTCTAGAATGTGATATCGGGTGCCACTGTTCCAATGTCTCCGAGATCGTCAAATTCTGAATTTGTTTGAATCAGATATGGATGTGAAGAGGAGAGAAAGTTCTTCAAAATATTCTAAAGGATGTATGTTTAATTCTTTATGGATGAAGAGAAATTGGAGGACGAAGTTTTGAAGCCTTTAGGCCATTGACGACGAAGAAAGAAGAAAAAGGAGGAGGCAGCTAAAGAATGAGAAGATGGATTAGGGTTGTGTTCTAACCTCCTGTTTATAATAAAATGTTATTGAATAACCTTAAAGGCCCACTAATTTGTATGTTACAAAATAAAATGCTGACTAGGCATGAGGTAGCATCTCATTTCTTATTTAAATATGGATGTATGCATTAAAATAAGGAATGAAATAGGATGAAAAGAAAAAGAAAAAAAAGAAGGAATAAATATGTGATTTATTGTTTAATGCAAATTATTAGAAAGTTTATGACATTCCAATTTCAAAACATATAATATTTACATTTCTCTCTTAAAAATATTATATCATTTACTTAGGCGGTAATTAAGTTCAACTCAATTTTTTTTTTCATTTAAACCACATCAAAATACATTATAATATCGCTTAATGTTGATAATACCATGTTGATTGTTTTATAAAATCGAATTTGTTTATAACATTAGATCAAATTAAATTTATTTTTCCAAGTATTACTCAAACCAATATTTCATTCCATATTTTAAAATGTTAATGACATAACTTGGTTAATAAATTGATTTAATGACACCATATAATTTAAATTAGCATTATCAGCTGTATTCCATATCAAAAAATGTTAATTTGGAAAGCTACTTGCGAAATCAAATATCACTTTAATTAGCAAATGTTATCGAACCAAAGAATGACGGTATTAGTAAGTCAATAACATTTGTAAGTCAACATTTTTACGTAAATAAACACTACATATTCACTAATTTGTCATTTAGCCAATAAATCGTTTCTTAATTAAATTTAGGAATTTTTCTAATTTTCCGCTGACAATTCATATAATGTCGTATTGAGTACATATATGTCATATATGCACACATTCAACCACCGTTTAATAAATTCATTTTCTACACGCAATTAACAAATAAAATTCCAAATATGCGTTATTCACTAGCGCGCCTTAAATGCCTTAATTTTAGCAACCGCACATTTTCAAATTCATTAACTATGCATTAAATTATATAAATAAAATAGAATTAAATGTGTTCTCACAAATTAAAGGAGTAAAAGTGGCAGAATGGATACAACATAAATGGAAATGAATTTTATAATGAATGGGCGCATACGATATATGGTCGAAGAAAATAAAGTAGAAGAAATATTATGTTTATAATTTATCTCTAAAAGGAGTTTAATAGGGGAACATGGCTTAAACTGAGGAGAAGTTATATGTGAAAGAAATGGAACGAGAAAGAATTAAAGACGATAGCCAACTGAATAAATGAGCATATTTAACAAATTATGAATTATGGTTTATTACAAATATTTTTTTAAATCGTTCACTAATAACATCATAATTTTATTTAGGACCAATTTAATTTAATAATTTTTTTTAAAAGGAAATTTTAAATTCTAACTCATTTTTCCATAAAATTTATTAAAATAAAATTTTAAAACTAGGTCCAACTTTGCGGGTTGTTACAATCTCCCCCACTTAAAAATCTTTTCGTCCTCAAAAAGGATCGGAGCTAAAAGTTGTTTACTTAATTAACTCAATTTTCATTCCAATCAATTTTCAATTCAGTTCAATATTAAATTTAATCTAGTTAAATTTATCATTCTTTAATATAGTGGTTAATCTTAATTATCATTCCAATAATTTTATTAGTTAAACTAATTATCAAACATCACAACCATCAATCAGTTAGGTGATTAACATTTCAAACATATATAATTTTTATATATAATTAAAAATCATATTTTTAGTGCAAACCACAACAATAGACCCTATCTACTTTTTGGTTCTCACACTAGTCAATGGAGATATATAGATATACCACTTTCGAAACTCGAACATAAATACTGATGATGTCATGCTCATCATCAGAATCATCTCCGGGCGACTAGAGTGTGATTCTATATCTATCCAGTATATTAAAACTTCAAATATTCATTAATTACTCGTCTATTCGAAATCTTTATATACTCGATTGTCCAAATCAAAATATAATAATATCTCAAATACGTATTATTAGATTAAATCTTCAAAACTAAATTTGTTTTTATTTTTAAAATTAATACTCTTCACACTCGTTCTAGGATACTACTGATCCCATCTCTAACGAGTTTTTCTAATTGGATATTACTAATCCAACCTCTGATGAATTCTTTCATTCGGTTCTAATGTGTCTTGTTCTCGAGCTCTGTAAACCAAAGCTCTGATACCAAATGAAACGTCCCAAACTTCCCAGTAAAGGAAAGCCCGGATTGCTTTGAGAACAACACACATCAGGACACAAACAGAAGAACATTTTATTGCTATTACAACAATTACATCAGGGTACAAGAATATTCCAGAGTATGAATGAATAATATACATTGGAAATACAATATCAGAGTTTAAATTACATTTATATACCAGCGGAAAAATAATACAAAATACAACCGAAAGGAATACACGGATACAGAGCTTTCCGAATATCGCTTCAGCTGTAAACCAAGATCCTGTGAATATAATATCTGCAAAACCAAAACTACTAGCTACCCGTGTGGAAAATATGGGCACCCAGAGTTTAGGTTAAAACAATAAACTCCAGGTCAGTCATGGGACTGGTATGAAAACTAAACAGTTATTAACTTTATTTTAAAGTTGGGTAAGTCAAGGGACCACGCCGCTATCGCGGAACGGGTTTCCTCCCAAGAATCCCAGTGCATAAAAACAATGCAATGCTTCTAGAAAATGAAACCATTATAACACTCAAGTCCCTTGCAACGAAAGCCGAAGGATAGAGTTTACCTTATAATTATCAAAAATGCTTAATACGCGAAATTCATCTTTTATACTATAAGTGCAAAATGTAGAAATCAATTTTTGAAAATAAATATATCAATCTTAGGTGGCATAATATACTATGTAAGCAGCATAATATATTATATCACCATATAAGTATACAACTGAAACGGTAAAGCTCGTATTGGAAAGTTGGGTTTCCATCATGATGGCTCCTGATTCGAAAGACAAATCGCGTCATGTATTTCCACGGCTTACGTCTCGGCATGAGTAAACACTGTAATACATTCTAACGGCACTTTGGAAGAACAATCTAGTGTTCTATCCCCATGGGCTTCGGCTGAAACAATTGCCCAATCCCCAGATGTGGAGCGACCACACCCAGCAACGCTCAGTTGACCCAATCCATGTATATATAAAGTATATTGGTCAACCTACTAATCAAATAAACCGTTCACCATCATACCGGGGTGTGAGACTCGTGAAGTAACGATATACTCAAAGCTATGCTAATTGACGCCATGCTTTGATCTTCATCCTCAAGGCTCTGCTTTTCAACAAAAGCCTTGATCATATGCATCTTAGCATGCCACAATGTCAGACCATACTATATCATTAATCATCTACCAATATATAAAGGGTGTTAAGCAAGAGAATAAATTCTCCGCCACCAAACAACTATATATGAAACAGAGATCAACGAATACAATATAAAGGAATACAATTTCAGACACACAATCCATTTACAGGTCCATTCTGGGTCTGAACGAAACCATATCCGGTAGATCTCCAAATACGTCTGGATGATCACCAATTATTCCCTCATCTTGGGGGTACGGTCCAATCAAGATATCAGAAATCATCCATACGATGTGAAAACCCCCAGTCTTCAGCCACCGTCTTCATCTTTGACTTTTAATCATTGTATAAATTATTCAAAATGGGTTAAACCCGATTTTTCCGAATAAATCGCGCATCTTAAAATCATGTGCTATAAAAACACAACCTACGCCTCATTCCAATCAAGAATATTCTTTGATTTAACTTGAACCAAATTAAGGTTCATTCAACTAGTCGGGAATAACGCCTTACCGAAGTAATCATTTATTATTATCTCGTTCCACCCTATTCAACATATGGAGTAAAACTGGTGGTACTCCATATTTAACACCCAATGTGTTATAGTAAACTTAATTACCGTTTTATCGTTCAAATCTAATTAAAGATTTAATTTTCGCTTGGAGTAAAACTGGTGGTACTCCATTATTGCTCGTTTCTTGAATTAAGTAAATTTAAATACTTTTATCCTCAGTCAATCCAATTAAAGATTTATTAAAACTATATTTAGTTTTAATCTTCAAGAATCATTATTTAATGATTATTTAACTTTCAAGAAATAAGCTTGCCTTTTCCTGGATTAAAGAACAAATGTCGCTTAAAAACATCGTTCACAATAAACCCAAATCATATTCCAATTTAATATATTAAATTGAAAACTTCTCTTTAGAATATTTCGTTAAATCTTAATTAAAAGATTTATGAATTACCAATCTAAATTTCACTGTCAATCGGGTTTTAAGAGGTAATGTCATTTAAAAACAATCTTCATAATCAACCTAAAATCCATTTCTTTTATTCCATTCCAATTAAATATCCAATAATTGGATTTTTATTCTAGTTAATAACTAATTCATTTGGATAAAAATACATTTTTAACTCAACCTTTATTACATTGAAAAATGTAATATTTTTATTTTCAAATCCAAATTGAATATCCTATCTATTATCATATTAAAATAATATTATTTCCTAAATATTAATTTTGAAATTAGCTCTTTTAATATGCATTTTAAAATGGATAGAATAAATCAATAAACACGTTCGGGTCAAAATGGCGTTGCTATTTAAAACAGATTAAATAGCCCAATTCATTATCTTATTCATTTATATTTTATACTGGGCCAGACCTCCCACATTTAGCCTGCGACTTGTGGATGTTGGATATGCCGGTTGGTTCCAGGCAGACTTATCCCAGAAGTTGGGCTTAACCTCGTGTCATGGCCCAATTTGTGTTTGCTCTCTTGGACCTCTCACATTAGGCCCAACATTTGTGGCTGCTGGATATGCCGGGCGGGTCCGGGCAGACTTCCACCACAAATGTAACCAAACCACATGTCCAAGTACAATTATAATTTCTAATTATAATTAATTTACTGAAAATATTATTTTAAAATATTCCTTATATTAAAATATCTTAATTTTGAAATACTCTTTATTTTAAAATATACTTTATATTGAAATATTTTCCATATTAAAAATGATCTTTATTTTACATTGTCA
The DNA here is from genome assembly GCA_030737875.1 of Allium sativum. Classification (NCBI taxonomy): domain Eukaryota; kingdom Viridiplantae; phylum Streptophyta; class Magnoliopsida; order Asparagales; family Amaryllidaceae; genus Allium; species Allium sativum. The sequence continues at coordinate 636,764,882 of CM060918.1, forward strand.
TTTCTTTTATAAAATCTTTTGTTTTCAAATATTCTAACTTATCTTTCAATTTTCAATAAAAATTGAACTTTCCATATTATTATAATAATATAATAACAACCTTTTCAAAGTGTTTCATCTTGAAATCAAATCTTCTTATTTCAACACATTGACAATAAAGTGTAGTCTTTTTAAATCTAATCCTTTATTGTCTTTTTAACAATAAAAGTATAATCTCTTCAATTCAGACTTTTGATTGTAACTTTTTGACAATTCAAAAATAATCTTTTTAATTTAAGACATCAAAACCATAATCTAAATCTTTTAACGGAACATTGTATTAGAATATTCTTTTAATTCTGACATTGGAATAAGACCAAACCATCACCATATAATTTTAATTATATGGATTTCAAATGTCGCATTAATTCCATAATAATGATAAAACATTCAACAACAGCCAGAGTGCATTTTAAACTAATCACAAGAGCGATATATAGTCAAAATATCAACCCATGACCCGTGTGGGGTTTCAACCATCACAAATTCAAATAATATATTATTAATTGTGCTTTTGGACGATGTGTGAAAATTTATCGTCCAATCAACATAAACAAGTCAAGCAACTTGTAAATGGCAGTGTAAACATGTTTTAAATATCATAAATGTCTTAACAACATGTTACATATTTTAAAATTTCAAACAATTCACAACAATCATCCAAATCAACATTTATCCAACAAACAATAATCCCAACACATATAACTAATTAATATTTAATTATAAAAATAATAATTAATTGTTCAGAAATTCGAGTGAGATAGAAGTTCTCATATGACAATTTCTAACAAAGATGATTATTTTATCTAACATGACATTCTATGACCAAAAATGAGATTTTTTGTTCCAATGCAACATTTATACCAAAAATGTTGTTTTTATTCTTATGCAACATTTTCTAACGAAATGTTATCTCTCTTCTAATGCACATTTTATAACAAAATTGTTATTTCTTTTATGATGCTACATTTATACCAAAAATGTTATTTAAATTCTAATGTACATTTTATTACAAAATGTGATTTATATTCTAATGTACATTTTCATAGCAAAAATGTGATTTTTATCCTAATGTACATTTTCATAGCAAAAACGTGATTTTTATTTTAATGAAACATTTTCTAACAAAAAGGTATTTTTATCTAGATAAAAATTTCTAATGAAAATGTCGTTTTTATTCACACAACACATTTCTAATGAAAATGGTATTTATATTCACATAGCACATTTCTAATGAAAATGGTGTTTTTATTCTCATAACACATTTCTACTGAAAATGGTGTTTATATTCTTAAAACACATTTCTAATGAAAATGGTGTTTATATTCACATAGCACATTTAAACATAAATGTTAATTTTAATACTAACATAAATGACTTTTTAATTCTAATGTAATTGGTATATTTAATTCTAATGTAATATGTCTAACCAAAGTGACATTTTCATCCTAATGTAATATTTCTTAACCAAAAGTGATATTTTAAATCTAAATAACATGGACTAACAAAAAATGATACTTTAACGTTAACACCACATGAACTAAAAATGATGTTTTAATTTCAACATTTTAACGATTATATTTCTAACATACAACAATATAATTCACCGAATCATCACAACCACAAGCAATATAAATAGAAATATATTTTAATTTCTAAGTCGAGAATTCTCACTTGCTTTCGAACATATCTAAAATCAAAGAGGTTTCAGAAATTGTTGCATTCTGTTCTAGAATGTGATATCGGGTGCCACTGTTCCAATGTCTCCGAGATCGTCAAATTCTGAATTTGTTTGAATCAGATATGGATGTGAAGAGGAGAGAAAGTTCTTCAAAATATTCTAAAGGATGTAGGTTTAATTCTTTATGGATGAAGAGAAATTGGAGGAGGAAGTTTTGAAGCCTTTAGGCCATCGAAGACGAAGAAAGAAGAAAAAGGAGGAGGCGACTAAAGAATGAGAAGATGGATTAGGGTTATGTTATAACCTCCTGTTTATAATAAAATGTTATTGAATAACCCTAAAGACCCGCTAATTTGTATGTTACAAAATAAAATGCTGACTAGGACTGAGATAGCATCTCATTTCTTATTTAAACATGGATGTATGCATCAAAATAAGGAATGAAATAGGATGAAAAGAAAAAGAAAAAAAAAGAAGGAATAAATTTGTGATTTATTGTTTAATGCGAATTGTTAGAAAGTTTATGACTTTCCAATTTCAAAACATATAATATTTACATTTCTCTCTTAAAAATATTATATCATTTACTTAGGCGGTAATTAAGTTCAACTCAATTTTATTTTCATTTAAGCCACATCAAAATACATTATAATATCGCTTAATGTTGATAATATCATGTTGATTGTTTCATAAAATCGAATTTATTTATACCATTAAATCAAATTAAATTTCTTTTTCCAAGTACTACTCAAACCAATATTTAATTCCATATTTTAAAATGTTAATGACATAACTTGGTTAATAAATTGATTTAATGACACCATATAATTTAAATTAACATTATCAACTGTGTTCCATATTAGAAAATGTTAATTTGGAAAGCTACTTGCGAAATCAAATATCACTTTAATTAGAAAATGTTATCGAACCAAAGAATGACGGTATTTGTAAGTCAATAACATTGGTAAGTCAACATTTTTACGTTAATAAAACACTACATATTCACTAATTTGTCATTTAGCCAATAAATCGTTTCTTAATTAAATTTAGGAATTTTTCTAATTTTCCGCTGACAATTCATATAATATCATATTGAGTACATATATGTCATATATGCACACATTCAACCACCGTTTAATAAATTCATTTTCTACATGCAATCAACAAATAAAATTCCAAATATGCGTTATTCACTAGCGCCCTTAAATACCTTAATTTTAGCAACCGCACATTTTCAAATTCATTAACTATGCATTAAATTATATAAATAAAATATAATTAAATGTGTTCTCACAAATTAAAGGAATAAAAGTGGCAGAATGTATACAACATAAAAGGAAACGAATTTTATAATGAATGGGCGCATACGATATATGGTCGAAGAAAGTAGAGTGGAAGAAATATTGTGTTTACAATTTATTTCTCTAAAAAGAGTTTAATAGGGGAACATGACTTAAACTGAGGAGAAGTTATATGTGAAAGAAATGGAACGGGAAAGAATTAAAGACGATTGCCAACTCAATAAATGAGCATATTTAACAAATTATGAATTATGGTTTATTACCATTTTTTTTAAATCGTTCACTAATAAAATCATAATTTTATTTAGGACCAATTTAATTTAATAATTTAATTTTTTTTAAAGGAAATTTTAAATTTTGACTCATTTTTCCATAAAATATATTAAAATAAATTTTTTAAACTGGGTCCAATTTTCCGGGTTGTTACATATCCACTTTTCTTTGAAAATGATTTCGGTGATGAGTGCACGCATCATCGATGTTTATTTTCAAGAGTATAAGTAGGGAGACATTTAATATTTTGTGTTTTGTTTTACGAAATTGAACTTTATTTAAATCCATTTTATAGTGTGGTTTTATGTAAACGATATATTACATGAAAAAAAAACCAAAATTTAATTCTTGAAATCTTGAATAAGTAATGAATTGAAACTTCTGAATATTAAGAGAGTTATAATTAAAAAAATTCTTAAGAATTGGATAATAAATTGAAACGAACGGTAACCACTGAAACTTGTGTAATAATCAATTCTGTTCTATAACATGATAACTTACCAATTAACTAAGAAGTTGAATGTTTTAAGAATAGGAAATTAATTAATGCACAAGTATAAGAATAGAAAATCAATGTGGGAAATTTTGATTGGTTGTAAATAAAATTTAAGTTTGGTAATAAAACGAGATATGCTTAGTTACTTTGTGAAATTCAATTTAACTAAGTAACATGAATTAACCGAATCTATGAAAAATCAATTAAGCAAATTATTTAGTAATACACTAAAGGTATTGATAATAATGTTTGGTTTGGTGAAAATATAATTGAACAGACTTATAATTATAAACTTAACGATGGTTGAACGAATTAATTAAATTAATTAAAAACGAGTTCATCGCGTAGTGGCAGTTCGTAATGTACCGAACTGAAGATTAAATGAATGTATAGAATCCAAAATGTGTCAGAATTCTTTGAAACAAGAATCTTTTGGTTCTATTGGATTATAGTTTCCTAATGAAAGAGAAAATTTTAAATTTCAACTTGTAAATTTGAAGATACGTGTAAATCAAAATTTCAGAAAAACATCACCAGGGAAATTCGCGATTTATAATCAAATTATAAATAAAATGGGCGACAATTAAGTTTAAACGAACTCTAAATTTGGTCAATAAAAGTATTGAAGGATATTGAACTAAATATGAAGCATAATTCAATGTAAGTCAACTAAATATGAATTGGAAAATTTGGTAGTTTATTTAAAACGGCAACAACTCATAACTTGAACAATGATATAGAGTAATTGTAACGACCCGGAAAATCTGAACCAATTAATTTTTTTTAAATTGGCTATAATAAGGGATTTTAAATATTTAAAATAAATATTTTAAATAATAGCAATGAAAAGTGAGTTTGAATCAACGTTTGAAAACGAATATAATTAATTATAATTATAAACAAGGCCTGAAATGGCGCTGCATTTTCAAAAATTGAATTCAAACTTTGTCGGATTAAACCGGGTGCAAAACAAAACGGATTTGAGTGAAACCAAAAATATTTAAATCTGTTAGTGAATACCTTTCTAACGAATCTGAAAAATCGAAGTTTCATACTGGAAAGCAAAAGTTATGGCCAAATGAATTTTCAGAAAGGTCGCTATTGAAATTGTATAGCCCATGAAATTGGCCATTTTGCATACGACCTCGGAACTCGACAGAAACCACTTTTGTTGGATCCAGGATATGAAGTTATAACTAGGTTTCAAATTTCATAATTTTTGAAGCTAGTATGTGAGCGTGGCAAAGGAAAATGTGTTTTGGTCAATTATAGTTAAATTGGATCGACCAGAAATGGGCCTTTTTGCAAACGGTCTCAGAATTCGATGAAACTAGTTTTGTTGGGACCGTATCATCAAAACATAGCCAGATTTATTTTTCTGGAATTTTTCGAATTAGTTTGTGTCCCTGGCAAATTGAAATGTACGTTCAAATCGAATATTGAATGTTATATATTTTAATTTGAATGGAAACTGACTGAAACAGTCGAATGGGCCTACGAAACATATCCCATTGTGTTCGGAATGGGGGTAAAATGCTAGGGACGACAGTCGTTGGGTTTAGATTGGTGGTCGTGTCAGGAAACCCCTTTAAAACCCACCCGCCAATCATAATTTTAATAAAAAAAAGAAATTCTCTCTCCTTCCCCCCGATAAACGACGGAAGTGGCTCAAAACTTCCTGAGCGTTTTGCCGCCGCCTCGTCGATCTTCAGCTTCGCCTCCAGTTGGGTTTTTTGTTCGCCTCCCTCCCTTCTTCAAATCTATACCACCTTCGCCCCTCCTCGATTCGTGTACGTCGAGATCCAGGGCCAGGAAGTCGCGTTGTTCCCACCGCCGCCGCACCCGATTCCGACCACCGGAGTCCACCGCGCCATCATCGTTGGGTGCGCCTCTCTCCCCTCTACAGCGTGGCAGTGGCTGATTGACGCAACACCTCACGTATCGAGCGAAAGGTTAAAACCTAGTTTCTAAGATTTAAAGCAGGTAACGGGTTTGAACTTCTGAACAAATTTCCACAGTTTAAAACCATTGCAAACTTTGAAAAATCATATCTTTTTCATGTATTGACGAAATTCAGTGAAACAAGAGGCAGTGGACTCGTGTGGACGTCTTCTACCTTCTAGAAGAGACCGCATATTTTTCTGAGCCTTCTGCTATTTTTGGTGGAGTGGAACCCAAGGTGAGATTTCTAATTTATAAACGATATGGAAAACGACGATGTATAAATTATATGGTCGATGTATGGGTTATATAAGCGTTGTACACCTCATGTATAAGCGTTGTATAAGTTGTACGTTCGAGTTATTAGTTATATATGCGTTGTAAAAATTATATATGTGTTGAAATAGAAGTGAATTGCTATATATATATATATATATATGTATATATATATATATACGCCCCTCGTCCACAAACCATGGACGATATTTATTGGTTGTGATTGGTGTGAAAATTGATTGATAGCGAATGGTTGATTGGAATTGTTTGTGGTTGATATTGATTGTTTGTGGTTGAAAAATACCTATTTGTGGTTGAGAAATATTTGGTTGAAACCACATAGGATTAGTTTGTGGAAATGAAATAAATATATACATGCCGCCTGCGTGCGAACTAGATGCATGATTCCCCATTGTCAAAAACCGCGAGGTTTTAAGGTAGAGCGAGGAGCCGTACTAGGGACGGTCCCGGTTTTAACTACCCTGCCGTTATGCTGCCGAAATTTTCAATAATATTCATGTGTTTGAATTATTTTCATTTGTTGAAACTATATTTATTCGTTGAATAGAAAGCCTTCATGTGTTGAGTCGATATTCATTCGTTGGATAGAAATTCATGTGTTGAATGGTATTCGTGTTTTAAATATAAAAATCACATTTTTATCATCCATATGAACTATATAAAATAATCTTGTTTTAAAAGAAATTGTTTTATAATAAAATCCTATTTTTATTACCTATATGAACTATATAAAATAATAGTATTTTGAAATGAATTGTTTTACAATAAAAATCACATTTTTATTATATACATGAATTGTTAAATAGAAGACAGTTATATAAAAATCACATTTTTATTATATACATGAAGTGTTGAAATAGAAGACAGTTATATAAAAATCACATTTTTATCAAATGTATGAAAAGAATATAGCTTTGAAATCGAAGAATCGATATATATATATATATATATATAGAATTGAAATATATCGAATAACGACGCTGCAGTTCGTATTTTGAAATCGTGATTTCAAATGATTAGTGCGGGAGATCCGACCATCGGATTTTCCCGAAACCGCAACCGTTGGCTTCGCTTTTGAAATATCTTTCCAACGGCACCAACTTTGTAAAAATCCAACGGTTGGATTGTCTGTAATGTTTAATTCAAATCAGAAGAAAAACAGCGCCAGAATCGATTATATATATATATATATAATTAATTGAATAACGACGCTGTAGTTCGTATTTTGAAATCGAAACTTCAAACGATTATACCGGGAGATCCGACCGTCGGATTTTTCCAAAACTGGAACCGTTGGATTCGTTTTGAATAGATCTTTCTAATGATGTAAATTTGGTGAAGATCCAATGGTTAGATTTTCAGATATGTGTAAATCAAATCTAGAGAAAAACAGCGCCACGGCCGCGTTATGGCTAGAAGCGTCGTTTTGAATAAATTGGCTATTTTAAAATAAATAAAAATAGCGATAAATCGTTATAAAATATTATAAACGATATGGATGTGAAATTTAGAAATTAACTGAAGGTTGGCTAAGTCGAATGGTTTCCTGGGTGTTGATCTGATGTTGGTTTCGGCCTTCGGGGTTAATATTTGGGAAATCGTTCTCTTACTGATTGACGGTTAGTGACTAATGAATTGAAGTGATGTGTGTGTATGTTAATGTTGCACTTGTTTATTATATACGCGAGTTGCTTAGAAAGACAGGGTTAATCCCATTCTGAACAACTGAATCGGCGATAAGAAATCGAAGATGAAGACGGTGGTCGAAGACCAGAGATCTTCACCTCGTTTGGATGGTAACCGAGGTCCTGATTGGGAGGCATCCTGAAATATGGATAATGAGTGGTGATCATCCAGACGTATGTGGTGATCGATGGGTTTGCGAGGTATATAGTGCCTTTGGTTTCGTTCAGACCCAGAACGGACTTGTAAATGGACTGTGTGTCTGACATTGGATTTTACTCTATGTTGATTGATCTCTATTAAATATACATCTGTTTGGCGGCGGAGAATTTATTCTTTTGCTTAACGCCCTTCTCTGAAATGCACGAGCTCAGAGGTTGTATATCGATGGATATCAGTCGCATGGCATGAATTGCTAGTCTGGCATGCCTAAGTGGCAAATGATCAGGGCTTCTGTTGAAAAACAAAGTCTTGTGGTGATGATCAAAGCACCGCCTGTGAGGTGTAGCTTTGTGTAGAACGTGAATTCGCGAGCCTCACTCCCCGGTATGAACCAGAAACGGGAGAAGGACCTCAGGGAGGGCATGCGTTTCTTTCTAGCTAGGAGTTGTATCAGTGTTTTTACACGGCCCGACATTTTACTTATGTGGTTGTTACTGTTGCGAGGCACCTCGATTAGATCGGACGATCCGGGTCCGATGGAGTCATTCGTTGGCTCATTTGCACCCCATAGGGCGGGGAGACGTATTGCTCAGGCATTTTAATCCACATCGGTGGACCGACCCTGACGATCCAAGGGTCACTCGAGCTCTGATCCTGAGACATGGTAGGCTAGATTGTCTTGAAGTCGGTAAGGACTATCTTTTGCCTTGGTTCATGACGGAAAACCAATTTCCAAATACGTGACTGTGCGATTTTGATTGTATACATATATTTGGCGACATAGTGGCATGGGACGCTCATGTCGTCTATGATTGATAGTTATGATTTGAAATTGTTTTTGAAACATATAAACAATAGTAGTAATATCAAATGCTTTTGTTTTATTCGTATCAAGCATATCTTGACCATTATAAGGTAAAAACTCTATCCTCCGGTTTGCGTTGCATTATGTGATGGGAACTGAGTCTTATAATGGCTTCATTTTTATAAAAATCATTGCGATGTTTAAAAGAAAGATTTGTTTTAAAGCACTGGCAATCCAATGGAGTAAACCCGTTCCACGAAAGTGGCATGGTCCTGTGATTAGCCATATTTGAAATGTGTTGAGTAGGTTTCTCATACCAGTCCCATGACTGACTCGTAGTTTGTTTCACTTTCAAACTCGGGTGCCCCTTTTTCTACACGGGCAGCCTTGTATTCAGGTTTAGCTGGTTCTTTCTGGATAGCTGGAGCTGAAGATGGATTCTATCATTTATCTCTTTTTATGCTGTTCAACTCCTATTGTACATTATGTTTGTTTTCCGCTGTAGACATTTATGTATATCTGAACTGTATTTGTACTAAGTATGATCCTGTATACTGTGTAACTCTGATGTTTACATTTATCCAGTATATTCTATGGTGCATTATCTGGTGTATTTATTTAATTCTATTCTGCTATTATCTGTTTATGTGTTATATTCCAAGGATTACCCTTGCCGCCGTCAGTACGGGGTTTGGGGTCGTCTCATTTGGTATCAGAGCTTTGGTTAAGCTTAGTTCTGAAATATAACATATTAACGAACTCGTCAGAAATAGAACCAGTAGTGTTCTAGGATGGGTAACTCCTTACATATAGGATCAGTAATATCCTAGTATGAGTAGCAGAATGAAATAACACCTAGATAGACACATTTACATTCAAGTAATTGTCTCTATATTTTGAAATATCTTTTCTGTGACCTGACACTTGATCTGCTGTTTGCAGAAGAACTAGAAAATGAGTGCCAGAAACAGAAGAAGTAATACTGACCCGAATATAGAAGCTCTATTTATGAAATATAGAAATCTGGGTCGAAAACCCTTCACGGGTGAAGAATCAATTATGAAAACACAAGCATGGATTCGTTCGGCTAAGAAAATCTTTGAAGGATTAAAGCTGAGGGATGACCAGAAAAGATTACTGGCCTCCTGGGCACTCAAAGATGAAGCTTTGTTCTGGTGGGATTCGGTTATCAAGGATAATCCAGAACGTGATATCACCTGGGATAGATTCAAAGTGATTTTCCTGGAAAGATTTACTCCTCTAGAATCAATTGAGCGACTATGTGATGAATTTTTTTATTTGATACAAGGAGATATGACCATTGCAGAATATCATAAGAAATTCAACGAACTTTCTCACTTTGCCCCTCATCTAATTGAAAATCCGAAGAGGAAGAATTTGAGATTTATCAACGGGCTTCAAAGAGCTGAGGAACAAGAAAGTTCACTTAGTCAAAGTGCAATGGAGTGGAGATCCGCGAGATTGTACTTGGGAAACTGAGGAGAGCATTCAGAAAGCCTATCCTAAGTGTCGAGTAGATATCTCTGATTGACTCCGGTGCAAGGTACCTTTACCATACTTTGCATTACCAATTAGTTATCTACTCTGTTGTTATTTTCTTTCCATGGATGTGCACTTTTAATTCTATAGTCTGAATGATTTTAAAGGAATATAGAAATTGATTTGTATGATTTTGAAAAGTTAAAAACAAATTGATTGCTGTTTGTGTTGTGTGATAATAAATTTGATTAATTGAATTATTAAAACGATAGTTAATTTAATCAATAAGAGGATAATGGTAGAAATTATTCATTTAAATCACACATTGAACTGATTAGAAAATAGATAGAAATATATATACATGTGCATTATATATGTTTGAACAGGTAAATGGATTAGCTGTTGAGTAAAGATTTTATTTGCGCGCCCGACAAATAGGTAAACCTTAATGAGTTGGATGCGAAATATTATTATATCAACTCGTGTGAATGCCATTCGATGCGGAGTGCTGGTTATTCTGTGCGAAATAATAAACGTCGCCATAGGATAGTAATAATTAATTTTGAACTACACTGCATGGCATACTTCTGAAGATAGGCATACTTCATCATATACCACATAAGCATTTGGAGCTTGTGTGACGAGGTGGAAGATTTACCATACGAGCGAGAGGCTTGTATGGCGATGACTATATTTTAGAGATTGAACTGATGACTGATATGGACTATTTAAATTGTAACGATAAAATTGCCAGATTAATAAAAACGCCACACGGGTCTGGAGTTGACAATAATCACGTCTCTCTAGTTATTAGATACGGCACATGGACTATTTATTTCCCACATGGGACGAGGTGACGAGGATTTATCCTCTGGAGCATTTAAAATACACACTCCCTCAGGCTTTGACAGGGTGACGAGAATTTATTCTCTGGAGTTATTATCAATACACGCTCCCCTGTAAACACCAAAATATATCACTATAAATATTTGTATGCTTATTAGGATTTATTGGGTACCTAATATGGTCCAATAAATTCCCAAACCTCTCCCCATACAAAGGAGGTTATGGCGAAATTTTTCGAAAATTCCGGGTGTTAACCAAATTTTTGAAGAATTTGAAAATTCTCAGAAACTGAAAAGTTGGAGAATTGAAGCCAGATTGAACGTAGAGTTGATTAATCAAACCACTTTCGACTTTGTTCCTTTTCGGGGACGAAAAGTTTTAAGTGGGGGAGATTGTAACGACCCGAAAAATCTGAACCAATTAAAAATTTTTAAATTGGCTAAAATAAGGGATTTTAAATATTTAAAATAAATATTTTAAATAATAGCAATGAAAAGTGAGTTTGAATCGACGTTTGAAAATGAATATAATTAATTATAATTATAAACAAGGCCTGAAATGGCGCTGCAGTTTCAAAAATTGAATTCAAACTTTGTCGGACTGTACCAGGTGCAAAACAAAACAGAATTGAGTGAAACCAAAAATATTTAAATCTGTTAGGGAATTCCTTTCTAACGAATCTGAAAAATCGAAGTTTCATAGCGGAAAGCAAAAGTTATGGCCAAATGAATTTTAAGAAATGTCGCTATGGAAATTATATAGCCCGTGAAATTGGCCATTTTGCACACGACCTAGGAATTCGACGAAACCACTTTTGTTGGATCCGAGATGTGAAGTTATTTCTAGGTTTCAAATTTCATAATTTTTGAAGCTAGTATGTGAGCGTGGCAAAGTAAAATGTGTTTTGGTCAATTACAGTTAAATTGGATCGACCAGAAATGGGTCTTTTTGCAACCTGTTTCAGAAATCGACGAAACTAGTTTTGTTGGGACCGTATCATCAAAAGATAGCCAGATTTATTTTTTTGGAATTTTTCGAATTAGTTTGTGGCCCTGGCAAATTGAAATGTACGTTCAAATCGAATATTGAATGTTATATATTTTAATTTGAATGGAAACTGACTGAAACAGTCGAATAGGCCTACGAAACATATCCCATTGTGGTCGGAATAGGGGTAAAACGCTAGGGACGACAGTCGTTGGGTTTAGATTGGTGGTCGTGTCAGGAAACCCCTTTAAAACCAACCGGCCAATCATAATTTTTATATAAAAAAAAAGAAATTCTCTCTCCTTCCCTCCCCCCCCCCCCCCCCCGATAAATGACGGAAGTAGCTCAAAACTTCCCGAGCGTTTTGCCGCCGCCTCGTCGATCTTCAACCCCGCCTCCAGTTGGGTTTTTTGTTCGCCTCCCTCCCCTCTTCAAATCTATACCACCTTCGCCCCTCCTCGATTCGTGTACGTCGAGATCCAGGGCCAGGAAGTCGCGTCGTTCCCACCGCCGCCGCACCCGATTCCGATCATCGGAGTCCACCGCGCCACCATCGTTGGGTGCGCCTCTCTCCCCTCTACAGCGTGGCGGTGGCTGATTGACGCAACACCTCACGGATCGAGCGAAAGGTTAAAACCTAGTTTCAAAGATTTAAAGCAGGTAACGGGCTTGAACTTCTGAACTAATTTCCACAGTTTAAAACCATTGCAAACTTTGAAAAATTATATCTTTTTAGTGTATTGACGAAATTCAGTGAAACAAGAGGCAGTGGACTCGTGTGGACGTCTTCTACCTTCTAGAAGAGACCGCATATTTTTCTGAGCCTTCTGCTATTTTTGGTGGAGTGGAACCCAAGGTGAGATTTCTAATTTATAAACGATATGGAAAACGACGATGTATAAATTATATGGTCGATGTATGGGTTATATAAGTGTTGTACACCTCATGTATAAGCGTTGTATAAGTTGTACGTTCGATGTATAAGTTATATATGCATTGTAAAAATTATATATGTGTTGAAATAGAAGTGAATAGCTATATATATATATATATATATATATACGCCCCTCGTCCACAAACCATGGACGATATTTATTGGTTGTGATTGGTGTGAAAATTGATTGATAGCGAATGGTTGATTGGAATTGTTTGTAGTTGAAAAATACCCATTTGTGGTTGAGAAATATTTGGTTGAAACCACATAGGATTAGTTTGTGGAAATGAAATAAATATATACATGCCGCCTGCGTGCGAACTAGATGCATGATTCCCCATTGTCAAAAACTGCGAGGTTTTAAGGTAGAGCGAGGAGCCGTACTAGGGACGGTCCCGGTTTTAACTACCCTGCCATTATGCTGCCGAAATTTTGAATAATATTCATGTGTTTGAATTATTTTCATTTGTTGAAACTATATTTATTCGTTGAATAGAAAGCCTTCATGTGTTGAGTCGATATTCATTCGTTGGATAGAAATTCATGTGTTGAATGGTATTCGTGTTTTAAATATAAAAATCACATTTTTATCATCTATATGAACTATATAAAATAATCTTTTTTTAAAAGAAATTGTTTTATAATAAAAATCCTATTTTTATTACCTATATGAACTATATAAAATAATAGTGTTTAGAAATGAATTGTTTTACAATAAAAATCACATTTTTATTATATACATGAATTGTTAAATATAGTGAAGTGTTGAAATAGAAGACAGTTATATAAAAATCACATTTTTATCAAATGTATGAAAAGAATATAGCTTTGAAATCGAAGAATCGATATATATATATATATATATATAAATAGAATTGAAATATATCGAATAATGATGCTGCAGTTCGTATTTTGAAATCGTGATTTCAAATGATTAGTGCGGGAGATCCGACCATCGGATTTTCCCGAAACCGCAACCGTTGGGTTCGCTTTTGAAATATCTTTCCAACGGCACCAACTTTGTAAAAATCCAACAGTTGGATTGTCTAGAATGTTTAATTCAAATCAGAAGAAAAACAGCGCCAGAATCGATTATATATATATATATATATATAATTATAATTAATCGAATAACGACGCTGCAGTTCGTATTTTGAAATCGAAACTTCAAACGATTATATCGGGAGATCCGACCATCGGATTTTACCGAAACTGGAACTGTTGGATTCGTTTTGAAAAGATCTTTCTAATGATGTAAATTTGGTGAAGATCCAACGGTTAGATTTTCAGATATGTGTAAATCGAATCTGGAGAAAAAAACAGCGCCACGGCCGCATTATGGTCCGAAGCGTCGTTTTGAATAAATTGGCTATTTTAAAATAAATAAAAATAGCGATAAATCGTTATAAAATATTATAAACGATATGGATGTGAAATTTAGAAATTAACTGAAGGTTGGCTAAATCGAATGGTTTCCTGGGTGTTGATCTGATATTGGTTTCGGCCTTCGGGGTTAATATTTGGGAAATCGTTCTCTTACTGATTGACGGTTAGTGACTAATGAATTGAAGTGATGCGTGTGTATGTTAATGTTGCACTTGTTTATTATATACGTAAGTTGCTCAGAAAGACCGGGTTTATCCCATTCTGAACAATTGAATCGGCGATAAGAAATCGAAGACGAAGACGGTGGTCGAAGACCGGAGATCTTCACCTCGTTTGATGGTAACCGAGGTCCTGATTGGGAGGCATCCCGAAATATGGATAATGAGTGGTGATCGTCCAGACGTACGTGGTGATCGATGGGTTTGCGAGGTATATAGTGCCTCCGGTTTCGTTCAGACCCAGAACAGACTTGTAAATGGACTGTGTGTCTGACATTGGATTTTACTCTATGTTGATTGATCTCTATTAAATATACATCTGTTTGGCGGCGGAGAATTTATTCTTTTGCTTAACTCCCTTCTCTGAAACGCACGAGCTTAGAGGTTGTATATCGATGGATATCAGTCGCATGGCATGAATTGCTAGTGTGGCATGCCTAAGTGGCAAATGATCAGGGCTTCTGTTGAAAAGCAAAGTCTTGTGGTGATGATCAAAGCACCGCCTGTGTGGTGTAGCTTTGTGTAGAACGTGAATTCGCGAGCCTCACTCCCCGGTATGAACCAGAAACGGGAGAAGGACCTCAGGGAGGGCATGCGTTTCTTTCTAGCTAGGAATTGTGTCAGCGTTTTTACATGGCCTGACATTTTACTTATGTGGTTGTTACTGTTGCGAGGCGCCTCGGTTAGATCGGACGATCCGGGTCCGATGGAGTCATTCGTTGGCTCATTTGCGCCCCATAGGGCGGAGAGACGTATTGCTCAGGCATTTTAATCCACATCGGTGGACCGGCCCTGACGATCCAAGGGTCATTCGAGCTCTAATCTTTAGACATGGTAGGCTAGATTGTCTCGAAGTCGGTAAGGACTATCTTTTTCCTTGGTTCATGACGGAAAACCAATTTCCATATACGTGACTGTGCGGTTTTGATTGTATACCTATATTTGGCGACATAGTTGCATGGGACGCTCATGTCGTCTATGATTGATAGTTATGATTTGAAATTGTTTTTGAAACATATAAACACTAGTAGTAATATCAAATGCTTTTGTTTTATTCGTATCAAGCATATCTTGGCCATTATAAGGTAAAAACTCTATCCTCCGGTTTGCGTTGCATTGTGTGATGGGAACTGAGTCTTATAATGGCTTCATTTTTATAAAAAGCATTGCGATGTTTAAAAGAAAGATTTGTTTTAAAGCACTGGCAATCCAATGGAGTAAACCCGTTCCATGAAAGTGGCGTGGTCCTATGATTAGCCATATTTGAAATGTGTTGAGTAGATTTCTCTTACCAGTCCCATGACTGATTCGTAGTTTGTTTCACTTTCAAACTCGGGTGCCCCTTTTTCTACACGGGCAGCCTTGTATTCAGGTTTAGCTGGTTCTTTCTGGATAGCTGGAGCTGAAGATGGATTCTATCATTTATCTCTTTTTATGTTGTTCAGCTCCTATTGTACATTATGTTTATTTTCCGCTGTAGACATTTATGTATATTTGAACTGTATTTGTACTAAGTATGATCCTGTATACTGTGTAACTCTGATGTTTACATTTATCCAGTATATTCTATGGTGCATTATCTGGTGTATTTATTTAATTATGTTCTGCTATTATCTGTTTATGTGTTATATTCCAAGGATTACCCTTGCCGCCGTCAGTACGGGGTTTGGGGTCGTCTCAGTAATAAATAAAATAAACCAAGCGTTGACATTGGTAATGAATTTGAGAATGAAATATAACAAATGAAATTATGAATTGTTTAAAAGTGAAATAAATAATGAAATCATGCTAATAAAAAGTGACATTGAAAATTTTGTTAGATTGCTTGGTTGAATGAATATAATTGATTGGATATTTTATTTATGTTTTAGTTGCGATTGCTAAATTCATTTATGTTTACTGTAAACATATATATATATATATATTATTTCTTTTATATGTTGTTGAGTGCTTAGTAGGTACTGAAGGAAACTTGCTTGCATTGGAGCTACTTAATTGCGCATAAAAAATTGCTTTTTGCTTGCTGAAAATAAATAAATAAATCTCTAATAACGCAAATTAAATGTACGTATATCGAATTTATATATCGTATTTATGCGTTTTATATCGTTTTCCCCATTTTGGGATGCCTCATCACTGAGATGAGATGTATATTTATGATTATATATATATTATTGTTTTCCGGACCTAACCATACAAAGGATACTCTGCCAAAAAAATTCGTGAAATTATGACTTAGAAATTTTTGTGAAAATGTGAGTTTTGTATAAGTTAATTGTTTCTAATTTAGTAGAAATTTTATATTATTTTAATTTTATTTTGCCACTTCATTCTACGCTCCTTTTCGAGGACGAAAAGTTTTAAGTGGGGGACAGTGTAACATCCCAAAGTTTGCGATGATTTGAATTATTAAATTTAATGTGATTTCTTTTTACAATTATTTTAAACATTAAAAATTTATGAGTTATTCCGTAAATTGTTAAGATATGGACTTGATTTGACTTGTTTAACGTTGAATTTCAATAATTATATACGATAATAATTTGTGTTTGGTAATTTATTTACATTGATTTTGAAACTAATATTGAAATAACAATATATGAAATGGATAAACTAATTTTGAAACTCCATTTATATACTGAAAATTTAGATTTGTGAATACAAGGAATATAATTCATTTTGTGTATATAATGAATCTCAACTTGTTATAAATGTAATAATCTCCATTGATTGTAAATATTGCTATAAATTTGGTTAGCATGTAATTATTGAGAATTGGAAATATATAATTTAACTTTAATGATTTAACTGTGTAATTTTATGATGAAAACTTAATTGAATTATTTAGGTAACGAAATTCAACTTGTCATAACAATAATGACTTACATTGATCACAATTAAAATACCGAGTTAGTTATTTTGATAGAAATTAGAAGTTGAAATTTAATATTAAATTACTTGTGCGAAATTGACTTAATTCATTTACAATTGTAATTTAAATTGAAAATCTATAATAATAATATAAAAATGGAAATTTTAATGTAAATGAAGAATTGGTTTATTAAGTTATCAAGAATTAAAATAAATAAATTATTTTAAAGTTATCGTTTAATTGAAATTTTGTTGAATAATTAAATCCGAATATTTACCATATAAGGAAAATGATTCATGTAACTAATAAAAATTATAGGATAGACTTAAACTTATAACCTTTGGAATTAAATTCAAAATAGGTATTGAATTAAGGATGAAAACGAAAAACGGAATGCTTTAATGGATAATTAAACCTTTGAAATTTATCGGCTAAATACACGTTTAATTTTGTTCATACCTTAATACATCCTTTCCCTTTTCCTGTGTCACCGAATTCTTCTATTCATTTACTGTAACTGCAATAAAAATGGCCTCATCTTCAGAATCTTAAACCAATTAAATAGTATTGTATACTTTACGAAATCAAGCGACTTTCGATTCGTTAAACTCGTGTTAACAAGATCGCCATATCTATGCCCTTCTCGAGAGGTGCGGCCTTGATACAGTGGTAACCCATATTGGATCCGTGACCTTTGTTTGAACCTAGAAGGAATTTCAGCGAGCTGTCAACAAATCGAATGTTAGATTCGTATTCGTGGAGTATTTTTGCACCTACAACTAGAATTTGAGGGGATATGATTTTAAAAGAGTTTGGTACCTGTAGTGGCAACTTAACTTGTGAGGTTGGTTTCTTCTAGGGTGGTGCGCGCATGACGTGATGGGGTCGGGCATGTCGAATTCGAGAAGGGAAATTCGTTGTCGAAGACGGTTCGTCGAACGGAGGCCCCTAGCTTCGTATCAGTGTTTGAGATACACGATGAAATGGGTTCATGTACACTGCATTGCGTTTCAGGTGGAAGAGAAGGAGAAGAAAGGGTGTGATGACATGGATTTGTTTTGGGGTGAGTTATTTTATTTATTTATTTATTTTAAATTTGAAATTCCATATGTTTAAACGAGTATAACTTTCAGCTACGAGGTCGGAATTAGACAAAATAAATTGCGTTGGAATCGTATCGATGAGCTCTTTGCGATGCCGCTGGTTTGGACGTGTTCTAAGACAGTGAAATTTTGGGCTAAAATTGGAATTTCAATCGTGTACACAACCAAGGTGAGTGATTAAACCCACTCACGCGTAACTAAAGCATTTTAATATAAGTTAAATTAATATCATGTCATGATATGATTGTATGAATTGATGTTTGACAGTTTAAATTTCATGTTTATATTTATTTGTATCAATGGTGCCGTTAAATTTGACTATTAAATATAATTTTACAATTAAGTAAAAATTTGTCATTTAATTACTGTTTAAAACCTAACATCTGAAAATTTGTAAGTTTATATGATATTAGACTGTTTTGTATGTATCGATGTGATGAACGGCTTGAATTTGATATGTTTGATATGTTGATGTTAATTGTGTGAACTTACCTGTTATTCACATTTATTCATATATGACCATTATTTGTGCTGATTAATCCCAACCATTACCATAGATGTTAAGGGCATCAAATAAACCCAGGATTAATCATTAAAATAAATTAAGAATGTATGTCTAAATGATAAAGACCTATGACCCTGATTTGGATTGAAATGATATATATCCTTTCCCAAAATACTAAAATTAAATTTAAGTACCACTTGGCCATAGGATAGAAAATTATATACGGACACCGGTTGGTTGAATAAAATTTATTTTAACCATGAATTTTGAAATATTATTTTAATGATAATATAAGCAATGTTCTATAATTTATTTCCTTTGAACTTGAACCTTGAATTTTGAAATATAAACAAAAAGGGGAAATAAATTAGTATTGTAATTGAAGCTTAACAAAGTGAAATATAATGTAAATCGAATTTATTGAAATTGAATGGTTTCACCCGCCTTTGAAATTTATTATGAATCAACATTGATTTGAATTATATATGAATTGTGAACTCGATATTTGTTAGAAATTGAAATCATTGAAAATGAGAATCTGATTTGGAATGTAACTATTTGAATTAATTTGATCGAATTGAAATGAATGTAAATTGGAAGTTTAATCAATGGAATTATTGAAAATTGAGTTGGTTGAATTGAAGTCGAAATATAACTTCAAGTTTAATTGAAAATGTTAGAGAAACGATTCTAATTCCAACTATGGTATTTCAAATCATTTTATAAACTATTTTAATATTAATTATTATATTTTTTTTTCTTTATAAACTATTTTACTTTATTACTATTTTATTTTACAAACTATTTTAAATAAATCAATTTATAATTAACTATTTATTTTATAAATTACTTAATGTTTTAACTATATATTTTAATAAATTTGATAAATTCTATTTTAATTACAAGCTATTTATTTTCAAACTTTTTCAATTATATATATCTAAACTATTTTAAATATACTTTTAAAGTATTTTATTATTCAAATTATTAATGTTGGAATTGTTTCAAGATTTTAATTAGTTTAAATGGAGATTTTAGTATGAAAAATATTCTATTTTGAATATTGAATGATTTTGAAAATCTGACATTTTGATATGAAATATGAACCTTTTCGAAATGTAAAAGAACTGACCAGTGTGAAAAATGTAAACGTTTGGTTGTTAAACAGACCGAGATCGGATATTGTCATACTCTCTGCCAATACCAAAAACCACTTTAACAACTGTGTACGCGGTGAAGTTCCAGAAATGTTGTTGGATGGATTTGGAGGCGATTACTGGATTTGAAGAAAGAGAACGATAATGGATATCCTTGACCTTCGGGTCATAATTAAAATGACTAAAACAGGGCTATACCGTGACTGTAATAACCCGAAAATCTGGGCCAGTGTAAAAATTTTATTTTGGTAATTTTAACGAATTTTGAATATTTAAAATGAATTATTTTAAATAATATCGACGAGAAATTTATTTTGAATAGAATTCGAACGTATATATTATATACGTCGTCGTTAGAATATAAATAATTATATATAATTATAAATAGAATTGAAAATGGCGCGGTAGTTCGATAATTCAATTTCAAACTTCAATTGAATATACCGGGTGCAAAATAAACCGGATTTTAGTGAAGCCAAAAATAATGGAATCTATTCGTGAATATCTTTCCAATGAATCCGAAAAATCGAAATTTCGTAGCGAGGATCAAAAGATATGTCCAGTTGAAAATTCTGAATAGTCGCTATGGAATTTAGGCCCTTAAAAATGGGAAATTTGCAAATGACCTCGGATTTCGACGAAACCACTTTTGTTGGGTCCGTGATGTCAAATTATTGCTAGGTTTCAAATTTCATAATTTTTCGAATCAATATGTGAGCGTGGCAAAAGAAAATGCGTTTGACCAGTTTCAGTTGATTTTAATCGACTGGAAAATGGCCATTTTTCCAACGGTCTCTGAATTCGACGAAACTAGTTTTGTTAGGACCGTATCGTCAATACGAAGCTAGAAAATATTTTTCTGGGATTTATAGAGTTAGTGTGTTGCCCCGGTAATTTGAAATGTACGTTTAAGATTCAATATAACGATTTAAATGTAAATTTGACGAAAACTGATCGAAACGATCAAATCATCCTACGATACATATCCCATTGTGTTCGGAATGGGGGTAAAACGCTATGGACGACAGTCGGTGGGCCTGATTTCGAGTTCGTATTAAAAAGTCAACTTTTTGAATTTTAAAAAGAAATAAAATAATATAATAACTTTCCATTTAAACCCCCCCTCTATTCTTTTCTTCCCCGACAGTCATTTCTAAAAAAAGAAAAAAAAGAAAGAGAAAGGGCATCGACGGAACCCTAGCCGCGCCTGCCACCCCTTCCGCCGCCATCGCCTTCCCTCCGATCTCTCCCCCTCTACCTCGTGCTGCTCTCTCCCTCCCCCTTTCTGAAACCGACGTGCTTGAGACCCTCGAACCCGCACCCCTTTCCAGCCACCCTCCTCCTCCACGCGAGCCTCCCACCTGAAACCCCGACCCCCTCCTGCGACGACGCCCTAACCCCAAGCACCCCCTCGCAGCAGCCCTCCGTCGTTCTTCCTTCCTCCTCAGGTGCCGACGCAAGCGACAACCACCCTTCGATCCACGCAGACGATCTCCTCCCTCCCGAACAAACGATGTAAGTTTTAATTTTATTTATGTTATTAAAATTCGATTTTTGGTATAAATATTAGCGAATAAAACATGATTTTTAATTATAAGAAGATAGGAATTTTTATATACATGAAGGTATGATTTTTGAAAATATATATGAAGAAGGAATAAAAATACGATTTTTCTTTACTTGAATGTCGAATAAAAATTCGATTTTTATTTGAATAGCGTATAAAATTTTGATTTTTATAAATATGAATTCGCTATAAAAGTTGGATCTTTATATTTGAAAAGCTCACATTTTTCTAATGAAAAGAGCGAAATATAAAAATACGATTTTGAGTATGAAATTGAAGTTATAAAAATACGATTTTTAATGAAGAAGATAATAGAAAAGATATGGTTTTAAAATAGAAAAGATATAAGAAAAGTTCATAATTTTATATAAGAAGAGTTTACATTTTTACATCGAAAGGAAAAGATTGAATTTTTATTGTCTGATTAGAAAAAGAAAAATAAGATTTTTATGAAGTCGCCTTGTCGATAAAAATATAATCTTTTCTATATAGTAGCGTCGATAAAAATTTAATTAAGTTCCCATCACACAAATTTCATATCTGAACATTAAAGTCAAATTATAAATTAATTGACCCATTTTAATTCATAAAATTTAATATTAAAACCAAAATCTCCATATATAACTTTTCCTTATTTTGTTTGTTGGAGTGGAAGGGCAGCAGCTTTTCATTTATATATTTTAATGGTCACGTGAAAGTTGGAGAATTAATCAAGGGGTTTTAATGAAAGCAGCGGTTTCTTTGCTATAGGTAAAACGGTGCCTTTTTATATACTGAGTAACATCAAAAGCAAATCTGGAAAATTGTTTAACATAAATGTACACAAAGAATAAAATGGCAGGTGCATTAATAATATTAAATTATAAACGGATAAAATTTTAGTTTATACATACAAAAATTTGACAAACTTCTATATAAATTTACAAAGAATTATCCTTTCAAAGGCAAACACTTCGTCCGAAATATCTAAAAGTCAAAATTTTCCGTCTAAATCTAAATACAAATATTAAAAAAAAAATCTTATCATACAAGCATTAATAGGTTCAATGTTAAATCAAATTAATATATATATATATGACATGTGTATATAAGCAATCTAGTCCAATGTCAATGAATGTTTGATTTTCTTTTATTTGAAATAAGCAGTGTTAAACATGTACTTTTACACATTTATTTCTTTTTGTTTGTATGTGTTGTTTTTCAATTCAAATTCCTTCATTCCTTTTAAAAAGGGAAAATTTTCAAAAGCTAATTGATACTCTTTTCATGAATCATACAATAGAAATCTCAAACATAATACAATATGCTAATAATCTAATCAGTCAATATTGCTATTTTAACTCAAATTACAATAAAAATTGTTATCACTTACAAGTTTACTATTCCATTTATTATCAATTGTTTGTAGTTAATCATTACAAATATACATACAATTTGATACTAAATTCAATTGTAATAAATCACCATTTATCTAACTACGAATAATTGTTTAATAGAAATAATTTTGAAATCATTCATAAATAATATCTTAATTTAATTCATGAATTTTTTTTATTTATTTTTTTAGTAATGGTATTTTTAAATTCAGACGCATTTTCTAACAAAATTTCCTTAAAATAAAAATTTAAATTGGTTCCAAAATTCCGGGTTGTTACAGGCGCATCCCTATCCACCGACCGTTACTAGTGTTTTATATGCAATGTTTACGATAATGTATATACGGTGTAAGGGTAAATATGTAATCCCACTTACGCTATTTTAATATTTTATATATAACCATAAACACTATTATAATAGCGTATTATATTATATAGTATCTAGTTTGACGGATCCTTAGGAGATGGAAACTCCCGTAACATCTCTTAAGTTATTGCACTCATATTTTTGCATGAAATTTGATTTAACTAATATGAGAATGATTTAGTTCTGATCCGAGTGTTTGTTGTATTTTTTTTCTTGCAATACGCTCGGGTCAGACTGAGTTGCAGTTAGCGAAGTTTCCCTTGCTTTGAAGATACCATTATGAAGATGAAGATGGAGCTCAACAGACGTATTATTATTATTATTCCGCTGCAAATGCATTGGTATGTTGTATGTTAATTTACTCCGATAATCATTGAAAAATATAATAAAATGTATGTTTTAATAGCTTCATGAACTGTTATTTATTTATCATATTTTATCCTTCCGCTGTGAGATTCTGTATTTGTTTTCTTCTTTCTTCTTTTTCTTATTTTAATCCCAATAACTATTCGTATTTTTGATCTGTTTATGTCGACATTAAGGATCATTATCGATTTGAACGGTCAAAAAATTTCGGATGTTACAAATATATCATACTGCAATAGTTGATCTAAAATTAGTAACTATAATTAAAGAAAATTGGGTCTTAGGCAGAAATATGAAAAAGAAAAAAAAACGGATGAAATGCATTTTTCTAATTCAGCAGCTATTTTATAAAATAAGAACGAATTATTACAAGCAGAGACAAATACCGTACCTTTCCTGGATTTGCGATTGAAAAGCAGTGACAGTGAATTAGGATTCATGTTTGTAGCTTAAGCCTTGGAATCAAGAAGCTTCCTTTCTTTCGAATTCAATGGTGCCATGGATCGGGGAATTTTACTATCTTCTTTTCATTCCAAATTCGGATTCATGAATTTTATCAAATAGTGGAATGAAAATAGGGAGATCAGGAGATCGAATTTTAGAAGGCATCGCTTTAACAGAAGGGAGATCGGATTTCAGAAGAAATAGGAAGAAACAGAATTACGGAGAAGAAATCATCGGAGAATGGGGCTTATTTTTTGGCTTATTTTGGGCAACTCAAGCTAAGCAAACTGTAATAACCCGGAAAATCTGGGCCAGTTTAAAAATTTTATTTTGGCAATTTTAGCGAATTTTGATTATTTAAAATGAATTATTTTAAATAATATCGACGAGAAATTTATCTTGAATAGAATTCGAACGAATATATTTATATAGTTCGTCGTTAGAATATAAATATTTATTTTAAATTATAAAAGGAATTGAAAATGGCGCGGTAGTTCGATAATTCGATTTCAAACTTCAATTGAATGTACCGGGTGCAAAACAATCCGGATTTTAGTGAAACCAAAAACATTAGGATCTAATTGGTGATATCTTTCCAACGAATCTGAAAAATCGAAATTTCATAGAGGGAATCAAAAGATATGTCCAGTTGAAAATTCTGAATAGTCGCTATGGAATTCAGGCCCTTAAAAATGGGCATTTTGCAAACGACCTCGGATTTCGACGAAACCACTTTTGTTGGATCCGTGATGTCAAATTATTGTTAGATTCCAAATTTCATAATTTTTCGAATCAATATGTAAGCGTGGCAAAGGAACACGCGTTTGACCAGTTTCAGTTGATTTTAATCGACTGGAAAATGGCCATTTTTCCAACGGTCTCAAAATTCGACGAAATTAGATTTGTTAGGACCGTATCGTCAATACGAAGCTAGAAAATATTTTTCGGGAATTTTTCTAGTTAGTATGTGGCCTCGGTAATTTGAAATGTACGTTTAAAATTCAATATAATGATTTAAATGTAAATTTAACGGAAACTGATCGAAACGATCGAATCAGCCTACGATACATATCCCATCGAGTTCGGAATGGGGGTAATTAGCTAGAGGCGACAGTTGTTGGGTTTGATTTGAAGTTCGTTATCATATCGAGGTAATTTTCGAAATAAATAAATTAAAAATATAAATATATATAAACGGTCAAACTTAGTCAAACCCTATCTCTACATTTCCGTGGTCAAACCTCGATGGCGCCTCCCTCTTCATTCCAGACGGCGGAAAATACCCAATCCTTTCTCCCTCAAGATCTTTCAAAATAAACCGAATTCTCAACTGATTTTTGAATGAAATTTGAAGCGGGTATCATGCCCTTTAAATCCATATGGCAGGGGTCATTTATGGTGAAGTAATTCGAACGGATTTTGGTCATAAGTCCCCGCCGTTCGAGGCCATTTCTGGCGTGGCTGAGCTGATCGAGCGTGCCCAAATTCCGGGCACAGGTAGAGGGCGTTCAGGCGCTTCACTGGGCGGTGGCTGATGGAGCTCCGATCGAGCACGACGGTGGCGAGCGGGATGTGGGAGGTTGGAACTGGTGCGTCTCGTGTAGGCGATCCTCGGGGCAGCTCCTGATCAGAGGCGCAGCAACTATAGGCGGCGCTAGGAGGAACCCTAGCTTCTGAGGTGTGGTCGGACGGGTCTGAGAATGAGTAAAGGTGATTCTCTTTCTTTATTTATTTATTAAATACATGGTTTTAAAATCTGAAAATTTAGAAAAGAAAAAAAAAGAAAACAACATTATTTTAAATCAAAATATGGATTTTATTTTCAGATTAAAATTAGAAATAACATTGATTTTAAATGTATGAAGAGCATGATTTTTGAGATATAAAATGTCAGGATTTTTGAAAGATAATATGGCATGGTTTTCAAGATAAAAATAGCAATGATAGTTAAAAATAAATTAGCATTGTTTTATTTACAAATTTTAGAAAATATAAAATAGCTTTGAGAATATAAAATATACTTTGTTTAGAAATATAAAATTTGCTTTGATTTGAAAATATACGATACTTTGATTTGAAAATATATATCACCTTGTTCCGAGAATATATATCGCATTGCTTTTGAAATAAAATATACATTGTTTTTTTTAAGAAATAGAAATCGCAGTAGTAAAAAATGTGATTTTTATATATTGAATAGAATAGTAAAAATGTGATTTTTATATATTGAATAGAATAGTAAAAATGTGATTTTTATATATTGAATAGCATAGTAAAAATTCGATTTTTATATATTGAATAGCAATAGTAAAAATGTGATTTTTATATATTGAATAGCATAGTAAAAATTCGATTTTTATATATTGAATAGCAAAGAAAAAAATGTGATTTTTATATATTGAATAGCATAGTAAAAATTCGATTCTTATATATGTAGTGGCTACGGGAACGAAAGTGACAAAAGGCGAAAAAGAAGAAGATTTCTATAAATGAAGTGTCGTGAAGTTGGGATAGCTTTTGGTGAGAATTTCTCACTCTTCAATTTCTATTTCTAGTTATAAATATATACTAGGATGCAGACGGTGTTTAGTAGCACCCGACACCCGTCATCCACAGACCATGGATGGCTTGTTTGTTAAATTGTTTGGTTGAGTAGTTAGTTTGAATATTTGATTGAATGGAATTGTTTGGTGAAATGAATTGATTTGATTGATGTGTGAATGGCGTGGGCCTTCACTAGACCGGGGATAAGGCTAGGCCTTGTCCCGTTTCTAGTATCGTGCCGTTATACCGCCGAAATTTTCTAAAATATGTTAGAAAAATAAAAATATCATTTTATTGAATAAATGAACCGAATAGAATATTCATAGGTTGAATAAAATGTTTTATCGTTAAAAATATAATTTTTAACGTGAAAGTGAATAAATAAATATTTATAAACAGATCGGCCGATTTGTTTATATACACTGATTTGACTGATATTGATTGGGTCGATAAATTTTACACATCGCCCAACTGCACAACTAAAATCTGTGTTTGATTGTTTGAAAACCCCACACGGGTGTTGGGATGAAATATGAAGTTCACTCATCCTGATTGATTAAATATGTCGATCGTTTGATTGACAGGCTGTTATAAGCGTTAGATATCTATATTTGATGCTTATACAGTGTAGTGCACTTTGGTTGATGGTTGATTATATATCGTTGCTATTATATACATTTGTTGTATGGAATCCATATAATTAACTTTATATGGTAATTGATTGGGCCTCATTCCAATTTAGAAAATAAAGAATATTATAAAATAAAGGTTCATGTGTTGACTGTACCCATTCGTTGAGATTAGTCATGTGTTGAACGAAATATTTTAATAATAAATTTTATATCTTTATCACTATAAAATAAAGGTTCATGTGTTGACTGTACTCATTCGTTGAGATTAGTCATGTGTTGAACGAAATATTTTAATAATAAATTTTATATCTTTATCACTATAAAATAAAGGTTCATGTGTTGACTGTACTCATTCGTTGAGATTAGTCATGTGTTGAACGAAATAATTTAACAAAAATAGTCACACGTGGACAGTACTCATTCGTTGAGATTAGTCGTGTGTTGAAAAAAAAAATATTCATTTGTTGAATAGAATAAAGGAATATATGAAGCCGTGTTGATTAGATTGACGCCATTTTGACGTGAACGATATTTTTATCGATTTTAAACGATTTCGAAATGAATTGAATTGAAAACGATTTCGAAATGAATTGAATTGAAAACGATTTCGAAATGAATTGAATTGAAAACGATTTCGAAATGAATTGAATTGAAACGATTTCGAAATGAATTGAATTGAAAACGATTTCGAAATGAATTGAATTGAAAACGATTTCGAAATGAATTGAAAACGAATTCAAATTGAATTGAAAGCGAATTGAAATGAATTCAAATTGAATTGAAATTTGAATTGAATAGAAATGAATTTTAAAACGAATTTATAAAGAAGAATTCAATTTTGATTTGAATTGAAATGGAAGTTGAAATTGCTTTTGAAACGAATTTTAAAACTATTTATATAATTCGTTTTAAATAGAAATCGACGAAATATATATTATATATATTATATATATAATATAATGGCCTGAATAGAACGCGCCGCGCCGCGGCAGTTCGTGAATTTCGACCATTTATTTCAAACGGACATTACGGAAGATCCGACCGTCGAATTCTCCTAAAACCGGAACCGTTGGGTTCATATCGAAAAGAGCTTTCTAAGGAATATTAGAAATTGGAAATCGAACGGTTGGATTTGGAATTATGTTCAAATCAAATTTGAAAAAGGTCGCTGTAAGTGCAGTTCGATGGCCGTTGATGGAAATCGACTGTACGGGCCTTGATAAAATTATTAAAAATAGTAATAATTTGTGTAAAATCATAAGAAATGATTTAGAAAGAATTGGGATGAAAAACTCCATTCTTGAAAAGATAAAAATAGATTTTTATCGAAATAAACTAGTTTTGAACTAGAATTATATTTCTATTTATTTTTAAGTAAATAAATTGAATTTGAAATGGTTCTGAAAATAACCAGAATTCCCAATTATTGCATTGGAGTGGATTTGAATCGAAATTGTCTTCGGAATATTTCGATGCTGGAATTCGTGATTATACGGATGTTGTTATGGAAATTTGAAAGATATATATTTATATCGTTATTTCCAATACGACATCTGTTAATCGTAGAATTTGATATTGAATATAAGCCGATATATTTTCTATTCAGAGCCTTGTATTGAATATCAAATGTGATTTGGGTTTGTCGTGAATGGTGTCTTCACTAACACTGTTCTTGAACCCAGTTGAGAAAAGATTAAATCTTTTTATTTAGATTTAATGAAGTGTACCAATTAAATAATATTTAATTGGAATTGAATTGATATTGATTTTTGGGTTTATCGTGGACAGTGTTTTTAAATAACACTCGTTCTTTAACCCGATAATTAATGGAATGTGATTTTGGGTTTATCGTGAACTGTGTTTTAAATGACACTGATTCTTTAACCCAGTTAAAGATTAAAACTAAGTAGAGTTTTGATGAATCTTTAATTAGATTGAAAGGATCGAGAATGGAGTATCACCAGTTTTACTCCAGGCGATAGTTAAATCTTTAATTAGATTTGAACGTGAAATGGTAATTGAATTTACCGATAACACCGTGGTGTTAGATATGAAGTACTAACCAGTTTTACTTCATGGGATGAATATGTTGGGATTGGGAAATTAAAACAAATGATTACTTCGGTAAGGTTCGTTAATCCCGACTAGTTGAATCGAAATTCAAAGGAAGATTAAAGAATAAATTCAAGAAATTTATCCTGGATAAAATTAATGGAAACCTTTCCCTATGAATGTGAAATTTAGAAACTAACTGTCGGTTAGCTAAGTAGAATGGTTTTCTGGATATTGATCTGATGTTGGTTTCGGCCTTCGGGGTTAATATTTGGGAAATTATTCTCTTGATTAATTTACGGTTAGTAACTAATGAATTGGAATGAGGCGTATGTTGTGTTTACGTAACATTTATTTTTAATATACGCGGGTTGTTCGGAAAGGCCGGGTTTATACCCATTCTGAATAACCGATTCGACGATATGTCGAAGATGAAGACGGTGGTTGAAGACCGGAAGTCTTCACATCGTTTAGATAATTACCGACGATCCTGATTGGGCTGTACACCCAAGAGGATGGAAATAGTTGGTGGTCGTCCAGACGTACTTGGAGATGGATGGATATGCGAGGAAAGTGCCTCCGGTTTCGTTCAGACCCAGAACGGACTTGTAAATGGATAGTGTGTCTGACGTTGTATTCCTTTATACTGTATTGGTGATCTCTGCTAAATATATATCTGTTTGGTGGCAGAGAATTTATTCTCTTGCTATACACCCTTCTCTGAGACGTACGAGCCTAGAGGTTATATATTGGCAGAAATCAGTGGTACAGTATGGACTGACAATGTGGCATGCTGAGTTGCATGGATCAAGGCTTTTGTTGAAAAGCAAAGTCTTGTGGTTGATGATCAAAGCACGGCCTTGTGTGGCGTAGCTTTGTGTAACGTTGATTCGCGAGTATCACACCCGGTATGAACTAAAAACGGGAGACGGACCTCAGGGAGGACATGCGTTTCTTTCTAGTTAGGAGTGGCGTCAGTGCTTGAACTGGCTAACGAGTTTGACTCATGTGGATGTTGCTTATTATTACTTGCTGAAAAGCGAGGCGCCTCGTGATATCGGTTTCGGCCGATGCTTCTGGTCGGCTGACGGGCCAGGCTTACGCCCCAAAGGGCGGGGAAACGTAGTGTTTAGGCATAATAATCCACATCGGTGGACCGGCCCTGACGATCCAAGGCGTGCCTGCGCGCTTGCCTGAGACACGGACTAGAGCGTCTCGAATCGGTGAGGATCTTGCCCCTAGCCTCGGTTCATACCATAAATGATAACCCAACTTCCAATACGACATTTGTGGTTTTAATTGTAGAACTAGTATGGCGACATGATATATGGTACCCATGCCGCCTATGATTGATACTTATGATTTGAAGTTGTTTTATACACTACGCACTATAATAGTATCAAATAATCTGTTTTAAACGTATCAAGCATTCTTTGGCTGTTATAAGGGAAAACCCTATCCCCCGGCTTGCGTTGCATTGTGTGATAGGACCTGGGTCTTATAACAGCTTCATTTTTCTTTATTTAACATTGCGCTGTTTGTTTTATGCACTGGTATTCTTGGGAGGAAACCCGTTCCGTGTTATACGGTGTGGTCCCTTGTTTTACCTAACTTTAAAATAAAGATTATTACCTGTTTTAGTTCTCACACCAGTCACATGACTGACCTGGAGTTTATTGTTTTAACCTAAACTCTGGGTGCCCCTATTTTCGACACGGGCAGCTAGTAGTTTTGGTTTTGCAGATTTATATTCACAGGATCCTGGTTTACAGCTGGAACGATATCCGGAAAGCTTTGTATCCGTATATCTCCTTCAGTTGTGCATTGTATTATTTTTCGCTGCTATGTATTTAAATGTAATTTAAATCTCTGATATTTCTGTGTAATATTCATTTATACTCTGTATATTCTTGTATTCTGGTGCATTGTTGTATAATAACAATGAAATGTTCTTTTGTATGTATTCTGTTGTGACTTGTTCTCGAACTATCCGCCGCTTTCCTTTACGGGGAAGTTACGGGTTTTCACAGTTGGTATCGGAGCTTTGGTTTACAAAGCTCAGAGAACAAGACACATTAGGACCATACGGAAGAATTCATCAGAATTGGATTAGTAATATCCAACGAGAATGACTCGTTAGAGATGGGATCAGTAGCATCCTAGAACGAGTGCGAAGAGTATATTTTTGAAAATGAAAACAAATCTTGTTTTGAAATTTAAAACAATTATTCGTATTTGATTATCCATATATATTGAGTTGGACAGTCCAGTATATAAAGATTTTGCGTATACGTCTGATCCACGTGTGTTTGGAATTTTAATATACTGGATAGATATAGAATCACACTCTAGTCGCCCGGAGATGATGTTGATAATGACCATGGCATCATCAATATTTATGTTCGTGCTCCGAAGGTGTGATTTCTATATATTTCCTATTGACTGGTGTGAGAACCAAAATTAGATAGGGCTTATTGTTGTGATTTGGCATCAAAAATCTGATTTTTGACTATGTATCAAAGTTATCAATTTGAAAAGCTAATCAACTAATTGATTGATGTTTGTGTTGTTTGTTTATTTGTTTGCTAATTTTTAGCCATTTAGCCTAATTGAATCACATATTGAATTATATTGAAAATTAGTCGCATTTGCTTGCATATACTTGTACTTACATTGAACAGGTCATAGCAAGGAGGCTAGAGCAGAGAATAAAATTTGTTTGCCCGACAAATAGGTACATCTTTACTACATGATTTACTGTTTTGTTTGGGTGATGATGATTTTATGAGCCTATTGGCTAGCTGCTTGGCTTTTTCTTTTTCTTTTTGAGATCTGAAGGACCGGGGAAGCTATTTGAGATTTCCCGATGCTCCCATTGCAGGGGAGGTTATGGCGAAATTTTTCGAAAATTTAGGGTGTTAGCCAAATTTTTGAAATTTTGAAAATTCTCAGAAACTAAAGAGTTGGAGAATGGAAGCCAGATCGAGCGTAGAGTTGATTAATCAAACCACTTTCGACTTTGTTCCTTTTCGGGGACGAAAAGTTTTAAGTGGGGGAGATTGTAATAACCCGGAAAATCTGGGCCAGTTTAAATTTTTTATTTTGGCAATTTTAGCGAATTTTGATTATTTAAAATGAATTATTTTAAATTATATCAACGAGAAATTTATCTTGAATAGAATTCGAATGAATATATTTATATAGTTCGTCGTTAGAATATAAATATTTATTTTAAATTATAAAAGGAATTGAAAATGGCGCGGTAGTTCGATAATTCGATTTCAAACTTCAATTGAATGTACCGGGTGCAAAACAATCCGGATTTTAGTGAAACTAAAAACATTAGGATCTAATTGGTGATATCTTTCCAACGAATCCGAAAAATCGAAATTTCATAGCGGGAATCAAAAGATATGTCCAGTTGAAAATTCTGAATAGTCGCTATGGAATTCAGGCCCTTAAAAATGGGCATTTTGCAAACGACCTCGGATTTCGACGAAACCACTTTTGTTGGATCTGTGATGTCAAATTATTGTTAGATTCCAAATTTCATAATTTTTCGAATCAATATGTAAGCGTGGCAAAGGAAAACGCGTTTGACCAGTTTCAGTTGATTTTAATCGACTGGAAAATGGCCATTTTTCCAACGGTCTCAGAATTCGACGAAATTAGTTTTGTTAGGACAGTATCGTCAATACGAAGCTAGAAAATATTTTTCGGGAATTTTTCTAGTTAGTATGTGGCCTCGGTAATTTGAAATGTACGTTTAAAATTCAATATAATGATTTAAATGTAAATTTAACGGAAACTGATCGAAACGGTCGAATCAGCCTACGATACATATCCCATCGAGTTCGGAATGGGGGTAATTAGCTAGAGGCGACAGTTGTTGGGTTTGATTTGAAGTTCGTTATCATATCGAGGTAATTTTCGAAATAAATAAATTAAAAATATAAATATATATAAACGGTCAAACTTAGTCAAACCCTATCTCTACATTTCCGTGGTCAAACCTCGATGGCGCCTCCCTCTTCATTCCAGACGGCGGAAAATACCCAATCCTTTCTCCCTCAAAATCTTTCAAAATAAACCGAATTCTCAACTGATTTTTGAACGAAATTTGAAGCGGGTATCATGCCCTTTAAATCCATATGGCGGGGGTCATTTATGGTGAAGTAATTCGAACGGATTTTGGTCATAAGTCCCCGCCGTTCGAGGCCATTTCTGGCGTGGCTGAGCTGATCGAGCGTGCCCAAATTCCGGGCACAGGTAGAGGGCGTTCAGGCGCTTCACTGGGCGGTGGCTGATGGAGCTCCGATCGAGCACGACGATGGCGAGCGGGATGTGGGTGGTTGGAACTGGTGCGTCTCGTGTAGGCGATCCTCGGGGCAGCTCCTGATCAGAGGCGCAGCAACTATAGGCGGCGCTAGGAGGAACCCTAGCTTCTGAGGTGTGGTCGGACGGGTCTGAGACTGAGTAAAGGTGATTCTCTTTCTTTATTTATTTATTAAATACATGGTTTTAAAATCTGAAAATTTAGGAAAGAAAAAAAAAGAAAACAACATTATTTTAAATCAAAATATGGATTTTATTTTCAGATTAAAATTAGAAATAACATTGATTTTAAATGTATGAAGAGCATGATTTTTGAGATATAAAATGTCAGGATTTTTGAAAGATAAAATGGCATGGTTTTCAAGATAAAAATAGCAATGATAGTTAAAAATAAATTAGCATTGTTTTATTTACAAATTTTAGAAAATATATAGCTTTGAGAATATAAAATATTCTTTGTTTAGAAATATAAAATTTGCTTTGATTTGAAAATATACGATACTTTGATTTGAAAATATATATCACCTTGTTCCGAGAATATATATCGCATTGCTTTTGAAATAAAATATACATTGTTTTTTTAAGAAATAGAAATCGCAGTAGTAAAAAATGTGATTTTTATATATTGAATAGAATAGTAAAAATGTGATTTTTATATATTGAATAGAATAGTAAAAATGTGATTTTTATATATTGAATAGCATAGTAAAAATTCGATTTTTATATATTGAATAGCAATAGTAAAAATGTGATTTTTATATATTGAATAGCATAGTAAAAATTCGATTTTTATATATTGAATAGCAAAGAAAAAAAAGTGATTTTTATATATTGAATAGAATAGTAAAAATTCGATTCTTATATATGTAGTGGCTACGGGAACGAAAGTGACAAAAGGCGAAAAAGAAGAAGATTTCTATAAATGAAGTGTCGTGAAGTTGGGATAGCTTTTGGTGAGAATTTCTCACTCTTCAATTTCTATTTCTAGTTATAAATATATACTAGGATGCAGACGGTGTTTAGTAGCACCCGACACCCGTCATCCACAGACCATGGATGGCTTGTTTGTTAAATTGTTTGGTTGAGTAGTTAGTTTGAATATTTGATTGAATGGAATTGTTTGGTGAAATGAATTGATTTGATTGATGTGTGAATGGCGTGGGCCTTCACTAGACCGGGGATAAGGCTAGGCCTTGTCCCGTTTCTAGTATCGTGCCGTTATGCCGCCGAAATTTTCTAAAATATGTTAGAAAAATAAAAATATCATTTTATTGAATAAATGAACCGAATAGAATATTCATAGGTTGAATAAAATGTTTTATCGTTAAAAATATAATTTTTAACGTGAAAGTGAATAAATAAATATTTATAAACAGATCGGCCGATTTGTTTATATACACTGATTTGACTGATATTGATTGAGTCGATAAATTTTACACATCGCCCAACTGCACAACTAAAATCTGTGTTTGATTGTTTGAAAACCCCACACGGGTGTTGGGATGAAATATGAAGTTCACTCATCCTGATTGATTAAATATGTCGATCGTTTGATTGACAGGCTGTTATAAGCGTTAGATATCTATATTTGATGCTTATACAGTGTAGTGCACTTTGGTTGATGGTTGATTATCTATCGTTGCTATTATATACATTTGTTGTATGGAATCCATATAATTAACTTTATATGGTAATTGATTGGGCCTCATTCCAATTTAGAAAATAAATAATATTATAAAATAAAGGTTCATGTGTTGACTGTACTCATTCGTTGAGATTAGTCATGTGTTGAACGAAATATTTTAATAATAAATTTTATATCTTTATCACTATAAAATAAAGGTTCATGTGTTGACTGTACTCATTCGTTGAGATTAGTCATGTGTTGAACGAAATATTTTAATAATAAATTTTATATCTTTATCACTATAAAATAAAGGTTCATGTGTTGACTGTACTCATTCGTTGAGATTAGTCATGTGTTGAACGAAATAATTTAACAAAAATAGTCACACGTGGACAGTACTCATTCGTTGAGATTAGTCGTGTGTTGAAAAAAAAAATTCATTTGTTGAATAGAATAAAGGAATATATGAAGCCGTGTTGATTAGATTGACGCCATTTTGACGTGAACGATATTTTTATCGATTTTAAACGATTTCGAAATGAATTGAATTGAAAACGATTTCGAAATGAATTGAATTGAAAACGATTTCGAAATGAATTGAATTGAAAACGATTTCGAAATGAATTGAATTGAAAACGATTTCGAAATGAATTGAATTGAAACGATTTCGAAATGAATTGAATTGAAAACGATTTCGAAATGAATTGAATTGAAAACGATTTCGAAATGAATTGAAAACGAATTCAAATTGAATTGAAAGCGAATTGAAATGAATTCAAATTGAATTGAAATTTGAATTGAATAGAAATGAATTTTAAAACGAATTTATAAAGAAGAATTCAATTTTGATTTGAATTGAAATGGAAGTTGAAATTGCTTTTGAAACGAATTTTAAAACTATTTATATAATTCGTTGTAAATAGAAATCGACGAAATATATATTATATATATAATATAATGGCCTGAATAGAACGCGCCGCGCCGCGGCAGTTCGTGAATTTCGACCATTTATTTCAAACGGACATTACGGGAGATCCGATCGTCGGATTCTCCTAAAACCGGAACCGTTGGGTTCGTATCGAAAAGAGCTTTCTAACGAATATTAGAAATTGGAAATCTAACGGTTGGATTTGGAATTATGTTCAAATCAAATTTGAAAAAGGTCGCTGTAAGTGCAGTTCGATGGCCGTTGATGGAAATCGACTGTACGGGCCTTGATAAAATTATTAAAAATAGTAATAATTTGTGTAAAATCATAAGAAATGATTTAGAAAGAATTGTGATGAAAAACTCCATACTTGAAAAGATAAAAATAGATTTTTATCGAAATAAACTAGTTTTGAACTAGAATTATAATTCTATTTATTTTTAAGTAAATAAATTGAATTTGAAATGGTTTTGAAAATAACCAGAATTCCCAATGATTGCATTGGAGTGGATTTGAATCGAAATTGTCTTCGGAATATTTCGATGCTGGAATTCGTGATTATACGGATGTTGTTATGGAAATTTGAAAGATATATATTTATATCGTTATTTCCAATACGACATCTGTTAATCGTAGAATTTGATATTGAATATAAGCCGATATATTTTCTATTCAGAGCCTTGTATTGAATATCAAATGTGATTTGGGTTTGTCGTGAATGGTGTCTTCACTAACACTGTTCTTGAACCCAGTTGAGAAAAGATTAAATCTTTTTATTTAGATTTAATGAAGTGTACCAATTAAATAATATTTAATTGGAATTGAATTGATATTGATTTTTGGGTTTATCGTGGACAGTGTTTTTAAATAACACTCGTTCTTTAACCCGATAATTAATGGAATGTGATTTTGGGTTTATCGTGAACTGTGTTTTAAATGACACTGATTCTTTAACCCAGTTAAAGATTAAAACTAAGTAGAGTTTTGATGAATCTTTAATTAGATTGAAAGGATCGAGAATGGAGTATCACCAGTTTTACTCCAGGCGATAGTTAAATCTTTAATTAGATTTGAACGTGAAATGGTAATTGAATTTACCGATAACACCGTGGTGTTAGATATGAAGTACTAACCAGTTTTACTTCATGGGATGAATATGTTGGGATTAGGAAATTAAAACAAATGATTACTTCGGTAAGGTTCGTTAATCCCGACTAGTTGAATCGAAATTCAAAGGAAGATTAAAGAATAAATTCAAGAAATTTATCCTGGATAAAATTAATGGAAACCTTTCCCTATGAATGTGAAATTTAGAAACTAACTGTCGGTTAGCTAAGTAGAATGGTTTTCTGGATATTGATCTGATGTTGGTTTCGGCCTTCGGGGTTAATATTTGGGGAATTATTCTCTTGATTAATTTACGGTTAGTAACTAATGAATTGGAATGAGGCGTATGTTGTGTTTACGTAACATTTATTTTTAATATACGCGGGTTGTTCGGAAAGGCCGGGTTTATACCCATTCTGAATAACCGATTCGACGATATGTCGAAGATGAAGACGGTGGTTGAAGACCGGAAGTCTTCACATCGTTTAGATAATTACCGACGATCCTGATTGGGCTGTACACCCAAGAGGATGGAAATAGTTGGTGGTCGTCCAGACGTACTTGGAGATGGATGGATATGCGAGGAAAGTGCCTCCGGTTTCGTTCAGACCCAGAACGGACTTGTAAATGGATAGTGTGTCTGACGTTGTATTCCTTTATACTGTATTGGTGATCTCTGCTAAATATATATCTGTTTGGTGGCAGAGAATTTATTCTCTTGCTATACACCCTTCTCTGAGACGTACGAGCCTAGAGGTTATATATTGGCAGAAATCAGTGGTACAGTATGGACTGACAATGTGGCATGCTGAGTTGCATGGATCAAGGCTTTTGTTGAAAAGCAAAGTCTTGTGGTTGATGATCAAAGCACGGCCTTGTGTGGCGTAGCTTTGTGTAACGTTGATTCGCGAGTATCACACCCGGTATGAACTAAAAACGGGAGACGGACCTCAGGGAGGACATGCGTTTCTTTCTAGTTAGGAGTGGCGTCAGTGCTTGAACTGGCTGACGAGTTTGACTCATGTGGATGTTGCTTATTATTACTTGCTGAAAAGCGAGGCGCCTCGTGATATCGGTTTCGGCCGATGCTTCTGGTCGGCTGACGGGCCAGGCTTACGCCCCAAAGGGCGGGGAAACGTAGTGTTCAGGCATAATAATCCACATCGGTGGACCGGCCCTGACGATCCAAGGCTTGCCTGCGCGCTTGCCTGAGACACGGACTAGAGCGTCTCGAATTGGTGAGGATCTTGCTCCTAGCCTCGGTTCATACCATAAATGATAACCCAACTTCCAATACGACATTTGCGGTTTTAATTGTAGAACTAGTATGGCGACATAATATATGGTACCCATGCCGCCTATGATTGATACTTATGATTTGAAGTTGTTTTATACACTACGCACTATAATAGTATCAAATAATCTGTTTTAAACGTATCAAGCATTCTTTGGCTGTTATAAGGGAAAACCCTATCCCCTGGCTTGCGTTGCATTGTGTGATAGGACCTGGGTCTTATAACAGCTTCATTTTTCTTTATTTAACATTGCGCTGTTTGTTTTATGCACTGGTATTCTTGGGAGGAAACCCGTTCCGTGTTATACGGCGTGGTCCCTTGTTTTACCTAACTTTAAAATAAAGATTATTACCTGTTTTAGTTCTCACACCAGTCACATGACTGACCTGGAGTTTATTGTTTTAACCTAAACTCTGGGTGCCCCTATTTTCGACACGGGCAGCTAGTAGTTTTGGTTTTGCAGATTTATATTCACAGGATCCTAGTTTACAGCTGGAACGATATCCGGAAAGCTTTGTATCCGTATATCTCCTTCAGTTGTGCATTGTATTATTTTCCGCTGCTATGTATTTAAATGTAATTTAAA
This sequence comes from Allium sativum, assembly GCA_030737875.1. NCBI lineage: Eukaryota > Viridiplantae > Streptophyta > Magnoliopsida > Asparagales > Amaryllidaceae > Allium > Allium sativum. The sequence continues at coordinate 636,804,294 of CM060918.1, forward strand.
TCTCTGATATTTCTGTGTAATATTCATTTATACTCTGTATATTCTTGTATTCTGGTGCATTGTTGTATAATAACAATGAAATGTTCTTTTGTATGTATTCTGTTGTGACTTGTTCTCGAACTATCCGCCGCTTTCCTTTACGGGGAAGTTACGGGTTTTCACACAAACCTTCCTGATGGTCGGTTTGAATAATTTCTATACCATTATCAAACTCAAACTCCTTACTAATAAACTTATTTTATTATGAATACTAATTAGCTATTTCTCTATTTGCAAATCGACTGAACTTTCAGACTTTCCTTGATTAACTACTTAAACAAAATTGAAAAAAAAGTTGCAGTCTAACCAAATTTCGTGTTAAGTCAGTAGCATATATGTAACAAAAAGAATGTGCTGAGTTCTCTACATCATCTGCATGTACCAAAAAGAACCTCCAGCATATCATGCATAAAGTCAGTAAGTGTTTCACGTTCTCTACATGTATATATATAATATGTAAATTCACAAATATTAAAGGCAAAGATTATTTTTAACACAATTGGTGATACAATTGATCTCCACCATTGGATTGTCCCTTGAATTCCACTACTCCATGTAAGGGCAAAATGATCCAAAGAGACTTCATATCTCTGTTTTTGTGTCTAATTTTGTGTACAAATAGCCACCTCCAAAATTGAATAAATGAACATTAAAATGTAACAATACCTATGAATAAAAAAACATGCTTATATCATACAACAAAATTAATTTACAAATCTAAACAGAAAAGCTACCTACCAGTTTCCTTGAAGACTTAGCACTTAATATATTTCAATCACCCTAAATGATGCTTTGTATGTATTATATATAAAAAGTTGCAAATAAATAGAAGGCATTAAAAAGAGATGTGTGAATAACATACTCAGCATATTTTTTATACAAGAATTGAGCTGATGAATTCATGCACAATAATGGCTCATGGAGTAGAAAAATCAAAGAATTAGATTATATATATCTTTCTTATTGGTAATTTCGCCTTCCCTTTTTTATATTTATCTATTTATATAAAATCAAACAGAAATGATTTTAGTAAAACAATGTTCTATTTTGTAGCTATGCAGGATGCACAAGGTTCATCGCTTGGCATGAAAAATACATTTCACTAAGCTAGTATATGTATCTTTGTTTTATGATTTTGTATTGTACTATGTTTTTGAAACTATCACTTAGATATTATAACATGTTAGAACTTGAAGGTTGTGTAACAACCCTGAATTTTGGGGCCAATTTAAAATTTATTTTAAGTGATTTTAATGAGTTTTGATATTTAAAATAATCTATTTTAAATAATAATGATCACAAATTTGGTTCAAATCGAAGTTAGAATGAATAATTTAACTTTAATTATAAAAAGAGTTAGAAATAGCGCGGTAGTTTGAAAAGTCAAACTTGAACTTTGACTGACCATACAGGATGCAAAATTTAACGGACTTTAGTAAAACCAAAAATATTAGAATCTATTTAAAAATATCTTTCCAACGAATCCGAAAAATCAAAATTTCATAGCGGGAATCAAAAGTTATGCCCAAATTAAAATTTAGAAAGGTCGCTAGGTAATTTGCATAGGTCAAAAATGCTACTTTTGCATATAAAGGAATTTGAACTCAAAACTACTTCCATTGAGTTCAGAATGATATTCCTACATTGAAAAACAGTAAACACTTATATATTTCGAGTTTCAGAAATTATTTGTTTAAAAATGTATTTTTAATATTAAATATATTGGCCTTAAAAATAGTCATTTTTCAAATGACCTCTGTTTTCGACGAAACCACTTTTGTTGGAACCGGAATGTCAAATTATTGCTAGGTTCCAATTTTCAGAATTTTTCGAATTAATATGTGAGCGCAGGAAAAGAAAATGTGTTTTGACTATTTGAGTTAAAATTAAACGCCTTAAAAATAGCCATTTTTCAAACAGTATCAGAATTCGAAGAAAATAATTTTGTTGGGTTCGTATCGTCAAAACAAAGCTAAAAATGATTTTTCGGTAATTTTTAGAATTAATATATAATTATAATTGATTTTTTTTAGTGTAAACGGACAATTTTTGACTTTAAAAATTCATTAAAAATTCATACGAGCTCAGAATTGAATGAAATTAATTTTTCTAGGTTTGCAGCATCAAAACATAGCTAAATGTATTTTTCAGGAATTTTTGAAGTTAATTTGTGGCCCCGGTGAATTTTCATTTACGGTCAATATTTAATTAATTAATTTTTAATAGGATTTTAAATAAAAAAACGCTACAAACATCAGAATTGGGGCCCGAGACATAGCCCACTGCGCTCATAAGACGTCAAAACCCTAAGAACGACAGTAAGCAGGCCTAATTCTGAGTTCGGACCAAAACGGGCTTAAACGGGCTAATTAAACAATAATTAAATAACCCTAAATATAATAATATAAAAATCCATCGGGTCTTCTTCCTCTCCCGTCGTTCTTTTTCAGCCGCACGCACAAAACAACCCATCATGGCCGAAACTTCTCTCCTCCCTTTCTCCCAATCCACAAAGAATTAGCTTAGGCCGTAGTTAAACTTTTTGAAGCTCTTCTCACTCTCTTTAATCTCCAACAAGTTTCATCCCTTTTCATCGACCGTAGGCGAAGAACGAGCACCCCCAACCCGCGCTGAACGGACCCCCGCCGCGCCTCCTCCTTGCAGTCGCACCCTCCCATCTTCCCGGTGTAGATAGCCCTCTCGTAGCTCTCCAATCTCCCGCAAACCGTTCGTAAAACCGTCGACTACAACTCCCGAAATCCGCATTTGAAGTTTTGACCAATTCTGAAAATTTAGGTAAAATTATTTCAGATTTTGTCACGCTTATTTCCGTTACTGTGCCAGTTGTTAAAAGCCAGAATTCGAATTTTTACATAAATTTCAAATTGAAATCTTTCAGATCCGTAATCGCCGTGAATCCGAACACGAGATCTGATTTAAACCACTTTCATTTCAGAAACAAGCAAGGTGAGAATTTATTTTTAATTTAATATTAATTAATTTAATTATTATTCTTTTGCTGTTTAATGTTGAATGGTGAAAATGAATCGTTATGCGATGGATGTTATTCTATGTTGTGAATTCGATTTGTGTTTTGATGATGTGATATTTATCGTTTGTGATGGAATTGGAGATGAAACTTTAGGATGTTAATATAAAAAAAACAATCTTTTTATATTGAAAATTAAAAGATGAAACTTTAGGATGTTGATATAAAAAAAACAATCTTTTTATATTGAAAACAAAAGATGAAACTTTAGGATGTTGATGTAAAAAAACAATCTTTTTATATTGAAAACAAAAAGATGAAACTTTAGGATGTTAATATAAAAGACAATCTTTTTATATTGAAAACAAAAAGATGAAATTTTGGCGATGTAAATAAAAAAGACGATCTTTTTATATTTAAATTTAAAAGACAATCTTCTTATATTGAAAACAAAAGGATGGAATTTTGACGATGAAAATAAAGAGACGATCTTTTTATATTTTATAATAAAGAAGTTGATATTTTTACTTTTTAAAATAGAAAAGATAATATTTTTACATCGTAAAATAGTAAAGTTGATATTTTTACATTTGTAAATAGAAAAGATAATATTTTTACATTGTAAAATAGTAAAGTTGATATTTTTACTTTGTAAAATAGAAAAGATAATATTTTTACATTGTAAAATAGTAATGTTGATATTTTTACTTTGTAAAATAGAAAAGATAATATTTTTACATTGTAAAATAGTAAAGTTGATATTTTTACTTTGTAAAATAGAAAAGATAATATTTTTACATTGTAAAATAGTAAAGTTGATATTTTTACTTTGTAAAATAGAAAAGATAATATTTTTACATTGTAAAATAGTAAAGTTGATATTTTTACTTTGTAAAATAGAAAAGATAATATTTTTACATTGTAAAATAGTAAAGTTGATATTTTTACTTTGTAAAATAGAAAAGATAATATTTTTACATTGTAAAATAGTAAAGTTGATATTTTTACTTTGTAAAATAGAAAAGATCATATTTTTACGTCGTAAAATAGTAAAGTTAATATATTATAAATATAAAAAGATGATATTGTTGCATTGTACATAAAAAGAAAATGTTTTTACATTGTATGAAATGAAACATATTTTTATATGTTATTTATGAATGATTTTTCATCGCATGAATTATATAACATTTTATTTTGATATTTATGAATGAATTTACATCGCATGAATTATATAACATTTTATTTTGTTATTTGTGAATGAATCTGCATCGCATGAATTAAATAACATTTTATTATGTAGTTTATGAATGAATTTACACCGCATGAACAAAAGTTACATTTTTATATGTAATTTATATATAAATTTGCACCGCATGTCGAAAATTACATTTTTATAGGTAAATTATAAAGTGAATCAACGTTGAATGTTAAAAATTACATTTTTCTTTGTAATTAAAAGGGGAATTTCATCGTATGATAAAATTTACATTTTTTTATATGTAAATTATATAGGAATGTACACCATATTGTAAAAAAATTACATTTTTCTTTGTAATTAACAAGTGAATTTCATCGTATGTTAAAATTTACATTTTTATATGTAAATTATAAAGTAAATTCCATCGTATGTTAAAATTTATATTTTTATATGTAAATTATATAGGGAATTACACCGTAGGATAAAATTACATTTTTATATGTAATTAAAACATGAATTTACATTGTGTGTTAAATATTACATTTTTATATGTAATGTCTATAGGAAAGTATACCGTATAACAAAATTGCATTTTTCTACGCAATTAAAGGATGCAATTTCATTGTATGATAGCATTTGCAATTTCTTATATATATATGTAACATAAAATGAGAATGAGCATTAGAAATAAAATTTATTTATTTTATATGTAATTTAGATATAGAAAAGTGACATTTTAATTAAAAAAATTATATTTTTACAATGTAAATTAGATGTAGTGTTTGCATTGTAATTACAAATCATGTTTTCACAATGTGAATTAAGAGTAGAGTTTGCATTGTCATTAGAAATTATATTTTTATATGTAATTTAAAGATTTTGAGTGTATCAAAATTTACATTTTCAATGTAAGGAAAGAATGAATTTAGGATGCGGTAATATTATCTTCATTTTCAAATGAATTAAAATTTAGTAAGTATCGGTAATTGTGTGGAGTGTTGTTTTAATCAAACGACGTTATTACGATTCAATGATTATATATATAATCAAAATTGAACGAATAGGGCGTGGTAGTTCGCGTTTTAAAATCGTACTTTTAAATGACTATACAAGAAGATCCGACCGTCGAATTTTCTTGAAACTGAAACCGTTAGGACCGTCCTGGAAAAATCTTTCCAACGATATATATTACGTTAAGATCCAACGGTTAGATTCTAAGAAATGTAAAAATCAAAATTGGTTGAATGCAGCGCCATAGTCGCCCATGGACTTAAGGCGTCGTTATATAAAAATTTAATTATTTTAAATAATTAAAATAGGAAAGAATCGTTAATAAAAATAATTATTAATGTGTAAGAAGGATTTTTAATATATATATATATACGAGGATTATTTGGAAAGTCCGAGTTTATCTCATTCCAAATAATTAAACGACGTTTAAAAATCCAAGATTGGAAGACGGCGATTGAAGACCGTCAAATCTCTACATCGAATGGACGATGATGACTGTTGCCTTAGAATGGCTCGCTGCCATGATAAGGTAATTGTAGGAGTTATCCAGACGTAGTGTTGATTTGTACGGATTTGGCTTTCGCTCAGACCCAGAGCATAAGCTTATAAATGGATTGTGTGTCTGACATCGTACTCCATTATATATCATGTTATTAATCTTCTGTCGAATGTATGGATGTTTGGTGGCGGAGAATTTATTCTCTTGCTTAACACCCGTTCATATATTTCGGCAAAGGATTGGTAGTGTGATATGGAGTGATGATGTGGCATGCTAAGATGCATATGATCAAGGCTTTGTTGAAAAGAAGGCCTTGTTGGACGATCAAAGCATAGTCTGTTTAGGCATAGCTTTGTGTATAGCGTGACTTCGCGAGCCTCACACACCGGCGGAGTCTAAAACGGGAGAAGGGAACGCAGGGAGAGCAGCACGTTTCTTTCTAGCTAGAGTGGTGTCAGCGACCTACCAGCCCTGACATTTTACTTATGTGGATGATGGAATGAGGCGCCTCGGATGATAGGTCCTATAGGACCGGGAAACGTGTGTTCAGGTATAACTAATCCGCTAAGCTGTATTTGCAAACCGGCCCTGCAGCTATCCAAGGGTTCTCCGCGGGGAATCCTGGGGCATTAGCTAGAGTGTCTCGAATCGGTAAGGAGCTCCTCCCTAGCCTTGACTCATGATGGAAACCCAATTTCCAATACGCCCCATGCGGTTTTGATTGTATTACTAGTACGGAGGCATAATATATGGGTACCTATGCTTCCTAGGATTGATACATTATGATTGAAATTGTTTTTAAAACATATACACACTAATAATAATATCAAATTCGTTTTTAATGTATCAAGCTTGTTTAATCACCATAAGGTAAAACTCTATCCTCTGGTGTGCGTTGCATTGTGTGATGGGACCTGAGTCTTATGGTGATTTCATTTTTCTAAAAAGCATTGCGTTGTTTTACGATTTACTTCAAGTTATGCACGACAATACATTGGAATAAAACCCGTTCCGCATTAGCGGCGTGGTCCATGGATTTGACTTATTACTATTAGTTAAATTAGTTAAGAATTCTCACACCAGTCCCACGACCGACCCGTTGTTTGTTTCCACCTTTTTGCAAACTCGGGTGCCCTCTTTCCACACGGGCAGTCGAGTAGTTTGTCAATAGGTTTTTCTCGAGCAGGATTCTGGATTGAAGCTTAAAGCTGTGTCCAGAGCATAATTGTCTTCCGCTGTATCTATTTTATTTCCGTTGCACTGTATTAAATTTATTGTAAAATTTTCTTCTGCTGTATTTTAATTTCGATGTACTCTGATATATTTTGTACTCTGATGTTATATTATCATGATGTAATAAAAGTCTGTTGTTGTTGTTCTGATGTGTTGTATTCCCAAAGTTAACGTAGGCGGGATTTGAACGGTTTTGGTTTATTTTGCGATCGATTAAGGCCGGGCAAAATCCGACTCGTTACAGTTGGTATCAGAGCTTTGGTTAGCTCAAATCTTTGGGATGCAACTCATTAGAACTGAACAAAAGGCTCATTAGAGGTTGGATTAGTAATATCCAATAAGAATACTCATTAGAGATAGGATCAGCAGTATCCTAGAATGAGAAAACTCATTAGAGATAGGGTTAGTAATGCCCTAGAATGAGTTGGGAGTAGCAAGCCTATAATATACGTATTTGTGATTAATTATACTCTATTTTGGAAAATATGATTTTGAATATATAAAAAGTTATATATTTGAAAGTTAATCAACTAATGAAATTATTTAAACCAATGGAGAAAATTTATATATAAATTAGTTAGTTAATTAATCAACTTTTAGCTTCATCCCTTTTCGAGGACGAAAAGTTTTTAAGTGGGGGAGACTGTAACAACCCTGAATTTTGGGGTCAATTTAAAATTTATTTTAAGTGATTTTAATGAGTTTTGATATTTAAAATAATCTATTTTAAATAATAATGATCACAAATTTGGTTCAAATCGAAGTTAGAATGAATAATTTAACTTTAATTATAAAAAGAGTTAGAAATAGCGCGGTAGTTTGAAAAGTCAAACTTGAACTTTGACTGACCATACAGGATGCAAAATTTAACGGATTTTAGTGAAACTAAAAATATTAGAATCTATTTAAAAATATCTTTCCAACGAATCCGAAAAATCGAAATTTCATAGCGGGAATCAAAAGTTATGCCCAAATTAAAATTTAGAAAGGTCGCTAGGTAATTTGCATAGGTCAAAAATGCTACTTTTTGCATATAAAGGAATTTGAACTCGAAACCACTTCCATTGAGTTCAGAATGCTGTTTCTACATTGAAAAAAAGTAAACACTTATATATTTCGAGTTTCAGAAATTATTTGTTTAAAAATGTATTCTTAATATTAAATATATTGGCCTTAAAAATAGTCATTTTTCAAATGACCTCTGTTTTCGACGAAACCACTTTTGTTGGAACCGGAATGTCAAATTATTGCTAGGTTTCAATTTTCAGAATTTTTCGAATTATTATGTGAGCGTTGGAAAAGAAAATGTGTTTTGACTATTTCAGTTAAAATTAAGTGAATATTAGGCACACATCCCTAAAACGAAACTTAATTAGGCTCACCCCCGGTCATAAACTTATTGTAAATTTAGTCCCTATTTTTTGAAAATTCATCAAAAAAATACAATTTTTTTTTTAAAAAACCATGTAAATTCGTATTTAATTAAAACAATTAATCGTGAAAAAAATCAGATCAAAAAAACATTAAAACAACGTCAAAATCATGAAATACAAAAAATCAACGAAATGCAGTAAATTGCATCAAAACATGCATATAAATCGATTAGTTGCATACATGTATGCATTTATTTCAAATCTGCGTCAAAACTGCAGTATAAATGCATACATGTATGCACATATTGTTAAAACATGCATCTGCTGATGCATTTATTTAAAAACTGCATACCTACGTGCAACTTATTCACGTTTGCATATATTTTGACATATATGCACACATGTATGCAGTTATATAGAAAAACTGGATACATGTATGCAATTTTTCAAACAGGCGTGCATAAATATATGCATGTGTATTCGAATAGTTGCATAAATGTATGCAACTATTCGTAAAAGTTGCATACATTTATGCAACTTTTTTTTTAATTTCTGTCGACTTCCGAGAATATTTATAGATTTTAGAATTTTTTTTTTTTAAGTGATAGCGCCTGAAAATTTGGACAGAAAACGAAAGAGGCGGAGGTATGGAAATTGGCAGGCGGAAGATTCCAGGCGGCAGCTAAAATAGGGGGCGGGTTTACAGAGAAAACATTACAGGGATGTGGTGTGAATTTAAAACTTGCAAATAGTTGCATACATGTATGCAACTTTTGCCAATAGTTGCATACATGTATGCAAGTATTTCTGAAGCTGTTTTAGTTGAAAATGTATGCAGAAACTTGCATACATGTGTGCAACTATTTGAAATACTTGCACACATGTATGCAAGTATTTACATGTGAAAATAAAATGTGTGCAGAAACTTGCATACATGTATGCAACTATTTTAAATACTTGCACACATGTATGCAAGTATTGCATGTAAAAATATAACAGAGAAATACTTGCACAGATGAATGCAAGTATTCCAAATATGTGCATGATTTGATGCAAATTACTGCATTTTTCGTTGTTTTCTGTATTTTTTTGATTTTGATGCATGTTTTGATTTTATTATGATCTGAATTTTTGGGCGAGTACATGTTTAATTTAAATACGAATTATCGTGATTTTTTAATATTTTTTTTATGAATTTTCGAAAAATAGGGACTAAATTTACAATAAGTTTATGACCGGGTTTTTTTTTATATTTTGAAACTTAATAGGGACCTCTAAAAAACGCACCCTAAAATTAAACGCCTTAAAAATAGCCATTTTCAAACAGTCTCAGAATTCGACGAAAATAATTTTGTTGGGTTCGTATCGCCAAAACAAAGCTAAAAATGATTTTTCGGTAATTTTTAGAATTAATATATAATTATAATTGATTTTTTTTAGTGTAAACGGACAATTTTTGACTTTAAAAATTCATTAAAAATTCATACGAGCTCAGAATTGAACGAAATTAATTTTTCTAAGTTCGCAGCGTCAAAACATAGCTAAATGTATTTTTCAGGAATTTTTGAAGTTAATTTGTGGCCCTGGTGAATTTTCAGTTACGGTCAATATTTAATTAATTAATTTTTAATAGGATTTTAAATAAAAAACGCTACAGACATCAGAATTGGGGCCCGAGACATAGCCCACTGCGCTCATAAGACGTCAAAACCCTAAGAACGACAGTAAGCAGGCCTAATTCTGAGTTCGGACCAAAACGGGCTTAAATGGGCTAATTAAACAATAATTAAATAACCCTAAATATAATAATATAAAAATCCATCGGGTCTTCTTCCTCTCCCGTCGTTCTTTTTCAGCCGCACGCACAAAACAACCCATCATGGCCGAAACTTCTCTCCTCCTTTTCTCCCAATCCACAAAGAATTAGCTTAGGCCGTAGTTAAACTTTTTGAAGCTCTTCTCACTCTCTTTAATCTCCAACAAGTTTCATCCCTTTTCATCGACCGTAGGCGAAGAACGAGCACCCCCAACCCGCGCTGAACGGACCCCCGCCGCGCCACCTCCTTGCAGCCTCACCCTCCCATCTTCCCGGTGAAGGTAGCCCTCTCGTAGCTCTCCAATCTCCCGCAAACCGTTCGTAAAACCGTCGACTACAGCTCCCGAAATCCGCATTTGAAGTTTTGAACAATTCTGAAAATTAAGGTATAATTATTTCAGATTTTGTCACGCTTATTTCCGTTACTGTGCCAGTTGTTAAAAGCCAGAATTCAAATTTTTACATAAATTTCAAATTGAAATCTTTCAGATCCGTAACCGCCGTGAATCCGAACACGAGATCTGATTTAAACCACTTTCATTTCTGAAACAAGCAAGGTGAGAATTTATTTTTAATTTAATATTAATTAATTTAATTATTATTCTTTTGTTGTTTAATGTTGAATGGTGAAAATGAATCGTTATGCGATGGATGTTATTCTATGTTGTGAATTCGATTTGTGTTTTGATGATGTGATATTTATCGTTTGTGATGGAATTGGAGATGAAACTTTAGGATGTTAATATAAAAAAAAACAATCTTTTTATATTGAAAATTAAAAGATGAAACTTTAGGATGTTGATATAAAAAAAACAATCTTTTTATATTGAAAACAAAAAGATGAAACTTTAGGATGTTGATATAAAAAAACAATCTTTTTATATTGAAAACAAAAAGATTAAACTTTAGGATGTTAATATAAAAGACAATCTTTTTATATTGAAAACAAAAAGATGAAGTTTTGGCGATGTAAATAAAAAAGACGATCATCTTGTATTTAAATTAAAAAGACAATCTTCTTATATTGAAAACAAAAGGATGGAATTTTGACGATGAAAATAAAGAGACGATCTTTTTATATTTTATAATAAAGAAGTGGATATTTTTACTTTTTAAAATAGAAAAGATAATATTTTTACATTGTAAAATAGTAAAGTTGATATTTTTACATTTGTAAATAGAAAAGATAATATTTTTACATTGTAAAATAGTAAAGTTGATATTTTTACTTTGTAAAATAGAAAAGATAATATTTTTACATTGTAAAATAGTAATGTTGATATTTTTACTTTGTAAAATAGAAAAGATAATATTTTTACATTGTAAAATAGTAAAGTTGATATTTTTACTTTGTAAAATAGAAAAGATAATATTTTTACATTGTAAAATAGTAAAGTTGATATTTTTACTTTGTAAAATAGAAAAGATAATATTTTTACATTGTAAAATAGTAAAGTTGATATTTTTACTTTGTAAAATAGAAAAAATAATATTTTTACATTGTAAATAGTAAAGTTGATATTTTTACTTTGTAAAATAGAAAAGATAATATTTTTACATTGTAAAATAGTAAAGTTGATATTTTTACTTTGTAAAATAGAAAAGTTCATATTTTTACGTCGTAAAATAGTAAAGTTAATATATTATAAATATAAAAAGATGATATTGTTGCATTGTACATAAAAAGAAAATGTTTTTACATTGTATGAAATGAAACATATTTTTATATGTTATTTATGAATGATTTTTCATCGCATGAATTATATAACATTTTATTTTGATATTTATGTATGAATTTACATCGCATGAATTATATAACATTTTATTTTGTTATTTGTGAATGAATATGCATCGCATGAATTAAATAACATTTTATTATGTAGTTTATGAATGAATTTACACCGCATGAACAAAAGTTACATTTTTATATGTAATTTATATATAAATTTGCACCGCATGTCGAAAATTACATTTTTATAGGTAAATTATAAAGTGAATCAACGTTGAATGTTAAAAATTACATTTTTCTTTGTAATTAAAAGGGGAATTTCATCGTATGATAAAATTTACATTTTTTTATATGTAAATTATATAGGAATGTACACCTTATTGTAAAAAAATTACATTTTTCTTTGTAATTAACAAGTGAATTTCATCGTATGTTAAAATTTACATTTTTATATGTAAATTATAAAGTAAATTCCATCGTATGTTAAAATTTATATTTTTATATGTAAATTATATAGGGAATTACACCGTAGGATAAAATTACATTTTTATATGTAATTAAAACATGAATTTACATTGTGTGTTAAATATTACATTTTTATATGTAATGTCTATAGGAAAGTATACCGTATAACAAAATTGCATTTTTCTATGCAATTAAAGGATGCAATTTCATTGTATGATAGCATTTGCATTTTCTTATATATATATATGTAACATAAAATGAGAATGAGCATTAGAAATAAAATTTATTTATTTTATATGTAATTTAGATGTAGAAAAGTGACATTGTAATTAAAAAAATATATTTTTACAATGTAAATTAGATGTAGTGTTTGCATTGTAATTACAAATCATGTTTTCACAATGTGAATTAAGAGTAGAGTTTGCATTGTCATTAGAAGTTATTTTTTTATATGTAATTTAAAGATTTTGAGTGTATCAAAATTTACATTTTCAATGTAAGGAAAGAATGAATTTAGGATGCGGTAATATTATCTTCATTTTCAAATGAATTAAAATTTAGTAAGTATCGGTAATTGTGTGGAGTGTTGTTTTAATCAAACGACGTTACTACGATTCAATGATTATATATATAATCAAAATTGAACGAATAGGGCGTGGTAGTTCGCGTTTTAAAATCGTACTTTTAAATGACTATACAAGAAGATCCGACCGTCGAATTTTCTTGAAACTGAAACCATTAGGACCATCCTGGAAAAATCTTTCCAACGATATATATTACGTTAAGATCCAACGGTTAGATTCTGAGAAATGTAAAAATAAAAATTGGTTGAATGCAGCGCCATTGTCGCCCATGGACGATGATGACTGTTGCCTTAGAATGGCTCGCTACCATGATATGGTAATAGTAGGAGTTGCCCAGACGTAGTGTTGATTTGTACGGATTTGGCTTTCGCTCAGACCCAGAGCATAAGCTTATAAATGGATTGTGTGTCTGACATCGTACTCCATTATATATCATGTTATTAATCTTCTGTCGAATGTATGGATGTTTGGTGGCGGAGAATTTATTCTCTTGCTTAACACCCGTTCATATATTTCGGCAAAGGATTGGTAGTGTGATATGGAGTGATGATGTGGCATGCTAAGATGCATATGATCAAGGCTTTGTTGAAAAGCAGGCCTTGTGGGACGATCAAAGCATAGTCTGTTTAGGCATAGCTTTGTGTATAGCGTGACTTCGCGAGCCTCACACACCGGCGGAGTCTAAAACGGGAGAAGGGAACGCAGGGAGAGCAGCACGTTTCTTTCTAGCTAGAGTGGTGTCAGTGACCTACCAGCCGTGACATTTTACTTATGTGGATGATGGAATGAGGCGCCTCGGATGATAGGTCCTATAGGACCGGGAAACGTGTGTTCAGGTATAACTAATCCGCTAAGCTGTATTTGCGGACCGGCCCTGCAGCTATCCAAGGGTTCTCCGCGGGGAATCCTGGGGCATTAGCTAGAGTGTCTCGAATCGGTAAGGAGCTCCTCCCTAGCCTTGACTCATGATGGAAACCCAATTTCCAATACGCCCCATGCGGTTTTGATTGTATTACTAGTACGGAGTCATTCGTGTTTTAAATATAAAAATTCATGTGTTGAATTGAAATTCATTCATTGATTAGAAATTCATGTGTTGAATGGTATTCGTGTTTTAAATATAAAAATCACATTTTTATCTATATATATAAACTATAGAAAACCTTCATGTGTTGAATCGATATTCATTCGTTGAATTAAAATTCATGTGTTGAATGGTATTCGTGTTTTAAATATAAAAATCACATTTTTATCTATATATATAAACTATAGAAAACCTTCATGTGTTGAATCGATATTCATTCGTTGAATTGAAATTCATGTGTTGAATGGTATTCGTGTTTTAAATATAAAAATCACATTTTTATCTATATATATAAACTATAGAAAACCTTCATGTGTTGAATCGATATTCATTCGTTGAATTGAAATTCATGTGTTGAATGGTATTCATATTTTGAAATAAATTGTTTTATAATAAAAATCACATTTTTATCATCTATATGAACTATATAAAATAATCTCGTTTTGAAAGAAATTGTTTTATAATAAAAATCCTATTTTTATCACCTGTATTAACTATATAAAATAATTGTGTTTTGAAATGAATTGTTTTACAATAAAACTCACATTTTTATTATATGCACGAATCGTTAGAAATAGTGAAGTGTTGAAATAGAAGACAGTTAGATAAAAATATCATTTTTATCAAATGTATGAAAAGAATATAGCTTTGAAATCGAAGAATCGATATATATATATATATATATATAGAATTAAAATATATCGAATAACGACGTTGCAGTTCGTATTTTGAAACCGTGATTTCAAACGATTATACTGGGAGATCCGACCATCGGATTTTCCTGAAATCGCAACCGTTGGGTTCGCCTTGGAAATATCTTTCCAACGACACCAACTTTGTAAAAATCCAACGGTTGGATTGTCTGGAATGTTTAATTCAAATCTGAAGAAAAACAGCGCCAGAATCGATTATATATATATATATATATAAATATATTTAATCGAATAACGACGTTGCAGTTCGTATTTTGAAATCGAAACTTCAAACGATTGTACCGGGAGATCCAACCGTCGAATTTTCTCGAAACTGGAACCGTTGGATTCGTTTTGAAAAGATCTTTCTACTGATGTAAATTTTGAGAAGATCCAACGGTTAGATTTTCAGATATGTGTAAATCAAATTTGAAGAAAAACAGCGCCACGGCCGCATTATGGCCCGAAGCGTCGTTTTGAATAAATTGGCTATTTTAAAATAAATAAAATAGCGATAAATCGTTGTAAAATATTATAAACGATATGGATGTTGAATTTAGAAATTAACTGAAGGTTGGCTAAGTCGAATGGTTTCCTGGGTGTTGATCTGATGTTGGTTTCGGCCTTCGGGGTTAATATTTAGGAAATCGTTCTCTTACTGATTGACGGTTAGTGACTAATGAATTGAAATGACGCGTGTGTATGTTAGTGTTGCACTTGTTTATCGTATACGCGAGTTGCTCAGAAAGACTGGGTTTATCCCATTCTGAATAACTGAATCGACGATAATGAATCGAAGATGAAGATGGTGGTCGAAGACCGGAGATCTTCACCTCGTTTGGATGGTAACCGAGGTCCTGATTGGGAGGTATCCCGAAATATGGATAATGAGTGGTGATGGTCTAGACGTACGTGGTGATCGATGGGTTTACGAGATATTTAGTGCCTCCGGTTTCGTTCAGACCTAGAACGGACTTGCAAATGGACAGTGTGTCTGACATTGGAATTTATTCTGTTTGATTGATAGCTATCAGTTGCACGGTGTGAATTGCCTGTGTGGCATGCTAAGATGCAGTGATCAGGGCTTCTGTTGAAAAGCAAAGTCTTGTGGTGATGATCAAAGCACCGCCTGTGTGGCGTAGCTTTGTGTATAACGTGAAATCGCGAGCCTCACACCCCGGTATGAACCAGAAACGGGAGAAGGACCTCAGGGAGGGCCTGCGTTTCCTCCTAGCTAGAAGTGGCGTCAGTGGTTTTACACGCCCTGACGAGTTTGACTTATGTGGTTGTTGCTGTTGCGAGGCGCCTCGGTTAGATCGGACGATCCGGGTTCGATGGAGTCATTTGTTGGCTCGCTTACGCCCCAAAGGGCGGCGAAACGCAGTGCTCAGGTATTGTAATCCACTCCGTGTGGACCGGCCCTGTCGCTCCAAGGGTCGATGCGTTCTGATCCTGAGACTCGGGCTAGGCAGTCTCGAATTCGGTAAGGACTATCTTTTGCCTTGGTTCATGACGGAAATCCAATTTCCAATTACGTGACTGTGCGGTTTTGATTGTATATATATATTAGGCGACATAGTGGCATGGGACGCTCATGTCGTCTATGATTGATAGTTATGATTCAAAATTGTTTTGAAACATATAGACACTAGTAATAATATCAAATTATTTCGTTTTATTCGTATCAAGCATATCTTGGCCATTATAAGGTAAAAACTCTATCCTCCGGTTTGCGTTGCATTGTGTGATGGGAAATGAGTCTTATAATGGCTTCATTTTTATAAAAAGGATTGCGATGTTTAAAAGAATGATTTGTTTTAAAGCATTGGCAATCCAATGGAGTAAACCCGTTCCACGAAAGTGGCGTGGTCCTGTGATTAGCCATATTATAAATGTGTTGAGTAGATTTCTCATACCAGTCCCATGACTGACTCGTAGTTTGTTTCACTTTCAAACTCGGGTGCCCCTTTTTCTACACGGGCAGCAATGTATTCAGGTTTAGGTGGTTCTTTCTGGATAGCTGGAGCTGAAGATGGATTCTATTATTTATCTCTTTTTATGCTGTTCAGCTCCTATTGTACATATTATGTTTGTTTTCCACTGTAGACATTTATGTATAGCTGAACTGTATTTGTACTAAGTATGATCCTGTATACTGTGTAACTATGATGATTATGTTTATCCAGTATATTCTACTATTCATATTCTGGTGTATTTATTTATTTTTGTTCTGTTATTATCTGTTTCTGTGTTATATTCCACGGATTACCCTTACCGCCGTCAGTACGGGGTTTGGGGTCGTCTCACAGAGAGTGCACGACGTTTCTTTCTAGCTAGGAGTGGTGTCATGGTATGGAGCCCATACATTTTACTTATGTGGATAATGGAATGAGGCGCCTCGGATATTGAGTCCCTAGTGGCTCAAAGATAAGTCCTATAGGACCGGGAAACGTGTGTTCAGGAATAACTAATCCACTGTAGTAAGTGTGGACCGAGCCTGCAGGATCCAGGACTCGCCAACGTCCGAGCCCTAAGGCATTTGCTAGAGTGTCTTGAATCGGTAAGGAGACCATCCCTTGCCTCGACTCATGATGGAAATCCAATTTCCAATACGACACTTTTCGGTTTTAGTTGTAAACCTATGTATGGCGGCATAATATATGGTACCTATGTCGTCTAGGATCGATACATTTATATTGAAGTAGTTTTTGACATTATGCACCTATAGTAATATCAAAAGGGTTTGTTTTAAATGTACTAAGCATGTTTGGCTATTATAAGGGAAAACTCTATCCTACGGCTTGCGTTGCATTGTATGATGGGACCTGAGTCTTATAATAGTTTCATTTTCCAAAAAGCATTGTGATGTTTTATTTTATATTGGGATTCATGTGGAGTAAACCCGTTCTGTGTTATACGGCGTGGTCCCATGATATCCCAACTTTTAAATTAAAGATTTAATAACTGTTTTAGTTCTCACACCAGTCCTATGATTGAGTCGGAGTTTATTGTTTTAACCTAAACTTTGGGTGCCCATATTTTTCACACGGGCATCTAGTAGTTTTGGGATATGAAGATATTTATTTTCATAGGATTCTGGATTATAGCTTGAGCTATATTCAGAAAGCTTTGAATTCGTGTATTTCTTTTAGTTGTGTCAGTTGATGTATTTCCACTACGCATTGTATATATACACTTTATTTTCGTTGCTATGTATTTTAAATCTCTGATATTTTCTGTTGTGTAATATTTATTCATGCTCTGATTTATTCTTGTACTCTGATGTAATTATTGTAATAGCAATGAAATGTTCTGTTGTTTGAGTTCTAATGCGTCGTGTTCTCAAAGCAATCCAGGCTTTCCCATATGAGGAAGTTTGGATCGTTACAACTCGCGAGTTACATTGTACAGCCATCTAGATTTATGATTCATTGTATGTATAAACCTTGTTTTGTTCTCGTGGTACAAGTGATAATGAAACCCATCTACAAACGGTTAGGAGGTGAACTTCGCTCTTGTCCTTGACTATTTATTTCCAAAAGAACCAAGGTTGAGTTTACTGAAATTATCGAAAGTTGTTTCGAAGAGACTATGGATCAGATCAAGTTATTTGAAAACCACTTCAATTTGAATAAGCGACAAATGTGATATTTCTTGAAAATTGAGAAATAAAGACAGAGTGAGAGTGCAAGGGTTACTTGTTACTAATCTTATGGATGCAGTAGAGGTGATGCCTTCAATTCGTTCTATTCCTGAAAGGCTTGCATGGATGAATGTTATCAGTACATTGCCAATGGAGGGTAATGAACATTCAATTTGAAATTTCCTAATGGAAGGTAAAGTGACGTAGCCTGAAACCTCATTAGCTGATAATGACTAAAA
The DNA here is from genome assembly GCA_030737875.1 of Allium sativum. Lineage (NCBI taxonomy): Eukaryota > Viridiplantae > Streptophyta > Magnoliopsida > Asparagales > Amaryllidaceae > Allium > Allium sativum. Next base: position 636,822,891 of record CM060918.1, read on the forward strand.
TCAGGGAAGATGCAACGGGCTAAGTGGGTCGCACCAAAGTAGGATATGATTGTCACCCTTCTAGATACATACAATTATCTTTAAGTTGTGTGTGAGCTTAATGGGAAAGGGTTACAAAGCAAATGGTGTGATGATATATTCAGTTCCATTAAGTAAAGTGATGGGTCGGTCCTATGTTTGTAGGGGATCTAGGCGAGGTCCTTAGTATTGCTTTCTAGACGCATACCATGGTGGGTGTTTCCCAATTTCCCAGTCATTGTATGGAATCTAAACCCCAATATGAGCCTTTTAGGGTTTTTATTGCATACCTATTATGTAGAAATTTATTAAATGAAATAATTTCGGTTAGATTGATAAGTAGGGGTGAGCAATATTCGGTTCAAACCGAATTAACCGACCAAACCGGTTCATTTCGGTCGGTTCGGTTCGATTTTAAAACTAAATCGATTTGAATTCGGTTTGTAAAATAATTTTCTTTGGTCGATTTAACAAAATTAACCGAACTATTAATTTTTTCTCTAATTTTACGGTATTATGGAACTTTAAAAAATTAGTTTAGTTGTGTGATTCAAAGGCATTTGTTGAAAGTAGATCAAATCTTATGATAAACTTGAAATTTACTATATAAAATTTCTTCAAACATAAACTTATGTTGTACATCAAGTGAATTCATCATTTGAATAATGATAGATCTTTCAAGTTCGGTTAATTAGGTTACCGACCGAATTAATTGAAATTAATTCAGTTCGGTTCGATTTGAAAAACTTTTGGTTTCAATTCAGTTTGAGTTTTTTTAGCTCCAAACCAACCGACCGAACGGTCACCCTATTGATAAGTATTTGTATTTAAACATCACTATAATATCATGAGATTCATTCTAAAGTGTTTTGGATATCGTACGGAAAAATCCATCCGTGTTGTTGTGCGAGGTGGTCTTATAGGATACTTTTGTTTTCAAAAGTTTTATAAGCTAATAACATATAAAGTTTCTTATTACATGAGTTCCTTATGTTGTTTTCTAGCCTGACCTAAGTGTTATTCCATGATAATTCCCGGGTCGTACCGAGTATGTTCGGTAGGTTAGATTAGACGCTTGGAGCTTAGGAGAGGAGCTAGAGTCTAAGACATACTTCTGTATATTCTTATCTTCCGCTATGTTAGTATTCTTGATGTTATCTGAGTTAATCTGAACAGTTCGTTATAACTGCCCAAGTTGGTATTAGTTGTTTACCATAATTTTATATATGTATATTAAATAACAATTCTTTCCGTTTGTAAAGACATGTTACCTATTTTACGTTATCTATTGCGATTGTGAGATTTTGTTCTATCCTATTTTCTTTACCCCTAATGATTGGGTTTTTCGATACTTGGATGTTCGTCATGTTAATATCGTGGATGTATTAGTGTCGATTCTATACGTTGAAAAATAGGGTCGTTACCAACTTCGTGTGAGATAAACATAAAAATATTTTTTCCTGTGCTTTTATTTTCTTTCTCTCCGACAATTTCTCTACCTTCCTCTACAATCATCATCCTTTCCACAAATATCTTTTATCACAAATCAAAAAGTAAAATTTACTTTTGTTTAATTTATTTTATTCTTGAATCTCTTTTCTCTATTCTCTCATTTTAATTTCAAATCTAAGATATAATTTTGAAATCTAGAACCTTAAGATCCAAAACCTAGTCATCTTTCCCTAGTTGTGCCGCCTACAAGAGCTTGCTGCCACCAGGGGGTGAGCATTTGGTTGGTTCGGTTTATCCGATGGTGAAATTTGTCAAACCAAACTAAGACCAACAAAAATGAAAACCAAACCAACCAAATTAAGTTTGGTTGGTTTGGTTATCCGATTAAACCGAACTACAAATGTTTTATACTTTATGTTTGGAATATTCACTATAATTTGAAATAAAATATACTCATGTGATTAAAGTATTATTATTCATGATTTTAATGCTTTCTAGTATTAATTTTGACACATAATTGATGATTAAAATTTACTTAAATAGCTAAACTAACCTAAAATATTTATTATAATATCGATAATTTTGAAAATATAGTAAAAACTCAATTAATTTGGATACACCGATTACTGAACTTAATATTTTTCTGGACTGATTACAAACCAATTTAATTTCAAAACCGAATCAAACCGACCAAAATAAATTGGTTTATTTGGTTTAACCAAATAATGCTCACCCCTAACTGCCACCGCCTATGACATCTCCGACAAACCTTCCCTCAGTCATGTAACGTCCCGCCTTTTTGACCGCTTCAAATTGGTAATTAAACCAACTTAAACGTTCAAAATGACGAACCTTTATTTTGCTTATAGAGTTTAAAATAGAATCAACACAGAATAACATAAATAACATGGTATTAAACAACGAAATAGAATTTTATATACAAATTAGAACTTTGATACAATATTTGTTTCTATACAGTAGAATTAAAAATACAATTTGAATATAGAAAAATATTCACTATTTTAAGACTTCAGAGTGCACCATCTTTGGAATCCCCAGCTTTGCCAGTCTTGAAATCCTAAGTTGAAATCTTGAAATCTGTAACATTCGGGTCTGACCCGAGCGTTTCATGTAAAACACAAAATATTCGAGTTAGGATTAATCTTTGTTCAAGTAAATTAACTTCAATATAAACTGAAATATTATATTTAAGCAGTCTAAATCTCAAATACTCTTACAAAACGAAGTGTGCAGGCGACATTAAGGATCACACATACAAGTATAAGGCAATTACGAGATATGGTAATGGTGCAGCATAGTCAGTGCCTAAGAAAATTTAGGCAAGTACATAAGATTTCCCATACATATATTCACATACTCATGTATGCATACACACATATTTAGGAAATATAAGGTGCACAAAATTAGATAAAATCAATAACCGGGTACCTTTCCTTCTCTATCTTTATACTTTCAAAAATTTAAATGCCACGAATTAAGGGTATGGGTCCAAATGTAAGTAATCGTTGAATATGTAGCAGCAACTAACTCATAAACCATATTGCCCATAGCAGTTATTTACCCATAAACCATTTTTTTCCATAGTAGTAATTAACCCATAAATTATAGTCATTGCATAAGAAAAAAATTAAATATAAATAGATGGTATGATGCATGCTTCAGGGTGCTTGCACACTACACCATAACAACCAATTTGGCACAGATGGATGCAGAGATATAATAAAGGTTAAAGGTGTATCATATTTGATAGTGCTTAGATCCGTATCAAACTACATTTTGTGATCCGCACCACCCCCAAAAGCCCTAAATCTGACCGTCCATCAACGAAGCCCCGGATTAGTTAACTTGATACGGGTTTGGGCCAAATCAAATTCGTATCATATTGTGCATCACATTAGGCGCTCAGAATAAAAAATTTGGCTGCTCCCTTTTCCATTTGTTTTACTTTAATGGTGACTGAAAACCCAAATTAGCGTTTTCGGTCACTAAATCGTGCCTCCACCTTCGACGGAGACGAACAACCCTCTCCTTTGGCAGAAATGCAGCAACCCTTGGTCTCCCTAGCCCTCCTTCGACAGTGCAGGTATGTGTTTCAATTGAATTTTAACATGCCTGACTGATAGTAGGGAACAATTTGATATCTTTGTGTGATAGTTGATTTCTACTTTGTATTAGTGTCAGTGGTGGAGCCATTGTGTCCCCAGCTAGGGCACAATCCCTAGCTCAGAATTATACATCCTATGAAAAAACTATCATTTTTGTCTAACTAAAAATGATTTGTAAGCAATTTTTTATTTCTTCCCTATCCGGAAAAAATTCTCAGCTCCACTACTAGTTAGTGTGTTAGCTATTTCAATTAAATTGGTTTGTGTAAGTGTGTTGCCTGATTGTTACCTTGTGTTAGGGACGGTTCTGTGGTTATACCCCTAAATCAGAGAAATCAAATTTGAATCATGTTTTGTGATAATGTTAAAAATATCTGAATTGGTATTGGAAATATGTATGATATAATTTTAGATTGCTATACATCCATGAAACAAAGAAATAACAATGAGTTAGTTTGCCATGATTTCATCATCGTTTGACTATTTGTTTGCCTTATGCTTGAAATTTAAATTGGGTTGTCTTATAACAAGTTTACTCTATTTTGAGAGATAACAAGTGCGCTAAAAATATTTTAATAGGTTTGTTGAAAATTTTGGTGGACGGATGATTACTAGACTTTTTGGTTAACATTTTAATAGGCGGTCCACCAGGTGATGGATTTTAGCTCACACGTAGGGTCGGGTATCCATGCTTATTAGGTTTATCCAAATGTCGCCTGCAGCTGCACTTAACCTTAGTAAAAAGCTGCTTTCACTAGCAACTTTCCCCTACTTTGTAGCAGACTGTATTGTAAGTTAACTTGCACTACATAGTCTGCTTCAAAGAAACAGAAAGTTGCAAGCGAAAGCACCTTTTTCCAAAGGTTAAGTGAAGGAGCATTTGAAATTTGGATAAAGCTAATAAGCATGGATTACTGACCCTGTGTGTAAGCTAATATGCATCCACCTGGTGGATCGCCCAGTAAATTCTTAATCAAAAAGTCTAGTATGTGTGTCATCCGAAGATGATGATTCGATATCTTTAGACGTTGGAGTAGGTATTTATTATTTTACACTAAATCAGAAAGCCTAGTAAATTCTAATCAGAAAGTCAACATTTGGTTTATTTGTTCCTTTTTGTGTGTATAGGGGGATGTTCTGTATGCTAGGGTACGAGCTACCAGTGTTGCAGATCGACTACAGTTCAGGTGATTCTTCTTTTGGGTTGGCATTTTTAATGGCTATCAATTTCCCATTCCTATGTATAGTTAATTTCATTTAAAAGCCTATTGTCATAGCAAAACCAGTTTACAATGTGTATTCATTCATTTTTGATACATATACTAATCAAACTGAATGTTATGTTAGTTTCTCTATATTCATGTGTACAATGTCGATCTCCTATATACGATGTTGGAGGTCATGTTAAACCACAAAGCATGTGAGATGCCGGTATGTTTCTAGGTTGTCTATGCAAGTTCACTGTTATTAGTACGGTGCTTGACTAATCGATTCGACTAGGTTGTTATTGGTGTCCAGTGAAGTATTTGTACACAAACACACTGATCTACTACCGTGAAATTACACAAACACACTGATTGATACGATATGCCCTTCACTGTTATTGGTGTCTAGTGGAATTACACAAAAACACAGATCGACTGGTCGATCCGAACCCCTTATAGTGATCGAATACCGGTGTACACAAACACACTGATCGACATACACTTATCAGATCTGTATTTATGTTTGCATCTCAATCACAGTGAGTTACAATGTCGATCTCCTGTCCAGTGAAGTATTTGTAACTTGTTTCTTGTATTTTATAGGAAATCCTGTTGGAGATTTTGGTGCTTTTTGTGCTGCTGGACCTCAGGCTGCAAGCTATATATATGACAATTCAGTTGTGTTTGTATGCTGGTGCTTTTGTGCTACTGGAACTCAGGCTGCAGTCCTGTTGGATATTTTGGTGCTTTTTTGTTAGTCTGTAATGTGATGAAAATCTTTGATAGTTTCCTTTTATTGTATATGTTTATGTTTGTATGTACATTGTGTTCATGTTATGACAAAACTTGTAATGCTTTGAGTGTGTATGTATATGTATATATATATAAATTGTGTTATTCCTGTGTATAATTTGTTTTATATATGCTCTGTGTTACGAAAAATATGTGCTACAGTTTATGTTTATATATATATGTACTCATATATGATATATATATATATAAATGTATGTGTGTGTATATATATATATGTGTGTGTGTATACACACACATATATATAGATACGACCTTCTGATTACACTTCAGATACGGCTAAGAGCCGTATGTAACGTCAAATGAGATACGGTTTAGCCGTATCTAATAATTAATATGCCAGATTTTGATGCGGCTTATTACCGTGCCTAACTGCTTTAGATACGGTTAAAAACACAGCCTAATTAACATATATGTTGTAGTGGCAACTTTATACATATATATGTATCAACTAAGAGTGCATATATTCATGCATGCGGACATATATATATACACATATATACATATACACATACATATATATGAACACATACATATATATGAACATACATATATTTGAACACATGCATCTTGCATGATATTTGGGCTGCTGTAGTTTAACATGTTTGTACTTATTTCATTTCGGAAGTTAAGGTTCATTCCAAACAAAAAGGAAACAAATTCCCATTTCGCTAAAAGTACCTTTGTGTAGTTGGACTTTTTGGAACATAAAATGACTGTAACAGCACTGGAAATTAAAGATAATGAATTTGAGCATTCATTCACAAAATTTTAGTAAGCCTTACATGTCGTACATATATACTCCTATGCTAATTCAATATATGTAAATATATAACCTCAGAGGCATTTAATATTTAGTTAATAGCTCATTGGTAACAGAACAAAAAGTACTATCAGCAAATGCCTTTTAGTAATTGGAATCAATACATTATGAACAACAAGTGAATGACATGCCTAAATTAAAAGAACTGCAGGGTAATATACAAGGTTAAGGAAATAGCTAGATACACGCAGTAATGACAGTGTGTCATGGACAATAAGCAATGCACAACAACAAGGGCAGTAATAGTCTTAACCGTATTGTTCTTATCAGAAGGCAAGTATCAAGTTTAACCTATGATAAGGGTAATACTTGACAAACAAAAACCCCTAATTTACATTAAACAACCAACCACAAGACAACCCAAAAGACACATAAGCACCAGTGTAACGAACCAGAAAATTCGATACTTGAATTTTCGACACAGTCACATACCGTGTCCAAACTCGAGTACCAAACATCCATAAAGTTATTAGAAGGAATTTAGAAGGTGAGAAAAGAAAGAAAGAAATACTAGAATAGAAGAAGGAAGAAGAACACATCAGAATCTCACTGCGGAACGAGTAAATATAGTATATCAAATCTGTTTACAAAAGAAACTATATATACATACCAAACATCAGAGTACAACATATATCTGTCATAGCGGAAATACACTTTATATAACTAATAGTGAAGCCTCCTGCTTCTAGCTCTTGGACTCCAAGCGAAACCTAACATGGAAATATACTCGGTCTGACCCGAGTACATTTGAAGCAAAGAAAAATTCACCCGGATTAGTCTGGAATACTTTCAGTGATAAATTCGCAGCATAACAATTTGTTTAACATTGAAAAATCCTTTTTGAAATCAAAGGATAATAGTAAGACCAATCTACACATAAACACGGACGGTTTTTACCCTACTATAACCCAAAACATTTTTGAAACCAATATCTTTTCTGATATTATAATAATGTCTATCAAATCACAAATAAATATCAATCTAGCAGAATTCTTGCATCGCACACTCCACCTAAATGGTATGCAATCAAAACCGCAGGCTCTTATTGGAGGATGGATTCCTCTATGGCAAGGTATGGGACCATCTTCCGACAATGTACCTCCAGAGATGAATACATCGGGGTTCAAGAAGAACGTCTTGCAACCCGGATTACACATGACCGGCCCCTCATTTCTCATGGGTGTACCGAATATATCATTACCACGGTTGGGGGCCATCCAACCGAACCGATAACATACATATAAAAATAAAAAGGGACAACCAAAGGCAATTAATTTCTCCGGATCAGGTAATGATATACCCTTTGAATGGATGCGACCCACATAGCCATGCTGCTCACCCGATTTTGTGCCATTGTCCGGTTGATGAGGCTAGAGGTTACGCTTATCATTCAGAACAGTATATCTCCATCCACTTTGAATGCCGCATTGTTAGATCCTCCAGAAATCACTAATTGGTTTCCACAAAAATACTCTAGCCATTAAGCTAAAGAAGTTTCCCTTCTATGCCACCAACTTGGTATGTTTGAAGAAATCAACGTACGTGACCCCTTTGGAAATACTCTGTCAGACATTCGTCCATACAAGTCATCTAGGAACAGGATGAACCGAAGGCACTCTCCTACCACATCCTAGGAATCACCCTATAGATCAATAGCGAGTATTTCTTGCAATCTGCATATTTTAACCACAACAGAACCACAGTATATCTCTGGTCATGAGTCAGAGATTTAAGTAGTTCTTCCCTTTTATAAATATCTACGGTCTTCAATTTACTCTGTCTTTAACTCCTGCAAGTTAGTCGCATTCGCACAGTTGATTCGAAGTGGTTTTGGGTCTAGTTCCCTTCCTAGTCTCTTCAAAACAACACGCCAAAAAGGTCCAACAACAATATTCATTTGATAGTCGGTTATTTAACTATCAAATCAAAACAACGTTGTTAAGTACATTGGCAGCTCAGGTCGTTTATGTTATAACATTTCATTAAACCATTTCATCGATTTTTATAAATCGATTATAAAATCTTATCCTACAAAAATTCTTTCATTACTCGAATGTATTAATTGACTGCCTTGTATCGACCAAACATCCCTTTCCATTTCCTTTATCGGGAAATATTTCTATATTTCACAAAAGCATCTCTTATTTTCCTACTCTGGGAAACTTTATTATATTTCCATAATCCTTTCGCATTTCCTAATATTTCAAATATTGCTATAGTTTTATAACCCAATTTTCATTCCCTTTACTATTGGAAATATCGTTTATATTTATGTTTAATCAACGACATAGGTTTTATTACCAAAATCCTTCCTTTATTTCAATTAACCCATTCCACTTAATTCATTTCCCAGGTGAACGCTCATTTTTAAAATCACCATCTTGGGTAAAACCCTTTTTACAAACTTTGTTTGTATGATTTGAATTAAACTTCCAATCCTCTTCATACTAAACCATTACATAACTTTTATTTCGTTTTAATAAAAGAAATTCCAATTGCAAAACACTCGCTTTAGTTTTAATTAAATGAAAGTAGTTATCTATCCGATTAGCTAAAACTAGCATAGTTAGTCCATTTTAAAAGTTTATTTAAATAAATGATAAATTTTATTAATCATAATTAACTCGATAATCACTTTCCTATCCAATTACAAACCAATACTATCTCTAGATAATAACGAAATCATTCAAGTTGGTGTATTCTAATTACCTCTCAGACCTTGATCAACAACATTCATATCTTAAGGTAATAGAGGTTTGTCACTCAAACATCTATTATTCCATTTCCATTTCCAATTATTATGGTTTTATAAGCCATTTCCTTTTATTTGAGAACCCACTTTACAAGCTAATTCTTTTTTACTTCATTAAGTAAACTTTCAAATCTTATTTACCATTCAATTCCAATATTATTTTTATAAACCATATCATATATTTGTAATTTCCTTAAAATCTCTCCACTTACGCTACTGAACTAACCAATATTCTTTTGCACGAATCCATCTAACCATCCTATTATAGTCACCTCCACTTAATGAAATCATGTCGAAATTCCCTTTCTCCTTTCTCTTATTATTCCACATATTTCATTTACCATTCGATTTAAAACATAGTTTTAATATCACACTTCCTTTTGGAAATCCTATTCCGATATTAATGCGTTTACTTAATTTAAGTAAACTATTACTAACCTCCTCTATTAACTATATAGTCTTTTAAAACATTACATACACAAATCTTAATGCTATTTGTAACAACCAGCATTCTACGCATCGGAGGATCGTAGAATATTTATTTCTTTCCCATAAGAAGTCGAATGGTCATGTAACTTTGGGAAACATCTATTAGAGTCATTTCCCATGTTCTTGATTTTTGTCGATTTTTAAATGACCATTTTGCCCCTAGCTAATCTTGTTTTGGCCATAACTTTTGATTGGAAAGGAATTTTGACCTGAAACCACTTCCATTAGATTCGTTTGATGGTTTACCTTTCCGTAGAGTGGTCATAATAGCCAAACGCACTTACCGTTTGGGAGATATGGCTGAAATAAGGTTTGGAAGGTGAAAAACTGCTTAACCGGGCCAAATAGGGTGATTAGTGAATAGGTCCATAACCCATTTCGGGATTAGGGTTATGGGAAGGCTGGAATGAGTTAGAAAATCATTCCATTTCAGTTTTGTAGCCTCCACTTATCACCAAGGAACCCTAAAAATGGCCTCCAACCTCTAAATCACCTTCAAATCATCTTTTAATCAAGGATTAAGCTTAACAACATCTAATCAAAGGAAGATCTACACCAAATCAACATTGGAGCTGCTGTTTTGCATTGGGATTTGCATCCAATTAGAGATTTATTTCAGATCTAAAGTTTATTTGTGGCTAAGGTGAGTGATTTGCATAGTTCCTCACTAATTATGGCTAATTAAGGTTAATTAGTGTTAATTAGCGAATTTAAACATGATAAAATTCTGGAAAAATGTTCATAAATTTTTAAATGATGTTTTAGACCTCTGATATGAATTTAGGTTAATTTGGTTAAGTTTTGCTAATCCTATCATTAGTTTCACCTAAACATGCTTAAGGGGAAATATGGGGTTTTGGGTATATTTGATCCATTTTAACCTATCATGTTGATGTTTTGATGTTTGTGATTGATTATGCATGTTGCTATGACTGTATGATATGCTTTGTGATTGATCTCAATAGTTATAATGGTCGAAAACGTTGTCGAATGGCGTAAACACTTGCTGGAAAAGTTTTAGGAAATAGTGCAGGTTTCCGGATCGAATCGGATATGGTGGCTCGGATCGGATAAGTGAACTGGGCAAGGAATTCGATCAGATCGGAACTTGACACTTGAGAAATCTGGCAAAAAGGAAGTCCATGTTGGTTAGGCTGGGGATCGAATCGGCTTATGGACGAAGGACTCGGACCAGAGTATGATGAAGGGATTAGATCGGATTAGAATAGGGAACGGGACCAGACGAGGCACAGGAACTGGAGCATGAACTGAATGGGGGATGACACCCGACCCGACCCGAAGTGGGACACCTAACCCGAACCGACACGATGGAGTGGACCCGAACCGAACCGTACCAGGGGAGGACCATGAACCGCGTAGTGGACCCGACCCAAACCGATGGCTTGAAGGGGAATCCGACCCGACTCAGTATTGACCAATAACCCGAGATGCAAAGGTAGTCCAATATGGGAAGTTAGAGCTCAGGATCCAATTGGGAACCGATGAGTTCACTTCATGGTTGGGCTTTGCTGCGGGACGTGTGCTAAGGAGTTGTCGATGTTCATAACTTCGATTCACCACTAAAAATGGATGAAGGGCTACTTATCAGTGCAGTAGAGTCATTGCGACTCGAGGGGCATGGTGATGGTAGCAAGACTACGTTATCAATGCAGTAGAGTCATTGTGACTTGAGGGGCAAAGTGATGCGTAGTAAGACTATGAGCCAGTGCAGTGGGGTCATTATGACTCCATGGGGCAGATTGGACATAGTAAAGGTTTGGTAAGGCTATGAGCCAAAGAAGATGGGGTGAATAACTCCATGGGGCAAGTGGACATAGCGAAGGATTAGTGGCTACGTTATCAGTGCAGTGAAGCCATTTATGACTTCATGGGGCAAAGTGATCGTAGCAAGGTATGTTGGGTGATCGAAGTGGTGAATATCGTATGCTTTACGCACTGAGTGAGAGATGTGAGGATGGATGCTATGTTTGATTGTTTGCCATCACTATGACATGCACACCCCCACCTCCGTATCTTTACACCGTTTGATATGACACCTTAGAGTGTTGTACAGTATGTAGTGCTAACTCTTTGGTTGCAGGTTCAGGTATGTTTTAGTCTACCTGTTATTGTTCTGTTTAGATGCTTATCGCTCATACCAGGCTTTATGTCTGACCCAGAGTTTTATGTCTCCTCTTATTACTCTGGGTGCTCACACAAGCAGACTAGAGACAGGTTAGCTGGTGATGCGCGAGTAGCTGATTCGGAGGCGGGCAGGAGGCTTCCACGTATGATATATAGATATTCTCCCTGTGTCGTTGGTGGTCGTTACTTGGGCATTAGTAGTGTACCTCCTTTACCTTGCTTTTGTTTTTGAGACAGTTTGAAAAGTTGTAATAATGTTTAACTTTGGATCATAAGCTGTTCTTGGATTTTTCGCTGCTATGTTAGTTGTTTCAGCTTATGCACTGTCTCGCCTGTTTTATGTCAAGTATGTTATTATTATATTTTATCCTATGTGCTGTGAGACATTTTACAGGTTCCTTGTTAGTTCATTTCCTTCTTCCCTTTTCTTCTGACGACCCGTTCCGTGCTAACTGGACATGTGTACAGCGCACCTTTGGAGTAAATGTCGGTTGGTGCGGGGCGAGCCGTCACATTTGGTATCAGAGCTCTAGGTTGCGTAGTTAACCTAGGGAGAGATAGTACGTTTATGAGAGCGCGTATTTTTGATTACTTTGGTTTTCAAAAGCTATATATATATACTATTAGTAGTATAAGAATGAAGTCGTACTGCACTAGCACCACTATGGGGTCGTTAATCGTTTCCCCTTTTACAGAATGACGATGAGCCGATATGCAAGAGGTGCTGGTAGGGGAGCCAATAATGGGAATGCTGCTGACATGAGGGCGATGTTTACTGACCTCATGAGAGACATGCTTAGGAAGGTGCAAGGGGCAGTTCCCAATCCCGAAATTGGTGGTGGTCCAGTAGTGCAGGCGCCTAGGGTCGATTTCGCCAAGTTGTGCAAGGATTACACTAACCTTGGTGGGAAGCCGTTCCACGGAACGGAGTCGGCCACAGATGTTCAAGATTGGATGGATAGCTGCGACCGTATCTTCGATGACTTGGGTCTTGAGGATGCGATGAAGAGAAGGCTAGCGTCTCGTCAGCTGCAAGGGCGAGCGATGAATTGGTGGAATGCCATTAGAACAGCTACTCCAGAAGATCAGGTTACTTGGGATCAGTTCAAGGCTCGCTTTAGCGAGAAGTTCATTCCAGCTACCTAGAAGTCAGTGTTGTTTAAGAGATTCTTGGAACTCAAGCAGAATGGTAGGGCAGTCTCGGACTATATTGCTGAGTTCGACACTTTGTCGAAGTATGGACTGTCTCTTATCGATACTCCTGAGAAGAAGAATGAGAAGTTCATTACTGGTTTGGATGGATACTTGGGGGAAAGGCTTATCAACCACATCGATGAGACTTTTGAATCGATTGTGGGGAAAGCTTTGAGATCAGAGAGTCTTTACCCTAAGCCAAAGACTGAGGCTGCATCTTCAGAAGGGCCAAAGCCGCAAGCGGGCGGTGGAGGCAAGAATAACTCTCAGAATAAGAGGAAGCAAGACCAATCTAAGGGTGGCCAGAAAAAGAACAAGAAGGATGTTGAGTGCTTCAGCTGTGGTAAGAAGGGCCATTATGCTAAAGAATGTCAGGCCAAGCCAGCGGAAAGGAAGTGCTACAACTGTGGTCAAGTGGGACATCATAAGGATAAGTGTCCGCAACCTCATAAGGAGAAGCAGATTGTGAAAGCATATGCTATTGATGCTGTTCCTTCTTCGTCGAATGCCCCAACTGCGGCAGAGAAAGGAAAGAATGTTGTTATTCAAGGTATGCTTTCTATATATGATGTACCAGTTCGAGCTTTGTTTGATACTGGGGCTTCCCGTTCCTTCATATCTAGTGACCTGGTAGATAGGTTGGGACTGGAACCCGAGATAGTCGATAGACCATTAGTTGTGACGAACCCGATTGGTGGTTCAACTAACCTTAGTATGATTTGCCGAAATGTGGTCTTATCGAGTCATGGATGTATGTTTGTTTGTGATTGCTTTGTTTTGGGCTTTATTGGGTATGGCATTATATGGGGGTCGATTGGCTCAAAAGATACGGGGTGGTGGTAGACTGTGAGGGCTTTTTGGTGACAGTTAGGGAGGAAGATGGGCGGAGGGTAGTGTTTGGTAGTCTACCTAGTGATGGGGTAATGGCTAGTTTTATAAATTCCCTCGACATCCCGCATGATGAGCTGTCAGATGTGCCCGTGGTTGGCCAATATCCGTACGTCTTCGAGGAGGTGACCGGGCTTCCACCACACCGAGAGATTGAGTTCCGTATTGATTTAGTGAAAGATGCCAGACCTATAGTGATGCCACTTCGTCGTATGGCACCAAGGGAGCAGCGAGAGCTCGGGGTGCAAGTCAGCAATCTTTTGAAGAAGGGATTTATTAGAAGAAGTGTCTCCGAGTGGGGAGCACCAGTTGTGTTTGCCACTAAGGCAGATGGTTCCCTTCGTTTGTGTGTGGACTATCGCGAGTTGAATAAGGTAACGAGGAAGAATAAGTATCCTCTACCGTGGATAGATGATTTGTTTGATCAACTGGAAGGAGCAAGAGTGTTCTCCCAGTTGGACCTCGCGACAGGATTTCTTCAGCTTCGAGTAGCGGATGAGAGTGTTCCGAAAACGGCATTTAGGACGCCGTCTGGATTTTATGAGTGGTTGGTCATGCCATTTGGGTTGACCAATGCACCAGCCTACTTTGTGGATCTTATGAATCGAGTATTCAGAGATCAGTTGAATAAGTTTGTTCTTGTGTTCGTAGACGATATCCTTGTTTACTCGAGGACAGAGGAGGAACACAAGGGACACTTGAGGATAGTGATGGAGGTGTTGAGGAAACACCAATTGAAAGCGAAATTCTCTAAGTGTCACTTTTGGAGAAGGGAAGTGAGATTCTTGGGCCATGTTGTTTCAGAGAATGGTATTGCCGTGGACCCTGCGAAGGTGGCCACGGTACAGGATTGGCCTACGCCCAAGAATGCAACAGATGTAAGAAGTTTCTTGGGGTTAGCTGGATATTATCGTAAGTTTATCCAGGACTTCTCCAAGATAGCAGCACCGTTGACTCAGTTGACTAAGAAAAATCAGTCCTTCGTCTGGGACGGAGTGTGTGAAAAGGCATTCAAGAGTCTAAAAGAGAAGTTGACGCGTGCGCCAGTATTGGTCATTCCTAAGGGGAATGAAGAGATGACGGTATACACGGATGCTTGTGGTACCGGACTAGGTGCTGTGTTGATGCAAGGAGGTAGGGTTGTAGCTTATGCTAGTCGGCAGCTAAAGCCGCATGAGAAGAAGTATCCTACCCATGATTTGGAACTAGCAGCGATCGTGTTTGCGCTGAAGATGTGGAGACATTATCTCTTGGGAGAAAGATTTGAGTTGTTTACCGATCATAAATCGTTAAAGTATCTCTTTTCCCAGAAGGATCTAAATCTCCGTCAGCAGAGATGGTTAGAGTTCTTGGCTTCGTATGATTTTGATATCGCATACACGCCTGGGAAAGGTAATGCGGTAGGCGATGCCTTGAGTAGGAGACATGCCAGTTTAGGGGCAATGTTTCTTGAATGGAAGCAACTGGAGTATATCGCGGGGTTTGATTTCAGACCAAAGTGCGAATGGGATGCAGTCATGCTAGCTAGTTTGACGATCAGACCCAACTTTGATAGAGCGGATTGGTTCCAGCCAGAGGGACGATCCTATTCTATTGGAAATCATCTCCAAGTTAGAGATGAACATCGACGGTGAGGAGATGAATGTGTATGGGCTTGATCGAGATGGATGGCTTCGAAAGAATGGAAGACTACTCGTACCCAACGTGAATGGTTTGAGAGATGAAGTGCTTAGAGAATGTCATCACTCAAGACTAACTATACATCCCGGTCGTAATAAGATGTATCGAGACATGAAGCAGACTTACTATTGGGAAGGGATGAAAAGAGACGTTGGGAAGTTTATATCCAAATGCATGAATTGCCAACTAGTTAAAGCCGAGCAAAAGAAGCCTAGTGGGTTGTTGCAACCATTAGAAATTCCCAAATGGAAGTGGGAGCAAGTCTCGATGGATTTCATCGATGGTTTACCAAGGACTAGATCGGGACATGATAGCATTTGGGTAATTGTGGATCGATTGACCAAGAGTGCAAGATTTATACCAGTCAAATCGACCAGAACGGCATCCAAGTTGGCAGAATTGTATATGAAGTGGGTAGTGAGATTTCATGGAGTACCTAAAAGCATTGTGAGTGACCGAGACCCGTTGTTCACTAGTGGGTTTTGGAAGAGCTTACAGTAGGCTCTAGGGTCAGGATTACATCTCAGTACCGCATATCATCCTCAGACCGACGGTCATACGGAGAGGGTGAATCGTATATTGGAAGATCTTTTGAGAGCTTGTATATTGGATTTTGGTGGATCATGGGATGACCATTTGCATCTAGTAGAGTTTGCATATAATAATAGCTACCAATCCAGTATCGGTATGGCTCCATATGAAGCTTTGTATGGAAGACCGTGCAACTCACCATCATGTTGGATAGAGACTGGCGAGAAGTTTATGCTTGGACCAGATGTGGTGAGGGAAACTTCAGATAAGATTTAGATCATTCAACAACGAATGAAGGCTGCCCAAGATAGGCCGAAGAGTTATGCTGATAAGAGGAGAAGAGATTTAAAATTCTCCGTTGGTGACTTGGTGTTTGTCAAGATTTCTCCATTGAAGAGCGTGATACGATTTGGCAGGAGAGGCAAGTTAGCACCAAGATTTATTGGCCTATTCCCTGTTCTTGAACTAGTCGGGAATTTGGCATATAGAGTTGGCTTACCAGAGAAGATGGTGGGATTTCACAATGTATTTCATGTTTCCCAACTAAGGAAGTTCGTTCGCGACCCAGATATGACTATTTCACCTGATCAGTTAGAGGACTTCGAAGTAGAACCTGAGGCGGTTGGGAACCGCAAGCCGATTCGTATTATGGGGCACGATACGAAGCAACTTCGAAAGAAGGCGGTGAAGCTAGTCAAGGTTCAGTGGGGCGAGAACGAGAATGACTGTACTTGGGAGACTGAGGAGAGCATTAGGAAGGCATATCCAGAACTCTTTGCCTGGTAAGATTTACTTTGCGATTTAGTTATTCCGCATGCTAGGGTAGACTTGTTTTGCTTGTTTTGCATGTTTGATTGTTATTTTATGGTTGATAGGCATGCGGGACCCTTTTGTGTGTTGTGGTTAGGGAATTTCGGGGGCGAAATTTCTTAAGGGGGGGAGAATGTAACAACCCGTATTCTACGCATCGGAGGTTCGTAGAATATTTATTTCTTTCCCATACGAAGTCGTATGGTCATGTAACTTTGGGAAACATCTATTAGAGTCATTTCCCATGTTCACGATTTTTGTCGATTTTTAAATGACCGTTTTGCCCCTAGCCGATCTTGTTTTGGCCATAACTTTAGATTGAAAAGGAATTTTGACCTGAAACCACTTCCATTAGATTCGTTTGATGGTTTACCTTTCCGTAGAGTGGTCATAATAGCCAAACGGACTTACCGTTTGGGAGATATGGCTGAAATAAGGTTTGGAAGGTGAAAAACTGCTTAACCGGGCCAAATAGGGTGATTAGTGAATAGGCCCATAACCCATTTCGGGATTAGGGTTGTGGGAAGGCTGGAATGAGTTAGAGAATCATTCCATTTCAGTTTTCTAGCCTCCACTTATCACCAAGGAACCCTAAAAATGGCCTCCAACCTCTAAATCACCTTCAAATCATCTTTTAATCAAGGATTAAGCTTAGCAACATCTAATCAAAGGAAGATCTACACCAAATCAACATTGGAGCTGTTGTTTAGCATTTGGATTTGCATCAAATCAGAGATTGATTTCAGATCTAAAGTTTATTTGTGGCTAAGGTGAGTGATTTGCATAGTTCCTCACTAATTATGGCTAATTAAGGGTAATTAGTGTTAATTAGCGAATTTAAACATGATAAATTTCTGGAAAAATGTTCATAAATTCTCAAATGATGTTTTAGACCTCTGATATGAATTTGGGTTAATTTGGTTAAGTTTTGCTAATCCTATCATTAGTTTCACCTAAACATGCTTAAGGGGAAATATGGGGTTTTGGGTATGTTTGATCCATTTTAACCTATCATGTTGATGTTTTGATGTTTGTGATTGATTATGCATGTTGCTATGACAGTATGATATGCTTTGTGATTGATCTCAATAGTTATAATGGTCGAAAACGTCGTCGAATGGCGTAAACACTTGCTGGAAAAGTTTCAGGAAACAGTGCAGGTTTCCGAATCGGATCGGATATGGTGGCTCGGATCGGATAAGTGAACTGGGCAAGGGATTCGATCAGATCAGAACTTGACACTTGAGAAATCTGGCAAAAAAGAAGGCCATGTTGGTTAGGCTGGGGATCAGATTGGCTTATGGACGAAGGACTCGGACCGGAGTATGATGAAGGGATCAGATCGAATTAGAATAGGGAACGGGACCAGACGAGGCACAGGAACTGGAGCACGAACTGAATGGGGGATGACACCCGACCCGACCCGAAGTGGGACACCCGACCCGAACCGACGCGATGGAGTGGACCCGAACCGAACCATACTAGAGGAGGACCATGAACCGACGCAACGTAGTGGACCCGACCCGAACCGAACCGATGGCTTGAAGGGGAATCCGACCCGACCCAGTATTGACCAATAACCCGAGATGCAAAGGTAGTCCAATATGGGAAGTTAGAGCTCAGGATCCAATTGGGAACCGATGAGTTCACTTCATGGTTGGGCTTTGCTGCGGGACGTGTGCTAAGGAGTTGTCGATGTTCATAACTTCGATTCACCACTAAAAATGGATGAAGGGCTACTTATCAGTGCAGTAGAGTCATTGCGACTCGAGGGGCAAGGTGATGGTAGAAAGATTACGTTATCAGTGCAGTAGAGTCATTGTGACTTGAGGGGCAAAGTGATGCGTAGTAAGACTATGAGCCAGTGCAATGGGGTCATTATGACTCCATGGGGCAGAGTGGACGTAGTAAAGGATTGGTAAGGCTATGAACCAACGCAGATGGAGTGAATAACTCCATGGGGCAAGTGGACATAGCGAAGGATTAGTGGCTACGTTATCAGTGCAGTGAAGCTATTTATGACTTCATGGGGCAAAGTGATCGTAGCAAGGTATGTTGGGTGATCGAAGTGGTGAATATCGTATTCTTTACGCACTGAGTGAGAGATGTGAGGATGGATGCTATGTTTGATTGTTTGCCATCACTATGACATGCACACCCCCACCTCCGTATCTTTACACCGTTTGATATGGCACCTTAGAGTGTTGTACAGTATGTAGTGCTAACTCTTTGGTTGCAGGTTCAGGTATGTTTTAGTCTACCTGTTAATGTTCTGTTTAGATGCTTATTCTCATACCAGGCTTTATGTCTAACCCAGAGTTTTATGTCTCCTCTTATTACTCTGGGTGCTCACACGAGTAGACTAGAGACAGGTTAGCTGGTGATGCGCGAGTAGCTGATTCGGAGGCGGGCAGGAGGCTTCCACGTAGGATATATAGATATTCTCCCTATGTCGTTGGTGGTCGCTACTTGGGCATTAGTAGTGTACCTCCTTTACCTTGCTTTTTCTTTTGAGACAGTTTGAAAAGTTGTAATAATGTTTAACTTCGGATCATAAGCTGTTCTTGGATTTTCCGCTGCTATGTTAGTTGTTTCAGCTTATGCACTGTCTCGCCTGTTTTATGTCAAGTATGTTATTATTATATTTTATCCTATGCGCTGTTAGGCATTTTATAGGTTCCTTGTTAGTTCATTTCCTTCTTCCCTTTTCTTCTGACGACCCATTTCGTGCTAACTGGACATGTGTACAGCGCACCTTTGGAGTAAATGTCGGTTGGTGTGGGGCGGGCCGTCACACTATTACAAATAGAAAACTTCATAAACTCTGATGAGTTTATTTTAGCCCATTTGGTTATGTCTCGATAAAACTTCACTCCTTATTTAATATCGCGAATTTAGTTCGAATCTTAATAATTTAACTCGCTCACTTAATCGCTTCATAATTAAATTCCAACTAAAAATCATTGCTTTAATTATTATTAATTACAATAATAATTACTTTAATATTAACTACATTAAAATAGTTAACTTTGATATTAACTACAAAATAGAATAATTATCATTTCAAAACCTTATTAAATAATAATAACTTTATTAACACTAAACAGTTGGATAATTACTTTAAAATATAGTTAATCGAAGATTAACTAACTGTTAACACCATTTGTTAAATTTAACGAATATTTAGAAAATCATTGATTTGATTTATTTAAATCAAACTTGTTGAATTGTCAATTTACAATTAAAATGGTTGATTTTCGCCAACCGTACATACTAGTTAACTATTGACTGATTTCCATTATCATTTTCTCATTAAATTAATTAAATAACTTAATTAATTCAAAACATCAGTGAATTGTTTATAAAAACAGTTATCCCATTCCACTAACCCATAGGTTAATTTCTGACTGCAGTTCACAAATCTCGTTAATGACATTAAAATTCTTAATATAAAATATTAAAACATGGTTATAAACGTATAAATATATTTATAAACTTCTTTTCATTTCTCAAATAAAATAGACGCAAAAACTTTAATTCAGTAATAAAATAAATTTTATAACTTACAACTGTGTCAATTCGCCTGATGGCGATACGATGTCCTGAAACAATAGATTTTAGGCCCTCACTGCCAACCACTTAATCAATACTGCAAATTGATTAAAATCACAATGGTTAACATCCATTCTCCCATTAGCGTTCAAACAGATTTCAGTGTCATTTGGGGTTCAATAATTTCATGTGAAAACAATATAAAAATAAATAACAGACATGATATTTGAGGAATCCAGTCGGATCCCTCCAACCTATTCTTCCCTGCATCACGGATTTTTATAACATAACATATCATGATAGCAAAAAAATTTAAACTAATAAATTACGATGATAATATAATTGACAACAACCATTAAATCAACCATAAGCATCCAAAGCGTATAATCAACCAATATATATTATTATTGAGAATTTGTATATGGATTTATCACATCATAGTAGTCCAGAAAAGTGGGAGAGTAAAATCACCATTATTTCAGTTTATTGTTGTAGCGTTGTTTTATATAATTCCAAATGAGCGTTTGAAATTAAACAAAAATCCAAAAGCTTCAGTTTCCAACTATTTCTTCTTGACAGCGTGCTGCTCGTCGCCACGATCCCAACGGACCTGATTTCATGAATTTCCGATAACGTATGATAAAGATATCGTAAAAATATGTTTTGAATAATTATGGGTTATTAACTAATTTAATTATAGATTGACTAAGATTTAATTACCAATTTAAAATTGAAATCCACATCAGCAAGGCACTGTTCAAAAACGCGTTTTCTTCCCTCAAACCATCTGAAACCCGTAATTTCCTTCTTACACTTCGTTGTTATCTGGAACTCGACCTTTTTAAAGTTCGATCACAAGATCATCACACCGCCGACGCCTGGAGGCTTCAGACCACCTACCATCACCACCAATGGCTGCGCCCTGCCATGAACGACGTCCCTCGACTTTGCCCTGACCGCCGCGATTCTGTATATGAACGAAAAATGCATACGACAAGATCTCTCCGCCTACATAGCACCGGAACCCACGAGACCACCATCGTACTGACCCTCACTCGACCCCGTTCCATCACCCTTCAGTCGCCACCACATGATAACGACCACGACCACCGGAAAATTATCGAAACCGCCACCAACTTTCGGAAAACATGCAAAAACCCTTCCTCCGGTTAACTAAACACCACGGTTGCCACGTTCAGTTTCAGGTCCATCGACCTAAAGCAAAGTTGAACCTCTCAACCTCCTCTACAAAACACCCTTTGACATCTCCACCTTAAAGTGATCTGATTGCTCGCAAAATCACGATAACCGGAACCCAGATCTTGCTATTGTTTCCCAATTCAGGACACCCCAAAGCTCCGTTCTACCCCAAATTTTTATAGTGGGTAGATCCGCACCCAATATACAAGTTCCCTTCAGATCCCCTTGGCTGATTCACTCTAGATTTTCAGGTATAAATTATTTTATGGTGGAGGATTTTTCTGCAAATTTTCTGAGAAATGGTGAACGGGTTTGGAGAGTTCTGATTTAGGCTGAGGTGTTTAGGTATATATATAAGTGGGAAAATGTTATTTTAACCTGATGTGACGACCAACAATGGCCGACGATTTTTATTTCATGTCTATCGCAATTCTGAATGTCGTATATTGATTACCGTGCTCACATATTGATTGACATAGAAATGTGTTTATTTTATGCTCTTATTTCTTATCTTTTGTATATAAATAAATATTACTTGGGTATTGTTTTGTCACTTTTACAGATATTCCAACCCAGCCCGCATGCAACCAGAAAAGTAGAGAAATAGAGATGAAATTGATATGTATTTGCATTTTGAAGAATTGTAGATGAAGATCTCACATCTAGTTGCTGTTGGACAAGAAAAGGATTGATAAAAAGGCTTTGCACATCACAAATCAATGAAGATGTGTCAAGGAAGCAAGAGGAAAAGAGAAAAGGCCCAAATTTGCCTTATTTATCTAAGGCCCATTTATGTTTCTCATTGTAAACTAATTAGTGATGTAATGACCAGGCCCAGTTATCATTAGGGTTAGGGTTTGGCTATCTACCCTATATATACCCTTGTAGCCACCATCCTATCATATATCTCATTCTATTCTCTTCTTCATTAATAAAACTCAATTTTCTTTTTATTTTATGCAATTTTCTATTTCTTAGCAATTAGTGTTGTCTACACGATTAGATTCGGTAGAACACTATTTGTATTTTGCATTTCTTTTCATTAGTGATTGACCGTCTGATTAGATTCAGCGGTAATCCTAATTTTATTTCCTGTTGTTATTTATATTCTGCACTTTTATTTTCTGTATTTTAATCGCGTTCATAGGTTAAATTGGATTTGATTAGATTTGAATCTGATTCATAGTTTCATTGCTTTTCCATTGAAATTGTGATTTGATCGTCAGTTCGGTTAGATCTGTTCTGAATCAAATTACAGTTTTAATTTTGTTTTGTTTTATTTTCAAAATCAACCTCCAAAGTTTTGTCTAACTCGCCCAAGATATTAGATAAATAATTTGATTTAATTCACCTCCTTGTGTTCGACCTGTATGCTACACACCTGTACGCTTGCAGTAATTTAATTTAAATATCGCGCTTTTCTAATTCATAGATTAGCGTCGATCAAGTTTTTGGCGCCGTTGCCGGGGAGGTAACGATTAAATTTTATTATTTATTTAATTTCTGATTCGTGTTAGTTTTTATTTCCCTTTATATATAGAAAAAAATTCTCAATTAGTTGATTTGGTATTGATCGCTGATACCGTAATCTTCTATACAAGAGAGAAAAAAAAAGGTTGCCAATTTTCTTCAATTTCTTTCCTTGTACAAATCTTTCCTCTTTTCAATAATTTTGAAAAAAAAAAGTTTTCCATTGTTGTTTCTGCTCAGCATTGTTTCTCTTCCCTTTTCTGAAATTTTTCCTTTTTATACTTCTCTACAATTTATTTCTTTCCAAAAAAAAAAAAATATACAAATCTTTTTCTTTTCTGTTTACTCTAGTCTCTTCAAATAAGCACTGCCATCCATTTTCAACATTCACATCTTCATTTCCACCACTAAATGCCGACCACAAATCATCACCCCATCCACGTCCGCAGTCACAAACATCGCAAAAGCCAGACAGTTCCACCATAACCCGGATCACAAATCTCAGTCCAACTCTGCACACTGCAAAAACTGATCATCAATTTAAACCCACCTCGACCTGAAACCTGTACCATACTCCCCCTATCACGTAGATCCCCCTTTCTCTTACCCAACGCCATCAACAACTGCTCCACCAATACCAATCTCTACCACAAACCCTGTTCGAACACACGTCCATCAAAATCAAAACATTCTTCATGTGCATATCCGAATACCCCAATTCTGCAACCCAAAACGTTCTCCTGCCATCTATCTTCCCAAACCACAGGTCCACAAACAATCACCGTCTGTCTCTTGCCAAACTCCTACATCCAAAAACCCACAAAACCCTACCCCACATCAACGCAGGAAACCCACTATCTGAAAATAACCCATCTTCTCGGTCCAACCAAATTGGCACAGTAACTTCCCCAAACCTACCACAATCACCCAACCTCCTCCTACCACAAACGCCACTCACCCTATTCCCAAACCATACACCTCCACTTACACATCAGCGTGAAGCATAATTCATCACCATCCCTTGTCCCAACCCTTCATACCAACATCACAAAACTCCACCACTTAACAACCTCCTCCAAACCACGCTACTTCAAAAACTCCACCCACCCTCGATTAGAACAGCCTCACGCACACTTCCCAATCACCGTCCTCACCAACTTAGTTCATCTCGTCAACCACGTTACATACACCCAGATCACGAATACCCAATCACAATTCCCCCCATCGCAAAACAAGTTGCCTTCCAGAACTACTCTCACACAACTCCAGCAACCAGAGACCAATTAGCCTCTTCGAACATCCAAGTCAACACCTCAGCCCAAAATCGCAATTTTGAATCAAAATTTTCAATCGAAAACCCAAATTTCAGAACCGCTGTCTCCAAAACTGCAGCAAACCCAATCCAAAGACACAAAGATTCGAAACCCCTCAATCGAAATCAATCCGAAAGCATCTTCGCCAACCACAATTCAAAGGCATCAAACAATCGCAACACAAGGACCAGTTCAACAACTAAGAAACCCTCAATTGATTCGCGAAGCCAAGAAGGAGAATAGAATTTCGATTCTGAAATTTTGTTGTGTTAAATAAAAAAGAACGAAAAAAAGGGGAGTGAGTTGTTTCCCAAAGAAGGTTAGGTATTCATTTTATAAGAGTGGTTTATGCAGGTGCGTCTTGACCGAGTCACGCCCTGTTTGACTAGTTGGGTGCGTTTCTTTTGTTTTTGAAAACACGAGTCCTTGAATTTGTGCCGAGCATGGTTTTTCTTTTTCTTTTTCTGAGTTTAGTATTTTCTTCTTCCTTAACTTAGTTTTTTTCCCTTTCCTTGTTAGTTTTCATTTCTTGTGTTTTTTTCTTTTTGTTGTTTTTTTTTCAAAAAAAAAGTAAAAACGAGAAAAACAAACAAACAAACAAAGGAAGAGTTTCAAATCCAAGGCCAAAGAAAAAAAGATCAAGCATCAAACAGAAAATTCAATAGTCAAGCAAAGCGAAAAATTTATTGAATTGTCAGTGCTACTCTATTTTTCTGGATGGACTGCCATACCCCGCTGTAAAAATATTTCTTAACTCTACAAGTTCTGCAGCTACTTTGAAAAATATAGAAATTGCTTGTAAAAATCTTCTGCAGGGGCAGTGGCTTGCTTGTACAATAATTTAATTTTCTGCGATTATTCTGTGACTGTTCTGTGTTGAAATTTCTGAATCTGTCTGTGAGAAACAAATTTACATACGTGAAGTCATCACTCTCGTCGATTTTCAAAATCTGAGTAGATATTTCAAAATAATATAATTGAAAAGCAGTGCTTTGTGAAGTTGACTGTCTCGTATAATTGGATCGCGGATATATAGTAGTTCAATTTATTGAACTATTAGCAAAAGAGGTTGCATACTACCCGTAAAACATTGGTCGTATCCCTTAGTGTTTACACTATACGTGAACGGCCATAAGACCCTCTTCCCCCTTCTAATTGAGTCAGTTAATTAATAGAGCAAAACTCATTCTTTTATACTATTTTGAACTAAGAATAATTTTTGTCTTCCCTTGATTGCATTCAAATGACTGATTCAAAAAAATCATTGAGAGAAATGTGGGATAATAATCAGAGTAGACGTCCTCTTGAAGAGTATGAGTATGAAATACAACTCATGAAGCAAGTTTTTCCAAAATTTGGTGAAGCCAATGTCAACAATTTTCAAAATTTTCCAATTGACCAACATTTTCAAAACCATGGATATAATCAAAATTGCGATTTCAACTCAAATTTCAATAATTTCGATTATGGGCCACATCCACATCAAAATAGCTTTGAATCCCAATATAGCTCTGATCCACATCAATATTGGGTTGGAAACCAATTCGAAAATAATTTTGAAAATGATTTTCAAATCGATCCAAATTTTCAAAACTACAACCCATATCCACATCTTGAGAATGACCAAAATTGGAATTTTCCCACCAATTTTAACAATTTTGGTTACGAACCTAATTTTCAAAATCAAAACGATTTCCAATCTCAATTTCAATTTTCTGAAAACTCAAACTATTTTGAAAATCAAGAAATCCAAAGCGAGAGCTCTCAAATCAACGATTGTCTTAACATTCTTAGAGAGAGAGGGAAGAAAGACTAAATAAAAAGGCCGATGAACTTCTTTGTTTATTGACATCTTTGGAAGAACAACGAGTGCAACAGAATCGAATTCAAACAAGCGATGAATCAGAAAATAGTCCATTCTTTACTGATAGTGAAAATTTTCAAACAACAACTTTCGAAATTGAGAATGATGATCTAAATGAAGTTGTTCAAAATTCAATAAATGATTTGGATTTCGATTCTTTTCAAAAAGATTTAAGCTTGGATTTTGATCTTCCTCTTTTGGGCTGTGAGAAACCTGAAATCTATGAAATTGAACAGAATAAAAATGTTGAATTTTTCAATTCAAATTTGGAAAAGGATTTTAACGAACATGAATTCTTTGGATTGTACGAGGATGAGTTGCCAAATGAGGAAGAAGTGGATTCACGTCACGAGTTCAAAAATTTTAATTCTGAGAAAATTTCAAACGAACTTGAAATTGTCAGTGTCGAAAAAACGTTGGCAATTGAGAAATGTGATCACATACTCTTGAACAACACTCAGATTTTAAATTTCACTGAATTTGTATACGATCACAAATTTTTGAAAAATTACACTGACAAATTTGTTGAACACATGAATTATTCTTGGAATGCTGGCTTGATTGAAAAACTTCATGTTAGGACGACCCTGAATATTTATCTCTTGGACTATAAATCTAGGTTTAAAGATGAGATGGTTTTCAAAAACCTTTGCTTATTAGAAAACATGCCTAGACATAGTGGGAATGGGACTCATAGTACAAGAACCAAGTGTGGGGGAAAAAGTTGGTGGAATTCATTGCGTCGCATACATCGTAAACACATATATCATTGTACATATGATTTTCATTCGCATATAGTGGCTAAACTCCATTTCATTCTTCAAATAATTTTGCATCTCATTCACCTTTGGGTACGATCTTTCAAATTTAGGAAACGTTCACAGTGTGGACACTGTTTAATTCTAGTGTGGGGGGAGTCTGCATTGCATTCATTTTTTATTCTTCTTTAATTTTTCCTTTTCATTTTTCATGCATTTAGATAGGACCACCATGCATTCTAGATCGTACGAACATACCATATTTTTTTTTTTTTTGAAAATACGACTCAATTTAGATTTGGTACAACAAAATAAGTTAAGGATTATTAATCAGTTGATAGTTTTTTTTCTCTCAACTTAGATCGAATAAGAAATATAATGAAAAGTTTAATTTTGAGGGATAATAGTGTAACCGGTACATAGGGAGATTCTTAGGTGATGGCCATGAAATCTATTCTATATTGTAGACTTTGTTTAAATAAGTGGAGGACTTAAAATACTTATATTGGCTTGTCAAATCTTTAAAACTAAGTTGTGATAAGTTGAATTCGCTTAACTCTCTTTTTTTGTGCTTATAAATTCAATAATAATAATAATAATCCAAGGGTATCCAACATTGCTTGTATATCGAGCGTTGGTGTGCAAACCCGCCAAGCTCTATCCGACATGTTGTTGACAAAGTCAGCGTTGGAATATCTTGGTCTCATTTTATGAGATTGGACACCTAAGGATTACCGACACGTTGTTGACAAAGTCAAAGTCGGCCTGCACAATCCGCCAAGCTCTTTACCCACTCTCTGTTAGTCCGCGAGGCAGTGCATGGGTGGTAAACCTTGGTCTTCTAAGTTAGGTGTATGTACTTAATCATAAATTTTAAAATTTTATAGAATAAAGAATAAGCGATGATACCCAAACACTTCTTGACCTTATTGATTTGACTAGCCATACATGAGAAAATTAGAATACCACTTTGCAACTGTGCCAAGCAAACTAAGAATTTATTTCATGGCTGCACTATGTTATCGACCGAACTAACTGGCCAAACTGGAATTTAACATTTGAAAACTTGATTTATATTGAAAATTTTGACAAGTCGAGGTATCTAAAATAAAATCAACTGATTAGAAATTATTAACTTAATTTGTTGTACTACTTTCCTGAAATAAGTCATGTTGTAATTTTTCGTTTTTATTTTTGCATAAGTCCATTGCATTCATGTAGTTTCATTAGAGCCATAACATACTGCATTTGGATTTTGTGGGTAGTATCCGCTGAAAACCCTCACGAGACATCACTCGTCCTACTAGGGACACCTAGAGGTTTAACGGCTTATTGCATACGCTCAATGCAATCGTGTTTCCTACGAAAGTGTGACCTATCTAGTTAGTTTTTAATTTTTGTTTTACTCGAGGACGAGTAAAAGATAAGTGTGGGGGTATTTGATTGACATAGAAATGTGTTTATTTTATGCTCTTATTTCTTATCTTTTGTATATAAATAAATATTACTTGGGTATTGTTTTGTCACTTTTACAGATATTCCAACCCAGCCCGCATGCAACCAGAAAAGTAGAGAAATAGAGATGAAATTGATATGTATTTGCATTTTGAAGAATTGTAGATGAAGATCTCACATCTAGTTGCTGTTGGACAAGAAAAGGATTGATAAAAAGGCTTTGTACATCACAAATCAATGAAGAAGTGTCAAGGAAGCAAGAGGAAAAGAGAAAAGGCCCAAATTTGCCTTATTTATCTAAGGCCCATTTATGTTTCTCATTGTAAACTAATTAGTGATGTAATGACCAGGCCCAATTATCATTAGGGTTAGGGTTAGGGTTTGGCTATCTACCCTATATATACCCTTGTAGCCACCATCCTATCATATATCTCATTCTATTCTCTTCTTCATTAATAAAACTCATTTTCCTTTTTATTTTATGCAATTTTCTATTTCTTAGCAATTAGTGTTGTCTACACGATTAGATTCGGTAGAACACTATTTGTATTTTGCATTTCTTTTCATTAGTGATTGACCGTCTGATTAGATTCAGCGGTAATCCTAATTTTATTTCCTGTTGTTATTTATATTCTGCACTTTTATTTTCTGTATTTTAATCGCGTTCATAGGTTAAATTGAATTTGATTAGATTTGAATCTGATTCATAGTTTCATTGCTTTTCCATTGAAATTGTGATTTGATCGTCGGTTCAGTTAGATCTGTTCTGAATCAAATTACAGTTTTTATTTTGTTTTGTTTTATTTTCAAAATCAACCTCCAAAGTTTTGTCTAACTCGCCCAAGAGATTAGATAAATAATTTGATTTAATTCACCTCCCTGTGTTC
Source organism: Allium sativum (assembly GCA_030737875.1). Classification (NCBI taxonomy): domain Eukaryota; kingdom Viridiplantae; phylum Streptophyta; class Magnoliopsida; order Asparagales; family Amaryllidaceae; genus Allium; species Allium sativum. Next base: position 636,852,313 of record CM060918.1, read on the forward strand.
GACCTGTATGCTACACACCTGTACGCTTGCAGTAATTTAATTTAAATATCGCGCTTTTCTAATTCATAGATTAGCGTCGATCACATATAAACTCCGTTCGAGGAAAAAATGGATGGCATGCTATAATTTGAAGTTACGGTCCTAATGAAACTTATTTCGTCGAATTCCGAGCCCGTTTGCTCAAACGCCGCTCATTCACGTCCAAATGGCCGTTTTATTTGCATTTAATTTTGCCACGCTCATAGAATAACTCCGATTTGCGTGAAAATTGAAATCTAGCAATAATTTGCTGTTATGGTCGCAATAAAATTTGTTTCGTCAAAAACGGAGGTCATTTGAATAAAGTCCCTTTTTAAGGGTACAATTTACATTAAAGTAAATCAATTTAAAAATACCACAATATAATAATAAAATATTATGATTGTCCATATATGACCAGAATTTCATATACTATCAAAATAAATTATTTCTTGTTGAATTCTAAGGCAAAACGATATTCGACAAATCAAAATTCCTTTATTTTAATATAATAAACCGCAAAAATATATAAATAAAATCCATATCGACTATTTTAAAATTTGATTTGGACATAAAACAAGATCTACAACACGAAAACTCGATTTTTCTCTTCAATTAGAAAAATATTATCAAATAGATTCGGATGTTTCTTCTTTCGAGGAAATCCGACTTATATTGGATCCCGTACAGCCTTTTAAAGTTCAAAACGCAATATTATGAACTATCGCGCTGCAGTGGCTCGCTTTATAATATAATTATAAATTAAACGTTATAAAGTCGTTAAATAAACAAATATATTAATATAATTTCAGTATAAAACAATTTAAACCATTTTAAATTGTCCATTCACATTATATTGCAACTTAACATTTTCCGACTGTTTTAGAAATACAATATTATTATATTATTAATATTAATAACATATTCAAAATAAAATGGTTAAATTCGATTATTTAAATTCAAATCAATATTTTAAATAATAAAATAATTCAAATAATTGGTTATAAAATATGGGATGTTACATTCCTTACCCCTTAAAAGAGTTTCGTTTCCGAAATTGCTAAGGCAGGAAAAATGGTACAGCCCATTGTCTTTACAAAAATATTTGATTAAAACTCAGTTTTATTTTCCAATGCTAATCTAATCGGTTTTAAAACCAACTTATTTCAGATAACAAAATTCTTCAAAATTCTTCCAAAATATTCTAACACCTTAAATTTTGGAAAATTTTTGGCAGAGCCTTCCCTGTATGGAGGGACATCTGCAATATTGCAGGTTCAACAAAAAGATATACATCGACCACACGATCAGAAAAATCCAATCTCAAAACCCAAATGAAAACCAAAATATTATATTTTGCGTGGGCATACCTTTTTACGAGCGTTATTACGCAATAAGCGATAAATTATTCTTGTGCTTGCTTAATTAGCATGCCAACTATATTTAATTAATTCCAGAACTTTCTTGGACAGGTTTTAAAGCTGAAATAGCTCTCCTACACCTGTTTCCAACTCCAATGAAATTCATTGTAATCATATACATTGATCCAAATATTCAGATTATCCAGCCTAAACGATTTTATATATCATTCAATTTCATAAGAAATTATAAATAAGCATTCCTTAAGAAATCCAATTTATTTCTATATATGTTTCATTGGAATCCATTATGTTTGGATTCATTTTAATAAGCTCGACTTATTCATACTAGATAGGTTTTATTTCGACATTCCAATACAAGTCTTAACTTATATAATTCACTTTAGCTCAACTTAAGTTAATGTTTCATATTTTCACATTTCAAATATGAAATGTCTTCTGCTTGGTTTAATCCAACCTCATAATCAACCCATTCCAATCAGAACCGATAAATCTAATTGCCCAAATTACAATAATTTAAGAAAATTATTACCTTTACTGCTTTATAAAATATGTTGCGCAAAAATAATTTCAAAATAATTTTCTATCAAATTACAAATAAGCGCTCTCATATATATATTCAAACTCAATCTAGGATATTAATAACCCCATCTCTATCGAGTTATGCCACAGAGCCAAGGTTATCACTAAACCAATAGCTCTGATACCATTGTAATGAACTAGAAAATTCGATGCTCGAAGTTTCGACACAATCACATACCGTGTCCAAACTCGAGTATTCAACATCCAGAAAGTTATTAGAAGGAATTTAGAAGGTGAGAAAAGAAAGAAAGAAATACTAGAATAGAAGGAAGAAGAACACATCAGAATCTCACAGCAGAACGAGTAAATATAATATACCAAATCTGTTTACAAAAGAAACTGTATATACATAGCAATCATCAGAGTACAACATATATATGTCACAGCGGAAATACACTTTATATAACTAACAGTGAAGCCTCCTGCTTCTAGCTCCTGGACTCCAAGTGAAACCTAACGTGGAAATATACTCGGTTTGACCCGAGTACATTCGAAGCAAAGAAAAATTCACCCCGATCAGTCTAGAATACTTTCAGTGATAAATTCACAGCACAACAATTTGTTTAACTTTGAAAATTTGTTTTTGAATTCAAAGTATAATAGTAAGACCAGCCCACACATAAACACGGATGGTTTTTACCTTACTATAACTCAAAACATTTTTTAAACCAATATCTTTTCTGGTATTATAATAGTGTCTATCAAATCACAAATAAATATCAATCTAGCAGAATGCTTGCATCTCACGCTCCACCTAAATGGTATGCAATCAAAACTGCGGGCTAATATTGGAGAATGGATTCCAACTATGGCAAGGTATGGGGCCACCTTCTGACAATGTACCTCCGGAGATGAATACACTGGGTTCAACAAGAACGTCTTGCAACCCGGCTCACACATTACTGACCCCTCATTTCTCTTGAGAGTACCGAATATATCATTACCACGGTTGTGGGCCAACCAACCGAACGGATAGCATACATATAATAAAAAGGGACAACAGAAGGCGTTTGATTTATCCAGATCAGGTAATGTTATACCCTTTTAATGGGTGCGACCCACATAGCTATGCTGCCTACCCGATTTTGTGCCATTTCCAGGTTGATGAGGCCAGGGATTACGCTTATCATTCAGAACAGTATATATCCATCCACTTTGAATGCCACATTGTCAGATCCTCCAGAAATCACTAATTGGTTTCCACAAAAATACTATAGTTGTTAAGCTTAAGAAGTTTCCCTTCTATGCCACCAACTTGGTTCATTTGAAGAAATCAACGTACGCGACCACTTTGGAAATACCCTGTTAGACATTCCATACAAGTCATCCAGGAACAGGATAAATCGAAGGCAATCCTGTAAGAACTCGGAACTCCCCCGGTCTCCGAGGAGAAGAGGAAGAACGAATTGCCTTGAGGACAAGACGAATCAGAACACAAACATAATAACATTTTATTGCTTATTACAACCATTCCATCAGAATAAAGAATATACAGAGTATAAATAAATATTAGACATCAGAAAAATATCAGAGATTTACAAATTACAATGCAGTGGAAAAATAATACAAAACACAACTGAAAGTAATACACGGATACAGAGCTTTCGGAATATCGCTTCAGCTGTAAATCAGGATCCTATGAATACAAATTTGCAAAACCAAAACTACTAGCTGCCCGTGCGGAAAATAGGGGCACCTAGAGTTTAGGTTAAAACAATAAACTCCAGGTCAGTCATGTGATTGGTGTGAGAACTAAAACAGTTGTTAATCTGCATTTTAAAGTTAGGTAAATCCAGGGACCACGCCGTATAACATGGAACGGGCTTCCTCCCAAGAATACCAATGCATAAAACAACATCGCAATGCTAAATAAAGAACAATGACGCTATTATAAGACTCAGGTCCAATCACACAATGTAACGCAAGCCAAAGGTTAGAGTTTTTACCTTATCATAGCCAAAAATGCTTGGTACGTGAAATTTCATCTTTTATTATTACTATAATTGTATAGTGTCAAAACAATTTCAATCATAAGTATCTATCATAGACGGCATAAGTGCCCCATACCACTATGTCGCCATATATAGGTTTACAATCAAAACCACAAAATGTCGTATTGGAAGTTGGATTTCCATCTGTGAACCAAGTAAAGGGATTGTCCTTATCGCTTCGCGGTGCTCTAGCCCACCCCTCAGGACCCAGACTCAGGTGGGCCCTTGGATCGTCAGGGCCGGTCCACACGGAGTGGATTAAAATGCCTGAACAATGTGTTTCCCCGCCCTATGAGGCATCAACTAGTCATATCCCGACCAAACTATCGGCCCTGGAATGACCGATATAACCGAGGCGTCTCGCTATCCATCATCCACATAAGTAAAATGTTCGGGCGTGTAAAACCCAATACACCACTCCTAGCTAGAAGAAAATGCATGCCCTCTTTGAGGTCCCCTCCCGTTTGTAGATCACACCAGGGTGTGAGGCTCGCGAATCAACGCTACACAAAGCTACGCTATATCAAAGCCATGCTTTGATCATCAACCACAAGACTCTGCTTTTCAACAGAATCCTTGATCATTTGCATCCCAGCATGCCACACAGCCAATTCACGCTATGCAACCGATGTCTATCAATCACACAGAATGAAACCCGATGTTAGACACACATCCATTTATAAGTTCGCTCTGGGTCTGAACGAAACCGGAGGCCCCTTATTCCTCCCCCATATGTCCAATACAGGGGAGAGGCCCTCGCATATCCGTCGATCTTCAAGTACGTCTGGACGATTGCCACTTATTACCACACCTTGGGTGTACAGCCCCATCAAGACATCAGTAATCATCCAAACGATGTGAAGACCTTCGATCTTCAACCACCATCTTCATCCTCGACACATCGTCGAATCAGTTATTCAGAATGGGATAAACCCGGTCTTTCTGAATAACTCGCGTATATAATAAACAAGTGCTATAAAAACACAACATACGCCTCGTTCCAGTCCAGAATATTCCTTTATTCAAATATTCTTACACTTTGGGAAAGGTTCCCATTAGTTTTATCAAAGATATATTATTTAAATTTATTCTTTAATCTTCCTTTGGATATCATTTCAATCTAGTTAAAGATGCATTAAAACTCCACTTGGTTTTATTCTTCCCAAAAATCAATATTAACGATTATTTAACTTAGGAAATCATATCCTGCCTTTAACTAGGTTAAAGAACCAATGTCATTTAAAACACAGTTCACAATAAACCCGAAATCACATTCCATTCCATCAGCCATTAACCGTAAATTAGCAAGTGAACAATTCCTTAAGTATTAACCCCGAAGGCCGAAACCAACATCAGATCAATACCCAGGAAACCATTCAACTTAACTAATCTCCGGTTAGTTTCTGGTTTTCTTAACCCATTGGGTCTAAGAACAGTATTATTAAAGATACCATTCACGACAACCCAAAATCTTATTCCTGTCTTTAACTGGGTTGAAACACGTTTCACGATAAACCCAAAATCGCATTCCATTCCATAAGCCTTTAACCGTAAATTAGCAAGTGAACAATTCCCTAAGTATTAACCCCGAAGGCTGAAACCAACATCAGATCAATACCTAAGAAACCATTCAACTTAACTAATCTCCAGTTACTTTCTGATTTTCTTAACTCCATTGGGTCTAAGAACAGTATTATTAAAGATACCATTCACGACAACCCAAAATCTTATTCCATTGTTAATAGGGTTATAGAACAAGTGTTATTTAAAACACCGTTCACGATAAACCCGAAGACCAATTTCAATTCAATTCCAATTAAATATTAATTAATTGGTATACTTCATTAAATCTAAATAAAAAGATTTGATCTTTTCTCAACTGGGTTCAAGAACAGTGTTAATGAAGACACCATTCACGACAACCCAAAATCACATTTGTTATTAAATACAAGGCTCTGAATAGAAAATATATCGGCTTATATTCAATATCAAATTCTGGAATCAACAAATACCGTATTGGAATAACAATATATATATCTTCCAAATTCCTCCATAATATCCGTATAATCACGAAATCCAATATCGAAATATTCCTAAGATAATTTCGATTCAAATCCATTCTTATTCATACATTGGAAATTCCAGTTATTTTTAAAACCATTTCAAATCCAATTTATTTATTTAAATATATTGAATTTCATAATTCTAGTTCATAACTAGTTCATTTCGATAAAAATATTTTTTGATCTTTTCAAATATGGAATTTTTTCATCCCAATTCTTTCCCAATCATTTATTATGATTTTACACAAATTATTGATATTTTTAATAATTTTATCAAGGCCCGTACAGTCGATTTCCATAAATGGCCATCGAACTACACTTACAACGACCTTTTCCAAATTTGATTTGGACATAATTCCAAATCCAACCGTTAGATTTCAAATCTCTAATATTCGTTAGAAATCTCTTTTTGATACGAACCCAACGGTTCCGGTTTTAGGAGAATTTGATGGTCGGATCTCCCGTAATGTCCGTTCGAAGTCAATGATTGAAATTCGCGAACTGCCACAGCGCGGCGCATTATATTCAGGCCATTATATATATAATATATTATATATATATTTCATCAATTTCCTTTTAAAACGTACTTTATAAATCGTTTTAAATTCGTTTTCAAAATGATTTCAACTTTATATTTAATTTCTAATCAAAATTGAATATTCCATATCATCGATATATAAATGATAATATTTTCAAAACATTATATTTTGAAATCAATTCCTTTTCGATATTCATTATAAAAATGAATAAATTTGATATAAATATCGAAATGGCGTTAGTCTAGTCAACACGGCTTTATATATTTAAATATATTCGTGTCCATCCCAAATCGGACATCAAAATCAAATTTTGTTCTTTTACTGAATATTTTTTTAAAATATTCATTATTTTAAAATATTCGTTATTTTAAAATATTCATTCTTTCCGAACTGGAATCGAACACAGTCAATTACCATATAGTTTGATTTATATGGATTTCATACAATAAATGTATACAACAACAGTGATAAATAATCATCCATCATCCAGAGTGCACTCTACACTGTATAAGCATTAAATATAAATATTCAATGCTTACACGGCTTGTCAATCAATCGATCGACATACAGCTTATTATTGGGATTAGTGTATGTCATATAACATCCCAATACCCATTTGGGGTTTCATTCAACAAATAATGAATTTTATTTGTTCAGTTGGGCGATGTGTAAAATTTATTGTCCCAATCAATATCAGTCAAATGTGTGCACATAAACAAATCATCCGATTTGTTTATGAATATTTATTTTATTCATATACATGTTAAAAATTATATTTTTAACAAATATTTTATTTCAACACAAGAATATTTTATTTATTCCATTCCACTTCACAAAATCAAATTTCAATACACAATCAAACAAACAAGTCGTCCATAGTCTGTGGACGACGAGTGTCGGGTACTGCTAAGCACCGTCTGCATCTTAGTATATATTTTAACTAGAAAATAAAATAAAAGTGAGGAGTTCTCACCTTTGGGATCCACTCCTCCATTTCTTTATCAGATGGTTTTGATTTGTTTCTCGTTCGTTCCATCGCAATCTGTTTCACGCGATATATGTTAAAAATCATATTTTTAAATGACGATTTCTATAAATAAAAATAACCTTTTTATTTCAACGCTGTATATATACAAACCATATTTTTATCACTACTTCATATATATAAAAATCGAATTTTTATATTGTTATTCATATAACAAAAATTATATTTTTATCTTTCTAAAAATAATTTCATATTTTCATAATCACGCTACATAGTTAAAAATCACATTTTTATATCGTCACTTCATATATAAAAATCATATTTTTATCGCTTCGTTCAAATAAATAAAAATCATATTTTTATTTCCACTTCATAAATTTTTACAACACTTCTTTCTATGTAAAAATTATATTTTTATATTTCTACTTCTTATATAAAGATCAAATTTTCATTTCGCTCCATATATAATAAAAATCGATTTTTTATAACTTCAACTTCATATTTCCCTTCTAAGTAAAACATATTTTTTATATGATGAAAATCAAACATTTTTCTATATATAAATATTATAATTTTACATCGCCTTTCAAACAATAGAAATCATATTTTTATTATCTCTATAGTATAAAAATCATATTTTTATAATCTCTATAATATAAAAATCATATTTTTATTATCAATATAGTATAAAAATCATATTTTTATATTTTAAAAATCATAACTTTGTATGAATAAAAATCTCAACTTTAAACGAGTAAAAATATAATATTTTCCTAAATAAAAATATAATCTTTACATTTCAAAGATCATATCTTTATTTTTGTACAACAATGTATATTCACGTTCATGAAAACCACATTTTAAATTAGCTAAACTATATAAAATAAAATAAAATGCACCTTTTCTTGTTTTGGTGGTTGGAGGGGCTCGGGGAGGAGCTGGAAGTGTCGTCGGCTGGAGGGGGAAGGCCTGGGGCAGCGGAGCTCATTGGAGCTGGTAGCAGGAGGGTGCGGTGGGCCAGGGGGTGCTGCGGCGGGTTCCTAAGCTTTGGGGGCTAGGGTTTTCAGAAGGGAGAAGAGGAGGAGAGGTGGATGGGGAGGATGGTCGAGGCGGAGCGGGTTGGTCGTGGGGGAGAGCGGCGGCAAGCCGCAGTGGCGGTAGCGGAGGAGGATTGCGGTTTCGTGGTTGTCCGTTTTTTTTTTCAATTTCTGAAGTGAGGAGAGAGGGAAGACAAAAGCGGGGTGGGGTAATTCTATTAAATTATTTAATTAGATTTCAAAAAGTAACCTTTTCGTTCGAAACCCAAATCGAACCCAACGATTGACGCCGCAAGCTAATTACCCCTATTCTGAACACAGTGGGATATGTCCAGTAAGCTAATTCGACTGTTTCGATCAGTTTCTGTCAAAATTAAAATATAAATCTATATATTGGATTTTGAACGCACATTTCAATTTACTGGGGTCACATAAGGACTCTAAAAATCCCCAAAAAATATTTTCTAGCTTTGTACTGACGATATAGTTCTAACAAAACTAATTTCGTAAGATTTGGAGACCGCTTGAAAAATGACCATTTTCTGGTCGATCCAAATTGACTAAAACTGACAAAACACGTTTTTTTTTGCCACGCTCACATATTGATTCAAAAAGTTATGATTTTTGTAACCTAGCAATAACTTGACAACTCGGATTCAACAAAAGTGGTTTTGTCGGAAACGGAGGTTGTTTGCAAAATTCCCATTTTTAAGGGCTAAAATTCCATAGCTGACTATTCCGAATTTTCAATTGGGCATAACCTTTTATTCCCACTATGAAATTTCAATTTTTCGGATTCATTGGGAAGATATTTTCAAATGGATTCTAATATTTTCGGTTTTGCTAAAATCCGGTTTATTTTGAACCCTATACATTCATTTGAAATTTGAAATCGAATTTTCAAACTACCGCGCCATTTTCAATTCCTTTTATAATTAAAAATAAATAATTATATTCTAACGATGGTTCAAATTAATATATATTCCTTCTAATTCTATTCAAAATAAATTTCTCGTCGCTATTATTTAAAATAAATCATTTTAAATATTCAAAATTCGTCAAAATTGCCTAAATAAAAATTTTAAATTGGTCCTGATTTTCCGGGTTGTTACAATAGGAACGATATTCAGAAAGCTCTGTATTCGTGTATCTCTTTCAGTTGTGTTTTGTATTATTTTCCACTGCATTGTAACTTGTAAATCTCTGATATTTAGTAAATGTGTAGTATTTATTCATACTCTGTATATTCTTGTATTCTGATGAAATTGTTGCAATAAGCAATGAAATGTTCTTCTGTTTGTGTAACGACCTGCCATTTTGCCCGCTTCAAGTTGGGAATTAAACCGACTCGAACCATTCAAAACGACAGATTGTTATTTGGCTTACGCGGTTTAAACATAATCAATACAGAATCACAGAGTACAATAAATTGCAGCGGAATAAAACTTCTTTAGGCCACCTAGTGGGTTCATAACTTATTAATATCCTGGTGTTTATTGTGTATTGATTCTGTTTAAACCGCGTAAGCCAAATAACAATCTGTCGTTTTGAACGGCTCGAGTCGGTTTAATTCCCGACTGGGAGCGGGCAAAATGGTAGGTCGTTACAGTTTGTATTCTGATTTGTCGTGTTCTCAAAGTAATCCGTTCTTTCCTTTACGGGGAGGTTCGAGTTATTACATTTACCATTCAATTCCAATATGATATTTATGAACCATATCATATGTTTGTAATTTCCTCAAAATCTCTCCACTTATGCTATTAAACTAACCAATATTCTTTTGCACGAATCCATTTAACCATCCTATTATAGTTACCTCCGTTTTTACTTTATGAAATCATGTGGAAATTCCCTTTCTCCTTTCTCCCATTATTCCACATATTTCATTTAACATTCGATTTAAAACAAAGTTTTAATATCACACTTCCTTTTGGTAATCCTATTCCGATCTTAACGCGTTTACTTAATTTAAGTAAACTATTATTAACCTCCTCTATTACCTATACAGTCATTTAAAACATAATATATACAAATCTTAATGCTATTATAAATAGAAAACTTCATAAACTCTGATGAGATTATTTTAACCCATTTGGTTATGTCTCGATAAAACTTCACTCCTTATTTAATATCGCAAATTTATTTCGAATCCTAATAATTTAACTCGCTCACTTAATCGCTTCATAATTAAATTCCAATTAAAAATAATTGCTTTAATTATTATTAATTACAATAATAATTACTTTAATATTAACTACATTAAAATATTTAACTTTGATATTAACTACAAAATAGAATAATTATCATTTTAAAAGCTTATTAAATAATGAATAACTTTATTAACACTAAACAGTTGGATAATTACTTTAAAATATAGTTAATCAAAGATTAACTAACTATTAACGCTATTCGTTAAACTGAACGAATATTCAGAAAATCATTGATTTGATTTATTTAAATCAAATTAATCCAATTGTCAATTTCCAATTAAAACAGTTGTTTTTCGCCAACCGTACATACTAGTTAACAATTGACTGATTCCCATTATCATTTTCTCCCTAAATTAATTAAATAACTTAATTAATTTAAAACATCAGTTAATTGTTTAAACAATTATTCCATTCCACTAACCCGTAGGTTAGTTTTTGACTACAGTTCACATATCTCGTTAATGACATTAAAAATTTTAGTATAAAATATTAAAACATGATTATAAATGCATAAATATATTTATAAAATTCTTTTCCATTTCTTAAATAAAATAGACTCAAAAACTTTAATTCAGCTATAAAATAAACTTAATAACTTACAACTGCGTCAATTCGCCTGACGGTGATACGATGTCTTGAAACAATAGATTTTAGGACCTCACTGCTAACCACTTAATCAATACTGTCAATTGATTAAAATCACAACAGTTAAAATCCATTCACCCATTGGCATTCAAATAGATTTCAGTGTCATTTGAGGTTCAATCAGTTCATGTGTAAATAATATAAAAATAAATAATAGACATGATATTTGAGGAATCCGGTCGGATCCCTCCAACCTGTTCTTCCCGGCATCACGGATTTTTATAACGTAACATATCATGATAGCACAAATTTTAAACTAATAAATTATAATGATAATATAATTGCAACCATTAAATCAACCATAAGCATCCAAAGCGTCCAATCAACCAATATATATATTATTAATGGGAATCTGTATTTTTATATTGATTTATCACATCATAGCAGTCCAGAAAAGTGTGAGAGTAAACTCACCATTATTTCAGTTGACGGTTGTAGCATTGTTTTAAATAATTCCAAACGAGCATTTGAAATTATACAAAAATCAAACAGCTTTTGTTTCCAACCATTTCTACTTAACAGCGTGGTGCTCATCGCCACGATCCCAATGAACCCGATTTCACGAATTTTTGATAAAATATGATAAAGATATCGTAAAAATACGTTTTGAATAATTATGGGTTATTAACTAATTTAATTATAGATTAACTAAGATTTAATTACCAATTTAAAATCCAAATCTGTGTCAGCAAGGCACTATTCAGAAATGCGTTTTCTTCCGCCAAACCATCTGAAACCCGTAATTTCCTTCTTCCACTTCGTTTCTGGAACCCGACCTTTTTAAAGTTCGATCACAAGTTCATCACACCGCCGACGCCTGGAGGCTTCAGACCACCTGTTACCGCCACCTATGGCTACGCCCCACCGAGCAATGCCGCCGCCATGAATGATGGCCCTCGACTTTGCCCCGACCGCCGCGATTCTGTATTTGAACGGAAATTGCTTCCGGTAAGATCTCTCCATCTACACAGCACCGGAATCCACGAGACCACGGTCGTACTGACCCTCACTCGACATACTTTCATCGCCCTTTAGTCGCCACCACCTAATAATGACCACGGCCACCGGAAAATTATCGAAACCGCCACCAGCTTTCGAAAAACAAGCAAAACCCTTCCTCCATTCAACTAACCACCACGGTTGCCACGGTCACTTTCAGGTCCATCGACCTGAAGCAAAGTTGAACCTCTCGACCTTCTCTGCAAAAGTCCCTTTGACACCTCCACCTGAAATTGATTCGACTGCTCGCAAAATCACGAAAACTGAAACCCAGATATCGATGTTTTTGCCCGATTGCGGCCACCACAATGCTCCGTTCTACCCCAAATTCTATAGTCGGTGGATCCAGCCCCAATCTACAACTTCCCTTCGGTTCTCCTTGGCTGATTCACTCTAAATTTTCAGACATAAATTATTTTATGATGGAGGATATTTTTGCATATTTTCTGAGAAATGGTGAATGGGTTTGGAGAGTTCTGATTTAGGCTGAGTTGTCTAGGGATAAATATATATATATATAAGTGGGAAAATGTTATTTTAACCTGATGTGACGACCGACAACGAACGACGATTTTTATATCATGTCTATCGCAATTTTTAACGTCGTTTATTAATTACCGTGCTCACATACAAAGTCCGTTCGAGACAAAAATGGACAACATGCTATAATTTGACGTTACGGTCCTAATGAAACTTGTTTGGTTGAATTCTGAGTCCATTTGCTCAAACAGCGCTCGTTCACGTCGAAATGGTCATTTTATTTGCACTTAATTTTTCCACGCTCACAGAATAACTCCAGTTTGCGTGAAATTGAAATCTAGCAATAATTTGATATTACGGTCTCAATAAAATTTGTTTTGTCGAAAACGGAAGTCATTTGAATAAAGTCCTCCCTTTTTAAGGGTCCAATTTACATCAAAATAAATCAATTTAAAAATACCACAATATAATAATAATAAAATATTATAATTGTCCATATACAATCAGAATTTCATATACTATCAAAATAAAATATTTTGGGTTGAATTCTAAGCCAAAACGATATTCGATAAAATAAAATTCCTTTATTTTAATATAATAAATCGCTAAAATATATGAACAAAATCCATAGCGACTATTTTAAAATTTGATTTGGACATAAAACAAAATCTACAACACGAAAACTCGATTTTTCTCTTCCATTAGAAAATATTATCAAATAGATTCGGACGTTTCTTGCTTTGAGGAAATCGGACTGATATTGGATCCTGTACAACCGTTTAATGTCCAAAACGCAATATTACGACCTGCCGCTGTGATAACCCCAAACTTCCGCATAACGAAAATAAGGATGATCATTTGGAATACAACATAAATATGGAAATACATAACACAGATAACAACATAAGTATAAGAAAACTACATCATAACAACATCATGGCAGCGGAAATAGATGTCATCAAAATATAGAGTCTCACAGTCACAGAAGTCTAAATTTATTACATCAAGAACCAAATACGATAAACATGTCCCAAACAACTCCCAAGTACAGAAATAGAACCGAAATAAGTTTCAATGTTTAAAGATCCAGAAATATCCAAATGAAGGAAAAAGATGAAAGAAAGAAAGATGATAGGTCTCCATGCTTCAAGTCACACCTTACAACAGCAAATCTTTGAAACTCCAAGCTAGCAACTCTTCCACCAAATCCTCAAATAGAACTCCAAAAGAATGAAGAAAGCTCCTCAAAGCGAGAAAGAAGAACTCCAAGCAAAGCTAAACCAAACCTATCAATTGGCTGCCCGTGTGGAGAGAGGGCACCCGAGTTTGCAAAGTGAAACAAACTACAAGTCAAATACTATTTTAATATCATAAGTGTATAATATGATTTAAATTACTTCAAAGTAAATTTATTAATCCTAGACATCATAGTACCCCATCCTCCTATGTCTCCATAATAAGTATACAATCAAGTCCGTCATCTCGTATTGGAAAGTTAGGTTTCCATACTGAGTCAAGGCTAGGACCGAGATCCTTACCGATTCGAGACACTCTAGCAATGCCCCAGGATTGGTTCTCTGTCCAACCCTTGGATCCTGTAGGGCCGGTCCATACGTTAACGCTTAATGGATTGGGAATTCCTGAACACACGTTTCCCGATCCTAACGGATCTCTAAATTGGCCAATAGCGACCAATATAACAGAGGTACCTCAAATCCAACAACCACATAGTAAATATCAGTGCTGGTAGGCCACTGACACCACTTTCTAGCTAGAAAGAAACGTGCGCACTCCCTGCGTTCCCTTGCTCCGTTTTAGACTCCACCGGGGTGTGAGGCTCGCGAAGTAACGTATACACAAAGCTGTGTCCATACTAGACTATGCTTTGATCCTCATACAAGGCCCTGCTTTGCAACAATAAGCCTTGTTCCATTACAACTTGGCATGTCACATCAACAACTCATATCATCCGATTGATAATCATTTAATATACAAAAGGGTGTTAAGCAAGAGAATAAATTCTCCACCACCATGCATTCATACATTAAATAAAAACCAATTTAATTACACGACACAAATTTCAATGTCAGCCATGCTATCCATTTACAAGTCCGTACTGGGTCTGAACGAAATTGGAGTCGTCTTATTTCATGGGAAATAATGACACTCGCAAATCCGAACAATCAACAAGAATGCCCGGATGATCACTACCATCAACCCCTCAAGGTAGCTACTCCCATCAAGGCCAACAATAGCAGTACAACCATCCGCCTTGAAGATCGTCGGTCTTTGACCGTCGTCTTAAACTCTTCAATTTGGATATCGCGGTATAATTATTTGAAATGAGTTTACCTCGGTCTTTTCAAATAATTCTCGAGGTTGTATAAATTGCAAAACCAGTTTATATCGCTAAGAATATATTATAATGATTTTTACTATTTTTAATTAATCAAAAATAGCCTTAATTTAATTAACGACGCTTCAAGTCAATAGAGGCCATGGCGCTGTATTTCCAAAAATTTAATTTACACTCATCTCAAAATCTGACCGTTGGATTTTGACGAAATTTCTACCATTGGAAAGATTTTCCCAAGACGGTCCTAACGGGT
Source organism: Allium sativum (assembly GCA_030737875.1). Classification (NCBI taxonomy): domain Eukaryota; kingdom Viridiplantae; phylum Streptophyta; class Magnoliopsida; order Asparagales; family Amaryllidaceae; genus Allium; species Allium sativum. The sequence continues at coordinate 636,867,850 of CM060918.1, forward strand.
CTGGTTTTGGGAAATCCGACGGTTGGATCTTTCTGTATAACCGTTTAAAGTTACGATTCCGAAACGCGAACTACCGCGCGCAATTCGCTTAAATTTAATTAACATTTATATTCATATATAAATATAAATTCGTTGGCAATTCAAACAAGTCAATCAACAGACAACAAACCAGTGTAGTCAATCTTATCATGGTTTTGTCCCCTCTTTTATCATATTTAGATTTTGATGAAAATGACAATTTCAGATGTAATCCTTTTTATTGTCTTTTTATGTTGACAATAAAATATAATTTAAAATCTACTTTTCATTTGTCGCTATCGTGGCAATAGAAATATAATTTAAAGTTCAACTAATTATTTTCATAAAAACGAAATAAAAAGTGCAATATACTTTCTGCTCTTTTGTTTCCACTATATTTTGACAATACAAATGAAATCTCCTTTTCTAACATTTTATTTACAACAAAAATGAAATAAAATATTCTTTGTAAATTTGTCTCTTATATCACATTTAACATGTCGATGAAAATCTCTTCTTAAAATCTACCTTCTTGATTAATATAAAAATATAAAACAAAAGTGTAAATTTTAATACGATCTTTTTACCGCATCTCAAATGACGATAAAAATATAAATTTGAAATCTACAAATTCTATTGCATCTCAATTGATGATAAAAATTATTATTTTAAATCTAACAGTGAAAAATGAACCTCTATATACATGTACAATGTAAAAAAAAAAATACGGTTCATAATTCTTCTCTTTTATTTACAAAAAAAAGTATAAATAAAAACAAGTTTAATAATCTTATCTTTTAACTTGTACACAAAATACTTACAAAAATGTACTTTATGCCTTTGCCTTTTATTTGCATATAAAATACGCATAAAATGTAATTTATGACTTTGTGATCCTATCCTACCCTTTTAAATAACAAATATAATGTTAATTAAAGGTAAAAACTTTTTATGTCATTTTAACTTAACAAATAAAAGGTTAACTAAAATGTTAATTTTTCTTGTCATTTCGAATTAACACATAAAATGTTAATTGGAATGTTAACTCTTTCATGTTATAACGAATTAACTAATAAGAAGTTGATTAAAATGTAATTCTTAACATGCCTTTTTAAATTAACAAATAAAAAGTTAATTTAAAAATGTAATTTTCATTTTGACCTCTTTATTAACAAAATGATGTCAATACACATGTGTTTTCACTTTACAACTTTTATTTCAAAAATAACATGTATCTTTAAATGTGAACAATCGATGTCATAATAAATGAACAAACAACATGTTATCTAAAGGTGAACAACTCATGACAATTTGAATGAACAAATAATCATATTGTCTAAAGGTGAACAATCCATGACATTTTTAAATGAACAGAATAACAACAACGCGATGTACCAATTTGAATATGGATTAAATAAAATAAACTAAACCTCAAGATGTGATTCTTACATCCCACACTTGAAAATAAAGTAAAATAAATCCTAAGTTACCAATCGCGTCTATATATATATATATATATATATATATATATATATATATATATATAAATCTTAGTAAAATGAGATTTTGGTCGCATTTAACAAAAATAAACTCAAGATGAGATTTTAACATCTCACACTTGGATAAACAAAATAAATCCTAAGATGGAACTTTTACATCTTTTTTTATAACATGTAAACAAGATGAGATTTTTACATCGTGCTGTTATTATTTTGATTATTTTCTTGTACATCGCGCTGTTATTATTTTGATTATTTTCCTGTACATCGCACTGTTATTATTTTATTCATCATCTCCTGTTCATTGAATCATTTATTTACATATACTGAAATGTGAAATTTGTCATGTTAGTTGAAACCAAAACTAAAAATCTTTGGCCAAAATATGAAGGTATAATTTTTAACTTTCCTACATCCAGAAGCGTTGCAAATTGAAAATTTATCTTATATTGACTATAACTAATGCATACGTGATCCAAGTTACAAATTTTCAGATCCGAATTGACGTGGTTCTGAATACAAATTGTAGTTGAGATGAAATTGACTTTTAAAAATAAATATATTTTTAATGTCGCCATGTTCTCAACTAAAATAAACATATTTTAGTGTCGAGTAGAAATATGGAAAACAAACATATTTTGTGTCAAGATGAAATATGTAAAAATAATCATATTTTTGGGTCATTCAGTTTTATGTAAAAATAATCATATTTTTATTGTCATTATGAAACATTAGAAAAATTTATATTTTTAATGTAATGTTGAAACATTAGAAATTGTCATATTTTAATGTAGTATAAGAATGAGAGAAAAGTTTACATTTTTAATGTAATGCAAGAAATAATTATTAGTTTGTTAAAAAGACGATTTTTAACATATGTGTACAACATATAAATTTGACATGTTATGGTTGATTGATTGAATGAATTGTGCTCGACCAGCTTATGAGCCAAATATGTTTTTACATTTAGCATTGGGGTGGGTAGAAAAATATATGTATGCTAACATCTTGTGAAACACTTCACGATTTGACTTTAAGATGATTAGCGATGTTTTGTTTATTTCAAAATTAATGAATGATTTTGAAAAGTGATTTCTTAAGTAAAAAGAAACATTATTCCCGATTTTGGACAAGGAATGTTTTATATAAATGTTTTTATAAAACAGAAAGGATTTCAAGGACTAAACCCGAAAATTTCGAAATGATTTATAAATACTATAGATTTGCAAGTACTTGTGATTATTATTTTGTGAAATGATTTACCTTACTTCGGAACATAAAATGTTTTAGTACGTGGCTTAATATTCTGGTAACCCGGACGACTAAAAGTATGGGTGGAGTGAAAGACCCAGACCTGGAGAATTGGTTAGTGGTTAGTGTAGCCTACTACATGTGTGGGAGGTGCACATATATATATATATATATATATATATATATGTTAGGAGGAGCCCTTTGCCTTGTCTAAGGAAAGCCCGATATTTGGTTGCATATTTGTTTGTATGCATTTGTTTTTGAAATTCACATTTCCTAACGTTTTGTTTTGAGATTCCGAAGTGAAATCTACTTTATTATGAAAACTAGATATGTATTTTAAATGATTTGAAATAAAAGAAATCGGGAAATAAAGTCCAAAGAAATAATTTCTGTAAAGTGAATCGGATTTTTAAATCTAAGTTTAGGGAGTAAGCCTAAATGGGTAGATTAAGGAATTGCATGTTGATTGATGCATTGTAGATCCATATCTTTATTTATGTTTGATGTTTATGCACTGTCGATCCATGGAGTAAACCCGTTCCGTTTTCACGGTGTGGTCCTTTGATTAGCCTATCACTATTAATTATATTAGTTCAGAATTCTCATACCAGTCCCATGACTGACCCGTAGTTTGTTTTCCCCTTTTACAAACTTGGGTGCCCTTATTTTCAACACGGGTAGCCAAGTTACAGGTTTTAAGATTGTCTTGGAGTTGCTTTTCTTGGAGTCTATCTTGAAGATCTTTTTAGAAGGATTCTGGATTGAAGCATAAAGCTGTGTCTAGAACATTTTAAGTCTTCCGCTATGTTAAATTTACTTTCTTCCGCTGCATTTATGTAAAAATTTGTAAATTATCCTCCGTTGTATTATTAAGTACTCTGATATTCTGTACTCTGATGTAACATTTTTTTAATGTTTATAAAAGTCTTCTGTTATTTGTTCTGATGTGTTGTACGCCCAGAGTTAATGTATTCGAGGATTTCCAACCTTTGAATCAGACCTGTGTGGTTTATGGTCGATCCAAAGGGTGGGGATTTTGGGGTTATTACAGCCGCGCTGCTGCAGATCGTTTTATAATATAATTTAAGTTAAACGTTATAACGTCGTTAATAAACGAATATATTAATATAATTTCAATATAAACAATTTAAACCACTTTAAACTGTCTGCTCACATTATATTGCAACTCAACATTTTTCGACTATTTTGGAAATACAATATTATTATATTATTAATATTAATAACATATTCAAAATAAAATGGTTAAATTCAATTATTTAAATTCAAATGAATATTTTAAATAATAAAATAATTCAAGTAATTGGCTAGAAAATACGGGACGTTACAACCAACGATTATATCCCAGTTTAAAATTGATGTTAAACAACTTGAAATAAGGTGAATCGTGAGTCTAATAACTCACCTGTACAGTCGGCTTCGGTCACGCGACAACACTGTGAAGGCTGAACGGAGATGGTTGTAATAACCCGTAAAATGCGAGCCAGTTTGAAATTTTTATTTTGGCAATTTTAATGAATTTTGAATATTTAAAATAGATTATTTTAAATAATATCGATGAGAAAATTTATTTTGAATAGAATTCAACGTATATATTATATACGTCGTCGTTAGAATATAAATATTTATATATAATTATAAATAGAATTGAAAATGGCGCGGTAGTTCGATAATTCGATTTCAAACTTCAATTGAATGTACCGGGTGCAAAACAATCCGGATTTTAGTGAAACCAAAAACAATAGGATCTAACTGATAATATCTTTCTAACGAATCCGACAAATCAAGATTTCATATCGGGAATCAAAAGATATGTCCAGTTGAAAATTCTGAATAGTCGCTATGGAATTCAGGCCCTTAAAAATAGCCATTTTGCAAACGACCTCGGATTTCGACGAAACCACTTTTGTTGGATCCGCAGTGTCAAATTATTGCTAGGTTTCAAATTTCATAATTTTTCGAATCAATATGTGAGCGTGGCAAAGGAAAACGCGTTTGACCAGTTTCAGTTGAATTTAATCGACTGGAAATTGGCCCTTTTTCCAACGGTATCAGAATTCAGCGAAACTAGTTTTGTTAGGACCGTATCGTCAATACGAAGCTAGAAAATATTTTTCTGGAATTTTTATAGTTCGTATGCGACCCCGGTAATTTGAAATGTACGTTTAAAATTCAATATAGTGATTTAAATGTAAATTAAACGGAAACTGATTCAAATGATCGAATCAACCTACGATACATATCCCATTGTGTTCAGAATGGGGGTGAAACGCTATGGACGACAGGCGGTGGGCCTCGTTTCGAGGTTGTATGAGAAAGTCAACTTTAGATTGAATTAAATAATTAAATAATAATAATAATAAAATAAAATAAAAACCCCCTTTTTCTTATCTTCTGCCCCCCCCCCCCCCCGTTCATAATCGATTTACAGAATAAAAAAAAAAAAAGAATGGAGGGCGGAGCCCTAAGGCGCGACGGAGGACCGTTCGCCCCATCGCCAGTGGTCCTGGCGCCGCCACCGGAGGCCGACCTTCCCCCCCCCTCTCCCACTTCGGCGACGACGAGACCCCCCCCCCCCCAGATTCAAGACCGCCGCCGCCTGCCCCTGATCCACATCCGAGCTTCGCAACCACCGCGCCTCCGCCCAGCAAGCCGCCGCCACCACCTGAAGGCGCAACACCGCTCTCCGACCACCTGAAGCCCCTCCTTTCTCCAATTGATGCGGTGAGTATTCGTGATTTTTATTTACCTTAAAAACTGATTTTTATTTACCTTAAAAACTGATTTTTATTTACCTTAAAAACTGATTTTTATTTACCTTAAAAACTGGTTTTTATTTATGTTGTAAAGTTATAAAAATGTAATCTTTTATATTGTGGAAGTAAAAATATGATTTTTATATTTTTAAAGAATTAAAAATATGATCTTTATATTTTTTTAAGTATTAAAAATATAGTCTTTACTATATAGATGATGTAAAAATATGATTTTTGCTTATGTAGAGAATTAGAAATATAATTTTTACATTTTAGGAATATTAAAAATAGCATCTTTATATGTGTAGAAAAATAAAAATGTGATTTTTATAATGAGATTTTTATAAAGGCGAAATCTTTAAATTAGAAAAGGTGAAATCTTTAAATTAGAAAAGGTGAAATCTTTAAATTAGAAAAGGTGAAATCTTTAAATTAGAAAAGGTGAAATCTTTAAATTAGAAAAGGTGAAATCTTTAAATTTGAAAAAGCGAAATATTTATAGTTGAAAAGGCGAAATATTTGAAAAGACGAGATCTTTATATAGAAAACATCGTAGTAAAAATTCGATTTTTAATATATGAAGTGATTATAAAAATATGATTTTTAAATTGAAAGTGAATAAATAAAAATGTGATTTTTATTTTAAAGACATCGAAATATAAAAATGTGTGATTTTTATATATATAGTGACTACGGGCAACGAAGATGACGAAGATGGGATAACGAAGAAGATTTCTATTAATGAAGTGTCGTGAAGTTGGATAGCTATTGGTGAGAACTTCTCACTCAAATTCTCTTTTTCTAGTTATATATATATATATACTAGGATGTAGACGGTGCTTAGTAGCACCCGACACCCGTCATCCACAGACCATGGATGGCTTGTTTGTTAAATTGTTTGGTTGAGTAGTTGGTTAGTTTATTGGTTTGAATTGAATTGTTTGGTGAAATGGAATGGATTGATTGATGTGTGAATGGCGTGGGCCTTCACTAGACCGGGGATAAGGCTAAGCCTTGTTCCGTTTCTAGTATCGTGCCGTTATGCCGCCGAAATTTCCCAAAATATGTTAGAAAAATAAAAATATCATTTTATTGAATAAATGAACTGAATAGAAATTCATGTGTTAAAATAGAATATTTTATCGTTAAAAATATAATTTTTAACGTGAAAGTAGATAAATGAATATTTATAAACAAATCGGCCGATTTGTTTATATACACTGATTTGACTAATATTGATTGAGTCGATAAATTTTACACATCGCCCAACTGCACAAATAAAATCTGTGTTTGATTGTTTGAAACCCCACACGGGTGTTGGGATGAAATTTGAAGTTCACTCATCCTGATTGATTAAATATGTCGATCGATTGATTGACAGGCTGTTATAAGCGTTAGATATCTATATTTGATGCTTATACAGTGTAGTGCACTTTGGTTGATGGTTGATTATTTTTCAATGCTATTATATACATGTGTTGTATGGAAATCCGTATAATTAACATTATCTGGTGATTGATTGGGCCTCATTCCAATCGGGAAAATAATAAATATTATAAAAGAAAATTCATGTGTTGAATATAAAAATAGTCATGTGTTGACGATGTCCAGGTGTTGAGTGAAATATTTTATACAATGAAATTTACATCTTTATCATATTTAAAATTAGAACTACTTCTCAGTAGGAGTCTAATTGAAAATCAAACGATAGATACCTTAGTTTTATAAAATATTTTACACAACAAAAATAGTGATGTGTTGACAGTACTCATGTGTTGAGATTAGTCGTGTGTTGAAAGAAATATAGATTCATGTGTTGAATGGGATAAATATTCATTTGTTGAATAGAATAAAGAAGTTTTTGAAATATATAAAGCCGTGTTGAGTAGAGATGCGTTATTTAGACGCGAACAATATTTATATCGATTTTATTCGTTTTATAATGAATATGGAAAAGTGATTTCAAAATCTAATATTTTGAAATGAAATTCAAATTGAATTAGAATAAAATTGAAATTGAAATTTTATTGAATCAATTTGAAATGAATTCGAATCGAATATAAAATAAATTCGATTCGAATTGAATAGAAAATGAACTCGAATCGAATTGAATAGAAAACGAATTAGAATTTGAATTGAATAGAAAGTGAATTTGAATTCGAATAAAATAGAAATGAATTCAAATAAAATTAAAGTGAAATCGAATTAGAATTTGAATTGAATTGAAATCAAATCGATTTGAAATTGAATGTAGTGTTGAAATGGTTTTGAAAACGAATTTAAAACGATTTATAAAATTCGTTTTAAATAGAAATCGACGAAGTATATATTATATATATTATATATATAATATAAAGGCCTGAATAGAACGCGCCGCGCTGCGGCAGTTCGAGGATTTCGACCATTTATTTCAAACGGACATTGCGGGAGATCCGACCGTCGGATTCTCCTAAAACCGGAACCGTTGGGTTCGTATCGAAAAGAGCTTTCTAACGAATATTAGAAATTTGAAATCTAACGGTTGGATTTGGAATTATGTCCAAATCAAATTCGAAAAAGGTCGTTGTAAGTGCAGTTCGATGGCCATTGATGGAAATCGACTGTACGGGCCTTGATAAAATTATTAAAAATAGTAATAATTTGTGTAAAATCATAAGAAATGATTTGAGAAGAATTGGGATGAAAAACTCCATATTTGAAAAGATAAAAATAGATTTTTTATCGAAATGAACTAGTTTTGAACTAGAACTATAATTCTATTTATTTTTAAATAAATAAATTGAATTTGAAAAGGGTTTTAAAAATAACCAGAATTTCCAATGATTGCATTGGACTGGAGTTGAATCGAAATTATCTTCGGGATATTTCGATGTTGGATTTCGTGACTATACAAATATTGTTATGGGGATTTGAAAGATATATTTTATATCGTTATTTCCAATACGATATATGTTGGTTTCAGAATTTGATATTGAATATAAGCCGATATATTTTCTATTCAGAGCCTTGTATTCAATATCAAATATGATTTGGGTTTGTCGTGAATCATGTTTTATATGACATTGGTTCTTTAACCCAGTTAAAAACAGGATATTGATTTTTGAAAAGATTAAAACTAAGTGGAGTTTTAATGAATCTTTAATTAGATTAAAAATGTGAATTGATAATTTAAATTATCAAATCTGAAAGGTGATCGAGAATGGAGTACCACCAGTTTTACTCCACAGCGATAGGCAAATCTTTAATTAGATTTGAACGTGAGATGGTAAATAATTTTACCAATAACACCGTGGTGTTAGATGTGGAGTATTACCAGTTTTCTCCATGGGATATATAGGTTGGGATTGGGAAATAAAATAAATAATTACTTCGGTGTGGTTCGTTAATCCCGACTAGTTTGAAATGATATCCATAGGAGGATTAAAGAATAAATTTAGAAGAATTTACCTTGGATAAAATTAATGGGAACCTTTCCCTAAGAATGTGATTTTGTGAATAAAAGAATATTCTGAATTGGAATGAGGCGTTTGTTGTGTTTGTGTAACATTCGTTTATTATATACGTGGGTTATTCAGAAAGGCCGGGTTTATACACATTCTGAATAACCGATTCGACGAGATGTCGAAGATGAAGACGGTGGTTGAAGACCGGAAGTCTTCACATCGTTTGGGTGATTACTGATGATCTTGATTGGGCTGTACACCCAGGATGAGGGAATCGGTTGGTGATCGTCCAGACGTACTTGGAGATGGATGGATATGCGAGGAAAGTGCCTCCGGTTTCGTTCAGACCCAGAACGAACTTGTAAATGGATTGTGTGTCTGACATTGGATTTTATTCTGTGTTGATTGATCTCTATTAAATATACATCTGTTTGGCGGCGGAGAATTTATTCTCTTGCTTAACGCCCTTCTCTGAGACGTACGAGCTCAGGGGTTGTATATCGATGGACATCAGTCGCATGGAGTGAATTGCCAATGTGGCATGCGTAAGTGGCAATTGATCAAGGCTTTTGTTGAAAAGCAAAGTCTTGTGGTTGATGATCAAAGCACGGCCTGCGTGGCGTAGCTTTGTGTATAGCGTGAATTCGCGAGCCTCACACCTCGGTATGAGTCAAAAACGGGATAGTGACTGCAGGGAGAGCACGACGTTTCTTTCTAGCTAGGGTGGTGTCAGTGACCTACCAGCCCTGACATTTATATACTTTTCACCTGTGTGGTTGTTGGAATGCGAGGCGCCTCGGATATAGGTCTGTAAGGACCGGGAAACGTGTGTTCAGGAATTGCCAATCCTCAAAAGTAAGAGAGGACCGGCCCTGAAGATCCAAGGATCATAGTGGGGTCCTGGGACATTTGCTAGAGTGTCTCGAACGCGGAGAGGAGCTTGCCCCTTGCCTCGGCTCATGACGGAAATCCAATTTCCAATACGTGTTATTGCGGTTTTAATTGTAGAACTAGTATGGCGACATGATATATGGTACCCATGCCGTCTATGATTGATATTTATGATTGAAATTGTTTTGACACTATACACTTATAATAATATCAAATGATTTGTTTTAAACGTACCAAGCATGTTTGGCTATTATAAGGGAAAACCCTATCCTCCGGCTTGCGTTGCATTGTGTGATGGGACCTGGGTCTTATAATAGCTTCATATTTCCAAAGAGCATTGCGCTGTTTTGTTATATGCACTAGTATTCTTGGGAGGAAACCCGTTCCGTGTTATACGGCGTGGTCCCTTGAATTACTATCTTGAAAGTAAAGTTTTAAATAACTGTTTTAGTTCTCACACCAGTCACATGACTGACTTGGAGTTTATTGTTTTAACCTAAACTCTGGGTGCCCCTATTTTCCGCACGGGCAGCTAGTAGTTTCGGTTTTGCAGATTTATATTCACAGGGTCCTGATTTACAGCTGGAACGATGCTCGGAAAGCTCTGTATCCGTGTATCACTTCTAGTTGTGTTTTGCATATTTTTCCGCTGCTATGTAATTTATTGTAATCTCTGATATTTATCGAATGTAATTTATTCATTTATACTCTGTATATTCTGGTATCTGATGGAATTGTTGTAATATACAATGAAATGTTCTTCTGTCTGCGTCCTTTTGTGTGTTGTTCTCAAAGTATTCGTGCTTTCCTTCACGGGGAAGTTACGGGTCCTTACAGTGGTATCAGAGCTTTGGTTTACAGAGCTCGAGAACAAGACACATTAGAACCATACGAAAGAATTCATCAGATATTGGATTAGTAATATCCAATTAGAATGACTCGTTAGAGATAGGATCAGTAGTATCCTAGAACGAGTGTGAAGAGTATATTTTTTCAAATGAAAACAATTTTGTTTTGAAAATTTAAATCGCTTTATACGTATTTGAATAATTTATATATATTGAATATGGACAATCCAATATATAAAGGTTTTGTATATACGCGTCATGAACGTATATTCGAAGTTTTAATATACTGGATAGATATAGAATCACATTCTAGACACCCGGGGGTAATTCTGATGATGTGGCCACATCATCAGTATTTATATTCGTGTTTCGAAGGTGTGATATCTATATATTTCCATTAGACTGGTGTGAGAACCAAAACCAATATAGTTAGAACACATTGTTGTGAATTGGCATCAAAACATGATTTTCTGTATATGTATCAAAATTTATGAATTTGAAACTCTAATCCACTAATTGATTGATGTTTGTGTTGTTTGTTTATTTGTTTGATAATTTTGAACCATTTAGCCTAATTAAACCAAATATTGAATTGTATTGAAAATTGGTCGCATTTGCTTGTATATACATATACTTACATTGAACAGGTCATAGCAAGGAGGCTAGAGCCGAAGAATAAAATTTGTTTGCCCGACAAATAGGTACATGTTTACTATAATTTCCTGTTTTGTTTGGGTGATGATGATTTTATGAGCCTATTGGCTAGCCGCTTGGCTTTTTCTTTTTTTTTTTGAAATCTGAAGGACCGGGGAAGCTATTTGAAATTCCCCGATGCTCCTGGTGCAGGGGAGGTTATGGCGAAATTTTTCGAAAATTTAGGGTGTTAGCCAAATTTTTGAAATTTGAAAATTCTCAGAAACTGAAAAGTTGGAGAATGCAAGCCAGATCGAACGTAGAGCTGAATAATCAAACCATTTTCGACTTTGTTCCTTTTCGGGGACGAAAAGTTTTAAGTGGGGGAGATTGTAATAACCCGTAAAATGCGAGCCAGTTTGAAATTTTTATTTTGGCAATTTTAATGAATTTTGAATATTTAAAATAGATTATTTTAAATAATATCGACGAGAAAATTTATTTTGAATAGAATTCAACGTATATATTATATACGTCGTCGTTAGAATATAAATATTTATATATAATTATAAATAGAATTGAAAATGGCGCGGTAGTTCGATAATTCGATTTCAAACTTCAATTGAATGTACCGGGTGCAAAACAATCCGGATTTTAGTGAAACCAAAAACAATAGGATCTAACTGATAATATCTTTCTAACGAATCCGACAAATCAAGATTTCATATCGGGAATCAAAAGATATGTCCAGTTGAAAATTCTGAATAGTCGCTATGGAATTCAGGCCCTTAAAAATAGCCATTTTGCAAACGACCTCGGATTTCGACGAAACCACTTTTGTTGGATCCGCAGTGTCAAATTATTGCTAGGTTTCAAATTTCATAATTTTTCGAATCAATATGTGAGCGTGGCAAAGGAAAACGCGTTTGACCAGTTTCAGTTGATTTTAATCGACTGGAAATTGGCCCTTTTTCCAACGGTCTCAGAATTCAGCGAAACTAGTTTTGTTAGGACCGTATCGTCAATACGAAGCTAGAAAATATTTTTCTGGAATTTTTAGAGTTCGTATGCGACCCCGGTAATTTGAAATGTACGTTTAAAATTCAATATAGTGATTTAAATGTAAATTAAACGGAAACTGATTCAAATGATCGAATCAACCTACGATACATATCCCATTGTGTTCAGAATGGGGGTGAAACGCTATGGACGACAGGCGGTGGGCCTCGTTTCGAGGTTGTATGAGAAAGTCAACTTTAGATTGAATTAAATAATTAAATAATAATAATAATAAAATAAAACCCCCCTTTTTCTTATCTTCTAGCCCCCCCGTTCATAATCGATTTACAGAATAAAAGAAAAAGAAAAAGAATGGAGGGCGGAGCCCTAAGGCGCGACGGAGGACCGTTCGCCCCATCGCCAGTGGTCCTGGCGCCGCCACCGGAGGCCGACCTCCCCCCCCCCCTCTCCCACTTCGGCGACGACGAGACCCCCCCCCCCAGATTCAAGACCGCCGCCGCCTGCCCCTGATCCACATCCGAGCTTCGCAACCACCGCGCCTCCGCCCAGCAAGCCGCCGCCACCACCTGAAGGCGCAGCACCGCTCTCCGACCACCTGAAGCCCCTCCTTTCTCCAATTGATGCGGTGAGTATTCGTGATTTTTATTTACCTTAAAAACTGATTTTTATTTACCTTAAAAACTGATTTTTATTTACCTTAAAAACTGATTTTTATTTACCTTAAAAACTGGTTTTTATTTATGTTGTAAAGTTATAAAAATGTAATCTTTTATATTATGGAAGTAAAAATATGATTTTTATATTTTTAAAGAATTAAAAATATGATCTTTATATTTTTTTAAGTATTAAAAATATAGTCTTTACTATATAGATGATGTAAAAATATGATTTTTGCTTATGTAGAGAATTAGAAATATAATTTTTACATTTTAGGAATATTAAAAATAGCATCTTTATATGTGTAGAAAAATAAAAATGTGATTTTTATAATGAGATTTTTATAAAGGCGAAATCTTTAAATTAGAAAAGGTGAAATCTTTAAATTAGAAAAGGTGAAATCTTTAAATTAGAAAAGGTGAAATCTTTAAATTAGAAAAGGTGAAATCTTTAAATTAGAAAAGGTGAAATCTTTAAATTTGAAAAAGCGAAATATTTATAGTTGAAAAGGCGAAATATTTGAAAAGACGAGATCTTTATATAGAAAACATCGTAGTAAAAATTCGATTTTTAATATATGAAGTGATTATAAAAATATGATTTTTAAATTGAAAGTGAATAAATAAAAATGTGATTTTTATTTTAAAGACATCGAAATATAAAAATGTGTGATTTTTATATATATAGTGACTACGGGCAACGAAGATGACGAAGATGGGATAACGAAGAAGATTTCTATTAATGAAGTGTCGTGAAGTTGGATAGCTATTGGTGAGAACTTCTCACTCAAATTCTCTTTTTCTAGTTATATATATATACTAGGATGTAGACGGTGCTTAGTAGCACCCGACACCCGTCATCCACAGACCATGGATGGCTTGTTTGTTAAATTGTTTGGTTGAGTAGTTGGTTAGTTTATTGGTTTGAATTGAATTGTTTGGTGAAATGGAATGGATTGATTGATGTGTGAATGGTGTGGGCCTTCACTAGACCGGGGATAAGGCTAAGCCTTGTTCCGTTTCTAGTATCGTGCCGTTATGCCGCCGAAATTTCCCAAAATATGTTAGAAAAATAAAAATATCATTTTATTGAATAAATGAACTGAATAGAAATTCATGTGTTAAAATAGAATATTTTATCGTTAAAAATATAATTTTTAACGTGAAAGTAGATAAATGAATATTTATAAACAAATCGGCCGATTTGTTTATATACACTGATTTGACTAATATTGATTGAGTCGATAAATTTTACACATCGCCCAACTGCACAAATAAAATCTGTGTTTGATTGTTTGAAACCCCACACGGGTGTTGGGATGAAATTTGAAGTTCACTCATCCTGATTGATTAAATATGTCGATCGATTGATTGACAGGCTGTTATAAGCGTTAGATATCTATATTTGATGCTTATACAGTGTAGTGCACTTTGGTTGATGGTTGATTATTTTTCAATGCTATTATATACATGTGTTGTATGGAAATCCGTATAATTAACATTATCTGGTGATTGATTGGGCCTCATTCCAATCGGGAAAATAATAAATATTATAAAAGAAAATTCATGTGTTGAATATAAAAATAGTCATGTGTTGACGATGTCCAGGTGTTGAGTGAAATATTTTATACAATGAAATTTACATCTTTATCATATTTAAAATTAGAACTACTTCTCAGTAGGAGTCTAATTGAAAATCAAACGATAGATACCTTAGTTTTATAAAATATTTTACACAACAAAAATAGTGATGTGTTGACAGTACTCATGTGTTGAGATTAGTCGTGTGTTGAAAGAAATATAGATTCATGTGTTGAATGGGATAAATATTCATTTGTTGAATAGAATAAAGAAGTTTTTGAAATATATAAAGCCGTGTTGAGTAGAGATGCGTTATTTAGACGCGAACAATATTTATATCGATTTTATTCGTTTTATAATGAATATGGAAAAGTGATTTCAAAATCTAATATTTTGAAATGAAATTCAAATTGAATTAGAATAAAATTGAAATTGAAATTTTATTGAATCAATTTGAAATGAATTCGAATCGAATATAAAATAAATTCGATTCGAATTGAATAGAAAATGAACTCGAATCGAATTGAATAGAAAACGAATTAGAATTTGAATTGAATAGAAAGTGAATTTGAATTCGAATAAAATAGAAATGAATTCAAATAAAATTAAAGTGAAATCGAATTAGAATTTGAATTGAATTGAAATCAAATCGATTTGAAATTGAATGTAGTGTTGAAATGGTTTTGAAAACGAATTTAAAACGATTTATAAAATTCGTTTTAAATAGAAATCGACGAAGTATATATTATATATATTATATATATAATATAAAGGCCTGAATAGAACGCGCCGCGCTGCGGCAGTTCGAGGATTTCGACCATTTATTTCAAACGGACATTGCGGGAGATCCGACCGTCGGATTCTCCTAAAACCGGAACCGTTGGGTTCGTATCGAAAAGAGCTTTCTAACGAATATTAGAAATTTGAAATCTAACGGTTGGATTTGGAATTATGTCCAAATCAAATTCGAAAAAGGTCGCTGTAAGTGCAGTTCGATGGCCATTGATGGAAATCGACTGTACGGGCCTTGATAAAATTATTAAAAATAGTAATAATTTGTGTAAAATCATAAGAAATGATTTGAGAAGAATTGGGATGAAAAACTCCATATTTGAAAAGATAAAAATAGATTTTTTATCGAAATGAACTAGTTTTGAACTAGAACTATAATTCTATTTATTTTTAAATAAATAAATTGAATTTGAAAAGGGTTTTAAAAATAACCAGAATTTCCAATGATTGCATTGGACTGGAGTTGAATCGAAATTATCTTCGGGATATTTCGATGTTGGATTTCGTGACTATACAAATATTGTTATGGGGATTTGAAAGATATATTTTATATCGTTATTTCCAATACGATATATGTTGGTTTCAGAATTTGATATTGAATATAAGCCGATATATTTTCTATTCAGAGCCTTGTATTCAATATCAAATATGATTTGGATTTGTCGTGAATCGTGTTTTATATGACATTGGTTCTTTAACCCAGTTAAAAACAGGATATTGATTTTTGAAAAGATTAAAACTAAGTGGAGTTTTAATGAATCTTTAATTAGATTAAAAATGTGAATTGATAATTTAAATTATCAAATCTGAAAGGTGATCGAGAATGGAGTACCACCAGTTTTACTCCACAGCGATAGGCAAATCTTTAATTAGATTTGAACGTGAGATGGTAAATAATTTTACCAATAACACCGTGGTTTTAGATGTGGAGTATTACCAGTTTTCTCCATGGGATATATAGGTTGGGAATGGGAAATAAAATAAATAATTACTTCGGTGTGGTTCGTTAATCCCGACTAGTTTGAAATGATATCCATAGGAGGATTAAAGAATAAATTTAGAAGAATTTATCTTGGATAAAATTAATGGGAACCTTTCCCTAAGAATGTGATTTTGTGAATAAAAGAATATTCTGAATTGGAATGAGGCGTTTGTTGTGTTTGTGTAACATTCGTTTATTATATACGTGGGTTATTCAGAAAGGCCGGGTTTATACCCATTCTGAATAACCGATTCGACGAGATGTCGAAGATGAAGACGGTGGTTGAAGACCGGAAGTCTTCACATCGTTTGGGTGATTACTGATGATCTTGATTGGGCTGTACACCCAGGATGAGGGAATCGGTTGGTGATCGTCCAGACGTACTTGGAGATGGATGGATATGCGAGGAAAGTGCCTCCGGTTTCGTTCAGACCCAGAACGAACTTGTAAATGGATTGTGTGTCTGACATTGGATTTTATTCTGTGTTGATTGATCTCTATTAAATATACATCTGTTTGGCGGCGGAGAATTTATTCTCTTGCTTAACGCCCTTCTCTGAGACGTACGAGCTCAGGGGTTGTATATCGATGGACATCAGTCGCATGGAGTGAATTGCCAATGTGGCATGCGTAAGTGGCAATTGATCAAGGCTTCTGTTGAAAAGCAAAGTCTTGTGGTTGATGATCAAAGCACGGCCTGTGTGGCGTAGCTTTGTGTATAGCGTGAATTCGCGAGCCTCACACCTCGGTATGAGTCAAAAACGGGATAGTGACTGCAGGGAGAGAACGACGTTTCTTTCTAGCTAGGGTGGTGTCAGTGACCTACCAGCCCTGACATTTATATACTTTTCACCTGTGTGGTTGTTGGAATGCGAGGCGCCTCGGATATAGGTCTGTAAGGACCGGGAAACGTGTGTTCAGGAATTGCCAATCCTCAAAAGTAAGAGAGGACCGACCCTGAAGATCCAAGGATCATAGTGGGGTCCTGGGACATTTGCTAGAGTGTCTCGAACGCGGAGAGGAGCTTGCCCCTTGCCTCGGCTCATGACGGAAATCCAATTTCCAATACGTGTTATTGCGGTTTTAATTGTAGAACTAGTATGGCGACATGATATATGGTACCCATGCCGTCTATGATTGATATTTATGATTGAAATTGTTTTGACACTATACACTTATAATAATATCAAATGATTTGTTTTAAACGTACCAAGCATGTTTGGCTATTATAAGGGAAAACCCTATCCTCCGGCTTGCGTTGCATTGTGTGATGGGACCTGGGTCTTATAATAGCTTCATATTTCCAAAGAGCATTGCGCTGTTTTGTTATATGCACTAGTATTCTTGGGAGGAAACCCGTTCCGTGTTATACGGCGTGGTCCCTTGAATTACTATCTTGAAAGTAAAGTTTTAAATAACTGTTTTAGTTCTCACACCAGTCACATGACTGACCTGGAGTTTATTGTTTTAACCTAAACTCTGGGTGCCCCTATTTTCCGCACGGGCAGCTAGTAGTTTCGGTTTTGCAGATTTATATTCACAGGGTCCTGATTTACAGCTGGAACGATGCTCGGAAAGCTCTGTATCCGTGTATCACTTCTAGTTGTGTTTTGCATATTTTTCCGCTGCTATGTAATTTATTGTAATCTCTGATATTTATCGAATGTAATTTATTCATTTATACTCTGTATATTCTGGTATCTGATGGAATTGTTGTAATATACAATGAAATGTTCTTCCGTCTGCGTCCTTTTGTGTGTTGTTCTCAAAGTATTTGTGCTTTCCTTCACGGGGAAGTTACGGGTCCTTATAATGGTGCTGAAGTGGTGCTAGGGTTTCAGTAGTGACGAGTTGGCAGGCTTCAGACGTGTGTGTATGTTGTTAAAGAGTGAAGCTTGTGGCGGCGCTAGTGGTGACGCTGTGCTTCAGACGGTGAGTTTGGTTTTCGATTGAAGGCCGACGAGGGTAACAGGTTTCGATACGCGGCAACTTCAGTGAGGAGGAGCTGAAGAGTATTTGCGGTGAACTTTTTTATTTGATTTCAATTCAGGAAGGCGCGAAGTGGATCAGCCATTAAAATCAAAAAGGGGAGAATGATGCTTGCTGAAGAAAATGGGGAATACGTGATTTTTTTTATAGAAGCAATGTTATGGAGATAAGAACGAAATCAAATAAAGATCTTTTAGGGTAGGGACGCGAGCAAAACTAGGTCGGCGTTGGTTTTAACTAAGGTAGGTTATATTTTTGTTTTGTTAAATAGTTAACATTACCGTAACTATTGTTGAACGCCAGATATTCATACTGCCAATGCTAACTCTAAACACGACAAAAATTATACATACGTTTTCGTCTTCGCGTTCTGAGTCTAATAAAACTAGTTTGGTTGGATTTAGACTCTGTTTGTATATGCCGTTATTTTAAATTTTAAATAATTTATTAGTTCACTGATTTTATTCTATTTGTCCACAAAATAACTCTGTTCGATTCCAAATTTGAAACGTTAAATTTCAATTTCTTTATATAGTCAAGCACACACATATCCAATCCAATTTTCCATATATTTCAACAACAAAAAACTCCAATTCGTTTAACATCAATGACGTTTATTTTTAAATTAAATCATTTATATTTTTCAATCGAATTCCGAATCCAATTCAAATATCCTATCAAATTCAATTCAAATATTCAATAATAAATATTTGATTCTCATCCGATCATTCTGAATTAGATATTGAATTCAATTCATACTTTAAACAATATATTTGATTTCTAACCCAAGTATCAATATAAAATTGATTATTAATAGTTAAATCATTAATTAATTCCATATCCCAGTTATTGAAATTCTAGAATGTTATAAGCCCCACACAAGCCAACATCCAAACAAGCAAACCAAAAACCCTAACTAAACACCCTTTCCCCTTCCTCTTGGCTTTATCCAACCTACCTTCCTCCCTTTAGTCACCGTTGGTGTTGGATTAACCAGCCACGGCATAACCTACCACCTGACACCAACTAGCAGTGCCTAACTACCTCTGATCCAAACCAAAACCCTGGACCAAAACCCAAAGCATGACTTCCTTAGCCTTAATCCTCTTTTCCATTTTATGTTCGGTTTTAGATTTGTTCTCTATTTTACCATAGCCATAACTTCCCTACAGAAATTCCGAATTCACTTTTTAATTTTTTCAAACTCGATGAAATTGAATTAGCTATAACAACAAGTCTAAAATTTATTCAAATTTTTTATTTTGCAATGTCAAAAACGCAAATCTTTCAAACTAATTTTCAAACCCAGATTTTTAAATCCAAAAATACCCTTTAATGTTTCATTTGTATATCTCTCAAAATATATCAAAGCTAGTTTTTCTTTTTTTAATCGAAGAAAAAATAATTTGCAAGAATTTCGTTGTTGACCACTTTTTCGAATTTAGGGGTTAATAGGTTTCAAAAACTTGTTTTAAAAAGACTAAAATTTTGTTTTGTTTTTGTAGGTTTTGTGAAAATCAAAATCCATCTTACCTGGTCAAAACCCCTCGATTCTCTTCTTCTATATTAGTTCTTGAGTTGGCTTAATGTATTCAATGTTGGCTTAGCTATCTTATTTTAGCCACGAAAGTTTAGTTTCACTCATGCATGACTAACATTTTGATTAAGTGAAATAACGACAATTGAAATGTCTACATTGATTTATGAATTACTTAGTATTATTTTGAAGCATAATATGATAGTAAGTGACATGAAATACGTTATGTTATGAATATGTTTATCCGTTAACACACATCATATGTTGTGTACCTTATTAACATGAATGACACTATATGAAATAATTTTGTGACATGAAATATGTTATGTTACTGAATATTCTCACAGTGCCAGTTCCTTGTAGATTAGGAAAATCATTATGGATTTAAATGATATACACACACACACACACACACACATATATATATATATATATATTCCCCCAAATTACTTTACCATATTTATATTAAATTGCTAAATGGGTTTAAAATATATATATACCTAGAAACTTGATTAAAATGATACATACCCAATTCACTTGACCATAAGATAGAAAATTATATAAGGACACTATTGGTCAAATAAAACTATTTTCTAAAATTTTATAAGTATGTATTAATTTTGGAATTTAGTTTAAATATTTAGCTTAAATTAATGCTTGAAATCATTTACTTGATCTATGAATTTAAGTTAAAACTAGTTTAATGAAATTGTTATTTAAAAACATTTTTGTAAAAGTTTAATTAAGATTTAATATTTAAAGTTAAGATACAAATTAAACTAAATTTATAATGTAAAACTAACTTAATATAATATTACTTAATTTAGTATAATAATTTGACTTAAATTGTTTTAAGGAAATATAAAAGGTTAATTATAAAAATTTGATTTAATTTAATAACTTCCATACATTCAATTTAAAAGGATGACTTTAATGTTAAGATTTAATTTGTTTTAACTTAAGTGAAAATAAAAAGATTTGATTTTAATTAAAGATTTAATTAATATAAGATTTTATTTGTTAAGTTAATAATTTTATAGGTGCACTTCAATATGGAGAAGAATTGGTAACATGGATGCTTTGGAACCCATTGAGGAGAGGACATCATGGCATTGGTCAGGTGAGAGTTTCAAGATTGAACTCATGTAAAATGCACTGGGTGGGGCTAAAGCGATGCCATTATGCAAGTGGCATGATATTATTTGGAAAGGATCAAATGATGCAAAAGAAAATCAAATGCTCTGGAAGGTGATTCACAATGCTATCTTCACGAAGGTCAAACTAGCTTTGCATGGTCATATGGTCCCGAGAACCCGAGGCTGTAGCATATATGTTCTTTGAATGCAAATATATATGTTTGAACTATGGATGGAGGTGATGCATAAATGCGGTAGAGATAATGTTAAGTAGGAAAGTGATATGGAATGGAAGCAACTTCACACTGAAATAAAGAAAGGTGGTAATCATGCAAGGCTTATTGCTTACATGATAAAGAAGTTTATCTTGCTGATGTGGAAATATAGAAACGATAGAGTTTTGATACCTAATAGAAATACTTTAGATCTGCAGATGAAGCAGTAGATGATAGAGAAGCTAAGGAATGGTATACTTTTGATTAGTCAAGTCCTTGATTCGGGCATTTGGATCTAAAGACTGCTGGAGAATAATTTGTTTTATGTTTATGTTCGTTCTATGTTTGTACCCGTTGTGATTGATAACCTAGTTATCTCTGCTTTCTTTTGTTTTTTTTATCTCTCTTTATATCTATGTATTTGACTTTTGGTTATCAATAAAGTAGTAGGGGCCCACTCAACCCCGTCGGCTTTGCCAAAAAAAAAAAATTCAAAGTTAAAGAAATTGAATATAAGAAATTAACTTAAATATTAAACTTTGATTGTTGTTTTGAATAATTTATTGAAAGGTAATGATTTTTTTTGAATGTAGGTTATAAACAATATTTAAATAATTGTTTATAGAATTTAAATATTATATGTAAAGTAGTGAATTAGAAAATATTACTAGTCAAATTTAAGTTGACTTTAATGGGAATTTTAAATCTGAATCTATGATTAGTCGAATTTTGAGATATGGATTTTTGGTTCAGAATGGATTATTATATCTAAATTTTTTAACATTATTATTTATATCAATCTATTTTACTTAAAATAATTTTTCCTTGCTATTTTTCTCATAAGTATTTTATGATTAATTAACTTTAAACCATTTCAACTAACATAATTTTATAACTATTCTTAACAAAATTATTTTAATAAAACCGTGTTTATATTAAGTTTAATTATATATATTCTTACTATTTTAAATTAAACTAATTTCAAAATCATAGATGAATTTAAATACATATATGGCATCTAAATATCATTTTAAACATAAATTACCACTGTGTGAAAAATAAAACAATTGGTTGTTAAAGAAACCAAGGTCGGATGTTGTCATAATCTCTACCAATACAAAAAACCACTTTAACACTATGTATGTGGTGGAGAATCCCTAACGAAGTTGGATGGTTTATTGAATTCTACAGGAATAAAGAAAGAGAATGTTAATGGATAGACTAACTTTCATGTCATAATTAAAATGACTAAAATAGGAGCCGTACCTAGGCCAAATGTGGTAGATCCTGTGATCAAACACGCTTTATAGGTACCATATCTCTTACTTTTTGATTTATTGGGGTGCACCCCTTGATCATGAGCGTATTTTCTCGAGACGGGCAAAAGCTATGGCTGTGCGTTACCACTACTCGGGTCTGCAATCCAGTATAATTCTATAGTAAGTATCGCCTTGTGTGCCTTATCATATTAACCTGATCACACCCACTACAATTTTAATTAGTATCATTCCTATTGGAGTACCCCTTGATAAACACTAGTTTAAGATAATGATTACAATAACTATGTAGACTACATATTTGCAAATAGTGTAAGGGTAATAACCAAGAAGGGCCAAACCGGATTCTCTCTAGACTTAAAAGAGTTTTCAGATTGGAAGGATGGTTTAACCTTCCATTTATTGTTTCTAGTCTCCCACTTGCATGCACTTTTTTGGATCATGCTCATATGATTCTCCATTGTTCTCCCTTTCCCCTTTCTGGTCCCTCGTCCTTTAGGTTCCAAAGTATGAGGATATCTAACCACACCTTCCATAATTTTGTGGAAGAATCTTGGAACTCTCCTGTTCTTGGTTCCCCATGTGTTGTGTTTTCTAGCAAGTTGAAATGTCTTAAGGCTTGCCTTAAGACGTGGAATGTCCTTCACTTCATGAATATCTTTGATCACGTTCGTGAGGCAGAAGAAATTCTTGTGTTATCTAAATCATCCTTTACGAACATCCAACAGCTGCTAACAAGGAGGCTTGGGCGATTGCCCAAATGGCTTTCCCTTCGGGGATTCGTACTGAGCATGAGTATCTTTGCCGAAAGGCGAGGATCAAGTGGATTATCGAAGGTGATACGAACTCCAAGTTTTTCCACTCTACTATCCGTAAGAAGAAGAATCTTCTTACAATCCACCAAATCCAACATCTAGATCTATCTATAGCTTCCTCTCCAAATGAAGTCAAAGATACTATCCTTTCCCATTTCCAAGACTTTCATAATTCTTCCTCCATGTCAATCGCTAACCCATCTCTTCTAGCTTTCATTCCTAGAGTGGTTCTTCCCTCGGAAATTTCTGATTTTTCTGCACCCCCTTCTTCAGAGGAAATACGAGCTTGTGTATTTGCTCTGAGCAAGGAGAGTGCTATGGGACCTGACGACTACAATTAGGTTTTTTACCAAAGCATTTGGCCTATTGTTCAGGATGACTTATGTCTTTCTATTCAATTCTTCTTCTCTGGTGGATATCTACCAAGGGGTTGGACCTCTACTAATCTGATTCTTATTCCCAAGTGCAAAAATCCTCGTATATGTGCGAATTTTCGACCAATCAGCCTGTGTAATTTTCTGAATAAGGTCATCTCTAAGGTACTAGTATCTCGACTAGCACCGTTTCTTGAGCGTCTTATCTCATCTTCTCAGGATGGGTTTGTTAAAGGACGTTTGGTTACAGATAACATCCTTTTAGGCCAGGAGTTGATTTCTCAGATTGATAGGAAGGTCCAAGGTTCTAATGTAGTCATCAAGATGGATATGGCTAAGGTCTACGATCGCATGTCTTAGTACTTCATTATCAAGCTTGTGAGGGCTTTCAATTTTTCGGAACCCCTTATCGATCTTGTTTAGAGGCTTATCTCGAACTGATGATTCTCTGTTCTTATTAACGGATCGGCCAATTGTTTTTTCCAAGCGGGAAGGGGCCTTCATCAAGGAGATCCCTTATCCCTATCATTGTTCATCATCGCAGCAAATGCTTTTATGTGTGGTCTATAGTCTCTTACGATCGTCGGGAAAATTCATAGGTTTGGCATTCCTAGTGGATGCCCCTTGATTTCTTCCTTATCTTTCGCTGACGACATCATTATCTTAACTAATGGTTGTCGTAGATCAATCTGCCGCAATATTAGCCTTATTCAGCAGTATGAAAGATGCTCGGGGCAACTTGTTAACACTACTAAAAGCTGCTTCGTCCCTGCGAAAGACCTGATGCTAACTAGGTCTTCTTGGATTGAGACCTTCACTGGCTTCAAGGACGCATCTCTCCCCTTACCGTATATCGGTATTGTTCTATACCGGGGCAGAGAGCTTAGTGCCATCTTCGATCCCCTGATTGACAAAGCTAGGGGTAAGATCATTATTTGGAATGCTTCTCTTTTATCTCAGGCATGAAGACTTGTTCATATAAGGTCAGTTCTTGATTCTATAGGTTCACATGTCTTTGCTGTGATGACTTCCACCTCTTCCTTCTTCCGGTCTTACCGTTCTTTAGCATCACCTTTTTTTGGGGAAATAAAGACAATGGTAAATGACATCATTGGATCTCATGGAACACCATTTGTCATCGCAAAAGTAAGTGAGGTCTGGGGTCCCATAACCCAAAGGACATTTGCACTTCCTTTGCTTGCAAGCTATGGGCAAGGTTTAGAGCGAACGACTCGCTTTGGGCGATGTTCCTCCACACTAAGTACCATAGATTATCGGGCGCGAATTACTCCGATGTCCCTCATACGCTAGTGAGACATGGAAACGGATGCAGTTCGTGAAGGATTTATCAGACTAACATGGTGGTGGAACCGGTTGGGATGGTAATCGGGTGTGGAATTCGGTGATGTCACTGACTCCACGACTTCACCTTTTCTCTTTCATCTGGGATGAACGCCTTCCGCCAAAAGTTTCTCTGTTTATGTGGAGACCTTGAATGATGGGTTGCCACCTGATGAGAACCTCCAGAAGATTGGCCTCCCGATTGCTTCACGCTGTAGATGCCGTGGCTAGGGTTCAATGGAATCATCTATCCATTTGTTCTTCCTTGGCTTTTGTGCCAATTCTATTTGGAATTACTTCGGGTACTTGATGGGTCGTCGTAGTAATGCCAGTTTGCTTGCAGATTTTTGAAGAATCTAGTTGTATAACATCTCTGTAAGTCTGCTCGTTCCATCCTTTTTCGTCTTATTCCTTGTCTAATTTGTTGGCATATATGGTGCTTGTGGAATAAGGAAATTTTTAATGAAGTTTCTATGGATCCTCCTACCATCATTAGAAGGGTAAGGAATGATGTTTTCCTTGGTTTTCGAGGCAGACCTTTCAAGGGTGTAATAGGCTTCCGTTCTAAGAGATTGGTAGGTACCTTCGGTGTTACCATAGTACCGACCTCTCCCAGGGCGGGAATTGGTTGATATACTTATTCAGGGGTTGTTCCCTTTTACCGTCTCTCACTACATAACCCTCCCTTTAGATCTTATGTTGTTTGCTAGTGCTGCAGGGCCTGGATTTTTAGGTTTTGGGCGCCATCTACCTTTGGCTTTATTTGCTGGTGGAGTAGCTGTTGTTCAGATTGGGATTTTGGAATTTGAGGAGATGGATTTGCGTTGGCTCAGGAGACCCAGCTTGGTTTCTTCACTGTTTGTTGCATTTGATGATGTCCCCTGGCTTGTCATGGTTCTTAGGCCGTCTGTTCAACAGATGTATTGACTTCGGCGCAGCTCTTGTCAACTGTATTTGTGTGTGTGTGGGGCTTCTTCTCTTTGGCCTGTGTTTTAGCTTATCCTTGGTTAGCTGTATTTTCTTCTGAGCTGTATTTATTGTTGTAACACCCCACCTCCGTTAAGGTCACTCACAAAGGGAATGCCTTAACTTTGATGGAGTATTTTAGTAAACAGAACAGAATATTACAAGACAGATAAATGGTACTTGCAAAATTAAAACTTTATTACAGCAGAAAACAGAAATCAGTATGGTTACATCTTTATCAAAAACTCAAGTACATAAATATCAGCCTTGTTCAAAACTATCAGAGTACAAAACTTTAAAAGCATAATCCCCGCAGAACAGAAGTTATGAAGATCCAAGCCATACTTTAAGCACTTCAAGCAGAAGGAA
The DNA here is from genome assembly GCA_030737875.1 of Allium sativum. Classification (NCBI taxonomy): domain Eukaryota; kingdom Viridiplantae; phylum Streptophyta; class Magnoliopsida; order Asparagales; family Amaryllidaceae; genus Allium; species Allium sativum. Next base: position 636,894,260 of record CM060918.1, read on the forward strand.
TCCGGATCAAGCTAGAGTATTCCCTCCTTAGAAAACCTTGGGGGGGTGGGGGGAAATGAAAGAAAGGAGGCGAAACAACAAGGGTCAGACAAAAAGTCTGGCAAGTCCAGTGATTTTCAGTTATGAACAGATAATAATAACATGACATGAAAATAAAACTGGATGAGAGATAACCGTAACAGGTGTAACAGATATAACAGAAGAACAGAATGATATAAGCTATTGCTTTACACTTCTCTGCACTAATACTAGTATAACAGAATTAGGTGTCACCCTAATGTCTAAACTGAAACTGAAACGGGTACAAAATAATTTCCACAGAAGAGAGTGCTAGTAATGGGCCTTTACCACCCGAACAGAAACAGACAGAAGCAGAAACAGATTAATCCCTACGGAAACAGAATGTAGAATTAGGTGTACACTAGTAGTGGGCCTTTACCACCCCAACAGACGGTACCACGCAGAAACAGACAGGTGTTACCACCCAACAGAAACAGACGGTACCAACAGAAACAGACAGAACTAAGTGTACCCTAAAACCCTACCCCAAGCGATCGGCTCCCTAATACATAAATACCCCGTGTCGGCCCCACAGTAAGGTGTATCACTTCCTAAAGTGACAACAAGTTGGCACAGACCTATTTACAGATGTCACGGCGTCTTACATCCTCAGAGGCAGACCGGGATCCATGCACGCACATGACCCGGTTGGAACGCACCATCAACACCCCTCGCCATTATCAGAATGAACCGCTTATAATTAGTTCAGTTAGCGTGCCCGGACCCTACCTACTGTTGGGTCAAAGTTTTGATACCAGAAAGGGTTACTGACTAATATGGGTCCCAAACAACAGATGACACAAGTAAATTCCCTCCTAACCTTGTGTCCCCAGACTAACAGATTTCAGATTAACTTGTTTACAAGTTCGGACATACAGGGATCAGATTTACTAGTTCACAGATCAGAAAATCAAATCAACAAGTTTTCAGACTAACGGATCAGACGTACAGATTTAATAGAATTTCAGATTTGTCTAACTTTGTATTGGGCCTACAGATTCATGAACGGGTTTATTATATATATTAGTCCAGTTGGTTTAACCCTATCCACCCAACACGTTTTGGACATCATTTTTATCTCAGATTTGCATTAATTAATTATTAATGCATGGACCTCTCACATTAGGTCGCTAGCTTGTGGCCGCTGGATGGGCCGGGCGGTTCCGGGCAGACTTCTGCCACAGGCCAGACCTAACCTCGTGTCTAAGCATATTATGACTAACTTCTCACATTAGAACCTATTGTTTGCGGCCACTGGATGTGTCGGGCGGTTCCGGGCATGATTACGCCGCAAACTCATTCTAACCTCGAGTTAGCCATGTTCATCTTTGCGGCCAATTAATTAATAATTTACCATTTATGCCCACGCCTAATATACATGTCAATTATTCATAACTATAGCCAATTCAGATTATGTCAATAACAGACTAATTATATCAACTCAACAGATATAGCAGATAACAGATTTTGCAGATTAGGCGACTTAACGGATTTAGCCGATTAAGCAAACTAGCAGATTTAGCATATAACAGATTAGGCATTTTTAGCAGACTTAGCAGATGACAGATTTGGAAGATGAACAAATCTAGCAGATTAGGCAATATAGCAGAACTAGCAGATTAAGCAATATAACAGAACTAGCAGATTAGGCAATATAACAGAACTAGCAGATTAGGCAATATAACAGAACTAGCAGATTAGGTAATATAACCGAACTAGCAGATTAGGCAAATATAGCAGAACTAGCAAATTAGGCAAATATAACAGATTTGATCATTCCTTAAAGTTTCACAAACATATCTTGCCTAGTTATAAATTTGGCCTAAGTTTGCATGCCTAAATAGTTGTCATGATTCACACTATAATCATATACCCCACGTTTGTATTGAATTTACATGTCACAGATTATGGTCATAATTTACATGTCCGAATTTAGTTCAACTTGCCTAGTACAAAAGATTCACATATAAATTATACCAAATATAGCCATCGATTTCAATGCATGTCATATATTCAAAAATCTCCTACTTAGGTGTTATTCACATTTGATAGTTATCAAATCTTAATATAGATCTTCACACCTAAGTCATATTCTCTTTCAAATCATGAATTGTTATATAAACAATATGCCCAACAATCTAGTTATAACAGATCTTAATTCAAATTATGCGTTATGTCCAATGTCTCAAGTCACATGTTGACATACCATGGTTCCTCTTCTTCCAATTCACAGAATATGCATAGATCTAAATCTAGTTTACAACCTATGTCCTTTTTCTTAAATCAGTCACAGATTAGCCATGTCCAATTATGCCACATTCATTATTGGTCCCAGACATTTTAGCGTTCGTGCGTTAATCTCTTAGGAGATTGGCGCAGGCTCGTAGTAGCCTGGCTATAGAACAGAAAGAAGAAGAGATACAGAATAAAATAGATCAGAACAGAACATACACAATCTCAAATTCAGATTTACAATCATGTCACAATTATGATTAAAGTTTATATCGGAAAATAACTGCACTTTCCTTGGTTGGATTAAAGAAAGAACTTTAATTGTTGTAGAATCATTGCAGAAGCTTTAATCTCAAGTTTGAATTGAGTTGCTTAGGTTGATGTTGATTAGCTTCTAGTTTTGATTCCAGCAGAGTAGCGACGCCATTTTTATTTTTATATAGAACAGAGGCAGTCAGAAGCAGAACAGAATTGTGTGTCGAGAAGGCTAGGTTTGGGGCTGTTTAAATAGGTTTAGGCAGATGAATCTGGACAGAAATCGGACTGGAAACATCAGAACGAACACTGGCCCTAAAATGGGCTCGGGGACCAGGTCGACACCTAGGTCGACCTGGTCTGGGGAGTCGACTCCCCAGTCGACCTGGGTTTGGGCGGGAAATTTCCCACCCAGTCTGTTCTACGTTTGAAATTCGAATTTTGAATTCGAATTCGAGCTGTTTTGAATTCTGAATATTTCTGAAATTTTGGAGGGCCATATCTCCCTCATACGGACTCCGATTCTTGCAAACTCGGACTCGTTTCCAAGCAGAATTCCGAGACGAACGCAATGGCGCAACCCGTTTCCCTTGATTCTTATTTTAAAAATTAATTATCCTCTGATTTGTTACTTATACGTTCACAGAAAATACGGGGTGTTACATTCTCCCCTCCTTAAAGGATTTCGTCCCCGAAATCTTCAAGATAAGAAGAATGTGTCCTACCATCCAACATCCATCTACTCAATCATCAATCAATGGCGTCCATTGTCCTTAGAAACTTCTAATGTTGTATGAACATATGCAAAAGTGTGTGTATATGTTCCTTATCTAATGCAAAGATCAGGCGGTCCACTGATTCAGTTGACCTCCTTAATGTGAATTATGCCAGTGCCATGAGTCCAACATGTATGCAATTTTCCTACTCGATACATATCATTTATATATTAGTGCACAACCATTCAGTCATATGCAACATCCATGTGCTGAGTCAATCATTTTGCATCCACAAAAATTGAAAAATGCTCACACATCCATATGCAGTATGAGAGTGTTTTCGAGCCGATCTAGTGCCTAGTGTGTGTATATGCATCCACGAGCAACCACTAGCAACCACTTGCATCCACTTGCAACCATCAAACATAACATGTCTCAAACACATGTTTACTCCCATTAGTTTCTACCTAAAGTTCGAAGATTCGATCGATAGGATACAGTCGAATGATGGAAGCGAGTACAGATAAAACAAAAACTTGGTTCCCATTAGACATGGGTCCTAAGTATCGGCCCCGAAGACCGAAACCAACATCAGATTGACACCCAGAGGATTTCCCTCTTTAGATAATGTCAAAACTGGAAATCTTAACCTTATCAGAAATATTCAGATATTTACATATTACTAGTATAGATCAGATTACCGAATGATTCTTAGGAAACTAAGCATGATAAATCCCAGAATGTATGCGTCCTACTTGACACCTAACACGAATATCTCTCAAACCCCAATCACAAACAGATGAGTCATAACCCTTATGGATTTGGGTCTACAGCGGAATCAGAAACAATACTAGTATTAAAGTGTAGAGTATCGATTACAGAATCAAAATGCCAGAATCAGAAAGAGTTTTAACTCAACAATCAGATAAGAAAATTAAACCTTCTACTTAAATTTTCTTATTTCTACCCTATCTACCAGTCCCTTGAGCATTCGCCTGTCCTCCAGAAGTGGGTTCTGCCCTCTGCCCTTGCCCTCGTTTCTTCGGGCAGTCCCTAGTGAAGTGTCCCATCTCACCACAGTTGAAGCAAGTGCCCTTCCTTTTTCTGCAATCCTTGTTCAGATGAGTCGATCTTCCACAAGTAAAGCACTTTTTCCCCTTCTTATCTTCAGACTTCTCATCCTTCTTTTGTGTTTCCTTTTTGGGCCATGCTTTCTTATTCTGTGGTTCTTCCTTCTTTGTCTCTTTCGGGCCCTTGTCTTCCTCGTGCAGTAGTGCCATGTCCAACAATTCCTCGTAAGTCGCTCCCATGGGTACATGGGTCATGGCTAGGCTGTGCACAGGCTCGTTCAATCCTTTAACAAAGCGGAGAGCCTTTTTATGCTGAGTGTTGACTAAATCCAATCCGAATCTAGCCAGTTGGTTGAACTGGTTGATGTATTCCTTGACCGTCATACTTCCTTTCTTAAGAGATAAGAACTTTTCCAGTTGTAGACTTCGTTCAGCTTGCGAGAGGAATTTTGTCTCAAACCTTGTTCTGAAATCCATCCATGTTTCAACCGGCCTCTCGGCGTTAGTGACTTCCCACCAATAGGAAGCTTCGTCTTTGAGCAACCATACCGCCAACTGTACCTTCTGCCCATCATCCACCTCGAAGATAACGAATAGATCCTCAGTTTCTTTGAGCCAGTTCCTCGCCTCTACGAATGATTCAGTTCCCTTGAAATCCTTTCCACCCATGGCCCTAAAATCTCTACAGATCTTTGAGAAAGCAATTGCACGAGGAGGGGGCGGAGGAGGGGGATCATTTGCTGGACCTGCGGTGGCGGTCCTAGCCTCAAGATATTGACGAAACCAACCGGGTACATGAACACCCACTGGTATCTCAGATGCTTCAGACATGCTAAAACGAAAAAGGAAAGATTCAACACAAAAAGGACTAAAGGAAAGATATATGGCTCTTGGGGATCATGTTTTTCAAAATAAGCTTTATTTTTGAAAATACTTCCTTTCAAAACCTTTTTGAAAACAGTTTTCAAAAACTTTACCCAATCTGGTAACCTTCGGCTCTGATACCAAGTGTAACACCCCACCTCCGTTAAGGTCACACACAAAGGGAATGCCTTAACTTTGATGGAGTATTTTAGTAAATAGAACAGAATATTACAAGACAGAGAAATGGTACTTGCAAAATTATAACTTTATTATAGCGGAAAACAGAAATCAGTATGGTTACATCTTTATCAAAAACTCAAGTACATAAATATCAGCCTTGTTCAAAACTATCAGAGTACAAAACTTTAAAAGCATAATCCCCAAAGAACAGAAGCTATGAAGATCCAAGCCATACTTTAAGCACTTCAAGCAGAAGGAATCCGGATCAAGCTAGAGTATTCCCTCCTTAGAAAACCTTAGGGGGGGTGGGGGGAAACGAAAGAAAGGAGGTGAAACAACAAGGGTCAGACAAAAAGTCTGGCAAGTCCAGTGATTTTCAGTTATGAACAGATAATAATAACATGACATGAAAATAAAACTGGATGAGAAATAACCGTAACAGGTGTAACAGATATAACAGAAGAACAGAATGATATAAGCTATTGCTTTACACTTCTCTGCACTAATACTAGTATAATAGAATTAGGTGTCACCCTAATGTCTAAACTGAAACAGAAACGGGTACAAAATAATTTCCACAGAAGAGAGTGCTAGTAGTGGGCCTTTACCACCCGAACAGAAACAGACAGAAGAAGAAACAGATTAATCCCTACGGAAACAGAATGTAGAATTAGGTGTACACTAGTAGTGGGCCTTTACCACCCCAACAGACGGCACCATGCAGAAACAGACAGGTGTTACCACCAAATAGAAATAGACGGTACCAACAGAAACAGACAGAACTAAGTGTACCCTAAAACCCTACCCCAAGCGATCGGCTCCCTAATACATAAATACCCTGTGTCGGCCCCACAGTAGGGTGTATCACTCCCTAAAGTGACAACCAATTGGCACAGACCTATTTACAGATGTCACGGCGTCTTACATCCTCAGAGGCAGACCGGGATCCATGCACGCACACGACCCGGTTGGAACGTACCATCAACACCCCTCGCCATTATCAGAATGAACCGCTTATAATTAGTTCAGTAAGCGTGCCCGGACCCTACCTACTGTTGGGTCAAAGTTTTGATACCAAAAAGGGTTAATGACTAATATGGGTCCCAAACAACAGATGACACAAGTAAATTCCCTCCTAACCTTGTGTCCCCAGACTAACAGATTTCAGATTAACTTGTTTACAAGTTCAGACATACAGGGATCAGATTTACTAGTTCACAGATCAGAAAATCAAATCAACAAGTTTTCAGACTAACGGATCAGATGTACAGATTTAACAGAATTTCAGATTTGTCTAACTTTGTATTGGGCCTACAGATTCATGAACGGGTTTATTATATATATTAGTCCAGTTGGTTTAACCCTATCCACCCTACACGTTTTGGACATCATTTTTATCTCAGATTTGCATTAATTAATTATTAATGCACAGACCTCTCACATTAGGTCGCTAGCTTGTGGCCGTTGGATGGGCCGGGCGGTTCCGGGCGGACATTTGCCACAAGCCAGACCTAACCTCGTGTCTAAGCATATTATGACTAATTCTCACATTAGAACCTATTGTTTGCGGCCACTGGATGTGCCGGGCAGTTCCGGGCAGGATTACGCCGCAAACTCATTCTAACCTCGAGTTAGCCATGTTCATCTTTGCGGCCAATTAATTAATAATTTACCATTTATGCCCACGCCTAATATACATGTCAATTATTCATAACTATAGCCAATTCAGATTATGTCAATAACAGACTAATTATATCAACTCAACAGATATAGCAGATAACAGATTTTGCAGATTAGGCGACTTAACGGATTTAGCAGATTAAGCAAACTAGCAGATTTAGCATATAACAGATTATGCATTTTTAGCAGACTTAGCAGATGACAGATTTGGCAGATGAACAGATCTAGCATATTAGGCAATATAGCAGAACTAGCAGATTAAGCAATATAACAGAACTAGCAGATTAGGCAATATAACAGAACTAGCAGATTAGGCAATATAACCGAACTAGCAGATTAGGCAAATATAGCAGAACTAGCAAATTAGGCAAATATAACAGATTTGATCATTCCTTAAAGTTTCACAAACATATCTTGCCTAGTTATAAATTTGGCCTAAGTTTGCATGCCTAAATAGTTGTCATGATTCACACTATGATCATATACCCCACGTTTGTATTCAATTTACATGTCATAGATTATGGTCATAATTTACATGTCCGAATTTAGTTCAACATGCCTAGTACAAAAGATTCACATATAAATTATACCAAATATAGCCATCGATTTCAATGCATGTCATATATTCAAAAATCTCCTACTTAGGTGTTATTCACATTTGATAGTTATCAAATCTTAATATAGATCTTCACACCTAAGTCATATTCTCTTTCAAATCATGAATTGTTATATAAACAATATGCCCAACAATCTAGTTATAACAGATCTTAATTCAAATTATGCATTATGTCCAATGTCTCAAGTCACATGTTAACATACCATGGTTCCTCTTCTTCCAATTCACAGAATATGCATAGTTCTAAATTTAGTTTACAACCTATGTCCTTTTTCTTAAACCAGTCATAGGTTAGCCATGTCCAATTATGCCACAATCATTATTTGTCCCAAACATTTTAGCGTTCGTGCGTTAATCTCTTAGGAGATTGGCGCAGGCTCGTAGTAGCCTGGCTATAGAATAGAAAGAAGAAGAGATACAGAATAAAATAGATCAGAACAGAACATACACAATCTCAAATTCAGATTTACAATCATGTCACAATTATGATTAAAGTTTATATCGGAAAATAACTGCACTTGCCTTGGTTAGATTAAAGAAAGAACTTTAATTGTTGTAGAATCATTGCAGAAGCTTTAATCTCTAGTTTGAATTGAGTTGCTTAGGTTGATGTTGATTAGCTTCTAGTTTTGATTCCAGCAGAGTAGCGACGCCATTTTTATTTTTATATAGAACAGAGACAGAGCAGAAGCAGAACAGAATTGTATGTAGAGAAGGCTAGGTTTGGGGCTATTTAAATAGGTTTAGGCAGATGAATCTGGATAGAAATCGGACTGGAAACATCAGAATGAACACTGGCCCAAAAATGGGCTCGGGGACCAGGTCGACACCCAGGCCGACTGCCCAGTCGACCTGGTCTGGGGGGTCGACTACCCAGTCGACCTGGGTCTAGGCGGGAAATTTCCCGCCCAGTCTGTTCTGCATTTGAAATTCGAATTTTGAATTCGAATTCGAGCTGTTTTGAATTCTGAATATTTCAGAAACTTTGGAGGGTCATATCTCCCTCATACGGACTCCGATTCTTGCAAACTCGGACTCGTTTCCAAGCAGAATTCCGAGACGAATGAAATGGCGCAACCCGTTTCCCTTGATTCTTATTTTAAAAATTAATTATCCTCTGATTTGTTACTTATACGTTCATAGAAAATACGGGGTGTTACAATTGTGTATGTTGGTTTTTTCATCATGTGTGTGTACGGTTTCTGCAGACATCTCTACATAAACTGCTTTAGTGAGTCAATGCAGAAATGCTAGTTTCTCCCTTTCATTATATTTATACATTTTCTATTTAAAAAAGAATAATTAGATATATATTACTACACCAGGTAATTGGTGGTAATTATTTAAAAAAAATAGTTAAAGGGTAATAATGGTAATCCCACTTATGTTATTGTTAATACTATATTTGTTGGCCCGCCTTTTGGCAAGGCAACCACGTCATGGAATTTCGGCTATCGGAATGTCCAAGATTTGGACATAGGCTTGGAAGATCCTGGACTCACTCAATTTGGATGACAAAACACTCAAAGGCTTGAGTTTAACATGCTTTGGTTTCAGTTCGAATAGGTCGGTTCGACCTACCTCATCAATGTTATGGTTTCAGATCAGTGCACTTTGGATCAGTGATGGACGTATCTGTATCACCACTTCATTTGCACTCATGTGGCTTGGCTCGAATCAGTTCATGTTTAGTTAAAATAGGAAGCAAGGATGGCATCAGATCGATTCGATTCTGTCGAACTAAATACTGGTATGAGGGATGGCTTGGTCTTCAGACCTTTTCTCATGGATAAAATCATGGTTAATACTCCTACTATTTCGGATCAAAGGACACGTGTTCAAATATCTAACTTAAGAAGATATTTCCACTACCTAGAGATGCGGTCAGCAACCACCCTATCGACGCGGATCATTTTCTATGTGTCATTATGACCCAGGATCGACCGCTACCTATAAATACATACATACTTTCTTGACATTTTAAAGGATCATACTTTTCTACAACTCTCTACATGCAAGGACTTTGTACTATAGGAAGTCGAACTCCATTTCTAAATGCATGGACTTTGTGTTTGAGAAGACAATCACTTATTATTTCTACTTGTTTTACATTATACAGGACTGTATTGTAATCTGACAGTGCGAACAATAGATTATATAGTGGACTATAAATACATACATGTTTTCTTGACATTTTAAAGGATCAAACTTTTCTATAACTCTCTACATGCAAGGACTTTGTACTATAGGAGGTCGAACTCCATTTCTAAACGCATGGACTTTGTGTTTGAGAAAAAAATCACTTCTTATTTCTACTTGTTTTACATTATATTGGATTGAATTGTAATCAGATAGTGCGAACAATATATTATAAAGTGGACGTAGGCTCATTAAAGCGAAACCACTATAAAAAGATGGCATGTTCCTTTTATTTTTCTATTCTCTATGATTTGATTTATCTGTGATATTCTGTGATTCGGTAATTTGCCGGTTGACCATTAAAGAATGAATTTTTGATATCAACACTTTGGCGTGCCAGGAGTTGAATATGCACTAGCCTTTGAATTGCTTGAGGATTTGGATTGCTAGCTTCAGGATCGGAAGATGGTGAAGTGAAATAAGGATAGAACGATCTCCCGTACTGAGGATATTATAGGAGATGATTGTAAGACTAAGGAAAGCTAGGAGGCTTCCTTCAATGGAGGCATTTATCTTTCCAGAGAGGAGACGGATGAAATACCGGCTAGGCTAAGGTCGCGTATGGAGCTACAGGATGCGCTTCGCCACAAGTTAAAAGAAGATAATGAATACTTTCTTAGTAATATTTATGGATTTAAAAGACTAGGAGGCCAAAACCAAGCTAGAACATGTGGTGCTGCAACTAATCAGACAACAACCTGACCCGAGAATTTGCCACAAATTGCACAACTGGGAAACTCGGTTTGACATGAGGCAAATGTCGTTCTAAATTCAGCAGTGGGAAACCTCCTTGATGATTGTCCACATCGCGACACTTCAACTCGTGACACTCTGGAAGGAAATACAGGAAATGTTGGATACACTGGCCAGGCTCGGCCTAACACTTTTCTGGGTAGAAATGTTGCAAGCGTAGCAGGGATTGGTGGAGCTTAGTTCAAGGGGTATAGTCGAGTCAAACCATGGAATTATGGAAAGGCATCATACAGTTAAAGCATTTCACACTATGGGCACCAGCATTGGATTAGATAATTGGAACAATTTGTCGTAGATGGAAATCGAATCGCCAACGTGATTCGATAGATTACAAAAGAAGCGGCATCCCATGATGATGTTGGCATCTTTAACCGAAGTCCTTTTAATTAGAAAATCCAGAATTCCCCTGATCCCTCAAACTTATAATTACTAGTTTTCGGGGCATATTATGGTAGAAAGGATCCTACTGTGCACCTAACGTGCTTATGCGCCATCTATAATTGTTATCGATGTCAGGTTATGGATAAGTGCTTCCTACTATACCTAACTGATATTGCTGCTACGTGGTTTTTGTCAGCTGGAATTTGAATATATCAATGGTTGGAACGTCTTGGTCATCTTGTTTATTGAACAGTTTATGATCCACATCACTCGACCAAAATGTGTTGACTTTGATGGAAATCAAGCAAAGTTCTGGAGAAAATCTACGTTCTTTCTTAAAAGATTTAATGTGGTGATAGCATCAGCAGATCGACCAGAACCGTCCATGGTATTGATGGTTGTTGTATCGAGCATATTTGATAAGTCGGATTTCAAGATTTCACTACAACGTCACCTACCAAGGGAACTCGGCAGATTCTATTTTGAAGTAGATATATTTTTGCGCAAGGAAGATGCTTAAGTTGAGAAGGAAATTCTTGAGGTTAACATGGCTAAGGATGGAGAACCGTCCACATCTGATAAGGATAAGGATATGGGAGAAGGGAAAGCCCCGGCTGAGAATGATCAGTGATTTTGACCCTGAAGGCCTAAGTTCGAAAAGTACAGTAATATTAATTCCACGTTGCTAGACATCTACTTGGATACTCGTGGGGTACTTCCTTTTCCAAAGCCTACCGGGAGGGAGCTAACTCAGAAGGAATGGAAGTCCATAAGACGTTGCATGTTCCGTAATATGGCTGGTCACAATATGAATGAATGCAAGAACTTGTGAGACATAATCGATGAACTTGTCAAATGAGGAGAGATGCTAGAATATGTTAAGCAACCAACAGTACCGGCACTAACTTGCTACTCCCCAGCAAGGGAATAATCCATGACAAAGCATGCATGGGATTCTCATTGGTTGATCTGGATTGGATCACACTAGAATTTTGGAATTTTTTTAAAGATAAGTGTTTCTATTTTTATTTATTTTTATTTTCCAGATGGCTATGTCGACTCACTCATGCACATGGATCAGGATTTAATCCTTAGGCATGCTCTATGCTCGACAATAAAACCATCCAATATGGAATGGCTAAGTTGGTGCACTCACATATGGGATTACGACTGTCCTAGGAATGCTCCACATCCAAATATAAACCGATTAGGTTTTGTTTTGGCTATGTAATAAATTTGGATTTAATAAAATGGATTTTCGAGCGTAGATTATGCTTGAAGGACTTAATTATCTTGTTGGTTTGTGACAGGAATACTTAATCAGAATTTGAGTATAGTTCATACTCGATTTGGATTTCCAGGTGTGGATTATAGTTGTGAGATTGGATCCTTTTGTCAGGTCCTGATGACAAAACACAATCAAAACAAGAGCATAGTCTATGCTCAGTTCGGATTTTTGGTTATGGATTGTACCCGAAGGGTTGAGATATTTTGTTAGGTCTTAGCAAGGTGATTCGATCATGGCCTGAGTATCGATTATACTCAATCTGGATTTCCAGGCATGATTTATGCTTGAAGAGGTTAAATGGTATTTTTGGTATTCGACAAAAATATTCACTTGTCTTAGGGTTCATTTGCAGATATGGAATATACTTGCATTTGATAGGGGCCGGTGAGGCACTGGATTTCTCGGTTTTCTCTTATAATATGATCCGGAGTGATCATCTGATTTTTTGTAATTCTGATTTTATTGTTTTATCATAATATAATCTGAAGTGATTATGGTCTTCTTATAATATGGTTGGTACGACCATGGATTTCTGGTTTTCTTTTTAATATGATCTGGAATTTTTATGGTTGTTTGGTCTGTTATTATTTTTACGATCTTGCACAATTCGTGGATTTTTGGAATTCAGATATTGGACTTCTGTTCTGGATCTCTATGGATTTTAGATTATTTAAAACACATCTTCCATAGAAAGATATGGTTTGGAGGGCAAAGTGTTGACCTACCTTTTGGCAAGGAAGTCACATCCTGGTCTGTTCTGGATTTGGACATAGGCTCAAGAGAGCCCAAGCCCACTCAATTTGGATGGAAAACCACTCAGAGGATTTGGTTTTATGAGCTTTGGATTTGTTTCGAATAGGTTGGTTTGACCTACCTCATCAACACTCCGGTGATGGCCGAATCGACATCACTATTTCATTTGCACTCATGTGGTCCATCTCGAATCTGTTCATGCATTGACAAAATAGGAAGCAAGGATGGCATCAGGTCAGTTCGATTATGTCGAACCGAGGTCGATTCGACATGTTGAGACGAATACTGGTGTGAGGACTGGCTTGCTCTTCGAGCCTATTCTCATGGCTAAAATCATGTTCAACTACTCCTGCTATTTCTGATCAGAGGACACATGCTCATACATTTAACCAGAAAGGATATCTCCACTACTGGAATATGCGATTAGCAACCGTCCTATCAACCCGGATCGCACGCCATGTGGCATATCGAAGCGAGCTTGACCCCCCTATAAACACATTCTTTCTTGACATTTTGAAGAATCAAACTTTTCTCTAACTCTCTACATGCAAGGACTTTGTACTAAAGGAAGTTGAACTCCATTTCTAAATGCAAGGACTTTGTGTTTGAGAAGAAAATCACTTCTTATTTCTACTTTTGTTACATTAAACTAGATTGTATTGCAATTTGAGTATAAACAATAGGTTATATAGTGGGCGAGCTTGTTGGTGTTGAACCACAATAACAAGATTTCTTATTCCCTATACTGTTCTCTACGATTGGATTTATCTATGATATTCCATAATTTGGTAATTTGGGGGTTAACCATCAAAGAACCACTTTTTGATGTTAACAATATTTTACTGATACGTACTATTATAATGACATATTGTATTATATGATATATAATTTAATGGATCTTTCGAGGATGGGATTCCTAAACATCCTTAAAGTTATAGATGCATTTCTTTGAACATTTCACTTGAGATGATTCACTTATATGAGAATGTTAGCCCTGACTCGAGTGTTTTATTTTATTTAATGCTCGGGTCAAATCGAGTATCACATTATTGAGGCTTTTCTAAGCTAAACACTTATAGAAGCCTTATCTCTATCTATTTATTTTGGTTATTTCCTTATGTATTGGAAATCCATTGTATTTAGACTTCCGATGCACTTAATTTTTGTACATTTGATATTAAGTATAAGTTTTGAGGTTTTGTACTTAGGAGCTTCAAGAATTACTATTGTATTTTGTTCTTTCCACTGCGAGATATTCTACTTTTCTATATTATTGATTCTGTGATGATTTTATATTTAACCTCGTAACAATAACTATCTATGGTTTCGAAAGATTTGAGTTGGTTGTATTATTGATTTAAACTATTGGAAATAATAGGGCATTGCAATTAGTTTTTGGTGATTAGAATGATACTTATACAAAAAAGCACTCGTTATTATTCCCCAAGTTATTGAACTCCTGATTTTTAGAAGATTTTTCTAAAATGTCATACATCCAGCTACTTGAGCCGCTTAACCATCCTCACTTATATATGTCTAAATTGGATAAATCAATTTCAATTTCATTTAAGAACTCCAAAAAAAGTCTTTCGCAAGTAACAATTTTTTGCTCCACTTTACACTATAGTCAATAATAAAACACTTTAGCATTCTTACATACAATTACTATGTTTTTCAGTTCAAATTATGCAATAAATAATTAACATCAAATATTACATCGTGATTTCTGATAAAGAGATTCAAAACAATTCTATAAAGCAACTTATGCACAATTGAATTTATTAGATAAATTTCAGATCTTTTCCAAATGCCTCAATCACCAAAATACTAGAAATGTCAAGGCCTGAATCTTTCCTTAAAATCAAATAACTAAATTTCCAATGTAACTTGATTAATTTGACTTTATAATTGTAATGTTTGAAAGATAAAAATAATATGAGTGAACCATGCAAGTTATTGGAAATTAAAAAAAAAATCATTAGAAACACTAGTAAAATGTTGTTTCACCATGGAGGGTATCTTCCTTGAAGGCTAATTTTGATACAACTATGTTGCAATCAATAATTTTTGTTTGAATAACATAAAAGTTCTATAAAAATGTGCATTAAAGATTTAAAGATTTAAAGATCTGGGGAATTGCAAGAGAATTTTTTCCTTTTTTTAAGAAGCAGGAAGAAATGATAAAAATGCACTAATTTATTACTTTTTTCTCCATCTCTCTTCAAAACAAATGAATCTTAATGAATATACATTGTAGACATGGGAATTGTTTCATTAATACAATATGAAAATTTTCATAAAGATGAAAATGTCCAAGAAAAAACTTATTTCAACTTTTAGCTCAGCTCAAAGCTAGTTATAAAAATAAGTCTATATTTGTACAGCCTGTGTTTGCTCAAGTTTACTTAAATAAAGAAATATGTGCTTGCACAAATATTGTGTAAGCTTCTTTTTTAAATGAAGTTCTGTTTGATAATTCCATATTCGCACAAGTGCTTTTGGAAATCTTAAATGAGTAAGCATAGCTTAATGTTATATGTGAAATGAGTGCTTTAGGAAATCTGGAATGAGTAAGCATAACTTAATGTTATATGTAAAAAGAGATCTATTTTTTAAATAAGTTTGAACTAATTTCTAATGTTGGAATAAGTTTTTTATCTAGTGGTATCTAAAATAAAAGCCAAGTTATACAACTAATCTATAATTTTCAATTTTATTTTTGTTTGTATGACAGTAATCCATAATCAGGGTGGAAAATGATCAATACATCTTTTGTAGAAGGTTCACCATTGCCATAGCTAGTTCAGGAGCAATTGTTGCTAGAATATCTACAATAAACACATCATTGCTAAGGACAAGATCTTGGTGAATCTTCACAGCAATGCTTTTTGTGCCATTATGGCCAATGCTATTTATGTCACAAAGTTTATGATCACTGTATCTTCCTCGAATTTCAAATGCAATGAATGGTGTTTTTTTTGTATCACGTTTTATTTGAACATGGACGTTCTCATGCTTGGATTTCGGTACTCTTCTAGCAAAATACTTAGGCTTTCTTTCATGCCCAATGTAAATTCTCCAGTTGTAATCTAAACTTAGAACCTAAAGTATCAGGTAAAATAAACTAAAGTAACGCACATATACATGATTAATGCAGAAAATAATACATTATTAATCAAATAAAAGTTATAAAGAATATAAAACTAAACCGATTTCTTAATTGTAGACATAGTAGTGTCATTAACATCTGAAAGAATTGCTTTATTCCATGATTGTTTTACTCGGTATAGTACTTTCTGACCATATCCATCATACACAAGGTAAGTCTTTCTCTGATCTTGTTTGAGGTCCACTCTTAATCTTGTGAATCCGTCCCCTATAGTCACATGCATGCATGCATGGGAGTTATAAAGAGATTATATAAATAAATTAATAATATGTAAAAATTTAAACATAATTTCAGGTATAAATGGTTTGGATATTTGCTTTTTCTTTCTTTGTAGCGGAAATTAATATCAGATGATATCCCGCATAAGATTTAGTGTTAACGAAGAAAACATACCAAGAGTTAGAAAGGCTAGAAGTACTCCAAAGATAAATGTAACAAAAGCCATCTTCTTCTCGTCAGAACCATTGCTTTACTATTTATTCATTGTATCAATAGGGTAGGATTGATAATCATATCACACTGTGAAAGAATTTATGATCTTATATTTACTGGAAAACCTGATTTAGAATTATATACTTATTTATTATGCACAAGATATTGGATATTATTTCATTTACACTTTGGACCTTAATACTGTAAAATAACTTTAAATTATTTAAGATTGATCCAAAATTCTTTTTCTATTAAGGAAATATCATTAGAGATTAGGGAATCCAAATTCCATTTTCTACATTAATGACTAAAATTCAAGTTTTATAAGCTTGACACTATTCTAATTCAGTTGGTCAATCATTAATTGTTTACACACATATGGCTAATAATCCATGGTTGAGGACTTTTTCTTTCTCCCATTCTCTCTTTATTTATATTTTTTTCCTTCGACATCTAAGGACCATGATATATATATATATATATATATATGGGATTGTCTATTCGAACACAAAATGGTGACATAATTGGTGACACAAATAGAACTTAACCATTGGATTGCCCCATGAATTACACATGTCCATTAAAAGACAAAAAAAATCTAATGGTCTAGATTTTGTGTATCACCATTTGTGTTTTACTTTGCATTCCAATAGCCAGCCCCTATATATATACACATATATATATACACACATATACATACATACATACATATATATATATATATAAGAAAAGTCGTAGTCTGCGACCGGTTCCTCGCACCATTCACACACGCTCTATAGCGGCGTCCGAGCAAATCATTAGATCTACTCGACACACTCTTTATCTTATCTAAGGTGTGAGGTGTGTTACTTTTTTGTTCCGCTCCTCCTCTGTGTCTCTTTGTGGTGTTTTGATCTGGATGACGAATTTTCTTTTCTGGAACGTAAGAGGCATAGTGTGAAACCCCCATTTCATTAATGCCGCTCATTAAGAGAATGCATCAAGTTTCATGAAGCATTATAGGTAAACAGAAACAGAAACATTACAAGACAAATATAAAATAGCAGCGGAATTAAAAACTTTTATTAATCATAAAGCATCGTGGTTCAAAACTTTAAATGTCTGACTTATATAAAAACCAGTACATCATAAAACCTTCTGTCTTGTACTTAAAACATCAGAGTACAATAAAAAAGAAGCATAATCCCCAAATAAAAACATAGCCATAGTAGTAAGGATAGGAGCTTGAGCAATACATCAAATCAGCTCCAGCAAATGATAGCAGAATCCTGGTCAAGCTTGAGTATTCCCTCCCTGAGAACCTGGGGGGAGGGGGGAACAGAAGAAAGAAAAGGAAACAAAAAAGGTCAAACATAAAGTATGGCGAGTCCAGTTACTTTTAGCCAATAAATAAGTAAAAGTATCATGATAGGCATATAAAGTGGATAAGAAAGATAATATCACAAAAGGCAGGTATGACAAGGTAAACATGATAGAGTGTATAGGCTTCTCTAATGATTACTCTGAGTCTCTGCACCGATATTAGTATAACCAAAATGAGATGATCCCAACAACTATAAGATGGTAGACTTTGGCGTACTTCAGGTGAAATGTTTTAACCCCATATAATCCACAGGCAGCCCAATCATAACAGGCTCCTAAACTTTACCAGAGTCTAGATGTACCCTAACTACTACCCTAATCGATCGGCTCCATACTCCGTAGATACCCTGTGCTAGCCCCACAGTTGGAGGTATCACTTCCAAAAGTGGCAACCCTTCGTTGATGTGCACAACCATATCTACTGGTGTCACGGTCGTCTTATCCCCCTCTGCCCGGACATGCACGCACATGTCCCGATCGGTTTGCGCTGCCTACATCGTCCTCCACATTTGGATCTCTTACAATCAGCCCAGTAAGCATGTCCCAACTCCGACCTAGGGCGAAGTACCCGTCTAATACTGTTCTATGGGTTACTGACTGAAACGGGTCCCCCACACAAGACGATAGAAGCTCTCCCCTTGTCTTGTATCATCACTAGGATTTCCACTGGTTATGCTTAACTAATTGTATCTTTAATTACATAACCCCATCATTTCCACAAGTTATGCCTACCTAACGGTGTCTTTAATTACATAACCCCAATAGGTTAAGTTTATGGGCATATATATATATATATATTACCCACCCTACCCAGATATACTTAAACTTCCCACTGTTTCAACAAATTTACTTAATCCCTATTCGATTTCATGTTCATACAATCCCTATGGATTCAATTAGGTTAAGTATTCCAATTTATTACCATGTCCATTTATGGTTATAATGTGCTATACCCCTCACATTAAGCCTACCAATTGTGGATACTGGATATGCTGGTCGGTTCCAGGAAGGCTTCTTCCACAAGTCGGGATTAACCTCGTGTCTTAGCACGTTTCGTATTTGTGCACCTAGACCCCTCACATTAGATTCACCACTTGTGGTCGCTGGATATGCCGGGCGGTTTCAGGCAGACTTCCACCACAAGGATAATCTAACCTCGTGTCTAGGTGCAGTTACAGTTTCTAATTATTGTAATCCGAGGCATTTCATTATTAGCCAATTTTACCTATGTCGTTATAGGTTTTCAAGCCCTTTTTCCCTAAATATGTTCATAATAAATTATATGCCCCAAATTAATATTCATACATTTTATTCAGGCTATGCCCAAATTCCCGATTACAAGTTATGCCCAATTTCAATGTTTTTTCCCTCATTCCCCGTCTAACGCATTCGCATATTTCAGCGGCATGCCTAGGCTCGAAATTAGCCAGGCTATATAAAATGTGACGGCCCGCCCCGCACCAATCGAAATTTCCAATGAAAGTGCGCTGTACCAATGCTCGACCTGCACGGGACGGTCGCCAAAGAAAGAAAAAGAAAGGAATTTGAACTAACAAGTGTAACGACCCGGAAAATCTGAACCAATTTAAATTTTTTAAATTGGCTAAAATGATGGATTTTAAATATTTAAAATAAATATTTTAAAAAATCACAATGAAAAGTGAGTTTGAATTGACGTTTGAAAACGAATATAATTAATTCTAATTATAAACAAGGCCTGAAATGGCGCTGCAGTTTTAAAATATGAATTCAAACTTTGTCGGACTGTACCGGGTGCAAAACAAAGTGGATTTGACTGAAACCAAAAATATTTAAATATGTTAGTGGTTACCTTTCTAACGAATTTGAAAAATCAAAGTTTCATAGCGGAAAGCAAAAGTTATGGCCAATGAATTTTCAGAAAGGTCGATATGGAATTTATATAGCCCGGGAAATTGGCCATTTTGCAAATGACCTCGGAATTCGATGAAACCACTTTTGTTGGATTCGGGATGTGAAGTTATTGCTAGGTTTCAAATTTCATAATTTTTGAAGCTAGTATGTGAGCGTGGCAAAGGAAAACATGTTTTGGTCAATTACAGTTAAATGGGATCGACTAGAAATGGGCCATTTTTCAAACGGTCTCAAAATTCAACGAAACTAGTTTTGTTGGGGCCGTATTGTCAAAACATAGCTAGATTTATTTTTCTGGATTTTTTCGAATCAGTTTGTGGCCTTGGCAAATTGAAATGTACGTTCAAATTAAATATTGAATGTTTTATATTTTAATTTGAATGGAAACAGACTGAAACAGTCGAATGGGCCTACGAAACATATCCCATTGTGTTCGGAATGGGGGTAAGACGCTAGGGACGATAGTCGTTGGGTTTGATTTGGTGTCCGGATATGAAAAGACTATTTTAGAATTAAATATTAATACGGGCCAATCATAATTTTTCCTTCCTTAATTATATTTTCTAAAAAACCCACGAAAAACCCATAAACCCTACAGATCGACGGCGGCTCCCTCTTCGTTGCTTCCTCCTCTGATTACTTCCTCCACACTAAGAATTAGACCTCCACCCTGTTGAAGTTTTTGCAGAGCTTCTCGCTCTCTTCAAATCATATCAACATCACCTTGAACTGCTTCATATTTCTCGAGTTAGGGACCTCGAAAGTCCGCACCTTCAGCTCGCCGCCGTGACCCGCCTGCTGCATCGATCTGGGCCCCACCAGGTGGTGCCGGAAGCCTGCTCCGTCCTCTACAACGCTGTACCCTTCGATCGTCCAACCGCTTCACGGTTTGTGCGATAATCGATGACCTAGTTTGGAACCATTTCAGAAAAGGTTCGGCTAATTTATTTTAAACCGTTTTAACACCTTTAAACTGTTGCAAACTTTGAAAAATCGTATCTTTTTCGTTTCTTGATGATATTCGATGAAACAGGAAACATCGTGACCGTGTGGACGTCTTCTACCTTCTAGAAGAGACCGCATATTTTTCTGAGCCTTCTGCTATTTTTTGTGGAGTGGAACCCAATGTGAGATTTCTAATTTATAAACGATATGGAAAACGATGATGTATAAATTATATAGTCGATGTATGAGTTATATAAGCGTTGTACACCTCTTGTATAAGCGTTGTATAAGTTGTACGTTCGATGTATAAGTTGTATATGCATTGTAAAAATTATATATGTGTTGAAATAGAAGTGAAATGCTATATATAAATAAATAAATAAATAAATATATATATATATATATATGCGCCCCTCGTCCACAAACAATGGACGATAATTATTGGTTGTGATTGGTGTGAAAATTGATTGATAGCGAATGGTTGATTGGAATTGTTTGTGGTTTATATTGATTGATTGTGGTTGAAAAATACCCGTTTGTGGTTGAGAAATATTTGGTTGAAACCACATAGGATTAGTTTGTGGAAATGAAAAATATATACATGTCGCCTGCGTGCGAACTAGATGCATGATTCCCCATTGTCAAAAACCGCGAGGTTTTAAGGTAGAGCGAGGAGCCGTACTAGGGACGGTCCCGGTTTTAACTACCCTGCCGTTATGCTGCCGAAATTTTGAATAATATTCATGTGTTTGAATTATTTTCATTTGTTGAAACTATATTTATTCGTTGAATAGAAAGCCTTCATGTGTTGAGTCAATATTCATTCGTTGGATAGAAATTCATGTGTTGAATGGTATTCGTGTTTTAAATATAAAAATCACCTTTTTATCGATATATACAAACTATAGAAAACCTTCATGTGTTGAATCGATATTCATTCGTTGAATTGAAATTCATGTGCTGAATGGTATTCGTGTTTTAAATATAAAAATCACCTTTTTATCTATATATATATATATATATATATATATATATATATATATATATATATATATATATGGCGACATGATATATGGTACCCATGCCGTCTATGATTGATAGTTATGATTGAAATTGTTTTTGAAACTTATAAACACTAGTAATAATATCAAATGCTTTTGTTTTATTCGTATCAATCATATTTTGGCCATTATAAGGTAAAACTCTATCCTCTGGTTTACGTTGCATTGTGTGATGGGAACTGAGTCTTATAATGGCTTCATTTTTATAAAAAGCATTGTGATGTTTAAAAGAATGATTTGTTTTAAAGCACTGGCAATCCAATCGAGTAAACCCGTTCCACGAAAGTGTTGTGGTCCTGTGATTAGCCATACTTTAAATGTGTTGAGTAGATTTCTCATACCAGTCCCATGACTGACTCGTAGTTTGTTTCACTTTCAAACTCGGGTGCCCCTTTTTCTACACGTGCAGCCTTGTATTCAGGTTTTAGCTGGCTCTCTCTGGATAGCTGGAGCTGAAGATGGATTCTATCATTTATTTATTTTATGCTGTTCAGCTCCTATTGTACATATTTTGTTTGTTTTCTGCTGTAGACATTTCTGTATAGCTGAACTGTATTTGTACTAAGTATGATCCTGTATACTGTGTAACTCTGATGATTACGTTTATCCAGTATATTCTATTGTTCATTATCTGGTGTATTTATTTAATTCTGTCTTGCTATTATCTGTTTATGTGTTATATTCCAAGGATTACCCTTGCCACCGTCAGTACGGGGTTTGGGGTCGTCTCATTTGGTATCAGAGCTTTGGTTAAGCTTAGTTCTGGAATATAACATATTAACGAACTCGTCAGAAATAGAACCAGTAGTGTTCTAGGATGGGTAACTCTATACAGATAGGATTAGTAATATCCTAGTATAAGTAAAGTAGAATGAAATACACCCCAGTAGACCCATTTACATTGAAGTATTTGTCTCTATATTTTGAAATATCTTTTCTGTTGACCTGACACTTTGTCTGCTAATTGCAGACACACTAGAAAATGAGTGACAGGAACAGAAGAAACAATCGTATGGCTCGACCAGCTAATGAGCCAGTTGTGCTCCCACAGCCAGAATTAGATATAGAAGTTCTATTCAAGAGATTTCGAAATCTGGGTGGATCGCCATTCTTAGGCAAAGAGTCCATTATGGAAACACAAGCTTGGATCCGTTCTGTAGAGAAAATCTTTGAGGGTTTAAAGCTGAGAGATGATCAGAAAAGATTACTGGCGTCTTGGGCACTTAAAGAAGAAGCCTTGTTTTGGTGGGATTCAGTTATTAAAGATAATCCAGAAGGTGATATCACCTGGGACAGATTCAAAGTGATTTTCTTAGAAAGATTTACTCCTCCCGAAGCAACCGAGCGATTATGTGATGAATTTTCTTATCTGATACAAAGTGATATGACCATCCCAGAATATCATAAGAAATTCAACGAACTTTCTCACTTTGCTCCTCATCTGATTCAAGATCCAAAGAGGAAGAATATGAGATTTATTCATGGCCTGCAAAGAAAATATCAAAATAGTGTGATGAGGAATGTGAAACTTCCTTTCCCAGAAATTATTTATATGGCTTATCAGTATGAAGATCTCCATAAGAAAGGTATGTTGCGCGACGAAGAGGATGTCAGTTCAAGTAACAAAGTGGAGTCTGTGACTGATACGCCTGAGGTCAGTAAGAAGTCCAGTGCCAAGAGAAAAAGGAATAGATCGGAGAAAGAGCCGGTAATAACTGCCACATGCTCAAGCTGCAATAGGCAAGGGCATTTGGCGATAAGTTGTAAAGCCTCGAACAAACGAAGAAAGGATGGATCTAAATCCAAGAGCAAGTTTCAAGTGAATCGAGAGTGCAATCTATGTTATCAGGCTGGTCATATAAAGAGAGACTGCTGGCTTTTGAAAAAGACCAATGTGGTTCAAGTAAATGAAATAGCAGAAGCTTCTGAGCCATCAGCTGTTCAAGAAAGGCCGGATGTTTTAGAAGGCACGCTAACTGTCAAAGATATTCCAGTTAAAGTACTGTTTGACACCGGCGCGTCGCGAATCTTTGTTGCAAAGAAAGCAACTAAGAAACTGGATTTAAATTCGAAGAAGCTCAAGGAACCAATGACTGTCCAGAATCCGGTTGGGGGTTCCATTGATCTCAGTTGGGTTTGTGGAGTGCCGGTTTCCTTTTCTCGTTATCGGTTCCCTACCATCGCGACCGTCATGAATTTTACAGAGTTTGATCTTATCTTGGGGTTAGACTGGTTGACCAAATATGAAGCTGAGGTTAAATGCGCCGACAGAGTCGTTAAGGCAAAGATTAAATCAGGTGATTATATAACGATTCCCTATGAAGGTCAGAATTCTAATAGAAAAGACTTCTGGGAAGATCTCGATGTTTCTCCAGCCCAAATAGAAAATATCCCTGAAGTTACAGAGAATATTCCCGACCTCATAAAAGATATTCCTGTCGCCAAGAACTATGCGGATGTGTTCGAAGAAGTTGTTCTCTTACGTCCGCAAAGAGAAATAGATTTCAAAATTGCTTTAATTCCGAATACAAGGCCGGTAGTTCACGCTATTCGAAGAATGTCCTTGAAAGAGAAAGAAGAACTTGACAATCAAACACGACAGCTAGTATGGAAGGGTCTGATCAGGCCCAGTTTCTCTGATTAGGGAGCAGCAGTGGTTTTTGTCCCGAAATCAGACGGTACTCTGCAACTATGTGTAGATTATCGCGATTTGAACAAGCAGACGATAAAGAACAAATATCCATTGCCGCAGATTGATGATTTGTTGGATCGATTAAATGGCGCACAAGTATTTTCACGAATGGACCTAGCTACAAGTTTCCATCAGCTTCGTATCGCCGAGGAGTGTGTTCCTTTGACAACATTCAGAAGTCCCTACCTATTCTATGAGTGGTTAGTAATGCCCTTCGGCTTATGCAACGCTCCAGCCTATTTCGTCGATTTAATGAACAGAGTATTCAGAGGAGTATTGAATAAATTTGTTCTGGTTTTCATTGATGATATCCTTATCTTCTCTTAGTCAGAAAGCGAGCACGAAAAACATTTGGAACAAGTGTTAGAAATTCTCAGAAAGAATGTGTTGAAAGCAAAGTTTTCCAAATGTATATTCTGGCAAGAAGAAGTCAAATTTCTGGGCCACGTTGTATCAAAAGAAGGAATTGCTGTGGATCCAAGTAAAATCACAGCTATTCAGAATTGGAAACAGCCCAGTACACCTACAGAAGTCCGCAGTTTTCTCGGATTGGCTAGTTATTAACGGAAGTTCGTTAAAAACTTTTCAAAGATATCTGGTCACTTAACGAAGCTTACAAAGAAGCACTCTAAATTCAAATGGACTCCAGAAAGTGAAGAGGCTTTTGAAGAGCTAAAGTTAAGATTAACGACAGCTCCAGTGTTAACCATCATCGATGGCAATCAGGATTTGGAAGTCTGGACTGATGCTTCTAGAGAAGGCCTTGGCGCAGTGTTAATGCAAAGGGACCAAGTGATTGCTTATGCTAGCCGTCAGCTGAAGCCACACGAGAAGAACTACGTGACTCATGATCTTGAGTTATTGGCTATAGTATTCGCCTTGAAAATCTGGAGACACTATCTTCTGGGTGAGAGATTTGAACTGTTTACAGATCACCAGTCGTTAAAGTATCTGTTCACCCAAAAGGACTTGAATCTGAGGCAGCAATGTTGGCTGGAGTTTCTTGCAGCATATGACTTTGAGATTATATACACTCCAAGGAAAGCCAATGTCGTGGCCGATGCGTTAAGCCGAAAGAATGAAATGATCACCTGTTTTATTATCACGACTTCACTGATAGATAAAATATCTCCTCTTCAGAAGGATGATCACTTCATTCAGAAGATCAGAGAGATAATTCAACAAGGCGAACCCTCGAGTTTTCAAGCTGATAATGATGAGGTTCTAAGGCTCAAAGGTCGAATCTGTGTCCGTAACATTCCTGAGCTTCGAAAGGAAGTACTGGATGAATGCCATAAGTCAAAACTTAGTATCCATCCGGGAGTAAGCAAAATGTACAATGACATCAAACGCACTTTCTGGTGGAAGTCGATGAAAAGGGACATTTCTTTATATGTTAGTCGATGCCCTACTTGCCAGCTAGTCAAAAGCGACCAACAGAAACTTGCTGGACTGTTACAACCGCTAGACGTTCCAGGTTGGAAGTGGGAACATATTTCTATGGATTTCATAGATGGTCTGCCCAGAACCAGAAAAGGAAATGATAGTATTTGGGTGATCGTAGATCGCTTCACGAAGACCGCCCATTTCATACCTGTCAGATCAAACAGAACTGCTCAGAGTCTGGCGCAGATTTACTTCAAGGAAATAGTTAGACTACATGGAGTGTCGCTCAGTATAGTCAGTGATAGAGATATAATATTTACTAGTAAATTCTGGGAGGCATTTCAAGTAGAGCTGGGAACAAAGTTGAAATTGAGCACCGCTTATCATCCTCAGACAGATGGTCAGACTGAGAGGGTGAATCGTATACTAAAAGATCTATTGCGGGCTTGTGTTCTAGATTTCGGTGGATCATGGGAAGACCATCTGCATTTGGCTGAATTCTCATATAATAACAGCTACCAGGCGAGCCTGACAATGTCTCCATTTGAAGCATTATATGGTAGACCGTGCCGATCTCCTGCTTGTTGGGTCGAACCCGGTAATAGACTTATATTGGGGCCAGACATGATCTGAGAAGCTGCCGACAAAGTCGATTTTATCAAGAAACGATTACTCGCCGCTCAAAGCCGACAAAAGAGCTATGCCGATAGGAGAAGAAGAGATATATCCTTTGCTGTTGGCGACTATGTATATTTGAAAGTATCGTCGATGAGAGGAGTTATCCGGTTCGGTAAAACTGGGAAGTTGGCGCCCAAATTGATTGGTCCGTTTCCTATTCTTGAACGGATCGGAACGCTCGCTTATAGGGTTAAATTGCCAGATTGGTTGCCTGGAGTTCATGATGTATTCCACATATCTCAACTTCGAAAGCATGTTCATGATCCAGACTTGATCGTGGAAGAAGCAGCTCAGCAGGATATTGAAATTACTCCAGAATTAGCTGTGAGAAGAGAGCCGCTCAAGATTATCGGCAAAGAAACCAAAGAGCTGAGGAACAAGAAGGTTCACTTAGTCAAAGTGCAATGGAGTGGAGATCCACGAGATTGTACTTGGGAAACTGAGGAGAGCATTCAGAAAGCCTATCCTAGATGTCGAGTGGATATATCTGATTGACTCCAGTGCAAGGTACATTTACCGTACTTTGCATTACCAATTAGTTCTCTACTCTGTTGTTATTTTCTTTTCATGGATGTGCATTTTTAACTCTATAGTCTGAATGAGTTTAAAAAGAGTATAGAAATTGATTAGTATGATTTTGAAAAGTTAAAAACAATTTGATTGTTATTTGTGTTGTGTGATAATAGATTTGATTAAATAAATTATTAAAACGATAGTTAGTTTAATCAATAAGAGAATAATGGTAGAATTTATTCATTTAAATCACACGTTGAACTGATTAGAAAATAGATAGAAATATATATATATATATACATGTGCATTATATATGTTTAAATAGGTAAATGGATAGCTGTTGAGTAAAGATTTTATTTGCGTGCCCGACAAATAGGTAAACCTTAATGAGTTGGATGCGAAATATTATTATATCAACTCCTGTGAATGCCATTGGATGCGGAGTGCTGGTTATTCTATGTGTAATAATAAACGTCGCTATAGGATAGTAACAATTAATTTTGAACTACATTACATGGCATACTTCTGAAGATAGGCATACTTCATCATATACCACATAAGCATTTGGAGCTTGTGTGACGAGGTGGAAGATTTACCATACGAGCGAGAGGCTTGTATGGCGATGACTATATTTTACAGGTTGAACTGATGACTGATATGGACTATTTAAATTGTAACGATAAAATTGCCAAATTAATAAAAAACCCACACGGGTCTGGAATTGACAATAATCACGTCTCTTTAGTTATTAGATACGACACATGGACTATTTATTTCCCACACGGGACGAGGTGACGAGGATTTATCCTCTGGAGCATTTAAAATACACACTCCCTCAGGCTTTGACAGGGTGACGAGAATTTATTCTCTGGAGTTGTTATCTATACACGCTCCCCTGTAAACACCAGAATATATCACTATAAATATGTGTATGCTTATTAGGATTTATTGGGTACCTAATACGGCCCAATAAATTTCCAAACATCTCCCCGTACAAAGGAGGTTATGGCGAATTTTTTCGAAAATTCCGGGTGTTAGCCAAATTTTTGAAGAATTTGAAAATTCTCAGAAACTGAAAAGTTGGAGAATGGAAGCCAGCTTGAACGTAGAGTTGATTAGTCAAACCACTTTCGACTTTGTTCCTTTTCGGGGACGAAAAGTTTTAAGTGGGGGAGATTGTAACGACCCGGAAACTCTGAACCAATTTAAAAATTTTAAATTGGCTAAAATGATGGATTTTAAATATTTAAAATAAATATTTTAAATAATCACAATGAAAAGTGAGTTTGAATCGACGTTTGAAAACGAATATAATTAATTCTAATTATAAACAAGGCCTGAAATGGCGCTGTAGTTTCAAAAATTGAATTCAAACTTTGTTGGACTGTACCGGGTGCAAAACAAAGCGGATTTGAGTGAAACCAAAAATATTTAAATCTGTTAGTGGATACCTTTCTAATGAAGCTGAAAAATTGAAGTTTCATAGCGGAAAGAAAAAGTTATGGCCAAATGAATTTTCAGAAAGGTCGCTATGGAATTTATATAGCCCGGGAAATTGGCCATTTTGCAAACGACCTCGGAATTCGACGAAACCACTTTTGTTGGATCCAGGATGTGAAGTTATTGCTAGGTTTAAAATTTCATAATTTTTGAAGCTAGTATGTGAGCGTGGCAAAGGAAAACGTGTTTTGGTCAATTACAGTTAAATGGGATCGACCAGAAATGGGCCATTTTTCAAACAGTCTCAGAATTCAACGAAACTTGTTTTGTTGAGACCGTATCATCAAAACATAGCTAGATTTATTTTTCTGGAATTTTTCGAATCAGTTTGTGGCCCTGGCAAATTGAAATGTACGTTCAAATTAAATATTGAATGTTTTATATTTTAATTTGAATGTAAACAGACTGAAATAGTCGAATGGGCCTACGAAACATATCCCATTGTGTTCGGAATGGGGGTAAAACGCTAGGGATGATAGTCGTTGGGTTTGATTTGGTGTCCGGATATGAAAAGACTATTTTAGAATTAAATATTAATACGGGCCAATCATAATTTTTCCTTCATTAATTATATTTTCTAAAAAACCCACGAAAAACCCGTAAACCCTACAGATCGACGGCGGCTCCCTCTTCATTGCTTCCTCCTCTGATTACTCCCTCCACACGAAGAATTAGACCTCCACCCTGTTGAAGTTTTTGCAGAGCTTCTTGCTCTCTTCAAATCCATATCAACATCACCTTCAACTGCTTCGTATTTCTCGAGTTAGGGACCTCGAAAGTCTGCACCTTCAGCTCGCCGCCGTGACCCGCCTGCTGCATCGATCTGGGCCACACCAGGTGGCGGGGGAAGCCTGCTCCATCCTCTACAACGCTGTACCCTCCGATCGTCCAACCGCTTCACGGTTTGTGCGATAATCGATGACCTAGTTTGGAACCATTTCAGAAAAGGTTCGGCTAATTTATTTTAAACTGTTTTAACACCTTTAAACCGTTGCAAACTTTGAAAAATCGTATCTTTTTCTTTTCTTGACGAAATTCGATGAAACAGGAAACATCGTGACCGTGTGGACGTCTTCTACCTTCTAGAAGAGACCACATATTTTTCTAAGCTTTCTGCTATTTTTGGTGGAGTGGAACCCAATATGAGATTTCTAATTTATAAACGATATGGAAAACGACGATGTATAAATTATATAGTCGATGTATGAGTTATATAAGCGTTGTACACCTCTTGTATACGCGTTGTATAAGTTGTACGTTCGATGTATAAGTTGTATATGCGTTGTAAAAATTATATATGTGTTGAAATAGAAGTGAAATGCTATATATAAATATATATATATATATATATACGCCCCTCGTCCACAAACCATGGACGATATTTATTGGTTGTGATTGGTGTGAAAATTGATTGATAGCGAATGGTTGATTGGAATTGTTTGTGGTTGATATGGATTGATTGTGGTTGAAAAATACCCGTTTGTGGTTGAGAAATATTTGGTTGAAACCACATAGGATTAGTTTGTGGAAATGAAAAATATATACATGCCGCCTGCGTGCGAACTAGATGCATGATTCCCCATTGTACAAAACCGCGAGGTTTTAAGGTAGAGCGAGGAGCCGTACTAGGGACGGTCCCGGTTTTAACTACCCTGCCGTTATGCTGCCGAAATTTTGAATAATATTCATGTGTTTGAATTATTTTCATTTGTTGAAACTATATTTATTCGTTGAATAGAAAGCCTTCATGTGTTGAGTCAATATTCATTCGTTGGATAGAAATTCATGTGTTGAATGGTATTCATGTTTTAAATATAAAATTCACCTTTTTATCGATATATACAAACTATAGAAAACCTTCATGTGTTGAATCGATATTCATTCGTTGAATTGAAATTCATGTGTTGAATGGTATTCGTGTTTTAAATATAATTTTATTTAATCGAATAACGACGCTGCAGTTCGTATTTTGAAATCGAAACTTCAAACGATTATACCGGGAGATCCGACCGTCGGAATTTCCCGAAACTAGAACCGTTGGATTCATTTTGAAAAGATCTTTCTAATGATGTAAATTTTGTGAAGATCCAACGGTTAGATTTTCCGATATGTGTAAATCAAATCTGAAGAAAAACACGCCACAGCCGCGTTATGGCCCGAAGCGTCGTTTTGAATAAATTAGCTATTTTAAAATAAATAAAAATAGCGATAAATCGTTATAAAATATTATAAATGATATGGATGTGAAATTTAGAAAATAACTGAAGGTTGGCTAAGTCGAATGGTTTCCTGGGTGTTGATCTGATGTTGGTTTCGGCCTTCGGGGTTAATATTTGGGAAATCGTTCTCTTACTGATTGACGGTTAGTGACTAATGAATTGAAATGATGTGTATGTATGTTAACGTTGCACTTGTTTATTATATACGCGAGTTTCTCAGAAAGACCGGGTTTATCCCATTCTGAATAACTTAATCGACGATAAGAAGTCGAAGATGAAGACTGGGGTTGAAGACCGATCATCACCTCGTTTGGATGGTAACTGAGGTCCTGATTGGGAGGCATCCCGAAATATGGATAATGAGTGGTGACCGTCTTGACGTACGTGGGAATCGATGAATATGCGAGGTATTTAGTGCCTTCGGTTTCGTTTTGACCCAGAACGGACTTGCAAATGGGCTGTGTGTCTGACATTGGATTTTATTCTATGTTGACTGATCTCTATTAAATATACATCTGTTTGGCGGCGGAGAATTTATTCTTTTGCTTAACGCCCTTCTCTGAAATGCACGAGCTCAGAGGTTGTATATCGATGGACATCAATCGCATGGCATGAATTGCTAGTGTGGCATGCCTAAGTGGCAAATGATCAAGGCTTCTGTTGAAAATCAAAGTCTTGTGGTGATGATCAAAGCCCCGCCTATGTGGCGTAGCTTTGTGTACAATGTTAATTCGCGAGCCTCACACCCCGGTATGGACCAGAAACGGGAGAAGGACCTCAGGGAGGGCATGCGTTTCTTTCTAGCTAGGAGTTGTGTCGGTGTTTTTACACGGCCTGACATTTTACTTATGTGGTTGTTGCTGTTGCGAGGCGCCACGGATATACCGGTGACTATGTGAAGCCGAAGGAGCCATTCGTTGGCTCGTTTACGCCCCATAGGGCGGGGAAACGCAGTGTTCAGGCATAATAATCTACATCGGTGGACCGGCCCTGAAGATCCAAGGCTTTCCTGCGCGCTTGCCTGAGGGGCGGGCTAGAGTGTCTCGAATTCGGTGAGGACGATCCCTTGCCTCGGTTCATGACGGAAATCCAATTTCCAAATACGACATCATGCGGTTTTGATTGTATATTTATATGGCGACATGATATATGGTACCCATGCCGTCTATGATTGATAGTTATGATTGAAATTTTTTTTGAAACTTATAAACACTAGTAATAATATCAAATGCTTTTGTTTTATTCGTATCAATCATATTTTGGCAATTATAAGGTAAAACTCTATCCTCCGGTTTGTGTTGCATTGTGTGATGGGAACTGAGTTTTATAATGGCTTCATTTTTATAAAAAGCATTGTGATGTTTAAAAGAATGATTTGTTTTAAAGCACTGGCAATCCAATGGAGTAAACCCGTTCCACGAAAGCGGCGTGGACCTGTGATTAGCCATACTTTAAATGTGTTGAGTAGATTTCTCATACCAGTCCCATGACTGACTCGTAGTTTGTTTCACTTTCAAACTCGGGTGCCCCTTTTTCTACATGGGCAGCCTTGTATTCAGGTTTTAGCTGACTCTCTCTGGATAGCTGGAGCTGAAGATGGATTCTATCATTTATTTATTTTATGCTGTTCAGCTCCTATTGTACATATTTTGTTTGTTTTCTGCTGTAGACATTTATGTATAACTGAACTGTATTTGTACTAAGTATGATCCTGTATACTGTGTAACTCTGATGATTACGTTTATCCAGTATATTCTATTGTTCATTATCTGGTGTATTTATTTAATTATGTCATGCTATTATCTGTTTATGTGTTATATTCCAAGGATTACCCTTGCCACCGTCAGTACGGGGTTTGGGGTCGTCTCAACAAGAAACTTATAGAATGTCTCACAGCGCTTGGAATAAAATATAATAATAACATACTTTGACATAAACAGGCGAGACAGTGCATAAGCTGAAAACTAAACATCGTAGCAGCGGAAAATCCAAATACAGCTTATGTTCCACATCATCATTATTACAACTTTTGAAAACTGTCTCTAAAGCAAAGTAAAGGAAAGGTACACTACTAATGCCCAAAGTAGTGACCAGCAGCGACACAGGGAGAATATATATATATATATCATACGTGGGAGCCTCCTGCTCGTCTCCGGTACAGCTACTTGTGCATACCACCTAACCTGTCTCTAGTCTGCCCGTTTAAGAGCACACAGAGTAATAGGAAGAGACATAAAACTCTGGGTTAGACAAAAGTCGGTTTGAGCGATAAGCAGCAAAACAGAATAATAACAGGTATACTAAACCATACCTGAACCTGGACCTGCCACCAAAGAGTTAGCACAACATACGGTACAATACTCTAAGGTGCCACTAACATATGGTGTAAGGAATACGGAGGTAGGGGTGTGCATGACATAGTGATGGCAAACAATCAATCATAGCAACCATACTCACATCTCTCACTCAGTGCGTAAAGCAAATGATATCCACCACTTTGATCACCTTATTCCTTGCTATGATCACTCTGCCCCCATAGAGTCGTAATGACACCACTGCACTGATCCATAGCCACTAACCCTTTGCTATGTCCACTCTGCCCCATGGAGTCATGGTGGCTCCACTGCACTGGCTCATAGCCTTGCTACGATTATTCTGCCTCATGAAGTCATGACAACTTAACTGCACTGATCCGTAGCCAATATCCGTCTTTCCGTGGTGAGTCAAAGTTATAGATGTCGATAACCCCTTAGCACACGTCCCCCAGCAAAGTCCAATCATGAAGTCAACTTGTTGGTTCCCATATGGATCCTGAGTTCTACTTCCCATTTGGACTACCTTTGCATCTCAGGTTTTAGTCTCCTCCGGATCAGTTCGGGTCTCCTCCTCCTATCCGGTTTGGTTCGGGTCTCCTCCTCCTATCTGGTACGGTTCGGGTCTTCCTCCTCTATGGTTCGGCTCGGGTCTCTTCCTTCTATCCGGTTCGGTTCGGGTCTCCTCCTCATATCCGGTTCTGTTCGGGTCTCCTCCTCCTATCTGGTTCGATTCGAGTCTCCTTCTCTCCTTCTCCTATCCGGTTTGGTTCGGGTGTCTTTCTCCTATCCGGATCGGTTCGGGTGTCTTTCTCCTATCCGGATCGAATCGGGTGTTTCTCTCCTATCCGGATCGGATCGGGTGTTCCTCCTAACTGGTTCTGAAAATCTGCAACTTTTTCCAACAAGCTATTTTCGCCAAACGACGGCGTTTTCAACCATTCTAACCTTTCTATGACATCACAAAACATTCCAAACAGCTGTAACAATATATAGAATCAATCAAAAGCATTAAACCATCATTCGCATGAAATATTTTAGATCAAATATACCCAAAAAGCATGATTTTCCCCTTAATCCCCTTAATCTTGACTTAACCATACAATTAGTAAAACATGTCCAAATTAACCCAAATTTTTATCAGAGCCCTGAAATAATATTTAATAATTTTACAAATTTTACCAGATTTTCCTGAGCCATAATTTCGTTAATTATCACTAATCACCCCTAATTAGCCGTAATTAGTGAAAAACAATGCAAATCACTCACCTTTGCCACAATTAAAATTTTCAAAACTGAAACTTCACTGATTTGGGTGAATATTGATGCATAACAGCGGCTATAACACTGATTTGGTGAAGATCTTCCTTGATTTGGCATTGCTAAGCTTAATCCTTGATTAGAGAATGATTTGGGATGAAATTAGAAGGTGGAGGCCATTGTTAGGGTTCCTAGGAGGTAAATGGCAACTAGAAAACTGAAATGGAATGAATACCTAACTCATTTCAGCACCCCATAACCCTAATCCTGAAATGTGTTATGGGCCCGTTCACTAATCACCTCATCTGGCCCGGTTAAGCAGTTTTTCCCCTTCTAAGCCTTATTTCAGCCATATCTTCCAAACGTAAATCCGTTTTTCACATATAACCACTCTACGGAAAGGTAAACCATCATCCGGATCTAATGGAAGTGGTTTCAGGTCAAAAATCCTTTCTATTCAAAAGTTATGGCTGAAACAAGATCAGCTAGGGGCAAAACGGTCATTTAAAAATCGACAAAAATCATGAACATGGGAAATGACCCCCGTGGTCGTTCCCCAAAAGTACACGACTATACGACTTCATATTTGAAATTCTATGATCCTTCGATGCGTAGAATGCGGGTCGTTACATAAAATAAAAAGGGAAAGATGAAGAGAAATGACATAAATGATTATATTAACAAAATTGACATAAACATATAGTGGAATATTGATAAGATGGGCATATAAGAATAGATCTGGTGAACATGAGATAATAGAACTGATTCTAACTTAATAAGGATGTCATAATAGGAACGATAAGATCTAAACAATAATTTAGATGCCCAACTAGTAACAGATCCAATTTAACCACAACATGATAGCTGCAAGGTGATCTAAATAGTGAATTAGATCTATAATTAAAGGTAGATCTGACATGATAAAGGTTAAGATCTAGGTCATAGTTATGTCAGTATATCATGGATTCATAAGTTATTACAGATGTGATATGATCCAAGCAGTCACAGGCATAGATCCAAATTGCAGTCATATCATGTTTTCCTTTTTAATTAGTTAAATCTAAAAGTAACTTAAACTCACAAAATTTGGATCTAGAAAGATAGAAGGAGAACATCAGAGGTTGAATCACAGATGTACACTTGAATAACTTGATTAACTTGATTGCAGAAGAAGGAAAAGGTTTGATTCAGTCTAGGCACCGACAGCGTCTAGGCCTCCATTATTTTTCAGTGTAGAAAACAAGAGAAATGGAGCCATATTTATAGTCGCCAGCCCCCAAACCCTAACTGCCATGTCTGCCCTAGGGGGTTGACCTCCCCTTATGGGGTCGTCCTATGGGTCGACACCCCCTTGAGGGGTCGACACCCCTCGGTGAGATTTTGAATTTTATGAACCAAATTTTGAATTTCTGGACCCTATATATATATATATATATATATATATATATATATATATATATATATATGCTCTTGCACGTATACAAACTTCAAACCTTCATAACTTCTTCATACGGTGTCCATTTTACGCAAACCAAATGTCTATCGTGACCAGAATTTCGAGATGGATGCAATGGCACTGTCCGGAGTATTAAATTAGTTATTCTTTAATTTTCCTCTTTAGTATTGTTAAAATTACGAGGTGTTACATTCTCCCCTACTCAAAGGATTTCGTCCCCGAAATCTCCAAGTTAAGAAGAATGTATATCCTACCATCGATCACCTATCTATTCATCCACCAATCACAGGCATCCATTGTCTTTAAAAGATTTCTAATGCTTATATGTACATATGTAAAGGTGTGTGTATATGTCCCAATACTAATGCGAAGATCAGGCAGTCTACTGATTCAGTCGACCTCCTTACTGCAATGTATGTTAGTTCCATGAATCCAACATGTATGCAATAATCCTAATATAACATGTAACTGTGTAAGTTCTATATGGGTGCCCTACAACAGATTTACCTTTAATAGCACGTAAAAAAGCTATAATAGGCTACTGTAGCATTAGTGACGACTCTATATAACGACATGCAATAATAGCTCTATTATATCTTATTGCTCAAATCAAAATGCTATAGCATTATACATTTTATAGCGCATGTTCACCAGCATGAAATGTTTTACATAGCGTTCAGACCTTGCAATTATATTTGCTTACTAAAATCTCAGCTTATTTTCGTATAGCCTTCTCAATAATTTTATAGCACATATTCATTGCTATGAAAAATGTTTTACTTTTTTTTTTAAAAAAAAGCTTATATTATTGCATTTCCCATGGATATATAACGTTCAGACCTTACTATGTCAAATACTCACTTTTTTTATAGCATTATCACTGTTTTCATACCTCATATTCAGTGATATGAAAAGTTTTCCACATGGTTTACATTGTATATAGCATTCCACATTTTGATTCCATAACAGGAGTTTTCCGCTATGAAAATTTGTAGAATATATAGTGTTTTTAGTGTTTTCGGAGCACATATTCAATGATATGAAAAGGTTTTCCATACCATTTAATTTTTTACATAGTATTTCACCTTTTATTTCCATAAATGCAATTTTCCACTATTAATATTTTTAATATTACAGCACATATTTCAGCTATGATCATTATATAGCAAATCTCATATTTAATTTGTGCACAGTTCAAACAATTAAGCAGTAAATTCACAACACAAAACTGTCAATAGCAAAAAAAAAATTATCAAAAGCATATTTGATTTCAGTTACAAAGTCATAGTTAATAAATCTACTAATAAATATAGAAATAAGTCAACATACATGTTCAAACATCGTTTCAAAACAAGGTTACATGAAAAATCACTTAGCCTTCAACTTGTAAGCTCATCCAATTTGTAAAACCTGCAATTCACAAGCACAAGTTACATTACTATTGGTCAGTTCTTTGGTTGCCGATACCAAGATTATTCCTGAAATATCTTGCAAGCAATAAGGTTTAGAAAGCTAAATTACTGTTCTTATGTATGACAGTGTAGTAGGAAAATATAGGGAATTCAGACTGAAAACTATCACTTACAAAGCATGATTAAATTTTATATGAAACTTACAAACCATATGCAGACGTGGTCGAATTACAAACCATATTCAAATTGTAAACATCACTTAGCTAAATAATATAACACGGTTAGCCACCCTTTCATTACGTCTAATGCTGCTGATTCCTAGGCTACCCCTATTGTTGGCAACAAATTGTTCAAACTCCAACAAAAACTTAAATTCACCAAACTTACCACAAGAAAGTTTGAGTTGAGAGATTTATGGTAGAGGGAACATGTTGTCCACTCAAACAAAACATATGCTAGACAAGATACAGATTTGCTTTTTGATAGCCCTATAAATGCTAAATTATCTAAACAGGAGGAGGAGTTGACGATTTAGCTTAAAGAGGCACACAAAAATGAAGCCAACATGTTAAAGCAAAAATGCCTTATGCAAAGGAAAACACAGGGTAACCAAAAATATAATCATCAAAATTTAGACATAATACTTGATATTGAGCATGTACAGAAAAAAGTTTTCTATCATGATGTTTGCGTTGGAGTCTATTTTGTGCATATATGAGTTAAAATTTAGGAAAAAATCAACTGAATTATAGAAATGCTGATTGGATGAAAGAGGAAACGAAGCTGCAAAGTTATGACACCAATCTCATTCATGTCAAGAGCCATGTTCGTCAGTGTATCCAATCCTGCCGATGTACATGAAAATGTAGTATATAATTATCTATCTTTTAGTAACAAGAAGCTGAAAATGAAATCAATACTCAAACATTTGTCTCTTCAACTTTCAATGTGCGAGAAATATGTAAGTAACCAACATACACTTCCAGGTTAAAATGTAGAACATAGTTGAATTATCACTCTACCTATCCACTAGTTAGAGTATCCACTTATCATTTTTTATAAGAAGATAACTTCCTTTTTCATCTTATAATATTGTTTGTCCTAATACGAACAATAAAATACAGATTATATGGCAACAGACAAAATATAAAATACTGGCTAGAGTATCCATTTCATTCTGATTACGTTGTATTTCAAATTAGTAGCACGGACAAACATTTCAATAGAAAAATGAGCATTCGAATTTAGAATGGGACAAGAATAATCCATCTACTGATTATATGGCAACATGATGAGATGTGCAGATATATCTATTCACAATCATATGCACGGCATCATACCCTTAATGACTATAATGTGGATCCGTGCAACTAACAACTTTTTTTTTTAAATTCAACAAATGTCTCAATCTTTTATTCATTATTGTACAAGATAGCATTACTCTGATTCTAACAAATATATGTTCCTCGATACATAATACCAAAGCATGCTACAAATATTCCATAGTTTAGAATCTGAGCCGAATCATAAATTCTTATTCATGCTATAACCTCGGATACACAGGGAAACACAGGTTAGACTGGATACACTGTCTAACCTCGGAATTTCGATGACTACTTCCAGAATTAAGAAGTAGCAATGCCTATAAATTAACACGAAGGGCACTGTAAAACAGTAGCCAGCTTCTTTGTTTTCTAAGTCATGTAAATGCATTTACATGTTAAAGGACCACAAATTCTCACAGCAAATCTAACAAATTATAAGGTGAGTACAGACTCTGTGATTATGCCTATTTGATTTGTAATAAATCAAAATTGGCAGACATGACAAGTAAGTCAAGTTATTCCAAAAACAAACGTAATAATGGCTGTGAGGGTGACAAGAACAGAACGAAATCTGGACATTATAACAGTTTATATTTAGGGAAGTATGTAGAATGTTTTTCTGCCATCAATCTTAAAATTAAAATAGTGACATGAAAACCATTTAAAAAAATTACCTATAATGGTTTGAAAGATACAAGTCCCTCAATTAAGAAAATGGAGAAGACAAAGAGCCATAGTTGCAACCCATATTTTATTTATACATTACCCTGCATGCATCCTCGTACCGGCTGTTTCTAAAAAAATCAAGTTAATCAATTGTTCAATGAAGCCAGGGTTTTGAAGTTTGGATAGAAATTAAGTAATGTAACTATAATATGTTCTTTAGTGAGTTGCAAATCCTTTTGTTCTTATATGTTCAACATTTCATAAGTGTTGATTTGTTCTTATCCAATTACAAATAACCGCTTGTGGTATCAAAAACTCACTGATAAAATAAAACTATTTGTTCAACCTATAGAAGTAACATGAGTTAAAGATCCGTAGATTTCAGAGCAGTCAAACCCCAGGAGCTTAACGCTTTATTATCTTCTAAAAAGTGAAAAAAAAAATTGATTTATGACATGGAAATATTTTTATTTCATTTGATTTAAGAAACAATTAGTCTATTAAGCGGCAACCGAAGTTACGGCGATGAACCATACATCAATATTATTTCAATATAAACATGTGAAAAGGTAAGTAAATAACCAAGAAAATTTAACATAGTTGTAAAAGATAATGTAATTATGATATAAATTACCTTGCCTACCTTTATTCATTCTTTCCTTGATATTTGAAACCAATATCCCAAAGTAACGCCTCAAATCAACCGTCTATCCATGCCTGTCAGAACAGGGAATAAATTTTTAAAGATTATTGAAATTATAACAAACAAGGAGAATGACTGTTTAGACATAGTTGTGTGCACATTATTGAACATAAACATGATTAATATCCAATATCTATGCTGACTATGCATGATAACCAAATGATTGTCATGCAGTAAATTATGTATCAAATTTTTTTATTTTCCACATTCTACTAATAATCAACTCTCTTTCAAGAAAAGTTATATAATGTAAATCTCTTTAAATTTGCTTGAGAAGTTCATAGTGGATATATATACAACATTTCAAGTGTTAATATATAAAGGAGCAGCAACTAATTATTATCTTAAAACTATAAGGAGTGACCATATTAAGTACATTATGAAGTAATGTATTAGTCTGACATAATGAATAATTGTTTAATAAACCAACATCAATTAGGGATAAGGCGATATACTTAAATTGATTATGATGACGATAGTACTGCAGGCATCGATTAAATGGAAGGTTTTACTTGCATATTAAATTAGATAACATTTTAAATCGACACAACGAACTTTAACAACTCTACCAAATGTTTTCATTTTATTTTATTTGTAACGACCCGCATTCTACGCATACAACGTCATATGGTCATGTAACTTTAGGAGACGACTATTGGGGTCATTTCCCATGCTCATGATTTTTGCCGATTTTTAAATGACCATTTTGCCCTTAGCTGATCTTTTTTCGGCCATAACTTTTGATTGGAAAGGAGTTTTGACCTAAAGCCACTTCCATTAGGTTCGGATGATGGTTTACCTTTCCGTAGAGTGGTCACATTTGAAAAATGGACTTACCGTTTGAGAGATATGGCCGAATTAAGGTTTAGAAGGTGAAAAACAGCTTAACCGGACTTAATTGGATAATTAACAGCTAGGACCAGAGGGAGATTTCGGGATTAGGAGTATTTAAGGGGTGTTAGGGTTTAGCGAATACCCTTTTCTCATTTTTCAGCCGCCACCTATCATCCCTCCCAACTTAGTAAGGGCCTCCAATATCTAAAACACCTCTAAACTAATTTCTAATTGAAGATTTGGCTAAATTACATCAAATTAAGGAGAAATAGCACCAAAGCAAGGTTAGAACTGCAGTATAGCCTTGGGAACAGTGCCAGATAGAGAATCATTTCAGATCTATAGTTTATTTGTGGCAAAGGTCAGTGATTAGCATTGTTTTTACACTAATTACAGTTATTAGAGTGATTAGTGTTAATTAACAAAATTATGCATGTTAAAAATCTGAAAAAATATTTATAAATTTCAAAATATTATTTTAGGCCTCTGTTAGAAAATTTGGTTAGTTTGGTTAAGTTTTGCTAATCATATCATTAGTTTTGCTTAAACATGCTTATGGCAAAATATGGAGTTTTGGCTATGTTTGATTCGTTTTAACCTATCAAATTATGGCTTTGGTGTTTGTGATTGATTATACATGTTGCTATGACTATATGGTATGCTTTGTGATTGATTAGAAGAGTTAGAATGGTCGAAAATGTCGTTGTATGGCATAAAACAGTCGTTGGAAAAGTTGCAGGAAAAACTGCAGGGATCGAGATAGGATCGAATAGGGTGAAGGGGTTCGGATCTGATAGGATTGGTCAAACCGAACCGACAACAGAGACAAGGAATTCAAACCGAACTGGAGCCCAGGCAGAAGAAAGAGTATGGCAACAAAGGAAGGCCGTTTGTAAAGAGTTGGAGTTGGGTTGGGAATCAGATTAGAGTTGAGTAGGGATCGGATCGGAAGCAAAAGCGTGGAGACCGAATCGGACTTGAGCTAGGCAGCGCGATCAGATCGGAGAACCAAGCTTGGAGTGGGAGTTGGAGTGAAGCACCGAACCAAATTAGGATCCATGAGCACCGAACCGAACCGACTGAATGGAAGGGGGACTACCGAACCGACTGAAGCGGAATGATTGGGCTTACCGAACCGACCGAAGTGGAATGATGGGGACTACCGAACCAACCTGAAATGGAACACCGAACCGAACGGGAAGCCTAGGAGCGATGTATTCCAATCGAACTGACTAAAGAAATCCGAACCGAACCGGATTGGAGCTGCGATTACGCGATGACTTTTCTGAAGACCAACTCCAATTCTACCAAAACCCGAGATGCAAAGGAAGTCCAAATAGGAAGTAGAACTCAGGGTCCAGTTGGGAACCAACGAGTTATCTTCATGAGTTGGGCTTTGCTACGGGATGTGTGCTAAGGGGTTATCGATATCTATAACTTTGGATCACTATGGAGTATGGGGTATGCGGACGGATTCAAGGCCACAATGGCCTAGGTAGGACTATTGGCTATCGACCAATGAGGTGGGGTCATTTGTAAGGATTGAGTCATGACTCCATGGGGCAAGCTTGATGGTAGCAATAGTTATACAAGTCGGACTCCATCACTACCTCGATGGGTCTAGTGATCAAAGTGGTGGATATCGTATGCTTTCCGCACTGAGTGTGAGATGTGAGGATGGTTACTATGCTTGATTGTTTGCTATCACTATGACATGCACACCCCCTCCCCCGTATCTTTATACCTTATGTTTAGTGGCACCTTAGAGTATTAAGCGGTATGTTATGCTAACTCTTTGGTTGCCAGTTCAGGTATGGTTTAGTATACCTGTTATTATTTTGTTTTGTTGCTTATCGCTCATACCAGACTTTTGTCTGACCTAGAGTTTTATGTCTCTTCTTATTACTCTAGGTGCTCTTAAACGGGAAGACTAGAGACATGTTAGATGGTTATGCATGAGTAGCCGGTCCGGAGACGAGCAGGAGGCTCCTACGTATTATCTACATATATTCTCCCTATGTCGCTGTTGGTCACTACTTTGGACATTAGTAGTGTACCTTCCTTATTTGCTTTGGAGACAGTTTTCAAAAGTTGTAATAATAATGATGTGGAACATAAGCTTTATTTGGATTTTCCGCTGCTATGATGTTTAGTTTTCAGTTTATGCACTGTCTCACCTGTTTTATATCAAGTATGTTATTATTATATTTTATTCCTTGCGCTGTGAGACATTCTACGGGTTCCTTGTTAGTTCAAATACCCTTCCTTTCCTTTCTTTGGCGACCGTCCCATGTTGTTAGACTTGGCACATCGCACTTTCATTGAAATGTCGGTTGGTGCGGAGCGAGCCATCACATTTGATATCAGAGCTCTAGATTGCGTAGTTAACCTAGGGAAAGACACCAGAGAGAGATAGTATACGTATATGAGAGCACGTATTTTTGATTATTTTGGTTTTCAAAAGCTATATATATATATATACACTATTAGTATAGCTAAGGATGAAGTCGCACTGCACTGACACCACAAAGAGGATGGTTAATTGTTTCTCTTTACAGATTGAACGATGAGCCAATATACGAGGGGCGCTGGTAGGGGAGCCAATAATGGGAATGCTCCTGACATGAGGACTATGTTCACTGAATTCATGAGAGAGATGCTTAGGGACATTCATATGGCAGTTCCTAATGCTGCTAATGGTGGTGGTGCAGGAATGCAGGCGCCTATGGCCGATTTCTCCAAGCTTAACAAGGATTATACTAGTTTTGGCGGGAAGCCGTTCCATGTAACGGAGTCGGCTACAGATGTTCAAGATTGGTTGGATAGTTGTGAGCGCATCTTCGAGGACTTGGGAATCGATGATGCCATGAAGAGAAAGTTAGCATCATGTTAGCTTCAAGGACGAGCTATGAATTGGTGGAATGCTATTAAAGCAGCTACTCCTGAAGATCAAGTTACTTGGAATCAGTTTATGACTCGTTTCAGCGAAAAGTTCATTCCAGCTGCTCACAAATCTGAATTGTTTAGGAAATTTTTGGACCTTAAGAAGAATGGTAGGGCAGCCTTGGAATATATTGCTGAGTTCGATACTTTATCGAAGTATGGATTATCTCTTATCGACACTGCCGAGAAGAAGAACGAGAAGTTCATAACCGGCTTAGATGAGTACTTAGGGAAAAGGCTGATAAACCACATCGACGAGACGTACGAGCCTATAGTGGGCAAAGCATTGAGATCAGAGAGTCTTTACCCTAAGTCAAAGGCCGATGTTGCTATTGCATTTGTATACAGTGGAGGTAAGAAGGAGTCTCAGAATAAGAG
Source organism: Allium sativum (assembly GCA_030737875.1). Classification (NCBI taxonomy): domain Eukaryota; kingdom Viridiplantae; phylum Streptophyta; class Magnoliopsida; order Asparagales; family Amaryllidaceae; genus Allium; species Allium sativum. Next base: position 636,938,446 of record CM060918.1, read on the forward strand.
AAAACAGGATCAGACCAAGGGTGGTCAGAAAAAGAAGGACAAGAAAGATAAAGAGTGCTTTAGTTGTGGAAAGAAGTGCCACTATGCTAGAGATTGTCAGGAAAAGCCTGGGGAAAGGAAGTGCTTCAATTGCGGCCAAATGGGACATCACAAGGATAATTGCCCGCAACCCCTTAAAGAGAAGAAGATTGTGAAATCATATGCTATCAACGTTGTTCCTTCTTCGTCGAATGCCCCAACTGCGGCGGAGAAGGCAAAGGGCGTCGTTATTCGACGTATGCTTTCTGTTTATAATGTTCCTATTCTAGTTTTGTTGATAGCGAGGCATCCCATTCCTTCATATCTGGTGACTTGGTAGATAAGTTGGGATTGGAACCTAAGATAGTTGATAAACCATTAGTTGTGACGAACCCGATAGGTGGTTCGACCAGTCTTTGCATGATTTGTTGTAATGTGGTCTTATCGAGTTATGAATATATGTTTTCTTGTGATTGCTTAGTTGTTTTGCTAGTATCATCTCACGTAGATTGTCTGAATTCGGAGGAGATGTTCCTTAAGTGCTTGTCTGATATTGGTTTAGGCCTTTGGGGCTTATGCTTAGGGAATGTCGAGTTCGACTAGGATGGTTTGCGTGAGATATAAGTAGTTGTTGTGATTTCCATTGAATGATATCTCGGCTTACTCGAGGAGTGATGTGCAGCCGTGACATGATAAGACTGTTCAATGGTATGGGTTGATGTGAGTTAGACTCGATAGGGTTATGAGATGACTCGACTGGGACTCGAGAAAGATGCAAAGTAATGGATTGTTTAGGACCCTATGTTGATGCTCTCTTTGGATAGTAGAACTTTGAAGGAATAGGATGTGTTCGTTGATCATGGAAGATATAACGAAGATTTGGACGATTCAAATTGGACTTGAACTCGTTAAAGAAAATGCGTGTTCGTTGATCTTGGAGATGCAGCGAATAGGGAGACGACTCACGTTGGACTAGAGCTTGACGGTAATGGATACTCAAGACTGGGTATGACTTATAGATTGACTCGAGTTAGACTCGAGAAGGCTGCAAGGAAATGGATTGGCTCGAGTTGGACTCGAGAGGGCAGCAAGATAATTGATAGACTTGGGTGGGACTCGAGTGTTTTAGGTGGACTAGGAGCAGGGATATCTAGGGACGCCCATTACCTTGGATCCATTGGACGTGATCTAGTTATCCTTGGAGGATAAACGTACGTTGGACGTACGGTAGTCCGTATGGAGGCGGGGCTTCCATTAGCCGTGGGATTGGTTGGACCAGTCAAGTAAGTATCAACGTGTGTATGGCTTTAGCAGGTGATAGATAGGACATATTTGATGGATGCTATGGTTGATATGTTTGTTCCTATTTTATTCCCTCGAGTAGACTATCACCTGTAGGATTCTGGTAATAGAGAACAAAGAGATGACGGTATACGTAGATGCATGCGGTACCAGACTAGGTGTTGTACTAATGCATTGAGTAAGAAACATGCCAGTTTAGATGCTATGTTTCTCAAATGGAAGCAACTGGAGTACATCGCTGGGTATGATTTCAGACCAAAGTACGAATTGGATCCAGAAGTATTAGCAAGTTTGATGGTCAGACGCATTTTGATTTAGCGGATTAGTTCGAGTCAGAGGGATGATCCTAACTTATTGAAAATCATCTCCAAGTTAGAGATGGGCATCGATGATGAGATGAACGAGTATGGGCTTGATCAAGATGGGTGGCTTAGGAAGAATGGAAGACTAGTTTCACCCAATGTCAATGGATTGAGAGATGAAGTGCTTAAAGAATGTCATGACTCAAAACTGACTATACACCCCGGTGATAACGAGATGTATCGAGACATGAAGCAGACCTACTACTGGGAAGGGATGAAAAGAGACGTTGGGAAACTCATATCCAAATGCATGAATTGCCAGCTGGTTAAAGCTGAGCAAAAGAAGCCTAGTGGTTTGTTGCAACCATTAGAAATTCCAGAATGGAAATGGGAATAGGTCTCAATGGATTTCATTGTTGGGTTACCAAAGACTAGGTCGGGCCATGATAGCATTTGGATGATTGTGGACCGATTGACCAAAAGTGCAAGATATATACCCATCGAATAGAACGGCAGCTAAGTTAGCAGAATTGTATATGAAGTGGGTAGTGAGATTTCATGGAGTACCTAAAGGCATTGAGAGTGACCGAGACCCGTTGTTTACAAGTGAGTTTTGGAAGAGCTTACAAGAGGCGTTAGGATCAGAATTTCATCTTAGTACCGCATATCATCCTCAAACCGACGGTCAAACAGAGAGGGTAAATCGTATATTAGAAGATCTCTTGAGAGCTTGCATATTGGATTTTGGTGGATCATGGGATGACCATTTGCATCTAGTAGATTTTGTCTATAATAACAGTTATCAATCCAGTATTGGTATGGCTCCATTTGAAGCTTTGTACGGAAGACCGTGCAACTCACCGTCGTGTTGGTTAGAAACTGGTGAGAAGTTTGTGCTTGGACTATATGTGATAAGAGAAACTTCAGATAAGATTAAGATTATCCAACAGCGAATGAAGGCTGCCTAAGATAGACAGAAGATTTATGCTGATAAGAGGAGAAGAGATTTAAAGTTCTCCGTTGGCTACTTGGTGTTTGTCAAGTTTTCCCCTATTAAAGGGCATGATTCTATTTGGCAGGAGAGGCAAGTTAGCACCAAGATTTGTTGGACCATTCCCAGTTCTCGAGCAAATTAGGAATTTGGCATATAAAGTTGAATTACCAGAGATGATGGCAGAAGTTCATAACATATTTCATGTTTCCCAGTTAAGGAAATTCGTGCACAGACCCCGATATGACTTTTTCACAGGATCAGTTGGACGATATCGAGGTTGAACCCGAGGCGGTTGGGAATCACAGGCTTATGCGTATTGTTGGGAACGATACGAAGCAGCTTCGAAGGAAGGCGGTGAGACTAGTCAAAGTTCAGTGAGGTGATGAGGAGGAAGACTGTATTTGGGAAACAGAAGAGAACATAAGCAGGAAGTATCCAGAACTCTTTGCCTGTTAAGGTTTTTATATCAGTATAGAACTCCCTTGCTAGTAAACTGCATGCTAGGATAGGCTTGTTATGTTGTTTTGTATGCTTTATTGTTTTGTTAATGATTGATAGGCATGCGGGATCCTTTGTATGTTTTGGGTTAAGGAATTTCGGGGACGAAATTTCTTAAGGGGGAGAATGTAACGACCCGTATTCTACGAATCGAAGGATTGTAGAATACTTATTTCTTTCACATACAAAGTCGTATGGTCATGTAACTATGGAAGACGACTATTGGGGTCATTTCCCATGTTCCTGATTTTTGCCGATTTTTAAATGACCATTTTGCCCCTAGCTGATCTTGTTTCGGCCATAACTTTTGATTGGAAAGGATTTATGACCTGAAACTGCTTCCATTAGGTGCGGATGATGGTTTACCTTTCCGTAGAGTGGTCATATGTGAAAAACGGACTTACCGTTTGAGAGATATGGCTGAATTAAGGTTTAGAAGGTGAAAAACAGCTTAACCAGGCTTAATTGGGTAATTAACAGCTAGGCCCAGAGGGGGATTTTGGGATTTGGAGTATTTTAGGGCTTTTAGGGTTTAGAGAACACCCTTTTCTCATTTTTCAGCCGCCACCTATCATCCCTCCCAACTTAGTAATGGCCTCCAACATCTAAAACACCTCTAAACCACTTTCTAATTGAAGATTTGGCTAAATTACATCAAATTAAGGAGAAATAGCACTGAAGCAAAGTTAGAACTGCTGTATAGCCTTGGGAACAGCGCCAAACAGAGAATCATTTAGATCTACAGTTTATTTATGGCAAAGGTGAGTGATTATCATTGTTTTTACTCTAATTACAATTAATTAGGGTGATTAGTGTTAATTAACGAAATTATGCATGTTAAAAATCTGGAAAAATATTTATAAATTTCGAAATATTGTTTTAGGCCTCTGTTAGAAAATTTGGTTGATTTGGTTAAGTTTTGCTAATCATACCATTGATTTTGCTTAAACAAGCTTAAGGGAAAATATGGAATTTTGGCTTTGTTTGATTCGTTTTAACCTATCAAATTATTGTTTTGGTGTTTGTGGTTGATTATACATGTTGCTATGACTGTATGGTATGCTTTGTGATTGATTAGAATAGTTAGAATGGTCGAAAACGCGTCATATGGTGTAAAACAGTCGTTGGAAAAGTTGTAGGAAAAACTGCAGGGATCGGGATCGGATAGGGGGAAGGGGTTCGGATCAGATAGGATTGGTCGAATCGAACCGACAACAAAGACAAGGAATTCGAACCGAACCGGAGCCCAGGAAGAAGAAAGAGTATGGCAACAAAGGAAGGCCATTTGCAAAGAGTTGGAGTTGGGTTGGGTTGGGAATCAGATCAGAGTTGAGTAGGGGATCGGATCGGAAGCAAGGGCGTGGAAACCGGACCGGACTAGAGCTAAGGAGCGGGATCGGATCGGAGACCAAGCTTGGAGTGGGAGTTGGAGTGAAGCACCGAACCAGATCAGGATCCATGAACACCGAACTGAACTGACTGAATTTAAGGGGGACTACCAAACCGACTGAAGTGGAACGATGGGGACTACCAAACCGAACCAACCTGAAGTGGATCACCAAACCGAACGGGGAGCCTAGGAGTGATGTATTCGAATCGAATTGACTGAAGCAAGCCGAACCGAAACGGATTGGAGCTGCGATTATGCGATTACTCTTCTGAAGACCAACTCCAATTCGACCAAAACCCGTGATGCAAAGGGAGTCCAAATAGGAAGTATAACTCAGAGTCCAGTTGGGAACCAACGAGTTATCTTCATGAGTTGGGCTTTGCTGCCAGACGTGTGTTAAGGGGTTATCGATGTCTATAACTTTGGATCACTATGGAGTATGGGGTATGCGGACGGATTCAGGGCCACAGTGGCCTGGGAAGGACTGTTGGCTATGGACCAATGAGATGGGGTCATTCGTAAGGATTGAGTCATGACTCCATGGGGCAAGCTTGGTGGTAGCAATAGTTATACAAGTCGGACTCCGTCACTACCTCGATGGTTCTAGTAATCAAAGTGGTGGATATCGTATGCTTTACGCACTGAGTGAGAGATGTGAGGATGGTTGCTATGCTTGATTGTTTGCTATCACTATGACATGCACACCCCCACCCCCGTATTTTTATACCTTATGTCTAGTGGCACCTTAGAGTATTGAGTGGTATGTTGTGCTAACTCTTTGGTTGCAGGTCCAGGTTCAGGTATGGTTTAGTATACCTGTTATTATTCTGTTTTGCTGCTTATCGCTCATACCAGACTTTTGTCTGACCTAGAGTTTTATGTCTCTTCTTAGTACTCTGGGTGCTCTTGAACAGGCAGACTAGAGACATGTTAGCTGGTTATGCACGAGTAGCCGGTCCGGAGATGAGCATGAGGCTCCTACGTATTATCCACATATATTCTCCTTGTGTCGCTACTGGTCACCACTTTGGGCATTAATAGTGTACCTTCCTTATTTGCTTTAGAGACAGTTTTCAAAAGTTGTAATAATAATGATGTGGAACATAAGTTGTATTTGGATTTTCCGCTGCTATGATGTTTAATTTTCAGCTTATGCATTGTCTCACTTGTTTTATTTCAAGTATGTTATTATTATATTTTATTCCTTGCGCTGTGAGACATTCTACAGGTTCCTTGTTAGTTCAACTACCCTTCCTTTCCTTTCTTTGGCGACCGTCCCGTGCTAGTTAGACATTGGCACATCACACTTTCATTAAAATGTCGGCTGGTGCGGAGCGGGCCATCACATTATTTCTATAAGAAAACACCTTATATTTAATTGTTTGGCAGCATGCTGAAGACACTTAATGGTTATGCTAATGGTGGTTGCATAACTAACAAAAGCAATTTTGAAAGGAAATAAAATCAATAAACTCAGATTCGTATGATGATAGCCATCAGTCCATACAGGTAAAAAAGTTAGTAATCTGAGAAATGATACATATAATAAAATAGGGAGCTTTATACAGATGTTCCATTGACCATACAAAAGTGCATTAAAGAGACATTGTGCATGCTGATAGTACAAATAAATCCAACAATCTTCATACAGTATAGATGTCAAAATCGCTGATTAAATTGTTTGAAAAATATCTCTATGTACATGGCCAGACAATTTCTTAAGAAACAAAACTAATTGTAATACAATTAGATGCAACCAAATGACTATTATCGGTATTGAATTGCTTTTACAAAACTAATATGATCACGGTGTTGAATGGCAATACCCCTCTTATCGTTACTGTTATTCTTGGCTCAACATGTAAAAATATATATGCAAATTCAACATGGGCAACTGTTAAGCAGGCAAACACAAATTCAGATTAACTGGTATATATTATACAAAAATTAAACCAAGTTCACATAAAAATGGAGCCTTGGTAAGGAAGCAGCACTAACAGACAAAGTGCGTTGACCGGGGGAAAAACTAATGTGGTTGTTTTGTATTATGTATGACAATTATTTAGCTTCATCCGTGTTGTATACCAAGAATTGAAAAGGATATAAACCTGATTATAATAGTCCAAGAATTGAAAAGGATATAAACCTAATTATAATAGTGGTCTGCAGCTTTATGAACTACTGACAAAGTTTGCCACACATAGGCTTATAGTCTGAGATTGCTTCCACTAATGAAACCAAAAACAGGAGTAAAATGAAATTGTATAAAAAATCGATTTCATCCCAACCTACTTATAATAGTTCAAATCATGTAATTATGATTTGGTATCGATCAGTTTAAGATAAGAAAAATTTACATACCATAATGTAATAAAAGATTTTATAACATAGAAAAATTGAACACTGTCAACATATTATGACTCATTGAAAAACATATTACTTAGGAGATGTGACATTCTGATTTATCAATAGTGTGATACAATGAAGTTTATGGTAATCAACATGATCAATAACCTTCATTTTCATTTAAGGGAAGCAATACAACAATGGTGTCAAAGAACTTGAGTAGTGTTTTCAGATTTTTTTTTTAAATTACTGCAAACACAAATAAGACATTTATGTTGACATTACTGTCAACATTTTTTTTTTAAATTACCGCAAACACAAATAAAAATTACATAGTCCGATAATTCAAAAAAGGACAATGCTGAAAGAAGTTGAAACTAATTTTTAGATTGCCTCAAACATTTATCACGACTATAACATATTTGATAGTACCAGACTACTAAGCAAAAAGCATGCCATAGTTGTTTCCAGCGTCTTAGAAGATAACATCATTGATTATGAGACAATGGACATGTCAAATTTCATTATAGAGTGGAGGAATACAAACTAATTAACAATCATAGATTAACTCAAGAATGGTGAACGGTCCAAGCAAAGATAAAATGCATAGAAGTGCATATCAAATATATTTAAATATATTTTTACATGTAATAAGCATATCAATTCATTTCAAAATAAATTAATCGTGAATATACTTAAATATATGCCTCTTAATACTAATAATTAAAGACTGCTTACACATATTTGGATCTAATTGAATGTTTGCTTTATTTTGAGTGACAGGACCACCCAGCATGAGCCTAGCATGACCATGCATCAACCACCAATCCCCCCACAAATTGGCTGTTGAATTCATTAACTATATAGTGAAACATAGGTTAAGTTCTTTATTTTGAATAATTTGCAACGTACTTCCTGGAGACATTCATGGTTGTAAATAAAAATATGCCCAAACAAATGGACTTTTATAACAAAATCTTTGAGACTATATAGGGAACTAGCAATTTTATATAAAATAAGAAAGAAATCAGCATACAACAATATAAAGCATAACTTATAATGTAATTTTTGTTGAATTTCAAATTCAATAAAACTAATTTTGTATATCTATACGGTTAGCAATTTCCTACTTAAAGGTGGTTTCAGTCAATACTATTTGGGGATATTTCTAAAAAAAATGTAAAAAGATAGAGCAAATAATTCTTTAACTACCTAACCAGTAGTAACATCGCAATATAGAAGCTTACAAGTGAGCAGCTGTCAACAACCACGTCCATAGCTGGGATCCTCCAACTGCAAACCTCCAAGCAACTCTCACCACTTCCCGGAACTGCTGAGTGCTTAATACTATCAGAACATTGATTCTGGCATATCCACTCCACCATCACAAAATCCTACATGAAAATAGAGATAAAAAAGATGAAGCATCTCTTGAGAGCCATGGCAAAGAATTCCATAAATTTAGAGCTCCAACAAAATCAGCAAATTACTTCCATATATATTTAGATGTCCATATATGTTACATGCACATACATGTTTTGTTTAAATGTAGATGCTAATCCTTTTCCGTCCCGTTACATTGACGTGTTACTATTTTCCATTAACTTTGCTTCCAGTATATAATTGTTCGCACACATCAAGAAGTTCTGCATATGAATAGTTTTTTATGTGATCAAATGCATGCAAAACAATTTTCCTCTCAAGATCCCTAAGAAAAGCATAATATATAGTCGAGCTTAGGGCCCAAAAGGTAACATATTCGTTCATGGTTTTCAACTGTTTGTTCTTGTATAATTAAAGACAAAGGCTACAGATTGAACTACTTTATAATAATCGTTCCTTAAACATTCCTCTTTAATTTAATTTGTAAAACATGAGTGCATTATACATGAAAGTAATAATATTTTCCCATTATCCTGTAAATATAATATGTTTTCAAAGTAAATTTCATTGTCTGAGATACAAAGTAACTTGTTTTAGATCATAGGGTAGTCTGAAATACAATAAATATGTATATTTACCTTTAAATTATCCTTATATCTTCAATGAATTCGTTTTCGCTGACTTTGTTATCAGTATTTCTAAAAATATTTTGTATCAACTAAATAAATCTTGCATGTACATATTTAAATTTTATAATCATTATCACACCAAAATAATTTTACCAAACATGCTTATACCGTTCAAGGAGTTTAAGACCTAACCAACAAAGATATATCCAATTAAGGTTTTCCTAAAAAAAGAGACAAAGTAGCTGGTATTTAGCTCAGTTCAAAAAACAGAGGATTGGCACTATTTTGTATTTGAGCTAAAGCTGAGTTTAAAAGCTAAGCTATGCCTGGTTCGTAACTAAGCTGAGTTCATTACAAATCTGAGCTATAATTTGGAAAAATGTTACCTAACCATATCTAAATTGTATCGTTCATAGAATTGAAGGCTCAACCAAATACAAAATTTCCTAGTAACGAAATACATAATTTCCTAGTAATGAAATACATAATTTGGGAAACAATGTTAATTTACATTACGAGACCCGACCTATGCCAATTTTCCTCAAGCAACCCACTTATTTTTGTACACCATCAGAGAAAAAACTCATTTGCATCAAAGCCATGCATATTCTTCTGATCCGAAAGATTTATTTGATGAAGTAATAAGCACTAGAAAATTTTAATCTGCTGAAATGCAGCTTAAGAATGTCCACCATATCTTATTCTCGGAAAAAACATTTATGCATGCGCTCTTGTTTCAACTAAAAGAAATATATACATTCACTAATATCATGCCGGTTAAAGCAGACACAAAGGACAACATATTTGAGCACGTAAAATGTCCCTACGATTCGTAACATAGTACATAGGCATCCCACAGACTAAACCCAACATATTTTTTGAAGTAATTTGAGTATCATGGACTTATATATATTAAACTACCAGCACTAGACATTCGCAATGCCACAGGTCGAGCACCTGGAAATGAAATACTAATTATAACACTAAAGAAGAAAAAGATGCATGGCCTCTTACGCGATACACAATCTGAACTTCAACCATTTAAGAAGATATGTATTGACTAGAACGTAGTGACTTGAACCTATAGACAATTCATTTATACATGTAGTTATAAACAAAGACGACGAAGAAACTACTAAAAAATAACTTTGTTTCATTAAACACCATCATGAGTTTCAATATACATAAGCAAACCTTCTTAAAAATATGTTTAATACAGCACATGTATTTTTTAGTTTCAGTCAAGCTTCTAAATGCTTGCAGCTTCTGAAACAGAATCAAATTCGCAAAGCCTTTCAAAAAAAGAAAATCTGACTATTCTCACCTTCAATTGAGCGCATATTTGTTATTCAACACTATGTTCACTAGAGATATTTCATGTTGACAATAGTAGAGTCATTATTATTTATAAATATCAGTAAGCTATTTCTTTTATTTGTAATTGATGTGTTTAGAAAAGAACTAAAGAGAATATAGACCTATCTCTTTCAATTATCAATAGCAGTGAAATAACCTGAAAATTGAATTATCAAAATTTTAATCGAATTTAAAAATTGATGTCTTAACTCAACCACCAACTTAAAACCTGAAATTAAAGGCTGAATCGACTATTCTACACTCGATGTTCTGACAGAAAGGAAAACGATATGGTATAATCCAAAATTTTAACGAAAAACATAGTAAACCTAATACCACGTCAGAATAGAAATTGAGTTGGGGCAATAACAAATAAAATGCTATAAAACCTAAAAATTCCAAAATACGAAACATAAAAATTCAAGTTAGCAATGAGCACCTGAGATCGAACTTTGAATAAAACCTAAAAATCCACCGCAGAATTGAAATCCGATTAAAAATTTGACAATAAATCGGGTTGGATTTTGTGGAATTTGGCATAAGGATGGATGAAATCAAAGGAAGGGATTGCAACTTTCTTATCCAGATTGGAGGAGATAAGACGAAGAGAATGGAGTGAATTCATCGATGGATTGAATTTCTGAAGTGGAAAAAACAAAATTAACGTCATGCGTACTTTAGGTTAAGAGAGCGTAGATCGAAAGTTAAGAGGGAATTTCTTATTTTGGCGGCCTTGTTTCTTTTCCTTGTTAAATGGATACCGCCTTCTTTTCATCTCCCGCTTTTTTGATGGATTAGGGTAGAGATAGCGGATTCATCTATTTACACATTTTATGTAGCGAAATTTATTGATATTTTTTATTTTAAATACTTCATGTAGCCTTAATTATAATGCCATTATATAACGCAATATATATCACAATTTCTTGTAGTGGTGCATAATCATCCGTCTAAATGTAACATCCATATGATGATACATCCATTTCCACCGATTAAAAGAAGAAAAATGCACACACATCCATATGCAGTATGAGAGTGATTGAGCCAATCTAGTGCCTAATGTATGTGTACATGCATCCATAAGCAACCACTAGCAAACACTTGCATCCATCAAACATAACATGTCTCAAACACAATTTACATCCATGGTATTCCTACCTAAAGGCCGAAGATTCGATCGATAGGACTTACTTAAAAGATAGCAAACAAGCATAAATAAAAGCTTTGGAAAGGAAGTTAAGAACAAACCCTCGAAAAGAAAAGGGTACGAAGCACGAATCTTGTCTTCGGTCTCCCAGGTTGCATTCTCTGGGTTATCTCCCCACTGAACTTTCATCAACTTGACTTCTCTATTGCGTAACTTCTTAACCTCTGATCCAAGAATACGGGTAGGAACTCGCCTGACTGTCGCCTCCCATTCCAATTTTACTTCCTCCAATATACTCGGCTCAACTATTTCTGTGGTATCATGCAAGCACTTCAGCAAATGAGAAACGTGGAAAACATCATGAACGTCGGATAGTCTCTTTGGTAGCTTTACTCTATAGGCCATTTGGCCAATCCTTTTTGTTCTGGGAAATGGCCCTACAAATCTTAGTGCCAACTTCCCTACAGATCCGAAGCGAACCAAATTCCTCAAAGGTGATACCTTAATGAAAACCATGTCTCCTACTTCAAATTCAATGTCAGTCCTTCTCTTGTCAGCGTAGGATTTCTGCCTATCTTGAGCAGTCTTCATTCGTCGTCTAATAAGATCAATCTTCTCGTAAGTTTCCCTAACCATATCAGGTCCAAGTAAGAGTCTTTCTGTATATTCCTACCAACAATTTAGTGACCTACAGGGTCGTCCGTACAATGCTTCGAAGGGTGTCATACTAATACTAGCTTGATAACTGTTATTGTAGGCAAACTCTACTAAAGGAAGATGTTCTTTCCAAGTCCCTCCGAAATCTAGGATACACAGCCTTAAAATATCCTCTAGAACTCTGTTCACCCTTTCCGTCTGTCCATCGGTCTGTGGGTGATAAGCGGTGCTCAAACACAACTGTGTACCTAATGCTTCTTGCAAGCTCCTCCAAAATTCACTAGTAAAAACAGAGTCACGATCGCTTATGATACTGGAAGGTACTCCATGAAGACGGACTATCTCACGAACGTAAATTGCTGCAAACCAAGGTGCCGTCCTCTTACTCTTAACTGGAATAAAATGAGCGCTCTTAGTAAGTCTATCCACCACAACCCAAATACTGGTGTTGCCTTTCTTTGATCCAAGCAAACCATCTATGAAATCCATAGAGACGCTTTCCTACTTCCACTGTGGAACCACCAAAGGATGAAGTAAAATGTAATAACCCGGAAAATCTGGGCCAGTTAAAATTTTTTATTTTGGCAATTTTAATGAATTTTGAATATTTAAAATAGATTATTTTAAATAATATCGATGAAAAATTTATTTTGAATATAATTCGAACGTATATATTTATATGCGTCGTCGTTAGAATATAAATATTTATATATAATTATGAAAAGAATTGAAAATGGCGCGGTAGTTCGATAATTCGATTTCAAACTTCGATTGAATGTACCAGGTGCAAAACAATCCGGATTTTAGTGAAACCAAAAACATTAGGATCTATTTGTGGATATCTTTCCAACGAATCCGAAAAATCAAAATTTCATAGTGGGAATCAAAAGATATGTCCAGTTGAAAATTCTGAATAGTCGCTATGGAATTCAGGCCCTTAAAAATGGGAATTTTGCAAACGACCTCGGATTTCGACGAAACCACTTTTGTTGGGTCCGTGATGTCAAATTATCGCTAGATTCCAAATTTCATAATTTTTCGAATCAATATGTGAGCGTGGCAAAGGAAAACGCGTTTGACCAGTTTTAGTTGATTTTAATCGACTGGAAAATGGCCATTTTTCAAACGGTCTCGGAATTCGACGAAACTAGTTTTGTTAGGACCGTATCGCCAATACGAAGCTAGAAATTATTTTTCTGGAATTTTTCTAGTTAGTATGTGACCCCGGTAAATTGAAATGCACGTTCAAATTCAATATATAGAGTTATATGTTGATTTTAACGGAAACTGATCGAAACGATCAAATCAGCTTACGATACATATCCCATTGTGTTCGGAATGAGGTTAATTGGCTATGGACGACAGGCGGTGGGCCTCGTTTCGAGGTCGTATGTAAAAGTCAACTCTTTGCAAAATAAAATAATTAAATAAAATAAAAATATATACCCTCTCTCCTTCCCTTATAAACTGCTGGCCCCCCTTCCCTCATTTTCGTTCATTGCAGAAAAAAAAAAGACAACCGATCGAGAGGGAGACCCCCCCATCGACGTCGATCACCGCAGCTAACCCCCCCCCCCCCCAGGCGTCGCGCGACGCAATTGACCCCGCCTGCCCTCGCCTGCGACATCGAGCCCCTCCTCTGCCCTAAACCACCTCGCCACCCCCCCTGCGACAACCGCAGTCACCACCTCCTCCCCCCCCCCTGCGCACCCAACTCCGCCTTCCCCACCTAGGCGTAGCGGCAGACGCCATTCCCTCCCCGTCCGCAGTCAATACCAAAAACAGTGAGTTTTTTTGTGATTTTAATTTTAGTTTTAAATACAAGTGATATTGTGTTAAATTTCAGATCTTTATGGTAGAAAAGACGAGATTTTTAAAATAGAAAAGACGAGATTTTTAAAATAGAAAAGACGAGATTTTTAAAATAGAAAAGACAAGATTTTTAAAATAGAAAAGACGAGATTTTTAAAAGAGAAAAGACGAGATTTTTAAAATAGAAAAGACGGGATTTTTAAAATAGAAAAGACGAGATTTTTAAATGGAGAAAGGTGTGATTTTTACATATGTAGTGGGTTAAAAATATGATTTTTACATAGTAGGAACTATAAAAATGTAGTCTTTATGAGATAGAGAATATAAAAATATCATCTTTGTATATGTAGCAAAATAAAAATATGATTTTTATTTTATATACGTTGAAATAAAGTGGTGATTTTTATAATGATGAAATCTATATTTTAGAAAAGGCGAAATCTTTATAATAGAAAAATATGATTTTTATCTATATAGTAGCAATGTAAAAATATAATTTTTATCTATATGATAGCGAAGTAAAAATTCGATTTTTATATATTGAATAGCGAAGTAAAAATTCGATTTTTATATATTGAATAGCGAAGTAAAAATTCGATTTTTATATATTGAATAGCGAAGTAAAAATTCGATTTTTATATATTGAATAGCGAAGTAAAAATTCGATTTTTATATATTGAATAGCGAAGTAAAAATTCGATTTTTATATATTGAATAGCGAAGTAAAAATTCGATATTTATATATAGAATAGCGAGATAATAATTCGATTTTTATATATATAGTGGCTACGGGCAACGAAAGCGACAAAAGGCGAGAACGACGAAGATTTCTCTAAATGAAGTGGCGTGGAGTTGGAATAGCTTTCGGTGAGAATTTCTCACTCTTCAATTTCCTTTCTAGTTATATATATATACTAGGATGCAGACGGTGCTTAGTAGCACCCGACACAATCGTCCACAGACCATGGACTTGTTTGTTTGATTGCAAAAATTAGTTAGATTATTTGATTGAAATTTGAATTGTTTGGTGAAATAGAATGGATTTGATTGATGTGTGAATGGCGTGGGCCTTCACTAGACCGGGGATAAGGCAAGGCCTTGTCCCGTTTCTAGTATCGTGCCGTTATGCTGCCGAAATTTTCTAAAATATGTTAGAAAAATAAAAATATCATTTTTATTGTGTAAATGAACTGAATAGAAATTCATGTGTTGAAATAAAATATTTTATCGTTAAAAATATAATTTTTAACGTGGAAGTGAATAAAATAAAATATTCATTTACAAACCAGACGGTTTGTTTATGTACACCTATTTGAAGGACATTGATTGGGTCGATAAATTTTACACATCGCCCAACTGCACAAATAAAATATGCGTTTGATTGTTTGAAACCCCACACGGGTATTGGGATAAAATACGACATACACTAATCCCAATAATTAGTTGTTTGTCGATCGATTGATTGATAGGCTGTTATAAGCGTTTGATATCTATATTTGATGCTTATACAGTGTAGTGCACTTTGGATGATGGTTGATCGTTTATCGTTGCTATTATATACATGTGTTGTATGGAATCCATATAATTAATATTATATGGTGATTGATTGGGCCTCATTCCAATATAGGAAATAAAGAATATTATAAAATAAAGGTTCATGTGTTGACTGTACTCATCCGTTGAGATTAGTCATGTGTTGAACGAAATATTTTAACAATAAAATTTATATCTTTATCTTTATAAAATAAAGGTTCATGTGTTGACTGTACTCATCCGTTGAGATTAGTCATGTGTTGAACGAAATATTTTAACAATAAAATTTACATCTTTATCATATATGAAATTAGAAACTAACTGGAAAATAGATGAGATGAGTAGTCTCCTGAATATTGATCTGATGTTGGTTTCGGCCTTCGGGGTTAATATTCAGGGAATCGTTCTCTTACTAATTTACAGTTGGAGTCTGATTTAATATCAAACGATAGATACCTTAATTTTCATAAAATATAGTAAATAACAAAAATAGTCACACGTGGACAGTACTCATTCGTTGAGATTAGTCGTGTGTTGACAAAGATATAGATTCACATATTGAATAGAATAAATATTCATTTGTTGAATAGAATAACGAATTCATTGAAATATATAAAGCCGTGTTGATTAGAGATGCGCCATTTTGACGCGAACGATATTTATATCGATTATATTCATTTTTAAATTTGATTGGAATTGAATTTGAACAGAATAGAAAATGAATTCGAATTGAATATAAAACGAATTTGATTTAAATTGATTAGAAAACGAATTTGATTTAAGTCGAATAGAAAACCAATTTGAATTGAATCGAATAGAAAACCAATTTGAATTGGATCGAATAAAAAACCAATTTGAATTGAATCGAATAGAAAACCAATTTCAATTGAATCGAATAGAAAACCAATTTGAATTGAATCGAATAGAAAACCAATTCGAAATGAATTGAATATAAAACGAATTCGAATTGAATTGAAAACGAATTGAAATGAATTTAAATTGAATTGAAATTTGAATTGAATAGAAATGAATTTTAAAACGAATTTATAAGGAAAAATTCAATTTTGATTTGAATTTGAAATGGAAGTTGAAAATGTTTTTGATACAAATTTAAAACGATTTATAAAATAATTTTTAAATAGTAATCGACGAAATATATATTATATATATTATATATATAATATAATGGCCTGAATAGAACGCGCCGCGCCGCGGCAGTTCGTGAATTTCGACCATTTATTTCAAACGGACATTACGGGAGATCCGACCGTCGGATTCTCCTAAAACCGGAACCGTTAGGTTTGTATCGGAAAGAGCTTTCTAACGAATATTAGAAATTTGAAATCTAACGGTTGGATTTGGAGATATGTCCAAATCAATTTCAGAAAAGGTCGCTGTAAGTGCAGTTCGATGGCCGTTGATGGAAATCGACTGTACGGGCCTTGATAAAATTATTAAGAATAGTAATAATTTTTGTAAAATCATAAGAAATGATTTGGGAAAAATTGGGATGAAAAACTCCATATTTGAAAAGATAAAAATAGATTTTTATCGAAATGAACTAGTTTTGAACTAAAATTAAAACCCATTTATTTTAAATAAATAAATTAGATTTGAAATGGGTTTTAAATAGATATGATTTGGGTTTATCGTGAACAGTGTTTTAAATGACACTTGTTCTTTAACCCGATAATAATTAGAATGTGATTTGGGTTTGTCGTGAACTGTGTTTTAAATGACACTTGTTCTTTAACCCAGTAAAAGGAGTTTTATTGAATCTGCAATTAGATTTGAAATGTGAATTGATAATTGAAATTATCCAATGTGGAAAATGAGCGAGAATGGAGTATCACCAGTTTTGCTCCAAAGCGATAGTTAAATCTTTAATCAGATTTGAACGTGAAATGGTAATTAATTTTACCGATAACACTGTGGTGTCAGATGTGAAGTATTACCAATTTTGCTTCATGGGATGAATAGGTTGGGATTGGGAAATAAAATAAATAATTACTTCGGTGTGGTTCGCTAATCTCGACTAGTTTGGAAAACCATAATTTGGTTTGAAATGACATCCAAAGGAAGATTAAAGGATAAATTTTAAAGAATTTATCTTGGATAAAATTAATGGGAACCTTTCCCTAAGAATATTCTGAATTGGAATGAGGTGTTCGTTGTGTTTGTGTAACATTTGTTTTTAATATACGCGGGTTGTTCGTAAAGTCCGGGTTTATACCCATTCTGAATAACCAATTCGACGATATGTCGAAGATGAAGACGGTGGTCGAAGGCCGGAAGTCTTCACATCGTTTGGATAATTACTGACGATCCTGATTGGGCTGTACACCCAAGAGGATGGAAATAGTTGGTGGTCGTCCAGACGTACTTGGAGATGGATGGATATGCGAGGAAAGTGCCTCCGGTTTCGTTCAGACCCAGAACGGACTTGTAAATGGATTGTGTGTCTGACATTGGATTTTATTCTGTGTTGATTGATTTCGATTAAATATACATCTGTTTGGCGGCGGAGAATTTATTCTTTTGCTTAACGCCCTTCTCTGAGACGTACGAGCTCAGAGGTTGTATATCGATGGACATCGGTCGCATTGCATGAATTGCCTGTGTGGCACGCTAAGATGCAATGATCAAGGCTTTTGTTGAAAAGTAGAGTCTTGTGGTTGATGATCAAAGCACGGCCTACGTGGCAGCTTTGTGTATAACGTGAATTCGCGAGCCTCATACCTCGGTATGAGTCAAAAACGGGATACGGACTACAGGGAGAGCACGGCGTTTCTTTCTAGCTTTGGTGGTGTCAGTGACTTACCAGCCCTGACATTCATATACTTTTCACCTATGTGGTTGTTGGATGAGGCGCCTCGATTTTAGGTCTGTAAGGATCGGGAAACGTGTGTTCAGGCATAAATAATCCTCTAACGTAAGTGAGGACCGACCCTGAAGCATCCAGGGGTTACCCAGAGTGTGTAGTCCCGAGGCATTTGCTAGAGTGTCTCGAAAGCGAAGAGGAGCTTGCCCCTTGCCTCGACTCATGACGGAGATCCAATTTCCAATACGTGTATTGCGGTTTTAATTGTAGAACTAGTATGGCGACATGATATATGGTACCTATGTCGTCTATGATTTAAATTTATTATTGAAATTGTTTTGACACTATGCACTTATTATAGTATCAAATGATTTGTTTTAAACGTACCAAGCATGTTTGGCTATTATAAGGGAAAACCCTATCCTCCGGCTTGCGTTGCATTGTGTGATGGGACCTGGGTCTTATAATAGCTTCATTTTTCAAAAAAGCATTGCGTTGTTTATTCTATGCACTGGTATTCTTGGGAGGAAACCCGTTCCGTGTTATACGGCGTGGTCCCTTGAATTACTCTCTTTTAAAGTAAAGTTTTAAATAACTGTTTTAGTTCTCACACCAGTCTCATGACTGACCTGGAGTTTATTGTTTTAACCTAAACTCTTGGTGCCCCTATTTTCTACACGGACAGCTAGTAGTTTTGGTTTTGCAGATTTATATTCATAGGATCCTGGTTTACAGCTGGAATGATATCCGGAAAGCTCTGTATCCGTATATCACCTTCAGTTGTGCTTTGTATTATTTTCCGCTGCTATGTAATTTATTGTAATCTCTGATATTTATCGAATGTAATTTATTCATTTATATTCTGTATATCCTTGTATCTGATGGAATTGTTGTAATAGCAATGAAATGTTCCTCCGTTTGCGTTCTGATTTGTCTTGTCCTCACAGTAATTCGTTCTTTCTCATCTCTTCGGAGACCGGGGAAGTTCGGGTCGCTTCATTTGGTATCAGAGCTTTGGTTTACAGAGCTCGAGAATAAGACACATTAGAACCATACGAAAGAATTCATCAGATATTGGATTAGTAATATCCAATTAGAATGACTCGTTAGAGATAGGATCAGTAGTATCCTAGAACGAGTGTGAAGGGTATATTTTTCAAATGAAAACAATTTTGTTTTGAAAATTTAAATCGTTTTAAACGTATTTGATTATTTATTTATTTTGAATATGGACAATCGAGTATATAAAGGTTTTGCATATACGCGTCATGAACGTATATTCGAAGTTTTAATATATTAGATAGATATAGAGTCACACTCTAGTCGCCCGGACATGGTCCTGATGATGAAGTATACCATCACCAGTATTTATTTTCGAGTGACGAAGGTGTGATATCTATATATTTCCATTAGACTGGTGTGAGAACCAAAACTTATATAAATAGATTTATTTGTTGTGAATTGGCATCAAAAACATGATTTTCAGTATATATATCAAAATTATGAATTTGAAACGTTAAATTCACTAATTGATTGATGCTTGTGTTGTTTGTTTATTTGTTTGCTAATTTTGAACCATTATGCCTAATTGAATCAAATATTGAATTGTATTGAAAATTGGTCACATTTGCTTGCATATACATGTATTTACATTGAACAAGTCATAGCAAGGAGGCTAGAGCAGAGAATAAAATTTGTTTGCCCGACAAATAGGTACATGTTTACTATAATTTAATGTTTTGTTTGGGTGATGATGATTTTATGAGCCTATTGGCTAGCCGCTTGGCTTTTTCTTTTTGAGATCAGAAGGCCTGTATGGCAATTTCGGGATTTTCCCGTGGCTCCCGGTGCAGGGGAGGTTATGGCGAAATTTTTCGAAAATTTAGGGTGTTAGCCAAATTTTTTGAAAATTTAGGGTGTTAGCCAAATTTTTTGAAAATTTGAAAATTCTCAGAAACTGAAAAGTTGGAGAATGGAAGCCAGATCGAACGTGGAGCTGATTAATCAAACCACTTTCGACTTTGTTCCTTTTCGGGGATGAAAAGTTTTAAGTGCGGGAGATTGTAATAACCCGGAAAATCTGGGCCAGTTTAAAATTTTTATTTTGGCAATTTTAATGAATTTTGAATATTTAAAATAGATTATTTTAAATAATATCGACGAAAAATTTATTTTGAATATAATTCGAACGTATATATTTATACGCGTCGTCGTTAGAATATAAATATTTATATATAATTATGAAAACAAATGAAAATGGCGCGGTAGTTCGATAATTCGATTTCAAACTTCGATTGAATGTACCGGGTGCAAAACAATCCGGATTTTAGTGAAACCAAAAACATTAGGATCTATTTGTGGATATCTTTCAAACGAATCCGAAAAATCAAAATTTCATAGCGGGAATCAAAAGATATGTCCAGTTGAAAATTCTGAATAGTCGCTATGGAATTCAGGCCCTTAAAAATGGGAATTTTGCAAACGACCTCGGATTTCGACGAAACCACTTTTGTTGGGTCTGTGATGTCAAATTATCGCTAGATTCCAAATTTCATAATTTTTCGAATCAATATGTGAGCGTGGTAAAGGAAAACGCGTTTGACCAGTTTTAGTTGATTTTAATCGACTGGAAAATGGCCATTTTTCAAACGGTCTCGGAATTCGACGAAACTAGTTTTGTTAGGACCGTATCGTCAATATGAAGCTAGAAATTATTTTTCTGGAATTTTTCTAGTTAGTATGTGACCCCGGTAAATTGAAATGCACGTTCAAATTCAATATATAGAGTTATATGTTGATTTTAACGGAAACTGATCGAAATGATCAACTCGGCTTACGAGACATATCCCATTGTGTTCGGAATGGGGGTAATTGGCTATGGACGACAGGCGGTGGGCCTCGTTTCGAGGTCGTATGTAAAAGTCAACTCTTTGCAAAATAAAATAATTAAATAAATTAAAAATATATATCCTCTCTCCTTCCCTTATAAACTGCTGCCCCCCCTTCCCTCATTTTCGTTCATTACAGAAAAAAAAAAAGACAACCGATCGAGAGGGAGACCCCCCCCCCCATCGGCGTCGATCACTGTAGCTACCCCCCCCCCCCCCCAGGCGCCGCGCGACGCAATCGACCCCCCGCCCTCGCCTACGACATCGAGCCCCCCTCTGCCCTAAACCACCTCGCCACCCCCCTGCGACAACCGCAGTCACCACCTCCTCCCCCCCCCCCCCGGCGCACCCAACTCCGCCTTCCCCACCTAGGCGCAGCGGTAGACTCCATTCCCTCCCCGTCCGCAGTCAATACCAAAAACAGTGAGTTTTTTTTTGTGATTTTAATTTTAGTTTTAAATACAAGTGATATTGTGTTAAATTTCAGATCTTTATGGTAGAAAAGACGAGATTTTTAAAATAGAAAAGACGAGATTTTTAAAATAGAAAAGACGAGATTTTTAAAATAGAAAAGACGAGATTTTTAAATAGAAAAGACGAGATTTTTAAATGGAGAAAGGTGTGATTTTTACATATGTAGTGGGTTAAAAATATGATTTTTACATAGTAGGAACTATAAAAATGTAATCTTTATGAGATAGAGAATAAAAAAATATCATCTTTTTATATGTAGCAAAATAAAAATCTGATTTTTATTTTATATACGTTGAAATAAAGTGGTGATTTTTATAATGATGAAATCTATATTTTAGAAAAGGCGAAATCTTTATAATAGAAAAATATGATTTTTATCTATATAGTAGCAATGTAAAAATAGAATTTTTATCTATATGATAGCGAAGTAAAAATTCGATTTTTATATATTGAATAGCGAAGTAAAAAATTTATATATTGAATAGCGAAGTAAAAATTCGATTTTTATATATTGAATAGCGAAGTAAAAATTCGATTTTTATATATTGAATAGCGAAGTAAAAATTCGATTTCTATATATTGAATAACGAAGTAAAAATTCGATTTTTATATATAGAATAGTGAGATAATAATTCGATTTTTATATATATAGTGGCTACGGGCAACGAAAGCGACAAAAGGCGAGATCGACGAAGATTTCTCTAAATGAAGTGGCGTGGAGTTGGAATAGCTTTCGGTGAGAATTTCTCACTCTTCAATTTCCTTTCTAGTTATATATATATACTAGGATGCAGACGGTGCTTAGTAGCACCCGACACAATCGTCCACAGACCATGGACTTGTTTGTTTGATTGCAAAAATTAGTTAGATTATTTGATTGAAATTTGAATTGTTTGATGAAATAGAATGGATTTGATTGATGTGTGAATGGCGTGGGCCTTCACTAGACCGGGGATAAGGCTAGGCCTTGTCCCGTTTCTAGTATCGTGTCGTTATGCCGCCGAAATTTTCTAAAATATGTTAGAAAAATAAAAATATCATTTTTATTGTGTAAATGAACTGAATAGAAATTCATGTGTTGAAATAAAATATTTTATCGTTAAAAATATAATTTTTAACGTGGATGTGAATAAAATAAAATATTCATTTACAAACCGGACGGTTTGTTTATGTACACCTATCTGAAGGACATTGATTGGGTCGATAAATTTTACACATCGCCCAACTGCACAAATAAAATATGCGTTTGATTGTTTGAAACCCCACACGGGCATTGGGATAAAATACGAAATACACTAATCCCAATAATTAGTTGTTTGTCGATCGATTGATTGACAGGCTGTTATAAGCGTTAGATATCTATATTTGATGCTTATACAGTGTAGTGCACTTTGGATGATGGTTGATCGTTTATCGTTGCTATTATATACATGTGTTGTATGGAATCCATATAATTAATATTATATGGTGATTGATTGGGCCTCATTCCAATATAGGAAATAAAGAATATTATAAAATAAAGGTTCATGTGTTGACTGTACTCATCCGTTGAGATTAGTCATGTGTTGAACGAAATATTTTAACAATAAAATTTATATCTTTATCTTTATAAAATAAAGGTTCATGTGTTGACTGTACTCATCCGTTGAGATTAGTCATGTGTAGAACGAAATATTTTAACAATAAAATTTACATCTTTATCATATATGAAATTAGAAACTAACTGGAAAATAAATGAGATGAGTGGTCTCCTGAATATTGATCTGATGTTGGTTTCGGCCTTCGGGGTTAATATTCAGGGAATCGTTCTCTTACTAATTTACAGTTGGAGTCTGATTTAATATCAAACGATAGATACCTTAATTTTCATAAAATATAGTAAATAACAAAAATAGTCACACGTGGACAGTACTCATTCGTTGAGATTAGTCGTGTGTTGACAAAAATATAGATTCACATATTGAATAGAATAAATATTCATTTGTTGAATAGAATAACGAATTCATTGAAATATATAAAGCCGTGTTGATTAGAGATGCGCCATTTTGACGCGAACGATATTTATATCGATTATATTCATTTTTAAATTTGATTGGAATTGAATTTGAACAGAATAGAAAATGAATTCGAATTGAATATAAAACGAATTTGATTTAAATTGATTAGAAAACGAATTTGATTTAAGTCGAATAGAAAACCAATTTGAATTGAATCGAATAGAAAACCAATTTGAATTGAATCGAATAGAAAACCATTTTGAATTGAATCGAATAGAAAACCAATTTGAATTGAATCGAATAGAAAACCAATTTGAATTGAATCGAATAGAAAACCAATTCGAAATGAATTGAATATAAAACGAATTCGAATTGAATTGAAAATGAATTGAAATGAATTGAAATTGAATTGAAATTTGAATTGAATAGAAATGAATTTTAAAACGAATTTATAAGGAAAAATTCAATTTTGATTTGAATTTGAAATGGAAGTTGAAAATGTTTTTGAAACAAATTTAAAACGATTTATAAAATAAGTTTTAAATAGTAATCGACGAAATATATATTATATATATTATATATATAATATAATGGCCTGAATAGAACGCGCCGCGCCGCGGCAGTTCGTGAATTTCGACCATTTATTTCAAACGGACATTACGGGAGATCCGACCGTCGGATTCTCCTAAAACCGGAACCGTTAGGTTCGTATCGGAAAGAGCTTTCTAACGAATATTAGAAATTTGAAATCTAACGGTTGGATTTGGAGATATGTCCAAATCAATTTCAGAAAAGGTCGCTGTAAGTGCAGTTCGATGGCCGTTGATGGAAATCGACTGTACGGGCCTTGATAAAATTATTAAAAATAGTAATAATTTGTGTAAAATCATAAGAAATGATTTGGGAAAAATTGGGATGAAAAACTCCATATTTGAAAAGATAAAAATAGATTTTTATCGAAATGAACTAGTTTTGAACTAAAATTAAAACCCATTTATTTTAAATAAATAAATTAGATTTGAAATGGGTTTTAAATAGATATGATTTGGGTTTATCGTGAACAGTGTTTTAAATGACACTTGTTCTTTAACCCGATAATAATAAGAATGTGATTTGGGTTTGTCGTGAACTGTGTTTTAAATGACACTAGTTCTTTAACCCAGTAAAAGGAGTTTTATTGAATCTGCAATTAGATTTGAAATGTGAATTGATAATTCAAATTATCCAATGTGGAAAATGAGCGAGAATGGAGTATCACCAGTTTTGCTCCAAAGCGATAGTTAAATCTTTAATCAAATTTGAACGTGAAATGGTAATTAATTTTACCGATAACACCGTGGTGTTAGATGTGAAGTATTACCAATTTTGCTTCATGGGATGAATAGGTTGGGATTGGGAAATAAAATAAATAATTACTTCGGTGTGGTTCGCTAATCTCGACTAGTTTGGAAAACCATAATTTGGTTTGAAATGACATCCAAAGGAAGATTAAAGGATAAATTTTAAAGAATTTATCTTGGATAAAATTAATGGGAACCTTTCCCTAAGAATATTCTGAATCGGAATGAGGCGTTCGTTGTGTTTGTGTAACATTTGTTTTTAATATACGCGGGTTGTTCGGAAAGTCCGGGTTTATACCCATTCTGAATAACCAATTCGACGATATGTCGAAGATGAAGACGGTGGTCGAAGGCCGGAAGTCTTCACATCGTTTGGATAATTACTGACGATCCTGATTGGGCTGTACACCCAAGAGGATGGAAATAGTTGGTGGTCGTCCAGACGTACTTGGAGATGGATGGATATGCGAGGAAAGTGCCTCCGGTTTCGTTCAGACCCAGAACGGACTTGTAAATGGATTGTGTGTCTGACATTGGATTTTATTCTGTGTTGATTGATTTCTATTAAATATACATCTGTTTGGCGGCGGAGAATTTATTCTTTTGCTTAACGCCCCTCTCTGAGACGTACGAGCTCAGAGGTTGTATATCGATGGACATCAGTCGCATGGCATGAATTGCCTGTGTGGCACGCTAAGATGCAATGATCAAGGCTTTTGTTGAAAAGCAGAGTCTTGTGGTTGATGACCAAAGCACGGCCTACGTGGCAGCTTTGTGTATAACGTGAATTCGCGAGCCTCACACCTCGGTATGAGTCAAAAACGGGATACGGACTATAGGGAGAGCACGACGTTTCTTTCTAGCTTAGGTGGTGTCAGTGACTTACCAGCCCTGACATTCATATACTTTTCACCTATGTGGTTGTTGGATGAGGCGCCTCGATTTTAGGTCTGTAAGGATCGGGAAACGTGTGTTCAGGCATAAATAATCCTCTAACGTAAGTGAGGACCGGCCCTGAAGCATCCAGGGGTTACCCAGAGTGTGTAGTCCCGAGGCATTTGCTAGAGTGTCTCGAAAGCGGAGAGGAGCTTGCCCCTTGCCTCGACTCATGACGGAGATCCAATTTCCAATACGTGTATTGCGGTTTTAATTGTAGAACTAGTATGGCGACATGATATATGGTACCCATGCCGTCTATGATTTATATTTATGATTGAAATTGTTTTGACACTATACACTTATTATAGTATCAAATGATTTGTTTTAAACGTACCAAGCATGTTTGGCTATTATAAGGGAAAACCCTATCCTCCGGCTTGCGTTGCATTGTGTGATGGGACCTGGGTCTTATAATAGCTTCATTTTTCGAAAAAGCATTGCGTTGTTTATTCTATGCACTGGTATTCTTGGGAGGAAACCCGTTCCGTGTTATACGGCGTGGTCCCTTGAATTACTCTCTTTTAAAGTAAAGTTTTAAATAACTGTTTTAGTTCTCACACCAGTCACATGACTGACCTGGAGTTTATTGTTTTAACCTAAACTCTGGGTGCCCCTATTTTCTACACGGGCAGCTAGTAGTTTTGGTTTTGCAGATTTATATTCACAGGATCCTGGTTTACAGCTGAAATGATATCTGGAAAGCTCTGTATCCGTATATCACCTTCAGTTGTGCTTTGTATTATTTTCCGCTGCTATGTAATTTATTGTAATCTCTGATATTTATCGAATGTAATTTATTCATTTATACTCTGTATATCCTTGTATCTGATGGAATTGTTGTAATAGCAATGAAATGTTCTTCCGTTTGCGTTCTGATTTGTCTTGTACTCACAGTAATTCGTTCTTTCTCATCTCTTCTGAGACCGGGGAAGTTCGGGTCGCTTCATAAAACATCGGGCTTCTTTTGCTCAGCTTTGACTTGCTGACAAACTAAACATCGAGAAACAATCTCTGCCACATCTTTCTTCATCCCAAACCAAAAGAAATCCTCTTCATGCCCCTATATATCTTATCACCGCCTAGATGAATTGCCATCTTAGAATGATGGGCTTCCTCTAGGACTGTCTTCAACAAACTTCCAGTTTAGGGAACACAAAGCCTTCCATCTCGTCGCAACTACCCTTTATTGTCAATGGAATATCTATTGACGTGACTAGAAGTCTCCCCTTTACTGAGCCTATCCAGGATGTCTGAAATCTATGGATCATCTCGCTACGACGCTCCTACCTGATTCATAAGAGTAGGTCGTATCTCTAGCGATGCAAACAAACAAGGCAATAACTCGGTAGAGGGTCCAAAGTCAAAAGTCAATATGAACTCCGAGCTTTTCCTCTCTACATACAGAGGACTTAAGGACATCCTTTGCCTACTCAGTGCGCCTACCACCACATTACCCTTGCTAGGGGTAAAAGCAATCTCGAAATCATAAGAAGCTAGGGACTCCATCCACCTTTGTTGCCTAAGATGAAGATGCTTCTACAAAAACAAGTACTTAAGAGATTTATGATCAGTGTACAACTTGAACTTCTCTCCAAGCAAATAATGAGGCCATGTCTTAAGCGCGAATACTATGGCAGCTAGCTCTAAATCATAGGTAGGGTAGTTCTTCTCATGAACTCTTAGCTGTCTACCCTTAGAACATATAACCTTTCCCTTTTGCATCAGAACCACACCAAGCCCTTTACCACATCCATCAGTGTAAACTGTAAACAGTTTATTCCCATCAAGCAAGGTCAAGACTGGGACTGTTGTCAGAGCCCTCTTCAATCATTGGAAAGCAACATCACAATCTATATCCCATGAAAACACTAAATTCTTCTTCGTCAGTCTGGTGAGTGGGGCAGATATCTTTGCGAAGTCCTTAGTGAACTTCCTATAATAGCCTGCCAATCCAAGAAAGCTTCTCACCTCCGTTGCATTTTTCAGAATTTGCCAATGTTGAACTACAACTAACTTTGAAGGATTTACTACTATCCCATCTTTGGAAACCACATGCCCCGGGAATCTCACCTCTTTTCTTCAAAAATGGCATTTGGAGAACTTTACCTTAAGCTGATGCGCACGAAGAGTTTTCAAAACTTCTCTCAAATGTTGGGCATGCTCTTCCTCGCTCTTTGAGAAGATCAAGATATCATCAACAAAGAGCATGACAAATTTATTTAGAAACTCCCAAAACACACTACTCATCAGATCAACAAAATAAGAGGGTACATTAGTCAACCCAAAAGGCATAACTATCCATTCAAAGAAACCATCTGGAGTCCTAAAAGCGGTCTTGTTTATACTATCAGACACCCTCAACTTATGAAACCCCGTGGCCAAGTCTAACTAAGAGAAAATCGAGGCACCAACAAGCTGGTCAAACAAGTCATCTATCCTTGGAAGTAGGTGCTTGTTCTTCTTAGTGAGTTTATTCAACACTCTATAGCCCACACACAAGGGAAGCGAGCCATCCGCCTTAGTCGCGAATACTAATAGAGCTCTACATTCAGATATGCTTTGCCTAATAAACCCTTTCTCAAGTAGCTCCCTTACTTGCTTGCTAAGCTCCCTCCTTTCCCTTGGAGCCATATGGCGCACAAGTAATGCAACTGGCTTTGCATTGTCCACCAAATATATACAAAAATCGATTTCATGCCTTGGAGGTAAACCCTGAACCTCATCAAAAACATCAGAATAATCATGGACTACTGGAATAGACTGCAGATCATGATAGATGCATCTAAAGACTCTAGGAAACTAAGCATAACAGACCCTCATGGGTCACAATAAATCTTGAGTATCCTACCATGGCAAGTCAAAAGTCTGACGACCCTCTTCTCACAATCTAGAATGGCACCATATATGGTTAGCCAATCCATCCCTAGAATCAAGCCATAGTCCATAAAACCGAGCATATATGCATCGCACTCAAACTCGACGCCTAACACAGATATTCTCAAACCCCAACAAATCATTGACAAATGAGCTGAACCACCAATGGGGGTTGAGACAACTACGGGATCCACTGCCATATTAGTATTTAGGTGCAGAGACTCAACCACAGAACTAGATATAAATGAATGTGAAGCGCCAGAATCAAAAAAAAGTTCTAACAGGATGACTGGAAAGAGAAATCAAACCTTCCACAGAAATTTTCCTACCTCTATCCGGAACACTGGCCGCGATAGCATGCACCTTCCCGCTAGAAGCTTCTGCCCTTTGAACTTGTCCCTGTTTCTTCAGGCACTCCTTAGCAAAGTGTTCGACCTCTCCACAAATGAAGCAAGAATTCTTCCTTCTTTTGCAGTCCTTCACCAAGTGACCCTCACGTCCGCAATTGTGACACTTCATCTTATCCTTACCCTTGCCATTCTTTCCGCCCTTCTTCTGTTGTTGTTGTTGTTGCTGCTGCTTTCCTTTCTTGGGCCATACTTTATTTTTTTGCGTTGTTTCCTCAGCCTTAACTTCCTTCTTTTCTCCTTTGTCTTCCTCATGCATCAAAGCCATATTAACAAGCCTTTCAAAAGTTGCTCCCATTGGAATATGGGAAATAGCTAACCCGTGAAGGGGTTCATTCAGCTCTTTAGCAAACCACAAAGCTTTCTTATGCGGAGTATCCACTAGTTTCAATCCAAACCTTGCTAGCTGATTGAATTTATTCACATATTCTTTAACAGTCATGTTCCCTTGTTTGAGCGCCAAGAGCCTCTCCATTTGCATGCTTTTCTGAGCTTGAGAAAGAAACTTCATTTCAAACCTCTGTCTAAAATCATCCCATGTCTCCACCGGATACCCCACTTGGGTTACTTCCCACGCGAATGAAGCTTCATCTTTTAGTAGCCAAGTGGCTAGCTGAATCTTCCTATAATCGTCCACAGTGAAAATTACAAACAAGTCCTTTGTCTCCTTGAGCCAATTCCTTGCCTCTACGAATGTGTCAGTTCCATGGAATGGATTTACTCCCATAGCCTGGAAATCTTTGCAAATCTTAGAGAAGTTGTTTGCACGTGGAGGAGGAGGAATGACGGGTGCAGCTAGGGGAGGAACGTCGGCTTGACCACCGGCAGGCACCGTGGCCTCTAGATACCTACGAAACCAGCCTAGTATCGTAATGCCCTTGGAATATTAGGTTCCCTAGACATGCTGAAAAGAAAAAGGAAAGAGATTCTGATAAAGGATTGAAAGATAGTACATATGGATTTTGGGGAATATTTTTTTCAAAGCAGACTTTTCTTTTGAAAAATGCTTTCTTTTAAAACCATTTTGAAAATAATTTTCAAAAACTTTTATCTAATCCGGTAACCTTCAACTCTGATACCAAGTGTGACCACCCAAGTACGTTAATGTCACTCATTAAGAGAATGTATTAAGTTTCATGAAGTGTTATAGGTAAACAAAAACAGAAACATTACAAGACATATATAAAATAGCAGCGGAATTAAAAACTTTTATTAATCATAAACCATCGGGGTTCAAAACATCATATGTCTGACTTACATAAAAACTAGTACATCATAAAAACTTCTATCTTGTACTTAAAACATCAAGCATAATCCCCATATAAAAACATAGCCATAGTAGCAAGGATAGGAGCTTGAGTAATACATCTAACCAGCCCAAGCAAATGATAGCAGAATCCTGTAGGATCTAAATTAAACCTAGAGGGGGGGGGTGAATAGGGTTTATAAATTTAAGTTAAAATAAAAAAATCACAGAATAGTTGCAGAAAGAAAAAAACACACAGAAAATACCCAGCTTCGGCAAAACTATGCCTACTGCTGCATTCAAGGTTTCTACTAGGAATTGTAAACAATCTCTTCGCTTACAGACTCTTGTAAACTTGCGACCTTTGCTCCCGACTTTTTAAACCCTACGCTCAAGATCTTGACACAACTCGACTCGTTAAGTTGTGATTTTTCCAACTACAGACACTAGTAGTTATCAACCCTAAGGATAGAACTTTGAATTCTAAAAAAAAACAAGAAAACAAAAATAATAAACCCTAGGAGTTAGTGTTAAGGGTCATCCCCTTTTATAAAATACTGGTCGGCTTCTCTTCAATTAGGTTGACCCGTTCACTTTTCTCCTGTGAATTGAAAATGGCGGTGCTAGGGTTTCTGTTATCCTCCCAAATTGATTCGTGATAATCGATTTTGCTTTGGAATTCCTCTATAGTTTTGAATCCTTTGAAGCTCCTTGTCTTTGATTGGTTTCCCCTTTGGATAGCGAATGCAATCCTTGGTGAGTACTTCTAAATTGAAACGGTTTTTCTGAATTATTGTTGGTTGATAACGATTTTCTTTTCCTTGATGCCGATGATGTTATGGGTGTGAATTTATAGGGTTTCTAAACCCTTAAAACTCTGATTCTAGATGCTTCGTTCCTCCTTGAATTTCTCTTGCGATTTTTATTCCAAATTTGATTTGTTGGACTTGTTCATACGTTCTGAGATAAGTATCGATTTTTATTTGCTTATGGAACATAGATTCGGTCTTGAAAAACTTGCTTTATATGATCGGATATTTTGGACATTAAATTAGGTTTGAAGAATTCAAACTTTTTTAAAACTTGCAAGAGGAATACTCTTCAGTTGATACTTTCAACATTACCATAAATATTTTCTTCAGAAAAAATTCGCATAGTATTTTAACTCTTCATAAAACAATGATTCGAACAGATGCTTCCTCGATTTCGTTGTGAATTGGTTCAGATTTACCTTGGTAATAACAAATATTACCCTTGACTATTTTTGGTAACTTGATATTGCTTTAAACAGTTACTATACTTTGATTTTCCGAACACTTGAAATGGTGCTTTGGTTTCCCAAAACTATTTTGCACTTTGAATAGTTTGCTTAACCATTGTGGTGCTTGATCCATTTCCTTGAGTTCTGAATAGTCAATCAGATTTAACTTGATAAGAGCAGAAACTATGCTTGTACTCTATAGTCGAACTACCTTTAGACTTGTGGCATATGCATTAACCCAGTCTTCATTTGTAAATTGTTTAAACCATTGCACCCTCGACATTGACCATATTGTTGCATAACTTTCTCATGAAACCTGAGCATTGATTTGAACTGTTGTGTATTTGCGGAGCCATCCATGTCTCTCATACATCATGCACTTGCTGTTGTTATGATTCATGTAGTTGAGCTACTATGTTGTCTTTGCCACTGTTGTTTATGCCTTCATACTGCTATGCTTGCACTTATGAGTTTTGCGCCACCATTTATTCAGATTTGAATCAATCTTGCTGACGTGTTTATATGTGTTGCACCAATTCTGATCCATGTATTCATGTATGACTGGACTGTTGCTTTCATGAATCACCTTGCCCATGTCTTTACCAGGATGTGCATTGATGATTACTGTCTTGTGTCTTTGTGGCCCTGAAGCTTTGTGCTTTGCTTAAGAATTGTTTACTTGTTTTACCATATAGATAGCTTGTTGCATTCATTAGTTGTGTAACAACTGAAATACACACTGTTTTTGGCACCAGATCCATACTGACTTGCTTAATGTACTTGTTACACTGTTTGTTTTGGCCTGACCCTGAACTGTGCTCGGCTCTGTCATGTATTTCTTTCGTCTTGCCTGTATTTCACCATGTATTCATTTGTATTGCTGCCATATGTTGTTTTGAACTTTTCTGTTTTGACCTACATGCTGGTTTGCATTTTGATGTTGAGCCACTTTGATGAGTTGACTTTAATTCTTAAGCTTGTATTCGATTGTCCGATTGTTGATTGTACACTGAGTCGAGATGGTCCACTGTGACTACTCCTCAGTCGTACACTGATCGGCGAGGCAGTGCACGCATGTATATTTATACACGTGTGTACATGCAGCCATCAGACGAGTTTTTCCTGTTCCTGCATTTCGGACAAAATCTAGAAAAATGATGAGAAACACACCGTAATTCTGAGGCAAATAAAATTTAAAAAAAAACTTTTTTTATTTATTTATTTGTTTTTATTTAATTTTATTTTTGTTGCAGTTTACTGTGTGTGTGTTTCTTGTGATAGGTATGAAGATAGGAATTGACTGAAGGCTGTGAAGACAGAAGATGGAAGACAGAAGACAGTGAAAAAATACTAGTGTCAATGTATAACAGTGTCTGCAAATATAGTTGTATAGAGTGACATATTTGTATGAAATAAATGTAGTATGTCAAATAGTGGAGTTATAAAAGATGTACTTTTTGATATTGAAATAAAACATTTTTATTTAAATAAAAATACCATGTGATTGTTTAAAATTTCTGCACAGTTATATTTTATTTAAATAGAAATATTATATTCGTATCTGTTGTGTAGTATATCAGTGCATTTTCAAACACATTCAATAATAAAATATATTTGGTTGTTATCATCAAACAAAAATCATATAATTGTGTATACAACAATGTTATATACAACAATCTCCCCCTTTTGATGATGACAAACAAATAAAAGATTTTGAATGTGTTTGAAACGTGAAGTATATTACTCCCCCTATTTATATGCTCCCCCTACAACTAAGCTTCCCTTATTTATGCATAGATTTGAAAATTTTGAAATAAATTAATCAAACACCAAATTTCGAGAAATATTCTATAAATGTTTACTCATTCATCAAAATATTGACCATTCTCCCCCGTTTGTAATCATCAAAAGAATGACAGAAATTAAAATAGTGATGAATATAAACTAGAAATATGAGTTTAAATCGAGAGAAAAATATATCGTAAATATCATTTAATCAAACAAAAATCATAATATTCTTCGAATCAGAAGCAAATTTCACTTTCAGAATGAATGGATTTACGATGGATTTTATAGAATGAGGAGAGTTCAATAAAAATTGAATATTTATATATGAATTTTAAAGATTTTAAATACGCTCAAAAATGTGTTAAGCACTTCCTAACCACGCATAGCCAAAGGTATTTTAAATGGGGCTAGAATTAACTTAACTTTATCCTCTCAAATGAGTTCCATCCATGCACAATCCAAAGGTCTTTTAAGTGAGAATGGAAGCACATAGAGATTAAGGTAATTCACCCACACGTAACCACGAGGAATTTTAAATGGGAGTGAATACCAATGAGAAAATTTATTTATTTATTATTATTTATTATTTATTATTATTATTATTTTAATTCCAAGAATAATTAGAACTCCCCAAATTAAATAAAACCATGATGAATGACAGAAATATGGTAGATACAGAAGATGGTCATGAAATAAGCTCTAATTCACAAATATTATAAAATATGTTCAATCATCATAAGATTTAAAATATTTCCTTATGATAAAAAAATATTATAGTCAATAGCCATCATAATTTCAAGATTTGACATAATTTCAATAAGTTCCAAAATAGTTCAAATGATCAATCATTTAACTTTTGAATAACCATTTAAGAATTTCTTAAAAAAAATGGATAATGATCAATCAATTTCTATAATTCCCAAATCTAAGCATAATCGTGAAAATCTATCTTCGGGAAGAGGTTTTGTAAAAATATCAGCAAGTTGACAGTCAGTTGAAATAAACTCAATACAAATATCTTCTCGTGAAATGTGATTTCTAATAAAATGGTGTCTCACATCTATGTGTTTAGTGCGTGAATGGTAAACAGGATTATTAGACAAATCTATAGCACTTTTATTGTCACATTTTAGTGGTACTTTTTTATAAATTAGACCAAAATCCGAAAGAGTTTGCATCATCCATAATATTTGTGCACAACAGCTTCCTAAAGCATGTATTCGGCCTCAGTTGTGGATAGAGCAACACAATTTTGTTTTCGACTTGACCATGAAACTAATGAATGTCCTAGCATAAAACAAGTTCCGCTACTGCTTTTTCTATCCACAAGGGATCCAGCATAATCGGCATCAGAATATCCAGTCAATTTAAAATTATTGCATGCAGGGTACCATAATCCAAATTTGTCTGTGTGCAAAAGATATCTCAATATTCTTTTTGTGGATTTTAAGTGAGATTCTTTTGGATTAGACTGAAAGCGTGCACATAAACATACAGCAAACATAATATCAGGCCTAGATGCGGTGAGATAAAGAAGTGAACCAACTATTCCATGATATTTTTTCTAATCAACTGCAACTCCTTTCTCGTCTTTGTCAAGCTTGGTTGAAGGACTCATCGGTGTTCTGAGTTGTTTTGCATTTTCTAGTCCAAATCTTTTCAGCAATTCAGCGATGTATTTTGTTTGTGATATGAAAATGCCCTTGGTGCTTTGTTTGATTTGAAATCCAAGGAAGTATTTCAATTCACCTACTAAGCTCATTTTGAATTTATCCTGCATGACTTTTTCAAATTTCTCACATAGACGATCATTAGTAGC
This sequence comes from Allium sativum, assembly GCA_030737875.1. Lineage (NCBI taxonomy): Eukaryota > Viridiplantae > Streptophyta > Magnoliopsida > Asparagales > Amaryllidaceae > Allium > Allium sativum. The sequence goes on from CM060918.1 coordinate 636,973,667, forward strand.
ACCATATATAATATAATCAACATAAATTTGAACTATTAAAAAATCTTTACCTTCATGTAATAGAAACAATGTCGTGTCAGCACTACCCTTTTTAAAACCGTTTTCCAAAAGATATGCACTTAAACAATCATACCATGCTCTAGGTGCTTGTTTAAGACCATATAATGCTTTTTCAAGTTTAAATACATGATTTGGAAATTTATGATTTTCAAAACCAGGGGGTAATTCAACAAAAACTTCTTCTTTTAGTTCTCCATTTAAAAATGCACTTTTTACGTCCATTTGTTTAAGTTTGAAACCTTTATAACATGCAAAACTGAGCAAAATTCTAATGGCTTCTAAACTAGCTACTGGTGCAAATGTCTCATCAAAATCAATACCTTCAATTTGATTATATCCTTTTGCGACCAACCTAGCTTTGTTTCTAATTACATTTCCGGATTCATCAAGTTTATTTTTGAACACTCATTTAGTTCCTACTACTGGATAGTCATTTGGTCTAGGAACTACTTTCCAAACTTTATTCCATTCAAATTGATTAAGTTCTTCTTGCATCGCTAAAATCCAACTTTCATCATTAAGTGCAATTTCAACATTTTTAGGTTCGGTTTCAGAGATAAAATAGCTGTGAATACGAAAAGCACAGATATATTTATTAAATGATGAACGAGTTCGTATACCTGCCGTTGGATTTCCTATTACCAATTCTGGAGGATGGTTGGCTTTGAATTTCAATTTCTCAGCTTCAAATGTTTGTTTTGTTGGATCATCACTGCCAGTCTTTTCTTAGCTATTTCCTTTTTCACCCTCATATGTAATTCCCTCATCGCTTTTCTCTTTGTCCACCGTATCCAGATCTAATTCATGAAATTTCACATTTATGGTTTCAACAATAGTTTTTGATCGTTTGTTGAAGATTCGATAAGCCTTGCTTCTTGAAGAGTAACCCATGAAAATTCCTTCATCTGCTTTTGACTCAAACTTACCAAGTTGATCACCTGTATTAAGAAGATAACAAGGGCACCCAAAAACTCTGAAATATGAAATGTTAGGCTTTCTGTCAAACCACAATTCATAGGACGTTTTGTTAAATATTGGTCTAATCATTACTCTGTTCATTACATGGCAGGATGTATTAACTGCCTCTGCCCAAAAAGTCAAAGGCAGTTTATATTCACATATCATAGATCTAGCCAATTCCTGTAATGTACGATTTTTCCTTTTGACTACCCCATTTTGTTGGGGTGTTCGAGGAGCGGAAAATTCGTGTTTAAAACCATTCTCTTCACAAAACTTTTCAAAATCCAAATTTTCGAATTCACCACCGTGATCACTTCTTAAAGTTTTTATTGAAACACCTTTTTCATTTTGAACGAGTTTTGCAAAATTTGAAAAGTAATCAAAAGTTTCTGATTTTTTGGCTAGAAAATAAACCCATGTAAATCTAGAATAATCATCAACCAATACATAACAATAATGTTTTCCATTTAAGCTAGCAATTTCATTTGCTCCAAATAAATCCATGTGAATCAATTCAAGTACCCTATTAGTACTAACAACATTTTTAGGGCGAAATGATGACCGACTGAATTTTCCCATAGTACAAGATTTGCACACTTTGTTACTTTTATATTTCTGATGTGGTAATCCCCTTACCAATTCTTTTGATTCAAGTTTTTCTAAGAGACTCATACTAGCATGACCCAGTCTCCTATGCCATAAAAAAACTTCTTCATCTATAGCTACTAGACATCGTGAGAGAGTTAAATCATCAAATGAGAGTGTATAAACATTTCCTTTTCTTTTTCCTGTGAAGACAATAATGTTAGTGGATTTTTCAATAATTTTTCAAGATTCACTATCAAATATCACACTCATCCCTTTGTCACATAGTTGGCTTATGGAAATGAGATTGTGATGCAAGTTTTCAACATGTAAAACATCAGTTAAGGAAAAAGTACTATTACCTACTTTACCTTTACCGATAATTTTACATTTTATGTTATCGCCCATTATCACACTTCCATCTTTATGTTTATCGAGGCAGGAACTTTGATTTATCTCCTATCATATGTTTGGAACATCCTGAATCCAAGTACCATTCTTGTTGCTCCTTAGTCCGCCAACATACCTGCACACAAGAAGAAGAGAATGACCTAGAGAAACTCATAGGTCTAATAAAATTAGTAACTGGAAATTTTTGATTTTGAACAACAGAACCTTTTGGAATCCAAATTTGTTTAGACTTACCAATTCCAAATCTGTAACAATTGCTTGTTAACCCTTTTGGTACTGAAACGACCCGAACTTCCCCGGTCTCCGAAGAGAAGAGAAAGAACGAATTGTTTTGAGAACACGACAAAGTAGAACGCAGACGGAAGAACATTTCATTGTTAATTACAACAATTCCATCAGAATACAAGAATATACAGAGTATGAATAAATATTACACAGAAATATCAGAGATTTAAATTACATTTAAATACATAGCAGCGGAAAATAATACAAAATACAACTGAAGAAGATATACGGATACAAAGCTTTCCGGATATCATTCCAGCTGTACATCAGGATCCTATGAATATAAATCTGCAAAACCAAAACTACTAGTTGCCCGTGTCAAAATAAGGGCACCCAGAGTTTAGGTTAAAACAATAAACTCCAGGTCAATCATGTGACTGGTGTGAGAACTAAAACAGTTATTAATCTTTATTTTTAAAGTTAGGTAAATCAAGGGACCACGCCGTATAACACGGAACGGGTTTCCTCCCAAGAACACTAGTGCATAAACAAACAACGCAATGCTAAATAAGGAAAAATGAAGCTATTATAAGACCCAGTTCCCATCACACAATGCAACGCAAGCCGGAGGATAGGGTTTTTACCTTATAATAGCCAAGAATGCTTGATACGTTTAAACAAATCATTTGATACTATCATAAGTGCATAGTGATAAAACAACTTCAAATCATAAGATCAATCATAGACGGCATAAGCACCCCATCCCACTATGTCGCCATACTAGGCTCTACAAATAAAACCGCAAATGTCACGTATTTGGAAATTGGATTTCCGTCTGTGAACCAAGGCAAAAGATAGTCCTCACCGACTTCGAGACTCTTTAGCCCGAGCCTCAGGGTCAGAGCGCATCGACCATTGGATCGTCAGGGCCGGTCCATCGATGTGGATTAAAATGCCTGAACACTGCATTTCCCCTCCCTTTGGGGGCGTAAATGAGCCAACGAATGGCTCCATCGGTTCGAGAACGACCGATATATCCGAGGCGCCTCGCAACAACAACAACCACATAAGTCAAACTCGTCAGGGCGTGTAAAACCACTGACGCCACTTCTAACTAGAAAGAAACGCATGCCCTCCCTGAGGTCATCTCCCGTTTTTAGTTCACCACCAGAGTGTGAGGCTCGCGAATCAACGTTACACAAAGCTACGCCACACAGGCCGTGCTTTGATCATCAACCACAAGACTTTTCTTTTCAACAGAAGCCTTGATCATTTGCCACTTAGGCATGCCACACAGGCAATTCACTTTATGCGTTTGATATCCATCAGTATATAACCCCTGAGCTCGTATGTCTTAGAGAAGGGCGTTAAGCAAGAGAATAAATTCTCCACCGCCAAACAGATATATATTTAATAGAAATCAATCACACAAACTAAAATCCAATGTCAGACACACAGTCCATTTACAAGTTCGTTCTGGGTCTGAACGAAACCGGAGGCACTTTCCTTGCATATCCATCGATCTCCAAGTGCGTCTGGATGATCACCAACTGTTTCCATCTTCTTGGGTGTACAACCCAATCAAGATCATCAGTAATTACCCAAACGACGTGAAGACCTCCGGTCTTCAACCACCGTCTTCGTCTTCGACACTAGGTTGAATCAGTTATTCAGAATGGGATAAACCCGGTCTTTCTGAACAACTCGCGTATATATATAATAAACACGTGTTACACAAACACAACATACGCCTCATTCCAATTCAGAATATTCTTTTATTCAAATATACTTATATTTTGGGAAAGGTTCCCATTAATTTTATCAAAGATAAATTTTTTAAATTTATTCTTTAATCTCCTTTAAATATCAATTCAAACTAGTCGGGATTAGCGAACCACATCGAAGTAATCTTTTATTTTAATTTCCCAATCTCAACCTATTCATCCCATGAAGTAAAACTGGTCATACTTCATATCTAACACCATGGTGTTATCGGTAAATTCAATTACCATTTCACGTTCAAATCTAATTAAAGATTTAACTATCGCCTGGAGTAAAACTGGTGATACTCCATTCTCGATCTTTTCAATCTAATTAAAGATTCATTAAAACTCCACTTAGTTTTAATCTTTAACTGGGTTAAAGAATCAGTGTCATTTAATACACGGTTCACGATAAACCCAAAATCACATCCCATTAATTATCGGGTTAAAGAACAAGTGTTATTTAAAACACTGTTCACGATAAACCCAAAAATCAATATCAATTAAATATTATTTAATTGGTACACTTCATTAAATCTAAATAAAAAGTTTTAATCTTTTTCTCAACTGGGCTTAAGAACAGTGTTAATGAAGACACCATTCACGACAAATCCAAATCACATTTGATATTAAATACGAGGCTCTGAATAGAAAATATATCGGCTTATATTCAATATCAAATTCTACGACCAACAAATATCGTATTGGAAATAACGATATATATATATATATATATATCTCAAATTTCCATAATAATATCTGTATCGTCACGAAATCCAACATTGAAATATTACAAAGACAATTTCGATTCAAACCCATTCCAATTCAATTATTGGAAATTCTGGTTATTTTCAAAACCATTTCAAATCCACTTTATTTATTTTAAAAATAAATAGAATTATAATTCTAGTTCAAAACTAGTTCATTTCGACAAAAAATCTATTTTTATCCTTTCAAATATGGAGTTTTTTTATCCCAATTCTTCCCAAATCATTTCTTATGATTTTACACAAATTATTACTATTTTTAATAATTTTATCAAGGCCCGTACAGTCGATTTCCATCAACGGCCATCGAACTGCACTTACAGCGATCTTTTCCAAATTTGATTTGGACATAATTCCAAATCCAACCGTTAGATTTCAAATTTCTAATATTCATTAGAAATCTCTTTTCGATACGAACCCAACGGTTCCGGTTTCAGGAGAATCCGACGGTCGGATCTCCCGTAATATCCATTCGAAGTCAATGGTCGAAATTCGCGAACTGCCGCGGCGCGGCGCGTTCTATTCAGGCCATTATATAATATATATAATATATACTTCGTCGATTTCCTTTTTAAAACGTGCTTTATAAATCGTTTTAAATTCATTTTCAAAACGGTTTCAACTTCATATTCAATTTCAATTCAAAATTGAATATTCCAATATAAATTCGTTTTAAATTCATTTCAAATCGATTTCAATTCGAATTCATTTCTATTCAATTTCAATTCGAGTTCATTTCTATTCAATTTCAATTCGAATTCATTTCTATTTAATTTCAATTCGAATTCATTTCTATGCACTTTCAATTCGAATTCTAATTCTTTTCAAAATATCAGATTTTGAAATCACTTTCGATATTCATTATAAAATGAATAAAATTGATATAAATATCGTTCACGTCAAAATGGCGTCAACCTAATCAACACGGCTTCATATATTTCTATTTTCAGATATTTCTATTTTAAATATTTCTATCTCGAATATTACCTTTTCAAATATTTCTATTTCAAATATTTTATTTCAAATATTTCTATTTCAAATATTACCTTTTCAAATATTACCTTTTCAAATATTTCTATTTCAAATATTTCTATTTCAAATATTTCTTTTTCAAATATGGAATGAGGCCCAATCAATTACCATATAATGTTAATTATATGGATTTTCTACAACACATGTATACAATAACAACGATGAATAATCAACCATCATCCAAAGTGCATTTTACACTGTATAAGCATCAAATATAAATATTCAACGCTTATAACAGTCTACCAATCAATCGATCGACATACAACTAATTATTGGGATTAGTGTACGTCAAATATCATTCCAATACCTGTGTGGGGTTTCAAACAATCAAACACATATTTTATTTGTGCAGTTGGGCAATATGTAAAATTTATCGTCCCAATCAATATCAGTCAAATGTGTGTATATAAACAAATCGTCTGATTTGGTTATTTTTATTTCATTTCATATACACGTTAAAAATTCTATTTTTAACTATAAAATATTTTCCACTATAAAATATTTTATTTCATTTCACATCACATCACACAATCAACTACACATCAAAATCAAACAAACAAGCATACAAGTCGTCCATGGTCTGTGGACGACGGGTGTCGGGTGCTACTAAACACCGTCTGCATCCTAGTATATATTTCAACTAGAAAATCAAATTAAAAGGTGAGAAGTTCTCATAGATTAGCTAATCCGATCCCACGACTCTTCTTATGTAGAAATCTTCGCCGTTCTTGCCTCTTGTCACTTTTTTGCCCGTATTCTCTACATATGTAACAATCGAATTTTTATTTGGCTATTCAATATATAAAAATCGAATTTTTACTTTCCTATTCAATATATAAAAATCGAATTTTTACTTTCCTATTTTACAAAAATTATATTTTTGCATGTCTCTTCTTCAAAGATCATAGCTTTATATACACTATCTATATAGAAATTGATTTTTTTTCCAGTATACTTTCACCTATAAAAACTGATTTTTTCCCAATATACTTTCACTTATAAAAACTGATTTTTTTTCAATATACTTTCACTTATAAAAAATGAAAATTTTCAATATACTTTAACCAAAAAAAAATCGGATAAAAAAAATTAAAATAAAAACTGACCTTGGCCAAAATCAGATCTTTCGTGGGGGGGGGCCTGGTTGCGACGACGCCGGGGTGGTGGAGCAATGGGGGGGGGGGCGACGAAACCTGGTGGCGCTAGGGGGGTGGCTCATGTCTGCGGCGGGCCCAGGCGACTGGAAGGTCAGATCGGAGGAAGAAAAGAAGGGGAGGGAGGAAGTGGAGTCGCGCACGTGGAGGGGGGGATCCAGGCGATGGTGGCGCGGGTGGGGAGGTCGGAGGGCGGCAGCGCCTCCAGCGGCAGAGGGAGGAGCGTGGATCGTGGGCTGAGAGGGATCAGTTTTTTTTTTCTTTTTTTTCTTTTAACTGAGCGTTGACTGATTTTGAAAAGGAGGGGAGAGAGTATAAGGGAAAAATATATTATATTTATTTAATTTTCTTCACCAAAAAGCAACTTTTATTGTCGAACTCGAAATCGAACCCACCGACTGTCGTTCCTAGCGTATTACCCCCGTTCCGAACACAATGGGATATGTATCGTAGGCCAATTCGACTGTTTGAATCAGTTTTCGTTAAAATTAAAATATAAATCAGTATATATTCAATTTTGAACGCACATTTCAATTTAACGGGGCCACATACTAACTCGAAAAATTCCAGAAAAAATATTTCTAGCTTCGTATCGATGATACGGTCCTAATAAAACTAATCTCGTCTAATTCTGAGACCGTTTGAAAAATGGCCATTTTCCAGTCGATTAAAATCAACTGAAACTGGTCAAACACGTTTTCCTTTGCCACGCACACATATTAATTCGAAAAATTATGAAAATTGGAATCTAGCAATAACTTGACATCATGGGTCCAACAAAAGTGGTTTCGTTGAAATCCGAGGTCGTTTGCAAAATTTCCATTTTTAAGGGCCTGAATCCCATAGCGACTACTCTGAAAATTCAATTGGACATAACTTTTTATCCCCGCTATGAAATTTTGATTTTTCGGATTCGTTGGAAAGATATTATCAATTAGATTCAAATATTTTTGGTTTCGCTAAAATCCGGTTTATTCTGAATCCTGTACATCCATTTGAAGTTTGAAATCGAATTATCGAACTACCGCGCCATTTTCAATTCCTTTTATAATTATATATAAATATTTATATTCTAACGACGATCTATATAATATATATGTTCGAATTCTATTCAAAATAAATTTCTCGTCGTTATTATTTAAAATAATTCATTTTAAATAATCAAAATTCGCTAAAACTGCCAAAATAAAATTTTTAAATTGGCCCAGATTTCCAGGTTATTACAATCTCCCCCACTTAAAACTTTTCGTCCCCGAAAAGGAATGAAGCCGAAAGTTGTTTAACTAATCAACTCAACTTCTAGTGTTTTCACTACGGCTTAAGTTCTTCAACTTTTCAGTTTCTACGAACTTTTCAAATTTTTCAAAAATTTGGCTAACACCCTAAATTTTCGAAAAATTTCGCCATAACCTCCCCTGCACCGGGAGCACGGGAAAATCCCGAAATTGCCATACAGGCCTTCTGATCTCAAAAAGAAAAAGAAAAAGCCAAGCGGCTAGCCAATCGGCTCATAAAATCATCATCACCCAAACAAACAGTAAATTATGGTAAACATGTACCTATTTTTCGGGCAAACAATTTTATTCTTCTGCTCTAGCCTCTTTGCTAAGACCTGTTCAATGTAAGTACATGTATATGCAAGCAAATGCGACCAAATTTCAATACAAATCACTTTTTGGTCAATTTGGCTAAATGGTAAAAAATAATAATTAATCAAGCCATAATCAAACAACACAACCATTAATCAATTAGTTGGTTATCATTTCAAATGCATAACTTTGATATATAGTCAAAAATCAGATTTTTGATGCCAAATCACAACAATAAGCCCTATCTAATTTCGGTTCTCACACTAGTTGTAACACCCCGTAATTCCATAATGCTAAGATTCACAAATCAAGGCAGAATTAAAAGTTAGAATCAAAATCAAGGGAAACAGGCTGCGCCATTGCGTTTGTCTCGGAATTCTGCATGAAAACGAGTCCGAGTTTGCGTGAATCGGAGTCCGTATGAGGAAGATATGGCCTCCGGAAGTTTCAGCAAGGTTCAAATTTCAAAACAGACTCAGAAGCGGGCTGGGTGGGAAATTTCCCGCCCAGGACCCCAGGTCGACTGGGGAGTCGACCTGGGTGTTGACCCCCCCAGGTCGACTGGGGAGTCGACCTAGGTGTCGACCCCCCCAGGTCGACTGGGGTGTCGACCTGGGTGTCGACCCCCCCCCCCCCCAGGTCGACTGGGGAGTCGACCTGGGTGTCGACCCCCCCTGCTTTTTCCAGCTTTCTGAACCTGGTTCGTTTCTCTATATCTAGACGCCATTCTGACCAGATTCGTTGACTTCTACACTATATAAACAGCCCTAGTCTCCTCCTCTATTCACAATTCTTCTCTACCCTTATGTTGCAAAGATTATTAGTGAACATGGCTTCTTCTCCTCCACTTAAAATAAATAATAAATAGAATAATATATATATAATAAATCAAGATGAGGAGATGCTGCTCAAAGACTTTCAAGAAGAGATTCGAATCAAGATTAAAGCTTCAAGATAAGGATCAAAGGCTAACGTCGCACGAATCATAGCAACGCCATCTTTCTATTCTAATCTAAATCTCTGTAAGTCAGTTATTTCTAGATTTGAACGTTTTTCTCTGATCGTGACATGAAATTAAAGGAATAAAAGAATATGCCAAATCTCTCTCTCTCTCTCTCTCTATTCGAATCAGTGCCTATACTCTTGAACCTAATTAAGAACTGTTATGATTCGAGGACATATAAGACTGTGACTATGGACCTTAAAGCCATATGCCTATGACTATGAACATTTGCCTATGACTATGAACATTGCCTATGACTATGGGCATTGCCTATGACTGTGAACATTGCTTATGACTGTGACTGTGACTATGAGGATTATTTCCTTGACTAAGCCTATGCCTTTGATTGGGAAATATAAACTATTGCCTATGACATAACAAGGACATCTGTGATTAAACACCTGTGATTCATGACTAGGAAAGTGTTGCTTAAGTTTTGTGACTATGAAATTGGGTCTAAACCCGATCATCTATTCTGTCTATTCTTGGTTTTTGACCTTGGGAATTTACCTATTAAGTTAGGTCTACCCATGTTCTTGAACCTATGTCTCTATTCTGTCTATTCTTGGTTTTAGACCTTGGGAATTTACCTATTAAGTTAGGTCTACCCATGGTCTTGAACTGACATCGTTATTCAACCCTTTTTATGCCAGTTAGTATGTCTATCTTTTGCATAGCATCTTTGGTTCATTCCCTATTTTCTACGAACCTAGCTTTATTTATAATCTAGACTGAATCACGATTATACGAACGGTGGGAATGCGGTTTGGGCAAAACATTAAATTTACTAAAAACGTAGTTTAACTTGGAAATTGGCATAAATTGGGAACATGTATTATGGCATGTTCATAGAAATGCAAATTGGAAAATTTTGACATAAATTATAAGATGTGTAATTCGAATCTAGTATTGACGTGTAAATCTAGCATTTACATGAATAGTGGACTAGAGTAATAAGTCTAGTTTGACGTGAATTAGAATGTTGAATCGGAATTGGATTAGCTAATTTGGCACGGTAAGTATATTGGCATAAATGTGAAATTGGCCATAATTGGGAATAACTGTCAGGTTTAGCAAAATCATGGTTAGTGACAATTAATTTGGTATAGTTTACATAGCAAAAAGCATAAATATGATATAGAGGGGAAAATGGGCCATAGAAATAAATGTAGACAGATTACATTAAAAGAGTAACTGGGAAATAAGTAAATTAGGAATAATTTACTTATAGAATTTGTCCTAAATGAGAAATGTAAATTTAGACAAATTAAAGATTTATCAACGACATCTCTTTTGATGAAACACCAGAAAGTTCTAGGGTGACAGAGAGGATAGTGTCTAGGCTTGAGTTCGGAAAATACAAGTTTCCTGCTCTCCCTGGTTATCCCTAACTGATCCGACGAACGGGATGGTTACTTCAAAACTTGATTTGAAAATAAATTGAAACCTTTTGACCTTACAAAACACGAATATGCCTAACCCGAGGTTAGACTGAGTTGCGATGTAAACCTGCCCGGAACCAACCGGCACATCCAGTATTCGCAACAATATCAGTCTAATGTGAGTGGTCATGGCTTTATTTTATTTAGTTAAAGCTAGAACAAGAAGGGTAGGGTTAAGTTAACTAAGACGCTTAACCAATTTAACCAGACCGGTGGGTAGGGTTAGGTGCATGTAGACACTTAACGTAGTTAAGCTAGAATGGGAAGGTTAAGTCCATAGGAACACTTAACCAACCTAACACAGTTAAGCTAGAATGGGAGGGCTAAGTCCATGGGAACACTTCACCAACTTAACATGGTAACAAGACAAGATTTGTAGGGGTTAAGTAAAGTTAATACACTTAGCCAAATTAACATGTTAACTAGACCAGGGGCTAGGGTTAAGTAAAATCTAATACACTTAGCCAATTTGATATGTTAGCTGGGCTAGACCTTAGGATTAAGTAAACTTGAACACTTAACCATCAGGTTGTGATAAAGGAATGGGGTTAAGTCTAAAACATGAAGGGATAGTACTTAACCATTAATAATAACATGTTAGTTAAAACAGACGGGCAAGGTTAAGTTAAAAAGGAACACTTAACCAACACAGGGTGAATGGGTAGGGTTAAGTAATAAATACTTAACCAATATAACTTGGTTTGTGGTAGGGTTAATCCAACATGAGTTACTGATAACACTTAACCAGTTTAACAGGGTAAATGAGGAGGGTTAAGTTAGCTTGAATTGACTATGACACTTAACCAATCCATATTGACGGGAAAGAGAACTAAGTAAACCTTAGTTAAGAAAACAACGATTCTGGAAACTAAGTGGTAAATCTTAGTTAGTAAAAATAAGTAGTAATTCTTAGTATAACACGGGAAGGAGCGAATGTCCATCTGAGTAAAAAGGAGACTCCAACGAATTGGGTTACGAAACCCGAGGCTTCGAGGGGACGTGAGGGTACTCTTGGTATCCCTCCGTGAGGCTGCAGATGATCCTCCTGGGCTCACAGAGGTTAAGGTCTGCGTAGAAGAACCAGGGGTATGCCTTGGTTGCAATACATGGCAACCTAAAGACCAAGATGGACCGGCGTGATTCGGCGAGCAAACGGTAGCCCTGTGATAGCGACTCGTCGTCTACCATCCATCTTGAGTCAATCGAGATACGTGAAGCGAAAAGGCGGAGAACTCCGAAAGACCATATACCTGCTATCTAGTTATGGGTGAGGATGGCCATAGGATAGTGGGGCACCGGGGGTTGGCGTATAGTTCTCATTTTACAAGGTGTGCCTTTCATTAGTTGAGGGAGGGGTCAAGTGGGACCATAGCCACTGGAATAAAAACAGACCTTAGCATCTGCATCGGCAGATATCTGAAAGCTCCCGACCGAGTTCTGTATTCCTTGATTTGCCCTGTCACAGGACTCGGACCGCACATTACAGGACATGTGCATCTAGACAAGCGATAATGATTCGCGATACATGCGTGGGGAAGTATAGGAGCATATACCACTCTAGGTAGTGTGTCCTAGACTTGGGGCATCGTTCGACAGGTAGCGTAATCCCTAGTTGGACTAGGTGGCATAAACCCTGAACTCGAGAAGCGTTCAGCTGATAGCGTAAAACTCTAGTTAAATCTAGAAAGCACTTGATAGAAAATCCTAGATTAGATCTAGGTAATAAATAATAAAGGTATGCCTGAAGGCAATGGAAACTACAGGGATTGGGATCGCGTTATCGTTACAAGTTGGAACACTAGTTAGGTGGTGCAGAGATATAGAAACCACTATAACAAGGAAATAGCGAAGCGGCGAAAGTATTAGAGCATATCCAGTTTATCTTATCTTAGAATATCTTGTGATTATCTTGTCTAATCTTGCTGACCCTATGGTCATGGTGTAATCTTGAATTCAGTTAATTCATGTCGTTTGTTTTTCCATGTTCACATGCTAGAAGTTACGGAACTTACTCAGGCTTTAGGTCTGACTCTGTTTTTCTTTCGTCTTCTTCTCTTCCGTTTCCCCCCAAGTAGTAGAGGAGGGAGTAGTATAGCTCAGGTTAAGTTGGACTGTCACTCTTTCCCAGCTTGAAGATTTGTCGAAGTTTTGCTTGGATTCTCTTTCCAGATGCTATGGCTGGTTCTTGCTACATTGGGGAATATAAATGTATTTTTATGCTTCTTTATTTTGTAAGACAGATGACACTCTGATATTGTAAAGAAATCTTTGTACAAACTATTTTATCAATAAAGCAAAGTTTTATTTTCCGCTGTTTAATTTATGTCTGTCTTGTAATTTATCTCCATCTTTTACCCTAAATGCTCCACAGAACTTAGTGCATTCCCTTTGTGAGTGACACTAACGGACGTGGGGTGTTACACGTGGTATCAGAGCTGAAGGTTACCAGATCAGATAAAGGATTTGAAAAAATATATATTTTCAAAACGGTTTTAAAAGAAGCATTTTCAAAAGAAAAGTTTTGTTTTAAAGGCATATTCCCCAAAGCCATACGCACTATTTTCTCTTCCTCTGTTTTCTTATCTCCTTCTTTCTTGAGTCTCTGGGGCTCCTGGCTTTCTGGGAGGTAACCTCATCGAAGGGCGAAGTAGTGCCCCGGCTTCCATCCATAGTCGTAGTTGTCTCACCTTCGACCAGTTTTCCTTCAAGCTTATAGGGTTTTCCGTACGATGGAAGCAGTTTTCGAGAGATTTGTCAACATACGGAAGAGGATGAGGAGTTTGGCTAAGGATCATAACCCTAGTATGAGGAATTCATGGATGTAGGTTTAGCTCATGAAGGAGGAAGAAATTATAAAACCTAAGACAAGAGGAAGTATTTTTACTAGGGTAGGACAGGGCATATAATTAAGGACAAGGGCAAGAACGAGGAACAAGATTTTCAGAAGGGCAAGTACATACTTTCACCACCAAGCGTACCTAGGAGAAAGGTAGTAAAGTTCTGTTGGAAGAGTCTAGTTTTGCTGTTCGTACTCTTTCCTTTGGTTTTAGCTCTTCGCATTTGTTCATATCCACTTCCATAGTTGAGTCTCTACACCATAGTACTTATATAGTAGAAAGATCCCACTAGAGTCTCAAATCCAATTGGTGGTCCAACCAGTTTATTTTTGGTTAGTAGGGATTTGAGAATAGCTATCGAGTTTGCTTATATCTCACATAGATCGTCTAAATTCGAAGGAGATATTCCTTGGGTGCTTGTCTGATATTGGTTTAGGCCTTTGGGGCTTGTACTTGAGGGATGTCGAGTTCGACTAGGATGGTTTGCGTGAGAGATGAATAGTTGTGGCACGCACTCTAAAAAGCACGTAGTGACCTTTCAACCCTTATAGTTATGGCGGGATGGATAAGCTAAGAGGAGGGACCTCGAACCATCTTGGTATGTACACTTGGTATCATAGTTGACATCTGTTTACTTTGGAAATGGAGGTCAGAAACTTCACAATCGTGAAGTTAAATTAGTTAAGATACAGTGGAGTAAAGCTCAAGAAGGCTAGATACTAGCGTCATACCCTTTTTCTTAAGGATGCATCCTTGATTTCTTTGTGTAGGAGCTTTACGCATAATTGTTTCTCTCTTTCCGAAGTATATCACTTAGGTCGTATCTTCGATCCTTAGGTAGAAGCCAATGGATGTAAACATGTGTTTGAAACATGTTATGGTTGGTGGTTGCAAGTGGTTGCTAATGGTTGCTTGTGGATGCATATGCATACGTATTAGGCGCTAGATCAGTTCGGACGCTTTCATATTGCATTTACAGATATGTATTTGTTTGTAAGTTGAGCCTGATATGTTATCATATGGATGTTGCATATGGATGAATGGCTATGCACACATGTAGTATTTACATAACTAGGGATGCTTGCATACATGATTGGACGCATGACACTGACATGATTTGCATTAAGGAGGTCAACTGAATCAGTAGACCGCCTGATTTTGCATTAGATAAAGACATATACACACACTATGCATATGAACATGAAAGCATTAGAAATCTTTTAAGGACAATGAATGCCTGTGATTGAATGGTTGAGTAGATGGGTGATTGGATGGTAGGACACATTCTTCCTAACTTGAAGATTTCGGGGACGAAATCCTTTTAAGTGGGGGATAATGTAACACCCCGTAATTCAGTAACGCTAAGATTCACAAATCAAGGCAGAATTAAAAGTTAAAATCGAAATCAAGGGAAATGGGCTGCGCCATTGCGTTCGTCTTGGAATTCTACATGAAAACGAGTCCGAGTTTGCGTGAATCGGAGTCCGTATGAGGAAGATATGGCCTCCGGAAGTTTCAGCAAGGTTCAAATTTCAAAACAGACTCAGAAGCGGGCTGGGCGGGAAATTTCCCGCCCAGGACCCCAGGTCGACTAGGGAGTCGACCTGGGTGTTGACCCCACCCCCAGGTCGACTGGGGAGTCGACCTGGGTGTCGACCCCACCCCCAGGTCGACTGGGGAGTCGACCTGGGTGTCGACCCCCCCAGTTCGACTGGGGAGTCGACCTGGGTGTCGACCCCCCCCCCCAAGGTCGACTGGGGAGTCGACCTGGGTGTCGAACCCCCCTGCTTTTTCCAGCTTTCTGAACCTGGTTCGTTTCTCTGTATCTAGATGCCATTCTGACCAGATTCGTTGACTTCTACACTATATAAACAACCCTAGTCTCCTCCTCTATTCACAATTCTTCTCTACCCTTATGCTGCAAAGATTCTTAGTGAACATGGCTTCTTCTCCTCCACTAAAAATAAATAATAAATAGAATAATATATATAAAATAAATCAAGACGAGGAGATGCTTCTCAAAGACTTTCAAGAAGAGATTCAAATCAAGATTAAAGCTTCAAGATAAGGATCAAAGGCTAACGTCGCACGAATCATAGCAACGTCATCTTTCTATTCTAATCTAAATCTCTGTAAGTCAGTTATTTCTAGATTTGAACATTTTTCTCTGTTCGTGACATGAAATTAAAGGAATAAAAGAATATGCCAAATCTCTCTCTCTCTCTATTCGAATCAGTGCCTATACTCTTGAACCTAATTAAGAACTGTTATGATTCGAGGACAAATAAGACCGTGACTATGAAACTATGGACCTTAAAGCCATATGCCTATGAATATGAACATTTGCCTATGACTATGGACATTGCCTATGACTATGAACATTGCCTATGACTGTGACTATGACTATGAGGATTATTTCCTTGACTATGCCTATGCCTTTGATTAGGAAATATAAACTATTGCCTATGACATAACAAGGACATCTGTGATTAAACACCTGTGATTCATGACTAGGAAAGTGTTGCTTAAGTTTTGTGACTATGAAATTGGGTCTAAACCTGATCATCTATTCTGTCTATTCTTGGTTTTAGACCTTGGGAATTTACCTATTAAGTTAGGTCTACCCATGTTCTTGAACCTATGTCTCTATTCTGTCTATTCTTGGTTTTAGACCTTGGGAATTTACCTATTAAGTTAGGTCTACCCATGTTCTTGAACTGACATCATTATTCAACCCTTTTTATGCCAGTTAGTATGTCTATCTTTTGCATAGCATCTTTGGTTCATTCCCTATTTTCTACGAACCTAGCTTTATTTATAATCTAGACTGAATCACGATTATACGAACGGTGGGAATGCGGTTTAGGCAAAACATGAAATTTACTAAAAACGTAGTTTAACTTGGAAATTGGCAAAAAATAGGAACATGTATTATGGCATGTTCATAGAAATGCAAATTGGATAAATTTGACATAAATTATAAGATGTGTAATTTGAATCTAGTATTGACGTGTAAATCTAGCATTTACATGAATAGTGGACTAGATTATTAAGTCTAGTTTGACATGAATTAGAATGTTGAATCGGAATTGGATTAGCTAACTTGGCATGGTAAGTATATTGGCATAAATGTGAAATTGGCCATAATTGGGAATAACTGTCAGGTTTAGCAAAATCATGGTTAGTGACACTTAATTTGGTATAGTTTACATACCAAAAAGCATAAATATGATATAGAGGGGAAAATGGGCCATAGAAATAAATGTAGACAGATTACATTAAAAGAGTAATTGGGAAATAAGTAAATTAGGAATAATTTACTTATAGAATTTGACATAAATGAGAAATGTAAATTTAGACAAATTAAAGATTTATTAACGACATCTCTTTTAATGAAACACCAGAATGTTCTGGGGTGACAGAGAGGATAGTGTCCGGGCTTGAGTTTGGAAAATACAAGTTTCCTTCTCTCCCTGGCTATCCCTAACTGATCCGACGAACGGGATGGTTACTTTCAAAACTTGATTTGAAAATAAATTGAAACCCTTTGAACTTAGAAAACACGAATATGCCTAACCCGAGGTTAGACTGAGTTGCGATGTAAACCTGCCCGGAACCAACCAGCACATCCAGTATTCGCAACAATATCTGTCTAATGTGAGTGGTCATGGCTTTAATTTATTTAGTTAAAGCTAGAACAAGAAGGGTAGGGTTAAGTTAACTAAGACGCTTAACCAATTTAACCAGACCGGTGGGTGGGGTTAGGTGCATGTAGACACTTAACGTAGTTAAGCTAGAATGGGAAGGTTAAGTCCATAGGAACACTTAACCAACCTAACATAGTTAAGCTAGAATTGGAGGGCTAAGTCCATGGGAACACTTAACCAACTTAACATGGTAACAAGACAAGATTTGTAGGGGTTAAGTAAAGTTAATACACTTAGCCAAATTAACATGTTAACTAGACCAGGGGCTGGGGTTAAGTAAAATCTAATACACTTAGCCAATTTGATATGTTAGCTGGGCTAGACCTTAGGGTTAAGTAAACTTGAACACTTAACCATCAGGTTGTGATAAAGGAATGGGGTTAAGTCTAAAACATGAAGGGATAATACTTAACCATTAATAATAACATGTTAGTTAAAACAGACAGGCAAGGTTAAGTTAAAAAGGAACACTTAACCAACACAGGGTGAATGGGTAGGGTTAAGTAATAAATACTTAACCAATATAACTTGGTTTGTTGTAGGGTTAAGCCAACATGAGTTACTGATAACACTTAACCAGTTTAACAGGGTAAATGAGGAGGGTTAAGTTAGCTTGAATTGACTATGACACTTAACCAATCCATATTGACGGGAAAGAGAACTAAGTAAACCTTAGTTAAGAAAACAACGATTCTGGAAACTAAGTGGTAAATCTTAGTTAGAAAAACTAAGTAGTAATTCTTAGTATAACACGGGAAGGAGCGAATGTCCGTCTGAGTAAAAAGGAGACTCCAACGAATTGGGTAACGAAGCCCGAGGCTTCGAGGGGACGTGAGGGTACTCTTGGTATCCCTCTGTGAGGCTGCAGATGATCCTCCTGGGCTCACAGAGGTTAAGGTCTGCGTAGAAGAACCAGGGGTATGCCTTGGTTGCAATACATGGCAACCTAAAGACCAGGATGGACCGGCGTGATTCGGCGAGCAAACGGTAGCCCTGTGATAGCGACTCGTCGTCTACCATCCATCTTGAGTCAATCAAGTTACGTGAAGCGGAAAGGCGGAACTCCAAAAGACCATATACTTGCTATCTAGTTATGGGTGAGGATGGCCATAGGATAGTGGGGCACCGGGGGCCGGCGTATAGTTCTCATTTTACAAGGTGTGCCTTTGATTAGTTGAGGCAGAGGTCAAGTGGGACCATAGCCACTGGAATAAAAACAGACCTTAGCATCTGCATCGGCAGATATCTGAAAGCTCTCGACCGAGTTCTGTATTCCTTGATTTGCCCTGTCACAGGACTCGGACCGCACATTACAGGACATGTGCATCTAGACAAGCGATAACGATTTGCGATACATGCGTGGGGAAGTATAGGAGCATATACCACTCTAGGTAGTGTGTCCTAGACTTGGGGCATCGTTCGACAGGTAGCGTAATCCCTAGTTGGACTAGGTGGCATAAACCCTGAACTCGAGAAGCGTTCAGCTGATAGCGTAAAACTCTAGTTAAATCTAGAAAGCACTTGATGGAAAACCCTAGATTAGATCTAGGTAATAAATAATAAAGGTATGCCTGAAGGCAATGGAAACTACAGGGATTGGGATCGCGTTATCGTTACTAGTTGGAATACTAGTTAGGTGGTGCAGAGATATAGAAACCAGTATAACAAGGAAATAGCTAAGCGGCGAAAGTATTAGAGCATATCCAGTTTATCTTATCTTAGCATATCTTGTGATTATCTTGTCTAACCTTGCTGACCCTATGGTCATGGTGTAATCTTCGATTCAGTTAATTCATGTCGTTTGTTTTTCCATGTTCACATGCTAGAAGATACTGAACTTACTCAGGCTTTATGTCTGACTCTGTTTTTCTTTCGTCTTCTTCTCTTCCGTTTCCCCCCTAGGTAGTAGAGGAGGGAGTAGTATAGCTCAGGTTAAGTTGGACTGTCACTCTTTCCCAGCTTGAAGATTTGTCGAAGTTTTGCTTGGATTCTCTTTCCAGATGCTATGGCTGGTTCTTGCTACATTGGGGAATATAAATGTATTTTTATGCTTCTTTATTTTGTAAGACAGATGACACTCTGATATTGTAAAGAAATCTTTGTACAAACTATTTTATCAATAAAGCAAAGTTTTATTTTCCGCTGTTTAATTTCTGTCTGTCTTGTAATTTATCTGCATCTTTTACCCTAAATGCTCCACAGAACTTAGTGCATTCCCTTTGTGAGTGACACTAACGGACGTGGGGTGTTACACCAGTCAATTGGAAATATATAGAAATCTCACTTTCGTTACTCGAACATAAATTCGGATGATGATCGATCAATAATCAGAATCATCTCCGGGCGACTACAGTGTGATTCTATATCTATCCAGTATATTAAAACTTTAAATACACGTTTGCAAGGCGTATAGGCAAAATCTTTATATACTGGACTGTCCAAATCAATACAAATAAATAATCAAATACGAATAATTGATTTAAATTTTCAAAACAAAAATTGTTTTCACTTTTATTTCGAAAACACTACTCTTCACACTCGTTCTAGGATACTACTGATCCTATCTCTAACGAGTCATTCTTGTTGGATATTACTAATCCAATCTCTGATGAATTCTTTCGTATGGTTCTAATGTGTCTTGTTCTCTGAGCTTTGTAAACCAAAGCTCTGATACCACGCTGAAACGACCCGAACTTCCCCGGTCTCCGAAGAGAAGAGAAAGAACGAATTGTCTTGAGAATACGACAAAGTAGAACGCAGACGGAAGAACATTTCATTGTTAATTACAACAATTCCATCAGAATACAAGAATATACAGAGTATGAATAAATATTACACAGAAATATCAGAGATTTAAATTACATTTAAATACATAGCAGCGGAAAATAATACAAAATACAACTGAAGAAGATATACGGATACAAAGCTTTCCGGATATCGTTCCAGCTGTACATCAGGATCCTATGAATATAAATCTGCAAAACCAAAACTACTAGCTGCCCGTGTCAAAATAAGGGCACCCAGAGTTTAGGTTAAAACAATAAACTCCAGGTCAGTCATGTGACTGGTGTGAGAACTAAAACAGTTATTAATCTTTATTTTTAAAGTTAGGTAAATCAAGGGACCACGCCGTATAACACGGAACGGGTTTCCTCCCAAGAACACCAGTGCATAAATAAACAGCGCAATGCTAAATAAGGAAAAATGAAGCTATTATAAGACCCAGTTCCCATCACACAATGCAACGCAAGCGGAAGGATAGGGTTTTTACCTTATAATAGCCAAGAATGCTTGATACGTTTAAACAAATCATTTGATACTATCATAAGTGCATAGTGTATAAAACAACTTCAAATCATAAGTATCAATCATAGACGGCATAAGCGCCCCATCCCACTTTGTCGTCATACTAGGCTCTACAAATAAAACCGCAAATGTCACGTATTTGGAATTTAGATTTCCGTCTGTGAATCGAGGCAAAAGATAGTCCTCACCGACTTCGAGACTCTCTAGCCCGAGCCTTAGGGTCAGAGCGCATCGACCCTTGGATCGTCAGGGCCGGTCCACCGATGTGGATTAAAATGCCTGAACACTGCGTTTCCCCGCCCTTTGGGGGCGTATATGAGCCAACGAATGGCTCCATCGGTTCGAGAACGACCGATATATCCGAGGCGCCTCGCAACAGCAACAACCACATAAGTCAAACTCGTCAGGGCGTGTAAAACCAGTGACGCCACTTCTAACTAGAAAGAAACGCATGCCCTCCCTGAGGTCCTCTTCCGTTTTTAGTTCACCACCGGAGTGTGAGGCTCGCGAATCAACGTTACACAAAGCTACGCCACACAGGCCGTGCTTTGATCATCAACCACAAGACTTTGCTTTTCAACAGAAGCCTTGATCATTTGCCACTTAGGCATGCCACACAGGCAATTCACTTTATGCGTTTGATATCCATCAGTATATAACCCCTGAGCTCGTACGTCTCAGAGAAGGGCGTTAAGCAAGAGAATAAATTCTCCGCCGCCGAACAGATATATAATTAATAGAAATCAATCACACAGACTAAAATCCAATGTCAGACACACAGTCCATTTACAAGTTCGTTCTGGGTCTGAACGAAACCGGAGGCACTTTCCTCGCATATCCATCGATCTCCAAGTACGTCTGGACGATCACCAACTGTTTCCATCTTCTTGGGTGTATAGCCCAATCAAGATCATCAGTAATTACCCAAACGACGTGAAGACCTCCGGTCTTCAACCACCGTCTTCATCTTCGACACTACGTCGAATCAGTTATTCAGAATGGGATAAACCCGGTCTTTCTGAACAACTCGCGTACATATATAATAAACACGTGTTACACTAACACAACATACGCCTCATTCCAATTCAGAATATTCTTTTATTCAAATATCCTTATATTTTGGGAAAGGTTCCCATTAATTTTACCAAAGATAAATTCTTTAAATTTATTCTTTAATCTCTTTTGAATATCAATTCAAACTAGTCGGGATTAGCGAACCACACCGAAGTAATCTTTTATTTTAATTTCCCAATCCCAACCTATTCATCCCATGAAGTAAAACTGGACATAATTCATATCTAACACCACGGTGTTATTGGTAAATTCAATTACCATTTCACGTTCAAATCTAATTAAAGATTTTACTATCGCCTAGAGTAAAACTGGTGATACTCCATTCTCGATCTTTTCAATCTAATTAAAGATTCATTAAAACTCCACTTAGTTTTAATCTTTAACTGGGTTAAAGAATCAGTGTCATTTAAAACACGGTTCACGATAAACCCAAAATCACATCCCATTAATTATCGGGTTAAAGAACAAGTGTTATTTAAAACACTGTTCAAGATAAACCCAAAAATCAATATCAATTCAATTAAATATTATTTAATTGGTACACTTCATTAAATCTAAATAAAAAGATTTAATCTTTTTCTCAACTGGGCTTAAGAACAGTGTTAATGAAGACACCATTCACGACAAACCCAAATCACATTTGATATTAAATACGAGGCTCTGAATAGAAAATATATCGGCTTATATTCAATATCAAATTCTACGACCAACAAATATCGTATTGGAAATAACGATATATATATATATCTTTCAAATTTCCATAACAATATCTATATTGTCACGAAATCCAACATTGAAATATTCGAAAGACAATTTCGATTCAAACCCATTCCAATTCAATTATTGGAAATTCTGGTTATTTTCAAAACCATTTCAAATCCACTTTATTTATTTTAAAAATAAATAGAATTATAATTCTAGTTCAAAACTAGTTCATTTCGATAAAAATCTATTTTTATCCTTTCAAATATGGAGTTTTTTTATCCCAATTCTTCCCAAATCATTTCTTATGATTCTACACAAATTATTACTATTTTTAATAATTTTATCAAGGCTCGTACAGTCGATTTCCATCAACGGCCATCGAACTGCACTTACAGCGACCTTTTCCAAATTTGATTTGGACATAATTCCAAATCCAACCGTTAGATTTCAAATTTCTAATATTCGTTAGAAAGCTCTTTTCGATACAAACCCAACGGTTCCAGTTTCAGGAGAATCCGACGGTCGGATCTCCCGTAATATCCAATCGAAGTCAATGGTCGAAATTCGCGAACTGCCGCGGCGCGGCGTGTTCTATTCAGGCCATTATATTATATATATAATATATAATTCATCGATTTCCTTTTTAAAACGTGCTTTATAAATCGTTTTAAATTCATTTTCAAAACGGTTTCAACTTCGTATTCAATTTCAATTCAAAATTGAATATTCCAATATAAATTCGTTTTAAATTCATTTCAAATCGATTTCAGTTCAATTTCAATTCGAATTCATTTATATTCAATTTCAATTCGAATTCATTTCTATTCAATTTCAATTCGGATTCATTTCTATTAAATTTCAATTCGAATTCATTTCTATTCAATTTCAATTCGAATTCATTTCTATGCACTTTCAATTCGAATTCTAATTCTTTTCAAAATATCAGATTTTGAAATCACTTTCGATATTCATTATAAAATGAATAAGATCGATATAAATATCGTTCACGTCAAAATGGCGTCAATCTAATCAACACGGCTTCATATATTTCTATTTTCAAATATTTCTATTTCAAATATTTCTATCTCGAATATTACCTTTTCAAATATTTCTATTTCAAATATTTCTATTTCAAATATTTATATTTCAAATATTTATATTTCAAATATTTATATTTCAAATATTTATATTTCAAATATTTATATTTCAAATATTTCTATTTCAAATATTACCTTTTCAAATATTTCTATTTCAAATATTTCTATTTCAAATATTTCTATTTCAAATATTTCTTTTTTAAATATGGAATGAGGCACAATCAATTACCTTATAATGTTAATTATATGGATTTTCTATAACACATGTATACAATAACAACGATGAATAATCAACCATCATCCAAAGTGCATTCTACACTGTATAAGCATCAAATATAAATATTCAACGCTTATAACAGTCTGCCAATCAATCGATCGACATACAACTAATTATTGGGATTAGTGTACGTCAAATATCATCCCAATACCCGTGTGGGGTTTCAAACAATCAAACACATATTTTATTTGTGCAGTTGGGCTATGTGTAAAATTTATCGTCCCAATCAATATCAGTCAAATGTGTGTATATAAACAAATCGTCCGATTTGTTTATTTTTATTTTATTTCATATACACGTTAAAAATTCTATTTTTAACTATAAAATATTTTCCACTATAAAATATTTTATTTCATTTCACATCACATCACACAATCAACTACACATCAAAATCAAACAAACAAGCATACAAGCCGTCCATGGTCTGTGGACGGCGAGTGTCGGGTGCTACTAAACACCGTCTGCATCCTAGTATATATTTCAACTAGAAAATCAAATTAAAAGGTGAGAAGTTCTCATAGATTAGCTAATCCGATCTCACGACTCTTCTTATGTAGAAATCTTCGCCGTTCTTGCCTCTTGTCACTTTCTTTGCTCGTATTCTCTACATATGTAAAAATCGAATTTTTACTTCGCTATTCAATATATAAAAATTGAATTTTTACTTTCCTATTCAATATATAAAAATCGAATTTTTACTTTCCTATTTTACAAAAATTATATTTTTACATTGCTCTTCTTCAAAGATCATAGCTTTATATACACTATCTATATAGAAATTGA
Source organism: Allium sativum (assembly GCA_030737875.1). Classification (NCBI taxonomy): domain Eukaryota; kingdom Viridiplantae; phylum Streptophyta; class Magnoliopsida; order Asparagales; family Amaryllidaceae; genus Allium; species Allium sativum. The sequence continues at coordinate 636,998,444 of CM060918.1, forward strand.
TTTTTTTTCCAATATACTTTCACCTATAAAAACTGATTTTTTCCCAATATACTTTCACTTATAAAAACTGAATTTTTTTCAATATACTTTCACTTATAAAAACTGAAAATTTTCAATATACTTTAACCTAAAAAAATCGGATAAAAAAAATTAAAATAAAAACTGACCTTGGCCAAAATCAGATCTTTCGTGGGGGGGGGGGGGGGGCTGGTTGCGACGGCGCCGGGGTGGGGGAGCAATGGGGGGGCCGCGACGAAACCTGGTGGCGCTGGGGGGGGGGGTGGCTCATGTCGGCGGCGGGCCCAGGCGACTGGAAGGTCAGACCGGAGGAAGAAAAGAAGGGGGAGGGAGGAAGTGGAGTCGCGCACGTGGAGGGGGGGCGGATCCAGACGATGGTGGCGCGGGTGGGGAGGTCGGAGGGCGGCAGCGCCTCCAGCGGCAGAGGGAGGAGCGTGGATCGTGGGCTGAGAGGGATCGGTTTTTTTTTCTTTTTCTTTTAACTGAGCGTTGACTGATTTTGAAAAGGAGGGGAGAGAGTATAAGGGAAAAATATATTATATTTATTTAATTTTCTTCACCAAAAAGCAACTTTTATTGTCGAACTCAAAATCGAACCCACCGACTGTCGTCCCTAGCGTATTACCCCCGTTTCGAACACAATGGGATATGTATCGTAGGCCAATTCGACTGTTTGAATCAGTTTTCGTTAAATTTAAAATATAAATCAGTATATATTCAATTTTGAACGCACCTTTCAATTTACCTGGGCCACATACTAACTCGAAAAATTCCAGAAAAAATATTTTTAGCTTCGTATCGACGATACGGTCCTAACAAAACTAATCTCATCGAATTCTGAGACCGTTTGAAAAATGGCCATTTTCCAGTCGATTAAAATCAACTGAAACTGGTCAAACACGTTTTCCTTTGCCACGCACACATATTAATTCGAAAAATTATGAAAATTGGAATCTAGCAATAACTTGACATCACGGGTCCAACAAAAGTGGTTTCGTCGAAATCCGAGGTCGTTTGCAAAATTTCCATTTTTAAGGGCCTAAATCCCATAGCAACTATTCTGAAAATTCAACTGGACATAACTTTTTATCCCCGCTATGAAATTTTGATTTTTCGGATTCATTGGAATGATATGATCAATTAGATTCAAATATTTTTGGTTTCGCTAAAATCCGGTTTATTCTGAATCCTGTACATCCATTTGAAGTTTGAAATCGAATTATCGAACTACCGCGCCATTTTCAATTCCTTTTATAATTATATATAAATATTTATATTCTAACGACGATCTATATAATATATACGTTCAAATTCTATTCAAAATAAATTTCTCGTCATTATTATTTAAAATAATTCATTTTAAATAATCAAAATTCGCTAAAACTGCCAAAATAAAAATTTTAAATTGGCCCAGATTTTCGGGTTATTACAGGAACCCATACTTTTATGAATTTTTTATTGTTGTTCTTACTTTCACATTTTACATAGCTATGTCCAATTTTTCCACATTTTATACATTTAGGAAAAACACTTCCACCCTTCGCATTATCATTTATATTAATGTGTGTTTTCCCGAATCCTAATCCTTTTCTATTGTTAGCATATAATTGATTTCCAAGAAGCATTCTAAATGACTTTTCTCCTTTTGAAATCTTGCTCAATATTATTTTAAGATTTTTCTACTTTGGTTTTAAGTGCTGCATTTTCATCTACAAGAGAGGTGCATCTATTGATGAAATTCTTTCTTTTTGTTTCATCACTTTCTTTTAAAACCAGGTGTTCTTGTTTCAATTTTTCAAAATTTTCTTTAAATTCTATTTGCTCTTGTTTTAAAAACTTACAGTTTTCACAATCAAGATTTGTCACTTTTTCAAGCTCAGTTTCTAACCTATTGTTTTTGTGAACCAGTTTTAACCTATCAGATTTTAGTTTCTTAACTTTTAGTTCAAGAGAATCAACGGTTTTTGTAAGTTCATGACACATTAAAATTAAATCTTTGTAAGAGTAGTTTGGCACCTCAGTGGAATCTTCCTCGCTTCTTTCTGAGTCTGACTGTGCCATAAGGCATAAATTGGCTTCCTCTTTATCACTGTCAGAGTCTTCTTCCTCTCCTTCTTCATCGTCCCATGTAGCTGCAAAAGCTTTCTTTTTCTTCTTCTTTTTTCTGTCAATTTGGTTTGATATGACCTGGTTTATTGCAGTTGTAACATATGACTTCATCGTCTGAGTTGTCTGAATTCTTGGATTTGTTGGATTTTGAATTCTTCTTTCGTGACTTGAATTTCTTGTTAGGCCACTTTTTAAGAACCATAGCGAATTCTTCAATGGGATTCTCGGCTTCATCATTACTTTCAACAGTGTTGTTTAGAGCAATTATCTTTTTCTTCGATTCTGAATCATCGCGTCCTTCTTTGGCTTTTAACTCCATCTCATAAGCGATCAAGTTTCCAATCAACTCTTCTATTCTCAACTTACTTAAATCTTTTGATTCTTGAATGGCCGTTACTATGGCTTCAAAGTTCATTGGTAGTACTCTCAGTATTTTACGTATTAATTCCACTTTAGGGTAGATTTTACCAAGAGCCCTTGCATTATAAATCAATGTTGAGAATCGACCATACATCTCTTTTATATCTTTGTCTTTATGCATCGTGAAATTTTCATATTCGTTGCAGAGTAGTGCGAGATGAGATTTCTTGACTTGAGAAGTCCCCTCATGTGTAACCTCCAAAGTATGCCAAATTTCCTGCGCAGTTGAACAGTGAGATATACGGTTAAATTCAGTTTTATCAAGAGCACAAATTAAAGCATTCATTGCTTTGGCATCAGTTGAGAATATTTTTTTATCATTAGCATCCCACTTGTCTTTTGGCTTAGGAATGTCAATATCATTAATAATCGTAATGGGAGGTTTGTAGCCTGTTTCAACAATATCTCATACATCATAATCAACTGAACTTAAGTAAATTTTCATCCTAGCTTTCCAATAGGCATAATCGGTTCCATTAAACATTGGTGGCCTAACTATGGACTGACCCTCAGAAAAAGCGTTATTAGATAGATTCATGACTCTAGATTTAAAAATACCCGCTCTGATACCACTTGCGGGATCTAAATTAACCCTAGAGGGGGGTGAATAGGGTTTATAAATTTAAATTAAAATAAAAAATCATAGAATAGTTGCAGAAAGAAAAACACACACAGAAAATACCCAGCTTCGGCAAAACTATGCCTACTGCTGCATTCAAGGTTTCTACTAGGAATTGTAAACAATCTCTTCGCTTACAGACTCTTGTAAACTCGCGACCTTCGCTCCGGACTATTTAAACCCTACGCTCAAGACCTTTACACAACTCGACTCGTTAAGTTGTGATTTTCCAACTACAGACACTAGTAGTTATCAACCCTAAGGATAGAACTTTGAATTTTTTTAAAAAAAACAAGAAAACAAAAATAATAAACCCTAGGAGTTAGTGTTAAGGGTCATACCCTTTTATAAAATACTGGCCGGCTTATCTTCAATTATGTTGACCCGTTCACTTTTCTCCTATGAATTGAAAATGGCGGTGCTAGGGTTTTTGTTATCCTCCCAAATTGATTTGTGATAATCGATTTTGCTCTGGAATTCCTCTACAGTTTTGAATCCTTTGAAGCTCCTTGTCTTTGATTGGTTTCCCCTTTGGATAGCGAATGCAATCCTTGGTGAGTACTTCTAAATTGAAACAATTTTTCTGAATTATTGTTGGTTGATATCGATTTTCTTTTCCTTGATGCCGATGATGTTATGGGTGTGAATTTATTGGGTTTCTAAACCCTTAAAACTATGATTCTAGATGCTTCGTTCCTCCTTGAATTTCTCTTGCAATTTTTATTCCAAATTTGATTTGTTGGACTTGTTCATACGTTCTGAGATAAGTATCGATTTTTATTTGCTTCCGGAACATAGATTCGGTCTTGAAAAACTTGCTTTATATGATCGGATATTTTGGACATTAAATTGGTTCGAGGAATTCAAATTTTTTAAAACTTGCGAGATTTCAACATTACCAGAAATGTTTTCTTCAGAAAAAAAATCCCATAATTGTATTTTTAACTCTTCATAAAACAATGATTCGAGCAGATGCTTCCTCGATTTCGTTGTGAATTGGTTCAGATTTACCTTGGTAATAACATATATTACCCTTGACTATTTTTGGTAACTTGATATTGCTTTAAACAGTTACTATACTTTGATTTTCCGAACACTTGAAATGGTGCTTTGTTTTCCCAAAACTGTTTTGCACTTTGAATAGTTTGCTTGACCATTGTGGTGCTTGATCCATTTCCTTGAGTTCTGAATAGTCAATCAGATTTAACTTGATAAGAGCAGAAACTATGCTTGTACTCTATAGTCAAACTACCTTTAGACTTGTGGCATATGCATTAACCCAGTCTTTATTTGTAAATTGTTTTGACCATTGCACCCTTGACATTGACCGTATTGTTGCACAACTTTCTCCTGAAACCTGAGCTTTGATCCGAACTATTGTGTATTCGCGGAGCCATCCATGTCTCTCATACTTCATGCACTTGCTGCTGTTATGATTCATGTAGTTGAGCTGCTATGTTGTCTTTGCCACTGTTGTTTATGCCTTTATACTGCTATGCTTGCACTTATGAGTTTTGCACCACCACTTACTCAGATTTGAATCAATCTTGCTGACCTGTTTATATGTGTTGCACCTATTCTGATCCATGTATTCATGTATGACTGGACTGTTGCTTTCATGTATCACCTTGCCCATGTCTTTACCAGTATGTGCATTGATGATTACTGTCTTGTGTCTTTGTGGCCCTGAAGCTTTGTGCTTTGCTTAAGAATTGTTCACTTGCTTTACCATATAGATAACTTGTTGCATCCATTAGTTGTGTAACAACTAAAATACACACTGTTTTTTGGCACCAGATCCATACTGACTTGCTTAATGTACTTGTTACACTGTTTGTTTTGGCCTGACCCTGAACTGTGCTCGGCTCTGTCATGTACTTCTTTCGTCTTACCTGTATTGCACCATGTCTTCGTTTGTATTGCTGCCATATGTTGTTTTGAACTTTTCTGTTTTGACCTACATGCTGTTTTGCATTTTGATGTGAGCCACTTTGCTGAGTTGACTTTATTTCTTAAGTTTGTATTCGATTATCCCATTGTTGATTGTACACTGGGTCGAGACGGTCCATTGTGACTACTCCTCAGTCGTACACTGATCGGCGAGGCAGTGCACGCGTGTATATTTATACATGTGTGTACATGCAGCCATCAGATGAGTTTTTCCTGTTCCTACATGTCGGAAAAAAATCTAGAAAAATGATGAGAAACACACCATAATTCTGAGGCAAATAATTTTTTTTTTTAAAAATTATTTATTTATTTATTTGTTTGTTTTTACTTAATTTTATTTTTGTTGCAGTCTACTGTGTGTGTGTTTCTTGTGACAGGTATGAAGACAGGACTTGACTGAAGGCTGTGAAGACAGAAAATGGAAGACAGAAGACAGTGAAAAATATCAGTGTCAATGTATAATAGTGTCTGCAAATATAGTTGTATAGAGTGACAGATTTGTACGAAAGAAATGTAGTATGTCAAATAGTGGAGTTATAAAAGATGTACTTTTTGATATTGAAATAAAACATTTTTATTTAAAAAAATACTATGTGATTGTTTAAAATTTCTGCATAGTTATATTTTATTTAAATAGAAATATTATATCCCTGTCTGTTGTGTAGTATATCAGTGAATTTTCAAACACATTCAATAATAAAATATATTTGGTTGTTATCATCAAACAAAAATCATATAATTGTGTATACAACACTGTTATATACAACAAATCCTGGTCAAGCTTGAGTATTCCCTCCCTGAGAAACTTGGTGGGGGGAATGGAATAAAGAAGAGGAAACAGAAAGGGTCAGACATAAAGTCCGGCGAGTCCAGTTACTTTTATCAAATAAATAAGTAAAAGTATCATGACAGGCATATAAAGTGGATAAGAAAGATAGGCTTCTCTAATGATTACTCTGATTCTATGCACCGATAATAGTATAACCAGAGTGAGATGATCCCAACAACTATAAGATGGTAGACTTAGGCGTACTTCTAGTGAAAGATTTTTAACCCCATACAATCCACATGCAGCCCAATCCTAATAGGCTCCTAAACTTTACCAGGGTCTAGATGTGCCCTAACTACTACCCAAATCGATTGGCTCCCTACTCCGTAGATACCCTGTGTTGGACCCATAGTATGAGGTATCACTTCCTAAAGTTGCAACCCTTCTTTGATGTGCCCAACCATATCTACTGTTGTCATGGTCGCCTTATCCCCCTCAGCCCGGACATGCACGCACATGTCCCGGTCTGTTTGCGCCGCCCTCACCGTCCTCCACGTTTGGATCTCTTACAATCATCCCAGTAAGCGTGTCCCAACTCCAACCAAAGCCAAAGTACTCGTCTGGTACTGTTTAATGGGTTACTGACTGAAATGGGTCCCCCACACAAGATGATACAAGCTCTCCCCCTTTCTTTTGTCCCCACTAGGATTTCCATAGATTTTTCTTACCTAACGCTGTCTTTAATGACATAATCCCATCATTTCCTCAGTTTATGCCTACCTAACGGTTTCTTTAGTTACATAACCCCAATAGGTTTAGTTTGTGGGCCTATATATAAATATTACCCACCCTACCCAGATATACTTAACCTTCCCACTGTTTTAACCAAGTTTAATTAACCCCTATTCAAGTTCATGTTCATACGATCCCTATGGATTCAACTAGGTTAAATATTCCAATTCATTACTATGTCCATTTATGGTTATAATGTGCTAGACCCCTCACATTAAGCCTACTACTTGTGGATACTGGATATACCAGTCGGTTCCGGGAAGACTTCTTCCATAAGTCGGGCTTAACCTCGTGTCCTAACACGTCTCGTATTTGTGCACTTAGACCCCTCACATTAGATTCACCACTTGTGGTCACTGGATATGCCGGGCGGTTCCGGGCAGATTTCCACCACATGTGTAATCTAACCTCGTGTCTAAGCGCAGTTACAGTTTCTAGTTACTTTAATCCAAGGCATTTCATTATTAGCCAATTTTACATATATCATTATAGGTTTTCATGCCCCTCTTCCCCAAATAAGTTCATAATGAATTATATTGCTCGAATTTATATTCATACATTTTATTTAGGTTATACCTAAATTCCAAATTACATGTTATGCCCAATTTCTATGTTTTTTCCCCTCATTCCCCGTTTAATGCATTTGCATATGTCAGCGGCATGCCTAGGCTCGAAAGTATCCAGGCTATATAAATTAAAAAGGGAAGATGACAGAAATGATTATACTACAAAATTGACATAAACCACTATTGGCATATTGGTAAGATAGGAATATAAGAAAATATTTGGTGAACATGAGGTAATAGAATTGATTCTAACATAATAAGGATGTCATAATATGTATGATAAGATATAAACAATAAATTAGATGTCCAACTAGTAACAGATCCAATTTAACGACAACATGATAGGAACAAGGCGATCTAAATATTGTATTAGTTCTATAATCAAAGGTAGATCTGACATAATAAAGGTTAAGATCCAAGTCATAGTTATGCCAGAATATCATGGATTGACAAGTTATTACAGATCTGATATGATTCAAGTAGTCAAAGGATAGATCCAAATTGCAGTCATATCATGTTTTACTTTCTAATTTTTTAAATCTGAAAGCAACTTAAACTCACAGTGTTTGGATCTAGCAAGATAGAAGGAGAATAGCAGAGGTTGAATCACAAATCTGCACTTGAATAACTTGATTGCAGAAGAAGGAAAAGGTTTGATTCAGTCTGGGCACCGACATCATCTAGTCCTCCATTATTTTTTCAGTGTAGAAAACAAGAGAAATGGAGCAATATTTATAGCCGCCATCCCCCAAACCCTAACTGTCGTGTCTGCCCTAGGGGGGTCGACCCCACCTATGGGTCGACCCATGGGTCGACAACCCTCTTGAGGGGTGGATCCATGGGCCGACACCCCCCTTAAGGGGTCGACACTCCTGGGCGGAAATTTTCCCGCTCACCCAAATCTGCACGATTTTGAATTTTCTGAACCAAATTTTGAATTTCTGAACCCTATATATATAAGCATATATATATATATATATTCTTAAAGTGTATACAAACCTTCATAACTTCTTCATATGGTGTCTGTTTTACGCAAAACAAATGTCTTTCATAACCAAAATTTCAAGACGGACGCAACGGCGCAGTCCGTTTCCCTTGATTTTGAATATTAAATTAATTATGCTCTAATTTTTCCTTTTTAGTGTTGTTAAAATTACGGGGTATTACACATAGGTAATGATGCGTCCATAGCGAGGCTCAAGCGCATTGTGAAGAAGCACTTTATCTGCTTGGTTACGCTTCTCGAATCGTTAGTAGGACCTGAGGCGATCACTAAACCTTATTAGGGAATGCGGAATGGATAGTTAATGAAAAACAAACACTAGAGGGGGTGAATAGCGTTTGTTAGAATTTAAACAAAATATAAAACTTATGTGAACTACGAGATGAATCACACACCACAAACACAATCACAAGCACAGATTCAAAAACAAATACAAAATAAACAGAAATAAAGATGCAGAAAAGGAAAGAACACACCAGATTGTATACTGGTTCGGATTGCTCCTACATCCAGTCCCGCATAACGCTGGATTTAGTAGAGTTTTATTACAATTCAAGTAGTCAAGTACAACCTCCTTGATTTCACGGCTATAAGGGATACCACCAATTCCTATTTCCCTGATTTCTCGGCTACAAGGAAACACTAATTCCTACTACCTTGATTTCTCGGCTACAAGGAAACATCGATTCCTACTTCCGTGATTTCTCGACTACAAGGAAACACCGATTCCTATTTTACTCAATCCAAATAACTTTGACTCAACCAAAACAATTACAAATAGCCCTAGAACTCTTCAGTAGCACTTGATTCAGAGAGAGATGAGAGGAGACTGTAGAGAGAAGAAGTTTGATCAAAACATAACTGAATTCAACAGAGTATAAGTGTAGAAATCATAAAAATGATTAAGAGTAATTGTATAATAAAAGAGGATGAAAGTGGAGAAGAATGTATGATTAAAAATTCGGTTTTAACCCCTTTTTTATAGCGTGTGAAAGGTTGCAACAGTTCTGAATCATTTCAAATAGTGAAAAGACACTTCCTTTCAAAATTGAAAAAAATTGACTGTTATAAGTCGACATGGTGTTTTTGGTATGTCGACATACCCTAGTGTAATTTTGTATTTTAAAGTATTTTTCAAGTGTTTTGATATAAAAATAATTCTGGAAATTCTTGAGTAAGAATCTAGTGTTGTAAATTAATATTATATAGTAGAAAACATATGAAAACATAAATTTAAACTATACAAATATATTTATAAAATTATAACATTATAAGAGTTTAAACTATATAAATATATAAAGTATAAGAATATGAATATAAAATTTAAGTTTGAAAAACAAAGAAGAATTAGAAAGGAAAAAGTATAGAAAATAAAATAGAGAGGATTAAGGATAGAATTGAAAATCAGAATTTGAAAATCAGAATTTGAATTTGAACCTGGAGTGCTATTTAGAGTCTTACAGAGTCTAGACTCTATAATTATATTAATCTTGAACTCTTGAAATCTTGAATACTCATGAGTCTTGAAATTTCTGTAATCTTTGTATCTTATTATCTTTAAAACTGTATAGTCTTCAGTAATATTTCCTGTATATAATTCCTGCATATATATATATATATATATTTATTCTACACAATAAGTGTTAGTATACATTTTATAATCAGTGATATTTGAAATAAGGTTGTTGTCATCAAAACTTCATTCTTCAACAAACCTGTTTTATCTCTTGGATTTGCTGGTGCCTTAGCCAACGTATCTGACAAGATTTGGAACCTTTGGTCCAAAGGCACTGTCGTCCACCCTATCTTCGATTCAGATCAGTTACCCTTTGTGGCTTGTTCGTTTCCTTCGTTCTCCTCATCTTTCTTCTTCTCTGCGGTTTACGCTATGTGTGATAGAATCGAGAGATAGAACCTTTGGTCTGATATTCTATCTCTCTCTTACTTGGGCTTTCCTGTTTTTTGTTTTGAGTGGCGACTTTAATGTTGTTTCCAGTCAAGTAGAAAAACGTGGAGGCAACGCCGTTAACCGTTTGGCGGTTGCGGATTTCAATGCTTTCATCATCAGCTTGGGTCTTTCTGTAGTTTCATTCGTAGGATCAGCCTTTACTTGGTGTAACAACCAAGATGGGCCAAACTGTATTCTCTTTAGGCTTGATAGAGTTTTTGGTTCTGGAGGGTGGTTCAGCCTACCAGTAACATTCTCTATCTCCCATCTGCATCGTACCTTCTCCGACCATGCTCCTATGATCCTTAGCTGTCCTCCGCTTTCCCTCTCTGGCCCGTCCTCCTTCAGGTTTCAGAGTATGTGGAGATCCCACCATACTTTCCATAGTACTGTGGAAGACTCCTGGAACTCCACGGTGAGTGGCACACCGTGTGTGGTTTTTCTTGTAAGATGAAGCATCTTAAGGCCCGCCTTAAGGCGTGGAATGTTCTTGTTTTCAAGAATATCTTCGACCATGTTCGGGCAACCGGAGAAACTCTTATTCTAGCAGAGGTTTTTTTGATAAGGATCCCTCTGCTGCCAACAGGGAGGTGTGGGCGATGGCCTATCTTGCCTTCTTGTCGGAGCTGCGTATTGAACGTGACCATCTTCGCCAAAAGGCGAGGATCAAATGAATTATTGAAGGTGATACGAACTCCAAGTTTTTTCACTCGTCTATTTGTAAGAAGAATAGTCTTCTCATGCTTCTCCAGATCCAACGCTCTGATCTCTCTGTAGCTTCTATGTTGGATGAAGTCAAAGGTACCATTTTGTCCCCCTTCCAGTCATTCCTTAGTTCTTCCTCTGTATCGTTTTCTGATCCGTCACTGCTCAGTTTCATTCCTAGACTGGTCCTCCACTCAGATAGCCCCGATCTTGCCGCACCTCCTTCTTCAGAAGAAATACGTGCTTGCGAATTTTCTCTAAGCAAGGACAATGCGAGTGGGTCGAATGGTTTCTATAGGGTTTTTTATAGGAGTGTGCGGCCAGTTATTCAGGCGGGCTTTTGCCTCGCTGTTCAGTCCTTCTTCTATAGTGGAGATCTACATGCAGGATGGACCTCCACCAACTTGGTCCTCATTCCTAAATGCGGATACCCTAGCTCTTGTGTGGATTTCCATCCGATCAGCTTGTGTAACTTCTCAAAGAAGGTCATCTCTAAGATTCTAACCTCCCGGCTAGCACCGTATCTTCAGCGCTTTATTTCTTCCTGCTGTGTTCGTAAAAGGAAGGTTGATCATTGTAACAACTCGTGTTTTTATAACGTGTAATAACCATAAATCAGGGAAGATTTAATTTTTAAAATAAGAATCAAGGGAAACGGGTTATGCCATTGCGTTCGTCTCGAAATTCTGCTTGGAAACGAGTCCGAGTTTTCGAAAATCGGAGCCCGTATGACCAAGTTATGACTTTTCGAAGTTTTCAAGTTCAAAACAGCTCAATTTGAATTCAAAATTAGAAATTTCAAACCTCAGAATGGACTGGGCGGGAAATTTCCCACCCAGGACCGAGTCGACCTGGGGGTCGACTATGTAGTCGACCTACCCAGGACCAGGTCGACCATAGTGTCGACCTGGGGGTCGACCTGGTGGCCGAGTCCTCTTTTGAAGCTGGATTCACTCTGATGATCCTGGCCTTGTTCCTGTCCAAATTCTTTGACCTGACCCTATAAATACAGCCCCTAACAACAGTCTCTCTACACAAAATTCTATCTGACCTTATGTTGCTCTAATTCTGATTGAAAGTTTGAGAAAGGGACTGCTTCTTCTACGTTGAGACCGCGTTAAGAGAATTGCTGATTTAGGGATTTCTATTAGGACTTGACTAAGCATATAGAGATTCAACTATCGACTCTCTTTTTCTAATACTCGAACCACGATCTGTAAGCCCCAGTTATTTTTAGATTTAAACTGTAAATGTAATATGAAAATGATGTAAATTGAAATTGGACCTATGTATGATGACTGTTTTACATCCATTCTTATTCACCTTGGATCTTGACTCTTGGATATCAATGATTTAGGGCCTATTCATGTTGTAAATCAAAAAGAAAACCCCTCATATTATCATATTGAATCTCCTATTAGTCACAAGTTTATGACTATCACCTTATGTCAATCGTTACCATGATTATGCTATCATCTTATGTCAATCGTTACCATTATTATGTTATCACCTTATGTCAATTGTTACCATGATTATACTATCACCTTATGACAACTGTTATCTTGACTAGTACCTTATTTTGTTAGATTTGGAATCTTTATGTTTAATTCCAATATTCCATATGCCAGTAATGTTATAATCCTTTATCTTAAGTCATACCATGCTATGCTAGTAATCACTTTTGCCACCTTATACCCGTCCCTTTTTATGTTATTCCCTAATTAGATTTATTTGTATCGATTCGAGCTTACGTGCGATGGGAATACGATTTGGGTAGACTAGGTAAAACATGAATTAGCTTTAAACTTGAACATGAATGTTGTTATGACTTGAACCTGAATATGGACATGAACTTGACACGATTTGACATGGAATATGACCTGAAAACTGGACATGAATCTAGACATGAAAACTTGAACGTGGGCATGACAATTAGATAAACTTGAAAATGGCTAACTCGAGGTTGGGTTGAGTTTGCAGTGTAAATCTTCCCGGAACCGCCCGACAAATCCAGTGGCTGCAAACAATAGGATCCAATGTGGGTAGTTGGTCATATCGCACGAAAAACCCGAGGTTAGACTATGTTGTGGTGTAAATCTGCCTGGAACCGCCCGGCAAATCCAGTAACCACAATAGTTAGTCTGATGTGAGATGTTGGCGTGCACTAATGAATTAATGCCACATGATAGGGTTAAGTCATGAACCACTTGAATATACTTAACCAACTTGTCACGATGATTTGATAGGGTTAAGTCATGAACTGCTTGAGCACACTTAACCAAATTGATACATGATTTGGATAGGGTTGAGTCACGAATTTGAATGACAACACTTAACCCATTAGAAACCCTAGTTACGCGGTCCTTTTCAGCAATAACCCACTTAGATGTATCACGATACCCTGGGACTAGGCAGGGTGGGGCACGATTACTGGGCTGATTGTAAGCAAGCAGAACGACGGCTGAGTAGGTGCGCCATTGTAGGTTCAGATGGACTATGGTCGTGCACGTAGTCCGGAGTTGAAAAAGCAGGCATTGGGAACCCGTAGATTTACACTGTGCGTGCTTGATTCGTGTCGGTGGTTGGCACCATAGGACTTGATACACCCTATGTTGGACCTAGCACAGGTAACTACATTTCAGGATAGGGCAGTATGACACAGACACATGACGAGCTAGGACTTGTAGGAAGCCGATCGATTAGTAGATCGTACCTTAGGACCCCGTAATGGGTCACTTCGTGATACTGGGCCAAGGGATCATTTCATGATTAATACTTGACATGGGTTAGAACACTAGTACAGTTGGTGCAGCGAACCTTGAATATGCGATGCTAGACTTGACTTATCTTGTTACCTTAATTATCCTACCAGTTCTGTTATCATCCTTATGTTTAATTCCAGTTTTCACATATCATGTTACCTTTACTAGTTTTCATACTGAAAGTCACTAGGGCTTACCAGTCTTTATGACTGACCCTTTTTCTTTCGCCTCTTTTCTTTTGTTCCCCCCAGGTTCTCAGGGAGGAAACACTAGCTCTTAGCTTGGATTTAGCTTGCTTTCTGACAGCTCATGTACGGTTTGGTCTTGGGCTATGCTATGGATGCTTCTGCTATTTATGGGGAATAATCTACTTTTGTTATCTTAAGTTTATGCTTCTTTATTTGGAACTTGATGTAATGGAATAATTTGTATCTTGGATATATGAGCTTTTGACTCTTTTCTTGAAAATAATAAAAAGTTGGTTTTTAATTTCTACCGCTGCTTTATTTATGTTCTGCCTTGTGATATCTCTGTGCATGTTTACCTAGATAATACTCCACCAAGACTAGTGCATTCCCTTTGTGAGTGACCCCAGCGGAGGTGGGGTGTTACATTTGGTATCAGAGCAGAAGGTTACCAATCTGGGCAAAAGTTTTAAAAACCTTCTGAAACTATTTTCAAAACCATTTATAAAGAAGCATTTTTCAAGAAAAGTTTTATGTTTAATAAGGCTATTCCCCAAGAAACCATTAGCACTTCCCTTTGTTTCCTCATTTGAATCTTTTCTTTTCGTTTTTCAGCATAGCCGATCTTAACCTGCCTGAGGGAATACACGTGCCTGGATGGTTCCGAAGGTACTTAGAAGCAAGGGCCAACGACGCGGGCACGGCAGACATCCCTCCTCCGCCTCCCCCAATGGCCGCGGTTCCTCCTCCTCCTGGTACCGCCTTTGCCAAAATATGCAAAGACTTTAAAGCAATGGGCGGCAAGAACTTCGTTGGAACTGAAACCTTTGTTGAGGCACGAAATTGGCTAAAGGAGACGGAAGACTTGTTCATTGTCTTTGATATGGAGGACCATAGGAAAGCTCAGTTGGCAGCATGGTTGTTGAAAGAGGAAGCTGAATTTTGGTGGGAAGTCACCAACGCTGCCAGGCCAGTTGAGACATGGGCAGACTTTAGAGATAGGTTTGGGCTTAAATTCTTACCGTCAGCAGAAGAGAACCTTCAGATGGAGAGGTTCTTAGCACTCAAGCAAGGGGACATGTCTGTTAGAGAGTACGTGAATAAGTTTAATCAGCTTGCTCGGTTCGGTTTGGATTTGGTCAACACAGCCCAGAAAAAGGCTGTACGCTTTGCTCGAGGATTGAACGAGCCAATACACAGCTTGGCCCTAACTCATATACCCATGGGGGCGACCTTTGAAAGCTTGGTGGATATGGGTCTACTTCATAAGGAAGACAAGAATAGAAAGAAGGAGGTTAAGCCTAATGAAACTCAGAATAAGAAAGCTGACTTCAAGAAGGGGAACAACAAGAATAATAAGAATAACAAGAGCAATAACAAATCACGTGAGATGAGGAAGTGCAACTTCTGTGGTATTACTGGACATCTAGCTAAAGACTATAGAAAGAAGAAGAGGAAGTTGGGTGAATGCTTTTCATTGTGGAGATACTGGACACATCAGCAAGGATTGCCCTAAGAAGCAAGGGCAGGGGCAAGGGCAGACCCAGCGAGCAGGACCTTCTAGAGGGCAGTTGCATGCTCTCAACACCACTCCAGCTCTTGACCGAGGTAGTAATATTTCCGTAGAAAGCCTTGTTTACATTTCTGACTTTACTATTCGAACCTTATTTAACTCTGGCGCATCACATACTTTTATTTCTTCTGATATTGTTGAAAACCTACACCTAAGTACTAGTCTGGTTGAGGATCCCGTTATAGTTTCAAATCCAATTGGGGGCTCCGCCCATTTATCTATGATGTGTGTGGATTTGAGAATCTCTATCTTAAGCGTAGAATTCACGTGCAATGCTTATGTTCTCGGATTCATGGGATACGGTTTGATCCTAGGTATGGATTGGCTGTCCGATTATGGAGCCATTCTTGATTGTGAACGAAGGGTAGTGAGGCTCATGACTCGCCTTGGTAAAACCCTTGAAATTTCTTGTAACCCTAAGGGTCCGGTCATGTTGTGTTTTCTTGAATCCCTTGACTCGTCCGACGATAATTTGCAATCGGTAAGAGTGGTCCGAGAATATCCAGATGTATTTGATGAAGTGAGGGGGTTACCTCCTAAACGCGAGATATACTTCTGAATTTATCTTGTTGATAATGCCAAGCCAGTTTCATTGCCCGTTAGGCACATGGCCCCGCGAGAAAGAAGAGAGCTCAGTAAACAAGTTAATGAGTTGCTTGAGAAAAATTTCATAAGGAGAAGCATTTCTGCATGGGGTGCTCCGGTGGTATTCGCTACTAAGGCGGATGGATCGCTTCGTCTATGCGTAGATTATCGTGAGTTAAACAAGCTGACAAAGAAGAATAGGCACCCACTACCAAGAATCGACAATTTGTTTGACCAGCTTGTGGGAGCATCTGTTTTCCCTCAACTCGATCTAGCCACAGGATTCCATCATCTTAGAGTGGCTGAGGATAGCATTGACAAAACTGCGTTTAGGACTCCAGATGGGTTCTTCGAATGGCTCGTCATGCCGTTTGGATTGACGAATGCACCCATGTACTTTGTAGATTTGATGAGTAGGGTGTTTCGGGAGTTCCTTAACAAGTTTGTGGTAGTTTTCGTGGATGATATTTTGATCTTCTCAAAAGATGAAGAAGAGCATGCTAGGCATCTCAAGGAAGTCATGGAAACACTTAGAGCACACAAGTTAAAGGCTAAGTTCTCCAAATGCCATTTTTGGAGGAAGGAAGTTCGGTTCCTTGGACATGTAGTTTCTAAGCAAGGCATAGTCGTGGACCCCGCAAAGGTAGTTGCGGTACAGGACTGGAAAATTCCTAAGAACGCCACAGAGGTGAGGAGCTTTCTCGGTTTGGCAAGCTACTACAGGAAGTTCATTAAGGACTTCGCTAAGATTTTAGCCCCTCTTACTAAGTTAACAAAGAAGAACCTAGCTTTTGTATGGGACATAAAGCGTGACGTTGCTTTTCAGAGACTCAAGAGAGCCCTCACCACAGCTCCAGTTTTGGCATTACCCAATGGAGGTAAGATGTTTACCGTGTACACAGATGCGTGCGGCACGGGATTTGGCGCTGTCCTAATGCAAGAAGGAAGAGTAATATGCTACGGGGGCAGACAACTTAAAGTTCATGAGAAAAACTATCCCACACATGACTTGGAATGGCCGCGATTGTTTTTGCACTAAAAGCTTGGCGCCATTATGTTCTAGGTGAGAGGTTCGAGCTGTATACCGACCACAAATCGCTTAAGTACCTCTTCTCACAGAAAGATTTGAATTTGAGACAACAGCGGTGGATGGAGTTCTTGGCATCATATGACTTCGATATAGCTTATACCCTTGGCAAGGGTAATGTGGTGGCGGACGCGCTAAGTAGAAAAAGGTTGACTTTGAGCCCCTTGTTTGTTGAAAGGAAAAGCCTTGAGTTTATAGCAACCTTTGATTTTACACCTGCTGTTGAGTCGTTGACTGCTACATTTGCATCTCTTGAGTTAAGACCTACACTTCTAGATCAAGTGTGGACTTCACAGAAGGAAGATCCACAAATAGTCGAAATCATGGATAAGCTGATTAGGGGTGATACGTCAAGTCACCTCAGTAGGTATGCCATAGATGACAAGGGAAGGCTAAGGAGCGATGGAAGACTATGTGTCCTACAAGTGGGAGACTTAGTAAGGAAAGTTCTCAAAGAGGCGCATCACTCGAAGATGTCTATACATCCCGGAGGGGATAAGATGTACAGGGATATGAAACGCATTTTCTTTTGGGCTGGAATGAACAAGGACGTGGCAGAGTTCGTTTCGAAGTGCATGGTGTGCCAACAAGTAAAGGCGGAGTCGACTATTACATCCTTTGGAGGTTCCGCAATGGAAATGGGAGAGTATCTCGATGGATTTCGTGGATGGACTGCCTCGGTCAAGGAAGGGAAATACTAGCATATGGGTCATAGTTAATAGACTCACGAAAAGTGCTCACTTCATTCTGGTGAAAAGGAAGAGGACCGCATCAGGGCTAGCGTCTATTTACCTTCAAGAGATAGTACGATTTCATGGAGTTCCTTCTAGTATAGTTAGTGATCGTGACCCGATTTTTACTAGCCAATTTTGGAATAGTCTGCAAGAAGCAATGGGAACACGATTGAACTTGAGCACGGCCTATCACCCACAGACGGATGGACAATCCGACAGGGTAAATAGGGTACTAGAAGATCTCCCAAGGCTATGCATTCTTGACTTTGGTGGCACTTGGGAAGACCATCTTCCTCTCGTGGAGTTTGCATATAACAATAGTTACCAAGCTAGCATCGGAATGGCACCGTTCGAAGCCCTGTATGGAAGACCGTGCAAGTCGCCAACTTGTTGGTGGGAGATGACAGACAGACTTATACTTGGGCCCGACATGATAAGGGACACTTCTGAGAAGATTGAGTTGATACGAAGACGGATGAAAACGGCCCAAGATAGAAAGAAATCTTATGCGGACCAGAGAAGGACAGACCTAGAGTTCGAAGTCGGAGATATGGTCTTTATAAAAGTTTCTCCATTACGCAATGTAGTTCGTTTTGGGGCAGTTGGAAAGCTAGCACCAAGGTTCGTAGGACCGTTCCCCATCGTTGAGAGGATTGGACGGATGGCCTATAAGGTAGACTTACCGGAGAAATTATCTGGGGTACACAATGTCTTTCACGTCTCGCATCTCCGGAAGTGTTTGCAAGAGTCAGCCGAAGTGGTTGAGCCAAGCATCCTTGAAGATGTAGAAGTGGAAAAAGAAGCAACATTGATGCGAGTTCCGATTCGTATCTTAGGAACGGAGATTAAGAAGCTAAGGAATCGAGAATTCAAGCTAGTGAAAGTGCAGTGGAGTGAAACCCAAGAAGACGCAACTTGGGAAACCGAAGAAAAGATACGCGCGCTTTACCCATTTCTTTTTGAGGGTATATTCTCGATCTCTTTTTCCTATAAACTTGAAAATCTTTTCGTATCATGCTTCTACTATCTACGTTTGTCTTGCTATCTTCTCGATCTTATCTTGAGAACCTTAGGTAGAACCATATGGATGTAAACATGTGATTGAAACATGTTATGGTTGACGTTTGCAAATGGTTGCAAGTGGTTGCTAGTGGATGCATGACACACATTAGGCACTAGATCGGCTCAGTCACATTTTCATGTTGCATATGCATGAGTGCTTATACTTGTCCATGGATGGAAACTTGTTATGCTATCACTTGGATGTTGCATATGGATGAATGTTTGTGCACTCATGTAGAGATTATAAACTATGTTAGGAATTTGCATACATGTTGGATTCATTGCACTAACATATTTTGCATCAAGGAGGTTTACTGAATCAGTAACTGTCTGATCTTTTGCATTAGACAAGTACATATACACACACTTTCTGCATATGTTCATATAGCACTAGAAATCTTTTAAGTACAATGGTTGCCTGTGGATGATGCTTTGAGTAGATGGATGATGGATGGTAGGACACATCCTCCCTAACTTGGAGATTTCGGGGATGAAATCCTTTAAGGGGGGAGAATGTAACAACCCGGATTTTTATAATGTGTAATAAGCATAAATCAGGGAAGAATTAATTTTTAAAATAATAATCAAGGGAAACGGGTTACACCACTGAGTTCGTCTCGAAATTCTGCTTGGAAACGAGTCCGAGTTTCGAAAATCGGAGCCCGTATGACCAAGTAATGACCTTTCGAAGTTTTCAGAAGTTTTCAAGTTCAAAACAGCTCAATTCGAATTCAAAATTCGAATTTCAAACCTCATAATGGACTGGGCGGGAAATTTCCCGCCCAGGACCAGGTCGACCTGAGGGTCGACTATGTAGTCGACCTACCCAGGACCAGGTCGACCATAGTGTCGACCTGGGGGTCGACCTGGTGCCCGAGTCCACTTTTGAAGCTGGATTCACTCTGATGTTCCTGGCCTCGTTCCTGTCCACATTCGTTGACCTGACCCTATAAATACAGCCCCTAACACCAGTCTCTCTACACAAAATTCTTTCTGACCTTATGCTACTCTGATTCTAATTGAAAGTTTGAGAAAGGGACTGCTTCTTCTACGTTGAGACTGCATTAAGAGAATTGCTGATTTGGGGATTTCTATTAGGACTTGACTAAGCATATAGAGATTCAACTATCGACTCTCTTTTTTTAATACTCGGACCACGATCTGTAAGCCCCAGTTATTTTTAGATTTAAACTGTAAATGTATTATGAATATGATGTAAATTGAAATTGGACCTATGTATGATGACTGTTTTACATCCATTCTTGTTCACCTTGGATCTTGACTCTTGGATATTACTATGACAATGATTTGGGGCCTATTCATGTTGTAAATCAAAAAGAAAACCCCTCATATTATCATGTTGAATCTGCTATTAGTCACAAGTTTATGACTATCACCTTATGTCAATCGTTACCATGATTATGCTATCATCTTATGTCAATCGTTACCATGATTATGCTATCACCTTATGTCAATCGTTACCATGACTATACTATCACCTTATGACAACTGTTATCTTGACTAGTACCTTATTTTGTTAGATTTGGAATCTTTATGTTTAATTCCAATATTCCATATGCCAGTAATGTTATAATCCTTTATCTCAAGTCATACCATGCTATGCTAGTAATCACTTTTTCCACCTTATACCCGTCCGTTTTTATGTTATTCGCTAATTAGATTTATTTGTATCGATTCGAGCTTACGTGCGATGGGAATACGATTTAGGTAGACTAGGTAAAATATGAATTAGCTTTAAACTTGAACATGAACGTTGTTATGACTTGAACCTGAATATGGACACGAACTTGACACGATTTGACATGGAATATGACCTAAAAACTTGACATGAATCTAGACATGAAAACATGAACGTGGGCATGACAATTAGATAAACTTGAAAATGGCCTACTCGAGGTTGGGTTGAGTTTGCAGTGTAAATCTTCCCGGAACCACCCGGCAAATCCAGTGGCTGCAAACAATAGGATCCAATGTGGGTAGTTGGTCATATCGCACGAAAAACTCGAGGTTAGACTATGTTGTTGTGTAAATCTGCCCGGAACCACCCGACAAATCCAGTAACCACAACAGTTAGTCTAATGTGAGAGGTTGGCATGCACTAATGAATTAATGCCACATGATAGGGTAAGTCATGAACCACTTGAATATACTTAACCAACTTGACACGATGATTTGATAGGGTTAAGTCATGAACTGCTTGAACACACTTAACCAACTTGATACATGATTTAGATAGGATTAAGTCACGAATTTGAATGACAACACTTAACCAATTAGAAACCCTAGTTATGCGGTCCTTTTCAGCAGTAACCCACTTAGATGTATCACGATACCCTGGGACTAGGCAGGGTGGGGCACGATTACTGGGCTGATTGTAAGCGACCAGAACGACGGCTGAGTAGGTGCGTAATTGTAGGTTCAGACGGACTATGGTCATGCACGTAGTCCGGAGTTGAAAAAGCAGGCATTGGGCACCTGTAGATTTACACTGTGCGTGCTTGATTCGTGTCGGTGGTTGACACCATAGGACTTGATACACCCTATGGTGGACCTAGCACAGGTAATTACATTTCAAGATAGGGCCGTATGACACAGACACATGACGAGCTAGGACTTGTAGGGAGCCGATCGATTAGTAGATCGTACCATAGGACCCCGTAATGGGTCACTTTGTGATACTGGGCCAAGGGATCATTTCATGATTAATACTTGACATGGGTTAGAACACTAGTACAGTTGGTGCTGCGAATCTTGAATATGCGATGCTAGACTTGACTTATCTTGTTACCTTAATTATCCTACCAGTTCTGTTATCATCCTTATGTTTAATTCCAGTTTTCACATATCATGTTACCTTTACTAGTTTTCATACTGAAAGTCACTAGGGCTTACCAGTCTTTATGACTGACCCTTTTTCTTTTGCCTCTTTTCTTTCGTTCCCCCAGGTTCTCAGGGAGGAAACACTAGCTCTTAGCTTAGATTTAGCTTGCTTTCTGACAGCTCATGTATGGTTTGGTCTTGGGCTATGCTATGGGTGCTTCTGCTATTTATGGGGAATAATCTACTTTTGTTATCTTAAGTTTATGCTTCTTTATTTGGAACTTGATGTAATGGAATAATTTGTTTCTTGGATATATGAGCTTTTGACTCTTTTCTTGAAAATAATAAGAAGTTGGTTTTTAATTTCTACCGCTGCTTTATTTATGTTCTGCCTTGTGATATCTTTGTGCATGTTTACCTAGATAATACTCCACCATAACTAGTGCATTCCCTTTGTGAGTGACCCTAGCGGAGGTGGGTGTTACAATCACTGATAACGTCCTTTTAGCCCAGGAGCTGGTTTCTCAAATCGATAAGAAGGTCCGAGGATATAATGTAGCCGTTAAGCTCGATATGGCTAAGGCATACGACCGCATGTCTTGGTTCTTCATGATTAAGGTTCTGAGGGCCTTTAGATTTCCGGAACCCCTTATCGGTGTTGTTTGGAGGCTTATCTCCAACTGCTGGTATTATGTTCCCATAAATGGTTCGACCACCGGTTATTTTAGGTTTGGGAGGGGTCGTCGACAACGAGATCCCCTCTCCGCCTCTCTGTTTGTCATTGCTACCGAAGCTTTCGTTCGCGGGATGCACTCCCAAATGATAGCTGGGTAGATTCATAGGTTCGGGATCCTTAGGGGCCGTCCTCTTATCTCCTCATTGTCTTTCAAAGTTGACATCATCAATTTTACTAATGGTAGTCGTCGATCTATTCGCAGCCTGATATGTCATATTCGGGGGTATAAGAGATGTTCGGGGTAACTCTTTAACACATCTAAAATCTGCTTCGTACCCTCGAAACACATGTCTTTGGTCAGATCGACCTAGATCGAGACATCTACCGATTTCAAGGCGGCCTCCCTTCTACTTCCTTACCTTGGTATTGTTTTATACCGAGGTAGGAAGCTCAGCGCCATCTTCGATCCCCTTACTGACAAAGTGAGGGGCAAGATCATTCGTTGGAATGTTACAGTGCTCTCTCTGGGTGGCAGACTGGTTCTCATTAAGTCTGTCCTAGATTTTATGGGATCTCATATCTTTGCTGCTATGAATCCAACTGCGTCCTTCTTTCGCTCTTACCGTTCTTTGGCTTCTTCCTTTTTTTGGGGAACCAAAGACAATGCCTCTCGCCACCACTGGATTTCCTAGAACTCCGTTTGTCGTCCCAAATGCGAGTGTGGTCTGGGCATCCGTAACCCTAAGGACATCTTCTAAGCTTTCGCTTGTAAGCTTTGGGCGTAGTTTGGGCCGAATGACTCCCTTTAGGCGACATTCTTCCACGCTAAGTACCATCGGATTTCTAGTGCGAATTATTCCGGAACCCATCCTATGCTAGTGAGATGCGGAAATAGATGCAATCTTTGAAGGCCATAACAGATGCTCATGGTAGTGGGACCGTTTGAGATGGTAGACCCTTCACTCTTAAGGCGGCTTGGAACTCGGTGAGGACACCGGGTCAACGCCTTCATCTTTTCTCCTGCATTTGGAATGTTAGGATTCCTCCAGAGGTATCCCTGCTTATGTGGAGAACCTTGCATGACGGGTTACCTATAGATGAGAATCTCTAGTGAATTGGGATCCATTTCGTATCCTATTGTAGATGCTGCAGGACTGGATTCTCACAATCCTCTTTCCATTTGTTGATTTCTGGGTCTTATTCCCGGTCTGTCTGGAGTTACTTCGGGAATCTGATGGGTTGCCGAGGTAATGCCACCTCGATGGAAGGTTTACTAAGATTTTGATGGTCCGGCATCTCAGGTAAATCTTTTGGCTCGATCATGTTTTATATGCTACCTTGTCTTGTCTGCTGGCACATCTGGTGCTCGCGGAATAAGGCAGTATTTAACGAAGAGGCTATGGATCCTCTTACCATTATCCGGAGAGTAAGGAACGATGTATTCCTTACGTTTCGATAAAGGCGTTTCAGGGGCGTCATTGGTTCCAGGTCTAGGAGTTTAGCTGTTACCTTTGGTGTTTCCTTAGTAACAGCCACTCCTAGGGCAGGTATTGGTTGATTTTTTTGTTTATACGTTTCCTACTACTGCTGTCCTTTACTCACACTGCCCACCCATTCGAACTTATCTCCTTTGCTAGTTATGCAAGACTTGGATTATAGGTTCTTTGGACTTGGTCTGTCTGGTGATGAATGGTGCTTTCAGTGCTTGATTCCAGTTAGGTTTACTGGAGCGGGACCAAGTTGATAGGTTGTTCGGGTGGGGCTTAGCTGTTGGAGCTTTCGCGTGGTACATGTTTGCTTGGACTATCACCTTCTCAGGATGCGGCATTTCTTTGGATCACTATGGCATTGTTTTTTTTTGTTTTTTTTTGGCCTTCTTCCGTTGTTCTTCTATGCAGCGTCTGGTGTCCTTCTGATCCTCTCAGAGCTCTTTCGAGTTAGAGAGTAGCCTAGCTTACCAGCTCCCCCAATGGCTAGTTCCGAGAGCTTGTTTTCCACTTCTTCTTTGTTTTCATGCCTTGTTTTTATCTTTATTATGGCTCAGATTACGTAGTTGTCTATATACTATAAATCTGGTCTTTTTTTGTATGCCATTGGAGAAAGGCTATTTTTCTCCCTTATGGTATATAGTTTCCTTTCAGGTTATATATATATATATATAAATATAAAGCGTTCTGGGGCACCCCTTTAGATCCCCTACACCCAAATTTAACAAAATTTTGTAGATGTTCAATCCACATATATATTATAATCGATTCTAAATCTGAGCTCGCTTCGACATTCGTAACATTTTCAAAATCTTAGCTCAATTATTCACTATTCAAACATTTATTCGAACCGTTAAATTTAAACATCAAATATGTTACTCAACGAATGTCTGAATTAGCACAAATTTGGATAGATGATAATATATATATATATATATATGTGTGTGTGTGTGTGTGTGTGTGTGTGTGTGTGGATTGAATATCTATAAAATCTTGTTGGATTTGGATTAGTGTATCTTACGGTAGGGTAGGAGTGCTACAAAACAGGGGGCCTTGGACATTACAAGAAAAATTGTATATCTCGACGCTTGTAACTAGTAGTATTTCGTCAGGAAAAGAAACCACCAACAAAATTGTCGATGAAATAAAGCATCGCTATATTTAGCATCACTAAATTTTCCGATGAAATTTCCCTACGTTTTATCCTTAAAAAGTCAAAACTTACTGATGTTTTTACGATGCTTTCTTCTTCT
The DNA here is from genome assembly GCA_030737875.1 of Allium sativum. NCBI lineage: Eukaryota > Viridiplantae > Streptophyta > Magnoliopsida > Asparagales > Amaryllidaceae > Allium > Allium sativum. The sequence continues at coordinate 637,023,588 of CM060918.1, forward strand.
TTTTATTAATAAAAAAGGAAAATGCTACGACAAATTTAGCGACGCCGCAAAGAAAAGTAATTCATGTAAAACGTTGATATATTCATCGAAAAATACAGATGAAATAACAACCAAATAAACGATTTTTTATTTTTATTTTTCTAATTGATTTAGTGGAATTGGGTATTTAAGTAATAATAAAACTAGTGAAGCATATGTACCCGCAGGATGAAATATTTGACATATACACACACGCACGCACATTATCACACTAGCATTTTCCATGGTTCTCAGCAATATATAGTAAAAGGCTAATTTTATTCATACACAAACAATCTCTTTGCATACACCATAAAGTAAAATAAAATAAAATATATAGTAAAGAATTCCCTGTTGACCGTACATTGTTTGTTATCGAAGTGTTTGGGCTCGGACTTTCCGTACTAATAGACTTTTGCACTTTTCAAGCGTGTATGTAATCAACGATATCAACAAACTTATTATCGATGTCACCACGACGTGTCCGAGCCCAACGGCTCCATTTCCAGTCATTGGGCTGTTGGTCCAAGACCATCAGCAAACGGATGCGTTTGAAGCGTCCGTTTGTCAGTTGGTCCGTTTTGGATCAAAGAACGGACCCTAACTCTACCGACAAGTGATGAGCCAAAAACAGTTAATAAAAATGCAACTATAAAGCTGTTTATGTGCCAAAAATTAACCCATCACCTGATGCATTGTAATGGTGACTTAGGGAGATATTAACGGTTGTTAAATTAATCATATCTTTGTTTTTAGATAGCTACAAAATGAAGTTAACTAGCAACATATGACACTGTATTTATCAAAATTATACGTAAAGGTAAGGAATTTTTTTTCGAATGTAACATATTATAATGTGTTTAACTGCAAACAGAAGGTAACTTGGCTTTTCCTTATGTTAATCAGACATGGTTAACCTGTAAAAACTATGAATACTGTGTTTAATGTTCGCTGCTGTATCTTCCACGGACATGGGTGAACCATAAATAGAAGGAATAAATTGATACATTGATTATGTTAATTGGTTTCAAAGGAATAACATACATTGATTAATTTAGCAACATAAGATATGTAGAATAATCTTGAAATAATGCATATGACTCAACACATAATCACATGCTTCATGATATAATACCCACCATATATGTAGAATCATGTTTAAAAGCATTAGTGTCAAAAGACATTAAAAAAAACTTAACTGACCTACAGTTTGATCCTTGTAAGCAGTGAAGAGTTCTAGTGTGGCATTTAAAATTTGTCTAAACAACTCTTGAGCAAGAGCAAGAAGAGATATTAACCCAAAGCAACAAACATTTTTATAATGTTCCTTATAATGAAAATAACATATCCTAAGGCAAGAGAAGAATTAGTAATATCGAACAGTGTGCAGGTTTTATAATTTCAGTTAACTTTTGAAGTTTGCATGGACGTCATTTTAACTTCTTGTAACAATTGAGACTGCAGATTGAAAAACTCTGTTGCTGCACCGCGTTTTGGAAGAATTCCAACTGTCAAAGAAGAATCATAGTACTACCAAAAAACACTCAATTAAAGGCTGTAGAACTAAAACTGAGTAAGATCAGTCTTTGATCAAAGACAGATTAGTAATAGAAAGATCTAGTTCCTAACATTTTGTGCTACTGAGACAGTCTAGACACAATGCTTCAGTCTTTGTTTTGGTAACCGTCAGTGTTACAGTAGTTATCTCTCCAAAGGCAGAAGCTTTCTATTATTATTTTTCTCAAATCGAAAGGATCATATTAATGATCCACGTCATGTCGTTTTAGGCTGTATATTAAAATAAATTGTTTTTATGATAAACAAAAATGCTAAATGGATCGAAAGAATTTATGTCAGATTGTGTGAATGTGAGATAAATGGGTAGGACCCCTTTGAATTGTGCCTCAAAAGTAGGAGGTGGAACCCATCTTTTTATCTCTATTTCGCCTTTTGACCAAAAAAAATTCCGTCCTTGTAGCATTGTTGTATAATAAATCTAGAAAACTACACCATTCCCTTCAAATAATGCCCCATTCACCTCTAAACATTTTCACTATCTCCATCTTGAAATGAAAACTTCCTCCTGTATCATCAGTTTCATCAATGGCTTTCCGATTTTCATTTTCAACTGTTCCCTTAAATTAACAAGGAGAACAATTTCAACTAGAGGAAGCTCTTCACTGCTAATTAATTCCCAATTCCTGCTTTTTAGGTATATCTACAAAAGAGTGAGAGACTATGGACAGAGGTTATCGCGATGTTCAAAAGGAAAAGGATTATTGCGGTTGATGTTATGTAATTTGTGTGTATAGTGGAGAAATGCAAATGTCCCACATGGTAGAAGAAGAAGGAAATGGAATATATATAATTTTTTGTCAAACATGATAAACAAATTGAGTAAAGCCCATAAACAAGTAATTGGGTAAACAAATTGGGTTTACATTTAAATGGTCATAGATAGGCACTTGGTCACTTGGGTCATCTTAGGCCTTGATTGTTCATACACATGCGCTTCCGTTCAGATTTCGAATTTTGTTTTTGAAATTCAAATGCGCAACTATTGAAAAAGTTGTGTCTTTTTTAAATGGACGTGGCCTTTCGCCAATAGAAACCTTCTTCTCTATAAATGCGGCTATCTCCAGTCAGAAAAAAATAATAAGCGATCTCTTCTCCTTCCTCTCTCACAAGAATTCCCTTGCCTTGTTGTATCTTGCGAGCAAGTTTCCTGTACTAAATTCCAAAGTCCAGGTTCAACTTCATGGAAAAGAATCCATCAAACTTGATCGGTTTGATGGAACAAACTATACTAGATGGCAGGACAGAATAACAAGGCTTTTGCTGTCTATGAATTTTCACTACTTGCTGGATCCCTCGCTGCAACCAATTGCAGAACCAAAGCCTATTGATTCTGAAGAAATTAAAAAGAAAATTGCAGCGGACAAAGCTAAGCGTGAGACAGATGAAATGTTATGCAGAGGCTATATTCTCATTGTACTCACTGACAGGCTTTATGATGTTTATTAGAATTACAAAACGCCAAAGGAAGTATGGTCGGCTCTCGAATCAAAATATAAACAGACGAAGGAAGGTACCAATCGTTTTCTTGCTTTAAAATATTTTGAATTCAAGTTTGTTGATAACATGCCAATCATGGATCAAATCCGTGAGTTGGAGATTCTAGTTTCCCAAATGAGAGAATTACAGATTACTATAACACCCTAAATTTTCTATGACTATTAAAAGAACAAATTTAAGAATACTTAAATGCTAAATTGAGAATTAAGGGAAATGTGTTATGCCATTGCATTCGTCTCGAAATTCTGCTTGGAATAGAGTCCAAGTTTTCGGAAATCGGACTTCGTATAAGGAAGTTATGGCCCTCAGAAGTTTCAAGAATTTTATATAAATTAAAAACAGTTCAGAATAAAAATTTGAAATTCAAATTTAAACAGGGAAGCGGGCTGGGCGTGAATCCTCCCTCCCAAGGCCAGGTCGACCAGGGTGTCGACCTTCCCTATACAGGTCGACCAGGGGGTCGACCTACCCCCCGGGGCAGATCTAAAATCAGATGATGCTGACTTGTTGCTGAGTCTTACCTGACCTGTTGTTGAGTCACTAGGGTAGAGGTGGCAATTCTAGATATCTCTATCTAGTCTAGACGGTTGTGATTGCTCCTATGATAATCTAACGGCTTAGGTTGATTTAAACTTCTATAAAAGAACGCCTAGACTCAAACCCTAAACCTAAACTAAATTAGTCTCTTGGCCACCATGCTGCTGCTAGGATAGTTCTTCTTTCTAAATCTTAGGGATTAACAAGTCAGAATTCTAATTCAAAAGACGAACGAATCATTCTCTTCTCTAACCCGTCTTTGTGAGTACAATTTCTTTCACAAAATAATTAATAAATTAATTATGATGAGTTATAATTGGGATTATGAGAACATCTCTATTGAATCATGTGGTGTTGTTTAACTTTGTTATCGTTTGTTGGTGAACATATGACAGTTTTGTTAATTTATGTTGGTAGATCTATTTCATATGTCCAATTACATATGTTTAACTTGATTCATTTTATGACATCAGTTCATATGCTAGTTTGTATGTGAATCTTATGCAAGTCTGTTTTTACATATGCTAGTTCGTATGTGAATCTTATGCAAGTTTGGGATGTTAAATCATATGCTAGTTTGTATGTGAATCTTATGCAAGTCTGTATGCCAATTATACAAGTTTATATATGAATCAATTAATACATATGCTAGTTTATATGCAAAACATGTGATAAATTCATATGGAAGTTGTAGGAATCCATATGCAAGTTTAGGTGAAAACTATATTCACATTTTTAGATGAAAATTTTATTCACATATGCAAGTTTAGGTGAGACCCATAATCCGTATATGCAAGTTCACAATTTCATGTTTAGATCCATATTTAGATCCATGGTTGTTTATGCAAATTTATGTTCTATATGTCCATTGCCTATGCAAGTTATTGACTATGCAAATTTATGTTATAATTCTTATTTGCAAGTTAAATCTATTTTATGTGTTATGCAAGTTGTGATGTTTCTTTTCATTTTTTTTAGTTGGACTATTTACGAGTCTAACATATATCATATTGAACGTACGAATAGCATGAGGACAATGGGAAAATATTAATTATGCAACTTCTGAATTGGCATAAATGGCTTTAAAAGCATATAATTAAATTGAGACATTAATTGGTATAATTTACCTAAAAAGTATGAACATAATTTAGGTGACAATTATGGACATAGTTAATTTGGAAATTATTGACAATTTGAATAGGGATAATTAATTCATATTGGGGTGAAATAATTATGTGTAATAATAAACACCTAAGACATGAGGTTACACTCGTTTGTGGTGTAAGACTGCCCGGACCCGTCCGGCAAATCCAGCAACCACAAACGGTAGTCTAATGTGAGAGGTCGAAGGCATAAATTAAATGTGTAACAATTGTAAAGACACGAGGTTAGACTCGTTTGCGGTATAAGACTGCCCAGACCCGCCCGGTAGATCCAGCAACCGCAAACGGTAGTCTAGTGTGGGAGGTCTTACAAGGTTACGGTTATAATGAATTAAGCAACACTTAACCAAGATAAACATATGGTGGGACATGGGGGTTAAGTGGGTGACATGGGTGACATGTGAAATACGATTAGAAACACTTAACCAAATTGAACATGTAAGAAGACATGAATAAGAAGTGGTTAAGTGGAAAATTCTTGTGGGGACCAAGCATAGGTGGAAAGCTTATGTCAAGCATGTGGGACCCTTTTCAAACCAGTAAACCATTAAGTATCTTTGTGAGCTCGAGTTATATCGATGACGGGACACGCTTACTAGGATTGATCGTAAGAGGTCAAAACGGGTTAACGGTGGCAACGCAAGTCCAACGGGGTCATGTGCGTGCGTGGGCTCGGGCTGGTAGGTAAGACATTGTTGCATCGTGTAGATATAAGCCGTGCATCTTTAGTGGTATCGGGTTGCCACTTTGGGGAGTGATACATCCCACCGTGGGACCAACACGGGTATCTATGAGTTAGGGATCCGATCGCATGGGGGTAGTGGGTACAACTAGTGGAGATAGGGGCAGGCGACACCTATGAAGACAGCTAGGGGTACACGAAACTACCATTATGGTTATTATGTTCAGTAGGCGGGATCAACTTTTAGGGTGACTAGTAATGGTGCAGTATAGTAATTATCCTATACGATTAGGAGCGAGATTAACGCCAGAATATTCCTCTTGTTTGTTTTGTCCTGCCCACTTGTTTCACAGTCATTCCTTGTTTTACCAGTTTATACCTTATCCTAATTACTTTAATTATTATATTGTTAAAGTTATTGGACTCGCCAGACTTTATATCTGACCGCCTTTGTTTTCGCCTCTTTTCTTCTATCCTCCCCCCCCCCCCCCGGTTCTCAGGGTGGGACTAATGCTAGTGGAGCTTGATTTGGATCTTTCTCTCTCTTTTGGAAGTGCTTGGATTGCTGAAAGTAAAGTTCAGTTCATCTTTTTTATGGCTACTTATGTTGGGGTTATGCTTTTTACTTTATGTACTCAGAAAACAATTTGTCAAGATGGATACTAAGTGTACTTGGTTTTACTGTTGGTTTATGATGTTCTTGTAATCAAACTATTTCTCCGTTGTAATAAAAGCGGTTTTAAAATTTTCAAGTATCAATATATGTATCTGTCTTGTTATATTCTTTTCTATACACCAATAATACTCCATGAAAGTTAATGCATTCCCTTTGAGAGTGACATTAATGGACGTGGGGTGTTACAATTACTATTCCCGATGCTATCCAAGTTGGAGCGATTCTGTCAAAACTTCCTCCCGCTTGGAATGATTACAGAAGGAAAATTCTTCACTCATCGGATAGTTTTTCTATTGAAAAATTCTTGACTCACTTGCAAATTGAAAGTGAAAATCGTGTCAGAGATGAGACGATCTTAGGATCGAAAGTTCATCACATATCTTCCAAAGAACCAGTTTCTTGAAATTCCAACGATAGTTTGAAACCCAAAAAGAAAGATTTCAAGAAAAAATCTAAGAATCGGCCTTGCTTATATTGTGGTATTAAAGGACATCTTATCAAAGATTGTCGATTCAAGGCCAAGGAAGAAAAGAACTCTAAATATGGTTCTGGAAACAATAAAGCAAATGTTGTGGAAGATGCTGGACAAGAATTTGTCGCAATGATCACAAAACTTCATATGGGTTTTGTGGCAAAATCTATAGATTGGTGGCTTGATTCTGGCGCTACCATACATGTATGCAAGGACAAAAATTTGTTCAAGTCCTATAATGAAATGAAAGAGCCTAAATAAGTTCTCATGGGAAATCATGCTTCGGCTAAAGTTATGGGCAAGGGAAGTGTAGAATTGAAGTTCACTTCTGGCCAAAAACTCACACTTGTCAACGTGTTCCATGTTGCGAACTTGAGAAAGAACTTAGTTTCTGCAAATCTTTTATGCAAGAAGGGTTTTTAAGTTGTTCTAAAATCTAATAAAGTTATTGTATCTGAGAATGGAGTATTCGAAGGAAAAGGATACCCATGTGATGGCATGTTTAAGTTGTCAATTAATGAAATTACTACTGTTGCTTATGTTGTTGATTCTCCTAGTTCTTTATGGCATGCTAGATTAGGACATTTAAATTTTAATTGCTTAAAGTATATGTCAAAACATGGCTATATTAACTATTCTGTTAATGATTTCGAAAAATGTAAAATTTGTGTTGAAGCCAAGATTACTAAAAAACCATTTTCTAAAGTTGAAAGAAACCGTGATTTGTTAGAACTCGTGCATTCTGATATTTGTGAATTGAATGGTCAACTAACAAGAGGAGGAAAGCAATATTTTATCACTTTCATTGACGACCATACGAGATACACTTATGTATACTTATTGAAAACCTAAGACGAAGCATTTGAAAAATTCAAAGAATTTAAATCTGAAGTTGAAAATCAAAAAGAAAAAGAATTAAAGTGCTTCGAAGTGATGGGGGGTGAATATTTTTCAGATATCTTCAATCAGTTTTGTGAGGATAATGGAATTATTCACCAACGAACATCCCCATACACACCCCAGCAAAATTGGATGGCTGAAAGAAAAAAGAGATCCTTGGAAAATATGGTTAATTCAATGCTTATGAATGCAAAGTTACCATTTTACTTATGGGGTGAAGCTTTGTTGACAGCCTGTTATATTTATAATAAAGTGCCTTTTAAGAAATTCGGGGCTTCACCTTATGAACTTTGGAATAATGGTAGAAAAACTAACTTAAATTATTTTAAAATGTGGGGGTGTTTAACATTTTACAAAGTCCAAGATCCCCATAAGACAAATTTAGGACCAAGAGGTATTAAAAGTGTTTTTGTTGGCTATGCACAAAATTCAAAAGCATATAGATTGCTTGATTTACAATCCAATGTAATAGTGGAATCTATACATGTGGAATTCTTTGAAGATAAATTTCTACATAGCACAATTGAGCCTATAGTAGAAGAAACTTTTGAAACCATTGTTGGAGGAAAAAGAGTACATGATGAACCAAGTGAACTTAGGAGAAGTCAGCGTGTTAGAAAAGAAAAACACTTGAGTTCAGATTTTATTTCCTCTGATTCAATTACTTTTCTGGTTAAGGCTACTAGATCAAAAATAGTAGAAGTGACACCTATGGTACTCAATATAAATGACGATCCTAAAACTTTTAAAGAAGCTATGACTTCACGAGATTATGCTTTTTGGCAAGAAGCAATAAATGATGAGATGGATTCTATACTATCCAACAAGACTTCGGTTTTAGTAGATCTTCCACCTAGTTCAAAGGCAATCGGGTGCAAATGGTTGTTTCGAAAGAAATACAGAACAGATGGTTCTATGCAAACTTACAAAGCAAGATTAGTAGAAAAAGGTTTTAGAAAAAAAGAAGGTATAGATTATTTCGATACCTATGCTCCAGTTGCAAGAACCACATCCATAAGAGTTTTGTTTGCATTGGCATCAATATATAAATTGTATATTCATCAAATGGATGTAAAAACGGCCTTCTTGGACGGTGACTTAACCGAGGAGGTATATATGAAACAACCTGAAGGCTTTGTCCTACCAGGAAATGAAAACAAAGTATGCAAATTGGTTAAGTCATTATATGGCTTAAAGCAAGCTCCAAAGCAATGGCATAAGAAGTTTGATGAGGCAATTCTGGCAAATGGTTTTGGGCATAGTAATGCTGATAACTGTGTTTATTGCAAGAAAACCAATGATTACATAGTGATAATATGCTTATATGTTGATGACACGATAATTGTTGGTAATAACATGAAAGGAATTACTGATAACAAGAAGTATCTGACTTCAGTTTTTAAAATGAAAGACCTTAATGAGGTAGATACAATATTGGGAATCAAGGTTGAAAACATGAAAAAGGATATGCCTTGAATCAAACCCATTATATTGACAAAATACTTGACAAGTTCAAACATCTTAGTATCAAAAATGCTAGTACTCCAGTTGATTCTAGTGTGAAAATGCAAGAAAATAAAGATCGAATTATTGCTCAATTGGAATATGCTAGTGCCATTGGAGGTCTTATGTATGTCACATATTGTACAAGGCCAGATATAGCTTTTGCTGTTAACATGATGTCACGATTCACGTCTAAACCAAGCATACATCATTGGAAAGCAATTAATAGGATCTTTGGATATCTCAATAGGACAAAAGAATTGAAATTAGCTTATGCCGATTATCCAAGTGTGCTAGAAGGGTATTGTAATGACCCGTAATTTGGTAGGAGAATAATTAACTAATTTAATTATTAAATATCGATTTAACGATATCAATAACTGGAATTAAATAATATTTATATTTAATTAATATAAATAATAGGATAATATATTTCCAGAATAGTCGGAAATAGTAGAATTCACAATACGATGTGAACTGGATCTTATATAAGCTATAATTCAGTTTGGAGTTGAATTATAACAACGAATATATTGAATCGACGACAGTTGAACGTATAGTTTATAATATATTTATAAACGAGCTCGAAATGGCGCTGCAGTTCGCTATTTGGCGATTTGAACTTCAACTGAATGTACAGAGTTCGTTTTAAATCGGATTTCTGTGAAACAAGAAATGGGTGGAGCTGGTGGAGTATATCTTTCTAGCGGAAGAGAAAAATCAAGATTTCGTCGTGTAGATTTTGAGATATGTCCAAATCAAATTTTAGAATAGTCGCTATAGAATCGTTTATCGACCGTATCGGTTTATTCGATATAACTAGAGATCGGTTTTGAATTTAGATAAGGTTCTTTTGGGAAGTAGTGATAATTTAATTTTTAGAATTTTATAGTAATTTTTGATTAATTTAATAAGCAACTTTTTATTTGGAGTGTTTGGCACCCTGTATCGACATTTCGGGGTTTCACAATATGAGTTCATCTACCAGTATTATTACATTTTTGGGACCAGAGCACATCACTCATTTAAATGGTATTTTTGTTTCTGTCCATAACTGTCCCTACGTGAACAGAATATTTCATAGTAGGGTACGCTATGTTTTTAACTTAAAACAAACTAAACTGAATGGTTAACTGGTCAAACGAACTCGAAATTCAACGAAACAAGTTTCATACAAAACCTTAGGAAGAGGTCTAGTGAAACGTCAAGGCCACATATTTTTAGGATTTTTTCTGTAATTTTAAGGAATTATTGCTCGGTGTTTTTCATCTATATTTTCTAAAGGATTTTCGCAAACGGTGTCGGAATTCGACGAAACCTGACCCATTGGATCTGGAATGTGTTTTTATGCTAGGATTAGCTTTGTTTCTCAAAAATGGAAATCATACGAATTTAAAATGGATCGAAATGAAATGGAAAGGGAATATTCCAGGGAATATTCCCTGTCCACAAAATAATCTATAAAAAGGACTTAAACGCACAACCCTTAAAACCTACTTTGTCTTCGGCTATAACAAAACAAAATTGGCGGCCGTCCTCATTTGCTTCCACAAATTAAATCGAGAAATCTACTCAGTAAAATAAGACAATCTCGTATCCATTCAAACCATATGCTTGAGAGAAACGAGGGGTATCGAGTTTGCCTTTTTCTTCAATGCTACGGGAGAAAAGCCTGGAACCTCTTAGAAAATCTGGAGCTCGAGTTGACTGAAATGGTGATGAGTTCGAACTATGTGAAGATGGACGGTGAATGGGAGTTGGAAATGGCAGTTCTGTGGTTTTGAGTATGAGCGAGAAGAAGGGGATTTGGATGGAGTTGGTTCCGTGAAAAATATGAAGCAGAGGGATCGTTGTTTTCCTTCTATGATCTGGCACGATGGATAACGTTGGTTATGGTAAAGGAGACAATGAGGCATATGAAAGTATGGTAATGACCATGAGCGGTTACGGCAAGGACACGGTGTGATTTTGGGGAAGACAAAGATGGTTCGGGTCTGGTACTAAAACAAAGGGAATGGGCCTTAGTAAAGTTAAGCCCAAATCAATAGTTATTCAGTTTAATTTAATTTAAATATGTACAATCTTATAAATAATGTATCTCTCTCGTACGAGGTCAGAAATTCGAACGGTCAGATCCGTTGGGACCGTATGGACGAGAGCTCCACAATGGAACTGACTGGAAGTGGATTGGAGCTCGTTTGAATTTATGGCAAAGTAAATTGTTTGATTCAAATCAAATAACGGTTTATCGCTCTTTAACGATGAACTGCAAATATGAGTAAAACTCACCAACTCTGAACAGTTATATTTTTATAATGTATTCTTAGAACTGTTAATCATCTGTTGATTGTTGTGTGTTGGTTGATTGATTGAACTGCTAGTCAGTTAGTTGAAATTATATATATATATATAAACCGTTAAATATATATATATATATATATATATATATATTGATTCTGTTTATCAGAATAATTCATACTGAACTGTAATGGATGTTGATTTTACTGTGTAATATTTGTGGATGCAAGGAAACAGGTTGGAGGGACCAAACTGGGTTCCTCAATATTTATAATACTGTTTTGTTTCATATATTCTGTTATATAATGTGATATATAATCTGGTGTCGATTATATGTGGTTGGATGTTATTGAACATCGTGATTTGATATGATTGAATACCATAACATACCGAAGTTTTGATAAGGGGATTTTCAAAGTGATGATAAATAAAATATTTATAAATGGAATAATTTATAAATAAGAGATATTTATAAATTTGAATATTTATAAATAAGGAATATTTATAAATTGTAATATTTATAAATAGGAGATATTTAGCAAGGAAATAATTGCAAACTATTTTCTTTTTGAATGGAAAGGCCTGTGTGGCGGGTTTGGGGATTTTCCCGATGCTTCCGATACAAAGGAGGTTATGGCGAATTTTCCCGTGAATTTAAGGAGTTAGAATATTTTTAAGAATAAATTTGAAAAGGAAATATTTGCAAACCATTTGCAAATAGAATAAAATAGAAAAAGGGAATATTTGTAAACCATTTACAAATATAATTGAAAAGGGAAAACGTTAGTAAAAGGAAATCATTTATAAAGTGATGAACCGTTACTAAAAAGTGAATCTTTATAAATGAATAAACGTTGTTAAAAGGGGATCTTTTCAAATGGATAAACGTTATCAAAAAGGAGAAATCGAATATGGTATTCGAAGTAGTTAATCGAATATGGTATTCGAAGTTAGTTAATCGAATATGGTATTCGAAGTTAGTTAATCGAATATGGTATTCGAAGTTAGTTAATCGAATATGGTATTCGAAGTTAGTTAATCGAACATGTTATTCGAAGTTAGTAAATCGAATATGGTATTCGAAATTAGTGAATTTAATATGGTATTCGAAGTTAGTAAATCGAATATGGTATTCGAAGTTAGTAAATTGAATATGGTATTCGAAAGTTAGTTAACCGAATATGTTATTCGAAAGGGGTTGGTCGAGTCGAGTTAGTTGAATAGAGTTAACCTATAGAGTTAATCAGTTAGGGTTAACCGATAGAGTTAATCAGTTGAGTTAATCAGTAGAGTTAATCAGTTAGAGTTAACCAGTTAGAGTTAAACAGTTAGAATTGAACAATTAGAGTTAATCCAAATGAGATGCCATTTAGTACGACTGCTAGCGTAATTCGCAGGGCTGCAGATAGCCTAAGATGGTCGGATGTTTCCTGAGGGAATCAGGCGTAACCATTGTGATCACTGCGATCTAGAGTCAAGCGAATGGAGTTAAGTAGTGTTATCGAATATTGGTTACTCGAATGGAGTTAAGTAGAGTTGTCGAATTTTGGTTATTCAAATGGAGTTAAATAGAGTTAATCGAATAGTAGTTATTCAAATGGAGTTAAATAGAGTTAATCGAATAGTAGTTATTCGAATGGAGTTAAATAAAGTTAAACAGAGTTAAATAGAGTTATCGAATATTAGTTATTCGAATAGAGTAAATAGAGTTAGTCGAATATAGTTTATTCGAATAGAGTTAAAGGAAAGGAGTTATCGATTATAGTTTAATCGAAAGGAGTTATCGATTATAGTTTAATCGAAAGGAGCTATCGATTAGTTTAATCGAAAGGAGCTATCGATTAGTTTAATCGAAAGGAGATTTTCGAATATAGCGTATTCGAAAGAAAGAGATTGAATATAGTTTATTCGAAAGAGAGAGATTTCGAATATAAGTTATTCGAAGAGAGATAATCGAATATAGGTTATTCGAAGAAGAGTTAATCAAATAGAGATTACTCGAAAGAGAATTATATGTCGAATTCAATTATATCGAATTCGGGAAAGTAATATTTACTTTCCGGTTTGTAAATCAAGAGTATACACTAATAAATTAGGGTTAGGTTTAATTATTCGAATTAAAGAATAATGGTTATAATTGAAGTTAGGTATTGCGAAAGTAGAGATTATAATGTTATCATTATAATCAATGTTTTCAATAAAGAAGTGGATTCGTAAATTGAATCCGAGAGTTACGTAAAGAAGTTGTTAAAGGTTTAAAGGATAAACTGTTACTATTTCGAAGTTATAACGTTGTTCAGTTAAGGTCTGAGAGGTAATTATACCCCAACTTGATTGACTTCCTTCTTAACAAAGGAATGGTAAGGTTTGTTAGTGAATGATGGTTAAGTGAATTAAATAAATGGTTTGAATTGGCATAGCGATGTTTATTTAAACATCAGTTTAAATCCAATGAAGGAACTTTGGAAATGTTTTCCAAAGAAGGAATCAGAAATGTTTTCTAATATAGGAAACAGGTAATGGAAATGTTTTCCATTTTTAATAAAGTATATTTTCTAAATTTAGAAAATAGGAAATGTTGAATATATGGAAAACAAGAGATAAGTAAAGTAATGAACTAAAGAGATAAATGTTGAATGATGATTGATTGATATAATTTCCATTTGGAAATAATATCGTTGTTTGCTCACATATTTTTCTTTGATAGTTAACTCACAGACTATCAATGTTTGACCATTTTTACGTTGTTAATATGGAGAGACCGGTTGGATTATTATCCAAAGAACCACTCTGTATTGGCATAAGCATTGCGAATCATATATGCCAAAGATAATTGAAGACAGAGTAAAGTGCAAGGGCTATTGTATAAGTCTTAGATAACAGTGTCTAAGATGGAAGTACTGAATAGTGCCTTCGGTTCATCCTGTTCCTGGATGTCTTGTATGGAGGAATGTCTGACAGAGTATTTCCAGAAAGGGTCACGTACATTGATTTCTTCAACCGTACCAAGAGTGGAAGCGGAGAAGGAAACTTCTTTTAGCTGACACGTAATGTATGGTTATAGACGTCAAATTAGTGATCTAGATGGATCTGACAATGTGGCATTCGAAGTGAATCTGATGTGATGATAAAGCGTAACCTCAAGCCTCATCATCCGGTAAATGACAGAAATCGGGCAGGCAGCATGGCTAAGTCGGTCGCACCGAAGTAGGGTGTATAATCACTTATCTAGAGAATATTCATTTGTTTCTTAAATCTATCAATGCTGTCCCATATATATATGGGAACGGTTGCTGATCCCAACCGTTGGTGATGTACATTCGATACACTCAAGCGAAATGAGTGGTCGGTCATGTGTGGCTGAGTTGCAAGATGTTCTTGTTGAACTACAGTGTATCGTTCCTAGAGTACACTGATTGGAAGGTGGTTCCATACCTTGTCATAGTTGGAAATCCATTATCCAATACGTGCTTGCGATTTTAATTGTATACTATATATGTAGAACGTGAGATGAAAGCGTTTCTGCTAGTTGATATCTATTTGTACATAGACATTATTATAATATCAAAAGGTTTTTGATATAAAGATATTTTGGATTCTCATAAGGGAAAAACCCGTTCCGTTCTGCGACGTGGTCTTATGAGATATCGTTTACTTGTTCATATACATGTTTAAACTGTTTTACTCACACCAGTCCCATGACTGACCCGGAGTTTACTTTGTTGTTTTCCCTAAACTCTTGGGTGCCTAAATTTGTACGGGCAGTCAAGTAGTCGGGATTTTACAGATACACTGGGAGAGCTTGGAGCAGGAGGCTTCAGGATTCTATAGCTATTATTATTTCCGCTGTTGTTGTAAGTGTTGTACTCTGATAAGTGCTATTGTAATAACTGTTTGTATTTCAAAAGTTATGTTATATTTTATTCGTTCCGCTGTGAGATTCATGTTACTCTGATGATGATGTTATTCTTCTGCTTCTATTCTATAAGTTCTACCTTATCTATCCTCACCCTCTATCTTCTTTCTATTAGTTTCTTGAATTTCAAGTGCAATTTGGGGTTGGACTTGTGTTATTTAGTCAGCTCAAATTGGACCGGATTTTTGGGTCACTACAGGTATTGCGATGCAAGTTGGATGTTTAGTAAAAATGAGAGCTTATCAACTTCTGGATGGATATTTTCATTAGGAGGAGGGGCCATAAGTTGGGCATCCAAGAAACAAACATGTATAGAACATTCAACTATGGAATCAGAATTTATAGCCCTTGGCGCTGCAGCTAAGGAAGCAGAATGGCTATGAAACTTGTTATTAGACATTGAATTATGGCCACCCTCGTTATATGCTATTACCATTTACTGTGATAGTTCAGCAGCATTATCTAGAGCATACAGTGATGTTTACAATGGAAAATCTAGACATATTAGTTTAAGACATACGTTTGTGAGAGAATTAATTACTAAAGGGGTGATCACCATTATATATGTAAAGTCCAGCGAAAACTTAGCGGATCCTCTCACTAAAGCACTTGCTAGAGATTTAGTGCAAAGTACAACAAAAAATATGGGACTTAAAATTCTAAGCGTCGACGACGGGAACCCGACTTCGGACTAGTATATTAGTCTTCAAGTTAAATGGAAAGCAACAAGTTATCGATAAGCGCTTAAAAGAACTAGAACAGTTCCATATATGTTTCAATGATCAAGCCTAGTTTATGAGCAAATGCATAATGCATAGTTTGTACTTGTTAGGTTTTACCTATTTGAACATAGAAGTGGTGCCGCTTTAATAAATGTATGTGTTACATTTATAAATGTTCATGAATTCAGCATTAGCACATGGCCGTATATGATAGTGCTAAGGTTGTGTTGAGAATCTTGTGAGATCTAGCGGATAAACTTGTCTGTGTCATCTGTTCGGTTTTACGATAGAGTTGTGGTTCAATCTTCTACAGACACCTACAACTTCGTTAAAACTTTAACTAATGTACACTAATTAAAGGTCTAAATCGAAAGATACCATTTTGTATGGATAACGTTTATCAAAAGAAAAAATCATTACACACAAATTGGTGTGGGAATGTTATGTAATTTGTGTGTATAGTGGAGAAATGCAAATGTCCCACATGGTAGAAGAAGAAGGAAATGGAATATATATAATGTTTTGTCAAACATGATAAACAAATTGAGTAAAGCCCATAAATAACTAATTGGGCTAACAAACTAGGTTTACATTTAAATGGTCATAGATAGGCACTTGGACACTTGGGGCATCTTGGGCCTTGACTGTTCATAAACAGGCGCTTCCGTTCAGATTTCGAATTTTATTTTTGAAATTCAAATGTGCGACTGTTGAAATAGTTGCGTCTTTTTTAAATGGTTGTGACCTTTCGCCAACAGAAACCTTCTTCTCTATAAATGCGGCTCTCTCCAGTCAGAAAAGAATAATAAGCGATCTCTTCTCCTTCCTCTCTCACAAGAATTCCCAAGCCTTGTTGTATCCTGCGAGCAAGTTTCCTGTACTGCGGAGATATTGTTTTCGGATAGTGACAACACACCTCAAGGCTCTCTTATCCTTCTTTGTTTCGTTTCTGTCTCATATCTACTCATACGCTAATAATTGATAAGATGGTTGGAGCTTGCAACCATCAGTGGGAGGCTATTTGCGATCATCAAAGGCAAGATGCTACTGATGTTGTGATCTATATATTATTATATGCAGTTTGGGGTAGTGGGCCTAGGATAAGCGAAGAGCAGGCATGCGAGAGATTTGGGTTTTGTTTAATAATCATGAGCAGATTTGAAAAGCGTGTTAGAGGGATAATGTAGCTTGGCCACCATAACTGAAGCGGCGGAAGGTCATTGGTTTGGAGGGTCGAAGGAAGGATATATGTTAAGGACAAGGGCATAATCTTACATGGTATGAGTTTGATTTAAGTATTTAGTTAGAGATATATTTGTTGCCAACGCAGCAATGCTGAACACTTATTTATAGTGAGGTCTTAACTAAGCGACAGACTTGTGGTATGTACATATTTATTTATATTCATTTGTGTCCTAGATCTAATCAGGAGATATGCCACTCTTAGGTTCAGGCTTACTAAACTAGAACTTGAGTTGGGTGTTGTGCATAAATTGAAAGGTCTTGCAAGTTGCAACAAGAGGAGGAGATTTGCATGGAAGCTTTTCGTCTAATTCA
This sequence comes from Allium sativum, assembly GCA_030737875.1. Classification (NCBI taxonomy): domain Eukaryota; kingdom Viridiplantae; phylum Streptophyta; class Magnoliopsida; order Asparagales; family Amaryllidaceae; genus Allium; species Allium sativum. The sequence continues at coordinate 637,041,107 of CM060918.1, forward strand.
GGAGGAATGGACTTAATATGAATTACAGAGTGACACATGAGTGAAATAATTGTAGATTGGCAGCAGTACTTTATAGAACTGTACAGGCACGATGTATGCAAATGTATACTAATATGTATGTTAGCAGAAGTGAACGAACTTTTATGATTATGCTTATTAATATCTTTGTATTTTGAGTTTATTAGGTGTATTTAAGTAACCATATATAAATGCACATTAATTTTGAGTGTCTGTTACATCTACTGAAGTTGTACTTTAGTTCTTTTTAATTATGTTAAACTGAGTAATTTTAAAAGTGTTATATATATATAGTTTGTGACTGATCTGAAACTATATTTTAGTTTCAAAAATACAATTTTTAACAAAACTCAAGACAGACGTTCAGTCTTTAAAATTAAAGACTGAATTTCAGTTTCAAATACATTTTGTGATTTAGAATCTATGACTAATGTTTTCAGTTTTTAATTAGTCTTTAAATCATCTTTAGAGACTGAACCACTTAATTAAAGGCTGAATTTGCTAGTCTTTAATCCAACTTTTTTTTGTAGTGTATAGCGCATTAGCAACTCGCAAAATCACAAGGCCATTAGATAAATAAAAATATGATTGACTGTTTGACAAGAATAAATATGAATACACTCTATTTTCTCCATATATCACTTCTCCGACCCCCTTTACATTAGTAAAATATTAAAAAATTGGACTAGGATTGTAAAATATTTGACAAAAGAAGAATAGAATTGAATCACACAGTTATATACAAATAGTTGGACAAGGAAGGCTTGGTAAAACCATGGCAATGGAAATAACAGTGAATCTGTAAAGCATAATGAATAGAAAATAAAACAAACTGAATAGAAAAGAACAATCGTAGTAGACCGCTTTAGCAACCTACAAAATCATAAGGACTTTGTCATGCGTTTTTGATATATAAATATGGTATTGACAAAAGGAAGAAAAACATTTTATAAGAACAAGTATGAATACACTCTGCTTTCTCCATGTATCACTTCCCTGGCTCCCATTACATTAGTAAAATATTCGAAAATTGGACTAGGCATTGTAAAATATTTGACAAAAGATGAATAGAATTGAATCAGATAGTCATATACAAAAAGTTGGACATAGAAGGCTTTGTAAAACCATGGCAATGGTAATAACAATGAATCGGTAAAGCAAAACGAATAGAAAATAAAAAAAACGAATAGAAAATAAGACATATAAGTTGATGTTTTTATATATGTCAGTCTTCATAATATGAATAGCGAGATTTGCACTGTTTTTTATATATAAACACTGAAAATACCTAGCTATAGTATAATTCATCAAACTGTATCTTTCTAGAGAGAAAAAATAAATAAGGTTTCTATGCTATGTCTTCCTGCCCAACCCCCCCCCCAAAAAAATCCCCTTCTCCTACTTCCTCATTTTCCAATGGTGCATACAGACAACCGTTCAGATTGTAGTGAATACAAATAGCATGCAACAACTTTACAAAACCCAAAAAGCTCAACTTTCTTTAAGTATGCCTTATCCAATCATGAAGTACAACATGCACTGGTATCGAAGGACCTAAAACCATTTCTGAAGCTAGTTCACTTATAATCAATTCACGATTTCCATCCCTATCGAAAATTTCATAAGCACAGCGAGCATGCTATTGCCATCTGTCCAACTCCTCAAGTTGATGCACACAAAATGCAACAACATAGAATTCATCGAATTCCATTCTTCTGTACTGAAGTGCGTTTAAAGGTTCCTTTTGAAACATACTATGGTGAGAAATTCTTGAATACGAGATTCTTTCATTGCATCCATAGCATTTCTCATCAATGCCATTCGTTCGTTATCAAGCGTAATGCAACCATTTTTATTTGGCTCCAAAATGCAAATTGGCCCTCTAAGTACACGAGTTCATTAGTAGTTAATGTCTTTGACAATGCCCTTAAAGCCACAACTACAAAAGTGGGCATATTCGACACAAATTTGTGTGCGTTGCATGAAAAGTGTGGCGAAAGCTATGATTTCTTTGATCTTCTGCAACAATATTCATATGTTAATGCATTATACGTGAGTGCACTATTGCAGTGGGAATTCTAGTGTTTTGACGTGCAACACCAGTTAAAAGCGTAACATTATGTATATATACTATCCAGCTCAGTGATCCGCGTTATCAACATATAAAAACCCAAACCATAGATGCAAGATTAATCCAATGGTTCAAACCATCTATGGTTCTAATGATTCTAAACATTAGCCATCATCCAATCATTGACAGCCACGTCATTGCATTCTTTTGAAGAAATTTTGGCGCATTCTTCTCCCTTCACGAAATAATATAAAAACAATCTGGTCACAAATCGTTCTTCTTCTCTATTGTCTAATTGTTTTCCCCCCTTTTTACTATTGAAAAAAATTTAAAGCTAAATTCACGTCAGTATCGCTCCTCTCCTCGACAGCAAATTTTATTTTGAAAATTTTGAATCTTTAAAACTCTTTCTAGCTTTGATTGCTCGGGGCATTGACATCGCCAAATTTTTCCCTCAGGCTTAGTTTGCATAGCATTGTGAATTTGTTGCGCTTATTATAGATTGGGTTATGAGTAATTAGTAATTAGTTCATTTGCTACATTTTGGAAAACCCATTCGCTTATGAGTAATTAGTTTCTTGGACATACCAAACTTAGAAAACTCGTTCGATTATGAGTAATTAGTCGATAAAAGATTAGATTATGAGTAATTAGTTGCGCTTTGACCATTGATTTGGGATTTGAGATTATGCTGATGTTTATTCTAAAATTATACCCAACAATAAACCATAAAAAGGAGATGGCGCTGATGGGTTTGCCACCAGGATTTAGGTTTCACCCAACTGAGTGGTACCTTTTTGGGCCATGAGAACCGGGCTATTGGAATGAAAAAGACATTGGTTTATTATAGAGGTCGAGCTAGTTAAGGAATGAGGACTTTACCGTCGAATTGATTTTCACTTTGCGTTCATTTACATTAACATATAATTATACGCTTGATGTTTTGTGATACAGATACATGTGTAACACTGCGGTGTACTTGAGGCTACCAATTTCCCGATCCGGGCGAGTCATTCACCCGTATCTAACACGCACACGTATTTTCCATTTGATTTTGGAAACTACCAATTTCAGTGTTTCGATTTCGGAAACGTATGCTTAGTTTTGCATCCATATTATGCCATACACGCTTGCACAAGTATCATAAGGCAGCATTAGTCTATACAATACACATCAGTTCATACCATACATGCACAAGTATTATAAGGCAGCATCAGTTCATACCATACACATCCAAAAAATGACATACACATCCACATCCAAAAGTATCATAAAGTTAACTTAATACATACATATCCAAAAAATGACATTATAGTAGCATCAACTCATACCAGATTAGGGCTATCCGGGGCTGTGGAACTTCCAACTGATTCGTTAGGGCTTTGCGGCTTTGGGAGAGCTAGTCCGAAGTGAGCAGCCGCATGTGATGGACCCACAGCATGTGATGGACCCGCAGCATCAGGACAAGGGGTGAGGTAGTTTGGCCTATCAAATTCCTGATCAACTTCTATATTTATCCACTGATCATTCCTCTAGTTCATTGAGGCTTGGTTACATGTATTTCATGGGTGGCTTCAGGAAATAAGCTTGGCAAGGGGGTAGCATAGCAGCTTCTTGTAGCATTGCATCAAATCTTTCATCTGAATCCATTTCCCATTCCCATTCATAATGATGCAAACATTGAACCACATGTTCCTCCTATTGCTCACAAAAAGAAGTTCAGGCCTTGTTCCAGGATGAGCATGGGTACAGTGCTGAACCTTAATGAGGTAAAGCTTGTTATTGAATTGAGCAGCAAAAGTATTGATATTGCCAATGCCTTCATAAAATTGCATTTTCAGGTAGAAAGATGTATGGTCATACTGAGACCGGTTACAGTCGTCAATTGCAAACACACGTCCCATTGGCTTCATTATTTCTTCAACAACAGGAATATTACTCTTTAGGAACTCAGGAAAGCCATCAACTTTAGCCCATGATTCCACTTCTAACGCTGGTTCGGGCTCAAATTCTTCATCAGACCATGCTTGCAGGTAAATAGCTCCACCAGGTTTTGTAAAAACTTTCAACATTTGCGCATGATCATGCTTACTGTAAGATGGGCATGATACTAGCAAAGAGTTATTGGGTATTACCCGTATAGGCCACGAATTATGATTGAGAGTCACCTTAAGAACGTTACGCATAGCTTCAAAATTCCAATGTTCCTTAAGAACAGTAGCAGTGATGTAAAGAGAAGAGTCCTCCATTGATTTTTTTTTTGAACTTTCGAAGATTAGGGTTTAGGAGATATGAAGATGATGATGTTCTGAAGCTTGAGAGGATGTGCGAGGGACCTAATGGACGGTGTCAGGTAAATATGTGAACTAGAAATGCTTGCACAGAAGACGAAACATACTCAATTCTGAGGTGGCACGAGTGACCAATGGTGAATGGTCAACTGTTATAATTGTATGCGTAAGATTCATAAGTTAATTAGATGGCCAAATGCACAGATGCACACAGCACATATGCACTTATCAAATAACTTGTAAATTCAAATTGTAGGACCTGAAATGACGAGGGGAGATACAGCCGGCAAGTGGAGGACCTGAAATGACATGGAGAGATACAGTTTCTGGTTCATGGCATTGCTACTTTGTAGAATGCACACTGATCGTATTTGTTGGCACTGTACTGAAGGTGGTATGTGTTGGCACTTGTGCTACTTTTAAATTATGTATTTGATCGTATGTGTTATATTTGAAGAATTAATATGGTATGGTATGGTATGTGATGATGAATGTTTTGGAAGGTATGAATGTGATATTGAATGTAACGAATGTGCTTCTTCTATTTACAAAACTGATATTGCGAAATTTATAATGAAAGCCTTGTATTTGCCTTCTTTTACTATTCCATTTGTTTTTTGCCTGATGTTGTATTTCAAGATAATTGTGTTGCATTCCATAATACAGTGGTGTTGTATTACATAAAAAAGTAGTAAGTCCACATGGCACGTAGACGCCACAACTGACGTGGCATGTGACACGTGTGCAGTTGAGGTGGAGAGATGACGTGTCGTGTGACACGTAGGCAGCTGACGTGGCCACCGCTATTGTGACCTGGTAGTCAGGATCTAACTAATTTTCAAGCAATGCTGAATATTGTTGCATTATGTGCAAATAGTGTTGCATTATGTCTATAATGCAACACTTTCTTTCCGTGGTAGTAGATGTGCTAAAGCATTGCCTTAGAGGGCTAAGGCAGCGGCCGCGGATGCCACCCCCTTCCGGTGTTGCCTATTTGAAAAAAGGGGAAAATGCAACACTTTTTCGATCTAAGGCCACATAAAAATTGTGTCGAATATGCCCACTTTTGTAGTAGTTCGCAGCTTTACGCAAAGATGAAGAACTCACGTATGTCCTCGATAGTTTACACACTAGAATATGCAAGGGAACTTAACATCGGTGTAGCTTCGCATCCAAGGATGGATCGAAGCTTGCACTGCATTCATTCTTCTACGTGGATCTTTGTTAAGCAAGCATCGGACAAAACCTTTAGCTTCAGAGGATATAAATGGAAAAGGCAATTCATTGAAACTTTGATGAGCTTTAAGAACTGCTAGAAAAATACAAAATTCGGTTCTATCCCAAAATGGTCGACTACCATATAATAGAATATATGCAATCACACCGATACTCCATACATTAGTTTCAATGTTATAACATCTATGAAGAACTTTTGGAACAAACGTAAAATGCACTACCAACAATGTCATTCAATCTCTCATTTGGCTTCATATGATCTGATAAACCAAATGGAAAAAAATAAAAGGCAATGATAAAACTTGTTTGTAACAAACAATATTATTCATAATGAAAATGGAAAAAAGATAAACGGTGATAACAAAAATTGTAAACAAAGAACCAAGCACAATAAAATATTGTCATCCATGTTACACACACACTGACTACATTTTCACTTAAAATGAAAGTTATTATATAACAGTATGTTTCTAAAATTGGAAAAACCAGACATCATGCCTAGAACTATTCAGAAAGAATAAGTGTATTCCCAAATTGTAAGGAATTTAAAATGTTTATATGTGGTGAACTGATCGTTATAGGTATGTTCCCTACGTGATGTCCATAGAGATGTTTTCTTGCACTTTGGCATTATGACTATGCAGAAGATAAACATCAATAATTGTAGCTAAAATCAAGTACAAACCAAATATATCAAAGAAACAAGAAAAGTAAACGGAGACATACTTGAAATCAATACAAAAGATATTATTTCACGTTTTGAAGTGAAAAAACGAAAATCAAAACAATATATAATCTAAGTTAACCATATAATAAGAAAGATAAAATATAATAGCATACCTCAATCAAAGAGATATTTTCCTTGATCTGAAACAAATAAATAAAAATGAAAAAACATACAAAGAAAAACAAATCATATGTATAACAAAATGATTAGTACCATATCCAAGAATAACGAAGAGAAAGGTTCACCTGTGCGATACACTCATGCTTAGGAAAGATGATTGTGTTAGGGTAGCAAAAATCGTCCGCATCTTGATTGTGTTTAGGTACAATGAGGAAGGATAGCGAAAATCGTGGTTAGGGATTTGGTACTTGAATAGGTGAGAATTCGAATAGGAAATCGTGGAAGAAAGAGAGCCAAATAAGGAAGGGAATTACGAGTGAATTCACGGAAATATTTATTTCGACCAACATTAACAAGCTACAACTTTGTATAGTAGTGACGAAAATTTTAATTTGTATGTCCTTTGTATAATAGTTGATGCAGCAGTTCTCGTGTTTCACGGGAACGGTAAATAGCTTTATGGTATTGCTTTTAATTAAATACAAATCATTCTCAAATTGACTAAATATTTGCACGTCACTAAGTTGGCTACATATTATTTTAATTGAAAATTTGAAATTTAGTCCAATGATAGTTGGTAATATAATTTTGAAGACAATTTTATTTAGGTCATGATAAATTACATTTCGTTTAACTATTTTCGAATTGCCATATAAAACATTACAAAATAAATTGTTTAATTTTACCAAAAAAATACTGTATGTTTAAGCAACAAAATTTGATTACTCTAATTTCATCCAAATTATATCAAAAATATTGTAACAACCAGCCTTTTTGACCACTACAAAATGGAATATTGTTATTGCTATGGGTTTAATAAATCAAATCACATAACCATAGACACAGAAAAGCAGAATATCTCGCAGCAGAACAAATAAAATACAATAGTAGTTCAAGAAGCTACTAAATAAAATTTCAGAAATTATACATAATATCAGATTTACAGAATCAAATACAGCGGAAGTCTAAATACAAGAATTTCTAATACAAAGATAAATAAGCAGGACCAATAGATAGAGATGATGTTTTCAACAAGTCTCTATCTTCGAAAGGTGAAATCTCAATACTGCACTACTTGGTCTGACCCGAACAATAATGCAAAAACAAAACACTCGGATCAGGACTAACATTCTTATATCAATGAATCAACTCAAGTGAAATATTCAATGAAATGCATCAGTAATTTAAAGAACATTTGAGATTTCCATCCTTTAAGGATCCGTCAAACTAGATATCATATACTATAATACGCTATTATAATAGTGTTTATGGTTAAATATACTATTGAAAATAGCGTAAGTGGGATTACCATTATTACCCCTGCACTGTTTATAATGCCGTAGTATATATAGATACCGTACAGTCCACCGTAAATTACTGACTATCAGCGGGAAGTCCATAGGTACGGTATAAATCAAAATTGTAGGGGGATCGATCAGGATGATATGACAAGACACACAAGAAATACCCATGGTAGGATTCTATTGATGGACGCCCGGACCGATGGTAACGCATAGCCGCGACTACCGCCCACCTCATACAACACTCCCATAATCAAGGGTGGCCACCAATCAAATCACAAAGTAATAGATATGGTTTGAAGAAGTGCATCTGATAGGAGGTGCGACCTCACTCAATCATGGTATAGCACCTGTTTTAGTCATTTTAATTATGACCCGAAGGTCAAGGACATCCGTCATCATTCTATTACTTCATTCCAATAGTGTTTGCCAAACCAACCTACTTCATTCTGGATTCTCCACCACGTACATAGTTGTTAAAGTGGTTTTCGTAATTGGCAGAGAGTATGAAAATATCTGATCCCGGTCTCTCTAACAACCAAACGTTTACATTTTTCACACCATTGTCATTTATATTTGAATTCATATTTTAAAATATCATAAATCAATTAACTTCAATTATTGGTTTTATAAACAATCAAGTTCGAATATTCAAATCTTATTTCGACTCATTCATTATTTGATTTCTTTCAAGATTTCATATTTTATGTTTACAAATAGTTCGTTAACAAGAATTACATTTGATTTCAAATTTTTATATCATAATCATCGTTATTCAAAATTTTTATATTAAACATTTTGGATCTAATAACTCGGATCGAAAATAAACTTTTATTTAAAATAACTAATATAATATAAAGTTGTTTAATTTGTATAAAATAAATTGGTTAAAATGATTGTAAAAAGCATAATGTAGTAGTTGAATAACATGATTGAATTTTAAAATAATTATAAGATGTTTAATGGTTAAATATAATATAAATAGTTAAAAAATAGTCTAAATTAGTTTGTATAAAATAATAGTAGTTAAAAATCAAGTTTTGAATACTAATCCAATCCGAACCATATATCCATATGTTCAAATTCGACTTATAATCAATTCAGTTACCAAAACTTCACTTCAAATTAATTCCAACTTAACAGTATATTCAACTTCCAATACATTATAAATATTATTCAAATTGGGTTCAATTTTTTTTCTTCAATCAAATTTTCAAAATTTCAATTTTACTTCATATAACATTTCTTTCATTTCACTACTATTAAATCTCATATTTCAAGTTTAATCAAATCTAAATATTACTTCAATTATATTAAGATTCAAACCATTCATTTCATAAATTATTATCAAATCAAATTATTAAGTTTCATTATCTTAATCTATTTCATATAAAACTTATTTCATCATTTTCTAAATTACATTTTGTTTTAAAATTAAGTTAGCTAAAATTTGAATTCCATTTCAATTTAGTCATTAAACACATTAAGTTACAATTAAATTCCAAATCTCTCTTTAAACCTTCCTTAATTTAAAGTATTAAGACAATTCTATATTTAGACTTTTATAAAAATCTATATTTGTATACTAGGTTTTAAAATTTTAAACAATATTCAACTATAATATAAGATTTATTAAATTACTTATAAAATAATTTAAATTATTTAAATTTTAAAATAGTATTATAATTGAAATACATTTAGCTTTGTTAATCAGAACATATTTGAACTTGGATAAATATTTTCAAATTAGACCAACGGTGTCAGTATATAATTTTCTATCTAGGTCAAGTGATACATATATATATATATATATATTGTTTCAACCCGTAATTTAAATTCTTGCGGGTGTATATCATTTCAACTCGCAATCCCAAATTCAATAAAGTTGCTCTGATCTATCATTTCAATATATAATGATTTTTCCCTAATCTAATGTCTGTTCGGGTATGTATTATTTCAACCCATATGGAACTTGCAATATGAGAACAAATAAATATTATAAACTCAACAATCAAACATGTACAAATCACATGTGCACATCCATATCATACATATCAGTAGTGTCAATAATGAGTGTCAAACGTGCACAACATATAACAAGATTGTAATGAACCAACTTTTCTGTATGACAGTTACAACTCAAGTCCAACCCAAATTACATGGAAAATCATATAAGTTAATAGAAAGAAATTAGAGGGTGAGAAAAGATATGATATAAAGATTAGAATAGGAGAAAAAGGAGAAGAAAAACTAACCACAATGCACAGTCTCACATCGCAGCGGAATAAAATATAATACATAAATAAATCTTTATTTAAAAACTTGAAATAATACTTACAATTTATCAGAATACAGTGGACATTTAATTCACTTGGACAGTTATAGCAGTCTGTCCTCATTTACAACATACAGCGGAATTATATATATATATATATATCGTATGTCTTAACTCCTCCAGCTCGTCTTCTGAAATCCGTATCATCTTACCTTGAACCTGCACAACCCGGTCTGGCCTAACTCGGTCTGACCCGAGCATTACAAACGCCACATGTCAGTCTGGAGAACCAATGTGAGAAAACTCACTAAACTATTGGTATCATCCAACTTGATTTTAAAGTTAAAAATCCTTTTGAAAGAAAAAGATAATCGTAAGACTAATCCACACATAAACACAGACGGTTTTTACCTTACGATAACCCAAACTATTTTTGAATCATATTTTTCTGATATTATAATAGTGTCTAAATACAAATAAATATCAATATGACAAAAAGCTTGCATCTCACACTCTACATATATGGTATACAATCAAAACCGCGGGCGCTTATTGGAGATTGCATTTCGACTATGACAAGGTACGGAACCACCTGCCGATAGTGTATCTCTAGAGGGGAATACACTGGGTTCAACAAGAACGTCTTGCAACCCGGCCTACACATGATCGACCACTCATTTCTCTTGAGTGTATTAAATGTCTTGTCACCTTACGGTTTGTACCAACATAACCATTACCAGGAGATACAAAAATGAAATGAAGTAACAAATACGAATATTCTCTAGATTGTGACAATACACCCTAATGGGAGTGACCCACATAGCCATGCTGCCTGCCCGATTTTTGTCATTTCCCAGTTGTGAGGCTTGAGTTTCAAATATTACATTTTTTAGAATATCTGGCCGTCATTCACTTTGAATGTCACATCGTCAAATCCACCGGATATCACTAATTGATGTCCACAAAAATATTCTAGTGTTAAGCTAGGAGAAGTGCCCTTCTCCGCCAACAATCGAAATACGTTTGAGGAAATCAACGTACGTGGTCCTTTGGAAATACTCTGTCAGACATTCGTCCATACAAGTTGTCCTGGGACTAGACAAACCAAAGGCATTCTCCTATCGCATCCAAGGAATCACCCTATAGATCAGTATTGAGTAGTCCATGCAATCCGTCGATTTCAACCACGACAGGATCACCATCAAAATATCTTTGGGCGCGACTCCAGAGAATTCGATAAATAGCCCTCTCACTTACAAAGATCAACAGTCTTCACGGCTCCCTCTTCAATCCGTATATTCTACATTTACATCTTAGTTAGTTCGGGATGGATTTCGAATAAATTCGATCCCGGTCTTTCCATACCAACAAGCGTACATGCTAGATTTGATAGTCGGTTATTTAACTATCAAATAAAACAATCATTAAGCCATAAAAAGAAAATTTAGTTCATTGATTAAATATGCATCATCGTTTTAGGCTCTTTTGATTAACCATTTTTTAATTTTAAACTTCTTTATTTTCTCATCATTGGAATACTCATTTCTTCTTATATAAACGCATAAGGATATTCTGAACCTTAATATCTTAAAATACTTTTAAGAACATATTTCTTATCTCGGTCATTAATCCCTAACCGTAAACTAGTAAGAGAATAATTCTCTAAGTATCAACCCCGAAGGCCTAAACTAACATCAGATCGATACTCAGAAAACCATTCAACTCACTAATCTCCAGTCAGTCCTAATTTCCTTAACTCCGTTTCTTTATTTCTAACGAATAAAAATTCCAGTTATTCATTATCACTTTAAACGAGATATTTATCTCAGATTTATCATCATTACAAATATTTTACTTACAAATATGATTTTCAAACGTTTGTTACAACTATTATTGAATATTCCATTTTGATGATATGATTTGCAAAGCATTTGTTAAACTTTATTTATCTACTTAATTTCATTTTAACCTTTACAAAACCATGTTCTATATAGGATTTTTATTCCATAATTAATTTTATAACACTTCTTTATACTCATCTCAGTTTCACTTCAGTAACTTCATTCCATAAAAATATTCATATGTAAATATCATTTGCCAATTCTTATTATTTATAATTATTATCTTCAAATCTTACATAATTTTTTTTATTATGATATAGACTATAATATTCAAATTACTCTGACTTAAATTCAATTAGAAATTATAAATTTAAAACCCTTTTATAATATTCCTTCCAACAAATTCCTATTTGTAAAGATTTTGTTTTTACCCTTTTATTCATTCTCAATCGTGAATAATACTTCTTAACACAAGTTCATTCCTGACTTAATTAGTCAACCTGAATTCATACTGGAAATTTCAAGTTTTCATTTTTGAAATTTCAAGTTTTCATTTCTATTTATAACTGTCATTTTGTTATAAAATCTTTTATGTTTTTCTTTGTGAGTGTTAAAATTTCCATTTATTTTAAAATAACGGTTTATCATTTGATTCCCATTTCTTTTTCCCAAATTCATACATACTTCACATTTCTCCCAAATTCCCCAAATAATGATTCCACTTCTTATAATGTCATTTATAAAATTGTCTCCTCATCTCATTTGTTTTAACAAATATTTTATTTTAAGATTCCTTAAATTTGGATTTTAATTAAACATTTTTATTTAAAAATAAATATTTCTTTTAAGTTCTTTATACATTTCATTTTCTATTTTCCACACCACTTACTTTATTCATTTTATTCACCTTAATCATGAATAATAATTCAGTACTAATCCATACTAGACTTGATTTCATAAATCAAATTTAAGGTTTCAATCCCATTATTACTTCTAATTATAGAGTTATTCCATATAGTCCAATTTATGAATTTCCATTGAACTTGAAAAATTCAAATCTATTAACAATACCGATTTCAAATCCAATTTCCATCTATCTTCATGTTCAGATTATATTTTCTGAATAAAAATAATAATTTCACTCCTTCATACATGTCGCTTACACATATCAACTTCTTGTCTTATTTGTTAAAATTAACCTTTATTATTCAATTCTATTTATAATTCGGTTTCTAAATAAGTATTTTATTTGAAAATAAAATTCCCTTTTTATACTTTAATTTATTAAATTTTTTTGTTTTAACATCCATCTATTATTTTTGACATTCAAACATATAAAAATCAAAGTCCATTTGTTAATGCCCATCCAAACATGTCATGTACTATCACAGGTTATCAATCATAGCATATATGTGAAAATAAATAAATAAATATCGAGGAATCCAGTTGTAACAACCCGTAAATTCTGGGCCAGTTTAAAATTTTTATTTTGGCAATTTTAGCGAATTTTGATTATTTAAAATGAATTATTTTAAATAATAACGACGAGAAATTTATTTTGAATATAATTCGAACGTATATATTCGTTTGAATCGACGATAGAATATAAATATTAATTTATATTTATAAAAGGAATTGAAAATGGCGCGGTAGTTCGATAATTCGATTTCAAACTTCAAATGAATGTACCGGGTGCAATATAAGCCGGATTTTAGTGAAACCAAAAATATTCGAATCTAACTGATAATATCTTCCCAACGAATCCGAAAAATCAAAATTTCATAGCGGGGATCAAAAGATATGTCCTGTTGAAAATTCTGAATAGTCGCTATGGAATTCAGGCCCTTAAAAAAAGGAAATTTTGCAAACGGTCTCAGAATTCGACGAAATTAGTTTTGTTAGGACTGTATCGTCAATACGAAGCTAGAAAATATTTTTCGGGAATTTTTAGAGTCCGTATGTGACCCCAGTTAATTGAAATGTACGTTTAAAATTCAATATATAGAGTTATATTTTGATTTTAACGAAAAGTGATCGAAACGGCCAAACTGGCTCACGATACATATCCCATTGTGTTCGAAATGGGGGTAATTAGCTATGGACGACAGGCGGTGGGTTCGATTTCGAGTTTGAAAATAAAAGTTGCTTTTTGAAATTAAATAATTAAAAATAAAATATCTCTCTCTCTTCCTATACACTCAGCCTCCCCCTCGTTGACCAAATCATTAAATCAGAAATCAGAAGAAAAAAAAACCTAGCCTACCGATCGCGACCCCCCCACCAGGCGGCGCTACCGCCGCGCTAACCCCCCCTAAGGCGGCGCTGCCGCCGCGCGACACCACCCCCCTTACGCCTGCGCGATACCCCCCCTCTCTTTCCTGCTGCGCGACACCCCCCCCTCCTGCTACTGCGGCCGCTGCTTCTTCTTCTTCCACCCTATTCCGACGCCAAGAAACCCCCGCCCGGCGAGCATCCACCACCCGAATGAAAATGACCAGTAAGTTTTCACTATTTTAATTTAATTTGATTACTTATCTTCTATGTAATGAGTAGGATAAAAACTGAAATTTTTGTGAAGGAAAGAACCATATTTTGTTGAAGGAAAAACCATATTTTTGTTATACGAAAAACCATATTTTGGTTATACGAAAAATCATATTTTTTGTTAAAGTGAAAGGCGAGGTTTTCAGCAAGTGAAAGGCGAGATTTTTAGATATGAAAAATGCGATTTTTATATATTGAATAGCGAAGTAAAAATTCGAATTTTATATATTGAATAGCGAAGTAAAAATTCGATTTTTATATATTGAATAGCAAAGTAAAAATTCGATTTTTATATATTGAATAGCGAAGTAAAAATTCGATTTTTATATATTGAATAGCAAAGTAAAAATTCGATTTTTATATATTGAATAGCAAAGTAAAAATTCGATTTTTACATATGTAGAGAATACGGGCAAGAAAGTAACAAGAGGCAAGAACGACGAAAATTTCTACCTAAGAAGAGTCGTGGGATTGGATTAGCTAATCTGTGAGAACTTCTCACCTTTAATTTAATTTTTCTAGTTATATATATATACTAGGATGCAGATGGTGTTTAGTAGCACCCGACACCCGTCGTCCACAGACCATGGACGGCTTGTATGCTTGTTTGTTTGATTTTGATGTGTAGTTGATTGTGTGATGTGATGTGAAACGAAATAAAATATTTTATAGTGGAAAATGTTTTATAGTTAAAAATAGAATTTTTAATGTGTATGAAATGAAATAAAAATAAACAAATCGGACGATTTGTTTATATACACACATTTGACTGATATTGATTGGTACGATAAATTTTACACATCGCCCAACTGCACAAATAAAATCTGTGTTTGATTGTTTGAAACCGCACACGGGTATTGGGGTGATATATGACATACACTAATCCCAATAGTTAGTTGTATGTCGATCGATTGATTGACAGACTGTTATAAGCGTTAAATATTTATATTTGATGCTTATACAGTGTAGAACGCACTTTGGATGATGGTTGATTATTCATCGTTGTTATTGTATACATGTGTTGTAGAAAACCCATATAATTAACATTATATGGTAATTGATTGGGCCTCATTCTAGTTTAGAAGTAGAAATATTTGAAAGTAGAAATATTTGAAATAGAATATTTGAAATAGAAATATTTGAATAGAAATATTTGAAAAAGAAATATTTGAATAGAAATATTTGAAATAGAATATTTGAAAATAGAAATATATGAAGCCGTGTTGATTAGATTGACGCCATATTGACGTGAACGGTATTTATATCGATTTTATTCATTTTTGAATGAATATTGAAATAGATTTGAAAATAATTAAATTGAATAGATTTGAAATTCGAATTATATTAAAATGAATTGAAATTCGAATTATATTAAAAGTGAATTGAAATTCGAATTAAACTGAATTGATTTGAAATTCGAAATACACTGATATGATTTGAAATTCGAATAGAATTGAAATCCGAATTAATTCGAATAGAATTGAATCTGAATTGAAATGGAAAGGAATTGAATTCAAATTGAAATTGAATAGAAATGAATTCAAATCGAAATTGAATAGAAATGAATTCGAATTGAAGTTGAATTGAATTGAATTAGAACTGAAATTGAATTAGAAATCAATTGGAATGGAAACCGTTTTGAAAATGAAATTAAACCGATTTATAGAATTCGTTTCGAAAGGAAATCGACGAAGTATATATTATATATATTACATATATAATATAATGGCCTGAATAGAACGCGCCGCGCCGCGACAGTTCGCAAATTTCGACCATTGACTTCGAACGGATATTGCGGGAGATCCGACCGTCGGATTCTCCTTAAACCGGAACCGTTGGGTTCGTATCGAAAAGAGCTTTCTAACGAATATTAGAAATTTGGAATCTAACGGTTGGATTTGGAATTATGTCCGAATCAAATTTGGAAAAGGTCGTTATAAGTGCAGTTCGATGGCCGTTGATGGAAATCGACTGTACGGGCCTTGATAAAATTATTGAAAATATCAATAATTTGTGTAAAATCATAAGAAATGATTTGTGAAGAATTGGGATGAAAAACTCCATATTTGAAATGATGAAAATAGATTTTTATCGAAATGAACTAGTTTTGAACTAGAATAGTAATTTATTTATTTTTAAAATAAATAAAGTGAGTTTGAAATGGTTTTGAAAATAACCAGAATTTCCAATGATTGCCTTGGAATGGATTGGAATCGAAATTGTCTTCGGAATATTTTGATGTTGGATTTCGGGATTATACAGATGTTGTTATGGAAATTTGAAAGATATAGATATATATATATCGTTATTTCCAATATGATATTTGTTGGTCGTAGAATTTGATATTGAATATAAGCCGGTATATTTTCTATTCCTTGTATTTAATATCAAATGTGATTTGGGTTTGTCGTGAATGGTGTCTTCATTAACACTGTTCTTAAACCCAGTTGATAAAAAGATCAAATCTTTTTATTTAGATTTAATGAAGTGCACCAATTAAGTAATATTTAATTGGAAATGAATTGGTATTGATTTTTGGGTTTATCGTGAACAGTGTTTTAAATAACACTTGTTCTTCAACCCGATAATTAATGAATGTGATTTTGGGTTTATCGTGAACCGTGTTTTAAAATGACACTGATTCTTTAACCCAGTTAAAGATTAAAACTAAGTGGAGTTTTAATGAATCTTTAATTAGATTGAAAAGATCGAGAATGGAGTATCACCAGTTCTGCTCCAGGCGATAGTTAAATCTTTAATTAGATTTGAACGTGAAATGGTAATTGAATTTACTGATAACACCGTGGTGTTAAATATGAAGTATTATCAGTTTTATTTCATGGGATGAATAGGTTGGGATAGGGAAATAAAATAAATGATTACTTCGGTGTGGTTCGCTAATCCCGACTAGTTTGAATTGATATTCAAAGAAGATTAAAGAATAAATTTAAAGAATTTATCTTTGATAAAATTAATGGGAACCTTTCCCAAAGTAGAAGAATATTTGAATAAACGAATATTCAGAATTGGAATGAGGCGTATGTCGTGTTTGTGTAACACTTGTTGATTATATACGTGAGTTATTCAGAAAGATCGGGTTTATCCCATTCTGAATAACTGATTCGACGTGGTGTTGAAGATGAAGACGGTGGTTGAAGACCGGAGGTCTTCACGTCGTTTGGGTGATTACTGATGATCTTGATTGGGCTGTACACCCAAGAAGATGGAAACAGATGGTGATCGTCCAGACGTACTTGGAGATCGATGGATATGCGGGGTACTAGGTGCCTCCGGTTTCGTTCAGAACCAGAACGAACTTGTAAATGGACTGTGTGTCTGACATTGGATTTTAGTCTGTGTGATTGATTTCAATTAAATATATATCTATTTGGCGGCGGAGAATTTATTCTCTTGCTTAATGCCCTTGTCTGATACGTACGAGCTCAAGGGTTATATATTGATGGATATCCATCGCATGGAATGAATTGCCTGTGTGGCATGCCTAAGTGGCAATTGATCGAGGCTTCTGTTGAAAAGCAAAGTCTTGTGGTTGATGATCAAAGCACCGCCTGTGTGGCATAGCTTTGTGTAACGTGAATTCGCGAGCCTCACACCCCGGTTGTGAACCAGAAACGGGAGAGGACCTCAGGGAATGCGTTTCCTTCTAGCTAGGGTGGTGTCAGTGACCTACCAGCCCTGACATTTATATACTTTTCACCTGTGTGGTTGTTATTTTTGCGAGGCGCCTCGGTTAGATCGGACGATCCGGGTCCGATGGAGCCATTCGTTGGCTCATTTACGCCCCAAAGGGAGGGGAAACGCAGTGTTCAGTCATTTTAATCCACATCGGTGGACCGGCCGTGACGATCCAAGGGCCCACCTGAGTCTGGGTCCTGAGACATGGGCTAGATTGTCTCGAATCGGTAGAGGATGATCCCTGGCCTCGGTTCATAGATGGAAATTGTAACAACCCGTATTTTTGAATAACATGTTATAACATAAATGGAGGCAGAATTAAACTGTAAAATCTGAATCAAGGGAAACGGGCTATGCCATTGCGTTCGACTCGGAAAAATACGCGAAATAGAGTCCGAGTTTTCGAAAATCGGAGTCCGTATGACCAAGATATGGCCTCGCGAAGTTTCACGAAAAATTCACAAATTAAAGTATACTTAATTAAGTGAAATGGGTTGCGCAGAGAAATATATATATATCAATATATATATATATATATATATAATTGAAAATTAAATAAATAAATATGCAAAAATGTTCAAAACAGCGAATTGGGAGAGGGGAACAACCGAACCGGCCGATTTTTGAGGTCGACCCGAGCTTGCTGGGTCGACTAGGGGTTAATCCAGGGTGTTTGGCTGTCAACCCGTGGACCGATTCGCTCAAATGCAGATTTTGCATTTGAATGGTTCTCATGGTTCAGCTTTAATCTAAAGGCCCTAGATGGTTCCTACACTTGACTTCTTCCCCAAGACATGCTTTGATGGCTTGGATTGAATCTTGGGTTAATCCTATGGCTAATACTATCCTAAAACTCTATAAAAAGACCCCTAAGCCTAGCCTAAATCATCATTATTCATTCCTACAACTAAACTATGCCAAATTTGTTCCTCTCATGGCCTCCACTCTCATGCTAAAATTCCTAAGTTTATCTATATGAGAGATTTTGAGTGCATACAAGTATTTTCAAGCTTGTATGAGTGTTCTTAGTTTGCATTCAAGTCAAGTTGCAACATTTCTCTTTCAAAGCAAGAGTTTTTATTGATTTGGCTCAAGGGTTTTTCATTTGGAGCTTGCATATTTGGGTTTTGCATAAGGGCTTCGTCTCAATCTTTATAATAACTATTTATTTGTGTCTTCATAGCATTGTAAGCCCTTTTTACTTTCTTTCTTGAACTCTAAAGTTAAATGAATGATGCAAGTTTGGGGTTGATCATTAGGATATGCAAGTTTGGTTGATCATTATGATATGCAAGTTTGGTTGATCATTATGATATGCAAGTTTGGTTGATCATTATATGCAAGTTTGGTTGATCATTATATGCAAGTTTGGTTGATCATTATATGCAAGTTTGGTTGATCATTATATGCAAGTTTGGATGATCATTATGCAAGTTGGGTTAATCATTATGTATGACACATGTTGCTATGTTATGCAAGTTTGGGTTGATCATGTTATCATGTTATGCAAGTTTGGGTTGATCATGTTATGCAAGTTAAACTTGATGTTGTGAGCATAAAGCTCCAAGCTTTATGTTGAAGGTTGCATTTTGGAAACATGGAAGTTATCATATCCCTTATGATAACTTGCATGTGAGGCTAAATGCGAACTTCTAGCAACTTCTACATGTCATTTATCACCATGTATCACTAATATGATAAGTTTGGTTTTGTGCATGCTTTTGAAGCCTAATAATGCAATATGCAAGTATACGAACATATGTACATTTCATATGCCACCATGTTAAACTTGTGGCTTCAACACCTATATGTCAAGGTTATGCCAAGTTCCCTATTTTATCCTTTATGCGTTGTTGCGATTATGTAAACGATGGGATTACGTTGGGGTTGGGTAACATAATGACATGAACATGATTTTTGTAACATGACGTGATATGTTAACTTGTAATTATGTTTTGGAAACATAATGGACATGACACTTAGAAAATATGAGTGTGGCCAACTTGAGGTTGGGTTGAGTTTGTAGCATAAATCTACCCGGACCCGCCCGGCTTAACTAGTGGCTACAAACAATATGACCCAATGTGAGAAGTTGGTCATGTTGTGCTCGAACCCGAGGTTAGACCTAGTTGTGGTGTAAAGCTACCCGGACCCGCCCGGCTTAACTAGTAACCACAACAAAGTCTAATGTGAGAGGTTAAAGCGCATTAAGTTAATTAATGCCTCCTGATTAGGGTTAAGTCATGGTCCACTTAATACTTAACCAATTTGGGCTTGATGGATTAATCGAGGTTAAGTCAGGAGCCTTGGGTACTCTTAACCGATTTAATCCACGTTTGGATCGGGTTAACCACATTTAACCCGTTAAGAAACCCTAGTTGTGTGGTCCTTTTCAGCAGTAACCTTCTAGGTAGTATCATAAGACCCTTGGACTAGGCTAGGGTGGGACACGATTACTGGGCTGATTGTAAGAGACCAAAAGAGACGGCTGAATGATACCCCGGTTGTTCAGGCGGACCATGGTCGTGCACATTAAGTCCGGAGTTGAACACGGGCACCGGTAGGTTTGGACTGTGCATCATGGTATGGTGTCAGAGGGTTACACCATAGGGCCTGATACACCCTAGGGTGGACCCTGCACAGTCAACTACATTACATGATTAGGCCGTATGACACCGACACTTGACGAGTTAGGCTTATAGGGAGCCGATCGACTAGACCGTGTAGTTGGACCTTAATTTAGGTCACCTCATGATGATGGGCCAAGCTTGGGCCAAGGGATCAATTCTTGTTTTTACTTGACATGTTAGAATGCTAGTACACCCGCGGTGCAAAACTTAACCTTGATTATGCGATGACACCTTTATCTATCTTGTTAGTTAATCACCATGCCAGTATGTTGTTATCCTTATGTTCATCTCAGCTTCTCATGACAGTTAACTTTACTAGTTCATAGACAGATAGTAGTAGGGCTTACCAGTCTTTTGACTGACCTGTTTTCTTTCGCCTCTTTTCTTCCGTTCCCCCCCCCTCAGGTTCTCAGGGTGGGAACATTGGAGCTTAGTTGGATCTTTACAGCTTGCTTACTGGATTTGCTCATGTACGGTTTTGGACATTGAGCTAGCTATGGTTTATCACTTCATTTTGGGGATAGTACTTTTTGTATTTTAGTTTTTCAGTTTATGCTTTTATCTAGACTTTGTTGTTGGAAAATAATGACCAAGTACTTTGTTGTAACATGACTATGGTTTTGAAATGCTAAGTTTTATCCGCTGCTTTACTACTCTGTTTTACTTATATGTTCTGTCTTGTGATATCTGCATGCATGTTTACCTTGTTTAACGCCCCTCCAAAGCTAATGTCCTTGCAAGAGTGGCATTGGCGGAGGTGGGGTGTTACATTTGGTATCAGAGCATAAGGTTTACAAGATTTGAGCAAAAGTGTTTTTGAAACTTACCTTTTGAAAAACTATTTTCAAAACCAATTAAGTATTTTCCGAGTAAAGTCTAGTTATTTTAAAAAAGCTATTCCCCAAAAGCCATAGCACTATCCTTCGTTTCTTCGTTCTGAATATATCTTTTTCTTCGTTTTAGTATGGCCGATCGCTTTAACATCCCGGAAGGTGTACAAGTACCCGTCTGGTTCCGGAGATGTATGGAGGCAAGGGCGAATGAAGCCGGCCCCACAAACATTCCTCCTCCTCAGAACCCGCAAGCAGATTTCGCTAAGATTTGCAAAGACTTTAAGGCGATGGGTTGCAAGAATTTTGTCGGAACGGAGACTTCTGTGGAGGCAAGAAACTGGTTAAAGGAAACTGAAGACCTCTTTGATATCTTGGATGTGGAAGATCGTAGGAAAGTTCTGTTGGCGGTATGGCTATTGAAAGGGGAAGCCGCTTATTGGTGGGTAGTCACCACCACTACTAGACCCATTGAGACTTGGGATGACTTTAGGAGAAGGTTTGGACTAAAGTTCCTATCATCGACAGAAGAGAATCTTCAGATGGAGAAGTTCCTATCTCTAAAGCAAGGGGACATGACAGTTAGGGAATACGTGGATATGTTTAATCAACTTGCTCAGTTCGGTCTAGAATTGGTAAACACAGCTCGGAAGAAGACCCTACACTTTGCTCTAGGATTGAATGAGCCATTGCGCGGTTTGGCCATGTCTCATATACCCCTAGGGGCAATTTTCGAGAGTTTGGTGAATATGGCCCTGCTTCAAGAGGGAGATAAGAGTGGCAAGAAGGAGGTCAAGGCAAATGAGTCTCAAGGCGAGAAGGTAGATTCCGGAAAAGGAGGCAAGAACAACAAGTCAAGAGAAAGGAGGAAGTGCAACTTCTGTGGGATTACTGGGCACATAGCCAAAGACTGTAGGAAGAAGAAGAGGAAGTTGGGCGAATGCTTTCACTGTGGAGAGCCTGGACATCTTAGCAAGGATTGCCCCAAGAAGCAAGGACAAGGGCAAGGACAAACTCAGCAAGCAGGACCCTCTGGAGGGCAATTGCAGGCTCTCCTCGCTCTTCCAGCTTTTGATCGAGGTAGAGTTTTTATAGAAATTCATGTTTACATTTCTGATTTTCCTGTTTGCACCTTATTTGATTCTGGCGCATCGCATAGTTTTATCTCTTCTGATATTGTTGAAAGTTTGCACCTAAGTACTAGCTTAGTTGAGGATCCCGTTTGTGTTTCAAATCCAATTGGGGGTTCCGCCCATCTACCTGTGGTTTGTATGGATTTGAAAATCTCTATCTTGAGCATAGAATTCATGTGTAATGTTTAGGTTCTCGGGTTTATGGGATACGGGTTGATTTTGGAGGTGGATTGGTTGTCCAGTTATGGAGCCATTCTTGACTGTGAGCATAGGGTAGTGAGGCTCATGACTCGCCTCGGTA
Source organism: Allium sativum (assembly GCA_030737875.1). Classification (NCBI taxonomy): domain Eukaryota; kingdom Viridiplantae; phylum Streptophyta; class Magnoliopsida; order Asparagales; family Amaryllidaceae; genus Allium; species Allium sativum. The sequence goes on from CM060918.1 coordinate 637,064,121, forward strand.
ATACCCTAGAAATTTCTTGTAACCCTAGAGGTCCCGTCATGTTATGTTATCTTGAATCTCTCGACTCGTCCATCAATGATCTGAAATCTGTAAGGGTGGCCCGAGACTATCCTGATGTCTTTGAAGAAGTTAGGGGGTTACCCCCTAAACGAGAGATAGATTTCCGCATTTATCTAGTTGATAATGCCAAGTCAGTATCATTGCCAGTTAGGCACATGGCTCCACGTGAGAGAAGGGAGCTCAGTAAGCAAATCAAGGAGTTGCTTGAGAAATTTTTTATTAGGCAAAGCATTTCTGAATGGGGTGCTCCGGTGGTATTCGCCACTAAGGCGGATGGTTCGCTTCATGTATGTGTTGATTATCGAGAGTTGAACAAGCTGACAAAGAAGAATAGGCACCCGTTACCGAGGATGGATGATCTCTTTTGGTGCTTCTGTTTTCTCTCAACTCGATCTAGCCACTGGATTCCATCAGCTTAGAGTAGCTGAGGATAGCATTGATAAAACTGCGTTTAGGACTCCAGATGGATTCTTTGAATGACTTGTCAGGCCATTCGGTTTGACTAATGCACCCGCATACTTCGTGGACTTGATGAGTAGGGTGTTCAGGGAGTTCCTTAACAAGTTTGTCGTTGTCTTCGTGGATGATATTCTGATCTTCTCAAAGGATGAGGAAGAACATGCAAGGCATCTCAAGGAAGTGATGGATACGCTTAGAGCGCATCAGTGGAAAGCCAAGTTCTCCAAATGCCATTTCTGGAGAAAGGAAGTTCGGTTTCTTGGACATATAGTTTCTAAGCAAGGCATAGCGGTGGATCCCGCGAAAGTGGTTGTGGTTCAAGACTGGAAGACTCCGAGGAATGCAACCGAAGTGAGAAGCTTTCTCGGTCTGGTGGGCTACTATAGGAAGTTCATCAGGGACTTCGCTAAGATTTCGGTCCCTCTTACTAAGTTGACGAAGAAGAACTTAGTCTTTGCATGGGACTTGGAGTGTGAGCTTGCTTTTCAAAGGCTCAAGAGAGCCCTTACCTCAGCTCTAGTTTGGCAACGTGGATTGGCACTGTTTTTAAGAGATAGTTTTCTGCGTGGGATACCGTATAATATGTAAACGAGATCCAAGATTCACTAACGAATCTTGGAAAGCTTGCACGAAACCATGAGCACGCAGTTATGTTTAAGCCAAGTATTTTAGGCAAAGAATAAGTGGAAATGGAACGAGAGGCAATGGTGAAATGAGTTCTAACTCATATTTTGGGAACAAGAATTAAAAACTACGGAATTGCGAGGTTAAAAGACGGTCAGGGCACGATGGGATTAAGCACAAGAAAATGCGGCTTAGAAGATCGAAGACTAGATACGCGCATTTAATATCTTTCTAAGAGTATATCCTTGATCCCTATTGTTCCGTAGAGCTTACTCGCATGCTATCTTTTAAGTATATCCTCTCGGTCCTATCCTCAATCTTAGATCTGTTGCAAACCCCCTAAGGAGTATGACTAGCCTATTTGTGATATATGGTTGGGGTGAAGAAGTTTGTCACCAAACTATTTGGGCTTTATGGGATATGGGTAATAATTGATAGACTTACGAAGAGAACCCATTTTTCCGGTGAAGAGCAAGAGGACCGTATCATGGCTAGCATCTGTTTATCTTTGAGAGATAGTATGGTTGCATGGAGTTTCTTCTAGCATAGTTAGCGATCATGACCCAATTTTCACTAGCCAGTTCTGGAATAGTTTGCAAGAAGCGATGGGTACGCGATTGAATTTGAGTACAGCCTACCACCCCCAGACAGATGGCCAAACCGAAAGGGTGAATAGAGTGCTAGAAGATCTTTTGAGGCTCTGTGTTCTTGACTTTGGTAGTACTTGGGAAGACCACCTTCCCCTTGTAGAGTTCGCTTATAATATTAGCTATCAAGCCAGCATAGGGATGGCACCATTTGAAGCTTTGTATGGGAGGCCGTGTAGGTCACCAACTTGTTGGTGGGAGACAACAGATAAACTTATACTTGGGCCCGTTATGATACGTGACACATCCGAGAAAGTTGAATTAGTGAGAAGAAAGATGAAAGCGGCCCAAGACAGACAGAAATCCTATGCTGACAGACGAAGGGCAGATTTGGAAATCGAAGTGGGAGACATGGTTTTCGTGAAGGTTTCTCCTTTACGTAATGTGGTTCGTTTTGGAGCAGTGGGAAGCTGGCACCAAGGTTCGTAGGACCCTTCCCTATCATAGAAAGAATTGGAAAGATGGCCTATAAGGTGGAATTGGCCGAGAAGCTAGCCGGAGTGCATAATGTCTTTCATGTCTCGCATCTCCGAAAGTGCCTTCATGAGTCCGCCAAAGTGGTTGAACCAAGCATTCTTGAAGATATTGAGGTAGAGAAAGAAGCAACCGTGAGAAAATCTCCGATTCGTATCTTGGGAACGGAGATCAAGAAACTAAGGAATCGAGAAGTCAAATTGGTGAAAGTTCAGTGGGGTGAAGCCGACGAAGATGCAACTTGGGAAACCGAGGAGAAGATGCGTGGGCTTTATCCATTTCCTTTTGAGGGTACATTCTCGATCTCTTTTCCTAGTTAGCATATCTTTCTTTTTGCTATCCGTGTTTATCCTGTTTGTCTAATTATCTCGTTAATCATGTTATGAGGACCTTAGGTAGAAACCCTTTGGATGAAACATGTATTTGAAACATGTTATGCTTGATGGTTGCAAGTGGTTGCAAGTGTTTGCACGTGGATACTCGTGGATGCATGATACACATTAGGCACTAAGATCGGCTCACACACTTTCATACCGCATATGCATGAGTGTTTATGCTTATTCATGGATGAAACTTGTTATGCTATCACGTGGATGTTGCATATGGATGAATGTTATGTGCACTCATGTAGAGACTATGAGTTATGTTAGGAATTTGCATACATATGGACTCATTTCACTAACATGCTTTGCATTAAGGAGGTTTACTGAATCAGTAACCGCCTGATTTTTGCATTAGATAAGTACATATACACACACCTTTGCATATGATCATACAGCATTTAGAACCTTTTAAGGACAATGATTGCTCGTGGATGATGTTTTGAGTAGATGGATGGTAGGATACATTCTTCCTAACTCGGAGATTTCGGGGACGAAATCCTTTAAGGAGGGGAGAATGTAACAACCCGTATTTTTGAATAACATGTTATAACATAAATGGAGGCAGAATTAAACTGTAAAATCTGAATCAAGGGAAACGGGCTATGCCATTGCGTTCGTCTCTGAAAAATACGCGAAATAGAGTCCGAGTTTTCGAAAATCGGAGTCCGTATGACCAAGATATGGCGTCGCGAAGTTTCACGAAAAATTCACAAATTAAAGTATACTTAATTAAGTGAAATGGGTTGCGCAGAGAAATATATATATATTGATATATATATATATATATATAATTGAAAATTAAATAAATAAATATGCAAAAATGTTCAAAACAGCGAATTGGGAGAGGGGAATAACCGAACCGGCCGATTTTTGAGGTCGACCCAAGCCAGCTGGGTCGACTAGGGGTTAATCCAGGGTGTTTGGCTGTCAACCCGTGGGCCGATTCGCTCAAATGCAGATTTTGCATTTGAATGGTTCTCATGGTTCAGCTTTAATCTAAAGGCCCTAGATGGTTCCTACACTTGACTTCTTCCCCAAGACATGCTTTGATGGCTTGGATTGAATCTAGGGTTAATCCTATGGCTAATACTATCCTAAAACTCTATAAAAAGACCCCTAAGCCTAGCCTAAATCATCATTATTCATTCCTACAACTAAACTATGCCAAATTTGTTCCTCTCATGGCCTCCACTCTCATGCTAAAATTCCTAAGTCTATCTATATGAGAGATTTGAGTGCATACAAGTATTTTCAAGCTTGTATGAGTGTTCTTAGTTTGCATTCAAGTCAAGTTGCAACATTTCTCTTTCAAAGCAAGAGTTTTTATTGATTTGGCTCAAGGGTTTTTCATTTGGAGCTTGCATATTTGGGTTTTGCATAAGGGCTTCGTCTCAATCTTTATAATAACTATTTATTTGTGTCTTCATAGCATTGTAAGCCCTTTTGTACTTTCTTTCTTGAACTCTAAAGTTAAATGAATGATACAAGTTTGGGGTTGATCATTAGGATATGCAAGTTTGGGGTTAATCATTAGGATATGCAAGTTTGGTTGATCATTATGATATGCAAGTTTGGTTGATCATTATGATATGAAAGTTTGGTTGATCATTATATGCAAGTTTGGTTGATCATTATATGCAAGTTTGGTTGATCATTATATGCAAGTTTGGATGATCATTATGCAAGTTGGGTTAATCATTATGTATGACACATGTTGCTATGTTATGCAAGTTTGGGTTGATCATGTTATCATGTTATGCAAGTTAAACTTGATGTTGTGAGCATAAAGCTTCAAGCTTTATGTTGAAGGTTGCATTTTGGCAACATGGAAGTTATCATATCCCTTATGATAACTTGCATGTGAGGCTAAATGCGAACTTCTAGCAACTTCTACATGTCATTTATCACCATGTATCACTCATATGCTAAGTTTGGTTTTGTGCATGCTTTTGAAGCCTAATAATGCAATATGCAAGTATACGAACATATGTACATTTCATATGCCACCATGTTAAACTTGTGGCTTCAACACCTATATGTCAAGGTTATGCCAAGTTCCCTATTTTATCCTTTATGCATTGTTGCGATTATGTAAACGATGGGATTACGTTGGGGTTGGGTAACATAATGACATGAACATGATTTTTGTAACATGACGTGATATGTTAACTTGTAATTATGTTTTGGAAACATAATGGACATGACACTTAGAAAATATGAGTGTGGCCAACTCGAGGTTGGGTTGAGTTTGTAGCATAAATCTACCCAGACCCGCCCGGCTTAACTAGTGGCTACAAACAATAGGACCCAATGTGAGAAGTTGGTCATGTTGTGCTCGAACCCGAGGTTAGACCTAGTTGTGGTGTAAAGCTACCCGGACCCGCCCGGCTTAACTAGTAACCACAACAAAGTCTAATGTGAGAGGTTAAAGCGCATTAAGTTAATTAATGCCTCTTGATTAGGGTTAAGTCATGGTCCACTTAATACTTAACCAATTTGGGCTTGATGGATTAATCGAGGTTAAGTCAGGAGCCTTGGGTACTCTTAACCGATTTAATCCACGTTTGGATCGGGTTAACCACATTTAACCCGTTAAGAAACCCTAGTTGCGTGGTCCTTTTCAGCAGTAACCTTCTAGGTAGTATCATAAGACCCTAGGACTAGGCTAGGGTGGGGCACGATTACTGGGCTGATTGTAAGAGACCAAAAGAGACGGCTGAATGATACCCCGGTTGTTCAGGCGGACCATGGTCGTGCACATTAAGTCCGGAGTTGAACACGGGCACCGGTAGGTTTGGACTGTGCATCATGGTATGGTGTCAGAGGGTTACACCATAGGGCCTGATACACCCTAGGGTGGACCCTGCACAGTCAACTACATTACATGATTAGGTCGTATGACACCGACACTTGACGAGTTAGGCTTATAGGGAGCCGATCGACTAGACCGTGTAGTTGGACCTTAATTTAGGTCACCTCATGATGATGGGCCAAGCTTGGGCCAAGGGATCAATTCTTGTTTTTACTTGACATGTTAGAATGCTAGTACACCCGCGGTGCAAAACTTAACCTTGATTATGCGATGACACCTTTATCTATCTTGTTAGTTAATCACCATGCCAGTATGTTGTTATCCTTATGTTCATCTCAGCTTCTCATGACAGTTAACTTTACTAGTTCATAGACAGATAGTAGTAGGGCTTACCAGTCTTTTGACTGACCTGTTTTCTTTCGCCTCTTTTCTTCCGTTCCCCCCCCCCCTCAGGTTCTCAGGGTGGGAACATTGGAGCTTAGTTGGATCTTTACAGCTTGCTTACTGGATTTGCTCATGTACGGTTTTGGACATTGAGCTAGCTATGGTTTATCACTTCATTTTGGGGATAGTACTTTTTGTATTTTAGTTTTTCAGTTTATGCTTTTATCTAGACTTTGTTGTTGGAAAATAATGACCAAGTACTTTGTTGTAACATGACTATGGTTTTGAAATGCTAAGTTTTATCCGCTACTTTACTACTCTGTTTTACTTATATGTTCTGTCTTGTGATATCTGCATTCATGTTTACCTTGTTTAACGCCCCTCCAAAGCTAATGTCCTTGCAAGAGTGGCATTGGCGGAGGTGGGGTGTTACAGAAATCCAATTTCCAAATACGTGACTTTGTGGTTTTAATTGTAGAGCCTAGTATGGCGACATAGTGGGATGGGGCACTTATGCCGTCTATGATTGATACTTATGATTTGAAGTTGATTTATACACTATGCACTTATAATAGTATCAAATGATTTGTTTTAAACGTATCAAGCATTCTTGGCTATTATAAGGTAAAAACCCTATCCTCCGGCTTGCGTTGCATTGTGTGATGGGACCTGGGTATTATAATAGCTTCATTTTTCTTTATTTAGCATTGCGCTGTTGTTTTATTTACTGGTATTCTTGGGAGGAAACTCGTTCCATGTTATACGGCGTGGTCCCTTGATTTACCTAACTTTAAAAATAAAGATTAATAACTATTTTAGTTCTCACACCAGTCACATGACTGACCTGGAGTTTATTGTTTTAACCTAAACTCTGGGTGCCCTTATTTTGACATGGGAAGCTGTAGTTTTTGTTTTGCAGATTTATATTCACAGGATCCTGGTTTACAGCTGGAATGATATCCGGAAAGCTTTGTATCCGTATATCTCTTCTAATTTTGTATTGTATTATTTTCCCTGCTATGTATTTAAATGTAATTTAAATCTCTGATATTTCTGTGTAATATTTATTCACTTATACTCTGTATATTCTTGTATTCTGATGGTATTTTTGTAGTATACAATGAAATGTTCTCCCGTTTGCGTTCTGTTGTGGCTTGTTCTCGAACTATCCGCGCTTTCCTTCACGGGGAAGTTACTGGTCTTTACACATGGTATCAGAGCTTTGGTTTACAAAGCTCAGAGAACAAGACATGTTAGAACAATACAGAAGAATTCATCAGATATTGGATTAGTAATATCCAATGGGAATGACTCGTTAGAGATGGGATCAGTAGTATCCTAGAACGAGTGTGAAGAGTATATTTTTAAAATGAAACGAATTTTGTTTTGAAAATTTAAAATCAATTATTCGTATTTGATTATTAATTTCATATTAATTAGGAAAATCCAATACATAAAGATTTTGCGTATGCGCCTAGCTAGCGTGTATTCGAAGTTTTGATATATTGGATAGATATAGAGTTACACTCTAGTCGCCCGGGGGTGATTCTGATGATTGATATATCATCATCAGAATTTATATTCGAGTGACGAACGTGTAATACCTATATATTTCCTATTGGCTGGTGTGAGACCCAAAATTAGATAGGGCTTATTGTTGTGATTTTGCATCAAAAATCTGATTTTTAGACTATATATCAAAGTTATAAATTTGAAATGATAATCAACTAATTGATTGCTGATTGTGTTGTTTGATTATATTTTGATTAATTAAAATGTTGAACCTTTAGCCAAATTGTATCAAATAGTGAATTGTATTGAAAATTTGTCGCATTTGCATGCATATACATGTACTTACATTGAACAGGTCATAGCAAAGAGGCTAGAGCAGAAGAATAAAATTGTTTGCCCAACAAATAGGTACATGTTTACCATAATTTACTGTTTTGTTTGGGTGATGATGATTTTATGAGCCGATTGGCTAGCCGCTTGGCTTTTTCTTTTTGAGATCAGAAGGCCTGTATGGCAATTTAGGGTGTTAGCCAAATTTTTGAAAGTTCTTAGAAACTGAAAATTTGAAGAACTTAAGCCGTAGTCAAAATAATGGAAGTTGAGTTGAATTGTTAAACAACTTTCGGCTTTGTTCCTTTTCGGGGACGAAAAGTTTTAAGTGTGGGAGATAGTAACAACCCGTAAATTCTGGGACAGTTTAAAATTTTTATTTTGGCAATTTTAGCGAATTTTGATTATTTAAAATGAATTATTTTAAATAATAACGACGAGAAATTTATTTTGAATATAATTCGAACGTATATATTCGTTTGAATCGACGATAAAATATAAATATTAATTTATATTTATAAAAGGAATTGAAAATGGCGCGGTAGTTTGATAATTCGATTTCAAACTTCAAATGAATGTACCGGGTGCAATATAAGCCGGATTTTAGTGAAACCAAAAATATTCGAGTCTAATTGATAATATCTTCCCAACGAATCCGAAAAATCAAAATTTCATAGCGGGGATCAAAAGATATGTCTGTTGAAAATTCTGAATAGTCGCTATGGAATTCAGGCCCTTAAAAAAATGAAATTTTGCAAACGGTCTCAGAATTCGACGAAATTAGTTTTGTTAGGATCGTATCGTCAATACGGAGCTAGAAAATATTTTTCGGGAATTTTTAGAGTCCGTATGTGACCCCAGTAAATTGAAATGTACGTTTAAAATTCAATATATAGAGTTATATTTTGATTTTGACGAAAAGTGTTCGAAATGGCCAAACTGGCTTACGATACATATCTCATTGTGTTCGAAATGGGGGTAATTAGCTATGGACGACAGGCGGTGGGTTCGATTTCGAGTTCGAAAATAAAAGTTGCTTTTTGAAATTAAATAATTAAATAAATTAAAAATAAAATATCTCTCTCTCTTCCTATACACTCAGCCTCCCCCCTCGTTGACCAAATCATTAAATCAGAAATCAGAAGAAAAAAAACCTAGCCTACCGATCGCGACCCCCCCCCCCAGGCGGCGCTGCCGCCGCGCTAACCCCCCTAGGCGGCGCTGCCGCCGCGCGACACCCTCCCTCTAACGCATGCGCGATACCCCCCCCTCTCTCTCCTGCTGCGCGACACCCCCCCTCCTCCTGCTGCTGCGGCCGCTGCTTCTTCTTCTTCCACCCTATTCCAACGCCAAGAAACCCCCGCCCGGCGAGCATCCACCACCCGAATGAAAATGACCAGTAAGTTTTCACTATTTTAATTTAATTTGATTACTTATCTTCTATGTAATGAGTAGGATAAAAACTGAAATTTTTGTGAAGGAAAGAACCATATTTTGGTGAAGGAAAAACCATATTTTTGTTATACGAAAAACCATATTTTTGTTATACGAAAAATCATATTTTTTGGTAAGGTGAAAGGCGAGGTTTTCAGCAAGTGAAAGGCGAGATTTTTAGATATGAAAAATGCGATTATTATATATTGAATAGCGAAGTAAAAATTCGATTTTTATATATTGAATAGAGAAGTAAAAATTCGATTTTTATATATTGAATAGCGAAGTAAAAATTCGATTTTTATATATTGAATAGCGAAGTAAAAATTCGATTTTTATATATTGAATAGCGAAGTAAAAATTCGATTTTTATACATTGAATAGCGAAGTAAAAATTCGATTTTTATACATTGAATAGCGAAGTCAAAATTCGATTTTTATATATTGAATAGCGAAGTAAAAATTCGATTTTTATATATTGAATAGCAAAGTAAAAATTCGATTTTTACATATGTAGAGAATACGGGCAAAGAAAGTGACAAGAGGCAAGAACGACGAAGATTTCTACCTAAGAAGAGTCGTGGGATTGGATTAGCTAATCTGTGAGAACTTCTCACCTTTAATTTAATTTTTCTAGTTATATATATATATATATACTAGGATGCAGACGGTGTTTAGTAGCACCCGACACCCGTCGTCCACAGACCATGGACGGCTTGTATGCTTGTTTGTTTGATTTTGATGTGTAGTTGATTGTGTGATGTGATGTGAAACGAAATAAAATATTTTATAGTGGAAAATATTTTATAGTTAAAAATAGAATTTTTAATGTGTATGAAATGAAATAAAAATAAACAAATCGGACGATTTGTTTATATACACACATTTGACTGGTATTGATTGGGACGATAAATTTTACACATCGCCCAACTGCACAAATAAAATCTGTGTTTGATTGTTTGAAACCGCACACGGGTATTGGGATGATATATGACATACACTAATCCCAATAGTTAGTTGTATGTCGATCGATTGATTGACAGACTGTTATAAGCGTTAAATATTTATATTTGATGCTTATACAGTGTAGAACGCACTTTGGATGATGGTTGATTATTCATCGTTGTTATTGTATACATGTGTTGTAGAAAACCCATATAATTAACATTATATGGTAATTGATTGGGCCTCATTCCAGTTTAGAAGTAGAAATATTTGAAAGTAGAAATATTTGAAATAGAATATTTGAAATAGAAATATTTGAATAGAAATATTTGAAAAAGAAATATTTGAATAGAAATATTTGAAATAGAAATATTTAAAATAGAATATTTGAAAATAAAAATATATGAAGCCGTGTTGATTAGATTGACGCCATTTTGACGTGAACGGTATTTATATCGATTTTATTCATTTTTCAATGAATATTGAAATAGATTTGAAAATAATTAAATTGAATAGATTTGAAATTCGAATTATATTAAAATGAATTGAAATTCGAATTATATTTAAAGTGAATTGAAATTCGAATTAAACAGAATTGATTTGAAGTTCGAAATACACTGATATGATTTTAAATTCGAATAGAATTGAAATCTGAATTAATTCGAATAGAATTGAATCCGAATTGAAATGGAAAGGAATTGAATTCAAATTGAAATTGAATAGAAATGAATTCAAATCGAAATTGAATAGAAATGAATTTGAATTGAAGTTGAATTGAATTGAATTAGAACTGAAATTGAATTAGAAATCAATTGGAATGGAAAACGTTTTGAAAATGAATTTAAAACGATTTATAAAATTCGTTTCGAAAGGAAATCGACGAAGTATATATTATATATTATATAAATAATATAATGGCCTGAATAGAACGCGCCGCGGCAGTTCGCGAATTTCGACCGTTGACTTCGAACGGATATTGCGGGAGATCCGACCGTCGGATTCTCATAAAACCGGAACCGTTGGGTTCGTATCGAAAAGAGCTTTCTAACGAATATTAGAAATTTGGAATCTAACGGTTGGATTTCGAATTATGTCCGAATCAAATTTGGAAAAGGTCGCTATAAGTGCTGTTCGATGGCCATTGATGGAAATCGACTGTACGGGCCTTGATAAAATTATTAAAAATATCAATAATTTGTGTAAAATCATGAGAAATGATTTGTGAAGAATTGGGATGAAAAACTCCATATTTGAAAAGATGAAAATATATTTTTATCGAAATGAACTAGTTTTGAACTAGAATAGTAATTTATTTATTTTTAAAATAAATAAAGTGAGTTTGAAATGGTTTTGAAAATAACCAGAATTTCCAATGATTGCCTTGGAATGGATTGGAATCGAAATTGTCTTCGGAATATTTCGATGTTGGATTTCGTGATTATACAGATGTTGTTATGGAAATTTGATAGATATAGATATATATATCGTTATTTCCAATACGATATTTGTTGGTCGTAGAATTTGATATTGAATATAAGCCGGTATATTTTCTATTCAGAGCCTTGTATTTAATATCAAATGTGATTTGGGTTTGTCGTGAATGGTGTCTTCATTAACACTGTTCTTAAACCCAGTTGAGAAATAGATTAAATCTTTTTATTTAGATTTAATGAAGTGCACCAATTAAGTAATATTTAATTGGAATTGAATTGGTATTGATTTTTGGGTTTATCGTGAACAGTGTTTTAAATAACACTTGTTCTTCAACCCGATAATTAATGAATGTGATTTTGGGTTTATCGTGAACCGTGTTTTAAAATGACACTGATTCTTTAACCCAGTTAAAGATTAAAACTAAGTGGAGTTTTAATGAATCTTTAATTAGATTGAAAAGATCGAGAATGGAGTATCACCAGTTCTGCTCCAGGCGATAGTTAAATCTTTAATTAGATTTGAACGTGAAATGGTAATTGAATTTACCGATAACACCGTGGTGTTAAATATGAAGTATTACCAGTTTTACTTCATGGGATGAACAGGTTGGGACTGGGAAATAAAATAAATGATTACTTCGTTGTGGTTCGCTAATCCCGACTAGTTTGAATTGATATTCAAAGAAGATTAAAGAATAAATTTAAAGAATTTATCTTTGATAAAATTAATGGGAACCTTTCCCAAAGTAGAAGAATATTTGAATAAAAGAATATTCTGAATTGGAATGAGGCGTATGTCGTGTTTGTGTAACACTTGTTGATTATATACGCGAGTTATTTAGAAAGACCGGGTTTATCCCATTCTGAATAACCGATTCGACGTAGTGTCGAAGATGAAGACTGTGGTTGAAGACCGGAGGTCTTCACGTCGTTTGGGTGATTACTGATGATCTTGATTGGGCTGTACACCCAAGAAGATGGAAACAGTTGGTGATCGTCCAGACGTACTTGGAGATCGATGGATATGCGGGGTACTAGGTGCCTCCGGTTTCGTTCAGACCCAGAACGAACTTGTAAATGGACTATGTGTCTGACATTGGATTTCAGTCTGTGTGATTGATTTCTATTAAATATATATCTGTTTAGCGGCGGAGAATTTATTCTCTTGCTTAATGCCCTTCGCTGAGACGTACGAGCTCAGGGGTTATATATTGATAGATATCCATCGCATGGAATGAATTGCCTGTGTGGCATGCCTAAGTGGCAATTGATCGAGTCTTCTGTTGAAAAGCAAAGTCTTGTGGTTGATGATCAAAGCACCGCCTATGTGGCATAGCTTTGTGTAACGTGAATTCGCGAGCCTCACACCCCGGTTGTGAACCAGAAATGGGAGAGGACCTCAGGGAGGGCATGCGTTTCCTTCTAGGTAGGGTGGTGTCAGTGACCTACCAGCCCTGACATTTATATACTTTTCACCTGTGTGGTTGTTGCTGTTGCGAGGCGCCTCGGTTAGATCGGAAGATCCGGGTCCGATGGAGCCATTCGTTGGCTCATTTACGCCCCAAAGGGCGGGGAAATGCAGTGTTCAGGAATTTTAATCCACATCGGTGGACCGGCCCTGACGATCCAAGGGCCCACCTGAGTCTGGGTCCTGAGATATGGGCTAGATTGTCTCGAATCGGTAGAGGATGATCCCTGGCCTCATTTCATAGATGGAAATCCAATTTCCAAATATGTGACTTTGCAGTTTTAATTGTAGAGCCTAGTATGGCGACATAGTGGGATGGGGCACTTATGCCGTCTATGATTGATACTTATGATTTGAAGTTGATTTATACACTATGCACTTATAATAGTATCAAATGATTTGTTTTAAACGTATCAAGCATTCTTGGCTATTATAAGGTAAAAACCCTATCCTCTGGCTTGCGTTGCATTGTGTGATGGGACCTGGGTCTTATAATAGCTTCATTTTTCTTTATTTAGCATTGCGCTGTTGTTTTATGCACTGGTATTCTTGGGAGGAAACCCGTTCCGTGTTATACGGCGTGGTCCCTTGATTTACCTAACTTTAAAAATAAAGATTAATAACTGTTTTAGTTCTCACACCAGTCACATGACTGACCTGGAGTTTATTGTTTTAACCTAAAATCTGGGTGCCCTTATTTTGACACGGGCAGCTAGTAGTTTTGGTTTTGCAGATTTATATTCACAGGATCCTGGTTTACAGATGGAATGATATCCGGAAAGCTTTGTATCCGTATATCTCTTCTAGTTGTGTATTGTATTATTTTCCGCTTCTATGTATTTAAATGTAATTTAAATCTCTGATATTTTTGTGTAATATTTATTCACCTATACTCTGTATATTCTTGTATTCTGATGGTATTGTTGTAATATACAATGAAATGTTCTCCCGTTTGCGTTCTACTGTGGCTTGTTCTCGAACTATCCGCGTTTTCCTTCACGGGGAAGTTATGGGTCTTTACACCAGTTGGATCCCTCCAACCTATTTTCGCGGCATCCACAGATATTAGTCAATAATAATAATGCACACCTGCTTCAAGGTAGGATATCACAGTATAAAGGTCATCCACTATATATATTGTGGAGCGCATAGGGAAATCATCCGCTAATGGTACGGCGGGCATCCGCTAGTGGTATTGCAGGAATTATCCAATCACCAATTACCATTATTGTATAATATTATATATACTATTATCCCTTTATGTCAATCAAGTTATCATCCATCATAAAATAAATTAAATTTGAACTATTGAGAATAGTTTCCAATAATTTAACTGAGTCAGTTTAACTCACCTTGATCTTCCATTTTTGAATATTCCATTTAATTTCTGAATCATCGCGTCTACAAATCATCTTGAATTATCTAGAATAAATTCATTCCTACGATTATTCATTTTAATTTAATGATTAACGATTATTTATTAAAATTACTTAACAAATAAATTAATTAATTGATGTATTTTTATTTAAAAAAAACTTATACCTTGCTTTACTTGACTAATCGACGTAATGAATCACTGAATAGCTCCAATTAATTCAATCAGCTCTGAAACCGCAATTTCTCTCTTGGACGTTTCTTCAAACACCTTGTAGGTAACTACTGTTTCTCTTTCTATCACCTATGGCTATTGCCACTATCTCAAACTCCACTGCTAAACTTTCATATCCACCTTGTTCAACTCAGTTTGAGCTCTGGTCATTACGTTCATTGTCAAACTCCATCCAAGAACGTTTGTTCGTCAATACAGTTCATCCATACTCCTCATACTCACCAGTTAAACTTCACCAGTATGCGCATCATTTAAACAATGTCTTTCCCATTGCATAAAAACAGACAATGCTTCCCCAAACATATACTTCCTTACTCCAGTAATCGCAAACAATATCGACCCTTGATGTCCAGGCTTCCCCCAAAATGTACCCATACTCCGAAATTGCACATCACACAAACCAACCCAGCAGATCAACTCTTCAATCATCAAATCTGTATTCATCATACCCATTCTGCACTCCGGTTCAAAAAAATAATTATCAACCTTTAACACGGTCCACCCCATTCATTGTCAAATGCCCAAACCTCTATTGTTCATTACTAGAAAAAACCAAACAAACTCCAATCGATAGCATATAACAATAGGTTCGCACTAGTTCAAGATTGCAGATCGATATTAGATTAAACGAGTTCCAGTTCGCATACCCTTATCACGTTCATCGACCTTCGCTGATATCGCAACCCCTTAGCAGAAGTCCCCTTTTTTGATCCATTTCATTATTAGCTCCCTCGCCGTCCATCGCACGCCTCACCAGTAACCCGAAAGAAATCCACTCGAACCACTGTCGCACCCTAATCACAAGCATTCCAGCTATCGTTGAACTTCAGTGAAGTCGTGGTCATCGAATCGTGATGCCCCAATTTGAATCGCGATGTTCTAAATCGATTCGATTCTCTCTTTTTTCATATACTATGGAATGATTTTCTGTCGAAATAAACAGAAGAAGAAAAAAAGAGTTAAAGGAAATGGACGGAATTTGGTTTGAAATTGGGTAGAACGCGATAGCTTAACATATAGGTGAATGAGAGGAGGATAAAATCAACGTCTTTCAAGCAGGTGTAGCTCTACAGTGAAATTTCAAGAAGAAGGAGCAATTCAGACGTGAAGTTGAAAAGAGAACATGATGGGTAGATTACAGGATAGCTTACTAGGTCGTCCCCTAATTTTGATTTAAAATTTATTTTATTTTTATTTTTATTTTTATTTTTAACCGCGGTGGCTTAAATTAAAATACCATGCGGTTCTGAATCCCTATTTAATTGCAACAAAAGACATTGCTAGGGTTCTAGCACTATTCTGGACAAATTGGAACGTGTTTCATAGTCTGATTTGACCATATACAGAAGATATTAAATTAAATTTGTGATTTAATATTAAATTCGAAATCGACTGAAAAATAGGAAATAAATTATTATTATCATATTAATATACACAAACTGAATTCATAAAATTTCCATAATAACTAACCCGAAATTTTAACCTTGATATTTCATTTTCATGCTAAACCAATATTATATTGATTCAAAACCGATTTATTTTATTAAATAAATCGTTACGGTTTATAAACGATTCCATAACGATTTTCTGAAAAATTGATTTAGTCATAACTCTCAGTATAAAATACGAAATTCTGATTTTTCTCTTTTATTAGAAAATTATAGTTCAGCAGATTCGGATATTTCTTGTTTCAGTGAATTCCGACTTATAATGGATTTTGTACGCTCAATTGAAGTTCAAAACTAAATATTACGAACTGCTGCGCCATTATAAGCTCGTTTATATTCAATATATATTTATACGTTTAGACTCGTTTTAATTAATATAAAAATTCATTTATATTACCATTTCAATATTTAAAACTAATTTAAATATTCAAATATAAATCAATAAAAATGCGGGACGTTACATTCTTTCCCCCTTAAAAGAATTTCGTCCCCGAAATTACTAAGTAGAAAAAACAACTATATCTTATTAACTTCTCACAATCCACTCGTGCAACTCGATACTTACCTCAATATCCAACCAACTTGCTAGTTTCCAATTTCACTTAGAAATCCTTAACCTCGGTTAACTTTTTGTTAACAAAATCTTTCCAACACTGTTGACAATTTTCTGACTCCCTAAATTTTCGAAAAATTTCGCCAGCACCTCCTTTGTATGGGCTAATCGATACAACCACAAAATGCCTCTATGGGCCTTTCCCAATCAAAAAGAAAATTAAAAAGCCAAGCGTCTTGCCAAATAGGCTCATAAAATCCTATATTGAATTAAACATGTACCTTTTTGTCGGGCAAACCATATTTATTCTTCCCACTTGCTTCCATCTAATAAACCTATTCAATCATATGCATACCCATTTCTACTCAATCACAATCAATTTGACTTCTTACTTCCAATTTTACTCGTTTATTCATTAATTGGTTTTCTTACACCACTTATGATACTTTAAAACAATAATGTTCTAATATGTATACATTTGCTTATAACAAGTCAAGTCTCATTTATAACTCAAGTTCTGATTTTATTTCAAATTTTTACAAGTTCTTATAAATTTACACTTGAGTTCCAAATTTAGTTGAACTTAGTTTGATTCATGCTTCATTTTTCTATTCAACTCAAGTTTATACAATCCAAGTCTACATTCACTATTCACTATACCCATTCACATCTATTTCAACGCCCGATTTCATAGCCCAAGCTTATTTGAATAATATTTTAAGTGATATTCAATTATTACTACTAAAATTGGATTTATTTCACTTCTTATTTCACTTGTCACAATTAACTGTATGCATCGAGCTCTATTTAGATTATCAACATCCAATTAATTTATATTTCAAATTGAATTCACGAATGTTCATTCCGTATTAATTAAATAATCCATTTTAGTTTAATATGGTTTCGATTTCAATCCAAACTATTTAACATACTTTTCAGTCAAGTTTCAATCCATTCAATTCATTATACTGGAGTTTGTTTCTAGGTTCCAATTTATATCCAAGTTTTCATTTTTATTTCAAAAATCATTTCATCTTCTGGTTATATCAAACCAGTTCAATTCCATAATACCATTTGAACTATATTCAAATAAAGCAATCAAATATCAACAATAATTTGAAAAAATAAATAATAATTTGGGAAAAATTATTTCAATTACCCGCTTTACAAAATAATATTGTATCAGTTTCCAGTTCAAAATTGAACCAACCAAGTGACACAATACAAAATGTTTTTATGAAATATACAAATATGGACACTCATATATACACACTCAAACTCAATCTAGGGTATTACTAGCCCCATCTCTATCGAGTTACGCCATAGAGTCAAGGTTATTCCTAAACCGCATGCTCTAATACCACTGTAATGAACTGACTTTTCTGTATCCTTTGAGCTGATAGTTACAACTGAAGTCCAACCCAAATTACACTGAAAGGCAGATAAGTTAATAGAAAGAAATTAGAGGGTGAGAAAAGATAAGACAGAAAGATTAGAATAGAAGAAAAAGGAGAAGAACAACTAACCACAATACACAGTCTCACATCGCAGCGGAATAAAATATAATACATGAATAAATCTTTATTTAAAAGCTTGAAATAATACTTACAATTTATCAGAGTATAGTGGACATTTAATTCACTTGGACAGTTATAGCAGTCAGTCCTCATTTACAACACACAACGGAATAATATATATATATATATATATATATCATACGTCTGAACACCTCTAGCTCGTCTTCTGAAATTTGCATCATCTTACCCTGAACCTACACAACTCGGTCTGACCCGAGCATTACAAACGCCACAGGTCAGTCTGGTGAACCAATGTGAGAAAATCTCATTATATTATTGGTATCATCCAACTTGATTTTTAAGTTAAAAATCCTTTTGAAAGAAAAAGACAATCGTAAGGCCAATCCACACATAAACACGAACGGTTTTAACTTATGATAACCCAAATTATTTTTGAAATCATATTTTTTTCTGATATTATAATAGTGTCTAAATACAAATAAATATCAATCTACCAGAACACTTGCATCTCATGCTTTACATATATAGTATATGATCAAAATCGCGGGCGCTTATTGGAGACTGGATTCCGACTATGACAAGGTAAGGAACCACCTGCCGAGAGTGTATCCCTAGAGGGGAATACACTGAGTTAAACAAGAACGTCTTACAACTCGGCCCACACATGACAGACCACTCATTTCTCTTGAGTGAATCGAATGTTTTGTCACCTTACGGTTTGTACCAACAAAACCGTTCCCGGGAGATACAAAAGTGGAAAGAAGTAACAAATATGAATATTTTCTAAATGGTGACAATACACCTTACTGAGAGCGACCTACATAGCCATGTTGCATGCCCGATTTTTTCATTTCCCAGTTGTGAGGCTTGAGGTTTAAATATTACTTTTTATAGAATATCTGGCCATCATTCACTTTGAATGTCACATCGTCAAATCTGCCAGATATCACTAATTGACGTCCATCAAAATATTCTAGTGTTAAGCTAAGAGAAGTACCCTTCTCCGACATCAACCGAAATACGTTTGACGAAATCAACGTACGTGGTCCTTTGGAAATACTCTGTCAGACATTCGTCCATAAAAGTTATCCTGCGACTGGACAAACCGAAGGCACACTTCTACCGCTTCCTAGGAATCACCCTATAGATCAGTAGCGAGTAGTCCTTGCAATCCTTTGATTTCAATCATGATAGGATCACCATCAAAATATCTCTGAGCATGACTCGAGAGAATTCGATAAGTAGTCCTCTCATTTATGAAGATCAATGGTCTTCGCTGCTCTATCTTTAATCTGTATATTCTACGTTTACGTCTTAGTTAGTTTGGAATGGTTTTCGAATAAATTCAATCCCATTCTTTCCATACCAACAAGCGTATAGGCTAGATTTGATAGTTGGTTATTTACACTACAACAAAAACACCATATTACAACTTTAATTTTACAACGGTGGTAAAAGCACCGTTGTAATAAATGGTTTTTTACAACGGTGGTAAAAGCACCGTTGTAATAAATGGTTTTATACAACAGTGGTAAAAGCACCGTTGTAATAAATGGTATTTTACAACTGTCAGTTCCCTAAAGTTGTAATAAACGTATTTTTAACAACTTTTTATTTTGTTAGTTGTAATAGATGCCCATTACAAACTTCATGTTTATAATATCTATATTTAATAAATAATTATATTAATATTTAATAATAATTAATAATTAATAATAAACTTAGGAATCAATAATATTTATTTATTATTATTAAATAATTACTATTTAATAACTAGTCATTTATTTTTAATAGTTAATGTTAATTGCTTATTAATTAATAATTAGTAACATATACATTATAAGCTTTTAATAATTACTACTCGATTATAACTAAGTAGAAATAAGTAAAAGTTAAATAATAACTAATTAGTAACTAATAATCAATTGTGAATCAATTAAAATAAATAGTTAGTAATTAATAATCAATTGATTTTTGATAATAAATAAATAAATTTTGAAAACTTAATATTTAATTAGTAATATATAATTTATAAATAATTCACAATTAAACACTAATAATTAACATTGGTTATTTAATAAATAATACTTTATAACTTGTAGTTATAAAATGATAAACTACACCATTAGTCATTTATAATTTACTATAACAAATGATTATTCATAAATTATTCAAAATTTAAAAATAGGAAATTTTAAAAATATTAAAGGATTCAAAAATTCAAAAACTACAAATATTACCTTAAATGTTTATTTTAGTTAGTTGCAAAATGAGTATTTCGTTATACTGATACTTATACAGGTTATTATATATAATTAATTATAATCAATGATTATTATTAAATAAATTATAATTTTATATTTTATATTTAAATCAATGATTGTATTTTATATTTAATGAATTTTTATATCTACTTATTTATATTTAGTAAATAATAGTTGACAAAGACCTAGTAATTAATATTTATTAATCAATAATTACTATTAAATGATCAATAATTATGAAAACATTGTTAACAAATAAGAGTATGATAATAGTGGTATTCATATTTAAAAAACATCCATTTGAATTTCTGATGCATAAATAATTAATTACAAAGCTTATATTAATAATATGGTATGTGGTTTTCTTAAACACCAAACTTTGGAGTCTTGGACTACCGTACCCGATCAGCCCATTTGGCAGAATCGACAAACCAAGTCCAAAACCCTAGTCTTCTCGTTTTCATTTACAGTTCACCCCTAATTGCTACAGCCGCCTTCATTTCCATAATAATTTCCAAAATCCTAGCTTCTCTTTCTCCATCGCCACGCTCTCTACATCTTCACCACCACGCTCATCTACATTCTCCAACGCGGTGCTCGCCTGTCTCGACATCGCTTGTTTCGATGTCTCCATTACCGCATCGTCCAGTATCGCCGTTACCGCTTCGCCCTGAAATCCAATCGCTACATCGCTACCTAATCCAAGTACCTATCTCCTTCCTCCTGTCAGCTATCGCCTGCAACCTACCACTTACCATCTGCTCACTCGAGAAGGCCGTTTGGTATGTTTTAATCATTTTTTTTTGTTACATTTTTCTGCAGCTGTTTGAATCTGCGTTTGTTCCAAGATTGATTATCTATTGATAATTCTATGAAAAACGTTACTGGTGGATCGTTACAAAAATTTAGGCTGCACTTTCTATTGCAGAGACCGATTGTTATTTTGAATGCAATTCAACTGTTCGATATTATTTCCCATCGAAATTATCAATTGTCTATAACCCATGAACGTCTGCCAAAATGATTAATGTGGATATGACTATTTTTTCTTCGTGATTTAGGACATTTGTTTGTACTGTCGGGGAGCATCCAATTAGATGCATATAATATATATTATCGATAGATTTGGGAAGTGCTGTTTTAACATAGGCCTGTTAGAAACTTTTTTTGAGTAAACATCCGATGAGTATTTACTTTGTTCCTCAGTAATTTTGGTAAGCAACAAAAACATGTCTCTTTTATTCTTCAATTTTGGTAAGCAACAAATATCAAGAGCAGCAAATATATGTCTCTTTTATTCTTCAATTTTTTTTTCCGATTGTTTGTGACCTTGTTCTTTTAGGTAATAAATAAATGATGCCTTACTTCTCAGTTTGTATACGTTTACTCTGTCATAACATTCTTGTATGCTGTTGCATTCATAATGCACAATAAGCATCTAACCTATGTTTGCATAAATATTTAAGAATTCTTTCTCCCAAACACTGTCCAACTGATGTTTAAATTACATGAAAGTAGGATGGAGTCAAATTATTTCTCAGTTCTCCCATATTACTTAAACTACACGTTGGTAATTTTACTCATCTTTGATGATTTATTTTGAATTTTACTGTCAACTAAATGTACAAACTAATATCTATGTATAGACAAGATACCTGTGCATGTATGCATATTTTTAACAGAGCACGTTTTAAACTAATGATCTGCAATTTAATGGTGATTGGCATGCATAGAATCCCATGTGAGTAGAGTCATGTAAATCCTATATGGATGAAAGTGAAGCTTGAATATAAATTAGCCCACCTCGTTAGTTTTATTGAGTTCATCACCTCTAAACATTGAACCACCAACTATGCAGATCCTTTTCTAATTTTATTGGAGAAACTTCTGTGGCATGATGTTGATTTTTTTTGAACAATGACTTTTGTTTAGCATTTTTGTTGGATATGTTTTATTTTATTCTTTTTGCTTAGCTTGAAACATCCCATGCTACCATATAGCTTACTCACTCTTGCTGTTTTGTGTGATACTCTCCAAACCTGTTCTTTCAAATTTATGTGTAAATTTTATATTTGTAATGATAGTACTATAGTTGTGGATGCGTTGCTGGAGCGACGGAGAGACGTCGGTGCTATCGACGCGTTGGGGGATCGACATATGGAGCTCAATCGTGGCAATATTCCTCAGAAGCAGTGGCAGGAGGTCTCCTTTTCGGTATAACATTCTATTGGCTATATACCCATTGCATTACTGAAACATACATTTGAATTTCTTATTATACTCTGATTATAGTGTTAGGTTATCTCAAATGGATGATTGATTGGGGATGCTGAAGCATAAAGACTAGGTGTGTATGTATATTTGTACGAAAGTGTGTATGTAACTGAGTGTATTGAGTGATCAGTTTGTAGTGAGGAATGTATGTATTGTTATGACTGTATTATGTAAAAGTGAGTTGTACGATAGTGGATCAGAAAGTTGTACTAATTCAAATATTGAAATAAAATATTTAATTGGTTATTTCAGATCAGTGTAGTATCATTTTATTCAATATAAATATTTATTTTTATATGAAATGTAATATATAACGAAACAAAAATCATATTGTTATAATTAATTGTTGCAGGAATTACTACAACGGTGAAAAAAAGTTGTAATATGTACTACTACAACAGTGCAAAAATGTTGTAATATGTATTACTACAACGGTGGAAAAAAGTTGTAAAATATACATATTACAACGGTGTTGCAACAGTGTAAAAACGTTGTAAAAGATATGAGTCTATTACAACTTCTTAATACACGACGGTTTGTCCACCGTTGTAAAATGTATATTACAACGGTGTTCCACCGTTGTAATAGGGTCATTTTGTTGTAGTGTTAACTATCAAATAAAACAATCATTCACCCATAAAAAGAAAATTGAATTCATTGATTTAATATTCACCATCATTTTAGCCTCTTTTGATTAACCATTTGTTAATTTAAAACTTCTCTATTTTCCCATCATTTGAATACTCATTTCTTCTTATATATACATATAAGGATATTCAAAACCTTATTATCTTAAAATAATTTTAAGAATGTATTTCTTATCTCAGTCATTAGTCCCTAACCATAAACTAGTAAGAGAATAATTACCTAAGTATTAACACCGAAGGCCGAAACCGACATCAGATCGATACTCAGAAAACCATTTAACTCACTAATCTCCTGTCAGTCCAAATTTCCTTAACTCCATTTCTTAATTTCTAACGATTGAAAATTCCTATTATTCATTATCACTTTAAATGAGATATTTATCTCAATTTTATCTTAATTCCAAATATTTTACATACTGTTGACATCAAAATTTGGTCACTAGTGACGATCAACCCCCAATCGTGTGGAGAGCGCAAGAATAATGATTATAAGATGCAGAAATAATAAATAAAACGGGACGCACACACAGAATTTTATAGTGGTTCGGCAAAGACTGTGCCTACGTCCACTTTATATGTATTACTTTTGCTTTTTGATTACAAGTACGATGCTTTTTCTTTGTTAGAATAAATGTGAGAGATGAGAAGTTTTGGAGGAGAAAGCTTAGAGTGCTTCAGCCTTTAGAGTGCCTAAGAGATCAGAAAGCAAGAATCCCCCTTTTCTCTTCTTTGAGCTTTGAGGTATTTATAGGTGGAGATGGTGACTTAGGTTGTTGTGACATGGCCCGGCCTTTTCGGGAAAGCTTGGACGCGTGGAGTCCATTCCTTGGTTAGAATAGCGGTTGGAAGACTGATACCACTATTCATAAATAGTATCTTCATAAGTTATGGCTTACGTGACATCCACAGTAAGGTGTATCAAAAGTAGAGCTTTGTCCGGATGTGGTTGACAGCCTTTACTTCCTTTAAAGTTGGGCTAAGCAACGAAATAGCTCAGATGAATATTTCCATGCTGGTTCGAGATATTCGGCCGATGCGCTTTGTATGGGAGCGAGATACTCGGTCGACTGGGAGAACGATTATTCTAGACTGGGTCATAAGTTGATGAGAATTGGCTTAGTCCAATATGCGACTATTCCGGGCCAAACATCCACTGGGCTTCCTGAAGCATGGTTTATCCGATTCGGCTGATTGCTCGTTTGGGCTTCGATCTGGCCCGTCGCGGCTTTTACCAAAAAGACAGTTAACACTTTGCCCTTTAGAATGCATCTTCTTCGGTAGAGGGAGGTGTGTTATAAAATATGAATCGAAGCACAATCACTCGAGTAGCTATGGTTGCGCTTGAAACCATATTAAGGCCAGAAATCCGATGGCCCCGATGTTGTATTAAGGCCATAAAACCGATGACCGAACTAGGTCGTATTAAGGCCGGAAAACCGACAACTATTGGGAATAGTATTAAGGCTAAGATGATGATTACCGTCTGTATGAGAATTAGTTCCAATAAAGACAAAATAAACCACTCTCGATTTGGAGAAGGATGATGGGTCGAGCATTTTATTTCACTTGGCTTTGAGGGGTGGCGAGTGTTATCCATACTCGGTTTAGAGAGTCGGCGAGCATTATCCATACTCGTCTTAAAGAGGTGGCGAGCATTATCCATACTCGGCTTGGTGCAAGTGTTTCTTATGCTCAACTCATGTTATATTAGTATATCCAGGAAGTAGTAAACGCTCGTGATGCGAATAAAACGGTGAGTATAATCCATACTTGGTTTAAGATGTTTGCCGTACTTGGCTGGTGGAGTAGGTTTTTGGAAATCGCGGCAGCATGGTCGGGGCGTGCTTCTTAACATACTCGGGAAGCTCCCATCACCTGACTCGATCCTCGATGAGATCGCGCAAATGCCGGCATTCATCGGTGCTATGTCCAGCTACACTGTGGAACACGCAATGTTCGCCGGAGTCGAGTTCCATCAGGATTAGTTCTCATCGAGGTTGTCTCGGTGTAGGAAGGGACCCTCGTATGTCAAGGTAGATATCAAGCAGAGAGGAATTGAGCTCGGTGTACTGGTCGTACTTATTTTTGATTCGAGGTCGTATGTAATGCTTGTTCTTTTCCGGGGCCTTTCCTCTTCCTTTATTCTGGCCGTTACTACTGAATGGACCTTACTGTTTTGCGGCTAGGACCTCAAGGCTCTCCATCTCAATCCTGGCGTCTTCTTGTCGGAGGAATTGCATGGCCTCGGAATAGAAGTCATCAATATCCTTAGGGGTCTCTGGTTAAGGAGATTGAGAATTCTGATCGTTTCTGAACTCCTGTAATGGCGGCCATAAGTACCATTGATGGCTCGGGCCGATCGGCTGACGCTACTGCCACGTTGAACCTTTCGAGGAAGGATCTAAGCGTCTCTCCTGATCGCTGCTTGATGGTGGATAAGAACATAATGCTTTTTGGTCAAGAGATATGTACTTTGAATTGTTTGATGAAGCAGGTGACCAGCATGTTCCAGCTACTGATCGACTTCGTTGTTAGCTGCCAAAACCACATGCCGGCTATATCTGTGAGGAAGAGTGGGAAGCACTTTGCCATGTCGTTGTTCGATGCATCAAGTACTTCCATGTGTCACATGTATTGCATGAGGTGTATGGTCAGGTCAGTGCGACCATTGTATGGTTCGATAGCTGGGAACTTGAAGTCCGGAGGGTTTCGGGAGTTTCTGATTTCCCTAGTAAAGGGGCTGCGATTGACATTATCTATGTCCTGTTGTGTGGAAGTGCCCTGAGTGAAATGTGGAATGATACTAGCAAGCAGGATTCCATCTCTGAGGAGTCGTTGCCATGAGTTCAACTCTGCATTTGTTAGAGCTTCGATGCGAGGATCTAGCAAAAGCATACTCGAAAGGGCGGCCATTGGCTGGGCTTGGCCTCTGAGAGTTGAGTGAAGTTGAGAGTTAGGGTGAGCACCGGTAGGCAGTTCTGGGAAGAATGGCCCCTCTTGAACCTAAGGAGTATTGTGTCGAGCCGTACCCATGACAGAAGGTCTAGGCTGATCTGGCATAGCATGTAATGTTCGGAGCTCGGGGTTGTCCCCCGCAGGAGCGAGGTTAGGAGGGTCTGCGGTAGCGTTTTCTTCCGCCACAGTGAGGACCAGTATGGTAGGGTGATCTCCCTGGTTCGAAGGGAGGGCCGCGCCAGCTCTTCATTGAAGGGGAAGAGTGGTTACAGTGATCTACAGTAAGATTCCGGGTTGTAATGGGAATGGCATCGATTCTGATGGACCTGGTAATCACCCAACAGAAATGAGAGGTCGAGTTGTTTCCCAGAGTGGAGGCACAGTGCTCGACCGACCTAGATCTTGATCACGAGCCTTCTAGGGTTCTGCAGCTGCGTTGGTCGTTGGAAGTGATACTCCTGGCTGTGGTTGGTCGGACGATGGAGCCGAGCCAGGATAAAATAAAGGTTGTAGCTTGATCAGTCGCCTGATTCCATGCAGACCGAGAATCAGTTGTTGCCCCAGTCACAGTGGGTGGAGGAATTGATGTTGAAGCATTCAATCCTATCCCCATTTGATCGAGAAGGTGATCCATCAACTACTGATGTCGTTCGAGGAATTTACCCTAAGAGGTCATATGGTCTCTGAATTCGACCATGATTTTATCCATGTCGTCCCAGGTAATAAATCGAGACACATCTTTATGAGAGGAAGGTTCGTGGCTTTCCTCCGTAGCATTGGTATCGGCTGCGTCGGTGTTCGCGGGACGAGAGGATGTTGTATCTTTCTTTCCCTTGTTCGCTATGGATTAAGGCAAACAGATGTCGCAGCGCGTGTGTCCCCCCTCCTGGCGCGGCAAAGTGTTAACATCAAAAGTTGGTCACTAGTGACAATCAACCCCCAATCGTGCGGAGAGCACACGAATAGTGATTATAAGATACAGAAATAATAAAGAAAAAGGGGAGCACACACAGAATTTTATATTGGTTTGGCAAAGACTGTGCCTACGTCCACTTTATATGTATTACTTTTGCTTTTTGATTACAAGTACAATGCTTTTTCTCTATTTGAAGATATGTGAGAGATGAGAAGTTTCGGATGAGAAAGCTTAGAGTGCTAAGAGATCAGAAAGAAAGAATCCCCTTTTTCTCTTCTTTGAGCTTTGAGGTATTTATAGGTGGAGATGGAAACTTAGGCTGTTGTGACGTGTCCCGGTCTTTTCGGGAAAGCTTAGACACGTGGAGTCCATTCCTTGGTTAGAATAGCGGCTGGAAGACTGATTCCACTATTCATAAATACTATCTTTAGAAGTTGTGGCTTACGTGGCTTCCACAGTGAGGTGTATCAAAAGTAGAGCTTTGTCCGGATGTGGCTGATTGCCTTTACTTCCTTGAAAGTCGGGCTAAGCATTGGAATAGCCCAATTGAATATTTCCATGCTGGTTCGAGATATTCGGCCGATGCGCTTTGTATGGGAGCGAGATACTCGATCGACTGGGAGAACGATTATTCTGGACTGGGTCATTAGTCGATAAGAATTGGTTTGGGCCAATATGTGATTATTCCGGGCCGAGCTTTCGCTGGGCTTCCTAAAGCATGATTTATCTGATTCAGCTGATTGCGCGTTTGGGCTTCGATCTGGCCCGTCGGGGCTTTTACCAAAAAGAGGGTTAACACATACAAATATGATTTTTAAAACATTTGTTACAACTATTATTGAACATTCCATTTCAAAGATACGATTTGCAAAGCATTTGTTAAACTTTATTTATCTACTAAATTTTGTTTTGACCTTTACGAAACCAAGTTCTATACAGGATCTTATTCCATAATTAATTTTATAACGTCTTCTTTATACTCAGCTCAGTTTCACTTCAGTAACCTCATTCCATAATAATATTCGTGTATAAATATCATTTGCCAATTCTTACTATTTATAATTATTATCTGTAAATCTTATATAAAATTCTTTAATATGATATAGACTATACTATTCAAATTAGTCTGACCTAAATTCAATTAGAAATTATAAATTTAAAACCCTTTTATAATTTTCCTTCAACAAACTCCTATTTGCAAAGATTTTGCTTTTACCCTTTTATTCATTCTCAGTCGTGAATAATACTTCTTAACACAAGTTCATTCCTGACTTAATTAGTCAAACTGAATTCATACTTGAAATTTCAAGTTTCGTTTCTATTTATAACTTCCATTTTATTATAAAATCTTCTTTATATTTTCCTTTGCGAATGGGAAAATTTCCATCTATTTTAAAATAACGGTTTATCATTCGATTCCCATTTCTTTTTCCCAAATTCATACATACATCACATTTTTCCCAAATTCCCCAAATAATGATTCCACTCCATATAATGTCGTTTATAAAATCGCCCCCTCATCTCATTTGTTTTAACAAATATTTTATTTTTAGATCCCATAAATTTGGATTTAATTAAACATTTTATTTTAAAATAAATATTTTCTTTTAAGTTCTTTTTACATTCCAATTTCTATTTTCCACACCATTACTTTATTCACCTTAATCGTGAATAATAATTCAATACAAATCCATACTAGACTTGATTTCATAAATCAAATTTCAAGTTTCAATCCCGTTATTACTTCTAATAATAGAGTCATTCCATATAGTCTAATTTATAAATTTCCATTGAACTTGGAAAATTCAAATCTATTAACAATAACGATTTCAAACCCAGCTTCCATCTATCTTCATATTCATATTATATTTTCTGAATAAAAATAATAATTTCACTTCTTCATACATATCGCTTACAAAAATCAACTTCTTGTCTTATTTGTTAAAATAAACCTTTACTGTTCAATTCTATTTATAATTCGGTTTCTAAATAAATATTTTATTTGAAAATAGAATTCCCTTTTTATAATTTTATTTATTTAATTTTTTTAACATTCATCTATTATTTTTGACATTCAAACATATCAAAATCAAAGTCCATATGTTAATATCCATCCAAACATGTCATGTACTATCATAGGTTATCAATCATAACATATATGTGGAAAAAAAATATTGAGGAATCCATTTGGATCCGTCCAACCTATTTTTCCTGCATCCATAGATGTTAGTCAATAATAATAATGCCAATCCTGCTTCGAGGCAGGATATCGCGGTATAAAGGTCATCCACTATATATATTGTGGGGCGCATTGGGAAATCATCCACTAATGGTACTGAGAGCATCCGCTAATGGTACTGTGGGAATTATCCAATCACCAATATTATTATATAATATTATATATACAATTATCACTTTATATCAATCAAGTTATCATCCATCAAACAATAAATTAAATTAGAACTATTAAAAATAGTTTCCAATAATTTAACTGAGTGAGTTTAACTCCCCTTGATTTTCCTTTGCTGAATATTCCATTCAATTTCTAAATCATCTCGTCTACAAATCGTCTTGAATTATCTCGAATAAATTCACTCTTACGATTATTCATTTTAATTTAATGATTAACAGTTATTTATTAAAATTATTAAAGAATAAATAAATTAATCAATGTATTTTTATTTAAAAAAAAGTATACCTTGCTTTACTCGACTAATCGACGCAGTGAATCACTGAACAACTCCAATTAATTCAATCAGCTCTGAAACTGCAATTTCTCTCTTGGACGTTTCTTCAAACACCATGTAGGCAACTTCAGTTTCTCTTCCTATCACCTATGGCCATTTCCACTATCTCAAACTCCACTGCAAAACTCCCATATCCACTCTGTTCATCTCTGTTTGAACTCTGGTCAATACGTTCATTGTCAAACTTCATCCCAGAACATTAGTTGATCAATACAGTTCATCCATACTCCCCATACTCACCAGTTAAACTTCATTAGTACACGCATCATTCAAACACTGTCTTCCCCATTGCACACAAACCAGACAACGCTTCCCCAAACATATACTGCCTCACTCCAGTAATCGCAAACAACAATGACCCTTGTTGTCCAGAGCTCCCCAAAACGTACCCATACTCCAAAAATGCACATCGCACAAACCATCCCAGCAAATCAACTGTTCAATCATCAAATATGTATTCCTCGTACCTATTCCGCACTCCAGTTCAACAAAATCATCATCGAACCTTTAACACAGACCGCCCCTTCCATTGTCAAACGCCTAAACCTCCATTGTTCATCACTTAAAAACAAAACAAACTCCAACCGATAGCCTATAACAATAGGTTCACACCCCAGTTCAAGATTGCAGATCGATATTAAATTAAACGATTTCCAGTTCGCATACCCTTATCATGGTCATCGGTATTCACTGATATCGCAACACTCCCTCACTGTCCATCGCACGCCTCCCCAATAACCCGAAAGAAATCCATTCGAACCACTGTCTCACCCTAATCGTAAGCATCTCCAGTTGTCATTAAACTTCAGTGAAGTCGTGGTCATCGAATCGCGATGCCCCAATTCGAATCGCGATGCCCCAATTCGAATCGCGATGCTCCAATTCGAATCGATTCGATTCTCTTCTTTTTTTAATATACTATGGAATCATTTTCTGTCGAAGTATACAGAAAAAGAAAAAAAGAGTTGAAGAACATGGATGGAATTTGGTTTGAGTTTGGGTAGAATGCGATAGTTCAATTTATAGGTGAATGAGAGGGGATAAAATCAACGTCTTTCAAGTAAGTGTAGGAATAGGCGTAGCTTTACAGTGAAGCTTCAGGGAGAAGGAGCAATTCGGACGTGAAGTTGAAAAGAGAACACAAGGGGTAGATTACAGAATTGCTTGCTAGGTTGTCCCCTAATTTTGATTTGAATTTTATTTTGATTTAATTTTATTTTTAACCGCGGTGATTTAATTTAAAATACCATGCGGTTATAAATCCCTTTTTAAACGCAACAAAAGACATTCCCAGGGTTCTAGCACTATTCTGAACACACTGGATTGTGTTTCATAGTCTGATTCGACCATATACAGAAGATATTAAATTAAATTGGTGATTTAACATTAAAATAGATTTAATATAAATCAACTCAAAAATAGCAAATAAATTATTATTATCATATAAATATACACAAACTGAATTCTTAAAATTTCCCGAATAACTAAATCAAAATTTTAACCTTGATACTTCATTTTTCACATTAAACCAATACTAAATTGATTTAAAATCGATTTATTTTATTAAATAAATGTTACGGCTTATAAACAATTCTATAGCGATTTTCTGAAAATTAGATTTGGCCATAACTCCCAGTATAAAATACGAAATTCTAATTTTTCTCTTTTATTAGAAAATTATAGTTCAGCAGATTCAGATATTTCTTATTTCAGCGAATTCAGACTTATAACGGATTTTGTACGCTCAATTGAAGTTCAAAACTAAATATTACGAACTACTGCCAAACTCGTTTTAATTTATATAAAAATTCATTTATATTACCAGTTCAATATTTAACACTAATTTAAATATTCAAATATAAATCGATAAAAATGCGGGACGCTACAAAGAATCTCTAAACAATCCTATACATTTCGTAATATTTGAAATGTGTTGACTTTCACTT
This sequence comes from Allium sativum, assembly GCA_030737875.1. Classification (NCBI taxonomy): domain Eukaryota; kingdom Viridiplantae; phylum Streptophyta; class Magnoliopsida; order Asparagales; family Amaryllidaceae; genus Allium; species Allium sativum. The sequence continues at coordinate 637,095,983 of CM060918.1, forward strand.
CTATAAATAATGCAAGTCAAGTATGAGATAAACCCACCTTTCATGGCGTATAAAATGAAGATGATGCAGGGTGTTACGAACACGAATACGAAAAGCATGATGCACCATTCCGATTACTAGCACAACTATGCTCTCATAAATATCAAAGTATGAACATATTCACAAATCAATGACCCACGCAATTTAAATAAAGGCGGTATAAAGGTTTAGGCTTAGGAAGATGGATTTAAATTTTTACACTTTTTTATAAAAAGTGAACAAATATTAGTCATCTTAAAATAAAATTTCAGTAAACATTGGAATCTGAAATAGTTGTAACGGAAAAGTTGTTGCAAATTATTTTCTCTTTAATTTAAAAAAAAAACTTGTTTCGATAAAAATTGGAGGAGATATGACCAAAACAGCGACAACCAAATTTTTAAGTCAGAAATCTAAGTACATAAATGCATCTGAAATATTGGTGGTTTCGACCAAGATATATTCAAAATCTGAAAAAGTGTTCAGCATTAAATGGTATCTATTTCAATTCTATACAATTTAAAAAAACGTTAATTTCCCTTTATAATAGAAAGTTATGACCAGTGCAACATAGGTCAAAAATCTGGGAAAAAAATAAAAATAAAATAAAAGGATCTTTGATTTCAAAGGGAAAAGTGGTCATGACTAGGGTTTTCAGGTAGGGATGGCTTATTGAAAGTGGAGGAAGGTCAGATAGGTGTGGTTAGGTCAGTGGTGAAGGTGGTGGCTAAGAGAATGATGGGTAGCAAGGTCTTGATTGGAAAGAAAGATGGTTGTTTGCATTTCTAGATCTAAATTTTCACAATTCCCAAATCAACTGAAATTTGGAATTAAAATGGATTAGATAATATAGATAGAGACCAATAATCATAAAAATAATTAGAATTTACCTGGGGATTGATTTGTGAAAGAAAGAAACGTCTGATTGGAAAAAAAGTGTAAAGGCCCGCAAATCCGTGCTATCTGAATTGACTAATAACACCACACGTCCAACCCAAATTGCACAGAAAACGAATCATTATTAGAAAGAAGTTAGAGGATGAGAAATAGAAAGAAAGAAATATTAGAATAGAAGAAAACGAAGATCACAAACTCACAGCGGATCGAATAAAAATATATTTTTTAACATAACTTTTGAAATACAAATCAGTAACTTTACATACATACCATCATCAGAGCACAACAGCCATTCCTGGAACAGTTATAAACACCTGTTTCCAGATACAACCATAGTACACAGCGGAATATATGATAGTCTATATCTAACTGGTGAAGCCTCCTGCTTCCAGCTCTTCCAAGTGAATCTGAAAAATCCCAACTGCTTGACTGCCCGTACAAATTTGGGCACCCAAGAGTTTAGGGAAAACAAAACAAAATAAACTCTGGGTCAGTCATGGGACTGGTGTGAGTAAACTCCAACCACTTGTTTAACTTTCAAAACCCTTTTCGAAAGAAAAGATAATAGTAAGACCAGCCCACACATAAACATGGACGGTTTTTACCTTACTATAACCCAAAACACTTTGATACGAAAATCCAGTGATATTATAATAATGTCTACATCAAGTAAATAACCAAATAGCAGAACGCTTGCATCTCACGCTCCACATATATATTATAAAATCAAAAACCGCATGGCGCTTATTGGAGATTGGATTTCCAACATGACAAGGTATGGAACCACCTTCCGCTAGTGTATCTCTAGAGAGGAATACACTGGGTTCAACAAGAACATCTTGTAACCCGGCCCACACATTACCGACCACTCATTTCGCTTGAGTGTATCGAATGTATATCACCAACGGTTGGGATCAGCAACCGTCTCCCGACTGGGACAACATCGAATAGAATAAGAAATTAAATGAACCTCTAGATAGGTGATTATACATCCTAATGGGTGCGACCCACATAGCCATGCTGCCTGCCCGATTTTTGTCCTTTCCCGGTTGTTGAGGCCTGAGGCTACGAATACTTACCATTCATTGATAGCACAATCACTTTGAATGCCACATTGTCAGATCCGTTAATCATTAGTTGAGTTTGCACAAATATTCTGGATGTTATGCTAAGGGAATAAATCCGTTGCAACCATATATATTTATACAGACCAACCCATTTGATCATTGGAAATACTCTGTCAGACATTCGTCCATTTACGTTCGTTCTGGGATTGAACGAAACTGAAGGCACTATTTCTATTTAATAGAAAGAGTCCTTGCACTTTACTCCGTCTTCAATATATTCAGCATACTTGGTTCGCAACGCTTATGCCGATACGGAGTGGTTCTTCGGATAATAATCCAACCGGTCTCTCCATATTGACAATGATGGTCAAAAACTTCGATAGTCTGTGATTTAACTATCGAATAAAAACAAGTGTTCATCCAAACATATCAAACAAATCACTGGTGTAATAACCCGAAAATCTGGGCCAGTTTAAAATTTTATTTTTGCAATTTTAGCGAATTTTGAATATTTAAAATAGATTATTTTAAATAATATCGACGAGAAATTTATTTAGAATATAATTAGAACGAATATATTTATATACGTCGTCGTTAGAATATAAATATTTATATATAATTATAAATAGAATTGAAAATGACGCGGTAGTTCGATAATTCGATTTCAAACTTCAATTGAATGTACCGGGTGCAAAACAATCCGGATTTTAGCGAAACCAAAAATATTATAATCTAGTTGAGAATATCTTTCCAACAAATCCGAAAAATCGAAATTTCATAGCGGGAATCAAAAGTTATGCCCAGTTGAAAATTCAGAATAGTCGCTATGTAAATTACATACGGCGCCAAAAAGTCATATTTTGCATACGGATGAATTTGGACTCGAAACCACATCCATTGAGTTCAAAATGCCGTTTAGAACTCCGAAAAGTATAAGCTTTGATATATTCCGATATCCGGAATAGTGGCTATGGGCTGGAGTTGTTCGGTTAACAATACATAGCCCTTAAAAAGTGAAATTTTGCATACGAGCTCAGAATTCGACGAGATAAATTTTTATGGATTCACAATGACAAATCATTGTTGAGTTCCAAATGGCGCGTCGAACGGAGTTAATATGTGGCCGTGCGAGCTGAAACAGTTCAGGGTAAAGCGAGCAGTCATTTTACAAAGGAACATTGTTGATACGACCTCGGAATTCAATTCTACTTTTTTTTCTAGATTCGTATCATCTAATAATGGTTAAATCCAAGAGGGCTTGATTTTTTGAGTTAGCATGTGAGCGTGCGAGAAGAAAAGGTGCGCCAAAATCACATTTTTAGAGCTTATCTGAGCATTTTTGTGATTTTTAACGGACGGTCAAACGAACTCGGAATTCGACGAAACTTGTTTCGTTGGACTCGTCTTCACGTCTACTATCTCGTGTCCGAAATCCGCGGCGATTGGAGATCGTTAGCGTTCAGGCGATACGCGAGAAACTAGCATATAATCACTTTTTCTTCTTTTCTTCACTCACTTTTCTCTCTTCCTCCTTTCTTCCTCTTTCTTCATTAATGGGGACCTCAACCCCCATGCCACCGCTGCCACCCTCCTCCACCAGCCACCGCCGCCCGCCGCCAGCCACCGCCACCACCTCCTCCTCCTCTCTCCTCCCTCCTCTCTCTTAATTAGCAACCCTAACCCCTAAATCACCAACCACCACCACCGCGGCCACCACGAGCCCCACCGCCACCACCAGCACCCTCCCCCACGTCCATCAGGCCCGCCACCGCCCGCTGGCCACCCAACTCCGGCCGTGGGCCCCGCTACACCCAAAAATCCATTTTCACCAAAATTCCCGTTTTGCATAAAACACCCTGTCACCATTTCGTGAATAACTCCCAAACCGTGCGTTTCTAGCCAAAGTTCCTCAAGACCAAAGTCGAAGACCACGATTTTCTCTTTGAATTGGTATATGATAAGTCCTATTTTGCATTGCGGAGTTGTCGGGAAAACGCGTCCGAAGTCTGCTGATCAAACACTGTCAAAATGCTGTCTTTTCGCAATTTCCGGCGAAATGGCACATTTTCGGCAAAAAGACCACTAGACAAAAGTTGTTCAGAATGGCGTGCTTGTGCTAGAAAAAAAGATGGTGTGAAGATTGAAGCTCGTTTGCAAATTCTGGAACCCGAACAGTGAATCCGGGCGTTAGAAAAAAAGTGAGTTTTCTCCATTTTAAAGCTTCTACAGTTTTTGACATATGAAATAAATAAAAATAGGATCTTTATATTATAGAGAGGATAAAAATCCGATTTTTAACTTATAGAAGGTATAAAGATAAGTTTTTATATAATGTAGATAATAAAAATGTGATTTTTATACATGTAGTGGCTACGTGCAACGAAAGTGACAAAAGGCGAGAACGACAAGATTTTCTACATAAGAAGAGTCGAGATGATTGGATTAGCTAGTTGGTGAGAACTTCTCACTCAAAATCTCTTTTTCTAGTTATATATATATACTAGGATGCAGACGGTGTTTAGTAGCACCCGACACAATCGTCCACAGACCATGGACTTGTTTGATTGGTTGTGTAGTTGGTTAGATTATTTGGTTTGAATTGAATTGTTTGGTGAAATGGAATGGATTTGATTGATGTGTGAATGGCGTGGGCCTTCACTAGACCGGGGATAAGGCTAGGCCTCGTCCCGTTTCTAGTATCGTGCCGTTATGCCGCCGAAATTTTCTAAAATAAAAAGTGTTAGTTAAAAATAGTAAAGTGTTGAAATAAATATTTTTTACGTTAAAAATATAAATTTTAACGTGAATGTGAATAAATAAATATTTATAAACAAATCGACCGATTTGTTTATATACACTGATTTGACTGATATTGATTGGGTCGATAAATTTTACACATCGCCCAACTGCACAAACAAAAATATGTGTTTGTTGATTTGAAATCCCACACGGGTGTAGGGATGATGTTTGGCGTACACTAATCCCAATTATTTAATTATTGTCGATCGATTGGTCGACAGACTGTGTAAGCGTCGATTATTTATATTTGATGCTTATGCAGTTGTGTGGTGCACTTTGGATGATGGATGATTGTTTATCAATGCTATTATATACATGTGTTGTATGGAATCCATATAATTAACGTTATATGGTGATTGATTGGGTCTCATTCCAATGGGGAAAATAATGAATATTATAAAAGAAAATTCATGTGTTGAATATAAAAATAGTCTTGTGTTGACGATGTTCATATGTTGAGTGAAATATTTTATACAATGAAATTTACATCTTTATCATATTTAAAATTAGAACTACTTCTCGGTAGGAGTCTAATTGAAAATCAAACGATAGATACCATAGTTTTATAAAATATTTTACATAATAAAAATAGTGATGTGTTGACAGTACTCATGTGTTGAGATTAGTCAGGTGTTGGAAGAAATATAGATTCATGTGTTGAATGGAATAAATATTCATTTGTTGAATAGAATAACGGATTTATTGAAATATATAAAGCCGTGTTGATTAGAGTTGCGCTATTTTGACGTGAACGATATTTATATCGATTATATTCGTTTTTATGATGAATATAGAAAAGAAGTGATTTCAAAATATAACATTTTGAAAATATTATCATTTATATAGTAAAGATATGAAATATCCAATTTTGATTTGAAATTGAATATAGAGTTGAAATGGTTTTGAAAACGAAGTTAAAACGGTTTATAAAATACGTTTTAAAAGGAAATCGACGAAATATATATAATATATATATTATATATATATAATGGCCTGAATAGAACACGCCGCTCCGCGGCAGTTCGTGAATTTCGACCATTGACTTCGAATTGACGTGGGAGATCCGACCGTCGGATTCTCCTAAAACCGGAACCGTTGGGTTCGTATCGAAAAGAGCTTTCCAATGAATATTAGAAATTTGAAATCTAACGGTTGGATTTGGAATTATGTCCAAATCAAATTCGAAAAAGGTCGATGTAAGTGCAGTCCGATGGCCGTTGTTGGAAATCGACTGTACGGGCCTTGATAAAATTATTAAAAATATCAATAATTTGTGTAAAATCATAATATATGATTAGGGAAATATTGGGCTGAAAAACTCCATATTTGAAAAGATAAAAGGAGATTTTTATCGAAATGAACTAATTTTGAACTAGAATTAAAATCAATTTATTTTTGAAATAAATAAATTGAATTTGAAAGTGGTTTTAAAAATAATCAATATTTCCAATACGTGGATTGGACTGGAGTTGAATCGAAATTATCTTCGGAATATTTCGATGTTGGATTTCGTGACTATACAGATATTGTTATGGGAATTTGAAAGATATATTTAGTATCGTTATTTCCAATACAATATTTGTTGGTTTCAGAATTTGATATTGAATATAAGCCGGTATATTTTCTATTCAGAGCCTTGTATTTAATATCAAATGTGATTTGGGTTTATCGCGAATCGTGTTTTAGATGACATTGGTTCTTTAACCCAGTTAAAGGCAAGATGTTGATTTTTGAAAAGATTAAAACTAAGTGGAGTTTTAATGAATGTTTAATTAGATTAAAAATGTGAATTGATAATTTAAATTATCAATCTGAAAGGTGATCGAGAATGGAGTACCACCAGTTTTGCTCCACAGCGATAGTTAAATCTTTAATTAGATTTGAACGTGTAATGGTAATTAATTTTACCGATAACACCGTGGTGTTAGATATGGAGTATTACCAGTTTTCTCCATGGGATATATAGGTTGGGATTGAGAAATAAAATAAATAATTACTTCGGTGTGGTTCGCTAATCCCGACTAGTTTGAAATGATATCCAAAGGAAGATCAAAGAATAAATTTAGAAGAATTTATCTTGGATAAAATTAATGGGAACATTTCTCTAAGAATGTGATTTTGTGAATAAAAGAATATTCTGAATTGGAATGAGGCGTTTGTTGTGTTTGTGTAACATTCGTTTATTATATACGTGGGTTATTCAGAAAGGCCGGGTTTATACCCATTCTGAATAACCGATTCGACGAGATGTCGAAGTTGAAGACGGTGGTTGAAGACCGGAAGTCTTCACATCGTTTGGGTGATTACTGATGATCTTGATTGGGCTGTACACCCAGGATGAGGGAATCAGTTGGTGATCGTCCAGACGTACCTGGAGATGGATATGCGAGGAAAGTGCCTCCGGTTTCGTTCAGACCCAGAACGAACTTGTAAATGGATTGTGTGTCTGACATTGGATTTTATTCTGTGTTGATTGATCTCTATTAAATATACATCTGCTTGGCGGCGGAGAATTTATTCTCTTGCTTAACGCCCTTCTCTGAGACGTACGAGCTCAGGGGTTGTATATCGATGGACATCAGTCGCATGGAGTGAATTGCCAGTGTGGCACGCGTAAGTGGCAATTGATCAAGGCTTCTGTTGAAAAGCAAAGTCTTGTGGTTGATGATCAAAGCACGGCCTGTGTGGCGTAGCTTTGTGTATAACGTGAATTCGCGAGCCTCACACCTCGGTATGAGTCAAAAACGGGATAGTGACTGCAGGGAGAGCACGACGTTTCTTTCTAGCTAGGGTGGTGTCAGTGACCTACCAGCCCTGACATTTATATACTTTTCACCTGTGTGGTTGTTGGAATGCGAGGCGCCTCGGATATAGGTCTGTAAGGACCGGGAAACGTGTGTTCAGGAATTGCCAATCCTCAAAAGTAAGAGAGGACCGGCCCTGAAGATCCAAGGATCATAGTGGGGTCCTGAGACATTTGCTAGAGTGTCTCGAATCGGAGAGGAGCTTGCCCCTTGCCTCGGCTCATGACGGAATCCAATTTCCAATACGTGTATTTCGGTTTTATTTGTAGAGCCTAGTATGGCGACATAGTAGATGGTAGTTATGCCGCCTATGATTGATACTTATGATTGAAATTGTTTTGACACTATACCCTTATAATAGTATCAAATAATGTGTTTTTAACGTATCAAGCATGCTTTGGCTGTTATAAGGTAAAAACCCTATCCTCCGGCTTGCGTTGCATTGTGTGATGGGACCTGGGTCTTATAACAACTTCGTTTTTTCTTTATTTAGCATTGCGCTGTTTGTTTTATGCACTGGTATTCTTGGGAGGAAACCCGTTCCGTGTTATACGGCGTGGTCCCGTGATTTATCGAACTTTAAAATAAAGAATTATAACTGTTTTAGTTCTCACACTAGTCACATGACTGACCTGGAGTTTATTGTTTTAACCTAAACTCTGGGTGCCCCTATTTTCCGCACGGGCAGCTAGTAGTTTTGGTTTTGCAGATTTATATTCACAGGGTCCTGATATACAGCTGGAACGATGCTCGGAAAGCTCTGTATCCGTGTATCACTTCTAGTTGTGCTTTTGTATTATTTTCCGCTGCTATGTAATTTATTGTAATCTCTGATATTTATCGAATGTAATTTATTCATTTATACTCTGTATATTCTTGTATTCTGATGGAATTGTTGTAATAACAATGAAATGTTCTTCTGTATGCGTTCTATTTTGTCTTGTCCTCAATTCTATCCGTGCTTTCCTTCACGGGGAAGTTCGGGTCGTCTCAGTTTGGTATCAGAGCTTTGGTTTACAGAGCTTGAGAACAAGACACATTAGAACCATACGAAAGAATTCATCAGATATTGGATTAGTAATATCCAATTAGAATGACTCGGTAGAGATAGGATTAGTAGTATCCTAGAACGAGTGTGAAGAGTATATTTTTCAAATGTAAACCATTTTGTTTTGAAAATTTAAATCTCTTTATACGTATTTGATTATTTATTTATTTTGAATATGGACAATCGAGTATATAAAGATTTTGCATATACGCGTCATGAACGTATATTCGAAGTTTTAATATATTGGGTAGATATAGAATCACATTCTAGACACCCGGGGATAATTCTGGTGATGTGGCCACATCATCAGTATTTATATTCGTGTTTCGAATGTGTGATTTCTATATATTTCCATTAGGCTGGTGTGAGAACCAAAACTTATATAGCTAGAACACATTGTTGTGAATTGGCATCAAAAACAAGATTTTCTGTATATATATCAAATTTATGAATTTGAAACTCTAATCCACTAATTGATTGATGTTTGTGTTGTTTGTTTATATGTTTGATAATTTTGAACCATTTAGCCTAATTGAACCGAATATTGAATTATATTGAAAATTGGTCACATTTGCTTGCATATATATGTACTTACATTGAACAGGTCATAGCAAGGAGGCTAGAGCAGAGAATAAAATTTGTTTGCCCGACAAATAGGTACATATTTACTATAATTTACTGTTTTGTTTGGGTGATGATGATTTTATGAGCCTATTGGCTAGCCGCTTGGCTAGCCGCTTGGCTTTTTCTTTTTCTTTTTGAGATTAGAAGGACCGGGGAAGCTATTTGAAATTCCCCGATGCTCCCGGTGCAGGGGAGGTTATGGCGAAATTTTTCGAAAATTTAAGGTGTTAGCCAAATTTTTGAGAATTTGAAAATTCTCAGAAACTGAAAAGTTGGAGAATGGAAGCCAGATCGAACGTAGAGCTGATTAATCAAACCACTTTCGACTTCGTTCCTTTTCGGGGACGAAAAGTTTTAAGTGGGGGAGATTGTAATAACCCGAAAATCTGGGCCAGTTTAAAATTTTATTTTTGCAATTTTAGCGAATTTTGAATATTTAAAATAGATTATTTTAAATAATATCGACGAGAAATTTATTTAGAATATAATTAGAACGAATATATTTATATACGTCATCGTTAGAATATAAATATTTATATATAATTATAAATAGAATTGAAAATGACGCGGTAGTTCGATAATTCGATTTCAAACTTCAATTGAATGTACCGGGTGCAAAACAATCCGGATTTTAGCGAAACCAAAAATATTATAATCTAGTTGAGAATATCTTTCCAACGAATACGAAAAATCGAAATTTCATAGCGGGAATCAAAAGTTATGCCCAGTTGAAAATTCAGAATAGTCGCTATGTAAATTACATACGGCGCCAAAAAGTCATATTTTGCATACGGATGAATTTGGACTCGAAACCACTTCCATTGAGTTCAAAATGCCGTTTAGAACTCCGAAAAGTATAAGCTTCGATATATTCCGATATCCGGAATAGTGGCTATGGGCTGGAGTTGTTCGGTTAACAATACATAGCCCTTAAAAAGTGAAATTTTGCATACGAGCTCAGAATTCGACGAGATAAATTTTTATGGATTCACAATGACAAATCATTGTTGAGTTTCAAATGGCGCGTCGAACGGAGTTAATATGTGGCCATGCGAGCTGAAACAGTTCAGGGTAAAGCGAGCAGTCATTTTACAAAGGAACATTATTGATACGACCTCGGAATTCAATTCTACTTTTTTTTCTAGATTCGTATCATCTAATAATGGTTAAATCCAAGGGGGATTGATTTTTTGAGTTAGCATGTGAGCGTGCGAGAAGAAAAGGTGCGCCAAAATCGCATTTTTAGAGCTTATCTGAGCATTTTTGTGATTTTTAACGGACGGTCAAACGAACTCGGAATTCGACGAAACTTGTTTCGTTGGACTCGTCTTCAAGTCTACTATCTCGTGTCCGAAATCCGCGGCGATTGGAGATCGTTAGCATTCAGTCAATACGCGAGAAACTAGCATATAATCACTTTTTCTCCTTTTCTTCACTCACTTTTCTCTCTTCCTCCTTTCTTCCTCTTTCTTCATTAATGGGGACCTCAACCCCCATGCCACCGCTGCCACCCTCCTCCACCAGCCACCGCCGCCCGCCGCCAGCCACCGCCACCACCTCCTCCTTCCTCCTCCTCTCTCCTCCCTCCTCTCTCTTAATTAGCAACCATAACCCCTAAATCACCAACCACCACCACCGCGCCCACCACGGGCCCCACCGCCACCACCAGCACCCTCCCCCACGTCCATCAGGCCCGCCACCTCCCGCTGGCCACCCCAACTCCGGCCGTGGGCCCCGCTACACCCAAAAATCCATTTTCACCAAAATTCCCGTTTTGCATAAAACACCCTGTCACCATTTCGTGAATAACTCCCAAACCGTGCGTTTCTAGCCAAAGTTCCTCAAGACCAAAGTCGAAGATCACGATTTTCTCTTCGATTTGGTATATGATAAGTCCTATTTTGCATTGCGGAGTTGTCGGGAAAACGCGTCCGAAGTCTGCTGATCAAACACTGTCAAAATGCTGTCTTTTCGCAATTTCCGGCGAAATGGCACATTTTCGGCAAAAAGACCACTAGGAAAAAGTTGTTCAGAATGGCGTGCTTGTGCTAGAATAAAAGATGGTGTGAAGACTGAAGCTCGTTTGCAAATTCTGGAACCCGAACAGTGAATCTGGGCGTTAGAAAAAAAGTGAGTTTTCTCCATTTTAAAGCTTCTACAGTTTTTGACATATGAAATAAATAAAAATAGGATCTTTATATTATAGAGAGGATAAAAATCCGATTTTTAACTTATAGAAGGTATAAAGATAAGTTTTTATATAATGTAGATAATAAAAATGTGATTTTTATACATGTAGTGGCTACGTGCAACGAAAGTGGCAAAAGGCGAGAACGACAAGATTTTCTACATAAGAAGAGTCGAGATGATTGGATTAGCTAGTTGGTGAGAACTTCTCACTCAAAATCTCTTTTTCTAGTTATATATATATACTAGGATGCAGACGGTGTTTAGTAGCACCCGACACAATCGTCCACAGACCATGGACTTGTTTGATTGGTTGTGTAGTTGGTTAGATTATTTGGTTTGAATTGAATTGTTTGATGAAATGGAATGGATTTGATTGATGTGTGAATGGCGTGGGCCTTCACTAGACCGGGGATAAGGCTAGGCCTCGTCCCGTTTCTAGTATCGTGCCGTTATGCCGCCGAAATTTTCTAAAATAAAAAGTGTTAGTTAAAAATAGTAAAGTGTTGAAATAAATATTTTTGACGTTAAAAATATAAATTTTAACGTGAATGTGAATAAATAAATATTTATAAACAAATCGACCGATTTGTTTATATACACTGATTTGACTGATATTGATTGGGTCGATAAATTTTACACATCGCCCAACTGCACAAACAAAAATATGTGTTTGTTGATTTGAAACCCCACACGGGTGTTGGGATGATGTTTGGCGTACACTAATCCCAATTATTTAATTATTGTCGATCGATTGGTCGACAGACTGTGTAAGCGTCGATTATTTATATTTGATGCTTATGCAGTTGTGTGGTGCACTTTGGATGATGGATGATTGTTTATCAATGCTATTATATACATGTGTTGTATGGAATCCATATAATTAACGTTATATGGTGATTGATTGGGCCTCATTCCAATCGGGAAAATAATGAATACTATAAAAGAAAATTCATGTGTTGAATATAAAAATAGTCATGTGTTGACGATGTTCATGTGTTGAGTGAAATATTTTATACAATGAAATTTACATCTTTATCATATTTAAAATTAGAACTACTTCTCAGTAGGAGTCTAATTGAAAATCAAACGATAGATACCATAGTTTTATAAAATATTTTACATAATAAAAATAGTGATGTGTTGACAGTACTCATGTGTTGAGATTAGTCAGGTGTTGGAAGAAATATAGATTCATGTGTTGAATGGAATAAATATTCATTTGTTGAATAGAATAACGGATTTATTGAAATATATAAAGCCGTGTTGATTAGAGTTGCGCTATTTTGACGTGAACGATATTTATATCGATTATATTCGTTTTTATGATGAATATAGAAAAGAAGTGATTTCAAAATATAATGGCCTGAATAGAACGCGCCGCTCCGCGGTAGTTCGTGAATTTCGACCATTGACTTCGAATTGACGTTGCGGGAGATCCGACCGTCGGATTCTCCTAAAACCAGAACCGTTGGATTCGTATCGAAAAGAGCTTTCCAATGAATATTAGAAATTTGAAATCTAACGGTTGGATTTTGAATTATGTCCAAATCAAATTCGAAAAAGGTCGATGTAAGTGCAGTCCGATGGCCGTTGTTGGAAATCGACTGTACGGGCCTTGATAAAATTATTAAAAATATTAATAATTTGTGTAAAATCATAATATATGATTAGGGAAATATTGCGCTGAAAAACTCCATATTTGAAAAGATAAAAGGAGATTTTTATCGAAATGAACTAATTTTGAACTAGAATTAAAATCAATTTATTTTTGAAATAAATAAATTGAATTTGAAAGTGGTTTTAAAAATAATCAATATTTCCAATACGTGGATTGGACTGGAGTTGAATCGAAATTATCTTCGGAATATTTCGATGTTGGATTTCGTGACTATACAGATATTGTTATGGTAATTTGAAAGATATATTTAGTATCATTATTTTCAATACAATATTTGTTGGTTTCAGAATTTGATATTGAATATAAGCCGGTATATTTTCTATTCAGAGCCTTGTATTTAATATCAAATGTGATTTGGGTTTATCGCGAATCGTGTTTTAGATGACATTGGTTCTTTAACCCAGTTAAAGGCAAGATGTTGATTTTTGAAAAGATTAAAACTAAGTGGAGTTTTAATGAATGTTTAATTAGATTAAAAATGTGAATTGATAATTTAAATTATCAATCTGAAAGGTGATCGAGAATGGAGTACCACCAGTTTTGCTCCACAGCGATAGTTAAATCTTTAATTAGATTTGAACGTGTAATGGTAATTAATTTTACTGATAACACCGTGGTGTTAGATATGGAGTATTACCAGTTTTCTCCATGGGATATATAGGTTGGGATTGAGAAATAAAATAAATAATTACTTCGGTGTGGTTCGCTAATCCCGACTAGTTTGAAATGATATCCAAAGGAAGATCAAAGAATAAATTTAGAAGAATTTATCTTGGATAAAATTAATGGGAACATTTCCCTAAGAATGTGATTTTGTGAATAAAAGAATATTCTGAATTGGAATGAGGCGTTTGTTGTGTTTGTGTAACATTCGTTTATTATATACGTGGGTTATTCAGAAAGGCCGGGTTTATACCCATTCTGAATAACCGATTCGACGAGATGTCGAAGATGAAGACGGTGGTTGAAGACCGGAAGTCTTCACATCGTTTGGGTGATTACTGATGATCTTGATTGGGCTGTACACCCAGGATGAGGGAATCAGTTGGTGATCGTCCAGACGTACCTGGAGATGGATGGATATGCGAGGAAAGTGCCTCCGGTTTCGTTCAGACCCAGAACGAACTTGTAAATGGATTGTGTGCCTGACATTGGATTTTATTCTGTGTTGATTGATCTCTATTAAATATACATCTGCTTGGCGGCGGAGAATTTATTCTCTTGCTTAACGCCCTTCTCTGAGACGTACGAGCTCAGGGGTTGTATATCGATGGACATCAGTCGCATGGAGTGAATTGCCAGTGTGGCACGCGTAAGTGGCAATTGATCAAGGCTTCTGTTGAAAAGCAAAGTCTTGTGGTTGATGATCAAAGCACGGCCTGTGTGGCGTAGCTTTGTGTATAACGTGAATTCGCGAGCCTCACACCTCGGTATGAGTCAAAAACGGGATAGTGACTGCAGGGAGAGCACGACGTTTCTTTCTAGCTAGGGTGGTGTCAGTGACCTACCAGCCCTGACATTTATATACTTTTCACCTGTGTGGTTGTTGGAATGCGAGGCGCCTCGGATATAGGTCTGTAAGGACCGGGAAACGTGTGTTCAGGAATTGCCAATCCTCAAAAGTAAGAGAGGACCGGCCCTGAAGATCCAAGGATCATAGTGGGGTCCTGAGACATTTGCTAGAGTGTCTCGAATCGGAGAGGAGCTTGCCCCTTGCCTCGGCTCATGACGGAATCCAATTTCCAATACGTGTATTTCGGTTTTATTTGTAGAGCCTAGTATGGCGACATAGTAGATGGTAGCTATGCCGCCTATGATTGATACTTATGATTGAAATTGTTTTGACACTATACACTTATAATAGTATCAAATAATGTGTTTTTAACGTATCAAGCATGCTTTGGCTGTTATAAGGTAAAAACCCTATCCTCTGACTTGCGTTGCATTGTGTGATGGGACCTGGGTCTTATAACAGCTTCATTTTTTCTTTATTTAGCATTGCGCTGTTTGTTTTATGCACTGGTATTCTTGGGAGGAAACCCGTTCCGTGTTATACGGCGTGGTCCCGTGATTTATCGAACTTTAAAATAAAGAATTATAACTGTTTTAGTTCTCACACCAGTCACATGACTGACCTGGAGTTTATTGTTATAACCTAAACTCTGGGTGCCCCTATTTTCCGCACGGGCAGCTAGTAGTTTTAGTTTTGCAGATTTATATTCACAGGGTCCTGATATACAGCTGGAACGATGCTCGGAAAGCTCTGTATCCGTGTATCACTTCTAGTTGTGCTTTTGTATTATTTTCCGCTGCTATGTAATTTATTGTAATCTCTGATATTTATCGAATGTAATTTATTCATTTATACTCTGTATATTCTTGTATTCTGATGGAATTGTTGTAATAACAATGAAATGTTCTTCTGTATGCGTTCTATTTTGTCTTGTCCTCAATTCTATCCGTGCTTTCCTTCACGGGGAAGTTCGGGTTGTCTCAACTGGGCTCTTTAATTAAGATTTCATTAATTAAATCTCTTCTCCATTTCCCCTATCAATATTTGTCAACCAAATATTTTCAATAACCATATTGGCCCTTTACGCTATTTGGAAAGCATTTCCCAATATCAACTTCTTTTATTTCCTATATATTATAAAATATCTCTATTTGCAATTGGAAACAATTCCAATCACTTATCTTTATCCCGACTATTTTAATTATACTCAGGAAATATTTACTTGTTATATTTCCAAAATTCCATCACTTGGGTTTAAAACGAATGTTGTGTAAAACATCGCTACAACAACCCAAAATATTTTATTCAACTAACTCTTTTTCAAACACTTCTCTTCGAGACTGGATCTTGCTATTTATCCATTAAAAATGAAATCAATCAAGTTGGGGAAAAATTACCACTCAGACCTTAACTGAAAACATCCTCAACTTCAAAACGGCAAAACCACTTACCTCGAATAAACATACTATACAATCCAATTATTCATTTTTAAAACATGTATAAAGTTCGCTTTCTATTTCTAATTTATAGATTTCCCTTTTTGTTTACAATATTCGATTTTTATATTCACTTACCTATCGAATTCTATACGTCGATACAATGATTTCTAACTATCAAAATATCTTAAAAATATTCTAACTCCTTAAATTTCCGGAAAATTTCGCCATAACCTCCCCTGTATCGGGAGCATCGGGAAATTTCAAATAGCTTCCCGGTAACTTCTCATCTCAAAAGGAAAAGAAAAAGCCAAGCGGCTTGCCGATACGGCGCATAAAATCTCATATATGAATTAAACATGTACCTTATTGTCGAGCACACTAATTATATACCTTCATCACTTTATCGCATAACTGTCTCCGGTGTATCTATACCTGTACAATTCATTTCAACTTCATACACTCGTTTTGACTCAATTCGTTAAAGTAACTCTTTAACTAACTCTTTGCCCATTTCGCTTGTATATATGAATATAACACGTTTCAATTATATTTCAACTTACTTATCAACTAATTGAATTCAAATTTTAATTTAAGTTCTATATTCGATTTCAAATATATGTTTACAATTCAAAAATTAAAATTTCAAAGTTAGACTTCAATTCACCACTCGATTAACTAATTCTTCTTTGATTTAGTTAATTCTATTCAATAATCAAAAATATGATTATTGTTTCAAAAATCACTTTTCTTACTTCACTTGAGTTCACCTTTATGTTCTAACTCAAGACCAGGTTTTTAAATGGAAAATTCGGATTTTTATTCGCTTAAAAATCCCTATATTTATTATATAAAATCCATTATGGTTTTAATGGTTTCTGGCGCTGCACTTTTAAAAATTTGATTTTGACATAACTCAAGATCTATTAGACGAAATCCAGTTTTTTCTCTTCCATTAGAAAACTATTATTCAACCGGTCCTGACGATTCTTGTTTCAAAGAATTCCGACATCAATTGAGTCCTGTATACTCAATTGAAGTTCGAGTCGCCAATTTACGAACTGCAGCGCTGCGGCGAGTTCGTTTTAATTATATTTATATATATAAACTTTTAAACTTCGTTAAAATGAATCCAACTCCATTTTAACTCTATTTGAATTTCTTGATTCAAATTCGAATCTCGCTTTTATTTGAATTCTATATTCAAATTCCAATTCCTTTTCTATTTGAATTCTATGTTCAAATTCTATTTCCTTTTCTATTTGAATTCTATGTTCAAATTATATTTCCTTTTCTATTTTAATTCTAAATTCAAATTTCCATTTCCTTTTCTATTATTCAAATTCTATATTTAAATTTCCTTTATTCAACTCCCATTTAAATTCCTATATTCAAATTCTATAGTTGAATTTCCTTTTCTATTTTATATTCAAATTCAATACTTGAATTCCTATTTCAATTCCATATTCAAATTCAATACTTGAATTTCTATTTCAATTCCATATTCAAATTCAATACTTGAATTTCTATTTCAATTCCATATTCAAATTCAATACTTGAATTTCTATTTCAATTCTATTATTCAATTTCTATACTTGAAATTCCATTTGAATTCTATTATTCAGTTTCTATTTCAATTCTTCTTTGAAATTCTATATTTCAAATTCAATTCAATTCTTCTTTGAAATTCAATATTTCAAATTCAATTCGAAATTCAATATTTCAAATTCAATACAATTCTTCTTTGAAATTCAATATTTCAAATTCAATTATTCAAATTCCTTTATTCCTCTATTCACATTCCTTTATTCACATTCCTTTATGAATTTCTATATTCAAAATTCTATTTCAAATTCTGTTTGAATTCTCGATTCAAATTATATATTCAATTCTGTTTGAATTCTCTATATTCAAATTTCTATATTCAATTCTATTTGAATCTTCTATATTCAAAATTCAAATTTCAATTCTATTTTAGAAAAATAGAATTTCCTTTCTAATTCTCAAATATCCTTTTTCATGATATTTTTAAATATCATTACTTAAGCCCAGTGATATTTAAACACACAAAGCAACCAATTATTTATTTTTCTAATACATCATATATAACAATATATATGCAAACAAGTAAACAAACAGATAATATATTTTTTAGGAATCCAGTTGGATTCCTCCAACCTGTTTTCCTGCATCCACAGATGTTAGCACATAAATAATACCCATTCTGCTTCGTGGCAGAATATCGTGGTATAGAAGGTCATCCACTAATCATAGCGTGGGGCGTATAGGGTAATCATCCGCTATGAAACTGCGGGCATCCGCTAATGAGAATGCGGGAATCCAACCAATCAATCAACCCAATATATATAATAGCCTAAATAACTAATATATATAAAACAAGCAGAAAAATCCAAACAAGCAAAAACAATTATTTTTACGAAGTAAAAATAATTATAAATAAAAGGTGAGTGGGATTTACTCACCGTGATTTGTAGTTGTCGAATATCCTGTTTATCTCGAAATTACCGGCTAGTAATCTTCTCGAATGATATTTGATCCTGCGATAATTTTATTTAATTTTACCGATTAACCATTTATTTATTAAATCAATTATTTAAATAAATAAATAACTTTCCTCTATTTTTCTCTTCTTTTAATGGTTATTAAATTTCTTCTAACTTAACCAATATAATTTATGTTTCATAAAATGATTTACTCAATAAATTCCTTTCGGCTTTTATATTCCAAGCTTAGCAGTCAGTGCCAATTTCCATACTCAAACAAACTATTCTACCATTTATATATTAACCAACTAGTTTCTTTTATATAAACTATTTCCTAAATAATAAATGACCAATTTTAAAAACTAATTTCTAAAATAAAAATCCTTATTATATTATTTACTAATTAAACTAAAATAAATTACCTTATAAATCCTTTATCCCTCAAACTCTTGTTCACAGCAACATCCACAAAATTACTTACTGACGAACTCCTCAAACCAGTATCAATATTCAATCGTCGGTCATCCTTCCATTCCCATCGCTTTCCTCCAGCTTGCCAAAAATCAACGTCGCCTTCCAGAAATGAAATCGAGCCCCTTATCGCACCCAAACACGCATCTTCTGAACCCTCACCGTACTGACATCAATGCCTCCATCGTTGCTGTGAACCCTAGAGTTCGATGTCAGCTTCCAGAAAATGAAATCGCACCTCGCGATATTAGTAGGAACCGCGACTTTGATTTCCCCCAAACCACTTCTGCATTGCGACCTCGGTTTCTGTGCTTCGAAACCCTCCATACCTGCGACGTTAATTCCTTCGAACCACATCGCATCCCCTACAGTCCATCAACACTTCCCAGAAACCAACGACGCTATGGAGAAACCCAGATCGAGCTTCCAGAAATCGCGATTGAAATTTGAAACTGTCGAAAGCCTCATACCCTTCCCAGAATGCATTCGGACCCTTCGATTTTGACTTGGTATGTCATTCTAATTGATCTCGAATTGGAGGAGTTAGCCCCTTTTTACGTCTTAGATTGTTTTGATTTGAGGATTTTGGTTTACAGAGGACCAAAATGAAAAAGAAAAAAAAAATGAACAGCGAGAATTTTAAGGGAGAAAGAGGGGCTTCATCGTGTTTTAAATAGAGGAGAAAGGGGGAACCAGAAGTACGAGAATAATAAAGGAATGTAGGGTGAAGTACAATGCATATTTAATACGATTTGATTTCTATTTAATGCGATTCGATATAAAGCGATTTTTATTCTTTTTAGAACGATATCGATTTGATTTTGATCATATCCACTGATCAAATAAATCGGGGTTCACAATTAAAAATCGTGAACCGCTATTTTAGCGTACCGACCGTCGTTAAAATGTTGAACGGTATTTTGAAATTCAACGAAATAGACTATACAATTTGAACGTAATATAAAATAACCATTTTAAATCAATCTAATATAATTTAAATTCAAATAAAACTTCATATAAATCAATTTGACTCTATTTTCAAATTTATTTACTTAAGATCTTCATATTACGATAGTTATATTGATAACTCAATATAAAAATTGATTATATTATCAGCTCAATATTTAAAATAATATTAAATATTCAAAATAAATCGACCAGAAAAATCTGGGTCGTTACATTCTTCCCCCCTTAAAATAATTTCGTCCCCGAAATTGCTAAGGTAGGAAAAGTGCTACAAACCTATTAACTTTTTCAACATCTCACTTATGTTGAACTCAACATTTCATATTTCAACAAATTTTAATTCTATCAAAACTTTTGGTTTTCCTTATTTTAATTCGAATGATCAATGATCAATCCATTTATATCCAATCTATATTCTATTAGCCCTATTCAAATTGATTCTAGTCAATTGATTCACTTCGACCCATTTAACTAGCTTAAGTTAAATTCCAATTCCAGAATTCAAATCCCAGGGTTTTCATTTCAAATCCTTTGAAATACATAAATATATACTTATATTTATTTCCATCTAAAACTCAAAACATTTGAATTTTCAAACCACTTGTTTTCCTTTCAAACAAATTCCATCAAAACTTTTCTAAGGTAGTCATTCGTCACTTAGAACTCGAAAATGAATACTGATGAAGCTGCAGTCATCATCAGAATTATTTCCCAGCGACTGAAGTGAGTTCAGTGCTTTATCATTTTAAAAATCAATTCAAAATGATTTTCATTCAAAAACCCTTTCAAAATAAAACTATATTATTTTAATTACTTTGAAAAATATTTTTCAACTTCCCAGGATTTAAATTCCAAAATCTGCTTTGAAATCAAATTTTAATTCGTCTCAATTGTATATCATATTCATATACAAGTTCTATTTGGTTCTATATAACCATTTCATTTCTATAATCGTATTTGATTATAATATTAACATTCAACACATCCATATAATATAATGATTTCAAAAATCATTCTTTCTATATCAAAATATAATTTTGGGTAAAATTATTTCATCTACCCACTTGAAAACAATATAATGTTTAATCTTCTGTTCAAGCGTTTAGAAATTCCTATCGATTTCGTGGCGTCCCACCATTCGATCAGAATTCATAAACCACTCAACAGACTAGCCAACACAATATAAAATAACTTTTATATAAGTTTACAAATACGCTCTCTCGTTTATATACGCTCAACTCATTCTAGGGTACTACTGACCCCATCTCTAATGAGCACATTTCCACCAAAGCCTAGGTATTCGCTCAACCTAAGCTCTGATACCAACTGTAAAGGCCCGCAAATCCGTGCTATCTAAATTGACTAATAACACCACACGTCCAACCCAAATTGCACAGAAAACGAATCATTATTAGAAAGAAGTTAGAGGATGAGAAATAGAAAGAAAGAAATATTAGAATAGAAGAAAACGAAGATCACAAACTCACAGCGGATCGAATAAAAATATATTTTTTAACATAACTTTTGAAATACAAATCAGTAACTTTACATACATACCATCATCAGAGCACAACAGCCATTCCTGGAACAGTTATAAACACCTGTTTCCAGATACAACCATAGTACACAGCGGAATATATGATAGTCTATAACTAACTGGTGAAGCCTCCTGCTTCCAGCTCTTCCAAGTGAATCTGAAAAATCCCAACTGCTTGACTGCCCGTACAAATTTGGGCACCCAAGAGTTTAGGGAAAACAAAACAAAATAAACTCTGGGTCAGTCATGGGACTGGTGTGAGTAAACTCCAACCACTTGTTTAACTTTCAAAACCCTTTTCGAAAGAAAAGATAATAGTAAGACCAGCCCACACATAAACATGGACGGTTTTTACCTTACTATAACCCAAAACACATTGATACGAAAATCCAGTGATATTATAATAATGTCTACATCAAGTAAATAACCAAATAGCAGAACGCTTGCATCTCACGCTCCACATATATATTATAAAATCAAAAACCGCATGGCGCTTATTGGAGATTGGATTTCCAACATGACAAGGTATGGAACCACCTTCCGCTAGTGTATCTCTAGGGAGGAATACACTGGGTTCAACAAGAACATCTTGTAACCTGGCCCACACATGACCGACCACTCATTTCGCTTGAGTGTATCGAATGTATATCACCAACGGTTGGGATCAGCAACCGTCTCCCGACTGGGACAACATCGAATAGAATAAGAAATTAAATGAACCTCTAGATAGGTGATTATACATCCTAATGGGTGCGACCCACATAGCCATGCTACCTGCCCGATTTTTGTCCTTTCCCGGTTGTTGAGGCCTGAGGCTACGAATACTTACCATTCATTGATAGCACAATCACTTTAAATGCCACATTGTCAGATCCGTTAATCATTAGTTGAGTTTGCACAAATATTCTGGATGTTATGCTAAGGGAATAAATCCGTTGCAACCATATATATTTATACAGACCAACCCATTTGATCATTGGAAATACTCTGTCAGACATTCGTCCATTTACGTTCGTTCTGGGATTGAACGAAACTGAAGGCACTATTTCTATTTAATAGAAAGAGTCCTTGCACTTTACTCCGTCTTCAATATATTCAGCATACTTGGTTCGCAACGCTTATGCCGATACGGAGTGGTTCTTCGGATAATAATCCAACCGGTCTCTCCATATTGACAACGATGGTCAAAAACTTCGATAGTCTGTGATTTAACTATCGAATAAAAACAAGTGTTCATCCAAACATATCAAACATATCACTGGGCTCTTTAATTAAGATTTCATTAATTAAATCTCTTCTCCATTTCCCCTATCAATATTTGTTAACCAAATATTTTCAATAACCATATTGGCCCTTTACGCTATTTGGAAAGCATTTCCCAATATCAACTTCTTTTATTTCCTATATATTAGAAAATATCTCTATTTGAAATTGGAAACAGTTCCAATCACTTATCTCTATCCCGACTATTTTAATTATACTCAGGAAATATTTACTTGTTATATTTCCAAAATTCCATCACTTGGGTTTAAAACGAATGTTGTGTAAAACATCGCTACAACAACCCAAAATATTTTATTCAACTAACTCTTTTTCATACACTTCTCTTCGAGACTGGATCTTGCTATTTATCCATTAAAAATGAAATCAATCAAGTTGGGGAAAAATTACCTCTCAGACCTTAACTGAAAACATCCTCAACTTCAAAACGGCAAAACCACTTACCTCGAATAAACATACTATACAATCCAATTATTCATTTTTAAAACATGTATAAAGTTCGCTTTCTATTTCTAATTTATAGATTTCCCTTTTTGTTTACAATATTCGATTTTTATATTCACTTACCTATCGAATTCTATACGTCGATACAATGATTTCTAACTATCAAAATATCTTAAAAATATTCTAACTCCTTAAATTTCCGGAAAATTTCGCCATGACCTTCCCTGTATCGGAAGCATCGGGAAATTTCAAATAGCTTCCCGGTAACTTCTCATCTCAAAAAGAAAAGAAAAAGCCAAGCGGCTTGCCGATACGGCGCATAAAATCTCATATATGAATTAAACATGTACCTTATTGTCGAGCACACTAATTATATACCTTCATCACTTTATCGCATAACTGTCTCCGGTATATCTATACCTGTACAATTCATTTCAACTTCATACATCCGTTTTGACTCAATTCGTTAAAGTAACTCTTTAACTAACTCTTTGCCCATTTCGCTTGTATATATGAATATAACACGTTTCAATTATATTTCAACATACTTATCAACTAATTGAATTCAAATTTTAATTTAAGTTCTATATTCGATTTCAAATATATGTTTACAATTCAAAAATTCAATTTTCAAAGTTCGACTTCAATTCACCACTCGATTAACTAATTCTTCTTTGATTTAGTTAATTCTATTCAATAATCAAAAATATGATTATTGTTTCAAAAATCACTTTTCTTACTTCACTTGAGTTCACCTTTATGTTCTAACTCAAGACCAGGTTTTTAAATGGAAAATTCGGATTTTTATTTGCTTAAAAATCCCTATATTTATTATATAAAATCCATTATGGTTTTAATGGTTTCTGGCGCTGCACTTTTAAAATTTTGATTTTGACATAACTCAAAATCTATTCGATGAAATCCAGATTTTTCTCTTCCATTAGAAAACTATTATTCAACCGGTCCTGACGATTCTTGTTTCAAAGAATTCCGACATCAATTGAGTCCTGTATACTCAATTGAAGTTCGAGTCGCCAATTTATGAACTGCAGCGCTGCGGCGAGTTCGTTTTAATTATATTTATATATATAAACTTTTAAACTTCGTTAAAATGAATCCAACTCCATTTTAACTCTATTTGAATTTCTTGATTCAAATTCCAGTCTCGCTTTTATTTGAATTCTATATTCAAATTCCAATTCCTTTTCTATTTGAATTCTATGTTCAAATTCTATTTCCTTTTCTATTTGAATTCTATGTTCAAATTCTATTTCCTTTTCTATTTGAATTCTAAATTCAAATTTCCATTTCCTTTTCTATTATTCAAATTCTATATTTAAATTTCCTTTATTCAACTCCCATTTAAATTCCTATATTCAAATTCTATAGTTGAATTTCCTTTTCTATTTTATATTCAAATTCAATACTTGAATTTCTATTTCAATTCCATATTCAAATTCAATACTTGAATTTCTATTTCAATTCCATATTCAAATTCAATACTTGAATTTCTATTTCAATTCCATATTCAAATTCAATACTTGAATTTCTATTTCAATTCTATTATTCAATTTCTATACTTGAAATTCCATTTGAATTCTATTATTCGATTTCTATTTCAATTCTTCTTTGAAATTCTATATTTCAAATTCAATTCAATTCTTCTTTGAAATTCAATATTTCAAATTCAATTCAATTCTTCTTTGAAATTCAATATTTCAAATTCAATTCAATTCTTCTTTGAAATTCAATATTTCAAATTCATTTATTCAAATTCCTTTATTCCTCTATTCACATTCCTTTATTCACATTCCTTTATGAATTTCTATATTCAAAATTCTATTTCAAATTCTGTTTGAATTCTCGATTCAAATTATATATTCAATTCTGTTTGAATTCTCTATATTCAAATTTCTATATTCAATTCTATTTGAATCTTCTATATTCAAATTTCAAATTTCAATTCTATTTTAGAAAAATAGAATTTCCTTTCTAATTCTCAAATATCCTTTTTCATGATATTTTTAAATATCATTACTTAAGCCCAGTGATATTTAAACACACAAAGCAACCAATTATTTATTTTTCTAATACATCATATATAACAATATATATGCAAACAAATAAACAAACAGATAATATATTTTTGAGGAATCCAGTTGGATTCCTCCAACCTGTTTTCCAGCATCCACAGATGTTAGCACATAAATAATACCCATTCTGCTTCGTGGCAGAATATCGTGGTATAGAAGGTCATCCACTAATCATAGCGTGGGGCGTATAGGGTAATCATCTGCTATGAAACTGCGGGCATCCGCTAATGAGACTGTGGGAATCCAATCAATCAACCCAATATATATAATAGCCTAAATAACTAATATATATAAAACAAGCAGAAAAATCCAAACAAGCAACAACAATTATTTTTACGAAGTAAAAATAATTATAAATAAAAGGTGAGTGAAATTTACTCACCGTGATTTGTAGTTGTCGAATATCCTGTTTATCTCGAAATTACCGGTTACTAATCTTCTCGAATGATATTTGATCCTGCGATAATTTTATTTAATTTTACCGATTAACCATTTATTTATTAAATCAATTATTTAAATAAATAAATAACTTTCCTCTATTTTTCTCTTCTTTTAATGGTTATAAATTTCTTCTAACTTAACCAATATAATTTATGTTTCATAAAATGATTTACTCAATAAATTCCTTTCGGCTTTTATATTCCAAGCTTAGCAGTCAGTGCCAATTTCCATACTCAAAAAAACTATTCTACCATTTATATATTAACCAACTAGTTTCTTTTATATAAACTATTTCCTAAATAATAAATGACCAATTTTAAAAACTAATTTCTAAAATAAAAATCCTTATTATATTATTTACTAATTAAACTAAAATAAATTACCTTATAAATCCTTTATCCCTCAAACTCTTGTTCACAGCAACATCCACAAAATTACTTACTGACGAACTCCTCAAACCAGTATCAATATTCAATCGTCGGTCATCCTTCCATTCCCATCGCTTTCCTCCATCTTGCCAAAAATCAACGTTGCCTTCCAGAAATGAAATCGAGCCCCTTATCGCACCCAAACTCGCATCTTCTGAACCCTCACCGTACTGACATCAATGCCTTCATCGTCGCTGTGAACCCTAGAGTTCGATGTCAGCTTCCAGAAAATGAAATCGCACCTCGCGATATTAGTAGGAACCGCGACTTTGATTTCCCCCAAACCACTTCTGCATTGCGACCTCGGTTTCTGTGCTTCGAAACCCTCCATTCCTGCGACGTTAATTCCTTCGAACCACATCGCATCCCCTACAGTCCATCAACACTTCCCAGAAACCAACGACGCTATGGAGAAACCCAGATCGAGCTTCCAGAAATCGCGATTGAAATTTGAAACTGTCGAAAGCCTCATACCCTTCCCAGAATGCATTCGGACCCTTCGATTTTGACTTGGTATGTCATTCGAATTGATCTCGAATTGGAGGAGTTAGCCCCTTTTTACGTCTTAGATTGTTTTGATTTTGACTTGGTATGTCATTCGAATTGATCTCGGCTTCATCGTGTTTTAAATAGAGGAGAAAGGGGGAACCAGAAGTACGAGAATAATAAAGGAATGTAGGGTGAAGTACAATGCATATTTAATACGATTTGATTTCTATTTAATGCGATTCGATATAAAGCGATTTTTATTCTTTTTAGAACGATATCGATTTGATTTTGATCATATCCACTGATCAAATAAATCGGGGTTCACAATTAAAAATCGTGAACCGCTATTTTAGCGTACCGACCGTCGTTAAAATGTTGAACGCTATTTTGAAATTCAACGAAATAGACTATACAATTTGAACGTAATATAAAATAACCATTTTAAATCAATCTAATATAATTTAAATTCAAATAAAACTTCATATAAATCAATTTGACTCTATTTTCAAATTTAATAACTTAAGATCTTCATATTACGATAGTTATATTGATAATTCAATATAAAAATTGATTATATTATCAGCTCAATATTTAAAATAATATTAAATATTCAAAATAAATCGACCAGAAAAATTTGGGTCGTTACAAAAGGTTAATAACAAAGAAGGAAGAAAGAGAGAAAATAAAGAGCTTTGCAATTCCTTGTCGATTTGTTTTGATTTTGATCTTCTTTTTGCTTGCAATTCATTTTCATCCAATCTCTTTCCCATAGAAGTTTTTTTAATGAGAGATGTAGATTTGGATTTAAACAAGGAAGAGCAAAGAGAATGAAGAGTTTCAGAAAATAAGTGAATCAGGTAAAGAGAGATATATGTGATTTTTATTTGCACGAGAAGGAAGTTACCAAATACATAATGTCAATTTAATAAATGTGTCCCCACAAATTAATTTTCACCCATTCAAATTTAAGCCAGTTTTAATACTAATGAGAATGCAAAGGAAGATATAGATTTTTATTTGCAAGAGAAAGAAGTTATCAAATACATAATGTCGATTTAATAAATGTGCCCTTGCAAATTAATTTTCATCCATTCAAATTCAAACCAGTATTAATAATGAGAATGTAAATGTAACGACCCGGAATTTTGGGGCCAATTTAAAATTTTAATTTTAGGAATTTTAATGGATTTTAATATTTAAAATAATTTATTTTAAATAAGAATGACTAAGAATTTATTTTAAAACGAATAAATTCAATTTAATTATAAAAGGAGTTTAAAACAGCGCTGCAGTTTGAAAATTTGAAATTTGACTGAATGTATAGGATTCATTTTAAATCAGAATTGAGTGAAACAAGAAATATTTAAATCTGTTTAATCATATCTTTCTAATGAATCTGAAAAATTGAAATTTTGTTTTATAAATCAAAAGTTATGCCTAGTTTAAAATTTAGAAAAGTCGCTGTAGAATTTATATATTTTTTAATTAAATATATTGGCCTTGCAAATAGCCATTTTGCAAACGACCTCGGTTTTCGACGAAACCACTTTTGTCGGAACCGGAATGTCAAATTATTGCTAAGTTTCAATTTTCATAATTTTTCGAATTAATATGTGAGCGTGGTGAAAGAAAATGTGTTTTGACTATTTCAGTCAAATTTAATCGATTAGAAAAAGGCCATTTTTTAAACAGCCTCGGAATTCGACGAAATTAGTCTTGTTAGAACCATATAGCCAAAACATAGCTAGAAATATAATTTTTGTAATTTGTAGATTCCGTATGTGGCCCCGGTAATTTAAAATGTACGTTTGAATTTAATAATTAATTAATTTATATTTTAAATTAAGGAAAAACATATCGTATTAGACGAATTAGGTTACGAAACATATTCCAGAGCGTCTGGGATGGGGGTTATTAGCTAGGGGCGACACTCGTTGGGTTCAATTTGGTGTTCGCATTGATAAACATGAATTTTTGAATCAATTAAATAAATAAAATAGGAACATACGCGTATATATACTGTCCCAATACATAACCCTAATTCCATTTCCTGTAGCCGCCTTCTTCAACGATTCAATGGCCGATTCGATCTGAAATTCATTCCCTAATATCTTCTAATCCACAACAAATTAGACAAGGTTCTTAATACCAATTCAAAGAGGATCGAGAGATCTTTAAATCCATACGGTTGGATCCCATACAGAGGAGTAGTTTGCTCGCACCGACCGCGAGAACCGCCGCCGCATCAAGCGGGTTCTCCCCATACACCGACCACCGAGCTCGCCACCAGGGGGACCCCTTGTGCGCCTTGCATCCCCCATCGACGTGACACCATCCGATCTCCACCCCGTGCCTCCCATCGCCCGAATTTCCGAACCCTAAAATCGAACCCAAAGGATAACTTGGCGACCTGTCTTTCTGATATAGAGGAAAGGTTAAGAGAGGGTAATTAGAAGATTAATTAATTATTAATTATTTAAATAATATGATCAATATTTGAACTGGCATAACTCGCTCAAATTAAATCAGAATCGGACGAAACTAAAAGCATTGGGCTCGTATCAGAAAATTCTACAACACAGAACTGTCTAGATCTAAAACCGGACACTTTGGAAATTCAGTAAATTTCAGATTGGAATTGTTCGGTGAGATTTCTATTTTTAAAATTAAAATTTATTATTTATTTTATTGTGTTATTTATATATCCATTCAGTGTGAAATCCATGTTGTTTGTATATATTATTTTTATTATGGACTATGCTGTGATTGTGATGAACAATGGATTGTGATTGTGTATTCATGTTCGTTAGAATTTTGTGTATACGATAAAATCATATTTTATTGCAAATATAAATATATTATATTCATGTGTGTCAAAATTTGCATATAAAATAAAAACCATATTTTTGTTTATATATACAAAAACAAAAATGTTCATGTTTGATTTAAATAAAGGTATGGCATGTAAAGAAAATTTACATGATTATTGAATTAGAAACATAATTTTATCAAAACTGGTTAATTAGGATAAAACAACACTTTTTGACAAACTTGTTTGTTGAAAGTAAAATAACACTTTTTGGTTAAAACATTAGTGTTGAAATAAAAACCCCATTTTTGGTCAATTTAAAGAACCAATAAAATTAACATTTTGTTTACATAAAAGAATCAATCAAAAATTGGCATATTTGTTTACATTAAAGAATTAAATCAAAATTCTCATATTTGTTTACATTGAATAGAATTAGTTAAAAATACACATTTTTATACATTGAATTGAATTTGTTAAAAATATACATTTTTATACATTGGATAGAATAATAACATTTTTGGTCAAATTGTGATTAGTGAATAAAAATAACATTTTGGTTAGAACATGATTTATGAAACAAAAATAACACTTTTGTTAGAATTTGATTTATGAAATAAAAATCACACTTTTATCAAAACTTGATTTTTGAAGTGAAAATATCATTTTTATCAAAATAAGTTCATTGAAATAAAAATATGTTCTTTTATTTGCATTCACAAATGCAAATATTCATTTAAAATAAACTTTGTTCTTTTATTTGCATTCTTAAATGCAAATATACTTTGAAATTAAAATTTGTTATTTTATTTGCATTCACTAATGCAAATATATATTAAGATAAAATTTGTTCCTTTATTTGCATTCATAAATGCAAATATGCATTAAAAATCAAGTTTGTTCTTTTATTTGTATTACTTTATGCAAATATATATATTGAAAATAAAACTTATTCTTTTATTTGCATTCTCAAATGCAAATATACATTGAAATTTAAGTTTGTTCTTTTATTACATTCACTAATGCAAATATGCATTAAAAACAAAAATTATTCTTTTATTTGCATTCAATAATGCAAATATAACATAGGAAGATAAGCTAACCTTTTATTGTATTCTACAATACAAATAAACATAGAAAATAAAAGTTCACTTTTCATTTGCATTTTTCAAGGCAAATATAACATGACATAAAAGTCCACTTTTTATATGCATCTCACAATGTAAATATAACTTGAAAATAAAAAGTACATTTTTATTTGTGTCCCACAACACAAACAAAACTAGAAAATAAGATATGCATTGAAAATTAAAGTATCCTTTTATTTACAT
This sequence comes from Allium sativum, assembly GCA_030737875.1. Classification (NCBI taxonomy): domain Eukaryota; kingdom Viridiplantae; phylum Streptophyta; class Magnoliopsida; order Asparagales; family Amaryllidaceae; genus Allium; species Allium sativum. The sequence goes on from CM060918.1 coordinate 637,126,851, forward strand.
TCTCTAATACAAATTTTAAATAAAAAAAAAGGTTCTTTAATTTGCATTTTCCAATGCAAATATACATTGAAATAAAAATGTTCTTTTATTTGCCTCCTCCGTTGCAAATAAACATTTAAATGAATAAGTACATTTTTGTGTGCAATTTTAAGATGCAAACAAATATTACATTTTTATTTTGTATTTTAGTTAGAAATAGAAATATACATTTTTGTTTGTAAATTTAGTTGCAAACAAAACAATTAATATAGATTATATTTTTATTTGCATATTTAGTTTCAAATAAACATCGTTGTTAAAAGACTATATTTTTATTTGCAAATTTAGAGGCAAATAAACACCGTAGGAAAAAGATGCATTTTGTTTACAACTTTAGATGTAAACAAAACATTAAAACTAAAAGTTATATTTTTATTTGCATTCCTTGTTAAAAATAAAACTAGAAATAAAAAGTTACAATTTTTATTTACATTCCTCGATGTAAATAAACCTGAATTAAAAAGTTGAATCTTTATTTGCATTCTCTACTGCAAATAAAGCTGGAGATAAAAAGTTATATTTTATTTGCATTCTCTATTGCAAATAAAACATGAAATCAAAAAGTACATTTTTATCTACACTTTAGTTGTTACAAAAATGATCAAATCAAAGAATTACATTTTTAGTGTAATATAAAGATTTCAATTTTTTTAACGTAAAAAGAATATCATTTTTATGTAATATAAAGAGATTACATTTCATTGTAAGTGAGTCAACATTAGCATTCACATTTTTAATGTAAATAAATTAGTAGAAAAGATTTATGGTTTTTGGATAAATTATGATAACATGAGAGTTTACATTTTTTTATTATATATGAAATGATTCCTCATTATATATGTTTATGATGCTGAGATGTTACACTTCCATTTACAAGTTATCCGACTTGTTTATGTGATTGGGTTGATAATTTTTACACATCGCCCAAGTGCATAAATAATTTATTATCTGATTGCTGGATGAAACCCCACACGAGTGTTGAGATTATATTTGATCTACACTAGTCCCAACATTTAGTGTAGAATTCACTTTGGTTGTTAATTGGATGTTTGATAATTATTTATCATGCTTGTTGATTTCATGCAATATATGGTTGTTGATTGAGTCACATTCCAATAAAGAATATTCTAGAAAAGAATATTTAAGTAAATATTTTAGAAAAAGAATATATTTTAGAAAAACATATTCATGATATGAACTAGTTATTAACTAGAATAAATCGTTAAATTTAGATTTAATAAAGTTTTCCAATATGTTAATATTTAATTGAAGTTAAATTAAATAAATTGGATTTTGGGTTTGTCGTGAATACTGTCTTAAATAACACTGTTCTTAAACCCCGTATGAAAAGAATAAATCTTTTAATTAAGATTATTAAAGTTTTCAATTATATTTAGTAATTGGGATAAGATGAAATGTGAGTTGGGTTTATTGTGAACTGTGTTTTTAAGTGACATTTGTTCTTTAACCCAACTGACAGTGAAAATATGATTTGGAGTTTATAAATATTTTATTAAGATTTAAATGGAAATTTTCCAAAAGTAAAATTTTCCAATTTAATATATTAAATTGGAATTTAATGGAATTCGATTTAATAACAATCGAGATGAGAGTCTGTAAAAGAAGACTGATACTACATATGGAATTTAAGAGGCTTTGCCGTTATTCCATTTATATTATTGGTCGGATACAGAAACTCATAACGATTAGATATTGATTTGAGTTCTGTGAAGATTCTATATTTTACGGAAGATGATTTTGGGTTTATCGTGAACTATATTTAAATGACATTAGTTCTTTAACCCAGTTAAGGATAAGATTAATTTCTCAAGTTTAAATAACCATGGAATAATGATTTTTGATATTTGAAACCAAATTGGGTTTTAAATAAATCTTTTGAAGAAAGACTTAAGAATAAATTTGAAGAATTTATCTTTGATAAGATAATGTGAATATTTTATTTAGAGAATATTCTGAATTGGAATGAGGCGTTGGATGTGTTTTTATAGTACTTGATTTTTAATTATAAAATACGTGAGTTATTCGGGAAGACCGAGTTTAACCCATTCCGAATAATTACTACGACGATGAAGAGCCGAAGATGAAGACTTTGTTTGAAGACCGACGATCTTCATATTGAATGGATGTGTTGCTACTGAGACCCTTGATGGGAGTAGCTACCTTGAAGGGGCTTCAGTGGTGGCGATCCGGACTATTGTTGATTGTTCGGATTTGGTTTTCGCTCAGACCCAGAGCATAAGCTAGTAAATAGATGTAACGACCCAGAAATTCTGAACCAATTTAAAAATTTTAAATTGGCTAAAATAATGGATTTTAAATATTTAAAATAAATATTTTAAGTAATGGCGATGAAAACTGAGTTGAATCGACATTTGAAAACCAATATAATTAAATATAATTATATAATAGAATTGAAAATGGCGCGGTAGTTCGATAATTCGATTTCAAACTTCAATTGATTATACCGGGTGCAAAACAATCCAGATTTTAGTGAAACCAAAAACATTTGAATCTAATTGGTAATATCTTTCTAACGAATCCGACCAATCGAAATTTGATAGCGGGAATCAAAAGATATGTCCAGTTGAAAATTCTGAATAGTCGCTATGGAATTCAGGCCCTTAAAAATGGACATTTTGCAAATGACCTCGGATTTCGACGAAACCACTTTTGTTGGATCCGCAGGGTCAAGTTATTGTTAGGTTTCAAATTTCATAATTTTTCGAATCAATATGTGAGCGTGGCAAAGGAAAACGCGTTTGACCAGTTTCTGTTGATTTTAATCGACTGGAAATTGGCCATTTTTCAAACGGTCTCAGAATTCGACGAAACTAGTTTTGTTAGGACCGTATCGTCGATACGAAGCTAGAAAATATTTTTCTAAAATTTTTCTAGTTAGTATGTGACCCCGGTAATTTGAAATGTACGTTTAAAATTCAATATAGTGATTTAAATGTAAATTCAAAAGGAAACTGACTGTAACGATCAAATCAGCTTGCGATACATATCCCATTGTGTTCGGAATGGGGGTTAAACGCTATGGACGGCAGGCGGTGGGCCTCGTTTCGAGGTCATATGTAAAAGTCAACCTTTTTACAAAAATTAAATAATTAATTAATAAAAAAATTATATATTATTTTAAATTTCTTTCCCCCTTTATCTTCATTGGCCCCCCCCGTTTCTTTTCGATTTCTGACAGAAAAAAAAAGAAAAAAAAAAAACCTAAAGACCTAGCAACAGCCGCGACACCGATTCACCACCGCCGCCAACATCGCTCCCCACCTTCGATGCTCCCCGACGTCCCCGCTCCCTCCTTCTTCAACCCGACCCCCGCCTGAAGCAACGCGCCGCCGCTGCCATAAGACCGCCGTGCCCTCCGCTTCACCTGCCGCCGCCTTCAAGAAGACCTCCGTCGAACTGCAGAACCCCCCCCCCCTATCAGTAAGTAATTTATTCTTATTTTTATTTTTAAGTTTTATAGAACTGAAAATTAAATTCTGTTTTGTTAAAGGTTTAAAACTGAATATTTTTAACAGGAATTTTTAAAAGTATTAAAACTGGAATTTTTAAAAGCATTTTAAAAACCTGTTTTTGAAATAAAAAAAAATAAAAACTGCATTTTTTAAAAAATAAAATCTGTTTTGTTTTTAAAAAGTATAAAAACTGCATTTTTATTAAAAGTTAAAACTGTTTATTTCAAAGATTTTAAAACTGAATTTTTAAAAGAGATAAAAACTGAATTTTATAAAAATAAAATCTGTTTTGTTTTTAAAAAGTATAAAAACTGCATTTTTATTAAAAGTTAAAACTGTTTATTTCAAAGATTTTAAAACTGAATTTTTAAAAGAGATAAAAACTGAATTTTATAAAAATAAAAACTGTTTTTGAAATAAAGAATAAAAACTGCATTTTCTATGAAGAATAAAACTGAATTGATTTTGTAAAAGAATAAAACTGATTTCTTTTAGAAAAGTAAAAATCATATTTTTATATGTTGAAAGCAAAAGTAAAAATTATGTTTTTATATGTGAAAGCAAAAGTAAAAATTATGTTTTTATATGTGAAAGCAAAAAATAGAAAAAATTATATTTTTATATGTTGAGAGCAAAAGTAAAAATCATATTTTTATATATCGAATAGCGAAGACAAAATTCGATTTTTATATATTGAATAGCATAGTAAAAATTCTATTTTTACATATGCAGAGAATACGGGTGAAAACAACAAAAGGCGAAGATTTCTATTAGGAAGTGTCGTGCAGTTGGATAGCTATTGGTGAGATTTCTGAATTAAAATTTATATATATATATATGTGTTGACAATGAAAGTGAATTGCTATATATAAATATCTATATATATATATATACGCCCCTCGTCCACAAACCATGGACGATATTTATTGGTTGAAATTGTGGTGAAAATTGAATAATTGTTTGGGATTGTTTGTGATTGATATTGGTTGATTGTGGTTGAAAAATACCCATTTGTGGTTGTGAAATATTTGGTTGAAACCACATAGGATTAGTTTGTGGAAATGAAAAAAAATATATATACATGCCGCCTGCGTGCGAACTAGATGCATGTTTCCCATTGTCAAAAACCGCGAGGTTTTAAGGTAGAGCGAGGAGCCGTACTAGGGACGGTGCCGGTGTAACTACCCTGCCGTTATGCTGCCGAAATTTTGAATAATATTTGTGTGTTTGAATTATTTTCATATGCTTAAACTATTGAAAACATTCATGTGTTGAATTGATATTCATTCGTTGTTTAGAAATTCATGTGTTGAATGGTATTCATATTTTGAAATAAACTGTTAGATAATAAAAATCACATTTTTATCTATATCTAAAAACTATTGAAAACATTCATGTGTTGAATTGATATTCATTCGTTGTTTAGAAATTCATGTGTTGAATGGTATTCATATTTTGAAATAAACTGTTAGATAATAAAAATCACATTTTTATCTATATCTAAAAACTATTGAAAACATTCATGTGTTGAATTGATATTCATTTGTTGTTTAGAAATTCATGTGTTGAATGGTATTCATATTTTGAAATAAATAGTTCGATAATAAAAATCACATTTCTATCTATATATAAAAACTATAGAAAACATTCATGTGTTGAATTGATATTCATTCGTTGTTTAGAAATTCATGTGTTGAATGGTTTTCATAATTTGAAATAAATTGTTTGATAATAAAAATCACCTTTTATCGACTATATGAACTATATAGAAAAATAGTGTTTTGAAATGAATCGTTTTACAATAAAAATCACATTTTTATTGTATGCATAAATCGTTGAAATGTGAAGTGTTAAAACTAACCACTTGTTCAAAATAAACATATATGAGTTGAAATATTCATTAATTAGCTAATGAAATGATTTGCACCTAATTATGTAACATTAGAATGAATGGTGTTTTTAAACCAAATAGAAATCGAATATGAAGTTGAATAGAAAATGAAAAATGATATGAACTGTATATATATGTACATGCATATTCTTTGAACAGGTTATAGCAAAGGGGCTAGAGAAGAGGAATAAAATTTTGTGCCCGACAAATAGGTACACATTTACTGATTTGTTTGGGTGATGATTTTGAGCCTATTGGCTAGCCGCTTGGCTTCTTCTTTTTCTTTTTGAGATTAGAAGGACCGGGACGCTATTTGCGATTTCCCGACGCTCCCGGTGCAGGGGAGGTTATGGCGAAATTTTTCCAAAATTTAAGGAGTTAGAAATTTTTTTGAAGTGAAAACGATATAGAAATCCTTGAATGAACTATATTTATATAACTATATAAATATAAATAAAATTAAAACGAAACGAGGCCGTGCAGTTCGTATTTCGAAACCGTGATTTCAAACGACTAGTACGGGAAATCCGACCATTGGATTTTCCCGAAACCTCAACCGTCGGGTTCGCCTTGGAATAATCTTTCCAACGGCACCAACCTTGTAGAAATCCAACGGTTGGATTGTCTGGAATGTTTAATTCAAATCTGAAGAAAAACAGCGCCAGAAACGATTATATTTATTTATATATATAAATAAAATTATATTTAATCGAATAACGACGCTGCAGTTCGTATTTTGAAATCAAAACTTCAAACGATTGTACCGGGAGATCCGACCGTCGGATTTTCCCGAAACTGGAACCGTTGGGTTCGTTTTGAAAAGACCTTTCTAATGATGTAAATTTTGGGAAGATCCAACGGTTAGATTTTCAGATATGTGTAAATCAAATCTGAAGAAAAACAGCGCCACGGCCGCCTTATGGCCCGAAACGTCGTTTTGAATATAATGGCTATTTTAAATTAAATAAAAATAGCGATAAATAGTTATAAAATATCGTAAGCGATATGAAATGGAAATAAACTGAATTTGCTTGATTTATGTGATGTTTGATGGTTGAATGTGTTTGGTGTGAAAACTATATAAAGAACATAATTGGTGTTGTCGAATAATTAACCATTGAAATAAATCGACTTGAAATTCTAAATATACGTGAATTATTTGAAAAGGCCGAGTTAATTCTCATTTCGAATAATCGACCGACGATTGAAATTCGAAGATGAAGACGATGGTCGAAGACCGGAGATCTTCACCTCGTTTGGATGGTAACCGAGGTCCTGATTGGGAGGCATCCCGAAATATGGATAATGAGTGGTGATCGTTCAGACGTACGTGTTGATCGATGGGTTTGCGAGGTATTTAGTGCCTCCGGTTTCGTTCAGACCCAGAACGGACTTGTAAATGGACTGTGTGTCTGACATAGGATTTATTCTGTGTGGCATGCTAAGATGCAGTGATCAGGGCTTCTGTTGAAAAGCAAAGTCTTGTGGTGATGATCAAAGCACCGCCTGTGTGGCGTAGCTTTGTGTGTAACGTGAATTCGCGAGCCTCACACCCCGGTAGGAACCTAAAACGGGAGGAAGGACCTCAGGGAGGGCATGCGTTTCTTTCTAGCTAGGGTGGTGTCAGTGACCTACCAGCCCTGACATTTATATACTTTTCACCTATGTGGTTGTTGCTGTTGCGAGGCGCCTCGGTTTGATCGGACGATCCGGGTCCGATGGAGTCATTCGTTGGCTCGTTTACGCCCCAAAGGGCGGGGAAACGTATTGTTCAGGCATTTTAATCCACATCGGTGGACCGGCCCTGACGATCCAAGGGCCCACCTGAGTCTGGGTCCTGTGGCTCGGGCTAGAGAGTCACGAATTCGGTAAGGACTATCTTTTGCCTTGGTTCATGACGGAATTCCAATTTCCAAATACGTGATCGTGCGGTTTTGATTGTATACCTATATATGGCGACATAGTGGTATGGGGCATTAATGCCGTCTATGATTGATAGTTATGATTTGAAATTGTTTTCAAAACATATATACACTAGCAATAATATCAAATGCCTTTGTTTATTCGTATCAAGCATATTTTGACCGTTATAAGGTAAAAACTCTATCCTCCGGTTTGCGTTGCATTGTGTGATGGGAACTGAGTCTTATAACGGCTTCATTTTTATAAAAAGCATAGCGATGTTTAAAAGAAAGATTTGTTTTAAAGCACTGGCAATCCAATGGAGTAAACCCGTTCCACGAAAGTGGCGTGGTCCTGTGATTTGCCATATTATATATGTGTTGAGTGGATTTCTCATACCAGTCCCATGACTGACTCGTAGTTTGTTTCACTCTCAAACTCGGGTGCCCCTTTTTCTACACGGGCAGCCTTGTATTCAGGTTTAGCTGGTTCTTTCTGGATAGCTGGAGCTGAAGATGGATTCTATCATTTATTTCTTTTTATGCTGTTCAGCTCCTACTGTACATATTTTGTTTATTTCCGCTGTAGACATTTATGTATAGCTGAACTGTATTTGTACTAAGTAAGATCCTGTATACTGTGTAACTCTGATGATTACTTTTATCCAGTATATTTTGTTGTTCATTCTGGTGTATTTATTTAATTCTGTTCTGCTATTATATGTTTCTGTGTTATATTCCAAAAAGATAACCTTGTTTCCGTGAGAACGGGAAATCGGGTCGTCTCAACGTGGTATCAGAGCTTTGGTTAAGCTTAGTTCTGGAATATAACATTTGAACGAACTCGTCAGAAATAGAACCAGTAGTGTTCTAGGACGGGTAACTCAATACAGATAGGATCAGCAATATCCTAGTATGAGTAAAGCAGAATGAAATAACACCCTGATAGACACATTTACATTGAAGTATGTGTTTCTATATTTTAAAATACCTTTTCTGTGACCTGACACTTGATCTGCCATTTGCAGAAGTACTAGAAAAATGAGTGTCAGAAACAGAAGGAATGCAGAACCGGATATTGAGGCCCTATTAATCAAATATCGAAATATGGGTGGAATACCGTTCTCTGGTGAAGAATCTATTATGAAGACACAAGCTTGGATTCGTTCGGCTGAGAAAATCTTCGAAGCATTAAAGCTTAGGGATGACCAGAAAAGATTACTGGCCTCCTGGGCTCTCAAAGATGAAGCTTTATTCTGGTGGGATTCGGTTATAGAGAATAATCCAGAAGGTGATATCACCTGGGACAGATTCAAAGTGATTTTCTTAGAAAGGTTTACCCCTCCCGAAGCGACCGAGAGATTATGTGATGAATTTTCTTATTTGATACAAGGTGATATGACCATTCCCGAATATCATAAGAAATTCAATGAACTTGCTCACTTTGCTCCCCATCTGATTCAGAATACAAAGAGAAAGAATCTGAGATTTATTCATGGACTTCAAAGGAAATACCAGAATAGAGTATTGGGGCATGTGAAGCTTCCTTTTCCAGAGATGATTTACATGGCTTATCAATATGAAGATCTTCATAAGAAAGGAATGTTACGTGACGAGGAAGAAGTCTGTTCTAGTGATAAAACAGAGTCGGAAACTGATTATCCCGAGGCAAGTGCAATGTCTGAGGTCAATAAGAAGCCCAGTGCCAAGAGAAAAAGGGCTGAATCTGGGAAAGAACCAGTGACAACAGCTATTTGCTCTAACTGCAATAAGAAAGGACATTTGTCGATAAGTTGCAGATCTTTAAAGAAACAAGTTAAGGATGGGTCTAAATCCGGAGGGAGGCTTCAAGAGAAAAGAGGATGCCATAAGTGCCACCAGGCCGGTCATATTGCGAAAAACTGCCCGCTACCTCAGAAACCTAAAGAAGTAAATGTAAATGAAGTGGTAGAAGTACCTGCCTCCTCGTCTACTCAGGAAAGGTCTGATGTTTTAGAAGGCACGCTTACTGTCAAAAACATTCCAGTCAAAGTACTGTTTGACACAGGCGCGTCGCGAAGTTTCATTGCCAAAGATGCAGCTAAGAAACTGGATTTGAATTTGAAAAAGCTCAAGGAACCAATGACTGTCCAGAATCCGGTTGGGGGTTCCATTGATCTCAGTTGGATTTGTGGAGTGCCGGTTTCTTTCTCTCGTTATCGGTTTCCTACCATCGCAGTCGTTATGAATTTTAAAGAGTTTGATCTTATCTTAGGGTTAGATTGGTTGACTAAATATGAAGCTGAGGTTAAATGCGCCGACAGAGTCGTAAAGGCGAAGATTAAATCAGGTGATTATATAACCATTCCCTGTGAAGGTCAGAATGCTAATAGAAAAGACTTCTGGGCAGCTTTGAATGTTTCTCCAGCCCAAATAGAAAATATCCCTGAAATCACTGAAAATATTCCTGACCTCATCAAAGAGATTCCTGTCGTCAAGAATTATGCGGATGTGTTCGAGGAAGTTGTTCGCTTACCTCCGCAGAGAGAAATAGATTTCAGAATTGCTTTAATTCCAAATGCAAGGCCGGTAGTTCACGCTATTCGAAGAATGTCCTTGAAAGAGAAAGAGGAATTAGACAATCAAACAAGGCAGCTAGTATGGAAAGGTCTGATCAGGCCTAGTTTCTCTGATTGGGGTGCAGCAGTGGTGTTTGTCCCTAAATCTGACGGTACTCTACGTCTATGTGTGGATTATCGTGATCTAAACAAGCAGACCATAAAGAACAAATATCCATTGCCGCGGATTGATGATTTGTTGGACCGATTAAATGGAGCACAAGTATTTTCCCGAATGGACCTAGCTACAGGTTTCCATCAACTTCGAATTGCCGAAGAGTGTGTTCCAATGACAGCGTTCAGAGGCCCCGACTTATTCTACGAGTGGTTAGTAATGCCGTTCGGCTTATGTAACGCTCCAGCTTATTTCGTCGATCTAATGAACAGAGTATTCAGAGGAGTATTGAATAAATTTGTTCTGGTTTTTATTGACGATATTCTAATCTTCTCTAAATCAAAGGCCGAACATGAAAAGCATCTGGAACAGGTTCTAGAAATTCTGAGACGGAATGTATTAAAAGCCAAGTTTTCCAAGTGTATATTCTGGCAAGATGAAGTGAAATTTCTGGGCCATGTCGTATCGAAAGATGGAATCGCTGTGGATCCAAGCAAAATCACAGCTATTCAGAATTGGAAACAGCCCAGTACTCCCACTGAAGTCCGCAGTTTTCTCGGATTGGCTAGCTATTACCGAAAGTTCGTTAAAGACTTTTCGAAGATATCTGGCCACTTAACAAAGCTCACAAAGAAACATTCTAAGTTCAAATGGACTCAAGAAAATGAGGAGGCTTTCGAAGAGCTAAAGTTAAGATTAACGACTGCTCCAGTGTTAACCATTATCGATGGCAACCAAGATTTAAAAGTCTGGACTGATGCGTCTAGAGAAGGCCTTGGAGCAGTGTTAATGCAAAGAGGCCAAGTAATTGCGTATGCTAGCCGTCAACTGAAGCCACACGAGAAGAACTACGTAACTCATGATCTTGAGTTATTGGCTATCATATTCTCTTTGAAAATCTGGAGACACTATCTTCTGGGCGAGAGATTTGAACTGTTTACAGATCATCAGTCATTAAAGTACCTGTTCACTCAGAAGGACTTAAATTTGAGGCAGCAACGTTGGCTGGAGTTTCTTGCAGCATATGACTTTGAAATTATATATACTCCAGGGAAAGCCAATGTCGTGGCCGATGCGCTGAGTCGAAAGAATGTAATGATCGCCAGCTTTATTATCACGACATCCTTGATTGACAAAATATCTATTCTTCAGAAAGAGGATAATTTTATTAAGGATATGATTAAAAGGATTCAGAAAGGCGAACCCTCGTGTTTCCAAATAGATAACGACGAGACTTTGAGGTTAAAAGGAAGGATTTGTGTTCCTGACGTTCCTGAGCTAAAAAGGGAAGTGTTAGACGAGTGTCACAAGTCCAAGCTGAGTATCCATCCTGGCGTGGCCAAAATGTATAACGATCTCAAAAGAACTTTCTGGTGGAAGGCTATGAAGAGAGACGTTTCAATATATGTTAGTCGATGCCCTACTTGCCAGCTAGTCAAAAGCGACCAACAGAAACTGGCTGGATTATTACAACCGCTAGAAGTTCCTGGCTGGAAGTGGGAACATATTTCTATGGATTTCATTGATGGTTTGCCCAGAACCAGAAAGGGAAATGACAGTATTTGGGTGATCGTAGATCGCTTCACGAAGACCGCCCATTTTATACCTGTCAAATCAAACAGAACTGCCCAGAGTCTGGCGCATATTTACTTCAGGGAAATAGTTAGACTACATGGAGTGCCGCTCAGTATAGTAAGTGATAGAGATACAATATTCACTAGCAAATTCTGGGAAGCATTTCAAGTCGAGTTAGGAACGAAGTTAAACCTAAGCACCGCTTATCATCCTCAGACAGACGGTCAGACTGAGAGGGTGAATCGCATTCTAGAAGATCTATTGCGGGCTTGTGTTATAGATTTCGGTGGATCATGGGAAGACAATCTACATTTGGCTGAGTTCTCTTATAACAACAGCTACCAGGCGAGTCTGACAATGTCGCCATTCGAAGCATTGTATGGTAGACCGTGCCGATCTCCTGCTTGTTGGGTCGAGCCTGGAAATAGACTTGTATTGGGTCCTGATATGATTCGCGAAGCTGCTGACAAAGTCGATTTTATTAAGAAGCGATTACTCGCCGCTCAAAGCCGACAAAAGAGCTATGCCGATAAAAGAAGAAGAGATATATCCTTCGAAGTTGGCGACTATGTATATTTGAAAGTATCGCCGATGAGAGGAGTTATCCGGTTCGGTAAAACTGGAAAGTTAGCGCCTAAATTTATTGGTCCGTTTCCTATTCTGGAACGGATTGGGACTCTCGCTTATAGGGTTAAATTGCCAGACTGGTTGCCTGGAGTTCATGATGTATTTCATATATCTCAACTTCGAAAGCACGTTCATGATCCAGACTTGATCGTGGAAGAAGCAGCTCAGCAGGACATTGAAATTACTCCAGAATTAGCCGTGAGGCGAGAGCCGCTAAAGATTATCGGCAAAGAAACCAAAGAGCTGAGAAACAAGAAGGTTCACTTAGTCAAAGTGCAATGGAGTGGAGATCCGCGAGATTGTACTTGGGAAACTGAGGAGAGCATTCAGAAGGCTTATCCTAGATGCCGAGTAGATATCTCTGATTGACCCGGGTGCAAGGTACATTTACCATACTTTGCATTACCATTTAATTCTCTATTCTGTTGCTATTTTCTTCCCATGGATGTGCATTGTTTATTCTATACCCTGAATATTAGAAACAAATTGGTTGTTGTATTGTGGGGTTGTTGATTTATCAAACCACTTTCGACTTTGTTCCTTTTCGGGGACGAAAAGTTTTAAGTGGGGGAGATTGTAACGACCCAGAAATTCTGAACCAATTTAAAAATTTTAAATTGGCTAAAATAATGGATTTTAAATATTTAAAATAAATATTTTAAGTAATGGCGATGAAAACTGAGTTGAATCGACATTTGAAAACCAATATAATTAAATATAATTATATAATAGAATTGAAAATGGCGCGGTAGTTCGATAATTCGATTTCAAACTTCAATTGATTATACCGGGTGCAAAACAATCCAGATTTTAGTGAAACCAAAAACATTTGAATCTAATTGGTAATATCTTTCTAACGAATCCGACCAATCGAAATTTGATAGCGGGAATCAAAAGATATGTCCAGTTGAAAATTCTGAATAGTCGCTATGGAATTCAGGCCCTTAAAAATGGACATTTTGCAAATGACCTCGGATTTCGACGAAACCACTTTTGTTGGATCCGCAGGGTCAAGTTATTGTTAGGTTTCAAATTTCATAATTTTTCGAATCAATATGTGAGCGTGGCAAAGGAAAACGCGTTTGACCAGTTTCTGTTGATTTTAATCGACTGGAAATTGGCCATTTTTCAAACGGTCTCAGAATTCGACGAAACTAGTTTTGTTAGGACCGTATCGTCGATACGAAGCTAGAAAATATTTTTCTAAAATTTTTCTAGTTAGTATGTGACCCCGGTAATTTGAAATGTACGTTTAAAATTCAATATAGTGATTTAAATGTAAATTCAAAAGGAAACTGACTGTAACGATCAAATCAGCTTGCGATACATATCCCATTGTGTTCGGAATGGGGGTTAAACGCTATGGACGGCAGGCGGTGGGCCTCGTTTCGAGGTCATATGTAAAAGTCAACCTTTTTACAAAAATTAAATAATTAATTAATAAAAAAATTATATATTATTTTAAATTTCTTTCCCCCTTTATCTTCATTGCCCCCCCCGTTTCTTTTCGATTTCTGACAGAAAAAAAAAAGAAAAAAAAAAAACCTAAAGACCTAGCAACAGCCGCGACACCGATTCACCACCGCCGCCAACATCGCTCCCCACCTTCGATGCTCCCCGACGTCCCCGCTCCCTCCTTCTTCAACCCGACCCCCGCCTGAAGCAACGCGCCGCCGCTGCCATAAGACCGCCGTGCCCTCCGCTTCACCTGCCGCCGCCTTCAAGAAGACCTCCGTCGAACTGCAGAACCCCCCCCCCTATCAGTAAGTAATTTATTCTTATTTTTATTTTTAAGTTTTATAGAACTGAAAATTAAATTCTGTTTTGTTAAAGGTTTAAAACTGAATATTTTTAACAGGAATTTTTAAAAGTATTAAAACTGGAATTTTTAAAAGCATTTTAAAAACCTGTTTTTGAAATAAAAAAAAATAAAAACTGCATTTTTTAAAAAATAAAATCTGTTTTGTTTTTAAAAAGTATAAAAACTGCATTTTTATTAAAAGTTAAAACTGTTTATTTCAAAGATTTTAAAACTGAATTTTTAAAAGAGATAAAAACTGAATTTTATAAAAATAAAATCTGTTTTGTTTTTAAAAAGTATAAAAACTGCATTTTTATTAAAAGTTAAAACTGTTTATTTCAAAGATTTTAAAACTGAATTTTTAAAAGAGATAAAAACTGAATTTTATAAAAATAAAAACTGTTTTTGAAATAAAGAATAAAAACTGCATTTTCTATGAAGAATAAAACTGAATTGATTTTGTAAAAGAATAAAACTGATTTCTTTTAGAAAAGTAAAAATCATATTTTTATATGTTGAAAGCAAAAGTAAAAATTATGTTTTTATATGTGAAAGCAAAAGTAAAAATTATGTTTTTATATGTGAAAGCAAAAAATAGAAAAAATTATATTTTTATATGTTGAGAGCAAAAGTAAAAATCATATTTTTATATATCGAATAGCGAAGACAAAATTCGATTTTTATATATTGAATAGCATAGTAAAAATTCTATTTTTACATATGCAGAGAATACGGGTGAAAACAACAAAAGGCGAAGATTTCTATTAGGAAGTGTCGTGCAGTTGGATAGCTATTGGTGAGATTTCTGAATTAAAATTTATATATATATATATGTGTTGACAATGAAAGTGAATTGCTATATATAAATATCTATATATATATATATATATACGCCCCTCGTCCACAAACCATGGACGATATTTATTGGTTGAAATTGTGGTGAAAATTGAATAATTGTTTGGGATTGTTTGTGATTGATATTGGTTGATTGTGGTTGAAAAATACCCATTTGTGGTTGTGAAATATTTGGTTGAAACCACATAGGATTAGTTTGTGGAAATGAAAAAAAATATATATACATGCCGCCTGCGTGCGAACTAGATGCATGTTTCCCATTGTCAAAAACCGCGAGGTTTTAAGGTAGAGCGAGGAGCCGTACTAGGGACGGTGCCGGTGTAACTACCCTGCCGTTATGCTGCCGAAATTTTGAATAATATTTGTGTGTTTGAATTATTTTCATATGCTTAAACTATTGAAAACATTCATGTGTTGAATTGATATTCATTCGTTGTTTAGAAATTCATGTGTTGAATGGTATTCATATTTTGAAATAAACTGTTAGATAATAAAAATCACATTTTTATCTATATCTAAAAACTATTGAAAACATTCATGTGTTGAATTGATATTCATTCGTTGTTTAGAAATTCATGTGTTGAATGGTATTCATATTTTGAAATAAACTGTTAGATAATAAAAATCACATTTTTATCTATATCTAAAAACTATTGAAAACATTCATGTGTTGAATTGATATTCATTTGTTGTTTAGAAATTCATGTGTTGAATGGTATTCATATTTTGAAATAAATAGTTCGATAATAAAAATCACATTTCTATCTATATATAAAAACTATAGAAAACATTCATGTGTTGAATTGATATTCATTCGTTGTTTAGAAATTCATGTGTTGAATGGTTTTCATAATTTGAAATAAATTGTTTGATAATAAAAATCACCTTTTATCGACTATATGAACTATATAGAAAAATAGTGTTTTGAAATGAATCGTTTTACAATAAAAATCACATTTTTATTGTATGCATAAATCGTTGAAATGTGAAGTGTTAAAACTAACCACTTGTTCAAAATAAACATATATGAGTTGAAATATTCATTAATTAGCTAATGAAATGATTTGCACCTAATTATGTAACATTAGAATGAATGGTGTTTTTAAACCAAATAGAAATCGAATATGAAGTTGAATAGAAAATGAAAAATGATATGAACTGTATATATATGTACATGCATATTCTTTGAACAGGTTATAGCAAAGGGGCTAGAGAAGAGGAATAAAATTTTGTGCCCGACAAATAGGTACACATTTACTGATTTGTTTGGGTGATGATTTTGAGCCTATTGGCTAGCCGCTTGGCTTCTTCTTTTTCTTTTTGAGATTAGAAGGACCGGGACGCTATTTGCGATTTCCCGACGCTCCCGGTGCAGGGGAGGTTATGGCGAAATTTTTCCAAAATTTAAGGAGTTAGAAAATTTTTTGAAGTGAAAACGATATAGAAATCCTTGAATGAACTATATTTATATAACTATATAAATATAAATAAAATTAAAACGAAACGAGGCCGTGCAGTTCGTATTTCGAAACCGTGATTTCAAACGACTAGTACGGGAAATCCGACCATTGGATTTTCCCGAAACCTCAACCGTCGGGTTCGCCTTGGAATAATCTTTCCAACGGCACCAACCTTGTAGAAATCCAACGGTTGGATTGTCTGGAATGTTTAATTCAAATCTGAAGAAAAACAGCGCCAGAAACGATTATATTTATTTATATATATAAATAAAATTATATTTAATCGAATAACGACGCTGCAGTTCGTATTTTGAAATCAAAACTTCAAACGATTGTACCGGGAGATCCGACCGTCGGATTTTCCCGAAACTGGAACCGTTGGGTTCGTTTTGAAAAGACCTTTCTAATGATGTAAATTTTGGGAAGATCCAACGGTTAGATTTTCAGATATGTGTAAATCAAATCTGAAGAAAAACAGCGCCACGGCCGCCTTATGGCCCGAAACGTCGTTTTGAATATAATGGCTATTTTAAATTAAATAAAAATAGCGATAAATAGTTATAAAATATCGTAAGCGATATGAAATGGAAATAAACTGAATTTGCTTGATTTATGTGATGTTTGATGGTTGAATGTGTTTGGTGTGAAAACTATATAAAGAACATAATTGGTGTTGTCGAATAATTAACCATTGAAATAAATCGACTTGAAATTCTAAATATACGTGAATTATTTGAAAAGGCCGAGTTAATTCTCATTTCGAATAATCGACCGACGATTGAAATTCGAAGATGAAGACGATGGTCGAAGACCGGAGATCTTCACCTCGTTTGGATGGTAACCGAGGTCCTGATTGGGAGGCATCCCGAAATATGGATAATGAGTGGTGATCGTTCAGACGTACGTGTTGATCGATGGGTTTGCGAGGTATTTAGTGCCTCCGGTTTCGTTCAGACCCAGAACGGACTTGTAAATGGACTGTGTGTCTGACATAGGATTTATTCTGTGTGGCATGCTAAGATGCAGTGATCAGGGCTTCTGTTGAAAAGCAAAGTCTTGTGGGGATGATCAAAGCACCGCCTGTGTGGCGTAGCTTTGTGTGTAACGTGAATTCGCGAGCCTCACACCCCGGTAGGAACCTAAAACGGGAGGAAGGACCTCAGGGAGGGCATGCGTTTCTTTCTAGCTAGGGTGGTGTCAGTGACCTACCAGCCCTGACATTTATATACTTTTCACCTATGTGGTTGTTGCTGTTGCGAGGCGCCTCGGTTTGATCGGACGATCCGGGTCCGATGGAGTCATTCGTTGGCTCGTTTACGCCCCAAAGGGCGGGGAAACGTATTGTTCAGGCATTTTAATCCACATCGGTGGACCGGCCCTGACGATCCAAGGGCCCACCTGAGTCTGGGTCCTGTGGCTCGGGCTAGAGAGTCACGAATTCGGTAAGGACTATCTTTTGCCTTGGTTCATGACGGAATTCCAATTTCCAAATACGTGATCGTGCGGTTTTGATTGTATACCTATATATGGCGACATAGTGGTATGGGGCATTAATGCCGTCTATGATTGATAGTTATGATTTGAAATTGTTTTCAAAACATATATACACTAGCAATAATATCAAATGCCTTTGTTTATTCGTATCAAGCATATTTTGACCGTTATAAGGTAAAAACTCTATCCTCCGGTTTGCGTTGCATTGTGTGATGGGAACTGAGTCTTATAACGGCTTCATTTTTATAAAAAGCATAGCGATGTTTAAAAGAAAGATTTGTTTTAAAGCACTGGCAATCCAATGGAGTAAACCCGTTCCACGAAAGTGGCGTGGTCCTGTGATTTGCCATATTATATATGTGTTGAGTGGATTTCTCATACCAGTCCCATGACTGACTCGTAGTTTGTTTCACTCTCAAACTCGGGTGCCCCTTTTTCTACACGGGCAGCCTTGTATTCAGGTTTAGCTGGTTCTTTCTGGATAGCTGGAGCTGAAGATGGATTCTATCATTTATTTCTTTTTATGCTGTTCAGCTCCTACTGTACATATTTTGTTTATTTCCGCTGTAGACATTTATGTATAGCTGAACTGTATTTGTACTAAGTAAGATCCTGTATACTGTGTAACTCTGATGATTACTTTTATCCAGTATATTTTGTTGTTCATTCTGGTGTATTTATTTAATTCTGTTCTGCTATTATATGTTTCTGTGTTATATTCCAAAAAGATAACCTTGTTTCCGTGAGAACGGGAAATCGGGTCGTCTCAATAGATGCGTGTCTTACGTTGGATTTCGTTCCATGTGAATTAAATTGATTGTTATTAATGTGTATCTGACTGGTGGTGGAGAATTTATTCTCTTCTTAACACCCTGGTATATATTAATAGTGATTGATCGCATGGCGTGAATTGTCAATGTGGCATGCCAAGATGCAATTGATCAAGGCTTTTGTTGAAAAGCAGGGCCTTGTGGGATGATCAAAGTATAGCCTATTACGGCATAGCTTTGTGTATATCGTGACTTCGCGAGCCTCACACCCCGGTATGAGTCCAAAACGGGATATGGAAAGTAGGGAGTGCACACGTTTCTTTCTAGCTAGTGGTAGTGTCAGTGCTTAAACTGGCTGGCATTTTACTTATGTGGATGATGGATTTTGAGGTGCCTTGTATTTTTATAGGCCGTTAGTGTTCATACTATAGGTTCAAAGGAATCGGGAAATGTGTGTTCAGGCATAATTAATCCACTGCCGATAGGCGGGGACCGGCCCTACCGCATCCAAGGGTTCACTGCGAGGGATCCTGAGGCATTTGCTAGAGTGTCTCGAATCAGAGAGGAGCTTTCCCCTAGCCTCGACTCATGATGGAAATCCAATTTCCAATACGACCTTGCGGTTTTGATTGTAGAACTAGTATGGCGACATAGTAGGATGGGGTACTATGTCGTCTATGATTGATACATTATGATTGAAATGTTTTTGAAATATATATACCCATATATATACACTAATAATATTAAATCTGTTTTATCGTATCAAGCATCTTTTGACCATTATAAGGGAAAACTCTATCCTCCGATTTGCGTTGCATTGTGTGATGGGACTTGAGTCTTATAATGGTTTCATTTTTCTAAAAAGCATTGCGTTGTTTAACGTTTTACTTTATTTTATGCACTGGCAATCCAATGGAGTAAACCCGTTCCGCGTTAGCGGCGTGGTCCTGTGATTAGCCTTATTATTAGATGAGTTAAGTTAAGATTTCTCATACCAGTCCCATGACTGACCTGTAGTTTGTTTCACTGGCAAACTCGGGTGCCCTTATTTTCTACACGGGCAGTCGAGTAGCTTTTTGCAGATATATTTACAGGATCCTGGTTTACAGCTGAAGCGGTATTCGGAAAGCTCTGTATCCGTGTATTCCTTTCAGTTGTATATTTGTAATATTTTTCCGCTGCTATTTAAATGTAATTTAAAACTCTGATATTATAGTATTTCTATTTTTGTAATAAGTATTCATACTCTATTACATTCTTGTACTCTGATGTAATTGTTGTAATCAGCGATAAAATGTTCTTCAGTTTATGTTCTGATGTGTGTTGTTCTCAAAGCAATCAAGGCTTTTCTTTATTGGGAAGTTTGGGTCGTTTCATTTGGTATCATATCTTTGGTTTACATAGCTCGATAACAAGACACATTAGAACCGAACGAAAGAATTCATCAGAGATTGGATTAGTAATATCCAATAAGAATAACTCGTTAGAGATAGGATCAGTAGTATCCTAGAACGAGTGTGAACAGTATTATTTTCTCTAAAAAAAATGATGACAAATTTAGTTTTGAAAATTTTATCTAAATATACGTATTTGAGTATATTATATTTTAATGTGGACAATCGAGTATATAAAGATTTTGAATATACGAGTAATTAACGGATATTCGAAGTTTTAATATACTGGATAGATATAGAATCACACTCTAGTCGCCCGAAGATGGTTCTGATGATCGATGCACCATCATCAGAATTTATGTTCGAGTTTCGATGGTGGTATATCTATATATTTCCATTGACTGGTATGAGAACCAAAACTTAGTTAGTACACAATTGCTTTGATTTGCACTAAAAATATGATTTTTGGCAATATATAAAAGTTATATATATTTGAAAAGTTAATCACCTAATTGATTGCTGGTTGTGATGTTTGATTATTAGTTTAACTAATAAAAGTATAGAAATGATAATTAATTTAACTAACAAAATTATGGAAACCAATAAAGTTGAGTTGGTAAAATTAAACAACTTTTAGCTTCGTTCCTTTTCGAGGACGAAAAGATTTTAAGTGGGGGCGATTGTAATGACCCGGAATTTTGGGGCCAATTTAAAATTTTAATTTTAGGAATTTAATGGATTTTAATATTAAAAATAATTTATTTTAAATAAGAATGACTAAGAATTTATTTTAAAACGAATAAATTCAATTTAATTATAAAAGGAGTTTAAAACAGCGCTGTAGTTTGAAAATTTGAATTTGAACTTTGACTGAATGTATAGGATTCATTTTAAATCAGAATTGAGCGAAACAAGAAATATTTAAATCTGTTTAATCATATCTTTCTAACGAATCTGAAAAACTGAAATTTCGTTTTATAAATCAAAAGTTATGCCCAGTTTAAAATTTAGAAAAGTCGCTGTAGAATTTATATATATTTTAATTAAATATATTGGCCTTGAAAATTGCCATTTTGCAAACGACCTCGGTTTTTGACGAAACCAATTTTGTTGGAACCGGAATGTCAAATTTTTGCTAAGTTTCAATTTTCATAATTTTTCGAATTAATATGTGAGCGTGGTGAGAGAAAATGTGTTTTGACTGTTTCGGTCAAATTTAATCGACTAGAAAAAGACCATTTTTCAAACAGTCTCAGAATTCGACAAAATTAGTCTTGTTAGAACCGTATAGTCAAAACATAGCTAGAAATAATTTTTCTGTAATTTGTAGAGTCTGTATGTGGCACCGGTAATTTAAAATGTACGTTTGAATTTAATAATTAATTAATTTATATTTGAAATTAAAGAAAAACATATCGTACTAGCCGAATTAGGTTACGAAACATATTCCAGAGTGTCCGGGATGGGGGTTATTAGCAAGGGGCGACACTCATTGGGTTCGATTTGGTGTTCGCATTGATAAACATGAATTTTTGAATCAATTAAATAAATAAAATAGGAAAATACACGTATATATACTGTCTCAATACATAACCCTAATTCCATTTCCTGTAGTCGCCTTCTTCAACGATTCAATGGCCGTTTCGATCTGAAATTCATTCCCTAATATCTTCTAATCCACAACAAATTAGACAAGGTTCTTAATACCAATTCAAAGAGGATCGAGAGATCTTTAAATCCATACGGTTGGATCCCATACAGATGAGTAGTTTGCTCGCACCGACCCCAAGAACCGCCGCCGCACCAAGCGGGTTCTCTCCTTCCACCGACCACCGAGCTCGCCACCAGGGGGACCCCCCTTGCACGCCTTGCATCCCCCATCGACGTGACACCATCCGATCTCCACCCCGTGCCTCCCATCGCCTGAATTTCCGAACCCTAAAATCGAACCCAAAGGATAACTCGGCGGCCTATCTTTCTGATGTAGAAGAAAGGTTAAGAGAGGGTAATTAGAAGATTAATTAATTATTAATTATTTAAATAATATGATCAATATTTGAACTGTCAAAACTCGCTTAAATTAAATCAGAATCGGACGAAACTAAAAGCGTTGGACTTGTATCAGAAAACTCTACAACACAGAACTGTCTAGATCTGAAACCGGACACTTTGGAAATTCAGGAAATTTCAGATCGGAATTGTTCGGTGAGATTTCTATTTTTAAAATTAAAATTTATTATTTATTTTATTGTGTTATTTATATATCCATTCAGTGTGAAATCCATGTTTTTTGTATATATTATTTTTATTATGGATTGTGCTGTGATTGTGATGAACAATGGATTGTGATTGTGTATTCATTTTCGTTAGAATTTTGTGTATATGATAAAAACATATTTTATTGCAAATATAAATATATTATATTCATGTGTGTCAAAATTTGCGTATAAAATAAAAACCATATTTTTGTTTATATATACAAAAACAAAAATGTTCATGTTTGATTTAAATAAAGGTATGGCATGTAAAGAAAATTTATTTTGTCAAACATGATTATTGAATTAGAAACATAATTTTATCAGAACTGGTTAATTAGGATAAAACAACACTTTTTGACAAACTTGTTTGTTGAAAGTAAAATAACACTTTTTGGTTAAAACATTAGTGTTGAAATAAAAACCCCATTTTTGGTCAATTTAAAGAACCAATAAAATTAACATTTTGTTTACATAAAAGAATCAATCAAAAATTGGCATATTTGTTTACATTAAAGAATTAAATCAAAATTCTCATATTTGTTTACATTGAATAGAATTTGTTAAAAATACACATTTTTATACATTGAATTGAATTTGTTAAAAATATACATTTTTATACATTGGATAGAATAATAACAGTTTTGGTCAAATTGTGATTAGCGAATAAAAATAACATTTTAGTTAGAACATGATTTATGAAACAAATATAACACTTTTGTTAGAATTTGATTTATGAAATAAAAATCATACTTTTATCAAAACTTGATTTTTGAAGTGAAAATATAATTTTTGTCAAAATAAGTTCATTGAAATTAAAATATGTTCTTTTATTTGCATTCACAAATGCAAATATTCATTGAAAATAAATTTTGTTCTTTTATTTGCATTCTTAAATGCAAATATACTTTGAAATTAAAAATTGTTATTTTATTTGCATTCACTAATGCATATATATATATTGAAGATAAAATTTGTTCCTTTATTTGCATTCACAAATGCAAATATGCATTAAAAATCAAATTTGTTCTTTTATTTGCATTACACTATGCAAATATATATATTGAAAATAAAACTTATTCTTTTATTTGCATTCTCAAATGCAAGTATACATTGAAATTTAAGTTTGTTCTTTTATTTCATTCACTAATGCAAATATGCATTAAAAACAAAAATTATTCTTTTATTTGCATTCAATAATGGAAATATAACATAGGAAGATAAGTTAACCTTTTATTGTATTCTACAATACAAATAAACATAGAAAATAAAAGTTCACTTTTCATTTGCATTTTTCAAGGCAAATATAACATGACATAAAAGTCCACTTTTTATTTGCATCTCACAATGTAAGTACAACTTGAAAATAAAAAGTACATTTTTATTTGTGTCCCACAACACAAACAAAACTAGAAAATAAGATATGCATTGGAAATAAAAGTATCCTTTTATTTACATTCTCTAATACAAATTTACATTTAAATAAAAAAAGGTTCTTTAATTTGCATTTTCCAATGCAAATATACATTGAAATAAAAATGTTCTTTTATTTGCCTCCTCCGTTGCAAATAAACATTTAAATGAATAAGTATATTTTTGTTTGCAATTTTAAGATGCAAACAAATATTACATTTTTATTTTGTATTTTAGTTAGAAATAGAAATATACATTTTTGTTTGTAAATTTAGTTGCAAACAAAACAATTAATATAGATTATATTTTTATTTGCATATATAGTTGCAAATAAACATCGTTGTTAAAAGACTATATTTTTATTTGTAAATTTAGAGGCAAATAAACACCGTAGGAAAAAGATGCATTTTGTTTACAACTTTAGATGTAAACAAAACATTAAAACTAAAAGTTATATTTTTATTTGCATTCCTTGTTGCAAATAAAACTAGAAATAAAAAGTTACAATTTTTATTTACATTCCTCGATGTAAATAAACCTGAATTAAAAAGTTGAATCTTTATTTGCATTCTCTACTGCAAATAAAGCAGGAGATAAAAAGTTATATTTTATTTGCATTCTCTATTGCAAATAAAACATGAAATCAAAAAGTACATTTTTATCTACACTTTAGTTGTTATAAAAATGATAAAATCAAAGAATTACATTTTTAGTGTAATATAAAGATTTCAATTTTTTTTTAATGTAAAAAGAATATCATTTTTATGTAATATAAAGAGAATACATTTCATTGTAAGTGAGTCAACATTAGCATTCACATTTTAATGTAAATAAATCAGTAGAAAAGATTTATGGTTTTTGGATAAATTATGATAACATGAGAGCTTACATTTTTTTATTATATAGGAAATGATTCCTCATTATATATGTTTATGATGCTGAGATGTTACACTTCCATTTACAAGTTATCCGACTTGTTAATGTGATTGGGTTGATAATTTTTACACATTGCCCAAGTGCACAAATAATTTATTATGTGATTGCTGGATGAAACCGCACACGGGTGTTGGGATGATATTAGATCTACACTAGTCCCAACATTTAGTGTAGAATTCACTTTGGTTGTTAATTGGATGTTTGATAATTATTTATCATGCTTGTTTATTTCATGCAATATATGGTTGTTGATTGAGTCACATTCCAATAAAGAATATTCTAGAAAAGAATATTTAAGTAAATATTTTAGAAAAAGAATATATTTTAGAAAAACATATTCATTGATATGAACTAGTTATTAACTAGAATAAATCATTAAATTTAAATTTAATAAAGTTTTCCAATATGTTAATATTTAATTGAAGTTAAATTAAATAAATTGGATTTTGGGTTTGTCGTGAATACTGTCTTAAATAACACTGTTCTTAAACCCCGTATGAAAAGAATAAATCTTTTAATTAAGATTATTAAAGTTTTCAATTATATTTAGTAATTGGGATAAGATGAAATGTGAGTTGGGTTTATTGTGAACTGTGTTTTTAAGTGACATTTGTTCTTTAACCAAACTGACAGTGAAAATATGGTATGGAGTTTATAAATCTTTTATTAAGATTTAAATGGAAATTTTCGAAAAGTAAAGTTTTCCAATTTAATATATTAAATTTAATGGAATTCGATTTAATAATAATCGAGATGAGAGTCTGTAAAAGAAGACTGATACTACATATGGAATTTAAGAGGCTTTGCCGTTATTCCATTTATATTATTGGTCGGATACAGAAACTCATAACGATTAGATATTGATTTGAGTTCTGTGAAGATTCCATATTTTATGGAAGATGATTTTGGGTTTATCGTGAACTATATTTAAATGACATTAGTTATTTAACCCAGTTAAGGATAAGATTAATTTCTCAAGTTTAAATAACCATGGAATAATGATTTTTGATATTTGAAACCAAATTGGGTTTTAAATAAATCTTTTAAAGAAAGACTTAAGAATAAATTTGAAGAATTTATCTTTGATAAGATATTATGAATATTTTATTTAGAGAATATTCTGAATTGGAATGAGGTGTTGGATGTATTTTTATAGTACTTGATTTTTTATTATAAAATACATGAGTTATTCGGGAAGACCGGGTTTAACCCATTCCGAATAATTACTACGACGTTGAAGAGCCGAAGATGAAGACAGTGTTTGAAGACCGACGTTCTTCACATCGAATGGATGTGTTGCTACTGAGACCCTTGATGGGAGTAGCTACCTTGAAGGGGCTTCAGTGGTGGCCGTCCGGACTATTGTTGATTGTTCGGATTTGGTTTTCGCTCAGACCCAGAGCATAAGCTAGTAAATGGATGCATGCCTGACATTGGATTTCGTTCCATGTGAATTAAATTGATTGTTATTAATGTGTATCTGACTGGTGGTAGAGAATTTATTCTCTGCTTAACACCCTGGTATATATTAATAGTGATTGATCGCATGGCGTGAATTGTCAATGTGGCATGCCAAGATGCAATTGATCAAGGCTTTTGTTGAAAAGCAGGGCCTTGTGGGATGATCAAAGCATAGCCTATTACGGCATAGCTTTGTGTATATCGTGACTTCGCGAGCCTCACACCCCGGTATGAGTCCAAAACGGGATATGGAAAGTAGGGAGTGCACACGTTTCTTTCTAGCTAGTGGTAATGTCAGTGCTTAAACTGGCTGGCAGTTTACTTATGTGGAAGATGGATTTTGAGGCGCCTCGGATTTTTATAGGCCGTTAGTGGTCATACTACAGGTTCAAAGGAACCGGGAAACGTGTGTTCAGGCATAATTAATCCACTGCCAATAGGCGGGGACCGGCCCTACCGCATCCAAGGGTACACTGCGGGGGATCCTGAGGCATTTGCTAGAGTGTCTCGAATCAGAGAGGAGCTTGCCCCTAGCCTCGAATCATGATGGAAATCCAATTTCCAATACAACCTTGCGGTTTTGATTGTAGAACTCGTATGGCGACATAGTAGGATGGGGTACTATGCCATCTATGATTGGTACATTATGATTGAAATGTTTTTGAAATATATATACTTATATATATACACTAATAGTATTAAATCTGTTTTATCGTATCAAGCATCTTTTGACCATTATAAGGGAAAACTCTATCATCCGGTTTGCGTTGCATTGTGTGATGGGACTTGAGTCTTATAATGGTTTCATTTTTCTAAAAAGCATTGCGTTGTTTAAAGTTTTACTTTATTTTATGCACTGGCAATCCAATGGAGTAAACCCGTTCTGCGTTAGCGGCGTGGTCCTGTGATTAGCCTTATTATTAGATAAGTCAAGTTAAGATTTCTCATTCCAGTCCCATGACTGACCTGTAGTTTGTTTCACTGGCAAACTCGGGTGCCCTTATTTTCCTCACGGGCAGTCGAGTAGCTTTTTGCAGATATATTTATAGGATCCTGGTTTACAGCTGAAGCGGTATTCGGAAAGCCCTGTATCCGTGTATTCCTTTCAGTTGTATATTTGTAATATTTTTCCGCTGCTATTTAAATGTAATTTAAAACTCTGATATTATTGTATTTCTATTTTTGTAATAAGTATTCATACTCTGTTACATTCTTGTACTCTGATGTAATTGTTGTAATCAGCGATAAAATGTTCTTCAGTTTATGTTCTGATGTGTGTTGTTCTCAAAGCAATCCAGGCTTTCCTTTACTGGGAAGTTCAGGTCGTTTCAGTAAAGGTAGATATAGATTTTTATTTGTATGAGAAAGAAGTTACCAAATACATAATGTCAATTTAATAAACGTGTCCTCGCAAACTAATTTTCACGCATTCAAATTCAAGCCAATATTAATACTAATGAGAATGTAAAGGAAGATATGGATTAATTATAAACAAATATATACACATAACAACATCGTCCATTTTGAGCGTTGGCACAATTACAAACGCTAATTTCGGATAAACAGAATTTAATTTCAACGAACCGAAAAAAGTTGCATACTCAGAATTCAGGATAGATTCATATAAAAAAAATGAATTCTAGTTTTGACAATTTTTTAATTTTAATCTGAACTTAAATTTTAATCAAATTTGACCAGAACTGATCTTTTCAGAAAATTTTATATTTTAATAAATTTGGTAAATTAAAATATTCATTAATTCAATTTCATTATTTAAATTTAAGTTTTTATAACTTTACTTAAATTCAAATAATACAAATTGAGTCAGTTAACAATTAAATTCAAATTAGACCATCGTTGCTTCTCAATATTCAAAAGGTATTTATTATTGTTCATTTACAAAAATCAATTCATTTATCTCATTTGATTCATAATAAATTAATGCTTAAATATAAATTTTTTGAATTTCAATCAAATCATTAATTTGAAATCTATTAAAAATTCAGGTGGTTATAAATATTACCTTTTACTTTATAAAATTGGTGCTTTTTTATCGAAATTATTAACTTGTATATATCTTATCAAAAATATATTTAAAATGTTTTAAAACCAATCGGTATTTACATTAGTTGTCCTTTTCAACAAAATGATATTCTTATCAAGGAAAAATTTGTTTGTATTTTAGTTTTACTATATTAGTAGTTGATCGGGAAAAAACGTCATGAATGCCAACAGTTTTCACCATGTTTTTACTTAATTTAGTTGGATAGTATTAAGAATCGCTACTTCGCCGATGTTGCATTTTGATTTCCGATGTTCTTTTTTCGTCGGTGTTCAGGCATTGCTATTGACAATGTTTCTTATATATATATATATGTACGTATGTATGTATGTATGTATACTAGTACACAGGCACGTCCGATGGACGTGTGCATAGATAAATATGACCAAAGCCGGAAGTGATTTAAATTTTAAATGACAGTTACAATACTGTAAATACAATGTACATAATGCAGCACTATCGAAGCAAAGTTTGGTATATAAATCCATTGAACTATAGTCCCATTTTCATAGAAGACTATTTATATTTGCATGCTTATTATGGTTTTATAAGATAGACTAAGGAAAATCACAAATACACCATGACATCTTATACTGCACCAATGCTCTATAAACATATGATAAGCAGAAAGGAAAACATATTGCTTGTCATCTTTTTTCTTGTTGAAACATGTACATAAGTAGCCTTACCCAATAGAAAAAAAAGGAAAAAAAAACATGTACATAAGCAATAAATGGTAAAAATAATAATTCTATGAGGATAAAAAGCACGATGGAAGTGCTAGGACAGAAAATTTAAAATGAAAGGATTGTTACAACAAGTGAAATTGATGTAGAAACATCAAGCATTCATAATATGTATTGCAAGAATAATCTCATTTACATTGAATTTGTATATACGTTTTTTTTAATCCTTTTTCTACTGAATTAGAAAGGTACCGGAAGCCCACAACATTTATCGTTTTTTGCAGCATCAAATCCAAAACCTGGGAAAAGAACCAAAAGAATTAAAATATATTTAAATCCAATATGTTTCATATAAAAATAAAATGCTATAAGTTAAAAATGTCAATCACGCTAGCTAGGTGATAAAGCTAATATCCCTAACAACTTCTGTTGGTGTTAGTGCACTTTCTACATCATTGCATTCATATATTATAGATGAACATGATGATATCTCTGGAATATAGCAATGAGTCAGCAAGCAAACAACATACACAATTTTAGTAACCATTTCCACTCAGTTGCAACCTATGAAAGCACTTCCAATGCAAAAAAGAAACTCGAACTTAAGACTACTTGGTAACAGTAAAAAAAATTGAATCATGATTATATTGCAGAATGAGCTAATAAAACATCATCACTATTCATTATATCTTAACCGTGTATATCATCATATTAATTAATTCACGGATATAATACTATATTGCTTATTATTTTACCATAGTATAATCATTAGTCCATATACTTCTAATGTAAACGTGAAAAAGTCTCCGCCTTAAAATGATTTAAGGCATAAGAATTTGCCAAAATTATAAAGCACATGTGATTATCATTCATTTTAACATAAGACAGTAGCATTACCGATCAGATTAGTTGTTCAAATAGTACAACAGGTCGATTCGAACTTGTATAGTAATTGAAAAGGTAAATAAAATATTAACAGTTCTTAATGTAACCATTCCCTTATTCGAAACCTATAGCATCTATATGTCCGATGAATAAAATATGAAGGGGAAATTTTGAAAGTATGTCAACAAAAAGTGAAGCGACCCGAAACTTCCCCGGTCTCCGAAGAGATGAGAAAGAACGAATTACTGTGAGGACAAGACAAATCAGAACACAAACAGAAGAACATTTCATTGTTATTACAACAATTCCATCAGATACAAGAATATACAGAGTATAAATGAATATTATACATTCGAATAAATTTCAGAGATTACAATTTATTATATAACAGCGGAAAATAATACAAAGCACAACTGAAGGTGATATACGGATACAGAGTTTTCCGGATATCATTCCAGCTGTATGGTATGACTGACCTAGAGTTTATTGTTTTAACCTAAACTCTGGGTGCCCCTATTTTCCGCACGGGCAGCTAGTAGTTTTGGTTTTGAAGATTTATATTCACAGGATCCTGGTTTACAGCTGGAATGATATCCGGAAAGCTCTGTATCCGTATATCACCTTCAGTTGTGCTTTGTATTATTTTCCGCTGTTATATAATAAATTGTAATCTCTGATATTTATTCGAATGTATAATATTCATTTATACTCTGTATATTCTTGTATCTGATGGAATTGTTGTAATAACAATGAAATGTTCTTCTGTTTGTGTTCTGATTTGTCTTGTCCTCACAGTAATTCGTTCTTTCTCATCTCTTCGGAGACCGGGGAAGTTTCGGGTCGCTTCAAAAAGGTTTAGGAATACATTAAACATCATGTTTTAGGGGAAGCAATGTACATACATCTCATCTATAGTCCAGGCTTTCCATATGAAAAATGAAAAAGTTGGTTTCAAAGTTGATCAAACGCTTTCAACAACAATTAAACTTGGTAATGACTAAATGCTAAACAAACATTGATAATGACATATTATAAAATTTCATATGAATATAAAGACACAATCTCTTAAAATACTCTAAAGTGTAAGAAATATACAAAACTATATGCCACATGATTTTTAAATTATTTAGATGGATGTTTGAATAAAAAATTATGAAAGCACAAAAAAATCAAACCTTTTATTTACTTCAACTGGTAAAAGATGCAAGGTAACCTATGAATCGGTCCTAACCATTCAATATTGCATGAGCAAAAACCATACAAACTTCTTAAAAAATATTAAAGGTGGATCTGATTTAGAACGTACTTCGAGTGCTGCTTTAGGACTGATTTTTTGTTCAGTGGCGTTCCCTTCGTTGAATGGTTCTGGTAGCAAAGCTTTGGGAATCTCAATATCCTATTGAAACATTGCAGCAGAAGAGTAAATTGCAACTTCATAGGACTGAACATATTCATGCATCAGAATGTTAATGCATATGGTATAACAATGTATAACTTTAAAGATGGGTCTAAATTCAATAGTCAGCATGCCCATTTTGCATCGTCAATCCTTGAAAAATCATATTTTGTGAAGTTTTAATTTGAACAAACACTGATTATATAGGCTATTTTGTATCAAATTCCTAAATACAATATACCCTTAAATAATTTTATTGTCACAAACAAAATAACTGCATAATGCATTAAGTATTAAGTATTACACTGAAAAATGCCTCTATTGAATTACTAAGACAATGCTTTCATACATTATCTTTCTAGTGGTCACAATTCTAATATAAAACCATTAATGTATTACCTGCAGCGGTGTTACTTTTCAACATACGCCAAAATTCAACAGCCAGGGATCCCCATCTAGCAACAATATTGCTAATTCATAAAAAAAAATGAATCCAAATGAATAAAAAGTAATGCCAGATGTATTGAAAGCAATAGTCACTTCCTACTTAGGCATATAGTATGCATGCTCAAAGGATACTGCAAAGAAAGTGAACAATTTAATTAGAGTTCAGCTTTCTTACAATAAGAATAAGACAGACCATAATTTCACCTAACCATATCTAGTACAAATAAGAAAAGAAAGAAACTAT
Organism: Allium sativum; assembly: GCA_030737875.1. Lineage (NCBI taxonomy): Eukaryota > Viridiplantae > Streptophyta > Magnoliopsida > Asparagales > Amaryllidaceae > Allium > Allium sativum. The sequence goes on from CM060918.1 coordinate 637,158,649, forward strand.
TATTAAAAATATATAAACAAATAATACCTATTTGTCTTATTCCAATTCTTCGCTTAACTGATTGGGCCCTCTATCTTCTAACCCATCGTTCTCGCTCACCTCTGCTTGTTCAGCATCATGTGATTTCTGGAGTTCACTGAAAACATAGTTGGATAGAGGGTTATTGCTGGTTCTGCTATTCGAACTCTTGGAAGCAACATACCCAGTTTCTTGTGGAGGTGATGTAGCATACCCATCGAGCGAAGGTGAACCCATGGCACTAAATTCAATGATTTTGACTAAAGAAATTACTGCATCTATTTCCAAGTTTCCTTGAGTAGTTAACCTCACATCCAAAATACAGAACTCCAGCCCATCCCAAAATGTTTCGAAACCTATTGAGATTAGCTGTCACAATTTCATAAGGTTTTACTGAATACATGCCTCTAAATCAATATTAATTGGTAAAATAAATGATAAAATTACCTTCAAATCCAAACAAAAGACTAAAATTTGAGAAATGTGGAAGAGAACTGATGGTGGCAGGAGATACAGTCACAATTTTGATGCAGATCTGGTAGCATGACTGGTGCCAGATTTTCCGATTTCGTTGATTCATCTCAGATCCAGAGCCTGCGTGCCTTTCTTCCATTATTGACGCTTCCGAAAGTGGGAGAAAAGGCGGAAATAGTAGTGGAATGAGAAACGGGAAGGACAGTGGGGAGAAAAAAGGAAAATGGGAAGAAACCATGAGAAGTGCGGTAGTGGGATTAGAACGTGGATAAAAGAAATGACATATATATCCTCCTTTCTTTTGTACGAATTAATCCTTTATTCATATGGGAATGGGTAAATCGGGAAGTTTAAAAAAGCTTCACCATGGGAAGATATTTGTATTTTTAGTGTGTGTGTGTGTATATACGTGTGTGTGTGTGCGCGCGCGCGCGTGTGTGTATATGTGTATGTGTGTGTGTGAAATCAAGAGCACTCCAAACAATGTTGTACCACTATAGTTCTTTGATTTCCACCATACATTCTTGTTTCTTTTTTTCCACTAACTCCCTCTCCTCCTACTAGCTTTATAATTTAGAACTGGGTGGCCTATAATGAGATACAAAATGGGTGCTACCAAACAGTGGTACCCCGGAGCATGCCTATAAATGTATAGCGGCTTATGGGACAAAAAATAAAATAGAAAACAGGACACAATAAGGAATATTATAACAAAGTATATTTCTCCTAGTATGATTGGGCAGCGTATTAACAGGTATGATGCAACTATAGAAATGCATTATTAAATAAATAAAACGATCTTAAGAAAAAGGAGTGAAATTAAAAAAAAACGCATTGCTCATGTACCACTCAATGCCGATCTCATTCCCCAACTTCCACATATCCAATTTTATCCCACGTCCAACATGTCAATCACGGAAATTGACCGTTTTAGTTTGTTTTATTATAGGTAGACATCATGTCATTGGGTCGGACGTGTTCGTCGTTATCATCTATAATTGTTAGAAATGAATTAGTGGAGTTGGCAAATTTGGCAAAATTACTAAGTCCCACATCGGGAAAACTTGTGCCTTAATTCACTACATATACAAAAACTTGATATGTTATATCAAAAGAAAAAGGAAGAGAGAGAGGCAATGGAATAGCATGAACAAAACATGCATATATATATATATATCATATTAATTTTAAAAGGTCAAAGATTAGGGCCTTGGGGTCTCGTGATCGGATAGGGCCTCCGAATGCCGCTAGGCCTGCTTGCGCTGTTCAACGGACTATTTTTTTAAATAGCCGTGCAATTACCAGCGGAAATAACTGTTGCTAAAGGGTCCCAACCCTTCCAGCAGTCACTACTGTTGCAGTTCGAATGGTGGAACCCCGTCGCGAATAAGTACCTCTTCACACCCTATATAAGGGGCAGCGAAAAAATCAAATAATCATCTGTTTTCTTTTTTTTGCCCTCTTCTTCCTCATACAGTCTGTTCTATACATAAAACTGTCTTGCATTCGCCGTTGCTTCGCCTACTGCACCGTACAGCGAAATTCATCCATTTTATCTTGGCAATCGATTTGCATCAAAGCCCTCATGTGCTATAAAGGGGCGCAAATACGATTTAAGGAAACAGTCGCATTCCGACTGGACTCGGGTTACTTTCTACATATTCTCTGATCAACTGCGACGGTACTTCTTCCTCGCTGTTCTATATTTTCTTCTGCTAAGTTCCTAAATTGCTATTGGTGATCTACTGTTTCTGTATCAATACAGAATACTCTAGATAACAATAATTTCGTCTGCCATTTAAACAATCACTAACCCATCCCTCCTTCATTCCACATCTCCTCCGCTACATCTTCCATCCCACACCTTCCTCTTAATAAAGTTTTCAAATGTTTTTTCAGTGATCCGATGCTAGAATCAGGTATGTGTTTAGACCATAAACTATATAATTTTTTTCTTTATTTATTTTTATGGTTAAATTTTTGAACTACAATGTCAACCGTTAAAAGAACCATTAGTCTTTATAATATGCTTGGCTTCTACTAAAAATAGATGTATATGCTTGTGCCAAATATATTACAAACAAGAAGGTTGTGCACAAAACTATTCCTGAAAAATGTATCCAAACGACTGAGAAAATCAACATGTGAAGAAAAAATAGTTTTCTAGAATTGGTGTTTGATACCGATGTTTGACGCAAATACGAAAGGTTTAGATTTGTATAAATCAAATGGAAAAATTTAAATAACAACACTGATACTAGATTGGATCTTGATAGCTAAACTGTTTTTCAGACAGCGATGACCGGTGGAGCGATCGTGTAATGATAAATAACATAAATTCAAATTTCATATATTTGAAATCATTTATTACTTGTTTTTTACTTTTAGGAATTTGACCAAAATATTGTGAAATGTAGAAGAACACTTCTTGATAATGTGGATATGCAATAACAATTGTTCTAAGGAACTCATGCAACCAGGCAGATTTCAAGTATATGCCTACTTATACCAAAAACAATTCACTCCAACTTCTATGTGACCCCCTTTTAACAATCTACGAGATTTGAAGGAATTTCAGAATTCGCTTGATGATACCAAAGATAAAAGATAGTGCGCTACAACATAATTGTTTTTTAACGACACAAAAGGATGTGTCATTTACAACGCTTGTGCGACGCTATTAAAAATAGCGCCGCATAAGCGTCGTAAAACACACACTCTTTTGCCTCGTTAAAGCCTAGTTTTGTTGTACATTCCATATTTGAAATCACTAATTAGTCCTCAACGTACCAAGACGTGCCGCAACAAACTTTAATGCATCAAAATTCACTGCAACAAACTCGACAAACTAGTTCTTCTTAGGTTGCACGTAACAATTCGAGAAGACATCATAAGGAAGTTGATGATAAGATGGCTGAAATAGTTGACGTCATTTGTGAGTGACAAATGAAAAAGATCTCGTTTGACTTCAAATAGTCTGAACAAAAACAACACAGTTCAATAGGAAATTCCTTAAGCTAAACATATTTTGTTACTCGCATTATTGTAACGACCCGGAAAATCTGAACCAATTTAAAAATTTTAAATTGGCTAAAATAGTGGATTTTAAATATTTAAAATAAATATTTTAAATAATAGCAATGAAAAGTGAGTTTGAATCGACGTTTGAAAACGAATATAATTAATTCTAATTATAAACAAGGCCTGAAATGGCGCGGTAGTTTCAAAATTTGAATTCAAACTTCGACTGACTCTACCGGGTGCAAAACAAAACGGATTTGAGTGAAACCAAAAATATTTAAATTTGTTAGTGAATACCTTTCTAACGAATCTAAAAAATCAAAGTTTCATAGCGGAAAGCAAAAGTTATGGCCAAATGAATTTTCAGAAAGGTCGCTATGGAATTTATATAGCCCATGAAAATGACCATTTTGCAAACGACCTCGGAATTCGACGAAACCACTTTTGTTGGATCCGGGATGTGAAGTGATTGCTAGGTTTCAAATTTCATAATTTTTGAAGCTAGTATGTGAACGTGGCTAAGGAAAATGTGTTTTGGTCAATTATAGTTAAATTGGATCGACCAGAAATGGGCCATTTTGTAAACGGTCTCAGAATTCGACGAAACTAGTTTTGTTGGGACCTTATCGTCAAAACGTAGCTAGATTTATTTTTCTAGAATTTTTCGAATCAGTTTGTGGCCCTGGTAAATTGAAATGTATGTTCAAATCAAATATTAAATGTTTTCTAATTTAATTTGAAGGAAAACTGACTGAAACAGTCAAATGGGTCTATGAAACATATCCCATTGTGTTCGGAATGGGGGTAATTAGCTAGGGGCGACAGTCGTTGGGTTTGATTTGGTGTTCGTGTGTGACAAAGGGTATTTTCGGATTTTTAAAACTTTATAAAAAAAAATCACTGGTCCACATCACCCCCCCCCCCCCCCCCGACTTTCTCTCTCCCCGCAGCTCGATCAAAGGCGAAAAACCATTCCATCGTTCCCATTCATTTTCTGATCAATCCACTCACTAATATCAAAAGCTCCAGTTGAAGATTTTGAAGAGCTCGAGACGAGCTTCAAATCCATACCTGGTTTCGATTTTTTCGTTGAGTATTTTGGGAGAATCACCCTCGAGAAGTTCGCCCGTTCATCGCCTGATTCCGCCGCAACCACCAGTTCGAGTTCGCTGTCGTTCAGGGCTCCACTGCGCCTCTCCAAGCTCGTCGACGTCGCTTGGGCTGATCGGCATATTGTGCTTCGGATTGAGAGAGAAATCGAAACCTAGGTTCGAGAAGTTTACTGAGGTAACGGCTATAGTTATTTTCAACAGTTTTAACACCTTTAAACCGTTGCATACTTTGAAAAATCATATCTTTTTCGTGTATTGACGAAATTCGATGAAATAGGAAACATCGTGACTGTGTGGACGTCTTCTACATTCTAGAAGAGACCGCATATTTTTCTGAGCCTTCTGCTATTTTTGGTGGAGTGGAACCCAATGTGAGATTTCTAATTTATAAACGATATGGAAAATGACGATATATAAATTATATAGTCGATGTATGAGTTATATAAGCATTGTACACCTCTTATATAAGCGTTGTATAAGTTGTACATTCGATGAATAAGTTGTATATGCATTGTAAAAATTATATATGTGTTGAAATAGAAGTGAAATGCTATATATATATATATATATATATATATATATATAGACACACACACACACACACACACGCCCCTCATCCACAAACCATGGACGATATTTATTGGTTGTGATTGGTGTGAAAATTGATTGATAGCGAATGGTTGATTGAAATTGTTTGTGGTTGAAATTGATTGATTATGGTTGAAAAATACCCGTTTGTGGTTGAGAAATATTTGGTTGAAACCACATAGGATTAGTTTGTGGAAATGAAAAAAAATATACATGTCTCCTGCGTGCGAACTAGATGCATGATTCCCCATTGTCAAAAGCTGCGAGGCTTTAAGGTAGAGCGAGGAGCCGTACTAGGGACGGTCCCGGTTTTAACTACCTTGCCGTTATGCTGCCGAAATTTAGAATAATATTCATGTGTTAGAATTATTTTCCTGTGTTGAAATTGTATTCGTCTGTTGAATAGAAAACCTTCATGTGTTGAATCGAAATTCATTCGTTGAATTGAAATTCATGTGTTGAATGGTATTCGTGTTTTAATTATAAAAATCAACTTTTTATCTATATATACAAACTATAGAAAACCTTTATGTGTTTAATCGAAATTCATTCGTTGAATTGAAATTCATGTGTTGAATGGTATTCGTGTTTTAAATATAAAAATCACCTTTTTATCTATATATATAAACTATAGAAAACCTTCATGTGTTGAATCGATATTCATTCGTTGAATTGAAATTCATGTGTTGAATGGTATTCATATTTTGAAAGAAATTGTTTTATAATAAAAATCCTATTTTTATCATCAATATGAACTATATAAAATAATCTTGTTATGAAATAAATTGTTTTATAATAAAAATCCTATTTCTATCACCTATATTAACTATATAAAATAGTCGAGTTTTGAAATAAATTGTTTTACATTAAAAATCACATTTTTATTATATACATGAATTGTTAAAAATACTGAAGTGTTGAAATAGAAGACAGTTAGATAAAAATATAATTTTTATCAAATGTATGATAAGAATATAGCTTTGAAATCGAAGAATCGATATATATATATATATATATATATATATATATATATATATAGAATTAAAATATATCGAATAACGAAGCTGCAGTTCGTATATTGAAACCATGATTTCAAACGATTAGTGCGGGAGATCTGTCCATCGGATTTTCCCGAAACCACAACCGTTGGGTTCGCTTTGGAAATATCTTTCCAACGGCACCAACTTTGTAAAGATCCAATGGTTGGATTGTCTGGAATGTTTAACTCAAATCTGAAGAAAAACAGCGTCAGAATCGATTATATTTATATATATATAAATATAATTATATTTAATCGAATAACGACGCTGCAGTTCGTATTTTGAAATCGAAACTTCAAACGATTGTACCGGGAGATCCGACCGTCGGAATTTCCCAAAACTGGAACCGTTGGATTCGTTTTGAAAAGATCTATCTAAAGATGTAAATTTTGTGAAGATCCAACGGTTAGATTTTCAGATATGTGTAAATCAAATCTGAAGAAAAACAGCGCCACGGCCGCGTTATGGCCCGAAGCGTCGTTTTGAATAAATCGGCTATTTTAAAATAAATAAAAATAGCGATAAATCGTTATAAAATATTATAAACGATATGGATGTGAAATTTAAAAACTAACTGAAGGTTGGCTAAGTCGAAGGGTTTCCTGGGTGTTGATCTGATGTTGGTTTCGGCCTTCGGGGTTAATATTTGGGAAATCGTTCTCTTACTGATTGACGGTTAGTGACTAATGAATTGAAATGATGCGTATGTATGTTAGTGTTGCACTTGTTTATTATATACGCGAGTTTCTCAGAAAGACCGGGTTTATCCCATTTTGAATAACTGAATCGACGATAAGAAGTCGAAGATGAAGATGGGGGTTGAAGACCGATCTTCACCTCGTTTGAATGGTAACTGAGGTCCTGATTGGGAGGCATCCCGAAATATGGATAATGAGTGGTGATCGTCCAGACGTACGTGGGAATCGATGGATATGCGAGGTATTTAGTGCCTCCGGTTTCGTTCAGACCCAGAACGGACTTGCAAATGGACTGTGTGTCTGACATTGGAATTCATTCTGTGTGATTGATAACCTTCAGTTGCATGGTGCGAATTGCCGGTGTGGCATGCTAAGATGCAGTGATCAGGGCTTCTGTTGAAAAGCAAAGTCTTGTGATTGATGATCAAAGCACCGTCTGTGTGGCGTAGCTTTGTGTATAACGTGAATTCGCGAGCCTCACGCCCCGGTATGAACCAGAAACGGGAGAAGGACCTCAGGGAGGGCATGCGTTTCCTTCTAGCTAGGAGTTGTGTCGGTGTTTTTACACGGCCTGACATTTTACTTATGTGGATGATGGATTGCGCGACGCCTCGGTTATATCGGTTGATCCGGGACCGATGGAGTCATTCGTTGGCTCATTGACGCCCCATAGGGCGTGGAAACGTAGTGTTCAGAAATTTTAATGCACATCGGTGGACCGACCCTGACGATCCTATGGCTTGACTGAGTACTTGCCTGAGACATGGGCTAGAGCGTCTCGAAGTCGGTAAGGACTATCTTTTGCCTTGGTTCATGACGGAAATCCAATTTCCAAATACGTGACTGTGCGGTTTTGATTGTATACCTATATTTGGCGACATAGTGGCATGGGACGTTCATGTCGTCTATGATTGATAGTTATGATTTGAAATTATTTTTGAAACATATAAACACTAGTAGTAATATCAAATGCTTTTGTTTTATTCGTATCAAGCATATTTTGGCCATTATAAGGTAAAACTCTATCCTCCGGTTTGCGTTGCATTGTGTGATGGGAACTGAGTCTTATAATGGCTTCATTTTTATAAAAAGCATTGCGATGTTTAAAAGATCTATTTGTTTTTGAAGCACTGACAATCCGATGGAGTAAACCCGTTCCATGAAAGTGGCGTGGTCCTGTAATTAACCATATTTTAATGTGTTGAGTAGATTTCTCGTACCAGTCCCATGACTGACTCGTAGTTTGTTTCACTTTCAAACTCGGGTGCCCCTTTTTCTACACGGGCAGCCTTGTGTTTAGGTTTAACAGGCTTTCTCTGGATAGCTGGAGCTGAAGATGGATTCTATCATTTATCTCTTTTTATGCTGTTCAGCTCCTATTGTACATTATGTTTGTTTTCCGCTGTAGAAATTTATGTATAGCTGAACTGTATTTGTACTAAGTATGATCTTGTATACTGTGTAACTCTGATGATTACGTTTATCCAGTATATTCTATTGTGCATTATCTGGTGTATTTATTTATTTCTGTTCTGTTGTTATCTGTTTATCTGTTATATTCCAAGGATTACCCTTGCCACCGTCAGTACGGGGTTTGGGGTCGTCACAATATCTAGTAGAGGTATACATCGTTATGCATAATACAGATTTATTTAATACGCTTAATGATGATGATGCTAAGGAATGGTTGTCGTATAGACAAATCTGAAATGTGTTATCTATCAGATAAAATCTTTTCTCATCTGAGGTGGTGATGGAAACCAATAGAATTATCACAAAACTGTATTTCTATATCAATTATTTCTACATTTTGTCACTATATTCATTAATATGCTTTAATTATATGCATATATTTCAGTTTTTGTACTATTATAATTATTTCATTTTAATTAAATGTATCTTATGCAACAAAACAAACAATAAATTAGCTACACATCTATTAAATTAAAAATCATTAATTAAAATATTCTACATAAATGCTTCGTATGAAGGCGTAAATATACATCTCATTTAACTTTCCACTTGCTTAAATACTCCATTTAAATATTCTTCCTTCATTATGCGCAAAGACATCCTTAATTAGAAAATCAAAATATTCAACCAGTCCACGTTTCCCTTACATTGTAGAACTCCATCGAAACTTCATTGTCGACCTCCTTGATACACGATAGTCAGAAACCTTTGTTGCATTGTTCGTATTTCTTTTTGCCAGTCTTCCTCCGGCTTCCACCGTCGATCTCTAGAATCTAAGACAGTTATATCTCAAAGTGGGTTGTAGGCCTCTGGTCTGGGCTTAATTCAGATGAACCCTGGGAAAGTTTTGGTTCAACAGTGCTGCCACCAACAGTATCACTCAAATTATTCGGTTGTAACCCTTTTGCAATTGAAATGGTTATAAGAAATGGGAAGAAACATGCAATTCTTCGTGCTCTTTCTGTTATTGTGAATGAATCTGATGTCAAGCTTGAAGTTTCATTGCTCTGCCTCCAGTAGCGATTCTCTAAAAAGAGGAAGAAATACTACACATGTGGTAACAGAAGAAATATTTGAAGTCTCTCAAAAGAGGAAGAAATACTTTCACTTATGGTCTTTACCTGGCATCAACTGGTTGGCATGTAGAATTGGCAGACTAATTTGTCTTAATGGAATGACAGAAAAGCTTGAGCGTTTGGAATATGCGAAATGCTTAATTGAAATCTCTCCAAATCATGAACTTGTCAATGACTTCCTTGTGACTACTCCAGATGGAGGAACATAACGAATAAAGGTGGAATATCTCTGGAGATCGCTAGTGTGCACGATATGTAAAGTCTTTGGACACAAAACAGGTAACTGTGAAGGAAATAAACATAGTGAAGACAAGCAGGAAAAGTCAGGTGAAAACAAGGAAAATAACTACCGAGCAAACAATGTTCCAAGACAGGCCAATAACAAAGAGAAAACCAACTCTGCGAATATGACACAAAGCTACAAAGTGAACACTGAAGCTAGAAAGGAATACACATCGAGGGAGAAAATGGTGCCGCCTATAGTGAATCCATGGCAAAGGGTTGAAAGAAATAAGAAAACGGTTAAATTTATACAATTTGGAAGTAAATCAACTTTTGGAGACTACTGGGTTTCGGCCGAGAAAGAGCCGCGGAAAAAAAGAAAAAGTGCAGTTATTAGACAAGACGTAGTTGAAATTGAAGAAGTAGAGTTACAAGACCAAGTACGATCTGACACACTCAAGAATATCAAAGGCAAGGATAAGGTCTTAGAACCTGAAAGTGGCAATTCATAGGTTACCAGTAAACTACACACTTATAATAGTTTTAGCACACTACAACCATTGGCTTCTGAGAATCATGCAAATGTGGAAATTCCTGATAGAACAAGTGATGAAATAAAGGAAGTAGATGAGAAAATAAGGGGAACATCTGGAGAGGATAAGGAAGTAGAAAGCAAAACCAATGAAGATAAGGATGTTGTTACTATAGAAATACCAGAAGAGGATGGTATTGAAAACAATGTACTAGATAATAGCAAACAAAGTGGCAAAGATGCAACTGTGAATGGTAACAAGGCTGACATGCAGTGTCACAGTGAAGGTGTGCATGTGGAAACAGACAAAGTGGGCGATGAGATAGCTCAACTGGAAATGGATCCAATACTACTAAGAGCCGTACCATTGGTTAGTGGAATGGTACCAAATGATAGGGTAGCTATCGAAAATTTGAAATTAGTTATTCAAAGCTCGGGCTAAGAAGAACACTGTGGTAATATAACCAAACTAACGGTAGCTAGGGCTGTCAAAATTGAAGATGACCCTATAACCCAACCCTTTTAATCCAACTTTAACAGGGTTGGGTCGAAACAATTCAGCTATAATTTTCGATGGGTCAAATACCCATTCAGTTCGCTTACAAAACAGTACAACCTTAGGTACTGTTTGTTTCAATCAAAAAGCGCTTTTTGAACTGCTGATTGAAAGTGCTGAATACATTCTGCAGTATTAAGCTTGTTTGGGTGGACTAATCCAATCAACAAAACTTATTCAGCTTGTTTGGATGGACTATCCAATCAGCAAAACTTGTTCAAACCAGCAAAAATTCAATAAGCACAAAAACGGAGCTTATTTGAGGTGATGATTTGGTGTGATATTTTTACAATGAATACCCTTGTTTCTTTTATATATCGGAGTAAGACAAAAAATAAAGTAGCTCTCTCTACATAGCTTTTTCTCTCTGCAAAAGCAACGGCAACATTACTAGGTAACAACATGGTCTCTTTTCAGCTTGAATTGTGTTTGCTTTTTTGCTTGGTAGTAGGTTGAATTCACGTGAAAGCACTGTTATTTATATAGCTTTTACTTTACTGTTGAAAATGGATTTTGTTGTGTGAATAGATATCATATGGTACAGTTGATAATAACCTATTCTAGTTGATCCAGTCACACCGTGTTGTTACCAGCTAATAGACTTTTTTTACTTGGTATACAGCTGTTTCATCATATTATTTGAAAATGGATTTTCTTACTCTTTTTACATGGTATACAGCTAATAGGCTAATAGCACTGTAAACATAATAAATCGGCTAAGTCCGCTTTAATTTTTTTTTTTTCGAAATCTTGCTTTGATTTTAATTTCATGTATGCAGTCAGTGAAATAATATCCGCAATTGTAGTTTGTAATAACTCAGACACGTAAATTCATCGTTCACGTCGAATAAAATACGAATTAACCATGAAAGGCAAATTTGTCAGTTAACAACTTAATACAAAAAAACATATTTACAACCAGCACTTAATCAAACAACATTTTCACAATCAGCAATCAGCATTCAGCGTTCAGTAATCAGCAATCAGCAATCAACATTCAGCATTCAGTAATCAGCAATCAGCAATCAGCATTCAGCAATCAGCATTCAGCATTCAGCATTCAGCAATTTTAACAAACGAAGCAGTTACCCACTTACTCTTCCGAATCCTAGGTCTTCAGGACTTCGTTGCTAGAAAATACGAAGCCGAGTCTCAATCCCTAAATCCCTAATCTGATCCAACCCTTTCGATTCGAATTCGACTCCCTTCAAAGCTCTCGATCTCTCTTGCGTGGTTCTTCGAAATGATTTCGCCTTCAAAGTTATGGTTTAACCAGGTACGTAGTTCTGAAAATTTTATTTATGGTTGATAATTGAAGAGATCGGGATAAACTTTTTAATCTATTGCATATGCAGTAAACTCTATCTCTTTTTGCATTTTCTGAATCAATTTCTGCAATTTTTGGATCAATTTCTAGATCAACTTCTGAATTAATTTTTGCAATTTCTGGATCGAAACAGCCGTGGAGTTGAAGTCATATGTTCTGATTCATCTCATGTATTCTGTTTGAATTCTATAGTGGCACAACACAAAAAAAATGGATCACCGTTGTTGTGTCTGGGAGAAAGTGGGCGGCTCTAATTCGATTTTGATTGTAGCGATGGTGAAAAAAGTAGTTGATGTTGATTTTTGCTGCTGCTATAATGGACAGTGAAAAAAAAAGGTTTCACTTAATATTTCAATGAGTTATACTCACAATTATATATGCTACGACAACCCAAACAGCCAATCACAATGAGAGCCAAAGGACAAAGCTCCACCATATAGTGGTATTTCTCCTCCTCCCGGAAACATGAATCTGGAGGACTCTCCCTTGTTTGATCTAGCCAGAGGACAGGAATGCAGCCAAAGTAACAACAAAAACAAATCAGGAGCAATTGAACCATCTAAGATCCTAACCTGACCTATGGCATATAACAACACCAAACACGCAAACTCCCCCAATGCAGCAAAACCTATGCGTCTAGAATGTTAGAGAGGCACACCAGGACACTAAATTGGATCAATGCAAGCAGCTAATCAGAAAATTTAACTTGAGCGTTCTTACAATCCTAGAAACTAAATTAAACGAGCCACTTACCACGAGAGCGGCAAGGTACATCAATTCTAATTGGAACTTTATTCATAATTTAAATGAGGCTGATTATGGTAGAATTTTAATTATTTACGACCCTATCATACACAGTTTTTATTTGAAAGGCAAGTACTATTAATTTCACATGAATCAGATACAACATTTTCCTAAACTATACAATCACACAACCCTTATACAGCAGTATTGAGAAAAAAATTATGTATAGAATACAATAAGCACAAAAAAAAAACTCAATACTGCTGAAAATCTAACCTATACTCAAATATAAGACCAGTTAACCAAGAACATTACCTTTAAGACCAAATTGCAATTTAACAAAATCTCCATTAGCCAAACACTTCAGATAAACTGCAGATAACAAGTTACCACATTGCATAGCAAGACCAAATCCAACATGCAAAAAGCACCAGGAGAAGCAACTTGCATATATCACAAATCATCAATACTGCGGATTTTCTTCGTGCGTTTCTTGTTTGATTTTGAACGACTGCTAGAAGGAATTACATCCTCAATATCATATTCTATTCCCTCATCTAAATCATCATCATTCACATTAGCCTTCTTAGTCTTCTTTTTCTTACCTCTACCCTTATTCTTCAAAGAAATGTTTACTGATGGTTCGTTATCATCCGCATCTTCCCAAAACTTACCAGTAAGCTTAGATGTAGATGCCAAGCCACACTGAGATGAAATGCAAGACGGAGGAGGTGGAGGCTGAACAATATGAGCAGGAAGACTTAAATGAGAATAAGGAGAAGTAGACAAGCCTGAACCAGAAGGAGGCTTCGATTTAGCATAGACAGCAGGTAAACTGGCACTGAAAGATGAAGAACAAGACATGGTTGAAGTAATAGATGAACTAAATGCAGAGCTAACAGTAGAAAAATTAACTGCAGATGAAGTATTAGCAGCTATAGCATCGGAATTAGGACCAGAACTAGCAAAAATATTTACACTAGCAGAAGACATAACTGATGAAGAACTTGAACAAGCAGAAGTAAAAACTGATGTAGAAGTGGATGCACATGATACACTAGAAGAACCAGAAATACCACATGAAGAATTATCTGTAGCCTTTTGCACACTAACACTATTATCGTTATTATCATCGAATAAATTTCCTATTATAAATTCATCATCCTGATTAAAAGCTTTATCCTTCCCAAGATTATGCAACTCATCTGGTTTTCCATTAAAACTTGGATTTCCACCTTCATTACCAATTTCATCTCGAGCTAAAACTTCATTATCAACTTCCTTATCACCCCCAATATTTACCTCCTCACAAGTGTCCAAATTCATAAAAGGATTTACATCTTCATTACTTACTTCGGCTGCATTATCTACATGACCTTTACTACTACCATTATTTTCCATTCTCCAATATTGCTTCTTCTTTGAATTGACAGTATTCCATTTATACTCATTGAAATTATCATGTGCTTTTTGTTTAAAACTACCTGTAGATCGATACTTTTTCTCCTTTCCTGTATCACATTGATCTCCTGCATCTACATGCTGTTTATTATAAAATTCACAAGATAATGTGTCATGGCCAAAAACTTTACACACTGTACAGATCTTCGGCTTCCAAACATAAGAGAGCTTGACTGCTGGGCAATTAATTCCTAAATCAGCAATAGGTATAGAATCAGGTAAGTCAAAATCTGGTGTGATCTCCACCGATGCTTTGGCATACCTAAATCTATTCATCCTTTCCGTACTATTATCAAAACAAATCAGCCTTCCTATATGAAACACTAGCCAATTAATACCAATAAGGGTCCATAGAAGAGTAGGAATTCTGTAAAATTGAATCCACACCGGGACCTTCTTTATTTGAAATTGAGCATTACCAATCATAGGATCCCACTTAGTTAGAATGAACAGTCGACCACGATTGAAAATCGGATCAGAATGAAGAATTCTATCCTTCTCAAAATCATTAGAAAATTTGAAATAGAAAAATCTACCATCAAAAAAAATATCCACTTCTCCTTGCAATTTCAAATAATGCCTCAAATAATTTGCTACGGCAAGGTAACTCTAAGTGCCATCTAAGAAAAATCCGACTAAGTAATTACTCCAATACTCCATACCTGCATTCTTGACTAGATATGGAATAGAATTCCAAGATCCATCCCTAGGAATATCGAAGTGTTGAGGCACAAAGACACCAGCATTCTTAGGCAAAGAATTAAAGAGAGACGCATAATCTTGCTTCGTAAAAGCAGGGAATGATGCATTAGAAGGTTGGGGAAATTGCAAAGGAAATCCAGATCTGGGAACTCCAGCACTTGCAATAGTAGGGTTTGCAGTAGAGTAATAATAAGGAGGAGGATCGGAGGGATTGAGAGGAGGAGGACGGGATGGAAGAGGAGGAAAAGAGGAATCAAAGGACGAGGAAGAAGAAGATTTCGCGATCGCCATTTTTCAATGAACAATCGCCATTTTAAAGTATACTGTGTCACATATTCCACCAATACAAATATTCATACACAGTTTTGATACCAGCACCTCATCTAGTCAAAATATTCATTGTCGTATTGTGCATAGACCATCTGCTACTTCTTACTACTTCACCTTTGTCTATGCACACAATTCAGTCAATGCAAGAGATGCTCTTTTTAGAGAGCTTCCTGCATTCAGGAAAAACACTCACTTGTGGTTGGTTTGCGGTGATTTTAATAACCCTCTTAAGCTCTCTGATCATTCTGGTGTTACCACTGCTACGTTAACTGAAATTAGAGCTATCAATATTGCTATTAACGATTCAGATTTGCTTGAGATTAATGCCTTTGGTATGTAGTTCTCTTCGAACAATTGCAGCCAGGTTGGGATTAGAACCTTTAGTAAGATTGATCATGCTTTTTGTAATCTTAACGCTCTGAGTAGATGTCCTTCTATGATTAATGAATTGCCTCCTCCTAACCTTTCAGATCATTCACCGCAGATCCTCCATTTGGGTGAGTATAAAGTGCATAGGAAATCTAGTTTTAAATTCTTTAATAACTGGGTCAGTGATCATCAATTTAATGATATTATTAAGAAAATTTGGGACTCCCACACCTTTGGGAACCCCATGTTCAAACTACATAAAAAACTAAAGCACACCAAGAACGAGCTGAAGTCTTGGGCTAGCAGTGAGTACGGTGATGGTAGCAGGCTGTCAAAACACTGGAGTGAGCTGCTGGAAAATTCAAATGAACAGTAATCCAGACAGCCCAAGTCTTGCTGAGATTGAGACGCTCTATGCTGACAACCTTAGAGATGCCCTTCATGATGAAGCAGTGATGAGCCAATAAAAAGCAAGAATAAGGTGGGCAGAGGAGGGAGACAGGAACTCTTCTTTCTTTCACGCTGAGCTTAAGGCGAGACAAAACAGACAGAACATCCTCTCGATCACTGACATGACAGGTACGTTTTTAACACTCAAAGTTATATCCAAAATGCTTTTGTCAAGTACTTCAAGAATTTGTTTGGTAATGTCAATGACTTTACTCCTATTATTGATGATATAAATCCAATGATTTTACCTAAAATAACTGATGAACAGCAAAACCACTTACACGCGACTGTGACTGAAATTGAAATACAGGAGGCTATGTTTTCACTGAATAATAACACTCGAGTCTGATGGTTTCAATGCCTTTTTCTATCAAAAATGTTGGAATGTAGTTAATTTAGATGTTTGCAACGCTATCAAACAGTTCTTTAAGAGGGGTCAAATGTTGGGCTCCTTTAATAATACTATTATAGCGCCGATTCCTAAAGTTAGTAACGCGAACACTATAAATGCCTTCAGGCCGATTTCGTGTTGCAATACGATATATAAATGTATTACTAAAGTAATTGCTACCAGACTTAAGTGTGTGCTATCTTCGATCATATCTAATATTCAATCCTCTTTTCCGCCTGGTAGAAATATACTTGATAATGTGTTATTAGCGCATGAACTGCTTAAAGATTACAAGACTAAATTTATATCCCCACACATGATGCTTAAACTTGATATAAGTAAAGCTTTCGATTCTACTCAATGGTCCTCTGTAATACGTATTCTTAGTTTCATGAAATTTCCCCCATGCTTTAATGCTTGGGTCTACACTTGTATTAGCACCACTCACTTCTCTACTAATGTTAATGGTAACTCTGAAGGATTTTTTGCGAGTAAACAAGGCATAAGGAAAGGGGACCCACTTTCTGCATATATATTCATAACGGTCATGGAATTACTAACTAGGATGTTGAATGAACTAGCAACTAATGGGGATTTTAAACTACATCCAATATGCAACAATCTAGCCATCACATCTCTCATGTTTGCAGATGATTTGATTATTTTTTGCAAACCTGAAAGCAATATAATTGCTAATATAATGACTACGCTTGATAAATTCTATTTGATAACTGGATTGCGTATAAATCTTGAAAAGTCTGAATTCTTAACTGTGGGTATTAGTGACCAATGCATTGCTATGATTGCTACTCAAACTAGCTTGAATCACAATAGCACCACTATCTCCTATCTAGGGCTGCCTCTGGCTACCTCTAGAATAACAACTCAGCAATGTTTTCCACTGTATACTCATATAACTGAAAGACTAGTGTGTTGGTCTGCTAGGTCATTGAGTCAAGCTGGTAGAGTAACCTTAATTAAGTCAGTGGTAATTGCCATGCACACTTATTGGGCAAGAACGTTTATTTTGCTTAATAAGCTAATAAATATGTTGAGAACTACCTTTATGAGATTTCTCTGGAAAGGAATCATTCAGATGAAGTACCATGCTCATATTTCATTCAAGAAGCTTGAACTTCCTATCAGTAAGGGCGGGCATGGATTAAATAATATGAATGCTTGGAACAAGGCTGCCTGTAACACCCCATAATTCTGTAACATTAAGTTTTGCAAATTAAAGTATAATTAAAATTTAAAATAAGAATCAATGGAAACGGGTTGTGCCATTGCGTTCGTCTCGAAATTCTGCTTGGAAACGAGTCCGAGTTTTCGAGAAACGGAGTCCTTATGAGGGAGATATGACCCTCCAAAGTTTCAAGGATTTTCAGAACAGAAAAACAGCTCGAAATTCAAATTCAAATTCAAATTCAAAGCCCAGAACGGGCTGGGTGGGAAATTTCCCGCCTAGGACCAGGTCGACCTGGGGGTCGACCATAGTGTCGACCTCCCAGGGACCAGGTCGACCATAGTGTCGACCTGGGGGTCGACCTGTTGCCGAATTCCAGTTTTTGAACCTGATGCATTGCGATGTATTTAGACGTGTTTTCTGACTAGATTCATAATCCTAAACCTATATAAACCTCCCCTAATCCCCACTACTCCTCACACCATTCTTCTCTATCCTTATGCTGCACAAATTCTTAATGAACAAGATGACTTCTTCTTCTCCAAAGACTACATGATTCAATTAAAACAAGATTAATTAAATTAAGAGAGTCCTTCTACCTTCTTCTTCAAGCAACGCGAGATTCGCAAATTTGAGATTCAAATAAAGTTAAAGCTTCAAGAAGGGAAGCAAAGGCTAATTCAACGGCTTCGAGCAACGTCGCGCGAATCATAGCAAATCACCTCAGCGTTATTATCCTTTTCTAAAACCGATCAATGTAAGTCAGTTACTTTTTAGATTTGAAAGCCTAGATCTATTTGTGACATGTAACTAAATGGATATGAGAATATGCCTAATCCTTTCGTTTGAATCGGTGCTTGTATATGCCTTTGGATCTGATTCTCGATTATTGCCAAGAACTTATTGTGGCTAATTGTCAATGACTATGATTATGGGACTTTTTGCCTAAGACTATGACTATGAAGCTGTGGCCTATGATACTATTGCCTATGACTATGAACATAAGACTATTGCCTATGACTATGATTCATAACTATGAGACCATGACTAGGACTATTTTATGGTTAATTGCCTAGGACTATTTTGTGGTTAATTGCCTAGGACTATTTTGTAGTTAATTGCCTAGGACTATTGTGGTTAATTGCCTATGACTATTATGGTTAGTGGCTTATGCCCATAACATTATAGTTACAAATCATGATTGTATACCGAACTGGCATTATGTTGGATCAAGTCACCTATGTCTCCCTTGATTATGTTGGATCTCATACTTAGGGTGTAATTTGCTTAGTTTATTCCTGTTCGCTATTATGTACACCAAACCCATTGGATCCATTATCTTTGTATTTTTGTATTTTGGTTCATTTTTTTCATGCCTATCCACTTATGTAAATTCTCGTGCTTATCCCCTATTCCTTTTGTTAGTTTCATGTCATGAGTACCTAGAAACTTGTGAAATCATGTTCTACGTATGACTACGGCGGGGGAATTTGGGCGTAGCTTAATTAAGATGATTTGGCATAACAAATATGTTAGCATAATCTGAATTGGCTATAATAGTAAATAATTTACATGCCTATTAGACTTGGGCGTGAAACGGTAAATTGTTAATGGGTCGCAAAGTATGTAATTGGCATGTAAGCCAAGTTTGGATATAAACTATAAACTAGAATATTAAATCTAGTTTTGACATGAACTGATCTAATTTGGCATAAACTGCAAGTTGGGTTAAATGATAGGTAAATCAAGATTTGGGCCTAGAATATAGGTATGTTAGTGGGCATGACAAATGAATATGATATAGGCCAAATTTGTTTAAAAGAGTTGTTAGAAATTTACATATAGACAAAAAGGATAAATATGTAAACCTAGGAAAGACGAATATGCCTAACCCGAGGTTAGATTGAGTTACGGTATATGACTGCCCGGAACCTCCCGGCAAATCCAGCAACCGTAACAATACCTATCTAATGTGGGTGGTTAGAGCATTGAGCCCAAAAAGGACCCGAGGTTAGACTGAGTTGCGGTGTAAATCTTCCCGGAACCAACCGACACATCCAGTGACCGCAACAATATATGTCTAATGTGAGTGGTTGGTGCTTTAAATGAATAATTTAAAGCTAAGAAACAGTTAAGTTAGAATGGGAGGGTTAAGTCCATAGGAACACTTAACCAATTTAACATGTTAACTAGACTAGAATGTGGGGTTAAGTAAAATACACTTAGCCAATTTAACATGTTAACTAGACTAGAAGGTGGAGTTAAGTAAACTTAGAACACTTGGCCATCATAGTGTGCCAAATGAACAAGGTTAAGTTAAAACATGAAGGGACAATACTTAACCATTAGGGCATGTGAATTAAACAGATGTTAGGGTTAAGTTAACTAAGAGAACACTTAACCATTATAACGTGTTAGCTAAACAGATGGGCAGGGTTAAGTTAAAGGAACACTTAACTAATAAAAGATGAAGGGGTGGGGTTAAGTAATAAGAAATACTTAACCAATATAACTTGATATGTGGTAGGGTTAAGTCAACATGAACTACTGATAACACTTAACCAGTTTAACATGACAAATGAATGGGTTAAATTAACTTGAATTGACTAATGACACTTAACCAATCCAACTTGACGAGAAAGAGAACTAAGTAGTAAACCTTAGTTAAGAGGACTAAGTTGTAAACCTTAGTTAAGAAAACGACGGTTCAGGAAACTAAGTAGTAAACCTTAGTAGAATACGAGAAGGAGCGAACATCCATCTGATCTTAAAGAAGGCTCCAACGAACTGGGGTACGAAGCACGCGGTTTCGAGGGGACGTGAGGGTACTCTTGGTATCCCTCTGTGAGGCTGCAGATGATTCGCCTGGGCTCATAGAGGTTAAGGTCTGCGTTAGAAGAACCAAGGGTATGCCTTGGTTGCAATATAAGGCAACCTAAAGACTAGGATGGACCAGCGTGATTCGGCGAGACCAGTAGCCCTGTGATAGCAACTCGTCGTCTACCTACCATCTTGAGTCAATCGAGATACGTGAAGCGGAAAGGCGGAGAACTCCAAAAGACCATATACTTGCTATCTAGTTATGGTTGCGGATGGCCATAGGTTAGTAGGGGCATAGGGGGGCCTGCGTATAGTTCTCATTTTTCAAGGTGTGCCTTTCATTAGTTGAGGGAGGGGTCAGGTGGGACCATATCCATTGGAAAAATAGACCTTAGCATCTGCATCAGCAGATATCTGAAAGCTCCCGACCGAGTTCCGTGTTTCTTGATTTGCCCTGCAACGAGACTCGGGTCGCAAATACGGAGGACATGTGCATCTAGACAGCGATAACGATTCGCGACACATACGTGGGAAAAGTCTAGGAACATATACCGCCCTAGGTAGTGTGTCCTAGACTAAGGGCATCGTTCGGTAGGTAGCATAATCCCTAGTTGGACCTAGGTCGCGTAAACCCTAAAATCCGAGAAACGTTCAATAGGTAGCATAAACCCCGGTAGCCCTGGGTAGCGAAAACCTTGGCTGGATCTAGAATGCGCTCGATAGAAAACCCTAGGTTAGACCTAGGTAATAAATAATAGATGTACACCTGAAACAACCACAATTGCGGGGATGGGGATCACGTATCTGTTCTTATCAGTTTATATAGATTACTAGTTAGGTGGTGCAGGGATATAAAAATTAGAATAACAAGGTAGTAGCGAAGCAGAGAAAGTATAGAAGTGCATCCAGTTTATCTTACCTTATCTTATCTTGTGCTAACCTTATGATTCCCGTCATCATGGTGTTGTCTTGTATTCAGTTAAATTCATGTCATGTTGCTTTTACCTGTTCACATGCTGAAAGTTACTGAACTTACCAGACTTTATGTCTGACTATGTTTTCTTTCGCTTTCTTGTCTTCCGCTCCCCCCTTTTACCTGTTCACATGTAAAGTCTTTGGACACAAAACTGGTAACTGTGAAGGAAATAAACATAGTGAAGACAAGCAGGAAAAGTCAGGTGAAAAAAAGGAAAATAACTACAGAGTAAACAATGTTCCAAGACAGGCCAATAACAAAGAGAAAACCAAATCTGCTAATGTGACACAAAGCTACAAAGTGAACACTGAAGCTAGAAAGGAATACACACCGAGGGAGAAAATGGTGCCGCCTAAAGTGAATCCATGGCAAAGGATTGAAAGAAATTAGAAAATGATTATATTTAAACAATTTGGAAGTAAATCAACTTTTGGAGACTACTGGGTTTCGGCTGAGAAAGAGCAGTGCAAAAAAGAAAAGAAAAAGTGAAGTTATTAGACAAGACGTAGTTGAAATTGAAGAAGTAGAGTTACAAGACCAAGTACTATCTGACACACTCAAGAATATCAAAGGCAAGGATAAGGTCTTAGAACCTGAAAGTGGCAATTCATAGGTTACCAGTAAACTACACACTTATAATAGTTTTAGCATACTGCAACTATTGGCTTCTAAGAATCATGCAAAAGTGGAAATTCCCGACAGAACAAGTGATGAAATAAAGGAAGTAGAAGAGAAAATAAGGGGAACATCTGGAGAGGATAAGGAAGTAGAAAGCAAAACCAATCAAGATAAGGATGTTGTTACTATAGAAATATCAGAAGAGGATGGTATTGAAAACAATGTACTAGATAATAGCAAACATAGTGGAAAAGATGCAACTGTGAATGGTAAAAAGGCTGACATGCAATGTCATAGTGAAGGTGTGCATGTGGAAAGAGACAAAGTGGGTGATGAGATAGCTCAACTGGAAATGGATCCAATACTACTAAGAGCCACACCATTGGTTAGTGGAATGGTATCAAATGATAGGGTAACTATCGAAAATTTGAAAGCAGTTATTCAAAGCTCAGGCCAAAAAGAACAATGTGGTAACCAAACTAACGGTAGCTACGACAACCCAAACAGCCAATCACAATGAAAGCCAGAAGGACAAAGCTCCACCATATAATGGTATTTCTCCTCCTCCCAGACCCATGAATCCAGAGGACTCTCCCTTGTTTGATCTAGCCCGAGAACAGGAATGAAAACAAAGTAACAACAAAAACAAATCAGGAGCAATTGAACCATCTAAGATCCTATTCAGATTTATGGCATATAACAACACCAAACACACAAACTCCCCCAATGCAGCAAAACCTATGCGTCTGGAATGTTAGAGGGGCACAACAGGACACTAAATTGGATCAATGCAAGCAACTAATCAAAAAAATTAACTTGAGTATTCTTACAATCCTAGAAACTAAATTAAACGAGCCACTTACCTGGAGAGCGGCAAGGTACATCAATTCTAATTGGAACTTTATTCATAATTTAAATGAGGCTAATTATGGTAGAATAATTTTTATTATTTACAACTCTATTATACACAGTTTTGATACTATCACCTCATCTAGTCAACATATTCATTGTCGTATTGTGCATAGACCATCTGCTACTTCTTACTACTTCACCTTTGTCTATGCACACAATTCAGTCAATGCAAGAGACGCTCTTTTTAGAGAGCTTCCTGCATTCTGGAAAAACACTCACCCATGGTTTGTTTGTGGTGATTTTAATAACCCTCTTAAGCTCTCTGATTGTTCTGGTGTTACCACTGTTACGTTAACTGAAATTAGAGCTATTAATATTGCTATTAATGATTCAGATTTGCTTGTGATTAATGCCTTTGGTACGCAGTTCTCTTCGAACAACCGCAGTCTGTTGTGATATGCAATACTATATGTGTTGGATTGAAGAGGACGAAGATAGCTTCGAGTCGGAGGTGACCGTTCGCAAATCGGAGCTCGTATGGAGGTGATATGAGCTGGAAGGTGTAGTTTTTTGTAGTCTGGAGCGACAGACGTCTTTCATAGGGGATGTCAGACGTCTCACTACAGGGAATTGGTTTCCCGAGAGCTCAGACAGACGTCTGACACATGAGGGGCAGACGTCTGTGCTGAGTACATTTGCCCAATGAATGTCTGGAAGATGACAGACGTCTGTCACATGAGGGGCAGACGTCTGTGCTGAGTACATTTGCCTAATGAATGTCTGGAAGATGACAGACGTCTGTCAGGAGGTTCGACATACCTCTGATCGGGTTTTGGGCTATTTTCGGGCTGAAGTTTAACAAACTGATTTGTGACTAATTCGGGGGCAATTTGGGTAATTGGCCAACCTTTATATAAGCTATTTTCTGAAGTGAATTAGGGAGAGCTTGAAGACCTGATTAGGGATCAAGGGTTATTCTCAAGGGAGAATTAGGGTTTATAGCCTAATTCCAATTCTTCAATTCTATTCTCCTCAAACTCTTTTCTATATTGAAATATAGTGATTATTGGATCAATCTCTTGTATTCCTTTCATCGTGGTAATAAAATACTCTCTCCAAAGTGGATGTACACTAACAAAATGTTAGTGGAACCACTATAAATCCTTGTGTGATTTATTTTTGCTACTCTTGCTTTTGATTGAGATTTGGATTGTTCGTGCTTGGTTGGTCTTTGTTTGTGGCTTGAGTTATTGCTTTGGTTGTTTTTGCAAGTCTAACAATGATCTAGTCTTCCGCTAGCGCATTGTGGTTTAGATATTGAATTCGAGTGGTCTTGAATCGGATTAATCACAACGGTTTCAACAGTTGGTATCAGAGATGTTTTGGTGCTTGTTAGGTGTTTGTGAAATTGCTGGAGATGGATAGTAGCTCGGTAAGTCCTTCAACCGGAAGTCCGAATAGTGTGGCGCCTTATGTACGGGGTTCGTATGCGGCGTTGGGTTCTCAATTGGTTATTGACAAGTGGAATGGTGATAATGACTTTGAGAAGTGACAATGGAAAATGAAAGCGGTTCTTAGGTGGAATCAGGTGCACCGAGTAGTATTTGATACTCACTTATTGCCAAGGGATATCTCGGATGTTGAGAGAGAGGAGATGGAGGAATGGGCTTACACTACTCTTCAACTTGCTATGGGGGAGAATGTGATCTCCGAAATTAGTGGTGAGACTACCGCTAAAGGTATTTGGGACAAGTTGGAAGAACTTCATATGAAGAAGTCGCTCACTAATCATTTGATCTTGTTGCGAACGTTTTTCACCTTCAAGATGAAGAAGGGTAATTCTCTTAAGGCACATTTGAATGCCTTTGATGACTTGCTCATGAAGATGAAGGTCATTGATTTAAAGATTGAGGAAGAGCTAGAGGCGATGATATTATTGTGTTCGTTGCCGGACCGTTATACGGGTTTCTCAAATAGTTTGATCTATGGCCGAGATACCTTGACTCTAGATGATGTCAAGACGGGTCTTCTTAGCGAGGAGTTGAGAGATCAAATGAAGGAGATGAGTGAGGGTAGTAGTGGAACTAGTAGTAGTCACGGGTTGTTTGTGGAGAAAGAAAAGAATGTGAAGAAAGGAAACCAGGGGCGTTCTAAATCAAGAAAATCCGGTGGAAGAGGTAAATCAAAAGAGAGAAATGGCAAGTGCTTTATTTGTAAGAAACCGAGACATTGGAAAAATGAATGTCCGGACAAAGATAAGAAGGAAGTAGCGTCTTCATCTGTGGCGGTGGAGAGTGGGGATGGTGAGATAGATGACAACGTGTTGATGGCGGTAGCAACGGGTGTTTCGGGTAATGAGTGGGTACTCGATTCGGGTGTGTCGTATCATATGACGCCAAATAGAAATTGTTTTTCGTCCTTTGAGGTCAAAGAGGGAAATTCAATTGCTATGGGAAATAATGCTATTTGCAAGTCGATGGGTAGTGGCTCCGTGCAAATAAGGATGTTTGATGGAGTTGTTCGCACGCTCACCAATGTTAGCTATGTTCCGGGACTTAGGAAGTCGCTTATATCTTTGGGACAATTGGATTCTCTAGGATGCAAGATCACTATCGAGAAAGATTGCTTGAGGGTTTCAAAGGGGGCACTTGTGGTTATGAAAGGTTCTAGGACTCATGGTATATATTTGCTTCAAGGTGTGACCATAGGAGGTGAGACTTGTGTGGGTGTTGATAGTTCTCGTGACTTGGATGCGACATGGTTGTGGCATTTGAGATTGGGTCAAGTCTCGGAGAGGAGTTTGGATATTCTTTGGAAGCAGGAGATGATCGAGGGTGAGAGTTTCAACAAACTAGAGTTTTGCGAGGAATGTGTCATGGGGAAGCAAACAAGGGTATCATTCGATGAAGGCAAGCATGACTCAAAGGAGGTTCTTGAGTATGTTCATTCGGATGTTTGGGGACCGGCACCGGTTGCTTCTTTGAGAGGAGCAAGGTATTATATTTCTTTCATTGATGATTTGTCTCGAAAGGAATGGGTGTATGTAATGGGGGCAAAGTCGGAGGCATTTGCTAAGTTCAAAGTGTGGAAGGCTCTTGTTGAGAATGAGAGTGGTAAGACTTTGAAGGTGTTAAGGACCGACAATGGCAGTGAATATGTCTCGCGTGAATTCTTGGAGTATTGTAAGCATCACGGAATCTGGAGACATTTTACTACACCGGGAGATCCGCAATCTAATGGAGTAGCGGAGAGAATGAACCGAATTCTACTTGAGAAAGCTCGATGCTTGAGATTGACATCGGGTTTGTCTAAGGGATTTTGGGCCGAAGCTTTGTCAACCGCGGTGCATATTGTAAATCGAATTCCATGCTCGGCCATTGGTAACAAAATTCCGTAGGAAGTGTGAAAAGGGAAGAGTGTTGACTTGAGATATTTTCGTCTGTTTAGTAGCCCGGTTTATGTGCATGATCCGGGGAATGATAAGCTTGGAGCTAGAGCATTCAAAGGGGTCTTGCTTGGTTTCACGGATGGCGTGAAAGGCTATCGGATTTGGAATCCGGAAACGAAGAAGGTTGTCGATTCTCATTATGTCACTTTTGATGAGTCGGCTTTATTCAAGGTGAATGAGAGCTCATCGGACGTTCCGGATTTGGTTCATGGTGAATCAAAGGAGAAGGAAGTCATTCCCACATTCCGTCCAAGTGGTAGTAGAGTTGAAGAAGCTCGTGGGGTTCAAGCGGTTGATGAAACATCACATAGTCCACATGGTTCCTCTAGTAGTGATGTTGGTGATGTACATGATACTAGAGAAGTTTTGACTCAAGGTGGAGCCGAAGGGCTTTGGGTGATAGTATTGCTACTCGGGTTGGTCGACGTGCAATAAAGCCTCCCGAAAGATATGGTGATTGGAACTACCTTAGCTTTTGTGATCATTTGGACTATGCTCTCAATGTTGTCCAAGATGAGCCAATGGAGCTTGATGATGTCATGGAGTCGAGAGAGAGCTCGAAGTGGATTTGCGCCATGGAGGAAGAGATGCAATCGCTTATGAAGAAACAAACTTGGGAGTTGGTTCCACTTCCTCAAGGAAACTGTGCTATAGGGTGCAAATGGATTTACAAGGTGAAGGATGATGGAAGGTACAAAGCAAGTTTAGTGGCAAAGGGGTTCTCACAAAGGAAAGGAAAGGAGTATGATGAAATTTTTGCACCGGTGGTTCGTCATACATCTATCTGGGTTTTACTATCCATAGTTGCTATTCGTGACTTGGAGTTGGAGCAACTTGATGTGAAAACCACCTTCTTGCATGGAGACTTGGATGAAGACGTCTACATGGAGCAACCGGAAGGGTCTGTTGTAGATGGTAAGTCTAAATTGGTTTGCAAGTTGAAGAAATCACTATATGGGTTGAAGCAATCGCCTAGACAATGGTACAAGAGATTTGATCATTTCATGCTTGAAAGTGGCTTCCATCAAAGCATCAAGGATGCTTGCGTATATTTTAAGAGGTTGGGAAATGATTGTAGGGTGTATTTACTCTTGTATGTGGATGATATGCTCATTGCTTCCAAGGATCAAAATGAAATCAACAAGTTGAAGATGCTTTTGAAATCGGAATTCGAAATGAAAGATCTTAGAGAAGCAAGAAAAATCTTGGGCATGGAGATTGAAAGGGACCGAAAGCATTTTGAGTTAAGATTGACTCAAAAGGAATACATTAAGAAAGTGCTTTGCTGGTTTAGCATGGAGGATGCAAAAGCGTTAAATACACCTTTACCTTTGCATTTGAAGCTTTCGGATAAGGGATCACCTATCGGGGATAAAGACAAGGCTTATATGGAAAAGGTGCCATATGCAAGTGCGATTGGTAGTTTGATGTACGCAATGGTGTGTACAAGGCCCGATATTGCAAATGTCGTCGGGTGGTTAGTCGGTATATGGCTAATCCAGGGAAATCGCATTGGGAAGCCGTGAAGGCTATTATGAGATACTTGAAAGGCACAACATCTCATGGACTTGTCTTTAGCGGTAATGAAGGAAGGAGTTGCAAGTTAGTTGGTTATTGTGACTCGGACTACGCCGGTGATAGGGATCGGAGGAAATCAACTTCTGGGTATGTCTTCACACTTGGCAGGACAACCATTAGTTAGAGATCGCGATTGCAAACCGTAGTTGCTTTATCCACTACGGAGGCGGAGTTGATTGCCGCTGTGGAAGCCGGCAAGGAGGCACTCTACTTGAAGCGATTGTTGTGTGACTTGGGTTTCGAACATGAGAGTGTTGATGTTCGATGTGATAGCCAAAGTGCTATCCATTTGGTGGAGAATTTGGCGTTTAGCTCACGGACCAAGCATATTGAGGTGAGGGAGTCATTTCTTGTAGCCATGGATGAGGGTAAGCTAGTATACCTTCGGAAAGTGCACACAAAGGATAATTCGGCGGATATGTTTACGAAGGCATTGCCGTATGGGAAGTTGGAGCATTGCTCGAACTTAATTCGCTTGTTGAGTTGCTAGGTGCCACGGGGTGGCACGAGGTGGAGAGAGTGATTTTGTGTTTGATGAAAAAGGAATAGCGGTGAGAGATTGGAAATCTAGCTTCATGGTAAATACTTATTACACTCCCAAGTACATTGTATTTTGGTGAGACGGTTTTTTGGTTTGAAGGTTTTCAACACTACATTGGCGGGTGGGGGCTTTGCCTGAACTCGTTGGTGTAGTGCAATGGGCGGTGGCCATGCCAGAGCTCATTGGGAAAACATTCAAGTTGATTGGTCGAAGGTAGAAGGAAGTGAATGGTGCTTTGGAGTTGAGATGGTTATAGTATCGAGGTGGAGTGTTGTGATATCCGATACTATATGTGTTGGATTGAAGAGGACGAAGATAGCTTCAAGTCGGAGGTGACCGTTCGCAAATCGGAGCTCGTATGGAGGAGATATGAGCTGGAAGGTGCAGTTTTCAGTGGTCTGGAGCGACAGACGTCTGTCAAGGGGATGTCAGACGTCTGACTGCAGGGAATTGGTTTCCCGAGAGCTCATATAGACGTCTGACACATGAGGTTCAGACGTCTGTGCTGAGTACATTTGCCCAATGAATGTCTGGAAGATGACAGACGTCTGTCAGGAGGTTCGACAGACGTCTGATCGGGTTTTGGGCTATTTTCGGGCTGAAGTTTAGCAAACTGATTTGTGACTAATTCAGGGGCAATTTGGGTAATTGGCCAACCTTTATATAAGCTATTTTCTGAAGTGAATTAGGGAGAGCTTGAAGACCTGATTAGGGATCAAGGGTTATTCTTAAGGGAGAATTAGGGTTTATAACCTAATTCCAATTCTTCAATTCTATTCTCCTCAAACTCTTTTCTATATTGAAATATAGTGATTATTGGATCAATCTCTTGTATTCCTTTCATCGTGGTGATAAAATACTCTCTCCAAAGTGGATGTACACTAACAAAATGTTAGTGGAACCACTATAAATCCTTGTGTGGTTTATTTTTGCTACTTTGTCATTAGTTTCTTGCTTGTGATTGAGATTTGGATTGTTCGTGCTTGGTTGATCTTTGTTTGTGGCTTGAGTTATTTCTTTGGTTGTTTTTGCAAGTCTAACAACGATCTAGTCTTCCTCTAGCGCATTATGGTTTAGATATCGAATTCGAGTGGTCTTGAATCGGATTAATTACAACGGTTTCAACACAGTCGGGTTGGGATTAGAACCTTTAGAAAGATTGATCATGCTTTTTATAATCTTAACGCTCTGAGTAGATGTCCTTCTATGATTAATGAATTGCCTCCTCCTAACCTTTCGGATCATTCACCGCAGATCCTCCATTTGGGTGAGTATAAAGTGCATAGGAAAACTAGTTTTAAATTCTTTAATAACTGAGCCGGTGATCATCAATTTAATGATATTATTAAGAAAATTTGGGACTCCCACCCCTTTAGGAACCCCATGTTCAAACTACATAGAAAACTAAAGCACACCAAGAACGAGCTCAAGTCTTAGGCTAGCAGTAAGTACGGTGATGGTAATAGGCTGTCAAAACACTGGAGTGAGCTGCTGGATAGTATACAAATTCAAATGAACAGTAATCCTAACAGCCCAAGTCTTGCTGAGATTGAGACGCTCAATGCTGACAACCTTAGAGATGCCCTTCATGATGAAGCAGTGATGAGCAAGTAAAAATCAAGAATAAGGTGGTGAAGAAAGAGGAAAGTAATTTTATTTCTCTCAAACCAAAATACAGTACAACAAAATGTTTTTATATCAGCTACTATACAACCAAAACAGGAAACAACACAAAAACAATACAAAACAACGTACAGGAAAAACTGAAGATAACAAAACAAACGAAACTATTTGTACAAATATAAACTAACCCAGTACATAATACTCTGCATCCCCCCAAAAGCTTGACTTGGTGGTGAAGAGACAAGACCAAGCTTGGAAGAAAGAAAAGCATGCTGATCAACTCCCAATGGTTTAGTTAACAAGTCTGTCGGCTTAAGAGAAGATTTAACATGTAAAATATGGATGAAATTAGCATCAACATAATCCCTGATGAAGTGGCAATCAACTCTCAAGTGCTTAGTTCTCTCTTGAAACACCTTATTTTCAACAATATACTTAGCAGCCAAATTATCACAAAAAAGATTAATGGGAAGAGGTACTGTAACCTGCAGATCTTGAAGCAAACCTTGCAACCATATCAGTTCACTTGTGGTATAACTCATACGCCTATATTCAGCCTCACAAGTGCTCTTAGATGTAGTTTTCTGCTTCTTAGTTTTCCAAGAAATCAAAGAGTTTCCTAAGAACACTGTATAACCAGAGAGAGACTTCGCAGTGAAAGGACAAGATCCCCAATCAGCATCACAATATGCTGATAGATTCAATTCAGATTTAGCAGAATAAAACAACCCAATATCAATGGTTCCTTTAAGATATTTGATAACATGTATAGCAGCATCAAGATGAGACTTAACAGGATTACTTAAAAACTGACTAAGTTGTTGAACAGCATAGGATATGTCTGGTCGAGTCATATTTATATAAAGTAACTTGCCAATAAGTCTTCTATATGATTCAGGATCAGACAGCAAAGGAGTGTCATTCAAACTCAACTTCAAATTCTTTAGCATAGGAAATGCAACAGATTTACATTGTTCCATATTTGTGTCTCTTAACAGGTCCAGAATATATTTCCTCTGATTTAATAATATACCTTCTTTTGATCTAGATACTTCAATCCCTAAGAAATACTTCAAATTACCCAAATCTTTGATTGTTAAACCAGAGTGAAGCACCTTTTTAACACTACGAATTTCAGTGAGGGAATTTCCAGTGATTAACAAATCATCAACATAAGCAATAATGATAGTAAAAATACCATTACCAGACTTGATGAACAAAGAATAATCTTGCTTTGATTGAGTATAGCCCAAAATTTGTAGCTGCTTACTGAGTTCCAAGTTCCATTGCCTTGCAGCCTGTTTTAATCAATACAAAGGCTTTTTTTTAACTTGCACACTTCTCCTGTTTTTGCCTTAGAATATTCAGGTGGAGGTTGCATGTAAAGTTCCTCTTCAACATATCCATACAGAAAAGCATTGTTAATATTAAGCTAATGAATGTCCCATCCTCTTGCAGCAGCCAGAGCAATAACAACTCTTACAGTAGTAAATTTGGCAACAGGACTGAATGTGTATTTATAATCTTTGCCTTTTATTTGCTTATCCCCTCTAGCAACCACTCTTGCCTTGCATTTATTTAAAGTGCCATCTGGATTAAATTTAGCTTTATACACCCATTTAATTCCAATAGCAGTTCTGTTTGAAGGAAGTGTAGTTATATCCCAAGTTTCATTGTGTTCAAGTGCTTGTAATTCTGTCTGCATAGCTTCTTTCCAATTTGGATCATTTTTAGCTTGGTTATAGGAATTTGGTTCATGAATAGAGTGAACATTTGCTAAACTAGCAACATATTCTGAACTGAAATGTGCCAATATGGAGCTAGAAAGTATTTGTTGAACAAAATAACAATTTGTGGATGGTTTATGATGTTTGTCCAGAATATATTGTTCAAACTTTTTAGGTAATTGAGTGGGTCTGGCTGATCTCCTTGAAGGAATAGAAATTTTTTTAGGAGAAAATTGTTGTGGAGATTGGATTGATAAATTATCTATTTGTAATTCAGTGGACAAAACATTTTCATGAGGATTTGAAATTAGAGTTGACTCATTTAACTGTTGAGTAACAGTCTGTGGTGAATAAAAAATATGTTCTGGTTCAGATAAGGGTAAATCAGAAAATAATGCTGGATTAACAAGAGGATAAGAAGAATTTTCAAAAGGATCGGAAGAAATAGAACTAGTATAATGATGAGGAAAAATATCTTCCTTGAAAATTACATCTCTACCAATCATAACCTTTTGATTATCCAAATCATAAAGCTTGTATCCTTTCTGAGCAAATGGGTATCCAATGAAAATACATTTCCTTGTTCTTGAAGCCATTTTATCCGCTGTTTTAATTGCAGCATAACACAAGCACCCTATGACCCTTAAACGAGAATAATCTGGCACTTTGTTTATTAAAACTTCATATGGTGTTGTCCAATCAATAATAGAACTAGGCATTAAATTTATGAGATACGTTGCAGTAAGGAAACAATCACCCCAAAATTTATTGTGTAGGTTTGCATGAATTTTTATTGCCCTAGCAGTCTCGGCCAAATGTTTATGTTTGCGCTCTACTCTACCATTTTGTTGTGGAGTTCCTACAACAGTTCTTTGATGAATTATACCTTTTGATGAAAATCAATTTGTGCAACCATCTTGAACTATCTCAGTTCCATTATCCGATTTAACAGATGTTTGAAACTGATTTTGAACATATGCTAAAAAATCTAAAATTATTTTAGCAACTTGATCTTTGTGATGAAGCAAAAATGTCCATGTAGTTCTAGAGTGATCATCTAGAATAGTTAAAAAATACCAAGCACCAAATAGAGATGGTATTTTATATGGACCCCACAAATCAACATGAATTAATTCAAAACAAGCATTTGCAATGTAATTTGATACAGGAAATGGTAACCTATGATGTTTGGCGGAAATACAAGATTCACAATGAAATTTACTGTCATTTTTGATTGAAGAAGAACAAAGAGGAACATACTTGAGTTTTCCTAAAGAGGCATGCCCAAGTCTTGCATGAAATAGATCAATATAAGTTTTAGAATTAGAGAATAAGGCAGAAATACAATGATCACGAGAAACATTATTATTTGGAATGTCTTTAAGAAACTTATACAAACCTCCTTGTCTCAAACCAATGCCCTTCACTTGTTCAGTTGAAAGGTCCTGGAAAGAGCAGGAATATTGCTCAAATTTAGCAACTAGATTATTATGATCCAATAATCTTCCAACAGATAAAAGACTGTGTTTGAATTCTGGTACATAGAAGACATTTTTGAGGATAATGTGAGGATTGATAGTGACAGTTCCAATAACAGAAACAGTTTTACAACTACCATCTGACAGAGCAATTTTAATGGGATGTTTTAGAGTATGTGTTTTATCAAAAATATTTAAATTGAATGCCATATGATCACTAGCTCCTGTATCAATTATCCATGTATTTATATGCTGAATTGAATAAAACACACTGAATGCAGAAACAATACCTGCAAAATTCACTATAGCATTGTAAGAATCTGATGAGGAAGAGCTTTGATTGGCTTGAACCATCTTGACATATTCTTTATAAAATGCAGAAACCATCTGTGGATCAATAGAAGAAGAAGAATTTCTAGTTGAGCCAGTCTCTATAGCAGCAGAATTAGGAGCAGCACCAAGTATGCCATTTGCATTCGAGTTTTCTTGAACATTTGCAACCAGTTTTTGAGGAACTTGATTATTTCTTGCTTTCCACCACTCTGGATATCCAACAATTTTAAAACACTGCTACTTAACGTGTCCTCTCATCTTATAATGATCACAGATTTTCTCATATTTTGCCTTCTTAGCTTCTCTTTTTTGCATTAATGATTTATAATGTGGAGATATTTGATCATTTTTGGCTGAAAAAAGAGCATTCATCTCTGTGCACTGAGAACTTAAATTCAGATTGTTCTGTTTCTCTATTTGTTGAAGCATATGATAAGCTTGATTCAAATTTGGTAAAGGATCTATACTAAGCAAATTTATCTTGGCCTAATCATAAGATTAGTTCGAACCAGATATAAACTGAATAAGTTTCCTAAGCTGATCTCCTTCTAAAACCTTTTTCAAGAAACCACACGAACAATTATCCATTGCTCCACAAGTACAAAGAGGAAACGGTTCTATAATTTGCAATTGATCCCAGATTTGTTTCAGATTAGCATAATAAGCAGCTATATTATCATCATTCTGTTGAACACTCATTAAATTCTTATGAAATTCGTAGATTTTCGGAGCATTTGTGCGACCATACCTTTCTTGAACCTCATTCCCAAGCTGTCTTGTAGAGGAATTGAATATAAAGCTTCCAGAAATCTTCTTATCCATCGAACAGAGGATCCATGCCGTAACCATGTAATCGTTTCGAATCCATTTTTGCAGATCTGGAGATTCATCAGATGGACGAAGAAGAGAGCCATGGATGAACGAGATTTGGTTCTTTGCACCAAGCGCAAGTCGAACACTCCGGCTCCAATTCACGTAATTATCCCCATTAAAGATAATATGACCTAATTGAGAGTTTGGATTATCTTCATGAGAGAGGAAGTATGGATCGTTGTAATTAATTGCAGAATTTCCATAATTTTCTTGATTAGAAGAAGAAATTTCGCTTGAATCAGGCATTAGGGTTACGGAAATTTTCCCTTTTGCTCTGGTACCATGAAGAAAGAGGAAAGTAATTTTATTTCTCTCAAACCAAAATACAGTACATCGAAATGTTTTTATATCAGCTACTATACAACCAAAACAGGAAATAGCAAAAAAAAACAATACAAAACAACGTACAGGAAAAACTGAAGATAACAAAACAAACGAAACTATTTGTACAAATATAAACTAACCCAGTACATAATACTCTACATCTCCACCTCAAGCTTGACTTGGTGGTGAAGTGACAAGACCAAGCTTGGAAGAAAGAAAAGCATGCTGATCAGCTCCCAATGGTTTAGTTAACAAGTCTGCCAGCTGAAGAGAAGATTTAACATGTAAAATATGGATGGAATTAGCATCAACATAATCCCTGATGAAGTGGCAATCAACTCTCAAGTGCTTAGTCCTCTCTTGAAACACGTTATTTTCAGCAATATACTTAGCAACCAAATTATCACAAAAAAGATTAATGGGAAGAGGTACTGTAACCTGCAGATCTTGAAGCAAACCTTGCAACCATATCAATTCACTTTTGGTATAACTCATACTCCTATATTATGCCTCACAAGTGCTCTTAGATGTAGTTTTCTGCTTCTTAACTTTCCAAGAAATCAAAGAGTTTCCTAAGAACACTGTATAACCAGAGAGAGACTTCGCAGTGAAAGGACAACATCCCCAATCAACATCACAATATGCTAATAGATTCAATTCAGATTTAGCAGAAGAAAACAAGCCAATATCAATGGTACCTTTAAGATATTTGATAACATGTATAGCAGCATCAAGATGAGACTTAACAGGATTACTTAAAAACTGACTAAGTTGTTGAACAGCATAGGATATGTCTGGTCGAGTCATATTTATATAAAGTAACTTGCCAATAGGTCTTCTATATGATTCAGGATCAGACAGCAAAGAAGTGTCATTCAAACTCAACTTCAAATTCTTTTGCATAGGAAATGCAACAGATTTACATTGTTCCATATTTATGTCTCTTAACAGGTTCAGAATATATTTCCTCTGATTTAATAATATACCTTCTTTTGATCTAGATACTTCAATCCCTAAGAAATACTTCAAATTACCCAAATCTTTGATTGTAAATCCAGAGTGAAGCACCTTTTTAACATTATGAATTTCAGTGAGGGAATTTCTAGTGATTAACAAATCTTCAACATAAGCAACAATGATAGTAAAAATACCATTACCAGACTTGATGAACAAAGAATAATCTTGCTTTGATTGAGTATAGCCCAAAATTTGTAGCTGCTTACTGAGTTCCAAGTTCCATTGCATTGCAGCCTGTTTTAATCAATACAAAGACTTTTTTAACTTGCACACTTCTCCTGTTTTTGCCTTAGAATATCCAGGTGGAGGTTGCATGTAAAGTTCCTCTTTAACATATCCATGTAGAAAAGAATTGTTAATATCAAGCTGATGAATGTCCCATCCTCTTGCAGCAGCCAGAGCAATAACAACTCTTACAGTAGTAAATTTGGCAACAGGACTGTGTGTGTATTTAAAATCTTTGCTTTTTATTTGCTTATCCCCTCTAGCAACCACTCTTGCCTTGCATTTATTTAAAGTACCATCTGGATTAAATTTAGCTTATACACCTATTTACTTCCAGTTGCAGTTCTGTTTGGAGGAAGTGTAGTTATATCCCAAGTTTCATTGTCTTCAAGTGCTTGTAATTCTGTTTGCATAGCGTCTTTCCAATTTGGATCATTTTTAGCTTGGTTATAGGAATTTGTTTCATGAATAGAGATAACATTTGCTAAACTAGCAACATATTCTAAACTGAAATGTGCCAATGTGGAGCTAGAAAGAATTAGTTGAACAAAATAACAATTTGTGGATAGTTTATGATGTTTGTCTAGAATATATTGTTCAAACTTTTTAGATAATTGAGTGGGTCTGGCTGATCTCCTTAAAGGAATAGAAATTTTTTTAGGAGAAAATTGTTATGGAGATTGGATTGATAAATTATCTATTTGTAATTCAGTGGACAAAACATTTTCAGGAGGATTTGAAATTGGAGTTGACTCATTTAACTGTTGAGTAACAGTCTGTGGTGGATAAGAAATATGTTCTGGTTCAGATAAGGGTAAATCAGAAGACAATGTTGGATTAACAAGAGGATAAGAAGACTTTTCAAAAGGATCAGAAGAAATAGAACTAGTAGAATGATAAGGAAATATATCTTCCTTGAAAATTACATCTCTACTAATCATAACCTTTTGATTATCCAAATCATAAAGCTTGTATCCTTTTTGAGCAAATGGGTATCCAATGAAAATACATTTCCTTGTTCTTGAGGCCATTTTATCCGCTGTTTTAATTGCAGCATAACACAAGCACCCTATGACCCTTAAATGAGTATAATCTGGCACTTTATTCATTAAAACTTCATATGGTGTTCTCCAATCAATAACAGAACTAGGCATTAAATTTATGAGATACGTTGCAGTAAGGAAACAATCACCCCAAAATTTGTTGGGTAGGTTTGCATGAATTTTAATTTCCCTAGCAGTCTCGGCCAAATGTTTATGTTTGTGCTCTACTCTACCATTTTATTGTGGAGTTCTTATAACAGTTCTTTGATGAATTATACCTTTTGATGCAAATAAATTTGTGCAACCTTCTTGAACTATCTCAGTTCCATTATCAGATCTAACAGTTTTAACAGATGTTTGAAACTGATTTTGAACATATGCTAAAAAATCTAAAATTATTTTAGCAACTTGATCTTTGTGATGAAGCAAAAATGTCCATGTAGTTCTAGAGTGATCATCTAGAATAGCTAAAAAATACCAAGCACCAGACAGAGATGGTATTTTATATGGACCCCACAAATCAACATGAATTAATTCAAAACAAGCATTTGCAATGTAATTTGATACATGAAATGGTAACCTATGATGTTTGGCGGAAATACAAGATTCACAATGAAATTTTCTATCATTTTTGATTGAAGAAGAACAAAGAGGAACATACTTGAGTTTTCCTAAAGAGGCATGCCCAAGTCTTGCATGAAATAGAGCAATAGAAGTTTTAGAATTAGAGAATAAGGCACAAATACAATGATCATGAGAAACATTATTATTTGGAATGTCTTTAAGAAACTTATACAAACCTCCTTGTCTCAAACCAATGCCCTTCACTTGTTCAGTTGAAAGGTCCTAGAAAGAGCAGGAATATTGCTCAAATTTAGCAACTAGATTATTATGATCTAATAATCTTCCAACAGTAAAAGATTGTTTTTGAATTCTGGTACATAGAAGACATTTTTGAGGATAATATGAGGATATATAGTGACAGTTCCAATAACAGAAACAATTTTACAACTACCATCAGGCTGAGCAATTTGAATGGGATGTTTTAGAATATGTGTTTTATCAAAAATATTTAAATCGAATACCATATGATCACTAGCTCCTGTATCAATTATCCATGTATTTATATGCTGAATTGAATAAAACACATTGAATGCAGAAACAATACCTGCAAAATTCACTATAGCATTGTAAGAATCTGATAAGGAAGAGCTTTGATTGGCTTGAACCATCTTGACAAATTCTTTATAAAATGAAAAAACCATATGTGGATCAATAGAAGAAGAAGAATTTCCAATTGAGCCAGTCTCTATAGCAGCAGAATTAGGAGCAGCACCAAGTATGCCATTTGCATTCGAGTTTTCTTGAACATTTGCAACCAGTTTTTGAGGAACTTGATTATTTCTTGCTTTCCGCCACTCTGGATATCCAACAATTTTAAAACACTGCTCCTTAACATGTCCTCTCATTTTACAATGATCGCATATTTTCTCATATTTAGCCTTCTTAGCTTCTCTTTTTTGCATTAATGATTTATAATGTGGAGATACTTGATCATTTTTGGCTGAAAAAAGAGCATTCATCTCTGTGCACTGAGAACTTAAATTCAGATTGTTCTGTTTCTCTATCTATTGAAGCATATGATAAGCTCGATTCACATTTGGTAAAGGATCCATACTAAGCAACTTTATCTTGGCCCGATCGTAAGATTTGTTCAAACCAGATATAAACTGAATAAGTTTCCTAAGCTAATCTCCTTCTAAAACCTTTTTCTAGAAACCACACGAACAATTATCCATTGCTCCACAAGTACAAAGAGGAAACGGTTCTATAATTTGCAATTGATCCCATATTTGTTTCAGATTAGCATAATAAGTAGCTATATTATCATCATTCTGTTGAACACTCATTAAATTCTTATGAAATTCGTAGATCTGAGGAGCATTCTAGTGACCATACCTTTCTTGAACCTCATTCCAAAGCTGTCTTGTAGAGGAATTGAATATAAAGCTTTCAGAAATCTTCTTATCCATCGAACAGAGGATCCAAGCCGTAACCATGTAATCGTTTCGAATCCACTTTTGCAGATCTAGAGATTCATCAGATGGACGAAGAAGAGAGCCATCGATGAACGAGATTTTGTTCTTCGCACCAAGCGCAAGTCGAACACTCCGTCTCCAATTCACGTAATTATCCCCATTAAAGATAATCTGACCTAATTGAGAGTTTGGATTATCTTTATGAGAGAGGGAGTATGGCTCGTTTTAATTAATTGCAGAATTTCCATAATTTTCTAGATTAGAAGAAGAAATTTCGCTTGAATCAGGCATTAGGGTTACAGAAATTTTCACTTCCGCTATGATACCATGAAGAAAGAGGAAAGTAATTTTATTTCTCTCGAACCAAAATATAGTACATCGAAATGTTTTTATATCAACTACTATACAACCAAAACAGGAAACAACAAAAAAACAATACAAAACAACGTACATGAAAAACTGAAGATAACAAAACAAACGAAACTATTTGTACAAATATAAACTAACCCAGTACATAATACTCTACAGGCGGGCAGAGGAGGGAGACAGGATCTCTTCTTTCTTTCACGCTGTGCTTAAGGCGAGACAAAACAGACAGAACATCCTCTCGATCACTGACATGACAGGTACGGTTTTTAACACTCAGTGTTACATCCAAAATGATTTTGTCAAGTACTTCAAGGATTTGTTAGGGATGTCAATGACTTTACTCCTATTATTGATGATATAAATCCAATGATTTTACCTAAAATAACTGATGAACAGCAAAACTACTTACTCGCGACTGTGACTAAAATTGAAATAAAGGAGGGTATGTTTTCACTGAATAATAACACTCGAGTCTGATGGTTTCAATGCCTTTTTCTATCAAAAATGTTGGAATGTAGTTAATTTAGATGTTTGCAACGCTATCAAACAGTTCTTTAAGAGGGGTCAAATGTTGGGCTCCTTTAATAATACTGTTATAGCGTTGATTCCTAAAGTTAGTGACGCGAACACTACAAATGCCTTCAGGCCGATTTCGTGTTGCAATACGATATGTAAATGTATTACTAAAGTAATTGCTACCAGACTTAAGTGTGTGCTATCTTCAATCATATCTGATATTCAATCCTCTTTTCCGCCTGGTAGAAATATACTTGATAATGTGTTATTAGCGCATGAACTGCATAAAGATTACAAGAATAAATTTATATCTCCACGCATGATGCTTAAACTTGACATAAGTAAAGCTTTCGATTCTATTCAATGGTCCTCTGTAATACGTATTCTTAGTTTCATGAAATTTCCCCCATGCTTTAATGCTTGGGTCTATGCTTGTATTGGCACCACTCGCTTCTCTATTAATGTTAATGGTAACTCTAAAGGATTTTTTGCGAGTAAACAAGGCATAAGGCAAGGAGACCCACTTTCTGCATATATATTCATAATGGTCGTGGAATTACTAACTAGGATGTTGAATGAAGTAGTAACTAATGGGAATTTTAAACTACATCCAAAATGCAACAATCTAGTCATCACATCTCTCATGTTTGCAGATGATTTGATTATTTTTTGCAAACCTGAAAGCAATATAATTGCTAATATAATGACTACGCTTGATAAATTCTATTTGATAACTGGACGGCGTTTAAATCTTGAAAAGTCTGAATTCTTAACTGTGGGTATTAGTGACCAATGCATTGCTATGATTGCTACTCAAACTAGCTTGAATCACAATAGCACCACTATCTCCTATCTAGGGATGCCTCTGGCTACCTCTAGAATAACAACTCAGCAATGTTTTCCACTGTATACTCGTATAACTGAAAGACTAGTGTGTTGGTCTGCTAGGTCATTGAGTCAAGCTGGTAGAGTAACCTTAATTAAGTCAGTGGTAATTGCCATGCACACTTATTGGGCAAGAACATTTATTTTGCTTAATAAGCTAATAAATATGTTGAGAACTACCTTTATGAGATTTCTCTGGAAAGGAATCATTCAGATGAAGTACCATACTCATATTTCGTTCAAGAAGCTTGAACTTCCTATCAGTAAGGGCGGGCATGGATTAAATAATATGAATGCTTGGATCAAGGCTGCCTATGGCAAGCATTTGAACGATACTTTTACTAAGAAAGTGAGTCTTTGGGTTGCATGGTCTTACAGCCATGTAATCAAAGATGGCTCCTTATGGTCGATGAGTATCAACAATAATATGAGTTGGACATGGAGAAACTTAATTAAACTTAAAGATGTTTTCCTACCGTAAAGTATGGTAATAATGCATTTGAATGGATTAGCTTTTGGAGTGAACCATGGTGTGGGTACGTCATTATACTAGAGAATTTGCTTTCCTTTATGGAAGTCGGTCAGTCTGGAGTAGGTACTAACAGGACGGTTACGAGCATGTTTTCTGTCGGGCACTTGACTATACCTGCTACTTCTAATCAAAACGTGACGAAAGTGTGGAAAGAAATTACTACCAGCTACATGCCTACGCCTGGTGAAGGAATAACTGTATGGAACTGCAAAGGTAAAAAGCATATTACCAAAGCTATTTATTCCAATATAAAGGGTACTTCTGTGATCCCTTTTTTCAGTTGGCATAGAGCTGTATGTAGCGAGAAAGAGAACTTCTGTCTTTGGAAAATCGTTCAAAAGGCTATTCTAACTAAAGATAATCTACGGAGCCATATTGGCATGGATATTGATGACAGCTGCAGTTTTTGTGGTGTAATGCCTGAATCGACAGAGCATATGTTCTTTGAATGCATGTACATTAGAGGACTTTTGGATGGTGAACTTCAGCAAATACACAACATGAATGTGCAGCGGAACAGTACTCTAGAATGGGAAGAAATCAAAACAAAAGTCAAAGGAAAGCACAAAAAATCGAGGATATATGCATATGTATTGAAGAAATTATGAAGCGTGTAAGGTCTGAAATAAATATGCGCACCTTTAATCCAGACAAGGAAATGAACACTTCCCAGTTCAAGCATCTCCTTTGGCATGAAATGAGAGAGGGTCTCAAGTTCCTGAAATTTACATATGAGCAAGGGATTTTTGGAAGCTAATGGCACTCCAGTCTCTTGCAGTTTTTGTATATATTTGTTTTGTTAGTCTTTTGTTAGTGTTAATATGCCGTATGATCTCTATATTTCTTTTTTTTACTTCTCTTTCTTTGTTGTTATGTCTTCAACTTCGGTATATTAATAAAAGTGGTAGGGGACCACTAAATCCCGTCGGCTTTAACCAAAAAAGAAGAAGAAGAAGAAGAAGAAATATTTGAGAATGAACGTCTTAAACCAATTGTTAGATAGGGTAATTATTCTTGTGTTTATCGTAAGAAGGACTCAATGCGACAGAGTTCGAGGTATTTTTCATCCTCTTCGAAGGTAATACATCCATCCACTGATGCAATTGACATAAATTGTTGATACACCGAATAATTTCAACCTCTACCTTTTTGTGATGATATGATAGCATTTAAATTGCTTTCAACTTGCTGCCCCATAATTTAGACATTATCCATATACGTATGTAAAGCACGTCCAATGGACGTGTGCATTAACAAATCAGACAAAGTTAGAAATGTATTATAACTTAGTGGATTAGTTATTCGGTTGAAGGTTTGTAGTTGTAGGTGCATTGTATGTAAGCACAAATTTGTGTAACTGAAGAATGGTTCCTACAACTTAGAACGATACATTTAGAATGAGATTTAAAATGTTGTCAATGTTCCTGTGTGTAAGAATATCATTATGTGTCCCTATCCATTTTAAATATTTGTTTTGCATGTATATCAGTGATGCATTTTATTTGTATTTGCTTCATTTTTTTTAAGAATTGAAAGCTAAATATATATTAATAAATCAATCCCAACCTAAAAATTCATGGTCTGTAGAAATACAGGATTAGATGTAGCAACATTTGATGCATTTTGAAACTATATGCTCTTTGTTTCTTCAACTAGACTTTATCCGCAAATGGAGTTCCCTTGGAAATACCATAAAACCTTGGCTCAAATTCATGACGTTTGCTGCAGCAGACTTTAATAACTTAGTTTCATATGTATAGGACAACTGCAACTTATAAAGTATCTCTCGTATTAACCGTTTAGCATACATCATGTCTGAA
Organism: Allium sativum; assembly: GCA_030737875.1. NCBI lineage: Eukaryota > Viridiplantae > Streptophyta > Magnoliopsida > Asparagales > Amaryllidaceae > Allium > Allium sativum. The sequence continues at coordinate 637,202,056 of CM060918.1, forward strand.
CATAATTTAATAAAAGAGCGTACATGCAAGTAAGCCTTGCTACCATATATTGAAAGTTTTATTAATAGTAAGGAAACAACTACATGCGAGTATTAATATAGGTAACATGCGATTTAAAAAACGTACGGATATATGGAGGGTAAACATGTTAACAGAAAGCAATCAATATGGTCAAACATTATTTCATTTGCAGTTCAAAGTTAAATGGTCATATGCATAGTTATAAATATATATACATTTTTACAAAATAGGTACATATATTGAATGATCAAATATGCTTGGAGTACATGCGTATATTGAGTACACTTATACATTGCATCTTTCAGAACACAAACCCATTATCCTCTACGAACTGCTGATCTAGCCCATTAACTATTAAAAAAGGGAACCCAATATTTGAACAACCTGAAACCATGCAAGTTGCCATACTATCTTATTCCAGTGTAGATTCCTATGCCATAACCAGTCCACGCGTTATGTGCCAAGCTCATAAGTATAAAAGCTTATTGTCTGGTCACCCAAAGCAAAGAATTTCCCACTCAGCATGATGCGAACAGTGTTCGTTGTGACACCCCACGTCCGTTAATGTCACTCATTAAAGGAATGCATTAAGTTTCATGAAGCGTTGTAGGTAAATAGAAACATAAATATTATAAGATAGATATAAAAGCAACAACAGAATTTAAAATTTTATTTCAAACATAAATCATAACATCGTGGTCCAAAATACCATAAGTCTGAAACTACATAAAACCCATTACAATAATATAAAACTTCAGTCTTGTACCATCGGAGTACAGAAAATACATAAAAAACATGATTCCCCAAAGGAGAAAGCCATAGTAGTTAAAGATAGAAACTGAGCAGTACTTCAAAAGTTGCTCCAAGCAAGATGATAACCGAGTCCTGACTAAGCCTGAGAATTCCCACCCTGCGATCCTTGGGGGAGGGAGGAAGGGGGAAATGGAAGAAAGAAGAGGAAACAAAAAGGATCGTACATAAAGTCTGGAGAGTCAAGTTACTTTTAGAAAATAAATAAGTAAAAGTATCATGACAAACATACAAAGTGGATAAGAGAGATATCGTCATAATAGGTAAGGGTGACAAGGTAAACATGATAGAGTATGTTGCGCTTCTAGAGATTTCTTTGCACCAATACTAGTATAACAGATATGTAACAGGATTACATACTCCCTAATTGCTTAACAGAAACAGGATGATTCCAACAGAAATATAATGGTAGTTTTGGGTGTACTCTAGTAACGAGTTTTAACCCAAATAGAATTATGCGGTACCTAAACATAAATAATGGGTGTTAGCCCAGACAGAAACACAGGTACCCCACAGAAACAGACAGGACTAGATGTACCCTATTTACTACCCTTCAATCGATCGACTCCCAATTCCGTAAATACCCTGTGTCGGCCCTACAGTAGGGTGTATTACTTCCTAAAGTGGCAACCTGCAGAAGGCACAGACATATTTACTGGTGCTACATCGGCTTATTTTCCCAGATGCAGGCTGTACTCATGCATGCACATGAGTCCGTTGGAACGCGCCAGTACACACCTCCTCTCATATGAACCTCTTATAATCAGTTCAGTAAGCATGCCCTGACTCATACCTTGTGCATGTCCCCCTTTAACACCATAATGGGTTACTGACTAATATGGTTCCCACACAACAGATGACACAAGCCGACCCTTACATATCTTGTGTCCCCAACTAACTAGGATTTTGACAGGTTATGCCCAACAGATTTAACATATTCACATAACCCCCTACAAATTTACGGGTTACACTTCACAACTTAACGGGTAAATATAAGCCCAACATATTCAATAGGTTAAGTTTTCTAAATTAACATGTTCGTATAACCCTTATAGATTTAACAGGTTTACTCAACCCCACAGATTTAACAGGTCTGCTTAACCCCACCGATTTATCAGGCTTACTTAACCCCACTTATGTAATAGGTTTATTTAACCCCACAGATTCAACAGTCTCATATAATCCTTATGGATTAAACTAGGTTAAGTTTTCATCTTTATTATCATATTCAATTATGGTTAAAATATGCTAGACCTCCCACATTAGGCCTGCAACTTATGGACGCTGCATATGCTGGTCGGTTCCGGGCAAACTTCTTCCACAAGTCGGGCTTAACCTCGTGTCATAGCACGCCTCGTATTTTTGCACTAAACCTCTCACATTAGATTCACCACTTGCGTTCGCTGGATATGCCGGTTGGTTGCGGGTAGACTTCCATGCAAGTGCAATCTTACCTCGTGTCATAAGTGCCATTAAAGTTCCTAATTACTCTAATCATAGGCATTTCAATTATTAATTAATTATACATATGCCCTTATAGGTGTCCATGCCTTTTTTTCCCCAATTATGTTCATAATTAATTATATGCCCAAATTCATGTTCATAAACATTAAGTTATACCAAACTTTTCATTTACAAATTATGCCCAATTTATACCTTTTTCCCCTCGTTCCCATTTTAACATATTCACATAATTTAACGTCATGCCTAGGCTAGAAAGTAGCCAGACAAAAATAAAAGGGACAGGGTGACAGAAATGATTATTCTAACAAGATTGACATAAACATGTGGTGGCATAATCATATAACGACAACACGATAAGATGGCCATATATGAACGGATATGGTAAACATGTGATATTAGAATCAATCCTAACATAATAGGGATGTCATAACTGGCATGATAAGAACTAAATAATAATTTAGATGTCAAACTAATAATAGATCCTATTTAACTGCAATATGATAGGAACAAGGTAATCTAAACAGTGAAACCAAGGTAGACTTGCCATGACAATTAGGTGAAAGTTTAGATCTAAATCTAAAACATGTCCAACTAATGACAGATCCAAAATAACCACAACATGATAAGTACCAACTGATCTAAAAAGTGAATTAGATCCATAATCAGAACTAGATCTGTCATAAATAAGGTTACGATCCAAAATAACCACAACATGATAGGTACAAAATTGATCTAAATAGAATTAGATCCACAATCAAAAGTAGATTTGACATGATAACGGTTAAGATCCAAATCAACTACAAAATGATAGGTACAAAATGATCTAAATAGAATTAGATCTATAATCAAAAGGTAGAACTAACATGATAACAGTTAAGATCCAAATCAACTACAACATGATAGGTACAAAATGATCTAAATAGAATTAGATCTATAATCAAAAAGTAGATATAACATGATTCAATCCTAAGCATATACCCAAATCACAGTCTATCATGTTTTACTTTTAATTATTCAATTCTAAAGGTAACTTGAACTCACAATGATCAGATCTATACGAATAGAAGGAGAAAAGTGAAGTTCGAATCTCAGATTTACACTTGAAACACTTGAATCTTTAAACTTGATTTGTAGAAGAAGAATAAATTAGATTCAGTTCAGGCATTGACTGCATTTGGCCTCCATTGTTTTCAGTATGCGAAAACAAGAGAAATGAGGGTATATTTATAGCTGCCAGCCTCCAGAATTCGACTGCCACATCAGCTCTAGGGAATCGGGCCATGGGTCGATACCCACTTGGGTTCGGATGCTGAAAAACTAACATGGGCGCACTTCATAGGTGCGCCAGTGCAAAAATACCTTGGCACACTTGTCAAGTGTGCTAGTTGTTCCTGCTTTCATTGTCAAACTTCTACCATTCATAACTTCTTCATACGTTATCCGTTTTACGCAAACCAGATGTCTATCTTGATCAGAATTTTGGGACGGACGCAATGACGTAATCCGTTTCCCTTAATTTTGGATATTAAATTAATTATTCTTTAATTTATCCTCTTTAGTGTAGTTGAAATCTTGCATGTTACATTCTCCCCTACTTCAAAGGATTTCGTCCCCGAAATCTCCAAGTTAAGAAGAATGTATCCTACCATCCGTCTACTCATCAACCAATCACAAACATTCGTTTTCCTTAAAATTTTCTAATGCTTATATGAACATGTGCAATGGTGTGTTTATATGTCCCAACATTAATGCCAAAAATCAGGCGGTCCACTGATTCAGTTGACCTCCTTAATGCAATGTATGTCTGTGTCATGAGTCCAACATGTATGCAACAATCCAAGTATAACATGTAAGTTCTATATGGGTGCACAATCATCCATCCAAATGCAACATCCATTTGGTGATACATTCAATTTCATCCATTAAAAGAAGAAAAATGCACACACATTCATATGCAGTATGAGAGTGATTGAGTCGATCTAGTGCCTAATGTGTGTGTATATGCATCCACGATCAACCACTAGCAAGCACATGCATCCACTTGTATCCATCAAACATAACATGTTTCAAACACATATTTACAATCATGGTACTCCTACCTAAAGGTCGAAGATTCGATCGATAGGATGTACTTAAATGATAGAAGCAAGCATGAGTAAAAGTTTTTGGAAGAGAGGTTAAGAACATTCCCTTGAAAAGAAAAGGGTACGAAGCGCAAAATCTTGTCTTCGATCTATCAAGTTGCATCCGCTTGGTTACGTTTAACTTCTGATCCAAGAATACGGAAATGAACTTGTCTAATTGTCGCCTCCCGTTCTACCTCAACTTCCTCAAGCATGCTCGGCTCAACTACCTATGTTGTATAGTGCAGACACTTCCGTAAATAAGAAATATGGAAAAACATCATGAATATCAACACATAAGCGAAGAGAGTTGCACGCCTTAGTTGCAAAGACAACTGAAGCACCCTACTCTGATATGCTTTTCCTAACTAACACCTTTTCAAGTAGCTCCCCTGCTTGTTTGCTGAGCTCCCTCCTTTCCCTTGGAGTCATATGGCGCACAGGTAATGCAACTGGCTTTGCATTGTCCACTAGGTATATACAGAAGTCGATCATGCGCCTCAGAGGTAAGCCCCAAGCCTCCTCTCAAAACATCTGAATACTCACGAACTACTGATACAGATTGCAGATCATCAATAGTTATTTCAAGAGATTCTTGGAAACTAAGCATGACAGACCCCTTTAGGATCACAAGAAATCTCGAGGGTCTTCCTTTGGCCAGTCAGAAATTTAACCCTCCTCTAACAATCTAGAATGGCACCATACATGGCTAGCCAATCCATCCCTAGAATCAGACAGTATTCTATAAAACTAAGTACATATGCGTCATATTCAAATTCGATGCCTAACACAGATATTCTCAAACCCCGACAAATCATAAACAGATGAGTTGTACCCCCAATGGGGTTTGAGACGACAACGAGACCCAAAACCATACTAGTACTAAGGTGCAGAGACTTAATCACAAAATCAGATATAAAAGAATGCGAACCGCCCGAATTAAAAAGTTCTAACTGGATGATTGGAAAGAGAAAATCAAACCTTCAACAGGAAATTTCCTACCTTTATCCGATACACCAACCATGAGAGCATGCACCTGCCCTCTAGAAGATCCTGCCCTTTGGTCCTGCCCTTGCTTCTTCGGGCACTCCCTAGTATAGTGTCTAACTTCACCACAGTTGAAGCAAGCATTCTTCCTTTTTCTGCATTCTTTGACCAAATGACCCAAGTTCCCGCAACCATGGCATTTATTTTTGCCTTGAGCCTTGTCGTGCTTTCCAACCCCTTGTTGTTGTTCTTTCTTGGGCCACATTTTCTTGTTTTATGTTTCCTTAATCTTAACTTCCTTCTTTTCAGCTTTATCTTCCTCATGCATTAAGGCCATATCGACGAGCCTCTCAAAAGTTGCTCCCATTGGAATATGGGACATAGCTAACCCATGAAGGGGTTCATTTAGTCTTTTAACAAACCGTAAGGCCTTCTTATGCGAAGTGTCTACTAGTTCCAAACTGAATCTAGCTAGCTGGTTGAATTTGTTCATATATTCTTTTACAGTCATGTCTCCTTGTTTGAGCGCCAAGAATCTCTCCATTTTCATGCTTTTCTCATCTTGAGAAAGAAACTTCATTTCAAACCACTGTCTAAAGTCATCCCAAGTTTCCACCGGACGCCCCGCTTGGGTTACTTCCCATCAGAACGAAGCTTCATCCTTCAGTAGCCAGGCGACTAGCTGAATCTTCCTATGATCGTCCACATCGAAGATTCCAAACAAGTCCTCTGTCTCCTTGAGCCAATTCTTTGCATCTAAAAACGTCTCTATTCCATGGAATGGTCTTCGTCCCATAACACGAAAATCTTTGCAGATCTTAGAGAAGTTATCTGCTCGTGGAGGGGAGGAGGAACAACGGGTGCTGCTGGGGGAGGAACGTCAGCTTGACCACCGGCAGGCGCCGTAGCCTCTAGATACCTACGGAACCAGCCTAGTATCGTAACTCCCTCAGGAATATTGGGTTCCCCTGACATGATGAAAAGAAAAGGAAAAAGGGATTCAAATAGAGAATCGAAAGAAACTACATATGGCTTTGGGGAATATGTTTTCAAAACAGACTTTTCTTTTGAAAATGCTTTCTTTTAAAATCTTTTTTGAAAATAACTTTCAAAATCTTTTATCCAATCTGGTAACCTTCAGCTCTGATACTGTAACACCCCACGCCCGCTATGGTCACTCACTATGGGAATGCCATAGCATCGGTGGAGTATTTTAGTGAATATAGAACAGAAAAATTACAACAAGACAGATATAAATAGTACTTGAAATTTAAAATATCATCTCATAACAGTGGAAATAAACATGTCTGGTTACATCATAAAACCACGATAAAAGTCAAGTACAATATCCATCAAAATAAAGAAGTACATAATCCCACTCTTTCATACAATAGCCAGAACAAAAGAAAAGATAACTGGATAACTGGAGCTTTACATCTACCCAAGCTCCTAAAGACTGGAACAGCAATCCGATCAAGCTCTACTACCGCTAGGATCCACCGTAGGACCTGAGGGTTGGGAAAAAGATAAAAACAACGGGGTCAGACATAAGTCTGAGTGAGTCCTATAACTTTAACAATACAATCATTAAAGTAACCAGAGAAGACATAAACTTGACCTACGGTAATATCTGGGGAAGAATGGCTACACTAAGCAGCTTGGTAGACTTAGAATAAACTAAGATAACCGTCAGGACGCATCTACCCACCCAAGGATAATTACTAACTGCACCACACCAGTCATTCCTACTTAAAGGTTGATCCCTCCAAGGACTTAGAAAATTTCCCCAGTAGTTTCGTGTACTCCTAGCCCACTACATAGGTGCCGTCTGCCCCTATCTCCACTAGGTGTACTCAGTAATTCTTACCCAGTAGTTTCGTGTACTCCTACATAGGTGTCGTCTGCCCCTATCTTTATTAGGTGTACCCACTACTCCCCATCGATCGGCTCCCTACCGTAGATACCCGTGCTGGTCCCACAGTGGGGTGTATCACTCCCCTAAGGTGGCAACCCCATACTATCAACGGTGCACGGCTTTATATCTACACGATGCAACAACGGCTTATCTACCAGCCCGGGCCCACACACGCATATGAAACCCGCTGGACTTGCGTTGCCACCGCTAACCCGTTTTGCCTCTTATAATCAAGCCCAATATGCGTGTCCCGTCACTCGACATGGGTCGAGCCCACAAAGATACGTTTGGGATATTGGTTGAAATGGGCCCCCACAAGCTACCCACTTAAGCTTGTCATATATCTAGTGTATCCCACTTAACCCTTTAATCATGTTTAATTACATGTTTCCACTTGGTTAAGTATTCTAATCGTATTTTCTATTGCCACCCAAGGCAACCCACTAGATTCCACATGCCACCCAAGGCATCCACAATATTTCCACATGCCACCCAAGGCACCCACTTAACCCCTCATGTCCCACTACAAGCTAATATGGTTAAGTGTTTCTTAATTAATTAAGACCGTGATCTCCCATAAAGACTTCCCACATTAGACTAGCTGTTATGACCGCCTGGTTAAGCCGGTAGAGTCCGGGCAGTCTTACGTCATAACAGAGCCTAACCTCGTGTCTTTACTTTAATCACGTATTTAATTTATGGCTAAGACCTCTCACATTGGGCTGACATTTGTAGCAACTGGTTAAGCCGGTCGGGTCCGGGCAGTTTTACACTACAAATGAGTCCAACCTCGTGTCTTAGTCGATTAATTACACCTAATTAATCACCCCCATATTAATTATCCCTAATTAATATCAAGTTTTCCATAACATGGGTAGACCTAGATCAATAGGTAAATTCCCATGGGGTAGACCTAACCCAATAGGTAAATTCCCACTTATGGTAATTTATTTTTATGGTATGTTTAATCATACCCAAACATACATTTATTAACATATTTACCAACCCCATCGTTCCCCACGTAAATCGTTCTCATTTCATGACATAATAAAGGGGAAGATCCATCACAAATATCATGGGTGTAGCATATAACTTTGTCATGGGTTAAGAGGATGTCAACTTGCATATATGAGCATATATTAACCCAACTACATTTAACCCAAACTTGCATATTATCATACACATATCTTGCATAACATGTTGAACTTGCATATAAGCATTCTCATAACTTGCATAATATGTTAAACATGCATTTAAGCATACACATAACTTGCATAAGCATCCACATACTTGCATAAGCATGCATAACTTGCATATCACATTAAACTTGCATTTAAACATATACATAACTTGCATAAGCATCCATATACTTGCATAAGCATGCATAACTTGCATATCACATTAAACTTGCATTTAGACATATACATAACTTGCATAAGCATCCATATACTTGCATAAGCATGCATAACTTGCATATCACATTAAACTTGCATTTAAACATATACATAACTTGCATATGAACTTGCATAACTCACTTTGTTAAACATGCATAATTCCACTCATTAAATATGCATAAAGCCACTTGTTAAACATGCATAAACCAACTTATTAAGCATGCATAAACCAACTTATCAAACATGCATAAAGCCACTTATTAATTATGCATAATCATAGTAAAACATAGAGTAGCATATCATTACAAATGATTCAAACTCACTAATCCGCATTTAAGACCATAAGTCTCATTATACCCAATCTACTTACTTTAACAATTGATGTTAAAGTGATAGAAACTCACCACTAGCAAATTTGCACTCCAAATGAAGAAGATTAAGATGCTTAGAATGGATTAGAGGTTGATTAGAGAGTGATTTGCTTGCAACTTCCTTCATGAACTAGTGGAGGCCATGCTCAAATTTCATTTTGCCATAGTTTAGTTACAAGACTTAATTATGAATGAATTAGGGTAGGGTGGGGGTCTTATTTATAGGATTAGGTGAGTGTTTTAGGCCCTTAGATTAACCCTAGATTAGGTTAGGACCCTTAGATTTAGGAAATCTCTAGAACCAGCCCTCCAAGCCAGCCTAGAACCCAACCTGGTGCAACCTGGTGCACCCAGGTTCTCTGGACGCCGCACCCCTGTCGACAGGCAAGTCGACCCCCCTGTCGACAGGCCTGTCGACAACCCTGTCGACATGGGTAGGGCGGGAATCTTCCCGCCTGGCCCCGCCTGTTCCATTTCAAATCTGAATTTTAAATTTTTAAATCTGTTTTTAGTTTTGAATTTTCTGCAAACTTCATCGGGCCATAACTGGGCCATACGGACTCCGATTTTCGAAAACTCGGACTCTATTTTGCGTATTTTTCCGAGACGAACGCAATGACGCAGCCCGTTTCCCCTGATTCCCACATCTGAGATTATTTATTCTGTAATTAGTGAATTTTAGTATTAACCCAAAGTACGGGGTGTTACATTCTCCCCTCCTTAAAGGATTTCGTCCCCGAAATCTCTAAGCTAAGGAGAATGCATATCCTACCATCCAAACAACCATCTACTCAATCCATCAAACACGGGCATCCATTGTCCTTAGAACAATTTCTAATGATGTATGAGCATATGCAAAGAGTGTGTGTATATGTTCCCTATCTAATGTATGAACATATGCAAACCATGATAGTGCCATGCATCCATTATGTATGCGAAAGAACCCTATCGACACATACAATATCTACATGAGTGCACAATCATTCACCAAAATGCATCATCCATATGATAACACAATCATTAGACATCCATAAATATAGCTTTCTACACACAATTTTATGCACTATGCAATATGAAGTGATTGAGCCGATCTAGTGCCTAGAGTGTGTGTATATGCATCCACGAGCAACCACTAGCAAACACTTGCATCCACTTGCATCCATCAACCATAACATGTCTCAAACACATGTCTCAACCATAGGTTTACCCTATCTAAAGGTCAAACAGTACTAACGAGAGGACATACTAAAGATAAGATAAGTACTAGACAAGCGATAAAGGAGAAAGTAAAAACATACCCTCAAAAAGAAATGGGTACAATGAACGCATCTTCGCTTCCGTCTCCCAAGTTGCGTTGCTCTCATCTTCTCCCCATTGCACTTTGACTAGTTGAACCTCTCTGTTTCTCAACTTCCTAGTCTCTGACCCAAGGATGCGAGTAGAAGCTCGTCGAATAGTCGCATCACGCTCTACCTCTACATCTCTAAGCAAGCTCGGCTCTACCACCTCTGCCGTCTCATGTAAGCACTTCCTCAGATGTGATACATGGAATACATCATGAACACCACTAAGTCTGTCGGGCAACTCCACCCTATATGCCATCCGTCCAATCCTTTCCTTGATAGGAAACGGCCCAACAAACCTCGGTGCTAACTTCCCAACGGATCCGAAGCGAACAACATTTCTCAACGGAGATACCTTAACAAAAACCATATCCCCAACCTCAAACTCAAGATCCGTCCTTCTCTTGTCCGCATAAGATTTTTGCCTATCTTGCGCTGCTTTCATCCTTCTTCGAATCAAATCGATCTTCTCTGAAGTCTCCCTAACCATATCAGGCCCAAGCAAGATCTTATCCGTAGATTCCCACCAACATGTAGGTGATCGACAAGGCCTTCCATAGAGAGCTTCGAAAGGAGCCATCCCAATACTGGACTGAAAGCTGTTATTATATGCGAACTCCACTAATGGAAGATGCTCTTCCCATGTACCTCCAAAATCTAAGATACAAAGCCTCAAAAGGTCTTCTAGGACACGATTCACCCTCTCAGTCTGGCCGTCCGTCTGAGGATGATATGCGGTGCTCAAACACAATTGAGTTCCTACTGCTTCCTGTAAACTTCTCCAGAACTCACTAGTGAAGATAGGATCTCGATCACTCACTATGCTAGAGGGTACCCCATGCAATCGAACTATCTCTCGAAGATATACTGAAGCTAGCCATGGAGCAGTCCTCTTGCTCTTCACAGGTATGAAATGGGCGCTCTTAGTAAGTCTGTCTACCACCACCCAAATTCCTGTATTACCCTTTCTCGATCTGGGTAACCCGTCAATAAAATCCATCGAGACGCTATCCCACTTCCATTGCGGAACTTCCAATGGGTGAAGCAACCCACCAGGTTTCTTTTGCTCCGCTTTCACCTGTTGACATACCAAGCATCGAGCTACATATTCGGCCACATCTTTCTTCATACCGGCCCAGAAGAAAACCCTCTTCATATCTTGGTACATCTTGTCCCCACCGGGATGAATGGTCATCCTAGAACGGTGTGCATCATCAAGAATAACCTTCCTCAACCCTTCATCTTGCGGTACACAAAGTCTACCGTCTCTACGCAAGCACCCCTTATCGTCTAGGGTGTACCTACTCAAATGGCTGGACGACTCCCCCCTTATGAGCTTTTCTATCAACTCAACCAACTGTGGGTCGTCCCTCTGTGCTTCTCCAATCCGCCCCAAAAGAGTAGGTCTAACTTCCAAAGAAGCTAGCAAACCAGGTACATAGTCAATGGAAGGTCTGAAATCAAACATCGAGATAAATTCCAAGCTTCGTCGTTCCACGAACAATGGACTCAAAGACAACCTTTTTCTGCTCAAGGCGTCCGCCACCACGTTACCCTTGCCAGGGGTATACGCTATCTCGAAATCATAGGATGCTAAGAACTCCATCCACCTTTGCTGTCTCAGATTCAAATCCTTCTGAGAAAACAAGTATTTCAATGATTTATGGTCAGTGAACAACTCGAATCTCTCACCAAGAAGATAATGGCGCCAGATCTTAAGCGCAAAAACAATAGCGGCCAGCTCTAGATCATGGATAGGGTAATTTTTCTCATGTGGCCTTAACTGCCTTCCACCATAGGCTATTACCCTTCCCTCTTGCATTAAGACTGCGCCAAGTCCTGTTCCACAAGCATCGGTATAAACAACAAATGGCTTGCTCCCATCTGGCAACACTAAAACTGGAGCAGTGGTTAAAGCTCTCTTTAACCGTCGGAACGCATCATCACAATCTACGTCCCATGCAAAAACAAGATTCTTCTTCGTTAAGCGGGTTAATGGGGCTGATATCTTCGCGAAGTCTTTAATAAACTTCCTATAATAACCCGCCAAACACAAGAAACTTCTTACTTCGGTAGCATTCTTTGGAACCTTCCAATCCTGAATTGATACTACCTTCGCGGGATCCACAGCTATCCCCTCCTTGGAGACCACGTGCCCCAAGAACCGTACTTCCTTCCTCCAGAAGTGACATTTAGAGAATTTAGCTTTAAGGCTATGCGCTCGAAGAGTCTTCAACACCTCCCCAAGATGTAGGGCATGCTCTTCCTCACTCTTAGAAAATACTAAGATATCATCCACAAAGACCACCACAAATTTATTAAGGAACTCCCTGAACACCCTACTCATCAAATCAACGAAGTATGCAGGGGCGTTCGTCAACCCAAATGGCATCACCAGCCACTCATAGAAACCATCCGGAGTCCTAAAGGCAGTCTTGTCAATGCTATCCTCAGCCACCCTCAACTGATGAAACCCCGTGGCTAAGTCCAACTGAGAAAATACTGAAGCGCCAACCAACTGATCGAAAAGATCATCAATCCTCGGCAATGGGTGTCTATTCTTCTTTGTGAGCTTGTTGAGTTCTCTATAGTCTACACAAAGTCTGAGGGACCCATCCGCCTTCGTAGCAAATACTACTGGAGCACCCCACTCCGATATACTTCGTCTTATGAACCCCTTCTCAAGCAACTCCCCTACTTGCTTATGGAGTTCCCTCCTCTCACGAGGAGCCATGTGGCGCACTGGTAAAGATACCGGTTTAGCATTATCCACCAAATATATTCGGAAGTCAATCTCCCGTTTCGGAGGTAAGCCCTTCACCTCCTCAAACACATCCGGATATTCCCGGACCACTCTAACAGATTGCATACTTTCGACCGAAGCGTCAGGCGATTCAAGATAACTTAGCATAACAGAGTCCATGGGATTACAAGAAATCTCGAGAGTGTTACCCAAACGGGTCATGAGCCTAACAACTCTCCTTTCGCAATCAAGAACGGCACCATTACTGGATAACCAGTCCATGCCCAAAATCAACCCATAGCCCGTGAAGCCCAAAACAAAAGCATCACATCTAAACTCAATGCTAAGTATAGAAATATTCAAACCCAAACATATCATGGACAAATAAGTGGAGCCCCCAATTGGGTTTGAAACAACCAAGGGATCGTCTACCAGACTGGTGTCTAAGTGCAGTGACTCAACTAATGATGATGAGATAAACGAATGCGATGCGCCTGAATCAAACAATGTACGGACATGATGATCAAATAGAAAAACCAGACTTTCAACGGAGATAGTTCTACCTCTTCCCTGAATCGGTGGAACCGCGAGAGCCTGTACTTGCCCCCTAGCCTGACCTGGTGCAATAAGAGCTTGCACCTGTCCTCCTGAGGTAGACCCCGTCCTTTGCCCTTTCTTAGGGCAATCCTTCACTAAATGCCCTGCTTCGCCACAGTGGAAGCAGCCAGTCTTCTTCTTCTTGCGACAATCTTTGCTTAGGTGGCCAGGTGTCCCACAATTGAAACACTTCTTCTTCTTGTCCTTGCCACCGTTGCCTTTCCCACCTTTGTTTTGTTGTTGTTGCTGAGGTCTCTTTTGATCTCCCTTCTTCTCGGGTGCCCTATTAGCATTGGGACCCTTCTCTTCTTCATACATGAGTGCCATGTCAACTAGCTTATCAAAGGTGGCCCCCATAGGGATATGAGTCATAGCCAACCCATGCATCGGTTCATTCAAGCCTTTCACGAACCTCAAAGCCTTCTTCTCCGGTGTATTCACCATATCTAGGCCAAACCTTGCCAATTGATTAAACTTGTTAACATACTCCTTCACCGAGAGATTTCCTTGCTTTAGAGTCAAGAATCTTTCCATATACAAGTTTTCCTCCGCCCTTGAGAGAAACTTTGCCACAAATCTTTGCCTAAAATCCGCCCAAGAGTCAACGGGGCGTTCTCCATTAGTGACCTCCCACCAGAATGAGGCCTCTCCCTTCATTAACCAAGCAGCCAACTTGACTTTCTTTCCTTCTTCCATCTCAAAGATATCTATCAACTCTTCCACCTCCTTAAGCCAATCTCTAGCCTCCACAAAGGTTTCAGATCCTTGAAAAGGTTTTCCTCCCATAGCTTTGAATTCCTTACAAGTCTTAGCAAAAGTATCCGTACGAGGAGGAGGAGGGGGAGGAGGAAGATCGGGTGCTACGGTTGGTGGAGGAACATTTGCTGGACCCGCCGTGGTGGCCCTAGCCTCCATCAATCTCCTATACCATACTGGTACCGTCACACCCTCCGGAAAGTTAAGATTCTCAGCCATGCTGAAACGAAAAAGGAAAGATTCAAAACGGAGAATTCGAAGGATATAGATATGGCTATTGGGGATTATGCTTTTCTTTCAAAAACTTTTCTCTTTAAAGACATGTTTTTGAAAATATTACTTCCAAAAATGTTTTTAGAAAAATAGTTTTCTAAAAATTTTATCTGTTCCGGTAACCTTTGCTCTGATACCACGTGTAACACCCCACGCCCGCTATGGTCACTCACTATGGGAATGCCATAGCATCGGTGGAGTATTTTAGTGAATATAGAACAGAAAAATTACAACAAGACAGATATAAATAGTACTTGAAATTTAAAATATCATCTCATAACAGCGGAAATAAACATGTCTGGTTACATCATAAAACCACGATAAAAGTCAAGTACAATATCCATCAAAATAAAGAAGTACATAATCCCACTCTCTCATACAATAGCCAGAACAAAAGAAAAGATAACTGGATAACTGGAGCTTTACATCTACCCAAGCTCCTAAAGACTGGAACAGCAATCCGATCAAGCTCTACTACCGCTAGGATCCACCGTAGGACCTGAGGGCTGGGAAAAAGATAAAAACAACGGGGTCAGACATAAGTCTGAGTGAGTCCTATAACTTTAACAATACAATCATTAAAGTAACCAGAGAAGACATAAACTTGACCTACGGTAATATCTGGGGATGAATGGCTACACTAAGCAGCTTGGTAGACTTAGAATAAACTAAGATAACCGTCAGGACGCATCTACCCACCCAAGGATAATTACTAACTGCACCACACCAGTCATTCCTACTTAAAGGTTGATCCCTCCAAGGACTTAGAAAATTTCCCCAGCAGTTTCGTGTACTCCTAGCCCACTACATAGGTGCCGTCTGCCCCTATCTCCACTAGGTGTACTCAGTAATTCTTACCCAGTAGTTTCGTGTACTCCTACATAGGTGCCGTCTGCCCCTATCTTTATTAGGTGTACCCACTACTCCCCATCGATCGGCTCCCTACCGTAGATACCCGTGCCGGTCCCACAGTGGGGTGTATCACTCCCCTAAGGTGGCAACCCCATACTATCAACGGTGCACGGCTCTATATCTACACGATGCAACAACGGCTTATCTACCAGCCCGGGCCACACACGCATATGAAACCCGTTGGACTTGCGTTGCCACCGCTAACCCGTTTTGCCTCTTATAATCAAGCCCAATATGCGTGTCCCGTCACTCGACATGGGCCGAGCCCACAAAGATACGTTTGGGATATTGGTTGAAATGGGCCCCCACAAGCTACCCACTTAAGCTTGTCATATATCTAGTGTATCCCACTTAACCCTTTAATCATGTTTAATTACATGTTTCCACTTGGTTAAGTATTCTAATCGTATTTTCTATTGCCACCCAAGGCAACCCACTAGATTCCACATGCCACCCAAGGCATCCACAATATTTCCACATGCCACCCAAGGCACCCACTTAACCCCTCATGTCCCACTACATGCTAATATGGTTAAGTGTTTCTTAATTAATTAAGACCGTGATCTCCCATAAAGACTTCCCACATTAGACTAGCTGTTATGACCGCCTGGTTAAGCCGGTAGAGTCCGGGCAGTCTTACGTCATAACAGAGCCTAACCTCGTGTCTTTACTTTAATCACGTATTTAATTTATGGCTAAGACCTCTCACATTGGGCTGACATTTGTAGCAACTGGTTAAGCCGGTCGGGTCCGGGCAGTTTTACACTACAAATGAGTCCAACCTCGTGTCTTAGTCGATTAATTACACCTAATTAATCACCCCCATATTAATTATCCCTAATTAATATCAAGTTTTCCATAACATGGGTAGACCTAACTCAATAGGTAAATTCCCATGGGGTAGACCTAACCCAATAGGTAAATTCCCACTTATGGTAATTTATTTTTATGGTATGTTTAATCATACCCAAACATACATTTATTAACATATTTACCAACCCCATCGTTCCCCACGTAAATCGTTCTCATTTCATGACATAATAAAGGGGAAGATCCATCACAAATATCATGGGTTTAGCATATAACTTTGTCATGGGTTAAGAGGATGTCAACTTGCATATATGAGCATATATTAACCCAACTACATTTAACCCAAACTTGCATATTATCATACACATATCTTGCATAACATGTTGAACTTGCATATAAGCATTCTCATAACTTGCATAATATGTTAAACATGCATTTAAGCATACACATAACTTGCATAAGCATCCACATACTTGCATAAGCATGCATAACTTGCATATCACATTAAACTTGCATTTAAACATATACATAACTTGCATAAGCATCCATATACTTGCATAAGCATGCATAACTTGCATATCACATTAAACTTGCATTTAGACATATACATAACTTGCATAAGCATCCATATACTTGCATAAGCATGCATAACTTGCATATCACATTAAACTTGCATTTAAACATATACATAACTTGCATATGAACTTGCATAACTCACTTTGTTAAACATGCATAATTCCACTCATTAAATATGCATAAAGCCACTTGTTAAACATGCATAAACCAACTTATTAAGCATGCATAAACCAACTTATCAAACATGCATAAAGCCACTTATTAATTATGCATAATCATAGTAAAACATAGAGTAGCATATCATTACAAATGATTCAAACTCACTAATCCGCATTTAAGACCATAAGTCTCATTATACCCAATCTACTTACTTTAACAATTGATGTTAAAGTGATAGAAACTCACCACTAGCAAATTTGCACTCCAAATGAAGAAGATTAAGATGCTTAGAATGGATTAGAGGTTGATTAGAGAGTGATTTGCTTGCAACCTCCTTCATGAACTAGTGGAGGCCATGCTCAAATTTCATTTTGCCATAGTTTGGTTACAAGACTTAATTATGAATGAATTAGGGTAGGGTTGGGGTCTTATTTATAGGATTAGGTGAGTGTTTTAGGCCCTTAGATTAACCCTAGATTAGGTTAGGACCCTTAGATTTAGGAAATCTCTAGAACCAGCCCTCCAAGCCAGCCTAGAACCCAACCTGGTGCAACCTGGTGCACCCAGGTTCTCTGGACGCCGCACCCCTATCGACAGGCAAGTCGACAGGCAAGTCGACCCCCCTGTCGACAGGCCTGTCGACAGCCCTGTCGACATGGGTAGGGCGGGAATCTTCCCGCCTGGCCCCGCCTGTTCCATTTCAAATCTGAATTTTAAATTTTTAAATCTGTTTTTAGTTTTGAATTTTCTGCAAACTTCATCGGGCCATAACTGGGCCATACGGACTCCGATTTTCGAAAACTCGGACTCTATTTTGCGTATTTTTCCGAGACGAACGCAATGACGCAGCCCGTTTCCCCTGATTCCCACATCTGAGATTATTTATTCTGTAATTAGTGAATTTTAGTATTAACCCAAAGTACGGGGTGTTACAGATACCAAGTGTGACACCCCATGTTCGTTAATGTCACTCACTAAGGGAATGCATTAAGTTTCGTGAAGCGTTGTAGGTAAATAGAAACAGAAATACTATAAGACAAGTATAAAAGTAACAACGGAATTTAAATTTTTTATTTCAAATATAAATCATAACACCGTGGTCTAAAATACCATAGGTCTGAAACTACATAAAACACATTACAATAATACAAAGCTTTTGTCTTGTACCATTAGAGTACAGAAAATACATAAAAAGCATAATTCCCCAAAAGAGACAAAGCCATAGTAGTTAAAGATAGAAACTGAGCAGTACTTCAAAAGTTGCTCCAAGCAAGATGATAATCGTGTCCTGACTAAGCCTGAGAATTCCCACCCTATGAACCTTGAGGGTGGGAGCGGGACGGAAGAAAGAAGAGGAAACAAAAAGGGTCAGACATAAAGTCTGGCAAGTCCAGTTACTTTTAGCAAGTAAATAAGTAAAAGTATCATGACAGAAATACAAAGTGGATAAGAGAGATATCATCATAATAGGTAAGGGTGACAAGGTAAACATGATAGAGTATATTGCACTTCTAGAGATTTCTCTGCACCCATACTAGTATAACAAATATGTAACAGGATTACATACTCCCTAATTGCTTAACAGAAACAGGATGATCCCAACAAAATTATAATGGTAGTTTTGGGTGTACTCCGATAACGGGTTTTAACCCAAACAGAATTATCTGATACCTAAACAGAAATAACGGGTGTTAGCACAGACATAAACACAGGTACCCCACAGAAACAGACAGGACAAAATGTACCCTATTTACTACCCCCAATCGATCAGCTCCTTATTCCGTAAATACCCTGTTTCTGCCCCATAGTAGGATGTATTACTTCCTAAAGTAGCAACCCATAGAAGGACACAGACCTATTTACTGGTGCTACAACGACTTATTATCCCAGATGCAGGCCGTACTCATGCACGCACATGAGTCTGTTGGAACACACCAGTACACACCTTCTCTTAGATGAACCTCTTATAATCAGTTCATTAAGCATGCCCTGACCCCTACCTAGTGCGGGGTCCCCCTTTAATACCAGAATGGGTTACTGACTAATATGGGTTCGACACAACAGATGACACAAGCCAACCCTTACAGATCTTATGTCCAAACTAACTAGGATTTTGACAGGTTATGCCCAACAGATTTAACATATTCACATAACCCCCTACAGATTTACGGGTTAAACATCACAAGTTAACGGGTCAATATAACCCCAACATATTCAATAGGTTAAGTTTTCTAAATTAACAGGTTTGTATAACCCTTATAGATTTAACAGGTTTACTCAACACCACAGATTTAACAGGTCTGCTTAACCCACCGATTTAACAGGCTTACTTAACCCCACATACTTAATAGGTTTACTTAACCCCATAGATTCAACAGGCTCATACAATCCTTATGTATTCAACTGGGTTAAGTTTTCATCTTTATTACCGTATTCAATTATGGTTAAAATGTGCTAGACCTCCTACATTAGGCCTACAACTTGTGGACGCTGGATATGCCGGTCGGTTCCGGGCAGACTTCTTCTGCAAGCCGGGCTTAACCTCGTGACATAGAACATCTTGTATTTGTGCACTTAGACGTCTCATATTAGATTCACCACTTGCGGTTGCTGGTTATGCCGGTTTGTTCCGAGCAGACTTCCACCGCAAGTGCAATCTAACCTCGTGTCATAAGTGCCATTACAGTTTCTAATTACTGTAATTCTAGGCATTTCAATTATTAATTAATTATACCTATGTCTTTATAGGTGTCCATGCCTCTTTTTCCCCAGTTATGTTCATCATTAATTATATGCCCAAATTCATGTTCATAAACATTAAGTTATGCCAAATTTTCCATTTACAAATTATGCCCAATTTACTCCGTTTTTCCCCTTGTTCCTATTTTAACGTATTCGGATAATTTAATGTCATGTCTAGGATAAAAAGTAGCCGGGCTAAAATAAAAGGGACAGGGTGACAGAAATGATTATTCTAACAAGATTGACATAGACATGCGGTGGCATAATCATACAACGACATAATGATAAGATGGACATATATGAACGGATCTAGTAAACATGTGATATTAGAATCAATATTTACATAATAGGGATGTCATAACTGGCATGATAAGATCTAAATAATAATTTAGATGTCAAACTAATAATAGATCCTATTTAACCGCAATATGATAGGAACAAGGTAATCTAAACAGTGAAACCAAGGTAGACTTGTCAAGAAAATTAGGTGAAAGTTTGGATCTAAGTCTAAAACATGTCCAACTAATGACAGATCCAAGATAACCACAACACGACAAGTACCAACTGATCTAAAAAGTGAATTAGATCCATAATCAAAACTAGATCTGACATAAATAAGGTTAAGATCCAAAATAACCACAACATGATAAGTACAAAATGATCTAAAAATAATTAGATCCACAATCATAAGTAGATTTGACATGATAACGGTTAAGATCCAAATCAACTACAACATGATAGGTACAAAATGATCTAAATAGAATTAGATCTATAATTAAAAAGTAGATCTAACATGATTCAATCCTAAGCATATACCCAAATCACAGTCATATCGTGTCTTACTTTTACTTATTCAATTCTAAAGGTTATTTGAACTCACAATGATCGGATCTATAGGAATAGAAGGAGAACAGTGAAGTTTGAATCTCAGATCTACACTTAAAATACTTGAATCTTTAAACTTGATTTGTAGAAGGAGAAAGGATTAGATTTAGTTCGGGCACTGACAGCATTTGGCCTCCTTTGTTTTCAGTATGAGAAAACAAGAGAAATGAGGGTATATTTTTAGCTGCCAGCCTCCAGAATTCGTCTGCCACATCAGCCCTAGGGGAAATCGGGCCATGCGTCGACACCCACTTGGGTCCTGATGCCCAAAAACTAACATGAGCGCACTTCACAGGTGCGCCAATGCAAAAATACCTTGGCGCACCTGTCAAGTGCGCCAGTTGTTCCTGCTTTCATCGTCAAACTTCTACCGTTCATAACTTCTTCATACGTTATCCGTTTTACGCAAACCAGGTGTCTATCTTGACAAGAATTTCGAGACAGACGCGATGACATAATCTGTTTCCCTTAGTTCTAGATATAAATTAATTATTCTTTAATTTATCCTCTTTAGTGTATTTGAAATACGGGGTTTTACATTCGTCGTCTTTTATAGTGCAAAAAAGCAACCAAAATCTGTAACTGAACATTTTCTCAAGGAACATGAAGATCTATAACTGGTAAGTTATGTAACAAACCCAATGAAGAGAGGGAAACACTCATCCTCCATGTAACATGAATTGAACATTTTCTCATCTATGTGTCTTGTATTTTTTCCACTTTGCTGCTCAATGCTTTCTTTGCATTAGCTGGAATGCTTCCAGAGATTCAATGCTAATTTTTTCCTAGTCCGTTAATTATCCTCAAACTGTATTACCATTAAATAATCGCAAAACATTAATCTACATTCGTATTTGCATTTTAGGTACGGAAAAAGAAAATGAGAGATGACAAAGCAGAAAGTAAGTTGAAGATTATGGGATGCAGCCTATATAATTTTATTTACTTCTCCATTTTGGCCACTAACAAATATATGTATCAAACTTTTTACCTCAAGCCAGGATGCAATGTTGGCACCTAGCTTCCAGAACAATATGTGCATTAGTGTATAAAAACCTTAGCATGAAAACATAAATAGAGAAAGTACCATACATCCTTTTTTATGGTGACATGAGCTACTCCAATAAAATTTAGCAAGCATAATCAACTAATATGCATAATAATTACACCAATCAACGAAGCCCCAATGGTGTGGTTTGGTTGCTAAATAGATCAATTATTTATTATACACAAGATATTGAATATTACTTCATTTATAATTTGGACCTTAACACTGCAAAATAACTTTAAATTATTTGAGACAGAAGATTGAATCCAAAATTCTTTTTTTAAAGAAAATAGCATTAGCGATTAAGGAATCTAATTTATATTTTCTACATGAATGACTAAAATTCAATTTTTTATGTAATGGCCTGAATTTCTGTACTCTTTGAGTTGACTAATAACACCACACATCCAACCCAAATTGCACAGAAATACGAATCATTATTAGAAGGAAGTTAGAGGATGAGAAATAGAAAGAAAGAAATATTAGAATAGAAGAAAACGACGATCACAAACTCACAGCGGAACGAATAAAATATATTAGGTAACATAAGTTTTGAAATATAATTCAATAACTTTATATACATACCATCATCAGAGCACAACAGCTATTTCTGGAACAGTTATAAACACATGTTTCCAGATACAAACATGATACACAGCGGAATATATGATAGGCTATAGCTAACTGGTGAAGCCTCCTGCTTCAAACTCCTCCAAGTGAATCTGTAAAATCCTGACAACTTGACTGCCCATACAAATTTGGGCACCCAAGAGTTTAGGGAAAACAAACAAAACAAACTCTGGGTCAGTCATGGGACTGGTGTGAGTAAACTCTAACCATTGGTTTAACTTTTAAAAATCCTTTCAAAAGAAAAGATAATCGTAAGACCGACCCACACATAAACACGGATGGTTTTTACCTTATGATAACCAAAAATATTTTTGATATCAAATCCAGTGATATTATAATAGTGTATACAACAAATAAATAAAATCTAGCGGAACGCTTGCATCTCACGCTCCATATATAATATAAAATCAAAAACCGCAGGGCGCTTATTGGAGACTGGATTTCCAACATGACAAGGTATGGAACCTCCTTCCAATAGTGTATCTCTAGAGGGGAATACACTGGGTTCAACAAGAACGTCTTGCAACTCGACCCACACATGGCTGACCACTCATTTAGCTTGAGTGTATCGAGCATATTATCACCAAAGGTTGTGATCAGCAACCATTACCGAAAGCATATAGCAGCGAATAAATTAAGAAGCAAAAGAATTTTCTCTAGATCAGGTGATATTTCCCCTAATGGGAATGACCCACATGGCCATGCTGCCTGCCCGATTTTTGTCATTTCCTGGTTGATGGGGCTTGAGGTCACGATTATGTTTCAAGAACATATTGCCACCATTTACTTCGAATGCCACATCATCAGATCTGTCCATATACGTTGTCCTGGGATTGGACAAACCGAAGGCACCATTCCATCAATCCATCTTGGGCAATTTTCACCTAGGATTAACTAAACAGCCCTGGCATTTTACTCCGTCTTCAATAACATTCAGCATAAGTTGATTCGTAACGCTTATGCCAATATGGAGTGGTTTTCAGATATTACATCTGATCCCGGTCTCTCTATATTGACAACGGAGGTATAGAATAAATCAAAACTTTGATAGTCGGTGATTTAACTATCAAAGAAATATCCATACAATCAATGACCCTATTTCCAAATGGAAATTCTACCGATCAACCCTCAAACAACATTGGCCCCTTTTAAATTGCTTCCTGAGTATATTATCATTCCAAATTCTCATTTTCCATCTTCCATTTCTTTTCAAAGCTTAATTGTCTCTCTCGATTCTTAGAAAACATCTCCAATATCCTAATTTCCTTTATTCAAGAAAATATCTCTTATTCAAGTTAGAAACATTTATATATATCTCCGAATCCTTATTTTTTATATTCAGAAATTTTACATTTATTAATATTGAAAAAAACATTCCCATTTTCTTAATTCCCCATTTACCAATGTATTTCATTTTCTATGCGTAGATAATATCTCTCATTTTATTTGGGGAAACGTTTCCAAATTATTTAAATTAATCCGATGTTATAAAACATCGTTATATTAGCTCAAACCATTAATCATTTATTTACTAGCCATATTGCTAATCTTCACTATCGAACCTTAACCATTTCTCCATCAATCATGAAGTCAATCAAGTTGGGGTATAATTACCTCTCACACCTTAATTGAACAACATTTTCAACTTTGAAATAATCAAAGCTCACAATTTCTAATAAAACATCGCTTACGCGACTCTCAGATTCAATCTAAGAATTCACTTCTTTACAGAAAACATTGATTATAACAGTAGCGTTATAATCGCTGTTTCTAACACAACACCAAAAAAGCAATTTTTCCATGGCTTTAGGCCGAGGCTAATTGGTTTTGCCACGGCTTTAGGCCATGGCAAAACTGGGTGTGGCAAAAAATTTGCCACGGCCGAAAGCCGTGGCAAACTGGGGTTTCGCCACGGTCCAAAGCCGTGGCAAATTTATGTTTTGCCATGGCTTAAGTCCGTGGCAAATTATTATTTTGCCATGGTTCTGAGCCATGACAATTTCAAATTGGAATTTTTTTTATATAATTTAGCCGCTGCTTTGGGCCATGGCTAACTTCAATTGAAAAAAGACATATTAACCAAATCTCTCTGCCTAAAGCATAAAGCTCCAATTTGAACAAAATTTAAGCAGATTATACATATAAATTAATGAGCAGATCACACCTATCAATTGAAATTGTAATCTTTATAGCTACAATTCTAATACACAGCTCACACGTAATTACCACAAATACAACATTCCAAACTAAAAACTACAAAGTTTAACTTCAATTCACAATGCTAGTAAGCATCAATAATTCAAATTTTAAACCCTTACTTTAAAGTTCAATTATGTCTATTTACAAATTAGCAGACTTAAAAAAGCATGATAGTTCATTTTTCATTCATTCTTCTTTTATGATAAAGATATAGTTGTTCAAAGCTCCACCGAAAGCATCCACTTCAAACAACTGAAACCTCCATCATTGCATTGCATGCTCACCCTACAACACATTCAACGGTTAGCATACTAAACCACTGAAAATTTCCAAACCTGTAAGCATACTAAACCACTCAAGATCACTAGAAAGCTAAAGAAACTTTCATGGCATTGCAAATTGATAAAAACATTGGCAATAATATAAAAATAATTCTGTATGTGAATAAAATATGTAAAAAGCATTAAATTGTTTTCTAAACACTACATTAAATGAAGAGGCGAGCTAGTTCTAAAATGAAAATTTGACACCTCAAATTAAACATTCTCATAGAACAATCATGGATTAAATTTACAGAGGATTTATTCCTACCCTGTACTTCAAAATAAGTGCAATGTGATGATGAAGCATCCTATGTGCACAATGATTATGATAAAAGTAATTATTTTGTTTTTGTGGTTTTATGCCATAACTAGTCGACTAGAATCCATTTTTGAGCTATGTTGCAAAATGATAGCAATAACTGTTGACTACACTCGATTATAATGTACTATATTAAGCACCTAACGGAGAGCGAGATACATATTTTTTTAAGGTGGTTGTAGCATAATTTTCCCTGATTCCTATTTTTCATCTTAGTACCCTGTCTAAAATCGACTTAAGTTGTTCGTGTCAAGCTAATGCTGAATCAAGCAGCCAATTTTTTGCTATATATTAATTACTAGTACGAATACAAAATAAATTTTTGCAAAATGGTAAAGCCAAACCATTAACCACTCTTAGCAATTGCTTTGCAGAAACAACTTTTAGTATTGCAAAGTATAAACAAGCTTACATGTTATACAATGCCATTATGTTACTCCTACCAGCAAATAGACATGTCTACAAACGCATTTTTGAAATGTAAAATATGGCAAAAATTGAAAACATGTAAGAAGCGAAGTACCCCTTGAATTCTTTTCCAGTCACTGGACATCTTGGTCCCTTGGCCCTCTTCTTTGCAGTCAGATAAGTAAGTTAACCACCTGCGTATGCAAATTTATGGAGAGTTACAACCATAATAAGCGACCAGCATACAACTAACAATTATCAAGCACGTCAATGGGACAAAAATAAGTTCTTTTTTTTAATAAAAAAGCTTGTTACAAAAGATAGAAAAGCCGAGAAGCTGGACATTTCAAAGGCAAAAACAGTTTACTAGTAAATATAGTGAAAAACTATGGGCTGAGACGACAAAAAATAAAAAATAAAAGTAATATGTCGTGGATGATGGACTCGAATTTAGCAAGATATGTTGAATCCAACTCATTGCACAAAATAACATTAGGATTGAATTTCGTTATTTTGTTCGGTTGATTCTCGTCCTTTGCCAACAACATATAATGATATAAGTTACTTGGTCTAGGTATGCAGAAATTACCATTTTAGTTCAACCATTCACCGCTGATTTTACACATTTTATTCTATTTCGCTTGATTTTGGATTTAATGTTTCTTGTGTGAGATTTTACACAGCTTGCATCATTTGGATTTTCATGTTATAATTTTATTTTATGAGGGATTTATTTTATTTTTTACCTTTCATAACAAATTCTTTATTCTAAGAGAATTACCTTCTTCTTAACCATCTTTGGAATGTAAGTACAAAACAATGCACGTTATATTCTACTATTTAAGTTTGGAATGTAAGTACAAAACAATTTGATTTTTCGGTATTTGTTTTTGATGTTATGTTTGTTTCATTATATGTAAGTAATTGCCTATGACTTCTACATTTAAGCTCCAAAATTTTTAACTTTAGTGATGATCAATTTGTAGTTAAGTTGTTATTTTCTTGTTCTTGGTCATAATTAGTATATTTGACAGAATAAAACTGAGAGAATAAGATACATTGTTGTTTGAGCGCTTCAGCGCAAAACATGTAATGATACATATCAGTGGTATATCTAGATGCTAAAAGCATGGATTTCTTTAACTCACTTAACCGTTCTTTATTTTCAAGAAAATATCATAACCCTGATGTAGTTTCTGTTCATATATTCAGATCCGATAATGAAAATCCCGGAAAAAAGAGAAGGTGGCGCCGGGGGTTCAGTAGAAGAAATCCTCAGAAATTGGAAGGAACAAAACAAGATAAACAGAAAAAACGCGCCATTAAATGACAGTAAAGTTAATGCACAAGGGCCAACAAAAGGGTGGATGCTTGGAAAAGGAGGTCCATTGAATTCTACATGCACATACCGTGGAGTCAGACAAAGAACATGGGGTAAATGGGTAGCTGAAATAAGAGAACCGATTCATGGTAAACACTTATGGCTTGGCACTTATGACACTGCAATAGAAGCTGCCCGTGCTTACGACTATTCTGCTAGAACCATGTTCGGAACCAATGCTCGTGTTATTTATGCAAGGGAAGGCAAAGGTTATGGCCAGTTGAGTATATACATGGTTTGAAAAACACGAGTAGAGATGAACAAAAAACAAACGGAATGACAATGGGTTTCAACTTTACAGTGTAAGAAACAAATCTAACAAATTAGCAATAATCGGGTATGATAGCATAAAAATTTAATGTAAACTGATTTTGCACTTTTGGAAAAACACGATTAATAACATTCACACCTACTAGCCCTTCCATTTTATCTACTACGTTTAGTTAACATGCAAGTGAATTGATATTTTGTTAACTTTAGAAGATCAGCGAAATTATATTACAGTGAAGCAAAATGCATAAGGTAACATGTGAACACAAAACGACATGGATGAATCAAGGGGAAGCCTGCTCTATATTGCTTTATATCAAGCTAATTACTCTACCATCTGTCGTTATCAGGAACCTTTTTTAAAAACAGCAAAGCTAATAGGATCATACAGTTATCAGTTATTCAATCAATTTCTATAGGGCAGTTTTAGCAAGCAACTAAGTATCAATGCTAAGTGACATAAAATTCAACAAATTCGACTAAGCACTTGATTCATGTATAAGCTCATACAATATGTCGTGTGGTCAATTGGATGGAAAACTAGAAGGAAATAGACCTTCCAAGGACGTTCCTTGCACATCTCTAAGGACACGTTTTAAAAGTAAAAATATAAACTGAGAAGTATAATCTTCTAGAATGAAATTAATAAAAATGGAGAAAATTAGCATGAAGTAATGGCTTACGCTCACAATCACTGGAGTTGCGTCTAATTACCAGAAAAATCATCTTCATTATCTAAGCAACATCTTGTTGTTACTGATCTGGATCCCCAAAATGAAAGATATTAAGCATCATAACCAATATGAAGATCGTCTAAGAGATGAAGCTGAATCTCCATCTTCCAATTATTATTTCAGAAAAGCAAGTACAACCACTACTGCTGCTAACAATGTTATAGTTACAGCAAATGCTGCTTGTGACGACCCCAAAACCCGTACTGACGGTGTTAAGGGTAATCATTGGAATATAACACAAAAACAGATAGTAGCAGAACAGAAATAAATAAATACACCAGATAATGAATAAATGATACACTAGATAAACATAATCATCAGAGTTACACAGTATACAGGATCATACTTAGTACAAATACAGTTCAGCTATACATAAATGTCAACAGCAGAAAACAAACATAATATGTAGAATAGGAGCTGAACAGCATAAAAAGAGATAAATGATAGAATCCATCTTCAGCTCCAGCTATCCAGAAAGAGCCTGCTAAACCTGAACACAAGGCTACCCGTGTAGAAAAATGGCCACCCGAGTTTGAAAGTGAAATAAACTACGAGTCAGTCATGGGACTGGTATGAGAAATCTACTTAACACATTTAAAATATGGCTAATCATATGACCACGCCACTTTCGCGGAACGGGTTTACTCCATTGGATTGCCAGTGCTTTAAAACAATTAAATCTTTTAAGCATCGCAATGCTTTTTATAAAAATGAAGCCGATATAAGACTCAAGTCCCATCACACAATGCAACACAAACCAGAGGATAGAGTTTTACCTTATATCGACCAAAATATGCTTGATACAAGCAAAACAAATCATTTGATAATCAGACTCCAACTATAAAATAGTAAGAGAACGATTCCATAGGTACTAACCCCGAAGGCCGAAACCAACATGAGACCAATACCCAGGAAACCATCCATCTTATCTCGTTTACAGTTAGTTTCTAATTTCATACACAATCATAAATATCAATCATAGACGACATGAGCGTCCCATGCCACTATGTCGCCAAATATAGGTTTACAATCAAAACCGCACGATGTCGTATTTGGAAATTGGATTTCCGCCATGAACCAAGGCAAAAGATAGTCCTTACCGACTTCGAGACAATCTAGCCCATGTCTCCAGAACAGCCGCAACTGCCCCTTGGATCGTCAGGGCCGGTCCACACGGAGTGGATTATAGTGCCTGAACAATACGTTTCCCCGGCCTTTGGGGCGTAAAAGAGCCAATGAATGACTCCATCGGTCCCGGATCGACCGATATAACTGAGGCGCCTCACAACAGCAACAACCACATAGGTGAAAATAATATAATGTCAGCCAGTTTAAGCACTGACACCACCTCTAGCTAGAAGGAAACGCATGCCTTCCCTGATGTCCTCTCCCGTTTCTGGTTCATACCGGGGTGTGAGGCTCGCGAATTCACATTATACACAAAGCTACGCCACACAGGTGGTGCTTTGATCATCAACCACAAGACTTTTCTTTTCAATAGAAGCCCTGATCACTGCATCTTAGCATGCCACACAGGCAATTCACGCCACGTAACTGATGGCTATCAATCTCACAGAATGAATTCCAATGTCAGACACACAGTCCATTTGCAAGTCCGTTGTGGGTCTGAACGAAACCAGAGGCACTACATACCTCGCAAACCCATCGATCTCCACGTACGCCTGGATGATCACCACTCATTATCCATATTTCGGGATGCCTCCCAATCAGGACATCAGTTACCTTCCAAACGAGGTGAAGATTTCCGGTCTTCAACCACCGTCTTCATCTTCAATTCCTTATCGTCGATTTAGTTATTCAAAATGGGATAAACACGGTCTTTCTGAGCAACTCGCGTATATAATAAACAAGTGCTACACAAACACAACATACGCCTTATTTCAATTCATTAGTCACTAACCGTAAATCAGTAAGAGAACGATTTCCCAAATATTAACCACGAAGGCCGAAACCAACATCAGATCAAAACCCAGGAAACCATTCGACTTAGCCAACCTTCAGTTAGTTTCTAAATTTCACATCCATATCGTTTATAATATTTTATAATGATTTATCACCATTTTTATTTATTTTAAAATAGCCAATTTATTCAAACGACGCTTCGGGCCATAACGCGGTCGTGGCGCTGTTTTTCTTCAGATTTGATTTACACATATCTAAAAATCTAACCGTTGGATCTTCACAAAATTTACATCATTAGAAAGATCTTTTTAAAACGAACCCAACGGTTCCAGTTTCGAGAAAATCCGATGGTCGGATCTCCCGGTATAATCGTTTGAATTTTCGATTTCAAAATATGAACTACAGCATCTTTGTTCGACTTATATATATATATATATATATATATATATATATATATATATATAATCGATTCTGGCGCTGTTTTTCTACAGATTTGAAATAAACATTCCAGACAATCCAACCGTTGGATTTTTACAAAGTTGGTGCCGTTGGAAATATATTTCCAAAGCGAACCCAACGGTTGCAATTTCGGGAAAATCCGATGGTCGGATCTCCCGCACTAATCGTTTGAAATCACGGTTTCAAAATACGAACTACTGCTTCGTTATTCGATATATTTCAATTCTATATATATATATATATCGATTCTTCGATTTCAAAACTATATGATTTTCATACATTTGATAAAAATGATATTTTTATCTAACTGTCTTCTATTTCAACACTTCACTATTTTTAACAATTCATGTATATAATAAAAATGTGATTTTTACTGTAAAACAATTCATTTCAAAACACAATTATTTTATAAAGTTCATATATGTAATAAAAATATGATTTTTATTATAAAACAATTTATTTCAAAACAAGATTATTTAATACAGTTCATATATGTAATAAAAATAGGATTTTTATTATAAAACAATTTCTTTCAAAATACGAATACCATTCAACACATGAATTTCAATTCAATGAATGAATTTCAATTCAACACATGAAGGTTTTCTATAATTTGTATATATAGAGTAAAAATGTGATTTTTATTGTTAAAACAATTTATTCAAAACACGAATACCATTCAACACATGAATTTCAATTCAACGAATGAATTTCGATTCAACACATGAAGGTTTTCTATAATTTGTATATATATAGAGTAAAAATGTGATTTTTATTGTTAAAACAATTTATTCAAAACACGAATACCATTCAACACATGAATTTCAATTCAACGAATGAATTTCGATTCAACACATGAAGGTTTTCGATAATTTGTATATATAGAGTAAAAATGTGATTTTTATTGTTAAATCAATTTATTCAAAACAGAATACCATTCAACACACGAATTTCAATTCAACGAATGAATTTCGAATCAACACATGAAGGTTTTCTATTCAATAGACGAATATAGTTTCAACACAGGAAAATAATTCTAACACATGAATATTATTCAAAATTTCGGCAGCATAACGGCAGGATAGTTAAACCGGGACCGTCCCTAGTACGGCTCCTCGCTCTACCTTAAAGCCTCGCAACTTTTGACAATGGGGAATCATGCATCTAGTTCGCACGCAGGCGGCATGTATATTTTTTTCATTTCCACAAACTAATCCTATGTGGTTTCAACCAAATATTTCTCAACCACAAACGGGTATTTTTCAACAACAATCAATCAATTTCAACCACAAACAATTTCAATCAACCATTCGTAATCAACCAATTTTCACACCAATCACAACCAATAAATATCGTCCATGGTTTGTGGATGAGGGGCATATATATATATATATTTATATAAGTATTTCACTTCTATTTCAACACATATATAATTTTTACAATGCAAATATAACTTATACATCGAACGTACAACTTATACAACGCTTATACAAGAGGTGTACAACGCTTATATAACTCATACATCGACTATATAATTTATACATCGTCGTTTTCCATATCGTTTATAAATTAGAAATTTCACATTGGGTTCCACTCCACCAAAAATAGCAGAAGGCTCAGAAAAATATGCGGTCTCTTCTAGAATGTAGAAGACGTCTTCACGAGTCCACTGTCTCTTGTTTCACTGAATTTCATCAAGAAACGAAAAAGATATGATTTTTACAGTGAAATCAAAAACCGTAGCGCTTTAAACTGCTATAACATAGTTTAATTTAATTTCAGCTGTTACCTTTCAAAGTTGTTCAAAACTAGGTTTTGAAAATTCGTGAAATCCGTAGCACTTTGTCCCGATCAGGTTGTATGACGTCGAAGAGGGTGGAAAGGGCTTCGCGGCGCCGGTGGTTTTGGCCAGATCGATGGCCTGTGGAAGCGGCGGCGGCGCTCTCAAGTTGCCGACTTCCTAGTCCTCGTTCTCGACGCTGGCGAGGAGAGGAAGGTCGGGGGTTGGTCGGATTTGAAGAGGGGAGGATGGGATTCCGATTCTGGGTGGTGGCGGGGGTCAACAACGATCGTGGACGTCAGAATCAGGCCTGGAACAAAGGAGCAGCTCCGTCGTCGAGCGTGAATAACGGGGGAGGGGGGTTTGATTTTTAATTAGAAATTAAATAATGAATGGAAGTTAATGATTGGCCGATATATATATTTATTCGAAAATTAGGGTTTTCCCACACGAACTCGAAATCAAACCCAACGACTGTCGTCCCTAGCTAAATACCCCATTCCGAACACAATGAGATATGTTTCGTAGGCCCATTCGAATGTTTCAGTCAGTTTTCCTTCAATTTAAAATATATAACATTCAATATTCAATTTGAACGTACATTTCAATTTGCCAGGGCCACAAACTGAATCGAAAAATTCCAGAAAATAAATCTGACTATGTTTTGACGATACGGTCCCAACAAAACTAGTTTTATCGAATTCTGAGACCGTTTGTAAAATGGCCCTTTTCTGGCCGGTTCAATTCAACTGTAATTGACCAAAACACATTTTCCTTTGCCACGCTCACATATTAACTTCAAAAATTATGAAATTTGAAACCTAGCAATAATTTAACATCTCGGATCCAACAAAAGTGGCTTCATCGAATTCCGAGGTCGTTTGCAAAATGGCCATTTTCACGGACTATATAAACTCCATAGCGACCTTTCTGAAAATTCATTTGGCCATTACTTTTGCTTCCCGCTATGAAACTTTAAATTTTCAAATTCGTTAGAAAGATATTCACTAACAGATTTAAATATTTTTGGTTTCACTCAAATCCGTTTTGTTTTGCACCTGGTACAGTCAGTCAAAGTTTGAATTCAATTTTTGAAACTACCGCGCCATTTCAGGCCTCGTTTATAATTATAATTAATTATATTCGTTTTCAAATGTCGATTCAAACTTACTTTTCATCGATATTATTTAAAATATTTATTTTAAAAATTTAAAATCCACTAAAATAGCCAATTTAAAAATTTTAAATTGGTTCAGATTTTCCAGGTCGTTACAATCTCCCCCACTTTAAACTTTTCGTCCCCGAAAAGGAACAAAGTCGAAAGTGGTTTGATTAATCAACTCTACTTCCAATCTTGCTTCCATTGTCCAACTTTTCAGTTTTTAAGAATTTTCAAATTCTTCAAAAATCTGGCTAACACCCGGAATTTTCGAAAAATTTCGCCATAACCTCCTTTGTACGGGGAGGGATTTGGAAATTTATTGGGCCGTATTAGGTACCCAATAAATCCTATAAAGCATACACATATTTATAGTGATATATTCTGGTGTTTACAGGGGAGCGTGTACAGATAATAACTCCAAAGTATAAATTCTCGTCACCCTGTCAAAGCCTGAGGGTGTGTGTATTTTAATTGCTCCAGAGAATAAATTCTCGTCACCTCGTCCCGTGTGGGAAATAAATAGTCCATGTGCCGTATCTAATGACTAGAGAGACGTGATTACTGTCAACTCCTGACCCGTGTGGAGTTTTTATTAATCTGTCAATTTATCATTACAATTTTTATATGGTCCATATCATCATCAGTTCAACCTGTAATATATAGTCCATAGCTGTCATCAGTTCAACCTGTGATATATAGTCATCGCCATACAAGCCTCTCGCTCGTATGGTAAATCTTCAACCTCGTCACACAAGCTCCAAATGCTTGTGTGGTATATGATGAAGTATGCCATCTTTAAGAAGTATGCCATCTTCAAGAAGTATGCCATGCAGTGTAGTTCAAAATTAATTGTTACTATCCTATGGCGACATTTATTAATTACACACAGTATAACCAGCACTCCGCATCCAATGGCACTCACAGGAAATGATATAATAATAAAATTGCACATCCAACTCATTAAGGTTTACCTATTTGTCGGGCACGCAAATAAAATCTTTACTCAACAGCTATCCATTTACCTGTTCAAACATATATAGTACACATGTATATATTTCCATCTATTTTCATATCAGTTCAACGTGTGATTTAATTGAATAAATTCTACCATTCATTCTCATATTGATTAAATTAACTATCATTTTAATACTTTGATTAATCAAATCTACTATCACACAATGAAAACAACAATCAATTTGTTTTTAACTTTTCAAAATCATACAAATTAATTCATACACTCTTTTTAAATTAACCAGACTATAGAATTAAAGGTGCACATCCATGGAAAGAAAAGAACAACAAAGTAGAGGACTAAACGTTAATGGAAAGTATGGTAAATGTACCTTGCACCGGAGTCAATCAGAGATATCCACTCGACACCTAGGATAGGCTTTCTGAATGCTCTCCTCAGTTTCCCAAGTACAATCTCGCGGATCTCCACTCCACTGCACTTTGACTAAGTGAACCTTCTTGTTCCTCAGCTTCTTGGTTTCTTTGCCGATGATCTTTAGAGGCTCTCTTCTCACAGCCAATTCTGGAGTAATTTCAATATCTTGCTATGCGGCCTCTTCCACAACCAAGGCTGGGTCATGAACATGCTTTCGAAGTTGAGATATGTGAAATACATCATGCACTCCAGGCAACCAATCAGGCAATTGAACCCTATAAGCGAGAGTTCCAATCCGTTCAAGAATAGGAAACGGGCCAATGAATCTGGGCGCGAACTTCCCAGTTTTACCAAACTGGATAACTCCTCTCATCGGCGATACTTTCAAATATACATAGTCGCCAATAGAAAATGATATATCTCTTCTTCTCCTATCGGCATAGCTCTTCTGGCGGCTTTGAGCGGCGAGTAATCGTTTCTTAACGAAATCGACTTTTGTCGGCAGCTTCTCGGATCATATCAGGGCCCAATACAAGTCTATTGCCTCGTTCAACCCAACAAGTAGGAGATCGGCACGGTCTACCATACAATGCTTCAAATGGTGAAATTGTCAGGCTTGCCTGGTAGCTGTTGTTATATGAGAATTCAGCCAAATGTAAATGGTCTTCCCATGATCAACCGATATCCAGAACACAAGACCGCAATAAATCTTCTAGTATACGATTCACCCTCTCAGTCTGACCATCTATCTGAGGATGATAAGCGGTGCTCAAGCTCAGCTTCATTCCCAGTTCTACTTGAAATGCATCCCAGAATTTACTAGTAAATATCGGATCTCTATCACTAACTATACTGATCGGCACTCCGTGTAGTCTAACAATTTCCTTGAAGTATATCTGCGCCAGACTCTGAGCAGTTCTGTTTGATCTGACAGGTATGAAATGGGCGGTCTTCGTGAAGCGATCTACGATCACCCAAATATTGTCATTTCCTTTCCTGGTTCTGGGAAAACCATCTATGAAGTCCATGGAAATATGTCCCCACTTCCAACCTGGAACGTCCAGCGGTTGCAACAATCCAGCCAGTTTCTGTTGGTCGCTTTTGACTAGCTGGCAAGTAGGGCACCTTCTAACATATATAGAGATGTCTCTTTTCAATGACTTCCACCAGAATGTGCGTTTGATATCGTTATACATTTTATTCACACCCGGATGGATACCGAGCTTAGATTTGTGGCATTCATCAAGAACATCTCTCCTGAGTTCAGGAATTTCTTGGACACAAATTCGTCCTTGTAACCTCAGAATCCCTTCGCTATCGAGCTGGAAATCTAGAACATTTCCTTCACGAATCCGCTGGCTCATCCCTTTAATAAATTTGTCGTCATTTTGGAGAGCAGATATCTTGTCAATCAAAGAAGTCGCAATGATAAAACTGGCGATCATAACATTCTTTCTACTTAGCGCATCGGCCACGACATTGGCTTTCCCTGGAGTGTATAAAATCTCAAAATCGTATGCTGCAAGGAATTCTAGCCAACGTTGCTGCCTCAGATTCATGTCTTTCTGGGTGAACAGGTACTTTAACGACTGATGATCTGTAAATAGTTCGAATTTCTCACCCAGAAGATAGTGTCTCCAGATTTTCAAAGCAAACACTATAGCCAACAACTAAAGATCATGAGTGACGTAGTTCTTTTCATGTGGCTTCAGCTGGCGGCTTGCATAAGCAACAACCTGACCTCTTTGCAATAATACTGCGCCAAGGCCTTCTCTAGAGGCATATGTCCAGACTTTTAAATCCTGATTGCCGTCGATAATCATTAACACTGGAGCCGTTGTTAATCTTAACTTTAGTTTCTCAAAAGCCTCCTCACATTCTGGAGTCCACTTGAATTTCGAGTGCTTCTTTGTAAGTTTCGTTGAGTGACTAGATATCTTCGAATTTTTTTTAACGAACTTCTGGTATTGACTAGCCAATCCGAGAAAACTGCGGACTTCTGTAGGAGTACTGGGCTGTTTCCAATTTTGAATAGCCGTGATTTTACTTGTATCCACAGCAATTCCTTCTTTTGATACGACGTTGCCCAGAAACTTCACTTCATCTAGCCAGAATATACATTTGGAAAATTTAGCTTTTAATACATTCCTTCTCAGAATTTCTAGAACCTGTTCCAAATGCTTTTCATGTTCGGCCTTTGATTTAGAGAAGATTCGAATATCGTCAATAAAAACCAGAACAAACTTATTCAGGACTCCTCTAAACACTCTATTCATCAAATCGACGAAGTAAGCTGGAGCATTACATAAGCCGAACGGCATTACTAACCACCCATAGAATAAGTCTGGACCTCTGAATGCTGTCATAGGAACACAATCTTCGGCAATACGAAGCTGATGGAAGCCTGTAGCTAGGTCCATCCTTGAAAATACTTGTGCTCCATTCAGACGATCCAATAAATCATCAATTCGCAACAATGGATATTTATTCTTTATTGTCTACTTGTTCAAATCACGATAATCCACACATAGTCGCAGAGTACCGTCTGACTTTGGGACAAACACCACTGCTGCTCCCCAATCAGAGAATCTAGGCCTGATTAGACCCTTCCATACAAGCTGTCGAGTTTGATTGTCTAGTTCTTCCTTCCCCTTTAGGGTCATCCTCCGAATAGCATGCACTAGTGGCCTAGCATTCGGAATTAAAGAAATCTTGAAATCGATTTCTCTCTGCGGAGGTAAGCTAACAACTTCTTCGAACACATCCGCATAATTCTTTACGACAGGAATATCTTTGACAAGGTCCGGAATATTCTCTGTAACCACAGGGATGTTTTCTATTTGAGAAGGAGAAACATCTAGAGCTGACCAAAAGTCTTTTCTATTTGAATTCGGGCCTTCACATGGTATGGTTATATAATTCCCTGATTTAATCTTTGCCCTAACAACTCTGTCGGCACACCTAACCTCTGCCTCATATTTAGTTAACCAATCCAATCCCAAAATAAGGTCGAATTCAGTAAAATTTATGATGATAGAGATGGTAGGGAACTTATAACATGAAAAAGAGACAGGTACCGCACAAATCCAGCTAAGATCGAGAGAACCTCCAACCGGATTACGGACAGTGATGGGTTCTTTGAGCTTCCTCAATTTCAAGTCCAACTTCTTGACCACATTCTTTGCAATGAAGCTTCGTGACGCGCCTGTGTCAAACAGTACTTTAACTGGAATATTTTTGACAGTAAGCGTGCCTTCTAAAACATCAGATCTTCCCGGACTAGCTGAGGGTGCTGAGGTTTCTGCTACTTCATTTACCTGAACCTCCTTGGTTGCCTTTAACAGCCGGCAATCCTGCTTTACATGGCCAAACCGATGGCAAATGCTGCATTCTCTGGTCTCTGGAAACTTGCGCTTTGATTTAGGTTCATTCTTCTTTAGTTTCATTAAAGATCTGCAATTTCCTTGCAAATGCCCTTGTTTATGGCAGTTATTGCATACCGCAGTCGTTGCTGGTTCTTTTTCAGATTTGGCCCTTTTCCAATTGACTTTAGGCTTCTTACTGACCTCAGACATCGTACTGGCCTCAGGACGATCAGTTTCAGACTCAATTTTATTACTAGAACCGACCTCCTCTTCGTAGCGTAACATACATTTCTTGTCGAGATCCTCGTACTGGTAAGCCAGGTATATCATTTCAGAAAAAGGAAGTTTCACATTCCTCATTACACTATTCTGGTATTTTCTTTGAAGCCCGTTGATAAATCCCAAATTCTTCCTCTTCGGATTTTGAATTAGATGAGGGGCAAAGTGAGAAAGTTCACTGAATTTCTTATGATATTCTGGAATGGTCATACTCCTTGTATCAAATAAGAAAATTCATCACATAGCCGCTCAATTGTTTCAGGAGGAGTAAATCTTTCCAGGAAAATCACATTGAATCTATCCCAGGTGATATCACCTTCTGGACTATCCTTAATAACTGAATCCCACCAGAACAGAGCTTCGTCTTTAAGTGCCCAAGAGGCCAGTAATCTTTTCTGGTCATCTATCAGCTTTAATCCTTCAAAGATTTTCTCAGCCGAAGGAATCCAAGCTTGTGTTTTCATAATAGATTCTTCGCCCGAGAACGGTTTTCCACCCAGATTTCTATATTTCATATATAGAGCTTCTATATCCGGGTCAATATTACTTCTTCTGTTTCTGGCACTCATTTTCTAGTACGTCTGCAAATGGCAGACAAAGTGTCAGGTCAACAGAAAGAATATTTTAAAGCATAGAGACATATACTTGAAATGTAAATGTGTCTATCGGGGTGTATTTCATTCTGCTACTCATACTAGGATATTACTGATCCTATCTGTAATGAGTTACTCGTCCTAGAACACTACAGGTTCTATTTCTGACGAGTTCGTTATTATGTTATATTCCAGCACTAAGCTTAACCAAAGCTATGATACCACGTTGTGACGACCCCAAAACCCGTACTGACGGTGTTAAGGGTAATCATTGGAATATAACACAGAAACAGATAGTAGCAGAACAAAAAAAAATAAATACACCAGATAATGAATAAATGATACACTGGATAAACATAATCATCAGAATTACACAGTATACAAGATCATACTTAGTACAAATACAGTTCTGCTATACATAAATGTCAACAGCGGAAAACAAACATAATATGTACAATAGGAGCTGAATAGCATAAAAAGAGATAAATGATAGAATCCATCTTCAGCTCCAGCTATCCAGAAAGAGCCTGCTAAACCTAAACACAAGGCTGCCCGTGTAAAAAAATGGCCACCCGAGTTTGAAAGTGAAACAAACTACGAGTCAGTCATGGGACTGGTATGAGAAATCTACTTAACACATTTAAAATATGGCTAATCACAGGACCACGCCACTTTCGCAGAACGGGTTTACTCCATTGGATTGCCAGTGCTTTAAAACAATTAAATCTTTTAAACATCGCAATGCTTTTTATAAAAATGAAGCCGATATAAGACTCAAGTCCCATCACACAATGCAACGCAAACCGGAGGATATAGTTTTACCTTATATCGACCAAAAAATGCTTGATATGAGCAAAACAAATCATTTGATAATCAGACTCCAACTGTAAAATAGTAAGAGAACGATTCCATAGGTATTAACCCAAAAGGCCGAAACCAACATCATACCAATACCCAGGAAACCATCCATCTTATCTCGTTTACAGTTAGTTTCTAATTTCAAACACAATCATAAATATCAATCATAGACGACATGAGCGTCCCATGCCACTATGTCGCCAAATATAGGTTTACAATCAAAACCGCATGATGTCATATTTGGAAATTGGATTTCCGCCATGAACCAAGGCAAAAGATAGTCCTTACCGACTTCGAGACAATCTAGCCCATGTCTCCGGAACAGCCGCTACGGCCCCTTGGATCGTCAGGGCCGCTCCACACGGAGTGGATTATAGTGCCTGAACAATACGTTTCCCCGGCCTTTGGGGCGTAAATGAGCCAACGAATGACTCCATCGGTCCCGGATCGACCGATCTAACTGAGGCGCCTCGCAACAGCAACAACCACATAGGTGAATATAATATAATGTCAGCCAGTTTAAGCACCGACACCACCTCTATCTAGAAGGTAACGCATGCCCTCCCTGATGTCCTCTCCCATTTCTGGTTCATACCGGGGTGTGAGGCTCGCGAATTCACGTTATACACAAAGCTACGCCACACAGGCGGTGCTTTGATCATCAACCACAAGACTTTGCTTTTCAACAGAAGCCCTGATCACTGCATCTTAGCATGCCACACAGGCAATTCACGCCACGTAACTGATGGCTAGCAATCACACAGAATGAATTCCAATGTCAGACACACAGTCCATTTGCAAGTCCGTTCTGGGTCTGAACGAAACCGGTGGCACTATATACCTCGCAAACCCATCGATCTCCACGTACGTATGGACGATCACCACTCATTATCCATATTTCGGGATGCCTCCCAATCAGGACATCAGTTACCATCCAAACGAAGTGAAGATTTCCGGTCTTCAACCTCCGTCTTCATCTTCGATTCCTTATCGTCGATTTAGCTATTCAGAATGGGATAAACCCGGTCTTTCTGAGCAACTCGCGTATATAATAAACAAGTGCTACACAAACACAACATACGCCTTATTTCAATTCATTAGTCACTAACTATAAATCAGTAAGAGAATGATTTCCCAAATATTAACCCCGAAGGCCGAAACCAACATCAGATCAAAACCCAGGAAACCATTCGACTTAGCCAACCTTCAGTTAGTTTCTAAATTTCACATCCATAACGTTTATAATATTTTATAACGATTTATTGCCATTTTTATTTATTTTAAAATAACCAATTTATTCAAACGACGCTTCGGGCCATAACGCGGCCGTGGCGCTGTTTTTCTTCAGATTTGATTTACACATATCTGAAAATCTAACCGTTGGATCTTCACAAAATTTACATAATTAGAAAGATCTTTTTAAAACGAACCCAACGGCTCCAGTTTCGGGAAAATCCGACTGTCGGATCTCCCGGTATAATCGTTTGAAGTTTCGATTTCAAAATACGAACTACAGCGTTGCTATTCGATTTAATATAATTATATTTAAATATATATATATATATAAATATAATCGATTCTGGCGCTGTTTTACTTCAGATTTGAATTAAACATTCTAGACAATCCAACCGTTGGATTTTTACAAAGTTGGTGCTGTTGGAAAGATATTTCCAAAGCGAACCCAACGGTTGCAATTTCGGGAAAATCTGATGGTCAGATCTCCCACACTAATCGTTTGAAATCACGGTTTCAAAATACGAACTGCAGCTTTGTTATTCGATATATTTCAATTCTATATATATATATATATATATATATATATCTATTCTTCGATTTCAAAACTATATGATTTTCATACATTTGATAAAAATGATATTTTTATCAAACTGTCTTCTTTTTCAGCACTTCACTATTTTTAACAATTCATGTATATAATAAAAATGCGATTTTTATTGTAAAACAATTCATTTCAAAACCCGATTATTTTATATAGTTCATATATGTAATAAAAATATGATTTTTATTATAAAACAATTTATTTCAAAACAAGATTATTTTATAAAGTTCATATATGTAATAAAAATAGGATTTTTATTATAAAACAATTTCTTTCAAAATACGAATACCATTCAACACATGAATTTCAATTCAACGAATGAATTTCGATTCAACACATGAAGGTTTTCTATAATTTGTATATATAGAGTAAAAATGTGATTTTTATTGTTAAAACAATTTATTCAAAACACGAATACCATTCAACACATGAATTTCAATTCAACGAATGAATTTCGATTCAACACATGAAGGTTTTCTATAATTTGTATATATAGAGTAAAAATGTGATTTTTATTGTTAAAACAATTTATTCAAAACACGAATACCATTCAACACATGAATTTCAATTCAACGAATGAATTTCGATTCAACACATGAAGGTTTTCTATAATTTGTATATATAGAGTAAAAATGTGATTTTATTGTTAAAATAATTTATTCAAAACACGAATACCATTCAACACACGAATTTCAATTCAACGAATGAATTTCGATTCAACACATGAAGGTTTTTTATTCAACAGACGAATATAGTTTCAACACAGGAAAATAATTCTAACACATGAATATTATTCAAAATTTCGGCAGCATAACGACATGGTAGTTAAAACCGGGACCGTCCCTAGTACGGCTCCTCGCTCTACCTTAAAGCCTCGCAGCTTTTGACAATGGGGAATCATGCATCTAGTTCGCATGCAGGCGGCATGTATATTTTTTTCATTTCCACAAACTAATCCTATGTGGTTTCAACCAAATATTTCTCAACCACAAACAGGTATTTTTCAACCACAATCAATCAATTTCAACCACAAACAATTTCAATCAACCATTTGTAATCAACCAATTTTCACACCAATCACAACCAACAAATATCGTCCATGGTTTGTGGATGAGGGGCATATATATATATATAAGTATTTCACATCTATTTCAACACATATATAATTTTTACAACGCATAAACGTACAACTTATACAACGCTTATACAAGAGGTGTACAATGTTTATATAACTCATACATCGGCTATATAATTTATACATCGCCGTTTTCCATATCGTTTATAAATTAGAAATCTCACATTGGGTTCCACTCCACAAAAAATAGTAGAAGGCTCAGAAAAATATGCGGTCTCTTCTAGAATGTAGAAGACGTCCATACGAGTCCATTGTCTCTTGTTTCACTGAATTTCATCAAGAAACGAAAAAGATATGATTTTTACAGTGAAATCAAAAACCGTAGCGCTTTAAACTGCTATAACATAGTTTAATTTAATTTCAGCCGTTACCTTTCAAAGTTGTTCAAAACTAGGTTTTGAAAACTCGTGAAATCCGTAGCACTTCGTAC
Organism: Allium sativum; assembly: GCA_030737875.1. Lineage (NCBI taxonomy): Eukaryota > Viridiplantae > Streptophyta > Magnoliopsida > Asparagales > Amaryllidaceae > Allium > Allium sativum. The sequence continues at coordinate 637,245,457 of CM060918.1, forward strand.
CGATCAGGTTGTATGACGTCGAAGAGGGTGGAAAGGGCTTCGCGGCACCGGGGGTTTTGGCCAGATCGATGGCCTGCGGAAGCGGCGGCGGCGCTCTCAAGTTGCCGACTTCCTAGTCGTCGTTCTCGACGCTGGCGAGGAGAGGAAGGTCGGGGGTTTGTCGAATTTGAAGAGGGGAGGATGGGCTTCCGATTCTGGGTGGTGGCGGGGGTCAACAACGATCGTGGACGCCGGAATCAGGCCTGGAACAAAGGAGAAGCTCCGTCGTCGAGCGTGAATAACGGGGGGGGGGGGGGGTTTCTGATTTTTAATTAGAAATTAAATAATGAATGGAAGTTAATGATTGGCCGATATATATATTTATTAAAAAATTAGGGTTTTCCCACACGAACTCGAAATCAAACCCAATGACTGTCGTCCCTAGCTAAATACCCCCATTCCGAACACAATGGGATATGTTTCGTAGGCCCATTCGAATGTTTCAGTCAGTTTTCCTTCAATTTAAAATATATAACATTCAATATTCAATTTGAACATACATTTCAATTTGCTAGGGCCACAAACTGAATCGAAAAATTCCAGAAAAATAAATCTGACTATGTTTTGACGATAAGGTCCCAACAAAACTAGTTTCGTCGAATTCTGAGACCGTTTGTAAAATGGCCCTTTTCTGGCCGATCCAATTCAACTGTAGTTGACCAAAACACATTTTCCTTTGCCATGCTCACATATTAACTTCAAAAATTATGAAATTTGAAACCTAGCAATAATTTAACATCTCGGATCCAACAAAAGTGGCTTCATCGAATTCCGAGGTCGTTTGCAAAATGGCCATTTTCACGGACTATATAAACTCCATAGCGACCTTTCTGAAAATTCATTTGGCCATAACTTTTGCTTCCCGCTATGAAACTTCAAATTTTCAGATTCGTTAGAAAGATATTCACTAACAGATTTAAATATTTTTGGTTTCACTCAAATCCGTTTTGTTTTGCACCTGGTACAGTCAGTCAAAGTTTGAATTCCATTTTTGAAACTACCGCGCCATTTCAGGCCTCGTTTATAATTATAATTAATTATATTCGTTTTCAAATGTCGATTCAAACTTACTTTTCATCGATATTATTTAAAATATTTATTTTAAAAATTTAAAATCCACTAAAATAGCCAATTTAAAAATTTTAAATTGGTTCAGATTTTCCGGGTCGTTACACTGCTCCTGCTACTACGTGGTCTTCCATTGATTGTCGAAAAGATAGAGTAGAATGTAGTAAATTCTACCGTTGCCTGCCAGTTAGAAGCTTTAGAGGGAGAAACTGGGAAGATGTTGCTACTATCATTAACAAGAGAACTAAAAAGCATAAATTTAGGAAGAGTGTGTTAAGAAGTGCAAAAATACAATTTGGAAAAAATGGTACATGTTTGAGCATTGAAGGTTAAGTTGTGGTTGTCATGCTATCAGTCACTGGCCTTGGTTTAAGAAGATGGACTAGATTTTTGCAAGTCCTTTCTCATCCTAGAAAGTTGCCACTGGCGATAAAAAACATTCCCCTCTTGCTGCTAGTGTTATTTCTACTCCTAGACAACATAGAAATTATGTTTCCTTTTGCATTTGGTTTTATCTTAAGTACTTACGATTAGACTATGTTACTACTCAGAGAAATTTGACAGCATAAAAAGTATGTTTCCTTTTGCATTTGGTGTTTGTGTCATCTTGCCTTTGACAGGAGTTGGAAAATGCAGTGAGAGCATCTGACAATAGTAAATACTGATTAACATTAATTAAGTTGGCACTTATGCCCTTTTCATTTTAAGATTGTTGGAGTTTTTTTATAAATTAATTCATTTGTTGGAAATTATTATCAAACATATGCTTGTCTTGTAAAAGCTACTGAATATTTGTATCTGTTTTCAATATTATATAATATAAAATTTGTGCATACATATATTCATGCATTACATACATATCTATGGAGACCATAAATCATCCTAACAAAGAAGAAATCTCTGGTGCAGCATTACGAACCAAGAGTAGAAGCCTGTACATAAGGAAGTAAAAGTGTGAAATTAGTTACAAGGTCCCCATCATTTTGCAGATGTGCAAAATTGTACTTCGGATTAATAATTGAAAAGATTTGATTTTGCTTCATTTCACATGTCCATATTTCCATGCTGTGCATTCAAATATCAACGTGAATGTAAAGATTCCAGGAATTATCTGCAACTTTTAGAATTATAAAGCTGAAACTTTATATTATAAAAATATACAATGCAGCATATATTATGTAGCATAGGTGGATAGGCTCTAGTACCTGTAGTTAAACGCAATCTTTCATATTCTCTGTTGGAATGAAACTGCTCAAGTACTTTGAAACAACCCCTATTCCTATATATATATAGGATCAGCATATACATATCAGTTCTTTGTATAAACTTACACATTCTATGATTTTGTCATATAAACTGTTGCTTTCTTTTTTTTAAGTTAATAATCCGGCATCTTATAAGATTATCATGAAATACTTTTGGTTGCTGTATTAGTTCTTGTGTAAATATTTTATATCACCATCTCTATGTTCCATTTAAATCATGTGCAGGTTGAAGACACATACAAAGAAAATTTATATCAGAACTACATTCATCAGCGTCAACCAATAGCTCCATTATTATCTTTCTCTTCTTCACAAATATGAGAAGAGGACAAATCCTGCCTTTATAACATAATAAATTTTTCCTAACAGATTAAATATTACAAGATAGTGGATCGTTTACGTTAACTGAAGCAAACGTTACAGGTACTTTTGTACATATGTTCCTAAAAAAGTAGACTAATTTTCACTGCGCATGCAATGATTAATATAAATATCAACATAAATTAAGATGGAGATAATTAATTTCTCAAATGAATGCTCTATTTAACTATGAGAAGTTACTATTGCTTCCACTAAAAATGAAATAAATACTAAAGTCTAACCAAACAAAATGAGCTAAAGGCAACAAATATGAAAATAGCAAGAGAAATATATTGTCTCTTTCCTAAAATGATCATAAAAAATTATTTATGATCATAAAAATGTTGCAAAGAAAAATTCTTTTCAGTATTACACTTTATTATTTACTATGACTACAAGCACTCAGATATGATGCCATATGCATTAGAAAACGAGAACCGAAATCTTCCAGATTTCTCAAAAAATAATTTTATAATAAAATGGAAACAGTAAAGAATTAAACTGACGGTGAAAAAAAATACATGAAGTATAACTATGTATATAAAAAAAACGCACATGATTATCTTCCATCATACTGTCAAAATTGTTCCAACATATAACATAGAGTAAAGACTGTATCTACATTAGTTGTTTCACAAAAGCAACCGAAAATTTGTTCCCAAAACAACCAAAATCCAATTAAATTCCCTTAGCCCTGGCACGACCGAAAATTTGTTCCCAAAACAACCAAAATCCAATTAAATTCCCTTAGCCCTGGCACGCCGAAAATCGATCCATAACCCATTTACACTCAAATATAAATCGAATAAAGCACACGCAAAATCCTAGAAAGCAAGGATAATCCGTAATTAAACGATTAAACATACAAATAGGGTTTCGATTGAATACCTGAAAAAGCACTCGAATTGAAATCTTCGAATGAGAAGAAATGCTAGTTTCGATTTAAAATTTAAGCAGCGGTGAATTCTTTAGATCGATAATTTGCAAGATAGATCTAAGTATTCCTTTTGGGATAGCGTGCTTTTGTTTTGGCAGCGTGAATCTATTGGGACGCATGGGTATGTGTAGCATGAAAATTTCCACTTTGCCATAAGAACGGGCTTGACCCCTTCCAAAATTACCACGGCTCAAAGCCATGCTAATTCAATTTGCCACTGCTCAAACCCGTTCCAAAATTGCCACGGCTCAAAGCCATGGCAAATCTTCCGCATTTGGGTGTGGCAAAACTGGCTGTATGATGTAGTGTAAATATTTAATTTATAAGACATTTATTTTACGACAGCGTTATCATCACTGTTTAGATTTATAAAACATTTATTATAACAACAGCATTATAATCGCTATTTAGATTTACAAAACATTTATTATAACAACAACATTATAATCGCTATTTAGATTTACAAAACATTTATTATAACAGCAACATTATAATCAAAACATTGATTATAACGATAGCGTTATAACGTTGTTTCCAAATATTTGGTTTATAAAAATATAACTTGTACTTATTATTTCAATTAATAAGTAAATAATTAAATAGTTAATTTTGATACAAAACGGAAAGTGAAAATAACTACTTCCCTAAATTCGATATAATCGAATTCCAATAAATAACTTTCTCTCGAATATTCTATATTCAATCTATATTCCAAACTTCGGCATTTATCTATCATTTCAGGTTAATTCAAATTCCAAATTCACTTTTGAATTTATCCTTTCCAAATTATTACCAAATTCCTTTACAACCATTCCAGTCTACAAAACGTTATCACACTTTATTTTATATTCCGAATTTTGAACTAAAACTCATCGTTTTCTTTTAAAACGATTACCCGTTTCCCTGATCACTCAATTTCCAATCCGGATTCATATTTCAAATCCAATTTTTCTTTAAAGATATTTTATTTGCAAATTATTTTCTTTAAACCATCATTCACTTCAATCGTGAATACATTTCTCTTATATATAATCAAATCAGTTTGATTTCATACTTATAAATAATAACCTAAACCTAAATTTTATTTATAACTTCTATTCAGAATTTTCGTATAAATCTCTTTTTTTCCCCAATCATTTAAAACCTTGTTAATAATTTCCTTTATAATTTGCTAAGTTCAAATATCTTTTCACATATGGGTTTCAAAACTGATTTCCACTTTCCCATATAAATTCATATTTCAATTTATATTTCAATTTTATCCAGTGATAAATAATTCACTCAATTTATACTGTTATTTATAAACAACTGCTTGATTTATCCATTTGACCAGGTTTCTAATTTCAACTCTATTTGAAACTTTATTTCTATTTTGGAAATAAATTCCATTTTTAAATCCCAATTTCCCTTTTCACATTCGAAAATATTTTACGGTATCTAAAATACCAAAGCTCTAGGGCCAGGGTAGATTAAACACAACAAATCCAACCATGGATTATATAACACATCATATATCACAATCAAATAAAAATAGTAATATAAATGTTGAGGAATCCAGTTGGATTCCTCCAACCTATTTCCCTACATCCACAGATGTTAATTAACCTAAATAACATCAATAATAGTAATTTCACATCCTATATGAAACATCATGGTATACTGAATTATTAAAGATTAATGATATATCTATATCAATCAATTCAACCAATTTGTCAACCATTCATCCAAACAAACATCACATAGTATAAAATATCATGAATAAATTTAAAACTCGTTTATATAAAAATATAAACAAGTCAGAGTTAGTGAGTTTACTCACCTTGTTCTGCACTTGATGATTCTGGTTTTGTTCCATTTTAAAATCAAACAAGCATTTGATTTTTCTATGAAATTTCAGTTGCTCCGTCCTCAACCACGTCAGTTCCACAACGTAGATGGCATTGTTATGATACCAACGGATCCGCACGGGTCCAATTCTGATATGAATGCATAGATTATAAACAATATAGGTTATATAATTTAATTAAACTAATAAATTACCTAAATAAATCATTAACTAACTTTAACGATGGTTAATTACCCCATAACTCTCGATTTGGCATGTTAATTTTTCCCTTCTTTTTTGTTTCAAAAATCTCGCCCCTGCTACTATGTGTCACATATACAGCCCTGTACATCATCCTGTTTCCACAAATATAGCTTCCCTCTCCACCATTGATTCCCATTCTAAGAAAAACACACTCAGTCTTTAAATCCCTCACCTAACCATTAATCTTCAAACCTTAACTCCAGCTTAACTCATCCACTCATTGTTTTTTTTTATAATTAACTAGACCTACCCCTTTCTCTTCTCTTTCCAAGAGTGAACCCCATAACGCGTTGATACCCACCACTGCTCTTAAATCCTCACCACCTGCTATTTCTAACCCATACGCAATCTACCATTACTCGCAACAGATTCAACTTGCTCAACTACCCAAAGAAAAACAACAATGCCTTAAATTCCCAGTCAACACGCAAATGAAAAGCTTCACCAAACAAAAACCCCATCTGTTCATCAATACGCTACTGAGCTCGGCTATAGTAAACGGAAAAACAATTGAGCCATAAGCATGAATCGGACTAATCCACCTCGTCACCACCGAATTCCACAAACAAGTTTCACCACCTCAAACTCCTTCACGAGTTCTAACTCATCCATTTGAATTACACAACACTTCTGGAAAACACACAGTTAACAGCATACTTCACACCCCACTTTTTCACGAAACCACGAAAACCACCACCATAAAACCTTGAGCTTGTCGGCCCAGTACTTTCAGGCATAAAACAAATCGACCCCAACCCCTTCTATACTCGCAACATACAAATCACAGGGCCATTAAAGGCCACGTCTTCAGATCCGAACCATTCCAGAAATCGCAAACAAGTGCAAAGCAGTCCCACAAACCCAATACCTATACTAGAAACCCAAATCGACAGTTCAAATTCCCAATTTTCCGAACCCTGGAGCCCTACGTCACGAACACCACAATCCAAACCCTGCCTTGCATCTTGAAATAGTGTCGTAGAAGTGAGGAGATTTACGCAAGGGACTCACGATCAAGCTTTTACGAATTTAGGAATTTTTTTCTGATTTTATTTTGAATTTAAAAGAAACGATTTGGTTTTCTGGTGGAGGAGCTTTCGTTTTATCTGAATTGAAGGAATGGGAAAAAAGGGTCGGCTTGTTATTTTATAGATCATTTAGTAGCTTGGAACGCACGATTTTGAGGAGCATTGGCAGGCACGATTCCAAATGGCTTGGGATGCATGAGTATAGAATAGCTTAGAGCGCACGCTGTATGAAGCTTACAATGTAAGTAGCTTTGGCATGTGTTGTTATATGAACGAATATTTTCTTAATTTTTTTTACTTGTAAGGTAGCCTGCTCTCATATGTAGATAAGGATTCACCAGGGTCTAGATAAGACAATAAAAGACTTGAGTACAGTCATTTGTTTATTTTGAAAAGATTGGACGGACATAGTAAAGACTCTGAACGCAAGATTTAACTGAGATATTGTTTTTGATGGGTACAACCAAGATTTTAAAAGATTTGCAAATACTTGACGCAATCGCAGCTAATATTGAATGTTAAAAACATATCTAACGAAAATAAATGGAAATATTTGATGTCGTGATCTTGTGGGATTTTTCCAAATTCAAGCTGGAAAGATTTTTATATGGAGTTCGAAAAGATATGAGAAAATTTTGAAACGATATGCGGATTTTAATTTAAATTCTATATAAATTTTCATTTATACTTCTAGTACGACATTTAAAACTATTTAAATGTTCAATATTAAATGGCTAAAAATCCGGGTCGTTACATTTTATAACTTTGGCAATATTCTAATTCAATCGATCAATCATTAATTGTTTGCTCACAAATGGCTAATAATCCAAGGTCGAGGACTATTTTCTTTCCTTCATTCTCTCTTTATTTATATACTTTTTCTTATAGTTCTACGTCTGTGGACCATTACACACACACATGCATATATATATATATATCTGTGTGTGTGTGTGTGCGTATGGATCAAGAGCGCCCCAAATAGTGAAGCGTCCCTTAAGTTCCCCTAATTTCGACCACACAATCCTCTTTCTCTTTCCTCCCGCTAGCTCTCTCTCCCGCTCACACATTATTTAAATATAAATGAGTGACTCTCGTTGGGTTGCAAAAAGGTGCCACAAAAGATTGATGCCATATAACCTCTCTCTCTATATATATGTATATGTATGTATGTATGTATATATATATATATATATATATATATATATATATATGTGTGTGTGTGTGTGTATATATATATATGATCAAGAGCACTCCAAACAGTGCTACACAATTATAGTGTTTTCCACCATACATTCTCATTTTTTTTTTCACTAACTCCTTCTCTCCCACTAGTTTATTAATTTATAAATGAGTAGCCTAAAATGAGATGCAAAATGGATGCTACCAAATATTGGTGCCCTGGAGCATGCCTATAAATATATAGAGGCTTCTGGGATAGAAAACTAGACACAATAAGTATTAACCCTTTGATCATTTTGTCTTTACATGGGGGGACATTAGAACAAAATATATTTTTTGTAGTATGACAGAGCAACATATTAATAGAAATGATGTAATTATAAGAATACATTACAAAATAAATAAACTAAACAATCTCCAGGAAAAGGAGTGAAAGTAAAAAAACATGACGCAAAGCTCTTTCCTCGACTTCAACATATCCAATCTTACCCCCACTTTCAACTAATCAATTACGAGAACTGGGCATTTTTAGTTTGTTTCCTTATAGGTAGAACTTGTGTCATTGGCGTCGGATGTGTTCAGCTCCATCAGCTAAAATTTCATCTGCCATTTAAACTATCATCAACCTATCCCTCCTTAATTCCTCATCTCCTCTGCTACATCTTCCATCCCCTCACCTTACACTTAGTAAGGTTATTCAGATATTTTTCAACGATCCGATGCTAGAATCAGTTATGTGTCTAGACAACAAACTGTATATTTTTCCTTTAATTTATATATTTTTTGGTTGTTTTTTCAAATTAGAATGTCAAATTGTCAAAAGAACCATTAGTCTTTAAAATACGCTCGACTTCAAGTGAAAATAATTATATATGTTTATGCCAAATACGGTACCAACAAGAAGGGTGTGCGCAAAAATAGTGTTGATAAAATTAATCAAACGGTGGAGAAAATGAACATGCAAAGACAAAATAATTTTCTAGAATTGATAGATGATACCGATGTTTAAACAAATACAAAAAGCCTAGAATTGCAGGAATCAAATGGAAAAACTTAAATAACAAAACTGATGCTAAATGGGATCTTGAAAGCTGAACTATTTTTCAGATATCGAAGACTGGTGGAGACACGGTGTAACGATAAATATCATAAATACAAATTTCATATATTAGAAATCATTTATTACTTATTTTTTTTACTTTTATGGATTTGATAGAAATTATGAAATTTAGAAGAACGTCGCTTGATAATTCAGATATGCAACAACAATTTTTCTATGAAACTCATGCAACCTAAGAAATGTCATGCGTACATCTGCTAATACCCAAAAACAATACACTCCAAATTTGACACATCCCCTTTTAATGATTCATGGGATTTTGAGGAATTTCAGAATTCGCTCAATGATACCAAAGTTCAACTACAGCGCATTCCATATTTGAAATCACCAACCAATCCTTATCGTACCAAGATGTACAACAACAAACTCTAATGCACCAAAATTTAGTGCAACAAACTCGTCACATTAGTTCTTCTTCGGTTGCACGTAGCAGTTTGAGAAGACGTCGTAACGAGGTTGACAGTAAGATGGCTGAAATAGTTGACGCCATTTACGAGTGACAAATGAAAAGAAAATCTCGTTCAACTTCAGATAGTCTGAACACAAACAACGTAGTTCAATAGAAATTCCTTAAGCAAAACATATTTTGTTACTCACGTTAAATGTCTAGCAGGAGTAAAATTTTCTTTTGTTTAAGTATTATATGTCGTTATGCATGAGGTAGATTTAATTAATAATGATTATGATGCTAAGAAATGGTTGTCGTAAGACAAATCTGAAATGTGTTATCTACTAGATAAAATTCTTTTCTGATCTAAGGTGGTTGTAGAAACAAATGTAACTATCACAAAATTGTATTTCTATATCAATTATTTATGCATTTCATCACTATATTCATCAATATACTTTATTTGTATGCATGTGTTTCAGTTTATGTACTATTATAATTATTTCATTTAAATTAAATCTATCTTGTACAATAAAACAAATAATTAATTAGCTGCACATAAATTAAATTAAAAATCATAAATTAAATATTCTTCTTAAATGCTTCACTTGAAGCCGTAAATATACAAATAAAATCACCTGTACCCAAAATTGTCTATCCTTCTATACCCAACCAATCAGCACTCCCTGAATTCCATCTTATTGCAATTAAACCCTTTTTTTCTTTGACTTAACTGTAAAAAGGTGTAAATCAAAAATTCTAATTGGTTGGGTATAGAGAGACAGAGAATTTTAGGTACAGAAGATTAGCTCTCGTAAATATATATCTCATTTAACTTTGTACTCCGCTTAAATACCTCATTTAAGTATTCTTCATTTATTACGTCCAAAGAAATCCTTAATCGTAAAATTAAACTCTTCAACCAGTTCATAGCGCCCTTCCACCGTCAAACTCCATCGAAACTTCATTGTCGACCTCCTTCGTACACGATAATCAGTAACCTTTTGTTACATTGTTCTGTCTTACTTTTGGCCAGTCCACATTTGGCTCCCACCATTGATCTCTAGAATCTTAGACAGTTATATCTTAGAGAGGGCTGTAGGCCTCTGGGCTGGGCTTAATTCAGATGGACCCTGAAATTTTTTTGGTTCAATACTACTACCACCAACCGTATCACCCAAATTATCTGATTGTAACCCTTTTGCAATTGAAATGGTTATGAAAATGGGAAGAAACATGCAATTCTTCATGGTCTTGCAGTTATTGTGAATGAATCTTATGTTAAGCTTGAAGTTTCATTATGCTCTACCTCCAGTAGTAGTTATCTAAAAGGAAGAATAAACACTACACCTGTGGTAGTAGAAGAAACATTTGAGAATGAACGTCCTAAACATATTGTTAGATAGGGTAATTATTCTTATGTTTATCGTAAGAACAATCCAATACGATGGAGTTCGAGGTATTTTTCTTCCTCTTCCTAGGTAATGCACCCATCCACTGAATCATTAGGATGGAAATATGGATATAATCAACATACATTGCCGATACATCGAATAATTTCAACCTCTACCTTTTTTGTGACGATGTGTTAGCATTGAAATTGCTTTCAACTTGTTCCCCTATAATTTAGGCATTATCCATATGTATATACGGGCAAATTATTTGCCTTTAAATGCAGTTTGTTTGAAGCCACTTTATGAAAGGTTCACATAAAAAATTAATTGTCTTTACATTTTGATAATTACAATATGGTTAACTTGTATGCCATTGTAAAACGCAAAAACTATATCTGTAAGAATTTGGTGAACCACCTCCCATCTAATCGAAAATGGGCATCTGCTTCAAAATTAGACAAGTCTCATTTTATTATAAAGGATGGTTGGGACTTGAGCGTATGCATCCAAGTTTGGAAACATAAAATTGCACTACGCCATAGATTGCATACTGCAACATAAGAGAAGTGATGCAGGAAGTGCCAAAAAATGTTTCTATAGGTAAAAAATGATCTGTGGCAGCACTTTCTCGGTGTTGCATTTTGTCGCGTTGCCATAGAGTCAAAGGCAACACCTTTGCGACCCTATGTCTACATCGGTACAGTTGTTGCTACATGTACCCGTACAACAAAATAACCCTTTCACAACTGCCGAAAACACTTGTAATATGTCTATTACAACTGGCACGCACCAGTAGTTAAATCCGCAATCGTAATAGAATCAAACTTTATTACAACTGTTTCTAGCAATTGTTAAAATTTGTTTTACAACTGCTGAAAGTAATAATACCTCAGCTGCTATTAATGAATATTCCATAACATTATAATTATAACCACTATTTCACTAGCAACAAACATAATTACTCACATTAAGAAAAAAATAATTCAAGTTTACACCATTTGTGAATTAGCAACTTCATTACAGAAAATAATTGAATTCATTACATATGTCAATAAAAGTACATACACTTATTAAATGAGATGTTTTCTACATGGTCATATGACTACTTTACTTTCAGTTACTACACAATAGCACAATACAATAATCATAATAAATTTCTAATAAATAAACATGATTTAATACTACTATACCAGCACTTCTTCTTCTATTATACACGTCTGGGTCCAAAGAAGAAGAAAAATAGGTTAGTCAATCAAGGCTCAGGTCGTGGGCTCCATCACCGCAACCTAGAACATTTTGGTTGTGGGCTTAAAAGTATTCACAGCCAAAAGTCTCAAAAGACCGCCATAAAGAAAATGGGATGCAAATGACATACTGCATCTATACTCCTTTGTCACTAGAAAAAAAGACCAAGAAAACACATCAAAATTAAGCAAAGACCACAGCAACCAACACCAAAAACCACAACTCCAACCTGCATAATTCAGTGAATGCATCAACTCAAAACTCCCATAATACAATGCATCACTCCAAATAGACCTGCATAATTCAGTGAATGCATCAACTCAAAGCATAATTCAGAGAATGCATAAACCTGCAAAATTCAGTGAATGCATCAAATCCAACCTGAGACGTATAACCACCATCTGCTTACAATAAGTGTCATCAACAACCATACCATTTCTATTAGGTTTTGAATAGCATTGCACTCCTTAATGCCGAATCTGCACAACATATCCTTTGCATGCTTTATTCTAGATTTATAAAAATCCCATGATTCAGCTGTAGAACTTCCATTACAAGAAAATATCTCATCTTTCCTAAATCAGACATCTCATCAAAATAATCATTCTATTGAAGAACACATTACAAGCAAGACAAATAATAAAAAAAATTGTGGTCCAGTAGAAGAATTTGAAGGAAAACTAAATTTGACATAAAAACTAAATAAAATGATGTAGAGAAATCACATCATAGTTATACATTTAAAGAAAGTGACATAACTTTCACACTAACTAAGGATTTCAAGCAATGATTTTAACATATATACTAATCCACATAAACATGTACAAAAACTAAATTCGAAAACATAATTGAGATGTACAAAAACTAAATTTGAAACATACTTGACTTGCTGAAATTGCCATTTGCATGTTTAGTCATGAAAGTATGGATTTGCTAAAATTTGAACATGTATTAAAATCCGATAAGAACTCAAAGTCGTATGGATTTTGTTTTCCCATCATGAATTGCATTAGGCAGTAATCCTTAGAATAATAGAAACGTACTACTTTTTTTATTATAGATGGTGTAACAATAGACAAAACTTACTTTTCTTTGATGAATATGGGTTTCTGGTTACCTTATCTCTTTTCGGAGTTTTTGGTTATCTTCTTCAAGTCAGCGGTGCAACTGGGATAGCATAGGGCGAATTCCAGTCAGCATCAAATACCTCTTGGAGCTTAGCTATAATAGCCGGATTATAAGTACCAAAGCTCACCCCAGATGTAGTGTAAAAATAATTCCATATTAGATTGCTTGTTCCAATATGCACCCTAGTATCACTGACTGCATAATAGAAGACCAGTAAACAGTTTGATCTGCATATTGTGACTGCCCGAGCTAGTCCATTGTGTTAATCATCACAATTCCCTTGTATTGCACTGATTTAATAGTTTCGATCCATGCTTATTCATCGAATTGGTATTTACCAAAAAGTAGCTCAGTTGGTGCAAATGAAAGATAGCTAGAGTATCTTGATGAGGTGGAGATATTTGAACCAGGAGTCTCTAGCGGAGCATGAAACATATAACGGTCGTCTGATATTATTGGGTAGCACAATCCTCAAATTGACGTTTCTTTCGGCCGCATCCTCAAGAGCTTGAAAAAAACTTCACCCTTCATCCGCCGCAAACCGCACCATATCATCGTCTGAATATCCAAAATCTCCATATTTCGGGTTTTGGCTCTCAGACTCCAACTGCCAATACTAAGCTATTATTGGGACAAACTATGTTATAAAAAACTAGACAAATTCATTCAAAGCTAGGTTCAAAATGGATAAAGGAAATACCAAGTGCTTATAAGTATATGGTCATGTTCGGTCTACTGAGTAGATCATCTTTTATGGCTTATATATTTTTTCCTAAACTATTGTTATCTCAAACAAACTAGTTTAAAGTCTAAAAATTATCACAAATTAGTTACCTGATTAATAAGTTGTAGGAGTATTCCAAAATAAACAGCCAAGTTGTAATAAAAACTTAACTAACATTTTGTTCATTAGATGCTTAACAACCCCATTTTGAGATGCTAAACAACCCAATCTAAAACTTAACTTAACAAACCCATTTTGAGAAAACAACGGGAATATATGTAATACAGAGAATACTCAAGAAACCATTTAATTAGAAAAAATAAAATAGAAATTTACTCAGTTGCTCACAATGGTAGTATCTTTGATGCTCATATGAGGCAGAGGCTCGCCGTAACTAACATGAACAGGCGCAAGTGGTGGTGCCATAACTCTGAGCAGCAACCTCAAATCTGATCATTAATTGCCACTACAGGACCTGGAAACGGACGATCCACGTGCAATCATGAACCTGTTTTTGTCCTTTCTCGGATCAGCACATTCGACTTCACGGGACTCCATCACCGGCCCCTCCATCAAAGGCGCCAAAACTCCTGAATCTTTAATCTAACAGGTCCACGATTACTCACAAGTTTTAGTGCTTCAATATCCTATATAAACCAATCGTCTCAAATTAAAGAAGCTGAAGTCCGAGGGCGAAACCCTAATTTTCGATTAGGCCATTAAAAGGAATGCGAGCAGAATTTTTTTCTTAAGTGAAAAAGAAACAAAGGCTTCCAGCGGGAAAATGAAAATTTGGGGCAAAGGGGTGAGACGGTGAAGGAAAATCAGATTGGCGTGGATTGGCAATATAGGCAGTTGGATCGTATTCACGCAGATAACTAATTTTATTAGCTTTTTAATTTGAATATATTTATAGCTACTACAACACAATTTGATCTTTGCCAACACATTGAAGGGTGCATTGCAATAGACAAATATCAGTATAGCAGTGACAACATTATAGCAGGTAACACCCTGGATTTTCGTTGCGGTAGGCCATCTATGGTGTAGTGTTGTCGCATTAACTTTCCAAGCATACTTCATGATAACATGAGAAATATACAATATGTAACGACCCAGAAATTTTGACAGTCCAAATAAGAATTTGACTGCAGATTTAATGATTTATAATCAATTTTATATAAATACTTAGGTCAGAATATAAATAAATCAAATATATAGTTTATGTTTGAATTTAAAATAGCATTGTTTGTAAACGGTGTTGGATTTCGACCAAATAAATTTTAATTGGATTATAAATGTGAAAGCGGAGCAACACGTCAAGTTTCGTAGCATTTGGAGTTCACTGTGACGGAACAAAAATCAAACGGGTAACGTAAATTGCAATAGAATTAAATTACATATGGTTCACACTTTATTTCCTTCAACACCAAGTAATTTTGTACGCAGAAACCACCCGACCCAATTCAGCCTACTTCAAATTCCTTCCTCCCTATGTTACAACATACATCAAACCCATCACCTACGACTGAGAACACCATCATCCTAAAACCTATTTGATGTTACTCCATTCTTATACCCAATTTTAGCTCTATAAAAATCTCGCTTCTTCCGCATTTTTCATCAGCCAACAATCCTTTTTTTTCTTCTAAATTGTTACGGCCGAAGCCAATTCCTCTTTCCCCAAATCAATATAATCGCCATCCAGCCCAAAATCGCCATCGCCCCCATCAAATCGAGTGCCGCCTTGTACCTCTCCACATTCCACAACCCTCTACACCACCAATTGGAAGTCGCGGACCTAGCTGTCGCTATCAAGATAATCCTTGAAGCCGCCCTGGTTGTTGCAAAGCTCGAAATTGGACGGTGAACTGTGTAGCTAGTTTTTGCCCCTTTTGTCACCACTTCATTGCTGCAGGTGAATTTCACTCATGATTAGTCTCTATTCAAGTTTAGTTATTCAATTATTTTACTAAAAATATAGTTATGTTGGGATGGTCCTTTGCGCGAACATTGTTGTGACATTCGATTGCCTTCTGTTGCATGTTGGTTTGGATTTGTGCTGGACTACCTTGAGCGCATGTTTGTTTAGAAATTTTTATGGGAGGTTGAACAGATACATATATATACGTACTCTTCTCAACACCATTGTAATTTGAACATTGGGATATGCGTGTATTTTATGATAGACTAAGCCATCATTTTCCCATTACCAGATCTGCATATCATCTATCGACCTACCTTTAAGCCAGATGAACTATTTAATTGGGTCTGGTCTATGTCCATGCACCCCGTTTGTATATATAAAGGTATACACACATATTTTGCTGTATACTTCAGACTAAATGACAAACTTATATAAATCGGTCACTGTAGTTCGCGATTTGAAGTATAGAACCGTGTATGTACTATGACATCATATGTAGGTATACATATATTTACATGAATGTATATTTATACATGTGTTACCCCATTTGTATATATTGTGCTTCCAATTTCGGGTAGCTGAAGTGATTGGAACATGTTAACTTTCAGTTAATCATATGCTGTTTTATTGGGGTCTGTACGCAGATGGATAACCACATCTTCATACAGATTTTGAAGCATTTGAAAATGTCTCTGATTGCCTTGGTATAATGAATTTTTGATGTTGAAGGAAGATATCTATGAAGCATTTTTGATAATATCTTTCAAGCAGGATGAACAACTTATAAGTTACATTTTTACTTGAAATTGGCAACAACTTTACATTGGTGACGTAAAAATAACAAATAAGTTAATGAAAGATAATGATTTTATATTTGGGTTACAAGAAAATTTGTCGAAGCTTAAACTTTTGTAGTCGGACACTTTCAGTGTTTTGCTATTCATTTGAAACTGCCTAGAACAAGTCATAATTTAAAACTTACTGCTCCTTGTAAAATTTATTTGAAAATTTTGGCATATAACCTGATCTAGAGAATTTATGTGGAAATTTTGGTTTTGGCATGTATCTCGAGATTTTAACAACTTTCACTCTGTATTTAAATTATCATTTGTGCATCTTTCATTATTATGTGATAAGGTGACAAATATTGTACTGCTCCCTGTAGTATTGTTGCTGTATCCTAGCTTTGATTTTTTGCTTTTCGATTCATGTTATGCCTGTACACGACCAATTCTATTTTTACAAGACTTGAAGGCTTTTGAGGCCTGCTAGCATCATTTACTTAAATCAATGCCTCGTTTACCTATTACATTCGAGCCTCTAGCTACATTGGAACTCTAGCAGGCAGCAGTTTAATTTGGTATAATTGCACATATTTATAGGTTTAACATGTTAGGTTATTTTAAGTTTTACTCATTCATTTGTATGATCTCCTTGACGCTGCAATTTGGACCTCCTTTACCTTGTAGTGGTATGACCATAACTCTAGTGTCAGTCTGACTAATCTGGTTAACCACACGCAGTATGTGGTTCCTTAGAGTTACCGTTAGTTTGGTTGAAAAGTTTCACCATGTATTGATGAATGCGAGAGCACGGACCTGACCGTCTTGTGTCTATTGGCATTGTTTGCTATTTCACAAGGTTTATGATATTTTATTGAGGTGTTAAGTTACAGTAAGTAGACCAAACAAAAACATATTTTGAGTAATTTGGACACTGATGACATATACTGTTATTAGTGTGAAGCCTATCCATGTTTGTATAAAGTTTATTATTCAACCTTGAAGGCTATGTTTTCTTTCTAGTATTTTATTTTTATACATTCTTTGGTGCAAGTGGTTGCTAAGAAGCAAACTGTTAGGAGAACTAAAGAATACATCACTTGTTTAACCAAATAGTTTTATAGATGATTCTATGTACTTGCTGTGAATAAAACCTTATTTTATTGTGGCCAAACCCACCACACTACCTATAACATGATGCACATATGGCATTAACTTATATGTGCAGTCACCTGAATACTTAGCATGACAGTTTGACAGTTTTGCGGAACCATGATAATAAATGATTTAGTTGGTTTGGATAACTACTTTTATAGAGTAATCAAAGTTTGAAGTTCAGCTCCCCATTTCGTTCAAATCATCGGAAAGTTGAAAATTTTATTCTGTTCTGAAACTTGGAATATTGAGTATACAGGAGTGTGTCTATTTTTCTTTACACTATGGGGGCCTGTTAAAGAGAAGAAAGGAAAAATGAAACATTACGATTGGTTTAATAAAAATGATACATGCCAGCATTTGTTTATTTTTCTAATTTAACTCGGTCTGGACATTTATCTAAAGGGCTACGTGATTTCCAGTACACCATTTTATGCAGCAAGGAAATTTCCAAACTTAAACAGCTTATGAATGATTATTTATGTTAGTGTATTTGTCCTTCTTGGCCATACGTTGAACTGTCCGATCCATATGTACCCAAAGAATTTCTATGTGGTTGCGACTGTTTAGCTTCAATATAACCATGATACTTTAGTATTACAATTGAATAAATTTACTTGAACATATGATTAATCCTGACTCGAGTATTTTATGTTTTTGCATGGAACGCTCGGGGCAGACCTGAGCAATTGTAGATTTAAATATTTCAGCTTGTGATTCGAAGATTGGCAAAACCGAGGATTCCAAGAGATGACGCACTCTGAAGTTTAAATAGTAAATATTTTTATTTGTAGTTAAATTGTTTTTAAATTCCGCTATATAGGAAACCTTGTATAAAAAATCTGATTTTAAATAAAAGATACTTTGTTGTTCATTACTGTATTATTCTTTTTTCTGTGTTTTATGTGTTGATTCTGTGTTTAAACTTTATAAGCTAAATAACGATCCGTCGATTTGGACGTTTTAAATTGGTTATATTACTGGTTTAAACCGGTCAAAAAGGTGGGACGTTACAGTGGTATCAGAGCTTTGGTTTATTTAAAGCTTAGCTTATTGGGTTTAAAAATGGATCTTGAAAATGAAAATGGTTTTGAAAAAAATTTGGAGTATAAATAATTTTAAAATAAGTTTTGAAAGAAACTATTTTGGAAATATCAAATATTTTGAAAATTTGTATTTTGAAACTACTACAGCAGAAATAAAAATAAATTTGAGATTTTAAATTCTTTTCGGAATCCCCGGTCTTCAGAAGTCTTCAAATCCAGATTTACGAGAGCTAATCTTTGGTAAGAAAAATAAGTAAGAATCAACAAATCGATTTCTCTAATTGTGTGTTTTAGCAATTGAGGAAAATTGAAATTTATCGAAAATAAGAATTCAGGTGAGAATTTGAATAAAAAAAAGAAACTTGGAATCGTTTCAAGGATGATATAATTGGAATTCGATTGTGTCAAATTGTATTAGTAATTTATTTAAATTATCCACGACTTAGCAAGATAAATTATAATTGGTTTCATACCAATAATGTGTGATCAAATATAAGAATTCGATAGTGAAGTATAAAATAGTTAATTGATTCACAAGTAGTGAATTGTAAACAAGAACTGTAAATGAAGCGATATATGAATAAAGATTGTGAAGAAATTTAAAATAAAATTTGAATAAAATCAAAATTAATTTGATGTGGTGAGCTCAGATTTGAAAAAAATATATTTACTTCTTAGAAGTAAAGAACGTTGGGAAGCAAAAATGTCGCAAATAAAACTGAGAGTAAAGAAAATGGAGTGGACCATTACGGTAAAATTATTCTGAAGTTCAGAATATAATCATATGAGATTTTTCCGAAGTTTTGGATATATATTAATGAACAAGAAATTATTCGAAAATAAGTTACTCCGGAGAGACAATTATGTCGAATTTCAGAGAGGTACAATTTACTTTCCGTTTTTAATTAAAATTTAATATATTATTGATTAATCATTTATATGTTCAGAGTAAAGAATAAAGTATATTTTAAAGTAAAATATTTTGAAGGACTGAATTATTGTCAACAATTATTGTAAAGGAAATAAATTCATAACTTAAAATCGGGAATCACGAGGATAAATGTTTTGTGGGTGTTCGAAGTTGTGAATTTTATCTATTTCAAGGTTAATAATGATGTTCAGTTAAGGTCTGAGAGGTAATTATACCCCAACTTGATTGACTTCATTTTTAACTAAGAAATGGTTAAGATTAAATAGCAAGAGTAGTTAAATGAAGTAAATGAGTATTAACAGTTAAGTGGAATAACGATGTTTCATCTAATATCTGTTTAAACAACGAATTTAGAAATGTTTCCCCTCGAGAATAAAATGTATTTTCTATAGAAAATAAAGGTTTGTGAATATCTGGAAATGTTTTCCAATGGTAATAGGTGATTTTCTAGAATTATAGAAGAGAAATATAATAATGTTTTTCGAAAGATCAGAAGAGACTATCGGGTTTCGATAAATTAGAATGGCAAGAACTAAAGAACAAAAAGCCGCACGTCGAGAACGAAGGGCAGTAGAATGTAAAAGAAGGAAAGAATTGATACTGGAATACGAGCAGAGGATTAAGGAAAAACAGACAGCTGGCCCATATGACGATATCATCTGTAATAGATGTCATAAAAAGAGACATTTCGCGGCTAAGTGCGGAGAGAGAGAGACAAGGAAAAGAAGAAAGAAGGAAAAATTTATCGACCCGAGATTTTCTGTATTAAATGTCGAGAGCACGGTCATTTCCCCAGTCGTTGTCTTAAGGTGAAAAAGAAAAAGTCTGCCATTTCTGAGAAGGCCGATAAACCAATCATTCGTTATCATTGTAAACAAGTTGGACATATAGCACGAATCTGTTTCGAGAGACAACATGGAAGACAGGCAGTGTTTGTAAGAACCCGTAACTTCCCCGTGAAGGAAAGAGCGGATACTTTGAGAACAACACACAAAAGAACGCAGACGGAAGAACATTTCATTGCTTATTACAACAATTCCATCAGATACAAGAATATACAGAGTATGAATGAATATACATTCGATAAATATCAGAGATTACAATAAATTACATAGCAGCGGAAAATAATACAAAACACAACTGAAAGTAATACACGGATACAGAGCTTTCCGAGCATCGTTCCAGCTGTAAATCAGGATCCTGTGAATATAAATCTGCAAAACCAAAACTACTAGCTGCCCGTGTCGAAAATAGGGGCACCCAGAGTTTAGGTTAAAACAATAAACTCTAGGTCAGTCATGTGACTGGTGTGAGAACTAAAACAGTTATTTAAAGCTTTACTTTAAAAGAGAGTAATTCAAGGGACCATGCCGTATAACACGGAACGGGTTTCCTCCCAAGAATACCAGTGCATAGAAAAGACAACGCAATGCTTTTTTCGAAAAATGAAGCTATTATAAGACCCAGGTCCTATCACACAATGCAACGCAAGCCGGAGGATAGGGTTTTACCTTATAACAGCCAAACATGCTTGGTACGTTTAAAAACAAATCATTTGATACTATAATAAGTGTATAGTGTCAAAACAATTTCAATCATAAATATAAATCATAGACGACATAAGTGCCTCATACCACTATGTCGCCATACTAGGCTCTACAAATAAAGCCGAAATACATGTATTGGAAATTGGATTTCCGTCATGAGTCGAGGCAAGGGGCAAGCTCCTCTCCGCTTTCGAGACACTCTAGCAAATGTCTCAGGGCTACACACTCTGGGCAACCCTTGGATCTTCAGGGCCGGTCCTCTCTTACGTTTGAGGATTGGCAATTCCTGAACACACGTTTCCCGGTCCTTACAGACCTAAAATCGAGGCGCCTCATCCAACAACCACATAGGTGAAAAGTATATAAATGTCAGGGCTGGTAAGTCACTGACACCACCAAAGCTAGAAAGAAACGTCGTGCTCTCCCTGCATTCCTTATCCCGTTTTTGACTCATACCGAGGTGTGAGGCTCGCGAATTCACGTTATACACAAAGCTGCCATGTAGGCCGTGCTTTGATCATCAACCACAAGACTTTGCTTTTCAACAGAAGCCTTGATCCATGCAACTCAGCGTGCCACACAGGCAATTCATGCCATGCGATTGATATCTATCGATATATAACCTCTAAGCTCGTACGTCTCAGAGAAGGGCGTTAAGCAAGAGAATAAATTCTCCGCCGCCAAACAGATATATATTTAACAAAAATCAATCAACATAGAATAAAATCCAATGTCAGACACACAATCCATTAACAAGTTCGCTCTGGGTCTGAACGAAACCGGAGGCACTTTCCTCGCATATCCATCGATCTCCAAGTATGTCTGGACGATCACCAACTGATTCTCTCCTCTTGGGTGTACAGCCCAATCAAGATCATCAGTAATCACCCAAACGATGTGAAGACTTCCGGTCTTCAACCACCGTCTTCATCTTCGACATATCGTCGAATCGGTTATTCAGAATGGGTATAAACCCGGCCTTTCTGAACAACCCGCGTATATTAAAAACAAATGTTACACAAACACAACATACGCCTCATTCCAATTCATCAGTCACTAACCGTAAATTAGCAAGAGAACAATTCTCCAAATATTAACCCCGAAGGCCGAAACCAACATCAGATCAATACCCAGGAAACCATTCTTCTTAACTAACCTACAGCTAGTTTCAAAATTTCATATTCTTAGGGAAAAGTTCCCATTAATTTTATCCAAGATAAATTCTTTGAATTTATTGTTTAATCTTCCTTTGGATGTCATTTCAAACCAAATTATGGTTTTCCAAACTAGTCGAGATTAGCGAACCACACCGAAGTAATTATTTATTTTATTTCCCAATCCCAATCTATTCATCCCATGAAGCAAAACTGGTAATACTCCAAATCTAACACCACGGTGTTATCGGTAAAATTAATTACCATTTCACGTTCAAATCTAATTAAAGATTTGACTATCGCTTGGAGCAAAAATGGTGATACTCCATTCTCGCTCATTTTCCAAATTTGATAATTTAAATTATCAATTCACATTTCAATCTAATTGCAGATTCCTTAAAACTCCTTTTTCTGGGTTAAAGAACTAATGTCATTCAAAACACAGTTCACGATAAACCCAAATCACATTCTATTTATTATCGGGTTAAAGAACAAGTGTTATTTAAAACACCCTTCACGATAAACCCACAAATCAATTCTATTTAAAACCCATTTCAAATCCAATTTATTTATTTAAAAATAAATTGGTTTAAATTTTAGTTCAAAACTAGTTCATTTCGATAAAAATCTATTTTTATCTTTTCAAATATGGAGTTTTTCATCCCATTTTTTCCCAAATCATTTCTTATGATTTTATACAAATTATTGATATTTTTAATAATTTTATCAAGGCCCGTACAGTCGATTTCCTTCAACGGCCATCGAACTGCACTTACAACGACCTTTTCCAAATTTGATTTGGACGTATCTCCAAATCCAACCATTAGATTTCAAATTTCTAATATTCGTTAGAAAGCTCTTTTCGATACGAACCCAACGGTTTCGTTTTTAGGAGAATCCGACGGTCGGATCTCCCGTAATGTCTGTTCGAAATAAATGGTCGAAATTCACGAACTGCCGCGGCGCGGCGCATTCTATTCAGGCCATTATATTATATATATAATATATATAATATATATTTCGTCGATTACTATTTAAAACAAACTTTATAAATAGTTTTAAATTCGTTTCAAATACAATTTCAACTTCCATTCACAATTCAAATCAAAATTGAATTTTTCCATTATAAATTCGTTTTAAATCCATTTCAATTCAAATCAAATTTCAATTCAATTTGAATTCATTTCAAATCGATTTTTATTCTATTTCAATTCGTTTTCAATTCAATTCAATTCAAATTCGTTTTCTACTCAATAAAATTCAAAAACGAATATAATCGATATAAATATCGTTCGCGTCAAAATAGCGCATCTCTAATCAACACGGCTTTATATATTTCAATTACTTCGTTATTCTATTCAACAAATGAATCTATATTTCTTTCAATACATGACTCTATATTTTTGTCAACACACGACTAATCTCAACGAATGAGTATTGTCCACATTTGACTATTTTTGTTATTTAATATATTTTATAAAAATAATGGTGTCTATCGTTTGATTTCAAATCAGATTCCAATCGTAAATTAGTAAGAGAATGATTCCCTAAATATTAACCCCGAAGACCGAAACCAACATCAGATCAATATCCAGGAGACGACTCATCTTATCTATTTTCGAGTTTGTTTCTAATTTCATATATGATAAAGATGTAAATTTTATTGTTAAAATATTTCATTCAACACATGACTAATCTCAACGGATGAGTACTGTCAACACATGAACCTTTATTTTATAAAGATAAAGATGTAAATTTTATTGTTGAAATATTTCGTTCAACACATGACTAATCTCAACGGATGAGTACTGTCAACACATGAACCTTTATTTTATAATATTCTTTATCTTCTAAATTGGAATGAGGCCCAATCAATTACCATATAAAGTTAACTATATGGATTCCATTCAACACATGTATATAATAGCAACGATACATAATCAACCATCATCCAAAGTGCACTACACTGTATAAGCATCAAATATAGATATCTAACACTTATAACAGCCTGTCAATCAATCGATCGACATACAACTAATTATTGGGATTATTGTATGCCGTATTTTATCCCAATACCCGTGTGGGGTTTCAAACAATCAAACACAGATTTTATTTGTGTAGTTGGGCGATGTGTAAAATTTATCGTCCCAATCAATGTCCTTCAAATAGGTGTACATAAACAAACCATCCGGTTTGTATATGAATATTTATTTATTCCCATTCACGTTAAAAATTATATTTTTAACGACCAAATTATTTTATTCAACCTATGAATATTCTATTCGGTTCATTTATTAAATAAAATGATATCTTT
Source organism: Allium sativum (assembly GCA_030737875.1). NCBI lineage: Eukaryota > Viridiplantae > Streptophyta > Magnoliopsida > Asparagales > Amaryllidaceae > Allium > Allium sativum. Next base: position 637,270,277 of record CM060918.1, read on the forward strand.
ATTTTTCTAGCTTATTTTAGAAAATTTCGGCGGCATAACGGCACGATACTAGAAACGGGACGAGGCCTAGCCTTATCCCCGGTCTAATAATGGCCCACGCCATACACATATCAATCAAATCCATTCCATTTCATCATACAATCAAATTCAAATCAAATAATCTAACCAACTACACAACCAAACAAACAAGTCCATGGTCTGTGGACGATGGTGTCGGGTGCTACTAAACACCGTCTGCATCCTAGTATATATATAACTAGAAAAAAAGAAATTTTGAGCGAGAAGTTCTCACCAATTAGCTAATCCAATACCACGACTCTTCTTATGTAGAAAATCTTGTCGTTCTCGCCTTTTTGTCACCTTCGTTGCTCGTATTCACTACATATATAAAAATTGAATTTTTACTTCGCTATTCAATATATAAAAATCGTATTTTTACTTCGCTATTCAATATATAAAAATCAAATTTTTACTTCGCAATTCAATATATAAAAATCGTATTTTTACTTCGCTATTCAATATATAAAAATCGTATTTTTTATAATTGCTCCATATGGATAAAAATTCTATTTTTACATCGCTACTATATAGATAAAAATTCTATTTTTACAACGCTACTATATATATAAAAATTCTATTTTTACAACGCTACTATATAGATAAAAATTCTATATTTAGAACGCTATCATATAGATAAAAATTCTATTTTTACAACGCTATTCTATATAAAGATTTCGCCTTTTCCATTTCAAAAATCTAATCTTTTCTATTTTAAAAATCTAATCTTTTCTATTTTAAAAATATAATCTTTTCTATTTCAAAAATCTAATCTTTTCTATTACATAAAAATATAATCCTTCTACTAAAAATCTTATCTTTTTAGTTTTCACTAACATATATAAAATATAAACTAATTTATATTCGTCGACATATATATATATATATATATATATATATATGTATCCCAATTATCTAAATAAACAAAGATAAAACAAAACAAAATAAATAAATACGAACCCACAGTTGAAATCAGGAGAACGCGGGGGAACGACGGCCTTCTAGTCGGAGGAGGGGGCCTGGGGGTCAATCGGAGGCAGAGGGTGAAAGATGGCCTGAAGGGGGAGGCGGTTCAGGGGTCCACGGCGGCGGCTATTGGCGGACTGCTGTGGGGGTTCTCGTGGGGGGGGGGGGGGGCTCGCCACCGAGGCGATGCGACGAGAAGAGGATGGGGAAGCGATGGTCGTGGGGAGGGCCAGCGCGGCGGTCCGCTGCGCGATGGAGGCACGTTCGATTTTGATTTTTTTTCTTTTTTTTTTCTTTGAACTAATGAAAAACGAGAAGGGGGGGGGGGGCTAGAGGGATTTAAGGGGAAGAGGGTTTTAATTTTTTATTTAATTATTTTTTTCAAAAAAAGTTGACTTTTACATACAACCTCTAAACGAGGCCCACTGCCTGTCGTCCATAGCGTTTCACCCCCATTCCGAACACAATGGAACATGTATCGTAAGCTGATTCGATCGTTTCGATCAGTTTCCGTTCAAATCAACATATAACTCTATATATTGAATTTGAACGTGCATTTCAATTTACCGGGGTCACATACTAACTCGAAAAATTCCAGAAAAATATTTTCTAGCTTCGTATTGACGATACGGTCCTAACAAAACTAGTTTCGTCGAATTCTGAGACCGTTTGAAAAAAGGGCTATTTTCCAGTCGATTAAAATCAACTGAAACTGGTCAAACACGTTTTCTTATGCCACGCTCACATATTGATTCGAAAAATTATGAAATTTGGAATCTAACAATAATTTGACATCACAGATCGAACAAAAGTGGTTTCGTCGAAATCCGAGGTCGTTTGCAAAATTCCCATTTTTCAGGGCCTGAATTCCATAGCGACTATTCAGAATTTCAACTGGACATATCTTTTGATTCCCGCTATGAAATTTTGATTTTTCAGATTCTTTAGAAAGATATTCCCAAATAGATCCTATTATTTTTGGTTTCACTAAAATCCGGTTTATTTTGCACCCGGTATGTTCAATTGAAGTTTGAAATCGAATTATCGAACTACCACGCCATTTTCAATTCTATTTATAATTATATATAATTATTTATATTCTAACGACGACGCATATTATATATACGTTCGAATTCTATTCAAAATAAATTTTCTCGTCGATATTATTTAAGATAATCTATTTTAAATGTTCTAAATTTTCTAAAATTGCCAAAATAAAATTTTTAAACTGGCTCAGATTTTCCGGGTTATTACAATCTCCCCCACTTAAAACTTTTCGTCCCCGAAAAGGAACGAAGCCGAAGTTGTTTAACAAATCAACTCAACTTCCTTATTTTGATTACGGCTTAAGTTCTTCAACTTTTCAGTTTCTAAGAACTTTTCAAAATTTTCAAAAATTTGGCTAACACCCTAAATTTTCGAAAAATTTCGCCATAACCTCCCTTGCACCGGGAGCCACGAGAAAATCCCGAAATTGCCATATAGGCCTTCTGATCTCAAAAAGAAAAGAAAAGGCCAAGCGGCTGGCCAATAGGCTCATAAAATCATCATCACCCAAACAAAACAGTAAATTATAGTAAACATGTACCTATTTGTCGGGCAAACAAATTTTATTCTCTGCTCTAGCCTCCTTGCTATGACCTGTTCAATGTAAGTACATGTATATGCAAGCAAATGTGACCAAATTTCAATATAATTCAATATTTGATTCAATTAGGCATAATGGTTCAAAATTATCAAACAAATAAACAAACAACACAACCATCAATCAATTAGTTGATTAACGTTTCAAATTCATAACTTTGATATATACAAAAATCATGTTTTTGATGCCAATTCACAACAAATAAATCAATCTATATAAGTTTTGGTTCTCACACCAGCCTGATGGAAATATATAGATATCATACCTTCGAAACACGAACACAAATTCTGATGATGATATATCAATCATCAGAATCATCTTCGGGTGTCTACAATGTGATTCTATATCTATCCAGTATATTAAAACTTCGAATATACGTTCATGACGCGTATATGCAAAACCTTTATATACTGGATTGTCCAAATTCAAAATAAATAAATATTCAAATACGCATAAAATGGTTTAAATTTCAAAACAAAATTGTTTTGGTTTGAAAAATATACTCTTCACACTCGTTCTAGGATACTACTGATCCTATCTCTAACGAGTCATTCTATTTGGATATTACTAATCCAATATCTGATGAATTCTTTCGTATGGTTCTAATGCGTCTTGTTCTCGAGCCCTGTAAACCAAAGCTCTGATACCAAATGTAAGAACCCGTAACTTCCCCGTGAAGGAAAGAGCGGATACTTTGAGAACAACACACAAAAGAATGCAGACGAAAGAACATTTCATTTCTTATTACAACAATTCCATCAGATACAAGAATATACAGAGTATGAATGAATATACATTCGATAAATATCAGAGATTACAATAAATTACATAGCAGCGGAAAATAATACAAAACACAACTGAAAGTAATACACGGATACAGAGCTTTCCGAGCATCGTTCCAGCTGTAAATCAGGATCCTGTGAATATAAATCTGCAAAACCAAAACTACTAGCTGCCCGTGTCGAAAATAGGGGCACCCAGAGTTTAGGTTAAAACAATAAACTCCAGGTCAGTCATGTGACTGGTGTGAGAACTAAAACAGTTATTTAAAGCTTTACTTTAAAAGAGAGTAATTCAAGGGACCACGCCGTATAACACGGAACGGGTTTCCTCCCAAGAATACCAGTGCATAGAAAAGACAACGCAATGCTTTTTTCGAAAAATGAAGCTATTATAAAACCCAGGTCCGATCACACAATGCAACGCAAGCTGGAGGATAGGGTTTTACCTTATAACAGCCAAACATGCTTGGTACGTTTAAAAACAAATCATTTGATACTATAATAAGTGTATAGTGTCAAAACAATTTCAATCATAAATATAAATCATAGACGGCATAAGTGCCCCATACCACTATGTCGCCATACTAGGCTCTACAAATAAAGCCGAAATACACGTATTGGAAATTGGATTTCCATCATGAATCGTGGCAAGGGGCAAGCTCCTCTCCGCTTTCGAGACACTCTAGCAAATGTCTCAGGGCTACACACTCTGGGTAACCCTTGGATCTTCAGGGCCGGTCCTCTCTTACGTTTGAGGATTGGCAATTCCTGATCACACGTTTCCCGGTCCTTACAGACCTAAAATCGAGGCGCCTCATGAACAACCACATAGGTGAAAAGTATATAAATGTCAGGGCTGGTAAGTCACTGACACCACCAAAGCTAGAAAGAAACGTCGTGTTCTCTCTGTAGTCCTTATCCCGTTTTTGACTCATACCGAGGTGTGAGGCTCGCAAATTCACATTATACACAAAGCTGCCATGTAGGCCGTGCTTTGATCATCAACCACAAGACTTTGCTTTTCAACAGAAGCCTTGATCCATGCAACTCAGCGTGCCACACAGGCAATTCATGCCATGCGATTGATATCTATCGATATATAACCTCTAAGCTCGTACGTATCAGAGAAGGGCGTTAAGCAAGAGAATAAATTCTCCGCCGCCAAACAGATATATATTTAACAGAAATAAATCAACAAAGAATAAAATCCAATGTCAAACACACAATCCATTTACAAGTTCGCTCTGGGTCTGAACGAAACCGGAGGCACTTTCCTCGCATATCCATCGATCTCCAAGTACGTCTGGACGATCACCAACTGATTCTCTCCTCTTGGGTGTATAGCCCAATCAAGATCATCAGTAATCACCCAAACGATGTGAAGACTTCCGGTCTTCAACCACCATCTTCATCTTCGACATATCGACGAATCGGTTATTCAGAATGGGTATAAACCCGACCTTTCCGAACAACCCGCGTATATTAAAAACAAATGTTACACAAACACAACATACGCCTCATTCCAATTCATCAGTCACTAACCGTAAATTAGCAAGAGAACAATTCTCCAAATATTAACCCCGAAGGCCGAAACCAACATAAGATCAATACCCAGGAAACCATTCTTCTTAACTAACATACAACTAGTTTCAAAATTTCATATTCTTAGGGAAAGGTTCCCATTAATTTTATCCAAGATAAGTTCTTTGAATTTATTCTTTAATCTTCCTTTGGATGTCATTTCAAACCAAATTATGGTTTTCCAAACTAGTCGAGATTAGCGAACCACACCGAAGTAATTATTTATTTTATTTCCCAATCCCAATCTATTCATCCCATGAAGCAAAACTGGTAATACTCCATATCTAACACCACGGTGTTATCGGTAAAATTAATTACCATTTCACGTTCAAATCTAATTAAAGATTTGACTATCGCTTGGAGCAAAACTGGTGATACTCCATTCTCGCTCATTTTCCAAATTTGATAATTTAAATTATCAATTCACATTTCAATTTAATTGCAGATTCCTTAAAACTCCTTTTTCTGGGTTAAAGAACTAATGTCATTCAAAACACAGTTCACGATAAACCCAAATCACATTCTATTTATTATCGGCTTAAAGAAAAAGTGTTATTTAAAACACCCTTCACGATAAACCCATAAATCAATTCTATTTAAAACCCATTTCAAATCCAATTTATTTATTTAAAAATAAATGGGTTTTAATTTTAGTTCAAAACTAGTTCATTTCGATAAAAATCTATTTTTATCTTTTCAAATATGGAGTTTTTCATCCCAATTTTTCCCAAATCATTTCTTATGATTTTATACAAATTATTGATATTTTTAATAATTTTATCAAGGCCCGTACAGTCGATTTCCTTCAACGGCCATCGAACTGCACTTACAGCGACCTTTTCCAAATTTGATTTGGACGTATCTCCAAATCCAACCATTAGATTTCAAATTTCTAATATTCGTTAGAAAGCTCTTTTCGATACGAACCCAACGGTTCTTGTTTTAGGAGAATCCGACGGTCGGATCTCCTGTAATGTCCGTTCGAAATAAATGGTCGAAATTCACGAACTGCCGCGGCGCGGCGCGTTCTATTCAGGCCATTATATTATATATATAATATATATAATATATATTTCGTCGATTACTATTTAAAACGAACTTTATAAATAGTTTTAAATTCGTTTCAAATACAATTTCAACTTCCATTCACAATTCAAATCAAAATTGAATTTTTCCCTTATAAATTCGTTTTAAATCCATTTCAATTCAAATCAAATTTCAATTCAATTTGAATTCATTTCAAATCGATTTTATTCCATTTCAATTCGTTTTCAATTCAATTCAATTCAAATTCGTTTTCTACTCAATAAAATTCAAAAACGAATATAATCGATATAAATATCGTTCGCGTCAAAATTGCGCATCTCTAATCAACACGGCTTTATATATTTCAATTACTTCATTATTCTATTCAATAAATGAATCTATATTTCTTTCAATACATGACTCTATATTTTTGTCAACACACGACTAATCTCAATGAATGAGTATTGTCCACATGTGACTATTTTTGTTATTTAATATATTTTATAAAAATTATGGTATCTATCGATTGATTTCAAATCAGACTCCAATCGTAAATTAGTAAGAGAACAATTCCCTAAATATTAACCCCGAAGGCCGAAACCAACATCAGATCAATATCCAGGAGACCATTCATCTTATCTATTTTCCAGTTAGTTTCTAATTTCATATATGATAAAGATGTAAATTTTATTGTTAAAATATTTCGTTCAACACATGACTAATCTCAACGGATGAGTACTGTCAACACATGAACCTTTATTTTATAAAGATAAAGATGTAAATTTTATTGTTAAAATATTTCGTTCAACACATGACTAATCTCAACGGATGAGTACTGCCAACACATGAACCTTTATTTTATATTATTCTTTATCTTCTAAATTGGAATGAGGCCCAATCAATTACCATATAAAGTTAACTATATGGATTCCATTCAACACATGTATATAATAGCAACGATACATAATCAACCATCATCCAAAGTGCACTACACTGCATAAGCATCAAATATAGATATCTAACGCTTATAACAGTTTGTCAATCAATCGATCGACATACAACTAATTATTGGGATTAGTGTATGCCGTATTTTATCCCAATACCCATGTGGGGTTTCAAACAATCAAACATAGATTTTATTTGTGCAGTTGGGCGATGTGTAAAATTTATCGTCGCAATCAATGTCCTTCAAATAGGTGTACATAAACAAACCGTCCGTTTTGTAAATGAATATTTATTTCCATTCACGTTAAAAATTATATTTTTAACGACCAAATTATTTTATTCAACCTATGAATATTCTATTCGGTTCATTTATTAAATAAAATGATATCTTTATTTTTCTAGCTTATTTTAGAAAATTTCGGTGGCATAACGACATGATACTAGAAACGGGACGAGGCCTAGCCTTATCCCCGGTCTAATAATGGCCCACGCCATACACATATCAATCAAATCCATTCCATTTCACCAAACAATCAAATTCAAATCAAATAATCTAACCAACTACACAACCAAACAAACAAGTCCATGGTCTGTGGACGATGGTGTCGGGTGCTACTAAACACCGTCTGCATCCTAGTATATATATAACTAGAAAAAAAAGAAATTTAGAGTGAGAAGTTCTCACCAATCAGCTAATCCAATACCACGACTCTTCTTATGTAGAAAATCTTGTCGTTCTCACCTTTTTGTCACCTTCGTTGCCCGTGTTCACTACATATATAAAAATCGAATTCTTACTTCGCTATTCAATATATAAAAATCGTATTTTTACTTCGCTATTCAATATATAAAAATCCAATTTTTACTTCGCTATTCAATGTATAAAAATCGTATTTTTACTTCGCTATTCAATATATAAAAATCGTATTTTTTATAATTGCTCCATATGGATAAAAATTCTATTTTTACATCGCTACTATATAGATAAAAATTCTATTTTTACAACGCTACTATATAGATAAAAATTCTATTTTTACAACGCTATCATATAGATAAAAATTCTATTTTTACAACGCTAGTATATATAAAGATTTCGCCTTTTCCATTTCAAAAATCTAATCTTTTCTATTTTAAAAATCTAATCTTTTCTATTTTAAAAATCTAATCTTTTCTATTTCAAAAATCTAATCTTTTCTATTACATAAAAATATAATCCTTCTACTAAAAATCTTATCTTTTTAGTTTTCACTAACATATATAAAATATAAACTAATTTATATTCGTCGACATATATATATATATATGTATCCTAATTATCTAAATAAACAAAGATAAAACAAAACAAAATAAATAAATACGAACCCACAGTTGAAATCAGGAGAACGCGGGGGAACGGCGGCCTTCTAGTCGGAGGAGGGGGCCAGGGGGTCAATCAGAGGCGGAGGGTGAAAGATGGCCTGAAGGGAGAGGCGATTCAGGGGTCCACGGCGGCGGCTATTGGCGGACTGCTGTGGGGGTTCTCGCAGGGGGGGGGGGGGGGCTCGCCACCGAGGCGACGCGAAGAGAAGAGGATGGGGAAGCGATGGTCGTGGGGAGGGCCAGCGCGGCGGTCCGCTGCGCGATGGAGGCGCGTTCGATTTTGATTTTTTTTCTTTTTTTTTCTCTAAACTAATGAAAAACGAGAAGAGGGGGGGCAGAGGGATTTAAGGGGAAGAGGGTTTTAATTTTTTATTTAATTATTTTTTTCAAAAAAAGTTGACTTTTACATACAACCTCTAAACGAGGCCCACCGCTTGTCATCCATTGCGTTTCACCCCCATTCCGAACACAATGGGACATGTATCGTAAGTTGATTCGATCGTTTCAATCAGTTTCCGTTAAAATCAACATATAACTCTATATATTGAATTTGAAAGCGCATTTCAATTTACCGGGGTCACATACTAACTCGAAAAATTCCAGAAAAATATTTTCTAGCTTTGTATTGACGATACGGTCCTAACAAAACTAGTTTCGTCGAACTCTGAGACCGTTTGAAAAAAGGGCTATTTTCCAGTCGATTAAAATCAACTGAAACTGGTCAAACACGTTTTCCTATGCCATGCTCACATATTGATTCGAAAAATTATGAAATTTGGAATCTAACAATAATTTGACATCGCGGATCCAACAAAAGTGGTTTCATCGAAATCCGAGGTCGTTTGAAAATTCCCATTTTTCAGCACCTGAATTCCATAGCGACTATTCAGAATTTTCAACTGGACATATCTTTTGATTCCCGCTATGAAATTTCGATTTTTCAGATTCATTGGAAAGATATTCCCAAATAGATCCTATTATTTTTGGTTTCACTAAAATCCGGTTTATTTTGCACCCGGTATGTTCAATTGAAGTTTGAAATCGAATTATCGAACTACCGCGCCATTTTCAATTCTATTTATAATTATATATAATTATTTATATTCTAACGACGACGTATATAATATATACATTCGAACTCTATTCAAAATAAATTTTCTCGTCGATATTATTTAAGATAATCTATTTTAAATGTTTAAAATTCGCTAAAATTGCCAAAATAAAAATTTTAAACTGGCTCAGATTTTTCGGGTTATTACAGTGTTGTGCCTTTCTAGAGAGAAAACAGTGAAGTGTGTAGACGAAGATAGGCAGTCCATCTCGTATTATTGTAAAAACTGCAAGGAGTGGAGTCATGTGGATGAGGAATTCACTAATCCTTTTGTGGAGACTCCAGAATGATGAATAAGTAAAGCTGTTGTTTATGGATCGAAAAGCAGACAATCATCGATGAATGTGGATCCTAGTTAAGTTAACTTCGTACTGTCCTTTGTAATTCCTATGTACGGGTTTTGAATAAGTTGAGACTAAGAGTAATTATTTAACTAAAATGGGTATGGAAAATTTTGCTTAGTGTTTTAATTGCATTATATGAAGTTATTCAAGGATCATGAAATGACATGAATATGGAAGATCGATATTTGTTTGATAAATCAAGTCGGTAAATAAGTTAATATCGATGAGATGAGTTTATAATTAAATTTAAATGTATATATATATAAAATAAATAAAAAGGAATTAAGGAAATTAAGAATGCAGTTAAGAAATTTAGAAACTGATTGGAGATTTGTTATGTTGAATAATTTCCTGAGTGTTGATCTGATGTTGGTTTCGGCCTTTGGGGTTGATACTTAGGGAATTGTTCGCTTGCTAATTGACGATCGAAGGATGTGACCATGAAAGAGAAATAAGCGTGAATGAGAAAAAACAATAATAAGGAGAAAGAAAAGAATTCTGGAATTTTGGAAGTGTAAAAATTAGAATTAAGTGATGAAGTAAATAATTGGAAAATTTGAGTAACTGGAAAATTAGGTTGAAACCAATAGATTCATAAATTTTGTTTGAAAGGGATATTAAATATCTGAATTAATTAAAGAGATCAAAGCTGAGATTTTGAAATTTGAATGAAAATTTGAGGACATCCGGTTTTGGTGATTGGAGATAGGAGATTTTGAAATTAATATAGAAAATATAAGAATGCAGTGAATTCGAAAAACAACTGGACTGGAAGGTGATCGAATTGAGATAAAATCTTATATAACAAAATTTATATAAGAATGAGATGTTTCGGAAATGTGGTTTAAAAATAAAATCATAAGTATGATTTATGAGGAGTATGAATTGAAGTACTATAGAATTATATGTTTTCAAAGCAAAATAAGGAAAGCACCTTCCTTCTCCTCTGTATTTCAAGCTTAATGAGATGTGCTGCTGGTGGTAGAAGGTTGTCCGGACATAAAACTCGAGTTTTCTGAAAGAACACGATCGTGTAGCGTAATTCACAGGGCTGTTGATGGCCTATGGCGGGGGGATGTTTCTTTGGGGAACCAAGCGTAACCACTGTGTTTGCTGCGATCTACCGTCGTGATAAGGGCGTAATCCGCAGAGCTGCGAAAGCTTACGGGTATGGATGTTTCCTGAGGGAATCAGGCATAACCACTGTGTACCTGCAGTCCCTATGGCATATCTACAAGTGAAAGAGATGTAATCACTAGAGTTACTAAAGGTAGAATGGAGCCATGTAATGTGTGGAATATCATAGTAATGGTGAGCCACCTGTTTGATGCAGCACTGTGTCTTCGTGACTTGATTGGTCTTCGTGACCTGATTTGTCTTCATGGCTAGATTTGTCCTCATGACTTGAAGTATCTTCATAATTCCATGATATGTTTTGTGATCCTGAGATAGAGCAGTCAACGCTCAGTGACCTCAGATTTTCTTTTGATTCTAAAATATCTTTCATTGATCTATCCATGAGAAATTCGCAGGGAAGTGATTTCCTACGGATACAAATGTTTTCTGGGGGATCCAGATGCAACCATTATGTATCTGCGATTCATGAACAACCAATATATCAGTATCACATTGGTACTTTCCATATATGTTTTTAAAGGGATTTTTGAAATATTTTCACTGGGAGTTGAAACAAGGATATTTAATGCTTGGAGATTTTAGTCGTACGCCTGGCCAGCGCATGCCTAACATCTGTAAGAACGACAATAGACTTGTCAAACTTCGAGTTACAAAGTATTTTCGACTTTAAGAAACAAATCAATAATCAAAAATTTACTTAACCAAATAAAGTGAGAAAGATGATTTTAAATGTTTCAAGCCACAACTTTGGATCAATACAAATATTTTCAGATTTTGAAAATTTTCATGTTTTGAATATATAAATTATCGGCTAGTAGAGGAGATGTTATATATACTCTTCAATGAGTGTTGGAAATGATTAAATGGATTGTAAGTAAGAGATGTTGTTGAATTTGGATTGAGTGTATCGATGGATAAGTAAACAGTGACAGATGGGGAATAATTTGAGATGCATAAATCTGACTTATACAAGATTTGAAATTTAAAAAGATAACAGTTTTGAAAAGATATTATATGATTTTGAATCTCTTAGAAGATTAGATAGAATGAGAAGTTGGGAAATATCTCAAAATAAATTGAGAGAGAAAATGGTATGAGAAAATTGAGTATAGTTTCAAAGAGCATGGAAATAAAACACCGATTTAGATGATAAAAGAGATCGTATTGATCAAAATTGATCTCCAACTATAAGAAATGAATTTGATTTTCCATGTTAAGTAAATACAATGTATAAATTAAGAGGATCGATGACTTAAATATCAGTATTTGAATTAGTTGTGGAAGAATTTCACATCAATAAAATAATTTGAGCATACATTGGTATAACTATAACGATCTCTCCTTTTCGAGGGCGAAAAGTTTTAAGATGGGAAGAATGTAACGTACTAGAAATTTCGACAGTCCAAATATGAATTTGACTGAAGATTTAATGATTTATAATCAATTTTATATAAATACTTAGGTCAGAACATAAATAAAATCAAATATATTGTTTATGTTTGAATTTAAAATAGCAATGTTTGTAAACGGTGTTGGATTTCAACCAAATAAATTTTAGTGAATATTAGGCTCACATCCCTATTTTGAAACTTAATTAGGCTCACATCCGGTCATAAACTTAATATAAATTAGGTCCCTGTTTTCAAAACTTATAAAATAATAATTAAAAAAAAATTCGTAAATTAGTAATAAAATATATTATGCATTATACAAAAAATTCAGTTAAAAAATAACAAAAATAATGTCAGAAAGAAGAAAACAGCAAAAAAACAGAAAAAACTGCAGTTAAATGCATAATATTATGCACGTTTTTGATTTTATTGCATGCATATGTGCAATTATTGCAGTTCTTTCAGCGCATAGATTTAAGTTAATATTTCAGTTCATTTTAATTTGCATCCAAATGTGCAAATTTCTCAGAAAACATGCACACATGTGTGCAACATTTTTATAGGATAACACACTGGCTAAAAGTAGGGACCTAATTTATAAAAAAAAGTTTTGAAAACTTTAAACCGCCACTATTTTACTACTTCCGCCTTTTTTTATTTTTTTTAAAAAAATGTGCTTTCATTCATAAAAAATAAAAAATCTGGAAGTAATGTCATGATTGTACGGAAATAAAAAAATAGTTGCATACATTTATGCAATTATTACTGATAATTGCATATATGTATGCAACTTTTCCGTAAGCTGTGTTCGGATTAAAATCTGAAAATAAACCTGCACAAATGTGTGCAAGTATTTGAAATATTTGCACACATGTATGCACGTATTTGCATGAAGAAAAATCAACGAAGATGAATGTAGTGAAAAATAAGCACGGATGTATGCAGGAAAATGATATATGTGCATACTATTATGCATTTAACTTGAAATTTCGTTTTTTTTCTTCTGTTTTTTTGATTTTTGACGTCTTGTTTGATGATTTTTTGTTCTGAATTTTTTAGCGTTTACATGTTTTATTTAAATACGAATTTACATGATTTTTTTATATTTTTTTTATATTTTTTTGATGAATTTTCAGAAAATAGGGATCTAATTTACAATAAGTTTATGACCGGGTTTTTTTTTATTTTCAAACTATAACAGGGACCTGTAAAAAACACACCCTAAATTTTAATTGGATTCTAAATGTGAAAGCGGAGCAGCACGTCAAGTTTCGTAGCATTTGGATTTCACGGTGACGGAACAAAAATAAAACGGGTAACATAAATTGCGATAGAATTAAATTACGAAGGGTTCACACTTTATTTCCTTCAACACCAAGTAATTTTGTACGCAGAAACTACCGACCCCAATTCAGCCTACTTCAAATTCCTTCCTCCCTAAATTACGACATACATCAGACCCATCGCCTGCGTCTGAGAACACCATCACCCTAAAACCTATTTGATGTTACTCCATTCTTATCCCCAATTTTAGCTCTATAAAACTCTTGCTTCTTCCTCATTTTTCTTCAGCCAACAATCCTTTTTTCTTCTAAATTTTTATGGACGAAGCCAATTCCTCTTTTCCCAAATCAGTATAATCGCCATCGAGCCCAAAATCGCCACCGCCCCCATCAAATCGGGCGCCGCCTTGTCCCTCTCCATGTTCGACAACCCTCTACACCACCAATTTGAAGTCGCGGCCCTAGCTGTCGCTATCAAGATAAGGCTCGAAGCCGCCTAGGTTGCTGCAAAGCTTGAAATTGGACGGTGAACTATGTAGCCAGTTTTTCCCCCTTTTGTCACCATTTCATTGCTGCAGGTGAATTTCACTCACGATTAGACTCTATTCAAGTTTAGTTATTCATTTGTTTTACTAAAAAGCTAGTTGTGTTGGGATGATCCTTTGCATGAACGTTGCTATGACATTCGATTGCCTTCTGTTGCATGTTGGTTAGGGTTTGTGCTGGATTACCTTGAGCGCATGTTTGTTTAGAAATTCTTATGAGAGGTTGAACGTATACATATATATATACGTATTCTTCTCTACACCATTGTAATTTGAACATTGGGCTGGGCATGTATTTTCTGATAGACTGAGCCATCATTTTCCCATTACCAAATCTGCATATCATCCGTCGACCTACCTGTAAGCTAGATGAACCATTTAATTGGGTCTGGTCTATGTCCATGCACCCCATTTGTATATATAAAGGTATACACACATATTTTGCTGTATACTTTAGACTGAATGACAAACTTATATAAATCGGTCACTGTAGTTCATGATTTGAAGTATAGAACCGTGTATATACTATGACAGCATGTGTAGGTATACATATATTTACATGTATGTATATTTATACATGTGTTACCCCATTTGTTTACACCGTGCTTCCAATTTCGGGTAGCTGAAGTGATTGGCACCTGTTAACTTTCAGTTAATCATATGCTGTTTTATTGGGGTTTGTAAGAAATGGGATAACAACATTTGTATGCAGATTTTGACGTATTTGAAAATGTCTCTGATTGCCTTGGTATAATGAATTTTAGATGTGGAAGGAAGATATCTATGAAGCATTTTTGACAGTATCTTTCAAGCAGGATGAACAACTTATAAGTTACATTTTTACTTGAAATTGGCAACAACTTTACATTGGTGACGTAAAAATAACAAATAAATTAATGAGAGATAATGATTTTATATTTGGGTTACAAGAAAATTTGTCGAAGCTTCAACTTTTGTAGTCGAACACTTTCAATGTTTTGCTATTCATTTGAAACTGCCTAGAACAAGTCATAATTTAGAACTTACTGCTCCTTGTAAAATTTATTTGAAAATTTTGGCATATAACCTGATCTAGAGAATTTATGTGAAAAATTTGGTTTTGGCATGTATCTTAAGATTTTAACAACTTTCACTCTGTATTTAAATTATCATTTGTGCATCTTTCATTATTATGTGATAAGGTGACAAATATTGTACTGCTCCCTATAGTATTGTTGCTGTATCCTAGCTTTGATTTTTTGCTTTTCGATTCATGTTATGCCTGTACACGGCCAATTCTATTTTTACTAGACTTGGAGGTTTTTGAGGCCTTCTAGCATCATTTACTTAAATCAATGCCTCGTTTACCTATTGCATTCGAGCCTCTAGCTACATTTGAACTCTAACAGGCAGAAGTTTAATTTGGTATAATTGCATATATTTATAGGTTCAACATCTTAGGTTATTTTAAGTTTTACTCGTTCATTTGTATGATCTCCTTGACGCTGCAATTTGGACCTCCTTTACCTAGTAGTGGTAAGATCATAACTCCAGTGTCAGTCTGACTAATCTGGTTAACCACACGCAGTATGTGGTTCCTTAGAGTTGTCATTAGTTTGGTTGAAAAGTTGCACCACGTATTGATGAATGCGAGAGCACAGACCTGACTGTCTTGTGTCTATTGGCATTGTTTGCTATTTCACAAGGTTTATGATATTTTATTAAGGTGTTAAGTTACAGTAAGTAGACCAAACGAAAACATATTTTGAGTAATTTGGACACTGATGACATATTCTGTTATTAGTGTGAAGCCAATCCATGTTTGTATAAAGTTTATTATTCAACCTTGAAGGCTATGGTTTCTTTCTAGTATTTTATTTTTATACATTCTTGGGTGCAAGTGGTTGCTAAGAAGCAAACTATTAGGAGAACTAAAGAATACATCGCCTATTTAACCAACTAGTTTTATAGATGACTCTATGTACTTGCTGTGAATAAAACCTTAGTTTGTTGTGGCCAAACCCACCACACTACCTATAACATGATGCACATATGACATGAACTTATATGTGCAGTCATGTGAATACTTAGCATGACAGTTTGACAGTTTTGCGGAACAAAGATAATAAATGATTTAGTTGGTCTGGATAACTACTTTTATAGAGTATTCAAAGTTTGAAGTTTGGCTCCCCATTTCATTCAAATCATCGGAAAGTTGAAATATTTATTCTGTTCTGAAACTTGGAATATTGAGTATACAGGAGTGTGTTTATTTTTCTTTACACTGTGGGGGCCTGTTAAAGAGAAGAAAGGAAAAATGAAACATTATGATTGGTTTAATAAAAATGATACATGCCGGCATTTGTTTATTTTTCTAATTTAACTCGGTCTGGACATTTATCTAAAGGGCTACATGATTTCCAATACACCATTTTATCCAGCAAGGTAATTTCCAAACTTAAATAGCTTGTGAGTGATTATTTATGTTAGTGTATATGTCCTTCTTGGCCATACGTTGAACTGTCCGATCCATATGTACCAAAAAAAATTCCATGCGGTTGCGACTGTTTAGCTTCAATATAACCTTTATACTTTAGTATTGCAATTGAATAAATTTACTTGAACAAATGATTAATCCTGACTCGAATGTTTTATGTTTTTGCATGGAACGCTTGGGTCAGACCTGAGCAATTGCAGATATAAAGATTTTAGCTTGTGATTCGAAGATTGGAAAAACCGGGGATTCCAAGAGACGATGCACTCTGAAGTTTAAACAGTAAAGATTTTTATTTGTATTTAAATTGTTTTTAAATTCCACTGTATAGGAAACCTTGTATAAAAACTCTGATTTTAAATAAAAGATATTTTGTTGTTCATTACTGTATTATTCGTTATTCTGTGTTTTATGTGTTGATTCTGTGTTTAAACTCTATAGGCTAAATAACAATCCGTCGATTTGGACTTTTTAAATTGGTTATATTACTGGTTTAAAGCGGTCAAAAAGGCGGGACGTTACATAATCTTTTATATACCTTAATTTCTCTGGTGTGTTGCCATGGATGGGCATGTCGAAAGAAACAAGCCTATGTTTGTAAGTTGTGTTATGTCGAAATAAACAGACCTATATTTGTGACTTGTGTTACAAGTTCTTGCATTGATGAATGTGATATTGTCTCATTTTGCAAAAAATATGTAAATTTTATGGTCATATTGTAATACTCTCAAATCTATATTGACCCTTAGGGTTGGGAAATTTTGTGCAAGAGGACGGACTTACATAGCCATGAGCTAACACACGCACGCGCGCGGACGTCGCCTCCCGTCATGTATTATATCAGATCGGGCTAAGGCATGTCCAATAAGGGTAGGACATGTTATATTTTTGCAGAATAAAAGTGAATAGTTTTCCAACGAAAATGGTCGTTACAAATCTATGTGAATGTGTGCTACTTTTCAAACAGAATTTACTGCTGCAAATTTGAACATATATGAAATGAACAGATGTGATATTCCCTAAAGGATATACTTGCTGCGAATCAGTCTATAAAAAGAGAAGGAAACATAATAGCTTCCCATCTAAAGCAATTCTGTTTTTTATTTTTATTTTTGATAAAATCCGACCAGTTTTGCATACCACACAGAAGATCATAAGTACCAAAATCTCAAGCATATCGGTCTGCTGTATTTTGAGAGACTTTGAATAAAGTCTTAAGGAAATTGTTACAGCAATCCTCAAACTGAATTTCCTTCTACATCTCAGTTAGAATATTGTTTTTTATACATATTTTTTTGCAGTCTTTCCAATTAGAAAGTATATTGTTTCTACTTAATAATGAAACAATACTAATCATGATAGTTTAAAACAACAATTTACTTCTGTTGTCAATACACTACAAAGAACACAGTGTTTTGCGATGGCCTTAAGCCGTCGGTGGCCATCGCTAGCCGTCGCTATATGTCGTCGCTATTTAAGTCGTCACCAACAGAAATAGCAACGGGTTGAGCGATGGCTTCGTTGCTCATTTAGTAACGGTTTGCAACGGTTTGTTGCCACGTGTCATCATACGTGGTAAGTAGTTTCTTTTACCGGGAAGCCGTTGTAAACCGTCCCAAATCCATTACAAAAGGACGTTACAAGCCGTCTCTAGCCGTCGCTATATAATGACCAATAGGCCGTCGCTAGCCGTTGCAAATCAAAAGATTTTTTTTTTTTTTTTGCACTGCACAACAATTCATTTCCATCAAACCACACCACTATCATCTCATCAATTCACCAATACTTATCAAAAATCAATTCAATTCACCGATATCATCTCATCATTTCACCAATACTCGTCAACAATCAATTCACCAATTAAAAAAATAAAATTATAAACACCATACATATCAAAACACATTATACCATCGTGAAATACGGTCATACATATCAAAACACATCATAACATCGTCAAATACCATCGTACATAACAAAAAAAATAAAACCATAGTCAAATACCATCATACGTGCATCTAACATATAAAAAACCCAGAATATGTACATACTAGAGCATAAACCAAGAAATGAGCACCTACACTAATCTTCCTCGTCGTCGTCGTCTTCTTCTTCTTCCTCCCCTCGATAAGCAGCAGAGTCACCTCCCTCTCCTCCCTTCCCAGGCATAAACCCATGCTCCTGAAAGTAAGCTGCGATGCGCCATCCATTTCTTGTTGCATCTGGATTTTTCGCCAGTCCATCATCTCATTCGTCTGCTACTGCATCCGAGCAATAGTCGACCCCTCCATCGACCTCCTATAACCAGCTGAACATCCTGCGAAATAAGTAAGTTCACATTAAAGTTATTTAAACATGTGTATAGTTAAACATGTGTATAGTTAAACATGTATGTGGTTTGTGTTAAACATGTATATAGTTAGCAATAACATTTGTTTTTCTTAAGTAGAATTGTCAAATATAAAATCAATACATGCATATATATTGCACATCTTTTATCATGATATTTATAAACCATCGTACATTGGTCAAAAGATGCAAATAAATGGAAATGAGTTTAGTGTGGTCCAAATGTAAACAAAACTTAATACTAAATAGCATAAGATTATTTCTCATATTTTAAAATCGTAATTTATGTCTAAAAAAGGTCTTACCTCCTGATTGCCGAAACCATATCGCCTTCCTCGAGTAGGAGGATCAGTGATAGAATGCCATATACGGTCAGACTCTGCGACCATAAGTGTAACACCCAGTGTATTCTATAACAGTGAAATTCACAAATTAAAGTATAATTAATTTGAAATCAAAGAATTAAGGGAAACGGGATACGCCATTGCGTTCGTCTCGGAATTCTGCTTGAGATAGAGTCCGAGTTTACGTAAAACGGACTCCGTATGAGGGAGATATGACCTCCGGAAGTTTCAGAATTCAGTTTAAAATTCAAACAGACAAACAGTTCAGAAAACAAATCCGAAATTCAAAAATCGAACCAGATTGGGCTGGGCGGGAATTTTCCCGCCCAAGGCACCCAGGACGACTGGGTACTCGACCTGGGGCACCCAGGTCGACTACATAGTCGACCTGGGGGTCGACTGGGGAGTCGACCTGGCCCCTGAGCCAGGTCGAACCCAGCCCCTCCTGGCTGGCCTGGTCTGTGCTTGGCCGAATTTCTGAGTCTTTCCTTGTCACTAGGGCTAGGTGTCAGCTCCTGATTGGTCTCTCTTTCAAACGAACGGCTAATATTAATCCCAGCTCCGTCGACGGTTCTAATCAATTCACAAACTCTATAAAAAGGACCTAAGACTCCACCTAATTCATACAACTAAAATGAGAATGAGACCGTCATGCTGCTGAGGAAAGACTAGGAGTAGCCGTCAAAATTGAGAGACGATTAGGAGACAATTCAAAAGCTTAAAGCAACGACAACTAAATCAAAACAACGCCTACAACAAAGGATAACATCTCCAAATTCAGAATTCAGAAACCTGAATTGAAGAGTCGTCATACGTTGTAAGTTGAGTGCTATTCCGATGTGAATGAATAATTGAGTTTTGATTTGTGTAAAATGAGAAATGGAATTGTACTTAATTTGTGGTGATAATAATTCATAATTGTATGTTGTTATGATTCTAATTATGAATAGATTTGGGATGTTGCGGTATAATGATGTTAGACCTATTGGATATTTGCAAGTATATGATTCGTGTTGAAAGTTAGCAACTATATGTTTGTGGTAGTTTATTACAACCAAGTTGAGACTCATACAAGTATATGATTCATTATTATGCCAACATGATTTTAGATCCTTCTATGTATATTTTATGATCATTTTTAACGTAGTTGGATCCATCTGGGTGTTATGATTCATATGAACTTATGTTGAAATAGGCGTTATGATTCATATGAATTTATGTTGAAATAGGCGTTATGATTCATATGAATTTATGTTGAAATAGGCGTTATGATTTAAGTGAAAACCATACTATTGTATTAGTGACAAAAGCAAGTATCTTTGTGGACTTGTGTTAACTCTAAGAACATGACTAGACTATGTTTGGTGTTATGCCTAATTGAAAATATGTTTTAGACCTATGTTGTTACCAAAATCATATGATAATATATGCGACACATAATTAAGTTAGATTTACATTTTAAATGCAAGTTTACATGACTAGATTAAAACCATGATTCATGTTTAGGTATGTTTTATGTCATGAGTTTATGCTATCACAATGCAAGTTCACAAGTGCCTAATTTATGTTAATTAGTTCGCTATGTTGCAAGTTCATGCGTTCACACACCCCTTTTGATGTTACTTAGAATATATATACACCATGTTCTAAGCCTCCCCTTTTTCATGTGGCTAAGTTGGGCTTGAATGTTAAACCCAACATACGTTATAATATAGCGAACGTATAAAACGGGGGTAATGACGTTGGGTTAAAAATATAAAACATATGTGTTGGCATGTTTGACGCATGCCAATGACCTTGAGAACATTTAAGGGGTATAAATTAATTTTACCCAATAAAGATGAATTTGATTAATGGGCTGCAAATATTTACATATAAAAAAGAAAAGAGACAAAATATGTAAACTTAGAAAATACGATGTGTTTAACCCGAGGTTGGATTGAGTTGTGATGTAAACCTGCCCGGAACTGCCCGACTGTCCAGTAGTCACAACAATACATATCCAATGTGGGTGGTTAAACATTGAGCCCAATAAAGACCCGAGGTTAGACTGAGTTGTGACGTAGGACTGCTCGGAACCAACCGGCAACAGGCAGTCACAACAATACATGTCTAATGTGAGAGGTCGAGGCTTTAATAAGACAATTAAGGCTGAGTCAGGATTGATAGGATTAAATCCGTGCAAGTTTATGTTTAGATCCAGACCAGTTCATATGTTTAAATCCGTGCAAGTTATGTTTAGACCCATGTTAGTTCGCACTCATTATGTTGATTGGATCTATTTTTTTTATATGTTTAATAGATTTATGCCGTCTTAGATCTATATTGTTTATGCTAGTTATCATATCATGTGTTTCTTCCCTTTTTTTATGAGTTGGGCTAATTGCGAGCCTAACGTATCACATGAACTATACGTACGAACGACGTGGGAACGTTGGGGAAAAGTTTAGGAAAAAGTTGAATATTATGTAACTGGCATAAAAAGGGGTTGTAATCATATAATTGATTTTGGGCATAACTAGAAAATGTGGCATAACTTGAATTTACCACACTTATGGATAATTTACATATAAACTTGGACATGACTGGTAAATATGTAAATTGGCTAAAAGATGAACGTGCCTAACCCGAGGTTAGATGAGTTGCGGTGTAAAACTGCCCGGAACAGCCCGACACATCCAGCGACCGCAACAACATAGATCTAATGTGAGAGGTTAGCGCATTAAGCCTAAAAACCCGAGGTTAGAATGAGTTTGCGATAGAAGTCTGCCTGGAACCGCCCGGCACATCCAGCAACCGCAAACAACAGTTCTAATGTGAGAGGTTGGTTCTTTACTGAATAAATTAAAGCTAAGGAACAGACATGCTAAAAACGGAAAGGTTAAGTAACATATGAACAGGCGATACTTAACCAATACAACAAGTTAGGTAGGAGGGTTAAGTTAACATGGACAAGAAGACAACTTAACCAATATTACATGAACAAAGTGGATAGGGTTAAGGCAAGCTTAATCAATAATACATACGGACTTGATAAGGGGAAGGGTTAAGTAAATTTTGGGTAAGTGGGTAATATTAGTATATATAGGCCCACAAACTTAACCATTAAATAAACATGAGTGAATCAGTGAGAAGGTTAAGTAACATATGAATAGGAAACAATTAACCAGTACAACATGTTAATTAAGCAAATGGGTGGGGTTAAGTTAAATTGAGAACACTTAACCATTATAACATGTTGATTAGGAAACCCTAGTAACTGGGACCCATTTCAACAGTAACCCACATAGATGTATCATGGTACCCTGAGCTAGGCAGGGTGGGGCACGATTATTGGGCTGATTATAAGCGGTCAAAATAGAGGCGGGTGGTGCAGCAGTGTAGGTTCCAACGGAGTATGGGCGTGCACGTGCTCCGGAGTGGAAAAAGCAGGTACTGGGCATCAGTAGTATACATTGTGCATCTTGAATCATGTCGGGTTGCCATCATGGGAATTGATACACACCATGATGGGGCCAACACAGGTATCTACATACAAGCGGGGTCGAATGACAAAATTAATGAATACATATAAGGGAGGTCGAATGACACAAGTAATAAATACATGCAAGTTAGGGAGCAGATCGAACGAGGAAGGTAGTGGGTACAACTCGTGGGGGTAGGAGCAAAAAGGGGCACCTACGATAGCAGCTAGGAGTACACGAAACTACCATTATCATGATTAGTAAGAGGGATCAACTTTTAGTAGGGGACTAGTAAGGGTGCGGTGTAACTAGTAATGATATGGTGATAATAGCATTGGTGCAGTGTAGTAACTATTCTGTAGTGATTAGGAGAGCAATCAACATTGTTCAACTTGTCTGCTTTGTCATGCCTGTTTATTCTACAGTCATTTCTTGCTTTCCAGTTTATGTTCTTATCCTGTTACTTTAATGATTATATTGTTAAAGTCACTGGACTCACTAGACTTATGTCTGACCTAGTTTATTTCGCCTCTTTTCTTCCGTTCCCCCCCCCCCCCAGGTTCTTAGGGAGGAAATACTCAAGCTTAGTTCAGATATCTCTTTTTTCCGGCTTGAAGTTGAAAGGTGTATTGCTTTGCTTTGATTCTGCGTATGGCATTTTCTGTTGGGGATTATGGCTTTAAAATTATGTACTCTGAAGGTTTTGTACAAGAATGATATTATGTACTTGATTTTGGTATTTGGAAATGTAATCAAACTTATTTCTGTTTCCGCTGCAATAAAATTTCAAAATTTTCAAGTACTACTTTTTCTGTCTTGTAATATTTCATTCTGTTTACTTATAATGCTCCACAAAACTTAATGCATTCCCTTTGTGAGTGACATTAACGGACGTGGGGTGTTACAAAATCGGCTAGCTAGAATGACATTCTTAATATGAGGTGGAATACTATCCCAATATGGCCAAGCCCCCGACATTCTACTTACGTAAGACTGCCTCGATACATCTAAAATGAACTGTGCGGGCTCAATCTCGAATCCCCTGTGTAGAAGTTGATATAAATATTTCATATATTTTAAATAAACTAAATTGAAATAAATTTGACATTTACCCTCCACTCCTCGGAATAATCTCCGCAACTCTGTGCAGATCTGACACTAAGGTACTCAGACCTGCTCCTGGTGCAGGAGATTGCGAAGGAGTAGGCTAAGATGTACTCCTCAATCGTCATCGTCTATCATCTGACATATCTGTTATAATCATATCATGTGCATACAAAATAACTTGAATTATTAACATCAGTCATCATTATCATAACGTAAATCGTAAATGAGAAGAACAATACTGAATAACATACATAGTCAACATTATCATTACATAAATCGGAATAGTAACGAACGTAAGTAAATTCATAGCTAAGAACAATCAACATCATTATTATTACATAGCTTAGAATAATACATAACATAGTACATAGTTCAGAATAGTACATAGCATAAGTACAAAACTTCAGTCTTCATCATCTTCGGATCAATACTCGGTCTCATACTCTATATTGTTTTATTCAGTACTTACAAATGCATCTACTAATACATTCGCTTCATCATTTAACGACCCTACATCAATGTCATCAGCTATTATTATTTCATTATCTGGCTCAAGATCCACTTGATACGCTGCTTCGTCTGCAATATTATTTCTATCAAATGTAAATCCCGCCTTTGTTTTAAAAACAGCCCACCAATCTTCATTATCCTTTTTTAAGGATGGATATGAAGCAAAATAGACTTGTAATGCTTTCTTAGCTAACACAAAAGGATCATACTTATAGTAACGCGACGTATGCCTTATTTAGATTAGCTTATAATCTTTGTGCACGTTGATTCCAGAACCAGGAGCATTGCTATACCAGTTGCATTTGAATAGATAAATTTTATCTATGGGCTGAACACAATATGACAACTCTTCAACTTGCGTTAAAACACCAAAAATCTTTTATATGCTCCTCTGGATCATCATTACCTTTGACAAATACACCGCTGTTATACGTTAATTTTTTAGCTTCGTAATCGTTGATGTTGATTTTAAATCCATTCACAAAGTATATTGGATTAGTTTTGACATTTCTTTTTGGTCTGATAGCAAGATGTCATAATCCTTCATTAACAACATAGTGTTTTGGATCATGAGCGTAGTCTGAAAACCATCTACCAAATTCTTTACTGAGATCACCAGATGGATGTTGTGATTCGTAGACACTGCATACATGTGTTATGTTCCTTTTTATTAATAGACACAAATAAATGTATATGTATATATAATCAAATTGTACATGAATTTAGTAATACCTGACAAATGGTGCAACTTTCGCACAATTTAAATATGTGTGTGCCACATTGTAATCTTTAACGCTTAAACATATTTCCACACATTTTCCTGCAGGTCTTCCATGTTGTCTAAAAATAGATAACATTGTTTGAGAAGACTCCTGCTGAACGCCTTGTTCATTACGGGGAACAGTTACAGAAGACAAGTTCACATCTTCACTAAAGTAATGAGGAAAAAAAATGAAGCTTCTTCTTCAAGGTAAGATTTGCAAATCAAACCTTCTACTCGAGCTTTTTGCCTAATTTTTTTCTTCAAATGATTCAAGTACCTATAATAACATTAATTTAATTTATATGTTGGTACAATAATCTAAGTTGTAATCTATCACGATTATTGAAATTATATACAAAATTACCTCTTAAATGGATACATCCATCCATATTGAACTGGACCTCAAAGAAGTGATTCGAACGGAAGATGAATAGGTAAATGCCCCATTACATTAAAAAAAATTAGGTGGAAATATTTTCTCGAGTTTGCAGATCAGTACAACGATTTCTAGTACAAGCTTACATAGACGATCTACCTTTAATGTTATTGAACAAAGTTGTTTATAAAACAAACTTAATTCTATTATAACACTCCAGATTTTTGTAGGCAACAGTTCCTTGAAAACCACAGGTAAAAAGTATTACATCATGATATGGCAATCATGGCTTTTCATTCCACTCAATTTACTGTTTTTATAATCCACACATCTACAGAGGTTTGAAGAAATCCCATCAGAACATTGTAATCCTTCCACCCACTTTAGCACGAGTTTTACTTGCCTGTTGTCTAGCTCATAGCATGCTTTAGGTTTTTTATTTTCGTCATATTAGTGCAGTTCTGGTCGTTTACAAAAGTGTAATATATCGCATCTTGAATTCGCATCGTCCTTGGTTTTACCCTTTACATTCAAAACTGTATTAAAAACATTATCAAAAACGTTTTTTTTATTACGCATCACGTTAATATTATGCTGAAGTTTTAGATTTGTAACGACCTAACGGTTTTCGGCCCCGAAAATCGACATAAATACCTTTACCATTACTCATGTCGACCTTCCAAACACCGAAAACACTGAAACTTTTTTAGAAAGAATTTTGAGGTTGAAATAAGAAAGAAAGAAATATTAGAATAGTAGAAGAAGAAACAACACAACACAGAGTCTCACATTGCAGCGGAACAAAATATAATACAGAAATAAATCTTTATTGAGAGCTTTAAAAATACTTACAATATCAGAGTACATCACACAATGGAACAGTTATAATAACCTGTTCCCATATACAACACACATCGGAATAGTAGCTATATAATATCATATGTCTGAACATCTGCAGCTCGTCTCTGGACTACACAGCATTCGATAACCTGAACCTGTACACTCCAGGCTAACCCGAGCATTTACAAAACACCGGCTCAGTCTGGTGAACCAGAGTGAGATATACTCGCACAGTATTAAGGGAAATCATCCAACTTGACTTTTAAAGTTCAAAAATCTTTTCGAAAGAAAAGGATAATCGTACGACCAAATCCACACATAAATACGGACGGTTTTTATCTTACGATAGCACAAAACATTTTTGAAATCAACATCTTTTTTTGATATTATAATAGTGTCTAAATACAAGTAGATATAAATCTAGCGAAACGCTTGCATCTCACGCTCCACGTACATAGTATACAATCAAAACCGCGAGCTCTTATTGGAGATTGGATTCTGACTATGACAAGTATGGGACCACCTGCCGATAGTGTACCTCTATAGGCGAATACACTGGGTCCAACAAGAATGTCTTGCTAATCGACCCACACATGACCGACCACTGATTTATCTTGAGTGTATCGAATGTATATCACCAACGGTTGGGCTCAAACCACCGTTTCCCGAAAGGGACAACATCGAAATAGATTAAAGAAGCAAAAGAATTTTTTCTAGATAGGTGATTATACACCCTAATGGGAGCGACCCACATAGCCATGTTGCCTGCCCGATTTTGGTCATTTCCTGGTTGGTGAGGCTTGAGGTTTAGATCAACTTTTGAACATCTGGTCATCATTCACTTTGAATGCCAGATCGTCAGATCCGCCAGATATCACTAATTGACGCCCACAAAAACTCTAATTCGAAGCTAAGAGAAAGGCGATTCTCCGTCACCAGCTATGAAACGTTTGAAGAAATCAACGTACGCGATCCCTTTGGAAATACTTCGTCAAACATCCATCCATACAAGTCATCCAGGAATAGGATGAACCGAAGGCACTCTCCTACTGCATCCAATATAGGAATCACCCCATGGATCAGTAGCGAGAAGTCCTCGCAACCCGTAGATTCCAACCACGACAGAATCACAGCTTATCTCTACTTGACAGGCAGAGAATTTTAGTGGTTCTTCCGTCTATGAAAATCCACAGTCTTCAATGATTCATCTCAATTATCTTCTGATATCTTTACGCATTTGTTGGTCGGAATGGTTTTCTAATATTAATTCGATCCCGGTCTTTCCGTACCAACAATCGTATTGGATAGATTTGATAGTCGGTGATTTAGCTATCAAAATATACAGTGATTCAATCATGACAATCCAATGAGTTTACTAGTTCGGTATTCAGCATCGCTCGACTTTTAATTAAAACAAACTACTTCATTTCTGTTTAATTAAAACTTCTAACTCTTTTAATATTTGAAAATACGATATTTGAATTCTTACTTAATATACTAATGTTCCCAAAAGCCATTTCATATTAATGCTTAGTGAAATAACTTATAATCATATAAAATTTCCACTTAATTCTTCTTTCAAAACATTTGTTACATTATTCTATATTATTTAAACTTAGGAAAATCCACTTAACTTATTATTCATAATCAACGTTACGTAATATCTTTCATTCTATTCTTGAAACAATAACAAATATTTATTTGTATAAAATAAAAACTCAACCTGACATTTCTTTATTAATAATTTCCTTTACTTCGTATATTCTCCAAATTTTCACCAAACATCGCTTTATTATTTCTCAAATGGTAATAATAATTTATCACTAACCTCTTTTACGATTACCAACTAATATCATCTTCAGATAATCCTGATGTTGTTCAAGTTGGGGTATTTTAATTACCTCTCAGACCTTGATCAACAACGTTCTTATCCCCAGATAAATATAAATTGTAATCAAACCAATATTCTATTCCAGCCTCAAAACAAATTCCATTATAAATTGGATTTGGTTATACAATCCTACGACCCACTTCTTTACCCAAATTCACTTTTACAATCTCCTTTCAAATCTTTTCGACCATTTCCACTTTGGAAATCTTATTTTAATTTTTTCTCCTTTTTACTTAATCTCATTTTCAAGTACCGTTAATGTAAAATTAACGCCTTAACACTTCAAACCTCATTTACATAACCCTGGTTTATTATAAACCTTTTATCTTAATTTCCTTTGACTTAATTCAAATAATTAGGTAACATTTATTTCAAGCTATTGTATTCGCTTGAAATTTTATAACTTTGTTATAAAAATTCGGGTTTTAAAATATAAATCCGTTCATAAACTTCTTTCACCATTCAACTAGATTTCATTTCAACCTCGATTACCTTTTAAATGAATTTCCATTAAAAAGTAATAATAATTTATTTCAATCATTAACTACTTCAGTAGTTAATTGCTTTATTAACTAAAATAAATAGTAAATCCTCTTTTTAATATCTTATTAGAATTAAAAAAATATTCGTTAAACTATTCAAAACAAACTAATTTAAAAATCAATCCCAATTAAATGGTCTATTTAGTCAACTCAAAACGCGGTTATCTCGTTAATCGATTCCAATTTGTTTTCCCTTTTAATTAATTATCAATATAATTAATTCAAATAAATTACATTTAATTTGTTTCTTAACAAAAACAGTTATCAAATTTTAACCATTAGGTTAATTTCTGTTCTCGTATTTGTAACTGATTAACATAAGAATTGACTCTATATAATCAATTAATAATTAATTATAAATTTAAAAATAATAATGAATATTTGTTTCCTTTTAACAAACTTTTATTCAAAATAAAATATATTTTAAAATTTATCTCCAGTAATAAAATAAATTTTATAACTTCAGTTATATCAGTTCACCTGACGGTAAACCAATATGAACAAAAGCGATTGATTTTATAGGCCATATGCTGCCAATTACTCAACCAATATTTCCCATTGGTTTAAACAAAACACAGGTTAAATTTTCAGTCAATGATCACTAATCAAATCAATCACCCAACATGACATTTCATATATGATAATATGAAAATAAATAATATATTTGAGGAATCCCCTTGGATCCCTCCAACCTGTTCTTCCCCGTAGTCAAAACGGTTATCTCAAATCAGAGCATTCAATTCCATTTAACTGATAACAATAAATAACGAACATATAACATCAACCAATTCACAAGCAATGCAACAATTCAAACAATTTAAACACACTTATTTTATAAACGTGACCAATCAGGTGAGTCACCTCTATTGGATCAAATTGTTAAAATAATGATTTGGTATTTCATTGAAACTAAACAACAGTTTAATTTCATCGGTTAAATCAACAAATAAATATATAACTAGCAAACAGTCAACCATTAGCAAGCAGAGCACATAAAATAAAAACTAAATTTATATAAAATATAAATGGGAAAAAAAACTAAGTGAGTTTAACTCATCTTGATTCGATACCGTGATTTAAACGGTTGGTTTTAATTAAATAAAACAAGTGTTTAATTTGATTAAAAATCCCGGTTGATTCCCATTACATCCAGATCTGTTCCATAATGCAGTGTTTGCCTAGATGATTCCAACGACACTTTGTTTGTCCAATCCTGATAATGTCATGAATATCTAAACTTAATATAGTTTAATGATATAATTAATCCTTTACCATATTTAAATTAAACTAATCTCGGTTAAACTAGTTACATTTATATGCAGGAAATTTTGGTCGACGGTCTTGTCCCTCTTATTTTCATTCCTGCCCTGTTCCATTACTCATGCTGCAAATTTCGCTGACAATACCTGGTTAAGCAATAACCAATTTGTAACAACCCGGATTTTTACAACATGCTAAGACGAGAATCAAGGCAGAATTTAATTATAAATTCTGAATCAATGGAAACGGGCTATGCCATTGCGTTCGTCTCGGAAAAATACGCGAAATAGAGTCCGAGTTTTCAAAAATGGGAGTCCGTATGACCAAGTTATGGCCCGTCAAAGTTTTCAGAAAATTTCAAGTTCAAAAACAGTTCAAATTTGAATTCAGATTTCAAATTCAGCCAAGCAGAAGAGGCGGGAAAAATTCCCGCCACCCCCAAGTCGACTGGGGAGTCGACTTGGGAGTCGACACCCCCCAGGTGGTGTCGACTGCCCAGTCGACACCCCTGTCGACCTGGGTGGTCCGACCACCTGGGCCTGGGTGCACCTGACTTGTTTCTCAAGACATGTTTCATGGGCCTGTGACGGATTTTGAGGGTTCTGATCTATCCTAGGGTTAATCTAAGGGCCTAAACTAGTCCTAATCTCTATAAAAAGACCCCTAAGCCTACCCTAAACCCTCACAAATCACTCTTGCAATGAAGTGCTGCCCAAATCTACATTGATCATGGCCTCCGTCCCCAAATTCAAGAGCTTGTGCTTGCAAACTAGATTCAAGACGAAGGTGCAAGCTTTCTACACCAAATCAAGGGTTTTGATCATCGTCTCAACATGGATTCTACGACAAGACGATTCATGCTCCTAAATCTCTAAGCCACGCTATGTAAGTT
This sequence comes from Allium sativum, assembly GCA_030737875.1. NCBI lineage: Eukaryota > Viridiplantae > Streptophyta > Magnoliopsida > Asparagales > Amaryllidaceae > Allium > Allium sativum. The sequence goes on from CM060918.1 coordinate 637,301,257, forward strand.
CTAGCTACTTCTAGATCTAAATGGTAGTTTTAATGATGGCATGGAATAAAACGAGATTAAACTAAGTATGCTAGCCTATATGAACCTTGTCATGCCTCTTTTGCTTGAACCTATGACTTTTGGCTATGCTTAGTGACTAAATCATGGAGTTTATCTTGCAAGTTTGAATCTTTATCTATGGAATGCTAGCATGAACCCTTGGGAACCATTTGACTTGTGAAACATTGGCAAAGATTTGACTTTGGGGCTTATGCATGTAAATGAAACCAAACCCCTTATGTTATCATGTATGTTTGTGGCCAAATTCCCTTATGATACTATGCATGCTTATGGCCAAATTCCCTTATGTTATCATGCATGTTTGTGGCCAAGTTCCCTTATGATACTATGCATGTTTGTGGCAAAATTCCCTTATGATACTATGCATGCTTGTGGCCAAATTCCCTTATGAAACTATGCATGTTTGTGGCCAAATTCCCTTATGATACTATGCATGCTTGTGGCCGAAAACCCCTAATGATGCTATTCATATTTTGAGGCCAAACCCCCTTATGATACCATGCATATTTGTGGCCAACCCCTTTTTGGCATCGTGCATGTTTTGAGGCCAATATGAAGCATAGTATCCTTACTATGTTGACTCGCTTTTACTTGGGTTGGAAACACGATTTGGGGGTAGGATAGACGAGCGTGATTATGACATGATAATTTGACATGGGATTTCATGAAAATATGACACTCATGATACACCTAAATGGGGGACATGACATGTGGGGTAAACATGGGACTTGAAACTAGACACGTATGGGTTGTAAGTGTAATATGACACTAGACCAAACATGAAAGTGGCCAACTCGAGGTTGGGTTGAGTTTGTAGCATAAATCTACCCGGACCCGCCCGGCTTAACTAGTGGCTACAAACAATAGGACCCAATGTGAGTAGTTGGTCATATAGCACTTAAAACCCGAGGTTAGACTAGGTTGTGGTGTAAATCTACCCGGACCCGCCCGGCTTAACTAGTAACCACAACAAAGTCTAATGTGAGAGGTTGAGGTGCATTAATCTAATTAATGCCACATGAAAAGGTTAAGTAATTTTGACTAATGACACTTAACCGATATGACACGAATGGGTAGGTTAAGTGGAATCGGACTTGATTTCCTAATGACACTTAACCGATATGACACGAATGGGTAGGTTAAGTGGAACCGGACTTGATTTCTTAATGACACTTAACCATATAAGACGATTAGGGGATGGGGTTAAGTAATTTACACTTAACTAATCCGACTTGGTAATTAGATGGGGTTAAATAACCTACACTTAACTAATCTAAACACGGTAATTAGATGGGGTTAAGTAACTTACACTTAACTAATCTAAACGCGGTAATTCGATGGGGTTAAGTTAAACACCTAACCAATCTAAACTTGGTAATTCAATGTGGTTAAGTAACCAATACTTAACCAACTTAACATGATAATTTAATGGGGTTAAGTAACTTATACTTAACCAATTATACATGATGATTTGATGGGGTTAAGCAACCATGCTTAACCAATCTAATACGAGAGCTTGATAGGGTTAAGTCACGAGACCGTTTAAATATACTTAACCATTATAATACGATTAGTGGATGGGGTTAAGTTAACCTATATTTAACTAATCCGACTCGATAATCCGATGAGGTTAAGATAATCTATGCTTAACCAATCTAACACGATAACCTGATAGGGTTAAGATAAACAAATACTTAACCAAATTGACTTGATGATTGAATAGGTTAAGTCATGAGCTTCTTGGTATACTTAACCAACTTGTAGGGCTAGGTCTTGAACTTGATTACTTAGCCAAATCTTGACATGATTCGTAGGCGGGTTAAGTCATGAACTTAAATGACAATACTTAACCCATTAGACAAAACCCTAGTTCAGGGGACTAGGTGGAAAACCGGGATTAACAAGGATAACGGGAAAGGAGACTAAGTGGTAAACCTTAGTTTGGGAAACTAAGTAATAATTCTTAGTCAAGAGATTTGTACCAGTTCACAGATAGATGAGTAACCCGATACGGTAGGTCATCGCTTAAACACACGAGGAGGAGCAAATTATCTGACTTGGATAAAGGCTCCAACGAACTGGGTGACGAAGCGGCAGCTTCAGGGGACGTGAGGGTACTCTTGGTATCCCCCTGTGAGGTGGCAGATGGTCCATGAAACCCGGCCTCACAGAGGTTAAGGTATGCGGTAGAAGAGCCAAGAGTATGCCTTGGTTGCTATGCGAGCGACCTAAAGACTGGGATGGATTAGCGTGGAGTCGACGATACTTATTTTTGCCCTGGATAGCGCGTCGCCGACTACCTACCATCTTTAGTCAATCGTGTACGAACGGAAAGGCAGAGAACTCCCAACAGACCATGTTCTTGCTATCGAGTCATGGGTGAGGTTGGCCCATAGGAAAGTGGGGCTATAGTGGGGCAGGGATGTAGTTCTCATACATGATTTTCCTTGGATTGCCTTTCAGTAGTTGAGGGAGGAGTCACGTGGGACCATAGCCACGGATACAAAAACAGACCTTGATATCTGCATTAGCAGACGACTTAAAGCTCCCGACCGAGTTCCGTATTTCTTGATTTGCCCTGGCACGGAACTCGGATGGCACATTGAGATACTTGTGCATCTAGACATGGAAAACGATTCACGATATATACGTGGGATAAAGGGCGTGGTTGACGGGTGGCATAATCCCTAGTGGCCCTAGGTGGCCTGAACCCAAACCAAGTTACGAATACGTTCATTAGGTAGCATAATCCCTAGTGGTCCTAGGTGGCATATATCCTAAGTGAACACGCGATAGCTCATGGTAAGAAAACATAACTAGATCAAGGGTAGCAGTCCAAAACAATTTCAAGGACAAAATGGTACTACGTTGAGGTGGTAGAGATTTACATCGGAAAGCCCGTACGGTCTATGACAAAGGACTGAACTCATACATGCAAAGAAACACACGAGTTGGGAAAAACCTACATATGCTATATATTAGGTTGACATGGACCATTACATGACATTGGGCAAGGGACATTTATAGTTAACAAACGACGCGGGTTGGGATACTAGTACGAGGGGTGCAGAGCAAATATACATGATAAATACCGTGGGATGTTATACATGATAGATACCTCGGGATTGTATACTTGATAGGAACCTGACGATGTGATACCTTGATTTATCTTGACACCGTAGTTTATCATGATACCTTAGTTTATCTTGCTACAGTAGTTCATCCAGTTATCTTGGTTTAGCTTATCTATCTTGTCGTCATCCTTATGTTTACTTTCAGTTTATGCATGTCATGTTACCTTTACCTGTTTTTATACTGGAAGTAGATAGGACTTACCAGTCTTTATGACTGACCCCGTTTTGTTTCGCCTCTTTGTCTTCCGTTTCCCCCCCAGGTTTCAGGGAGGAAATGATGTTGTTTAGTTCGGACCTCTTATGCTTGAAGGTCATCATGTATAGCTTGGTCTTCTCTTGGTTGTGGCTGCTTCACCACTTCATTTTGGGGAATAATTTATGAAAAAGTTTTATGCTTCTTTACTATTGCAAGACAGGTTTTGATGTATTCTGATGTAAAAGTCTTTAGACCTTATTTTATAAGGTAATGAAATTTGCTTTACTTCCGCTGTTTTATATATGTTTTGTCTTTTAATAATTCTGTGCATGTTTACCTCGATAATGCTTCACCAAACCTAGTGCATTCCCTTTGTGAGTGACCCTAGCGGAGGTGGGGTGTTACACAATTCAATTACATTATTAATTAAAGAAATTATTTATTTTAAATTATGTTTTAATCACCATACCTTTTTACAGGAAAATGAAGCCTAAGTACTTTTATTCTTTACCGCTTCTGATTTCTGCCCATCCTTTTTTTTGAAAATCACAGCCCAATCCAATACACTGCTTCGTTCCCTTTCTCTTCCCTACTAAATGTTTCAAAATGGCTCTTCCAGATCATATCAACACCAATTACCTTTCTTTCTTTCTTTCTGACCTCACTTCACATGCTCTTTTCCTTCCCCATATTTAACTTTGAAAAGCTATTGTTTTCAAATTGTTATACACGTAACGGCCGAACTGTTTAAATCCACACAGGCCTTCGTGGTTCCCTTCATTCGAAATGTTTTCTCCCAATTTTCGCTCATCCTGAACCACGCAAAATGGAAATGGTTAACATTTACGTCCATACAGTTTAATGACTTTCTTAATTAAAACTTAACTATATATAATTACTCAGGTTTCAATACGCATCTTCTTTCCATCTCCACTGGACTGCCATTACGTTTTCCCTTCATACCAAACCGCTACAGCACTGTCTTCCACAAACATTGGTTCCAGTTTCTGCCACCGCATATCCTTAATCCTCCTGTCTTCCTTTGTGTTCGTTCTTTCTTTTACCTGCTGTTATGGAACCCACTAGCTTCCCTTCCATCTCCTCACTGACTCACGAGCCATCCACAGACTGCCCATCATCTCAGCCCTGGCGGACGTCATTTCGAATGAACCCGGCCTCCCTCTTCAGTAATGGCATCAACGCTGCGCTATCTCCACCTCCCTCGTCATTTCAAACCAACTACGTCCCACCCACTTCGCCACAGTAACATTCCTCCTTCCAACCTCCGAAACTAGATCTGAGGTTTCTCCGTTGAACCCACGCTCTTCGTTTGAAAACCGAATACCAACGCACAGTTCCACTCATCACTTCCACCACCACTGTCTTCCGCCATTGCATCACTAACCTTTCCCCTGTGCTTTCACATACGCACCTCCTCCTCGGCCAAATCTTGCACCCCCTTACTACCACTTCACGTTATCGCTTCCTGCTTCGATCTCAGAATCTTTGGGGAGAAGAACACGGCCATCACTTTGTTGGTTTCGGTGTTGACCACTGCGCCTCAACTCAGAGTATCGGAGCATCACCTTTCATCATTGGAAACACACCCATTGCCACCTCTAGCTCGTCGCCGCCTGCTACTGCTTTATTTCGAGCTACAGTATATAGAATCGAACAGTGCAAAATGGGCACTGGTGTGAAGATCAGGTGATGAAGAGTGTAAGGATGTAAGAATCAAAATTTTTAATTTTTAATTTTCTTTTCTGACCATTTTTGAATTGCATTTTTGGTGACTTGCAAAGAAAATAAAAACAAAGAACAGGGAGGCACCGTTTATATAAGCGGGGAAGCATTGGGCTGAAGTAAACGTGGATGGCAAGGAAACGTGGGGTGCAAGGAAAAGAACCGGTAGTGTGTTTGCCAAGGAAAGGAACCATGGCTTGCAAGAAAAGGGGTGGATTTTTTATTATTATAACTTTTGAACATAACTTGTACTTGTACTGATGAGTGCAAAATTCTGATGAGTTGTTTATGATTAATTATACACCATATTACGTTACAGTTGGTAGCGGGTGTGACGGCCCGCCCCGCACCAGCCGGCATTTCCTCCTAAAGTGCGCTGTACACATGCCCGACTGGCACGGAACGGTCGCCAAAGAAAGGAAAGAAGAGAATGAACTAATCAAGAACCTGTAGAATGTCTCACAGCGCATGGAATAAAATATAATAATAACATACTTGACATAAAACAGGTGAGACAGTGCATAAGCTGATAATTAAAACCAACGTCAACATCAGAGCAGCGGAAATCAAAATACAGCTTATTACAACTTTCCAAATTTACTGTCTTTAAAACAAAAGAAAGCTTAAAGTAGAAGATGCACTACAAATGCCCAAGCAGTGATCTTCAACAACAAATGGGGAATACTATATATATTACGTGGAAGCCTCCTACTCGTCTCCGGATCATCTACCCGCGCATCACCAGCTAACCTGTCTCTGGTCTGCTCGTGTGAGCACCTAGAGTAATAAGAAGAGACATAAAACTCTAGGTCAGACATAAAGCCTGGTGTGAGCGATAAGCATCTAAACAGAACAATAACAGGTATACTAAACCATACCTGAACCTGGACCTGCAACCAAAGAGTTAGTACCACATACCGTACAATACTCTAAGGTGCCATAATAAATATTGTAGAGAATACGGGGGTGGGGTGTGCATGTCATAATGATGGCAAACAATCAACCATAGCAACCATCCTCACATCTCTCACTCAGTGCGTAAAGCATACGATGTCCACCACTGTCAATCACTAGACCCATCGAAGTAGTGACGGAGTTCGACTTGTACAACTACTGCTACTACCAAGCTTACCACATGCAGTCATGACCAAATCTTTACAAATGACCCCACTTCATTGGTCTATAGCCCTTTAGTCGCACCTAGGCCACTGTGACCCTGAATCCGTTCACGTACCTCCCATACATAGTGATCCAAAGTCATAGACATCGACTGCCCCTTGGCACACGTCCCGCAGCAAAGCCCAATCATGAAGTGAACTCATCGGTTCCCAACTGGATCCTGAGCTCTAACTTCCCATATTGGACTACCTTTGCATCTCGGGTTAATTGGTCAACACTGGATCGGGTCGGGTTCCCCTTCTAGCCATTGGTTCGGGTCGGGTCGTCTATTTTGAGTTGGTTCGGTTCGTAGTCTTCTCCTGTAGCGGTTCAGTTCGGGTCCACAGCGTTGCATCGGTTCGGGTCGGGTGTCCCACTTCGGGTCGGGTCGGGTTGCCATCTTCCATTCAGTTCGTGCTCCTGCTCCGATCAGCTCCCTTGTTCTTCACATGCTCCGATCCGATCTCTCCTCCTTTATCCGATCCGATCCCAGTTTAATTAGCGTGGCCTTCCATTTTGCCAGTTTTCTCAAGTGTCAAGTTCCGATCCGATCGAATCCCCTGCCCAGTTCAACTTATCCGATCCGAGCACCCATATCCGATCCGATCCGGTCCTGCACTTTTCCTGCAACTTTTCTAGCAAGTGTTTTACGCCATTCGACGACGTTTTCGACCAGTTTAACTATTCTAATCAATCACAAATCATTCCAAACAGTCATAGCAACATAGCAAACTAACCACAAACACCAAAACAATGAATTTACATGTCAAAATGGATGAAATATACCCAAAACCCCATATTTTCCCTTAAGCATGTTTAAGCAAAACTAATCATAGGGTTAACAAAACTTAACCAAATTAAACCAAATTTCTACCAGAGGCATAAAATACTATTTTCGAATTTATAGATATTTTTCCAGAATTTATTAGTGTATAAATTCGCTAATCTTCACTAATTAAACCTTGCTTTCGTGTTTTCACTCCTTAATTTGATGTAGATTAAGCCAAAACTTGATTAGAAAGTGATTAGAAGGTGATTTGGTTGTTGGAGGCCATTACTAGGGTTCCAAGAATGAAAGTGGCGGCTGAAAGAAATGTTTTCTAACCCTAATCAGCCCCTATACATCTCCAATCCCGAAATCCCCTTTGGGCCTAGCTGCAAATTACCTGATTAAGCCCAATTAAGCTGTTTTTCACTATCCGAAACTTGTTTCAGCCATATCTCCCAAACGGTGAGTCCGTTTGGCTAATGTGACCACTCTACGGAATTGTAAACCATCATCTGGAGCCAATGGAAGTGGTTTCAGATCAAAATTCCTTTCCAGTCAAAAGTTATGGCCAAAACAGTACCAACTAGGGGTAAAATGGTCATTTAAAAATCGACAAAAATCATGAACATGGGAAATGACCCCAATAGTCGTCTCCAAAAGTTACATGACCATACGAGTTTGTATGTGAAAGAAATAAATATCCTACGATTCTATGATGCGTAGAATACGGGTCGTTACACTCTCCCCCCCTAAAAAATTTCGTCCCCGAAATTCCTTAACCCAAAACATACAAAGGATCCCGCATGCCTAACAATCACATACAACAATCAAACATGCAAACAAGCCTATCCTAGCATGCGGAAAACTAAATCGAAGTTAAAATCTTACCAGGCGAAGAGTTCTGGATACATCTTCCTAATACTCTCCTCTGTCTCCCAATTACAGTCATCCTCGTTCTCGCCCCACTGAACCTTGACTAGCTTCACCGCCTTCCTTCGAAGTTGCTTCATATCATGCTCGACAATACGGATCGGCTTGCGGTTCCCAACTGCCTCGGGTCTTACTTCGAAGTCCTCTAACTGATCAGGTGAAATAGTCATATCTAAGTCGTGAACGAACTTCCTTAGTTGGGAAACATGAAATACATTGTGAACTCCCACCATCTTCTCTGGTAAGTCAACATTGTGAACTTCCACCATCTTCTCTGGTAAGTCAACTCTATATGCCAAATTCCCGACTAGTTCAAGAACAGGGAATGGGCCAACAAATCTTGGTGCTAACTTGCCTCTCCTGCCAAATCGTATCACGCTCTTCAACGGAGAAAACTTGACAAACACCAAGTCACCAACGGAGAATTTTTGAGTCTCTTCTCCTCCTATCAGCATAACTCTTCTGCCTATCTTGGGCAGCTTTCATTCGTTGTTGAATGATCTTGATCTTATCTGAAGTTTCCCTCACCACATCTGGTCCAAGCATAAACTTTTCGCCAGTCTCTATCCAACATGATGGTGAGTTGCACGGTCTTCCGTACAAAGCTTCATATGGAGCCATACCGATACTGGATTGGTAGCTATTATTATATGCAAACTCTACTAGATGCAGATGGTCATCCCACGATCCACCAAAATCCAATATACATGCTCTCAAGAGATCTTCCAAAATACGATTCACCCTCTCCGTCTGACCGTCGGTCTGAGGATGATATGCGGTACTGAGATGTAATTCTCACCCTAGAGCCTCTTGTAAGCTCTTCCAAAACCCACTAGTGAACAACGGGTCTCGGTCACTCACAATGCTTTTAGGTACTCCATGAAATCTCACTAACCACTTCATATACAATTCTGCTAACTTAGCTGCCGTTCTGGTCGATTTGACTGGTATAAATCTTGCGCTTTTAGTCAATCGATCCACAATTACCCAAATGCTATCATGTCCCGATCTAGTCCTTGGTAAACCATCGATGAAATCCATCGATACTTGCTTCCATTTCCATTTGGGAATTTCTAATGGTTGCAACAACCCACTAGGCTTCTTTTGCTCGGCTTTAACTAGCTAGCAATTCATGCATTTGGATATAAACTTCCCAACGTCTCTTTTCATCCCTTCCCAGTAGTAAGTCTGCCTCATGTCTCGATACATCTTATTACCACCGGGGTGTATAGTCAGTTTTGAGTGATGGCACTCTCTAAGCACTTCATTCCTCAATCCATTGACATTGGGTACAACAAGCTTTCCATTCTTTCTAAGCCATCCATCTCGATCAAGCCCATACTTGTTCATCTCCTCATCGATACCCATCTCTAACTTGGAGATGACTTCTAATAAGTTAGGATCGTCCCTCTGACTAGAGCCGATCCGCTCAATCAAAGTGGGTCTGATCGTCAAACTTGCTAACATTTCTGGATCTAATTCGCACTTTGGTCTGAAATCATACCCAGCGAGGTACTCCAGTTGCTTCCATTCTAGAAACATAGCCCCTAAACTGTCATGTCTCCTACTCAATGCATCAGCCACCGCGTTGCCCTTTCCCGGTGTATATGCGATGTCGAAATCATAGGAAGCTAAGAATTCTAACCACCTTTGCCGCCGGAGATTTAGATCCTTCTGAGAGAAAAGATACTTCAACGAATTATGATCTGTAAACAATTCAAATCTTTCTCCGAAGAGATAATGTCTCCACACCTTCAATGTGAACACGATCGCTGCCAATTCCAAATCATGGGTAGGGTACCTTCTCTCATGCGGTTTCAATTGCCGACTTGCATAAGCTACAACCCTACCGCCTTGCATCAATACAACACCTAGTCCGGTACCACAAGCATCCGTGTATACTGTCATTTCTTCATTCCCTTTAGGAATGACTAACACTGGCGCACTCATCAACTTTTCTTTTAGACTCTTGAATGCATTCTCGCACCTTTCATCCCAGACAAAAGCTTGATTCTTCTTGGTCAACTGGGTCAATGGTGCTGCTATCTTGGAGAAACCTTGGATAAACTTACGATAATATCCAGCTAATCCCAAGAAACTTCTTATGTCCGTTGCATTCATGGGCATAGACCAATCTTGCACCGTAGACACCTTCGCAGGATCCACGGCGATACCATTCTCTGAAACAACATGGCCCAAGAACTTCAACTTTGCTTTCAATTGGTGTTTTCACAACACCTCCATCACTATTCTTAAATGTTCCTTGTGTTCTTCCTCTGTCCTCGAGTAGACCAAAATATCATCAACGAACACAAGGACAAACTTATTCAACTGATCTCTGAATACCCTATTCATAAGATCCACAAAATATGCTGGAGCATTGGTCAGCCCGAATGGCATGACCAACCACTCATAAAATCCAGACGGCGTCCGAAATGCCGTTATAGCTATACTCTCAGCTTCCACTCTAAGCTGGTGAAAACCTGTCGCGAGATCCAACTGAGAAAATACTCTCGCGCCACTCAACTGATCAAACAAATCATCTATCCGCGGTAGAGGATACTTGTTCTTCCTCGTCACTTTATTCAACTCGCGGTAGTCTACACACAAACGAATGGAACCATCCGCCTTGGTAGCAAACACAACTGGTGCTCCCCATTCAGAAACACTCCTTCTGATAAATCCCTTCTTCAAAAGATCGCTGACTTGCACCTCGAGCTCTCGCTGCTCCCTTGGTGCCATACGACGAAGTGGCATCACTATAGGTCTGGCATCTTTCACCAAATCAATACGGAACTCAATCTCTCGATGTGGTGGAAGCCCGGTCACTTCTTCGAAAACGTCCGGATACTGGCTAACCACGGGCAAACCTGACAACTCACTATGCGGAATGTCGAGGGAGTTTAGAAAACTAGCCAATACCCCCTCACTGGGTAGACCACCAAACACTATCCTCCGCCCATCATCCGCTCTAGCTGTCACCAAAAAGCCCTCACAGTCTACCACCACCCCGTATCTTTGGAGCCAATCTACTCCCAAAATAATGCCAAACCCAGTAAAGCCCAAAACAAAGCAATCACAAACAAACATGCATCCATGACTCGATAAGACCACATTACGACAAATCATGCTAAGGCTAGTCGAACCACCAATCGGGTTCGTCACTACTAAAGGTCTATCGACAATCTCGGGCTCCAATCCCAACCTATCTACCAGGTCACTAGATATGAAAGAACTGGAAGCTCCGGTATCAAACAAAACTCTAATAGGAACATCATAAACGGAAAGCATACCTTGAATGACGACATTCTTTCCCTTCTCCGCCGCGGTTGGGGCATTCGACGAAGAAGGAATAGCATTAAGGGCATATGCTTTCACCATTTTCTTTTCTTTAGGGGGCTGTGGACACTTGTCCTTGTGATGTCCCATTTGGCCACAGTTGAAGCACTTCCTATCCGCTGGCTTGGCCCGACAATTACTAGCATAATGGCCCTTCTTACCACAGCTGAAGCACTCAACATCTTGCTTATTCTTTTTATTCTGACCATCCTTAGTCTGATTCTGCTTTCTCTTATTCTGGGAACCACCCTTGCCTCCACCACTTGCTTGTGGTTTTGCTTCCTTTGCAGATGCAACCTCAGTCTTCGGCTTAGGGTAGAGACTTTCTGATCTCAATGCTTTCCCCATAATCGATTCAAACGTCTCATCGATGTGGTTAATAAGCCTTTCCCCCAAGTACTGATCCAAACCAGTTATGAATTTCTCATTCTTCTTCTCGGCAGTATCAATAAGAGATAACCCATACTTCGACAAAGTGTCAAATTCAGCAATATACTCCGAGAAAGCTCTGCCATTCTGCTTGAGCTCCAAGAATTTATTAAACAGCACTGACTTCTGAGCAGCTGGAATGAACTTCTCGCTAAAGCGGACCTTAAACTGCTCCCAAGTAATCTGATCTTCAGGAGTAGCTGCCTTTATAGCATTCCACCAATTCATTGCCCGCCCTTGCAGCAGACGGGACGCTAGATTTCTCTTCATCGCATCCTCGATACCCAAATCCTTGAAGATACGCTCGCAACTATCCAACCAATCCTGAACATCCGTAGCCGACTCCATTCCGTGAAACAGCTTCCCACCAAGACTAGTATAATCCTTGTTCAGCTTGGCGAAATCGGCCCTAGGCGCCTGCACTATTGGACCACCACCATTTCCACCATTGGGAGCTGCCCTCTGCACATCCCTAAGCATCTCTCTCAGGAGGTTAGTAAACATCGTCCTCATGTCAGCTACATTCCCATTACTGGCTCCCCTACCAGCACCTCTAGCATATTGGCTCATCGTCAATCTGTAAAGGGAAACGATTAACGACCCCATAGTGGTGCTAGTGCAGTACGACTTCATTCTTATACTACTAATAGTATATATATAGATTTTGAAAACCAAAGTAATCACAAATACGCGCTCTCATATACGTACTATCTCTCCCTGATAACTTCCCTAGGTTAACTACGCAACCTCGCTCTGATACCAAGTGTGACGGCCCGCCCCGCACCAGCCGGCATTTCCTCCTAAAGTGCGCTGTACACATGCCCGACTGGCACGGAACGATCGCCAAAGAAAGGAAAGAAGAGAATGAACTAATCAAGAACCTGTAGAATGTCTCATAGCGCATGGAATAAAATATAATAATAACATACTTGACATAAAACAGGTGAGACAGTGCATAAGCTGATAATTAAAACCAACATCAACATCAGAGCAGCGGAAATCCAAATACAGCTTATTACAACTTTCCAAATTTACTGTCTCTAAAACAAAAGAAAGCTTAAAGTAGAAGATGCACTACAAATGCCCAAGCAGTGGTCTTCAACAACACAGGGGGAATACTATATATATATATATTACGTGGAAGCCTCCTGCTCGTCTCCGGATCATCGCATCACCAGCTAACATGTCTCTAGTCTGCTCGTGTGAGCACCCAGAGTAATAAGAAGAGACATAAAACTCTGGGTCAGACATAAAGCCTGGTGTGAGCGATAAGCATCTAAACAGAACAATAACAGGTATACTAAACCTGGATCTACAACCAAAGAGTTAGTACCACATACCGTACAATACTCTAAGGTGCCATAATAAATAGTGTAGAGGATACGGTGGTGGGGTGTGCATGTCATAATGATGGCAAACAATCAACCATAGCAACCATCCTCACATCTCTCACTCAGTTCGTAAAGCATACGATGTCCACCACTGTCAATCACTAGACCCATCGAAGTAGTGACGGAGTTCGACTTGTACAACTACTGCTACTACCAAGCTTACCACATGGTGTCATGACCAAATCTTTACAAATGACCCCACTTCATTGGTCTATAGCCCTTTAGTCGCACCTAGGCCACTGTGGCCCTGAATCCGTTCACGTACCTCCCATACATGGTCATCCAAAGTCATAGACTTCCCCTTGGCACACGTCCCGCAGCAAAGCCCAATCATGAAGTGAACTCATCGGTTCCCAACTGGATCCTGAGCTCTAACTTCCCATATTGGACTACCTTTGCATCTCGGGTTATTGGTCAACACTAGATCGGGTCGGGTTCCCCTTCTAGCCATCGTTTCGGGTCGGGTCCTCTACTTTGAGTTAGTTCGGTTCGTAGTCTTCTCCTGTAGCGGTTCGGTTCGGGTCCACAGCGTTGCATCGGTTCGGGTTGGGTGTCCCACTTCGGGTCGGGTCGGGTTGCCATCTTCCATTCAGTTCGTGCTCCTGCTACCATCAACTCCCTCGTTCTTCACATGCTCCGATCCGATCTCTACTCCTTTATCCGATCCGATCCCAGTTTAATTAGCGTGGCCTTCCTTTTTTGCCAGTTTTCTCAAGTGTCAAGTTCTGATCCGATCGAATCCCCTGCCCAGTTCAACTTATCCGATCCGAGCCCCCATATCCGATCCGATCCGGTCCAGAACCTGCACTTTTCCAGCTAGTGTTTTACGCCATTCGACGACGTTTTCGACCAATTTAACTATTCTAATCAGTCACAAATCATTCCAAACGGTCATAGCAACATAGCAAACTAACCACAAACACCAAAACAATGAATTTACATGTCAAAATGGATCAAATATACCCAAAACCCCATATTTTCCCTAAAGCATGTTTAAGCAAAACTAATCATAGGGTTAACAAAACTTAACCAAATTAAACCAAATTTCTACCAGAGGCATATAATATTATTTTCGAATTTATAGATATTTTTCCAGAATTTATTAGTGTATAAATTCGCTAATCTTCACTAATTACCCTTAATTAATTGTAATTAGTGTCAAAACAATGCTAACCACTCACCTTGGCCACAAATAAAATTCTTAGAACTGAAACCTCACTGATTTGGGTGAATACAGATGTCTAGCAGCAGCTCTAACCTTGCTTTCGTGTTTTCTCTCCTTAATTTGATGTAGATTAAGCCAAAACTTGATTAGAAAGTGATTAGAAGGTGATTTGGGTGTTGGAGGCCATTACTAGGGTTCCAAGAAAGAAAGTGGCGGCTGAAAGAAATGTTTTCTAACCCTAATCAGCCCCTATACATCTACAATCCCAAAATCCCCTTTGGGCCTAGCTGCTAATTACCCGATTAAGCCCAATTAAGCCGTTTTTCACTATCGGAAACTTGTTTCGGCCATATCTCCCAAACGGTGAGTCCGTTTGGCTAATGTGATCACTCTACGGAATTGTAAACCATAATCCAGAGCCAATGGAAGTGGTTTCAGGTCAAAATTCCTTTCCAGTCAAAAGTTATGGCCAAAACAGTACCAACTAGGGGTAAAATGGTCATTTAAAAATCGACAAAAATCATGAACATGGGAAATGACCCCAATAGTCGTCTCCCAAAGTTAAATGCCATACGACTTCGTATGTGAAAGAAATAAATATCCTGCGATCCTATGATGCGTAGAATATGGGTCGTTACAGCGGGTCATCAACAGACCCCAAAATTATTATGAAAATTTTGGAATATAAACGATATTCACGTCGACTATTCTACTGTTAATCAAAGTTAAATGTTAAATATACGCATTCCACACAGGATCTACAATCGCGATAAAAAATAGACACGCTGCTACGTTTTGACGTTACGGTCCGAATGAAACTGATTTCATCGAAAACGGAATCCGTTTGCAAGATCGCTATTTTAAAGGCCTATAAATTATATAACGATTTCCATAGCGACTATTTCAAAATTTGATTTGGCCATAACTAACAATCTATAACACGGAATCTGGATTTTTCTTTTTCATATGAAAATTATAATCAATACGGTTCCAACGTTTCTTGTTTCACAGAATTCCGACTTATATCGGATCCTGTATATTCAGTTGAAGTTCAAAACTCTATATTACGAACTACAACGCCATTTTGAGCTCGATTTATATTATAAATAAAATTAACGTTCTATCTTCATTTTAATCATCGAGTTAAATATTAAAAATTCATTAATATTCCACAAAAATATTTAAAATAAATAAATTAAATTAAATATATGACTGCCAAAAATACGGGTCGTTACAAGATTTTTCTAGTAAGGTAACTCCCAAAATATACTTTATTTGCACCAATTATGAATGTCCGATTTACCTGGAATTTCAACCTGCTCTCCAGTTTCATGTATCTTTAGGTACTCACTTACAACTTTATATATCTCTTTACTTGTCCAAACTTTAGGCGGTAGCATAGTCTCTACTCTGTTAGCTTTAAAGTTCTTTTTATCCATTCTAAATTTATGATTAATATGGAGAAAGCAACGATGACAGTCAAACTAAGAAATTTTTTCCCATGCTTTAATGAAAATGCTCATGTCTCCTCCATACAATGAGGACAAGCTAGACGTCTAGCTGTGCTCCAACCTGAAAGCATGCCATACGCGGAAAAATCACTAATAGTCCATAATACAGAACAAACATACAAAAATTTCTTTTTCTCGAAATGTCGTATGTTTCGACTCCTTCATGCCAAAGTGTTTTCAACTCTTCAATCAACGGTTGTAGATAAACATCAATTCCTTGTGTCGGATCATTTGGACTGGGGACGACAACCGTTAGAAACATATATGGATTTTTCATACACATCCATGGAGGTAAGTTATATGTAGTAACAATGATAGGCCATGATGAATATTTACTACCAAACTGAGAAAATAGCGAAAATCCATCTATGCATAAACCGAGCCTAACATTACGGCTCTCTGCAGCAAATTCAGGATAAGTCCTATCAAAGTGTTTCCATGCTTCATCATCAGACGGATGTATCATAGTTCCTTCTTTTGATGTTCCCACGGTATGCCATTGCATATGACACGCTGTAGCCGAAGATGCATATAGCCATTGAAGTCTGGGAGTTATGAGTAGATAATGCATTCCTTTATATGGAACTTCTTTTCCTTTCATTCTCCTTGGTTTATATCTATCTTCGTTACAAAAATTGCATTTTCTATGTTGAGCATCTTCTTTCTAATACAACTTGCAACCTTTAACACATGTATCTATCTTATGACATGGTAGT
Organism: Allium sativum; assembly: GCA_030737875.1. Taxonomy (NCBI): domain Eukaryota; kingdom Viridiplantae; phylum Streptophyta; class Magnoliopsida; order Asparagales; family Amaryllidaceae; genus Allium; species Allium sativum. Next base: position 637,317,798 of record CM060918.1, read on the forward strand.
CCAAAAGCGGACATAAGTTTTTTCACTTTATAATGACTATCGCACATCAAATTATTGGGCGGCATATGTCGTTTTGTAGTTTGTACAACTTCTGTAAATGCAACTTCTGTAAGATTGAATTTTGATTTCATAGTGATGAATTCGACGGTTACAGAAAACTCGGTTCCACTTGTACACCCTTCCCACAACGGCCTCTTAGCAGAATTCAATAAATTATAAAAAAAATCACTTCCGCCGTTGGTTCTTCAATATTTCCAATCTCATCTCGCTTTGCTCAATGTTAGGAAACATTGATCGTGTTGCATCTTGCACCATATTTTCTGTTGGATTCATCAATGTATTATCGTTCATCATTGTACTATCATCCTCTACCACTATAGGGCTAGATGTAGGTTGAACAAGTTTTCCAAGACGATCCCATAAGTGAAAATTCGACACAAAACCAAATTTATACAGATGTACTTCTACTACATTTGGCTTCCAATGCTTCAGATGTCTGCACTTACTACACGGACAACGAATGCCTCCGTTACTCCGATTATTAGATTTAGCGAATCTAATAAATTCTTGGACTCCATTACAAAAATGTTGCTTTATCGACCCTTTCTTACCGGTTCGGGTTGATACATCCAACTGTGATCACGAAAATAATCAAACATTTTCCTGAGTTGCAACAAATATGTTAATTAGAAAGTTTGATCGAACGTAACACTTTATATTATTTTAAATCTTGTAAAATTTCATTTATGACTATTGCATGTTTTCAGTTTTTTGGTTTATTTCTTTTTTACTTTGACGGCCGGTCTACCTACTTACAATTACAAATATAATAACGTATGCATATTTTATAAATCATTTCAGGATAAACGGTTCAACAAAATTTCGGCAGCATTTCCCTTTGGTCCCTGTATCGTACACAAATGCATGTACAAAGGGAACGAAAAGGAAGTGCCATCAAAACTTTGTTAACCGATTAAACTGAAATGATTTATAAAATATGCTTACGTTATTATATTTGTAACTTGTCAAATACTAGGACAAATCCAACGAATATTGTATCAGATGAATATTGATTTCCGTTTTGTGTAAAAATGAATACCCATATAATGATCATATACAACACTTGTCGGACGGGGCCAAATTTATCTAAGGGATCCACATAAATAGTAAAAAAACATTCAACCTAAGTTTAAACCAAAAAAAACAATTCAAATGAAAAAAGTGCACTTTTTGTGCTTTGGGCTTTTTTGCGCTTTACTAATAAGCGTGCCTTAAACTTCAAAAAAGCCCCTTAGTTGCGCCTTGCGCCTTTTTCCATCTACGCGCGTGCGTTAACTACATAGCGTCTATATAATATATTTCAGTACTTTCAATTTGTAAAATAACATGAGAATGAAAATTATGAAGTGTAAATTAGTTTTAGTTACTTTTAGTTAACTTTAGTTTAAAGTATAAATTTGTAAAATAACAATTTTTTTATTAAATATTATAGCAACAATTTTTTTTTAGTGATTTCAAATGCATTCTTCAAATTTGTTTGGACCGACTATCCTTGCATCCAATGGTGACATAATTAACAGTGCATGCATCATTACACCATTTCAATAGTCGTAATCAAGTTACTACTGCTAAACAATCACGTTTACTTCATTTTTCTCAAATGATCCTACAACACAATCAACCTACAACACAATCAACCTACAACGCAATCAACCCACAACACAATCAACGTAAGCCCAATTACATACATGATAGTCGTCGTTTTCATGCTCCTAAATCAAGTATATATGTGATAATCAACGATTTCAACATACTAATCAATTCCACTTATTCCCAAATCAATGTATAACAAAATCAACATCATATGCATCTCAAAGACAACCAATTTCATATCCATAAACAATGAATTTACAACCCCGTATATTTTTACAAATTAACCTTAAATAACCCTAATTAAACATGAAATAGGGTTTAGAAGACATATCGGCACAATTTGAGAGGACTGGAATGGATGAAATTGGTGCAAGGGGGACGACGGCGCAGCAGCAAGGGTTGGAAGATGGCTCGGTAGTTAATTATTCAGACCCATGCAATGACTAGCCACAACCGCTTTTTTAACCGTCGCTAGCCGTCGCCCTATCTCATTGTAAAATAAAGCTTTTCTAGCAGTGATACTGTATTTTTGTCAATGTAGATTCATTACAACAATAATTATTACTCAAAAGTTCTAATACCAAATTCCAATGTAGTGAAAATATTATTTGTAAACTTGTGTATGTAGTTTACAACTTATTACTCTCTATTTTGGTATACTGGTTAACTGACATCTTAAGGCTTGTCTGTTTTCACTGAAACATATATGACACAACAGTTGGATATCTGCAAGAAAGACTGGGCATGCCGCTTAAGATTCCAGACACAAGAAGAAGAATGACAAATCGATGCCAAATATAGTGGAAATTTTGAGTTCAAACATTAAGAAGTTGAACTTTTCAGCAGTTATTTTAGAATGCAACTTAATACAGAACCATACATAGTAGTCGGTAGACACATGCACCACTCGTCATGTCTGTTCTGACATATCTATGTCTTTCACATACAAGAAATACGATTAGGAGGAAAAGCTCTACATAGACAATTATGCAATTTCCTGATTGAAGGTAATGGCACCGTAATTCTCAAATTTACATCAGGAAAAATCGAGACACTGTATGGAGTTCTTCACGTTTTAAATATCTGCAAGAAACTTATCTCTGGACCTATACTCTCAAAGAAAGGATTCCTAATGGTCTTCGAGTAAGATAAAGAAGTTCTGCATAAGGCTGGAACTAATGTAGAAAGGTGTTAAATATGTGATGGCATACTTAAAGTAAACATAGACGTAGTCGACGATAAAACTATGTATTCCGATTTCTGCATGGGTAATATTTACACTATCATCACAGTGCAGCCACTAAATTTAATATAAAACCAAAGATCTACGTGCATAAAAGCTCATGTAAATATGTAATATCCATGCCTTAGCAATGTAACAACCAACACTAGCCAAGATGCAAGTCCAGGCATTACTTGAAGCATGTTTTCATCATGGTTGTTATAAACAATTTGTAGGCCTCCAAATATATACTTCCTTTCCATTCGACGTGCCAACAAGTAGCTAACAGAATATAGCTAACCTACTTACGTTTTGCAAAGTTAATTTTGTCTTGTGAATCTGATCTCTTACCTCATTTTAAATTTGGTACATAAAAAATGTGTTTTAAACTATAATTTTGTTTTATTTTTAATAAAAGAAATAAATACATTTCGTTTGTTTTTGAGAATAAATCCCAATACCAACCGCAAACAACATCTTGTACGAATTAAAACATAATTTTTGTTACAAAGTTCTTCCCATATATTTATTGAACTTAGAAGTACGTGTTTTCTTTTGGAAAAACAAAAACAAAATAGAAACACATAGATAGCTGCTATACTAGTCTCAGGTACCGAAATCTAGTAGCAAAAGAGAAATACTTTGGTTGTTCCTGTCTAATTAGGCAAGGATGATACTCTATGGATGAGGATGGTTGTAGTTCATTTCGAAAGATCAATGGATACAGATAAAACTATAATGACCCATATTTTTAACGATTGCATATTTAAATACCAATTGTTAAATGTTCAATTGACGATTACAAAAGGTGAGTTCTCACAAACGATCGAATCAGAACTCGAGACCAATTTCTTTGAGTTCGTATGGTCCATTGTGTTAATAAAGAATAATGTTCGCTATATTTCGAGTTCAGACCAGTTGATGGTCATATCGATACCGTAATATGAATAAAATTACCATTTCAAGCAATAGTCTCATATTACGACAAAACTTCCATTGGAACAGTATTGTCATAGTGACGCATGCCGTCAAGTTTCGTTGCGATAGGAGGTGTCGTTTTCTCGTATTGGATGAAAACACGCGTTAATTTGTTTTGAAATTTGGAAGAAGACAAAGAAATAAAACATCTAAAATAATGCCCAAGGTCTAGAGTAAACAGACCAACTCGATTGCATTTCCTTCCAATCACGCAAGTTAATATTCTATTCACAGCAATGGCCGCCTCTTCCTCATGGTTTAAAAGTTAATATCAACCAAAATATTCCTCTAAAATCATGAAACCACCTCCACAAATCTCAAATTGAAGAGAGTTTCCTATCCATGTTACTCTTTTCGGGTGCGGTCTCCATTGATGTCATGGGTCCGAACTTAGGAATCAGATTCTCGGCGAGTCTGATCGGAGATAGGAGGTTTTGATGCTGGAATCGGGTTAGCTATGTGGTGTGCATCATTGTGTGCATTTTGGGGCGGTCCGGTGACAAAAAGTCACGCATCTGTACATGCGTCGGTGAGGGACCACCTGAGGACGCGATCTCTATGGCGGCTCCGGTGGCGATGGAGTTGACATGGACGAGTACCATTTTCGAAGACGAGTGCGATGGTGAAATCGGATCTCATTTTCATGAAGTATCTCCTCGTGTCACCTATTTTAAGTGCACGCCTGATATTGGGATTGGCTATGTATTCATGCGGCCTGGATATTGGAGAATTAGAGAAGAAGAGGCAGTGGCATGTTGTTAATTTAATAAATTAGTTATATGTCAATTGTGTCAATTTAAATAGCTAAAACTTGTATTAGCGATAAGTTTTGCATGTACTATTAGATTTTCATGCATTAGATTTGTACTAAAGAGCTCTACGATCTAAAGCTAGCTTGGGCTGATTTGGCTAAGGCGAGTGATATTATCTCTCATTGCACTTTGGTAGTTTATATGCTATAAATTTGACGATCTAAATTAGGTTATAATCATAAAACATAATATTTGGGATTGTGGAACTTTGTAAATAGTAAATAGAAATATTAGAAAGTGATTTGAGTAATATTGACCACTATTATCACATTTTACCTAGTTGCGTGCTATTGTGCGTACAATTTACCCGTTTACGCGCTATTGCCACCATTTGGACCATATAGCTAGAAATGGACCATTTATACATATATTTCACATTTTTTGCTAGAGATAGGTTCTGTTTGTTTTATCGTAGTATATTTGGATGTTTGTGTGCTAGTTTAATATTTGTATGACTATTGGTTGCATTAATTGTATCGTTTGCTTAGCTTAGTCTAAAACATCGTTTGTAGGAGACCTAGTATTAGAAAATATTTCATTCATGAGATTTTGGGGTGTTTGTCGATCGAATACACACGATGGTGTATACCGATTGGATTCACATGGATGGTAGTCTAGAATGAACGAGATATATTCTCGATCGAGCACACACGTTGGGGCATATGGATGGATTCGACAATAGAGCAGCATCATAGTTCAACATCAGATTTGAAGACTTGGAAGTTGGATAGAGCAAAGAAGTCAAAGGACAGAGTAGATCCCGATTCGACCAAGTTTGTACCGACATAGTTGATCTAGAGCTAGTTCGACCAATCTCCGATCGGCTATGTCGATCTGAATCTAGGTCGGCGAAGTGATCAAGTCTTGACCAACATGGTTGATCTGGATCGTCTCGATCAAGCCCGGATCGGCAATGCCGACCCGAATCTGGTTCAACTATGTCAAACCGAAGTTGGGTCGACCTGTGGATGGACCGATCAGGGAAAAGACAATGCAATGGTGATCTCAGGAGTAGAAGTTATTCATGGCAGCATTTCTTCTTAGAGAGGAGCTGTATTTCGTGACGAATGCCAGATGTTTTCCCTAGAATGTGTAATTAACCAATTTTGGTTAGATACATGATCTGGGTAGTCCTTATTGATTACTATTGAGTGATCGATATCGATTACCTTTGTTGTTGACCATTTTGGTCAATTTGACATAGATATGTGATTACGAGGAGCACGATGTGATGATTTGTTATCCGATGAGAGTGATTCCATGACGGGAAGCGAAGCAGCGATGACTTCAACGATGGATAGGGATACTTCGAGATGTATAAAAGACGACATTAAGTCATACTGAGGTCACTGTCAGATATAGAGATGGGAGACATCGAATGATATTCTACGACATATGATGATCGTCGGCGATAGTTCCCATATTGAAACAACTTCAAATGGAGTCTTGGACAGTCTAGATATGGATTCTACTGGGGAGAACATGCGCCAACGAGTTATCGGTTTTTGTAACTTAGGTACATCTTTGAGAGAATGGCACAAGGATCTTAGCCCATGCTGTGTGCGGGACATAGTTGATCTATGCTGTGTGTGGGATATAGTTCATGTTGTGTGCGAGCCATAGCAGTGCTTTGATTGATTGGGTGATCGAAGTACCGAATTCCATATGATTTACGCAATGGGTGAATGTGAATATGGTCGATGGATGTTATGGTTGTTTACTTATTTATCACCGTTTAATACATAGAATCGATCACACTCTATTTATATAATGCGTATCATAGTGTAGCATATATTGCCTGGTATGTGATGAATCTATGGATGTAGAGGCAGAGCAGATATGATTCTCCATACCCTCCGTGCTACATATACTATTACGACTTTTGCAGTACTTTGAGAATTGTTTATCATTCACACCATACTTTTGTATGACCCAAAGTATTATTTCCCTCTTACTATTTTGGGTGATCATCGACGATGTTGATGAGCAAACCTGGTAGTAGATACAGTTATTGTTCGGAGCTGCACAGGTGGATTCACAGGAGGAAACAATTTATATATTTATACTTGTGTTATATTTACTTATTTTTGTTGTGTAGCATCGTGGAGCCCTGACAGTGTTGTGTGTTATGTTACAGACACTGTATCAGTTGAGTTTATTCATCTCTTGTATAAACTCTATTATTTTTATATATAGCTATATGAGCCTATATACTCTCATTATATGGTTTATATAGTTATCACTGTGTCTCATGTTTTATATCTATGATATTATTATTAAATGTTATCTGATGTGTTGTGAGATATATGATTGCTTTTGTGAATAAGTTTTCTTTTCTTTCTCCTCTCTTCCATTTCCTTCTTTCCTTTGCTATTTCTTTTCCATTCCACTATTTCTTTCTCTTATTGATCGCTTTACATCGATCAGATGCTCATACATCGTGGATTTTTAGTTATAAGCACCGGTGGTGTATGGCAAGTCGTCACACTTGGTATAAGAGCTTAGGTTGCATTGTTTAACCTAAGCCGTATCAAATTCGAGAGTTAATATGTACGAGAGATTATGTATTGAAGGAAATTATCGATCTAATCGGTATCCCAATATTTAGATTTAACAAATTAAAATGAAGGATCTATGCAATAGAAGTAAATCAAAATAATCTAGGTTAGGGATTTATACCTTCTGTGTTGAATGCACAAAAGTTAGATGAAATTCGAACCAAAAGGAAGATGGATGTATCAAATCAAAAGCATGAAAAGCATCATGCCTCTAGAGGTATCCACATGAATGGATTTCATCTTCGATCAAATCGGAGATGAAGAAGGAATTGTGGTACTAGCTGCCATGGCATTAGGGTTAGGTTTCTGATTTTTAAGAGGAATCATATTCCATCATCTTTCTGGTATTCGTGTATGTTAATTATAAAAGGGAAAGTAGACCCATTTTAATAATATAACTGTTAACCAATAAAATAGGAACCAACACATACGCCTATTCTAACATCAAAATAAAATATCGATTGACTGATATTTTATTTATCTAGGGAATATTTTTACCCTTTATAATGTTCTAAGTATGTGACCTTATAGGTTACTATAACATTGGCAATAATTTTAAATCATATTTAAAATTATAAATAGTGATAGACATCTAGTAATACGTCGCTGCTACCCAAGTTATAATAAGATCAATGATTCGATACAACCTTTTCTATTACCAATGTCTCAATGTAATTTAATCCTTTAAACCGATATATCCAAGATTAAACTCGAGGCATGGAACATATCATCCTCTATTTAATTTAATCCTTTTATCTTGATTATTGAGTAGACTATTTAAAAACAAATCAACATTTGAGCATGGCCAAGCATTTTATAGTCTCACTCAACCAAGAGGCCATGGATATCTCTACTTGTGTCGTAGGGTTAAATTCCATCTAGATCATTCATAATTTTTAATCGATTCAAGATGTATCCAATAATCACCTTTATCCGTCTTCTTGGTTAAAAGTAACTTTTGATGATATCAAAACACAAATATCTTCGAATAAAATTATAATGATTTTCAGTCTAAGGACCATTACGTCGCTATCACTCCGAGAATAACTTATGATACTTTAAATTATATTCCATGTAGCTTTCTCATGGGGGGTCATCCCAATACGCTATTCTCCAATACCTATTTATGTATTGACATTAATATCATGCATATTAATGATCAATGAGATATGATCATCAGTTAATCAACATACTAGTCTCAATGTATTTTTGTTATCCTATGTAAATGAAACTTGACTAAGGACATTCAAGAATTATAAAACTTAATATATTATATAATCTCATGTTCAAGTCACTTACTTAAACTATATAATTCAATATTATTATTCTAAGGACTTCTATTATGTTAATATTTATATTACGCAGTAAATATAACATAACAGGATACTTTTATTCCAAATAAAATATAATAACATCAACAGTGTTATTAATCACATCAATTAATTACCTATAATGCGTAAACTCTAACAATCTCCCACTTGCATTAGAGTCAATCAATCAAGCATCATATACCCAAGGTTTTAAATATCGAATATCCGTCGCGTTTCATCTCGGGGATTTTATAGACTCGGTCTCGTATCGAGGGATATCTCGGATGAGATGAGTCTAACTCGGGAATTCGTCCCGGGTCTGAAAGTTCATATTGGAACAATCTCGGGGTGCATGATATGTTAAAAATGATATTTTAACAAAATAATTTTTATGAATGTTATCAAAAACATAGTAACTTAAACTTAAAATGCAAAATAACTTTATTATTCTTTATTTTACGAAAGATCATTCATACTCTAAATCGTAATATGCTTAAAACAGGAATATTGGTAGATAGGAAACATTAAAAGGATTCAAAACATTAAAAAATTCAGCATAAATAGACCATAAAATACATAATTTCATAAGTAACATGTATGTAAAAAGACGAATATGAAAATCATAAGCATTGTAAAACATATACGAACATACAATATAGTCATTTAACATGCAAAATGAAAAATAACAAAAGATTGATATGACTAGATTTGAGTTTTTTAATTATAGTTCTGGTTCTGGCACAAATTTAAATTTTAACCAAAAAACAAAGATCTCGGACGATATTCCAGTATTTCGTCTCGGTCGATATATCGTTCGATATTGCAATATCTCGGGCGATATATTCGAAAGGAGATTTAAAGTGATATTTGTTGTTTCATTTCGGAAGGAGCCCAAAATGAGATCTTGAAGGAGATCTCGGGCGATATTTGTGAGATTTGAAACAGTGCATATACTATGAAACTCGGGTGATTATTAAACTTCTGCTGCGACGGAGTTTAAGTCAGTAGGTCTACAACATTACATCCTTTTGTAAGTTTGTAGATATGTTTATCTCCTCTATGAACAATTTCAAATAAGAAATTATAATTATTAAATATATATGTTTGGATCAATGATTGGGTCAAAGTCTCTAGGTCTGAACAATGGCTCCATTGTTATCACAATGTAAAATCATCGGATCAATAATAAATATAACTGATCTCAAAGATGAACTTTTAATCCAAACATCCTCCTTTGTAGAATTAGTATTTTATTTCTTATTTTAAAACTAACATCATTCACAACAAGTAATATGTTATCAATTTATAACATCTGAATTTTTGTTTCAGTCCTACTCAATTTCTTGTCTACATAAGATTCGATGGTATTTTGTGGTTCCCGAGACATTTCGAGTTCCACTTCATCCCCATCAGTATCTTAGAGACTGGCTCTCCTTTTAAAAGGGTACCAATTTGAGCAATAAACATTTTATTCTCAAAGGATTTATAGAAATAATATCCTTTTGCTTCTTTTGGATATTCCACAAAATAATTATCAGATTTGGGTCAGATCTTACTAGAGGCAAGACATTTAATAAACGCTTCACATCCCAAATCTTCATATTAGACACACTAGGACGTTTCCTAGTCCATAACTTATATGGTATCTTTAGAATCGTTTTAGTAGGATATATTACAATTAAATATGAATGCAACTGTTTCAAGGGATAACCCAAAATTAATTTATTGGAAGATCTATATGATTCATCATTGATCGTACCATATCTTATAAGGTGCAGCTTCTCCTTTTAGACACACCATTCCAATATGATGTTCTAGGTGAAGTGAGTTGTGAAACATTTTCACACTCTTTGGATAATCATTAAATTATTGGCTTAATTATTTTCTTTCATCTATTTAAAGAGTTTTTATATTCTTTTAAAATTGGTTTTGAACTTCATTTTTAAATTTCTTGAAATTTTCAAAGGATTCTTGTTTGTGTTTCATATGATACACATATCTATTTTTTGCTAACAACATCAGTAAATTTAATGAAGTTATAAAACCTACCTTTTGCCTATGTATTCATTGCCCTATATACGTCGTAATGTATGAGATCCAATACATCATTAGCTCGTTCACCTTGTCCAGTGAAAGTTCCTTAAGTCATTTTGCTTAATAAAAAAGTTTTGCATTCTTCATTTGATTCAAAAATCAAATGACTTCAAAATTTCATCTTTATGGAGTTCTGATATGTGTTTCTTATTTATATGGCCAAACCGACAATGCCAAGACATGTTGGATTATTTTATTCCACCTAATATTCATGTTATAATCAAGAAAATTAAAGTTAAGGATTCATAAAATCGTTAACTAGTTGCTCACTTGCATAAGATATTCCATTTAAATAAAATGAACAACAATTGTCCCTTTTATTACAAATGAAATTAAAACTTGTCTAAACAAGATTTAAAATAACAATTATTTTAAATGGAATTTTATAACAATAGTATTTTAATTCTTCAATTAAGTCAGAGTTTAGAACAAGAAGCAGCTTCCTATGGATAATGCACCAACATTTGCTTCATTTCCAATCTTAAGTTCGATTGTCCTTCTACCAGATTTCTACTTATTTTGCAATTCCTGCAAATTCACATACATATATGTGATCTATATCTAGTATCTAATACCAGAGTTGTATAAGTAGATAATTATAACATTTATGTCTAATTCGGTTCGAAGTCACACTTCAACTCTCATTTTAGATCTACTATATTTGTAAAACAATTACATTATAATTTGTTTGAGGATAATCCTCAAATTTTGATGCTACTCAAGAAATTTGATTTAATTCAATTTATCATTCTTAAGGATTAATTTTAAATTACCAGAGTTGTTTGCCATTTAATATCTATATTAGATAATAAATAATAATAATCGCCCAAATCACAATCTTTTAGGTGGACATCTTATGTCAATTATATCTCTTATATAACTCTTGGATAGCATGATGAACAATTTTGTTCAATTAAATATTAAATATTTCATCCTCCTCGTCCCTAAGGCCATAATCTTATTAGCAGCCTAGTTAAGTCAGACCCAATTATACAGTAGTGTACCACATTTACTCGTTCACATATAAACAAAATAAAAGGTGCATAATGCTTCGGCATTACCTACATCCAGTGATTCTGGCATTGATGAGTGTATTTATTGGAAGACGTGACCATGACTTAATATAACAAAATTTGCTTGAAGGAATACAAAACTTGAGAACGCAAGTCATATTTTTTTATTTAAACATTTTAGAATGTATGTATTTCACATTAGTAAAATTAATTAGATTTAAATAAAATATACGAATTATATGTGTATATTTAAATTCAACATTATATAAGAATCATGCTATAGTTCTTTTGAACATTTCAAAATTTTGGTTAACTTAAATCTAGAATTAGAGACTATATTCAAATCTAATATGAATTTCAATGTAAAGACCCGGAAATTTGAATACTTTACCTTTGAATATCGTAATTATTTGGAATATTGTTAAATGTTATAAATATGATTTTATAACCTTGTTAAACATCATTTAATTGATAATTAACGAAGCTAGACTCATTTTGGAAAAATGCTTTCAAAAAATATATTTTGGAAAAATATTGATAAAATGACTGAAAATCTTTTTATCAATATATAGCTATTTTCTCAATAAAAATTAATGAAAATTTAAACGAGTGCCTAATTTTACATTAGGAAAGTAACTTGCAAATAAAAATATTTTGAGTATTTATGGTTAACTAAATATTTTTATGGTGTCATGCATGACATAAGCAAAGATATTTAGGAAAATGAGAAAATATGGAAAATGAGAAAAAATGGAAATACTTCATTTGTAAGATAAGGGTTTTAAGGAGCTTTTAGTCTTTATCCATCACATTCCTAAGGATATATATAGGGAGGCATAACCTTAGGAATACTTACACAATTTATTTTCTTCTTCTTCTTCCTAAGAAATTTAAATGGCTTCTTCTTGAGTGAAGTAGGAGGGTTAAAAATGGAGGGAGTGCTTAAGCACTAATCCACTAATTACTCTCTAACTTCCTCATATCTTAATCAAATCTTCTCTAATCTCTTTTACACTTTGGCTTTGAGCCTAAGACATCATGGAAGCCATGATTAGCAAGTAAGAAGTGGAGAAAGGTGAGAGGAAGAAGTGGTTCCAAGGAGGGGTCGTGAGTAATGGTGGTGGAGGAGGAGGATGTAATGACCCGCAAATCCATAACATCAGAGTTAACTATATACATCATACGTCCAACCCAAATATCACGAAAATACGAAACATTTTTTTTAGAAGAAAGAGATAGAAGAAGAACAGAAATAACAACACAGAATCTCACATCGCAGCGGAACAAAATATAATATATTATAACTTTTGAAATACAAAATTTCATTTGTATAACATACACTTATCAGAGTACAACACTTACAAAACAGCGGAACAAAACTCTATATAACTAACGTTGAAGCCTCCTGCTCCAAGCTCCTTTAGATAGATCTGTAAAATCCTGAACTACTTGGCTGCCCGTACAAATTTAGGCACCCAAGAGTTTAGGTAGAACAAAACAAATAAACTCCGGGTCAGTCATGGGACTGGTATGAGTAAATAGTTTATAACAGTTTTAGAAAACTAAATGATATCTCATAAGACCACGCCGTATAACACGGAACGGGTTTTTCCCTTATGAGAATCCAAACACTTGATTTAACTTTCAAAATCCCTTTGAAAGGAACGATAATCTTTCTATCAAAACTCTTTTGATATTATGATAATGTCTAAATCAAGTAAATAACAATCTAGTGAAACGTTTGCATCTCACGTTCCACATATATAATATACAGTCATAAACTGCAAGCACGTATTGGGTATTTGATTTCCAACTATGACAAGGTATGGAACCACCTTCTGCTGGTATATCTCTAGAGGAGAATACACCGAGTTCAACAAGAACATCTTGCAACTCAGCCACACATGACCGACCACTCATTTGGCTTGAGTGTATCGAATGTATATCACCAACGGTTGGGATCAGCAACCGTTTCCCGAATGGACAGCATCGACAATAGATTTTTAGAAGTAAATGAAACTCTAGATCAGGTGATTATACACCCTAATAGGTGCGACCGACATAGCCAGGCTACCTTCCCGATTTCTGTCATTTACCGGTTGTTGAGGCCAGAGGCTACGATTTCTCATCACATCAGATTCACTTCGAATGCCACATTGTCAGATCCATCGAAAATCACTAATTGACATCTACAACAGTACATTATGTGTTAGCTAAAGAAGTTTCCTTCTCCGCTTCCACTCTTGGTACGGTTGAAGAAATCAATGTGCATGACCTTTCTGAAAATACTCTGTCAGACATTCATTCATACAAGTCACCCAGGAACAGGATGAGCCGAAGGTACTATTTCTATTAGTATAAAAAGTCCTTGCACTCTACTCCGTCTTCGATTATCTTCATATAATCTGATTCGCAACGATACTGCCAATACGGAGTGGTTCCTCGAATAATAATCCAACCGGTCTCTCCATATTGACAACGATGGTCAAAAACTTCGATAGTCTGTGATTTAACTATCGAATAAAAACAAGTGTTTCGATAGTCGATGATTTAACTATCGAAGGAAACAAGTGTTCATCCAATTATCAAACAATCACTGAGCCCTTAATTAATATTCCATTAATTAAATCACTTCTCTATTTCTTTATCAATATTTGTTAACCAAATATTTTCAATAACCATATTGGCCTTTTACGTTATTGGAAAACATTTCCGAATATCGCCTTCCTTTATTTTCTAAACTTTAGAAAATATATGCTATTTATAATTAGAAAATACTCCAATTACTTATCTCTTTTCTGATCTCTTTATTTCTATACTTAGGAAATATTTATTATTCTATTTCCAAGCTTACACTTATTTGGGTTAAAACAGATGTTGTGTAAAACATCGTTACGACAACCCAAATACTATATTCAACTAACTCTTATCCAATATTGATCTTCGAGCCTGAAATCTTACTATTTATTTTTTAATAATGAAATCAATCAAGTTGGGGTATAACTACCTCTCAGACCTTGACTGAATAACATTTATAACTTCAAAACAGATATGACTACTTACTCGAATAATCACTACCATACAACCACTTATTCACTTTTAAATACGTATACACTTTCTCTTTACTGATTTTATTCTTATACTTCCTTTTTAAATTATACTATTCTATTTCTAAGTTCGTTTCCTTATCGACTTATCTATATATTGATATATAGATTTCTAATTTTCAATTATCTTAAAATATTCTATCTCCTTAAATTTCCGGAAAAATTCGCCATAACCTCCTTTGTACCGCGAGCTTCGGGATATTTCAAATAGCCTCCCATGGCCCTTACCAATCCAAAAAGAAAAAGAAAAGCCAAGCGGCTAGCCGATACGGCGCATAAAATCTCATATATGAATTAAATACGTACCTTTTGTCGGGCACTACATTTATTTCACTTCTATGCTTTATTCCAAACCTGTCTCCTGTATATCTATACCTGTCCAATCTATTTTAACTATACCAATCGTTTTAACTCAATTTGTGTAATTAAATTTGTTACTTAACTCTTTAGACTATTTCACTTTCTATTTATCCAAATCTATTATCTTCTATTATTCAAATTCTATAGTATAAATCCCATTTGAATTTCTATATTCAAATTCTATAGTATAAATCCCATTTGAATTTCTATATTCAAACTCTATATTATAAATCCCATTTGAATTCTATATTCAAATCTATTCAAATTCTATTTTAATTCTCTTTAATTAAATTTCATTTCAATTCTATGCCTTATTTATAAACAACGTTTATAACTTCACTTAAAAATCCCCCATTATATGTTTATAAACAAAGTTTATAAATTCAATTCAAATCCCACATTTTCATTTATAAACAAAGTTTGTAAATTCAATTCAAATCCCACATTTTCATTTATAAACAAAGTTTATAAATTCAATTCAAATCCCACATTTTCATTTATAAACTAAGTTTATAAATTCAATTCAAATCCCACATTTTCATTTATAAATTAAGTTTATAAATTCAATTCGAATCCCACATTTTCATTTATAAACAAAGTTTATAAATTCAATTTCTTGTTTTATATATCTTCAAAACAAGTTAATATTTTCTATAGTTTATTTAAAATTCAAATTCTATTTATAAAAAATAGAATTCCCTTTTTAGATCTCAAATACCTTCCAGGGTATTTTATAAATCAATATTCCAAGCCCTAGTGATAATTTAAACAATCAAATCAACCAATTTTCAATCATTTGATTTTTAACACATCATATATGAATATATATGAAATCAAACAAACAACAATAGATAATATATTTTTGAGCAATCAAGTTGGATTCCTCCAACCTGTTTTCCTGCATCCACAGACGTTAGTCAACATAGTAAAACCCATCCTACTTCGAGGCAGGGTATCTCCGTATGAAGGTCATCCACTAATCATAGCGTGGGACGTATAGGGTAATCATCCGCTAATGGTACTGCGGGCATCCGCTAATGAGACTGCGGGAATCCAACCAATCATCAACCCAATATATATATATATATCCTAAATAACTAATATATATTTTAAAACAATCAGACAGCATTCAAACAAGCATAGACAATTATTTTTAACGAAATAAAAATAATTTTAATTAAACAGGTGAGATTTAGTCACCGTGATCTCTTTTGACGATCTATTCTGATTTCCATTTTAAATTCCTGATGGGGTATCCCGCAGCTACTGATTAACGACTGATCTTGTTCGATACGATCTTAATTCACACCTTTAATTTTTTTCAAACCCTTTCTTCTTTAGTTCGATATCGTGGTCTTGTCTTCAACAACTTTCACTACTGCTGAAATTAGTCAAACATCTTCAACCTACCATAGCTGCTCCTCACATGCTAGTGTCACACTTCTCCTTACCCGTCAGCCCAAAACTCAATCAGTAAACATAGCGCTCCAACCATAGTCCTAACCTACGTGCCTCAATCAGCTTTCAACACTACTGACCCATACCACAACCAGAATACAACATCCTCCATCTACCAAGCCATCTCCCTGGCTCGAACCATTACTGAAGTTGCGAGTTCCCAGACCTCACGAACAGTTCTATTGGAAGGTGCGAAATAGTTGAGTACTGAATTCCCTTAATACTTCACACAATAAACTCCTTAGTTCCCTCAGCAAGAAATCGAATTTCAAATTCTCAGTTCAACCCCTTTTCCAAAGCTTCTCGATAATGCTACCTCATCCATCAATAACAGGTCGCATTCTCCCAATATCACACAGTCTTCCACTTTGCGAGACGTAGAACATCAAAAAAATCGCGACTTGGTACTTTGAACAGTGGCGTAGCCACTGTCGCTCTTCACTTTAATAACCACACACTCCAGTTCATTGATATTGTCGAACTCCACCTCAGATAAACTCCATCGCACCCCATCGTGACTTCAATTGAACCCTTTAACTTCACCGCAAGTTCACCTTGCTGTCAAAGACCCCGCGCCACCCTTCGCTCCATCTAACCCTGATCCTAACTTCGCCAAGACCCCGCCCTAATCGATAGCGAGCTGTTGATCTCGTTGCGGTATACCAGACTTCGAAGATTCCAACTTTAAAGGAGTCGACCATTTCTGTGGAGTTCGATTTTGATTTGAGGAGACTTCGTTGGTTAGACATTTTGGAACGAATGAACATGAGGGGTTTGGTTTTATAGAGGAGAACGGGAACGAACGTGACATCAATTTCTTCATTCATTTTCTGAGTGGTTGAGGAAAGGAACACCTCATTGTGAACGGTGGAATGGAGAAGGCCACTCATTATTTTATTTTAATTTATTTTTGAACTTGTATCCTTTAAATTAAAATACTTCTTGACTGCGAACTGCTTTCTGAACCCAACAACTGTCAATTCTAGAGTAAAACCACTATTCTGAACCTACTGGGATAGGTCACGAAGTCCAATTCGATCATCTGAATAAGATATTAATTTAAATTTATTTAAATAAATTTTTTAAAAAATTAATTCTTCGATAATTCAATTAATATTATTCTTCTAATTCAAACAGGAGTTTGAATTAATTATATGAACTGTTTCAAATTCAGTTTTGACTTCGAATTGAATTATTCGCTGATTTCTTATTTTGATAATTTAATATATACGATATCAAATCGAAATCGATATTTAAATTAATAACATAAATATAAAATTTCATTTATATTATCCACCCAATATTTAAAATAAATACTAAATATTCAAAATTAACCCATAAGAATCCGGGTCATTACAATCTTCCCCACTTAAAATAGTTTCGTCCTCGAAATTGCTGAGGTAGAAAAAGTGCTACAAACCCATTTATCTTTTCAAAACTTATTTATGTTGATACTCAACATTTCAAACTTCCTTACGTAACTCTCTTTCGAATAAATCCCTATTTGATAACTCCTCCCTTTGAATAACTATATTCGATAATCTCTCTTTCGAATAACTAGATTCGAAAACCTTTCTTCGAATCAACTATATTCAATTTACTTTATTCAATTTACTCTTATCAATTAACTCTATTTGATTAGCTCTTTTCACTTAACTTCTTCCGAATAAGCTATATTCGATAACTCCTTTAACTCTATTCGAATAAACTATATTCGATAACTCTTTAACTCTATTCGCTTAACTAATATTTGATTTAACTCCATTCGCTTTACTCTAGATCGTAGGGATCACAATGGTTATGCCTGATTTCCCCAGGAAACATCTGACCGCCCTAGGCTATCTGCAGCCCTGCGAATTATGCTAGCAGTCGTACGAAATGGCAACTTATCCTGAGTAACTATGTTTGACTAACTCTATCTCAATAACTATATTCGATCAAATTGAATAACTAATATTCAATTAAATCCTAATTCGATTAACTATGTTCAATTAACTCTATCAGGTTAACTCTTACTTTGAATAACAAATATTCGATAAATTCTAATTGAATAACTAATATTCAATTAACTCTACGGATTAACCCTAACTGATTAACTCTAACTGGTTAATTCTTTCTCTAATCGATTTATTCTAACTCTAATCGACTTCCACTATTTCGAATAACTCCTATTGGATAACGTTTATTCATTTATAAAGATTTACTTTTAGTAACGGTTCTTCACTTTATAAATGTTCTCTTTAATAATGTTACTTCACTTATACAAGTGTTGTGCACCCCTTCTATTTAAAACTATCGGTGTTAAAAACTAATATCTCTTCTCTATATAAGTTCAAACTTATATACTCCTTTAATCGAATGATAAATATTTAATTTAATTTATAAACTGTTATCTATAAATTAATCCTTTCTATTTATCTGTTAAAAACAGATTTTCATTTTCTATTCATCTTCTAAATATTCCTTTGATTAAATTCTATTTATTTAACAAATAAATATCTCATTTATAAAATTCTATTTATTTTCTATAAATAAATATTTCCATTTAATCGATTTGTAAATGTTTTACAAATTTTCCCTTTTATATTCTATTTGTAAATGTTTTTACAAATATTTCTCCTTCTATTTGTTTGCACATAACTTCCTTCGTATTTGTGTTACAAATATATTTCCTTTTTAACTCTTTTGGTTTTCCTTTATTCACACCTAATTCATATTTCACTCACATTGATTTTACTCAATTTATTCTTTTCGATTGTAACGACCCAGAAAATCTGAACCAATTAAAAAATTTTAAATTGGCCAAAATAATGGATTTTAAATATTTAAAATAAATATTTTAAATAATGGCGATGAAAACTGAGTTTGAATCAACAATTGAAGACGAATATAATTAATTATAATTATAAACAAGGCCTGAAAGGGCGTTGTAGTTTCAAAAATCGAATTCAAACTTTGTCGGACAATACCGGGTGCAAAACAAAACGAATTTTAGTGAAACCAAAAATATTTAAATCTGTTAGTGAATACCTTTCCAACGAATCTGACAAATCGAAATTTGATAGCGGGAATCAAAAGATATGTCCAGTTGAAAATTCTGAATAGTCGCTATGGAATTCAGGCCCTTAAAAATGGACATTTTGCATACGACCTCGGATTTCGACGAAACCACTTTTGTTGGATCCGTGATATCAAATTATTGCTAGGTTTCAAATTTCATAATGTTTCGAATCAATATGTGAGCGTGGCAAAGGAAAACGCATTTGACCAGTTTAAGTTGATTTTAATCGACTGGAAAATGGCCGTTTTTCAAACGGTCTCAGAATTCGACGAAACTAGTTTTGTTAGGACCGTATCGTCAATACGAAGCTAGAAAATATTTTTCTGGAATTTTTCTAGTTAGTATGTGACCCCGGTAATTTGAAATGTACGTTTAAAATTCAATATAATGATTTAAATGTAAATCAAACGGAAACTGATTGTAACTATTGAATCAGCTTATAATATATATCCCATTGTGTTCGGAATGAGGGTGAAACGCTATGGACGACAGGCGGTGGGCCTCGTTTCGAGGTCGTGGGTAAAAGTCAACTTTATGCAATTAAATTAATTAATAAAAGAAAAAATAAAAAAATATATACATCTCCCTCCCTTTTCTCGTTTCTGGTTCATACCGGGGTGTGAGGCTCGCGAATTCACGTTATACACAAAGCTACGCCACACAGGCGGTGCTTTGATCATCACCACATACGTCTGGACGAGATTTCGGGTCGTCTCATCGATCCATTTAACTTAAACTTACTTAAGTTAAATTTAATTTCAATCATTCAAATTCCCATTAACTAGTTGCTAATTAACCGTTTTTCTTATTTCACCCTTTTTATTTGAATATAACTTGTTCAAATATATGTCAACTTAATTATAAACTATACTAATTATATTTTCAACTCGAGTTATATATTCGATTTCGAATATAAATTCTCAATCTCTTTCACTTATCCAAAAACCCAATTTTGATTCAAATTTCCTTTAACTAGTTATTTTCCAATTTAGTTAATTCTCTTTTAACCATTTAAAATATGATTTTTGTCTTAAAAATCATTTCACTTACTTCACTGGAGTTCATATTTATTTTATATCTCCAGTATGGATTTTTCCAAAGCCAATTCGGATTTTATTTCCTAAAGATCCTTTTATTTATTTAATTAATCCGTTATGGTTTTATAATGGTTCTGGTGCTGCTTTTCTAAAAATTTGATTTTGATATAACTCAAAATCTATACGACGAAATCCAGATTTTTCTCTTTCATTAGAAAACTATTATTCAACCGGTCCCGACGATTCTTGTTTCAAAGAATTCCAACTTCAATTGAGTTCTGTATACTAAATTGAAGTTCGAATCGCCAATTTACGAACTGCCGCGCTACGGCGAGCTCGTTTTAATTATATTTATAAATATAAACGTTTTAACTTTGTTTAAAATAAATTCAACTCCATTCTGATATATTTTTAATATATATCAAATCCATTTCACATAATATTCCCGATCTATTTCACTTCTAATATTCAAATCCTATATATTTTTAATATTCAAATTCCATTTGAATTTCTTTATTCAAACTCTATATTTGAATTTCCTTTATATTTGCAATATTCAAATACCATTTGAATTTCTTTATTCAAACTCATTTGAATTCCTTTGAATTCAAATTCTATTTCACTTCTATTTGAATATATATATATTCAGATTCCTTTTATTTTACTTCTATTTGAATTCTATATTCCAATTCCCATTTAAAAATTCCTTTGAAGTAATATAAATATATACATATATTTATATCCATCTCAAATTCAAAACATTTGAATTTTCAAACAACTTGTTTCTTTCAAACAAATTTCCATCAAAATTTTTCTAAGGCAGCAATTCATCACTTAGAAACTCGAAAATGAACACTGATGATGTTGCGACCATCATCAGAATTATTTCCCAAACACTGAAGTGAGTTGAGTGCTTTCAAAAATCCATTCAAATGATTTTTATTCAAAAATCTGTCCAAAATAAAGCTATATTATTTTAATGAAATTCGGAAAATATTTCCCAAACTCCCAGGATTTTAAATTTTGAATTTTGGTTGGAGTTCAATTTCAATTTATCACATTTGTATATTTTCATTTTTATACAGATTATATTGGTTGTATATAACTATTTCTGTTTTATAATCTAATTAGATTATAATCCTAACAATCAACTCAACTATTTAAAACAATATCGTGTTCAATCTTCTGTTCAAGTGTTTATAAACTCCTATCGACATCGTGGCGTCCCACAATTCGATCAGAATTCATAATTCACTCAACAGACTAGTCAACACAATATAAAACAGTTTTTATATCAATTAACAAATACGCGCTCTCGTATATATATACACTCAACTCATTCTAGAAAACTACTGATCCTATCTCAAATGAGCACATTCCAACAAGCCTAGGTATTCGCTCAACCTAAGCTCTGATACCAACTGTAATGTCTCGGCAATTCAAGTAGGCTTTGCAACCATCCTCTCCTCCCCAAAGCGGCAAGGTAATACCCCACTGTGGCTTACATTGGTACCCCAGCACCATATTTTACAGCTAGCCTTTCGACTTCACAACCAACCCTCATTTTCGGGACATGTAGGGGTAAGAGTCTCCCGTTCGCCACCTAACGAAAAGCGAGAACCCCCTATCATGCGACACATGCCCCAAGAACGCAACATGGACTGGTATGAGTAAACAGTTTATAACAGTTTTAGAAAACTAAATGATATCTCATAAGACCACGCCGTATAACACGGAACGAGTTTTTCCCTTTTGAGAATCCAAACACTTGATTTAACTTTCAAAATCCCTTTGAAAGGAACGATAATCTTTCTACCAAAACTCTTTTGATATTATAATAATGTCTAAATCAAGTAAATAACAATCTAGTGAAACATTTGCATGTCACGTTCCACATATATAATATACAATCATAAACCGCAAGCACGTATTGGGTATTTGATTTCCAACTATGACAAGGTATGGAACCAACTTCCGCTGGTATATCTCTAGAGGAGAATATACCGAGTTCAACAAGAACATCTTGCAACTCAGCCACACAGGACCGACCACTCATTTAGCTTGAGTGTATCGAATGTATTTCACCAACGGTTGGGATCAGCAACCGTTTCCCGAATGGGACAGCATCGACAATAGATTTTTAGAAGTAAATGAAACTCTAGATCAGGTGATTATACACCCTAATAGGTGCGACCGACATAGCCAGGCTACCTGCCCGATTTCTGTCATTTACCGGTTGTTGAGGCCAGAGGCTACGATTTCTCATCACATCAGATTCACTTCGAATGCCACATTGTCAGATCCATTGAAAATCACTAATTGACATCTGCAACAGTACATTATGTGTTAGCTAAAGAAGTTTCCTTCTCCGCTTCCACTCTTGGTACGGTTGAAGAAATCAATGTACATGACCTTTCTGGAAATACTCTGTCAGACATTCATTCAAACAAGTCACCCAGGAACAGGATGAGCCGAAGGTACTATTTCTATTAATAGAAAAAGCCCTTGTACTCTACTCCGTCTTCGATTATCTTCATATAATCTGATTCGCAACACTACTGCCAATACGGAGTGGTTCTTCGAATAATAATCCAACCGGTCTCTCCATATTGACAACGATGGTCAAAAACTTCGATAGTCTGTGATTTAACTATCGAATAAAAACAAGTGTTTCGATAGTCGATGATTTAACTATCGAAGAAAACAAGTGTTTATCCAATTATCAAACAATCACTGAGCCCTTAATTAAATCACTTCTCTATTTCTTTATCAATATTTGTTAACCAAATATTTTCAATAACCATATTGGCCTTTTACGTTATTGGAAAACATTTCCGAATATCGCCTTCCTTTATTTTCTAAACTTTAGAAAATATATGCTGTTTATAATTGGAAAATATTCCAATTACTTATCTCTTTTCCGATCTCTTTATTTCTATATTTAGGAAATATTTATTATTCTATTTCCAAGCTTACACTTATTTGGGTTAAAACATATGTTGTGTAAAACATCGTTACGACAACCCAAATACTATATTCAACTAACTCTTATCCAATGTTGGTCTTCGAGCCTGAAATCTTACTATTTATTTGTTAATAATGAAATCAATCAAGTTGGGGTATAACTACCTCTCAGACCTTGACTGAATAACATTTATAACTTCAAAACAGATATGACTACTTACTCGAATAATCAATACCATACAACCACTTATTCACTTTTAAATACGTATACACTTTCTCTTTACCGATTTTATTCTTATACTTCCTTTTTAAATTATACTATTCTATTTCTAAGTTTGTTTCCTTATCGACTTATCTATATATTGATATATAGATTTCTAACTATCCAATTATCTTAAAATATTCTATCTCCTTAAATTTCCGGAAAAAATCGCCATAACCTCCTTTGTACCGGGAGCTTCGGGATATATCAAATAGCCTCCCATGGAAGAAAAGCCAAGCGGCTAGCCGATACGGTGCATAAAATCTCATATATCAATTAAATACGTACCTTTTGTCGGGCACTCTATTTATTTCACTTCTATACTTTATTCCAAACCTGTCTCTTGTATATCTATACGTGTCCAATCTATTTTAACTATACCAATCGTTTTAACTCAATTTGTGTAATTAAATTTGTTACTTAACTCTTTAGTCTATTTCACTTTCTATTATCCAAATCTATTATCTTCTATTATTCAAATTCTATAATATAAATCCCATTTGAATTTCTATATTCAAATTCTATATTATAAATCCCATTCGAATTTCTATATTCAAACTCTATATTATAAATCCCATTTGAATTCTATATACAAATCTATTCAAATTCTATTTGAATTCTCTTTAATTAAATTTCATTTCAATTCTATGCCTTATTTATAAACAACGTTTATAACTTCACTTAAAATCCCCCATTATATATTTATAAACAAAGTTTATAAATTCAATTCAAATCCCACATTTTCATTTATAAACAAAGTTTATAAATTCAATTCAAATCCCACATTTTCATTTATAAACTAAGTTTATAAATTCAATTCGAATCCCACATTTTCATTTATAAACAAAGTTTATAAATTCAATTTCTTGTTTTATATATCTTCAAAACAAGTTAATATTTTCTATAATTTATTTAAAATTCAAATTCTATTTATAAAAAATAGAATTCCCTTTTTAAATCTCAAATACCCTTTCCGGGTATTTTATAAATCAATATTCCAATCCCCAGTGATAATTTAAACAATCAAATCAACCAATTTTCAATCATTTGATTTTTAACACATCATATATGAATATATATGAAATCAAACAAACAACAACAGATAATATATTTTTGAGGAATCCAGTTGGATTCCTCCAACCTGTTTTCCTGCATCCACAGACGTTAGTCAACATAGTAATACCCATCATACTTCGAGGCAGGATATCACGGTATGAAGGTCATCCACTAATCATAGCATAGGGCGTATAGGGTAATCATCCGCTAATGGTACAGCGGGCATCCGCTAATGAGACTGCGGGAATCAAACCAATCATCAGCCCAATATATATATATGTATATATATATCCTAAATAACTAATATATATTTTAAAACAATCAGACAGCATTCAAACAAGCACAGACAATTATTTTTAACGAAATAAAAATAATTCTAATTCAACAGGTAAGATTTACTCACTGTGATTTCTTTTGACGATCTATTCTGATTTCCATTTTAAATTCCTGATGGGGTATCCCGCAGCTACGGATTAACGACTGATCTTGTTCGATACGATCTTAATTCACACCTTTAATTTTTTCAAACCCTTTCTTCTTTAGTTCGATATCCTGGTCGTGTCTTCAACAACTTTCACTACTGCTGAAATTAGTCAAACATCTTCTACCTACCATAGCTGCTCCTCACATGCTAGTGTCGCACTTCTCCTTACCCGTCAGCCCAAAACTCAATCAGTAAACATAGTGCTCCAACCATAGTCCTAACCTACGTGCGTCATTCTACTTTCAACACTACTAACCCATACCACAACCAGAATACAACATCCTCCATCTACCGAGCCATCTCCCTGGCTCGAACAATTACTGAAGTTGTGAGTTCCCAGACCTCACGAACAGTTCTATTGGAAGGTGCGAAATAGTTGAGTACCGAATTCCCTTAATACTTCACACAATAAACTCCTTACTTTCCTCAGCAAGAAATCGAATTTCAAATTCTCAGTTCAACCCCTTTTCCAAAGCTTCTCGATAACGCTACCTCACCCATCAATAACAGGTCGCATTCTCCCAATATCACACAGTCTTCCACTTTGCGAGCCACAGAACATCAAAAAAATCGCGACTTGGTACTTTGAACAGTGGCGTAACCACTGTCGCTCTTCACTTTAATAACCACACACTCCAGTTCATTGATATTGTCGAACTCCACCTCAGATAAACTCCATCGCACCCCATCGTGACTTCGATTGAACCCTTTAACTTCACCGCAAGTTCAACTTGCTGTCAGAGACCCCGCGCCACCCTTCGTTCCATCTAACTGCGATCCTAACTTTGCCAAGACCCCGTCCTAATCGAATGTGAGTTGTCGATCTCGTTGCGGTATACCATAGTTCGAAGATTCCAACTTTAAAGGAGTCGGCCATTTCTGTGGAGTTCAATTTTGATTTGAGGAGACTTCGTTGGTTAGACATTTTGGAACGAATGAACATGAGGGGTTTGGTTTTATAGAGGAGAACGGGAACGAACGTGACATCAATTTCTTCATTCATTTTCTGAGTGGTTGAGGAAAGGAACACCTCACTGTGAACGGTGGAATGGAGGCCACTCATTATTTTATTTTAATTTGTTTTTGAACTTGTATCCTTTAAATTAAAATACTTCTTGACTGGGAACTCCTTTCTGAACCCAACAACTGTCAATCCTAGGGTAAAACCACTATTCTGAACCTACTGGGATAGGTCACGAAGTCCAATTCGATCATCTGAATAAGATATTAATTTAAATTGATTTAAATAAAATTTTAAAATAATTAATTCTTCGATAATTCAATTAATATTATTCTTCTAATTCAAACAGGAGTTTGAATTAATTATCCGAACTGTTTCAAATTTAGTTTTGACTTCGAATTGAATTATTCGCTGATTTCTTATTTTGATAATTTAATATATACGATATCAAATCGAAATCGATATTTAAATTGATAACATAAATATAAAATTTCATTTATATTATCCACCCAATATTTAAATTAAATACTAAATATTCAAAATTAACCCATAAGAATTATGGTCATTACAGAGGAGGAGAGGCATTGGCTTGGCTTGGAAGTGCTAAAGATTGGATCTTTAGACTAGTGTTAATGAAAGGAGTTGGTTCTTTTGTTCTTATGGCTTTGCGCTTGGTTAGGTATGGATCTAAGTTATCTCTTAGGTATATATTGTTTATATATGTGTTATGTTTTAAGTATAAAGTTAAAGTGACATTAACTAAGTAAAGTTATTAACTTTAGACCCCCCTTGCTTTTGAAAGCAAATGACAACTTTATATTATGCAGCATTACTTCTATTATCCTCTTAAACATGTCCATGGACTTGACATAATGTTCAAATGGTTGTTTAACTTGTATGCTAAGCTGAAGTATGCTTGAAAGTGCTTGAAGCTAGAATGGTTACATAAGTGCACTTCCTAATCCCTTGTTTTATGGAAGTCATATATATATCTTCTTCTAAACCTTGTCCTGTTTAGTTACATAACTAGATAGTAATCGAAAATGGATAACTTTAATAAACCAACGAGTAGGCTTATCTGTTTTTGAGATTCGATTTGAGGTGTTTAAACTAAGGAGATGTTCAAGAGCAACCAGTGCCCTATCTCACCTGGCCTCGTTCCGGGCGAGGAATGGATAAAGTTGATAATATCGGAAATGAGTTAAGTATACGAATATTGATAACTATTGTTTTATTTATTGATTGTCATTTATCTTTGGTTATTATTGCTTGATTGATTGTGTGATTTACACTCGATCAGTTTTTGAGCAAATATACTTTTATATTTAACGCCTTTTGATCTATTTCACAATTTGACAGAAAGGTGTCTAACGAAAATATTGATTTATTTAATTTATGAGCATAAATTGAAATGAATAATTTTTGAAAGATTGTTTTCATAAAACAATATGAGATGAAAAGTTCGATTTCAGAGAAATAGAAAATATTTGGAAATAAATATTTGGAAGATAATAAATGGTTTATAAAAAGATGTTTTATAAACGAAGAGAATCTCGATGGCTTAAACCCCATCATTTAAATGATTTAGAAAGACAACACTATGATTTGAGGGTATTTGTGATTACTATTGTGAAACGATTTATCACTTCAGGATACTAAACGATTTGTTGTGTTACCGAGACTCGAGTAACCCGTGACTAAAAAATGGGTATGGGGTTTAGAAGACCTTGGAAGGTAGTCTGCTCTGGAATGTTGGAGAGACGATATTATTTATTTTATGGAGGTGGCCATTACCCAATGGCCTTGTTATCAGGGGAAACCTCCCGATCTGGTGGCATATATGTTGATATGCTTGTATTATAGATATTTGAGATTTTCATAAGTGATTTGTTTTTAAATACCGAAGTGAAGTATGATTTGATTTAAAAGGAATATATTATTTCAATGATTTGAAATGAAATCAGGATTTTAAGATCGAAGGGATTATTTTTGAAAGAATGGATTTTGAAAATAATAAAGTTGAATAGATTTTATAAATCTAAACATGAAGATTAAGCCTGAAGGGTAGTTTAGGATTTGCATTGTTGTTTGTGCGTTGCAGGCTCCATAGGTCCTATTTGTGAATAAGAGAACTACCTTGACTTGATCCGGTGTCTAATTGGGTACCCAATTAGATAAGGGTATGTAGGTATAACAACCCGTATTTTCAGAATCAATTTAAAATTTTAATTTAAGCTATCTTAAGGAATATAAGATTATAAATTTGTTTATTTTTGCTAAATAAATTTGATAATAATATTATAATTAGTTTTTGTATTTTATTTCACTTAAAACAAACTCAGTAAAATTATTAAATTGATTTATAAGTCTTATATTTGAAAATTTTGAAAATTCGATTTTTAAAATCATTGCATAACCCTTAAAAAGTGAAAACTTGCTACTGAGCTCGGAATTCGACGAGATCAATTTTTTTGGATTCACAGTAATAAGTCGTGGCTAGATTTCAAATTTCACGCGAAACGGAATTAGTATGTGACCGTGAGAGGCAAGCCTGTTTGGGTCAAAACTGACTGTCAATTTTCAAAGGAACTTTATTGTGGCGATCTTAGAATTCGATTTTACGTTTTTTCCGAATTCATATCATCAAATAATGGTAGAATCCAAAATTTCATAATTTTTGGAGTTAGCGTTTGGGAGTACAAGAAGAAAAGGTATGCTAAAATCGCATTTTTGAAGCTTATTTGTGCATCTTTGAGAATTTTAACGGAAGGTCAAACGAACTCGGATTCGACGAAACTTGATTCTTGGATTCATCTTGACGTCTATTATCTCATGTCTGAATTTGTTGGCAAATGAAGATCGTTTGCAATTGGGCGATCTGAGAGAAAGAAGATGAAATCTCTTAAACATTTTTCTCCAATCTCTCTTCATAAATTTCCTCCTCTTCTCTTCCTCCTTTCTTCACAAAATGGAGACCCCTCCCCCAAGACGGCTGCCACACCCTGCACCCCCGCTGCTGCTTCCCCTCACCGCCTCCTCCTCTCTCTCTCTCTCACTCTCCTCCTCTCTCTCTCTCACTCTCCTCCTCTTTCTCTTCAAAACCCTAAGCCCCCAAACCCTAAACCGCCACCATGGGTGTAACACCCCACGTCCATTAATGTCACTCACAAAGGAAATGCATTAACTTCCATGGAGCGTATTTAGTGTATAGAGCAGAATATAACAAGAAAAATATAAGTAATGGTGCTTGAAAAATTTAAAACAATTTTTATTGCAGTGGAGAAATAGTTTGATTACAACAACTTCATAAACCAAGTACACTTAATATCCATATTGATAAATTGTTTCAGAGTACATAAAATAAAAAGCATAAACCCCAACACAAGTAGTCATAAAAGAGATGAGCTGAACTTTACTTTCAGCAATCCAAGCACTTCCAAAAGAGAGAGAAAGAGACCCGAGATCAAGTTCCACTAGTACTAGTCCCACCCCGAGAACTTGGGGGGGGGGGAAGGAAGAAAAGTGGCGAAAACAAAGGGGTCAGACATAAAATCTGGCGAGTATAATAAATTTAGCAATATAATTATTAAAGTAACTAGGATAAGGCATAAACTGGTAAGGCAAGATATGACCATGAAACAAGTGGGCATGACAAAGCAAATAAGAGGAATATTCCGGCGTTAATCTCATTCCTAATCACTATAGGATAATTACTATACAACACCACCACTAGTCACCCTAAAAGTTTACCCCGCCTACAGAACTGAATAATGATAATGGTAGTTTCGTGTACCCCTAGCTGCCTTCATAGCTGTCGTCTTCCCCTATCTCCACTAGTTGTACCCACTACCCCCATTCGATCGGCTCCCTAACTCGTAGATACCCGTGCTGGTCCCACGGTGGGGTGTATCACTCCCCAAAGTGGCAACCCGATACCACCAAAGATGCACGGCTTATATCTACATGATGCAACAACGTCTTACCTACCAACCCGGGCCCACGAATGCACATGACCCCGTTGGACTTGCGTTGCCACCGCTAACCCGTTTACCTCTTACAGTCAAATCCAGTAAGCGTGTCCCGTCCTGGACTTGGGACGAGCTCACAAAGATACTTAATGGGTTACTGATTTGAAAAGGACCCCCATGCTTGACACAAGCCTTCGACCTATGCTTAGTCACCACTAAGGTTTCCCCACTTAACGCCATTCTTATTCATGTCTTCTTACATGTTTCAATCTTGGTTAAGTGCATCTAATCGTATTTCACATGCCACCCAAGGCACTCACTTAACCCCCCATGTTCCACCACATGTTTATCTGGTTAAGTGTTACTTAATTCATTAGAACCGTAACCTTGTAAAGACCTCCCACATTAGGCTTACATTTGCGGTTGCTGGATTTGCCGGGCGGGTCCGGGTAGTCTTATACCGCAAACGAGCCTAACCTCGTGTCTTTACAATTGTTATGCATTTAATTCGTGCCTCTGACCTCTCACATTAGACTGGCATTTGTGGCTGCTGATTTGTCGGGCGGATCTAGGCAGTCTTACACCACAAAAGAGTCTAACCTCGTGTCTTAGGCGGTTAATTATTACACATCTTTATTTAACTCCAAATTGGATTAATATCCCTATTCAAATTTGTCAATAAATTCCAAATTTATTTATGTCCATAATTGTCTCTTAAAATTATGTCCATAAATACCTATTATGCCAATTAATGTCTCAAATTAATTATATGCCTTTTAAGGCCATTTTATGCCAATTCACAATTTATGTATATTCAATATTATCCCATCATCCCCACACTATTCGTACGTTTTCATATGACATATGTTAGACTCGCAAATAGTCTAACTTATAAAAAGAAAAACAACATCACATAACACATAAAATAGATCTAAGGATCATGACATAAGATTACATAGCCAATAACTTGCATATGAATTTCATTCAAACTGGCATATGATACAAAATTAGCATAGGTAATGGGCATAAACTTGCATAACTTATGTACTACTATAGATCCAAACATAAAGGTGTGAACTTGCATATGGATCTAAACATAAAGATGTAAACTTGCATATAGATCTAAAAATAAAGATGTAAACTTGCATATAGATCTAAACATAAAGATGTAAACTTGCATATGGATCTAAACATAAAGATGTAAACTTGCATATGGATCTAGACATAAAGGTTGATGTCACATAAACTAGCATATGCATATACATGTCTCATAAATATTTTAACAACCCAAACTTGCATAAGATTCATACATGAATATATGATCCAATCTTCACAAACTTGCATAAGATATATGATTCAACTTGCATAAGATTCACATAAGAACTAACATATAATCCAACTTGCATAAGACTAACATATGATTCAACACCACAAACATACATATAATTTACATCACATGATTCAAAATCATATTCTCATAATCCCAATTGTATCTTATCATAATTAAATTAATTAATTATTTTGTGAAAGCTATCATACTCACAATTAAAAAGAATAGTCTTGTCTTTCTGGGATCTGTATTCTAAAATTGAATTGCTCGCCTTTGATGTAGACTAATCGTTATTTAGATTTGATTTGATTTCGATTCAAGCTTCTATCTTGCTTTAGATTTGAAAGTGTATGGCTGCTACTCTAGGTTCTCCATTGACGGCATGGCGGCTCTTGTTATGAATTAATGTGATTAGGGTTAGGGGTATAGGTGTGTTTTTATAGAAGTTTAATTTAATAAGAGCCGTCGGATTAACCTAAGGATAACCAGAACCATCAAGACCACTCAGATGCCACATCAGCCCTTAGGGCGAATCGGGCAACGGGTTGACAGCCAAACACCCTGGTTCGACCCTTAGTCGACCCAGCGGAGCTCGGGTCGACTCCAAAAATGGTGCAGTTCGGCTATTCCCCCTCCCAATTCGTTGTTTTGAACTTTTTTTTAATATATATATATATATATATATTCCTCATATTCATACAAACTTCAAGGCTTAATAACTTCTTCATAAGTTATCCGTTTTATGCAAACCAAATGTCTTTCTTGACCCAAAATTTTGAGACGAACATAATAGCGCAACCCTTTTCACTTCACTACAACAAAACAGTCCATTTACAACTTGCAAAAACCATTGTAATATGCATTTTACAATGGGCGTACGCCCGTCTTAATATGCGTCGTCGTAATAGCTCCTAATTATTAGACAACGGGCTATGACTGTTGTAAAGAACCGTTGTAATAATGTGCTCTGTCACGTAAAATGACTCTATAAAAATGGTTATAAACCCGTTGTAATAGCTAATAAATTACAAGCGGCTTTTGCCTGTTGTAATATAGTATATTACAATGGTCGATGACCGTTGTAATATACTGTATTACAACGGGAAAAAGCCCCTTGTAATTTATTAGTTATTACAACGACAAAAAGCCACCTGTAATATACTACTATACTACTTGGTAAACCTGTTTTACAACAGGATATCGACCTTACACAATAACTATTCAAATCAATTAAATATTTTATTATACTTTTGAATAGCACAAAGTTCTGTTTATCTTTGTTACACAATAACTATACAAAATGTTCATTTGTACAAGTATTCCCGCACTACATACACTCCGTTACACTCACTCTCATTCTCAATGTCTTCATCTTCAGTGATTGATCCAAAACCAATTGCTAAGCCTATGAAGCTCTTCAAATTTGCACTCTAACCAAAAAACAAGTACCTAGAAATGAATGTAGTGCATAGTTAATGTAAGCATAATCAACATAAACATTTTGATGCATGCCGAGTTGGCGGTTTACAAAAGAAACATAGTTCTAAGGCCATATATTTTATTTTCCTCATGAGTGAGCAAAAATTCAATCAGGTGGGTTACCTTAGTGAGCCACGGTCAACAAAAACACAGTGAAGTTGTCCTCCAATTGCCTTGTGAACAAGCATAGCTGCAATAGTAGAATCTACTCCTGGTAGTGCACAAATGACGTGATCATCAGGCCCCACCAACTTGTCAATGGCCTTAGTCTCTTCATCAAGAACATCTTGCATTTTAGGGAATTAAGTGAGCGTTTTATGAATCAATTCCGACTTCACGCCCGAAAGTCTAAGATTGTTATTGAATTATCAAGGATTAAGCAAGTGCCGGGTGAGTCTTTGAAGTCATATCTTGACCGTTTCAACTTAGCTGTAACAGAAGTCAGCGACCCGCACGAGCCCACCATCTTGATGGATTTAATGGAAGGAGTTGATCCCGATTCCGAGTTTGGAGACTATCTTTCTGGGAAGCCGCCTCCTACGAGAGAGTTATTTTATGAAAAGGCCAATATTCATCTAAGACGATAGGAAGCAAGGGAAAACCGAAAGAGAAAGTCCGGAGCGGCTTCAAAAGAAACTGTTCAGAGTAATGTCACCGTGAAGCAGTCTGGAGAAAGTTCTGGGAAGGTCGAAGTGAATGTGGGAAACAAGAATGGAAATGGAAATAATGGAAACAGGGGCAACAACAACCGTAATGCGAATGGTAACAGAAGAAATAGGAACCGAGGAAGTAATTCCGACAAAAGACCCCGGTTCTAGACCTATGAGAATTATTCACCGCTGAACGACACTCTGGAGAACATTTACTTGGATACATACAATGTTTTGCAATACAAAAGACCTCCTCCTCGAGACTCAATGGAGAAAGAAACCGCAACTGGAAAATTTTGTTTATTTCATTGAACTCATGGGCATTCAACGAATGAATGTCGACATTTGAGAGATGTGATTGAGAAGCTGCTGCGCGAAGGAAAATTGGATGAATACAAGGCTGCCCCAAGAGACAAGGGGCAAGGAGAACAGGCCCCAAACTAGAATCATTCTGCTCCCAAGCCTACAGCGCAGCAGAAAGGCAAGGGAATTGTTATTAACACCATAGTAAGTCGATCCCACCCAGCTATCCACAGTTTTAGAGCAATGGACCAATACGGTAATGTAGCTAAGCACGTGGATGTGGATGAGTGTGATGATTTGGAAGATATCGCCCCTGTGAAACAGCTGAGGACAATGTTTTATGACGTGGTGTTCCGTAGCAGAGATGATACCGGAATCCAGTCACCTACCGAAGATCCGTTGGTCATTACCACTACCATTGGACCGGCATTGGTTCATAAGGTGCTAGTGGACAATGGAAGCTCTATTAATTTTTTGTTTAAAAAGTCATTTGATCAGATGAAACTTGAGTCTGGAGATTTGAAGCCGTGTGAAGGTTGGATCCGAGGCTTCAACGGGGCGTCGACCGCTCCAATGGGGTATATAGAATTGCCCGTAACATTGGGGCAAGGGGAATGTCGAAGAGTACGAATGCTTCAGTTCGTAGTGTTGGACGTAGATTCTCCCTACAACGCATTTTTGGGAAGGCCTGCCCTTGCAGAGTTCAGGGCTTGTATCGCCCCGTGGTGTTTATTGCTTAAGTTCCCAACTGAAGCCGGAACAGGAGTATTGAGAGGAGATCAAGTCTCCGGACGGGCTTGCTATGTTGCCGAATTAAAGATGTTGATGAAGGGACTCAACATCGAGAGTAAAGGTGCCTCGCCTCCTCCAAAGGAGGGCTCAGCATAGCAATTAGAAGGATCAGCCCCGAAGGAGTTGCCCATGGGAACGCCTGAAGACTTGGATCCCAGAGAAGATGAGGAACCAGAGGCTAGAATTGCAACTCCTAACGAAGCGACAGTGGATATACCCATTGACGAAGCTGATCCAGCAAGAGTTTTGAAGATTGGATCCCAGTTGGATCCACATCGAGCCAAAGAACTAACTGACTTCCTGAAGGCAAACCGGGATGTGTTTGCCTGGACCCACGCCGACATGTGTGGGATATCGCCATCCATCATGAGTCATTCACTGAGTATAAACCCAAAACACCCGCCTGTAAAGCAAAAGAGGCGTGTACTGGGTCCAGAGAGGTCAGCAGCTCTGAAAGAGGAACTGGAGAAGCTGAAAGAGAATGGATTTATTAGAGATTCGACATATCCCGACTGGATATCGAATCCTGTTTTAGTAAAGAAGTCAAACGGAAAGTGGCAGACAGGCATTAATTTTTCAGACTTGAACAAAGCTTGCCCGAAAGATAGCTTCCCACTCCCCAGAATTGACCAGCTTGTAGATTCGATTGTGGGACATGAACTTCTTTCTTTCATGGACGCATATTCCGGGTACAACCAGATTCCTATGCACATGCCAGATCAAGAGCACATGAGCTTCATTATAAATTTAGGGTTTTATTGCTATGTGGTCATGCTTTTCGGATTGAAAAACGCTGGAGCTACCTACCAACGCTTGGTGAACAGGATGTTTTATAAACAAATAGGGAAGACTATGGAGGTTTATGTGGATGATATGCTTGTCAAATCAAAACAGTCCTCCCGCCATACACAAGACTTGGCAGAGATGTTTGGTATCCTGCAAAAGTATCGGATGAAGTTAAATCCTTTGAAATGCTCATTTGGAGTGGCATCGGGAAAGTTTCTAGGTTTCATCATGAGCTCTCGAGGGATTGAAATCAGTCCCAGCCAAATAGCAGCGATAAGAAACATTGAAGAACTGAGGAGAATCAAAGATGTCCAAAGTCTTGCAGGGAAAGTAGCCGCGTTGAGTAGATTTATCTCCAAAGCAACGGACAAATGCGTCCCATTTTTTGACTTGATAAAAAGGGGAAAGAAGAATTTCGAATGGACTCCGGACTGTGTTGAGGCCTTTCGAAATTTATTGGAATTATTAGAGAAACCACCGATTTTGTCAAAGCCAGTGGATCATGAAGAGCTATTTGTTTACCTAGCGGTTTTGGCTCACGCTGTTAGCATAGCCTTGGTCCGAGAAGAAGACAAAGTGCAAAGGCCGGTATATTATGTAAGCAAGAAATTGGCAGCTGCAGAACGCAACTACCCAAGGATTGAGAAGCTTGCTTACAGCCTCCTGATCGCCTCCCGAAAACTTCTCCACTATTTCCAAGCTCACCCAATAACCATATACAATGACCAACCTCT
Organism: Allium sativum; assembly: GCA_030737875.1. Lineage (NCBI taxonomy): Eukaryota > Viridiplantae > Streptophyta > Magnoliopsida > Asparagales > Amaryllidaceae > Allium > Allium sativum. The sequence continues at coordinate 637,354,230 of CM060918.1, forward strand.
GAGGCAAGTATTGCAGAGACCCGAAGCATCGGGGCGTTTGATCAAATGGAATATTGAATTAAGTCAGTTTGATTTAAATTTTCAGCCGCGGAGATCGATCAGGGGGCAAGCTCTAGCTGACTTTATAGCAGAGTTCACAATTCCAGAGGAGGAAATGATCAATGACAAGGTGGTCAAGTCAGAGGAGGAGTTGAAATTAGATCCATGGAAGCTGTACACAGACGGAGCCAAGAACGACCGAAGGTCCGGAGCCGGAGTCGTCTTAGTTACTCCTGAGGGATGATCGTTATATTATGCTCTACGATTAGAATTTTCAGCGACTAATAATGACTCTGAATATGAAGCCCTGATTGCCGGGCTAAAACTTGCTAAAGAACTTGGAATAAAGACATTGGATATATTCTGCGACTCCAAAATAGTTGTCTGCCAAGTACGAAAGGAGTTTGTGGCTTGGGGACCTCGACTTATCACCTATCTCGGGAAAGTGGAGGAGCTGCTGAGCAACTTGGAACGGTATAACATAATGCATATCCCAAGAGCTGAAAACCAGAAGACATACAGGCTAGCAAAGCTAGCTAGTTCCGACAACCCGGAAGAAACCGAAATGATTCCAATTGAAACGTTGGGATCGCCAAGCTTTGAGTCGATGGAAATTGAATTTTCTTTCGAAGCAGAACCGGAGAAGGAGTCGTGGATGACCCCAATTAAGAATTTCCTTATAAATGGGATACTCCCGTCAAAGAAGAGTGAGAGGCGGGCCATAGTTCGCAAGGCCACTAGATACATCCTTCAAGATGATACTCTTTATAGACAAGGATTTTCTATGCCCCTGTTACGATGTATAGCACACAACGACATCAAGCGTGTACTAAGAGAAGTATGGAGATCATACGGGAGGTCAGACCTTAGCAAAGAAGGTATTGCGGTATGGATACTTCTGGCCCACAATTAATAAAGATGCAGCTGATTATTCACGACGCTGCGACAAGTGCCAGAGATTCGCCAAAATCCCCAGAGCACCACCGACCCAACTCAAATCGATGGTGAGTCCTTGGCCGTTTGCCATGTGGGGAATTGACATCATCGGAGGTCTACCAATTGCTAAAGGAGGAGCGAAACATGCAATAGTCGCCGTGGAATATTTTACGAAGTGGGTGGAAGCTGAGCCCTTAACCAAAATCACAGCGAGAAAGGTGATAAGTTTCGTGGTTAGAAATATTATATGCCGATTTGGGATCCCAAGGACCATTATAACTGATAACGGAACCCAGTTCGATGGTGCCGAATTCAGAAATTTCTGCCAGAAATATAAGAACGACAAACGGTACACTGTAGTCGCTCATCCACAGTCAAACGGGCAAGTAGAAGCAATAAACAAAGTCGTAAAGTCCATCCTCAAGAAGCGATTAGAACGTGCAAAGGAAAAATGGGTGGGTGAATTGCCCTTATCTTTGTGGGCATATCGGACAACGTTTAAGACATCTACCGGTCATACTCCTTTCTCTCTATCATTTGGCTCAGAAGCGGTAATTCCAGTAGAGCTTGAAGTTCCCTCTCACAGGGTAACATATTATGACCCGATGACGAATCGGGCACTCCTACTCGAGTCTAAGTCTTCAACTTTAAGCTGCATGCGTTTATCTTGTTCGGCCTTCATTGCAGCTAAAGTAACATCATCGGCGTTCTTCGACTCCCCAACTAAAGCCACCTCAGGGTCTTCCTCGTGTCCCCCGTTGCCGCCATCATCTTTTAAGGCATCTATTATTTCGTCATCATGAGGAATATCAGCCTTAGACGGTTCAGTTCCTTCTCCTGAATCTATGGTGGCAGCCTTGTCCTTTTCCCCTTTAGCCTTCTCCGTAGGTTCTGCTCCAGAGGCGGTTCCCTGAGACACGTCTGCCTTTTCAGACAGTTCAATACCTACAGAGTGAGAAGCAACAGTTATCAACTCAGGAGAAAATAATAGGTTCTTCATCGATTGCTCAATTACGTGATGAAAGGTAGAGATAGCTTTGACGAATTGAGGTGAAAAGGTAGAGATACCTTCCGACGACTTCTCAGCTGGAGTGACCGCTGTCTCCGACGCCGTTTCGGGTATTGGGGGACAAAAGAGATGCCCGAGGGATCCCCGGGTTTTCAGGATCATACCCCTCTACTTCAGAAGTTTCAGAGGCAGTAGAGGAAGAACCAGCCTCAGGAATGTTCTTTTGCTTAGCCTTCCGCCTCTCTTCGTCCATAACAGCAGCAATAAGGCGGCGTCCTTCGGCTAGGCGTTCTGGTTCATCATCTCGTAGATATTTCTCCATAAGCTTGTCCTCGTCAATGGAATCAACTTTGAGCTCCTCTTTCTCCCATTCAACGATTTGACTCCATAATTGGACTAAGGTAGATGGATAATCTTCAATCCAAGAGATGTTCCGGCGGCGAATGATATGCGCAAAGAATTCAATCATTAATTCGCCAAAACCATGCACCTCTTCCTCAGCCTCTGATAGTTTTTTGCGGGCCTCTTCAGCGGACTTGATAGCACATTCGATGTTACCCTCCGCTAGGGCAGCCCTGTTCTCCGCCTCCACCAGCTTAGAAGCCAAGTCAGCGTTTTTCTTCTCTAATTCAGCATTCTTCCTCGCTAACTCGGCTTTCTCCCGCTCAAGGTCAGCGTAAGCAAGTCGCATTTTGGCAGCATCTGACTTGGCATCTTCGGCTTGTTTTTTCAATTCCGAACGCTCTTGGGTATGGGACTCAAGCAAATCATGGTAGCGTTTTTGCAGATCTTCAAATTGTTGCTTGAAGCTAGCAGCATCCCGTTGAGCAACTGCGAGTTGAGCCTGTGTATCCTCCAAGTCTTTTCCTAAATTTTTTAAAGTCGTTGCATCGTCCTCTACGGTTTATTGCATCGAGTCAGCATTCGTGATTAAAGTTCGGATGATTCTAGAAAGGCTGCGCGAATACTTGAACATCTCTGAATACTGTTTCTCGACCGCATCTATTTTTGCTTTGGCATCATCTGCCCACCTCGAAGAAATAGGCTCAAGAGCAGGTAAAAAAGTCAAGTTTTCGAAGTAATCTTTAGGAAACTGCTCCTCCAGATACGCCCGCTTAACTGCAGTTTCAGCATCTAGTGGTGGAGGTGCCGGGAATGTCAGCTCGGTATCCCTGTGCATGGAGGGCTCAATGGCCTCTTCATCCTTTCTAGACCGTTTAGCGGGAACCTTACGCATGCTTTGTGATTCGGTATCTCTTGGCGGGCTCCTCTCCCTACTGCGCTTTTCTTGAGAAGAGGTTGAGTCTTTTGATTGCGGCCTGTCCTCCTCCCGACGACCTTGGTAACCTTTATATCGCTCTGGATCTGTCCGGACAGGAGAATGAGAGCGCGAGGACCGCGAACGATAGGAATCATAGGGTCTTCTATCCTCCCTACCGCGATCTTCGTGACGATCATACTCAGTATCATAGGGGGGATTAGACATGCTACGACGGAGTTTCCTGATATCATAATAGGAACGAGACATTGTACCTGCACAACAAGACAAATGAAATTCAGGGTCAGCATTTTCACAAAAAGAAAAATGCTGTGAATTGTGGTGCTATTGTGTTAAGTGCGTCCTAAGTGGTGTTTTCCCCCCGACAAACCCGAGTCCGAAGCCAGACTAGTACGAGCGGGCTCTTTGGCCTTAGCACGAGTGGTCTCTTCGGAAGAAGTGAAAACTAAAGGATTCTTCCCAAAATCCTCTGAAGTGTAAATAGTTTCAGGTAAGGGGAGATCCCCCAAACCCTGAAATAGTGGGTCATCGGTACTAGGGACATCTCCCTCAGAAGCATCAATCGGCAGCTCTTTGGAAGGCGTTGACCTTTCCGGAGAAATGGCATCCTCGGGAACAATATACCCCTCACGGTGCTTTTCGGCCATGTTAGCCAATTCATCATCTTGAGTCGAAGACGGAGAAGATGAAGTCTGAAGAGGCACTATAGGAGCTCTCGAACCTTCGCCCGTTTCTGGGATTACGTCCACTGGGGGGATATATACATATGGACCCGTCCCGTGACCAATGCTACGGGTAACGGACAACAACCCATGAAGATGAAGATATTCGTCCTTAAGGACTTCATCAATAGTTAAAAACTTCTGATCACCATTAAGGAGCGGGTGCATCCGATCAAAGAACACTTGATCCGATATTTGTTTTGGGTTATCAATTGCAAACAAAAAGAAAACGGGTTAATGCGATGGTTTGGATGTACGGAGTCGAGATTTAGAAAACAAGTGCTTTACTTGATTTCGTCCATCTTCTAGTACACCCTGGCTGTTGCTTTACATAAAACCATTCCAGCCTGGAGTCACCCGCTAAACTATTGAACGGTGCTGGAATTATTTTCCTCTTTGGGACAGACTCGAAGTAACAGAAAGAAGGAGTTTCTCGAGTCCGGTTCTTGAAGTTATAAAAGAAATGAACGTCATCAAAAGTGAGCTCTATGCCTAAGATCTCACGGTACGCTACATATAGGGTGTACAGGTAAGCATAGGAATTGGGGTTCAGCTGCATGGGGGCAATCCGCATTTGTCTTAGAAAATCGACGACGAAAGGAGAAAATGGAGGGATAGCCCCGACCATGCACATCAATCGAGTGATTGCCATATACCCCTTTGGAGGGTTGTGGGGACGATCAGCTTTTGATGGAAACAAGGTATCCCCTTTGGGTATCTCGTACTTTAGTCGTATTCAGATAAGTCTATCATTGTCGATCGTCGATTCAACAGAATCTTGAGGTGATTCCAGTATGATGGCAGACTCAAATTCATCAGGAGCTCGATCATCTCCAATCCCTCCTTCCTCTTCACAAGCCAGGGAAACTCCACCCTCAGAAGACACATTATCGCTTTCGTGAGTTCCTACCTCGTAGTCTGAGCCCTCATCATCCCATTCTGGATCTGAGGAAGAAGATATGTCTTCAAGAGTAATTTTGTTGGATGTCTCTGGGATCTCCTTCTTTTCTGCTAATCTAGAGGAACGTCTGGATGTCATGGTTACTAAACTATTGAAGAAGCAATAGCACAAGTTAGAGTAAATTAGCCCGTATCCCCCCGTGCATGTGTATGAACTAAAGTGTGAACAGTGTTTGCAGAAAATGTAGAGTTAACGCTCGACAGTGCAACGCAAAATCTTGGCAAAGTAATAATGTTCAGGGCAGTTCTTGATGTTCATTTATGTTCGCAGGTCACTATCCTAACTGTTCATGAAGTTGGAAGTTATGTCAAGTATTGATTTGGCCAATTAGACAAACTCTTGCGTATTAAGCTGGGGCTGCTTCGGATCGGTTCGGATATAAATGATTGAATCAGATCGAAGGTAAGGCTTTGTTTTGGTCAGAAGTGGGTATCTAATCGGACCGGTTCGGGATTGTCTGTTCGGAGCAGATTGGATGGACTTGAGCCCCAACACCCCTTCTTCCGTGATCCACATTCCGACCCGGTCCGGCTAGGTAGACTTCGCCTTCCCTCTTTCAAATTTAACTCCGACCCGATCCGGTACTGAAAACCTCGTATCCTTTTCTTCTCCTACATCCCCCATACTTCTCCACCTGAACCGATCCTCCATGTTCTGTATCTTCTTCTTCATCCTCAACCACAGTTGGACCCAATTCGATTTCCAAAACTCCATATAGGGATGAGCATATATCCTCTCCAACCTCCCAGCGCCTCGAGGTGGTGGCGGAGCCAGCAGCGACGACGGCGAGGAAAGAGGTAACCACGACGTCGAAGCCATGCCATGAATATGCCCAATTTGTTCAAATTAACCGCAAAATCTTAATTAAAGGCAGTTACAACTATAAGATTCAGGGTTTCGAGATTGCCTATATGTTTATTTCAAGAATCGAAGCGAGAATTTTGGGATTTTTTGAGGATTAAGGTTTCGGTATGTGAATTAGGAAACGAGAATAATAAAAAAAGAAAGAAAGAAGAAGGGTGATGGATTTATATATAAAATAGCACTAACCCCTTGTATTCCTGCCCTATTTTCCCGCTCGGACCAGAACCAGAGCCAACAGCACAATTTGGCCTGCTAGCCCAATACGAAACAGAAAAAGAGACGAGCCATTCGGGTCGAAGCCTGAACTGAATAGAATTTCATATGTCAACTTGGCATTTAAATTGAATTAAAAATTCGAAGAGGAAGTAAAAGCACAAGAAAAAATCAAAAGGAAAATTACCTGGAAGGATAATCGAATGTTAACAAGAGTTCTCCAAGCTGTTTGAAAATAAAGAAAGGGATTTACATACTATGCGAAGTACATATATAAACACCAAAAGATGCAACTCCCTGAAGCAACGTGTCTCTATATGTCGATAGGAACGACTTTTCAACGATTCAACTTCAGGAAGGCAACGCGCAATGACAATCAAAGCATGCTCCATATCCAACAAAAGCATCCTTTGAGGGGGCAAAATGTTAGCCTACTTTGTGAACTAGGCAACACAAAGTCGAGATGTCAAGCGTTGAAGAACACTTCTTCTTAAAAAGCATCGGATCGGATTAGAGGGCTACTACCCAATCGGATCGAAGGGCTGCTGCGCAATCGGATCGGAGGGCTACTACTAGATCGGGACGGAAAAAAGCAAAATGGACAAGAACTCAGGTTCATCTCAGGTCGGGTCGGATCAGATGCCCCGATCCGAACCCTTTCTGCTCGCTCTTCCGAACCGAACCCAGCATACCATATGGCTTCACCCCACGATCTCCTGAATGTTCGGGGTAGTTACAACCATTTCCTACCCACGATGACCACTAATCTGGTGCGCTGTCAACACTGGAATCCATCTGAGCCCGAGAACGATGGGATGAGAGCCACGTAGCTCCGACCCGAACCGGATTCTGAGTGAATTTCCACCTATAAATACCCCATCAAGAGGCATTTGAAAGGATCTTTTTGGCACTCTGAGAGTTCAAACACCTTTGAGAACCGAATTCCAGCATTCCCAAACAATCCAAATCGCCATTAAAAGTATATTCTGAGATAATTGAGTGAATGTACATGAAAAGTGAGTGAAATCGAGTGAATATCTCATTGTATTTACATCTATATCATCGAGGAAAGTGATTATAAAGTGGACGTAGGCTTTTCGACGCCGAACCACTATAAATCTTGTGTCTCCATTTTATTTTTGATCTTATTTTATTTCGATTTAAGTCAATTTGGGTGTTAGAACCACTTTTTGGTCTAACAATATTTAAATCATGTTATTTTCGAAAAGGATCGTTAAACCTTTTATATGACATATTTTATGTCATGTTCTAAATAGAAGGTCTGAAACTAACATACAAGTTAGTAATAATGGATAATTGTTTTTATACAAAATCAAGTGATGGTTTCAATTAATTAAGTTATTTAATTAATTTAAAAGGGGAAATGGAAATGGGAAATGGGAAATCAGTTAACAGTAACTGATATGTAAGGTTGGAAGACGAATCAACCATTTTAAGGTGGAGTTTGACGATTGGATCAATTTGATCTAAATTAATCAAATCAATAAATTTGTTGAATATTTGTTAAAATTTACCAAATAGTGTTAAATGTTAGTTAATCTTCGATTAACTATAGTTTAAAGTAATTATCGAACTATTTAGTGTTAATAAAGTTATTTATTGTTTAATGAGTTTTTAAAGAGGTTAATTATTCTATTTTTAGCTTATATCAAAGTTAACTATATTTATATTAAATTTAATTATTATTTTAGTTAATAATAATTAAAGCGAACACTTTTAATTGAAATTCAATTAAAAAGTGATCAGGTGGCGATAGGATTTGATTTAGGTCTAGTACGAGTTTTATATAAGGGATCTTGTTTAAATTATAGAATTTTATAAACTTAAGTTTATAAAACTCTCGAGCTAAGTTAATGTTGGAAACAAGCTTTGAACATAACTAAAGCGATGCCTTTTAATTGGAATTAAATGGAGAAGTGGATAAGCGGCGATAGGGTTGATCAAAACCTAATAAGAGTTTTATACAAGGATCAAAATTCGAGCTTACAAACGAAGTTAGTAAAAGTGATTTAAAAGCTAATTGCGGCATTGCGACAAAGTTTATTTAGTAGAATGGAAGGTGATTATAATAGGAAGATTAAATGGATTTGTGCAAAGGAATATTGGTTAGTAGCATAAGTGGAGAGATTGTAAGGAATTACAATCTGTGATATGGTTTATAAAAATCATATTGAATGGAATGGTAAATAGGATTTGGGAAGTTTACTCGATGAAGTAAGAAGAATTGGCGTGTAAAGTGGGTTCTCAAATAAAAAGGAAATGGGTTTTAAAAACCATAGTAAATGGAAATGGAAATGAAATCACTGATGTTTGAGTGGCGAACTTCTATTATCTTAAGATAAGAGTGTCGTCGGTCAAGCTCTGAAAGGTAATTAGAATACCCAAACTTGAACGACTTCACTATTATCGGGAGATAGTATTAGTTGAAATAGGTAGGAAGGTGATTATCGAGTAATTTTGACTAACAAGATTTATTATTAAAATAACATTTAAAATGAATTAACTATGCTAGTTCAGTTAATCGGCAAGACAACTACGTATATTCAATGATAACTGAAGCGAGTGTTTGATAATTGGAATTTCTTAAAACAAAATAAAGGATTATAGAAAGGATTTGGAGTTTAATTCAAATTATATAAACCTAGTTGTTAAAAGGAGTTTGACCAAGACGTTCATTTTAAAAATAGCGTTCACCTGAGAGTTGGGTTAAATGAAATATTTTGATTGAAATAAAGGAGGATTTTGGTAATCAAACCATGTCATTGTTTAAATAGAAATATAACGATATTTTCAATAATAAAGGAAGTGAGAGGAGGATTTATAGACTATGATGGTATTATCGAATATAAGAAGTACGGAAGGATTTGAAAATGCAAACGATGTTCCAAGGTAAAAGGGTAATCCATGATGTTTTATAGAAAAGGGTAATATTGCTGATAAAGGAAATAAAAAGAAAAGTTGGTAAATACGTTATGCTTAAGAAAGTATCAGTTAATGTTTTCTGGTAATAAACCAGAAGAGATTTGTTAAGATAGAATTTATGAATCGATTTTAAGAATCGATAAAATAGTTAAATGAAATATGTTAATAGAAATGACCTGAGCTGCAAACCTAGTGAACAACATCGTTATGATTTGATAGTTAAACCACCGACTATCAAATGAATTATTCGTGGACCTGTTTGACGAGTTGTTTCGAAGAGACCGGGATGGGAACTAGACCCAAAACCACTTTGAATCAACTGTTCGAACGCGACTAATTTGAAGGAGATAGAGACGGAGTAAATTGAATACCGTAGATATTTATAAAATGGAAGAATTACTTATAATCTATGACTTGCAATCAGAGATATACCGTGATTCCGTCGCGGTTAAAATATGCGGATTTGCAAGGACTACTCGCTACTGATCTATAGCGTGATTCCTAGGATGCAGTAGGAGGGTGCCTTCGATTCATCCTGTTCCTGGGTGACTTGTATGGACGAATGTCTGACAGAGTATTTCCAAAGGGACCGCGTACGTTGATTTCTTCAAACGTACCAAGTTGATGGCATGGTAGGGAAATTTCTTTAGCCTAACAACTAGAGTATTTTTGTGGAAATCAATTAGTGATGTCTAGAGGATCTGACAATGTGGCATTCAAAGTGAATGGAGATAAACTGTTCTGAAGGATAAGCATAACCTCTAGCCTCATCAACTGGGAAATGGCACAAAATCGGTTAGGCAGCATGGCTATGTGGGTCGCACCATTAAAAGGGTATATCATTACCTGATCTAGAGAAATCAAATGCCTTCGGTTGTCCCTTTTTGTTTCTATATATGTATGATATCGGTTCGGTTGGCTGGCCCCCCACCGTGGTAATGATATATTCGGTACTCTCAAGGGAAATGAGGGACCGGTCATGTGTGAGCCGGGTTGCAATACGTTCTTGTTGAACCCCAACGTATTCATCTCCGGAGGTACATTATTTGAAGGTGGTCCCATACCTTGCCATAGTTGGAATCCATTCTCCAATACGAGCTCACGGTTTTGATTATATACTATTTACGTAGAGCGTGAGATGCAAGCGTTCTGCTAGATTGATATTTGTTTATGGCTTGATAGACATTATTATAATATCAGAAAAGATATTGATTTCAAAAACGTTTTGGGTTATAGTAAGGTAAAAACCGTCTGTGTTTATGTGTGGGTTGGTCTTACTATTATCCTTTGATTTCAAAAAGGATTTTTCAAAGTTAAACAAGTTGTTTGTTCTGTGAATTTATCACTGAAAGTATTCCAGACTGATCCAGGTGAATTTTGCTTTGCTTCAAATGTGCTCGGGTCAGACCGAGTATATTTACAGGTTAGGTTTCGTTGGAGTTCAGGAGCTAGAAGAAGGAGGCTTCACCGTTAGATATATAAAGTGTATTTCCGTTGTGACAGAAATATGTTGTACTCTGATGATTGGTATGTATATACAGTTTCTTTTGTATAAAGAGATTTGATATATCATATTTTATTCGTTCCGTGGTGAGATTCTGGTGTGTTCTACTTTATCTTCTAGTCTAATATTTCTTTTTTTCTTTCCTCACCCTCTAATTTCTTTTTAAAAACAATCCAGTGTTTTCGATGCTTGAATAGTCGACATGGTGATTTTATGTCGATTTTCGGGGTCGAAAATCCTTGGGTCGTTACAATGATAGTTTGTTAATAAAAAAATTATATCATATACATTTAGAAGTGTAGAATATTTATCAAATATTGTGTAGTAAATCGGTAGTTTTCATTTGTAGTTTTAGAGCAAACATATATTTTGGTAACTTTGACGGTTCCATAAAAATCCGGTTCATTACATTTAGTATCAGAGCTTAGGTTAGGTTCCTAAGGAAAAATCATCTAGGTTATTAATTGTGATGACCCCAAAACCCCGTACGACGGTGGTAAGGGTAGTCTTCGGAATATAACACATAAACAGATAATAACAGAAATAAATAAATACACCAGATAATGTACAAATAATACACTGGATAAACATAATCATCAGAGTTACACAGTATACAGGATAATAATTAGTACAAAATACAGTTCAGCTATACATAAATGTCTACAGCGGAAAACAAAACATAATATGTAAAATAGGAGCCGAACAACATAAAAAGAGATAAATGATAGAATCCATCTTCAGCTCCAGCTATCCAGAAAGAGCCTGCTAAAACATGAATACAAGGCTGCCCATGCAGAAAGAGGGGCACCCGAGTTTGCAAGTGAAACAAACTACGAGTCAGTCATGGGACTGGTATGAGAAATCTACTTAAAATATTTTAATATATAGCCAATCACAGGACCACGCCACTTTCGCGGAACGGGTTTACTCCATTAGATTTCCAGTGCTTTAAAACAAGTAAATCTTTTAAACATCGCAATGCTTTTTATAAAAATGAAGCCATTATAAGACTCAGTTCCCATCACACAATGCAACGCAAACCGGAGGATAGAGTACCTTATAATGGCCAAAATATGCTTGATACGAATAAAACAAAAGCATTTGGTATTATTACTAGGTTTATATGTTTCAAAAACAATTTCAAATCATAAGTATCAATCATAGACGGCATTAATGCCCCATACCACAATGTTCCCACATATAGGTATTCAATCAAAACCGCAAAGTCACGTATTTGGAAATTGGATTTCCGTCATGAACCGAGGCAAGGGATCGTCCTCACCGAATTCGAGACGCTCTAGCCCGCCCCTCAGGAAAGTAATTAGTCAAGCCTTTGGATCGTCAGGGCCGGTCCACCGATGTGGATTAAAATGCCTAAGCACTGTGTTCCCCCGCCCTTTGCGGCGTAAATGAGCCGAATGACTCCATCGGCTCCACATAGTCACTGATATATCCGAGGCGCGTCGCAACAGCAAAAACCACACAGGTGAAAATAATATAAATGTCAGGGCTGGTAGGTCACTGACACCACCCTACCTAGAAGGAAACGCATGCCCTCCCTGATGTCCCCTCTCGTTTCTGGTTCATACCGGGGTGTGAGGCTCGCGAATCAACGTTATACACAAAGCTATGCCACACAGGTTGTGCTTTGATCATCAACCACAAGACTTTGCTTTTCAACAGAAGCCTTGATCATCTGCCACTTAGGCATGCCACACAGGCAATTCACTCCATGCGACTGATTTGTATCGATATATAACCTCTAAGCTCGTACGTCTCAGAGAAGGGCGTTAATCAAGAGAATAAATTCTCCACCGCCAAACATATATATATTTAATAGAGATCAATCAGCATAGAACAAAATCAAATGTCAGACACACAGTCCATTTACAAGATCGTTCTGGGTCTGAACGAAACCAGAGGCACCATATACCTCGCATATCCATCGATCTCCAAGTACGTCTGTACGATTACCACTTATTATATATACTTCGGGATGCCTCCCAATCAAGACATCAGTAATCAACCAACCGAGGTGAAGATCTCCGGTCTTCAACCACCGTCTTCATCATCGACTTCTTACCGCCGATCAATTATTTGAAATGTGATTTAACTCGTCCTTTTCATATAATTCACGTATATTTAGAATTTAAATCAAATCATTTCAATGGTTAAATTACTCGACATCAATAATTCTGTTTTTAAATGTAATTTTCACGCCAAACACATTCAACCATAAAATATCTAATAAACTGGGTAAATTCGTTTTATTTCCAATTCCATATCATTTATAATATTTTATAACGATTTATCGCTATTTTTATTCACTTAAAAATAGCCAATTCATTCAAACAACGCTTCAGGCCATAACGCGGTTGTGGCGCTGTTTTTCTTCAGATTTGATTTACACATATCTGAAAATCTAACTGTTGGATCTTCACAAATTTTATATCATTAGAAAGAAATTTTCAAAACGAATCCAACGTTTTCAGTTTTGGGGAAATCGGACGATCGGATCTCCCGGTACAATCGTTTGAAGTTTCGATTTCAAAATATGAACTACAGCGTCGTTATTCGATTTAATTTAATTATATTTGTGTACATATATATATATATATATATATATATATATGTATGTATGTATGTATATGTAATCGATTCTGGTGCTGTTTTTCTTCAGATTTGAATAAAACATTCTAGACCATCCAACTGTTGGATCTTCACAAAGTGGGTGTCGTTGGAAAGATATTTCCAAAGCGAACCCAAATGTTTCGATTTCGGGAAAATCCGATGGTCGGATTTCCCGTACTAATCTTTTGAAATCACGGTTTCAAAACACGAACTGCAGCTTCGTTATTCGATTTATTTTATTTATATTTAAATATATAAATATAATTCATTCTTCGATTTCAAAACTATATTCACTTCATATATTTGATAAAAATGATATTTTTATCCAACAGATATTTATTTCAACACATCACCATTTTTAACACTTCATATTCACAATAAAAATGTAGATTTTATTGCTCAATCTATATATTCAACACATGAATGTTTTCGACTTCACACATACGATAAAAATATGATTTTTATCGTTCTAGTCCTTTATTCAACACATGAATTTTTCTATAGTTCATATATATATATAAAATGTGATTTTTATTGTAAAACAATTTATTTCAAAACACGATTATTTTATATAGTTTATATATATCGTAAAAATGTGATTTCTATTGTAAAACAATTTATTTCAAAACATGATTATTTTATATAGATTATACCTATCATAAAAATGTTATTTTTGGTGTTAAAACAATTTATTTAAAACATTAAGATTTTATATAGTTTATATATATGATAAAAATGTTATTTTTATCTTTCAAAGAATTTATTCAATACACAAACTCCATTCAACACATGAATTTATTTCAACACATGAATTTCTATTCAAGACATGAATTTTATTTCAACACAAGAATTTCTATTCAACACATGAATTTTATTTCAACACATGAATTTTATTTCAACACATGAATTTCTATTCAACACATGAATTTTATTTCAACACATGAATTTTATTTCATAACATGAATTTTATTTCAACACATGAATATTATTTCAACACATGAATTTTATTTCAACACATAAATTTAATTTCAACACATGAATTTCTATTCAACACATGAATTTTATTTCAACACATGAATTTTATTTCAACACATGAATTTAATTTCAACACATGAATTTAAATCAAACACAGAAATATTTCAGAAAATTTCGGCAGCATAACGACAGTGTAGTTAAAACCGGCACCGTCCGTAGTACGGCTCCTCGCTCTACCTTAAAGCCTCGCAGCTTTTGACAATGGGGATTTTCAATATCTAGTTCGTACGCAGACGAATTTTCCCATATACTAATCCTATTGGGATTTCAACCATAATCAATCATTTCAAATCAACCATTCATGATATTCACCAAATTTTCACATCAACCAATTACCCAAACAATATCACAACCAATATATATCGTCCATGGTCTTTGGACGAGGGGAGTGTGTGTATATATATATATATATATACATATATAACTATATTTCGATTTCATTTCAATTTATTTCAACGCATATATCATTTTTACAACGCAAATATAACTTATCATACATACAACTTATACAACGCTTATACATGAGGTGTACAACGCTTATATAACTCATACTTCAACTATATAATTTATACATCGTTGTTTTCCATATCGTTTATAATTCAGAAATCTCACATTGGGTTCCACTCCACCAAAAATTGCAGAAGGCTCAGAAAAATATCTGGTCTCTTCTAGAATGTAGAAGACATCCACACGAGTCCACTGTCTCTTGTTTCACTGGATTTCGATCACACATGAAAAGGATATGATTTTTATTGTAAAATCATAAACCGTAGCGCTTTAAAGTGCTATAAACAGTTCAAAAATTAAATAGCCGTACCCTTTTTAGAAGCGTTCAAAAATAGGTTTTGAATTATACTCCAATCCGCTACACTAGGTTAAAATCGGACCACGCCACGTCATAGAGCATCGAATCGCGGTCAGGCACGTGGCGGTTTCACGTGGATCGATGCGGTGGTGGTGGCACAATCTCGATCGACGCGGCGGCACTTCGTGGGCCCAGAACTCGAGAACCACTCAACTATCGGGGGTCAAACTCATATGGATTTGAAGAGGGAGGAGAGGGCTTCAAAAGGTTGAACTGGGTCGGGGTCTAATGGTGACTGTGGCGGTCGGAAAGTGGACGGGAAGGTTTGAACTGGTAGCCGCCGTCGATCATGAAGAGAACGAGGGTTTTGAGGGATTTTTGTATTTTTTAAATTTATGAATGGAAAATTTCCATTGGTCGATGCTTTATTAAAATTTTAAAATAGTGTTTTCTTAAACGAACTCCTTTTCAAACCCAACGACTGTCGCCCTTAGCTAAATACTCCCACTCCGAACACAATGGGATATGTTTCATAGGCCCATTCGACTGTTTCAGTCAGTTTCTCTTCAAATTAAAATATAAAACATTCAATATTTGATTTGAACGTACATTTCAATTTGACGGGGCCACATACTGATCTCAAAAATTCCCGAAAAATAAACCCAGCTATGTTTTGACGATAGAGTCCCAACAAAACTAGTTTCGACGAATTCTGAGACCGTTTGAAAAATGGCCATTTTCTGGTCGATCCAATTTAACAGAAATCGACCAAACACATTTTCCTTTGCCACGCTCACATACTAACTTCAAAAAATAGGAAATTTGAAACCTAGCAATAATTTGACATCCTGGATCCAACAGAAGTGGTTTTGTTGAATTCTGAGGTCGTTTGCAAAATGTCTATTTTCACAGGCTATATAAATTCTATAGTGACTTTTCTAAAAATTCATTTGGCCATAACTTTTGATACCCGTTACGAAACTTCAATTTTTCAGATTCTTTAAAAAGATAGTCATAAACAGATTTAAATATTTTTGGTTTCACTAAAATCCGTTTTGATTTGCACCCGGTACAGTCAGTCAAAGTTTGAATTCAAACTTCGAAACTGTCGCGCCATTTCAGGCCTTGTTTATAATTTAAAATAATTATATTTATTTTCAAACATCGATTCAAACATACTTTTCGTCGTTATTATTCAAAATATTTATTTTAAATATCTAAAATCCACTAAAGTAGCCAAATTAAAAATTTTAAATTAGCTCAGATTTTCCGGGTTGTTACAATCTCCCCCACTTAAAACTTTTCATCCTCGAAAAGGAACGAAGTCGAAAGTTGTTTAATTAACCAACTCAACTTTCCTTCTGGCTTCCATTCTTCAACTTTTCGGTTTTTAAGAATTTTCAAATTCTTCAAAAATTTGGCTAACACCCTAAATTTCCGAAAAATTTCGCCATAACCTCCTTTGTACGGGGAGCTTCCGGATATTTCAAATAGCCTCCCATGGCTCTCACCAATCCAAAAGAAAAGGAAAAATCCAAGCGGCTTGCCAATCGGCTCATAAAATCATCAAATCCCAAGAAATACAATAACCATGTACCTATTTTTCGGGCAAACAATTTTATTCCTCTGCTTAGCTGTTTATCCATAACCTATTCACACATATATAATGCACATGTATATGTATGCAATTTCTATCACTTTTCAATTCAGTTCAATACTTGATTCACTCACATACATTTAACTTCATCCTCTTATTGATTAAATTAACTATCATTCTAATAATTTAATTAATCAAATCCACAATCACACAATACAACCAACAATCAATTTGTTTTTAACTTTTCAAAGATATACCAATTAATTCATATACTCTTTTGAAATCATTCAGACTATATAAATAAAAATCTTACATGCATGAAAAGAAAACAACAGCAAAGTAGAGAACAAAATGGAAATGCAAAATATGGTAAATGTACCTTGCACCGAAGTCAATCAGAGATATCCACCCTGCACTTTGGATAGGCTTTTTTAATACTCTCCTCAGTTTCCCAAGTACAATCTCGCGGATCTCCACTACATTGCACTTTGACTAATTGAACCTTCTTGTTCCTCAGTTCTTCGGTTTCTTTGCCAATAATCTTTAGCGACTCTCTTCTCATAGCCAATTCTGGCGTAATTTCTATATCCCATTGCGCTGCTTCTTCCACGATCAAGTCTGGACCATAAACATGCTTTCGAAGTTGAGATACGTGAAACACATTATGTACTCCATGCAACCAATCAGGCAATTGAACTCTATAAGCGAGAGTTCCAATCCATTCAAGTATATGGAATAGACCAATAAATTTGGGCGCCAACTTCCCTGTTTTGCCAAATCTAATTACTCCTCTTATAGGAGAAACCCTTAGGTTCACATAGTCACGAACATCAAATGCTAAATCCCTCCTTCTGGAGTCTGCATAGTTCTTCTGTCGGCTTTGAGCTGCTAGCAATCATTTCTTAATGAAATTGACTTTATCTACAGCTTCGCGAATCATATCTGGTCCCATTACAAACCTATTACCAGGTGCGACCAAACAAGCAGGAGATCGGCACAGTCTACCATATAGTGCTCCGAATGGTGACATCGTCAGGCTCGCTTGGTAGCTGTTGTTGTATGAGAACTCCACCAAATGCAAATGGTCTTCCCATGATCCACCAAAATCAAGAACACAAGCCGCAATAAATCTTCTAGTATACAATTCACCCTCTCAGTCTGACCATCTGTCTGAGGATGATAGGCGGTGCTTAGATTCAGCTTCGTTCCCAGTTCTACTTGAAATGCCTCCCAGGATTTGCTAGTAAATATTGGATCTCTATCACTAACTATACTGATTGGCACTCCATGTAGCCTAACAATTTCTTTGAAATAAATCTGTGCTGGACTTTGAGCTGTTCTATTGGATCTGACAGGTATAAAATGGGCGGTCTTCGTGAAGCGATCTACGATCACCCAAATACTGTCATTTCCTTTCTTGGTTCTAGGCAAACCATCTATGAAATCCATTGAAATATGTTCCCACTTCCAACCTGTGATGTCCAGCGGTTGCAACAATTCGGCAAGTTTCTATTGGTCGCTTTTAACTAGCTGGCAAGTTGGACACTTGCTAACATAAATAGAAACGTCCCTTTTCATAGCCTTCCACTAGAATGTTCGCTTGAGATCGTTATACATTTTGCTCACACCTGGATGGATACTCAGGTTAGACTTGTGACATTCGTCTAACACTTCCCTTTTGAGCTCGGGGATGTCGGGAACACAAATCCTTCCTCTCAATCTCAGGATCCCATCGTTATCTATTTGAAAACCCGAGGGTTCGCCTTTCTGAATCCTTTTGATCATATCCTTAACAAATTTATCATCCTTCTGAAGAATAGATATTTTGTCAATCAAGGAAGTCGTAATAATAAAACTGGCGATTATTGCATTCTTTCGACTTAGTGCATCAGCCACAACATTGGCTTTCTCTGGAGTGTACAAAATCTCAAAATCGTATGCTGCAAGAAATTCTAGCCAACGTTGCTGCCTCAGATTCAAGTCTTTCTGGGTGAACAGATACTTTATCGACTGATGATCTGTAAACAGTTTGAATTTCTCACCCAAAAGATAGTGCCTCCAGATTTTTAAAGCAAATACAATGGCTAACAACTCAAGATCATGAGTAACATAATTTTTCTCATGCGGCTTCAGCTGACGGCTAGCATAAGCAACCACTTGACCTCTTTACATTAATACTGCACCAAGGCCTTCTCTAGAGGCATCTGTCCAGACTTTCAAGTCTTGATTGCCATCGATAATCGTTAACACTGGAGAAGTTGTTAATCTTAATTTTAGCTTCTGAAAAGCCTCCTCACATTCGGTAGTCCACTTGAATCTCGCGTGCTTCTTGGTAAGCTTTGTTAAGGAACTAGATATCTTCAAAAAATCTTTAACGAACTTCCGATAATAACTAGCCAATCCAAGAAAACTCTGGACTTCTATGGGAGTACTAGGCTGCTTCCAATTTTGAATAGCGGTGATTTTACCGGGATCCATAGAAATTCCTTTTTTCAATACAACATGGCCAAGAAACTTGACTTCTTCTTGCCATAATATACATTTGGAAGGTTTGGCCTTCAAGACATTCTTTCTGAGAATTTCTAACACTTGTTCCAAATGTGTCGCGTGATCACTCTCAGACTTAGAGAAGATATATATGTCATCAATGAAAACCAGAACGAATTTATTCAAGACATCGCGGAATACTCGATTCATCAAATCCACAAAATAAGATGGAGCGTTACATAAGACGAACGACATTACTAACCACTCATAGAATAAATCGGGACCTCTGAATGTTGTCATAGGAGCACACTCTTCGGCAATACGAAGCTGATGGAAACCTGTAGCTAGGTCCATCCTTGAAAATTCTTGTGCACCATTCAGTCGATCCAATAAATCATCAATTCGCGGTAATGGATATTTGTTCTTCAATGTCTGCTTGTTCAAGTCATGATAATCCACACATAGTCGAAGAGTACCGTCTGACTTTGGGACAAACACCACTGCTGCTCCCCAATCAGAGAAACTAGGTCTGATCGGACCCTTCCATACAAGCTGTCGAGTTTGATTATCTAATTCTTCTTTCTCCTTTAGAGTCATTCTTCGAATAGCATGCATTACTGGCCTTGCATTCGAAATTAAATCGATCTTGAAATCAATTTCTCTCTTCGGGGGTAAACTAACAACTTCTTCGAACTCATCTGCATAATTCTTCATGACAGGAATATCTTTTATGAGGTCCGAAATATTCTCTGTGACTACAGGGATATTTTCTATTTGAGCAGGAGAAACATCAAGAGCTGACCAAAAGTCTTTTCTATCTGAATTCGGACCTTCACATGGTATGGTTATATGATTCCCTGATTTAATCTTTGCCCTAACAACTCTCTCGACGCATTTAACCTCTGCTTCATATTTGGTTCCAATCCCAAAATAATATCGAATTCAGTAAAATTCATGACAATAGAGATGGTAGGGAACTTATAACAGGAAAAAGAGACAGGCACCCCCACAAACCCAACTAAGATTGAGGGAACCCCCAACCGGATTTTGGACAGTGATGGGTTCTTTGAGCTTTTTCAATTTCAAATCCAACTTCTTAACTGTGTTATTTGCAATAAAGCTTCGTGACGCGCCTGTATCGAACAGTACTTTAACAGGAATGTTTTTGACAATAAGCGTGCCTTCCAAAACATCAGACCTTCCCTGACTAGCTGAGGGTGCTGAAGTTTCTGCCACTTCATTCACATGTACTGCTTTAGATTTCATTGATAGCTGGCACTCCCTTGCAACATGACCTGCTTGGTGGCACTTATGGCATTTCCTTTCACCATGAGATTTCTTGGGTTTAGATTCATCCTTCCTTCGTTTGTTCCAAGATTTACAACTTATCGCCAAATGCCCTTGCCTATTGCATCTTGAGCATGTGGCGGTCGTTACTGGTTCTTTCCCAGATCTTGCCCTTTTTCTCTTGGCTTTAGGCCTCTTACTGACCTCAGGCATCGTACTGGCCTCAGGACTATCAGTCTCAAACCCCCCTTTGTTACCAGAACTGACTTCCTCTTCGTCGTTCAAAAGACCTTTCTTATGGAGATCTTCATAATGATAAGCTATGTATGTCATTTCAGAAAAAGGAAGCTTCACATGCCCCATTACTCTACTTTGGTACTTTCTTTGAAGCCCGTTAATAAACCTCAGATTCTTCCTCTTCAGATTTTGAATTAAATGCGGGGCAAAATGAGAAAGTTCAAAGAATTTCTTATGATATTCTAGAATTCTCATATCTCCTTGTATCAGATAACTGAATTCATCACATAACCGCTCAGTTGCTTCTGGAGGAGTAAATCTTTCACTTAAAATCTCTTCGAATCTATCCCAGGTGATATCACCTTCTGGATTATCTTTAATAACCGTTTCCCACCAGATTAAAGCTTCATCTTTGAGTGCCCACGATGCCACTAATCTTTTCTGATCATCTCTCAGCTGGAAATGCTCAAAAATTCTTTCAGCGGAACTCATCCAAGCTTGAGTTTGAATAATTGATTCATTGCCCGAGAATTGTACTCCACCCGGATTTCGATATCTCTTAAATAGAGCCTCTTGATCTGGTTCTGCATTCCTTATGCTTCTGACACTCATTTTCTAGTTCTTCTGCAAATAGCAGACCAAGTGTCAGGTCAGCCGAAAAGATATTTTAAAGCATAGAAACATATACTTGAATGTAAATGTGTCTATCGGGGTGTATTTCATTCTGCTATATTCATACTAGGATATTACTGATCCTATCTGTAATGAGTTATTCGTCCTAGAACACTACTGGTTCTATTTCTGATGAGTTCGTTAATATGTTATATTCCGGAACTAAGCTTAACCAAAGATCTGATACCACATTGTGACGACCCCAAAACCCCATACGACGGTGGCAAGGGTAATCTTTGGAATATAACACATAAACAGATAACAGCAGAACAGAAATAAATAAATACACCAGATAATGTACAAATAATACACTAGATAAACATAATCATCAGAGTTACATAGTATGCAGGATAATACTTAGTACAAAATACAGTTCAGCTATACATAAATGTCTATAGCGGAAAACAAAACATAATACAATAGGAGCCGAACAGCATAAAAAGAGATAAATGATAGAATCCATCTTCGGCTCCAGCTATCCAGAAAGAGCCTGCTAAAACCTGAATACAAGGCTGCCCGTGTAGAAAGAGGGGCACCTGAGTTTGCAAGTGAAACAAACTACGAGTCAGTCATGGAACTGGTATGAGAAATCTACTTAACATATTTTAATATATGGCCAATCATAGGACCACGCCACTTTCGTGGAACGGGTTTACTCCATTGGATTGCCAGTGCTTTAAAACAAGTAAATCTTTTAAACATCGCAATGCTTTTTATAAAAATGAAGCCATTATAAGACTCAGTTCCCATCACACAATGCAACGCAAACCGGAGGATAGAGTTTTACCTTATAATGGTCAAAATATGCTTGATATGAATAAAACAAAAGCATTTGGTATTATTACTAGTGTTTATATGTTTCAAAAACAATTTCAAATCATAAGTATCAATCATAGACGACATTAATGCCCCATACCACTATGTCGCCATATATAGGTATACAATCAAAACCGCAAAGTCACGTATTTGGAAATTGGATTTCCGTCATGAACCGAGGCAAGGGATCGTCCTCACTGAATTCGAGACGCTCTAGCCCGCCCCTCAGGCAAGTACTTAGTCAATCCTTTGGATCGTCCGGGCCGGTCCACCGATGTGGATTAAAATGCCTGAACACTGCGTTCCCCCACCCTTTGGGGTGTAAATGAGCCAAATGACTCCATCGGCTCCACATAGTCACCGATATATCCGAGTCGTCTCGCAACAGCAACAACCACACAGGTGAAAATAATATAAATGTCAGGGCTGGTAGGTCACTAACACCACCCTAGCTAGAAGGAAACGCATGCCCTCCCTGATGTCCTCTCCCGTTTCTGGTTCATACCGGGGTGTGAGGCTCGCGAATCAACGTTATACACAAAGCTAAGCTACTGAGGCCGTGCTTTGATCATTATCCACAAGACTTTGCTTTTCAATAGAAGCCTTGATCATCTGCCACTTAGGCATGCCACGCAGGCAATTCACTCCATGCGACTGATTTCTATCGATATATAACCTCTGAGCTCGTACATCTCAGAGAAGGGCGTTAAGCAAGAGAATAAATTCTCCGCCGCCAAACAGATATATATTTAATAGAGATCAATTAGCACAGAACAAAATCCAATGTCAGACACACTGTCCATTTACAAGTTCGTTCTGGGTTTGAACGAAACCGGAGGCACCATATACCTCGCATATCCATCGATCTCCAAGTACGTCTGGACGATCACCACTTATTATCTATATTTCGGGATGCCTCCCAATCAAGACATCAGTAATCAACCAACCAAGGTGAAGATCTCCGGTCTTCAACCACCGTCTTAATCATCGACTTCTTACAACCGATCAATTATTTGAAATGAGATTCAACTCGGCCTTTTCAATTAATTCACGTATATTTAGAATTTAAATCAATTCATTTCAATGGTTAAATTATTCGACATCAATAATTCTGTTTTTAAATGAAATTTTCACGCCAAACACATTCAACCATCAAATATCTAATAAACCGGGTAAATTCGGTTTATTTCCCATTCCATATCGTTTATAATATTTTATAACGATTTATCGCTATTTTTATTCACTTAAAAATAGCCAATTCATTCAAACGACGCTTCAGGCCATAACGCGGCCGTGGCGCTGTTTTTCTTCAGATTTGATTTACACATATCTGAAAATCTAACAGTTGGATCTTCACAAATTTTATATCATTAGAAAGATCTTTTCAAAACGAATCCAACGGTTTCAGTTTTGGGAAAATCCGACGATCGGATCTCCCGGTACAATCGTTTGAAGTTTCGATTTGAAAATATGAACTACAGCGTCGTTATTCAATTTAATTTAATTATATTTGTATATATATATAATCGATTCTGGCGCTGTTTTTCTTCAGATTTTAATTAAACATTCCAGACCATCCAACCGTTGGATCTTCACAAAGTGGGTGTCGTTGGAAAGGTATTTCCAAAGTGAACCCAACGATTTCGATTTCGGGAAAATCTGATGGTCGGATTTCCCGCACTAATCGTTTGAAATCACGGTTTCAAAACACGAAATGCAGCTTCGTTATTCGATTTATTTTATTTATATTTTTATATATATAAATATAATTCATTCTTCGATTTCAAAACCATATTCACTTCATATATTTGATAAAAATGATATTTTTATCCAACAAATATTTATTTCAACACATCACAATTTTTAACACTTCATATTCACAATAAAAATGTAGATTTTATTGTTCAATCTATATATTCAACACATGAATGTTTTCGACTTCACACATACAATAAAAATATGATTTTTATCGTTATAGTCCTTTATTCAACACATGAATTTTTCTATAGTTCATATATATATAAAATGTGATTTTTATTGTAAAACAATTTATTTCAAAACACGATTATTTTATATAGTTTATATATATCGTAAAAATGTGATTTCTATTATAAAACAATTTATTTCAAAACATGATTATTTTATATAGATTATACCTATCATAAAAATGTTATTTTTGGTGTTAAAACAATTTATTTCAAACATTAAGATTTTATATAGTTTATATATATGATAAAAATGTTATTTTTATCTTTCAAAGAATTTATTCAATACACGAACTCCATTCAACACATGAATTTATTTCAACACATGAATTTCTATTCAACATATGAATTTTATTTCAACACATGAATTTCTATTCAACACATTAATTTCAACACATGAATTTCTATTCAACGCATGAATTTTATTTCAACACATGAATTTTATTTCAACAGATGAATTTTATTTTAGCATATGAATTTAATTTCATAACATGAATTTTATTTCAACACATGAATTTCTATTCAACACATGAATTTTATTTCAACACATGAATTTTATTTCATAACTATATATATATATACATATATAACTATATTTCGATTTCATTTCAATATCATTTCAATTTATTTCAATGCACATATCATTTTTACAACGCATATATAACTTATACATCGAACATACAACTTATACAACGCTTATACATGAGGTGTACAATGCATATATAACTCATACTTCGACTATATAATTTATACATCGTTGTTTTCCATATCGTTTATAATTCAGAAATCTCACATTGGGTTCCACTCCACCAAAAATTGCAGAAGGCTCAGAAAAATATCCGGTCTCTTCTAGAATGTAGAAGAAGTCCACACGAGTCCACTGTCTCTTGTTTCACTAGACTTCGAACACACATGAAAAAGATATGATTTTTATTGTAAAATCATAAACCGTAGCGCTTTAAAGTGCTATAAATAATTCAAAAATTAAATAGCCGTACCCTTTTTAGAAGCGTTCAAAACTAGGTTTTGAATTATAATCCAATCCGCTGCACTAGGTTAAAATCGGACCTCGCCACGTCGTAGAGCTTCGAATCGCGGTCAGGCGCGTGGTGGTTTCACGTGGATCAATGCGGCGGTGGTGGCACAATCTCGATCGATGCGGCGGCAATTCGTGGGCCTAGAACTCGAGAACCACTCAACTATGCTGGGTCAAACTCATATGGATTTGAAGAGGGAGGAGAGGGCTTCAAAAGGTTGAACTGGCTCGGGGTCTAATGGTGACTGTGGCGGTCGGAAAGTGAACGGGAAGGTTTGAACTGGTAGCCGCCGTTGATCGTGAAGAGAACGAGGGTTTTGAGGGATTTTTATATTTTTTAAATTTATGAATGGAAAATTTCTATTGGTCGATGCTTTATTAAAATTTTAAAATAGTGTTTTCTTAAACGAACTCCTTTTCAAACTCAACGACTGTCGCCCCTAGC
Source organism: Allium sativum (assembly GCA_030737875.1). Taxonomy (NCBI): domain Eukaryota; kingdom Viridiplantae; phylum Streptophyta; class Magnoliopsida; order Asparagales; family Amaryllidaceae; genus Allium; species Allium sativum. The sequence goes on from CM060918.1 coordinate 637,379,733, forward strand.
TAAATACCCCCACTCCGAACACAATGGGATATGTTTCGTAGGCCCATTCGACTGTTTCAGTCAGTTTCTCTTCAAATTAAAATATAAAACATTCAATATTCAATTTGAACGTACATTTCAATTTGCTGGGGCCACATACTGATCCAAAAAATTCCCGAAAAATAAACCTAGCTATGTTTTGACGATACGGTCCCAACAAAACTTGTTTCATCGAATTCTGAGACCGTTTGAAAAGTGGCCATTTTCTGGTCGATCCAATTTAACAAAAATCGACTAAACACATTTTCCTTTTCCACGCTCACATACTAACTTCAAAAATTAAGAAATTTGAAACCTAGCAATAATTTGACATCCCGAATCTAACAAAAGTGGTTTCGTTGAATTCTGAGGTCGTTTGCAAAATGTCTATTTTCACAGGCTATATAAATTCTATAGCGACCATTCTGAAAATTCATTTGGCCATTACTTTTGATTCCCGCTATGAACTTCGATTTTTCAGATTCATTAAAAAGATAGTCATAAACAGATTTAAATATTTTTGGTTTCATTAAAATCCGTTTTGTTTTGCACCTGGTACAGTCAGTCAAAGTTTGAATTCAAACTTCGAAACTGCCGTGCCATTTCAGGCCTTGTTTATAATTTAAAATAATTATATTTATTTTCAAACATCGATTCAAACATATTTTTTTTCGTTATTATTTAAAATATTTATTTTAAATATCTAAAATCCGCTAAAATAGCCAAATTAAAAAAAATTAAATTGGCTCAGATTTTTCGGGTTGTTACATTAATTCAACCTAGGAATTTTAGAATGAAGCTACTTTAGTTTGACAAAAATAAATGGATAAGATATGGCATTATACCTCCGACCGTGGAGATGGGTTGAATTACTTTTGGCGTGCTTGACTTATGTTAATTTTTGCTTCTGATTACATTTTCCTATTCTTGCAATTTCGGGGATGAAATGTCTTAAGTGGGGGAGAATGTAAAGACCCGGAAATTTGAATACTTTATCTTTGAATATCGTAACTATTTGGAATATTGTTAAATGTTTTAAATATGAATTTATAACCTTGTTAAACATCATTTAATTGGTAATTAATAAAGCTAGACCCATTTTTGAAAAATGCTTTCGAAGAATATATTTTTGGAAAAATATTGATAAAATGACTGAAAATCATTTTATCAATATATAGCTATTTTCTCAATAAAAATTGTTGAAAATTTAAACGAGTGCCTAGTTATACATTAGGAAAGTAATCGCAAATAAAAATAATTTTTAGTATTTATGGTTTACTAAATATCTTAACGGTGTAATACATGACATAAGCAAAGATATTTAGGAAATGAGCAAATGAGGAAAACGAGCAAAAATGGAAATACTTCATTTGTAAGATAAGGGATTTAAGGGCTTTCAGTCTTTACCCATCACATTCCTAAGGATATATAAAGGGAGGCATAACCTTAGGAATATTTACACAATTTCTTTTCTTCTTCTTCCTAAGCAATTTAAATGGCTTCTTCTTGAGTGAAGTAGGAGGTTTAAAAATGCTGGAAGTGCTTAAGCATTAATTACCCTCTAAATTCCTCATATCTTAATCAAATCTTCTCTAATCTCTTTTAGACTTTGGCTTTGAGCCTAAGACATCATGGAAGGCATGATTAGCAAGTAAGAAGTGGAGAAAGGTGAGAACAAGAAGTGGTTAGGTAACAACCTGGAATTTCAGAACCATTTTTTTTTGGCTATTTCAACATATTTTAAGAATTTAAAATGATTTATTTTAAATAGTAACAACTAAAAATTTATTTAAATCGAAGTTAGAACGTATAAATTTATTTTAATTATAAAACGAGCTTGAAATGGCGCGGTAGTTTGGAAATTCGATTTTAAATTTCCAATGAATGTACGGATTCAAAATAAATCGGATTTCAGAAAAACAAAAAATATTTGAATGTGTTTAAATATATATTTCTAAAGAATGTGAAAATTTGAGATTTCATAATATAAATTGAAAGTTATGTCCAGTTTAAAATTTAAAATAGTCACTATGGAATTTATATATATTTTAATATAATATATAGCCCTTAAAAATAGCCATTTTTTTCAAACCACCTCCGTTTTCGACGAAACTACTTTTGTTGGATGCGGAATGTCAAATTATTGCTAGATTCCAATTTTCATAATTTTTGGAATTAATACGTGAGCGTAACGAATTTAAATGTATTTGGTAATTTCAGTTTGAATTGGATCGACCAGAAAACATCCATTTTTCAAACGGTCTCCAAATTCGACAAAATTAGTTTTGTTAGGACCGTATCGTCGAAACATAGCTAGATTTATTTATTCCTAATTTTTGGAGTCAGTATGTGGCCTCGGTAAATGAAAATGTATATTTAAATTCAATATATATATATTGATTTATATATTAATTTTGATGAAAACTGATCGAAACAGTCGAATTGGCATACGAAACATATCCCACTATGTCTGGAATAGGGGTATTACGCTTAGGGCGACAGTCATTGGGTTTGAATTGGAGTTCGGATGTAAAACCTAACATTTTTAGAATTAAAAGAATATTAAATAATATTAATATATAAATTGGCCAATAGAAAATTTCGAAAAACCTAACCACTTTTAAAAAAAAAATCCGCCGCCGCCCTCTTCAAACCAACGGCGATTTCTTGTTCTGAACTTCCTTCTCCATTATCTTCAAGTCTAGTCAATGACTTTCTAAATTACTAAAACAAAAATTAAAGATCTCCACGAGATCTAGGTGCTCAACGGTTAAGATCAAATCTCGTGGGGTCTTTGGCTGCAAAATCGAAGCTCAAACTGAGCATGTTCGAGTGCCATTTGGTGGCGCCTGAGGAGGCTGAGCTGGCTAAGGTGGTCAACGTGGGACAGCGGCGGTGAGCTCGACATAGTGGTGGCGATGGATTGGGGTCAGAGGCATTAGCTTGCGTGCAGTCGGCGGAAGATGGAGTTGAGCTGATGGGTTTTGTTCGACGTGAATAGGAAGAAGAGGCGGCCAATTTTTCTACTTAGGGGTAAAAGAGGAAATTAGTTTATTTAATTAATTTTAATTAATTCACATTGTAATCAAATGTACTAACGGTCGTATCTCCTTCATACAAGGTCCAAATCTGACGATTCAAAATGCGTTGGACTCGTCTCGACAAGCTCTTCAACATGAAACTGACTAGAAGTGATTTGGAGCAAATTAGAATTTGAGGTGATTTTAAATTAGAATAGAAATTCAGAAATAAAAACTCACGGAGCGGAAACCAAAGTGAGAACTCCTTCTCACTCTAATTATTTTACAATTAAATGAATACTAGAATGCAGACAGGGATTAGAAGCCCCCGACACTATTTATTGTACAAACCATGGTTGTTTGTTTGGATTGTATTTGGAAATTTGGATTGTGGCTGTAAAATTGATTGTGAATAAAATGTTTGAACAATAAAAATATCATTTTTATTGAATGTATAAATTATATAAAATATTCATGTGTTGAATAAAATGTTTGAACAATAAAAATATCATTTTTATCGAACGTATAAACTATATAAAATATTCATGGGTTGAATAAAATATTTTATCATTAAAAATATAATTTTTAACGTATATATGAATTGCATAGAATTCTCCTGAAATGAAAATAAATATTCATTTACAAATTAGACGATTTGTTTATGTACACCCATTTAACTGATACTGATTGGGATTATAAATTTTACACATCGCCCAACTGCACAAATAATAAACGGTATTTGTTGGTTGAAACCCCATACAGGTATTGGGATGATATTTGTCATACACTAATCCCGAGTGTTTAGCTATGTGTCAACCGATGGGTTGACAGACTGTATAAGCATTATTTATTTACATTATTTATTTAGTTGTATGTCAATCGATGGGATGAATTTTTTATGATTTTTTATCATTATCGTTGCATACATGCGATGTATGAAATCCATATAACTAAAATTATATGGTAATTGATTGAGTCTGATTCCAATTCAGAATTAACAAATATTTTTAAATAATATTCAGAGTATAATCAAAATCAGATATTTTGAAAATATTATCATTTTAATATGATAATGATAAGAAATATTCAATTTCGATTTGAAAATTGAAATGAAAGTGAAAATCGTTTTAAAATGAATTTAAAACGAATTTATTAAGAAATATTCAATTTTGATTTTAAATTGAAATAAAGTGAAAATCATTTTAAAATGAATTTAAAACGTATTTATTAAGAAATATTAAATTTTGATTTTAAACTGAAATAAAGTGAAAATCGCTTTAAAACGAATTTATAAAGAAATGTTCGATTCTGATTTGAAAATTGAAATGAAATTGAAATCATTTTAAAATGAATTTAAAACGAATTTATAAACGAATATTCAATTTGTATTTTAAATTGAAATAAAGTGCAAATCATTTTAAAATGAATTTAAAACGAATTTATAAAGAAATATTCAATTTTGATTTGAAAATTGAAATGAGATTGAAATCGTTTTAAAATGAATTTAAAACGAATTTATAAAGGAATATTCAATTTTGATTTTAAATTGAAATAAAGTGAAAATAATTTTAAAATGAAATTAAAACGAATTTACAAACAAATATTCAATTTTGATTTGAAAATTGAAATGAATTAAAATGAATTAAAATGAATTAAAATCGTATTAAAATGAATTTAAAACAGATTTATAAAGGAATATTCAATTTTGAATTTAAATTGGGAATCGTTTTAAAACAAATTTATAAACGATATATAAAATACGTTTTGAATGGAAATAGATGATATATATATATATATTATATATATTAATGGCTTGAATAAAACGTGTCGCGCCGCGACCATTCGTGAATTTCGACCATTGACTTTGAATTGACATTACGGGAGATCCGACCGTCGGATTCCCCTAAAAATGGAACCGTTGGGTTTGTATCGAAAAGAACTTTCCAATGAATATAAGATATTTGAAATCTAGCAGTTGGATTTGGAATTATGTCAAAATCAAATTTGGAAAAGGTCGCTGTATATGTAGTTTGTTGACCGTTTATGGAAATCAACTGAAAGGGCCTTAATATAATTATTAAAAATATTAATAATTTCTGTAAAATAATTATAAATGATTTGAAAACAATTATATGAATAATTCCATGTTTGTAAAGATAAAAATATATTTTTATCGAAATGAACTAGTTATTAACCAGTATAATAATCCAATATTTTTAAAGAAATAAAAGTGGATTTGAAATGGTTTAAATCTAACTAGGATTTTCTAATGTGTGAATTGGAATGGATTTAAATAGAAATCATCTTCAGGATATTTCGATATTGGATTCTGTGACTATACGGATATTGTGGAGGAGTTTGGAAGATAGTTATATGTCATCATTCCCCATATGAAATGTGTTGGTTTCAGAATTTGATATTGAATATAAGCCGATATAATTTCTGTTCAGAGCCTTATGTTTAATATCAAATTGGATTTTGGGTTTTTCGTGAATGTTTTCTTAAATAGCACTGTTCTTAAACCCCGTGGTGAAAAGAATAAATCTTTTAATTAAGATTATTAGAGGTTCCAGTTATATTTAGTAATTGGAATAAAATGGAATGTGAATTGGGTTTATTGTGAACTGTGTTTTTAAGGACATTCGTTTTTTAACCCGATTAACAATGAAATGTGATTTGGAATTTATAAATCTTTTAATTAAGACCAATGGAAATTTTCCAAAGTAAAGTTTTCCAATTTAATATATTAAATTGGAATTGAATGGAATTCGATTTGGTAATAATCGATGTGAGCTTCTGTGGAGGAAGACTGTTAATATATATGGAATTTAAAAGGCTTTTCCATTATTCCATTTATATTATTAGTCGGGTACGGAAATTGATATCGATTATATATTGATCTGTTTTCCATGAAGATTCCATGGTTATGGAATGTGATTTTCGGTTTATCGTGAACTGTGTTTTAAATGACATTAGTTCTTTAACCCGATTAAAGACAGGTTACATGTCTAACATTGTATTTCAAACCGTATTGTTGATCTCTGCTAAATATAGATCTGTTTGGTGGCAGAGAATTTTGTAACATCCCGGATTTTTAGTTGTTTTATAATGAATATTTAAATAAGTTTTAAATAATTAATTTGAATTATAAATGAATTTTTATATTGAATTTATGGATTTAATAATTGATATATGAATTAATATCGAATATATCGAATTACCGTAATACAGAAATGTAATAAAATTGAATTCACAGCTAAAATTGAATTAAAGCAATTCTATAGATTAAAATAAATTTCATTCGAATTAGAATTATTTAATAATTATTTATTATCGATAAATTTAATTGTTTGAAATTGAATTATAATTTATTTAGAATTTAATTTAAAACATTGATTTAAATTGAAATCTTTTCCATATGATTGAATTAGGCTCCAGAACTTGTTCCAGTGTGTTCAAAATGGTAGTTAAACCCTAAAGGTGTCGGTCGCTATGTTGAAAACAATGTTTGAAATCAACAGGCATCTTAAATTAAATAAATTCATATTAATTAAAATTAAAATTAAATAAAAATAAAAGTTAGGCCAACCAAATGTTGGATATCAAGCCAACCGAAACAGAATAGCCACCCTAAACAATTCATTTCGCAGACATATAGTTTTCTCGAGCTAAAAATATTGTCTCTTCTCTTCGATATCCAGGAGACAGAAATTTAATGGCAGTACAATTATGTTTCCTTTTGCTCCTATAAAACTAAGTCATCGCCATCATTAGTTTTCCATCTCAAACTAGCAAGGATACTTTCTTTCGTTCCTTTGCCTAGTTAAAACCAAACCCATGCTTTCTTCCCTCAGCACATAAAAACAAATTGAAGTTGTGACTTTTTGTTTATTTCCTTAAATCAGTTCCGAAGCTTCAAAATCTGAATGGCCGCTCCTCTCAATTTTCTTATACCCCGAATCATTCGAGCCTTTGCCATTTTGTTCTTGTTCCTCAGATGAATTAAAATCGAAGGCTCCAATCTAATTAAAAAAAAAGAGAAATCAAGACCGCAATTGCAGGAGGGGCTCGCGACGTGCTTCCTAGGCTAACCTCGGGCTGGTGCTGAAGGGGATTCTCAATTTTGAACAACATGATGAGAGGAGATCACTGCATAGTCAGGGAAGGCAGAACCTGTGTGATCGATCGATGTGGTGTCGCGATGAGTTTTGGGGGAGATTGCGATGGATACAAATTGCGTGGATTGAGGGAACTTGACAGTGAGGTGTTAAGAGGTTCAGATTTGTGTTTTTGTGGACGTTGATGGGAAATGGCCTTCGAGTGAGGGAGAGTACATGTTAGTAAGGGCTGCTAAAATTGAGGCAGTGAGTTATTAGAGATGACTATGGTGACTGCTAGTGACTGTTCAAAGGAGGAATCGAGAGTTGGGTTCAGCGTGGTACAAGCAGAGAATAGTGCAAGCGGCGGAAGGGTCTATAGTGAGATTGAGGACAACCTAAGTGATATAGCAGCAGTAGTTCAGCAATAAGGATAAGTGTTTAGAAGGATACAAAGATTGAATATGTGGTGTTTGACGAAATTCCAAAGTGATATGAATTAGTTTTTGGGGTTGTTTGACAAGAAAGAATTGATTGATGGTTTGTTGAGTTGTTCATGGATTAACCGTGTAGTTGGAGTAGCAATAAGGTATGAATTTTTACGGATTTAAAGGTTACATAGAACAATTTAATTTATTTATTTAGTAGTGAGTTTAAAATTAAAAATAGCCTAATCATTAAATAAAAGTAAATTATCATAGGTACAAATTCATTCCAAATGATTCGAACAGATGACGGTATAGGATTTTAGCTGGATAGTCGGCAAATCGAAATTACGGCGAGAAATTCTCACTCGAAGTTTTATAAAAAATAAATTGTTTGTTGTTTTGGTTGCATTGCTGTTATTAATGAATTGTGGTTATATATATATATTAGTTACATTAGGCTTAGTGTTTGTGGTTATTATATATGTATATTGGATTTCCCGCAGTACCATTAGCGGATGCCCACAGTATCATTAGCGGGTGACCCTATCGCCCCACGATATATGAGTGGATGACCTTCTATACCACGATATCCTACCTTGAAGCAGGATTGGTATTATTTATGTTGTCTGACATATGTGATGCAGGAAAACGGGTTTGAGGAATCCAACTGGATTCCTCAAATTTATTTAATATTGTTTACATATTTATTTATATGTGTGTGTTGTGTGAATTGAATGGATGATTTGTGTGTTTAGATATTCTGGCCTTAGATATTAATATTTAAAAATATCAAAAGGGATTTTTGGAAAATTTACTTTTCGAAATGGAAATGGAATTTCGAATGGGTTGAGATATATTAACTTGTTTTTAATAATAAAAACAAGTAGCTTAATAAACAATGTTATAAATTGAAAGAAAACTTTTCATTTGATATTATTAGATTTTTAAATACATGTTTGAATTTAAAAAGGAAAAAATAATTTTCTAGAATGGGAATTGGATTTCAACTAAGATTTGAAGTAAGGACTTGTTTTAAATAATTTAAAACAAGAAGTGAAATGTATAAATGTTGTTTATAAATGAATAAAAATAATATTGTCATTGGATAGTTTGAAAATTGGTGGATCTAAGTATGATTTTATAAAGGAACGTTTATTTTTCGAAATAGAATTGAATTTTGGATTTGGCTAAAAAAATATTTTTTAAATTTTAATAATAAAAACAGGTAGTTTTACTTACAAACGATGTCTATAAATTATCATCGGGTAATTTGGAATGTAAATTCAAGTATGATGTCAGAAAAGGAAACTTATGTTTCAAAAAGGGAAATTGGATTTCAAATGGAATTTGGAACTAAAAACTTGTTTTAATATTTGAAATGGTAAATGAAATTTATAAACGATGGTTATAAATGGAAATGAATAATTATCATGGGATATTGGATTATATAAATTCAAATATGAATTTAAAAAGGGGAATTGGGCATCGTTTTAAAAAGAAAACGATAAAATTATTTCCGATGTTCGGAATATAAATAAAATGGGAATAAATCCATACAGAGTTATGATTTGAATTCGACTGTGTTGAATATATGAAATGATTTATTTTCAAAAAGAATATTGGAATTTGTTTTAGATAAATACTAAAATATAAGATTTTAAAAGGAAAATAGGTGATATGTTTTAATATATATATAAGCTATGATAATAAAATATCCCAAATGGGAGTTGAATTTAAAAATGGGATTTCAAATGAAAGCTTGTTTTCAAATTATAAAACAAGTTAATTTACAGTCAATATTTATTGGCATTAGATAATTTTGAAGTTAGTTTCAAATGGAGTTTAAATATGGAAGTTTGTTTGATATAAAATAAGGAAGCGATTTATAAACCATGTTATAAATGAAATGAAGAAATTTTCACTGGATAGATTGGAAATAGATTTTCCAAATACAAGAACCGACATTTAAAAATCATATTTTTAAATGAAATAGGATAGGAAATTTTTACGATTAGTAATGACAGTTTTTGTATTACAAACTCTTATCCGTCTTAAGATAAGAACGTTGTCGGTCAAGGTCTGAGAGGTAAATAAAATACCCCAACTTGAATGACTTCACTATTATCAAGGGAAGATATTAGTTTGTAATGGTAAAGGATGTTGAATAAATTGATTCATTCCCGTAAAAGAAATTTATAAATGGAAATTCGATTATATCGAAGTTTTGTCCAAGGAAATTGGGATTTAATATAGAAATTGAGTTGTAATATAAATTACAACTGTTTTGTGAATCTAAATGAAATAGTTGACGATTTTGAATAAATCGGATTTTTAAGTTAAAGTTGGAAGCATGGTCTAATTTATATTAAGTTGTCGAAGAAAGGAATTCATTTAGTAAACGTACTTTTTAAACGTTTATTAAAACGAACTCGCCGCAGCGCGATTGTTCGAAATTTGGCGTTTTGAACTTCAATCGAGTATATAGAACTCAATATAATTCGGAATTCAATGAAACAAGAAACGTCCAGACCTATTCAATGATATTTTTCAAATGGAAGAGAAAAATCTGGATTTCGTTTTATAGAATTTGAGATATGTCAAAATCAATTTTCTAGAAAAGCGGTGCCCTAATTGTTATAAAACTATAACGATTTATTAAATAAAATAAAAGGATTTTGAATGAATAAAATCTGAATTTCCGTTAGAAAAATCCAGATCGGAGTTATAAAATAAAAATGAACTCAAGTCGAGTAAATAGACTAATTTTTGAAAACAAAAATCAGATTTTTAATTATCGAATAAAGTTAACTAATTTCAAAAGAAATTACTTAATATGGTTTCGATCGAACTTAACAATTGTTAAGTAAACTGAATTTGTAAACTGAAATTGGGAATCGGGGCATGAAACGGGAATTAGAATTAGAAAGTGAGAAGTGAATTAGAATTGGAAAGTGATAACGGAATTTGAGTTTGATTGGTATATATGCGAATACCAATATATTTGAACGAGATATGTTCAAAGTAAATGCAAATGAAACCAAGAAGTTAAATAGGAAATTTAATTAGAAAATAGGAAGCGAGTTATGTAAAATGGACGAAGTGATTAAAATGAATTGGAAATGGCCATGTATATTTTAAACAGGTATGGAATGAAGATAATGAAGAATATATATTGAGTGCCCGACAAAAAGGTACATGTTTAAATTTCCATATGAGGTTTTATGCGCTGAATCGGCAAGCCGCCTGGCTTTTTGATTTTCTTTTTGAATGGAAAAGGCCTAGAGAGGCGAGTTGTGGTTTGAACGATTGACCGGTACAGGGGAGTTGCTGGCAAAAAAATTCGAAAATTTAAGGAGTTCAAATATTTTTAAGAAATATTGAAAATAGAAATCAACATGTCGATATATATAGAATTTGATAAGGATTTGGAAAATAGTTAATGAATGAAAAGGGCCAGTGATTGTTTGACTGTTTAGATGGATGTTTTGTTTTCCTTTGATAGTTAAATCACTGACTATCAAAGATTTTTGACAATCGTTGTCAATACGGAGAGACCGGTTGGATTTAATATCCGAAAACCACTCCATATAGGCATAGGCGTTGCGAATTAGATTATAATGATGATAAATTGAAGACGGAGTGGAATGCAAGGGTTGTTATGTTTGTCCAGACCCAGGACAACTTATATGGACGAATGTCTTACAGAGTATTCCTAACGGATAACATAAGACGATCTTTTCAAGATATTACGTCTGGTGGCGGAGGAATTCGTTTCTCTTAGATTTTATACCTGTAATATTTTTTAGAAGATCAACTAGTGATTTGACGGGTTTGACGATGTGGCATTCAAAGTATATGGTGGCCAGATGTTCGAAAAGATAGACGTAGCCTCAAGCCTCACAATCGGGAAATGGCAAAAATCGGGCAGGCAGCATGGCTAGGTTGGTCATACCCAAGCATGGTATATTTGTCACCGATCTATAGAAAATTCAATTATTTATTCTTCTTTTGATTCTATATCTTACGGATTATGGTTGGACAGCCGACAACCGTGGGTGACAATATATTCGCTACACTCAAGCTAAATGAGTGGGCAGTCTTGTGTGTCCAGGTTGCAAGACGTTCTTGTTGAACCCCAGTGTATCCCCTCTAGAGTACACTGATCGGGAGGCGGTCTCATACCTTGTCATAGTTTGAATCCAATCCCAATAAGCGCCCTGCGGTTTTTTATTTTATACTATATACGTAGAACGTGAGATGCAAGCGTTCTACTATTTGGTTATTTATTTGAGTAGACATTATTATAATATCACTGGATTTTGCTAAAAAAAATGGCTTGGGTTATAGTAAGGTAAAAACCATCCGTGTTTATGCGTGGGTTGGTCTTACTATTAGCCTTTTCTTTCAAAAGTTTTTTCAAAGTTAAACAATATTGTTGGAGTTTACTCACACCAGTCCCATGACTGACCCAGAGTTTACTTTGTTTTGTTTTTCCTAAACTCTTGGGCGCCCAAATTTGTACGGGCAGTAAAGTGTTTCAGGCTTTTACAGATACACGTGGAGGAGCTTGAAGCAGGAGGCTTCACCGTTAGTTATTTAGAGTTATTTCCGATGTATCAAGTGTTATGTTGTACTCTGATATGATATGTATATACAAAAAAGATTTTGTATTTCAAAGTTATGTTATATTTTATTCATTTTGTTGTGAGATTTTATTTTTTTTCTTCTACTATCTGTTTCTATTTCTTTAACCACCATGACTCATATTTCTGTATTATTTGAGTTGGATGTGTGTCGTATCAGTCAGCTCAAAAAAGTATGGATTTGCGGGCCGTTACAGTTGGTATTAGAGCTTAGGTTGAGCGAACACCTAGGCTTTGGTGGGGCTTTACTCATTAGAGATAGGGTCAGTAGTACCCTAGAATGAGTTGAGTATATATATGAAAGAGCGTATTTGTAAGTTGATATAAAAATTGTTTTATATTGTGTTGATTGGTTTGTCGAGTGGTTTATGAATTATAGTCGGTACAGGATGTACAACTGTATCGATAGGTGTTTCTAAACACTTTAGCAGAGTAGTTCGACACAGTATGTTTAAAAGCTTGGTAAATGAGATAATTTTACCCAAAACTATATTTTTATATAAAAGAATAATTTTTTAAAATTACTATAATATATGGATGTGTTGGATGTATTAGATTATAAAATTGAAATCATTATATATAACCAAATAAAATTTGTAAATGCAAATGAGATGAATTAAAATTGAATTCAAACCAGAATTGGAATTTAAATCCCGGATAGTGGGAAAATATTTTTCTGATGTATATTAAAATTAATATAGCATTGTATTGAAAGAATTTTTGAGTAAAAATAATTTTGAATGGATTTTGAAAATGATAAAGCATTGACTTCACTCCGGACACTGGAAAATAATTCTGATGATGAAGCGCGCTATCATCGGTGTTCATTTTAGAGTTTCAAAGTGATGGATTACTACTGTACTGAGATTTTAATTGGAAACTTATTTTAGAAACCAAGTTGTTTGAAAAATTCAAATTTTTGAATTTGAGATGATTATAAATATATTTTGAAAAGATTTAAAATAAAAATACCGAGGAATTTGAATTCTGGAATTTAACTTAAGCAAGTTTAATAAATCGAAATGATGGAAACCAGTTAAATGAAATGAAATTGAATATTCCCATGAAAACTTAAAAATTGTATGGGATTTGAGTTATATAATTTGAAAGGTTGAACAAAGTGAGCTTTTGAAAAGTTTACGGGTCTGTAATATTTCTTCTGTCTTAGTAATTTCAGGGACGAAATTCTTTAAGGCGGAAGGAATGCGACATCCCGGATTATTAGCAGTTTTATAATGAATATTTAAATTAGTTTTAAATAATCAATTTGAATTATAAATGAATTTTTATATTGAATTTATCAATTTAATAATTGGCATATGAATAATATCGAATATATCATTACCGTAATACAGAAACGTAATAAAATTGAATTCACAGCTAAAATTGAATTAAAATAATTCTATAGATTAAAATAAATTTCATTTGAATTAGAATTGTCTAATAATTATTTATTATCGATAAATTTATTTGTTTGAAACCGAATTATAACTTATTTAGAATTTAATTTAAAAATGTTGATTTAAATTGATATCTTTTCCATATGATTGATTTAGGCTCCAGAACTTGTTCCAGTGTGTTCAAAATGGTAGCTAAACCCCAGAGGTGCCGGTCGCTACCCTAAAAATAGTGTTCGAAATCAACGGGTATCTTAAATTAAATAAATTCATATTAATTAAAATTAAAATTAAATAAAATTAAATGTTAGGCCAACCAAATGTTGGATATCAAGCCAACCGAAAAAGAATAGCCACCCTAAACATTTCATTTCGCAAACATATAGTTTTCTCGAGATAAAAATATTGTCCCTTCTCTTCGATATCCAGGAGACATAAATTTAATGGCGGTATGATTCTGTTCCCTTTTGCTCCTATAAAACTAAGTCATCGCCCTCATTAGTTTTCCATCTCAAACTAGCAAGGATACTTTCTTTCGTTCCTTTGCCCAGTTAAAACCAAACCCATGCTTTCTTCCCTCAACGCAGAAAAACAAATTGAAGTCGTGACTTTTTGTTTGTTTTCTTAAATCAGTTCAGAAGCTTCAAAATCTAAATGGCCGCTCCTCTCAAATTTCTTATACCCGAAATCATTCGAGCCTTTGCCATTTTGTTCCTGTTCCTCAGATGAATTAAAATTGAAGGCCCAGATCGAATTTAAAAAAAGAGAAATCAAGATCGCAATTGTAGGAGGGGCTCGCGATGTTCTTCCTAGGCTAACCTCGGGCTGGCGATGAAGGGGATTCTCGATTTTGAACAACGTGGTGAGAGGAGATCACTGCGGAGTCGGGGAAAGTTGAACCTACGTGATCGATCGATGTGGTGTTGCGATGAGTTTTGGGGGAGATTGCGATGGAAACAAATTGCGTGGATTGAGGGAACTCGACAGTGAGGTGTAGAGTGGTTCAGGTTTGTGTTTTTGTGGATGTTGATGGGAAATGGCCTTCGAGTGAGGGAGAGTACTTGTTAGTAAGGGATGCCCAAATTGAGGCAGTGAGTGATTGGGGCTGACTATGGTGACTGTTGGTGACTGCTTAGAGGATGAATCGAGAGTTGGGTTCAGCGTGGTACAAGCAGAGAATAGTGCAAGCGGCGGAAGGGTCTGTAGTGAGATTGAGGACAACCTAAGTGATATAGCAGCAGCAGTTCAGCAATGAGGATAAGTGTTTAGAAGGATACAAAGATTGAATGTGTGGTGTTTGATGAAATGCCAAAGTGATATTAATCAGTTTTTGGGGCTGTTTGACAAGCAAGAATTGATCGATGGTTTGCAAAGTTGTTCATGGATTAACCGAGTAGTTGGAGTAGCAATAAGGGATGAATTTTTACGAATTCAAAGGTTACATAGAACAATTTAATTTATTTATTTAGTAGTGAGTTTAAAATTAAAAATAACCTAATCATTAAATAAAAGTAAATTATCATAGGTATAAATTCATTCCAAATGATTCGAATAGATTCGAGGATTAGACGGTATGGGATTTTAGCTGGATAGTCGACAAATTGAAATTTCAGTGAGTAATTCTCACTCAAAGTTTTATTTAAAAATAAATTGTTTGTTGTTTCGGTTGCATTGCTGTTATTAATGAATCTTGGTTATATATATATATATATATATATTAGTTACATTAGGCTTAATGTTTGGGGTTATATATATATATATATATATATATATATATATATATATATATATTAGATTTCCCGCAATACCATTAACGGATGTGTAACAACCCGGAAAATCTGTGCCAATTTAAAAAAAATTATTTTGGCTCTTTTAGTGAATTTTGGGTATTTAAAGTGAATTATTTTAGATAATAATGACGAGAAATTTATTTTGAATAGAATTAGAACGTATATATTTATTTGAATCGATGTTAGAATATAAATATTTATTTTAATTATTAAAGGAATTGGAAATGGCGTGGTAGTTCGAAAATTCGATTTCAAATTTCAAATGAATGTACAAGACTCAAAATAAACCGAATTTTGGTGAAACCAAAAATATTAGAATCGATTTGAGAATATCTTCCTAACAAATCCGAAAAATTGAAATTTCATAGTGGGAATAAAAAGTTATGCCCAGTTGAAAATTCAGAATAGTCGCTATGGAATTTTGGCCCTTAAAAATTGAAATTTCGCAAAGGACGTCCGTTTTCGATGAAACCACTTTTGTTGGATCCGGGATGTCAAATTATTGCTAGATTCCAATATTCATAATTTTTTGAATCAATATGTGAGCGTGGAAAAAGATATCGTGTTTCTCAATTTCAGTTTGAATTTAATCAACTGGAAAATGACCATTTTTCAAACAGTCACCAAATTTGACAAAATTAGTTTTGTTAGGACCGTATAGTCCATACGAAGCTAGAAATAATTTCTCTGGGATTTTTAGAATCCGTATGTGGCCTCAGTAAATTAAAATGTGCGTTCAAATTGAATATATATTGATTTATATTTTAATTTGAAGAAAAATTGATCGTAATAGCTGTATTGGGTTACGATCCATGTCCCATTGTGTTCGGAATGGGGGTAATTAGCTAGTGACGACAGTCGTTAGGCTCGATTTGAGATTCGAACTAAAAGTCAACTCTATGGAGAAAAATAATATTAAATTATTATATATATTTATATAAAACCTTTTTCCTCCCTACCCCCTCCTTCTACCCCGTCAGTAAGGTTTAGAAAGAAAAAAAAGAAAACGAAAATCGCGCCACCCCTTGGCCCAAGCCGTCGTCGCTGACGCCTCCGACCCCCCCTAGACGGTGCCGCACCCTCCCTCTTCTCCTCCACCCCTCTGCTCTCTTCCCTTCCCCAATTCTAACCGCCAGCGCCCAATCCGTACCCCCGCCAAACCTTAGCCTCCTCCGCGCTGCTCCCCGTTTGTGAGGCCCCACCGCCGACCGCTGGTGATCCCCCACCCCTCCTCCGACTACATCCGCCAGTGACGGTTACCCCCACCACCGATACAGCTCGGACAACCCCCCTCCGTTCGTCGAAGAAAGATGCAGTTAGTTCCTTTATTTAATTCTCCTTTTTAAAAAATAGGATTTTTTATTTGTTTAGAGTGTGATATTTTTAAACAAAAAGACTAGATTTGTATAAACAAAAAGATTAGGTTTTTCAAAACAAAATGGTTAGATTTTTAATGAAAGAAAGATTATAATTTTATTTTCAAG
This sequence comes from Allium sativum, assembly GCA_030737875.1. Lineage (NCBI taxonomy): Eukaryota > Viridiplantae > Streptophyta > Magnoliopsida > Asparagales > Amaryllidaceae > Allium > Allium sativum. The sequence goes on from CM060918.1 coordinate 637,396,610, forward strand.
AAAGATTATATTTTTATTATCAAGAAAGATTATATTTTTATTATCAAGGAAGTTTAGATTTTTAATCGTATGAAGTTTATATTTTTAATCGCATGAAGTTGAGATTTTTAACTATAGAAAGTTATGATTTTTAATATAGAAAAGATGAGAACTTTAACCTTAGAAAGTTAAGATTTTTAACGAAGAAAGTTTATATTTTTATTTAAAGAAGAAAAAATAATCTTTATGTATAAGAAGCATAATAAAAATATGAACTTTATTTTTTATCATGAAGTAGCAGGTTAAAAATAGGATTTTTATATAATAGAGAACATAAAAACATGATTTTTATATATGTAGCGTTGAAACAAAAATACAATTTTTAATATGAAAATCGTGTGAAACAGATTGCGATATTTTGAATATATTTAGAACGTATATATTATATACGTCGTGTAAAAACCCGTAACTTCCCCGTTAAGGAAAGCGTCGGATAGTTCGAGAACAAGCCACAACAGAACGCATACAAAAGAACATTTCATTGTATATTACAACAATGCATCAGATTACAAGAATATACAGAGTATAAATGAATATTACATTTGATAAATATCAGAGATTACAATACATTGTACAGCAGCGGAAAATAATACAATACACAACTAGAAGGAGATATACGGATACAAAGCTTTCCGGATATCATTCCAGCTGTAAACCAGGATCCTGTGAATAAAAATCTGCAAAACCAAAACTACTAGCGGCCCGTGTCAAAATAAGGGAACCCAGAGTTTAGGTTAAAACAATAAACTCCAGGTCAGTCATGGGACTGGTGTGAGAACTAAAACAGTTAATCTTTATTTTTAAAGCTAGGTAAATCAAGGGACCACGCCGTATAACACAGAACGAGTTTCCTCCCAAGAACACCAGTGCATATAAGTAAACAGCGCAATGCTTTTCTAAAAATGAAGCTATTATAAGACCCAGGTCCCATCACACAATGCAACACAGCCGAGGATAGGGTTTTCCCTTATAATAGCCAAACATGCTTAGTACGTTTAAAACAAATCATTTGATACTACTATAAGTGCATAGTGTATAAAACAACTTCAAATCATAAGTATCAATCATAGGCGGCATGAATGCCCCATAACACTATGTCGCCATATATAAGTTTACAATCAAAACCGCAAGACGTCGTATTGGAAGTTGGGTTATCATTTATGGTATGAACCGAGGCTAGGGGCAAAATCCTCACCGATTCGAGACTGCCTAGCCCGAGTCTCAGGCAAGCGCGCAGGCAAGCCTTGGAGCGACAGGGCCGGTCCACCGATGTGGATTATTATACCTGAGCACTACGTTTCGCCGCACTTTGGGGCGTAAGCGAGCCAACTAAATGACTCCATCGGTTCGAGAATGACCGATCAATCCGAGGCGCCTCGCAACAGCAACAACCACATAAGTCAAACTCGTCAGGGCGTGTAAAACCACTGACGCCACTTTTAGCTAGGAGGAAACGTAGGCCCTCCCTGAGGTCCGTCTCCCGTTTTTGGTTCATACCGGGTGTGAAACTCGCGAAGTAAATGTTACACAAAGCTACGCCACAAAGGCCGTGCTTCGATCATCAACCACAAGACTTTGCTTTTCAACAGAAGCCTTGATCAATTGCCACTTAGGCATGCCACACAGGCAATTCACTCCATGCGTTTGATATCCATCAATATATAACCCCTGAGCTCGTACGTCTCAGAGAAGGGGCGTTAAGAAAAAGAATAAATTCTCTGCCGCCAAACAGATATATATTTAATAGAGATCAATCACACGGACTAAAATCCAATGTCAGACACACAGTCCATTTACATGTCCGTTCTGGGTCTGAACGAAACCGGAGGCACCTAGTACCCCGCATCCCCATCGATCTCCAAGTACGTCTGGACGATCACCAACTGTTTCCATCTTCTTGGGTGTACAGCCCAATCAAGATCATCAGTAATCACCCAAACGACGTGAAGACTTCCGGTCTTCGACCATCTTCATCTTCGACTTATCGTCGTATCAGTTATTCAGAATGGGATAAACCCGGTCTTTCCGAATAACTCGCGTATATTTTAAATAAGTGTTACACAAACACAACATACGCCTCATTCCAATTCATCAGTCACTAACCGTAAATTAATCAAGAGAATAATTCCCCAAATATTAACCCCGAAGGCCGAAACCAACATCAGATCAATATCCAGAAAACCATTCTGCTTGGCTAACCGACAGTTAGTTTATAAATTTCACATTCATAGGGAAAGGTTCCCATTAATTTTATCCAAGATAAATTTCTTGAATTTATTCTTTAATCTATTTTTGAATATCAATTCAAACTAGCCGGGATTAGCGAACCTTACCGAAGCAATCATTTGTTTTAATTTCCCAATTCCAACCTATTCATCCCATGAAGTAAAACTGGTTATACTTCATATCTAACACCACGGTGTTATCGGTAAATTCAATTACCATTTCACGTTCAAATCTAATTAAAGATTTAACTATCGCCTGGAGCAAAACTGGTGGTACTCCATTTTCGATCTTTTCAATCTAATTAAAGATTCTTTAAAACTCCACTCAGTTTTAATCTTTAACTGGGTTAAAGAATCAGTGTCATTTAAAACACAGTTCACGATAAACCCAAAATCGCATTCATTAATTATCGGGTTAAAGAACGAGTGTTATTTAAAACACTGTCCACGATAAACCCAAAAATCAATATCAATTCAATCCCAATTAAATATTATTTAATTGGTACACTTCATTAAATCTAAAATAAAAAGATTTAATCTTTTCTCAGCTGGGTTCAAAAACAGTGTTAGTGAAGACACCATTCACGACAAACCCAAATCACACTTGATATTAAATACAAGGCTCTGAATAGAAAATATATCGGCTTATATTCAGTATCAAATTCTACGACCAACAGATATCGTATTGGAAATAACGATATATATATATATATATATATATCTATATCTTTCAAATTTCCATAACAACATCTGTATAATCACGAAATCCAACATCGAAATATTCCGAAGACAATTTCGATTCAAATCCATTCCAATGCAATCATTGGAAATTTTGGTTATTTTCAAAACCATTTCAAATTCAATTTATTTATTTAAAAATAAATAGAATTATAATTCTAGTTCAAAACTAGTTCATTTCGATAAAAATCTATTTTTATCTTTTCAAATATGGAGTTTTTCATCCCAATTCTTTCTAAATCATTTCTTATGATTTTACACAAATTATTACTATTTTTAATAATTTTATCAAGGCCCGTACAGTCGATTTCCATCAACGGCCATCGAACTGCACTTACAGCGACCTTTTCCAAATTTGATTTGGACATAATTCCAAATCCAACCGTTAGATTTCTAATTTCTAATATTCATTAGAAAGCTCTTTTCGATACGAACCCAACGGTTCCGGCTTTAGGAGAATCCGACGGTCGGATCTCCGGTAATCTCCGTTTGAAATAAATGGTCGAAATTTTCGAACTGCCGCGGCGCGGCTCGTTCTGTTCAGGCCATTATATTATATATATAATATATATTTCGTCGATTTCTATTTAAAACGAACTTTATAAATCGTTTTAATTTTGTTTCAAAAACATTTTCAACTTCCATTTTAATTCGAATCAAAATTGAATTTTCCCTATAAATTCGTTTTTAAAATTCATTTCTATTTAATTCAAATTTCAATTCAATTTGAATTCATTTCAATTCGTTTTCAAATCAATTCGAATTCGTTTTCAATTCGATTCAATTCAAAGTGGTTTTCTATTCGATTCAAATTCGTTATACATTCAATTGAAATCAAATTCGTTTTCTATTCAATTCATTTCGAAATCGTTTTCAATTCAATTCATTTCGAAATCGTTTTCAATTCAATTCATTTCGAAATCGTTTTTTTTTTCAATATTCATTTCGAAATCGTTTTTCAATATTCATTTCGAAATGAATAATCGGTAAAAATATCGTTCACGTCAAAATGGCGTCAATCTAACCAACACGGCTTCATACATTTCTATTTTCAAATATTCTATTCAACAAATGAATATTTATTTTTGTCAACACACGACTAATCTCAACGAATGAGTACTGTCCACGTGTGACTATTTTTGTTAAATTATTTCGTACAACACATGACTAATCTCAACGGATGAGTACGGTCAACACATGAACTTTTATTTTATAAAATTCTTTATTTTCTAAATTGGAATGAGGCCCAATCAATTACCATATAAAGTTAATTATATGGGTTTTCATACAACACATGTATATAATAGCATTGAAAAATAATCAACCATCAACCAAAGTGCACTACACTGTATAAGCATCAAATATAGATATCTAACGCTTATAACAGCCTGTCAATCAATCGATCGACATATTTAATCAATCAGGATGAGTGAACTTCATATTTCATCCCAACACCCGTGTGGGGTTTCAATCAATCAACCAAATATTTTATTCGTGCAGTTGGGCGATGTGTAAAATTTATCGACCCAATCAATGTCCTTCAAATAGATGTACATAAACAAACCGTCTGTAACGACCCGTGTTTTTGCCCGTCGAATATTTAATTTAATTTATTTATTTTAAATATTATTGGAAATATTAATGGAATTAAATATTGAATTCGTTATTTAGAACGAAGTTGAACGTTATAATTTATATATAATATAAATTCGAGCTTGGAAATGGCGTGCAGTTCGTAATAGGAGGTTTTGAACTTCAACCGAGAATACAGGATTCGATATAAGTCGGATTCCTATGAAACAAGACATGTTGGAACCGTATTGACGATAGCTTTCATATGAAAGAGAAAAATCCAGATTTCGTGTTATAGTTTGATAGTTATGGCCAAATCAAATTTTGAAATAGTCGCTATGGAAAATCGTTATTAAATTATAGGCCTTTAAAGTAGCCGTTTTGCAAACGAACTCTGTTTTCGACGAAACCAGTTCCGTTGAGTTCGTATCGTCGATTAGAGTCAGGATATGTATATAGTTTGTTATTTTTAGAGATCGAGAAATTTGGCGTTAAAAAGGGTAGGGCGGTTTAGGGTAAAAACAGCCTACCGGGGCAACAGTCTCAGAATGCGACGAAACTAGTGCCGTTGGGTTCGTATCGAAAAGTTATTATCGATGTTCGCAGTTTCAAGTGGATTTGATTTATCTGGTGACTGTGGAAAAATTAAACGTGTGTTCATTTCCGGTTTCATAAAGGAAAATTTTTCATACGACATCGGATTTCGACGAAACTTGTCCCATTGGATCCGGAATATCGTTTTACATCAAGAACAGCCTTTTATCAGTAGACAGAAATCATATGTGGTGGGTTTTAATACGAATTCTCACTGCGAAGTTTCGTTGTATTAAAATAATAATAAAAATCTACCCTACTTTCTACTGTACATTACTTGTCCCCCAAATCTCCACACTACTGTACATTACTTGTTCCCCAAACAATTCATTTTTCTTGGCTGCCAAACAAGTTTTTGAAAACCGCAGCTAGCCTACACCTTTTGAGCAGACCTATACCCCTAAACACCGTGCTGTACACGTATTTCTTCCTATATAACGACTGCTACTTCATTTGTTATTATTTTCTTGAAACCCCTTTTTCCTATAAAAAAATATATATCCAAACCGAACCCAAAAATAGAAAAAAAAAAAAAAAAAGAGGGGCGCCAGCATGTACGGGACGGAGAAGTGGTGCGGGTTCCATTCTTAACGTGGGTACTGGGTTTAAAAGGAATGGGGACGAGCAGCTTTTGGGTGGTGACTATGTCTTTGCGGTTTGGATAGGAGAGTACAAGGAGAGGAGCTGCGGTGGACCTTGTTCAAGCAGGAATGGGTTAGCGTGAGCAAACGAGAGGCCGACCATCTTAAACGTCACCCCAAGACAAGAAGATATTGGGAACAAAAGGGGGCTTTGCATGGGTTGCATGGGAGCGTGGTTCGGTGCAAATACTGGGAGGATGAAAAAACATAAGCGGTATTTAAAAACAAAGGATGCTGTGCATGCGAAGTAGAGGTGGGGAGGTCGCATATGGGAACGCGGTGGTTCGGTGTGGATAAGTGGATGGGAAGTGGAAGCAGGGAGCGGTTTACTCGTATGGAAGGCGGATGTTTTAAAGTAGGAAGGGGGTCAGTTAAAGGGTAAACCGCGAAGCAGCAAGGGAGCAGAAGAGGTGACGTGTTCAGGATGCGGCAACTTTGAGGAAGGCAACGTAGCAGTAAGGATTGAAGAAAGTAAGGTGGGAAAGTTGCAGAAGGAAGCGGTTAACAAAGAAAAAGGGGAAACAAAGGGTTTTAAAAAGGTGATGAACAGTTGCTTGTTTGATAACTTTCGCCAATGCCTAATTAATATTTATAGTCCCTAACCCCTTTTATACGTATGTCTAAATAAGGTTTTTCGCCTAATATATATATAATATAGTATGTGGCCAGAAACAATGTGATGGGAGCAGGTAATTATCATGTTGTGTAAAAAGGGCCTAAACCCTTTTATCTAAGCATAGTTAAGTGCCTAATCTCGTTTTAATTAAGTAAGTTAGATTTAGTTAATAAATTATATCTATTCAGTTATTAATAAGATACGGGCCAGGGGTGTTTCAAATATGCCTAAATCTGCTTACCAATGCCTAACCATGTTGATATGATATGCGATGAATAACAGTACGTGGTAGGGAAGACTTCTTTTGAGCCTAATGATGTTTAACATTTAACGTAATTTTAGGACGTGCAAAATCCGGTCTTAAACTGAACTAGGTATTGATTAAATTAAATAAATAATTAAGTTTTCATAATATAAACAGGCGGGTACCGTATTTAATGTATATCTATGTCATACCGCAACAGAATTGGATGGGCAAGTGACGTTGGAACCGTATCGAACGCTATACGGTGAAGCTAGTTTGGACGTAATTGAAAGCAAGTGAAATGAACGGTTTCAACGATGAACGAAGCAAGGTGAGTTAAACTCACTCAGTTACCCTTTTTATATTTTATATAAATTGGGTGTTTTTATTTTATGTGCTCTGCTTGCTGATGGTTGCCTGTTTGCTAGTTATACCCTTGTTGTTGTTTTAATCGATGAAATTAAACTGTGTTTAATTTCAGTGAAATACCAAATCGTTATTCTTTTAACGATTGATTCCAATAAAGGTAACTCACCTTGGTTGGTCACGTTTATAAAATAAACGTGTTTTCGTTTGAACTGGAGGAACTGATGAGAATGTTTTGTTGGTTAGTTGATATAAAATGGTTGCTATTTGCTATGGCATATCAGTTAAATGGAATTTATTGACCTGGTTTGTGATAACCGTTTTGAATACAGGGAAGAACAGGTTGGAGGGATCCAACCGGATTCCTCAACTATATTATTTATTTCATATCATCATATATGAACTGCCCTGTTTGTAACGTTTGATTTGATGGTTGATTATTGAATGTTCAACATCTGTTAGTTTAAACCAATGGGTGATATTGGTTGAGTATTTGACAGCGTATGGCCAATAAAATCAATCGTTTTATAGATATTGATTCACCGTCAGGTGAGTCAATAGAGATGAAGTTATAAAATGTATTTTATAACTGGAGATAGATTTTTGAACATATTATTTTGAATAAAAGTTATTCAAGAGAAAGAAATAAATATTTTATTTATGTAAGACTTTAAATTATTTTTAATTGATTTTATAAAGCAAGTTCCGATGTAAATCAGATTGATAAGTACGAGATAGGAAATAAAATCACATAATTATTCGGCTAAATTGCCATTTCGTACGACTGCTAGCGTAATTCGCAGGGCTGCAGATAGCCTACGGCGGTCGGATGTTTCCTGAGGGAATCAGGCGTAACCATTGTGATCGCTGTGATCTAGAGTCAAGCGAATGGAGTTAAGACGAATGTTAATTAATCAATTAGAGTTATTCAAATATCGTGTTTTTGAATATTAAAAGAATTGGATGTTTCAATTTAACAAAAAGGAAATTAGTTTGTCAAAGGCCAAGTGATGCTGAATACTGAATCAGTGAACTCATTGGAGTGTCATGTTTGAAACACTGTTTATTTTGATAGTTAAAACACCGACTATCAAATCTGACCAATACGATTGTTGGTATGGAAAGACCGGGATCGAATTTATATTCGAAAACCATTCCGACCAACAAATACGTGAAGATCTCAGAAGATGATCGAGATGGTGCTGTGAAGACCGTGGGTTTCCATGAACGGAAGGACCACTAATATTCTCTGCCTGGCAAGCAGAGATAAGCTGTGATTCTGTCGTGGTTGGAATCTACGGGTTGCAAGGACTTCTCGCTATTGATCCATGGGGTGATTCCTATATTGGATGCAGTAGGAGAGTGCCTTCGGTTCATCCTGTTCCTGGATGACGTATATGGACAAATGTCTGACAGAGTATTTCCAAAGGATCACGTACGTTGATTTCTTCAAACGTGCGATAGTTGTTGGCGGAGATTTGCCGTTCTCTTAGCTTCCAGCTAGAGTATTTTTGTGGATGTCAATTAGTGATATCTGATGGATTTGACGATGTGGCATTCAAAGTAAATGGCGATCAGATGTTCAAGAGTTAATTCTGGCCTCAAGCCTCATCAACCGGGAAATGACAAAAATCGGGCAGGCAGCATGGCTATGTGGGTCGCTCCCATTAGGGTGTATGATCACCTATCTAGAGGAAATCCTATTTGCTTCTTAAATCTATGTTTCGATGCTGTCCCTTGTCGGGAGACGGTTGCTGATCCCAACCGTCGGTGATATACATTCGATACACTCAAGCGAAATGAGTGGTCGGTCATGTGAGGGCCGGGTTGCAAGAAGTTCTTGTTGAACCCAGTGTATTCGTCTCTAGAGATACACTATCGGAAGGTGGACCCATACCTTGTCAAGTCGGAATCCAATTTCCAATAAGCGCCTGCGGGTTTTGATTGTATACTATATATGTAGAGCGTGAGATGCAAGCGTTCTACTAGATTGTATTTACTTGTATTTAGACATTATTATAATATCAGACAAGATATTGGTTTCAAAACTGTTTTGGGTTATCGTAAGGTAAAAACCGTCCGTGTTTATGTGTGGATTTGGTCTTACGATTATCCTTTTCTTTTGAAAGGATTTTGAACTCTAAAATCATGATTGGATGATTTACCCTTATTACTGTGCGAGTTTATCTCACTCTGGTTCACCAGACTGACCCGGTGTTTTGTAAATGCTCGGGTTAGGCCGGGTTGTACAGGTTCAGGTTATCGACTGCTGTGAAGAGATGAGCTGGAAGAGTCCAGACGTATGATATTATTACTATTCCGCTGTGTGTTATATGAGGACAGATTAGTATCACTGTCCAGATGTGTACTCTGATATTGTAAGTATTTTAAAGCTTTCAATAAAGATTATTTCTGTATTATATTTTGTTCCGCTGCGATGTGAGACTCTGTGGTGTTGTTTTTCTATTCTAATATTTCTATCTTATCTATTCTCACCCTCTAACTTCTTTCTATTAATGACCTGGAATGTTCGATGTCTGAATGGTCAACATGGTAGTTTGATGTTGATTTTCGGAGTCGAAAATCCCGGTTCGTTACACCGTCTGGTTTGTAAATGAATATTTATTTATTCACATTCACGTTAAAAATTATATTTTTAACGATAAAACATTTTATTCCAACATATGAATTTCTATTCAGTTCATTCTTTAAATAAAATGATATTTTTATTTTTCTAACATATTTTAGAAAATTTCGGCGGCATAACGACACGATACTAGAAACGGGACGAGGCCTAGCCTTATCCCCGGTCTAGTGAAGGCCCACGCCATTCACACATCAATCAAATCAATTTCAATTCACCCAACAGTCAAATTCAGCTCAAATAATCTAACTAATCTATGCAACCAAACCAACAAGTCCATGGTCTGTGGACGATTGTGTCGGGTGCTACTAAGCACCGTCTGCATCCTAGTATATATATATAACTAGAAATGAAATTGAAGAGTGAGAAGTTCTCACCAATAACTATCCAAACATCTTGACTCTTCTTTTGATAGAAATCTTCATCGTTATCGCATCTTATCACTTTCGTCGCCCGTAGCCACTATATAAAAAAAATCACATTTTCACTTCGCTATTCAATATATAAGAATCGAATTTTTACTTCGCTGTTCAATATATAAAAATCGAATTTTTACTACGCTATTCAATATATAAAAATCAAAATTTTACTATGCTATTCAATATATAAAAATCGAATTTTTACTATGCTATTCAATATATAAAAATCGAATTTTTTACTATGCTATTCAATATATATAAAAATCGAATTTTTACTATGCTATTCAATATATAAAAATCGAATTTTTACTATGCTATTCAATATATAAAAATCGAATTTTTACTATGCTATTCAATATATAAAAATCGAATTTTTACTATGCTATTCAATATATAAAAATAATATTTTTATATCCGCTATTTCTATTTTAAAAACAATGTTAATTTTATTTTCAAAATCAATGCAAAATTCATTTTCATAAAGAATGCAAACTTTGTTTTCAAAGCTAATTCATTTTTTTGTTTTCGAAGCAAATTCAAATTTTTGTTTTCAAAGCAAATTCATATCTTTGTTTTCAAAGCAAATTCATATCTTTGTTTTCATTCTAAAAACTGATTTTAATAATGCTAATTTAAATAATAAAAACCCATTTTAGCCTAAATAAATTAATCAGCCTAAACAATATAAAAATAAAAACAAAACCTTTGGTAATCCTCCGTACAACGTCCCAGGTCAGAGGAACCCGTCGCCTTCATCTGCTTCCTTCTGTCGAGCTCGAACCCATTGGCCAAAAGTACGGTTCGTCGTTTCACCACCCTCGCTCGCCTATACCCTCGTCAGACATAGCCACTTCGACGGGCATCACAGCCTCCCCCGACACCTCGAAGACTGGGCAACTCGCACGCCTGGTTGCGGAGGAAAAAGGCGTCGAACCCGCCAGTTTTGGGCATCAAATTCGGGAGATTCAGCAAACGAAAATGGGTAAAGGGGGTATCAATTTGAAGAGCAAACAAGGAGCTAGGATTTTCGTTTGAGGATTTAGATTAATTCGAAGTGGATTGCGAATGGTTTTGGATTAAAATCTGGAGCATTTTCCGCCTACGTTCGGTAAAGAGTGGCGGTTCCCAGGCTTTGACTTTAAATGGGGGGTGTTGACTAGGGTTAGAGAATTTTAATTATATAAATTTTTTTTTTTTCTTATATACATGTTTAATAATCCGAACTCCAATTCAAACCAAACGACTATCTTCCAAAGCTAATTACCCCCGTTCCGAACACAATGAGATATGTATCATAAGCCAGTTCAGCTGTTTTGGTCAGTTTCCGTCAAAATTAAATTATAAATCAATGTATATTGAATTTGAACGCACATTTCAATTTACCGGGGTCACATACGAACTTTATAAATTGCAGAAAAATATTTTCTAGCTTCGTATTGACGATACGGTCCTAACAAAACTAGTTTCGTCGAATTCTGGGACCGTTGGAAAAATGGCCATTTTCCAGTCGATTAAAATCAACTGAAACTGGTCAAATGCGTTTTCCTTTGCTATGCTCACATATTGATTCGAAAAATAATGAAATTTGGAATCTAGCAATAACTTGACACCACGGACCCAACAAAACTGGTTTCGTCGAAATCCGAGGTCGTTTGCAAAATGTCAATTTTTAAGGGCCTGAATTCGATAGCGACTATTCAGAATTTTCAACTGGACATATCTTTTGATTCCCGTTATGAAATTTTGATTTTTCGGATTCGTTGGAAAGATATTCACAATTAGATCCCATTATTTTTGGTTTCACTAAAATCCGGATTGTTTTGCACCCGGTATAGTCAATTGAAGTTTGAAATCGAATTATCGAACTACCGCGCCATTTTCAATTCCTTTTATAATTATAAATAATTATTTATATTCTAACGACGACGTATATAATATATACGTTCTAATTCCATTCAAAATAAATTTCTCGTCGATATTATTTAAAATAATTCATTTTAAATAATCAAAATTCGCTAAAATTGCCAAAATAAAATTTTTAAACTGGCCCAGATTTTCGGGTTGTTACAATCTCCCCCACTTAAAACTTTTCGTCCCCGAAAAGGAACAAAGTCGAAAGTGGTTTGATTAATCAACTCTACGTTCGATCTGGCTTCCATTCTCCAACTTTTCAGTTTCTGAGAATTTCCTAAAATTTCAAAATTTTGGCTAACACCCTAAATTTTCGAAAAATTTCGCCATAACATCCCCTGCACCGGGAGCATCGGGGAATTTCAAATAGCTTCCCTGGTCCTTCTCATCTCAAAAAGAAAAAGAAAAAGCCAAGTGGCTAGCCAATAGGCTCATAAAATCATCATCACCCAAACAAAACAGTAAATTATGTAGTAAACATGTACCTATTTGTCGGGCAAACAAATTTTATTCTCTGCTCTAGCCTCCTTGCTATGACCTGTTCAATGTAAGAATATGTATATGCAAGCAATTGCGACCAATTTTCAATATAATTCAATATGTGATTCAATTAGGTTAAATGGCTAAGAATTAGCAAACAAATAAACAAACAACCCAAACATCAATCAAATAGTGAATTATCATTTGAAATTCATAACTTTGATATATAGTCAAAAATCTCATTTTTGATGCCAAATCACAACAATAGGCCCTATCTAATTTTGGTTCTCACACCAGTCAATAGGAAATATATAGAAATCTCACTTTCGTCACTCGAATATCAATTCTAATGATGGAGCTCCATCATCAAAATCATCTCCGAGCGATTAGAGTGTAATTCTATATCTATCCAATATATCAAAACTTCGAATACACGCTAGCTAGGCGCATACGCAAAATCTTTATATTTTGGATTGTCCTAATCAATATAAAATAAATAATCAAATACGAATAATTGATTTAAATTTTCAAAACAAAATTGGTTTCATTTGGAAAATATACTCTTCACACTCGTTCTAGGATACTACTGATCCTATTTCTAATGAGTCATTCCCATTGGATATTACTAATCCAATATCTGATGAATTCTTTCGTATGGTTCTAATGTGCCTTGTTCTCTGAGCTTGGTAAACCAAAGCTCTGATACCAACTGTAAAAACCCGTAACTTCCCCGTTAAGGAAAGCGTCGGATAGTTCGAGAACAAGCCACAACAGAACGCATACAAAAGAACATTTCATTGTATATTACAACAATGCATCAGATTACAAGAATATACAGAGTATAAATGAATATTACATTCGATAAATATCAGAGATTACAATACATTGTACAGCAGCGGAAAATAATACAATACACAACTAGAAGGAGATATACGGATACAAAGCTTTCCGGATATCATTCAAGCTGTAAACCAGGATCCTGTGAATAAAAATCTGCAAAACCAAAACTACTAGCTGCCCGTGTCAAAATAAGGGCACCCAGAGTTTAGGTTAAAACAATAAACTCCAGGTCAGTCATGGGACTGGTGTGAGAACTAAAACAGTTAATCTTTATTTTTAAAGCTAGGTAAATCAAGGGACCACGCCGTATAACACGGAACGGGTTTCCTCCTAAGAACACCAGTGCATATAAGTAAACAGCGCAATGCTTTTCTAAAAATGAAGCTATTATAAGACCCAGGTCCCATCACACAATGCAACACAGCCGAGGATAGGGTTTTCCCTTATAATAGCCAAACATGCTTAGTACGTTTAAAACAAATCATTTGACACTACTATAAGTGCATAGTGTATAAAACAACTTCAAATCATAAGTATCAATCACAGGCGGCATGAATGCCCCATAACACTATGTCGCCATATATAAGTTTACAATCAAAACCGCAAGACGTCGTATTGGAAGTTGGGTTATCATTTATGGTATGAACCGAGGCTAGGGGCAAAATCCTCACCGATTCGAGACTGCCTAGCCCGAGTCTTAGGCAAGCGCGCAGGCAAGCCTTGGAGCGACAGGGCCGGTCCACCGATGTGGATTATTATACCTGAGCACTACGTTTCGCCGCCCTTTGGGGCGTAAGCGAGCCAACTAAATGACTCCATCGGTTCGAGAACGACCGATCAATCCGAGGCGCCTCGCAACAGCAACAACCACATAAGTCAAACTCGTCAGGGCGTGTAAAACCACTGACGCCACTTTTAGCTAGGAGGAAACGTAGGCCCTCCCTGAGGTCCGTCTCCCGTTTTTGGTTCATACCGGGTGTGAAACTCGCGAAGTAAACGTTACACAAAGCTACGCCACAAAGGTCGTGCTTCGATCATCAACCACAAGACTTTTCTTTTCAACAGAAGCCTTGATCAATCGCCTCTTAGGCATGCCACACAGGCAATTCACTCCATGCGTTTGATATCCATCAATATATAACCCCTGAGCTCGTACGTCTCAGAGAAGGGCGTTAAGCAAAAGAATAAATTCTCCGCCGCCAAACAGATATATATTTAATAGAGATCAATCACACGGACTAAAATCCAATGTCAGACACACAGTCCATTTACAAGTCCGTTCTGGGTCTGAACGAAACCGGAGGCACCTAGTACCCCGCATCCCCATCGATCTCCAAGTACGTCTGGACGATCACCAACTGTTTCCATCTTCTTGGGTGTACAGCCCAATCAAGATCATCAGTAATCACCCAAACGACGTGAAGACTTCCGGTCTTCGACCATCGTCTTCATCTTCGACTTATCGTCGTATCAGTTATTCAGAATGGGATAAACCCGGTCTTTCCGAATAACTCGCGTATATTTTAAATAAGTGTTACACAAACACAACATACGCCTCATTCCAATTCATCAGTCACTAACCGTAAATTAATCAAGAGAATAATTCCCCAAATATTAACCCCGAAGGCCGAAACCAACATCAGATCAATATCCAGAAAACCATTCTGCTTGGCTAACCGACAGTTAGTTTCTAAATTTCACATTCATAGGGAAAGGTTCCCATTAATTTTATCCAAGATAAATTTCTTGAATTTATTCTTTAATCTATTTTTGAATATCAATTCAAACTAGTCGGGATTAGCGAACCTTACCGAAGCAATCATTTGTTTTAATTTCCCAATTCCAACCTATTCATCCCATGAAGTAAAACTGGTTATACTTCATATCTAACACCACGGTGTTATCGGTAAATTCAATTACCATTTCACGTTCAAATCTAATTAAAGATTTAACTATCGCCTGGAGCAAAACTGGTGGTACTCCATTTTCGATCTTTTCAATCTAATTAAAGATTCATTAAAACTCCACTCAGTTTTAATCTTTAACTGGGTTAAAGAATCAGTGTCATTTAAAACACAGTTCACGATAAACCCAAAATCGCATTCATTAATTATCGGGTTAAAGAACGAGTGTTATTTAAAACACTGTCCACGATAAACCCAAAAATCAATATCAATTCAATCCCAATTAAATATTATTTAATTGGTGCACTTCACTAAATCTAAAATAAAAAGATTTAATCTTTTCTCAGCTGGGTTCAAAAACAGTGTTAGTGAAGACACCATTCACGACAAACCCAAATCACACTTGATATTAAATACAAGGCTCTGAATAGAAAATATATCGGCTTATATTCAGTATCAAATTCTACGACCAACAGATATCGTATTGGAAATAACGATATATATATATATATATCTATATCTTTCAAATTTCCATAACAACATCTGTATAATCACGAAATCCAACATCGAAATATTCCGAAGACAATTTCGATTCAAATCCATTCCAATGCAATCATTGGAAATTTTGGTTATTTTCAAAACCATTTCAAATTCAATTTATTTATTTAAAAATAAATAGAATTATAATTCTAGTTCAAAACTAGTTCATTTCGATAAAAATCTATTTTTATCTTTTCAAATATGGATTTTTTCATCCCAATTCTTTCTAAATCATTTCTTATGATTTTACACAAATTATTACTATTTTTAATAATTTTATCAAGGCCCGTACAGTCGATTTCCATCAACGGCCATCGAACTGCACTTACAGCGACCTTTTCCAAATTTGATTTGGACATAATTCCAAATCCAACCGTTAGATTTCTAATTTCTAGTATTCATTAGAAAGCTCTTTTCGATACGAACCCAACGGTTCCGGCTTTAGGAGAATCCGACGGTCGGATCTCCCGTAATCTCCGTTTGAAATAAATGGTCGAAATTTTCGAACTGCCGCGGCGTGGCCCGTTCTGTTCAGGCCATTATATTATATATATAATATATATTTCGTCGATTTCTATTTAAAACGAACTTTATAAATCGTTTTAATTTCGTTTCAAAAACATTTTCAACTTCCATTTTAATTCGAATCAAAATTGAATTTTCCCTATAAATTCGTTTTTAAAATTCATTTCTATTTAATTCAAATTTCAATTCAATTTGAATTCATTTCAATTCGTTTTCAAATCAATTCGAATTCGTTTTCAATTCGATTCAATTCAAAGTGGTTTTCTATTCGATTCAAATTCGTTATACATTCAATTGAAATCAAATTCATTTTCTATTCAATTCATTTCGAAATCGTTTTCAATTCAATTCATTTCGAAATCGTTTTCAATTCAATTCATTTCGAAATCGTTTTTTTTCAATATTCATTTCGAAATCGTTTTTCAATATTCATTTCGAAATGAATAATCGGTAAAAATATCGTTCACGTCAAAATGGCGTCAATCTAACCAACACGGCTTCATACATTTCTATTTTCAAATATTCTATTCAACAAATGAATATTTATTTTTGTCAACACACGACTAATCTCAACGAATGAGTACTGTCCACGTGTGACTATTTTTGTTAAATTATTTCGTTCAACACATGACTAATCTCAACGGATGAGTACGGTCAACACATGAACTTTTATTTTATAAAATTCTTTATTTTCTAAATTGGAATGAGGCCCAATCAATTACCATATAAAGTTAATTATATGGGTTTTCATACAACACATGTATACAATAGCATTGAAAAATAATCAACCATCAACCAAAGTGCACTACACTGTATAAGCATCAAATATAGATATCTAACGCTTATAACAGCCTGTCAATCAATCGATCGACATATTTAATCAATCAGGATGAGTGAACTTCATATTTCATCCCAACACCCGTGTGGGGTTTCAACCAATCAACCAAATATTTTATTCGTGCAGTTGGGCGATGTGTAAAATTTATCGACCCAATCAATGTCCTTCAAATAGGTGTACATAAACAAACCGTCTGGTTTGTAAATGAATATTTATTTATTCACATTCACGTTAAAAATTATATTTTTAACGATAAAACATTTTATTCCAACATATGAATTTCTATTCAGTTCATTCTTTAAATAAAATGATATTTTTATTTTTCTAACATATTTTAGAAAATTTCGACGGCATAACGGCACGATACTAGAAACGGGACGAGGCCTAGCCTTATCCCCGGTCTAGTGAAGGCCCACGCCATTCACACATCAATCAAATCAATTTCAATTCACCCAACAGTCAAATTCAGCTCAAATAATCTAACTAATCTATGCAACCAAACCAACAAGTCCATGGTCTGTGGACGATTGTGTCGGGTGCTACTAAGCACCGTCTGCATCCTAGTATATATATATATATAACTAGAAATGAAATTGAAGAGTGAGAAGTTCTCACCAATAGCTATCCAAACATCTTGACTCTTCTTTTGATAGAAATCTTCATCGTTATCGCGTCTTATCACTTTCGTCGCCCGTAGCCACTATATAAAAAAATCACATTTTCACTTCGCTATTCAATATATAAGAATCGAATTTTTACTTCGCTGTTCAATATATAAAAATCAAATTTTTACTACGCTATTCAGTATATAAAAATCGAATTTTTACTATGCTATTCAATATATAAAAATCGAATTTTTACTATGCTATTCAATATATAAAAATCGAATTTTTACTATGCTATTCAATATATAAAAATCGAATTTTTACTATGCTATTCAATATATAAAAATCGAATTTTTACTATGCTATTCAATATATAAAAATAATATTTTTATATCCGCTATTTCTATTTTAAAAACAATGTTAATTTTATTTTCAAAATCAATGCAAAATTCATTTTCATAAAGAATGCAAACTTTGTTTTCAAAGCTAATTCATTTTTTTGTTTTCAAAGCAAATTCAAATTTTTGTTTTCAAAGCAAATTCATATCTTTGTTTTCAAAGCAAATTCATATCTTTGTTTTCATTCTAAAAACTGATTTTAATAATGCTAATTTATATAATAAAAACCCATTTTAGCCTAAATAAATTAATCAGCCTAAACAATATAAAAATAAAAACAAAACCTTTGGTAATCCTCCGTATAACGTCCCAGGTCAGAGGAACCCGTCGCCTTCATCTGCTTCCTTCTGTCGAGCTCGAACCCATTGGCCAAAAGTAGGGTTCGTCGTTTCACCACCCTCGCTCGCCTATACCCTCGTCAGACATAGCCACTTCGACGGGCATCACAGCCTCCCCCGACACCTCGAAGACTGGGCAACTCGCACGCCTGGTTGCGGAGGAAAAAGGCGTCGAACCCGCCAGTTTTGGGCATCAAATTCGGGAGATTCAGCAAACGAAAATGGGTAAAGGGGGTATCAATTTGAAGAGCAAACAAGGAGCTAGGATTTTCGTTTGAGGATTTAGATTAATTCGAAGTGGATTGCGAATGGTTTTGGATTAAAATCTGGAGCATTTTCCGCCTACGTTCGGCAAAGAGTGGCGGTTCCCAGGCTTTGACTTTAAATGGGGGGTGTTGACTAGGGTTAGAGAATTTTAATTATATAAATATTTTTTTTTTCTTATATACATGTTTAATAATCCGAACTCCAATTCAAACCAAACGACTATCTTCCAAAGCTAATTACCCCCGTTCCGAACACAATGAGATATGTATCATAAGCCAGTTCAGCTGTTTTGGTCAGTTTCCATCAAAATTAAATTATAAATCAATGTATATTGAATTTGAACGCACATTTCAATTTACCGGGGTCACATACGAACTCTATAAATTGCAGAAAAATATTTTATAGCTTCGTATTGACGATACGGTCCTAACAAAACTAGTTTCGTCGAATTCTGGGACCGTTGGAAAAATGGCCATTTTCCAGTCGATTAAAATCAACTGAAACTGGTCAAACGCGTTTTCCATTGCTATGCTCACATATTGATTCGAAAAATTA
Source organism: Allium sativum (assembly GCA_030737875.1). Classification (NCBI taxonomy): domain Eukaryota; kingdom Viridiplantae; phylum Streptophyta; class Magnoliopsida; order Asparagales; family Amaryllidaceae; genus Allium; species Allium sativum. The sequence goes on from CM060918.1 coordinate 637,415,910, forward strand.
TGAAATTTGGAATCTAGCAATAACTTGACACCACGGACCCAACAAAACTGGTTTCGTCGAAATCCGAGGTCGTTTGCAAAATGTCAATTTTTAAGGGCCTGAATTCGATAGCGACTATTCAGAATTTTCAACTGGACATATCTTTTGATTCCCGTTATGAAATTTTGATTTTTCGGATTCGTTGGAAAGATATTCACAATTAGATCCCATTATTTTTGGTTTCACTAAAATCCGGATTGTTTTGCACCCGGTATATTCAATTGAAGTTTGAAATCGAATTATCGAACTACCGCGCCATTTTCAATTCCTTTTATAATTATAAATAATTATTTATATTCTAACGACGACGTATATAATATATACGTTCTAATTCCATTCAAAATAAATTTATCGTCGATATTATTTAAAATAATTCATTTTAAATAATCAAAATTCGCTAAAATTGCCAAAATAAAAATTTTAAACTGGCCCAGATTTTCGGGTTGTTACACGTCGTCGTTAGAATATAAATATTTATATATAATTATAAATAGAATTGAAAATGGCGCGGTAGTTCGATAATTCGATTTCAAACTTCGATTGAATGTACCGGGTGCAAAACAATCCGAATTTTAGTGAAATCAAAAACATTAGGATCTAATTGATAATATCTTTCCAACGAATCCGAAAAATCGAAATTTCATAGCGGGAATCAAAAGATATGTCCAGTTAAAAATTTTGAATGGTCGCTATGGAATTCAGGCCCTTAAAAATTGACATTTTGCAAACGACCTCGGATTTCGACGAAACCACTTTTGTTGGGTCCGTGATGTCATATTATTGCTAGATTTCAAATTTCATAATTTTTTGAATCAATATGTGAGCGTGGTAAAGGAAAACGTGTTTGACCAGTTTCAGTTGATTTTAATCGACTAGAGAATGGCCATTTTTCAAACGGTCTCAGAATTCGACGAAACTAGTTTTGTTAGGACCGTATCCTCAATACGAAGCTAGAAAATATTTTTTTGGAATTTTTCTAGTTAGTATGCGACCCCAGTAAATTGAAATACGCGTTCAAATTCAATATATAGAGTTATATGTTGATTTTGACGAAAACTGATCGAAACGATCAAATCAGCCTACGATATATATCCCATTGTGTTCGAAATGGGGGTAAAACGCTATGGACGACAGGCGGTGGGCCTCGTTTTGGGGTCGAAAATAAAAGTTTCTTTTTGTTGAAAATAAAATAATTAAATAAATTAAAAATTAAAAACCCCCTTTCTCTCCTACATCCTCTCTGCCCCCCCCCCAATTGAATCAGAAAATCATTCGAAATTAAAAAAAAATTAAGAAGAAGGACGGGGCGGAGCAGCCGCCGCTCCTCCTCCTTGAGTGCCGCCGCCCCCTCATCGAGCATCCTCCTCCTCCATCATCCCCCGCCCCGTCCATCTCCTCCGTACCCCATGAAGCCCCAAAAACCCTTCCGTCCACGAGCTGCCACCACGACGCGATGACCACCGCTCCGGCCACCCCCTGACCCACTACACCTACGGCGACGCCTCATCATCCCACCTCCGACGAAGCCGCCATCTCTACCCCCCTGCTATAATATAAAAAAAACAGTAAGTTTTTTCTATTTAATTTATTTATGTGTTTCCTATGTAATTAGTTTTTAAATTCAGTTTTGTGTATAATTACCGATTAAAAAGATTACATTTTTTTTATTATAAAAGGATTTGATTTTCCTTTATGAAAAGATTTGATTTTCGAAATAGAAAACGAAAGTGAATTCGATTTGAATAGAAAACGAATTTGATTTCAATTGAATATATAACGAAATTGATTTCAATTGAATATATAACGAATTTGATTTGAATTGAATAGAAAACGAAAATGAATTGAGTTGAATAGAAAACGAATTCGAATTGAATTGAGAAGAAATAGAAAACGAATTTGAATTGAATGGAAAAGAAAAAGAATTTGAATCGAATTGAATTAAAAAGGAAATGAATTCGAATCGAATTAAAATCGATTTGAATCTGAATCAAATAGAAATGAAAGTAAAAAGGATTTAGAATGGAAAATTCAATTTTGATTTGAATTTGAAATAAAGGTTGAAATTGTTTTTGAAACAAATTCAAAACTATTTATAAAATTCGTTTTAAATAGAAATCGACGAAATATATATTATATATATTATATGTATAATATAATGGCCTGAATAGAACACGCCGCGCCGCGGCAGTTCGTGAATTTCGACCATTTATTTCAAACGGACATTACGGGAGATCTGAACGTCGGATTCTCCTAAAACCGGAACCGTTGGGTTCGTATCGAAATGAGCTTTCTAACGAATATAAGAAATTTGAAATCTAACGGTTGGATTTGGAGATACGTCCAAATCAAAATTGAAAAAGGTCGCTGTAAGTGCAGTTCGATGGCCGTTGATGGAAATCGACTGTACGGGCCTTGATAAAATTACTAAAAATAGTTAAAATTTGTGAAAAATCGGGATGAAAAACTCCACATTTGAAAAGATAAAAATAGATTTTTATCAAAATGAACTGGTTTTGAACTAAAATTAAACCCGTTTATTTTTAAATAAATAAACTGGATTTGAAATGGGTTTTAAACAGAATTGATTTGTGGGTTTATCGTGAACGGTGTTTTCAATAACATTTGTTCTTTAACCCGATAATAAATAGAATGTGATTTGGGTTTGTCGTGAACTGTGTTTTAAATGACATTAGCTCTTTAACCCAGTAAAAGGAGATTTAATGAATCTGCAATTAGATTGAAATGTGAATTGATAATCTAAATTATCAAATTTAGAAATTGAGCGAGAATGGAGTATCACCAGTATTGCTCCAAAGCGATAGTTAAATCTTTAATTAGATTTGTACGTGAAATGGTATTTAATTTTACCGATAACACTGTGGTATTAGATATGGAGTATTACAGTTTGCTTCATTGGATGAATAGGTTGGGATTGGGAAATAAAATAAATAATTACTTCGATGTGGTTCGCTAATCTCGACTAGTTTGGAAAACCATAATTTTTGTTTGAAAGAACATCCAAAGGAAGATTAAAGAATAAATTTTAAAGAATTTATCTTTGATAAAATTAATGGGAACTTTTCCCAAAAGATGTGAATATTCAAATAACAGAATATTTAGAATTGGAATGAGGCGTATGTTGTGTTTATGTAACATTTGTTTTAATATACGCGGGTTGTTCGGAAGGTCCGGGTTTATACCCATTCTGAATAACCGATTCGACGATAAGTCGAAGATGAAGATGGCGGTAGAAGACCGGAAGTCTTCACATCGTTTGGATAATTACTGACGATCCTGATTGGGCTGTACACCCAAGAGGATGGAAATAGTTGGTGGTCGTCCAGACGTACTTGGAGATGGATGGATATGCGAGGAAAGTGCCTCCAGTTTCGTTCAGACCCAGAACGGACTTGTAAATGGATTGTGTGTCTAACATTGGATTTTATTCTGTGTTGATTGATTTCTATTAAATATATATCTGTTTGGCGGCGGAGAATTTATTCTCTTGCTTAACGCCCTTCTCTGAGACGTACGAGCTTAGAGGTTATATATCGATAGATATCAATCGCATGGCATGAATTGCCTGTGTGGCATGCTGAGTTGCATGGATCAAGGCTTCTGTTGAAAAGCAAAGTCTTGTGGTTGATGATCAAAGCACGGCCTACGTGGCAGCTTTGTGTATAACGTGAATTCGCGAGCCTCACATCTCGGTATGAGTCAAAAATGGGATACGGACTGCAGGGAGAGCACGACGTTTCTTTCTAGCTTTTGGTGGGGTCAGTGACTTACCAGCCCTGACATTTATATACTTTTCACCTTTGTGGTTGTTGGATGAGGCGCCTCGATTTTAGGTCTGTAAGGACCGGGAAACGTGTGTTCAGGAATACTAATCCTCTAACATAAGTGAGGACCGGCCCTGAAGATCCAGGGGTTGCCCAGAGTGCGTAGCCCGGGGACATTTGCTAGAGTGTCTCGAACGCGGAGAGGAGCTTGCCCCTTGCCTCGACTCATGACGGAAATCCAATTCCCAATACGTGATATTGCGGTTTTAATTGTAGAACTAGTATGGCGACATGATATATGGTACCCATGTCGTCTATGATTTATATTTATGATTGAAATTGTTTTGACACTATACACTTATTATAGTATCAAATGATTTGTTTTAAACGTACCAAGCATGTTTGGCTATTATAAGGGAAAACCCTATCCTCCGGCTTGCGTTGCATTGTGTGATGGGACCTGGGTCTTATAATAGCTTCATTTTTCGAAAAAGCATTACGTTGTTTATTCTATGCACTGGTATTCTTGGGAGGAAACCCGTTCCGTGTTATACGGCGTGGTCCCTTGAATTACTCTATTTTAAAGTAAAGTTTTAAATAACTGTTTTAGTTCTCACACCAGTCACATGACTGACCTGGAGTTTATTTTTTTAACCTAAACTCTGGGTGCCCCTATTTTCGACGCGGGCAGCTAGTAGTTTTGGTTTTGCAGATTTATATTCACAGGATCCTGGTTTACAGCTGGAATGATATCCGGAAAGCTCTGTATCCGTATATCACCTTCAGTTGTGCTTTGTATTATTTTCCGCTGCTATGTAATTTATTGTAATCTCTGATATTTATCGAATGTAATTTATTCAATTGTACTCTGTATATTCTTGTATCTGATGGAATTGTTGTAGTAGCAATGAAATTTTCTTCCGTCTGCGTTCTGATTTGTCTTGTCCTCACAGTAATTCGTTCTTTCTCATCTCTTCGGAGACCGGGGAAGTTCGGGTCGCTTCATTTGGTATCGGAGCTTTGGTTTACAGAGCTCGAGAACAAGACACATTAGAACCATACGAAAGAATTCATCAGATATTGGATTAGTAATGTCCAATTAGAATGACTCGTTAGAGATAGGATCAGTAGTATCCTAGAACGAGTGTGAAGAGTATATTTTTCAAATGAAAACAATTTTGTTTTGAAAATTTAAATCAATTCTACGTATTTGATTATTTATTTATTTTGAATATGGACAATCTAGTATATAAAGATTTTGCATATACGCGTCATGAACGTATATTCGAAGTTTTAATATACTGGATAGATATAGAATCATATTCTAGACACCCGGAGATGGTTCTGATGATTGATATATCATCATCAGAATTTGTGTTCGTGTTTCGAAGGTTTGATTTCTATATATTTCCATTAGGCTGGTGTGAGAACCAAAACTAATATAGCTAGAACACTTTGTTGTGAATGGGCATCAAAAACATGATTTTCAGTATATATATATATATATATATCAAATTATGAATTTGAAACGTTAATCCACTAATTGATTGATGTTTGTGTTGTTTGTTTATTTGTTTGACAATTTTGAACTATTTAGCCTAATTGCATCAAATATTGAATTGTATTGAAAATTAGTCGCATTTGCTTGCATGTACATATACTTACATTGAACAGGTCATAGCAAGGAGGCTAGAGCCGAAGAATAAAATTTGTTTGCCCGACAAATAGGTACATGTTTACTATAATTTACTGTTTCGTTTGGGTGATGATGATTTTATGAGCCTATTGGCTAGCCGCTTGACTTTTTCTTTTTCTTTTTGAGATCAGAAGGCCTATATGGCAATTTCGGGATTTTCCCGTGGCTCCCGGTGCAGGGGAGGTTATGGCGAAATTTTTCGAAAATTTAGGGTGTTAGCCAAATTTTTGAAAATTTGAAAATTCTCAGAAACTGTGAAGTTGGAGAATGGAAGCCAGATCGAACGTAGAGTTGATTAATCAAACCACTTTCGACTTTGTTCCTTTTCGGGGACGAAAAGTTTTAAGTGGGGGAGATTGTAATAACCCGAAAATCTGAGCCAGTTTAAAATTTTTATTTTGGCAATTTTAGCGAAGTTTGAATATTTAAAATGAATTATTTTAAATAATATCGACGAGAAATTTATTTTGAATATATTTAGAACGTATATATTATATACGTCGTCGTTAGAATATAAATATTTATATATAATTATAAATAGAATTGAAAATGGCGCGGTAGTTCGATAATTCGATTTCAAACTTCGATTGAATGTACCGGGTGCAAAACAATCCGGATTTTAGTGAAACCAAAAACATTAGGATCTAATTGATAATATCTTTCCAACGAATCCGAAAAATCGAAATTTCATAGCGGGAATCAAAAGATATGTCCAGTTAAAAATTCTGAATAGTCGCTATGGAATTCAGGCCCTTAAAAATTGACATTTTGCAAACGACCTCGGATTTCGACGAAACCACTTTTGTTGGGTCCGTGATGTCATATTATTGCTAGATTTAAAATTTCATAATTTTTCGAATCAATATGTGAGTGTGGCAAAGGAAAACGTGTTTGACCAGTTTCAGTTGATTTTAATCGACTGGAGAATGGCCATTTTTCAAACGGTCTCAGAATTCGACGAAACTAGTTTTGTTAGGACCGTATCCTCAATACGAAGCTAGAAAATATTTTTCTGGAATTTTTCTAGTTAGTATGTGACCCCAGTAAATTGAAATATGCGTTCAAATTCAATATATAGAGTTATATGTTGATTTTGACGTAAAGTGATCGAAACGATCAAATCAGCCTACGATACATATCCCATTGTGTTCGGAATGGGGGTAAAACGCTATGGACGACAGGCGGTGGGCCTCGTTTTGGGGTCGAAAATAAAAGTTGCTTTTTGGTGAAAATAAAATAATTAAATAAATTAAAAATTAAAAACCCCCTTTCTCCCCTACATCCTCTCTGCCCCCCCCATTGAATCAGAAAATCATTCGAAATAAAAAAAATTAAGAAGAAGGACGGGGCGGAGCAGCCGCCGCTCCTCCTCCTTGAGTGTCGCCGCCCCCTTCATCGAGCATCCTCCTCCTCCATCATCCCCCGCCCCGTCCATCTCCTCCGTACCCCCATGAAGCCCCAAAAACCCTTCCGTCCACGCGCTGCCACCACGATGCGATGACCACCGCTCCGGCCACCCCCTGACCCACTACACCTACGGCGACGCCTCATCATCCCACCTCCGACGAAGCCGCCATCTCTACCCCCCTGCTATAATAAAAAAAACAGTAAGTTTTTTCTATTTAATTTATTTATGTGTTTCCTATGTAATTAGTTTTTAAATTCAGTTTTGTGTATAATTAGCGATTAAAAAGATTACATTTTTTTTATTATAAAAGGATTTGATTTTCCTTTATGAAAAGATTTGATTTTAGAAATAGAAAACGAAAATGAATTCGATTTGAATAGAAAACGAATTTGATTTCAATTGAATATATAACGAATTTGATTTCAATTGAATATATAACGAATTTGATTTGAATTGAATAGAAAACGAAAATGAATTGAATTGAATAGAAAACGAATTCGAATTGAATTGAGAAGAAATAGAAAACGAATTTGAATTGAATGGAAAAGAAAACGAATTCGAATCGAATTGAATTAAAAAGGAAATGAATTCGAATCGAATTAAAATCGATTTGAATCTGAATCAAATAGAAATGAAAGTAAAAAGGATTTAGAATGGAAAATTCAATTTTGATTTGAATTTGAAATAAAGGTTGAAATTATTTTTGAAACAAATTCAAAACTATTTATAAAATTCGTTTTAAATAGAAATCGACGAAATATATATTATATATATTATATATAATATAATGGCCTGAATAGAACACGCCGCGCCGCGGCAGTTCGTGAATTTCGACCATTTATTTCAAACGGACATTACGGGAGATCCGAACGTCGGATTCTCCTAAAACCGGAACCGTTGGGTTCGTATCGAAAAGAGCTTTCTAAAGAATATAAGAAATTTGAAATCTAACGGTTGGATTTGGAGATACATCCAAATCAAAATTGAAAAAGGTCGCTGTAAGTGCAGTTCGATGGCCGTTGATGGAAATCCACTGTACGGGCCTTGATAAAATTACTAAAAATAGTAAAAATTTGTGTAAAATCATAAGAAATGATTTGTGAAAAATCGGGATGAAAAACTCCACATTTGAAAAGATAAAAATAGATTTTTATCAAAATGAACTGGTTTTGAACTAAAATTAAACCCGTTTATTTTTAAATAAAAAAATTGGATTTGAAATGGGTTTTAAACAGAATTGATTTGTGGGTTTATCGTGAACGGTGTTTTCAATAACATTTGTTCTTTAACCCGATAATAAATAGAATGTGATTTGGGTTTGTCGTGAACTGTGTTTTAAATGACATTAGTTCTTTAACCCAGTAAAAGGAGATTTAATGAATCTGCAATTAGATTGAAATGTGAATTGATAATCTAAATTATCAAATTTAGAAATTGAGCGAGAATGGAGTATCACCAGTTTTGCTCCAAAGCGATAGTTAAATCTTTAATTAGATTTGAACGTGAAATGGTAATTAATTTTACCGATAACACCGTGGTATTAGATATGGAGTATTACCAGTTTTGCTTCATTGGATGAATAGGTTGGGATTGGGAAATAAAATAAATAATTACTTCGATGTGGTTCGCTAATCTCGACTAGTTTGGAAAACCATAATTTTGTTTTGAAAGAACATCCAAAGGAAGATTAAAGAATAAATTTTAAAGAATTTATCTTTGATAAAATTAATGGGAACTTTTCCCAAAAGATGTGAATATTTAAATAACAGAATATTCAGAATTGGAATGAGGCGTATGTTGTGTTTATGTAACATTTGTTTTAATATACGCGGGTTGTTCGGAAGGTCCGGGTTTATACCCATTCTGAATAACCAATTCGACGATAAGTCGAAGATGAAGACGACGGTAGAAGACCGAAAGTCTTCACATCGTTTGGATAATTACTGACGATCCTGATTGGGCTGTACACCCAAGAGGATGGAAATAGTTGGTGGTCGTCCAGACGTACTTGGAGATGGATGGATATGCGAGGAAAGTGCTTCCAGTTTCGTTCAGACCCAGAACGAACTTGTAAATGGATTGTGTGTCTGACATTGGATTTTATTCTGTGTTGATTGATTTCTATTAAATATATATCTGTTTGGCGGCGGAGAATTTATTCTCTTGCTTAACGCCCTTCTCTGAGACGTACGAGCTTAGAGGTTATATATCGATAGATATCAATCGCATGGCATGAATTGCCTATGTGGCATGCTGAGTTGCATGGATCAAGGCTTCTGTTGAAAAGCAAACTCTTGTGGTTGATGATCAAAGCACGGCCTACGTAGCAGCTTTGTGTATAACGTGAATTCGCGAGCCTCACACCTCGGTATGAGTCAAAAACGGGATACGGACTGCAGGGAGAGCACGACGTTTCTTTCTAGCTTTGGTGGTGTCAGTGACTTACCAGCCCTGACATTTATATAATTTTCACCTTTGTGGTTGTTGGATGAGGCACCTAGATTTTAGGTCTGTAAGGACCGGGAAACGTGTGTTCAGGAATACTAATCCTCTAACGTAAGTGAGGACCGGCCCTGAAGATCCAGGGGTTGCCCAGAGTGCGTAGCCCTGGGACATTTGCTAGAGTGTCTCGAACGCGGAGAGGAGCTTGCCCCTTGCCTCGACTCATGACGCAAATCCAATTCCCAATACGTGATATTGCGGTTTTAATTGTAGAACTAGTATGGCGACATGATATATGGTACCCATGTCATCTATGATTTATATTTATGATTGAAATTGTTTTTTCACTATACACTTATTATAGTATCAAATGATTTGTTTTAAACGTACCAAGCATGTTTGGCTATTATAAGGGAAAACCCTATCCTCCGGCTTGCGTTGCATTGTGTGATGGGACCTGGGTCTTATAATAGCTTCATTTTTCGAAAAAGCATTACGTTGTTTATTCTATGCACGGGTATTCTTGGGAGGAAACCCGTTCCGTGTTATACGGCGTGGTCCCTTGAATTACTCTCTTTTAAAGTAAAGTTTTAAATAACTGTTTTAGTTCTCACACCAGTCACATGACTGACCTGGAGTTTATTGTTTTAACCTAAACTCTGGGTGCCCCTATTTTCGACGCGGGCAGCTAGTAGTTTTGGTTTTGCAGATTTATATTCACAGGATCCTGGTTTACAGCTGGAATGATATCCGGAAAGCTCTGTATCCGTATATCACCTTCAGTTGTGCTTTGTATTATTTTCCGCTTCTATGTAATTTATTGTAATCTCTGATATTTATCGAATGTAATTTATTCAATTATACTCTGTATATTCTTGTATCTGATGGAATTGTTGTAATAGCAATGAAATTTTCTTCTGTCTGCGTTCTGATTTGTCTTGTCCTCACAGTAATTCGTTCTTTCTCATCTCCTCGGAGACCGGGGAAGTTCTGGTCGCTTCAATTTCCAATATATGAGTTGGAATGGATTTGAATCGAAATTATCTGCTAAATATTTTGATATTAGATTTCGTGATTATACGGATATCGTGGAGGAATTTGGAAGATATATATCGTTATTCCAATACAATATTTGTTGGTTTCAGAATTTGATATTGAATATAAGCCGATATATTTTCTATTCAGAGCCTTGTACAAATTGGATCTTGGGTTTGTCGTTAATTGTATCTTTAATAATACTGTTCTTGAACCGAATGTAGTTAATAAAATTAGAAACTGACTGGAGATTAGTTAAGTTGGATGATTTCCTAGGTATTGATCTGATGTTGGTTTCGGCCTTCGGGGTTAATACATAGAGAATTTTTCTCTTACTAATTTACAGTTAGAGACTGATTGGATTTTGGGTTTGTTGTGAACTGTGTTTTCAACGACATTCGTTCTTTAGCCCGATTTACAGTGAAATGAGATTTGGAATTTATAAATCTTTTTATTAAGATTTAACGGAAATTTTCCAAAGTAAAGTTTTCCAATTTAATATATTTAATTGGAATTGAATTGAAATTGGTCTTTGGGTTTATCGAGAACGTTGTTTTAAGTAACACTGATTCTTTAACCCGATTAACAATGGAGTCAAGAGAATCAGAAACTAACTGGAGATTAGTTAAGTTGAATGGTTTCCTGGGTATTGATCTGATGTTGGTTTCAGCCTTTATAACAACCCGAAAATCTGGGCCAGTTTAAAATTTTTATTTTGGCAATTTTAGCGAAGTTTGAACATTTAAAATGAATTATTTTAAATAATATCGACGAGAAATTTATTTTGAATAGAATCGAAATTGGCGCGGTAGTTCGATAATTCGATTTCAAACTTCAATTGAACATACCGGGTGCAAAACAAAACGGATTTTAGTGAAACCAAAAATAATGGAATCTAATTGGGAATATCTTTCCAAAGAACCCGAAAAATCGAGATTTCATAGCGGGAATCAAGAGATATGTCCAACTGAAAATTCTGAATAGTCGCTATGGAATTCAGGCCCTTAAAAATGGGAATTTTGCAAACGACCTCGGATTTCGACGAAACCACTTTTGTTGGATCCGTGATGTCAAATTATTGATAGATTCCAAATTTCATAATTTTTCAAATCAATATGTGAGCGTGGCGAAGGAAAATGCGTTTGACCAATTTCAGTTGATTTTAGTCGACTAGAAAATGGCCATTTTTCCAACGGTCTCAGAATTCGACGAAACTAGTTTAGTTAGGACCGTACCATCAATACGAAGCTAGAAAATATTTTTCTGGAATTTTTAGAGTTAGTATGTGACCCCGGTAAATTGAAATGCGCGTTCAAAATCAATATATAGAGTTATATGTTGATTTTAACGGAAACTGATCGAAGTGATCGAATCAGCCTACGATACATATCCCATTGGGTTCGGAATAGAGGTAAAACGCAGTGGACGACAGGCGGTGGGCCTCGTTTAGAGGTCGTATGTAAAAGTCAACTTTTTGTAATTAAAATAACAATAATAAAATAATTAAACTTTCCTCTCCTTTATTTCTCTCTGGCCCCCCCTTCATTCTTCGTTCATTCAGAATGAAATCAAAGAAAAAAAATGCTGAGGACGACCGATCGCCAGCGCGAGGCCACCGCAGGCGCCGGACCTCGTCACCACCTGCCACCGCTCCGCTCACCCCACCTCCTTCCCGCGCCTGCTCCTCCTCCCTCTCCATCTTCCCCCTTTCCACTTCGATAACCGCGACGCCCCCCCTCCCCCCCCCCCCCCCCCCCCGCCTGCCACTCCCACCGCCACCCTGAAACCCTAGCCGCACCCCCTCCCTCCAGTCGAACCCAGTCGCCCCCTCCCCTTCTTCTTCTACTCGATTTCAGCCCCCCCCCCCCTCTGAAAACCGACTGCCGTCCAACCCAAACCACCCCGACGTGATACTCCCCCCTAATATCCACTATATGTTTTTTATTTCATTTATTTTTTTTATTTTTGTTTTGTTTTAATTCATTTTAAATGTTTAGCTTAGGTTAATCACTTTTAAAAACTGATTTTAAAGATTAGATTTTTAAAATAGAAAAGATTAGATTTTTAAAATAGAAAAGATTAGATTTTCGAAATTTGAAAAGGCAAAATCTTTATATTTGAAAAGGCGAAATCTTTATCTATATAGTAGTGTTGTAAAAATATAATTTTTGTCTATATAGTAGCGATGTAAAAATAGAATTTTTATCCATATAGCATGACTATAAAAATGGGATTTTTATATATTGAATAGCGAAGTAAAAATATGATTTTTATATACTGAATAGCGAAGTAAAAATACGATTTTTATATATTGAATTGCGAAGTAAAAATACGATTTTTATATATTGAATAGCGAAGTAAAAATTCGATTTTTATATATGTAGAGAATACGGGCAATGAAGGTGACAAAAAGGCGAGAACGAAGAAGATTTCTATAAATGAAGTGTCGTGAAGTTGGGATAGCTTTCGGTGAGAACTTCTCATTTTTTTAAATTTTATTTCTAGTTGAATATATACTAGGATGCAGACGGTGTTTAGTAGCACCCGACACCCATCGTCCACAAACCATGGACGACTTGTATGCTTCTTTGTTTGATTTTGTTGTGTAGTTGATTGTGTGATGTGATGTGAAATGAAATAAAATATTTATATAGCTAAAAATATTTTATAGTTAAAGATAGAATTTTTAACGTGTGTATGAAAAGAAATAAACATAAACAAGTCGGACGATTTGTTTATATACACACATTTGACTGATATTGATTCGGACGATAAATTTTACACATCGCCCAAATGCACAAATAAAATCTATGTTTGATTGGTTGAAACCCCACACGGGTATTGGGATGAGATTTGACGTACACTGATCCCAATAATTAGTTGTATGTCGATTGATTGATTGACAGACTGTTATAAGCGTTGAATATTTATATTTGATGCTTATACAGTGTAGAATGCACTTTGGATGATGTTGATTATTCCTCGTTGTTATTGTATACATGTGTTGTAGGAAATCCATATAATTAACATTATATGGAAATTGTTTGGGCCTCATTCCAGTTTGAAATAGAAATATTTGAAATAGAAATATTTGAAATAGAATATTTGAAAATCGAAATATATGAAGCCGTGTTGATAGATTAACGCCATTTTGACGTGAACGATATTTATATCGATTTTATTCAAATTGAAGTGAATATAAAAGTGAATTGAAATTCAAATAGAATTGAAATAGAATTGAAATCGTTTTGAAATGAATTCAAATAGAATTGAAATAGAATTGAAATCGTTTTGAAATGAATTCGAGTAGAATTGAAATCGTTTTGAAAAGGAAATCGACGAAGTATATATTATATATATAATATATAATGGCCTGAATATAACGCGCCACACCGCGGTAGTTCGCGAATTTCGACCATTGACTTCGAATGGATATTACAGGAGATCCGACCGTCGTATTCTCCTAAAACCGGAACCGTTGGGTTCGTATCGAAAAGGGATTTCTAACGAATTTTAGAAATTTGAAATCTAAAGGTTGGATTTGGAGATACGTCCAAATCAAATTTAGAAAAGGTCGCTGTAAGTGCAGTTCGATGGCCGTTGATGGAAATCGACTGTACGGACATTGATAAAATTATTAAAAATAGTAATAATTTGTGTAAAATCATAAGAAATGATTTGAGATGAATTGGGATGAAAAACTCCATATTTGAAAAGATAAAAATAGATTTTTATCAAAATATACTAGTTTTGAACTAGAATTATAATTCTATTTATTTTTAAATAAATAAATCGGATTTGAAATGGTTTTGAAAATAACCAGAATTTCCAATAATTATATTGTAATGGATTTGAATCGAAATTGTCTTCGGAATATTTCGATATTGGATTTCGTGATGATACAGATATTGTTATGGGAATTTGAAAGATATAGATATATATATATATATATATATCGTTATTTCCAATACGATATTTGTTAGTCGTAGGATTTGATATTGAATATTAGTCGATATATTTTCTACTCAGAGCCTTGTATTTAATATCAAATGTGATTTGGGTTTGTCGTGAATGGTGTCTTCATTAACACTGTTCTTGAACCCAGTTGAGAAAAAGATTAAATCTTTTATTTAGATTTAATGAAGTGTACCAATTAAATAATATTTAACTGGAATTGAATTGGTATTGATTTTTAGGTTTATCGTAAACAGCGTTTTAAATAACACTTGTTCTTTAACCCGATAATTAATGGAACGTGATTTTGGGTTGTCGTGAACGGTATCTTCAATAATATTGTTCTTAGACCTAAAGGAGTTAAGAAAATCAGAAACCAACTGGAGATTAGTTAAGTTGAATGGTTTCCTGTGTATTGATCTGATGTTGGTTTCGGCCTTCGGGGTTAATACTTAGGGAATTGCTCACTTGCTAATTTACGGTTAGGGACCGATTGAAATGTAATGTGATTTTGGGTTTATTGTGAACCGTGTTTTAAATGACACTGATTCTTTAACCCAATCACAGATTAAAACTAAGTGGAGTTTTAATGAATCTTTAATTAGATTGAAAAGATCGAGAATGGAGTATCAACAGTTTTGCTCCAGGCGGTAGTTAAATCTTTAATTAGATTTGAACGTGAAATGGTAATTGAATTTACCGATAACACTGTGGTGTTAGATATGAAGTATTACTAGTTTTACTTCATGGGATGAATAGGTTGGGATTGGGAAATTAAAACAAATGATTACTTCGGTAAGGTTCGTTAATCCCGACTAGTTGAATCAAAATTCAAAAGAAGATTAAAGAATAAATTCAAGGAATTTATCTTTAATAAAATTAATGGGAACCTTTCCCTAAGAATGTTAAATTTAGAAACTAGCTGTAGGTTGGCTAAGTAGAGTGATTTATTGGGTATTGATTTGATGTTGGTTTCGGCCTTCGAGGTTAATATTTGGGGGATTATTCTCTTGATTAATTTACGGTTAGTGACTGATGAATTGGAATGAGGCGTATGTTGTGTTTGTGTAACACTTGTTTAAAATATACGCGAGTTATTCGGAAAGACCGGGTTTATCCCATTCTGAATAACTGATTCGACGTGGTGTCGAAGATGAAGACGGTGGTTGAAGACCGGAGGTCTTCACGTCGTTTGGGTAATTACTGATGATCTTGATTGGGCTGTACACCCAAGAAGATGGAAACAGTTGGTGATCGTCCAGACGTACTTGGAGATCGATGGATATGCGGGGTACTAGGTGCCTCCGGTTTCGTTCAGACCCAGAACGAACCTGTGAATGGACTGTGTGTCTGACATTGGATTTTAGTCCGTGTGATTGATTTCTATTAAATATATATCTGTTTGGCGACGGAGAATTTATTCTCTTTCTTAACGCACTTCTCTGAGACGTACGAGCTCGGGGGTTATATATTGATGGATATCAAACGCATGGAGTGAATTGCCTGTGTGGCATGCCTAAGTGGCAATTGATCGAGGCTTCTATTGAAAAGCAAAGTCTTGTGATGATGATCAAAGCACAGCCTGTGTGGCACAGCTTTGTAACGTGAATTCGCGAGCCTCACACCCCGGTTATGAACCAAAAACGGGAGACGGACCTCAGGGAGGGCATGCGTTTCTTTCTAGCTAAGGTGGTATCAGTGACCTACCAGCCCTGACATTTATATACTTTTCACCAGTGTGGTTGTTGCTGTTGCGAGGCGCCTCGGTTTGATCGGACGATCCGGGTCCGATGGAGTCATTTAGTTGGCTAACCTACGCCCCAAAGGGCGGGGAAACGCAGTGTTCAGGCATTTTAATCCACATCGGTGGACCGGCCCTGTCGCTCTAAGGGACGATGCGTTCTGTTCCTGAGACACGGGCTAGAGCGTCTCGAATCGGTTGAGGACGATCCCTGGCCTCGGTTCATAGATGGAAATCCAATTTCCAAATACGTGACTTTGCGGTTTTAATTGTAGAGCCTAGTATGGCGACAAAGTGGGATGGGGCGCTTATGTCGTCTATGATTGATACTTATGATTTGAAGTTGTTTTATACACTATGCACTTATAATAGTATCAAAAAATCTGTTTTAAACGTATCAAGCATTCTTTGGCTATTATAAGGTAAAACCCCTATCCTCCGGCTTGCGTTGCATTGTGTGATGGGAACTGGGTCTTATAATAGCTTCATTTGTCTTTATTTAGCATTGCGCTGTTTGTTTTATGCACTGGTATTCTTCGGAGGAAACCCGTTCCGTGTTATACGGCGTGGTCCCTTGATTTACCTAACTTTAAAAATAAAGATTGATAACTGTTTTAGTTCTCACACCAGTCCCATGACTGACCTGGAGTTTATTGTTTTGACCTAAACTCTGGGTGCCCTTATTTTGACACGGGCAGCTAGTAGTTTTGGTTTTGCAGATTTTTATTCAAAGGATCCTGGTTTACTGCAGGAAGGATATCCGGAAAGCTTTGTATCCGTATATCTCTTCTAGTTGTGTATTGTATTATTTTCCGCTGCTATGTAATTTATTGTAATCTCTGATAATTTGTGATGTATATTATTTATTCATACTCTGTATATTCTTGTATTCTGATGGAGTTGTTGTAGTTAACAATGAAATGTTCTTCTGTTTGCGTTCTATTTTGTCCTGTTCTCAAAACGATCAGGGGTTTCGAACGGTCTTAGTCGGTTTAACGATCGATTCGGATCGAGCGAAATTCCTTGTCGTTACAGTTGGTATCAGAGCTTTGGTTTACAGAGCTCGAGAACAAGACACATTAGAACCATACGAAAGTATTCATCAGATATTGGATTAGTAATATCCAATTAGAATGACTCGTTAGAAATGGGATCAGTAGTATCCTAGAACGAGTGTGAAGAGTATATTTTTCAAATGAAAACAATTTTGTTTTGAAAATTTAAATCGTTTTATACATATTTGATTATTTATTTATTTTGAATATGGATAATCGAGTATATAAAGATTTCGCGTATACGCGTCATGAACGTATATTCGAAGTTTTAATATACTGGATAGATATAGAATCACATTCTAGACACCCGAGGATAATTCTGATGATGTGGCCACATCATCAGTATTTATGTTCGTATTTCGAAGGTGTGATATCTATATATTTCCATTAGACTGGTGTGAGAACCAAAACTAATATAGCTAGAATACATTGTTGTGAATTGGCATCAAAAACATGATTTCTGTATATATATCAAAATTATGAATTTGAAACTCTAATTCACTAATTGATTGATGTTTGAGTTGTTTGTTTAATTGCTGGGTAATTTTGAACCATTTAGCCTAATTGTATCAAATATTGAATTGTATTGAAAATTGGTCACATTTGCTTGCATATACAAGTACTTACATTGAACAGGTCATAGCAAGGTGGCTAGAGCAGAGAATAAAATTTGTTTGCCCGACAAATAGGTACAGTTTACTATATAATTTACTGTTTTGTTTGGGTGATGATGATTTTATGAGCCGATTGGCTAGCCGCTTGGCTTTTTCTTTTTCTTTTTGAGATCAGAAGGCCTATATGGCAATTTCGGGATTTTCTCGTGGCTCCTGGTGAAGGGGAGGTTATGGCGAAATTTTACGAAAATTTAGGGTGTTAGCCAAATTTTTGAAGAATTTGAAAATTCTCAGAAACTGAAAAGTTGGAGAATGAAAACCAGATCGAACGTAGAGTTGATTGATCAAACCACTTTCGACTTTGTTCCTTTTTGGGGACGAAAAGTTTTAAGTGGGCCGGGGAGATTGTAACAACCCGAAAATCTGGGCCAGTTTAAAAATTTTATTTTGGCAATTTTAGCGAAGTTTGAACATTTAAAATGAATTATTTTAAATAATATCGACGAGAAATTTATTTTGAATAGAATTCGACGTATATATTATATACGTCGTCGTTAGAATATAAATAATTATATATAATTATAAATAGAATTGAAATTGGCGCGGTAGTTCGATAATTCGATTTCAAACTTCAATTGAACATACCGGGTGCAAAACAAACCGGATTTTAGTGAAACAAAAAATAATGGAATCTAATTGGGAATATCTTTCCAACGAACCCGAAAAATCGAGATTTCATAGTGGGAATCAAAAGATATGTCCAGTTGAAAATTCTGAATAGTCGCTATGGAATTCAGGCCCTTAAAAATGGGAATTTTGCAAACGACCTCGGGTTTCGACGAAACCACTTTTGTTGGATCCGTGATGTCAAATTATTGTTAGATTCCAAATTTCATAATTTTTTGAATCAATATGTGAGCGTGGCGAAGGAAAACGAGTTTGACCAATTTCAGTTGATTTTAGTCGACTGGAAAATGGCCATTTTTCCAACGGTCTCAGAATTCGACGAAACTAGTTTTGTTAGGACCGTATCGTCAATACGAAGCTAGAAAATATTTTTCTGGAATTTTTAGAGTTAGTATGTGACCCCGGTAAATTGAAATGCGCGTTCAAAATCAATATATAGAGTTATATGTTGATTTTAACGGAAACTGGTCGAAGTGATCGAATCAGCCTACGATACATATCCCATTGGGTTCGGAATAGAGGTAAAACGCTATGGACGACAGGCGGTGGGCCTCGTTTAGAGGTCGTACATAAAAGTCAACTTTTTGTAATTAAAATAATAAAAAAAATTAAACTTTCCTCTCCTTTATTTCTCTCTGGCCCCCCCTTCATTCTTCGTTCATTCAGAATGAAATCAAAGAGAAAAAAACGTTGAGGACGATCGATCGCCAGCGCGAGGCCACCGCAGGCGCCGAACCTCGTCACCCCCGCCACCGCTCCGCTCACCCCACCTCCTCCCCGCGCCTGCTCCTCCTCCCTCTCCATCTTCCCCCTTTCCACTTTTACAACCGCGACGCCCCCCCCCCCCCCCGCCTGCCACTCCCACCGCCGCCCTGAAACCCTAGCCGCACCCCCTCCCTCCAGTCGCCCCCCTCCCCTTCTTCTTCTACTCGATTTCAGCCCCCCCTTCTGAAAACCGACTGCCGCCCAACCCAAACCAACTCGACGAGATACTTCCCCCCCCAATATCCACTGTAAGTTTTTTATTTCATTTATTTGTTTAATTTTGTTTTGTTTTAACTCATTTTAAATGTTTAGCTTAGGTTAATCATTTTTAAAAACTGATTTTAAAGATTAGATTTTAAAATAGAAAAGATTAGATTTTTAAAATAGAAAAGATTTGATTTTTAAAATAGAAAAGATTAGATTTTTAAAATAGAAAAGATTAGATTTTTGAAATTTGAAAAGGCGAAATCTTTATATTTGAAAAGGAGAAATCTTTATCTATATAGTAGCATTGTAAAAAATATAATTTTTGTCTATATAGTAGCGATGTAAAAATAGAATTTTTATCCATATAGCGTGATTATAAAAATGGGATTTTTATATATTGAATAGCGAAGTAAAAATACGATTTTTATATACTGAATAGTGAAGTAAAAATACGATTTTTATATATTGAATAGCGAAGTAAAAATACGATTTTTATATATTGAATAGCGAAGTAAAAATTTGATTTTTATATATGTAGAGAATACGGGCAACGAAGGTGACAAAAAGGCGAGAACGAAGAAGATTTCTATAAATGAAGTGTCGTGAAGTTGGGATAGCTTTTGGTGAGAACTTCTCACTTTTTTAAATTTTATTTCTAGTTGAATATATACTAGGATGCAGACGGTGTTTAGTAGCACCCGACACCCGTCGTCCACAGACCATGGACGGCTTGTATTCTTGTTTGTTTGATATTGTTGTGTAGTTGAATGTGTGATGTGATGTGAAATGAAATAAAATATTTATATAGCTAAAAATATTTTATAGTTAAAAATAGAATTTTTAACGGGTATATGAATAGAAATAAAGATAAACAAATTGGACGATTTGTTTATATACACACATTTGACTGATATTGATTGGGACGATAAATTTTACACATCGCCCAAATGCACAAATAAAATCTGTGTTTGATTGGTTGAAACCACACACGGGTATTGGGATGAGATTGACGTACACTGATCCCAATAATTAGTTTTATGTCGATCGATTGATTGACAGACTGTTATAAGCGTTGAATATTTATATTTGATGCTTATACAGTGCAGAATGCACTTTGGATGATGTTGATTATTCCTCGTTGTTATTGTATACATGTGTTGTAGGAAATCCATATAATTAACATTATATGGAAATTGTTTGGGCCTCATTCCAGTTTGAAATAGAAATATTTGAAATAGAAATATTTGAAATAGAATATTTGAAAATCGAAATATATGAAGCCGCGTTGATAGATTAATGCCATTTTGACGCGAATGATATTTATATCTATTTTATTCAAATTGAAGTGAATATTAAAGTGAATTGAAATTCAAATAGAATTGAAATAGAATTGAAATAGAATTGAAATCGTTTTGAAATGAATTCAAATAGAATTGAAATAGAATTGAAATCGTTTTGAAATGAATTCGAGTAGAATTGAAATAGAATTGAAATAGAATTGAAATCGTTTTGAAAAGGAAATCGACGAAGTATATTATATATATATATATATATATATATATATATATATATATATATATAATGGCCTGAATAGAACGCGCCGCACCGCGGCAGTTCGCGAATTTCGACCATTGACTTCGAATGGATATTACGGGAGATCTGACCGTCGGATTCTCCTAAAACCGGAACCGTTGGGTTCGAATCGAAAAGAGCTTTCGAACGAATATTAGAAATTTGAAATCTAACGATTGGATTTGGAGATACATCCAAATAAAATTTAGAAAAGGTCGTTGTAAGTGCAATTCGATGGCCGTTGATGGAAATCGACTGTACGGACCTTGATAAAATTATTAATAATAGTAATAATTTGTGTAAAATCATAAGAAATGATTTGAGAAGAATTGGGATGAAAAACTCCATATTTGAAAAGATAAAATTAGATTTTTACCAAAATATACTAGTTTTGAACTAGAATTATAATTCTATTTATTTTTAAATAAATAAATCGGATTTGAAATGGTTTTGAAAATAACCAGAATTTCCAATAATTATATTGGAATGGATTTGAATCGAAATTGTCTTCAGAATATTTCGATATTGGATTTCGTGATGATACAGATATTGTTATGGGAATTTGAAAGATATAGATATATATATCGTTATTTCCAATATGATATTTGTTAGTCGTAGGATTTGATATTGAATATAAGCCGATATATTTTCTACTCAGAGCCTTGTATTTAATATCAAATGTGATTTGGGTTTGTCGTGAATGGTGTCTTCATTAACACTGCTCTTGAACCCAGTTGAGAAAAAGATTAAATCTTTTATTTAGATTTAATGAAGTGTACCAATTAAATAATATTTAACTGAAATTGAATTGGTATTGATTTTTGGGTTTATCATGAACAGTGTTTTAAATAACACTTGTTCTTTAACCCGATAATTAATGGAACGTGATTTTGGGTTGTCGTGAACGGTATCCTCAATAATATTTTTCTTAGACCTAAAGGAGTTAAGAAAATCAGAAACTAACTGGAGATTAGTTAAGTTGAATGGTTTCCTGTGTATTGATCTGATGTTGGTTTCGGCCTTCGGAGTTAATACTTAGGGAATTGCTCACTTGCTAATTTACGGTTAGGGACCGATTGAAATGTAATGTGATTTTGGGTTTATCGTGAACCATGTTTTAAATGACATTGATTCTTTAACCCAGTCACAAATTAAAACTAAGTGGAGTTTTAATGAATCTTTAATTTGATTGAAAAGATCGAAAATGGAGTATCAACAGTTTTGCTCCAGGCGGTAGTTAAATCTTTAATTAGATTTGAACGTGAAATGGTAATTGAATTTACCGATAACACTGTGGTGTTAGATATGAAGTATTACCAGTTTTACTTCATGGGATGAATAGGTTGGGATTGGGAAATTAAAACAAATGATTACTTCGGTAAGGTTCGTTAATCCCGACTAGTTGAATCGAAATTCAAAAGAAGATTAAAGAATAAATTCAAGGAATTTATCTTTGATAAAATTAATGGGAACCTTTCCCTAAGAATGTGAAATTTAGAAACTAGTTGTAGGTTGGCTAAGTAGAGTGATTTCCTGGGTATTGATCTGATGTTGGTTTCGGCCTTCGGGGTTAATATTTGGGGGGTTATTCTCTTGATTAATTTACGGTTAGTGACTGATGAATTGGAATGAGGCGTATGTTGTGTTTGTGTAACACTTGTTTAAAATATACGCGAGTTATTCGGAAAGACCGGGTTTATCCCATTCTGAATAACTGATTCAACATGGTGTCGAAGATGAAGACGGTGGTTGAAGACCGGAGGTCTTCACGTCGTTTGGGTAATTACTGATGATCTTGATTGGGCTGTACACCCAAGAAGATGGAAACAGTTGGTGATCGTCCAGACGTACTTGGAGATCGATGGATATGCGGGGTACTAGGTGCCTCCGGTTTCATTCAGACCCAGAACGAACTTGTTAATGGACTGTGTGTCTGACATTGGATTTTAGTCCATGTGATTGATTTCTATTAAATATATATCTGTTTGGCGGTGGAGAATTTATTCTCTTGCTTAACGCCCTTCTCTGAGACGTACGAGCTCAGGGGTTATATATTGATGGATATCAAACGCATGGAGTGAATTGCCTGTGTGGCATGCCTAAGTGGCAATTAATCGAGGCTTCTGTTGAAAAGCAAAGTCTTGTGGTGATGATCAAAGCACAGCCTGTGTGGCACAGCTTTGTGTAACGTGAATTCGTGAGCCTCACACCCCTGTTATGAACCAAAAACGGGAGACGAACCTCAGGGAGGGCATGCGTTTCTTTCTAGCTAGGGTGGTGTCAGTGACCTACCAGCCCTGACATTTATATACTTTTCTCCTGTGTGGTTGTTGCTGTTGTGAGGCGCCTCGGTTTGAACGGACGATCCGGGTCCGATGGAGTCATTTAGTTGGCTCACCTACGCCCCAAAGGGCGGGGAAACGCAGTGTTCAGGCATTTTAATCCACATCGGTGGACCAGCCCTGTCGCTCCAAGGGACGATGCGTTCTGTTCCTGAGACACGGGCTAGAGCGTCTCGAATCGGTTGAGGACGATCCCTGGCCTCGGTTCATAGATGGAAATCCAATTTCCAAATACGTGACTTTGCGGTTTTAATTGTAGAGCCTAGTATGGCGACATAGTGGGATGGGGCGCTTATGCCGTCTATGATTGATACTTATGATTTGAAGTTGTTTTATACACTATGCACTTATAATAGTATCAAATAATCTGTTTTAAACGTATCAAGCATTCTTTGGCTATTATAAGGTAAAAACTCTATCCTCCGGCTTGCGTTGCATTGTGTGATGGGAGCTGGGTCTTATAATAGCTTCATTTGTCTTTATGTAGCATTGCGCTGTTTGTTTTCTGCACTGGTATTCTTCGGAGGAAACCCGTTCTGTGTTATACGGCGTGGTCCCTTGATTTACCTAACTTTAAAAATAAAGATTAATAACTGTTTTAGTTCTCACACCAGTCCCATGACTAACCTGGAGTTTATTGTTTTGACCTAAACTCTAGGTGCCCTTATTTTGAGATGGGCAGCTAGTAGTTTTGGTTTTGCAGATTTTTATTCATAGGATCCTGGTTTACAGCAGGAAGGATATCCGAAAAGCATTGTATCTGTATATCTCTTCTAGTTGTGTATTGTATTATTTTCCGCTGATATGTAATTTATTGTAATCTCTGATAATTTGTGATGTATATTATTTATTCATACTCTGTATATTCTTGTATTCTGATGGAGTTGTTGTAATTAACAATGAAATGGTCTTCTGTTTGCGTTCTATTTTGTCCTGTTCTCAAAACGATCAGGGGTTTCGAACGGTCTTAGTCGGTTTAACGAGCGATTCGGATCGAGCGAAATTCCATGTCGTTACAGCCTTCGGGGTTAATACTTAGGGGATTGTTCACTTGCTAATTTTCGGTTAGAGGCTGATGGAATGGAATGTGATTTTGGGTTTATCGTGAACCGTGTTTTAAATGACATTGGTTCTTTAACCCAGTTAAAGACAGAATATGTTTTGAATTGAAATCCAAAGGAAGATTAAAGAATAAATTTTAAAGAATTTATCTTTGATAAAATTAACGGGAACCTTTCCCAAAGTATGTGAATATTTGAATAAAAGAATATTCAGAATTGGAATGAGGCGTATGTTGTGGTTTATAGCACTTGTTTATTATACACGTGAGTTATTCGGAAAGGCCGGGTTATACCCATTCTGAATAACTGATTCGACGATCTGTCGATGATGAAGACGGTGGTTAAAGACCGGAGGTCTTCTCATTATTTGGATGATTACTGATGTATTGATTGGGCTGTACACCCAAGCCGAGGTAATAAGTGGTGATCGTCCGGACGTACTTGGAGATCGACGGATATGCGAGGGCCTCTCCCCTGCATTGGGCATATAGGGGAGGAATAAGGTGCCTCCGGTTTTGTTCAGACCCAGAACAGACTTATAAATGGATTGTGTGTCTGACATTAGATTTTTATTCTGTGTTGATTGATTTCTATTAAATATATATCTGTTTGGTGGCGGAGAATTTATTCTCTTGCTTAACGCCCTTCTCTGAGACGTACGAGCTCAGAGGTTATATATCGATAGATATCATTCGCATGACATGAATTGCCTGTGTGGCATGCTGAGATGCAGTGATCAAGGCTTTTGTTGAAAAGCAGAGTCTTGTGGTTGATGATCAAAGCACGGCTTTAATATAGCGTAGCTTTGTGTATAGCGTTGATCTGTGAGCCTCACACCTCGGTATGACTTAAAAACGGGATAAGGACCGCTGGGAGAATACGACGTTTCTTTCTAGTAATGGGTGGTGTCAGCATTTTACTAGCCCTGACATCATTGATTATTATACCTTTGTGGATGTTGGAATGCGAGGCGCCTCGGATATATCGGTCTCTTCGGAGCCAATGAATAGGTCCAATAGGACCAGGAAACATGTGTTCAGGAATAACTAACCCTCAAACGTAACGGAGGACCGGCCCAGCCGATTCCAAGGGCTACCCAGATTGTGTAGTCCTGGGGCATTTGCTAGAGTGTCTCGAAGGTGAGGAGCTTGCCCCTTGCCTCGACTCACGACGGAAATCCAATTTCCAATACAATATTTTGCGGTTTTGATTACAGAGCCTAGTATTGGCGACATGATAGATGGTGCCCATGCCGCCTATGATTGATACATTTATATTTGAAGTTGTTTTATACACTGTACACTATAATAGTATCAAAATGATTTGTTTTAAACGTATCAAGCATTATTTGGCTATTACAAGGGAAAACCCCATCCTCCGGCTTGCGTTGCATTGTGTGATGGGACCTGGGTCTTATAATAGCTTCATTTTTCCAAAAAGAATTGCGCTGTTTATTCTATGCACTAGTATTCTTGGAAGGAAACCTGTTCCGTGTTATACGACATGGTCCCTTGAATTACTCTCTTTTAAAGTAAAGTTTTAAATAACTATTTTAGTTCTCACACCAGTCACATGACTGACTTGGAGTTTATTGTTTTAACCTAAACTCTGGGTGCCCCTATTTTCCACACGGGCAACTAGTAGTTTTGGTTTTGCAGATTTATATTCACAGGATCCCGTTTTACAGCTAGAATGATATCCGGAAAGCTCTATATCCGTTTATCTCTTTCAGTTGTGTTTTGTATTAATTTTCGCTACAGTAATGTATTGTAATCTCTGATATTTATCGAATGTGTAATCTTTATTCATACTCTGTATATTCTTGTATTCTGATGGTATTGTTGTAATAAACAAAGAAATGTTCTTCTGTTTGTGTTCTGATTCGTCTTGTCCTCAATTCAATTCGGGATTTCCTTCACGGGGAAGTTTGGGTCGTCTCATGATGCCCGCAGTATCATTAGCGGATGACCCTATCGCCCCAAGATATATGAGTGGATGACCTTCTATACCGCGATATCCTGCCTTGAAGCAGGATTGGTATTATTTATGTTGTCTGACATGTGTGATGCAGGAAAATAGGTTCGAGGAATCCATCTAGATTCCTCAAATTTATTTACTGTTGTTTACATATTTATTTATATGTGTGTGATGTATGAATTGAATGGATGATTTGTGTGTTTTGATATTAGAATATCACTGGCCTTAGACACTAATATTTAAAAATATCAAAAGGGATTTTTGGAAAATTTAATTTTCGAAATGGAAACAGAATTTCGAATGGGTTGAGAAATATTAACTTGTTTTTAATAATAAAAACAAGTAGCTGAATAAACAATGTTATAATTGAAAGAAAACTTTTCATTTGATAATATTAGATTTTTAAATTCAAGTTTGAATTAAAAAAGGAAAAAATTATTTTCTAGAATGGGAATTGGATTTCAACTAAGATTTGAAGTAAGGACTTATTTTAAATAATTCAAAACAGGAAGTGAAATGTATAAATGATGTTTATAAAGGAATAAAAATAATATTATCATTAGATAATTTGAAAATTGGCGGATCTAAGTATGATTTTAAAAAGGAAAGTTTATTTTTTGGAATAGAATTGAATTTTGGATTCGGCTAGAAAAATATTTGTTTATATTAATAATAAAAACAGGTAGTTTTACTTACAAACGATGTCTATAAATTATCATCGGGTAATTTAGAATGTAAATTCAAGTATGATGTCAAAAAAGGAAACTTATGTTTAAAAAAGGGAAAATGGATTTCAAATGGAATTTGGAACCAGAAACTTGTTTTAATATTTGAAATAGTAAATGAAAATTATAAATGATGGTTATAAATGGAAATGAATAATTATCATGGGATATTAGATTATAAATTCAAATATGAATTTAAAAAGGGGAATTGGGCATCGTTTTAAAAAGGAAACGATAAAATTATTTCTGATGTTCGGAATATAAATAAAATGGGCATAAATCCATACAGAGTAATGGTTTGAATTTGACTATGTCGAATATATGAAATAAATTATTTTCAGAAAGAATATTGGAATTTATTTTAGATAAATACTAGAATATATGATTTTAAAAGGAAAATAGATGATATGTTTTTTATATATATAAGCTATGATAATAAAATATCCCAAATAGGAGTTGAATTTAAAAATGGCTTTTTGAACGAAAGCTTGTTTTTAAATTATAAAATAAGTTAATTTACAATCGATATTTATTAGCATTGGGTAATTTTGAAGTTAGTTTCAAATCGAGTTTAAATATGGAAGTTTGTTTGATATAAAATAAGGAAGCGATTTATAAACCATGTTATAAATGAATTGAAGAAATTTTCATTGGATAGATTGGAAATATATTTTCCAAATATAAGAACCGACATTTAAAAATCGTATTTTTAAATAAATAGAAGAGGAAATTTTTATGATTAGTAATGACAGTTTTTGTATTACAAACTCTTATCCGTCTTAAGATAAGAACGTTGTCGGTCAAGGTCTGAGAGGTAAATAAAATACCCCAACTTGAATGACTTCACTATTATCAAGGGACGATATTAGTTTGTAATGGTAATGGATGTTGAATAAATTGATTCATTCCCATAAAATAAATTTATAAATGGAAATTCGATTATATCGAATTTTTGTCCAAGGAAATTGGGATTTAATATAGAAATTGAGTTGTAATATAAATTACAACTGGTTTGTGAATCTAAATGAAATAATTGATGATTTTGAATAAATCGGAGTTTTAAGATAAAGTTGGAAGCATGGTCTAATTTATATTAAGTTGTCGAAGAAAGGAATTCATTTAGTAAACGTAGTTTTTAAACGTTTATTAAAACGAACTCGCCGCAGCGTGGTAGTCCGAAATTTGGCGTTTTGAACTTCAATCGAGTATATAAAACTCAATATAATTCGGAATTCAATGAAACAAGAAACGTCCGGGCCTATTCAATGATAGTTTTCAAATGGAAGAGAAAAATCTGGATTTCGTTTTATAGATTTTGAGATATGTCAATATCAAATTTCTAGAAAAGCAGCGCCCTAATCGTTTTAAAACTGTAATGATTTATTAAATAAAATAAAAGGATTTTAAATGAATAAAAATATGAATTTCCATTAGAAAAATCCAGATTGGAGTTATAAAATAAAAATGAACTCAAGTCGAGTAAATAGACTAATTTTTGAAAACCAAAATCAGATTTTTAATTATCGGATAAAGTTAACTAATTTCAAAAGAAATTAGTTAATATGGTTTTGATCGAACTTAACATTTGTTAAGTAAACTGAATTTGTAAACAGAAATTGGGAATCGGGTATGAAACGTGAATTAGAATTGGAAAGTGAGAATGGAATTTGAGTTTGATTGGTATATATGCGAATACCAATATATTTGAACGAGATATGTTCAAAGTAAATGCAAATGAAACCAAGAAGTTAAATAGGAAAATAATTAGAAAATGTGAAGCGAGTTATGTAAAATGGACGAATTGATTAAAATGAATTTGAAATGGCCATGTATATTTTAAACAGGTATGGAATGAAGATAATGAAGAATAATATTGAGTGCCCGACAAAAAGGTACATGTTTAAATTTCCAAATGAGGTTTTATGCACCGAATCGGCAAGCCTCTTGGCTTTTTGATTTTCTTTTTGAATGGAAAGGGCCTACAAAGGCAAGTTGGGGTTTGAAAAATTGACCGGTAAAGGGGAGGTGCTGGCGAAATTTTCCGTAAATTTAAGGAGTTAGAATATTTTTAAGAAATTTTGAAAATAGAAATCAATATGTCGATATATATAGAATTTGATAAGGAATTTGGAAAATAGTTAATGAATGAAAAGGGCCAGTGATTGTTTGACTGTTTGGATGGATGTTTTGTTTTCCTTTGATAATTAAATCACCGACTATCAAAAAAAATTTGACCATCGTTGTCAATACGGAGAGACCAGTTGGATTTAATATCCGAAAACCACTCCGTATAGGCATAGGCGTTGCGAATTAGATTATGCTGATAATAAATTGAATACGGAATGGAATGCAAGGGTTGTTATGTTGTCTAGACCCAGGACAACTTGTATGGATGAATATTTGACAAAGTATTCCTAATGGATCACATAAGACGATCTTTTCAAGATATTACGTCTGGTGGCGGAGGAATTCGTTTCTCTTAGCTTTTACACCTGTAATATTTTTAGGAAGATCAACTAGTGATTTGACGGGTTTGATGATGTGGCATTCAATTTATATGGTAGCCAGATGTTCGAAAAGATAGACGTAGCCTCAAGCCTCACAACCGGGAAATGACAAAAATCGGGCAGGCAGCATGGCTCGGTGGGTCATACCCAAGCAGGGTATATTTGTCACCGATCTAGAGAAAATTCAATTATTTATTCTTCTTTCGATTCTGTATCTTACTGTAACGGCCCAAGAAAATTCGACGCTTGAATTTTCAACAATAATACATAAACCCGTATTACTTGTCAAAAATCCAAGTATCGAAACCCTGACTGTTAATAGAAAGAAGTTAGAGGGTGAGAGAAGAAAGAAAGAAATGTTAGAATAGAAGAAAAGAAGAATACACAACAGAATCTCACAGCGGAACGAATCAAATATAATATATCAAATCTCTTTATACAAAAGAAAACTATATATACAGGTACATACCAATCATCAGAGTACATCTTATATCAAACACAGCGGAAATAACTTTGAATAACTAACGTTGAAGCCTCCTGCTTCCAGCTCCTGGAAAACTCCAAGCGAAACCTGACTTGGAACATACTCGGTCTGACCCGAGCACATTTGAAACAAAGCAAAATTCACCGGGTCAGTCTGGAATACTACCAGTAATAAATTCACAGCACAACCACTTGTTAACTTTGGAAATCTTTTTGAAATAAAAGGATAATAGTAAGACCAATCCACACATAAACACGGACGGTTTTTACCTTACTATAACCCAAACCATTTTTGAAATCAATATCTTTTCTAATATTATAATAATGTCTATCAAATCACAAATAAGTAATAATCTAGCAGAACGCTTGTATTTCATGCTCTACATATATAGCATACAAATCAAAAACCCCAGGCTCCCATTGGAATTTGGATTCCGACTATGACAAGGTATGGGACCACCTGACGATAGTGTATCTCTAGAGGCGAATACACTGGGTTCAACAAGAACGTCTTGCAACCCGACCCATACATGACCGACCACTCATTTCGCTTGAGTGTATCGAATGTATATCACCGACGGTTGGGATCAGCAACCGCCTCCCGAAAAGGGACAACATCGATAGATTTAAGAAGCAAAAGGAATTTCTCTAGATAGGTGATTATACACCCTAATGGGAGCGACCCACATAGCCATGCTGCCTGCCCGATTTTTGTCATTTCCCGGTTGATGAGGCTTGAGGCTAGAATTTACTTTGAGAACATCTGATCATCATTCACTTTGAATGCCACATTGTCAGATCCGTCAAATCACTAATTGACGTCCACAAATATACTCTGTAGCTGAAAGAAGTACATTTGTAAAAATCAATGTACGTGATTTTTAAGAAATACTCTGTCAGACATTCATCCATACAAGTCATCTAGGAACAGGATGAACCGAAGGCACCCTCCTACCGCATCCATATAGGAATCACCCCATGGATTAGTAGCGAGTAGTCCTTGTAAGTAGATTTCAACCATGACAGAACCCCAATATATCTCTGCGTCAACTAAGATACTGTAAGTGGTTCTTCCATTTATGAAGATCTATGGTCTTCAATGCTCCATCTTTATCGCTTGCACGTTAGTCGTGATCGCACAGTTGATTAGAAGTGGTTTCGGGTCTAGTCCCCATCCCGGTCTTTTCGAAACAACTCGTCAAAAGGTAATATAGTATTCCATTTGATAGTCGGTTGTTTAACTATCAAATCATAACAGTGATGTTAAGTCCATTGGCAGCTCAGGTTGTTTGTTTAAAAATATTTTGTTAAACTATTTCATCGATTCTGATAATCGATTTTATAAATTACATCACAACACACTTTTCTGGTTCATTTACTTTGAAACATTTATTGATACTCATTTTCGAATAACGTAATTACTTTTATCTCCTTTGTTCGGACATATTCTTATATTTCATAAACACATCTTTTATTTCTCCTTAGTTTGGAAAAACATCGATTTCATTTCTTAAACCCTTTTTGGTATTCTCTTATCTTTAAATATCGCTATCGCTTCATAACTCCTTCCAGTTTCATTAATTACTGGGAATATCATTATATCTATAATTAACCAAAAGGTATAATTTCAATTAAAACTAAAGTCTATCGACTTATTTCTTTTGAATAAATGCGCTTACCAAAACATAATGTTTAATTACTTCGGAAATAGAGTTACCCTTTAATTGCATTATATAAGTAAATCATATTTCGGGTCTGATCCAAATAATACTTTGCTTATTTTAAAAAAGATTTTATTCTATTTATAATTCCTTGCAAATTACCATTAGCGATATTCTTCTAAATAAATCATTCCAAACATCCTTTACCATTAGTAAACCAATATCATCCTTCGACAATAGTGAAGTTGCCCAAGTTGGGGTATTTTAATTACCTCTCCCCGTTCTTATCTCCAGACAATAAGAGTTTGCAATTCAAAACATTATATTCCATTTCTATTCCCACTTACCATGGTTTGATAAACCATTTGCTTTTATTTGAAATCCCATTTTACACCTTAATTCCCATTCCTTAACTAAGTAACTTTCTCGACAAAGCCTTATCCACCCTTCGATTCCAACATGGTATTATAACCCATTTATTCCATTTGTAATCCCCTTAGAATATCTTTACTTAATATATTAAGTAAATACACCATTTCCCATTTAAGCCTTGTTCTAACCAAACTTACCTTGGTTAATTAAGTAAATTCCTATTTGAACTCTCGAATTGGCTTACGAGTCATTTCTACAAAACCGTGTTTGTAAATCCAGGTTATAACCCTCTTGTAAAGCTCTTACTAATCTAAATCAACTTATTCCCCTTTTTCCACCCTTTAATTTAATTTACCATTAAAAAGAATCACTTTGATTATCATTATTTAAAATGGTAATTTAATTTAACATTAACCACCTTTATCGTAGTTAACTCCATTATAAACTAGAAATAAATTAATTAATCTTTAATTTAACCTGGAATAAATAATTAATCATAATTAACCTCATTTGAAATCATTACTTGATAATTATCTAAAATATAGTCAATCCAAGATTAACTAATTTGAAACAGCCTTCGTTAAGTTTTAACGAATATTTAAAAATAATCGATTTGATTAATTAAAATCAAATCAGCCTAATTGTCAGTTTCGATTAGAACGGTCTCCTTTGTTGGCCGTCAACATTAGTTAATCGTTAACTGTAATCCATCCACCGTTTCCTCTTTTCTTAAATTAATTAACAACTTAATTAATTTAAAAATATCACTTAATTGTTTGTAAAAATAATTATTTAATTTCACGAACCCGTACAATAGTTTCTCTTTTTCTAGTTAAATACGACATAATAATCCACTTAAAAAAAACTTTAACAAATTCTTTATCAACATGATTATAAAATATAAACATATTTATAAAACTTCTATTTTAGTTAACTTGTATAAAACAGTTTAAAATTCCATTTCAGTTATAAAATAAATTTATAGCCAAAATCTTCGTCAGTTCGCCTGGCGGCAAAATGACGCCATAAATAACAGATTTTAGCTATTACTGCCAATTACTTAATCAATTTTGTCGATTGATTAATATCACACCATGATTAACATCCATTCATTTTGAACAGGTCTCAATATCATTCTGGGGTAAATAATTCATATGTATGAATAATATAAATAATAAATAACACACAATAAATATGAGGAATCCGGTTTGATTCCTCCTACCTGTTCTTCCCTGTATCACATAACACATACGAAATGATTTCGTTAATATAACGCGTTAAAATGACGAATTAATAGCGTCAACCAATCAAACAACAACAACCAATAGAACCTATAGCATCCAACCAACCAATATATGTGATATGTTAAATTATATGGATTTATCACATCATAGTAATCCAGAGAAGTGTGAGAATTAACTCACCAGGTATTTCCTTTAACGGTTGTAGGATTGTTTGTTCCATTTGATTTTAAACGCACGTTGAAAATCAGCTGAAAATTCAACCGAGTCCAATCGACTCCTAGTAAGTGCCATCGTCTAGATCACGTCTCTGCGATCCCAACGGATCCTGTTTCACCCAAATCCGTTATCGTTTGAAAAAGTTATAGATAAATTTCGATTTGGATAAATTATCGGTAAATTATTAATTTATACTGTAATTACCCTTAAATTATCTTTCCACGTCAGCAGGAGACTGTAGATCACGCGTTTCTCCTCTTCCCCAATTCCTCGAACCCGACTTTCCCACTTTACCCAAAGTTCGACTTCAACCCATCATCTCCGGCGACGCTTCAGCCTGCCTGGGGCCCACCTGACCAGCCCCTTGGATCCGCCGTGACGAGAGCCGCCGCCGCTAGCGAACCCGAACCCTGACTCCCCCTGTGCCGCCTAAAATCACCTCAAGACCAGAATTCGCCTTAGCCCCATTTCATACCGCCTCCGACCAAATCACGACATCGCACCACCGCAGTTGCCTCCGCCTTGCTTCCCCGCTCCAACTCCTTCAGACTGTGTCGCCCCTCGTCACCTCCTCCGCTAGTAAATCCACCAAAACCAACCGCTGCTTCAAAAATTAAACCCAAAATGTTATCCTCAGTTCAACTTGTCACCACGACCACGTCCGACCACTAGGGTACCTCAGACCGGCTCCAAATCAAAGCTACAACTCCCCTCTTCAACTTCCCCCAGGTCCCGGCCTCTAAAATCGACCAAACCCTCGCAATCCTCAAAAGAACGGAACCCACCTACTCCGGATCTCGTCCATTTTCGGCCACCACAAAGCTCCGATCACCCCAAACTTTATACAGTAACTCGACATCGAGCCGATCTAGAATGTTGCTTTGGATTGCCAGAGAAAATTCTTCACGGATTGGAAGATATAAATTGTTTGTAACCAGGGGTTTATTTGCAAAATTGATGATGAAAAATTGGCTTGGGGCTGGAATTTATGATGGGGAAGGGCTTATATAGGTGGAGTTTATTATATTTTAACGTGATGTGATGTCTGACAACGACCGACGATTTTTATTTCATGCTTATCGCTATTTTCAATACTGTTTATTGCTTACTGTGGTTACATACAAACCCCGTTCGAGATGCGAATGGACGACATAGTATAATTTGACGATACGGTCCTAATGAATCTTGTTTCGTCGAATTCTGAGTCTGTTTGCTCAAACGACGCTCGTTTACGTCCAAATGGTCGTTTTTATTTGCATTTTATTTTTCCACGCTCACAAAATAACCCTGATTGACGCGCCACTTGAAATCTAGCAACAATTTGTTGTTGCGGTCTCAATAAAATTTGTTTCGTCGAAAATAGAGGACGTTTGAATAAAGTCCCTTTTATAACTGCCCAATTCAAATAAAATAAACCAATTTAAAAATACCTCAATATAATATTAATAAAATATTGAAATTGGCCTTACACGACCAGAATATCATATAGTACCAAAATAAAATAGCTCGGGTTTAGTTTGAAGCCATATCGATATTATAAATATTTAAAAACCCCTTTATTTAATATAAAAAACATAATAATTTATAAAGGAATTCCACAGTGACTTTTCTCAAAATTTGATTTGGACATAAAACAAAATCTATAACACGAAAAATCAAATTTTCTCTTCCATTAGAAAAATATTATCAAAAAGATACGGAAGTTTCTTGTTTCGAAGAAATCTGACTTATTTTGAACCGTGTACAGCCGTTTAAAATTCAAAACGCCATATTACAAACTACCGCGCCGCTGCAGCTCGTTTTATAATTAAATTATATATATTAAACGTTCAACTGTCGTTTAATAACGAATCGTTGTTATATTCTCAATACAAAACAACATTAAACCCCTATTTTGTTGTCGATTCACATTACGCCGCAAATTCAATTTTTTCCAAATATTTTGAAATTAAAATATTATATTATTCATATAATAATTATCAATAACATATTCAAAATAATTAAATTCAATTATTCAAATTCAAACTGACCTTTTAAATAATAAATTTAAATAATTGGCCTGAAAAATACGGGACGTTACACTTACTGATTACGGTTGGACGGCTGACAACCGTGGGTGACAATATATTCGCTACACTCGAGCTAAATGAGTGGGCGGTCATGTGTGGCCAGGTTGCAAGACGTTCTTGTTGAACCCCCAGTGTATCCCCTCTAGAGTACACTAATCGGGAGGTGGTCCCATACCTTGTCATAGTTGGAATCCAATCCCAATAAGCGCCTTCCGGTTTTTGATTTTATAATATATATGTAGAACGTGACATGCAAGCGTTCTACTATTTGGTTATTTATTTGATTAGACATTATTGTAATATCATTGGATTTTGCTAAAAAAAATGGATTGGGTTATAGTAAGGTAAAAACCGTTCGTGTTTATGTGTGGGCTGGTCATACTATTACCCTTTTCTTTCAAAATGTTTTTCAAAGTTAAACAATATGGTTGGAGTTTACTCGCACCAGTCCCATGACTGACCCAGAGTTTATTTTGTTTTGTTTTTCCTGAACTCTTAGGTGCCCAAATTTGTATGGGCAGTCAAGTGTTTCAGGCTTTTACAGATACACGTGGAGGAGCTTGAAGCAGGAGGCTTGACCATTAGTTATTTAGAGTTATTTCCACTGTATCAAGTGTTATGTTGTACTCTGATATGATATGTATATACAAAACAGATTTTGTATTTCAAAGTTACGTTATATTTTATTCGTTTTTCTGTGAGATTCTGTTTTTTGTTATTTCTGTTCTCCTTCTATCTATTTTTATTTCTTTAACCCTAATGACTCGTATTTCTGTATTATTTGAGTTGGATGTGTGTTGTATCAGTCGGCTCAGATAGTATGGATTTGCGGGCCGTTACAAATTTATTCTCTTGCTTAACACCCTTCTCTGAGATATACGAGCTTAGAGGTTATATATCGTTAGAAATCAATGGGTAGATTGTCGATGCGGCATGTTTGACTTCCCAAAGTTAAATAATCATTAATAATGATTGTTGGAAGATTAAAACTAAGTGAAGTTTTAATGAATCTTTAATTATATTAAAATATGAATGTGATAATTTAAATTATCAAATTTGGGAAATGACCGAGAATGGAGTACATCGATAAATGGAAACAATAATATAAATGGAATAACGGCAAGGCCTCTTAAATTCCATATATAATATCGGTCTTCTTTTACAGAAGCCCATTTCGATTATTACCAATCGAATTTCCACTTAATTCCAATTTAATATATTAAATTGGGAAACTTGATTTTTAGAAAATTCCCTTTTTAAATCTATAAAATAGATTTATAAATTCCAAATAATAATTTCAATGTAAATCGGATTAAAGGACAAATGTCATTTAAAACATCGTCCACGATAAATCCACTTCACATCTCAATTTATTTTATAACACAAAATATAATTGCAAATCCTAATAATCTTTGAAAAAAACATATTTTAAGATAATCATTAAAAATATTCTTTATATGAAGATTCTAAATGGGAAGTATTCTTTATATTACAGAATTTTTATCTTTTACAAATATTCTTTGTTCAACATATACTTGATTAAAATATATTTTTCTCTTATGAAAATATATACTTTATATAAAAAGGATTTCTAATGTAAAAATATTCTTATTTAAAAGAACACCTGAATCAAAATAAGACTCAAACATTTACCATATAATTTGGATTATATGGATTTCACACACATCATATATATGATAATAACAGTATAATAATCAAGTCATCCATCTACATCCAAAGTGTAATTTCCACTGCGTAAGCGTTAAAAGGAAACAATAATGCTCATCGCAGCCTGTCGATCTAACGATCAACATACAGCTAAATATTCAGATTAGTGTATGTAAATTTTCATCCTAACACCCGTGTGGGGTTTCAACCAATAAACGAATAATAAACTAATTTGTGCACTTGGGCGATGTGTGAAAATAATCGTCCCAATCACATAAACAAGTCGGGTAACTTGTGAATGGAAGTGTAATACACCATATATAATGATGACAAGAAAATATCTCTATTGCAATGAATGAATAAGCATAATAACTTTGTCTCTATTGACAATTTCTACTTTGCTAGTTTAAGCTCAAGCAAAAATAGTTATATTGTTCTGTGTTGGCATTTTATAGTTTAGAGAGCTACATAGTTTGTTCACAAAACCAATTGGTTGATGTGAACTGTAGCTTCTTAGTATATATCCAGGATTTTAGTTGAACATTCCCCGATGTGGGACTTATATTTTCATCACTCCCCCTTCACGTGTGGCGTATTTGAGCCATCTACGTGATCATGCTATTTTGGATGGAGTGGCGCACGTATGGCGGTTAAGCACATATGTATTAGTTGAACTAGTTGAATTAGTTGACCTGGGCTCCGATACCACTGTTGGCTTTTTATAATCGAACTAAGCATATAGCTATCAAGTATCACTTCATCAGAGATGCAGAAGCGGCAAAAGAAATTCAGCTCAAGTACTGCAGAACAGAAGATCAAGTTGCAGACATCTTCACAAAGGCACTGCCAAGAACAAGATTTGAGCAACTACGAACTATGCTTGGAGTATCCGAAATTTGCATCAAAGAGGATGATGGGGCACTACATAAACAAAAGGGAGTTAAAAGCCTTCCTCGGCAAACAGGAAGAAGAAAACAGCTCTCATATAAATGAGCATGCAAAATAGAATATGAGTGACATCAGAATATTTCCATTGTAGAAAGAATGCGGTTGCAGGCCCAGGAAGAGACCAAGAAACTGATCAGCATGGACATAGGTCTGTGGAAAAGACAGAAAGTGATGACTGATGAACTGAGCGAAACTAAAAACAGGTGGGTAGTGTGACCAATCTCATATTGCTGGATGCAACAACGTAAGAGTAGCAAAAACTATAAGCAATAAAATTGTTGTATTACAAAAACCATTGAGTAATTTCTCCATCAAACTTTCTTTCAACTATTCAACTATCTCAATCATTTATCCACAACAACTATTCAACTATTTCCTCTACTACAACTACTAACAAGTTTCTGACAATTCTAATGCGACAAAAATGATAATTTTTGTTTTAACTAACACATCTTGACAAATATATAACTTGCCAAACATAAAACATATATATATAACTTGCTTCAACTAATTCATTTTGACAAAAATGAATTATTATTTTTTTACAAAATGTCTATTTCATTCAACTAATATAAATTGACTAAAATGAATAATTGTTTTCAACAAATGTAAATTGATAAAAGTGAATATTTTGTTATTAACTAGTATAAGTTGACAAAAGTGTTTATTTCATTTTATCTAATCATTTTGACAAAGGTGCATATTTTGTTTCCACTAGTATAAATTGATAAAAGTGATTATATTATTTCAACCAGTATAAATTGACAAAAGTAATTATTTTATTTTAACTAATCAAGTTTGACAAAAATGTTCATTTCATTTTTATGTTTGCAAATAAAAATGTAACTTTTATTTTAGATGTTATATTGCATTGTGGAATGCAAATAAAAGAACAAACTTGATTTTCAAAGTATATTTACATTTGTGATTGTAAAAAGAGAAAATTTTATTTTCAATATATATTTGCATTGGTGAATGCAAATAAAGAAAGAATTTTATTCTCAATGTAAATGCATTGAAGAATGCAAATAAAAGAACAAATTTTATTTTCCGAATATATTTGCATTTGTGAATGCAAATAAAAGGGCAAACTTTATTTCAAAATATATTTGCATTAGGGAATGCAGATAAAAGAACAATTTATACTTTAATGTATATTTGCATTAGAGAATGCAAATAAAAGAATAAACTTTAATTCCCATGTATATTTACATTAGTGATTCCAAACAAAAGAACAATTTTTCCTTTCGAAATATATTTGCCTTTGATCGTCGTTAATCTATGAAT
The DNA here is from genome assembly GCA_030737875.1 of Allium sativum. Lineage (NCBI taxonomy): Eukaryota > Viridiplantae > Streptophyta > Magnoliopsida > Asparagales > Amaryllidaceae > Allium > Allium sativum. Next base: position 637,455,467 of record CM060918.1, read on the forward strand.
TAGAAAAGCGCGATATTTGTAATAAAATTCTGCAAGCGCACAGGTGTGTAGCATACAGGTCGAACACATGGAGGTAAATTAAAATCAAATTATTTATCTACTCTCTTGGGCGAGTTAGACGAAGCCTGGAGATTTTGTTGAAATAAAAACAAACTGAAATTGCGAACTTAGGATTATCGTTGAATCTAATCAACGATTAATCAATAAAGAAAGTAAATTGCAAAACAAGAACAACAATGCAGAAAATAAAAGTGCAGAATAAGAAGAACAACAAAAATAAAATTAGGATTGTCGTTGAAACTAATCAAATGACTAATCACTAATGAAACAAATGTAAAATACAATTGGTGCTCTTCCAAAACTAATTGTGAAGACAACACCTATTGCTAAGAAAGAAAAATGCTGAAATAGTAAAAAGGAAGAAGAACTTTTATTAATGGAGAAGAGAATACAGAAAAATGGATGGTGGCTACAATGACATTACAAGGGTATTTATAGGATAGATAGCCAAACCCTAACCCTAACCCTAATACAATGATAGATGGGCCTTAGGGAATTCACAAAAGAGTTTACAATGAGAGTTTCAAATGGGCCTTAGTTAAATCTATTAAATTTTTGGCCTTTCTTCTTTTCCTCTTGGTTTTTTGACAAGCTTCCCTTGATTTGAGAAATTCTTGGTCTTTCTACCAATCATTTTCTTGTCCAACAGCAACTAGATGTGAGATCTTCATCTACAATTCTTCAAAATGTAAATATATAACAATTTGATCTCCATTTCTCTATTTTTCTGGTTGCATGCGGGCTAGGTTGGAATATCTGTAAAAGTAACAAAACAATACCCAAGTAATATTTATTTATATACAAAAGATAAGAAATAAGAGCATAAAATAAACACATTTCTATGTCAATCAAATACCCCCACACTTATCTTTTACTCGTCCTCGAGTAAAACAAGAAATGAAAAAACTAGACTAGATAGGTCACACTTTCGTAGGAAACACGATTGCATTGAGCGTATGCAACAAGCCGTTAAACCTCTAGGTGTCCCTAGTAGGACGAGTGGTGTCTCGTGAGGGTTTTCAGCGGATACTACCCACAAAATCCAAATGCAGTATGCTATGATTCTAATGAAACCACATGAATGCAATGGACATATGCAAAATAAAAGCAAAAATGAAAACAAGACTTGTTTCTGAAGTGGTACAACAAATTAAATTAACAATTTCTAGTCAGTTGATTTTATTTTGGATACCTAAACTTGTCACAAATTTTCAATATAAATCAAGTTTTCAAATGTTAAATTCCAGTTTGGCCAGTTAGTTCGGTCGATAACATAGTGCAGCCATGAAATAAATTCTTAGTTTGCTTGGCACAGTTTGCAAAGTGGTATTATTATTTTCTCATGTATGGCTAGTCAAATCAATAAGGTCAAGAAGTGTTTGGGCATCATCGCTTATTATTTATTCTATAAAATTTTAAAATTTATGTTCATGTACATACACCTAACTTAGAAGACCAAGGTTTACCACCCATGCACTGCCTCGCGGACTAACGGAGAGTAAGTAAAGAGCTTAGCGGATTGTGCAGGCCGACTTTGACTTTGTCAACAACATGTCGGTAATCCTTAGGTGTCCAATCTCATAAAATGAGACCAAGATATTCTAACGCTGACTTTGTCAACAGCATGTCGGACAGAGCTTGGCGGGTTTGCACACCAACGCTTGATATACAAGCAATGTTGGATACCCTTGGATTACTGTTATTATTATTGAAAATATAAGCACAAAAGAGAGTTACGCGAATTCAACTTAACACCACTTAGTTTTAAAGATTTGAAAAGCCAATATAAGTATTTTATGTCCTCCACTTATTTAAACAAAGTCTACAATAGAGAATAGATTTTCATGGCCATCACCTAAGAATCTCCCTATGTACCGGTTACACTATTATCCCTCAAAATTAAACTTTTCATTATATTTCAAATTCGAATTTAGCTGAGAGAGAAAAATACTATCAACTGGCTAAAAATTGTAAACTTATTTTGTTGTATCAATTGAAAATGAGTTGTATTTCAAAAAAAAATGGCATGTTACGACAGTCTAAAATGCATGATGGTCCTATTTAAATGATGAAAATGAAAAGAAAGAAAAATAAAGTAAAAAAATGAAAATGAGTGAAATGCAGACTCCCCCTCCCACACACTAGAACTAAACAGTGTCCACACTGTAATTTTTTTATATAATTGAAAGATAGTACCCAAAGGTGTATCAAATGCAGAATGATTTGTAAAATGAAATGCAATTTAACCACTATATGCGAATGCCAATTATATACAAAATGAAATTTATAATGACGGTGAGTTTTATGTGAAAAATGAGATTTTTCTTTCCCTCCACACGTGCCTCTACCGAAAATGATGGATGATGATTTCGTATTTGATTTTTGAGGTACAAAAGGCATGTCAGTGAGATCTAAGATCAAAATCCTTCCTATAAAATTTTTGTCGTGCCAATGATTTAAATTATTCAACTGAAGATTATTATAGTCCCATAAGCCTGAGTTTTTAACAATGATTTCTTCTGATGCTATGGAATTACGATTATGTTTGAGACGTTCCATATATCCATCCTCGTCATTCAAAAGTTTAAGCTCATCTTCGAACAATTCCTCAAAAGACATAGTGCACACGTCAACTGAGGAAAATGAAGTTTTTAGAGGAGATAATTCAGATGTGCCATCTAAAACTGTTTCTATTATGTCAACTTCTCCTATTTCGATCTCTTTGGGTTGATGAAAAATATTCAATTCAATGGTTAAGTGCCCAAACGATAGTCGAAGTTGGCCGCTCCTACAATTAATGATAGCATTTGAGGTTGCTAAGAAGAGACGACCCAAAATCAATGGAATTTGACTACCCTGACTCAAAACAGGCTCGGTTTCTAGAACTATGAAATCGACAGGGAAGTAAAATTGTTCAATTTGAATCAAAACGTCTTCAGTTATACCCAATGGTTTTTTAAAAGATCAATCAGCTAACTGAAGAGTGATGTTTGTTGGTTTAATCTCCCCTAATCCAAGTTGACGATAAACAGTGTAAGGAAGAAGATTTACACTTGCACCGAGATCAAGTAGGGCACGAGATATGTGAATGTTTCCTATTTTGCAATCAATTGTAGGGCAACCGGGGTCCTTGTACTTGACTGGGGCAGGATTCGAAAGAATGGAGCTTGTATTCGCAGTTAGAAAGGCAGTTTTAGGAATATTAGTGGCTCATTTTCGGGTGCATAGCTCTTTGAGACACTTGGAATATTGAGGAATTTGTTCGATGGTCTCTAAGAGTGGAATATTGAAACGAACTTGTTTGAAGATTTCAAGAATTTTTTCAAAATTTGCATCCTTCTTCTTATTGTTAAGCCTGTGAGGATAAGGGGCTATTGGTTTATAGACTCTTTCAGAAATTTGATCGTTCGAAGAAGAAGGTTTCGATGTGGAAAGTGATTGAGGTACAGGAATAGAAGGTGAGATGCTGGGATTGCCAACATTAGAGGAGGAATTATTATCGGGGTTGCTGACATTAGAAGAAGAGATGTTGGGGTTGCCAACATTCGAAGAAGATGTGGTTTCATAAGGTTCTAAGGAGTTGGCATTGGTTGCCATCGCAAGAGTGTCAAGCTTTTCAATTGGGGTTGAAATCGAATGGTTGTCGGAATTGCCAACATTATTGTCAATCATTTTTCTAGACCTCAGGGTGGTGACAACGTTAACCGAATTATTTCCATCCACACAAGAATTCACAGTACGAGAGTTATATTTTTGATTCACCTCGGGTTGACTAGGCAACTTTCCTCGCTCATTACTTTTCATTAGTTCCTTCATCACATTCATCATTTGTTCGAGTTTAACATCTTGATTATTTATTTGTTTTTCTAACCGAACAATATCTTGTGACGGTTGAGAAGATTGGGAGGATTGGTTTGATGATTGAAAGTTGGAGTGCCTATAAGGTTCACTCGAAGGCTCAGGTTGAGGTGAAACACGAGAAGTTTGAGGACTAGAAGAAAATGGAGCTTGGTATAATGAATTCGGTATCATGTGAGATGGATTTGCGACATTATTTGAATTAGACCATGAGAAATTTGGATGATTTCTCCAACTAGGGTCAGATGTGGATGAGTAACGACCATTTTGAGCTATGACGTTGACTTGGTCTTGGGATAGTCCATTGAATTGAGGAGTTTGAGTCTTTAAGGGAATATGAATTGTATCCATGACATGCAATCCTTAAGTGGAAGCACGGATGGGAACACGAATGGACTCCCATTGCATGTCCTTTTCAGAATAATCCTCTAAGAATTTCCAAGCTTCATTGGCCGTTTTAGACATAAAATCTCTCGCACACATTGATTCTAGTTGAGTTCTAGTCTGATAGTTTAGACCCTCATATACAATTTGACATAAGTAATCTTTTATGATTCCATGATGAGGACAACTATACAGTAATTGGTTGAACCTATCAAAGTATTTTGAAAAAGTTTCCCCCTCATTTTGAGAAAATTGATTTATTTCAGTTCGAATTTTCAGAGTTTTGTGAAAAGGAAATTTTTTTCAGGAATACGCTGACGAATTCATCCCAACTTCTTATTGACTGTTTGGGAAGAGAATTTAGCCATCTTTTAGCGCTTTCAAGTAGTGCAAATGGAATTATCCCTAGCTTGATTGATTCATTAGATAATTGTTGCATTTGAGTTGTGGATGAATACAATTCAAATTCACTTAAAAATTCATAAGCATTTTCAGAACCAGTAAATTTTGGTACCCCTTGAATAAAAGAATGTTTAAGCTCAAAATTTCCTTCAACTGGTGGAAGTACTATGACAGAAGGTTGAACGGTTCTAGTTGGATAACATTGATCACGAAGAGACAAGGGTTTATCCATTTGGATATTGAGATTTTGAAAATTTTGATTTATTTGATTTTGATCCCCAAAGTTTGCAAAGTTGTGATTCACTCGATTTTGATCCAATTCAGTTGGAAAATTTTGGTTGATTCGAGAACCCCTAGGAGAATTTTGTTGGCTCACACTTTTTTCACTCATTGTTGTTAAATGCATGCACAGAAATTAGCTACAATGAAATTTTCTATCCTTAATAGCTCCTAAGCCAAAATTATATAGTGACACGTTTGATTACTTAGATCAAAAGATTTCTTAGCCAGTTAACAGACAGGAGTTATCGGTGCACCAGGAATCACCCTTGCAATGCAGCCGAAGGTTTAAGTACCTTCAGAGTAACAACCGATATAATATTTACGAATCACTGTAATATTTATAAACGGTTATTTTTCTGCCGTAGTCTAGACACCAAGAAATAATTCGTTCCAAATGAATCAACTATCACAATAGAATTAAGCCCTAGATGAGCCCGTGACTCCCTTAAGTCCAACGTCTAACCGTTATTATTAGTCAGATTCTACGATGAAATGCAATTTGTGGGCTAAGGAAAGGGTGATGAAATCCCTCACCTTATGTGAATTGGGGTATTGCCCTTAACAGAATGAATAAAAAGTGCAGAAATAACAACAATCACACAATTTAATTGCAGAAATTAAAAAATTTACATTCAAGCCGCTGCCCCTGCAGAATTTTTTTACAACAATTGTCTATATTTTTTTCTTTGCAGCAGAGCACCTGTAGAGTTAAAAGAAATTTACAGTGGGGTATGGTTGTCCATCCAGAAAAAATGAGTAGCGTCAATGATTGAAATCTCACTATTTGCAATTTCTTTTTATTTCTGAAATCTTGATTTGTTGCTTGAACTCCAGTCACCTTGTCCTTAGTTCGAAATCTCTCTTTTTTCTTTTGAATGAATTGAATAACAAAAAAAAACACAAGAAAAAGAAACAAAGGAATTAACAAAAAAAAAAGCTAACTTTTTGGAGAAGATGGTGCTGAAGTGTGGATTAAAAAAAAACTGTGGTGAAATGAGATTATGTGAGAGGAAGGGGTATTTTATCAGAGGGAAGAAATGAAGCAGGGAAAAATAATTGAAAAAAAAAAGAATGAATCTTTTTATGACCTTCCCTTTTTTTATTATTGTTGAAAAATTGGACAAATAGGAAAGAAACAAATGACGAAAAAAAAATAAAGGGAAGAGAGATTTCATGAAAGAAAGAGAATTGTAAAGGAAGGAAGGAAAGTAATTGTAAAAGATTTGGAAAAGAAATTGAGAAGGGAAAACAATAAAAGAGAAGACAAAAACAGAAAGTTTTTTTTTTTTTGTTTATTGTTGTAAAATTAGAAGAGGATTTTTTTTTGAAAAGAAAGGGAATTTGTAAGAGAAGAAAAGAAATCAAATGTATTGAGAACAAGAAAGACAAAAGAAGAAAGGAAAAAAAATTGCAAAAGAGGAATCTTTTTTTTCTTTTTTTTTTGAAATTTGTAAAAAGAAAAAGAATGTAGATGATTGGAAAGATGGAAAGAATAAAGGAAAATTGAAAGTTGTTTTTTTTTTCAATGAAGGAGAGAGCCGGAAAGAAATAAATGAAAAAAATGGAAAGAGAGATTGTAGGAGGTGAATGAGAAATGCAATTGGAAAGAAATAAAATAAAAAAAGAATGCAAGTTTTTTTTTATGAAAATTTGAACAAGAAGAAAGGGAAAGAAATGAATGGTAAAAACCCAAACAAAAAAGGAAAAAAAAATTAAAAGAGGAAGGAAATAAGAGAAAAAAAGCAAGGTTTTTTGAGTAGAGAGGAAGGGTAGAAGAAATTGAGGAAAGAAATAAAAGCAGACAAAAACAAGAAAGAAATCAAAGTAGACAGAGAAGAAATTGCAAAAGTTTTTTTTAGAAAGTTGTAGACAAAAGATGGAAACAAATAAAAAGAAAAGGAAAGGGAAAAGAAAAATGTGAAAATCAGTAAGGTGGTAGAAAGATGGAAAGAAATTGAAGAAAAATTAGCAACTTTCTTTTTTTTGTATATATTTTTTTTCTTCTTGAAGGAATTAGATTGGAAGAAATGCAAAATAAAAAAAACGAAAGAAATAAATGAAAAAAAGAAGGAAAATTAAAAGAAAAAGTGGAAAGATTTTTTTTCCTTGTCTTAGAGATTATGATATCAATATGTGATACACAATCAACTAATCAAGATTTTTATCTATATATATCTACAAGAAAACAATAGGAAAATAAAAGAAAATTTGGCAAGAATTTTTTTTTACAAAATCAAACAAAAAGAAAAAAACTAAGACGAATCAGAAATTAAATAAATAATAAAATTCAATTGTTACCTCCCCGGCAACGGCGCCAAAAACTTGATCGTCGCTAATCTATGAATTAGAAAAGCGCGATATTTGTAAAAAAAAATCTGCAAGCGCACAAGTGTTTAGCATACAGGTCGAACACAGGGAGGTAAATTAAAATCAAATTATTTATCTAATCTCTTGGGCGAGTTAGACGAAGCCTGGAGATTTTGTTGAAATAAAAACAAACTGAAATTGCGAACTTTGGATTATCGTTGAATCTAATCAACGATTAATCACTAAAGAAAGTAAATTGCAAAACAAGAACAACAATGCAGAAAATAAAAGTGCTGAATAAGAAGAACAACAAAAATAAAATTAAGATTGTTGTTGAAACTAATCAAACGACTAATCACTAATGAAACAAATGTAAAATACAATTGGTGCTCTTCCAAAACTAATTGTGAAGACAACACCTATTGCTAAGAAAGAAAAATGCAGAAATAGTAAAAAGGAAGAAGAACTTTTATTAATGGAGAAGAGAATACAGAAAAATGGATGGTGGCTACAATGACATTACAAGGGTATTTATAGGATAGATAGCCAAACCCTAACCCTAATACAATGATAGATGGGCCTTAGGGAATTCACAAAAGAGTTTACAATGAGAGTTTCAAATGGGCCTTAGTTAAATCTATTAAATTTTTGGCCTTTCTTCTTTTCCTCTTGGTTCTTTGACAAGCTTCCCTTGATTTGAGAAATTCTTGGTCTTTCTACCAATCATTTTCTTGTCCAACAGCAACTAGATGTGAGATCTTCATCTACAATTCTTCAAAATGTAAATATATACCAATTTGATCTCCATTTTTCTATTTTTCTGGTTGCATGCGGGATGGGTTGGAATATCTGTAAAAGTAACAAAACAATACCCAAGTAATATTTATTTATATACAAAAGATAAGAAATAAGAGCATAAAATAAACACATTTCTATGTCAATCAGCCTTAATGAGTGCAAATAAAAAAACTAATTTCATCTTCAATGTATTTTTACATTTGTGAATGTAAATAAAAGAATAAATTTTGGTTTCAACATATATTTGTATTAGTGAATGCAAATAAAAGGGTAAATTTTATTTTCAATGTATGTTTGCATTAGTTAATGCAAATAAAAGATTGAACTCAAAATTTCAATCCCAGAATAACATAAAAAGGGTATTTCATTGTTTTACACTTTTCTATGTGTTCTAATAACAAATAAAAGAATCCTTTTATTTGTTTATACTTTTCTATACATTCTAATAACATATAAAAGAATATTTTATATGTAAACATTTTTCTATGTACTCTAATGTCAAATAAAATTCTAATTTTTAAATGACAAATAAAAAGTATATTTATTCGCCTAATAAATTCTGAGTTTCAAATGACAAATAAAAAGTGAATTTTATTTGTGCAACAAATTCTAAGTTCATATTTGTGTTGCAGCATGTATATAAAAAGATGGACTTTATTTCTATGTCATATTTGTATGGAAAAATACAAATAAAAAAGATGAACTTAATTTCTATGTTATATTTGTATTGACAAAATACAAATAAAAAGATGAACTTTATTTCTATGTATATTTGTATTGACAAAATACAAATAAAAAGATGAACTTTATTTCTATGTTATATTTGTATTGACAAAATACAAATAAAAAGATGAACTTTATTTCTATGTATATTTGTATTGACGAAATACAAATAAAAAGATGAACTTTATTTCTATGTTATATTTGTATTGACGAAATACAAATAAAAAGATGAACTTTATTTCTATGTATATTTGTATTGGCAAAATACCAATAAAAAGATGAACTTTATTTCTATGTTATATTTGTATTGACAAAATAAAAATAAAAAGATGAATTTTATTTCTATGTTATATTTGTATTGACAAAATACAAATAAAAAGATGAACTTTATTTCTATGTATATTTGTATTGACAAAAATACATATAATGTGACGGCCGGGAATTTCGCTCGATCGGAATCAGTCGTTAAACCGATCTAGACCGTTCGAAACCCCTGATCATTTTTAGAACACGACAAATTGGAATGCAAACGGAAGAACATTTCATTGTTATTACAACAATTCCATTAGACACAAGAATATACAGAGTATAAATGAATAAATTACATTCGATAAATATCAGAGATTTAAATTACATTTAAATACATCGCAGCGGAAAATAATACAAAACACAACTGAAAGTAATACACGGATACAGAGCTTTCCGAGCATCGTTCCAGCTGTAAATCAGGATCCTGTGAATATAAATCTGCAAAACCAAAACTACTAGCTGCCCGTGTCGAAAATAGGGGCAACCAGAGTTTAGGTTAAAACAATAAACTCCAGGTCAGTCATGTGACTAGTGTGAGAACTAAAACAGTTATTTAAAACTTAACTTTAAAAGAGAGTAATTCAAGGGACCACGCTGTATAACACGGAACGGGTTTCCTCCCTAGAATACCAGTGCGTAGAAATAAACAGCGAAATGCTTTTTTGAAAAATGAAGCTATTATAAGACCCAGGTCCCATCACACAATGCAACGCAAGCCGGAGGATAGGGTTTTCCCTTATAATAGCCAAACATGCTTGGTACGTTTAAAACAAATCATTTGATACTATTATAAGTGTATAGTGTCAAAACAATTTCAATCATAAATATCAATCATAGGCGGCATGGGTACCATCTATCATGTCGCCATACTAGGCTCTACAAATAAAACCGAAATACACGTATTGGAAATTGGATTTCCGTCATGAGTCGAGGCAAGGGGCAAGCTCCTCTCCGCTTCGAGACACTCTAGCAAATGCCTCAGGAATACACACTCTGAGTAACCCTTGGATGCTCCAGGGCCGGTCCTCTCTTACGTTTGAGGATTGGCAATTCCTGAACACACGTTTCCCGGTCCTTACAGACCTAAAATCGAGGCGCCTCATCCAACAACCACATAGGTGAAAAGTATATAAATGTCAGGGCTGGTAAGTCACTGACACCACCAAAGCTAGAAAGAAACGCCGTGCTCTCCCTGCAGTCCTTATCCCGTTTTTGACTCATACCGAGGTGTGAGGCTCGCGAATTCATGTTATATACGAAGCTACGCCACAAAGGCCGTGCTTTGATCATCAACCACAAGACTTTGCTTTTCAACAGAAGCCTTGATCCATGCAACTCAGCGTGCCACATAGGAAATTCATGCCATGCGATTGATATCTATCGATATATAATCTCTAAGCTCGTACGTCTAAGAGAACGACGTTATGCAAGAGAATAAATTCTCCACCGCCAAACAGATATATATTTAACAGAAATCAATCAACACAGAATAAAATCCAATGTCAGACACACAATCCATTTACAAGTTCGTTCTGGGTCTGAATGAAACCGGAGGCACTTTCCTCGCATATCCATCGATCTCCAAGTATGTCTGGACAACCACCAACTATTTCCATCCTCTTGCCCAATCAGGATCATCAGTAATTATCCAAACGATGTGAAGATTTCTGGTCTTCGACCACCGTGATCATCTTCGACTTATCGTCGAATCGGTTATTCAGAATGGGTGTAAACCCGGCCTTTCCGAACAACCCGCGTATATTAAAAACAAATGTTACACAAACAAAACATACGCCTCATTCCAATTCACTAATCACTAACCGTAAATCAGTAAGAGAGAAATTCCCCAAATATTAACCCTGAAGGCCGAAACCAACATCAGATCAATACCCAGGAAACCATTCTTCTTAACTAACCTACAGCTAGTTTCTAAATTTCAATTCTTAGGGAAAGGTTCCCATTAATTTTATCAAAGATAAATTTTTTAAATTTATTCTTTAATCTTCCTTTGGATGTCATTTCAAACCAAATTATGGTTTTCCAAACTAGTCGAGATTGGCGAACCACACCGAAGTAATTATTTATTTTATTTCCCAATACCAACCTATTTATCCCATGAAGCAAAACTGGTGATACTCTATATCTAACACCACGGTGTTATCGGTAAAGTTGATTACCATTTCACGTTCAAATCTAATTAAAGATTTAACTATCGCTTTGGAGCAAAACTGGTGATACTCCATTCTCGCTCATTTTCCAAATTTGATAATTTAAATTATCAATTCATATTTCAATCTAATTGCAGATTCATTAAAACTCCTTTTACTGGGTCAAAGAACTAATGTCATTTAAAACACAGTTCACGATAAACCCAAATCACATTCTATTTATTATCGGGTTAAAGAACTAGTGTTATTTAAAACACCGTTCACGATAAACCCACAAATCAATTCTAATTCATTTCGATAAAAGTCTATTTTTATCTTTTCAAATATGGAGTTTTCATCCCAATTTTTTCCAAATCATTCCTTATGATTTTATATAAATTATTAATATTTTTAATAATTTTATCAAGGCCCGTACAGTCAATTTCCATCAATGGCCATCGAACTGCACTTACAGCGACCTTTACCAAATTTGATTTGGACGTATCTCCAAATCCAACCGTTAGATTTCAAATTTCTAATATTAGTTAGAAAGCTCTTTTCGATACGAACCCAACGGTTCCGGTTTTAGGAGAACTGGTCGGATCTCCCGTAATGTCTGTTCGAAATCAATGGTCGAAATTCACGAACTGCCGCGGCGCGGCGCGTTCTATTCAGGCCATTATATATATATATAATATATATATTATATATTTTGTCGATTTCTATTTAAAACGAATTTTGTAAATCGTTTCAAATTTGTTTCAAAAACAATATCAACATTCATTTCAAATTCAAATCGATTTCAATTCTATTTCAAATTCATTTCCTATTCGATTCAATTCAAATTCGTTTTCTATTCAATTCAATTCAAATTCGTTTTCTATTCAAATCAAATTCATTTCCTATTCAATTCAATTCAAATTCGTTTTCTATTTTATTCAATTCAAATTCGTTTTCTATTCGATTCAATTCAAATTCGTTTCCTATTCAATTCAATTCAAATTCGTTTTCTATTCGATTCAATTCAAATTCGTTTCCTATTCAATTCAATTCAAATTTGTTTTCTATTCAAATCAAATTCATTTTCTATTCAATTCAATTCAAATTCATTTTCTATTCGATTCAATTCAAATTCAATTATAAAAACAAATATAATCGATATAAATATCGTTCGCGTCGAAATCACGCATCTCTAATCAACACGGCTTTATATATTTCAATAATTCCGTTATTATATTCAACAAATGAATATTTATTCTATTCAATACATGAATCTATATTTTTGTCAACACATGACTAATCTCAACGGATGAGTACTGTCCACGTGTGACTATTTTTGTTATTTAATATATTTTATAAAATTATGATATCTATCGTTTGATTTCGAATCAGACTCCAACTGTAAATTAGTAAGAGAACGATTCCCTGAATATTAACCCCGAAGGCCGAAACCAACATCAGATCAATATCCAGGAGACCACTCATCTTATCTATTTTCCAGTTAGTTTCCAATTTTATATATGATAAAGATGTAAATTTTATTGTTAAAATATTTCGTTCAACACATGATTAATCTCAACGGATGAGTACGGTCAACACATGAACCTTTATTTTATAATATTCTTTATTTTCTAAATTGGAATGAGGCCCAATCAATCACCATATAGCGTTAACTATATGGATTCCATACAACACATGTATATAATAGCAACGATAAATAATCAACCATCATCCAAAGTGCACTACACTGTATAAGCATCAAATATAGATATCTAATGCTTATAACAGCCTGTCAATCAATCGATCGACATACAACTAATTATTGGGATTAGTGTATGCCGTATTTTATCCCAATACCCGTGTGGGATTTCAAACAATCAAACACATATTTTATTTGTGCAGTTGGGCGATGTGTAAAATTTATCGTCCCAATCAATGTCCTTCAAATAGGTGTACATAAACAAACCGTCTGGTTTGTAAATGAATATTTATTTATTCATATTCACGTTAAAAATTATATTTTTAACGAACAAACTATTTTATTCAACCTATGAATATATTTTATTATCTATTTCACATCAACATCACAAACAATTTCCACAACACATCAATCGAACAAACAAGCCATCCATGGTCTGTGGATGACGGGTGTCGGGTGCTACTAAACACCGTCTGCATCCTAGTATATATATATATATATATATATAACTAGAAAATTTAAATTAAAGAGTGAGAAATTCTCACCAAAGCTATCCCAACTCCACGACACTCCTATTGTAGGAAATCATCACTGTTCTCGCCTTTTGACACTTTCGTTGCCCGTAGTCACTACATATATAAAAATCACATTTTTTATTTTCATTTCAATATATAAAAATCGAATTTTTACTTCGCTATTCAATATATAAAAATCGAATTTTTAATTCGCTATTCAATATATAAAAATCGAATGTAATAACCCGGAAAATCTGAACTAGTTTAAAATTTTTATTTTGGCAATTTTAGCGAATTTTGAATATTTAAAATAGACTATTTTAAATAATATCGACAATAAATTTATTTTGAATATAAATCGAACGTATATATTATACGCGTCGTCGTTAGAATATAAATATTTATATATAATTATAAATAGAATTGAAAATGGCGCGGTAGTTCGAAAATTCGATTTCAAACTTCAATTGAATGTACCGGGTGCAAAACAAACCGGATTTTAGAGAAACCAAAAACATTAGGATCTAATCGATAATATCTTTCCAACGAATCCGAAAAATCGAAATTTCATAGCGGGAATCAAAAGATATGTCCAGTTGAAAATTCTGAATAGTCGCTATGGAATTCAGGCCCTTAAAAATGGGAATTTTGCAAACGACCTCAAAATTCGATGAAACCACTTTTGTTGGATCCGTGATGTCAAATTATTGCTAGATTCCAAATTTCATAATTTTTCGAATCAATATGTGAGCGTGTCAAAGGAAAACGCGTTTGACCAGTTTTAGTTGATTTTAATCGACTGGAAATTGGCATTTTTCCAACGGTCTCAGAATTCGACGAAACTAGTTTTGTTAGGACCGTATCGTCAATACGAAGCTAGAAAATATTTTTCTGGAATTTTTCTAGTTAGTATGTGAACCCGGTAAATGGAAATGCGTGTTCAAATTCAATATATATAAGTATTTGTTGATTTCAACGAAAACTGATCGAAACGATCAAATCAGCTTACGATACATATCCCATTGCATTCGAAATGGGGGTAATTAGCCAGGGCGATAGTCGTTGGGTTCGAATTGAAGACGAAATGAAAAAGCAACTTTTAGAGGAAAATAAATAATTAAATAAAATAAAATAAAACCCCCTATACCCTACCTTATTCCCTCTTCCCAAATACGATATTTTAGAAATCAAAATTAAAAAAAATGAACGAAGCCCAGCCCTCCACGATCGCCGCCACCGCCGCCTACCCAGGCCGCGCCACCTCCTCCCCGAAGCCCCTCCTCCTGTCGCACCTCCCCTCCCCTCCACAGCAAAAAAACCCCGAACCCTACACCCTAAAATCGCCTGACCTCGCACTGTAGCCCACCACCGCCTCCGCCTGGAAGACTGGAGCGTCGCCCTACCCCCTCAACTTTGCCCTCTCGAGCCCTAACCCCCAAGCACCATCGCCAACGCCCCAAACCCCTAGATCCGCACCCAAGGCCACCCTTTTTCCTGCCGTCGAGGGGTCCGTTCCGACCAACCGCAGCCACACCGGCCTTCTAGCACACCTCCTCAGCCATTTCCCCCATTTTGCTGTAAGTTTGTTTTATTTATTTTGTTTTTAATAATTAGTTTAATTCAAAGGAAAAAAACCCAACGTTAAAATCAGTTTTTGTGAAAATAATATTGTGTTTAAATCTTAGTTTTATTTATAAATAAATATGGCAATGTTTTTAAAAAGAAAGATAGAGTTTTGTAGGAAAAGATTATATTTTGTTCATAGAAAAATAATATATTCTGTTCATAGAAAAGTGAAAGGTTGAATTTTTATATAAGTAGAAAAAATAAAAATATAATTTTTATATTAGTAGTAGGGTAGAATTATAATTTTTATATAACGTAGATAATAAAAACATGATTTTTATCTTATGTAATGAAAATATAAAGGTAGGGATTTTTAAAAAAAGAAGGTTAGATTTTTAATCGAGAAAAGATGAGATTTTTACGATAGGAAAGATGGAATTTTTACATTAGAAAGATAGAATTTTTATTGAAGTAAAAATTAGATTTTTACATATAAGAAGGTAAAGAAAAATTAGATTTCCATTTTGAAGTGGCGATAGAAATATGATTTTTATATATTGTATAGCAAAGTAAAAATTCGATTTTTATATATTGAATAGCGAAGTAAAAATTCGATTTTTATATATGTAGTGGCTACGGGCAACGAAAGCGATGAAAGGCGAGAACGACGAAGGTTTCTGCAAAAGAAGAGTCATGGTATTGGATAGCTATCAGTGAAAATTTCTCACCTTTCAATTTCATTTTCTAGTTATATATATATACTAGGATGCAGACGGTGTTTAGTAGCACCCGACACCCGTCATCCAGAGACCATGGATGGCTTGTTTGTTTAATAGTTTGGTTGTGTAGTTGGTTAGATTATTTGATTTGAATTGAATTGTTTTGGTGAAATGAAATTGACTTGATTGATGTGTGAATGGCGTGGGCCTTCACTAGACCAGGGATAAGGCTAGGCCTTGTCCCGTTTCTAGTATCGTGCCGTTATGCCGCCGAAATTTTCTAAAATAAGTTAGAAAAATAAAAATATCATTTTTATTTTGTACAGGAACTGAATAGAAATCCATGTGTTAAAATAAAATATTTTATCGTTAAAAATATAATTTTTAGCGTGAATGTGAATAAATAAATATTTATAAACAAATCGACCGATTTGTTTATATACACTGATTTGACTGATATTGATTGGGTCGATAAATTTTACACATTGCCCAACTGCACAAATAAAATCTGTGTTTGATTGTTTGAAACCCCACACGGGTGTTGGGATGAAATTTGAAGTTCACTCATCCTGATTGATTAAATATGTCGATCGATTGATTGACAGACTGTTATAAGCGTTAGATATCTATATTCGATGCTTATACAGTGTAGTGCACTTTGGTTGATGGTTGATTATTTTTCAATGCTATTATATACATGTGTTGTATGAAAATCCATATAGTTAACGCTATATGGTAATTGATTGGGCCTCATTCCAATCGGGAAAATAAAGAATATTATAAAATAAAGGTTCATGTGTTGACCGTACTCATCCGTTGAGATTAATCATGTGTTGAACGAAATATTTTAACAATAAAATTTACATCTTTATCACTATAAAATAAAGGTTCATGTGTTGACTGTACTCATCCGTTGAGATTAGTCATGTGTTGAACGAAATATTTTAACAATAAAAATTATATCTTTATCACTATGAAGTAAAGGTTCATGTGTTGACTGTACTCATCCGTTGAGATTAGTCATGAGTTGAACGAAATATTCTAACAATAAAATTTACATCTTTATCATATATAGAATTAGAAATCACCTGGAAAATAGATGAGATGAGTGGTCTCCTGGATATTAATCTGATGTTGGTTTCGGCTTTCGGGGTTAATATTCAGGAAATCGTCCTCTCACTAAATTACGGTTGGAGTCTGATTCAATATCAAACGATAGATACCTTGATTTTTATAAAATATATTAAATAACAAAAATAGTCACACGTGGACAGTACTCATTCGTTGAGATTAGTCGTGTGTTGACAAAAATAAATATTCATTTGTTGAATAGAATATTTGAAAATAGAAATATATGAAGACGTGTTGGTTAGATTGACGCCATTTTGACGTGAACGATATTTATATCGATTTTATTCATTTTAAAATGAATATTGAAAAGTGATTTCGAAATCGCATATTTTGAAATGAGATTTGAATCAAATTGAATAGAAAACGAATTCGAATTGAATATATAACTAATTGAATTCGAATTGAATATAAAACGAATTTGATTTCAATTGAATATATAATGAATTTGATTCAAATAGAAAACGGAAATAAATGGAATAGAAAACGAATTTGATTTAAATTGATTAGAAAACGAATTTGATTCAAATGGAATAGAAAACGAATTTGATTTAAATTGATTAGAAAACGAATTTGATTCAAATGCAATAGAAAACGAATTTGATTTAAATTGATTAGAAAACAAATTTGATTTAAATTGAATAGAAAACGAATTTGATTTAAATTGATTAGAAAACGAATTTGATTCAAATGGATTAGAAAACGAATTTGATTTAAATTGAATAGAAAACGAATTTGATTTAAATTGATTAGAAAACGAATTTGATTTAAATTGAATAGAAAACGAATTTGATTTAAATTGATTAGAAAACGAATTTGATTTAAATTGATTAGAAAACGAATTTGATTCAAATGGAATAGAAAACGAATTTGATTTAAATTGAATAGAAAACGAATTTGATTTAAATTGATTAGAAAACGAATTTGATTTAAGTCGAATAGAAAACCAATTTGAATTGAATCGAATAGAAAACGAGTTTGAAATTGAATTGAATTGAAAACGAATTCAAATTGAATTGAAAGCGAATTGAAATGAATTCAAATTGAATTGAAATTTGAATTGAATAGAAATGAATTTTAAAACGAATTTATAAAGAAGAATTCAATTT
The DNA here is from genome assembly GCA_030737875.1 of Allium sativum. Lineage (NCBI taxonomy): Eukaryota > Viridiplantae > Streptophyta > Magnoliopsida > Asparagales > Amaryllidaceae > Allium > Allium sativum. Next base: position 637,473,473 of record CM060918.1, read on the forward strand.
TGCTTTGGATTGAAATGGAAGTTGAAATTGTTTTTGAAACGAATTTAAAACTATTTATATAATTCGTTTTAAATAGAAATCGACGAAATATATATTATATATATATTATATATATAATATAATGGCCTTAATAGAACGCGCCGCGCCGCGGCAGTTCGTGAATTTCGACCATTTATTTCAAACGGACATTACGGGAGATCCGATAGTCGGATTCTCCTAAAACCAGAACCGTTGGGTTCGTATCGAAAAGAGCTTTCTAACGAATCTTAGGAATTTGAAATCTAACGGTTGGATTTGGAGTTACGTCCAAATCAAATTTGAAAAAGGTCGCTGTAAGTGCAGTTCGATGGCCATTGTTGGAAATCGATTGTACGGGCCTTAATAAAATTATTAAAAATAGTAATAATTTGTGTAAAATCATAAGAAATGATTTAGGAAAATTGGGGTGAAAAACTCCATATTTGAAAAGATAAAAATGGATTTTTACTGAAATGAACTAGTTTTGAACTAAATTTAAAACCCAATTATTTTTAAATATAAAAAGGGGTTTTAAATAATCGGAATTTCTAATATATTTGATTGGATTTGAAATGGGTTTATCGTGAACTATGTTTTAAATAACACCTAGTTCTTTAACCCAGTAAAAGGAGTTTTAACGAATCTGCAATTAGGTTGAAATGTGAATCTATAATCTAAATTATCAAATTTAGAAATGAGCGAGAATGGAGTATCGCCAGTTTTGCTCCAAAGCGATAGTTAAATCTTTAATTAGATTTGAATGTGAAATGGTAATTAATTTTACTGATAACACCATAGTGTTAGATATGGAGTATTACCAGTTTTGCTTCATGGGATGAATAGGTTGGGATTGGGAAATAAAATAAATAACTACTTCGTTGTGGTTCGCTAATCTCGACTAGTTTGGAAAACCATAATTTGGTTTGAAATGACATCCAAAGGAAGATTAAAGCATAAATTTTAAAGAATTTATCTTGGATAAAATTAATGGGAACTTTTCCCTGAGAATACGAATTGGAATGAGGCGTATGTTGTGTTTGTGTAACATTCGTTTTAATATACGCGGGTTGTTCAGAAAGGCCGGGTTTCCACCCATTCTGAATAACCGATTCGACGATATGTCAAAGATGAAGACGGTGGTTGAAGACCGGAAGTCTTCACATCGTTTGGATAACTACTGATGATCCTGATTGGGCAGTACACCCAAGAGGATGGAAATAGTTGGTGGTTGTCTAGACGTACCTGGAGATGGATGGATATGCGAGGAAAGTGCCTCCGGTTTCGTTCAGACCCAGAACGGACTTGTAAATGGATTGTGTGTCTGACATGGGATTTTATTCTGTGTTGATTGATTTCTATTAAATATACATCTGTTTGGCGGCGGAGAATTTATTCTTTTGCTTAATGCCCTTCTCTGAGACGTACGAGCTTAGAGGTTATATATCGATAGATATCAATCGCATTGCATGAATTGCCTGTGTGGCACGCTGAGTTGCATGGATCAAGGCTTCTGTTGAAAAGCAAAGTCTTGTGGTTGATGATCAAAGCATGGCATACGTGGCAGCTTTGTGTATAACGTGAATTCGCGAGCCTCACATGTAACACCCCGCCTCCGCTAGGGTCACTCGCAAGGGAATGCACTAGCTTTAGAGGGGCATTATTGGTAAACATGCACAGAAATATCACAAGACAGAACATATAAAATAGCGGAAGTAAAATCGAACTTTCATAAACATTAATAATTAAGGTCTAAAGCCTTTTACATCAGAGTACATCAAAACCTGTCTTGCAATAATAAAGAAGCATAAAGACTTTTTCATAAATTATTCCCCAAGAAAAGCAGTAAAGAAGCCATAGCCAAGAAAAGTCCAAGCCAACCATGATGACCTTCAAGCAGAAGAAGTCCGAACTAAACAGCAGTGTTTCCTCCCTGTAACCTGGGGGGGAAACGGAAGAAAAGAGGCGAAACAAAACGGGTCAGTCAAAAAGACTGAGTAAGCCCTATCTACTATTAGTATAAAAACTAGTAAAGTTAACTGTCATGAGAAACTGAGATGAACATAAGCATGATACAAGATAGGTCAATTAAATCAAAATAACAGGATGAACTACTGAACTCAGATAAACTAGGGTGTCGTGATAAACTACGATGTCAAGATAAAACAAGGTATCACATTGTCAGGTTTCTATCGAGTATAATATCCCAAGATATCTATCGCGTATAACGTCCCATGGCATCTATCCTGCATATCCGCTCTGCACCTCTCGTACTAGTATCCCTCCCCGCGTCATGTGTTAACCATGAATGTCCCTTGCCCCATGTCATGAAATGGTCCATGTCATCCTAACATATAGCATATGTACGTTTTCCCAACTCGTATGTTTCTTTCCATGTATAAGTTCAGTCCTTTGCCGTAGGCCATACGGGCTTTTCCATGTAAACGTTTTATCCTTGAAGTTGTTTTGGACTGCAACCCTTGATCTAGTTGTGTTTCCCTACCATGAACTATCGCACGTCCACTTAGGATTTATGCCACCTAGGACCGCTAGGGATTATGCTACCTAATGAACGTTTCCGTGTCTCGATTTGGGTTTTGGCCACCTAGGAACACTAGGGATTATGCCACCCGTCAACCGCGCCCTTGATCCCACGTATGTATCGTGAATCGTTTTCCATGTCTAGATGCACATGTTCCCCAATGTGCCATCCGAGTTCCGTGCCAGGGCAAATCAAGAAATACGGAACTCGGTCGGGAGCTTTAAATCGTCTGCTGATGCAGATATCAAGGTCTGTTTTTGTACCCGTGGCTATGGTCCCACGTGACCCCTCCCTCAACTACTGAAAGGCAATCCAAGAAAAATCATGTATAAGAACCACTCCACGGCCCCACTATAGCCCCACTTTCCTACGGGCCAACCTCACCCATGACTCGATAGCAAGCACATGGTCTGTTGGGGGTTCCTTGCCTTTCCGTACGTACACGATTGACTAAAGATGGTAGGTAGTTGGCGATGCACTGTCCAGGGCAAAAACAAGAATCGTCGACTCCACGCTAATCCATCCCAGTCTTTAGGTTGCTCGCATAGCAACCAAGGCATACTCTTGGTCCTTCTAACGCAGACCTTAACCTCTCATGGGCCTAGTATAATTACTTGGCAGCCCACAGAGGGATCCCAAGAATATCCTCACGTCCCCCTAAGCTTCCACTTCGGCACCCAGTGCGCTGGAGCTTTTATCCAAGTCAGATAACTTGCTCCTCCTCGTATACTAAGCGATGACCTACCGTATCAGGTTACTCATCGTTTTGAGAATTAGTCCTATGTCCTTAGCTAAGAATTATTACTTAGTTACCCTTAACTAAGGTTTACCACTTAGCTTCCTTTCCCGTTATCCTTGATTAACCACGGTTTTCTACCTAGTTCTTCTAGCTAGGGTTTGTCTATTGGGTTAAGTGTTATCATTCAAGTCCATGACTTAACCCGCCCACGAATCACGTCAAAGATTGGCTAAGTATTTAAGTTCAAGACTTAGTCCCACAAGTTGGTTAAGTGTAACCAGAGGCTCATGACTTAACCCTATCAAGTCAAATTGGTCAAGTACTAGCTTACCTGAATCCTATCGGATTATCTTGCTAGATCGATTAAGCATAGATTATCTTAATCCCATCAAATTATCGAGTCGGATTGGTTAAGTATAGGTTGGCTTAACCCCATCCTCTAATCGTACTACAATGGTTAAGTATATTCTAAAAAAGGTCTTGTGACTTAACCTTATCAGGTCCGCGTATTAGATTGGTTAAGTGTAAGTTACTTAACCCCATCAAATCATCATGTATAATTGGTTAAGTATAAGTTGCTTAACCCCATTAAATTATCACGTTAAGTTGGTTAAGTATTGGTTACTTAACCTCATTGAATTACCGAGTTTAAATTGGTTAAGTGTTTAACTTAACCCCATCGAATTACTGTGTTTAGATTAGTTAAGTGTGGATTACTTAACCCCATCTAATTACCGTGTCGGATTAGTTAAGTGTAAATTACTTAACCCCATCCCCTAATCATCTTGTATGGTTAAGTGTCATTAAGAAAACTTACTTAACCTTGCCAAATTATCATGTTGGATTGATTAAGTGTTGGTTAACTTAATCCCCGTCCACTAGTCGTATAAAAATGGTTAAGCGTCATTAGGCAATTCAAATCACTTAACCTACCCAACCTTGTCATGTTTTGTTAAGTATCATTAGCCTAACCAATTTACTTAACCCATTTACCCATGTCGTATTTGGTTAAGAGTCATTAATCAAATTAACTTAACCCTATCATATGGCATTAATTACTTAATGCACCCCAACCTCTCACATTAGACTTTGTTGTGGTTACTAGTTAAGCCGGTCGGTTCCGGGTAGCTTTACACCACAACTCGGTCTAACCTCGGGTTCAAGCACAACATGACCAACTTCTCACATTGGGTCCTATTGTTTGCAACTACTAGTTAGGCCGGTCGGTTCCGGGTAGTTTTACGTTGCAAACTCAACCCAACCTCGAGTTGGCCACTTTCATGTTTAGTCTAGTGTCATGTTCATAGTCAAGTTTTCAAGCAATTGGGTAGACCTAACTTAATAGGTAAATTCCCAATGGGTAGACCTAACTTAATAGGTAAATTCCCAAGCTTATGTTTTTATGCATACTTACATGTCAACTTCCATGTTATATTTCAAGTCATGTTTTCAAGTATAAACACATGTCATATTTAACGTTACATGTTGTCATGTTTATACCCATTTACCCAAGTCATATTCATGTCATTATGTTTCCCCATAATGTGACCCCAACGCTTTTTAAACTAGCATATACGTTCGCAACAACGTGACGGATTAAAAGAAGAGACTTTGCAAAGGAATGACAAAAATGGGTATTAAGCCACAAGTTAATCATGGTGGCAAATGAGGCACAAATGTGTTCATTAGCTTGCATGTTACATTCTTAAGCCTCAAAAACATGCATAAACCCAAACTTGGTACATAAGCGAATCATGGTGACAAAAGACATGGAATGATGGCTAGAAACTCGCATATATCATCATATAAGGATTATGACTTCATATGCAAGTTGACATAATGATTATGAAGATTCTCATGTTGCATAATGCAACATTTCAACATAAAGGTTGTGGCTTTTTGCTCATAAGATCAAGCTAATGACTTCATAGACTTGCATAACATGATAGCATGCATCATTCTAATTAATCAAACCCAAACTTTCTACATGAACATTTAGCTTCATAGTTAATATCTAAGAGTAGGGAAGGGCTTACATTGCTATGAAGGCCTAAATCGATTAAACTAAAGCTTGTGATGAAGCCTATGCATGCCATCACCCAAAAACCCAAAGATGGATGCTCCAAATCAACAAAAACACCATCTTTATGAACAAAGATCAAAGCTTTTGCCTTGGAATCAACTTGAGAAGCTCTCATACTAACATAGGGACTCTCTAATACTCTCATGATCAAGAAACCTCTCATAGGAATGAAGTGGAGGCTAGGATAGTTGAGTGGAGGCCATGAGAGTAGAAATTTGGCCATAGTTTAGTTACATGAGTGAATAATGAGGGTTTAGGGGTAGGTTTAGGGTCTTTTTATAGAGATTAGGATAGTTTTAGGCCCTTAGATTAACCCTAGGATCAACCTGAACCGTCAGATTTCAAACCAGGCCCAAAAACCTAGCCAAGATAGAAAATAGGTGCACCAGGCCAGAATCAGCCGACAGGGCAAGTCGACAGCCCTGTCGACTTGCCTGTCGACATGCCTGTCGACTTGCAAGTCGACAGCCATGTCGACAGCCAAGTCGACTTGTCTGGGCGGGAATTTTCCCGCCTGGCCCCATCTCTGCATGTTTCAAAACTCAAATTTCCCGAAAACTTCTTTGGGCCTTAACCGGGTCATACGGACTCCGATTTACAAAATTTCGGACTCTATTTCGCGTATTTTTCCGAGACGAACGCAATGGCATAGCCCGTTTTACTTGATTCAGAATTTAAAATTAAATTCTGCCTTGATTCTCGTTTTAACATGTTATCGAAATACGAGTTGTTACATTCTCCCCACCTTTTAGGATTTCGTCCCCGAAATCTCCAAGTTAGGAAGAACATATCTTACCATCCATCATCCATCTACTCAAAACATCATCCACAAGCAACCATTGTCCTTAGATGATTTCTAATGCTGTATGAATATATGCAAAACGTGTGTGTACATGTTCCTTAGCTAATGCTAATGATCAGGCCTGAATAACCTTTCTAATGCAAAAATATGTATAGTGCCATGAATCCAACATGTATGCAAATAGTCTTAGTCATATAGATACTATATGCGTGCACAATCATTCATTCATATGCAACAACCGCATGATGACACATTCAATTTCATCCATAAACAAGTATAAATACTCGTGCATATGCAATATGAAATGTGACCGAGTCGAGCTAGCATCTAATGTGTATACGCGCATCCACAAGCAACCACTTGCAACCACTTGCAACCATATCAATCATAACATGTTTCAAATACATGTTTACATCCATAGGGTTCTACCTAGGATTCCCTGAAACAGGGTCGAGAAGATAAACAAGACAAAACTCCTTATGGGGTTTGTAACAGGAAATAGGACCGAGAGGGTGTCCACAAAAGATAGCCTACAAGTAAGCTCTACAGAAAACAGGGATCAAGGATATACTCCCAAAAAGAGATATCATGCGCGTATCTAGTCTTTGACCATCAAAGTCGTATTTCCTGGAGCTCAATTCCGTTGTGCCTTGACCGTCCTTTATCTTCGCGATTTCGTAGCTTCTTATTTCCTGTTTCCATAACATGAGCTGGAACTCATTTCTTCGTCGCCTCTCGTTCCACTTGCACTTATCCCCTTTTTTTTCTAGAATACTTGACGCAAACATGACTGCGTACTCATGATCTCATGCAAGCTTTCCAAAATTCACTAGTGGATCTCGGACCTCGTACCATAAGGTATTCCACGTAGAAGAACTTTCTCTTGAAAGTAAACAGATGCCAACCGGGTTATCAACTGCACTTACTAGGGTGATTTCCATAACCCATGCATAAGTGAAATAAACCATCCGTCTTATCGGCGAACCCATTCGATCGGGCTTCAAATTTCCAATAAAGGTATCAAGGGATTCTAGGTAACTAATCATGACCGAACCCAAAAGGTTCCACGAGACTTCGAGGGTATTACCAAGGCTAGTCAAGAGTCTAACTACCCTCCTAACAAAACCGAGAGCGGCACCCCTTACTGGATAACCACTTCATCCCTAGAATCCATCCATAACCGAGGCATGTCATTCTCAAATCCAAAACAAGTCATGAATAAATGGACCGATTCTCCACAGGACTTGAGACAAAAATGGGATTCTCTATTACGCTAGTACTTAAGGTGCAGAGACTCAACTATCGAAGCAGACTTAAATGATACGATGATCAAGCCAAAGTCCTAACGGGATGATAGAGAAGAAAAGCTAAACCTTTAACAAGATCGTTACCCTCCTTCCGAGGTATCCTAGAAATGAGAGCATACTACTGCCCTCCCGATGATCTTGTCCTTGTCCCATAATACTTAACTATCCGCCCCGTTTCACCATGCCAAAGGTACTCTCTTGTCATGGGTTTCATTGTTCATCTTTCTCTCTCAATCTGGGTTGAGCCATACCAACAAGTTGCTCATCCTTAAACTCGTATCCTTTACCCTTGCTCTTTATTATCCTTTCTTGTAACACGACAATGGGTCTCTCGAGAACCACCTCCATCGTACGGGAAACACCTACGTGGCTAGACAAAGATTAGTCACAATGAGAACTACTGTGACCACGGATGGAGGAAAGAAAGGAAATGAGATTCAATCAAGGAATCAAAGAATGGTGCTAATGGCTTTTGGGGAATAGCCTTTTTAAAACAAACTTTTCTTGAAAAATGCTTCTTTATAAACGGTTTTCCAAATAGTTTTCAGAAGGTTTTAAAAACTTTTGCCCAGTCTGGTAACCTTCTGCTCTGATACCAATTGTAACACCCCGCCTCCGCTAGGGTCACTCGCAAGGGAATGCACTAGCTTTAGAGGGGCATTATTGGTAAACATGCACAGAAATATCACAAGACAGAACATATAAAATAGTGGAAGTAAAATCAAACTTTCATAAACATTAATAATTAAGGTCTAAAGCCTTTTACATCAGAGTACATCAAAACCTGTCTTGCAATAATAAAGAAGCATAAAGACTTTTTCATAAATTATTCCCCAAGAAAAGCAGTAAAGAAGCCATAGCCAAGAAAAGTCCAAGCCATCCATGATGACCTTCAAGCAGAAGAAGTCTGAACTAAACAGCAGTGTTTCCTCCCTGTAACCTGGGGGGAAACGGAAGAAAAGAGGCGAAACAAAACGGGTCAGTCAAAAAGACTGAGTAAGCCCTATCTACTATTAGTATAAAAACTAGTAAAGTTAACTGTCATGAGAAACTGAGATGAACATAAGCATGATACAAGATAGGTCAATTAAATCAAAATAACAGGATGAACTACTGAACTCAGATAAACTAGGGTGTCGTGATAAACTACGATGTCAAGATAAAACAAGGTATCACATTGTCAGGTTTCTATCGAGTATAATATCCCAAGATATCTATCGCGTATAACGTCCCATGGCATCTATCCTGTATATCCGCTCTGCACCTCTCGTACTAGTATCCCTCCCCGCGTCATGTGTTAACCATGAATGTCCCTTGCCCCATGTCATGAAATGGTCCATGTCATCCTAACATATAGCATATGTAGGTTTTCCCAACTCGTATGTTTCTTTCCATGTATAAGTTCAGTCCTTTGCCGTAGGCCATACGGGCTTTTCCATGTAAACGTTTTATCCTTGAAGTTGTTTTGGACTGCAACCCTTGATCTAGTTGTGTTTCCCTACCATGAACTATCGCACGTCCACTTAGTATTTATGCCACCTAGGACCGCTAGGGATTATGCTACCTAATGAACGTTTCCGTGTCTCGGTTTGGGTTTTGGCCACCTAGGAACACTAGGGATTATGCCACCCGTCAACCGCGCCCTTGATCCCACGTATGTATCGTGAATCGTTTTCCATGTCTAGATGCACATGTTCCCCAATGTGCCATCCGAGTTCCGTGCCAGGGCAAATCAAGAAATACGGAACTCGGTCGGGAGCTTTAAATCGTCTGCTGATGCAGATATCAAGGTCTGTTTTTGTACCCGTGGCTATGGTCCCACGTGACCCCTCCCTCAACTACTGAAAGGCAATCCAAGAAAAATCATGTATAAGAACCACTCCACGGCCCCACTATAGCCCCACTTTCCTACGGGCCAACCTCACCCATGACTCGATAGCAAGCACATGGTCTGTTGGGGGTTCCTTGCCTTTCCGTACGTACACGATTGACTAAAGATGGTAGGTAGTCGGCGATGCGCTATCCAGGGCAAAAACAAGAATCGTCGACTCCACGCTAATCCATCCCAGTCTTTAGGTTGCTCGCATAGCAACCAAGGCATACTCTTGGTCCTTCTAACGCAGACCTTAACCTCTCATGGGCCTAGTATAATTACTTGGCAGCCCACAGAGGGATCCCAAGAATATCCTCACGTCCCCCGAAGCTTCCACTTCGGCACCCGGTGCGCTGGAGCTTTTATCCAAGTCAGATAACTTGCTCCTCCTCGTATACTAAGCGATGACCTACCGTATCAGGTTACTCATCGTTTTGAGAATTAGTCCTATGTCCTTAGCTAAGAATTATTACTTAGTTACCCTTAACTAAGGTTTACCACTTAGCTTCCTTTCCCGTTATCCTTGATTAACCACGGTTTTCTACCTAGTTCTTCTAGCTAGGGTTTGTCTATTGGGTTAAGTGTTATCATTCAAGTCCATGACTTAACCCGCCGACGAATCACGTCAAAGATTGGCTAAGTATTTAAGTTCAAGACTTAGTCCCACAAGTTGGTTAAGTGTACCCAGAGGCTCATGACTTAACCCTATCAAGTCAAATTGGTCAAGTACTAGCTTACCTGAATCCTATCGGATTATCTTGCTAGATCGATTAAGCATAGATTATCTTAATCCCATCAAATTATCGAGTCGGATTGGTTAAGTATAGGTTGGCTTAACCCCATCCTCTAATCGTACTACAATGGTTAAGTATATTCTAAAAAGGTCTTGTGACTTAACCTTATCAGGTCCGCGTATTAGATTGGTTAAGTGTAAGTTACTTAACCCCATCAAATCATCATGTATAATTGGTTAAGTATAAGTTGCTTAACCCCATTAAATTATCACGTTAAGTTGGTTAAGTATTGGTTACTTAACCTCATTGAATTACCGAGTTTAAATTGGTTAAGTGTTTAACTTAACCCCATCGAATTACTGTGTTTAGATTAGTTAAGTGTGGATTACTTAACCCCATCTAATTACCGTGTCGGATTAGTTAAGTGTAAATTACTTAACCCCATCCCCTAATCATCTTGTATGGTTAAGTGTCATTAAGAAAACTTACTTAACCTTGCCAAATTATCATGTTGGATTGATTAAGTGTTGGTTAACTTAATCCCCGTCCACTAGTCGTATAAAAATGGTTAAGCGTCATTAGGCAATTCAAATCACTTAACCTACCCAACCTTGTCATGTTTTGTTAAGTATCATTAGCCTAACCAATTTACTTAACCCATTTACCCATGTCGTATTTGGTTAAGAGTCATTAATCAAATTAACTTAACCCTATCATATGGCATTAATTACTTAATGCACCCCAACCTCTCACATTAGACTTTGTTGTGGTTACTAGTTAAGCCGGTCGGTTCCGGTTAGCTTTACACCACAACTCGGTCTAACCTCGGGTTCAAGCACAACATGACCAACTTCTCACATTGGGTCCTATTGTTTGCAACTACTAGTTAGGCCGGTCGGTTCCGGGTAGTTTTACGTTGCAAACTCAACCCAACCTCGAGTTGGCCACTTTCATGTTTAGTCTAGTGTCATGTTCATAGTCAAGTTTTCAAGCAATTGGGTAGACCTAACTTAATAGGTAAATTCCCAATGGGTAGACCTAACTTAATAGGTAAATTCCCAAGCTTATGTTTTTATGCATACTTACATGTCAACTTCCATGTTATATTTCAAGTCATGTTTTCAAGTATAAACACATGTCATATTTAACGTTACATGTTGTCATGTTTATACCCATTTACCCAAGTCATATTCATGTCATTATGTTTCCCCATAATGTGACCCCAACGCTTTTTAAACTAGCATATACGTTCACAACAACGTGACGGATTAAAAGAAGAGACTTGGCAAAGGAATGACAAAAATGGGTATTAAGCCACAAGTTAATCATGGTGGCAAATGAGGCACAAATGTGTTCATTAGCTTGCATGTTACATTCTTAAGCCTCAAAAACATGCATAAACCCAAACTTGGTACATAAGCGAATCATGGTGACAAAAGACATGGAATGATGGCTAGAAACTCGCATATATCATCATATAAGGATTATGACTTCATATGCAAGTTGACATAATGATTATGAAGATTCTCATGTTGCATAATGCAGCATTTCAACATAAAGGTTGTGGCTTTTTTCTCATAAGATCAAGCTAATGACTTCATAGACTTGCATAACATGATAGCATGCATCATTCTAATTAATCAAACCCAAACTTTCTACATGAACATTTAGCTTCATAGTTAATATCTAAGAGTAGGGAAGGGCTTACATTGCTATGAAGGCCTAAATCGATTAAACTAAAGCTTGTGATGAAGCCTATGCATGCCATCACCCAAAAACCCAAAGATGGATGCTCCAAATCAACAAAAACACCATCTTTATGAACAAAGATCAAAGCTTTTGCCTTGGAATCAACTTGAGAAGCTCTCATACTAACATAGGGACTCTCTAATACTCTCATGATCAAGAAACCTCTCATAGGAATGAAGTGGAGGCTAGGATAGTTGAGTGGAGGCCATGAGAGTAGAAATTTGGCCATAGTTTAGTTACATGAGTGAATAATGAGGGTTTAGGGGTAGGTTTAGGGTCTTTTTATAGAGATTAGGATAGTTTTAGGCCCTTAGATTAACCCTAGGATCAACCTGAACCGTCAGATTTCAAACCAGGCCCAAAAACCTAGCCAAGATAGAAAATAGGTGCATCAGGCCAGAATCAGCCGACAGGGCAAGTCGACAGCCCTGTCGACTTGCCTGTCGACATGCCTGTCGACTTGCAAGTCGAAAGCCCTGTCGACAGCCAAGTCGACTTGTCTGGGCGGGAATTTTCCCGCCTGGCCCCATCTTTGCATGTTTCGAAACTCAAATTTCCCGAAAACTTCTTTGGGCCTTAACCGGGTCATACGGACTCCGATTTACAAAATTTCGGACTCTATTTCGCGTATTTTTCCGAGACGAACGCAATGGCATAGCCCGTTTTACTTGATTCAGAATTTAAAATTAAATTCTGCCTTGATTCTCGTTTTAACATGTTATCGAAATACGAGTTGTTACATCACACCTCGGTATGAGTCAAAAACGGGATACGGATTGTAGGGAGAGCACGACGTTTCTTTCTAGCTTTGGTGGTGTCAGTGACTTACCAGCCCTGACATTTATATACTTTTCACCTATGTGGTTGTTGGATGAGGCGCCTCGATATTAGGTCTGTAAGGACCGGGAAACGTGTTCAGGAATTGCCAATCCTCTAACGTAAGTAAGGACCGGCCCTGAAGATCCAGGGGTTTCCCAGAGTGCGTAACCCTGGGACATTTGCTAGAGTGTCTCGAACGCGGAGAGGAGCTTGCCCCTTGCCTCGACTCATGACGGAAATCCAATTTCCAATACGAGATGTTTCGGCTTTATTTGTAGAGCCTAGTATGGCTACATAGTAGCATGGGATGCTATGCCGTCTATGATTTATATTTATGATTGAAATTGTTTTGACACTATACACTTATTATAGTATCAAATGATTTGTTTTAAACGTACCAAGCATGTTTGGCTATTATAAGGGAAAACCCTATCCTCCGGCTTGCGTTGCATTGTGTGATGGGACCTGGGTCTCATGATAGCTTCATTTTTCGAAAAAGCATTGCGCTGTTTATTCTATGCACTGGTATTCTTGGGAGGAAGCCCGTTCCGTGTTATACGGCGTGGTCCCTTGAATTACCCTATTTTAAAATAAAGTTTTAATAACTGTTTTAGTTCTCACACCAGTCACATGACTGACCTGGAGTTTATTGTTTTAACCTAAACTCTGGGTGCCCCTATTTTCCGCACGGGCAGCTAGTAGTTTTGGTTTTGCAGATTTATATTCGCAGGATCCTGGTTTACAGCTGGAATGATATCCGGAAAGCTCTGTATCCGTATATCACCTTCAGTTGTGCTTTGTATTATTTTCCGCTGCTATGTAATTTATTGTAATCTCTGATATTTATCGAATGTAATTTATTCATTTATACTCTGTATATTCTTGTATTTGATGGAATTGTTGTAATAGTAATGAAATGTTCTTCTGTTTGTGTTCTGATTTGTCTGGTCCTCACAGTAATTCGTTCTTTCTCATCTCTTCGGAGACCGGGGAAGTTCGGGTCGCTACATTTGGTATCAGAGCTTTGGTTTACAGAGCTCGAGAACAAGACACATTAGAACCTTACGAAAGAATTCATCAGATATTGGATTAGTAATATCCAATTAGGATGACTCGTTAGAGATAGGATCAGTAGTATCCTAGAACGAGTGTGAAGAGTATATTTTTCAAATGAAAACAATTTTGTTTTGAAAATTTAAATCGTTTTATACGTATTTGAATATTTATTTATTTTGAATTTGGACAATCTAGTATATAAAGGTTTTACATATACGCGTCATGAACGTATATTCGAAGTTTTAATATATTAGATAGATATAGAGTCACACTCTAATCGCCCGGAGATGATTCTACTGATGACTATATAGCATCAGTAGTGTGTGTTCGAGTTTCGAAGGTGTGATTTTCTATATATTTCCATTAGACTGGTGTGAGAACCAAAACTTATATAGATAGATTTATTGTTGTGAATTGGCATCAAAAACATGATTTTTTGTATATGTATCAAAATTTATGAATTTGAAACGTTAATCCACTAATTGATTAATGTTTGTGTTGTTTGTTTATTTGTTTGCTAATTTTTAACCATTATGCCTAATTGAATCAAATATTGAACTGTATTGAAATTTAGTCGCATTTGCTTGCATATACATATACTTACATTGAACAGGTCATAGCAAGGAGGCTAGAGCCGAAGAATAAAATTTGTTTGCCCGACAAATAGGTACATGTTTGCTATATAATTTACTGTTTTGTTTGGGTGATGATGATTTTATGAGCCTATTGGCTAGCCGCTTGGCTTTTTCTTTTTCTTTTTGAGATCAGAAGGCCTATATGGCAATTTCGGGATTTTCCCGTGGCTCCCGGTGCAGGGGAGGTTATGGCGAGATTTTTCGAAAATTTAGGGTGTTAGCCAAATTTTTGAAAATTTAAAAAAACTGAAAAGTTGGAGAATTGAAAGCCAGATCGAACGTAGAGTTGATTAATCAAACCACTTTCGACTTTGTTCCTTTTCGGGGACGAAAAGTTTTAAGTGGGGGAGATTGTAATAACCCGGAAAATCTGAACCAGTTTAAAATTTTTATTTTGGAAATTTTAGCGAATTTTGAATATTTAAAATAGACTATTTTAAATAATATCGACGATAAATTTATTTTGAATATAAATCGAACGTATATATTATACGCGTCGTCGTTAGAATATAAATATTTATATATAATTATAAATAGAATTGAAAATGGCGCGGTAGTTCGAAAATTCGATTTCAAACTTCAATTGAATGTACCGGGTGCAAAACAAACCGGATTTTAGATAAACCAAAAACATTAGGATCTAATCGATAATATCTTTCCAACGAATCCGAAAAATCGAAATTTCATAGCGGGAATCAAAAGATATGTCCAGTTGAAAATTCTGAATAGTCGCTATGGAATTCAGGCCCTTAAAAATGGGAATTTTGCAAACGACCTCAGAATTCGACGAAACCACTTTTGTTGGATCCGTGATGTCAAATTATTGCTAGATTCCAAATTTCATAATTTTTCGAATCAATATGTGAGCGTGTCAAAGGAAAACGCGTTTGACCAGTTTCAGTTGATTTTAATCGACTGGAAATTGGCCATTTTTCCAACGGTCACAGAATTCGACGAAACTAGTTTTGTTAGGACCGTATCGTCAATACGAAGCTAAAAAATATTTTTCTGGAATTTTTCTAGTTAGTATGTGACCCCGGTAAATGGAAATGCGTGTTCAAATTCAATATATATAAGTATTTGTTGATTTCAACGAAAACTGATCGAAACGATCAAATCAGCTTATGACACATATCCCATTGCATTCGAAATGGCGGTAATTAGCTAGGGGCGACAGTCGTTGGGTTCGAATTGAAGACGAAATGAAAAAGCAACTTTTAGTGGAAAATAAATAATTAAATAAAAAAAAACCCCTATACCCTACCTTATTCCCTCTTCCCAAATACGATAGTTCAGAAATCGAAATTAAAAAAAAAACGAACGAAGCCCAGCCCTCCACGATCGCCGCCACCGACGCCTAACCAAGCCGCGCCACCTCCTCCCTGAGCCCCTCCTCCTGTCGCACCTCCCCTCCACAGCAAAAAAACCCCGAACCCAATACCCTAAAACCGCCTGACCTCGCACTGTAGCCCACCACCGCCTTCGCCTGGAAGACTGGAGCGCCGCCCTACCCCCTCAACTTTGCCCTCTCGAGCCCTAACCCCCGAGCACCATCGCCAACGCCCCAAACCCCTAGATCCGCACCCAAGGCCACCCTTTTTCCTACCGTCGAGGGGTCCGTTCCGACCAACCGCAGCCACACCGGCCTTCTAGCACACCTCCTCAGCCATTTCCCCCATTTCGCTGTAAGTTTGTTTTATTTAATTTGTTTTTAATAATTAGTTTAATTCAAAGGAAAAAAACCCAACGTTAAAACCAGTTTTTGTGAAAATAATATTGTGTTTAAATCTCAGTTTTATTTATAAATAAATATGGCAATGTTTTTAAAAAGAAAGATAGAGTTTTGTAGGAAAAGATTATATTTTGTTCATAGAAAAATAATATATTCTGTTCATAGAAAAGTGAAAGGTTGAATTTTTATATAAGTAGAAAAAATAAAAATATAATTTTTATATTAGTAGTAGTGTAGAAATATAATTTTTATATAACGTAGATAATAAAAACTTGATTTTTATCTTATGTAATGAAAATATAAAGGTAGGGATTTTTGAAAAAGGAAGGTTAGATTTTTAATCGAGAAAATATGATATTTTACGATAGGAAAGATGGAATTTTTACATTAGAAAGATAGAATTTTTATTGAAGTAAAAACTAGATTTTTCCATATAAGAAGGTAAAGAAAAATTAGATTTCCATTTTGAAGTGGCGATAGAAATATGATTTTTATATATTGTATAGCAAAGTAAAAATTCGATTTTTATATATTGAATAGCGAAGTAAAAATACGATTTTTATATATGTAGTGGCTACGGGCAACGAAAGCGATGAAAGGCGAGAACGACGAAGGTTTCTGCAAAAGAAGAGTCATGGTATTGGATAGCTATCAGTGAGAATTTCTCACCTTTCAATTTCATTTTCTAGTTATATATATATACTAGGATGCAGACGGTGTTTAGTAGCACCCGACACCCGTCATCCACAGACCATGGATGGCTTGTTTGTTTAATAGTTTGGTTTTGTAGTTGGTTAGATTATTTGATTTGAATTGAATTGTTTTGGTGAAATGAAATTGACTTGATTGATGTGTGAATGGCGTGGGCCTTCACTAGACCGGGGATAAGGCTAGGCCTTGTCCCGTTTCTAGTATCGTGCCGTTATGCCGCCGAAATTTTCTAAAATAAGTTAGAAAAATAAAAATATCATTTTTATTTTGTACAGGAACTGAATAGAAATCCATGTGTTAAAATAAAATATTTTATCGTTAAAAATATAATTTTTAGCGTGAATGTGAATAAATAAATATTTATAAACAAATCGACCGATTTGTTTATATACACTGATTTGACTGATATTGATTGGGTCGATAAATTTTACACATCGCCCAACTGCACAAATAAAATCTATGTTTGATTGTTTGAAACCCCACACGGGTGTTGGGATGAAATTTGAAGTTCACTCATCCTGATTGATTAAATATGTCGATCGATTGATTGACAGGCTGTTATAAGCGTTAGATATCTATATTTGATGCTTATAAAGTGTAGTGCACTTTGGTTGATGGTTGATTATTTTTCAATGCTATTATATACATGTGTTGTATGAAAATCCATATAGTTAACGCTACATGGTAATTGATTGGGCCTCATTCCAATCGGGAAAATAAAGAATATTATAAAATAAAGGTTCATGTGTTGACTGTACTCATCCGTTGAGATTAGTCATGTGTTGAACGAAATATTTTAACAATAAAATTTATATCTTTATCACTATAAAATAAAGGTTCATGTGTTGACTGTACTCATCCGTTGAGATTAGTCATGTGTTGAACGAAATATTTTAACAATAAAATTTATATCTTTATCACTATAAAGTAAAGGTTCATGTGTTGACTATACTCATCCGTTGAGATTATTCATGAGTTGAACGAAATATTCTAACAATAAAATTTACATCTTTATCATATATAGAATTAGAAATCAACTGGAAAATAGATGAGATGAATGGTCTCCTGGATATTAATCTGATGTTGGTTTCGGCCTTCGGGGTTAATATTCAGGAAATCGTCCTCTCACTAAATTACGGTTGGAGTCTGATTCAATATCAAACGATAGATACCTTAATTTTTATAAAATATATTAAATAACAAAAATAGTCACACGTGGACAGTACTCATTCGTTGAGATTAGTCGTGTGTTGACAAAAATAAATATTCATTTGTTGAATAGAATATTTGAAAATAGAAATATATGAAGCCGTGTTGGTTAGATTGACGCCATTTTGACGTGAACGATATTTATATCGATTTTATTCATTTTAAAATGAATATTGAAAAGTGATTTCGAAATCGCATATTTTGAAATGAGATTTGAATCAAATTGAATAGAAAACGAATTCGAACTGAACATATAACGAATTGAATTCGAATTGAATATAAAACGGATTTGATTTCAATTGAATATATAATGAATTTGATTCAAATAGAAAACGGAAATAAATGGAATAGAAAACGAATTTGATTTAAATTGATTAGAAAACGAATTTGATTCAAATGGAATAGAAAACGAATTTGATTTAAATTGATTAGAAAACGAATTTGATTCAAATGGAATAGAAAACGAATTTGATTTAAATTGATTAGAAAACAAATTTGATTTAAATAGAATAGAAAACGAATTTGATTTAAATTGATTAGAAAACGAATTTGATTTAAATTGATTAGAAAACGAATTTGATTTAAATTGAATAGAAAACGAATTTGATTTAAATTGATTAGAAAACGAATTTGATTTAAATTGATTAGAAAACGAATTTGATTCAAATGGAATAGAAAACGAATTTGATTTAAATTAAATAGAAAATGAATTTGATTTAAATTGATTAGAAAACGAATTTGATTTAAGTCGAATAGAAAACCAATTTGAATTGAATCGAATAGAAAACGACTTTGAAATTGAATTTAATTGAAAACGAATTCAAATTGAATTGAAAGTGAATTGAAATGAATTCAAATTGAATTGAAATTTGAATTGAATAGAAATGAATTTTAAAACGAATTTATAAAGAAGAATTCAATTTTGCTTTGGATTGAAATGGAAGTTGAAACTGTTTTTGAAACGAATTTAAAACTATTTATATAATTCGTTTTAAATAGAAATCGACGAAATATATATTATATATATATAATATAATGGCCTGAATTGAACGCGCCGCGGCAATTCTTGAATTTCGACCATTTATTTCAAACGGACACTACGGGAGATCTGACCGTCGGATTCTCCTAAAACCGGAACCGTTGGGTTCGTATCGAAAAGAGCTTTCTAACGAATATTAGGAATTTGAAATCTAACGGTTGGATTTGGATTTACGTCCAAATCAAATTTGAAAAAGGTCGCTGTAAGTGCAGTTCGATGGCCATTGTTGGAAATCGATTGTACAGGCCTTAATAAAATTATTAAAAACAGTAATAATTTGTGTAAAATCATAAGAAATGATTTGGGAAAATTAGGGTGAAAAACTACATATTTGAAAAGATAAAAATGGATTTTTATCGAAATGAACTAGTTTTGAACTAAATTTAAAACCCAATTATCTTTAAATAAATAAATTAGATTTAAAAAGGGGTTTTAAATAATCGGAATTTCTAATATATTTGATTGGATTTGAAATGGGTTTATCGTGAACTGTGTTTTAAATAACACCTAGTTCTTTAACCCAGTAAAAGGAGTTTTAACGAATCTGCAATTAGGTTGAAATGTGAATCTATAATCTAAATTATCAAATTTAGAAATGAGCGAGAATGGAGTATCGCCAGTTTTGCTCCAAAGCGATAGTTAAATCTTTAATTAGATTTGAACGTGAAATGGTAATTAATTTTACCGATAACACCATAGTGTTAGATATGGAGTATTACCAGTTTTGCTTCATGGGATGAATAGGTTGGGATTGGGAAATAAAATAAATAATTACTTCGTTGTGGTTCGCTAATCTCGACTAGTTTGGAAAACCATAATTTGGTTTGAAATGACATCCAAAGGAAGATTAAAGGATAAATTTTAAAGAATTTATCTTGGATAAAATTAATGGGAACTTTTCCCTGAGAATACGAATTGGAATGAGGCGTATGTTGTGTTTGTGTAACATTCGTTTTAATATACGCGGGTTGTTCGGAAAGGCCGGGTTTACACCCATTCTGAATAACCGATTCGACGATATGTCGAAGATGAAGACGGTGGTTGAAGACCGGAAGTCTTCACATCGTTTGGATAACTACTGACGATCCTGATTGGGCAGTACACCCAAGAGGATGGAAATAGTTGGTGGTCGTCCAGACGTACCTGGAGATGGATGGATATGCGAGGAAAGTGCCTCCGGTTTCGTTCAGACCCAGAACGGACTTGTAAATGGATTGTGTGTCTGACATGGGATTTTATTCTGTGCTGATTGATTTCTATTAAATATACATCTGTTTGGCGGTGGAGAATTTATTCTTTTGCTTAACGCCCTTCTCTGAGACGTACGAGCTTAGAGGTTATATATCGATAGATATCAATCGCATGGCATGAATTGCCTGTGTGGCACGCTGAGTTGCATGGATCAAGGCTTCTGCTGAAAAGCAAAGTCTTGTGGTTGATGATCAAAGCACGGCCTATGTGGAAGCTTTGTGTATAACGTGAATTCGCGAGCCTCACACCTCGGTATGAGTCAAAAACGGGATACGGACTGCAGGGAGAGCACGACGTTTCTTTCTAGCTTTGGTGGTGTCAGTGACTTACCAGCCCTGACATTTATATACTTTTCACCTATGTGGTTGTTGGATGAGGCGCCTCGATATTAGGTCTGTAAGGACCGGGAAACGTGTGTTCAGGAATTGCCAATCCTCTAACGTAAGTGAGGACCGGCCCTGAAGATCCAGGGGTTGCCCAGAGTGCGTAACCCTGGGACATTTGCTAGAGTGTCTCGAACGCGGAGAGGAGCTTGCCCCTTGCCTCGACTCATGACGGAAATCCAATTTCCAATACGAGATGTTTCGGCTTTATTTGTAGAGCCTAGTATGGCGACATAGTAGCATGGGATGCTATGCCGTCTATGATTTATATTTATGATTGAAATTGTTTTGACACTATGCACTTATTATAGTATCAAATGATTTGTTTTAAACGTACCAAGCATGTTTGGCTATTATAAGGGAAAACCCTATCCTCCGGCTTGCGTTGCATTGTGTGATGGGACCTGGGTCTTATAATAGCTTCATTTTTCGAAAAAGCATTGCGCTGTTTATTCTATGCACTGGTATTCTTGGGAGGAAGCCCGTTCCGTGTTATACGGCGTGGTCCCTTGAATAACCCTCTTTTAAAATAAAGTTTTAATAATTGTTTTAGTTCTCACACCAGTCACATGACTGACCTGGAGTTTATTGTTTTAACCTAAACTCTGGGTGCCCCTATTTTCCGCACGGGCAGCTAGTAGTTTTGGTTTTGCAGATTTATATTCGCAGGATCCTGTTTTACAGCTGGAATGATATCCGGAAAGCTCTGTATCTGTATATCTCCTTCAGTTGTGCTTTGTATTATTTTCCGCTGCTATGTAATTTATTGTAATCTCTGATATTTATCGAATGTAATTTATTCATTTATACTCTGTATATTCTTTTATCTGATGGAATTGTTGTAATAGCAATGAAATGTTCTTCTGTTTGTGTTCTAATTTGTCTGGTCCTCAAAGTAATTCGTTCTTTCTCATCTCTTCGGAGACCGGGGAAGTTCGGGTCGCTACATTGAATTTTTACTTCGCTATTCAATATATAAAAATCGAATTTTTACTTCGCTATTCAATATATAAAAATCACATTTTTATACTATTACTATATAGATAAAAATTCTATTTTTACACTGCTACTATGTAGATAAAAATTCTATTTTTATATCGCTACTATATAGATAAAAATTCTATTTTTACACTGCTACTATGTAGATAAAAATTCTATTTTTATATCGCTACTATATAGATAAAAATTCTATTTTTATATCGCTATTCTCTATATCAAAATTTCGCCCTTTCTAATATAAAGATTATATTTTTACTCCTTCTATAATATAAAAATCATATTTTTATATTATCTAGTATATAAAAATCATATTTTTATAGCTGTACTTTAATAAAAATCATATTTTTATTATTCTACATCAATGAAAATCCTATTTTTATAGAAGTAAAAAATTATATTTTTATTACCCTACAACATATAAAAATCATATCTTTATATCTTCTATAAATTAAAAATCGAATTTTTATCCTTTTTAAACTATAAAAATTATAGTTTTAACCTTTGTATAATATAAAAATTATATTTTTAATCTCCTATTATTATAAAAATTATATTTTTATGACTTCATTCAAACGATAAAAATTCTATCTTTCCTACTATAAAGGTCTAATCTTTTCGTTTATAAAAATTAAATCTTTTAAGATTGCAAATTATATATGGTCCTAGGTAAAAATCACTATTTATTTCAGCAAAGAAAACATATTTTACTTTGGAAAAAATCAAAATCAAAAGTAAAGAAATAGGAAAAACTCACAGTTTTTGGGGAAGGAGGGTCTCGGGGTCGGACTGACGGACTGAGAGGGCGGCGTCGGCGTCCTGCAAGTGGCGGTGGTCTTCTAGTGGCCTTCTGGTAGTGGCGTCGCGTTAGATGTTAGGTTTTCGGGTGCGGCGGTTTTTAACGGAGAAGGGGGGCGAGAGGAGGGAGGAGGGTCGCTAGAAGGAAGGGGGGTCAGAGGCTTCGGTGGCGGCGGCTCAGAGGTGATCGGGAGTGAGGGGAGGAGGTGCGACGCAGATAGGGGGGCTGGCGGTCGACTCGATCGAGGGGGGGTTCCTTCCGTCTGCTTCTCCCTTTTTTTTTCATTTTCAGTTGAAAACGAGAAGGAAGGGGGGAGGGGGTAAAGGCAAAGAGGAAGAGAGAGAAAAGGAGTGGAGAGAATTTTATTTATTTTATTATTAGTTAGTTGACTTTTTTATACGACCTCTAAACGAGGCCCACCGCCTGTCGTCCATAGCTAATTACCCCCATTCCGAACATAATGGGATATGTATCGTAAGCTAATTCGACTGTTTCGATTAGTTTTCGTCAAAATCAACATATAACTCTATATATTGAATTTGAATGCGCATTTCAATTTACTGGGGTCACATACTAACTCGAAAAATTGCAGAAAAATATTTTCTAGCTTCATATTGACGATACGGTCCTAACAAAACTAATTTCGTCGAATTCTGAGACCATTTGAAAAATGGCCATTTTCCAATCGATTAAAATCAACTGAAACTGGTCAAACACGTTTTCCTTTGCCACGCTCACATATTGATTCGAAAAATTACGAAAATTGAAACCTAGCAATAACTTGACATCACGGACCCAACAAAAGTGGTTTCGTCGAAATCCGAGGTCGTTTGCAAAATGGCTATTTTCAAGGGCCGAAATTCCATAGCGACTATTCAGAATTTTCAACTGGACATATCTTTTGATTCCCGCTATGAAATTTTGATTTTTCGGATTCGTTGGAAAGATATTCTCAAATAGATCCTATTATTTTTTGTTACACTATAATCCGGTTTATTTTGCACCAGGTACATTCAATTGAAGTTTGAAATCGAATTATCGAACTACCTCGCCATTTTCAATTCCTTTTATAATTTAAAATAATTATTTATATCCTAACAACGACGTATATAAATATATACGTTCGAGTTTTATTCAAAATAAATTTCTCGTCGTTATTATTTAAAATAATTCATTTTAAATATTCAAAATTCGCTAAAATTGCCAAAATAAAAATTTTAAACTGGCCCAGATTTTCTGGTTGTTACAATCTCCCCCACTTAAAATTTTTCGTCCCCGAAAAGGAACAAAGTCGAAAGTGGTTTGATCAATCAACTCTACGTTCGATCTGGCATCCATTCTCCAACTTTTCAGTTTTTGAGAAATTTCAAATTCTTCAAAAATTTGGCTAACACCCTAAATTTTCGAAAAATTTCGCCATAACCTCCCCTGCACCGGGAGCCACGGGAAAATCCCGAAATTGCCATACAGGCCTTCTGATCTCAAAAATAAAAAGAAAAAGCCAAGTGGCTAGCCAATCGGCTCATAAAATCATCATCACCCAAACAAAACAGAAAATTATAGTAAACATGTACCTATTTGTTGGGCAAACAAATTTTATTCTCTGCTCTAGCCTCCTTGCTATGACCTGTTCAACATAAGCATATGTATATGCAAGCAAATGCGACCAATTTTCAATACAGTTCAATATTTGTAAAAATTATCAAATAAATAAACAAACAACTCAAACATCAATCAATTAGTGAATTAGAGTTTCAAATTCATAACTTTGATACGTATACAAAAATCATGTTTTTGATTCCAAATCACAACAATAAATCTATCTTTATTTTGGTTCTCACACCAGTTTGATGGAATTATATAGATATCACACCTTCGTCACTCGAAAATAAACGCTGATGATGTTTCGAACCACCATCAGAACATCTCCGGGCTACTAGAGTGCAATTCTATATCTATCCAGTATATTAAAACTTCGAATATTCGTTCATGACGCGTATATTTAAAATCTTTATATATCGGATTGTACAAATTCAAAATGAATAAATATTCAAATACGTATAAAACGCTTTAAATTTCAAAACAAAATTGTTTTCTATTGAAAAATATACTCTTCACACTCGTTCTAGGATACTACTGATCCCATCTCTAACGAGTCATTCTAATTGGATATTACTAATCCAATATCTGATGAATCCTTTCATTCGGTTCTAATGTTTCTTGTTCTCGAGCTCTATAAACCAAAGCTCTGATACCAACTGTGACGGCCGGGAATTTCGCTCGATCCGAATCAGTCGTTAAACCGATCTAGACCGTTCGAAACCCTTGATCGTTTTTAGAACACGACAAATTGGAACGCAAATGGAAGAACATTTCATTGTTATTACAACAATTCCATCAGATACAAGAATATACAGAGTACAAATGAATAAATTACATTCGATAAATATCAGAGATTTAAATTACATTTAAATACATCGCAGCGGAAAATAATACAAAACACAACTGAAAGTAATACACGGATACAGAGCTTTCCGAGCATCGTTCTTGCTGTAAATCATGATCCTGTGAATATAAATATGCAAAACCAAAACTACTAGCTGCCCGTGTCGAAAATAGGGGCACCCAGAGTTTAGGTTAAAACAATAAACTCCAGGTCAGTCATGTGACTGGTGTGAGAACTAAAACTGTTATTTAAAACTTTACTTTAAAAGGGAGTAATTCAAGGGACCACGCCGTATAACACGGAACGGGTTTCCTCCCAAGAATACCAGTGCGTAGAAATAAACAGCGCAATGCTTTTTTGAAAAATGAAGCTATTATAAGACCCAGGTCCCATCACACAATGCAACGCAAGCCGGAGGATAGGGTTTTCCCTTATAATAACCAAACATGCTTGGTACATTTAAAACAAATCATTTGATACTATTATAAGTGTATAGTGTCAAAACAATTTCAATCATAAATATCAATCATAGGCGGCATGGGTACCATCTATCATGTCGCCATACTAGGCTCTACAAATAAAACCGAAATACACGTATTGGAAATTGGATTTCCGTCATGAGTCGAGGCAAGGGGAAAGCTCCTCTCCGCTTCGAGACACTCTAGCAAATGCCTCAGGACTACACACTCTGAGTAACCCTTGGATGCTTCAGGGCCTGTCCTCTCTTACGTTTTAGGATTGGCAATTCCTGAACACACGTTTCCCGGTCCTTACAGACCTAAAATCGAGGCGCCTCATCCAACAACCACATAGGTGAAAAGTATATAAATGTCAGGGCTGGTAAGTCACTGACACCACCAAAGCTAGAAAGAAACGTCGTGCTCTCCCTGCAGTCCTTATCCCATTTTTGACTCATACCGAGGTGTGAGGCTTGCGAATTCACGTTATACACAAAGCTACGCCACAAAGGTCGTGCTTTGATCATCAACTACAAGACTTTGCTTTTCAACAGAAGCCTTGATCCATGCAACTCAGCGTGCCACACAGGCAATTCATGCCATGCGATTGATATCTATTGATATATAACCTCTAAGCTCGTACGTCTCAGAGAAGGGCGTTAAGCAAGAGAATAAATTCTCCGCCGCCAAACAGATATATATTTAACAGAAATCAATCAACAGAGAATAAAATCCAATGTCAGACACACAATCCATTTACAAGTTCGTTCTGGGTCTGAACGAAACCGGAGGCACTTTCCTCGCATATCCATCGATCTCCAAGTACGTCTGGACGACCACCAACTATTTCCATCCTCTTGCCCAATCAGGATCATCAGTAATTATCCAAACGATGTGAAGATTTCTGGTCTTCGACCACCGTCATCTTCTTCGACTTATCGTCGAATCGGTTATTCAGAATGGGTATAAACCCGGCCTTTCCGAACAACCCGCGTATATTAAAAACAAATGTTACACAAACACAACATACGCCTCATTCCAATTCATTAGTCACTAACCATAAATCAGTAAGAGAGAAATTCCCCAAATATTAACCCCGAAGGCCGAAACCAACATCATATCAATACCCAGGAAACCATTCTTCTTAACTAACCTGCAGCTAGTTTCTAAATTTCAATTCTTAGGGAAAGGTTCCCATTAATTTTATCAAAGATAAATTCTTTAAATTTATTCTTTAATCTTCCTTTGGATTTCATTTCAAACCAAATTATGGTTTTCCAAACTAGTCGAGATTAGCGAACCACACCGAAGTAATTATTTATTTTATTTCCCAATACCAACCTATTTATCCCATGAAGCAAAACTGGTGATACTCCATATCTAACACCACTGTAACACCCCACCTCCGCCAATGCCACTCTTGCAAGGACACTAGCTTTGGAGGGGCGTTAAACAAGGTAAACATGCATGCAGATATCACAAGACAGAACATATAAGTAAAACAGAGTAGTAAAGCAGCGGATAAAACTAGCATTTCAAAACCATAGTGAAGTTACATCAAAGTACTTGGTCATTATTTTCCCACAAAACGAAGTCTAGAACATAAACTGAAAACTGAAAAAGAAACATAAAGTAACTATCCCCAAAGTAGCATAAGGCCATAGCATGCTCAAACCATACGTGAGCTATCCAGAAAAGCAGCTAAAGATCCAGCTAGGTAACAGTGTTCCCACCCTGCAAACCTGGGGGGGGGGGAACGGAAGAAAAGAGGCGAAAGAAAACGGGTCAGTCCAAAAGACTGGTAAGTCCTATCTACCATTAGTATAAAAACTAATAAAGTTAACTGAACATGTAAAACAGAGATGAGATGTAGGGTGATAACTGGCATGGTGAAAAGTTAACAAGATAGATCAAGTGTGGCATAGCATATACAAGGTTAAGTTGCACCAGGTGTGTACTAGTTTTCCAGTCCATGTCAAGTATAAACAAGAAATGATCCCTTGGCCCAAAGCTGGCCCACATCATGAGATGACCTAAATCGAGGTCCAACTACTCGGTCTAGTCGATCGGCTCCCTATAAGACTAACTCGTCGTGTATCGGTGTCATACGACTTAATCGTGGAATGTAGTTAACTGTGCTAGGTCCACCCCAGGGTGTATCCAGTCCTAAGGTGTAAACCACAGACACAATTCAAGCACGCATAGTCTAAACCTACTGGTGCCCATGTTCAACTCCGGACTTAGTGTGCACGACCATGGTCCGCCTGAACAACCGGTGCACCCTTTAGCCGTCTCTTTTGGCCTCTTACAATCAGTTCAGTAATCGTGCCCCACCCTAGCCTAGTCCAGGGTACCCATGATACTTCCAAGTAGGTTACTAATGAAAAGGACCACGTAACTAGGATTTCAAGCGGGTTAAGTGTGGTTATCCCTATCCTAACCATGTATTGAGTTGGTCAAGTGTATTCAAGCAGTTAATGACTTAACCCTATCAATACATCAGGTTTAATTGGTTAAGTATATTCAAGTAGTCCATGACTTAACCCTACCAATCCATCGTGTTTAATTGGTTAAGTATTCAAGTAGTCCATGACTTAATCCCTATCATGTGGCATTAATTAATTTAATGCACTCAACCTCTCACATTAGACCTTGTTGTGGTTACTAGTTAAGCCGGGCGGGTCCGGGTAGCTTTACACCACAACTTAGTCTAACCTCGGGTTTCAAGTGCGACATGACCAACTACTCACATTGGGTCCTATTGTTTGTAGCCACTAGTTAAGCCGGTTGGTTCCGGGTAGATTTATGCTACAAACTCAACCCAACCTCGAGTTGGCCACACTCATATTTTCTGAGTGTCATGTCCATCATTATGTTTACAAACATAATCACAAGTCAATGTTCATGTCGTATTTTAAAACCATGTTTTCATGTCATTAATATTACCCAACCCAACGCATTCCCATCGCATGTACGTTTCGCATAACATAACATAGATCAAAAGAGGGAACTTGGCAAAAGCATGACAAAAGGGCATAAGGTAATAAGGTTGGCCACAAGTTAAACATGGTGGCATATGAGGCAAAGGTGTTCATAAACTTGCATATTACATCATAGGCCTCACAACATGCATAATATCAACTTAAGCAAATAGGTGAAACATGATCATAAATGACATAGAATGGTGGCTAGTGATTCGCATATATCATCATATGCAAGATAACACAAGGTTTATGAGAGTTTCTATGTTGCTTTATGCAACATTTTCAATCAAAGCTCATAGTTTTCTATGCATAAGGTAAAGGTGATAGCTTTACAAACATGCATAGAATAAATTTATGCATAACATGATAGGATCAAAGCACATATCATACTTAGGCCCAAACTCAACTTGCAACATGTCATATTTAACTTCATAGTTAGAATCTAAGAGTAGTATAGGGCTTACAATGCTATGAAGACTAGAATAAATATAAAATTAGATTGAGACGAAGCCACACGAGCAAATCCGCAACCAAAGACGATAAACTCCACTTCAAGACTTGAGAACAAGAAGGAATATCCCCAAAGACAAAGAAAGATGGCTCTTTTACTTAAGAAAGATGGCTCCTTTATGACATAGATTGATTTGAGACACTCATGCTCTCATGAAGAAGGTGGAGGCCACGATTAGTGAACATTTGGGCAGCATTTAGTTGTAGGAATGATTAATGAGGGTTTAGGCTAGGTCTAGGGGTCTTTTTATAGAGATTAGGGGTAGTTTAGACCATAGGATTAATCCTAAATCGAATCTGAGCCATCAACTCCCGTCAGAAACTTCCAGAACAAGACCCAACATGTCAAAATGGTGCACCAGAAAAATTGGTCCGACCGGGGGGGTCGACCCCTGGGTCGACATGGGTGTCGACCCATTGGGGGGGTCGACACTGGTGTCGACCCTGCCTGGGGCGGGAAAATTCCCGCCCATTCTGCCTTGGTTGTAACTCGAATCTGAATTCGAATTTGAACTGTTTTCGAGCTTAGAATTTTCTGAAAACTTCATTGGGCCATAACTTGGTCATACGGACTCCGTTTTTCGAAAACTCGGACTATATTTCACGTATTTTTCCGAGACGAATGCAATGGCACAACCCGTTTCCCTTGATTCATATTTTAGAATTTAATTCTGCCTTGATTTACATTATAGCATGTTATTAAAAATACGGGTTGTTACATTCTCCCCTCCTTAAGGGATTTCGTCCCCGAAATCTCCAAGTTAGGAAGAGCTTATCCTACCATCCATCATCCATCTACTCAAAACATCATCTACAAGTAACCATTGTCCTTAAAAAGATTCTAAATGCTGTATGAACATATGCAAAAGGTGTGTGTATATGTACTTATCTAATGCAAAAATCAGGCGGTTACTGATTCAGTAAACCTCCTTAATGCAAAGTATGTTAGTGAAATGAGTCCATATGTATGCAAATTCCTAACATAATTTATAATCTCTACATGAGTGCACATAACATTCATTCATATGCAACATCCACGTGATAGCACAACAAGTTTCATCCATGAATAAGCATAAACACTCATGCATATGCAACATGAAAGTGTGTGAGCCGATCTTAGTGCCTAATGTGTATCATGCATCCACGAGTATCCACTTGCAAACACTTGCAACCACTTGCAACCATCAAGCATAACATGTTTCAAATACATGTTTCATTCAAAGGGTTTCTACCTAAGGTTCTCATGACAAGGTTAGCGAGATAACAAGATAAACAGGATAAGCACGGATAGCAAAAAGAAAGATATGCTAATTAGGAAAGGAGATTGAGAATGTACCCTCAAAAAGGAATGGATAAAGCCCGCGCATCTTCTTCTCCGTTTCCCAAGTTGCATCTTCATCGGCTTCACTCCACTGAACTTTCACCAATTTGACTTCTCGATTCCTTAGCTTCTTGATCTTTGTTCCCAAGATACGAATCGGAGCTCTCCTCAAGGTTGCCTCTTTCTCTACCTCCACGTCTTCAAGAATGCTTGGTTCAACCACCTCAGCGGACTCATGTAAGCACTTTCGGAGATGCGAGACATGAAAGACATTATGCACTCCGGCCAGCTTCTCGGGCAATTCCACCTTATAGGCCATCTTTCCAATTCTCTCTATGATAGGGAAGGGTCCTACGAACCTTGGTGCTAGCTTCCCAATTGCTCCAAAACATACCACATTACGCAAAGGAGAAACCTTCACGAAAACCATGTCTCCCACTTCGAATTCCAAATCTGTCCTTCGCTTGTCAGCATAGGATTTCTGTCTGTCTTGGGCCGCTTTCATCCGTCTTCTGACCAATTCAACTTTCTCCGATGTACCCCGTATCATGTCGGGCCCGAGTATAAGCCTATCCTTGGTCTTCCACCAACAAGATGGTGACCTACACGGCCTCCCATACAAAGCTTCAAATGGTGCCATCCCTATGATGGCTTGATAGCTATTATTATAAGCAAACTCTACAAGAGGAAGGTGGTCTTCCCAAGTACCACCAAAGTCAAGAACACGTAGCCTCAAAAGATCTTCTAGCACTCTATTCATCCTTTCGGTTTGGCCATCCGTCTGGGGGTGATAGGTTGTACTCAGATTCAATCGCGTACCCATCGCTTCTTGCAAACTATTCCAGAACTGGCTAGTGAAAATTGGGTCACGGTCGCTAACTATGCTAGAAGGAACTCCATGCAACCGCACTATCTCCTGAAGATAAATAGATGCTAGCCATGATGCGGTCCTCTTGCTCTTTATTGGAATGAAATGAGCACTCTTCGTAAGTCTATCAACTATGACCCATATGCTCGTATTCCCTTTCCTTGACTTAGGAAATCCATCCACAAAATCCATAGAAATACTCTCCCACTTCCATTGCGGGACCTCCAATGGATGTAATAGCCGTCTGGGTTTCTTTGACTCGGCTTTCACTTGTTGGCACACCATGCATTTTGAAACATACTCTGCCACATCCTTCTTCATTCCAGCCCAAAAGAAAATGCGCTTCATATCTCTATACATCTTATCTCCTCCAGGATGTATAGTCATCTTCGAGTGATGTGCTTCTTCGAGAACTTTATGCACCAAGTCTCCTACTTGTGGAACGCACAGCCTTCCATCACGCCTTAGCCAACCCTTGTCATCAATAGTATATCTAGCAAGGTGACTAGATGTCTCACCACGGATCAACTTGCCCATGATCTCCACTATCCGCGGGTCTTCCTTCTAGGAAGCCCCAACTTGATCAAGAAGTGTGGGTCTAAGCTCAAGGGATGCTAATGAACCCGTCATCGACTCAACAGCCGTCGTGAAATCAAAGGTTGCCAAGAACTCTAAGTTCTTCATCTCAATAAACAAGGGGCTCAAAGTCAACCTCCTTCTGCTTAGTGCATCTGCCACAACATTACCCTTGCCAGGGGTGTAAGCTATCTCGAAGTCATATGATGCCAAGAATTACATCCACCTTTGCTGCCTTAGATTCAGATCTTTCTGCGAGAAGAGGTACTTGAGTGACTTGTGATCAGTATACAACTCAAACCTTTCGCCTAGAAGATAGTGGCGCCAGGATTTGAGTGCAAAGACGATCGCCGCCAACTCCAAATCATGAGTGGGATAGTTCTTCTCATGAACTTTAAGTTGCCTACCCCCATAACATATCACTCTTCCCTCTTGCATCAGAACAACACCTAACCCCGTGCCACATGCATCGGTGTACACGGTAAACATCTTACCGCCATCGGGTAATGCCAAAACTGGAGCTGTGGTAAGAGCCCTCTTGAGCTTTGAAAAGCAAGCTCACACTCTAAGTCCCATGCAAAGACTAAGTTCTTCTTCATCAACTTAGTAAGAGGGGCCGAAATCTTAGCGAAGTCCCTGATGAACTTCCTATAGTAGCCCGCCAGACCGAGAAACCTTCTTACTTCGGTTGCATTCCTAGGAGTCTTCCAGTCTTGAACCACAACCACTTTCGCGGGATCCACCGCTATGCCTTGCTTAGAAACTATATGTCCAAGAAACCGAACTTCCCTTCTCCAAAAATGACATTTGGAGAACTTGGCTTTCAACTGATGCGCTCTAAGCGTATCCATCACTTCCTTGAGATGCCTAGCATGCTCTTCCTCATCCTTTGAGAAGATCAGAATATCATCCACGAAGACAACAACAAACTTGTTAAGGAACTCCCTGAACACCCTACTCATCAAATCTACGAAGTAGGCGGGTGCATTAGTCAAACTGAATGGCATGACAAGCCATTCAAAGAATCCATCTGGAGTCCTAAACGCAGTTTTATCAATACTATCCTCAGCCACTCTAAGCTGATGGAATCCGGTGGCTAGATCGAGCTAAGAGAAAACAGAAGCACCAGCAAGTTGGTCAAAGAGATCATCAATCCTCGGTAACGGGTGCCTATTCTTCTTTGTCAGCTTGTTCAACTCTCGATAATCAACACATAGACGAAGCGAACCATCCGCCTTAGTAGCGAATACCACAGGAGCACCCCATTCAGAAATGCTTCGCCTAATAAAAATTTTCTCAAGCAGCTCCTTGATTTGCTTACTGAGCTCTCTTCTTTCTCGCAGGGCCATGTGCCTAACGGGCAACGAAACTGGCTTAGCATTATCAACAAGATAAATGCGAAAATCTATCTCTCTTTTAGGGGGTAACCCCTTAACCTCTTCAAAGACATCAGGATATTCTCGAACCACCCTTACAGATTGCAGATCATTGATGGACGAGTCAAGAGATTCAAGATAACATAGCATGACGGGATCCAGCGGGTTGCAAGAAATCTGTAGGGTATTACCGAGGCGAGTCATGAGCCTCACCACCCTATGCTCACAATCGAGAATGGCTCCATAACTGGACAACCAATCCATGCCCAAAATCAACCCGTATCCCGTGAACCCGAGAACATAAGCATTACACGTGAATTCTACGGTCAAGATAGAAATCTTCAAATCCACACAAATCATAGATAAATGGGCGGAACCCCCAATTGGATTTGAAACACTGACGGGATCCTCAACTAGACTAGTACTTAGGTGCAAACTTTCAACAATGCCAGAAGAAATAAAGGTATGCGATGCGCCAGAATCAAATAAAGTGCGAACAGGAAAGTCAGAAATATAAACAAGACTTTCTACAGAAATACTGCCTCGGTCCTGAACTGGAGCAGTGTTGAGAGCATGTACTTGCCCTCCAGAAGGTCCTGCATGCTGATTCTGCCCTTGTCCTTGCTTCTTGGGGCAATCCTTGCTAAGGTGTCCAGGCTCTCCACAGTGAAAGCATTCGCCCAACTTCCTCTTCTTCTTTCGGCAATCATTGGCTATGTGCCCAACAATCCCACAGAAGTTGCATTTTCTTGGGTCCTTTGCCTTGCTGTTGTTGGCCTTATTGCCCTTGTTGTTCTTGTTGTTCTTGTTGTTCTGATTGCCCTAATTTCCTCCCCACTTGGAGTCCGTCTTCTTGGTTTGAGTCTCATTAGGCTTGACTTCTTTCTTGCCATTCTTATCGTCTCTTTGAAGCAATGCCATGTCCACTAGGCCTTCAAAAGTGGCCCCCATGGGTATATTAGACAGGGCTAAACCTTGTAATGGCTCATTCAACCCTCGTGCAAAGCGTAAAGCCTTCTTCTGGGGAGTATTAACCATGTCCAAACCAAATCGAGCGAGCTGGTTAAACTTATTCACATACTCCCTCACGGTCATGTCCCCTTGCTTCAAAGATATAAACCTCTCCAATTGCAGATTCGCCTCAGCTGATGATAGAAACTTAAGCCCAAACCTCGTCCTAAAGTCGGCCCAAGTCTCTATAGGTCTAGTAGCATTGGTGACCTCCCACCAATAAGCAGCTTCTTCTCTCAATAGCCATGCTGCCAATAAAACCTTTCTATGGTCTTCCACATCAAAGATAGTGAAAAGATCTTCAGTTTCTTTCAACCAATTTCTCGCCTCCACAAAAGTCTCCATCCCAATAAAATTCTTGCCACCCATCGCCTTAAAGTCCTTGCAAACCTTTGCGAAATCTGTTTGTGGATGCTGAGGAGGAGGAGGAGGAGGAACCTCAGTTACGGTGGGGGTATTTGCTGGGCCCGCATTGTTGGCCCAAGCTTCCAAGTACCTCCGGAACCATCCGGGAATGGTCACTCCCTCGAGGAGGTTAAGATCGGCCATGCTGAAAAAGGAAAAGATAGATTAAGAACGAGGAAACGAAGGATAGTGCTAATGGCTTTTGGGGAATAGCCTTTTAAAATAACTAGACTTTTTATTGGAAAAATACTTCTTTAAAATCGGTTTTGAAAATAGTTTTTCAAAAGGTTTTAAAACTTTTCTTGAAAACTTTTGCCCAGTCTTGTAAACCTTATGCTCTGATACCAAATGTAACACCCCACCTCCGCCAATGCCACTCTTGCAAGGACACTAGCTTTGGAGGGGCGTTAAACAAGGTAAACATGCATGCAGATATCACAAGACAGAACATATAAGTAAAATAGAGTAGTAAAGCAGCGGATAAAACTAGCATTTCAAAACCATAGTCAAGTTACATCAAAGTGCTTGGTCATTATTTTCCCATAAAACGAAGTCTAGAACATAAACTGAAAACTGAAAAAGAAACATAAAGTAACTATCCCCAAAGTAGCATAAGGCCATAGCATGCTCAAACCATACGTGAGCTATCCAGAAAAGCAGCTAAAGATCCAGCTAGGTAACAGTGTTCCCACCCTGCAAACCGGGGGGGGGGGGGACGGAAGAAAAGAGGCGAAAGAAAACGGGTCAGTCCAAAAGACTGGAAAGTCCTATCTACCATTAGTATAAAAACTAATAAAGTTAACTGAACATGTAAAACAGAGATGAGATGTAGGGTGATAACTGGCATGGTGAAAAGTTAACAAGATAGATCAAGTGTGGCATCGCATATACAAGGTTAAGTTGCACCAGATGTGTACTAGTATTCCAGTCCATGTCAAGTATAAACAAGAAATGATCCCTTGGCCCAAAGCTGGCCCACATCATGAGATGACCTAAATCGAGGTCCAACTACTCGGTCTAGTCGATCGGCTCCCTATAAGCCTAACTCGTATATCGGTGTCATACAGCTTAATCGTGGAATGTAGTTAACTGTGCTAGGTCCACCCCAGGGTGTATCCAGCCCTAAGGTGTAAACCACAGACACAATTCAAGCACGCACAGTCTAAACCTACTGGTGCCCATGTTCAACTCCGGACTTAATGTGCACGACCATGGTCCGCCTGAACAACCGGTGCACCCTTCAACCGTCTCTTTTGGCCTCTTACAATCAGTTCAGTAATCGTGCCCCACCCTAGCCTAGTCCAGGGTACCAATGATACTTCCAAGTAGGTTACTGCTGAAAGGACCATGTAACTAGGATTTCAAGCGGGTTAAGTGTGGTTAACCCTATCCTAACCATGTATTGAGTTGGTCAAGTGTATTCAAGCAGTTCATGACTTAACCCTATCAATACATCGGGTTTAATTGGTTAAGTATATTCAAGTTGTCCATGACTTAACCCTACCAATCCGTCGTGTTTAATTGGTTAAGTATTCAAGTATTCCATGACTTAATCCCTATCATGTGGCATTAATTAATTTAATGCACTCAACCTCTCACATTAGACCTTGTTGTGGTTACTAGTTAAGCCGGGCGGGTCCGGGTAGCTTTACACCACAACTTAGTCTAACCTCGGGTTTCAAGTGCGACATGACCAACTACTCACATTGGGTCCTATTGTTTGTAGCCACTAGTTAAGCCAGTCGGTTCCGGGTAGATTTATGCTACAAACTCAACCCAACCTCGAGTTGGCCACACTCATATTTTCTAAGTGTCATGTCCATCATTATGTTTACAAACATAATCACAAGTCAATGTTCATGTCGTATTTTAAAACCATGTTTTCATGTCATTAATATTACCCAACCCAACGCATTCCCATCGCATGTACGTTTCGCATAACATAACATAGATCAAAAGAGGGAACTTGGCAAAAGCATGACAAAAGGGCATAAGGTAATAAGGTTGGCCACAAGTTAAACATGGTGGCATATGAGGCAAAGGTGTTCATAAACTTGCATATTACATCATAGGCCTCACAACATGCATAATATCAACTTAAGCAAATAGGTGAAACATGATCATAAATGACATAGAATGGTGGCTAGTGATTCGCATATATCATCATATGCAAGATAACACAAGGTTTATGAGAGTTTCTATGTTGCTTTATGCAACATTTTCAATCAAAGCTCATAGTTTTCTATGCATAAGGTAAAGGTGATAGCTTTACAAACATGCATAGAATAAATTTATGCATAACATGATAGGATCAAAGCACATATCATACTTAGGCCCAAACTCAACTTGCAACATGTCATATTTAACTTCATAGTTAGAATCTAAGAGTAGTATAGGGCTTACAATGCTATGAAGACTAGAATAAATATAAAATAAGATTGAGACGAAGCCACACGAGCAAATCCGCAACCAAAGACGATAAACTCCACTTCAAGACTTGAGAACAAGAAGAAATATCCCCAAAGACAAAGAAAGATGGCTCTTTTACTTAAGAAAGATGGCTCCTTTATGACATAGATTGATTTGAGACACTCATGCTCTCATGAAGAAGGTGGAGGCCATGATTAGTGAACATTTGGGCAGCATTTAGTTGTTGGAATGATTAATGAGGGTTTAGGCTAGGTCTAGGGGTCTTTTTATAGAGATTAGGGGTAGTTTAGACCATAGGATTAACCCTAAATCGAATTTGAGCCATCAACTCCCGTTAGAAACTTCCAGAACAAGACCCAACA
This sequence comes from Allium sativum, assembly GCA_030737875.1. Lineage (NCBI taxonomy): Eukaryota > Viridiplantae > Streptophyta > Magnoliopsida > Asparagales > Amaryllidaceae > Allium > Allium sativum. The sequence goes on from CM060918.1 coordinate 637,510,694, forward strand.
TGTCAAAATGGTGCACCAGAAAAATTGGTCCGACCGGGGGGGTCGACCCCTGGGTCGACATGGGTGTCGACCCCTGGGTCGACATGGGTGTCGACCCATTGGGGGGTCGACACTGGTGTCGACCCCTGTGTCGACCCTGCCTGGGGCGGGAAAATTCCCGCCCATTCTGCCTTGGTTGTAACTCGAATCTGAATTCGAATTTGAACTGTTTTCGAGCTTAGAATTTTCTGAAAACTTCATTGGGCCATAACTTGGTCATACGGACTCCGTTTTTCGAAAACTCAGACTCTATTTCGCGTATTTTTCCAAGACGAACGCAATGGCACAGCCCGTTTCCCTTGATTCATATTTTAGAATTTAATTCTGCCTTGATTTACATTATAACATGTTATTAAAAATATGGGTTGTTACAACCACGGTGTTATCGGTAAAGTTGATTACCATTTCACGTTCAAATCTAATTAAAGATTTAACTATCGCTTTGGAGCAAAACTGGTGATACTCCATTCTCGCTCATTTTCCAAATTTGATAATTTAAATTATCAATTCACATTTCAATCTAATTGCAGATTCATTAAAACTCCTTTTACTGGGTCAAAGAACTAATGTCATTTAAAACACAGTTCACGATAAACCCAAATCACATTCTATTTATTATCGGGTTAAAGAACTAGTGTTATTTAAAACACGGTTCACGATAAACCCACAAATCAATTCTAATTCATTTCGATAAAAGTCTATTTTTATCTTTTCAAATATGGAGTTTTTCATCTTAATTTTTCCCAAATCATTTCTTATGATTTTATACAAATTATTAATATTTTTAATAATTTTATCCAGGCCCGTACAGTCGATTTCCATCAACGGCCATCGAACTGCACTTACAGCGACCTTTACCAAATTTGATTTGGACGTATCTCCAAATCCAACCGTTAGATTTCAAATTTCTAATATTCGTTAGAAAGGTCTTTTCGATACGAACCCAACGGTTCCGGTTTTAGGAGAATCCGACGGTCGGATCTCCCTTAATGTCTGTTCGAAATCAATGGTCGAAATTCACGAACAGCCGCGGCGCGTTTTATTCAGGCCATTATATATATTATATATATATATTATACATTTCATCGATTTCTATTTAAAACGAATTTTATAAATCGTTTCAAATTTGTTTCAAAAACAATTTCAACATTCATTTCAAATTCAAATCGATTTCAATTCTATTTCAAATTCATTTCCTATTCGATTCAATTCAAATTCGTTTTCTATTCAATTCAATTCAATTCAAATTCGTTTTCTATTCAAATCAAATTTGTTTCCTATTCAATTCAATTCAAATTCGTTTTCTATTTGATTCAATTCAAATTCGTTTTCTATTCGATTCAATTCAAATTCGTTTCCTATTCAATTCGATTCAAATTTCGTTTTCTATTCGATTCAATTCAAATTCGTTTCCTATTCAATTCAATTCAAATTCGTTTTCTATTCAAATCAAATTCGTTTTCTATTCAATTCAATTCAAATTCGTTTTCTATTTGATTCAATTCAAATTCAATTATAAAAATGAATATAATCGATATAAATATCGTTCGCGTCGAAATAGCGCATCTCTAATCAACACGGCTTTATATATTTCAATAATTCCGTTATTCTATTCAACAAATGAATATTTATTCTATTCAAAACATGAATCTATATTTTTGTCAACACATGACTAATCTCAACGGATGAGTATTGTCCATGTGTGACTATTTTTGTTATTTAATATATTTTATAAAATTATGATATTTATCGTTTGATTTCAAATCAGACTCCAACCGTAAATTAGTAAGAGAACGATTCCCTGAATATTAACCCCGAAGGCCGAAACCAACATCAGATCAATATCCAGGAGACCACTCATCTTATCTATTTTCCAGTTAGTTTCTAATTTTATATATGATAAAGATGTAAATTTTATTGTTAAAATATTTCGTTCAACACATGACTAATCTCAACGGATGAGTACGGTCAACACATGAACCTTTATTTTATAATATTCTTTATTTTCTAAATTGGAATGAGGCCCAATCAATCACCATATAGCGTTAACTATATGGATTCCATACAACACATGTATATAATAGCAACGATAAATAATCAACCATCATCCAAAGTGCACTACACTGTATAAGCATCAAATATAGATATCTAACGCTTATAACAGCCTGTCAATCAATCGATCGACATACAACTAATTATTAGGATTAGTGTATGCCGTATTTTATCCCAATACCCGTGTGGGGTTTCAAACAATCAAACACATATTTTATTTGTGCAGTTGGGCGATGTGTAAAATTTATCGTCCCAATCAATGTCTTTCAAATAGGTGTACATAAACAAACCGTCCGGTTTGTAAATGAATATTTATTTATTCATATTCACGTTAAAAATTATATTTTTAACGACCAAATTATTTTATTCAACCTATGAATATATTTTATTATCTATTTCACATCAACATCACAAACAATTTCCACAACACATCAATCAAACAAACAAGCCATCCATGGTCTGTGGATGACGGGTGTCGGGTGCTACTAAACACCGTCTGCATCCTAGTATATATATATATATATATATATAACTAGAAAATTTAAATTAAAGAGTGAGAAATTCTCACCAAAGCTATCCCAACTCCACGACACTCCTATTGTAGGAAATCATCAATGTTCTCGCCTTTTTCACTTTCGTTGCCCGTAGACACTACATATATAAAAATCACATTTTTTATTTTCATTTCAATATATAAAAATCAAATTTTTTACTTCGCTATTCAATATATAAAAATCGAATTTTCACTTCGCTATTCAATATATAAAAATCGAATTTTCACTTCGCTATTCAATATATAAAAATCACATTTTTATACTACTACTGTATAGATAAAAATTCTATTTTTACACTGCTACTATGTAGATAAAAATTCTATTTTTATATCGCTACTATATAGATAAAAATTCTATTTTTACACTGCTACTATGTAGATAAAAATTATATTTTTATATCGCTACTATATAGATAAAAATTCTATTTTTATATTGCTATTCTCTATATAAAAATTTCGCCCTTTCTAATATAAAGATTATATTTTTACTCCTTCTATAATATAAAAATCGTATTTTTATATTATCTAGTATATAAAAATCTTATTTTTATAACTCTACTTTAATAAAAATCATATTTTTATTATTCTACATCAACGAAAATCCTATTTTTATAGAAGTAAAAATCATATTTTTACTTCACTACTTAATTAAAAATTATATTTTTATTACCCTACAACATATAAAAATCATATCTTTATATCTTCTATAAATTAAAAATCGAATTTTTATCCTTTCTAAACTATAAAAATTATAGTTTTAAACTTTGTATAATATAAAAATTATATTTTTAATCTCCTATTATTATAAAAATTATATTTTTATGACGTCATTCAAACGATAAAAATTCTATCTTTCCTACTATAAAGGTCTAATCTTTTCGTTTATAAAAATTAAATCTTTTAAGTTTGCAAATTGTATATGGTCCTAGGTAAAAATCACTATTTATTTCAACAAAGAAAACATATTTTACTTTGGCAAAAATCAAAATCAAAAGTAAAGAAATAGGAAAAACTCATATTTTTTGGGGAAGGAGGGTCTCGGGGTCGGACTGACGGATTGAGCGGGCGGCGTCGGCGTCCTGCAAGTGGCGGTGGTCTTCTGGTGGCCTTCTGGTAGTGGCGTCAGGTTTGGATGTTAGGGTTTCGGGTGCGGCGGTTTTTAACGGAGAAAGGGGGCGAGAGGAGGGAGGAGCGTCGCTAGAAGGAAGGGGGGTTGGAGGCTTCGGTGGCGGCGGCTCAGAGGTGATCGGGGGTGAGGGGAGGAGGTGCGACGCAGATAGAGGGGGCTGGCGGTCGACTCGATCGAGGGGGGGTTCCTTCTGTCTGCTTCTCCTTTTTTTTTCATTTTCAATTGAAAACGAGAAGGAAGGGGGGGTAAAGGAAAAGAGGAAGAGAGAGAAAAGGAGTGGAGAGAATTTTATTTATTTTATTATTATTTAGTTGACTTTTTTTATACGACCTCTTAACGAGGCCCACTACCTGTCGTCCATAGCTAATTACCCCATTTCCGAACACAATGGGATATGTATCGTAAGCTGATTCGACTGTTTCGATCAGTTTTCATCAAAATCAACATATAACTCTATATATTGAATTTGAACGCGCATTTCAATTTACTGGGGTCACATACTAACTCGAAAAATTGCAGAAAAATATTTTCTAGCTTCGTATTGACGATACGGTCCTAACAAAACTAGTTTCGTCGAATTCTGAGACCATTTGAAAAATGGCCATTTTCCAGTCGATTAAAATCAACTAAAACTGGTCAAACATGTTTTCCTTTGCCACGCTCACATATTGAATCGAAAAATTACGAAAATTGAAACCTAGCAATAACTTGACATCGCGGACCCAACAAAAGTGGTTTCGTCGAAATCCGAGGTCGTTTGCAAAATGGCTATTTTCAAGGGCCGAAATTCCATAGCGACTATTCAGAATTTTCAACTGGACATTTCTTTTGAATCCCGCTATGAAATTTTGATTTTTCGGATTCGTTGGAAAGATATTCTCAAATAGATCCTATTATTTTTGGTTTCACTAAAATCTGGTTTATTTTGCACCCGGTACGTTCAATTGAAGTTTGAAATCGAATTATCGAACTACCTCGCCATTTTCAATTCCTTTTATAATTTAAATTAATTATTTATATTCTAACGACGACGTATATAAATATATACATTCGAGTTTTATTCAAAATAAATTTCTCGTCGTTATTATTTAAAATAATTCATTTTAAATTTTCAAAATTCGCTAAAATTGCCAAAATAAAAATTTTAAACTGGCCCAGATTTTCGGGTTGTTACATATAAAAAGGTAATTCATTTCCTAAGTTATATTTGTGTTGAAGGACACAAATAAAAAGATACTCCATTTGCTAAGTTACACTTGTGCTGAAAAACACAAATAAAAGGATACTTCATTTGCTAAGTTACACTTGTGTTGAAAAACACAAATAAAAAGATACTCCATTTGCTAGGTGTATATTTGTGTTAAGAACACAAATAAAAAGAAACAATTCAATTTCAATGTTAATATTTGTGTTCAGGGACAAAAATTAAAAATACATTCATTATTCTATGTGTATTTGTGTTAAGAACACAAATATAAAGACATTTATTTTTCTTATGTTTATGCTTGTGTTAAAAATACAAATGAAAAGATGATTCATGTTCTATGTTTATGTTAAGAAAACAAATATAAAGATAATTAATTTGTGATCTTATTTACTATGTAATATTTGCATTGTAAAATGCAAATAAATAGATAACTCATATTCTAAGTTTTATTTGTGTTGGTAAACACAAATAAAAAGATAATTCTTTTGCTGAGTTATATTTGTGTTGAAAAAGACAAACAAAAATAATAATTCATTTCTTTGTATATATTTATGTTGAAAAACACAAATAAAAGAATGATTCTTTTTCTATGTTATTATTTGTGACGAAAAATACAAATAAAAGAATGGCTTCTTTTTCTCAAATAAAATGTAAACACTTATGTGTTTTTCTCAAATATTACTTTTAATTTCCAAATACAATGTAAATAAAGTTTTGCTTTAAAAATATGTTTTTAATATCAACAATAAAATTTAATATTTCATAATTATTCTAATTCTATAATATCTTATGTTTAAGGTGACAGTAAAAAGAAAAATTTGACTGTAATTCACAAATCTGTTCTTAATGTAAACAAATAAAAGTAAGATTTTATTTGTTAACCAGTTTCTGTTGTTCAATTTCAGATAAAAATAATATTTTGAAAATATAAAATAAGTTAGAACAACTAGATCCAATCGCAAATAAAATTCAACAATATATGCAATTCCAATCATGGACAACAGAACACACCACAAGCGACAATCAACAATTTATACAATACAGAACATTTCAGATCCGAACTAACATCACAATACAATCATTTTAAAGAGAGAAAAATAATTGATAATTAATTAAATAATTAAATTCAGAATTCTCACATTGATATGGCCAAAAATTCGACTGTCTCGGATTCATCTCTGGTCTGCGCCATTGCGAAGATTTTGGAAAGACGAGTCCAACGCAAGTTGTTTCGTTGAATTCTGATATCGCAGTAAAAAGATATTCAATTTTAAACATTGGATAAATTAAATAAATAAAATATTAAAATATAACTTCTTCTTCCCTACTGGTAACAGCCGAAGCTTTTCATGTTCGGGTTCAAAATTTCAAGTCCAAAAATCCGTCAATCGGAGCGATGGTTTTCAGATCGGACAAGGGGGAATCGACGACCTTGTAGTGGCGCACTAGCGCCAGGAAGGGGGGCCCACTCGATCGGGTCTGGTGGCGGGGGTTGAGCTCGAAACGGCGCGGCTTCCTGGTCCAAATTCGCGAAATCCAGATCCCAATAATACCCATCATTCGTATGGATGGAAAGCTCTCTGAATTCTCTTCGATTTGATATATAATTTGTTGATTTTCATAGAGCGGATTAAGAGAAATTGATGTTTGAATTTGGGATATTTCTGGCCATTGTTTGAGATAGGCGGCGGCTGCAATTTTTTAGGGTTAGGATTTTATTTTTGGATTTTTTTATTATTAAATCTCCTAAAACGTGTTATAAAGGTGAAAATGCGTGCTGTCTCCGAATTGGGCTTGCTTACTGTCGATCTTAATGTTTTGAGGCCTTCTGAACGCAATGGGATGTGTCTCGGGGTCCAATTCCGAAATCTGCAGAAATTCTATTTAAAATCCCATTAAAAATTAATTAATTTAATATCGACCGTACATTTAAATATGTCGGGGCCACATATGACCTCCAAAAATTCCAGAAAAATTATTTTTAGCTTTCTTATGACGATACGGTTCTAACAAGACTAATTTCGTTGAATTCTGAGACTGTTTGAAAAATGGCTATTTTCAAGTCGTTTAAATTTAACTAAAATAGTCAAAAACACATTTTCTTTTGCCATACTCACATATTAACTCAAAAAATTCTAAAAATTGAAACCTAGTTATAATTTGACATTCCGGTTCCAACAAAAGTGGTTTCGTCGAAATTAGAGGTCATTTGAAAAATGACTATTTTCAAGGCCAATATATTTAATATTAAAAATACATTTTTAAATAAATAAATCCCGTAACTCAAAATATATAAGTGTTTATACTTTTTAGATGCAAAAACATTATTCCAGACTCAATGGAAGTGGTTTCGAGTCGAAATTCCTTCATATGTGAAAAGTAGCCCTTCGGGCCATATATATTATATATATAATTTCTACAGCGACCTTTCTAATTTTTGAATTGGCCATAACTTTTGATTCTCGTTATGAAATTTCAATTTTTCAGATTGGTTAGAAAGATATGATTAAACAGATTTAAATATTTCTTGTTTCACTCAATTCTGATTTATTTTGAATCCTGTGCATTCAGTTAAAGTTCAAAATTAAAATTTTAAACTACCGCGCTACTTCTAACTCCATTTATCTTTAAATTAAATTATATTCGTTTTAACTTCAATTAAAACAAATTCTAGCCATTATTATTTATATATCCTCAAAATTCATTAAAAAAAATTCTAAAATAAAATTTTTAAATTGGTTCATAATTTGCGGGTTGTTACATGGAGTATTACCAGTTTTGCCCCATGGTATGAATAGGTTGGGATTGGGATTAATGAATAAACAAATACTTCGGTAAGGCTCGATAATCCCGACTTGTTGATGAACCTTAATTTGGTTTAGAATTGATATCCAAAGGAAGATTAAAGAATAATTTTCAAAGAATTTATCTTTGATAAAATTAATGGGAACCCTTTCCCTAAGGATGTGAATATTTGAATAAAAGATTATTCTGAATTGGAATGAGGTGTATGTTGTGTTTTTATAGCACTTGATTATAAGATACATGAAGTATTCGGAAAGGCCGGGTTTATACCCATTCTGAATAATTGATTCGACGATAAGTCGACACTGAAGACGGTGGTTGAAGACCGGAGGTCTTCACATCGTTTGGACGATTACTGATGTCTTGATTAGGCTGTACACCCAATACAAGGTAATAAGTGGTGATCGTCCATACGTACTTGGAGATCGAGTGGATATGTGAGAACCTCTCTCCTGTATTGGACATATGGGACGAGGAATAAGGTGCCTCCGGTTTCGTTCAGACCCAGAACAGACTTGTAAATGGATGTGTGTATGACATTGAATTTTATTCTATGTTAATTGATTTCTATTAAATATATATCTGTTTGGTGGCGGAGAATTTATTCTCTTTCTTAACACCCTTCTCTGAGACGTATGAGCTTAGAGGTTATATAATGATAGTAATTAAATGCATGGCGTGAATTTTCAGTGTGGCATACTAAGATGCAAGTGATCAAGGCTTCTATTGAAAAGCAGGGTCTTGTGGTTGATGATCAAAGCACGGCTTTAAATAGCATAGCTTTGTGTATAGCGTTAATTCGCGAGCCTCACACCCCATTATGAACCAGAAATGGGAGAGGACTGCAGGGAGGACATGCGTTTCTTTATATCTAGGAGTGGTGCCATGGTATGAACCCCATACATTTTTACTTATGTGGATGATGGAAAGCGAGACACCTCGGATATATCGGTCACTACGAGGCCGATGGATTATATGGTCGACATACTGACCATTATGCCCCATATGACGGGGAAACGTAATGTTCCGGAATAACCAGTCCACAAACGTAAGAGTGAACATGCCCTGAAGATCCAAGGTGCAGTTGTGGCTGTAGCCTGAGACATGGTAGGTTAGATCGTCTCGAATTCGGTAAGGACGATCCCTTGCCTTGGTTCATGATGGAAATCCAACTTCCAATACGACAACGTGCGGCTTTGATTATAGAACTAGTACGACGACATGATATATGGTACCCATGTCGTCTATGATTTATACATTTATATTTGAAGTTGTTTTTAACACTATGCACCTATAATAGAATCAAATGATTTGTTTTAAATCTTACCAAGCGTGTTTGGCTATTATAAGGGAAAACTCTATCCTCCGGTTTGCGTTGCATTGTGTGATGGGACCTGAGTCTTATAATAGCTTCATTTTTCAAAAAGCATTGCCCTGTTTATTTTTATGCACTGTTATTCATGGGGGTAAACCCGTTCCGTGTTATACGGCGTGGTCCCTTGATATACCTAACTTCAAAGTAAAGTTTTAAATAACTGTTTTAGTTCTCACACCAGTCCCATAACTGACCTGGAGTTTATTGTTTTAACCTAAACTCTGGGTGCCCTTATTTTCTGTATGGGCAGCATGTAGTTTTGTTTTCGTAGATATTTCTTTTCCAGGATCTTGGATTTACAGCTGCAGCTATATTTGGAAAGATTTGTATCCGTGTATCTATTTCAGTTGTGTTATGTATTATTTTTCCGCTGTTATGTAATGTATTTTAATCTCTGATATTTTTCTGATGTATATTATTTATTCATACCCCGTTATATTCTTGTACTCTGATGTAATTATTGTAATAGCAATGAAATGTTCTTCTGTTTGCGTTTTGATGAATATTGTTCTCAAAGCAGTCCGCCTTCTTATTCGGTTTAGGCCGGCCGGGAAGTTCGGGTCGCTACAGGTTCCAAAGAGGGGCCGTGAGTAATGGTAGTAGAGGAGGAGGCGGAGAGGCATTGGCTTGGTTTGGAAGTTCAAAAGAGTGGATCTTTAGGCTAGTGCTGATGAAAGGAGTTGGTTCTTTTGTTTTTTTGGATTTGTGCTTAGTTAGGTATGGATCTAAGTTATCTGTTAGTTATATATTGTTTGTATATGTGTTATGTTTGAAGTATAAAGTAAAAGCGACATTAACTAAGTAAAGTTATTAACTTTAGACCCCCCACTTTGCTTTTGAAAGCAAATGACAAATTTATATTATGTAGCATTACTTCTATTATCCTCTTAAACATGTCTATGGACTTGACATAATGTTTAAATGGTTATTTCACTTATACGCTGAATTGAAGTAAGTTTGAAAATGTTTGAAGCTAGAATGGTTACGTAAGTGCACTTCCTAATCCCTTGTTTTATGCAAGTCTTATAAATATCTTCTCTAAGCCTTGTCCAGTTTATTTACATAACTAGAAAGTAATCGAAAATGCTTAACTCTAATAGGCCAACAAATAGGCTTGTCTATTTCTGAGATTCAGTTCGAGGTGCTTAAATTAAGGAGATGTTCAAGAGCAATCGGTGCCCTATCTCACCTGGCCTCATCATGGGCGAGGAATGGATAAAGTTTATAATGTCAGAAATGAGTTAAGTATACGAATAATGATAACTATTGTTTTATTTATTGATTGTCATTTATCTTTGGTTATTATTTCTTGATTAATTATGTGATTTACGCTCGACCAGTTTATAAGCAATTAAGCTTTTATATTTAGCATTTGGTTGGGTAGAAAATATTTGTGTGCTAACGCATTGTGATCTATTTCACGATTTGACAGAAAGGTGTTTCACGACACTATTGATTCACTTACTTTATGAACGTAAATTGAATTGAAATATTGTTTTCATAAAACAATATGAAATGAAATGTTTGATTTCAGAGAAATAGAAAATATTTGGAAATAAATATTTGTAAGATAATAAATGGTTATAAAAAGATGTTTTATAAATGAAGAGAATCGCGATGGCTTAAACCCCGTTGTTTAAAATGATTTAGAAAGACAACAATACAATTATTTAAAGATATTTGTGATTATCATTGTGAAACGATTTATCACTTCGGGATACTAAATTATTTGTCGTGTTAACAAGATTCGGGTAACCCGTGACTAAAAACTGGGTATGGGGTTTAGAAGACCCTGGAAGGTAGTCTACTCTGGAATGTTGGAGTGACGGTATTATTAATTTATGGGGGTGGCTAGTACCTAGTAGCCTTGTTATCGGGAGAAACCTCCCGATCTGGTGGCATATATGTTGATATGCTTGTAATATAGATATTTGAGATTTTCATAAGTGATTTGTTTTTAAATCCCGAAGTGAAGTATGATTTGATATAAAAGGAATATATTATTTCAATGATTTGAAATAAAAACGCTATTTTAAAATCGAAGAGATTATTTTTTAAAGAATGGATTGTGAAAATAATAAAATTGAATAGATTTTATAAATCTAAACTTGAAGATTAAGCCTGAAGGGTATTTTAGGATTTGCATTGTTGTTTGTGCATCGTAGGCTCCATGGGTCCTATTTGTGAATAGGGGAATTACGTTGACTTGATCCTGTGTATAATTGGGTACCCAATTAGATAAGCGTACATAGGCAGTCACAAGTGATAGTGATGTTGTATCTTAAATAACATAACCCTTTTTCGTTTGTTTCTTGCTATATATCTTATGATATGATATCTTTCTTGCTTATTATATTATTTTGCATTAGACTTGTTTGTTGAGTTTGCAGGAGTAGATATTGATGTCTATCTCGTTAGACTTGCGAAGTGGTAGATTTATTCGTTTAAGTTTTTTCTTATATTATAGGACACCTAGTGTATTAAAAGATCTATGATAGTTTGTTAATCAAAAATTGTATCCTATACATTTAGAAGTGCAGAATATTTATTAAATATTGTGTAGTAAATCAGTAGTTTTCATTTGTAGTTTTAGAGCGGACGGATATTTAGGTAATTTTGACAGTTAGAAAAAATCCAGGTCGTTACATTCAATTAACCAATTCTACTTACATATTTATATAAAGTTTAGCACATACTCATATTTTACATAGCTTCTGGATTTATTGTTCAAAACAGTATGTTCATATATTTCTAACATTCGTAGGTATGGAAACTGGTATACATATGTATCATAACAGTGTAAACATTTCCACGATATGCATATACTAACATATTCTGTAAACCGAATAGACCCTGCTGCTATTATTTTTCTTACATAGATTTTCAAATTATTTGTCTATAAAAAAAACTTTAATAGATATTCCATATATTGCATCCAGATAACATTAATATAATGTCTTTAACATTATCGGTCTTTATATAAAATACACGCAGCAGATATTTTAAAACGTTTATACACTTTCATACAATATGGTTTTGAATGAAATACATTTCAAACAGTGACAAGCTTATTAAGAATTGCAGGCACAATATTTATATACAATTCAAATAACAAAATGAATTCTAATATATAAACTAGTACAGGCATTTCTTTTGTATATATTGTTATACAAGTATATATATATATAATAATCAAAAGGCACACGTAATTGAACTATTTGTACGCACTGATCCATGCAGTTTTGCTGCCGCATCTGGTGAAACAATTTCAGTATATGGCAACAACCCATGTAAAAACAATTTTTAACTCAGAGGGTTAGTTCGACTTATATACATCGAACATGTATAATATATATTTGCAGTATTATAAATAAATCAAACTTATGTACATAGGTGATAACTTATATGCGTCAAATTTATATAATCTGCTAATTGGCACATACATATGTATATGAAATAGTTCCTAAAGCACATGTATGCAATAATATATATATATATATATACACACACATCAAATGTGTGTGTGTGTATTCAGCCAAGCACTGCCTCAAACTATATGAATCAAATATTCATATATATTATTGATATTGATATATACGTGTGTAGACTGGTCTAATAGATAATATAAGTTATGAAACCTATTAGATTTATATAATACCTAAATGCTATCTATTGTAATTTTTATCAATGCCACAATTTTAATAAGCATATAATGGCCTATAAGATAGTTGCAAAGATGTGAATGTACACAGTCAAATGTGTAAGGCAATCCACCATTGATCCTTATCGGTCATATTGATAATACATGTATCAGTATATATGCTATTAACATGTGCTTTGTAGGCTTAACAAAAAAACTTTAGTCAAGCTTCATATGATATGATAGATATCAAATACAATGGCTCTTTATGTAGATGAAAGGATCAACATAGCACTCCTATCATTAAGTACTTAGATTCAAGGAGTGAAGTACTAGAAATCATATTTCAGATCTACCTTAGTGCCCAAATTTTGTAATACAAACAGTAGCAGCATGAAAGAAGAACAAATCATGTTTGCTTTATCTGTCAAGATACATATATATTATTTAATATCCCATCATCATTGTTAATGAATACTATACTATAATGTTTTTGAGAACTATTTTTTTTTCAAGGAGATTACACTTAGGATGATTCTCATGTGAGTACAGCTGCAAACAGTTCAAAACAAAATCCCATAATTATCATTGTGACGACCCCAAACTTTCGTAGTACGAAAGCAAGGATAATCATAGGAGCATAACATAATTACAACAATAGCAGATCTCATATAACATCACAACACATAAATCATTGCAGCAGAATAGAAAATGTCATCACATCATAACATCAAAGACATCAGAGTACGCAGTTACAGGATACACTTAGCAAATAGAAGTCTCAACAAAAAGTGAAATAAGTCTCAACCCCATCAAATGCATCATAGATCAATAATGTCTCAAAGGAAATAAAAAGATAAAAGGGAAAATGTTCTTCAACTTCTTTCCTTAAGCAAGCTCCACTCCATAATGTATCCATACATAAACTTGTCACTTGGATGCCTGTGTGAAAAGAGGGCACCCGAGTTTGCAAAGTGAAACAAACTACGAGTCAGTCATGGGACAGGTATGAGAAATCTTTCCTAACTTATCTAACAATATGGATAATCACAGGACCACGCCTGAAACACCCCACCTTCGTTAAGGTCACTCACAAAAGGAATGCATTAACTTTGGTGAAGCATTTTAGGTAAAAGACATAGATAATTACAAGAAAGACATATGAACAGTGGAAAACTGAAAAACGTTTATTAAATAGCGTGGTTCAGTAAAAACATTACAAGCATTGTCTCAAAATCCAACTTCTAAATTATTACAACAAAACATCTGTCTTGATTTAAATCTCCAAGTACATAAAGAAGCATAAAATAGAAGTAAAGCAGCATAAATCCCCAATAAAAGTGTAACCACAGCCATAGCCCAAGAAAACAGAATCCAAGCATTACATATACTCTCTTCAATCTTGAAAAGATCTGCACTAAGCTGAAGTATTCCCTCCTTGTGGACCTGGGGGGAACGGAAGAAAAGAAGGCAAAAGAAAACGGGTCAGACATAAATCTGGTAAGTCCAGTGATTATTCAGCATGTAAACAGGTAAAAGGATCATGACATGAATAAACTGAACATAGGACAATACCATAGAAATAAGATAACATAAGATAAGATAAACTGAATGTACTATAGCACTCATTTCTATTTCTATGCACCTACTACGAATGTTTCAACTACCATCATGTGTTCATAACAAAGTGATCCCTTTCCCGATTGGCTTCTACTCGCATGCATTTGCTACTTGTGTCATTCGGCCCCGCTTGATTGTAGATACCTGTGCTGGTCCCACCATGGGGTGTATCTATTCCTATGGTGGCAACCCGACACAAATTCAAGATGCACAGTGTATGCTACTGATGCCCTGTTCCTGCTTTTCCACTTTGGAGTACGTGCACGCCCATACTCTGTCGGAACTACACTACTGCACCTCCTGCCACTATTTTGACCGCTTATAATTAGCCCAGTAATCGTGACCCACCCTGCCTAGTTCAAGGTACCATGATACATCTATGTGGGTTACTGTTGAAATGGGTCCCCGTTACGAGGGTTTCCTAATCAACATTTTATAACGGTTACGTGCTCTCCATTTTACCTAACCCACCCATCTGTTTGATTAAAATGTTGTGTTAGTTAAGTGTTGCCTTAATTAACTTAACCCTACCATTCTTAGCCTGTCTGTTCCTTAGCTTTAATTCATTCAGTATTGTTGCGGTCGCTGGATGTGCAGGGCGGTTTCGGGCAGTCTTACACCGCAACTCAATCTAACCTCGGGTTTTTCGGGCTTAATGCGCTAACCTCTCACATTAGATCTATATTGTTGCGGTCGCTGGATGTGTCGGGCAATTTCGGGCAGTCTTACACCACAACTCAATCTAACCTCGGGTTAGGCATATTCATCTTTTAATTAATTTACATATTTACCATTCATGTTTATGTGTAAATTATCCACAAGTGTTGTCAAATCAAGTCATGTCCCATTTACCCTCTAAATTATGTCCAAATTATGTCATTTCATGCTACTAATCATTTACATGATTATGAGCCAATCTATGCCAATAACATGTAATTTAATATTTTCCCCCAACGTCTCCCCTATTATTCGTTCGCACAATCCACATAGAACGTTAGGCTCGCAAATTAGCCTAACTCATAAAAAAGGGAAAAAGGGGGCATGTAACATTCCAACAGGCATAAAACAACATAGATCAATATGTGTAATATAAATTCGGCATAGAATGACATAAACTTAATTAAGCATATAAACGTGATCTTGCATTTAAATTAGATCCAATTGACATGCGAACTAGAATAAGTCTAATTGCATAAACATGAACTTATATAGATCTTAAACATGGGTACTAGCTTGGATCTAAACATATAACATGTATGAACATAACTTAGCTTGTAACTTGCATACATAAAAGAACCAAAAATTTAATACAACATGATAGGTTCAATGGTATCAGTCCCAATAGTCTCATAGGCATGATAGGTTTACTATGTCAGTCACACAGTCCAATAGGCATGATAGGTTTTACTACGTCAGTCACAATAGTCCAATTGGCATGATAGGTTTTACTATGTCAGTCACAACAGTCCAATAGGCATAAGCAATTCAGAATTGACAAAAGGATAGGCACGAATAGAGTTAGGCATAGTTTTAGATCTGGTTATTACAGCCATGATTTCTTATTAGGTGTTCACATCTAAACAATAACTGTACTTACAGAAAAAGGACGGATCTTGACTTCTGGGATCTGATTTCTGAATCTGAAAAGTTATCCTTTGATGTAGACGTTTGATTCTGTAGTTCTTCTAATTGATTCCTAGTTTGAATTTGATTCTCTAGTTTAGGGAAGATGGATGGAGGCTAGGCCAATTTGTAGACAAATAGCATGACGACTTCATAGAATGAGTTCTAAGGTTGAGGTTTGGGGTGAATATATAGAAGTCTAGGTTCAATTCTCGCCTTTAGATTAGTCTAGGAGAAATCAGAGCCATCAAACCAAAGAGATGTGTCATCCAGCCAACCGTAGCATGACACATATGCCCTAATACCTCAGAAATCAGTCATTGTCCAATTAGAGTAGGCCACATCAGCACAGGGCTGTAAAAATTCGTCACAGGAGTTGGATCTGGGAGGGGTCGACTCCCTACGGGGGGTCGACACCTATATCGACTCCCCTATAGGAGGTCGACACCTATGTTGACTCCCCCTGGGGGGGAGGGGGGCCGACACCCTAAGTAGGAAATTTCCCGCTCATCCGATTTTGAATTTTGAACTGTTTTTATTATTTATATTTATTTATATTTATTTTCTGCTTGAACTTGAAATCTTCTGAACCCTATAACTTCTTCATGGAGTCTGATTCACGCAAACTCAGACTCTATCTCAAGCAGAATTCCGAGACGAACGCAATGGCGTAACCCATTTCTCTTAATTCCCACTTTTAAAATTAATTATTCTTTAATTCGTTACTTAATATTCACAGAAAATACAGGGTGTTACATTCTCCCCTCCTTAATGGATTTCGTCCCCGAAATCTCTAAGTTAAGAAGAATATATCCTAACATCCATCTTCCATCTACTCAACCATCAATCACAGGCATCCACTGTCCTTAAAAAGATTTCTAATGCTTTCATGATCATATGCATAGTGTGTGTATATGTCCTTATCTAATGCAAAATCAGGTGATCCACTGATTCTGTTGACCTCCTTGATGCGAATCACGTTGGTGCTATGAGTCCATCATGTATGCAATTTTTCCTAATCTTATTTTGTAACTTCTATATGAGTGCACAATCATCCATACAAACGCAACGTCCACGTGACAACACATCAAGTTCCAATCCATATATAAATACATATATGCATATGCAATATGAAAGTGACTGAGCTGATCTAGTACCGTGTGTGTGTATGCATCCACGAGCCACCACTAGCAACCACTGGTAACCATCAATCATAACATGTGTCAAATACATGTTTACATCCATTGGTTTCTACCTAGGAATCAGGACAAGGACTGAGGAGATATACTTAAAAAGGATAGATATAAGCATGCATAAACATTATGGAAAACAAGAGATCAAAGATGTACCCCCAAAAAGATAAGGGTAGGCTGCGCGTATTTTGTCCTTAGTCTCCCAAGTCACGTCTTCCTCTGCATTACTCCATTGTACTTTAACTAGCTTGACTTCACGATTGCGTAGCCTTTTAACTTCTGTACTCAAGATACGAGTTGGAACTCTTCTCACAGTCGCTTCTCGCTCCACTTCTATTTCCTCTAGTATGCTTGGCTCCACAACTTCTGCCAACTGATGTAAGCACTTTCGTAGATGAGAGACATAAAAAACATTATGAACTCCAGCCAATATTTTGGGCAGCTCTAATTTATAAGCCATCTTCCTAATCCTTTCAATGATTGGAAATTGACCTACAAATCTTGGTGCCAATTTTCCTGCAGACCCAAAGCAAACGACATTCCTCAAAGGAGATACTTTAAGGAAAACCCTGTCACCAATCTCAAACTCAAGGTCGGTCCTTCTTTTATCAGCGTAGAACTTCTGTCTATCTTGTGCGGTCTTCATTCGTCTTCGTATCAAGTCCACCTTCTCTGATGTTTCTGTGATCATGTTAGGCTGAAGTACGAGCTTGTCTGTAGACTCCCACCAACAAGTTGGTGATCAGCATTGTCTTACATATAAAACCTCGAAGGTTGCCATGCCTATGGTAGCTTGGTAACTATTGTTGTAGGCGAACTCCACAAGAGGAAGGTGATCCTCCCATGTTCCCCTAAAATCAAAAATGCACAATCTCAAGAGATCATCTAATACTCTGTTCTCCCTTTCCATCTGACCATCGGTTTGAGGGTGATAGGTAGTGCTTAAGCATAGCTGTGTGCCTGTAGCCTCTTGCAAACACTTCCAAAACTCGCTCGTAAAGATAGGATCTCAATCACTTACTATGCTAGAGGGTATTCCATGCAGTCGAACCACCTCTTTAAGATAAATGGTTACTAACGATGAGGCAGTCCTCTTACTTTTAACAAGTATAAAGTGAGCGCTTTTAGTGAGCCTGTCCATTATTACCCAAATACTGGTATTATCCCTTTTTGACCTAGGCAACCCATCAACAAAGTCCATCAAAATACTATCCCATTTCCACTGTGGGACCTCGAGAGGATGAAGCAGAGCACCAGGCTTCTTTTGTTTCGCCTTGACTCGCTGGCATATCAAGCATTTAGAGACAAAATCAGCTACATCCTTCTTCATGCCTTTCCAAAAGAAAACTCTTTTTATGTCTTTATACATCTTGTCCCCGCCTAGGTGTATGGTCAACTTAGAATGGTGTGCCTCTTCGAGAACGGTCTTCACCAAATCCCTTGCTTATGGGACGCATAGTCTTCCATCCCGTCTCAACCAACCCGTGTCATCAATGGAGTATCTATTGAGGTGACTAGAAGTTTCACCTCTCATTATCTTATCCATCACATCAACTAGCTGAGGGTCTTCACGTTGCGCGGCTCCTATTGGGTCCAAAAGACTAGGCCGCACCTCTAGCGATGCTAACAAACCAGGTACAAATTCAAAGGAGGGTCTAAAGTCAAAGTTTTCTATGTACTCCAAGCTTTGCCTTTCTACAAAGAGAGGACTTAAGGTCAGCTTCTTCTTACTTAAGGCGTCTGCTACAACATTGCCCTTGCCAGGGGTATAAGCAATCTCAAAATCTTATGAAGCCAGAAAATCCATCCACCTTTGTTGTCTTAAATTAAGATCTTTCTGTGAGAAAAGGTACTTTAATGATTTATGGTCAGTAAACAATTCAAACCTTTCTCCTAGTAGGTAATGACGCCATGAATTAAGGGCAAAAACAATGGCAGCTAGTTCTAAATCATGAGTTGGGTAGTTCTTCTCATCTACCTTAAAATGCCTTCCTCCATAACAAACTACTTTGCCCTCTTGCATCAAGACAGCGCCCTATCTTGTTCTGCATGCGTCTGTTTATACAATAAACATCTTACTCCCATCAAGCAATGTCAGAACTGGGTCCGTTGTTAGAGCTCTTTTCAATCGTTGGAAAGCAACATCGCAATCCAAATCCCAAGCAAAAGTTAGGTTCTTCTTCGTCAACCTAGTAAGTGGGGCTGAGATCTTCATGAAGTCCTTAATGAACTTTCTGTAAAAGCCCGCTAGCCCGAGAAAACTTCCTACTTCGGTTACATTCCTGGGGATCTTCCAATCTTGCACTGCAACTACTTTTGCGAGATCCACAGCTATCCCCTCTTTGGACACTACATGTCCAAGAAACCTTACTTCATCTCTCCAAAAATGGCATTTGGAGAATTTTTCTTTCAGCAGGTGTGCACGAAGAGTATCCATAACTTCCCTTAAATGCAGAGCATGTTCTTCCTCACTTTTTGAGAAAATCAAAATGTCGTCCACGAAGACCACTACAAATTTATTAAGGACCTCTCTGAACACCCTACTCATCAGGTCTACTAAATAGGCAGGCGCGTTAGTCAAGCCGAAAGGCATGACAAGCCATTCGAAGAAACCATCCGAGATCTTGAACGCGGTCTTATCAATGATGTCTTCGGCCACTCTTAGCTGATGAAACCCGATGGCCAGATCTAATTGGGAGAAAACCGAGGCACCTACGAGTTGGTCAAACAAGTCGTCTATACTAGGAAGTGGGTGCCTATTCTTCTTGATCAGCTTGTTTAGCTCCCTATAGTCCACGCACAGGCAAAGTGAACCATCTGCTTTTGTTGCAAACACCACTGGAGCACCCCATTCAGAAATACTCCGCCTTATGAACCTCTTTTCAAGGAACACTTTAATTTGCTTGCTAAGCTCTTTCCTTTCCCTTGGAGCCATGTGTCTAACGGGTAAAGCAACAGGTTTTGCAATATCAACAAGGTATATGCGGAAGTCTATCTCTCGCTTTAGAGATAAGCCCATTACCTCTTCAAAGACATCCGAGTATTCACGGACTACTCTAACAGATTGCAAGTTTTAAATAGACACATCAAGAGATTCTAGATAGCTAAGCATGATAGAAATCATGGGATTACAAGAGATTTCGAGAGTGTTACCGAGGCGAGTCATAAGTCTAACCACTCTCTTTTCACAATCGAGGATGGCACCATTACTGGATAACCAATCCATGCCTAAAATCAACCCATAGCCCGTGAAACCCAAAACATAAGCATTATGTCTAAACCCAACGCTTAGTATAGAAATTTCCAAATCCAAACAAATCATGGACAAATAAGCCAAACCCCCAACTGGATTTGAAACAACCATGGGATCCTTTATTATACTGGTATCTAGGTGCAGAGATTCGACTAAAGCAGTATATATAAAAGAGTGCGATGCGCCAGAATAAAAAAGAGTACGAACTGGATGATCAGAAAGATAAACTAAACTCTCAATAGAAATATTTCTACCTCCTTCTTGCGGAGGTGCAATGAGAGCATGAATTTGTTCTCCAGAAGTGGATCCAGTCCTCTGCCCTTGACCTTGCCTTTTTGGGAAATTCTTAGCCATATGTCCTGTCTCGCCGCATTGAAAGCAACCACCCATCTTCCTTTTCTTCTTTCTGCAGTCCTTAATCAGATGTCCAGGTATGCCACAAAATTTACACTTCCTCTTGTCATGGGATTTGTTATTCTTCCTGCCTTTCTTGGAATCCATCTTCTTATTCTGCGATCCCTCCACTTTCTTGTCCAAAGGTTATTCCACCTTTACCTCTTTCTTTCCATTCTTGTCTTCCGCCTGTAACAGTGCCATGTCCACCAGTCTCTCAAAAGTCGCACCCACAGGTATATGGGACATAGCTAGGCTATTCAATGGCTCATTCAACCCTTTAACGAATCGGAGAGCCTTTTTATGTGGAGTGTTTACTAACTCCAGTCTGAACCTAGCTAGCTGGTTGAATTGGTAGACGTATTCCCTAACCAATAGGCTTCTTGTTTAAGTGCTAAGAACTTCTCCATCTGCAGGCTTCGTTCAGCTTGCGAGAAGAACTTCAATTCAAATCTCATTCTGAAATCCTCCCAAGTTTCAACTGGTCTCTCAGCATTACTAACTTCCCACCAGTAAGAGGCCTCGTCCTTAAGTAACCATACAACCAGTTGTATCTTCTGCCTATCGTCCACTTCGAAGATAACAAACAAATCTTCTGTTTCCTTGAGCCATTTTCTTGCTTTTACAAATGACTTAGTCCCATTAAAGTTCTTTCCACCCATGGCTCGAAAGTCTCTACATATCTTCGAGAAAACATTCACACGAGGAGGAGGAGGAGGAACAACTGCAACTGGGGGAGGAGGAACGTCAGCTGGGTCTGCGTCATTAGCCCTAGCCTCCAGGTACCTTATGAACCAACCAAGTACCGGTACGCCCTCAAGAAGATTAAGATCCCCAGACATGCTGAAACGAAAAGAAAAGGTTCAAAACAAAGGATAGAAAGATAGTGTATATGGCTTTGGGGATTATGCCTTTATAATAAAACAACACTTTTCTTGAAAATACTTCTTTAAACTTCTTTTTGAAAAATAGTTTTCAAAACTTTTATCTGATCTGGTAAACCTCTCTCTGATACCAAGTGAAATATAACACCTCCGTTAAGGTCACTCACAAAAGGAATGCATTAACTTTGGTGAAGCGTTTTAGGTAAAAGACACAGAAAATTTACAAGACAGACATATGAATAGCGGAAAACTAAAAAACATTTATTAAACAGTGTGGTTCAGTCAAAACATTACAAGCATTGTCTCAAAATCCAACTTCTAAATTATTACAACAAAACATCTGTCTTGATTTAAGTCTCCAAGTACATAAAGAAGCATAAAATAGAAATAAAGTAGCATAAATCCCCAATAAAAGTGTTACCACAGCCATAGCCCAAGAAAAGAGAATCCAAGCAATACATCTACTCTCTTCAAGCTTGAAAAGGTCTGCACTAAGCTGAAGTATTCCCTCCCTACGAACCTGGGGGAGGGGGGGAACGGAAGAAAAGAAGGTGAAAGAAAACGGGTCAGACATAAGTCTGGTAAGTGCAGTGATTATTCAGCATGTAAACAGGTAAAAGGATCATGACATGAATAAACTGAACATAGGACAATACCATAGAAATAAGATAACATAAGATAAGATAAACTGAATGTACTATCGCACTCATTTCTATTTCTCTGCACCTACTATGAATGTTTCAACTACCATTATGTGTTCATAACAAAGTGATCCCATTCCCGATCGGCTTCTACTCGCATGCATTTGCTACTTGTGTCATTCGGCCCCGCTTGATTGTAGATACCTGTGCTGGCCCCACCATGGGGTGTATTAATTCCTATGGTTGCAACCCGTCACAAATTCAAGACGCACAGTGTATACTACTGATGCCCAGTGCCTGCTTTTCCACTCCGGAGTACGTGCAAGCCAATACTCCGTCAGAACTACACTGCTGCACCCCCTACCGCTATTTTAACCGCTTATAATCAGCCCAGTAATCGTGACCCACCCTGCCTAGTTCAGGGTACCATGATACATCTATGTGGGTTACTGCTGAAATGGGTCCCCGTTACTAGGGTTTCCTAATCCACATGTTATAACGGTTAAGTGTTCTCCATTTTACCTAACCCCACCCATCTGTTTGATTAACATGTTGTATTGGTTAAGTGTTACCTTAATTAACTTAACCCTATCATTCTTAGCCTATCTGTTCCTTAGCCTTAATTCATTCATTAAAGCACCAACCTCTCACATTAGATGTGTATTGTTGCGGTCGCTGGATGTGCCGGGCGGTTCCGGGAAGTCTTACGCTACAACTCAATATAACCTCGGGTTTTCGGGCTTAAGCGCTAACCTCTCACATTAGATCTATATTGTTGTGGTCGCTGGATGTGTCGGGCGGTTCCGTGCAGTCTTACACCGCAACTCAATCTAACTCGGGTTAGGTATATTCATCTTTTAATTAATTTACATATTTACCATTCATGTTTATATGTAAATTATCCACAAGTGTTGTCAAATCAAGTCTTGTCCCATTTACCCTCTAAATTATGTCCAAATTATGCCATTTCATGCTACTAATCATTTACATGATTATGAGCCAGTTTATGCCAATAGCATGTAATTTAATATTTTCCCCCAACGTCTCCCCCGTTATTCGTTCGCACAATTCACATAGAACATTAAGCTCGCAAATTAGCGTAACTCATATAAAAGGGAAAAGAAAAGGGACATGTAACATTCCAACAGGCATAAAACAACACAGATCAATATGTGTAATATAAATTCGGCATAGAACGACATAAACTTAATTAAGCATATAAATGTGATCTTGCATTTAAATTAGATCCAATTGACATGCGAACTAGCATAATTCTAATTATATAAAAATGAACTTATATAGATCTTAAACATGGGTACTAGCTTGGATCTAAACATATAACATGTATGAACATAACTTAGCATGTAACTTACATACATAAAAGAACCACAAATTTAATACAACATGATAGGTTCAATGGTATGAGTCCCAATAGTCTCATAGGCATGATAGGTTTTACTATGTCAGTCACAATAGTCCAGTGGGCATGATAGGTTTTACTATGTCAGTCACAACAGTCCAATAGGCATAAGAAATTCAGAATTGACAAAAGGATAGGCACGAATAGAGTTAGGCATTGTTCTAGATCCAGTTATTACAGTCATGATTTTTTATTAGGTGTTCACATCTAAACAATAAATGTACTTACAGAAAAAGGACGGATCTTGATTTTTGGGATCTGATTTCTGAATTTGAAAAGCTATCCTTTGATGTAGACGTTTGATTCTCTAGTTCTTCTAATTGATTCCTAGTTTGAATTTGATTGTCTAGTTTGGGGTAGATGGATGGAGGATAGGCCAGTTTGTAGACGAACAGCATGACGGCTTCATAGAATAAGTTCTAGGGTTGAGGTTTGGGGTGATTATATAGAAGTGAAGGTTCAATTCTAGCCTTTAGATTAGTTTAGGAGAAATCAGACCCATCAAACCAAAGAGATGTGTCATCCAACCAACCGTAGCATGACACATATGCCCTAATACCTCAGAAATCAGTCATTGGCTAATTAGAGAAGGTCACATCAGCACAGGGCTGTAAAAATTCGTCACAGGAGCTGGATCTGGGATTGGTTGACTCCCTATGGGGGGTCAACACCTATGTCGACCCCCTTATAAGGGGTCGACACCTATGTCGACTCCCCTTGGGGGGGGTCGACACCCTGAGCGGGGAATTTCCTACTCAGCCGATTTTGAATTTTGAACTGTTTTTATTATTTATATTTATTTATATTTATTTTCTGCTTAAACTTGAAATCTTATGAACTCCATAACTTCTTCATACGAAGTCTGATTCACGCAAACTCGGACTCTATCTCAAGAAGAATTCCGAGAGAACGCAATGGCGTAACTCGTTTCCCTTAATCCCAGTTTTAAAATTAAGTATTCTTTAATTTGTTACTTAATGTTCATAGAAAATATGGGGTGTTAAAACGCCGCTAACGCGTAATGGGTTTACTCCATTGTATTGCTAGTGCATAAGTTTAATAAATTTTAATTCAGAAACAACACAATGCTTTTTAGAAAATGAAATCATTATAAGACTCAAGTCCCATCACATAATGTAACGCAAACTGGAGGATAGAGTTTTTACCTTATAATGATCAAACATGCTTGATACGTGGAAAATAATCTTTTAATATTATTATTCATGTCTAATCAGTTTTAAAATACTGTAAAGTAAATGTATCAATCCTAGATGGCATAGCTACCATATACTATGTCGCCATACATAGGTTTTCAAACCGTAATGTCGTGTTGGAAATTGGGTTTCCATCATGAGTCAAGGCTAGGGACGATCTCCTTACTGATTTGAGACACTCTAGCGATGTCCCAGGATCACACCTATGGGCAACCCTTAGATCCTGTAGGGCCGGTCCACAAATACTTTAGTGGATTGGCAATTCCTGAACACACGTATCCCGGTCCTATTGAACCTATAATTTGGTCACTATCGACCAATAAATCCGAGGCGCCTCATTCCATCAACCACATAAGTAAAATGTCAGGGCTTGCAAAACCCTGATACCACTTCTAGCTAGAAAGAAACGTGTGCACTCCCTGCGTTCCCTTCTCCCTTTTCTGACTCTTACCGGGGTGTGAGGCTCGCGAGATAACGTTATACACAAAGCTATGCCGAGATAGGCTATGCTTTGATCATCAACCACAAGGCTCTGCTTTTCAACAAAAGCCTCGATCAATTGCATCTTGGCATGTCACATTGACAATTCACGTCATGCGATCGATAACTACCAATATATAACCTCTGAACTCATGCGTCTCAGAGAAGGGTGTTAAGCAAGAGAATAAATTCTCCGCCACCAGCAGATATATATTAAATAGAAATCAATTTACATGGAATGAAATCCAATGTCAGACACACATCCATTTACAACTCCGTTCTGGCTCTGAAAGAAACCGGAGACACCTAATTCTTGTCTTGTATGTCCAATACGGAAGAGAGGTGCTCACTTATCCGGACAATCAACAAGTACGTCTGGATAACTACCACTTTAACCCTTTACTGGGAGATAACCAATGCCGGGCATCAATAGTTATTCACTCGATGTGAAGATCGTCAGTCTTCAATCGCCATCTTCAAAATCTTCGATTTAAATCGTCGTATAATCATCTGAAATGAGATTGAACTCGGTCTTTTCAAATGATCCTCGCATATATATAGTTTAAAATCATTTCATATCGTTAATAGTATTTAATAATGATTTATCGTTATTTTTATTTATATAAAATTAGATAAATTAATTTAACGACACTTCGGGTCAATAGGCGGCTCTGGCGCTGTTTTTATCAAAATTTGATTTACACTTATCTCGAAATCTAACTGTTGGATTTCAACAAAACTAATTTCGTTGGAAAGATCTTCCCAAAGCGGTCCTAATGGTTGCAGTTTTGGGAAAATCCGAAGGTCGGATCTTTCAGTATAATCGTTTAAAGTTACAATTCCGAAACGCGAACTATAGTGTGTGATTCGTTTAATTTTAATTTATATATAATTATATATAATTATATATAAATATAAACTATTCGACGATTCCACTAACGCGTTTAACATGCCAAAGGAAGAATGTTTTTATTGGCATATCGTATCCACATATCCATAACATAAAACAAAATATATTTCTTTTATATGACAACTGGCCAATGAAAAATATAAAGCTAAATTTTATTTGTATTTCTATTTTAAACTTTAACAAATTAAAGGAAATGTTTTATTTGTATAAGGTTTTCAGTGAATGTTTTTACAATAAAAATAATTCATACAGATTTTGTAACACCCCACGATTCTAAATATTAAAAATTAACGAATTTAAGAATACTTAATTTCAAATGTGAGAATTAAGGGAAACGGGTTACGCTATTTCGTTCGTCTCAGAATTCTGCTTGAGATAGAGTCCGAGTTTGCACGAATTGGACTCCGTATGAAGAAGTTATGGTCTTCCGAAGTTTCAGAATTTAAATAAATTAAAAACAGTTCGAAATTCAAATTCAGACAGGGGAGCAGGTTGGGCGGGAATTCTCCCGCCCAAGAGCCAGGTCGACTAGGGGGTCGACCTACCCATACAGGACGACCAGGGGTTCGACCTGGGGGTCGACCTACCCCCGGGCAGATCTGAAAGATGACGCTGTTTTGACTCATTGTTGAGTCATTAGGGCTGAGGTGTTATTCTATCTTGACTGGATGGTCTTGATTGCTTTTAGGGTTAATCTGATGGCTCTAAATTAATTAAAATTCTATATAAGCAACGTAACTCTCTACCTAAAATCACACTAATTCATACCAAGAGCCGCCATGCCGTCAATGGAGAACCTAGAGTAGCCGTCGTTCTCTTTCAACTAAACAACAAGATAGAAGCAAGAATCAAAATCAAATCTAATCTAAATTAGGATAACAATTAGTCTACATCAAAGGCGAGCAATTCAGTTTCAGAATACAGATCCCAGAAAAAAAGACCGTTCTTTTGTTGTGAGTATAATTTCTTTCAAAAAATAATTAATTAATTTAATTGTGATAAGTTATAATTAGGATTATGAGAATATGACTTTGAATCATGTGATGTTATCGTTGGCAGTTGTGTTATTGTGGATCTATTTCATATGTTGAATTGTATATGTTTAACTTGATTCATCTTATGCAAGTTTGGGATGTTAAATCATATGTATATGAATCTTATACAAGTTTGGGATGTTAAATCATATGCTAGTTTATGAATCTTATGCAAGTCTGTAGGTGGATTATACACAAGTTCATATATGAATCATGTAGATATATGTGATAGTTTATATGCAAACATGTGACATTAATTTACATGTTTAGATCCATATGCAAGTTCACATCTTTGTGTTTAGATCTATATTTAGATCCATGGCAGTACATAGTTATGCAAATTCATGTTCTATATGCCCATTGCCTATGCGAGCTTTGTATGTGAATCATATGCTAGTTTGAATGAAATTCATATGCAAGTTATAGGAAAACCATATCCGTATATGCAAGTTCATGATTACATGTTTAGATCTATATTTAGATTCATGATAGTTTATGCTAGTTTATGTATATCCATTGCCTATGCAAGTTATTGGCTATGCAAATTTATGTCATGATTCTTAGATCTATTTTATGTGTTATGCAAGTTGTGATGTTGCTTTTCTTTTTATAAGTTAGACTATTTGCGAGTCTAACATATGTCATATTAAAACGTACGAATAGCATGGGAACGATGGGATAATATTAAATATACATAATTGTGAATTGGCATAAAATGGCCTTAAAGGCAAACAATTAATTTGAGACATTAATTGGTATAAATTTGTATACCTGAAATTATGGACATAATTTAGGTGACAATTATGGACATAAATTAATTTGGAATTTATTGACAAATTTGAATAGGGATATTAATCCAATTTGGGGTTAAATAATTATGTGTAACAATTAACCGCCTAAGACACGAGGTTAGACTCGTTTGTGGTATAAGACTGCCCAGACCCACCCGGCAAATCCAGCAACCACAAACGGTAGTCTAATGTAAGAGGTCAAAGGCACAAATTAAACGTGTAACGATTGTAAAGACACGAGGTTAGGCTCTTTTGCAGTATAAGACTTCCCGGACCCGCCCGGCAAATCCAACAACCGCAAACGGTAGTCTAATGTGGGAGGTCTTTACAAGGTTACGGTTCTAATGAATTAAGTAACACTTAACTAGATAAACATGTGGTGGGACATGGTGGTTAAGTGGATGGCCTGGGTGCCATGTGAAATACAATTAAAAACACTTAACCAAGTTGAAAACATGTAAGAAGACATGAATAAGAAGGGGTTAAGTGGGAAGTTCTATTGGGGACAAAGCATAGGTGGAAAGCTTGTGTCAAACATGGGGACCCTTTTCAAACCAGTAACCCATTAAGTATCTTTGTGAGCGCGAGTTAGATCGAGAATAGGACACGCTTACTGGGTTTGATTGTAAGAGGTTAAAACGGTTTAGCGGTGGCAACGCAAGTCCAACGGGGTCATGTGCGTGCATGGGCCCGGGCTGGTAGATAAGACGTTGTTGCATCATGTAGATATAAGCCGTGCATCTTTAGTGGTATCGGGTTACCACTTTGGGGAGTGATACACCCCACTGTGGGACCAGAACAGGTATCTACGAGTTAGGGAGCCGATCGCATGGGGATAGTAGGTACAACTTGGGGAGATAGGGGCATGCGGCACCTATGAAGACAACTAGGGGTACACGAAGCTACCATTATGATTATTGTGTTCAGTAGGCAGGATCAACTTTTAAGGTGGCTAGTAGTGGTGAAGTATAGTAAGGTGCAGTATAGTAATTATCCTATAGTGATTAGGAACGAGATTAACGCCAGAATATTCCTCTTGTTTGCTTTGTCATGCCCACTTGTTTCACGGTCTTACCTTGTTTTACCAGTTTATGTCTTATCCAAATTACTTTAATAATTATATTGTTAAAATTATTATACTCGCCAGACTTTATGTCTGACCCCCTTGTTTTCGCTTCTTTTCTTCCTCCCTCCCCCCCTTCGCCCCCAGGTTCTCAGGGTGGGACTAGTACTAGTGGAGCTTGATCTTGGATCTCTTTCTCTCTCTTTTGGAAGTTCTTGGATTGCTGAAAGTAAATTTCAGCTCATCTTTTTGACGGCTACTTGTGTTGGGGTTATGCTTTTTATTTTATGTACTCAGAAAACAATTTGTCAAGATGGTTACTAAGTGTACTTGGTTTTTCTGTTGGTTTATGATGTTGTTGTAATCAAACTATTTCTCCGCTGCAATAAATGTTGTTTTGAAAATTTTCAAGTACTAATATATGTATCTGTCTTGTTATATTTTGCTCTATTCACCAATAATACTCCATGAAAGTTAGTGCATTCCCTTTGAGAGTGACATTAATGGACATGGGGTGTTACACATGGTATTAGAGCTTATGGTTAACAGAACAGATAAGAGGTTTTGAAAAATTGTTTTTCAAAAGCGTTTTATAAAGAAATACTTTCAAAAGTATGTTTTAAGGAGAGTATTTTCAAGAGAAAAGCTTGTTTTAAAAACATAACCCCCGAGAGCCATATATTTTCTTTTGAATTCTCCGTTTTGAATCTCTCCCTTTTTCTTTTTCAGCATGTCTGGGGAACCTGAGATACCCGAGGGGATACCGATACCAGGCTGGTTTAGAAGGTGTTTGGAGGCTAGGGCCACTGCCGTAGGCCCAGCAAATGTTCCTCCTCCCCCAGCTGCAGTCGCTCCTCCTCCTCCCCTTCCCTATCTGGATACTTTTTCGAAGATATGCAAAGATTTTCGGGCAATGGGCGGGAAACCTTTTCATGGATCAGAGACGTTTGTTGAAGCCCGAAATTGGTTTAAGGAGGTGGAAGATCTATTTGGCATTTTCAAGGTAGAAGATGGAAGGAAGGTCCAATTGGTCGCTTGGTTAATGAAGGACGAAGCCTTGTTTTGGTGGGAGGTCATGAATGGAGAGCGTCCAGTAGAGATGTGGATGGATTTCAGACATAGGTTTGAGATGAAATTTCTCTCACGAGCAGAAGAGAACTTATACATGGAATGATTCTTGCATTGAAGCAGGGGAATTTATCAGTAAAGGAGTACGTCAACAAGTTCAATCAATTGGAGAGATTTGGCTTAGACTTGGTGAACACACCCGAGAAGAAGGCTCTGAGGTTCGTTAAAGGTTTGAATGAGCCCCTACATGGGTTAGTTATGACCCACATTCCTATGGGGGCTACCTTTGAGAAACTAGTTGACATAGCGCTTATGCATGAAGAGGAGAAAGGCGCTAACGCTAATAAGGCACCAGAAAAGAAAGGGGATCAAAAGAAGTCACAGTAGTAACCTAAGAAAGGTGGTAAGGACAATAACAGCAAAGGAAAGAAAAGGTGCTTTAATTGTGGGACACCAGGCCATCTGAGCAAGGACTGTAGGAAGAAGAAGACTAGCTGTTTCCACTGTGGAGAGGCAGGACATCTAATTAAAGACTGCCCGAGGAAACTGGGGCAAGGGCAAAGGACAGGGTCCACTGCTGGAGGACAGATTCAGGCTCTCATGGCACCAGGGCAGGCAAGAGGGCAGATTCAGGCTCTCATGGCACCAGGACAGGAGAGATGAAACGACCCGAAAATCGCCCTTGCGGGAAATCGCCGGATACGCTTACTTTGGGCTACAACACATCAGAATAACAACAGCAGACTTTTATAACATCATAGTAAATGTTACATCAGAGTACAAAATATATATCAGAGTACATTAAATAAATTTACAGCGGAAGATAATTTTACATTAATTTAATACAGTGCAGCGGAAATAAAATAACTAAGACAGCGGAAGACTTTTCTATGCTCTGGACACAGCTTTGAGCTTCAATCCAGGATCCTGCTAAAGAGATAAATATCTGCAAAAAAAGCTACTCGACTGCCCGTGTGGAAAAGAGGGCACCCGAGTTTGCAAAAGTGGAAACAAACGACGGGTCAGTCGTGGGACTGGTGTGAGAATTCTTAACTAATATAACTAATAGTAATAAGGCAAATCCAAGGACCACGCCACTAAAGCGGAACGGGTTTTATTCTAATGGATTACCGTGCATAATTTAAGTAAATCGTCAAAACAACGCAATGCTTTATAGAAAAAATGAAATCACCATAAGACTCAGGTCCCATCACACAATGCAACACACACCAGAGGATAGAGTTTTACCTTACGGTGATTAAACATGCTTGATACGTTAAAACCGAATTTGATATTATTATTAGTGTGTATATGTTTTAAAAACAATTTCAATCATAATGTATCAATCCTAGGAAGCATAGGTACCCATATATTATGCCTCCGTACTAGTAATACAATCAAATTCGTCGGTTCGTATTTGGATTTTTGGTTTCCATCATGAGTCAAGGCTAGAGAGGAGCTCCTTACCGATTCGAGCACTCTAGCTAGTGTCTCAGGATTCCCCGCGGAGAACCCTTGGATAGCTGCAGGGCCGGTCCGCAAATACAGCTTAGCGGATTAGTTATACCTGAACACACGTTTCCCGATCCTATAGGACCTATCCGAGGCGCCTCATTCCATCATCCACATAAGTAAAATGTCAGGGCGGGTAGGTCACTGACACTACTCTAGCTAGAAAGAAACGTGCTGCTCTCCCTGCGTTCCCTTCTCCCGTTTTAGACTCCGCCGGTGTGTGAGGCTCACGAAGTCACGCTATACCCAAAGCTATGCCTAAACAGGCTATGCTTTGGTCATCCCACAAGGCCCGCTTTTCAACAAAGCCTTGATCATATGCATCTTAGCATGCCACATCGTCAATCCATACCATACAATTGATTTCTACCAACATATAACCTCTGAGCTCATACGTCTCAGAGAAGGGTGTAAAACACCAAACAGATATATGTTTAGCAGAGATCCATGAATACAGTATAAAGGAATACAATGTCAGACATACAATCCATTTACGCACTTATGCTCTGGGTTGGAGCGAAAGCCAAAACCGTGCAATCAACACTACGTCCGGACGGCTACTACTGTCGCCCCTTCAAGGTAGCTACTCCCATCATGGGTCTCAATAGCAACACACCCATTCGATGTGAAGATCGTCGGTCTTCAATCACCGTCTTCAACTCTTCGAACGTCGTATCATTATTTGGAATGAGAGTAAACTCGGACTTTTCAAATAATTCTCGCATATATAAATTTGAAAACAAATTCATATCGTTAATATTCATTTATAACGATCAGTCTTTATTTTTATTTATATATAAAACTAATTAAATTCTATTTAACAATACTTCATACAAACAGTAGACAATGGCGTTGTTTTTACCCAAATTTGTTTTATGCATTTCTCTAAATCTAACCATGGGATTTTGACACAATACATATCATTGGAAAGATCTCCCCAAGGCGAACCTAACGATTTCAGTTTTGGGAAAATCCGACGGTCGGACATTTTGGTATGATCAATTAAAAGTACGATTCTAAAATGTAACTACCATGCTCGATTCAAGTACTTTTAATTCATATATATATAATTTATATAAATATAATTCCTTGTCCATTTTTATTTTACTATATTTTGCTAACAACAAATCTTCTTATTTATATCCAATATTGATATATATATCATCACACACAACAATGTTTTCTTTTATTTTTCAATTTCCAGAAATATACTATACACACAATGTATATCTTGTGTATCACTTCAAATTACAACAAAAATAGGTATTTTTGTGTTTCATTTCCATTACAACAAACATGCATATTTTGGTGTTCACTTCATTTCTATACAAATGAATATATTTTTGTTTGTTTAATTTCAATATAACAAAAATAATAATTTTGCTATTCTTTTAATGCCAAACAAAAATAGTAATTCTTATCTCCTTCAATGCAAAATCAAAATGATCTTGACTTTTTTTTTATATAATGGCAATGTAAATTCTATTCCTAGGTGACGTCATAAAAATATAATTTATTTTAAAAGGTAATATCATACCTTAATTACATAATAAAAATGTAATTCTAATTTACAGTGCAAATTCCTATTTATAGTTACATATAAAAATGTAAATCTTGTTCGCTTGCCAAATTTAATATCATAGTTTCAAATAAAAATGTAATTTTTATTTGCAATGCAAGTTCTCATTCTAAGTTACATAATAAAAATGTTATCTTTATTATAAATGCACATTCCTACTTTTGTTTACATATAAAAATGCAAATTTTATTTATGATGCAAGTTCATACTTTTGTTTTACATAATAAAAATGTAAATATCATCGCTACCATTTTTCATTGACAAAAATATGATCTTAACCATGCATTTCATTTCATATGCAGTATACAACAAATAAATATATTTCC
This sequence comes from Allium sativum, assembly GCA_030737875.1. Taxonomy (NCBI): domain Eukaryota; kingdom Viridiplantae; phylum Streptophyta; class Magnoliopsida; order Asparagales; family Amaryllidaceae; genus Allium; species Allium sativum. Next base: position 637,544,498 of record CM060918.1, read on the forward strand.
TTCATATGCAATACATGACATTACCAAATAAATATATCTTCTTTATATGCAGCATAACAATGAACTTTTTATTAACAAAAAGAAATGCAGCAAAAATGCAGTTTTGAAATGTATTCATTTTATCGTAACTCAAATGACGATAAGAATGAAATGTTAACATCGCTATTTTAATCGCACCAGAAATATCGATAAAAATGTGATATTAACATTTCTCTTTTACCGCATCAAAATATTGATAAAAATATAAACATTCCAATTTATACTTTTGTTTACATCTGACATGTAAATAAAAATATGACTCTTCAAAACATGCTTTTACTTACATCTAAAAGGTAAGTAAAAATGCTACTGCTAAATTAATATATATATTTTTTTATCAAAAATGTAAGTAAACAATGCAACTCTTTAATTCATCAATTTTGACACTAAAAAGGTGTCTACTTTTGTCTAAACCATCATGACACAAAAAGGACTTTTTTTTGTACATTGAAAAGAAATAACAATAAAAATGATTCTTTTTAATGTTAAAAAGAATCAGCGACAAAAATGTTCCTTTTTACCATTAAGAAGAAATAGCGACAAAATGTTTCTTTTTATCGACAAAAAGAAATAAATAACGTTTCCTTTTCATCGTCACAAAGAAATAAAAATATAAAAAAATGTTTTGTCCTTCTTTTACAGTTGATAAAAATGTATATTTTTATCTTTCTTCTACATTTGATAGAGAAGTATAATTTTGGTTCACGCTTTTTTTTTAATTCACATTACAATAAAAATATAATTTTAATTGTCCATTATCACATTTACATAAAATGTACTTTTCTATCTAACGCTATAAGTTACATAAGATGTAAATTCTATTTCTCCTATAACATATTACCTAAAGTGTAACTTCTATTGTCTTTCTATTTTCTTTTCTTGTTAACATAAAACAAAAATCTATGTTAAATCTTCCCAAACATTTCTTCCTAACATAAAAAAAAAACATTTTATGTTAAATCTCTCTTACCTATTTCTTTTAACATAAATAGTTTATGCTAAATCCTTCTTAACATTCTTATTTGTTCATTTACATAAAATGTAAATTTTCTTCCTTCTATTTGTTCTATTTACATAAAATGTAAATCAATAGTTTATTTACATAAAATTTAAATTTTCCTTTTCAATTATCTTATTTACATAAATATAAATTTCTTTTCTAATTATTCAATTCACATAAAATGTAAATTTTCTCTTTTTAATTCTATTTACATAGAAAATTTAAATTCTGTCTTACGTACCTAATTAACAAAAATTGTTAATTTTGTCTTGTCGTCAATTCTAACACAACAAAATATAGTTTGATTTCGTCGTCAATTCCAACACAACAAAATATAATTTGATTTCGTCGTCAATTCCAACACAACAAAATATAAGGTGTTATATTTATCAGTTTAATGCCCATAAGGTAAACATGACAAAATATGACATTTTATTTGGATTAAAGATTCTAACCTGATCTAATTCCCAAACAAGATAGTATTTTTAATTGGATTAAAAATTCTAGTTTAATCCACTTTGCAAAACATGATGATTTTTTATTGTATTCATCAGATCAAAATAACACAACAACAGATCTAAACAACACAATACAATCCAATTAATCAGATACACAATCATAATTCATCACATCGCAAATCTAATTAAATAAGATACAAACAATTATCTAACAGCGATAAAATAATTAATTTAATTAATTAAAATTAGAAATTCTCACATTGATTTTTGCTGAAAATTTGACTGTCTCAGATTCAGCTCTGGTCTGCGCCATCGCGAAGCTCTCGGAAAGACGAGTCCAACGCAACAAACGGTTCGTAAAACGGACCTCGTATGAGAGAGATATCGATTTTTAAACATTGGATAATTTAAATTAAATAAATAAATTAATATAATAATACCCTTCTTTCTCGTTTGAAAAACACGGCCGATACCTGTACACGCACGAGACCCATCTACAGCTCTTCCTTCTTCTGGACGCACGCAACCCGAGGCATCTTGGCGCCGATCAGATGCTGCCACGACGAAGACCACCCCGAGCTCCACCTTCGGCCGAAACCCCATCGAACTCGGCCTCCTTCCTTGGCCAGAAAACACCCAAAAACGCAGCCACTTCTCGGACGAAATTCGCAAAATCCGTGAATCAAAACCCGACCTTGACCGTATAGATTTGTAGCTCTCTGAATTCTCTTCGATTTGGTATATCATACGTCGATTTTTGTTGAACGGATTGAGAGATATTAGCGTTTGAAATTGGGTTGATTTCAGCCATTAAAATCTGGGCGGCGGCTGCTCCATTGAGAATTAGGGTTTCAGCCGATTTTTTAATATTATTTTAATATTTAATTTCGAAATTTGTGCTAAAAAGGTGGATTTTCGGACTTTCTCCGTTTTGGGCCTGCTTACTGTCGTTCTTAAGGTTTTGAGGCCTTCTGAACGCGATGGGCTATGTCCCGGGCTCTAATTCCAATGTCTGTAACGTTATTTTCGGTTTTAATTTAAAAATGCAATATTAAATAAATAATTTAATTTGTACCGTATATTTAAATATGCCGGGGCAACATACGACCTCAGAAAATTCAAAAAAAAATATTTTTAGCTTTCTTATGACGATACGAATCCAACAAAATTATTTTCGTCGAATTCTGAGACATTTTAAAAAATGGCTATTTTTAAGGCGTTTAAATTTAACTAAAATAGTCAAAACACATTTTCTTTTTCCACGCTCACATATTAATTCGAAAAATTCTGAAAATTGAAACCTAGCAATAATTTGACATTCCGGTTCCAACAAAATTTGTTTCGTCGAAAATGGAGGTCGTTTGAAAAATGACTATTTTCAAGGCCAATATATTTAATATTAAAAATACATTTTTAAACAAATAATTTTCGAAACTCAAAATATATAAGTGTTTACTGTTTTTCAATGCAGAAACGTCATTCTGAACTCAATGGAAGTGGTTTCGAGTCCAAATTCCTTCGTATGTGAAAAGTAGCATTTTTGACCTTTATATATTTCATGGCGACCTTTCTAAATTTTAAACTGGGCATAACTTTTGATTCCCGCTATGAAATTTCGATTTTTCGGATTCGTTAGAAAGATATTTTTAAATAGATTCTAATATTTTAAATATCAAAAACTCATTAAGATTACACAAAATAATATTTAAATTTACCCCCAAAATTCTGGGTTGTTACAGTCTCCCCCACTTAAAAGCTTTTCGTCCTCGAAAAGGAACAAAGCTAAAAGTGTTTAATTATCCTACCCCATTTCCCACTCTTATTGGTTTAAATAATTTTATAGTTGATTAACTTTCAAATATATAATCTTTTATCCATTCAAAATCATATTTCTAAAATAGATTATAATTACAAATACGTATATTATATTCTTGTTACTCTCAACTCATTCTAGGGCATTACTGACCCCATCTATAATGAGTTTTCTCATTCTAGGATACTGCTGATCCTATCTCTAACGAGTATTCTTATTGGATATTTCTAATCCAATCTCTGATGAGTCATTTGTTCGGTTCTAACGAGTTGTACCCCAAAGATTTGAGCTAACCAAAGCTCTGATACCAAATTGAAACGACCCGAAAATCGCCCTTGCGGGAAATCGCCGGATACGCTTACTTTGGGCTACAACACATCAGAATAACAACAGCAGACTTTTATAACATCATAGTAAATGTTACATCAGAGTACAGAATATATATCAGAGTACATTAAATAAATTTACAGCGGAAGATAATTTTACATTACTTTAATACAGTGCAGCGGAAATAAAATAACTAAGATAGCGGAAGACTTTTCTATGCTCTGGACACAGCTTTGAGCTTCAATCCAGGATCCTGCTAAAGAGATAAATATCTGCAAAAAAAGCTACTTGACTGCCCGTGTGGAAAAGAGGGCACCCGAGTTTGCAAAAGTGGAAACAAACAACGGGTCGGTCGTGGGACTGGTGTGAGAATTCTTAACTAATATAACTAATAGTAATAAGGCAAATCCAAGGACCACGCCACTAAAACGGAACGGGTTTTATTCCAATGGATTGCCGTGCATAATTTAAGTAAATCGTCAAAACAACGCAATGCTTTATAGAAAAAATGAAATCACCATAAGACTCAGGTCCCATCACACAATGCAACGCACACCAGAGGATAGAGTTTTACCTTATGGTGATTAAACATGCTTGATACGTTAAAAACGAATTTGATATTATTATTAATGTGTATATGTTTTAAAAACAATTTCAATCATAATGTATCAATCCTAGGAAGCATAGGTACCCATATATTATGCCTCCGTACTAGTAATACAATCAAATTCGTCGGTTCGTATTTGGATTTTTGGTTTCCATCATGAGTCAAGGCTAGAGAGGAGCTCCTTACCGATTCGAGCACTCTAGCTAGTGTCTCAGGATTCCCCGCGGAGAACCCTTGGATAGCTGCAGGGCCGGTCCGCAAATACAGCTTAGCGGATTAGTTATACCTGAACACACGTTTCCCGATCCTATAGGACCTATCCGAGGCACCTCATTCCATCATCCACATAAGTAAAATGTCAGGGATGGTAGGTCACTGACACTACTCTAGCTAGAAAGAAACGTGCTGCTCTCCCTGCGTTCCCTTCTCCCGTTTTAGACTCTGCCGGTGTGTGAGGCTCGCGAAGTCACGCTATACCCAAAGCTATGCCTAAACAGGCTATGCTTTGGTCATCCCACAAGGCCTGCTTTTCAACAAAGCCTTGATCATATGCATCTTAGCATGCCACATCGTCAATCCAAACCATACCATTGATTTCTACCAACATATAACCTCTGAGCTCATACGTCTCAGAGAAGGGTGTAAAACACCAAACAGATATATGTTTAGCAGAGATCAACGAATACAGTATAAAGGAATACAATGTCAGACATACAATCCATTTACGCGCTTATGCTCTGGGTTTGAGCGAAAGCCAAAACCGTGCAATCAACACTACGTCCAGACGGCTACTATTGTCGCCCCTTCAAGGTAGCTACTCCCATCATGGGTCTCAATAGCAACACACCCATTCGATGTGAAGATCGTCGGTCTTCAATCACCGTCTTCAACTCTTCGAACGTCGTATCATTATTTGGAATGAGAGTAAACTCGGACTTTCCAAATAATTCTCGCATATATAAATTTGAAAACAAATTCATATCGTTAATATTAATTTATAACGATCAGTCTTTAATTTTATTTATATATAAAAATAATTAAATTCTATTTAACAATACTTCATACAAACAGTAGACAATGGCGCTGTTTTTACCCCAATTTGTTTTACGCATTTCTCTAAATCTATCCATGGGATTTTGACACAATACATATCATTGGAAAGATCTCCCCAAGGCGAACCTAACTGTTTCAGTTTTGGGAAAATCCGACGGTCGGACATTTTGGTATGATCAATTAAAAGTACGATTCTAAAATGTAACTACCATGCTCGATTCAAGTACTTTTAATTCATATATATATAATTTATATAAATATAATTTCTCGTCCATTTTTATTTTACTATATTTTGCTAACAACAAATCTTCTTATTTATATCCAATATTGATATATATATCATCACACCAACAATGTTTTCTTTTATTTTTCAATTTCCAGAAATATGCTATACACACAATGTATATCTTGTGTATCACTTCAAATTACAACAAAAATAGGTATTTTTGTGTTTCATTTCCATTACAACAAACATGCATATTTTGGTGTTCACTTCATTTCTATACAAATGAATATATTTTTGTTTGTTTAATTTCAATATAACAAAAATAATAATTTTGCTATTCTTTTAATGCCAAACAAAAATAGTAATTCTTATCTCCTTCAATGCAAAATCAAAATGATCTTGACTTTTTTTTTTATAATGGCAATGTAAATTCTATTCCTTGGTGACGTCACAAAAATATAATTTTAATTTAAAAGGTAATATCATACCTTAATTACATAATAAAAATGTAATTCTAATTTACAGTGCAAATTCCCATTTATAGTTACATATAAAAATGTAAATCTTGTTCGCTTGCCAAATTTCATATCATAGTTTCAAATAAAAATGTAATTTTTATTTGCAATGCAAGTTCTCATTCTAAGTTACATAATAAAAATGTAATCTTTATTATAAATGCACATTCCTACTTTTGTTTACATATAAAAATGCAAATTTTATTTACAATGCAAGTTCATACTTTTGTTTTAAATAATAAAAATGTAAATTTCATCGCTACCATTTTTCATTGACAAAAATATGATCTTAACCATGCATTTCATTTCATATGCAGTATATAACAAATAAATATATTTCCTTCATATGCAATACATGACATTACCAAATAAATATATATTCTTTATATGCAGCATAACAATGAACTTTTTATTAACAAAAAGAAATGCAGCAAAAATGCAGTTTTGAAATGTATTCATTTTATCGTAACTCAAATGACGATAAGAATGAAATGTTAACATCGCTATTTTAATCGCACCAGAAATATCGATAAAAATGTGATATTAACATTTCTCTTTTACCGCATCAAAATATTGATAAAAATATAAACATTCCAATTTATACTTTTGTTTACATCTGACATGTAAATAAAAATATGACTCTTCAAAACATGCTTTTACTTACATCTAAAAGGTAAGTAAAAATGCTACTGCTAAATTCATATATATATATATATATATATATATATATATATATATTTTAATCAAAAATGTAAGTAAACAATGCAACTCTTTAATTCATCAATTTTAACACTAAAAAGGTGTCTACTTTTATCTAAACCATCATGACACAAAAAGGACTTTTTTTTTTACATTGAAAAGAAATAACAATAAAAATGATTCTTTTTAATGTTAAAAAGAATCAGCGTAAAAAATGTTCCTTTTTATCATTAAGAAGAAATAGCAACAAAATGATTCTTTTTATCGACAAAAAGAAATAAATAATGTTTCCTTTTCAACGACACAAAGAAATAAAAATATAAAAAAAATGTTTTGTCCTTCTTTTACAGTTGATAAAAATGTATATTTTTATCTTTCTTCTACATTTGATAGAGAAGTATAATTTTGGTTCACGCTTTTTTTTTAAATAATTTACATTACAATAAAAATATAATTTTAATTGTCCATTATCACATTTACATAAAATGTACTTTTCTATCTAATGCTATAATTTACATAAGATGTAAATTCTATTTCTCCTATAACATATTACCTAAAGTGTAACTTCTATTGTCTTTCTATTTTCTTTTCTTGTTAACATAAAAAAAATTCTATGTTAAATCTTCCCAAACATTTCTTCCTAACATAAAAAAAACATTTTATGTTAAATCTCTCTTACCAATTTCTTTTAACATAAATAGTTTATGCTAAATCCTTCTTAACATTCTTATTTGTTCATTTACATAAAATGTAAATTTTCTTCCTTCTATTTGTTCTATTTACATAAAATGTAAATCAATAGTTTATTTACATAAAATGTAAATTTTCCTTTTCAATTATCTTATTTACATAAATGTAAATTTCTTTTCTAATTATTCAATTTACATAAAATGTAAATTTTCTCTTTTTAATTCTATTTACATAGAAAATGTAAATTCTATCTTACATACCTAATTAACAAAAATTGTTAATTTTGTCTTGTCGTCAATTCTAACACAATAAAATATAGTTTGATTTCGTCGTCAATTCCAACACAACAAAATATAATTTGATTTCGTCGTCAATTCCAACACAACAATATATAAGGTGTTATATTTATCAGTTTAATGCCCATAAGGTAAACATGACAAAATATGACATTTTATTTGGATTAAAGATTCTAACCTGATCTAATTCCCAAACAAGATAGTATTTTTAATTGGATTAAAAATTCTAGTTTAGTCCACTTTGCAAAACATGATGATTTTTTATTGTATTCATCAGATCAAAATAACACAACAACAGATCTAAACAACACAATACAATCCAATTCATCAGAACCACAATCACAATTCATCACAGCGCAAATCTAATTAAATAAGATACAAACAATTATCTAACAGCGATAAAATAATTAATTTAATTAATAAAAATTAGAAATTCTCACATTGATTTTTGCTGAAAATTTGACTGTCTCAGATTCAGCTCTGGTCTGCGCCATCGCGAAGCTCTCGGAAAGACGAGTCCAACGCAACAAACGGTTCCTAAAACGGACCTCGTATGAGAGAGATATCGATTTTTAAACATTGGATAATTTAAATTAAATAAATAAATAAATTAATATAATAATACCCTTCTTTCTCGTTTGAAAAACACGGCCGATACCTGTACACGCACGAGACCCATCTAACGCTCTTCCTTCTTCAGGACGCACGCAACCCGAGGCATCTTGGCGCCGATCAGATGCTGCCACGACGAAGACCACCCCGAGCTCCACCTTCGGCCGAAACCCCATGGAACTCGGCCTCCTTTCTTGGCCAGAAAACACCCAAAAACGCAGCCACTTCTCGGACGAAATTCGCAAAATCCGTGAATCAAAACCCGATCTTGACCGTATAGATTTGTAGCTCTCTGAATTCTCTTCGATTTGGTATATCATACGTCGATTTTCGTTGAACGGATTGAGAGATATTAGCGTTTGAAATTGGGTTGATTTCAGCCATTAAAATCTGGGCGGCGGCTGCTCCATTGAGAATTAGGGTTTCAGCCGATTTTTTAATATTATTTTAATATTTAATTTCGAAATTTGTGCTAAAAAGGTGGATTTTCGGACTTTCTCCGTTTTGGGCCTGCTTACTGTCGTTCTTAAGGTTTTGAGGCCTTCTGAACGCGATGGGCTATGTCCCGGGCTCTAATTCCAATGTCTGTAATGTTTTTTTCGGTTTTAATTTAAAAATGCAATATTAAATAAATAATTTAATTTCTACAGTACATTTAAATATGCCGGGGCCACATACGACCTCAGAAAATTCTAAAAAAAATATTTTTAGCTTTCTTATGACGATACGAATCCAAAAAAATTATTTTCGTCGAATTCTGAGACATTTTGAAAAATGGCTATTTTTAAGGCGTTTAAATTTAACTAAAATAGTCAAAACACATTTTCTTTTGCCACGCTCACATATTAATTCGAAAAATTCTGAAAATTGAAAGATAGCAATAATTTGACATCCCGGTTCCAACAAAAGTGGTTTCGTCGAAAACGGAGGTCGTTTGAAAAATGACTATTTTCAAGGCCTATATATTTAATATTAAAAATACATTTTTAAACAAATAATTTTCGAAACTCAAAATATATAAGTGTTTACTGTTTTTCAATGCAGAAACGTCATTCTGAACTCAATGGAAGTGGTTTCGAGTCCAAATTCCTTCGTATGTGAAAAGTAGCATTTTTTACCTTTATATATTTCATAGCGACCTTTCTAAATTTTAAACTGGGCATAACTATTGATTCCCGCTATGAAATTTCGATTTTTGGGATTCGTTAGAAAGATATTTTTAAATAGATTCTAATATTTTAAATATCAAAAACTCATTAAGATTACTCAAAATAAATTTTAAATTTACCCCCAAAATTCCGGGTTGTTACAAGAGAGGTAGAAACATTTCTGTTGAAAGTTTGGTTTTTCTATTTGATCATCCTATTCGTACTTTATTTGATTCTGGCGCTTCACACTCGTTTGTGTCTGCTTCATTAGTTGAAATACTGCACCTAAAAACTAGTCTAGTTACGGATCCCATAATAGTCTCAAATCCTATTGGTGGTCCGACTCATCTTTTAATGATTTGTCGGGATTTGAGAGTGTCTATTTTGAGCGTTGAGTTTGAATGCAACACCTTCATTCTTGGCTTCACGGGCTATGGATTGATTCTAGGCGTGGATTGGTTATCCAGTAATGGTGCCATTCTTGATTGTGAAAAGAGAGTGGTTAGACTTATGACTCGCCTTGGCAACACTCACGAAATCTCTTGTAACCCCATACATTCTGTTATGCTTAGTTACCTAGAATCTCTTGATGCGTCTGTTGAAAACTTGCAGTCTGTTAGTGTAGTCTGTAAATACTCAGCTGTATTTGAAGAGGTAAAGGGCTTACCTCCAAAGCGGGAAATAGACTTCCGCATATACCTTGTTGATAATGCAAGACCCGTAGCTCTTCCCGTTAGACACATGGCTCCTAAGGAGAGAAAAGAGCTCAGTAAGCAAGTCAAAGAGCTGATCAAAAAGGGGTTTATAAGGCGGAGTATTTCTAAATAGGGTGCTCTAGTAGTATTCGCAACCAAAGAGGATGGTTCACTTCGCATATGCGATGATTATAGGGAGCTAAACAAGCTGACCAAGAAGAATAGGTACCCACTTCCTAGAATAAATGACTTGTTTGATCAGCTTGTAGGTGCGTCTGTTTTCTCCCAACTAGATTTAGCTACCGGGTTCCATCAGCTAAGAGTGGCTGAGGACATCATTGATAAAACCGCATTCAGAACCCCGGATGGTTTCTTTAAATGGGTTGTCATGCCTTTCGGTTTGACAAACGCACCCGCTTACTTCGTTGACTTGATGAGTAGGGTGTTTAGAGAGAACTTCTTAATAAGTTTGTGGTGGTCTTCGTAGATGACATTTTGATCTTCTCGAAGAATGAAGAAGAGCATACTTTGCATTTAAGGGAAGTCATGGATACTCCTCGTACACATCAGCTAAAGGCCAAATTCTCCAAATGCCATTTTTGGAGAGAAGATGTGAGGTTTCTTGGACATGTGGTGTCCAAAGAGGGGTTAGCCGTGGACCCTGCAAAAGTAGTTGCGGTGCAAGATTGGAAGGGTCTACGGAATGCAACCGAAGTTCGAAGCTTTCTCGGGCTAGCGGGCTTTTACCGAAAATTCATTAAAGACTTTGCTAAAACTCAGCCCTACTCACAAGATTAACGAAGAAGAACCTAACTTTCGCTTGGGATTTGGATTGCGATATTGCTTTCCAACGTTTGAAAAGGGCTCTAATAACAGCCCCAGTTCTGACATTGCCGGATGGGAGCAAGATGTTTAACGTATACACAGATGCATGTGGTACGGGACTAGGTGTTGTCCTGATGCAAGAAGGGAAGGTAGTAACTTATGGAGGCAGACAGTTGAAAGTACATGAGAAAAACTACCCAACCCACGATCTAGAGTTGGCTGCCATCATCTTTGCACTTAAGTCTTGGCGCCATTATCTCCTAGGTGAGAAGTTTGAATTGCATACTGACCATAAATCATTGAAGTACCTTTTCTCGCAGAAAGATCTTAACTTAAGACAGCAAAGGTGGATGGAATTTCTGGCCTCTTATGATTTTGAGATTTCCAATACCCCAGGCAAGGGCAATATGGTAGCGGATGCCTTAAGTAAAAAGAAGCTAACCTTGAATCCTCTCTTTGTAGAAAGGCAAAGCCTGGAGTATATAGCAAACTTTAATTTTAGACCCTCCTATGAAATTGTGCCTGGTCTGTTAGCATCATTAGAGGTGCGACCTACTCTTTTGGACTCAATAGGAACCGCGCAATGAGAAGACCCTCAGCTAGTTGATATGATGGAAAAGCTAATTAGGGGTGAGACTTCTAGTCACCTCAATAGATACTCCATCGATGATAGGGGTTGGTTGAGACGGGATGGAAGGCTGTGCGTCCCACAAGTAAGGGATTTAGTGAAGATGGTTCTCGAACAGGTGCACCATTCCAAACTGACCATACACCCAGGCGGAGACAAGATATGTAAAGATGTAAAAAGGGTTTTCTTTTGGAACGGCATGAAGAGTGATGTAGCCGAGTTCATTGCTAAGTGTTTGATATGCCAGCAAGTCAAAGCGGAGCAGAAGAAGCCTGGTGGTCTGCTTCATCCTATCGAGGTCCCACAGTGGAAGTGGGATAGCATTTTGATGGACTTTGTTAATGGGTTACCTAGGTCAAGAAGGGGCAATACCAGTATTTGGGTAATAGTTGACAGGCTCACTAAAAGCGCTTACTTTATACCTGTTAAAAGTAGAAGGACTGCCTCGTCCCTAGCATCCATTTATCTTAAAGAAATAGTTCGACTCTATGGGATACCCTCCCCCATAGTGAGCGATCGAGATCCTACCTTTACGAGCGAGTTTTGGAAGAGTTTGCAAGAGGAAGTAGGCTTCCAATTTTGCTTAAGCACGACCTATCACCCCCAAACCGATGGTCAGACGGAAAGGGTGAACAGAGTATTAGAAGACCTCTTGAGATTGTGCATTCTTGACTTTGGAGGGACATAGGAGGATCATCTTCCTTTGGTGGAATTCGCTTACAACAATAGCTACCAAGCCACCATAGGAATAGCGCCCTTCGAAGATGTATACGGAAGACCGTGCCGATCACCAACTTGTTGGTGGGAGTCTACAGACAAGCTCGTACTTGGACCAGACATGATTAGAGAGACCTCAGAAAAGGTGGACTTGATAAGAAGACGAATGAAGGCTGTACAAGATAGACATAAGTCCTATGCAGACAAAAGAAGGACCGACCTTGAATTTAAGGTTGACGATAGGGTGTTCCTTAAAGTATCTCCTTTGAGGAATGTCATTCGCTTTGGGTCCGTAGGAAAGCTAGCATCAAGATTTGTAGGTCCATTTCCTATCATTGAAAGGATTGGGACGATGGCTCACTGTGTAGAGCTACCCGAGAGACTGGCTGGAGTTCATAATGTTTTTCATGTTTCTCAACTATGAAAGTGCTTACATGAATCTACGGAAGTGGTGGAGCTGAATATACTAGAGGAAGTAGAAGTGGAACGAGAAGCGATTGTAAGAAGAGTTTCAACTCGTATCTTGGGTACGGAAGTCAAAAAGCTACACAACCATGAAATCAAGCTTGATAAAGTTCAATGGAGTGATGCTGAGGAAGACGCGACTTGGGAAACTGAGAGGAAAATACGCCCAGCCTAACCTTTTCTCTTTGAGGGTACCTCCTTGATCTCTTTTTCCATAAGTTTACTCATGCTTGTATATATCTTTCAAGTATATCTCCTCGGTCCTATTCTTTATCCTTAGGTAGAAACCGATGGATGTAAACATGTGTTTGAAACATGTTATAGTTGATGGTTGCGAGTGGTTGTAAGTGGTTGCTAGTGGTTGCTCGTGGATGCATGTACACACACTTTAGGCACTAGATCAGCTCAATCACTTTCATACTGCATATAAATGTGTGTGCATATTTAAATTAATGGATGTATAATGGTTGTGTTATCATATGGATGCTGCATTCTGATGAATGGTTGTGCTCACATATAGAATTAATATGTATCGTTAGGATTCTTTTGCATGCATAATGGACGCATGGTACTATCATGATTTGCATTAAGGACGTCAACTGAATCAGTAGACCACCTGATTTTGCATTAGATAAGGAACATATACACACACTTTTTGCATATGTTCATACGACATTAGAAATCTTCTAAGGACAATGGATGCCTGTGTTTGATGGTTGAGTAGATGGATGATTGGATGTTAGGATATAAATTCTCCTTAACTTGGAGATTTCGGGGGTGAAATCCTTTAAGTAGGGGAGAATATAACACCCAGTGATTCTAAATATTAAAAATTAACGAACTGAAGAACAATTAATTTCAAATGTGAGAATAAAGGGAAACAGGTTACGCCATTGCGTTCGTCTCAGAATTCTGCTTGAGATAGAGTCCGAGTTTGCGTGAATTGGACTCCGTATGAAGAAATTATGGCCTTCCGAAGTTTCAGAATTTAAATAAATTGTAAATAGTTCAAAATTCAAATTAAGACAGGGGAGCAGGCTGGGCGGGAATTCTCCTGCCCAAGGGCCAGATCGACCAGGGGGTCGACCTAAGGGTCGACCTACCCCCCGGGAAGATCTGTAAGATGATGCGGTTTCGAGTCATTGCTGAGTCATTAAGGCTGTGGTGTTATTCTATCTTGACTGGATGGTCTTGATTGCTTCTAGGGTTAATCTGACGGCTCTAAATTAATTAAAATTCTATATAAGCAACATAACTCTCAACCTAAAATCACACCAATTCATACCAAGAGCCGCCATGCCGTCAATGGTGAACCTAGAGTAGCCGTCGTTCTCTTTCAACTCAACAACAAGATAGAAGCAAGAATCAAAATCAAATTTAATCTAAATTAGGATAACGATTAGTCTACATCAAAGGCGAGCAATTCAGTTTTAGAATACAAATCCCAGAAAAACAAGACCGCTCTTTTGTTGTGAGTATAATTTCTTTCACAAAATAATTAATTAATTTAATTGTGATAAGTTATAATTGGGATTATGAGAATACGACTTTGAATCATGTGATGTTATCGTTGGCAGTTGTGTTATTGTGAATCTATTTCATATGTTGAATTGTATATGTTTAACTTGATTCATCTTATGCAAGTTTGGGATGTTAAATCATATGTATATGAATCTTATGCAAGTTTGGGATGTTAAATCATATGCTAGTTTACGAATCTTATGCAAGTCTGTAGGTGGATTATACACAAGTTCATATGTGAATCATGTAGATACATGTGCTAGTTTATATGCAAACATGTGACATTAATTTACATGTTTAGATCCACATGCAAGTTCACATCTTTGTGTTTAGATCTATATTTAGATCCATGTCAGTACATAGTTATGCAAATTTATTTTCTATATGCACATTGCCTATGCTAGTTTTGTATGTGAATCATATGCTAGGTTGAATGAAATTCATATGCAAGTTATAGGAAAACCATATCCATATATGCAAGTTCATGATTACATGTTTAGATCTATATTTAGATCCACGATAGTTTATGCAACTTTATGTATATCCATTGCCTATGCAAACTTATGTCATGATTCTTAGATCTATTTTATGTGTTATGCAAGTTGTGATGTTGCCTTTCTTTTTATATGTTAGACTATTAGCGAGTCTAACATTTATCATATTAAAACGTACAAATAGCGCGGGAACGATGGGATAATATTAAATATACATAATTGTGAATTGGCATAAAATGGCCTTAAAGGCGTACAATTAATTTGAGACATTAATTGGCATAAATTTGTATACCTGAAATTATGGAAATAATTTAGGTGACAATTAAGGACATAAATTAATTTGGAATTTATTGACAAATTTGAATAGGGATATTAATCCATTTTGGGGTTAAATAATTGTGTGTAATAATTAACCGCCTAAGACACGAGGTTAGACTCGTTTGTGGTATAAGACTGCCCGGACCCGCCCTACAAATCCAGCAACCACAAACGGCAGTATAGTGTGAGAGGTCAAAGGCAAAAATTAAATGCATAACGATTGTAAAGACACGAGGTTAGGCTCGTTTGCGGTATAAGACTTCCCGGACCCGCCCGACAAATCCAGCAACCGCAAACGGTAGTCTAATGTGGGAGGTCTTTACAAGGTTACGGTTCTAATGAATTAAGTAACACTTAACTAGATAAACATGTGGTGGGACATGGGGGTTATGTGGGTGGCCTAGGTGGCATGTGAAATACAATTAGAAACACTTAACCAAGTTGAAAACATGTAAGAAGACATGAATAAGAAGGGGTTAAGTGGGAAGTTGTAACGACCCGGAAAATCTGAACCAATTTAAAATTTTTAAATTGGCTATTTTAGTGGATTTTAAATAAGTAAAATAAATATTTTAAATAATTGTGATGAAATGTATGTTTGAATCAATGTTGAAAACGAAAATAATTAATTTGAATTATAAACAAGGCCTGAAATGGCCCTGTAGTTTCAAAAATTGAATTCAAACTTTAACTGACTGTACCGGGTGCAAAACAAAACGGATTTGAGTGAAACCAAAAATATTTAAATCTGTTAGTGAATACCTTTCTAACGAATCTGAAAAATCGAAGTTTCATAGCGGAAAGCAAAAGTTATGGCCAAATTAATTTTCAGAAAGGTCGCTATGGAGTTTATATAGCCCGTGAAAATGGCCATTTTGCATACGACCTTGGAATTCAATGAAACCACTATTGTTGGATCCGAGATGTGAAGTTATTGCTAGGTTTCAAATTTCATAATATTTGAAGCTAGTATGTGAGCGTGGCAAAGGAAAACGTGTTTTGGTCAATTACAGTTAAATTGGATCGACCAGAAATGGGCCTTTTTGCAAACGGTCTCAGAATTCGACGAAAGTAGTTTTGTTAGGACTGTATCGTCAAAACATAGCCAGATTTATTTTTCTGGAATTTTTCAAATCAGTTTGTAGCCCTGGCAAATTGAAATGTACGTTCAAATCGAATATTGAATGTTATATATTTTAAATTGAAGGAAAACTGACTGAAACAGTCGAATGGGCCTTCGAACATAGCCCATTTGTGTTCGGAATGGGGGTAAAACGCTAGGGATGATGGTCGTTGGGTTTAAAAAGGAGTTCATTTGTGAAAACCCAAATTTTTTGAAATATATATACACCGGCCAATCATATTTTTTATAAAAAAAGAAAAACCTTTTTCTCTCTCCCCGATTCGACGACGACGGCTCTTCAAACTTTCCCTTCCTCTTTCCGGTGAAACCACGCCTCGATAGACCTCCCTCCAGTTGAACTTTTTGAAGAGCTCTCTCCACTCTTCAAATCCATACCCGTTGCTCCCTCCCTCGTGCTCTGGTTCTTGAGAATCGTGCCCTGAAAGCCACCGTGTTTCGAGCTCCGCCGCTGCCACCAGGGTGCATCGCGCCTGACCCCACCACCACGCATGGGAAGCTGCTTCGAAGCCCTATGGCATGGTACAACTCGATTTCCACCTAGTGCTACGGATTGGGATTAAAATCAAAACCTAGTTTTGAAGATTTAAATAGGAGTTACTGCTATTTTAATATAAACTATATTATAGCATTTTAAAAGCGCTACTGTTTATGATTTCACTTTAAAAATCATATCTTTTTCGTTTGTTGATGAAATTCAGTGAAACAAGAGACAGTGGACTCGTGTGGACGTCTTCTACATTCTAGAAGAGACCGCATATTTTTCTGAGCCTTCTGCTATTTTTGCTGGAGTGGAACCCAATGTGAGATTTCTAATTTATAAACGATATGGAAAATGACGATGTATAAATTATATAGTCAATGTATGAGTTATATAAGCGTTGTACACCTCTTGTATAAGTGTTGTATAAGTTGTACGTTTGATGTATAAGTTATATATGCGTTGTAAAAATTATATATGTGTTGAAATAGAAGTGCAATGCTATATATATATATATATATATATATATATATATATATATATATATATATATATATATATACGCCCCTCGTCCACAAACCATGGACGATATTTATTGGTTGTGATTGGTGTGAAAATTGATTGATAGCAAATGGTTGATTGAAATTGTTTGTGGTTGGAATTGATTGATTGTGGTTGAAAAATACCCGTATGTGGTTGAGAAATATTTGGTTGAAACCACATAGGATTAGTTTGTGGAAATGAAATAAATATACATGCCGCCTGCGTGCGAACTAGATGCATGAATCCCCATTGTCAAAAACTGCGAGGTTTTAAGGTAGAGCGAGGAGCCGTACTAGGGACGGCCCCGGTTTTAACTACCCTGCCGTTATGCTGCCGAAATTTTGAATAATATTCATGTGTTAGAATTATTTTCATGTGTTGAAACTATATTCGTGTGTTGAATAGAAATTCATCTATTAAATGACATTCATGTTTTGAAATAAATTGTTTTGCAACAAAAATCACATTTTTACTTTATATATATAAACTATAGAAAACCTTCATTCGTTGAATAGAAATTCATTCGTTGAATAGAATTCATGTGTTGAATGGTATTCGTGTTTTAAATATAAAAATCACCTTTTTATCTATATATATAAACTATAGAAAACCTTCATGTGTTGAATTGAAATTCATTCGTTGAATAGAATTCATGTGTTGAATGGTATTCATATTTTGAAAGGAATTGTTTTATAATAAAAATCCTATTTTTATCATCAATATGAACTATATAAAATACTCTTGTTTTGAAGTAAATTGTTTTACAATAAAAATCATAATTTTATTACCTATATGAACTATATAAAATAATCGCGTTTTGAAATGAATTGTTTTACAATAAAAATCACCTTTCTAACATATACATGAATAGTTAAAAATAGTGAAGTGTTGAAATAGAAGTCAGTTGGATAAAAATATCATTTTTATCAAATGTATGGAAAGGAAATGGTTTTGAAATCAAAGGATCGATTATATATATATATATATATAGAATTGAAATATATCGAATAACGAAGTTGCAGTTCGTATTTTGAAACCGTGATTTCAAACGATTAGTGCGGGAGATCCGACCATCGGATTTTCCCGAAACCGCAACCGTTGGGTTCGCTTTGGAAATATCCTTCCAACGGAACCAACTTTGTAAAAATCCAACGGTTGGATTGTCTGGAATGTTTAATTCAAATCTGAAGAAAAACAGCTCCAAAATCGATTGTATATATATATATATATATATATATATATATATATAATTATATTAAATCGAATAACGACGCTGCAGTTCGTATTTTGAAATCGAAACTTCAAACGATTATACCGGGAGATCCGACCGTCGGATTTTCCCGAAACTGGAACTGTCGGATTTGTTTTGAAAAGATCTTTCTAATGATGTAAATTTTGTGAAGATCCAACGGTTAGATTTTCAGATATGTGTAAATCAAATCTGAAGAAAAATAGCGCCACGGCCGCGTTATGGCCCAAAGCGTCGTTTTGAATAAATTGGCTATTTTAAAATTGATAAAAATAGTGATAAATCATTATAAAATATTATAAACGATATGGATGTGAAATTTAGGAACTAATTGAAGGTTGGCAAAGTCGAATGGTTTCTTGGGTATTGATCTGATGTTGGTTTCGGCCTTCGGGGTTAATATTTGGGAAATCGTTCTCTTACTGATTGACGGTTAGTGACTAAGGAATTGAAATAATGCGTAGTAGTGTTTGTGTAGCACTTGTTTATTATATACGTGAGTTGCTCAGAAAGGCCGAGTTTATCCCATTCTGAATAACTGAATCGACGATAAGAAATCGAAGATGAAGACGGTGGTCGAAGACCGGAGATCTTCACCTCGTTTGGATGGTAACCGAGGTCCTGATTGGGAGGCATCCCGAAATATGGATAATGAGTGGTGATCGTCCAGACGTACGTGGTGATCGATGGATTTGCGAGGTATATAGTGCCTCCGGTTTCGTTCAGACCCAGAATGGATTTGCAAGTGGACAGTGTGCCTGACATTGGAATTTATTCTGTGTGATTGATAGCCATCAGCTGCACGGTGTGAATTGTCCGTGTGGCATGCTAAGATGCAGTGATCAGGGCTTCTGTTGGAAAGCAAAGTCTTGTGGTGATGATTAAAGCACCGCCTATGTGGCTTAGCTTTGTGTATAACATGAAATCGCGAGCCTCACACCCCGGTATGAACCAGAAACGGGAGAGGACCTCAGGGAGGACATGCGTTTCTTTCTAGCTAGAAGTGGCGTCAGTGGTTTTACACGCCCTGACGAGATTGACTTATGTGGTTGTTGTTGTTGCGAGGCGCCTCGGTTATATCGGTTGATCCAGGACCGATGGAGTCATTCGTTGGCTCATTTACGCCCCATAGGGCGGGGAAACTTAGTGTTAAGGAATTTTAATCCACATCGGTGGACCGGCCCTGTCGCTCCAAAGGCTTGACTGAGTACTTGCCTGAGACATGGGCTAGATTGTCTCGAAGTCAGTAAGGACTATCTTTTGCCTTGGTTCATGACGGAAATCCAATTTCCCAGTACGTGACTGTGCGGTTTTGATTGTATACCTATATATGGCGACATAGTGGTATGGGGCATTAATGCCGTCTATGATTGATACTTATGATTTGAAATGGGTTTTGAAACCTATAAACACTAGTAATAATATGAAATTCTTTTGTTTTATTCGTATCAAGCATATTTTAGCCATTATAAGGTAAATACTCTATCCTCCGGTTTGCGTTGCATTGTGTGATGGGAACTGAGTCTTATAATGGCTTCATTTTTATAAAAAGCATTGCGATGTTTAAAGATTTACTTGTTTTGAAGCACTGGCAATCCAATGGAGTAAACCCTTCCACGAAAGTGGCATGGTCCTATGATTAGCCATATTTTAAATGTGTTGAGTAGATTTCTCATACCAGTCCCATGACTGACTCGTAGTTTGTTTCACTTGCAAACTCGGGTGCCCCTTTTCTACACGGGCAGCCTTGTATTCAGGTTTTAACAGGCTCTTTCTGGATAGCTGGAGCTAAAGATGGATTCTATCATTTATTTCTTTTTATGTTGTTCAGCTCCTATTTTACATTTTATGTTTGTTTTCCGCTGTAGACATTTATGTATAGCTGAATTGTATTTGTACTATGTATGATCCTGTATACTGTGTAACTCTGATGATTACGTTTATCCAGTGTATTATTTGTGCATTAACTGGTGTATTTATTTATTTCTGTTCTGCTATTATCTATTTATGTGTTATATTCCAAGGATTGCCCTTGTCGCTGTCAGTATCGGGGTTTGGGGTCTCTCATCTGGTATCAGAGCTTTGGTTAAGCTTAGTGCTGGAATATAACATATTAACGAACTCGTCAGAAATAGAACCAGTAGTGTTCTGGGATGAGTAGCTCATTACAGATAGGATCAGTAATATCCTAGTGCGAGTAGCAGAATGAAATAATACCTAGATAGACACATTTACATTCAAGTATTTGTCTCTATATTTTGAAATATCTTTTCTGTGACCTGACACCTGATCTGCTATTTGCAGAAATACTAGAAAATGAGTTCCACAAACAGAAGAAGTAATACTGACCTGGATATAGAAGCTCTATTTATGAAATATAGAAATATGGGTGGAAAACCCTTCTCGGGTGAAGAATCAATTATGAAAACACAAGCCTGGATTCGTTCGGCTGAGAAATTCTTTGAAGGATTAAAGCTGAGGGATGACCAGAAAAGATTACTGGCCTCCTGGGCACTCAAAGACGAAGCTTTATTCTAGTGGGATTCAGTTATTAAGGATAATCCAGAAGGTGATATCACCTGGGATAGATTCAAAGTGATTTTCCTGGAAAGATTTACTCCTCCTGAAGTTATTGAGCGACTATGTGATGAATTTTCTTATTTGATACAAGGAGATATGACCATTCCAGAATATCATAAGAAATTCAATGAACTTTCTCACTTTTCCCCTCATCTAATTCAAAATCCGAAGGGGAAGAATTTGAGATTTATCAACGGGCTTCAAAGAGAATATCAGAATAGTGTAATGAGGAATGTGAAGCTTCCTTTTTCTGAAATGATATACATGGCTTACCAGTACGAGGATCTCGACAAGAAAGGTATGTTACAGTACGAAGAGGAAGTCAACACTAGTAATAAAATTGAGTCTGAAACTGATCGTCCTAAGGCCAGTACAATGTCCGAGGTCAGTAAGAAGCCTAAAGCAAACAGGAAAAGGGCCAGATCCGAAAGAGAACCAGCAACGACTGCCATATGCAATAACTGCCATAAGCAAGGGCATTCGCAAGGAAATTGCAGATCTTTAAAGAAGCAAAGAAAGAACGGGTCCAAACCTACGAAGAGGCAAGAGAACTCACATGGAAAAAGGAAATGCCATAAGTGTCGTCAAGCATGTCATACTGCGCGGGAGTGCCAACTCTCAAAGAAATCTGAGGTAGTACAGATAAATGAAGTAGCAGAAACTTCTGAGCCCTCAGCTAGTCAAGGAAGGGTTGATGTTTTAGAAGGCACGCTCAATGTCAAAAATATTCCAGTTAAACTGCTGTTTGATATAGGCGCGTCGCGAAGCTTTATTGCAAAGAATGCGGTTAAGAAACTGGATTTAAATTTGAAGAAGCTCAAGGAACCAATGACTGTCCAAAATCCGGTCGGGGGTTCCATCAATCTCAGTTGGGTTTGTGCAGTACCTGTCTCTTTTTTCTGCTATAAATTCCCTACTATCTCTATCATCATGAATTTTACTGAATTCAATCTTATTCTGGGATTGGATTAGCTAACCAAATATGAAGCAGAGGTTAGGTGCGCCGAGAGAGTTGTTAACCCGAAGGCCCAATCAGGGAATTATATAACCATACCATGCGAAGGTCTGAATTCCAATAGAAAGGACTTTTGGTCAGCTCTAGATGTTTCTCCAGCTCAGATAGAAAATATCCCTGAAGTCACAGAGAATATTCCCGACCTCGTAAAAGATATTCCTATCGTCAAAAATTATGCGGATGTGTTTGAAGAAGTTGTTCGCTTACCTCCGCGGAGAGAAATAGATTTCAAGATTGCTTTGATTCTGAATGCAAGGCCGGTAGTTCACGCTATTCGAAGAATGTCCTTGAAAGAGAAAGAGGAATTAGACAATCAAACACGACAGCTAGTATGGAAGGGTCTGATCAGGCCTAGTTTCTCTGATTGGGGAGCAGCAGTGGTGTTTGTCCCAAAATCTGACGGTACTCTACGGCTATGTGTGGATTATCGTGATTTCAACATACAGACAATAAAGAAAAAATATCCATTGTCGCGAATCGATGACTTATTGGATCGTCTGAATGGAGCACAGGTATTTTCAAGGATGGACCTAGCTACAGGCTTCCATCAGCTTCAAATTGCCGAAGAGTGTGTTCCTATGACAGCATTCAGAGGTCCAGACTTATTCTATGAGTGGTTAGTAATGTCGTTCGGCTTATGTAACGCTCTAGCTTACTTCGTCGATCTGATGAATAGAGTGTTCAGAGGAGTCCTGAATAAATTTGTTCTGGTTTTTATTGACGATGTTCAAATCTTCTCTAAATCAAAGGCCGAACATGAAAAGCATCTGGAACAGGTTCTGGAAATCCTCAGAAGGAATGTATTAAAAGCCAAACTATCCAAATGTATATTCTGGAAAGATGACGTGAAATTTCTAGGCCATGTCGTATCGAAAGAAGGAATTGCTGTGGATCCAAGTAAAATCACGGCTATTCAAAACTGGAAACAGCGTAGTACTCCTACAGAAGTCCGCAGTTTTCTTAGATTGGCTAGTTATTACCAGAAGTTCGTTAAAAACTTTCCGAAGATATCTGGTCACTAAACGAAGCTTACAAAGAAGCACTCTAAATTCAAGTGGAATCCAGAATGTGAGGAGGCTTTTGAAGAGCTAAAGTTAAGATTAACGACTGCTCCAGTGTTAACCATTATTGACGGCAATCAGGATTTAAAAGTCTGGACAGATGCTTCTAGAGAAGGCCTTGGCATAGTGTTAATGCAAAGAGGTTAAGTGATTGCTTATGCTAGCCGTCAATTGAAGCCACACGAGAAAAACTACGTCACTCATGATCTTGAGTTATTGGCTATAGTATTCTCTTTGAAAATCTAGAGACACTATCTTCTGGGTGAGAAATTCGAACTGTTTATAGATCACCAGTCGTTAAAGTATCTGTTCACTCAGAAAGATTTGAATCTGAGGCAGCAACGTTGGCTAGAGTTCCTTGCAGCATACAATTTTGAGATTTTATACACTCCAGGGAGAGCCAATGTCGTGGCCGATGCGTTAAGCCGAAAGAATGTAATGATAGCCAGCTTTATTATTACGACTTCCTTGATTGACAAAATATCTATTCTTCAAAAGGATGATAATTTTATTAAGGATATGATTAAAAGGATTCAGAAAGGCGAACCCTCGTATTTTCAAATAGATAACGATGGAATCCTGAGATTGAAAGGAAGGATTTGTGTTCCCGACATCCCCGAGCTCAAAAAGGAGGTGTTAGACGAGTGTCACAAGTCCAAGTTGAGTATCCATCCTGGTGTGGCCAAAATGTATAACGATCTCAAGCGAACATTCTGGTGGAAGGCTATGAAAAGAGACGTTTCAATATATGTTAGCCGATGCCCTACTTGCCAATTAGTCAAAAGCGACAAACAGAAACATGCAGGATTGTTGCAACCGCTGGACGTTCCAGGTTGGTAGTGGGAACATATTTCCTTGGACTTCATAGATGGTTTGCCCAAAACCAGAAAAGGGAATGACAGTATTTAGGTGATCGTAGATCGCTTCACGAAGACCACCCATTTCATACCTGTCAGATCGAACCGAACTGCTCAGAGTCTGGCGCAGATTTATTTCAAGGAAATTGTTAGACTACACGGAGTGCCAATCAGTATAGTTAGTGATTGAGATCCAATATTTACTAGCAAATTCTGGGAGGCATTTCAAGTAGAGCTCGGAACGAAGCTGAACTTGAGCACCGCCTATCACCCTCAGACAGATGGTCAGACTGAGAGGGTGAATCGTATTTTAGAAGATCTATTGTGGGCTTGTGTTCTAGATTTTGGTGGATCATGGGAAGACCATCTGCATTTGGCTGAATTCTCATATAACAACAGCTACCAGGCGAGCCTGACAATGTCACCATTCGAAGCGTTGTATGGTAGACCATGTCGATCTCCTGCTTGTTAGGTCGAACCCGGTAATAGACTTGTACTGGGGCCAGATATGATCCGAGAAGCTGCCGACAAAGTTGATTTTGTCAAGAAACGATTACTCGCCGCTCAAAGCCGACAGAAGAGCTATGCTGATAAAAGAAGAAGAGATATATCATTTGATGTTGGCGACTATGTATATTTGAAAGTATCGCCGATGAGAGGAGTTATCCGGTTCAGTAAAACAGGGAAATTGGCGCCCAAATTCATTGGTCCATTTCCTATTCTTGAACGGATCGGAACTCTCGCTTATAGGGTTCAATTTCCTGATTGGTTGCCTGAAGTGCATAATGTATTTCACGTATCTCAACTTCGAAAGCATGTTCATGACCCAGACTTGGTTGTGGAAGAAGCTGCTCAACAGGATATTGAAATCACTCCAGAATTAGCTGTGAGAAGAGAGCCGCTAAAGATTATCGGCAAAGAAACCAAAGAACTGAGGAACAAGAATGTTCACTTAGTCAAAGTGCAATGGAGTGGAGATCCGAGAGATTGTACTTGGGAAACGGAGGAGAGCATTCAGAAAGCCTATCCTAAGTGTCGAGTGGATATCTCTGATTGACTTCGGTGTAAGGTACATTTACCATATTTTGAAATTCCCGGTTGTTCTCTACTTTGTTGTTATTTCCCTTTCATGGATGTACACTTTTAATTCTATAGTCTGACTAATTTAAAAAGAGTGTATGAATTAATTTGCATGATTTTGAAAAGTTAAAAACAAAATGATTGCTGTTTGTGTTGTGTGATAGTAGAATTGATTAATTAAAATTATTGAAACAATAGTTAATTTAATCAATAATAGAATAATGGTAGGATTTATTCATTTAAATCACACATTGAACTGATTTAAAAATAGATAGAAATATATACTTGTGCATTATATATGTTTCAACAGGTAATTGGATTAGCTGTTGAGTAAAGATTTTATTTGCGTGCCCGACAAATAGGTAAACCTTAATGAGTTGGATGCGAAATTTTATTATTATATCAACTCCTGTGAGTGCCATTGGATGCGGAGTGCTGGTTATTCTGTGTGTAATAATAAACGTCGCCATAGGATAGTAACAATTAATTTTGAACTACACTACATGGCATACTTCTAAAGATAGGCATACTTCATCATATGCCACATAAGCATTTGGAGCTTGTGTGACGAGGTGGAAGATTTACCATACGAGCGAGAGGCTTGTATGGCGATGACTATATATTACAGGTTGAACTGATGACTGATATGGACTATTTAAAAATTGTAATGATGAATTGCCAGATTAATAAAAAAAACCCACACGGGTCTGGAGTTGACAATAATCACGTCTCTCTAGTTATTAGATACGGCACATGGACTATTTATTTCCCACATGGGACGAGGTGACGAGAATTTATTCTCTGGAGCAATTAAA
Source organism: Allium sativum (assembly GCA_030737875.1). NCBI lineage: Eukaryota > Viridiplantae > Streptophyta > Magnoliopsida > Asparagales > Amaryllidaceae > Allium > Allium sativum. The sequence goes on from CM060918.1 coordinate 637,570,466, forward strand.
ATACACACTCCCTCAGGCTTTGGCAGGGTGACGAGAATTTATTCTCTGGAGTTATTATCTATACACGCTCCCCTGTAAACACCAGATTATATCACTATAAATATGTGTATGCTTTATAGGATTTATTGGGTACCTAATACGGCCCAATAAATTTCCAAACCCCTCCCCGCACAAAGGAGGTTATGGCGAAATTTTTCGAAAATTCCGGGTGTTAGCCAAATTTTTGAAGAATTTGAAAATTCTCAGAAACTGAAAAGTTGGAGAATGGAAGCTAGATTGAACGTAGAGTTGATTAATCAAACCACTTTCGACTTTGTTCCTTTTCGGGGACGAAAGTTTTAAGTGGGGGAGATTGTAACGACCCGGAAAATCTGAACCAATTTAAAATTTTTAAATTGGCTATTTTAGTGGATTTTAAATATTTAAAATAAATATTTTAAATAATAGTGATGAAATGTATGTTTGAATCAATGTTGAAAATGAAAATAATTAATTTGAATTATAAACAAGGCCTGAAATAGCCCTGTAGTTTCAAAAATTGAATTCAAACTTTAACTGACTGTACCGGGTGCAAAACAAAACGGATTTAAGTGAAACGAAAAATATTTAAATCTGTTAGTTAATACCTTTCTAATGAATCTGAAAAATCGAAGTTTCATAGCGAAAACCAAAAGTTATGGCCAAATGAATTTTCAGAAAGGTCGCTATGGAGTTTATATTGCCCGTGAAAATGGCCATTTTGCATACGACCTCGGAATTCGACGAAACCACTTTTGTTGGATCCGGGATGTGAAGTTATTGCTAGATTTCAAATTTCATAATTTTTGAAGCTAGTATGTGAGCGTGGCAAAGGAAAACGTGTTTTGGTCAATTATAGTTAAATTGGATCGACCAGAAATGGGCCTTTATGCAAACGGTCTCAGAATTCGACGAAACTAGTTTTGTTGGGACCGTATCGTCAAAACATAGCCAGATTTATTTTTCTGGAATTTTTCGAATCAGTTTGTGGCCCTGGCAAATAGAAATGTACGTTCAAATCGAATATTGAATGTTATATATTTTAAATTGAAGGAAAACTGACTGAAACAGTCGAATGGGCCTTCGAAACATATCCCACTATGTTCGAAATGGGGATAAAACGCTAGGGACGACAGTCGTTGGGTTTAAAAAGGAGTTCATTTGTGAAAACCCAAATTTTTTGAAATATATATACACCGGCCAATCATATTTTTTATAAAAAAAGAAAAACCTTTTTCTCTCTCCCCGATTCGATGACGGCGGCTCTTCAAACTTTCCCCTCCTCTTTCCGGCGAAACCACGCCTCGATAGACCTCCCTCCAGTTGAACTTTTTGAAGAGCTCTCTCCACTCTTCAAATCCATACCCGTTGCTCCCTCCCTCGTGCTCTGGTTCTCGAGAATCGTGCCCTGAAAGCCGCCGTGTTTCGAGCTCCGCCGCTGCCACCAGGGTGCATCGCGCCCGACCCCACCACCACGCTTGGGAAGCTACTTCGAAGCCCTACGGCGTGGTACAACTCGATTTCCACCTAGTGCTACGGATTGGGATTAAAATCAAAACCTAGTTTTGAAGATTTAAAAAGGAGGTACGGCTATTTTAATATAAACTATATTATAGCATTTTAAAAGCGCTACCGTTTATGATTTCACTGTAAAAATCATATCTTTTTCGTTTGTTGACGAAATTCAGTGAAACAAGAGACAGTGGACTCGTGTGGACGTCTTCTACATTCTAGAAGAGACCGCATATTTTTCTGAGCCTTCTGCTATTTTTGCTGGAGTGGAACCCAATGTGAGATTTCTAATTTATAAACGATATGGAAAATGACGATGTATAAATTATATAGTCGATGTATGAGTTATATAAGCGTTGTACACCTCTTGTATAAGCGTTGTATAAGTTGTACGTTCGATGTATAATTTATATATGCGTTGTAAAAATTATATATGTGTTGAAATAGAAGTGAAATGCTATATATATATATATATATATATACGCCCCTCGTCCACAAACCATGGACGATATTTATTGGTTCTGATTGGTGTGAAAATTGACTGAGAGCGAATGGTTGATTGAAATTGTTTGTGGTTGGAATTGATTGATTGTGGTTGAAATATACCTGTATGTGGTTGAGAAATATTTGGTTGAAACCACATAGGATTAGTTTGTGGAAATGAAATAAATATACATGCCGCCTGCGTGCGAACTAGATGCATGAATCCCCATTGTCAAAAACCGCGAGGTTTTAAGGTAGAGCGAGGAGCCGTACTAGGGACGGCCCCGGTTTTAACTACCCTGCCGTTATGCTACCGAAATTTTGAATAATATTCATGTGTTAGAATTATTTTCATGTGTTGAAACTATATTCGTGTGTTGAATAGAAATTCATCTATTGAATGACATTCATGTTTTGAAATAAATTGTTTTGCAATAAAAATCACATTTTTACTTTATATATATAAACTATAGAAAACCTTCATGTGTTGAATTGAAATTCATTCGTTGAATAGAATTCATGTGTTGAATGGTGTTCGTGTTTTAAATATAAAAATCACCTTTTTATCTATATATATAAACTATAGAAAACCTTCATGTGTTGAATTGAAATTAATTCGTTGAATAGAATTCATGTGTTGAATGGTATTCATATTTTGAAAGGAATTGTTTTATAATAAAAATCCTATTTTTATCATCAATATGAACTATATAAAATACTCTTGTTTTGAAGTAAATTGTTTTATAATAAAAAATCATATTTTTATTACCTATATGAACTATATAAAATAATCGCGTTTTGAAATGAATTATTTTACAATAAAAATCACCTTTCTAACATATACATGAATAGTTAAAAATAGTGAAGTGTTGAAATAGAAGTCAATTGGATAAAAATATCATTTTTATCAAATGTATGAAAAGGAAATGGTTTTGAAATTGAAGGATCGATTATATTTATATATATATATTTATATATAAATAGAATTGAAATATATCGAATAATGAAGCTGCAGTTCGTATTTTGAAACCGTGATTTCAAACGATTAGTGCAGGAGATCCGACCATCGGATTTTCCCGAAACCGCAACCGTTGGGTTCGCTTTGGAAATATCTTTCCAACGGCACTAACTTTGTAAAAATCCAACGGTTGGATTGTCTGGAATGTTTAATTCAAATCTGAAGAAAAACAGTGCCAGAATCGATTATATATATATATATATAAATATATTAAATCGAATAACGACGCTAAAGTTCGTATTTTGAAATCGAAACTTCAAACGATTATACCGGGAGGTCCAACCGTCGGATTTTCCCGAAACTGGAACCGTTGGATTCGTTTTGAAAAGTTCTTTCTAATGATGTAAATTTTGTGAATATCCAATGGTTAGATTTTCAGATATGTGTAAATCAAATCTGAAGAAAAACAGCGCCACGGCCGCGTTATGGCACGAAGCGTCGTTTTGAATAAATTGGCTATTTTAAAATATATAAAAATAGTGATAAATCGTTATAAAATATTATAAACGATATGGACGTGAAATTTAGGAACTAACTGAAGGTTGGCTAAGTCGAATGGTTTCTTGGGTATTGATATGATGTTGGTTTCGGCCTCCGGGGTTAATATTTGGGAAATCGTTCTCTTACTGATTGACGGTTAGTGACTAATGAATTGAAATGATGCGTAGTAGTGTTTGTGTAGCACTTGTTTATTATATACGCGAGTTGCTCAGAAAGACCGGGTCTATCCCATTCTGAATAACTGAATCGACGATAAGAAATCGAAGATGAAGACGGTGGTCGAAGACCGGAGATCTTCACCTCGTTTGGATGGTAACCGAGGTCCTGATTGGGAGGCATCCCGAAATATGGATAATGAGTGGTGATCGTCCAGACGTACGTGGTGATCGATGGATTTGCGAGGTATATAGTGCCTCCGGTTTCGTTCAGACCCAGAACGAACTTGCAAATGGACAGTGTGTCTGACATTGGAATTTATTCTGTGTGATTGATAGCCACCAGCTGCACGGTGTGAATTGCCTGTGTGGCATGCTAAGATACAGTGATCAGGGCTTCTGTTGAAAAGCAAAGTCTTGTGGTGATGATCAAAGCATCGCCTGTGTGGCGTAGCTTTGTGTATAACGTGAAATCGCGAGCCTCACACCCCGGTATGAACCAGAAACGGGAGAGGACCTCAGGGAGGACATGCGTTTCTTTCTAGCTAGAAGTGGCGTCAGTGGTTTTACACGCCCTGACGAGATTGACTCATGTGGTTGTTGCTGCTGTGTGGCGCCTCGGTTATATCGGTCGATCCGGGACAGATGGAGTCATTCGTTGGCTCATTTACGCCCCCATAGGGCGGGGAAACGTAGTGTTCAGGAATTTTAATCCACATCGGTGGACTGGCCCTGTCGCTCCAAAGGCTTGACTGAGTACTTGCCTGAGACATGGGCTAGATTGTCTCGAAGTCGGTAAGGACTATCTTTTGCCTTGGTTCATGACGGAAATCCAATTTCCAAATACGTGACTGTGCGATTTTGATTGTATACCTATATATGGCTACATAGTGGTATGGGGCATTAATGCCATCTATGATTGATACTTATGATTTGAAATGGCTTTTGAAACCTATAAACACTATTAATAATATGAAATTCTTTTGTTTTATTTGTATCAAGCATATTTTGGCCATTATAAGGTAAAAACTCTATCCTCCGGTTTGCGTTGCATTGTGTGATGGGAACTGAGTCTTATAATGGCTTCATTTTTATAAAAAGCATTGTGATGTTTAAAGATTTACTTGTTTTAAAGCACTGGAAATCCAATGGAGTAAACCCATTCCACGAAAGTGGCGTGGTCCTGTGATTAGCCATATTTTAAATGTGTTGAGTAGATTTCTCATACCAGTCCAATGACTGACTCATAGTTTGTTTCACTTGCAAACTCGGGTGCCCCTTTTTCTACACGGGCAGCCTTGTATTCAGGTTTTAGCAGGCTCTTTCTGGATAGCTGGAGCTGAAGATGGATTCTATCATTTATTTCTTTTTATGTTGTTTAGCTCCTATTTTACATATTATGTTTGTTTTCCGCTGTAGACATTTATGTATAGCTGAACTGTATTTGTACTAAGTATGATCCTGTATAATGTGTAACTCTGATGATTACGTTTATCCAGTGTATTATTTGTGCATTAACTGGTGTATTTATTTATTTTTGTTCTGCTATTATCTGTTTATGTGTTATATTCCAAGGATTACACTTGCCGCTGTCAGTATCGGGGTTTGGGGTCGTCTCAGAAGTTCTAGTAAGGACCAAGCATAGGTGGAAAGCTTGTGTCAAACATGGGGACCCTTTTCAAACTAGTAACCCATTAAGTATCCTTGTGAGCTCGAGTTAGATCAAGAATGGGACACGCTTACTGGGTTTGATTGTAAGACGTCAAAACCGGTTAGCGGTGGCAACGCAAGTCCAACGGGGTCATGTGCGTGCGTAGGCCCGGGCTGGTAGGTAAAACGTTGTTGCATCATGTAGATATAAGCCGTGCATCTTTAGTAGTATCGGGTTGCCACTTTGAGGAGTGATACACCCCACTGTGAGACCAGCACAGGTATCTACGAGTTAGGGAGCTGATCGCATAGGGATAGTGGGTACAACTAGTGGAGATAGGGGCAGGCGACACCTATGAAGACAGCTAGGGGTACACGAAGATACCATTATGATTATTGTGTTCAGTATGCGGGATCAACTTTTAGGGTGGCTAGTAGTGGTGCAGTATAGTAAGGTGCAGTATAGTAATTATCCTATAGTGATTAGGAACAAGATTAACATCAGAATATTCCTCTTGTTTGCTTTTTCATGCCCACTTGTTTCACGTTCATACCTTGTTTTACCAATTTATGTCTTATCCTAATTACTTTAATAATTTTATTGTTAAAGTTATTATACTCGCCAGACTTTATGTCCGACCCCCTTGTTTTCGCATCTTTTCTTCCTTTCCCCCCCCCCCCTCCCCTGCAGGTTCTCAGGGTGGGACTAGTACTAGTGGAGCTTGATCTTGGATCTCTTTCTCTCTCTTTTGGAAGTGCTTGGATTGTTGAAAGTAAAGTTCAGCTCATCTTTTTGACGGCTACTTGTGTTGGGGTTATGCTTTTTATTTTATGTACTCAGAAAACAATTTGTCAAGATGGTTACTAAGTGTACTTGGTTTTTCTGTTGGTTTATGATGTTGTTGTAATCAAACTATTTCTCCGCTGCAATAAATGTTGTTTTGAAATTTTTCAAGTACCAATATATGTACCTGTCTTGTTGTATTTTGTTCTATTCACCAATAATACTCCATGAAAGTTAATGCATTCCCTTTGAGAGTGACATTAATGGACACGGGGTGTTACAGATTCTAATGTACGTATTGTCATTAAAATGATATTTTAACTTTGCATATAAATTATAATATAGGCATTGTAAATAAAAATGTTATCTTAACTATGCATATAAATTCTAATATATGCATTGCAAATAAAAATGTAATTTTAAAATTGCATATAAATTCTAATATATGCATTGTAAATAAAAATGTAATTTTACTATGCATATAAAAATGTAATTTTAACAATGCATATAAATTCTAATATATGCATTGTAAATATAAATGTAATTTTAACAATGCATATAAATTCTAATATGTGCATTGTAAATATAAATGTAATTTTAACAATGCATATAAATTCTAATATATGCATTTTAAATATAAATGTAATTTTGACAATGCATATAAATTCTAATATACGCATTTTAAATATAAATGTAATTTTAGCAATGCATATAAATTCAAATATATGCATTGCAAATAAAAATGATTCCTAGATTTATACACAAATTCAAATGCATATTTTGATGTTTCAATTTGTTAACAATTCTATTTAAAAAAAATGTCTGAAAGCGAGGTTTTCATCTTCCCCCTTTCTAGCATGTTAAAAATAATGTTTTAACATACAAATATTCTCTGAACATATGTTTTCTCCTGAATCACTTTTACATTAAAAATAGAAATTTTTAATGTTGCAACATTTTTATTCAAACAGTCAACATTTCCAATGAATCAAAATTTACATTAAAAATATGATTTTAATGTTTCAACACTTTTATTCAAATATGAACAATTTCATATGAATCATTCTTTTATAAAAATGATACTTTTTAATGTCAACATGCCTTTGTTTTAAAAATGAACATTTTCTAGTGATTCATTCATTTCATTAAAAACAAAGTTTTTAATGTAAACATGTTTTTATTTTAAAACATGCATATTTGTCTAATTCCTATCATTACATAAGAAAATGAATTTTTAATGTAAAATATGTTTTCATTTTAAAACATGAATATTTGTCTACATTCTATTATTACATAAAAAATGAATTTTTAATGTTAAACATGTTTTCATTTTAAAGCATGAATATTTGTCTACATTTTATTATTACATTAAAAATGAATTTTTAATGCAAAACATGTTTTCATTTTAAAACATGAATATTTGTCTACATTCTACTCTAGACAATAAAAATGTGAATTTCTAATATAACCATGTTTTTATTTAAAACATGAACATGTTCTTAATTCCTATTTTAATTCAACAAAATGTACAAAAGTTGATATTTCCTTTTTGGTGACACTTCTTGTTCAACAAAATGATAAATTTGATACCTCATTTTTGTTGAAAACTCTAGTTCAACAAAATGACAACACTGTATATTTTATTCTTTGTTGAAAACTCTAGTTCAACAAAATGACAAAACCGATGTTTAATGTTTGTTGAAATTTCCAATTTAACAAATTGAAAAAAATTGACATTTCCTATTTGTTGGAAATTCTAATTCAACAAATAGACAGAAATTGGTGTTTCATATTTGTTGAAAATTCTAATTCAACAAATAGACAAAAATTGGTGTTGCATATTTGTTGAAAATTCTAATTCAACAAATAGACAAGAATTGGTGTTTCATATTTGTTGAAAATTCTAATTCAACAAATAGACAAAAATTAGTGTTTCATATTTGTCCTTCATAACAATTTGATTTAAGCAAAAATGTTCATTTTTGTTTTGACCAATTTAATTTAAACAAAAATGACAATTATACTAATTTTGACAAAAATGATAATTTTTGTCCAATGGTTCCAATTTGACAAAAATGTCAAGTTTTTTCCAATTATTCCAAAAAACAAAATGATAATTCTTTAATCAACTACTCTAATAAATCCAAAAGGATAATTCTTGGTTCCACTATTTTAACTAACAAATGATGATTTTTCGCAATGATTCTAATTTGATAATTTTGTCTAAACAAAAATTATATATTTTTGTTTCACTCAATTTATTACAACAAAATTATCTACATGTTTTTAACAATTGTATCACCACATATCTATATGTTTTTAACAATTTTATCACCACGGAATATCACCAAACAACTAGTTCTACATACTACATCTATCACAAATCAAATCATAAATCATAACAAATAGGAATTAACTATAGATTGATGATAATAAAATCAGAATTATTTCTAATTATTAAAAAAAGAAATAAATAGATTTCTCACAGTCGTTTTAAATCTGAATGATTCCGATCTGAAATTTGACCAAAATTCGATCTGCTCAGAATTGTTTCTAGTCAATCCTGGAGTGTAGATCTCGGACTCACGATCGTAATGGATCTGAAATCGTTCAATTCCGAGTTCGTTTGAGTGAGATATGATTTATTTTACATTGATAATATTTTTAAATTAAAATAATAAAATAGAAAATCACCTTCTTCCCCTTTACAGAGTAAAGGCCACGATGTTTTCTATTAGGTTCGACTCTAGGCCTAACATTTTCTCCAAATCTGATCAGCTTGGACACGATCAGACCAGACCTCGGTGTAGAGCTAGGAGGCGTGCCTCCAATGAGGGTGGTGGGGCCCAACTCGACGGTGAATGGGAGGTAGGGTGGCGGTCCGTTCGAGTCGGCTTTGGGGGCCTGGAACTCTCGAAATACTCCACTACAGGTACTAATGTCTGTATGGATCTAAAGAGGGAGGAGTTCTCTTCGATAAAGTCAAAAGGAGTGGATGATTTCGATGTGTGGATCGAAGGAAATTAGTCATGAAAGAGTTGAGCATTCATGGCCATGGATTTCAGGGGGGCGGCGGCTGTGAATAGTGTAAATTAGGGTTTGAAGAACGTTATTTATAATATTTTAATATTAATTTTCTTAATAAATGAATTTTAGCCCATTAATCCTTAACGGTTCCAATTTTAGCCAAGCAAAAGTCGTTCCTACCGAATTGCCCCCGTTCCGGAACCAATGGGATAGGTCCCGTCAGCCCAAACAGTTGTTTTCACCCTATTGTCTTTAATTTAAAATTTAAATCCTTTATTTAATTAATCTGATCGTACATTTAAATTCACCGGGGCCACATACGAACTCCGAAAATTCCCAAAAAATAAAACTAGCTATGTTTTGACGATACGGTCCTAACAAAATTAACTTTGTCAAATTTGGAGACCGTTTGAAAAATGGCCTTTTTAACGGTCGATTAAATTCAACAGAAATTATCGAACACAGTTTAATTTACCACGCTCACAAATTAATTCCAAAAAATTATGGAAATTTATACTTAACAATAATTTGACATTCCGAATCCAATAAAAATGGTTCTGTCGAAATCGGAGGTCGTTTGTATAATGGCCATTTATACGGGCTATAAATTATACTATATTCTATAGCGACTATTTTGAATATTCAACTGGTCATAACTTTTTATTCCCACTATGAAATTTTGATTTTCAGGATTCGTTGGAAAGATATTTTTAAATAGATTTAGATATTTTTGGTTTCACTAAAATCTGTTTTATTTTGAATCTTGTACATTCAGTCAAAGTTCAGATTCAAATTTTCAAACTACCGTGCTATTTCTATTCCTTTTAAAATTAAAATAAATATATTCGTTCTAACTTCGATTTAAATAAATTTTAAATCGTTATTATTTAAAATAAATTATTTTAACTATTCAAAATTCATTGAAATAGCCAAAATAAAAATTTTAAATTGGTTCTGACTTTTCGGGTTGTTACAATCATACAACAAATTGAATTCATATTTTCATATTATTATAATATGTGTAATTCGATAATCATACCATAAATATGTTATTGTATTTGGATTTCAATGAGTACCACACTCAAATTTTTTCCGTTACATGCATACATATACATATATATATGCCTAATTTTAGGAAATATGTTAATATGCTTACACTATACATATGATCACATGGGACAAATCATATTAATAAAATTAACCCCATAATTATTTGATTATATGTGTACATATTTAAGCTATTTAACATTCAGTATTATCAAATACATTTCCAGAAAGAAGTGTGTATATGCACACAATACTACATCAAAACATTCATCAATGTTTCATAGTTCATGCAGCCACATGTTATTTGATTCTAAAACCAACTCAGTATCCTAATACTGATACATATAATTGCACTGTAAGTTTAAGCAGCAGTATTACATAAATTGAGGATTTTGTAGATCTTCTATTATAAAAAAATTATTGGTACTATATCCTCTACAGCAAAATATAAAATGATTTTGAAATCAATAGTGTATGTTGATACAAGTATTTGTACATATAGTATAAAACAATCAACAAATCATATTTCCTATAGATTTTAAAATTAGACTAAATTATATACATATTTATCATTATAAATATAGGATTATTAGATTGCAGTTTTACATATATGTCAGGTATATATATGTTAATGCATATTTGCTTTAAAAATACATCACATGTTAATTTTATGGAATGATATATAATCATAAAACATTTTTTATCACCTGAACTTATTCTTGATCATTATCAATATAATGAGAAATCAAAACCAAGAGAATTTATGTATGAATCTCTAATTCATGTTGTATAATCCTATTGATCATTTTTGATCTGAAGAAAAAAATATAATCAAGTGTTCTGCTTTTATGAAAACACTATCTAAACAATTTTCATAGAAATGATTTCATTAAATCAAATAAAAATATATATTACTGATTAGAAATCAGTAATATTATTTTTGACTTCTGGAAAATAAAAGGAGGGTATGATATGGTCAGGAGTTTAATATTCTGAAATCAAACAAATTTTGATTTCATATCCACGTATAAAGATCAAACCAAAATTTTGTCTTAACAAATTTTCATAATTTTTTGATTTGATTAAATCAAAATTAATTTGAAAACAATCTTACTGATTTTTCAATCGGTAAAACAATTTTGACCCATAAATAATAACAAAGTCAAGTCATAATTACTTATCTATCAAACATTTTGATAATAAGTTTGGCTGATAAGTTTGTCACTGTTTACTCATATAAACAGACCAATACACTGCTTGTGATCAAATCAATATATTCAAGATTTAATAGTCTAAAATCCAGTAAAATTCAAATAAAATCAATATTGGATATTAATTCGTATTTAAATGAAACGTGTTTATTTCAAAAATAAATTCACTCAGCGGTCCTAATAAATCAATTCAGAATCAAATTCACTTGTTTTATATGCAATACCTTTGATCAACTAGGAATTCAAACACATACAAACCTAAATCAAAATTCAAAGTACAATTTATTGCAAGCCTATGGCTCTGATATCGATGAAGGAAATTATCGATCTAATCGCTATCCCAATTTTAACCGATTTAACAAACTTTAATGAAGGATCTATGCAATAAAAGTAAATCAAAATAATCAAGGTTAGGGATTTATACCTTCCGCATTGAATCTACAAAATCCAAATGAAATTTGAACCGAAAGGAAGATGTATGAATCAAATCGAAAGCATGACAAAGCACCATGCCTCTGGACGTATCCACATGAACAGATTTCATCTTTAATGGAATCGGAGATGAAGAAGGAATTGCGGTACTAGCCGTCATGGCATAAGGGTTTGGTTTTCGATTTTAAAGAGGAATCATATTCCATCATCTTTTTGGTATTCGTGTATGTTAATTACAAAAGGGAAAGTAGACCCCTTTTAATAATATAAACGTTAACCAATATAATAGGAACCAACCTACATGCTTATTCTAACGTCAAAATAAAATATCAAGTGACTGATATTTTATTTATCTAGAGAATATTTTTACCCCTTATTACATTTTAAGTGTGTAACCCTATACGTTATTATAACGCTGGCAATAATTTTAAATCACATTTGAAATTATAAACAGTGATTAACATCTATTAATAGGTCGCTACTACCAAAGTTATAATAAGATCAATGATTCGATACAACCTTTTATGTGACCAGTGTCTCAATGTAATTTAATCCTTTTAACCAATATATACAAGATTAAACTCGAGGCATGGAATGTATCATCCTCTCTATAATTTAATCCTTTTATCTTGATCGATGAGTAGACTATTTAAAAACAAAATAACATTTGAGCATGGCCATGCATTTTATAGTCTCACTCAATTATGAGGCCCATGGATGTTTCTACTTATATATGTCATAGGGTTGAATTCCATCTGGATCATTCATAATTTTCAACTGATTCGAGATGTATCCAATAATCAACTTTATCGTCTTCTCGGTTAAAAGTAACTTTTGATACAAATATCCTCGAATAAAATTATAATGATCTTCCGGTCTAAGGACCATTGCATCAATGTCACTCTGAGAATAACTTATAATACTTTTAAATATATTCCATGTAGTTTTCTCAAAGTGGGTCAACACGGTACACTATTCTCTAATACATATTTATGTATTAACATTAATATCACGTATATTAATGATCAATAAGATATGATCATCGGTCAATCAACATACTAGTCTTAATGTTTTATTAGTGTCCTGTGTAAATAATAAAACTTGACTAGGGACATTTAAGAATTGTAATACTTAATATATTATATAATCTCATGTTCAAGTATTTACTTGAACTATATAATTCTGCATTATTATTCTAAAGACTTCTATTATGTTAAGATTTATATTATGCAGTAAATATAACATAACAGAATACCTTTATTCCAATTCAAAAATAATAACATCAATGGCCTTGTTAATCATATCAAATTGATTTCCTCTACGGCATAAACTCTAACACGTATTTGTATATATTTTGGTTTTCAAATCTGCATATTATTGGTATTATAATATTGATGGTTTTGCACCATTGGAAATTTTTTCTCTATTAGCGACTGATTGTCCTATTATTTAAGATGACTCAGTGGAGGGGAAAATACTTCTAATGACTCCATCCCTTGAGTTGAGAGTAAGGCAAAATCGGGAACTATTTCCTCAATTTTTAGTTTTTTTTATAATGATGGTACGATCCATTATCAGGGATGCCCTAATATCTCTAATTAGTTATGTGAAACGACCCAAACTTCCCCGTAAAGGAAAGTATGGATTGCTTTGAGAACAACACTCATCAGAACACAAACAGAAGAACATGTCATTGCTTATTACAACATTTACATCAAAGTACAAGAATATTCCAGAGTATGAATAAATATTACACATTGGAAATACAGTATTAGAGATTTAATAAATTACATTTAAATAGCAGCCGAAAAATAATACAAAATACAACTGAAAGAAATACACGGATACAGAGCTTTCCGAATATCGCTTCAGCTGTAAACCAGGATACTGTGAATATAATATCTGCAATACCAAAACTACTAGCTGCCCGTGTGGAAAATATGAGCACCAAGAGTTTAGGTTAAAACAATAAACCCCAGGTCAGTCATGAGACTGGTGTAAGAACTCAAAACAGTTATTAACTTTATTTTTAATGGTGGGGATATCATGGGACCATGCCGTATAACACGGAATGGATTTACTCCACATGAATCTTAGTTTAAAATAAAACAATGCAATGCTTTTTTGAAAAATGAAGCTATTATAAGACTCAGGTCCCATCACACAACGCAACACAAGTCGGAGGATAGAGTTTTACCTTATAATAGCCAAACAATGCTTGATACGTATGAAACAAATTATTTTGATATTATAAGTGTATAGTGTTCAGAAAACAACTTCGAGTATAAATGTATCAATCATAGACGGCATAGTGCCCCATCCCACTATGTCGCCATACTAGGCTCTACAAATAAAACCTAATGTCATGTATTGGAAGTTGGATTTCCATCTATAAACCAAGGCAAGGGGTCGTCCTTACCGTTTCGAGGCTCTCTAGCCCGAGCCTCAGGATTTAGCCGCAACTGTACTTAGGTAAAATGCAGGGCCGGTCCACACTAAGTGCGATGGTGGATTCATAATTCCTAAGCATACGTTTCCCCGCCCTATGGGGCGTAAAATCTGGTCAGTAATCTTGACCATAAAAATATCTGAGGCGCCTCTCTATCCATTAAATAATAATAAGCAACATTCACATGAGTAAAATGTTAGGGCTTGAAAAACGCTGACACCCCTCCTAGTTAGAATGTAACGCAATGCCCTCCATGTTGTCCCCTCCCGTTTCTGGTTCATACCGTGGTGTGAAGCTCACGAAGTAACGCTATACACAAAGTTATGCCTAAATAAGCTGTGCTTTGATCATCACCCACAAGGCTCTGTTTTTCAACAAAAGCCTTGATCATTTGCATATTAGCATGCCACATTGTCAATCCATACGATACCATTGATTTCTGACAATATATAACCTCTAAGCTCGTACGTCTCAAAGAAGGGTGTTAAGCAAGAGAATAGATTCTCCGCTACCAAACAGATATATATTTAGCAGAGATCAACGAATACAACATAAAGGAATACAATGTCAGACATACCATCCATTTACAAGTCCGTTCTGGGTCTGAACGAAACCAAAGGCACCTTATTCCTCATCCCATATGTCCAATACATGAGAGAGGTCCTCGCATATCCGTCGATCTCAAAGTACGTCTGGACAATCACCACTTATTACCTTGGCTTTGGTGTACGGCCCAATCAAGACATCAGTAATCATCCAAACGATGTGAAGATCTCCGGTCTTCAACCACCGTCTTCATCTTCGACTCTTGATCGTCGTAGTAATTATTCAGAATGGGTTAAACCAGGTCTTTTCGAATGACACGCATATTTTATAATCAAGTGCTATAAACACATCATACGCCTCATTCCAATTCAGAATATTCTTTTAATAAAATATTCACATTATTAATCTAATTTAATTAAAACTCTAATTCAGTTTTAATCTCAAAAAGCATTGCTTAATGATTATTCAAATTTAAGAAATAAATCTTATCTTTAACTGGGTTAAAAGAACCAATGTTATTTAAAACATTGTTCACGATAAACCCAAAATCATCTTCCATTAAATATGGAATCTTCACAGAAATCGAATCAAGATATAGTCGATACAAATTTCCGTATCAGACTAATAATATAAATGGAATAACGGTAAAGCCCTTTAAATTCCATATATAGTAACAGTCTTCACTCACAGAAGCTCATCTCGATTATTATTAAATCGAATTCCATTCAATTCCAATTTAATATATTAAATTGGAAAACTTTCCTTTGGAAAATGTCCATTAAATCTTAATAAAAAGATTTATAAATTCCAAATTATATTTTCACTATAAATCGGGTTAAAGAACGAATGTCGTTAAAAACACAGTTCACGATAAACCCGATTCACATTTCATTTTATTCCAATTACTAAATATAATTGGAAATTCTAATAATCTAAATTAAAAGATGTATTCTTTTCATCCGGGGTTTAAGAACAGTGTTATTTAAGAAACCATTCACGACAAACCCAAAATCCAATTTATTTATTCCTTTTAAAACATTAGATTTTTACTTTTGGTTAATAACTAGTTCGTTTTGATAAAAATATATTTTTATCTTTACAAAATTGGAATTTTTCATCCAAATTCTTTCCAAATCATTTATTATGATTTTACATAATTTTTCTATATTTTTAATAATTTTATTAAGGCCATTACAGTCGATTTCTAAAACGGTCATCGAACTGCACTTACTGCGACCTTTTCCATATTTGATTTGGACATATTTTCAAATCCAACCGTTAGATTTAAAATCTCTTATATTCATTGGAAATCTCTTTTCGATACGAACCGAACGATTCCGGTTTTAAGAGAATCCGACGGTCGGATCTCCCGTTACGCCCATTTGAAGTTAATAGTCGAAATTCGCGAACAGTCGCTACGTGGTGCGTTCTATTCAGGCCATTAAATATATATGATATATATATTATATATATTGTCGATTTCCATTTGAATCGTATTTTATAAATCGTTTATGAACTCGTTTTAAAAACGATTCCAACTTCATTTTTCAATTTTAAATCAAAATTGAATATTCTATATCTTTATCAGATTAAAATGATAATATTTTCAAAATATTATATTTTGAAATCATTTCTTTTCGATATTCATTATAAAATGAATAAAATCGGTCGATAAACCTGTTCGGGTTAAAATGGCGTTTACTACTTAATTCGGCTTCATATTTTTATATTTTGGTGTCCATCCAAAATCGGACATCAAAATCATAATTTTATTCTTTAATGAATATTATTTTAAAATAATCGTTATTTTAAAATATTCTTAATTTTTAAAAGATTCTTTATTTTAAAATATTCTTTATTTAAAATATTCTTGACATTAAAATGTTTCTTTTACATGAAAATGTTTCTTTACATGAAGATGTTTCTTCACATTGAAATGTTTCTTTTACATTGCAATGTTCTTTTTATATAAAAATGGATCTTATACTTAAAAATGTTTCTTTTATTTTGAAATGTTCTTTCATATAAAAATGGTTCATAAAAATGTTTCTTTTATTTTGAAATATTTTTTTGTATTAAAATGATCTTTATATTTGAATTGTCTTTTTACATTCTGACATGTCTTTTATATTCTAAAAGGTCTTTTATATTCTAACATGTCTTTTATATTCTAACATGTTATTTTATCTAAAATGTAATTTTATCTAAAATGTAATTTTATCTAAAATGTCCTTTTCATTCTAAAATGTCTTTTTCATTCTAAAATGTCTTTTTCATTCTAAAAGGTCTTTTATATTCTAACATGTCTTTTATATTCTAACATGTTATTTGATCTACAATGTTATTTTATCTAAAATGTTATTTTATTTTATTTTCATGATCATGTTAAAAAGGTGACATTTTTAATGTACAAAATATATTTTAACATATACTTCTTTTATTCTCTATACATACAATAAAAATGTGATTTTTATTATTAAAATATTCTTTATTTTTAAAGATTCTTTATTTAAAAAAAATATTCTTTATCTTAAAATATATACTTTATTTAAAATGTCCTTTTATTTCTGAATCGGAATGCGACACAATCAATTACCATATAATCTCAGTAATATGGATTTCATATATCGCATGTATGCAACAATAATGATAAATAATCATCAAACAGTCCAATCACATCCAAAGTGAAATTTACAACTGTGTGAGCGTTAAAATAAATAAATAACGCTCATTACAGACTGTCAATCCATCGATTGACATACAAATAAATATTGGGACTAGTGTATGTCAAATATCATCCCAATACCCGTGTGGGGTTTTCAAACAACGACAGTTTATTTAAACAAATTATTGGTTAATAAATTTAACCAATTTTCACTGTTCAAATTATAAATGAATATTTATGATTTAAATTTCACTGTCCTATTAATATTAACATTATTTTTAATATGATAAGCATTTCACATCACAAACAACATGCAATACAGTCAATTTAAATCGTCAATGGTTTGTGGACGAGGAAGGTAATCTAATAAGCACTGTATACAGTTTATAATGATTAAACTAATAAAAAAAATCTAAACTGGCAATTCTATATATCTTTTAGTTATGAAAATAAATAAATAACTATGAAGAATTTGTAGTGAGGAGTTCTCACCTTTGGTTTCCACTCCGTTATTCTTTAGCGGACGATTTCGATACTGTTCTGCTTCTAGACAGTTCCATCGCAATCTATTTTACGCGGTATATATATTAAAAATCATATTTTTAATACGATGCTATATATAATTAGAAACCACATTTTTAAACATTTCCATATATAATAAAAATCATATTTTTATTCCAAATCTAAATTATAAAAATCATATTATTATTTACGTTATGATTATATAAAAATCATATTTTTATATTGCTATTTTCATATTTAAAACAATGCGATTTGTATATTAAAAACAATGCAATCTTTGTATTAAAAACAATGTAAATTTTGTTAATAAAAACAATGTAAATTTTGTTATTAAAAACAATGTTAATTTTCTATTTTAAAACAATGTTAATGTTATATTCAAAACAATGCTAATGTTGGTTTCAAAACATATTGGTAATTTTGTTTTCAAAACATATTGCTAATTTTGTTGAAGAACAATGCAAGTTTTATTTTAAAAACAATGTATATTTTATTTACAAAAACAATGTATATTTTATTTACAAAAACATTGCATATTTTATTTACAAAAACATTGCACGTTTCATTTACAAAAAACACTGTGTGTTTCATTTACAAAAACACTGTATGTTTCATTTACAAAAACATTGTATGTTTCTATTTTTTTTTATATCAATGTTTTTCATGTTTTTATTTCTAAAAACCATATTTTAAATAATTTCATTTACTTTTGAAAAAATCATACCTTTATTTTTCTCTTTAAAACATTACTATTTTATTTTCTAAAACAATGTGATTTTTTTATGTACAAGACAATGCTAATTTTATATACAAATTTCA
Organism: Allium sativum; assembly: GCA_030737875.1. Taxonomy (NCBI): domain Eukaryota; kingdom Viridiplantae; phylum Streptophyta; class Magnoliopsida; order Asparagales; family Amaryllidaceae; genus Allium; species Allium sativum. The sequence goes on from CM060918.1 coordinate 637,589,305, forward strand.
TTTTTATCTTCTATCATTCAATTAAAAATTTATTTACAGCTTAACTATAAAATTTAATATACTAACACAATAACATTAAGAATTAACCTTTACAACATTTCTTTTGAAGTGTTGCTTTCCCTATCAATTTAATTCTTGTCGTCCTTCTGAAACTGGAAACCCAGCATTCGACCGCCTAGGGTTTAAATTCGCCACCGCCTCGATGCTCCTGAAGTCGGTCCACTGACACTGCATTGCTCGCCTTGAAGTGCTCCACCACCGGCCTGAAGATCAGGGAACTCGAAGGTCCCATGAAGGATGAAACCCGGTTCGAACAACGCCAGTTCGAAGGCTAAATCCGCACCAATTATGTAACGAATTGCAATCATCGCCATATGAATTTGAAGCCCTAAAAATCCTCTTCAATTTTCGTGTTGTAATCAGATTTTAATTCGATTGGGATTAGGAGATTTTAATGGTTTTGTTTTGGATTATTTTGGCCATGGATTTTTTACAGCGGCGGTTGTAGCGTTGTTAGGCTAGGGTTAGGAGAAATACGGAAATACTGTGTATGTGTATTTATACATGTATTTTTATTTTTATTTTATTTATTTAATACCTTTAAATTCAATATAACTCCTGTATCGTTCTGAACTCCAAATTAAACCCAACAAGTGCCGCCCCTACCTAAATGTCCACGTTCCGGACATAATGGGATATGTACCGGAAGCCAATTCGATCAGTTTTTCTCTGAAATTAAAATATAAATCAATATATATTTAATTTTAACGTACATTTTAATTTACCGGAGTCTCATACTGACTCCAAAATTCCAAGAAAAATTATTTCTAGTTATGTTTTGACGATACGGTCCTAACAAAACTAATTTCGTCAAATTTGGGGACCGTTTGAAAAATGGTCATTTTCTATATGATCCAAATTGACTGAAATTGACAAAACACGTTTTGATTTGCCACGCTCACATATTGAATCCAAAAATTATGGAATTTGGAATCTTATAATAATTTGACATTCTAGATCCAACCAAAGTGGTCTCGTAGAAAACAGAGGTCTTTTGCAAAATGGCTATTTATAATATTAAAAAAAAATGTAAATTCCATAACGACTATTCTGAATTTTAAACTGGCCATAACTTTTGACTTCCGTTATGAAATATCAATTTTCCAGATTCGTTGGAAAGATATTTTTAAACAGATTCAAATATTTCTTGTTTCACTAAAATCCGATTCATTTGGAATCCTGTATCAATTGAAATTTGAAATCGAATTTTCAAACTACCGCGCCATTTTGGGCTCGTAATATAATTAGAATAAAATTATTCACTCTAACTTCGATTTAAATAAATTTTTCGGCATTATTATTTAAATTAAATTATTTTAAATATTAAAATCAACTGAAATTGATAAAATAAAATTTTTAAATTGGTTCTGATTTTCTGGGTTGCTACAATCTCCTCCACTTAAAATCATTTGTCCTCGAAAAGGAACGGAGCTGAAAGTTGTTTAACTAACCAACTCAACATTCAATTCTAATAAATTTTCAATTCAGTTCAATATTAAATTCGATTTAGCTAAACTTATCATTCCTTCTCATATTGATTAAATTAATTATCATTCCAATATTTTAATTAGTTAAACTAATTATCAAACATCACAACCAGCAATCAATTAGGTGATTAACTTTTTCAAATATATATAACTTTTATATATAGTCAAAAATCATATTTTTATTGCAAATCACAGCAATAAATCCTAGCTAGTTTTGGTTCTCACACCAATCAGTTGGAAATATATAGATATACCACTTTCGAAACTCGAAGATAAACACTGATGACGCTAGCAATCATCAGAATCATCTCCGGGCGACTAGAGTGTGATTCTATATCTACCTAGTATATTAAAACTTCGAATATATGTTAATTACGCGTATATTCAGAATCTTTATATACTCGGTTGTCCAAATTAAGATAATATAATATACTCAAATACGTATATTGTAACAACCCGAAAATCTGGGCCAGTTTGAAAATTTTAAATTGGCAATTTTAGCGAATTTTGAATATTTAAAATGAACTATTTTAAATAATATCGACGAGGAAGTTATTTTGAATAGAATTAGAATGTATATATTATATACGTCGTCGTTAGAATATAAATAATTATATATAATTATAAAAGGAATTGAAAATGGCGCGGTAGTTCGATAATTCGATTTCAAACTTCAATTGAATGTACCGGGTGCAAAACAATCCGGATTTTAGTGAAACCAAAAACATTAGGATCTATTTGTGAATATCTTTCCAACGAATCCGACAAATCAAAATTTCATAGCGGGAATCAAAAGATATGTCCAGTTGAAAATTCTGAATAGTCGCTATGGAATTCAGGCCCTTAAAAATAGACATTTTGGAAACGACCTCGGATTTCGACGAAACCACTTTTGTTGGGTCCGTGATGTAAAGTTATTGCTAGATTCCAAATTTCATAATTTTTCAAATTAATATGTGAGCGTAGCGAAGGGAAACGCGTTTGAACAGTTTCAGTTGATTTTTAATCGACTGGAAAATGGTCATTTTTCAAACGGTCTCAGAATTTTACGAAATTAGTTTTGTTAGGACCGTATTGTCAATACGAAGCTAGAAATAATTTTTCTGTAATTTTCGGGGTCCGTATGTGGCCCCGGTAAATTGAAATGCGCGTTCAAATTCAATATATACTGAATTATATTTTGATCTCGGCGGAAACTGATCGTAACAAGTGAATTAGCTTACGAAACACATCCGTATATCTCCTTCTAGTTGTGTATTGTATTATTTTCCGCTGCTATGTATTTTTTTTTTAAATCTCTGATATTTCTGCGTAATATTCATTTATACTCTGTATATTCTTGTAATCTGATGGTATTGTTGTAATATACAATGAAATGTTCTTCTGTTAATGTTCGGATTTGTCGTGTTCTCAAAACGATCAGGCGTTTCAAACGGTCTGGGTCGGTTTAGCGACTGGTTCGGACCGAGCGAAATTCCTTTTCGTCACATTTGGTATCAGAGCTTTGGTTTACAAAGCTCAGAGAACAAGACACATTAGAACCCTACGAAAGAATTCATCAAATATTGGATTAGTTATATCCAACGAGAATGACTCGTTAGAGATTGGATCAGTAGTATCCTAGAATGAGTGTGAAGAGTATATTTTTAAAATGAAAACAATTTTTGTTTTGAAAATTTAAATCGTTGTATACGTATTTGAATATTTATTTTATATTGATGAGGACAGTCCAGTATATAAAGATTTTGCATATACGCCTTGCAAACGTGTATTTGAAGTTTTAATATACTGGATAGATATAGAATTACACTCGAATCGCCCGGAGATGATTTTGATGATGGAGCTTCATCATTAGAATTCATGTTCGAGTAACGAAAGTGGACTTTCTATATATTTCCTATTGACTGGTGTGAGAACCGAAATTAGATAGGATTTATTGTTGTGATTTGGCATCAAAAATCTGATTTTTGACTATGTATCAAAGTTATGAATTTCAAAAGCTAATTCACTAATTGATTGATGTTTGTGTTGTTTGTTTAATTGTTTGATAATTTTGAACCATTAAGCCTAATTGAACCAAATATTGAACTGTATTGAAAATTTGGTCGCATTTGCTTGCATATACATATACTTACATTGAACAGGTCATAGCAAGGAGGCTAGAGCAGAGAATAAAATTTGTTTGCCCGACAAATAGGTACATGTTTACTACATAATTTACTGTTTTGTTTGGGTGATGATGATTTTATGAGCCTATTGGCTTTTTCTTTTTTCTTTTTGAGATCAGAAGGCCTATATGGCAATTTCGGGATTTTCCCGTGGCTCCCGGTGCAGGGGAGGTTATGGCGAAATTTTTCGAAAATTTAGGGTGTTAGCCAAATTTTTGAAGAATTTGAAAATTCTCAAAAACTGAAGAGTTGGAGAATGGAAGCCAAATCGAACGTAGAGTTGATTGATCAAACCACTTTCGACTTTGTTCCTTTTCGGGGACGAAAAGTTTTAAGTGGGGGAGATTGTAACAACCTGAAAATCTGGGCCAGTTTGAAATTTTTAAATTGGCAATTTTAGCGAATTTTGAATATTTAAAATGAACTATTTTAAATAATATCGACGAGGAAGTTATTTTGAATAGAATTAGAACGTATATATTATATACGTCGTCGTTAGAATATAAATAATTATATATAATTATAAAAGGAATTGAAAATGGCGCGGTAGTTCGATAATTCGATTACAAACTTCAATTGAATGTACCGGGTGCAAAACAATCCGGATTTTAGTGAAACCAAAAACATTAGGATCTATTTATGAATATCTTTCCAATGAATCCGACAAATCAAAATTTCATAGCGGGAATCAAAAGATATGTCCAGTTGAAAATTCTGAATAGTCGCTATGGAATTCAGGCCCTTAAAAATAGACATTTTGCAAACGAGCTCGGATTTCGACGAAACCACTTTTGTTGGGTCCATGATGTAAAGTTATTGCTAGATTCCAAATTTCATAATTTTTCAAATCAATATGTGAGCGTAGCGAAGGGAAACGCGTTTGAACAGTTTCAGTTGATTTTTAATCGACTGGAAAATGGTCATTTTTCAAACGGTCACAGAATTTGACGAAATTAGTTTTGTTAGGACCGTATCGTCAATACGAAGCTAGAAATAATTTTTCTGTAATTTTCGGGGTCCGTATGTGGCCCCGGTAAATTGAAATGCGCGTTCAAATTCAATATATACTGAATTACATTTTGATTTCGGCGGAAACTGATCGTAACAAGCGAATTAGCTTACGAAACATATCCGTATATCTCCTTCTAGTTGTGTATTGTATTATTTTCCGCTGCTATGTAATTTTTTTTAAAATCTCTGATATTTCTGTGTAATATTCATTTATACTCTGTATATTCTTGTAATCTGATGGTATTGTTGTAATATACAATGAAATGTTCTTCTATTAATGTTCGGATTTGTCGTGTTCTCAAAACGATCAGGCGTTTCGAACGGTCTGGGTCGGTTTAGCGACTGGTTCGGACTGAGCGAAATTCCTTTTCGTCACATATATTAAGATAAAATTTTCAAAACTAAATTTGTTTTCATTTTTATTTTAAAATTAACACTCTTCACACTCATTCTAGGATGCTACTGATCCCATCTCTAATGAGTCATCCTTATTGGATATTACTAATCCAATCTCTGATGAATTCTTTCGTTCGGTTCTAATGTGTCTTGTTCTCGAGCTCTGTAAACCAAAGCTCTGATACCAAATGAAATGACCTAAACTTCCCCGTAAAGGAAAGTACGGATTGCTTTGAGAACAACACTCATCAGAACACAACCAGAAGAACATTTCATTGCTTATTACAACAATTACATCAGAGTACAAGTATATTCCAGAGTATGAATAAATATTACACATTGGAAATACAGTATCAGAGTTTTAATAAATTACATTTAAATAGCAGTGGAAAATAATACAAAATACAATTGAAAGAAATACATGGATACAAAGCTTTCTGAATATCGCTTCAGCTGTGAACCAGGATCCTGTGAATATAATATCTGCAAAACAAAAACTACTAGCTGCCCGTGTGGAAAATATGAGCACCCAGAGTTTAGGTTAAAACAATAAACTCCAGGTCAGTTATGGGACCGGTGTGAGAACTCAAAACAGTTATTTACTTTATTTTTAATGGTGGGGATATCATAGGACCAGGCCGTATAACACGGAACGGGTTTACTCCACATGAATCTTTGTTTAAAATAAAACAACGCAATGCTTTTTGAAAAATGAAGCTATTATAAGACTCAGGTCCCACCATACAATGCAACGCAAGCCGTAGGATAGAGTTTTACCTTTGTAACACCCAACCTCCGTTATGGTCACTCACAAAGGGAATGCCTTAACTTTGGTGGAGCATTTTAGTAAACAGAACAGAAACTTACAAGACAGATAAAACAGTACTTGAAAAATTTATAACTTTATTACAACAGAAACCGAAATAAGCTTGGTTACATCCTTTCAAATCACAATATCAGAATTCAAGTACAAAATATCAGCCTTGTACAAAATCCTTCAGAATGCATAGTTTAAAATCATAATCCCCACAGAAGAAGACAAGCCATACTTTAAGCACTTCAAGCAGAAGAAATCTGGATCAAGCTAGAGTATTCCCTTCTACAAAACCTGGGGGGGAAACGGAAGAAAGGAGGTGAAACAACAAGGGTCAGACAAAAAGTCTGGCAAGTCCAGTGATTTTCAGTTATGAACAGATAATAATAACATGAAATGAAAATAAAACTGGATGAGAGATAACAGTAACAGGTGTAGCGGATATAACAGAAGAACAGAATGACATATGCTATTTCTTTACACTTCTCTACACTAATACTAGTATAACAGGATTAGGTGTTACCCTAATGTCTAAACAGAAACAGAAACAGAATAATGGGCCTTTACCACCCTAACAGAAGGTACCGAAACATAATGCTAATAATGGGCCTTTACCACCCAAACAGAACGTATAGAAACAGAATGCTAGTAATGGGCCTTTACCACCCGAACAGACAGTACCACGCAGAAACAGACAGGTGTTACCACCCAACAGAAACAGAGAGTACCCCACAGAACAGACAGAACTAAGTGTACCCTAAATCCTACCCCATGCGATCGGCTCCCTAATACATAAATACCCTGTGCCAGCCCCACAAAAGGGTGTATCATTCCCTAAAGTGGCAACCTTTGAATGACACAGACCTATTTATTGATGTCACGGTGTCTTATATCCTCAGAGGCAGACCGGGATCCATGCACGCACATTTCCCGGTTGGAACACACCATCAACACCCCTCGCCATTATCAGAATGAACCGCTTATAATTAGTTTAGTAAGCGTGCCCGGACCCTACCTACTGTTGGGTCATAGTTTTGATACCAGAAAGGGTTACTGACTAATATGGGTCCCAAACAACAGATGACACAAGTAATTCCCCTCCTAACCTTGTGTCCCCAGACTAACAGATTTCAGATTAACTTGTTTACAAGTTTTAGACATACAGAATTCAGATCAACTAGTTCACAGATCAGACAATCAAGTTAACAGGTTTTCAGACTAACGGATCAGATGTTCGTATTAATAGGCTTATAAATTAACTAGTTACAGATTAACAGACTAACAGATTAACTGGTTACAGATTAATAGACTTACAGATTGACTGGTTACAGATTAACCGGTTACAGATTGTCTAACTTTGTATTGGGCCTACAGATTCACGAAACGGGTTTATCAGATTCATTGGTCCAATTGGTTTAACCTTATGCACCCAACACGTTTCAGACATCATATTTATCTCAGATTTTCATTAATTAATTATTAATGCCCAAACCTCTCACATTAGACTGACAGTTTGCGGCTACTGGTTAGGCCGGTTGGTTCCGGGCAGGTTTCTGCCGCAAACTGAGTCTAACCTCGGGTTTCGAGCACATTATGACTAACTTCTCACATTAGAACCTATTATTTGCGGCCACTGGAATATGCCGGGCGGTTCCGGGCAGAATTACGCCGCAAACTCATTCTAACCTCGAGTAGCCATGTTCATCTTTGCGGCCAATTAATTAATGATTTACCATTTATACCCACACCTAATATACATGTCAATTATTCATAGCTGATTCATATTACGTCAATAACAGACTAATTATATCAACTCAACAGATATAGCAGATAACATATTTTCAGATTATACGACTTAGCGGATTTAGCAGATTAAGCAAACTAGCAGATTTAGCAGGTAACAGATTAGGCATCTCAATAGATTTAGTTTAGTAGATTTGGCATTTTCAACAGACTTAGCAGATGACAGATTTGGCAGATGAACAGATCTAGCAGACTAGGCAGTAGAGCAGAACTAGCAGATTAAGCAATATAGCAGAACTAGTAGATTTGGCAACATAACAGAACTAGCAGATTAGGCAAATATAGCAGAACTAGCAAATTAGGCAAATATAGCAGATTTAATCATTCCTTAAAGTTTCACCAACATATCTTGCCTAATTATAAATTTTGCCTAAGTTTGCATGCCTAAATAGTTGTCATGATTCACACTATGATCATATACCCCACGTTTGCATTGAATTTACATGTCACAGATTATGGTCATAATTTACATGTCCCAATTTAGTTCAACTTGCCTAGTACAAAAGATTCACATATAAATTATACCAAATATAGCCATCGATTACTATGCATGTCATATATCCCAAAGATCCCTTACTTAGGTGTTTATTTACATTTAATAGATATCCTACTTTAATGTAAATCTTTATACCTAAGCCATATTCTCTTTATCTCAAGTCATATGTTCAATACAGTCTATATTTATGTCCAATTATATGCCTTTCTATGTCGTGTCCTCAAATCATATGTTCAATACCCTTTATGTTATAAATATAACATGTCCAGTCAAATGTCTCAGATTTATGTTCTCGCTACAGTCCATGTTCTTTCCTCAAACCAGTCACCTATTGGTCATGCCCAATTTATGCATCATTCATTTTACTGTCGCAAACATTTTAGCGTATGTTAATCTCTTATGAGATTGGCTCAGGCTCGTGGTAGCCTGGCTATAGAACAGAAAGAGGAAAGAAATACAAAATAAGATAGATCTAAACAGAACGGATATAACCTCAAATTCAGATTTACAATTCATGTTACAATCAGAATTAACGTTTATATCGGAAAATAACTGTACTTGCCTTCCGTGGTTAAAGAAAGAACTTTAATTTGTTGTAGAATCGTTGTAGGAGCTTTAATCTCTAGTTTGATTGAGTTTGGAGGCTAAGAGAATTGCTTAGAGAGCGGCGGCCATGATCAAGAGGAAGTCCAGCAACATTTTGATGTAAGAATGTTTTGTTATCCATTAGGTTAGGTCTTAGGATGTATTTATAGGTGTAGGAACTCATTTAGGCCCTCAGATTAACCCTAGAACTCATCAGGTCCGTCCAAACACGTCACAGCCGCCAAAATCGCACACACACACGCACCAGGTTCGACCAGGGGGGTCGACCCCCTGGTCGACTGCCCAGTCGACCTGGTCTGGGGGTTCGACTGCCTAGTCGACTCCCCAGTCGACCTGGGTCTGGGGGGTCGACTGCCCAGTCAACTCCCCAGTCGACCTGGGTCCTGGACGGGAAATTTCCCGCCCAGCCCGCTTCTGGGTTTGAATTCGTATTTCGAATTCGAATTTCGAGCTGTTTTTTATTCTGAAAATTTCTGAAACTTCGGAGGGTCATATCTCCCTCATACAGACTCTGATTCTTGTAAACTCGGACTCGTTTCCAAGCAGAATTCCGAGACGAACGCAATGGCACAACTCGTTTCCCTTGATTATTATTTTAAAAATTAATTATCCTCTGATTTGTTACCTATACGTTCACAGAAAATACGGGGTGTTACATTCTCCCCTCCTTCAAGGATTTCGTCCCCGAAATCTTCAAGTTAAGAAGAATGTGTCCTACCATCCAACATCCATCTACTCAATCATCAATCACTGGCGTCCATTGTCCTTAGAAACTTCTAATGTTGTATGAACATATGCAAAAGTGTGTGTATATGTTCCTTATCTAATGCAAAGATCAGGCGGTCCACCGATTCAGTTGACCTCCTTAATGCGAATTATGCCAGTGCCATGAGTCAAACATGTATGCAATTTTCCTACTCGATACATATCATTTCTATATGAGTGCACAACCATTCAGTCATATGCAACATCCATGTGCTGAGTCAATCATTTTGCATCCACAAAAATTGAAAATGCTTACACATCCATATGCAGTATGAGAGTGTTTTCGAGCCGATCTAGTGCCTAGTGTGTGTATATGCATCCATGAGCAACCACTTGCATCCACTTGCAACCATCAAACATAACATGTCTCAAACACATGTTTACACCCATTAGTTTCTACCTAAAGTTCGAAGATTCGATCGATAGGATACAGTCGAATGATGGAAGCGAGTACAGATAAAACAAAAACTTGGTTCCCATTAGACATGGGTCCTAAGTATTGGTCCCGAAGACCGAAACCAACATCAAATTGACACCCAGAGGATTACCCTCTTTAGACAATGTCAAAACTGGAAATCTTATCAGAAGTATTCAGATATTTACAGACTACTGGTACAGATCAGGTTCCCTAATGATTCTTAGGAAGCTAAGCATGATAAACCCCAGAATGTATGCGTCCTACTTGACGCCTAACACCAATATCTCTCAAACCCCAATCTATCACAATAGATGAGTCATAATCCTTATGGGTCCGAGTCTACAGCGGAATCAGAAATAATACTAGTATTAAAGTGCAGAGTATCGATTACAAAATCAAAATGCCAGAATTAGAAAGAGTCTTAACTCCATAATCAGATAAAGAAATTAAACATACTATAGGAATTTTCCTATTTCTATCCTGGCCACTAGCCTCAAGATTGTTCGCCTGGCCTCCTTGCCCTCGTTTCTTCAGGCAGTCCCTAGTGAAGTGTCCCATCTCTCCACAATTGAAGCAAGTGCCCTTCCTTTTTCTGCAATCCTTGTTTAGATGAGTCGAGCTCCCACAAGTAAAGCACTTTTTCCCCTTCTTATCTTCAGACTTCTCATCCTTCTTTTGTGTTTCCTTTTTGGGCCATGCTTTCTTATTCTGTGGTTCTTCCTTCTTTGTCTCTTTCGGGCCCTTGTCTTCCTCGTGCAGTAGTGCCATGTCCACCAATTTCTTGTAAATTTCCCCCATGGGTACATGGGTCATGGCTAGGCTGTGTAGTGGCTCGTTCAATCCTTTAACAAAGCGGAGAGCCTTTTTATGCTGGGTGTTGACTAAATCCAATCCGAACCTAGCCAGTTGGTTGAACTGTTTGACGTATTCCTTGACCGTCATACTTCCTTGCTTAAGAGATAAGAACTTTTCCAGTTGTAGACTTCGTTCAGCTTGCGAGAGGAATTTTTCTCAAACCTTGTTCTGAAATTCATCCATGTTTCAACTGGCCTCTCGGCTTTAGTGACTTCCCACCAATAGGAAGCTTCGTCTTTGAGCAGCCATACTGCCAACTGTACCTTATGCCTATCGTCCACCTCGAAGATAATGAATAGATCCTTAGTTTCTTTGAGCCAGTTCCTCGCCTCTACGAATGATTCAGTTCCCTTGAAATCCTTTCCACCCATGGCCCTAAAATCTCTACAGATATTTGAGAAAGCAATTGCACGAGGAGGTGGTGGAGGAGGGGGATCATTTGCTGGACCTGCGGCGACGGTCCTAGCCTCAAGATATTGACGAAACCAACCGGGTACATGAACACCCTCTGGTATCTCAGATGCTTCAGACATGCTGAAACGAAAAAGGAAAGATTCAATACAAAAAGGACTGAAGAAAAGATATATGGCTCTTTGGGATCATGTTTTTCAAAATAAGCTTTATTTTTGAAAATACTTCCTTTCAAAACCTTTTTGAAAATAGTTTTCAAAAACTTTTATCTAATCTGGTAACCTTTAGCTCTGATACCAAGTGTAACACCCCACCTCCGTTAAGGTCACTCACAAAGGGAATGCCTTAACTTTGGTGGAGCATTTTAGTAAACAGAACAGAAACTTACAAGACAGATAAAACAATACTTGAAAATTTTATAACTTTATTACAACAGAAACCGAAATAAGCTTGGTTACATCCTTTCAAATCACAATATCAGAATTCAAGTACAAAATATCAGTCTTGTACAAAAGCCTTCAGAATGCATAGTTTAAAATCATAATCCCCACAGAAGAAGACAAGCCATACTTTAAGCACTTCAAGCAGAAGAAATCTGGATCAAGCTAGAGTATTCCCTTCTACAAAACCTAGGGGGGAAACGGAAGAAAGGAGGCGAAACAACAAGGGTCAGACAAAAAGTCTGGCAAGTCCAGTGATTTTCAGTTATGAACAGATAATAATAACATGACATGAAAATAAAACTGGATGAGAGATAACAGTAACATGTGTAGCGGATATAACAGAAGAACAGAATGACATAAGCTATTTCTTTACACTTCTCTGCACTAATACTAGTATAACAGGATTAGGTGTTACCCTAATGTCTAAACAGAAACGGAAACAGAATAATGGGCCTTTACCACCCTAACAGAAGGTACAGAAACATAATGCTAATAATGGGCCTTTACCACCCGAACAGAAAGTACAGAAACAGAATGCTAGTAATGAGCCTTTACCACCCGAACAGACGGTACCACGTAGAAACAGACAGGTTTTACCACCCAACAGAAATAGGTACCCCACAAAACAGACAGAACTAAGTGTACCCTAAATCCTACCCCATGCGATCGGCTCCCTAATACATAAATACCCTGTGCCAGCCCCACAAAAGGGTGTATCATTCCCTAAAGTGGCAACCTTTGAATGACACAGACCTATTTATAGATGTCACGGCGTCTTACATCCTCAGAGGCAGACCGGGATCCATGCACGCACATGACCCAGTTGGAACGCACCATCAACACCCCTCGCCATTATCAGAATGAACCGCTTATAATTAGTTCAGTAAGCGTGCCCGGACCCTACCTACTGTTGGGTCATAGTTTTGATACCAGAAAGGGTTACTGACTAATATGGGTCCCAAACAACAGATGACACAAGTAATTCCCCTCCTAACCTTGTGTCCCCAGACTAACAGATTTCAGATTAACTTGTTTACACGTTTCAGACATACAGAATTCAGATCAACTAGTTCACAGATCAGACAATCAAGTTAACAGGTTTTCAGACTAACGGATCAGATGTTCAGATTAACAGGCTTACAGATTAACTGGTTACAGATTAACAGACTTACAGATTAAATGGTTACATATTAACAAACTTACAGATTGACTGGTTACAGATTAACCAGTTACAGATTGTCTAACTTTGTATTGGGCCTACAGATTCACGAAACGGGTTTATCAGATTCATTGGTCCAATTGGTTTAACCTTACCCACCCAACACGTCTTAGACATCATATTTATCTCAGATTTTCATTAATTAATTATTAATGCCCAGACCTCTCACATTAGACTGACAGTTTGCAGCTACTGGTTAGGCTGGTTGGTTCCGGGCAGGTTTCTGCCGCAAACTGAGTCTAACCTCGGGTTTCAAGCACGTTATGACTAACTTCTCACATTAGAACCTATTGTTTGCGGCCACTGGAATATGCCGGGCGGTTCCGGGAAGAATTACGCCGCAAACTCATTCTAACCTCGAGTTAGCCATGTTCATCTTTGCGGCCAATTAATTAATGATTTACCATTTATACCCACGCCTAATATACATGCCAATTATTCATAGCTGATTCAGATTACGTCAATAACAGACTAATTATATCAACTCAACAGATATAGCAGATAACATAATTTTCAGATTATACGACTTAGCGGATTTAGCAGATTAAGCAAACTAGCAGATTTAGCAGGTAACAGATTAGGCATCTCAACAGATTTAGTTTAGCAGATTTGGCATTTTCAACAGACTTAGCAGATGACAGATTTGGCAGATGAACAGATCTAGCAGACTAGGCAGTAGAGCAGAACTAGCAGATTAAGAAATATAGCAGAACTAGCAGATTAGGCAATATAACAAAACTAGCAGATTAGGCAAATATAGCAGAACTAGCAAATTAGGCAAATATAACAGATTTAATCATTCCTTAAAGTTTCACCAACATATCTTGCCTAATTATAAATTTGGCCTAAGTTTGCATGCCTAAATAGTTGTCATGATTCACACTATGATCATATACCCCACGTTTGCATTGAATTTACATGTCACAGATTATGGTCATAATTTACATGTCCCAATTTAGTTCAACTTGCCTAGTACAAAATATTCACATATAAATTATACCAAATATAGCCATCGATTACTATGCATGTCATATATCCCAAAGATCCCTTACTTAGGTGTTTATTTACATTTAATAGATATCCTACTTTAATGTAAATCTTTATACCTAAGCCATATTCTCTTTATCTCAAGTCATATGTTCAATACAGTCTATATTTATGTCCAATTATATGCCTTTCTATGTCGTGTCCTCAAATCATATGTTCAATACCCTTTATGTTATAAATATAACATGTCCAGTCATATGTCTCAGATTTATGTTCAAGCTATAGTCCATGTTCTTTCCTCAAACCAGTCACCTATTGGTCATGCCCAATTTATGCATCATTCATTTTACTGTCCCAAACATTTTAGCGTATGTTAATCTCTTATGAGATTGGCTCAGGCTCGTGGCAGCCTGGCTATAGAACAGAAAGAGGAAAGAGATACAAAATAAGATAGATCTAAACAAAGCAGAACAGATATAACCTCAGATTCAGATTTACAATTCATGTCACAATCAGAATTAACGTTTATATCGGAAAATAACTGTACTTGCCTTCCGTTGTTAAAGAAAGAACTTTAATTTGTTGTTGAATCATTGTAGGAGCTTTAATCTCTAGTTTGATTGAGGTTGGAGGCTAAGAGAATTGCTTAGAGAGCGGCGACCATGATCAAGAGGAAGTCCAGCAAAATTTTAATGTAAGAATGTTTTGTTATCCATTAGGTTAGGTCTTAGGATGTATTTATAGTGTAGGAACTCATTTAGGCCCTCAGATTAACCCTAGAACTCATCAGGTTCGTCCAAACACGTCACAGCCCCCGAAATCGCGCACACACACGCACCAGGTTCGACCGGGGGGTCGACCCCCAGGTCGACTGCCCAGTCGACTTAGTCTGGAGGGGTCGACTGCCCAGTCGACCTGGGTCTGGGGGGTCGACTGCCTAGTCGACTCCCCAGTCGACCTGGGTCCTGGGCGGGAAATTTCCCGCCCAGCCCGCTTCTGGGTTTGAATTCGAATTTTGAATTCGAATTTCAAGCTGTTTTTGATTCTGAAAATTTCTGAAACTTCGGAGGGTCATATCTCCCTCATACAGACTCCGATTCTTGCAAACTAGGACTCGTTTCCAAGCAGAATTCCGAGACGAACGCAATGGCGCAAGCCGTTTCCCTTGATTCTTAATTTAAAAATTAATTATCCTCTGATTTGTTACCTATATGTTCACCGAAAATACGGGGTGTCACAACCTTATAGTAGCCTAACTTGCTTGATACTTATAAAACAAATTATTTTGATATTATAAGTGCATAGTGTTCAGAAAACAGCTTCGAATATAAATGTATCAATCATAGACGGAATAATGCCCCATCCTACTATGTCGCCATACTAGGATCTATAAATAAAACTGAGCGTCACGTATTGGAAGTTTGATTTCCATCTATAAACCAAGGCAAGGGGCCGTCCTTAACGTTTCGAGACTCTCTGGCCCGAGCCTCAGGATTCGGCCGCAACTGCACCTAGGTAACATGCAGGGCCGGTCCACACTAAGTGCGACGGTGGATTCAAAATTCCTAAACAGGCAGGATCGCCCATTCATAGATGAGTAGCATTAGTTAGAAAAGGTATTCATACGACCTCTCACTTTTGAATAAATCCCCAAGAAGCATATAACATGCTTAAGAGATAATTCAATAAACGAACGACAAGTTTGCCTAAAAAAATAAAGCAAATAATAAAACATGAAATGACTACGGAGATGCTACAGATTGTGTTACCATTATTGCTAAATTTTAGTCTTTGCTCTGTCTATGAATGAATAAGCATTCAACACACATGGATGACATGTAACATAATTATAAAATTAGCCTTTTAAATGTGCAAGAATCCCTCAGCGAAAGGGTGGAGCGTAAACACCTAATTTTCGTTATCTTGTAAAGAATGCATTAAATCAATAATTATAAAATTTTCAAATAATCAGATAAGCTTGAAGATATGGTCGCAACTCCTTCAATACAATCGACAAACAATAAGCAGCTACCAAAACAATAAAATTCAAATCCTTTTATTTTCAGCAAATTCAAAACCTCCAGAGAATTAAGGAATTCATCACAAGTTTTTCATGGCAAGTAAAAAGGTGGAAATTATAAAAATTAGGTTTTTCGATACCCTAAAATAGACACCTATTCCTCATTGGCAAATGCATCGAAAGCGAATACAATTCAAGAAATCAATTCAAAGATTACTCATAAGTTCACGAATTTCGATCGCAATCTATCAAAACAAAATCAATGACAAGTGGAGCGGAAGAAATTCAAGCATCAGAGAATCACTTAAAAGAAGATTGAAGTCACGATTTGGAGAAGCCCTAATTTTATTTCATTTTGGTCAACATTAAGGTAAAGAAGAGGAAGTCGTTTGCCAAGTGATAAAAGAAAGAAAGGGGGACGCAATTTTTTGGAAGGGTTGAAACAAATTAGGGCTGTTTTAAGTGGCCAACTAGAATGTAGCATGCAGATCTGAGTTTGTATCGTTGGATTTAAGTTAGAAATTTAGAATGAATGGTTATATATATATATATTAGAGCAAATGGTTCAAATTGCCAATTTTATTAATTTTTTTAATTTGAATATATCTATAGCTAATGCAATACATGTTTATGGCTTAGGTAACATCGAAAATACAACTTGCAGTAGGGCCAAAATTTTATAGTTGTCGCAACATTTTAGCTGGCAACATCTTGCAAATCTGTTGCAGAAGGCCATCTACGACATAATGATAATTATTATTATAACCAACATTTCGTAGATAATTTTTAACATGCTTTTGTCTAATAAGCTTATTATTGGATTTAGGAATCTAATTTTTTTACCTCGTTTTGTTTTGCTGCATTTTTATTGAAAGTTTTCTTTTTTACCTTTCTATAAAAAAAATGTGGATTTTAGGTTTTGAATCCTTATTAACACCTAATCCATTTCAATTTCTAGAGGGTTTTGAATTTTTGAAACCCCTAATTGTAACGATCCAGAATTTATTAAAGAATATTGAAATTTATTTAAATATTTTAAACGATTTATTTTAAGAATCAACGGCTTGGAATTTATTTAATTTAAGGTTTGAACATATAATTTATAATATAATTAAAAACTAGCTCACACCGGCGTGTAGTTTATAATATTATGTTTTGAACTTTAAATGAACGCATAATATCCACTATAAGCTAGAATTCATTGAAACAAGACACGTGTGAATCTATTGAACTATAATTTTATAATGAAAGAGAAAAATCGAGATTTCATCTTGTAGATTGTGAGTTATGTCGAAGTCAAATTTTCAGAAAGTCGCTAGAACCATTTATAAAACATAACGATTTATTATATAAAATAAAAGGATTTCAAAATAAATTTAATATCAATTTAGATATGAAAATGAAAGTATCGGGTTTAGAATCCAATATAGTTTATTCTAAAGCCACACGAAGTTTTATTTGAATATATGTAAAGATAATAATTTGATTTAAGAAGAATTTGAATATTTTAATTTTAAATTATATTTCACTGATTTAATTAAATATTGGAAAATAGCTATTTTGCAAATGATCTCGGATTTTGACGAAACAAATTTTACCGGATCCAGAATAGTAAATTATTGTAAAATTCCAAATTTCGGCTCAATTGGAGTTAATATGTGACCGAGCAAGTTACAAACGTTCAATGTAAATACATATCCATAATTAATCAATAACTTGAGCCAAACTAGCGCTTCTCGAGAAAATGGAATCGGATTTTGGCAAAACAAGTTTCATTAGGACCTAAATGACAAACCATAGATGTATATCCATTTCCAAAGCCAACGGAATTCGTATTTGCCTATGTGAATTTACAAACGTCAATTGGAGATAGCGGTAGGCACATAATAATATAATAATCGAATAAAATAATTATAAACCAAAAATATCTTCGCTATAAATAACCCCTGAAATTCCTAACCCTAATTCCCAAATTCATTAGACTCCATATTTTGCGAATAAACCCCTCTCTCTAATTTAACTTTTATCTTCCAAACGAGTGAAAATTGGTGGAAGTCACCAACATGAAAGTTGTAGAGTATGTTGAGAGCTACCTAAAGAAATTTTTTGGTGGTGATTGGTGTAAATCTTGGTTCGAAGTCGATGATGTGACTTTTATATTTTCTCATATTGTGTGTAAATGGAGGAGAGCTGGTAGGAGGTGTTAACTCGGAAGTTGGAGAGGAGAGGATGGTCTATGACTTTGTAGTTGGTCGGTCGGCCTGAAGCGGCCTAAGGTGGACGTAGTTATGAGGTAATTGTGGGTGAACGTTTGTAAGGTGGTGCAAACGGAAAATTAGCGATTCCAGCGAATCGACGCAGAATTGGGAGAAGTGGTCAGTTAGGAAAATGTTCATCAGAGGGACGCGCATCTGTAGGTGGAATTTGGTGGTCGAAGGTCGACCGAGGCGGAAGTGGTTGCGTGCGAACGAGTTTATGGTCGTGAATGGTTTTCTGGCCAACAATAAGATGAACAACGGCGAGGCTCAGGGTGGTAGCGCGTCTTAGAGCAAAGGACACAGTGATAGGGTTAGTTTGGTCGGTGGTGCACCCAGGCAGTGATGCGAGGCGATGATTGAGGGGGAACAGCTGTTGAAACAATGCGAAAGAAAATGTGAGGTTTATTAAAATATAATTAATGTATTCAATGTTCGTACAATTATATCTTGCTTGTATGAACTTAGAATCAAACAAAACAAGATCTGTTGGAATCGTGGAGAAGAATACTCTACAATGGAACTGATTTGGAGACACTGGAGTTAGTTGGAATTTTGAGTTAAATTATACCCACGTTTAAATTAATTTAAAAGTAATCGTTATTGCAACGATAAAAAAACATTATGAGAACTCTTTTTAACTTGAATAGTTATTATAATCATCAACTGATTATATATTGATTGCATGTATTTGCTATGATTGCTTCGTGGATGATGGAGGTTTATTATAGTTTTATTTATACTGTTTATGTACGTATAGGCATTAACAATTATAATGCTTATATTTGTAGTGACCCGGGTTTTTGCGACTTTGGTTATCTGATATACAACACATATCGAACATCCAAGGATCGAAAATACCGGTCATTAATGAAAGAAATTAGAGGGTGAGGAAAGATAAGATAGAAACTTATAGAAAAGAAGAAGAAGAAGAAGAACACAATATCAGAGTAACACGAATCTCACAGCGGAACGAATAAATATATTTCATAACATAACTTTGAAATACAAATTTGTACTTGAATATACATATCATTATCAAAGTACAACACTTACAACACAACGAAAATAATTATAGCTTTATAATCCTGAAGCCTCCTGCTCCATGCTCTTCCAGTATATCTGTAAATCCTAACTACTTGACTGCCCGTACAAATTTAGGCACCCAAGAGTTTAGGGAAAACAACAAAATAAACTCCGGGTCATTCATGGGACTGGTATGAGTAAAACAGTTTTAAAACAGTTCAAGCAGGTAAAAGATATCTCATTAGACCACGCCGTATAACGGAACGGGTTTTTCCCTTATGAGAATCCAAATTATCTTTATATCAAAAACCTTTTGATATTATAATAATGTCTATCAACCACAGTATAATAATCATCTAGCAGAAACGCTTTCATCTCACGTTCTACATATATAGTATACAATCAAAACCGCAAGCACGTATTGGGTAATGGATTTCCAACTATGACAAGGTATGGAACCACCTTTCGCTAGTGTACCTCTAGAGAGGAATACACTGGGTTCAACAAGAACATCTTGCAACCCGACCACACATGACCGACCACTCATTTCGCTTGAGTGTAACGAATGTATATCACCAACGGTTGGGATCAGCAACCGTTTCCCGTATATATGGGACAACATTGATAGATTTAAGAAGCAAATGAATATTCTCTAGATAGTGATTATACACCCTACTTCGGAGCGACCGACTTAGCCATACTGCCTGCCCGATATCAGTCATTTACCAGATATGAGGCTAGAAGCTATGCTTTGTCATCACACCAGATTCACTTCGAATGCCACATTGTCAGATCCATCTAAAATAACTAATTGACGTCCACAACAATACATTACGTGTTAGCTAAAAGAAGTTTCCTTCTCCACTTCCACTCTTGGTATGGTTGGAGAAATCAATATACGTGATCTTTCTGGAAATACTCTGTCAGACATCCGTCCATACAAGTCATCCAGGAACAGGATGAACCGAAGGCACTATTCTGTAAACAGGATAGCCCTTGCATAAGTTTGTCTTCAATTTTCTTTGGCATATATGATCCGCAACGCTTATGCCAATACAGAGTGGTTCTTTGGATAATAATCCAACCGGTCTCTCCATATTAACAACATTAAAATTGAGACGACCCAAAATCCCGTTCTCACGGAAACAAGGGTTATCTTTGGAATATAACACAGAAACAGATAATAGCAGAACAGAATTAAATAAATACACCAGATAATGAACAATAGAATATACTGGATAAAAGTAATCATCAGAGTTACACAGTATACAGGATCTTACTTAGTACAAATACAGTTCAGCTACACATAAATGTCTACAGCGGAAAACAAACAAAATATGTACAATAGGAGCTGAACAGCATAAAAAGAGATAAATGATAGAATCCATCTTCAGCTCCAGCTATCATGGATAACCAGCTAAACCTGAATACAAGGCTGCCCGTGTAGAAAAAGGGGCACCCGAGTTTGAGAGTGAAACAAACTACGAGTCAGTCATGGGACTGGTATGAGAAATCTACTCAACACATATATAATTTGGCTAATCACAGGACCACGCCACTTTCGTGGAACGGGTTTACTCCATTGGATTGCCAGTGTTTTAAAACAAATCTTTCTTCTAAACTTCGCTATGCTTTTTATAAAAATGAAGCCATTATAAGACTTAGTTCCCATCACACAATGCAACGCAAACCGGAGGATAGAGTTTTTACCTTATAACGGCCAAATATGCTTGATACGAATAAAACAAAGGCATTTGATATTATTGCTAGTGTTTATATGTTTTGAAAACAATTTCAAATCATAACTATCAATCATAGGCGGCATTAATGCCCCATACCACTATGTCGCCACATATAGGTATACAATCAAAATCGCATCGTCGCGTATTTGGAAATTGGATTTCCGTCATGAACCAAGGCAAAAGATAGTCCTTACCGAATTCGAGACAATCTAGCCCATGTCTCAGGCAAGTACTCAGTCAAGCCTTTGGAGCGACAGGGCCGGTCCACCGATGTGGATTAAAATGCCTGAACAATACGTTTCCCCGCCATTTGGGGCGTAAACGAGCCAACGAATGACTCCATCGGACCCGGATCGTCCGATCAAACCGAGGCGCCTCGCAACAGCAACAACCACATAGGTGAAAAGTATATAAATGTCAGGGCTGGTAGGTCACTGACACCACCCTAGCTAGAAGGAAACGCATGCCCTCCCTGAGGTCCTTCTCCCGTTTTAGGTTCATACCGGGGTGTGAGGCTCGCGAATTTACGTTATACACAAAGCTACGCCACACAGGCGGTGCTTTGATCATCACCACAAGACTTTGCTTTTCAACAGAAGCCCTGATCACTGCATCTTAGCATGCCACACAGGAAATTCATACCGTGCAACTGATGGCTATCAATCACACAGAACAAATCCCAATGTCGGACACACAGTCCATTTACAAGTCTGTTCTGGGTCTGAACGAAACCGGAGGCACTAAATACCTCGCAAACCCTTCGACCACCACGTACGTCTAGACGATCACCACTCATTATCCATATTTCGGGATGCCTCCCAATCAGGACCTCGGTTACCATCCAAACGAGGTGAAGATCTCCGGTCTTCGACCACCGTCTTTATCTTCGACTTTCAATCGTCGGTCAATTATTTGAAATGAGAATTAACTCGGCCTTCTGAAATAATTCACGTATATTTAGAATTTCAATTCAATTTATTTCAATGGTTAAATTATTCGACAACACCAATTTTGTTCTTTAATGTAATTTTCACACCAAACACATTCAACCATCAAATATCACATAAATCAAGCAAATTCAGTTTATTTCCATTCCATATCATTTCCAATATTTTATAACGATTTATCGCTATTTTTATTTATTTTAAAATAGCTGATTTATTCAAAACGACGCTTCGGGCCATAAAGCGGTCGTGGCGCTGTTTTTCTTCAGATTTGATTTACACATATCTGAAAATCTAACCGTTGGATCTTCGCAAAATTTACTTCATTAGAAAGGTCTTTTCAAAACGAATCCAACGGTTCCAGTTTCGGGAAAATCCGACGGTCGGATCTCCCGGTACAATCGTTTGAATTTTCGATTTCAAAATACGAACTGCAGCGTCGTTATTCGATTAAATATATAATTATATTTGTATATATATAAATATAATCGCTTCTGGCGCTGTTTTTCATCAGATTTGAATTAAACATTCCAGACAATCCAACCGTTGGATTTTTACAAGGTTGGTGCCGTTGGAAAGATTATTCCAAGGCGAACCCGACGGTTGAGGTTTCGGGAAAATCCAATGGTCGGATTTCCCGCACTAGTTGTTTGAAAACACGGTTTCAAAATACGAACTGCACGGCCACGTTTCGTTTTAATTTTATTTATATTTATATATTTATATAAATATAGTTCATTCAATGATTTCCATATCGTTTTCACTTCAAATATTTTACTAACACCTTAAAATTTTGGAAAATTTCGCCATAACCTCCCCTGCACCGGGAGCATCGGGAAATCGCAAATAGCTTTCCCGGTCCTTCTAATCTCAAAAAGAAAAAGCCAAGCGGCTAGCCAACAGGCTCATAAAATCATCACCCAAACAAAACAGTAAATGTGTACCTATTTGTCGGGCACAAAATTTTATTCCTCTTCTCTAGCCCCTTTGCTATAACCTGTTCAATAAATATGCATGTACATATATATACAGTTCTTATCATTTATCATTTTCTATTCAACTTCATATTTGATTTCTGTTTGGTTTAAAGACACCATTTATTCTAATGTTACATACATAGGTGCAAATCATTTCATTAGCTAATTAATGAATATTTCATCTCATATATGTTTATTTTGAACAAGTGGCTATTTTTAACACTTCACATTTCAACGATTTATGCATACAATAAAAATGTGATTTTTATTGTAAAACAATTCATTTCAAAACACTATTTTTCTATATAGTTCATATATGTGATAAAAATAGGATTTTTATCATAAAACAATTTCTTTTAAAACGAGATTATTTTACACAGTTCATATAGTCGATAAAAGGTGATTTTTATTATCAAACAATTTATTTCAAAATATGAATACCATTCAACACATGAATTTCTAATCAACGAATGAATATCAATTCAACACATGAATGTTTTCTATAGTTTCTATATATAGATAAAAATGTGATTTTTATTATTAAACAATTTATTTCAAAATATGAATACCATTCAACACATGAATTTCTAATCAACGAATGAATATCAATTCAACACATGAATGTTTTCTATAGTTTCTATATATAGATAAAAATGTGATTTTTATTATTTAAAACGTGAATACCATTCAACACATGAATTTCTAATCAACGAATGAATATCAATTCAACACATGAATGTTTTCTATAGTTTCTATATATAGATAAAAATGTGATTTTTATTATTTAAAACGTGAATACCATTCAACACATGAATTTCTAATCAACGAATGAATATCAATTCAACACATGAAGGTTTTCTATTCATTGAATAAATATAGTTTAAGCAGATGAAAATAATTCAAACACACGAATATTATTCAAAATTTCGGCAGCATAACGGCAGGGTAGTTAAAACCG
Source organism: Allium sativum (assembly GCA_030737875.1). Taxonomy (NCBI): domain Eukaryota; kingdom Viridiplantae; phylum Streptophyta; class Magnoliopsida; order Asparagales; family Amaryllidaceae; genus Allium; species Allium sativum. The sequence goes on from CM060918.1 coordinate 637,613,166, forward strand.
GGACCGTCCCTAGTACGGCTCCTCGCTCTATCTTAAAACCTCGCGGTTTTTGACAATGGGAATCATGCATCTAGTTCGCACGCAGGCGGCATGTATATATTTATTTCATTTCCACAAACTAATCCTGTGTGGTTTCAACCAAATATTTCTCAATCACAAATGGGTATTTTTCAACCACAATCAACCAATATCAATCACAAACAATCCCAAACAATCATTCGCTATCAATCAATTTTCACAACAATTTCAACCAATAAATATCGTCCATGGTTTGTGGACGAGGGGCGTATATATATATTTATATATAGCAATTCACTTTTATTTCAACACATATATATATAGAAAATGAAATTGAAGAGTGAGAAATTCTCACCAATAGCTATTCAATATTACGACTCTTTCTTTAGAGAAATCTTCGCCAATCTCGCCTTTCGTCGCTTTCGTTGCCCGTATTCTCTACATATGTAAAAATCGAATTTTTACTTCGTTATTCAATATATAAAAATTGCATTTCAAAAATATAGATTCTACCTTTTCAAAAATAAAGATTATATTTTTAATATTCCTATGATGTAAAAATTATATTTTTATTACTTTAAAAATATAAAAATCATATCTTACTTCTTCTACTTAATAAAAATTCCGTCTTTTCTATTTTTAAAAATATGATCTTTTCTATCCAAGTTCAAATCCTTTTCTATTTAAATTTCAACTCTTTTCCTATTTAAAGTTTAAATCTTTTTCTTTTTAAAGTTCAAATCTTTTCCTTTTAAAGTTTAAATCTTTTTCTTTTTAAAGTTTAAATCTCTTTCCTATTAAAGTTTAAATCTTTTTCTTTTTATATCTTTAAAATAAAATCAGTTTTTAAATCCTTTTTAAAAATCAGTTTTTAAATCATTTTTAAAAATCAGTTTTAAATCCTTTTTAAAAATCAGTTTTTTTTCAGAATTAAAAATAAAAATAAAAATAAAAATAAAATAAAATACTTACATTGATCTGCGAGGGGGGGTGGATTTTGCGTCAGGTGGCGGTGGGTCTCGAACTGGGCGGAGCTGGCTTCGAGGGGGCGGCGGAGGCGGGGTGCTCGCGAATTCAGGGAGGGCTCGTTCCTCGAGCGGGGCGACAGAAATTGAGGAGAGAGGGGCGCAGGTCGGAGGTGGCGCTGAGCGATGCCGGGGGGGGCGGAGTTTGGGCGTCGGCGGCGTTCGCTTTAGGGGGGCGGTCGATAGTTTTTAGGGTTTTTTTCTTTTATTTTCGTTTGAAATTGAAATGAACGGGGGGGGGGGGGGGCAGAAAGAAGGATAAAGGGAGGGAGATATTTTTTTTTATTTTTTTATTAATTAAATTAATTGCATAAAGTTGACTTTTACCCACGACCTCGAAACGAGGCCCACCGTCTGTCGTCCATAGCGTTTAACCCCCATTCCGAACACAATGGGATATGTATCGCAAGCTGATTTGATCATTTCGATCAGTTTCCGTTAAAATCAACATATAACTCTATATATTGAATTTGAACGCGCATTTCAATTTACTGGGGTCACATACTAACTAGAAAAATTCTCGAAAAATATTTTCTAGCTTCGTATTGACGATACGGTCCTAACAAAACTAGTTTCGTCAAATTCTGAGACCGTTTGAAAAAAGGCCAATTTTCAGTCGATTAAAATCAACTTAACTGGTCAAACGCGTTTTCTTTTGCCACGCTCACATATTGATTCGAAAAATTATGAAATTTGAAACCTAGCAATAACTTGACACTGTGGATCCAACAAAAGTGGTTTCGTCGAAATCCGAGGTCGTTTGCAAAATGTCCATTTTTAAGGGCCTGAATTCCATAGCGACTATTCAGAATTTTCAACTGGACATATCTTTTGATTCCCGCTATCAAATTTCGATTCGTCAGATTCGTTGGAAAGATATTATCAATTAGATTCCATTATTTTTGGTTTCACTAAAATCCGGATTGTTTTGCACCCGATACAGTCCGACAAAGTTTGAATTCAATTTTTTGAAACTGCCACGACATTTCAGGCCTTGTTTATAATTATAATTAATTATATTCGTTTTCAATTGTCGATTCAAACTCAGTTTTCATCGCCTTTATTTAAAATATTTATTTTAAATATTTAAAATCCATTATTTTAGCCAATTAAATTTTTTTAAATTGGTTCAGATTTTCTGGGTCGTTACAAAAATGGTCAAAACTTCGATAGTCTATGATTTAACTATCGAAGAAAAACACATGTGCAAACAACGATATTATTTCCAGATGGAAATTATATCGATCAAACATCATTTAACATTTTATCTCTTAAGTTCATTTTTCATCTCCTGTTTCCCTGTATTCCACATTTCTTATTTTCTAAATTTAGAAAATATATGTTATTACCATTGGAAAACATTTCCATTTCTTGTTTTCTATATCCGAAAACATTTCTGGTTCTTATTTGGAAAACATTTCCAAAACTCCTTCATTGGACTTAGACAGATATTTAAACAAACCATCGCGATGCCAACTCAAACCACTATACTTATTTACTAAATTCACTTAACCACTTTCACTCTCGAACCTTAACCATTTCTAAATTAAAAACGAAGTCAATCAAGTTGGGGTAATACTACCTCTCAGACCTTAACTGAACAACGTTTCTAACCTTGAAATAGACAAAGTTCACCTTTTAATTCTTTAACAAATTTCCTTACGTAACTCTCTTTCGAATCATCTCTATTCGATAATTCTTTCCTTCGAATAAGGTATATTCGATAACTCTATTCAATTTACTCTATTCGATTAACCATTATCAATTTACTCTATTGGACTAACGCTATTGGATTAACTCTATTTGACTAACGCTATTGGTTTACTCATTTCACTTAACTCCTTTCAAATTAACTATATTCGATAACTCCTTTTACTCTATTCGAATCACTAATATTTGATTAACTCAATTGATTCTATATTCGAATAAACTATATTCGATTAACTCTATTCACTTTATATTCGAATAATCTATATTCGATTAACTCTATTTACTTTATATTCGAATAAACTATATTCGATTAACTCTATTTACTTTAGTTCTAATCGATTAACTCCATCGAATAACTAAATTCGATAACTCCTTCGAATAACCAAATTCGATAATTCCTTTCAAATAAACTATATTCGATTACTCACTTTGATTAACTAATCGATAACTCTTTTCGATTAAACTATAATCGATAACTCCTTCGATTTACTAATAATCGATAACTCCTTTCGATTAACTAATAATCAATTTCTCACTTCGATTAAACTAATAATCGATAATTCCTTTCCTTTAACTCTATTCGAATAAACTAATATTCGATAACTCCATTTGAATAATTCTAGTTCGATTTAACTCTATCGATTTATTCTAACAGATTAACTCTAACTGGTTAACTCTAACTGGTTAACTCTAATTGATTAACAAATACTTGATTAACTCTATTCAGCTAACTCGACCCGACTAACCCCTTTCGAATAACTAATTCGATTTACTACTTTCGAATACCATATTCGATTTAACTCCTTTCGAATACCATATTCGATTTAACACCTTTATTCGCTTTATAAAGATTTCCCTTTTAACAACGTTTATTCATTTTTAAAGATTTACTTTTAGTAACAGTTCTCCACATTAAAAATGATTTCCTTCATATAACAGTTTCCGTTTAATAACGTTTTCCCTTTTTCTAAATATCTCCTATTTATAAATATTCCAATTTATAAATATTTCTTATTTATAAATATTCCATTTATAAATAAATTTATTTTCAAATATCACTTTGAAAATATTCCCTTATCAACATTTCAGTATGTTATGGTATTCAACATATCAAATCACGATGATCAGTATCGTCCAAACACATATAATCGACAACATATTATATATCACATCATATATCAAAATATATGAATAACAGCAAAAGAAATGTTGAGGAACCCAGTTGGATTCCTCCAACCTGTTTCCCTGCATCCACAGATGTTATACAATAAAATCAACATCACTTTCAGTTCCATATGATATATTCTGTTAAACAGAATCAATATATAGAAATTCAACTAACTGACTAGCAGTTCAATCAAACGGTCAACACACAGTCAATCAGCCAATATTTAATAGTTTTAAAAATACAACATGAAATTATAAACTGTTCAGAGTTATGAGATTTACTCACATTGGACGATCATCATTGATAACGATAACCATCACTTGATTCGAACAGACAATTTATTTCACTATAAATTGTAACGAGCTTCGATTCAACCCCCGTCAGTTCCATGTTGTAGCCACCGTCCATACGATCCCAACGGATCAAGTTTCGCCCAATTCCGATCATGTATGCAAGAGTTATACATTTTATAAGATTTCAAATATAGTTATATGATTTCTATAACTTTAATTAAAATTTAATAAACGTTAATTACTTTCCTTTTGTCTGCTTCCCTTTTAGTATACCCAACTTCACAAGGACTGCTCCACGTCTGACTGTTGCCTAACACCATGCTGACTTCCCAATTTGTTCACGTGCAAACACTGCTTGCTCCTTCATTCCCGTATACTTCAGTAAAAACAAACGGGCTAATTGTTTCCACGCATGAACATGTATTCTACTGGTCACCCCAAGCTCCACGTCAGTTTGCTTTCCCGTCTCCAACATAATTTTCCAGTTTTTCTTTCAACTAGTGCTTCCAAAAGAAAACCCCACTTCGAAAATAACTTCTTCGTTCTACTGTTTTGCCCAACTTCACTCACGTTTTAAACCGATCCCTTCATGCACGAGTTCGAACCCAGCTTCCCATTCAACCACCCACCGCTGCCAACTTCAGATCTTCACTGCTCTTTATCCTTTTCACCGAAATTCAAACCAAAAGATTCAAACACCTTCTTGTAACCTCCTATTCTTCCATCACCATCGATCCACTCTACCCTACTACCACATCGGATCCATGTTGAACTTAGTTAAAGCCCTTCCTCGCTTCGACGCAGCAAAACCATTTGAACCCCTTCCCACTTACGACAGCTCTCACTCCTTTCTCCTCTTCTACTAAGCATCTCACGTCCCTGTCCCGAAGTTTTCCATCACCGCATTTCGTTTTCCATTTTATACTCAAGAGTTTTTAGCTTAATACTTGCTGTAAGCGGAACAACCCTGTTTTGATCTTTCTTCTTATTCGCGATTTGTGTTGAGGAGGACATTAGTTTGGTGGCGGCTTGATATTTTGGATCTGAGGACTTAGTTTTTTTAGGAAAATTAAAGTTATCTTATAGGGAACTATTTTCATTTGTGCGGCTGAGAATGTAGAGGACGTGGCCCCTGTTTTTACCAAGGAAAGTTAGATATTTCATTTTAGCATTTTGGTGACCCTTATACATGAAGTTTTTTTCTCATCCGGACGACCAACGACAGAAATAAAAATACTATTGTGACGAGCATTTTGTCCCGGTCCCAAAAATATAATAACGTCGGTAGTTCAACTCATATTGTGAAACCCAAAAATATTATTACAGGGTGCAAATTTCTCCAAATAAAAATTTGCTTATATAATTAATTAAAAATTACTTGTAAAATTCTAAAAATTAAATTGTCGTTATGTCTCAAAAGAACCTTGTCTAATTTCAAACCCGATCTCTAGTTATATTGAATAAACCGATACGGTCAATAAACGATTCTATAGCGACTATTTCAAAATTTGATTTGGACATATCTCAAAATCTACACGACGAAATCCTGATTTTTCTCCTCCACTAGAAAGATATACTCCACCAGCTCCATACGTTTCTTGATTCACAGAAATCCGATTTAAAACGAATTATGTATATTCAGTTGAAGTTCAAATCGCCAAATCGCGAACTACAGCGCCATTTCGAGCTCGTTATTATTATTATATAATTATACGTTCAAACTGTCGTTCAAATAATATATTCGTTATTCTAATTCAATTCTAAAATGAATTAAATATCACAGATGATCCAGTTCACAACATATCGCCATTTCAGCCAATTCTGATTATTTCAGAATTAAATGTATTATTTAATTTATTATTTTAATTAAATATTCACCATTATTTAATTCCACAACCATTAAATCCTATAATTCACCTTTTAAATAATTAAATAAATAAATTATTATACCGCTGAAAATGCGGGTCATTACATTCTTCCCCGCTTAGAATAATTTCGTCCTCGAAATTGCTAAGGTAGAAAACTACTCTATTAACTGGTTATAACTTATTTCTTCACTTCTTAACTTCCGTTTCCAACTTGACCAATTTAATTTCAACTTAATATTAATTAATTCTTATCAACGAAAATTTTCAAAAATCCTAAAAATTTTCAAATGCCTTCATTTTTTTGAAAAATTTCGCTAGCACCTCCTTTGTACTGGTCAATACGTCAAACCACCACTCGCCTCTCTGGGCCATCTCCATCCCAAAAGAAAATCAAACAGCCAAACGGCTTGCCAATTCGGTTCATAAATCTTATATCCAATAGAAATATAAACTTGTACCTTTTGTCGGCATATCATTATATCCTTTCCACCTGTTATCAATTCAGCGGATACAAGGGTCATCCCAATCAAATTCCAATCTGCTTTTATCCACAACACAACCATTCGCTTATTCCGAGTCAAATATCATTTCAACTCGAGTTTCTTCTCGATTCCCAACTCTTAACTTGATTATCACATTACACTTCAAATCTGAATCCCATAATCTAATTTGTCTTGATACCATTCTAATTCAATCTCAGGTACCACTTTACTGGCTTTACTTCAATTCAAATTTGCTTTCACAAATTTCTGTTAAATTTGTTTTTAATTCAAACAGTCTTTCCCTAGGAGTTTTTAAACAGTTTATTCTTTTCAAAAATCAAATTTTCCTTTTTGAAATTCAACACAACTTGTCTTTCCCAAAACAAATTCAAAACAATATCTCTTGTAGTAATTCGTCACTTATAACTCGAAAATGAATACTGATGATGCAGCTGTCATCATCAGAATCTATTTTCCTGTGATTGAAGTGAGTTCAATACTATAAAACCATTTCTAAACAATTCCACTTTGAAATTCATTTCAAAGTATAATTCACACTGCTTGTAAAACAATTTAAAATCTCCCAGGATCTTAAATTTTCCTTATTTTTAATCCAAATCCATTTACAAACACTTATCCAATTTTCCAGAATTTTAATTCAATTTCTAGTTTAAATTTTAGATTTAACTCATCTGATTTCACGTATTTCACTTATATGAATTCTGATTGGTTATTTACATAACCATTTAATTTATAATCTTACTCGATTATAATAACAACCAATATATCCACTATATTATAATTTTGATATATATAACTTCTCTATATCAAGATATACCTTGGGTAAACTTATTTTAATTTACCCTCTTTTCAAAACATATCATGTCGACCCATCGTATTCAAGTGTTTAGTAACCCTTATCGATACAGTGGATCAAACTGATCGACCAAAACCCATAAAAAACTCAATCAATAAATCACCACCATATAAAAAAAAATTATATCAATAACAAATACGCGATCATATATATATATATACACACTCAACTCAATCTAGGGTATTACTAACCCCATCTCTACTGAGTCACGCCACAGAGCCAAGGTAATTCACTTAACCTTAAGCTCTAATACCAACTGTAGTGACCCGGGTTTTTGCGACTGGTTATCCGATAGACAACACATATCGAACATCCAAGGATCGAAAATACCGGTCATTAATGAAAGAAATTAGAGGGTGAGGAAAGATAAGATAGAAACTTATAGAAAAGAAGAAGAAGAAGAAAACAATATCAGAGTAACACGAATCGCACAGCGGAACGAATAAATATATTTCATAACATAACTTTGAAATACAAATTTGTACTTGAATATACATATCATTATCCAAGTACAACACTTACAACACAGCACTATAGCTATATAATCCTGAAGCCTCCTGCTCCAAGCTCTTCCAGTATATCTGTAAATCCTGACTACTTGACTGCCTGTACAAATTTAGGCACCCAAGAGTTTTGGGAAAACAACAAAATAAACTCCGGGTCAGTCATGGGACTGGTATGAGTAAAACAGTTTTAAAATAGTTCAAGCAGGTAAATGGTATCTCATAAGACCACGCCGTATAACGGAACGGGTTTTTCCGTTATGAGAATCCAAATTATCTTTATATCAAAAACCTTTTGATATTATAATAATGTCTATCAACCACAGTATAATAATCATCTAGCAGAAACGCTTTCATCTCACGTTCTACATATATAGTATACAATCAAAACCGCAAGCACGTATTGGGTAATGGATTTCCAACTATGACAAGGTATGGAACCACCTTTCGCTAGTGTACCTCTAGAGAGGAATACACTGGGTTCAACAAGAACATCTTGCAACCCGGCCACACATGACCGACCACTCATTTCGCTTGAGTGTATCAAATGTATATCACCAACGGTTGGGATCAGCAACCGTTTCCCGTATATATGGGACAGCATTGATAGATTTAAGAAGCAAATGAATATTCTCTAGATAGTTGATTATATACCCTACTTCGGAGCGATCGACTTAGCCATGCTGCCTGCCCGATTTCTGTCATTTACCGGATATGAGGCTAGAAGCTACGCTTTATCATCACACCAGATTCACTTCGAATGCCACATTTGTCAGATCCATCGAAAATAACTAATTGACATCCACAACAATACATTACGTGTTAGCTAAAAGAAGTGTCCTTCTCCGCTTCCACTCTTGGTACGGTTGGAGAAATCAATATACGTGATCTTTCTGGAAGTACTCTGTTAGACATCCGTCCATACAAGTCATCCAGGAACAGGATGAACCGAAGGCACTATTCTGTAAACAGGATAGCCCTTGCATAACTCCGTCTTCAATTTTCTTTGGCATATACGATCCGCAACGCTTATGCCAATACAGAGTGGTTCTTAGGACAATAATCCAACCGGTCTCTCCATATTAAGAACGTTAAAATGGTCAAAACTTCGATAATCTATGATTTAACTATCGAAGAAAAACACGTGTGCAAACAACGTTATTATTTCTAGATGGAAATTATATCGATCAAACATCATTTAACATTTTATCTCTTAAGTTCATTTTTCATCTCCTGTTTCCCTTTATTCCACATTTCTTATTTTCTAAATTTAGAAAATATATGTTATTACCATTGGAAAACATTTCCATTTCTTGTTTTCTATATCCGAAAACATTTCTGGTTCTTATTTGGAAAACATTTCCAAAACTCCTTCATTGGACTTAGACAGATGTTTAAACAAACCATCGCGATGCCAACTCAAACCACTATACTTATTTACTAAATTAACTTAACCACTTTCACTCTCGAACCTTAACCATTTCTAAATTAAAAACGAAGTCAATCAAGTTGGGGTAATACTACCTCTCAGACCTTAACTGAACAACGTTTCAAACCTTGAAATAGACAAAGTTCACCTTTTAATTCTTTAACCAACTTCCTTACGTAACTCTCTTTCGAATCATCTCTATTCGATAATTCTTTCCTTCGAATAAGGTATATTCGATAACTCTATTCAATTTACTCTATTCGATTAATACTTATCAATTTACTCTATTGGACTAACACTATTGGATTAACTCTATTTGACTAACACTATTGGTTTACTCGTTTCACTTAACTCCTTTCGAATAAACTATATTCGATAACTCCTTTTACTCTATTCGAATCACTAATATTCGATTAACTTAATTGATTCTATATTCGAATAAACTATATTCAATTTACTCTATTCACTTTATATTCGAATAAACTATATTCGATTAACTCTATTTATTTTATATTCGAATAAACTATATTCGATTAACTCTATTTACTTTATATTCGAATAAACTATATTCGATTAACTCTATTTACTTTAGCTCTAATCGATTAACTCCATCGAATAACTAAATTCGATAACTCCTTCGAATAACCAAATTCGACAATTCCTTTCGAATAAACTATATTCGATTACTCACTTTGATTAACTAATCGATAACTCTTTTCGATTAAACTATAATCGATAACTCCTTCGATTTACTAATAATCGATAACTCCTTTCGATTAACTAATAATCGATTTCTCACTTCGATTAAACTAATAATCGATAGTTCCATTCCTTTTACTCTATTCGAATAAACTAATATTCGATAACTCCATTTGAATAACTCTAGTTCGATTTAACTCTATCGATTTACTCTAACTGATTAACTCTAACTGCTTAACTCTAACTGGTTAACTCTAACTGGTTAACTCTAACTGGTTAACTCTAATTAATTAACAAATATTCAATTAACTCTATTCAGCTAACTCGACTCGACTAACCCCTTTCGAATAACTAATTCGATTTACTACTTTCGAATACCATATTCGATTTAACTCCTTTCGAATACCATATTCGATTTAACTCCTTTATTTGCTTTATAAAGATTTCCCTTTTAACAACGTTTATTCATTTTTAAAGATTTACTTTTAGTAACGGTTCTCCACTTTAAAAATGATTTCCTTCTTATAACAGTTTCCTTTTTATAACGTTTTCCCTTTTTCTAAATATCTCCTATTTATAAATATTCCAATATATAAATATTTCTTATTTATAAATATTCCATTTATAAATAAATTTATTTTCAAATATCACTTTGAAAATATTCCCTTATCAACATTTCGGTATGTTATGGTATTCAACATATCAAATCACGATGATCAGTATCGTCCAAACACATATAATCGAGAACAGATTATATATCACATCATATATCACAATATATGAATAACAACAAAATAAATGAGGAGGAATCCAACTGGATTCCTCCAACCTGTTTCCCTACATCCACAGATGTTATACAATAAAATCAACATCACTTTCAGTTCCATATGATATATTCTGTTAAACAGAATCAATATAGAAATTCAACTAACTGACTAGCAGTTCAATCAAACAGTCAACACACAGTCAATCAGCCAATATTTAACAGTTCTAAAAATACAACATGAAATTATAAACTGTTCAGAATTAGTGAGATTTACTCACATTGGACGATCATCGTTGATAACGATAACCATCGCTTGATTCGAATAGAAAATTTATTTCACTATAAATTGTAACGAGCTTCGATTCACCCCCCGTCAGTTCCATGTTGTAGCCACCGTCCATACGATCCCAACGGATCTTATTTCGCCCAATTCCGATCATGTATGCAAGAGTTATACATTTTATAAGATTTCAAATATAGTTACATGATTTCTATTACTTTAATTAAAATTTAATAAACGTTAATTACTTTCCTTTTATCTGCTTTCCTTTTAGTATACCCAACTTCACAAGGACTGCTCCACGTCTGACTGTTGCCAAACACCATGCTGACTTCCCAATTTGTTCACGTGCAAACACTGCTTGCTCCTTCATTCACGTATACTTCAGTAAAAACAAACGGGCTAATTGTTTCCACGCATGAACATGTATTCTACTGGTCACCCCAAGCTCCACGTTAGTTTGCTTCCCCGTCTCCAACATAAGTTTCCAGTTTTGCTTTCAATTAGTGCTTCCAGAAGAAAACCCCACTTCGAAAACAACTTCTTCGTTCTACTGTTTTGCCCAACTTCACTCACGTTTTCCACCGATCCCTTCATGCACGAGTTCGAACCCGGCTTCCCATTCAACCACCCACCGCTGCCAACTTCAGATCTTCACTGCTCTTTATCCTTTTCACCGAAATTCAAACCAAAAGATTCAAACTCCTTCTGTAACCTCCTCTTCTTCCATCACCATCAATCCACTCTACCCTACTACCACATCTGATCCATGTTGAACTCGGTTAAAGCCCTTCCTCGTTTCGACGCAGCAAAACCATTTGAACCCCTTCCCACTTACGACAGCTCTCACTCCTCTCTCTCCTCTTCTACTAAGCATCTCACGTCCCTGTCCCGAAGTTTTCCATCACCGCACTTCGTTTGCCATTTTATACTCAAGAGTTTTTAGCTTAATACTTGCTGTAAGCGGAACAACCCTGTTTTGATATTTCTTCTTATTCGCTTGAGGAGGACATTAGTTTGGTGGCGGCTTGATATTTTGGATCTGAGGACTTAGGTTTTTTAGGAAAATTAAAGTTATCTTATAGGGAACTGTTTTCATTTGTGCGGCTGAGAATGTAGAGGACGTGGCCTCTGTTTTTACCAAGGAAAGTTAGATATTTCATTTTAGCATTTTGGTGACCCTTATACATGAAGTTTTGTTCTCATCCGGACGGCCAATGACAGAAATAAAAATACTGTTGTGACGAGCATTTTGTCCCGGTCCCAAAAATATAATAATGTCGGTAGTTCAACTCATATTGTGAAACCCAAAAATATTGTTATAGGGTGCAAATTTCTCCAAATAAAAATTTGCTTATTTAATTAATTAAGAATTACAGTAAAATTCTAAAAATTAAATTATCGTTATGTCTCAAAAGAACCTTGTCTAATTTCAAACCCAATCTCTAGTTATATCGAATAAACCGATACGGTCAATAAACGATTCTATAGCGACTATTTCAAAATTTGATTTGGACATATCTCAAAATCTACACGACGAAATCCTGATTTTTCTCCTCCACTAGAAAGATATACTCCACCAGCTCCATATGTTTCTTGGTTCACAGAAATCCGATTTAAAACGAATTATGTATATTCAATTGAAGTTCAAATCGCCAAATCGCGAACTACAGCGCCATTTCGAGCTCGTTTATAATTGTTATATAATTATACGTTCAAACTGTCATTCAAATAATATATTCGTTATTCTAATTCAATTCTAAACTAAATTAAATATCACAGATGATCCAGCTCACACCATTTCGCCATTTCAGCCAATTCTGATTATTTCATAATTAAATATATTATTTAATTTATTATTTTAATTAAATATTCACCATTATTTAATTCCACGACCATTAAATCCTATAATTCACCTTTTAAATAATTAAATAAATTAATTATTATACCGTTGAAAATGCGGATCATTACAATATTATAACTATTGTTTGATTATTGATAACTATTATGGTTGTTATTATAATTGTTCACACAATTTACACCACGAATATGGAAATATTTTGTAATTGATTGAGTCGAGTTCCATTGGAATATTATATGAACAATATATTCATTTAAATGGAATAGACTTTAAAATGAAAATTGGATTTTTATATCCAAAATGATTTGGAAATGAAGTTAAGATGATTTCAAATGACTATTAAAAGGGTTGAAATGGATTTGAAAGAGTTTTGAATTAGAAATGACTTTTTCTAAATATAAATTAGAATTTGTATAGTAAATTCACGTGAATTCGAGTTAGATATATAAACGACATTTTTAACTCGAAACAATTATTCCAATGATCTTATTTATTTTTATAATGGATTTTAGGAAAGTTTGGACTTCAAAATATTATATTTTGAAAAATATTATTATTTTAATATTATAATAATAGAATATTCAATTTTGATTTATAATTGAATATGAAGTTAGAATCGTTCTTAAACGAGTTTATAAACATTTTATAAAATACATTTGAATTAAATTGGACAAGTTTTATTTTAAGTAATAATATAGTTTGAATAGGACGTGTCGCACAGCGATAGTTCCTAAATTTCAAACATGAATGTAATAACCCGGAAAATACGAGCCAATTTAAAAATTTTAAATTGGTGATTTCAAAGGAATTTAAACAATTGGAATAGAATATTTCAATTAAATAGTGAATTAGAAATGGTGAGTCAGTTTGAAAATTTGAATTCAAACTTTGACTGACTGTGCAAGGTGGAAAATATAACGGATTTTAGCGAAACCAAAAATATTTAAATCTGTTAGTCAATACCTTTCTAACGAATCTGAAAAATCGAAGTTTCATAACGGGAATCAAAAGTAATGGCCGAATGAATTTTCAGAATGGTTGCTATATAGAATATATAGCCCTGGAAAATTGATATTTTGCATACGACCTCGGAATTCGACGAAACCACTTTTGTTGGGTCCGGGATGTCAAACTATTGCTAGGTTTCAAATTTCATAATTTTTGAAGCTAGTATGAGAGTGTGGCAAAAGAAAATGCATTTGGTCAATTTTTGTTAAATTAGATCGACCAGAAAATGGCCATTTTTCAAACAATCTCAGAATTCGACGAAACTAGTTTTGTTGGGACAGTAGCGTCAAAACATAGCTAGATTTATTTTTCTGGAATATGTTGAATCAGTTTGGGGCCCTGGCAAATTGAAATGCACGTTCAAAGTTAAAAATTAAAGGTTTTATACTTTAATTTGAAAAAAAACTGACAGTAACAGTCGAATTGGCCTACGGAACATATCCCATTGTGTCCGGGATGGGGGTATTTAGCTGGGGGCGACAGGCGTTGGGTTTGAAAAGGAGTTCGTTTGAGAAAACACTATTTAAAAATTTATTAAAACCATCGACCAATCATATTTCTCCATTCATTATTTTATAAATAAAAAAAAACCCCAGAACCAACGGCGAAACCCGCTCCCCCCTTCCAGGCCCGATCGCCGCCGCTACCGTCGCTTCCAGCCTCCGCCACCACCGCCGCTCGACGCGCCTTCGCCTCCCCTTCAAATCCGATCCCACCACGACCCCGACCAACACCTCCTCCGCCTGAATCGAGCCCAGAAAGCCCCGAACTTCCCAGCGCCGCCGCCGACGATCCCGACCACCGAACGCCACCAAACCACCGCCGATAGATAGCCCTCTCCTCCCTCTTCCACGTCCAACCCGCCGATCATCCCCTCGTGCGTCGATTCTCGCGAAAACCGTAAACCTAGTTTTGAACCATCATGAAAGGTGAGTTCTTTTTGATGTTTACACTTTGAAAAATAATATCTTTTTAGTGTGTTGACGAAATTCAATGAAACAGGAAACATCGGGACCGCAAGGAAGCTCTCTACCCAATAGAATAAGCCGCGGATTTTTCTGACATCGTATCTATTTTTAGCGAAGCAACAAACCATTGTGAGAAATCTAAATTAAATAAATTTGAATGGAAAATGTCGTGTATAAATTATATTAGCGAAATATAAATTACACACGTGTTGTATACCTCATGTACATGCGTGGTGTAAGCTATATAAGCGAAGTATGAATTATACATGCATAGAAAAATTGATATATGTTTTGAAATGCAAGTGAAATATAGCAATTATAAATATATATATATTCCCCTCGTCCACAAACCATGGACGATATTTATTGTAGTGAACTGGTGTGAAATATTGGAAGAAAAATACGAATGGTTGAATAATTGTTTGTGGTTGATATTGTTTGGTTGTGGTTGAAAAATACCCATTGGTGATTGAAATGAATTGGAAATATTTGTGGAAATAAAAAAAAACATGCCGCCTGCGTGCGAATTATACGCATGAATCCCCATTGTCAAAAACCGCGAGGTTTTAAGGTAGAGCGAGGAGCCGTACTAGGGACGGTGCCGGTTTTAACTACCCTGCCGTTATGCTGCCGAAATTTTGAATAATCTTTGTGTGTTAGAATTATTTTCATATGTTGAAATTATCTTCATGCGTTGAAATTAAAGTCATGTGTTGAAACTATATTCATGTGTGGAAATGTTCATGTGTTGAAAAGTGATGTGTGAAAATTAAATTCATTTGTGAATGAATGAAGTGTTTAAACAATAAAAAACACATTTTTATAATATATATGAAGCATGAAAAATATTCGCCTTATATATAAATAGTTTTAACAATAAAAATCCTATCTTTCTTATATGAACAACATAAATAAAATATCCATGTGTGGAAATGCTCATGTGTTGAGAAGTGTGTGTAGTGGAAAAGTTCATGTGTTGAATAAAAAGATCGAACAATAAAAATTACATTTTTATTGAAACTATGAAGTGTTGAAAACATCCATTTGTCGAATAAATATTTTAAATGATAAAAATATCATTTTTATCATATATGAGATGTGCTAGAGATATGCGGATGTTGAAATAAATATTTGTGAAGAAATATTATTTTTAACATGCATAGGAACTAAATAAAATAGTCATGTGTTGAAATCTATTTTTAGTTCGCCAAAATTATCATCTTTGAAATGTGAAGTGTTAAAAATAGCCACTTGTTCAAATAAATGTGCATGAGTTGAAATATACATTAATTAGATAATGATATGATTTTAGCCTATGCATGCAACAATAGAATGAATGGTGTTTTTAAACCAAAGTAAATCAAATATGAAGTTGAATGGAAAATGATAAGTGATATAAACTGTATATATGTACATGCATATTTATTGAAAAGTTTATAGCAAAGGGGCTAGAGAAGAGGAATAAAATTTTGTGCCCGACAAATAGGTACACATTTACTGTTTTGTTTGGGTGATGATTTTATGAGCATGTTGGCTAGCCGCTTGGCTTTTTCTTTTTCTTTTTGACATTAGACGCCCGTGTAGCTATTTGGGAATTTTCCCAGCCCCTCCCGTACAAAGGAGGTTATGGCGAAATTTTCCGAAATTTAAAGGCGTTATTGAAATAATTGAAGTGGAAACGATATAGGAATTTTATAATGAACTATATTTATATAAATATATAAATATAAATAAAATTAAAACGAAACGTGGCCGTGCAATTCGTATTTTGAAACCGTGATTTCAAACGACTAGTGCGGGAAATCCGACCATTGGATTTTCCCGAAACCGCAACCGTTGGGTTCGCCTTGGAAATATCTTTCCAACGGCACCAACTTTGTGAAGATCTGACGGTTGGATTGTCTGGAATGTTTAATTCAAATCTAAAGAAAAACAGCGCCAGAAACGATTATATATATATATAATTAAACTAAATCGAATAACGACGCTGTAGTTCGTAAATTGAAATCGTAATTTCAAATGGCTCGCGTGGGAGATCCGACCGTCGGATTTTCCCAAAACTGAAATCGTTGGATCCGTTTTGAAATGACCTTCCTAATGATATAAAATTTATGAAGATCCAACGGTTAGATTTTCAGATATGTGTAAAACAAAATTAGTGAAAAACAGCGTCAGTGCATTGACACGACCTGAAACGTCATTTAATTAAATATGGTCGTTTTAAAATAAATAAAAATGGCGATATATCGTTATAAAATACTATAGACGATATAGAGTGGAAATAAACCAATTTTGTTGTGTTTGCTTGATATGTGATGGTTGAATGTATTTAACATGAAAATTATAACTAAAGAACTGAAATGTGAATGTTGTATAGTCCAGCCATGTGATAAATTGATTTGAAAATCTAAATATACGTGGATTATTTGAAAAGGCCAAGTTTATCTCATTTCAAATAATCGATCGACGTTGAGAAGTCGAAGAGTCGATGACGGTTGAAGACCGGCGATCTTCACATTGGATGGATGGGCGCTACCGATGCTCGTGATTGGAGTAGCTACCATGAAGGAACTGAAGTAGTAGCCATCCAAACATACTGTTGATTGTACGGATATGCGAGGAATTGGTGCCTCCGGTTTCGTTCAGACCTAGAACGGACTTGTAAATGGACTGTGTGTCTGACATTGGATTTTGTTCTGTGTTGATTGATCTCTGTTAAATATATATCTGTTTGGCGGCGGATAATTTATTCTCTTGCTTAACGCCCTTCTCTGAGACGTACGAGCTCAGAGGTTATGTATTGATAGAAAATCAGTTGCATGGAGTGGATTGCCTGTGTGGCACGCCTAAGTGGCATATGATCAAGGCTTCTGTTGCAAAGCAAAGTCTTGTGGTTGATGATCAAAGCATGGTATGTGTGACGTAGCTTTGTGTATGACGTGAATTCGCGAGCCTCACACCTCGGTATGAGTCAAAAACGGGAGACGGACCGCTGGGAGAGCACGACGTTTCTTTCTGGCTATGGTGGTGTCAGTGACCTACCAGCCCTGACATTATATATACTTTTCACCTGTGTGGTTGTTGGAATGCGAGGCGCCTCGATTATAGGTCTGTAAGGACCGGGAAACGTGTGTTCAGGAATTGCCAATCCTCAAAAGTAAGAGAGGACCGGCCCAGCCGATTCCAAGGATCATAGTGGGGTCCTGGGACTTTTGCTAGAGTGTCTCGAATCGGAGGGGAGCTTGCCCCTTGCCTCGACTCATGAAGGAATCCAATTTCCAATACGAAATATGCGGACGTGATTGTATTACTAGTACGGCGACATAGTGGTATGGGTCATTTATGCCGCCTATGATTGATATTTATGATTGAAATCGCTTTTGAAATATATATGCACTAGTAATAATATCAAACACTTTTGTTTAATTCGTATGAAGCATTTTTGGCCATTATAAGGTAAAAACTCTATCCTCCGGCTTGCGTTGCATTGTGTGATGGGACCTGAGTCTTATAATGGCTTCATTTTATAAAAAGCATTGCGGTGATTTAATCATTTACTTTATTTCATGCACTAGCACTCATTGGAGTAAACCCGTTCCGCGAAAGTGGCGTGGTCCTTTGATTTGCCTTATTATTGTTGTTAATAAGTTATGTAGATTTCTCATACCAGTCCCATGACTGACTTGTAGTTTGTTTCACCTTGCAAACTCGGGTGCCCTCATTTTCACACGGGCAGCCTAGTTATAGATTTCTGATGCACTTTTGGCTCATGGCAAGGCTTGACTACACCGTGCTGTCATGGATTTTCTGCGCCATTATTGTATCTATATTATGATTCCGCCATTGGCGATGTAGACTGATATTTATTTTGTGTACTCTTTATGTATGATTCCGCCTCAGGCGATGGTGACTGATTATGTATCATTATGCACTAAGTAGTATCATGTACTGTGCTTCTCTGATGTGATGATATCTATATGATTCCGCTGTCATATGTGTGTAAATTATTCTATTTTCTGTTTATGCTATTATCTGTGATCTGCTAATGATGACTAATGTGTTATATTCCAATGATTATCCTTAACACTGTGTCACGGGGTTTTTGGATCGTCAGAGCTGGTATCAGAGCTTTGGTTAACCTTAGTTTTGGAGTCTAACACATTAAACATTTCGTCAAAATAGAATCAGTAGTATTCTAAGGCGAGTCGCTCATTAGAGATGGGACTAGTAAAGTCCTAGAATGAGCCGAGCAGAATAGCAAAAACAATTTGATAAGTCCATCGTTTTCTTTCCGTAAATTTTCTGCTTAACTATGCAATAAACTATCATTTCTATTAGCTGACTCTTTTCTTGCTTATACAGAATTTGACAAATGGCTACCAGAGCAGCCGCCGCTAGAGGAGGCCGTGCCGGCCGAGGCCGAGGAAGGGGAGAAGCCCCAGTTCAAGAAGGACCTTTGATACAACCTCCGGCCGCTCAATACTTCGAGCTAGACCGTGTAGCTAAGAGATATAAGAACTTAGGAGGCAAGACCTTCTCGGGAACTGGCACCGTAATAGAGGCCCTTGAATGGCTCTAAACATGCGAGAAAATTCTTGAAGGCCTAAGGCTTGGAGACGAAGATAAAGCTATTATGAGCGCCTGGCTTATGCAAGAACAAGCTAAACTATGGTGGGAATCTCTCACCGCCGGGAATAGAGAAGCTGGAAGAACATGGGATGGATTCAAAGAACTCTTCAAGGAGAAATATGTCCCAGAACAAGCTTTAGAACGAATGCACGATGACTTCGCCAATCTCCAGCAGGGGGATCTTTCCGTGCAGGATTATCTGAATAAATTTACACTGTTGTCACCCTATGCTCCGGAGCTCGTCGCCACTGCGAAATCCAAAAATAAGGGGTTTATTCTTGGGCTAAGATGACAATATCCTGATAGAGCCATGGCCCATGTCAAGCTGGAATTCAACGAACTGGTGGAAATGACATGCAACTATGAAGACCTTGGTCAAAGGCATCTGGATCAGGAACGCGCTAGAAGCCAAGCCGGAAACAAGCGCAAGCCTACTGTAAATCAAGGCAAGTCAAGCCAAGCAGCATCTTCAAAACCTCAGACTAGCAAGCCACCAAGAGGAAACTGCTTTAACTGTGGCAAGCCGGGGCACTACTCAAATGTCTGCACAGCTCCGAAGAGGCAGAAGACAAATTCTCAAGGCTCGAGCCAAGGCTCCCAGAACCCTCGCTCGTGCTTCAACTGTCGCAAGACCGATCATCTGGTCAAAGACTGTCCCTTGCTGAAGAAGGCCACAGTAGCTCATGTCTATGACGAGTCGAGCCCGCCAGTTGCTTCCGACGGAGCAGGTAAACCCGATGTGTTGGGAGGTACCCTTACCATTAAAAATATTCCTGTTTCTGTATTGTTTGACACGGGTGCATCACGTAGTTTTATTGCTAGAAACACAATGCACAAATTAAAGTTAAAACAGCGAAAGCTCAAAGAATCGGTTGAAGTACATAATCCGATAGGAGGATCTCTCATTCTCAGTTCATATTGTAAAGTACCTGTTTCTTTTACTCGATACAAGTTTCCCTTTGATTTAATCATCATGGATTTTCCCGAATTCGATATCATTCTCGGGCTAGATTGGTTAACGAAATACAAAGCCGAAGTGAATTATGCAGAAAGAATCGTTAAAATTCGAACGGAGCTTGGACATATATATATACCGTGTCATGGTTCGAATCCGAATAGAGAAGAATTTTGGTCGGCATTAGAACTTATCCCCACTTCCATAGAAAAGATTCTGATTGTTAGAAACTATGCGGATGTGTTTGAAGAAGTTGAAAACTTACCTCCGCAAAGAGAAATAGAATTCCGAATCGATCTAATTCCCAATGCCAGACCAGTGGTACATTCAATTCGCAGAATGACTCCGAAAGAAAAAGAAGAATTAGGCGATCAAACTCGTCAACTGTTATGGAAGGGTCTAATCAGACCTAGTTTTTCTAATTGGGGTGCAGCTGTTGTGTTTGTCCCAAAGTCAGACGGTACTCTTCGATTATGCGTTGATTACCGAGACCTCAACAAACAGACGCTCAAAAACAAGTATCCATTACCCCGCATAGACGATTTGCTAGACCAATTGAATGGGGCGAAAGTATTTCCCGAATGGACCTAGCTACAGGTTTTCACCAACTGAGAATAGCAGAAGAGTGTGTTCCTTTGACAGCTTTCAGAGGTCCAGATGTATTTTATGAATGGTTAGTAATGCCGTTCGGCCTGTGTAACGCTCTAGCATACTTTGTCGATCTAATGAATAGAGTGTTCAGGGGAGTTCTGAATAAATTTGTCCTCATGTTCATCGATGATATTTGAATCTACTCCAAATCAATACCCGAGCATGAAAAACACTTAGAACAAGTATTGGAGATTCTAAGGAAGAATGACTTCAAAGCCAAATTCTCTAAATGTGTCTTCTGGCAAGAAGAAGTGAAATTTCTTGGCCATGTCGTGTCAGAGAAAGGAATTTCTGTTGACCCAAGCAAAATAACAGCGATTCAAGACTGGAAACAACCCACTACACCCACGGAAGTTAGAAGTTTTATGGGGTTGGCTAGTTATTATCGAAAGTTCGTTAAGGATTTTTCAAAGATATCTGGTCCGTTAACGAAGCTCACAAAGAAACATGAGAAGTTCAAGTGGACTTCCGACTGTGAAGAAGCTTTCCAGGAAATGAAATCAAAATTGACAACTGCTCCAGTGTTAACTATTATTGATGGCAATCTGGATTTAATGGTTTGGACAGATGCTTCTATTAGAGGTCTTGGTGCAGTGTTAACGCAAAGAGGCCAGGTAGTCGCTTATGCAAGCCATCAACTGAAACCGCATGAGAAGAATTATGTGACTCATGATCTTGAGTTGCTAGCCATAGTTTTTGCTTTGAAAATCTGGAGGCATTATTTATTGGGCGAGAAATTTATACCGTACACAGATCATCAATCATTGAAGTATTTATACACCCAGAAAGATCTGAATTTGAGACAACAGCGTTGGCTAGAATTTCTTGCAGCGTATGATCTTGGTATCCTATATACGCCGGGGAATGCTAACGTTGTAGCGGATGCGCTTAGTAGGAAAACCGCAATCGTTGCCAATCTTATAATTACGCCAGGATTGATTGATAGAATATATGTTCTTCAGAAAAGTGACAATTTTGTGAAAGAAATGATAAGAAGGATTCAAAGGGGCGAAGGCTCAAGTTTCCAAGTGGATGGTGAGGGGGTTCTGAGGCTGAATAGAAGAATATGTGTTCCCAACATTCCTGAGCTCAAAAGAGAAGTGCTGGATGAATGCCATAAATCCAAATTTTGCATTCATCCTGGGGTGAGTAAAATGTACAATGATATCAAACGCACTTTCTGGTGGAAGGCAATGAAAAGGGATATTTCTTTGCATGTGAGCAGATGCCCTACTTGTCAATTAGTCAAGAGTGACCAACAGAAGCTAGCTGGATTGTTGCAACCGTTGGAAGTCCCAGGTTGGAAATGGGAACATATTTCCATGGATTTCATAGATGGCTTGCCGTGAACCAAGAAAGGTAATGACAGCATTTGGGTAATCGTAGATCGATTCACGAAGACTGCCCATTTTATACCTGTCAGATCCAATAGAACCGCTCAAAGTCTAGCATAGATATATTTCAAAGAAATTGTTAAGCTGCATGGAATTCCCATCAGCATAGTCAGTGATAGAGATCCCCTATTTACTAGCAAATTCTGGGAGTCTTTCCAGATAGAATTGGGAACAAAACTGAATATGAGCACCGCTTATCACCCTCAAACAGATGGCCAAACTGAGCGGGTGAATAGAATTCTAGAAGATTTATTGCGGGCTTGTATAATTGATTTTGGTGGGTCATGGGAAGATCACTTGCATTTGGCAGAATTCTCATATAACAATAGCTATCAAGCAAGTTTGGGAATGTCGCCATTTGAAGCATTATATGGCTGACCCTGCAGATCTCTAGCATGTTGGGTAGAACCTGGCAACAGACTTGTGTTAGGACCCGATATGATTAGAGAAGCATCTGATAAAGTCGACTTCATCAAAAAGCGTTTGAGAACCGCCCAAAGCCGACAGAAGAGTTATGCAGACTCTAGAAGGAGAGATTTGACATTTGCTGTTGGTGATCAAGTTTATTTGAAAGTTTCTCCGATGAGAGGAGTAATCAGATTTGGCAAAACTGGGAAGTTGGCACCGAGATTTATTGGTCCCTTTCCTATACTTGAACGAATTGGAACTCTTGCTTATATGGTTCAGTTGCCAGATTGGTTGCCTGGAGTGCATGATGTATTTCACATATCTCAAGTTAGAAGATATGTGCATGATCCGGATCTTGTTGTAGAAGAAGCAACGCAACAGGATGTAGACATAACTCCAGAATTAACACTCAGAAGAGAGCCATTAAAGATTGTTGGCAAAGAAACTAGAGAACTAAGAAGCAAAAAGGTTCATTTAGTTAAAGTGCAGTGATCCTAGAGACTGTACTTGGAAGACTGAGGAAAGCATTAAGCAAGCTTACCCAAAATGCAGAGTGAATATCTCTGACTAACTCCGGTACAAGGTACCTTTACAATACTTTGCATTTACATTTTGTTTCCTACTTTACTGTTGTTTCCTTTTCGAGGACGAAAAGTTTTAAGTGGGGGAGATTATAATAACCCGAAAAATATGAGCCAATAATTTTTAAATTGGTGATTTCAAAGGAATTTAAACAATTGAAATAGAATATTTCAATTAAATATTGAATTAGAAATGGTGAGTCAGTTTGAAAATTTGAATTCAAACTTTGACTGACTGTGCAAGGTGGAAAATATAACGGATTTTAGCGAAACTAAAAATATTTAAATCTGTTAGTTAATACCTTTCTAACGAATCTGAAAAATTGAAGTTTCATAACGGGAATCAAAAGTTATGGCCGAATGAATTTTCAGAATGGTCGCTATATAGAATATATAGCCCTAGAAAATTGATATTTTGCATACGACCTCGAAATTCGATGAAACCACTTTTGTTGGGTCCGGGGTGTCAAACTATTGCTAGATTTCAAATTTCATAATTTTTGAAGCTGGTATGAGAGCGTGGGAAAAGAAAATGCGTTTGGTCAATTTCTGTTAAATTAGATCGACCAGAAAATGGTCATTTTTCAAACGATCTCAGAATTCGACGAAACTAGTTTTGTTGGGATCGTAGCATCAAAACATAGCTAGATTTATTTTTCTGGAA
This sequence comes from Allium sativum, assembly GCA_030737875.1. Classification (NCBI taxonomy): domain Eukaryota; kingdom Viridiplantae; phylum Streptophyta; class Magnoliopsida; order Asparagales; family Amaryllidaceae; genus Allium; species Allium sativum. The sequence continues at coordinate 637,637,403 of CM060918.1, forward strand.
TTTTTCGAATCAGTTTGTGGCCCTGGCAAATTGAAATGCACGTTCAAAGTTAAAAATTAAAGGTTTTATAGTTTAATTTGAAAAATAACTGACTGTAACAGTCGAATTGGCCTACGGAACATATCCCATTGTGTCCGGGATGGGGGTATTTAGCTAGGGGCGACAGTCGTTGGGTTTGAAAAGGAGTTCGTTTGAGAAAACACTATTTAAAAATTTATTAAAACCATCGACCAATCATATTTCTCCATTCATTATTTTATAAAAAAAACCCCAGAACCAACGGCGAAACCCGCTCCCCCCCTTCCAGGCCCGATCGCCGCCGCTACCGTCGCTTCCAGCCTCCGCCACCACCGCCGCTCGACGCGCCTTCGCCTCCCCTTCAAATCCGACCCCACCACGACCCCGACCAACCCCTCCTCCGCCTGAATCGAGCCCAGAAATCCCCGACCTTCCCAGCGCCGCCGCCGACGATCCCGACCACCGAACGCCACCAAACCTCCACCGACAGATAGCCCTCTCCTCCCTCTTCCACGTCCAACCCGCCGATCATCCCCTCGTGCCTCGATTCTCGTGAAAACCGTAAACCTAGTTTTGAACCATCGTGAAAGGTGAGTTCTTTTTTATGTTTACACTTTGAAAAATCATATCTTTTTAGTGTGTTGACGAAATTCGATGAAATAGGAAACATCGGGACCGCAAGGTAGCCCTCTACCCAATAGAAGAAGCCGCGGATTTTTCTGACATCGTATCTATTTTTAGCGAAGCAACAAACCAATGTGAGAAATCTAAATTAAATAAATTTGAATGGAAAATGTCGTGTATAAATTATATTAGAGAAATATAAATTACACACGTGTTGTATACCTCATGTACATGCGTGGTGTAAGCTATATAAGCGAAGTATGAATTATACATGCATAGAAAAATTGATATATGTGTTGAAATGCAAGTGAAATATAGCAATTATATATATATACACACACACACACTCCCCTCGTCCACAAACCATGGACGATATTTATTGTAGTGAATTGGTGTGAAATATTGGATGAAAAATACGAATGGTTGAATAATTGTTTGTGGTTGATATTGTTTGGTTGTGGTTGAAAAATACCCATTGGTGATTGAAATGAATTGGAAATATTTGTGGAAATAAAAATAAACATGCTGCCTGCGTGCGAATTATATGCATGAATCCCCATTGTCAAAAACCACGAGGTTTTAAGGTAGAGCGAGGAGCCGTACTAGGGACGGTGCCGGTTTTAACTACCCTGCCGTTATGCTGCCGAAATTTTGAATAATCTTTGTGTGTTAGAATTATTTTCATATGTTGAAATTATCTTCATGCGTTGAAATTAAAGTCATGTGTTGAAACTATATTCATGTGTGGAAATGTTCATGTGTTGAAAAGTGATGTGTGAAAATTAAATTCATTTGTGAATGAATGAAGTATTTAAACAATAAAAATCACATTTTTATAATATATATGAAGTATGAAAAATACTCGCCTTATATATAAATAGTTTTAACAATAAAAATCCTATCTTTCTTATATGAACAACATAAATAAAATATCCATGTGTGGAAATGCTCATGTGTTGAGAAGTGTGTGTAGTGGAAAAGTTCATGTGTTGAATAAAAAGATCGAACAATAAAAATTACATTTTTATTGAAACTATGAAGTGTTGAAAACATCCATTTGTTGAATAAATATTTTAAATGATAAAAATATCATTTTTATCATATATGAGATGTGCTAGAGATATGCAGACGTTGAAATAAATATTTGTGAAGAAATATTATTTTTAACATGCATAGGAACTAAATAAAATAGTCATGTGTTGAAATCTATTTTTAGTTCGCCAAAATTATCATCTTTGAAATGTGAAGTGTTAAAAATAGCCACTTGTTCAAATAAATGTGCATGTGTTGAAATATACATTAATTAGCTAATGATATGATTTTAGCCTATGCATGCAACATTAGAATGAATGGTGTTTTTAAACCAAAGTAAATCAAATATGAAGTTGAATGGAAAATGATAAGTGATATAAACTGTATATATGTACATGCATATTTATTGAACAGGTTATAGCAAAGGGGCTAGAGAAGAGGAATAAAATTTTGTGCCCGACAAATAGGTACACATTTACTGTTTTGTTTGGGTGATGATTTTATGAGCCTGTTGGCTATCCTGTTGGCTAGCCGCTTGGCTTTTTCTTTTTCTTTTTGACATGAGACGCCCATGTGGCTATTTGGGAATTTTCCCAGCCCCTCCCGTACAAAGGAGGTTATGGCGAAATTTTCCGAAATTTAAAGACGTTAGTGAAATAATTGAAGTGGAAACGATATAGGAATTTTTGAATGAACTATATTTATATAAATATATAAATATAAATAAAATTAAAACGAAACGTGGCCGTGCAATTCGTATTTTGAAACTGTGATTTCAAACGACTATTGCGGGAAATCCGACCATTGGATTTTCCCGAAACCGCAACCTTTGGGTTCGCCTTGGAAATATCTTTCCAACGGCACCAACTTTGTGAAGATCCGACGGTTGGATTGTCTGGAATGTTTAATTCAAATCTGAAGAAAAACAGCGCCAGAAATGATTATATTTATATATATATAAATATAATTAAATTAAATCGAATAACGACGCTGCAGTTCGTAAATTGAAATCGTAATTTCAAATGGCTCGTGTGGGAGATCCGACCGTCGGATTTTCCCAAAACTGAAACCGTTGGATTCGCTTTGAAATGACCTTCCTAATGATATAAAATTTATGAAGATCCAACGGTTAGATTTTCAGATATGTGTAAAACAAAATTAGTGAAAAACAGCGCCAGTGCATCGACACGACCTGAAACGTCGTTTAATTAAATATGGCCGTTTTAAAATAAATAAAAATGGGGATATATCGTCATAAAATACTATAGATGATATAGAGTGGAAATAAACCAATTTTGTTGTGTTTGCTTGATATATGATGGTTGAATGTATTTAACATGAAATTATAACTAAAGAACTGAAATGTGAATGTTGAATAGTCCAACCATGTGATAAATTGATTTGAAAATCTAAATATACGTGGATTATTTGAAAAGGCCGAGTTTATCTCATTTCAAATAATCGATCGACGTTGAGAAGTCGAAGAGTCGAAGATGGTTGAAGACCGGCGATCTTCACATTGGATGGATGGGCGCTACTGATGCTCGTGATTGAAGTAGCTACCATGAAGGAACTGAAGTAGTAGCCGTCCAAACATACTGTTGATTGTACGGATATGCGAGGAATTGGTGCCTCTGGTTTCGTTCAGACCCAGAACGGACTTGTAAATGGACTGTGTGCCTGACATTGGATTTTGTTCTGTGTTGATTGATCTCTGTTAAATATATATCTGTTTGGCGGCGGAGAATTTACTCTCTTGCTTAACGCCCTTCTCTGAGACGTACGAGCTCAGAGGTTATGTATCGATAGAAATCAGTCGCATGGAGTGGATTGCCTGTGTGGCACGCCTAAGTGGCATATGATCAAGGCTTCTGTTGCAAAGCAAATTCTTGTGGTTGATGATCAAAGCATGGTCTGTGTGATGTAGCTTTGTGTATGACGTGAATTCGCGAGCCTCGCACCTCGGTATGAGTCAAAAACGGGAGACGGACCGCTGGGAGAGCACGACGTTTCTTTCTAGCTATGGTGGTGTTAGTGACCTACCAGCCCTGACATTATATATACTTTTCACCTGTGTGGTTGTTGGAATGCGAGGCGCCTCGATTATAGGTCTGTAAGGACCGGGAAACGTGTGTTCAGGAATTGCCAATCCTCATAAGTAAGAGAGGACCGGCCCAGCCGATTCCAAGGATCATAGTGGGGTCCTGGGACATTTGCTACATTGTCTCGAATCAGAGAGGAGCTTGCACCTTGCCTCGACTCATGAAGGAATCCAATTTCCAATACGAAATATGCGGATGTGATTGTATTACTAGTACGGCGACATAGTGGTATGGGTCATTTATGCCGCCTATGATTGATATTTATGATTGAAATCGCTTTTGAAATATATATGCACTAGTAATAATATCAAACACTTTTGTTTAATTCGTATGAAGCATTTTTGGCCATTATAAGGTAAAAACTCTATCCTCCGGCTTGCGTTGCATTGTGTGATGGGACCTGAGTCTTATAATGGCTTCATTTTATAAAAAGCATTGCGATGATTTAATCATTTATTTATTTCATGCACTAGCACTCATTGGAGTAAACCCATTCCATGAAAGTGGCGTGGTCCTTTGATTTTCCATATTATTGTTGTTAATAAGTTATGTAGATTTCTCATACCAGTCCCATGACTGACTCGTAGTTTGTTTCACCTTGCAAACTCGGGTGCCCTCATTTTCACACGGGCAGCCTAGTTACAGGTTTCTGACGCACTTTTGGCTCATGGCGAGGCTTGACTACACCGTGCTGTCTTGGATTTTCTCCGCCATTATTGTATCTATATTATGATTCTGCCATTGGCGATGTAGACTGATATTTATTTTGTGTACTCTTTATGTATGATTCCGCCTAAGGCGATGGTGACTGATTATGTATCATTATGCACTAAGTAGCATCCTGTACTGTGCTTCTCTGATGTGATGATATCTATATGATTCCGCTGTCATATGTGTGTAAATTATTCTATTTTCTGTTTATGCTATTATCTGTGATCTGCTAATGATGATTAATGTGTTATATTCCAATGATTATCCTTAACACCGTGTCATAGGGTTTTGGGATCTTCACAATGAACTTCAAATGAGCATAACTGATGTAATTTAAATTGGATTTGCCCGAAACGAAAAACGTTTTTTTTTCTTTTGGTAGTAGCTTTCAAATGAAAGAAGAAATTTTGAATTTCAACTTATAGATTTCAAGTTATGTTTAAATCTATTTTTGAAAAGGACGTTGTAAACGTAGTTCGATGACCATAATTGGAAACTGATTGAAATGTCCATATAAAAATAATTTAAAATACGGAAATTTTTTGATAAATCATAGTAAGTTATTTTAAAGTGATTTTGAAAAGAAATATGAAGTTTTGAACTATATTTCATTTTATACGTTTTTAGCCTAACTTGGTGAATATGGTAAACGACATTTCTGGAATTTAAGTTAATTGGTTTAACATATATAACCATTCTTCGAAAGATGTGTCTAGAAGGATCTTTAAAGTAAGATGGAAAGTTTTCCAAATTTAATAAATTAGATTTGGATTGAAGTGATCTTCAGATATTTGGTCTATTTGTAGTATTCATTGATTACGAGAATTGTTGTTGAATATAAGTGGATGTACATTCTGTTTAAATTTATATTTAATACTGATTGGTTTGAGATTTATCTTGAATGGTGTCTTTAACAACATCGTTCTTTAACCTAGTTAAAGATAAAGTTATGTTTGGAATTTTAGAAAGTTACCATTTTTGTTAAGTTTAGTTAAATCTTTGTTTTAAAAAATTAATTAAGTTTTCCAAAGTTAAATTTTCCAGTTAATGAATTAAATTGGAATTGAATGGGAAACAATTTAGTGATGATCGAAATGAGTCTCTATGGATGAAGACGTTTATTATTTAAGGAACTTAAATGGCTTTGCCATTATTTCGATTATAGTATTAGTCCGATATAGGAATTCATATTGACTATGAGCTGATATGATTTCAATGAAGATTTCATTTAAAAATGAAAGCATGATTTTGGGTTTATCGTGAACGATGTTTTAAATAACATTTTTTCTTTAACTCAATTAAAGGAGAAGATGATTTCTCGAAACTAGTTGAAAAGAAATCTTTATTTAAATTGAATATAAAGATTTAAAGAATGAAGTTGGAACTTGATGGTTTATTGCCGAGTTGGGTAATCTTTTGGGTGTTTGACATCATTATGTTAGTTTAAGCCTTTGGGGTCACACACTTGATAGATTATTCTCTTTCATTGTGCAATTGAGAACTAATTTTGATTAATGAATGGTTTTCCCTAACGATATGAATAAGAAATCGTAAGCACGATTTTGGGTTAGAGTTATGACTCAAAAATGATAAGTAATCTACCATTATCAATGATCAATGAATGGGATGGGTTTAGGTATATGTGTTTTCCCGTAAAGATAATGGAAATCATCATATTTGAAATGAATAAGGGTAATAAAACTTACCAAAATACGAGGAGCATTAGATATAGAGTACCACCAGTTTTGCTCAATGAGATGAATAGGATAATGATTTGAGAAATTATCTTCTTTTCGTGAGATTCATTAATCCCGATAAGGGTAGAAACTCGATCTAACCTAAATTTGTGAAATGAAATTTTATAATCATTTGAAACGATTTCCAATGAAAGATTTAAACAAGACTTTAAAGAATGTAAATATCTGATAACATTTAAATGGGTATACCCAATATAAGAATGATTTGAATAAAAGAATATTCCGAGAAGGAATGAGACTCACGATAATTTTGTATATCAATTACGGTTTGTAAAGATGCGCCAGTTATTCAGAAAGACTGGGTTTCAACCCATTTTGAATAACTATATGAAGAGCATTCAAGATATTTGAAGATGTTGGTTGAAGACCGAAGATCATCACATTATTTGGATTTATTACTAATATCTCGATTGGGTTGTACACCCAAGACGAGGTTCTAAGTGGCAATGGTCCGGATGTACTTGTTAATTTTCTAGATATGAAAGGGTCTCTCTCCTTTATTGGATGAGGAATAAGGTGTCTTCGGTTTCATTCACAACCCAAAACGGACTTGTATGGATGTGTGTCTAACATTGTATCTTGTAGTATGTAATAGATGTTTGCTAAACGTATTTCTATTGGTAGAGGATAATTTATTCACTTAGCTTAACACCCTTCTATGAGACGTACGAGCTCAAAGGTGATATGGTTAGCGATTATCGATTATATAATATGGGATGACAATGTGGCATGCTAAGTGATGAGTTATAGATGATCAAAGCTTTTTGTTGAAAAGCAGAGCTTTGTGTAAAACATGATTTCAGGACCTTACTACTGGTAATGAGCCGAAATATGATGAAGTATAGCAAAGATAAGGACTAACGTTTCCTTATAGTTGAGAAAATGACGCTATGGTATGGAGCCCAGATAATTTTCTTAGTGGATGATGGAAGGAGGATCCTCGGATAAAGGTCGACAACGACCGGGGGACATTATGTTCAGGAGAAACCTAAACCACACCTGGTATAGGTCGGACGACTTTATCGAAACAAAAGGAGAATGTGTTGATCCTGGGACAACCCACTAGATGTTTTCCGTACCACATAAAGAAAGATCATTTGCCTTGGTCATTGATGGAATATAACTTCCAATACGAACCTTTACGGTTTTAGTTGTACTGTAACACCCCACCTCCGCTAGGGTCACTCACAACGGGAATGCACTATCTTTGGTGGAGCATTATCTAGGTAAACATACACAGAAATATTACAAGACAGAACATATAAAACAGCGGAAGAAGAACTAAATTTCATTGCTTTAAAATCTAGAAAGGTCTAAAGCCTTTTACATCAAAATGTCATTAAATCCATTACATCGAAATCTGTCTTGCAATAGTAAAGAAGCATAAAACCATAGTCATAAATCATTCCCCAAGTAAAACAGTAAAGCAGCCATAGCCAAGAAAGGTCCAAGCCATATATGATGATCTTGAAGTAGAAAGAAGTCCAAACTAAGTAGTAGTGTTTCCTCCCTGAGAACCTGGGTGGGGGGAACGGAAGAAAAAGAGGCGAAAGAAAACGGGTCAGTCATAAAGACTGGTAAGTCCTAGTGACTTTTAGCATAGAAACAAGTAAAGATAACATGACATGTTTAAACTGAAAGTAAACATAAGGATGATGACAAGATAGGCAAGTTAAACTAAGATAACAAGATAAACTATGCTAACCAGATAAACTACAGTAACAAGATAAACTATGCTAACCATATAAACTACGTATAGCAAGATAAACTATGCTAACCAGATAAAGTACATATAGCAAGATAAACTATGCTAACCAGATAAACTACGTATAGCAAGATAAACTATGCTAACCAGATAAACTACGTATAGCATCGCATGTTTAACATTCTCTGCACCAGTACTAGTATAACAGAATTAGGTGTTATCCTAATGTCGAAATAGAAACGGAAACGGAAACAGAAACAGGGTGATCTTTACAGAAATAGTAATGGGCTTTTACCTCCCTAACAGAAATAGAAACAGAAATGGGCCTTTACCACCTGTACTAGTAACCCAACTCGTGTCATGTATTAACTATGAAATGATCCCTTGCCCAATATCATGAAATGACCCATTACTTGGTCCCACGAAACGATCTATTAATCGATCGGCTCCCTACAAGTTCTAGCTCATCATGTGTCTGTGTCATACGGCCCTATCACGAATGTAGTTACCTGTGCTAGGTCCACCATAGGGTGTATCAAGCTCTAGGGTGCCAACCACCGACACGAATCAAGCACGCACAGTGTAAACCTACTGGTGCCCAATTCCTGCTTTTTCAACTCCGGACTACGTGCACGACCATTGTCTGCCTGAACCTACAATGGTGCACGTCGTTCTGGTCGCTTATAATCAGCCCAGTAATCGTGCCCCACCCTGCCTAGCTCCAGGGTACCATGATACATCTAGTGGGCTACTGCTGAAAAGGACCGCGTAACTAGGGTTTTCGTCCAGCAAGTTAAGTGTTGTCATTTAAATTCGAGACTTAACCCGTCTAAGTGTCATGTCAAATTAGCTAAGTGTTGTCGTTCAAGTTCATGACTTAGCCCTACGAATCATGTGTCAAGTTGGTTAAGTATGTTCAAGCGGTTCATGACTTAACCCTACCAAATCATTGTGTCAAATTGGTTAAGTATATTCAAGTGGTTCATGACTTAACCCTATCAAATCATCGTGTCAAATTGGTTAAGTATATTCAAGCGGTTCATGATTTAACCCTATCATGTGGCATTAATTCATTAATGTACCCCAACCTCTCACATCAGACCTGTTGTTGTGGTCACTGGATATGCCGGGCGGTTACGGGCAGAATTACACCACAACTCAGTCTGACCTCGGGTTTTCAAGTGCGATATGACCAACTACCCACATTGGATCCTATTGTTTGCAGTAACTGGATTTACCAGGCGGTTCCGGGCAGAATTACACTGCAAACTCAGCCCAACCTCGAGTTGGCCATTTTCAAGTTCATTCTAGTGTCATGTCCATGTTCAAGATTCATGTCAAGTTCGTGTCAAGTTTTCAAGGCAAGTTTCATGTCAAGCTTCCTATGATTACCAATTTTTTCTAACGTTACGCCGTCTAAATATTAGGCTAACAACCTTAGCCTAATTTCTCGTCCGCATGATTTTTGACATATAATATTAGGGTAAAAACTTAGCCTAATTCAACGTACACAAAATTGGCGTAAAGCAATTCATTAACATAAACATGACATAGGTGTAAACTTGGCATTTTCGGCATAGTCAATATGAACATCATAGGTATGAACTTGAAAAATAGTCAACATGAATATCATAGGTGTGAATCTTGCAACGTAGATTAAATCAACGTACATATATGTGAACTTGCAGCATAGACTAAATAAACTTACATATATGTGAACTTGCAAATCAATCACGAGCATATGAATAAGTGTGAACTTGAAATATGTCATAGGTTTAATGTGACGATCCCAAAATCCGAGGGGCGGTATTAAGGATAATCATTGGGATATAACACATTAATCATCATAGCAGAGTACAGATAATAGCAAAAACAATAATTAGAATGATTTTACATGGATATGACAGCGGAATCACAACATGTAACAATATCAGAATAGCACAGCGTAGGATATAACTTAGTAAATAAAAAGGGAAGTGATCAGTCATCATCGCTAGAGGCGGAATACATACATGCAGTGAGACATAATAAGGGTATCAGTCTACATCACCGAAGGCGGTACATATACATACGAGAATAACAACTGAAAGTAAAGCAGTCTGCATCGCCTGTGGTGGAATCATAATATAAGTACAATAATGGCGGAAAATGCCAAAGTCATCTCTGTGAAGTCAGCCTCGCCATGAGCCAAAATGCACTCTATGCAACAGTGCAGAGCCAAAAACAACCTGTCACCTATGACTAGGCTGCCCATGTGAAAATAAGGGCACCCGCGTTTGCAAAGTGAAACAAACAACGAGTCAGTCATGGGGACTGGTATGAGGAATCTATTTAATAGTTTAAACAACAGTAATAAGCAAATCATAGGACCACGCCACTTTCGCGGAACGGGTTTACTCCAGTGATTGCTAGTGCATTTAAAACAAAGTAAATTCTTTAAAACAACGCAATGCTTTTTAAAAGAATGAAGCCATTATAAGACTCAGGTCCCATCATACAATGCAACGCAAGCCGGAGGATAGAGTTTTACCTTATAATGGCCAAATATGCTTGATACGTATAAAGCAAAATCAATTGATATTATTACTAGTGCATATATGTTTCAAAAATGAATAGCACCATAAATATCAATCATAGGCGACATGAGCATCCCATGCCACTATGTCGCCATATATAAATTACAATCGAATCCGTTATCTCGTATTGGAAATTGGATTTCCGTCATGAGTCGAGGCAAGGGGCAAGCTCCTCTCCGCTTCGAGACATTCTAGCAAATGCCTCAGGACTACACACTCTGGTCAACCCTTGGATCTTCAGGGCCGGTCCTCTCTTACGTTTGAGGATTATTTATTCCTGAACACACGTTTCCCTGTCCTTACAGACCTATAATCGAGGCGCTCGCATTCCAACAACCACATAGGTGAAAAATAGATATATATGTCAGGGCTGGTAAGTCACTGACACCACCATAGCTAGAAAGAAACGTCGTGCTCTCCCTGCAGTCCGTATCCTGTTTTTAACTCATACCGGGGTGTGAGGCTCGCGAATCCACGCTATACACAAAGCCAGGCCACGCAGACCGTGCTTTGATCATCATCCACAAGAATTTGCTTTGCAACAGAAGCCTTGATCACAGCATCTTGGCATGCCACATAGGCAGTCCACTCCATACGATTGATTTCCATCGATATATAACCTCTGAGCTCGTACATCTCAGAGAAGGGCGTTAAGCAAAAGAATAAATTCTCCGCCGCCAAACAGATATATATTTAATACAGATCAATCAGTATAGAACAAAATCCAATGTCAGACACACAGTCCATTTACAAGTCCGTTCTGGGTATGAACGAAACCGGAGGCGTCAAATTCCTCGTATATCCGTCCAATCAACACATACGTTCAGACGGCTACTACTTCCGTCCCTTTCCGGTAGCTACTCCGGTCAGGAACCTCAGCAGCGCCCATCTAACCGATACGAAGATCGTCAGCCTTGAATCGTCTTTGCATTTCCCAATTCGAATCGCTCGATTAATTATTTGAAATGAGGGTTAGCTCGGCCTTTTCAAATAATTTACGTAATTAGAATTTAAATCAATTCTTTCTATGGTTATATTATTCGACATCCATATTTCAGTTCTTTAGTGTTATTTTCGTGTCAAACACATACATCCATCAAATATCAAACAAATCAAGCCAAATTGGTTTATTTTCAATCTATGATGCTTATAATATTTTATACCGATTTTTCTCCATTTTTATTTATTTAAAAATGGCCATATTTAATTAAACGACGTTTCGGGTCATGTCGCGGCGCTATTTTTCCCCTAATTTATTTTACACATATAGGAAAATCTAACCGTGGGATTTCTACGAAGTCTATATCAATGGGAAGGTATTCCCAAAGCGAACCCAACGGTTCCAGTTTCATGAGAATCCGATGGTCGGATCTTCCACACTAGTCGTTTGAAGTTACGATTTCAAAATTCGAACTACAGCGTCGTTATTCGATTTAATTTAATTATATTTATATTTGTATATAAATATAACGATTCTGGCGCTGTTTTTCCTCAGATTTGAATTAAACATTCCGGACAATCCAACCGTTGGATTTTTACAAGGTTGGTGCCGTTGGGAAGATATTTCCAAGGCGAACCCAGCGGTTGTAGTTTCGGGGAAATCCGATGGTCGGATTTATCGTACTAATCGTTTCAAATTATGATTCCGAAATACGAACTGCACGGCCTCGATTCCTTTTAATTATATTTATATTTATATATATATATATATATATATATAGTTCGTTCTATAATTCCAACTATAGTTCATTCTATATTTCAACTTCGTTTTCACTTCAAATACTTCACTAACGCCTTAATATTTCGAAAAATTTCGCCATAACCTCCTTTATACGGGGAGGGGTTTGGAAATTTATTGGGCCATATTAGGTACCCAATAAATCCTAAAAAGCATGAACATATTTATAGTGATATATTCTGGTGTTTACGGGGGAGTATGTACAGATAATCACTCCAGAGAATAAATTCTCGTCACCCCGTTTCCGTGTGGAAATAAATAGTCCATGTGCCGTATCTAATAACTAGAGCGACGTGATTATCGTCAACTCCAGACCCGTGTGGGGTTTTTATTAATCTGGCAATTTATCGTTATATTTTATATAGTCCATATTAGTCATCAGTTCAACCTATAGTATAAAATCATCGCCATACAAGCCTCTCGCTCGTATGGTAAAACTTCCACCTCGTCACACAAGCTCCAATTGCTTATGTGGAATATGATGAAGTATGCCTATCGTCAAGAAGTATGCCATGTGGTGTAGTTCAAAATTAATTGTTACTATCCTATGGCGATATTTATTATTTCACATAGAATAACCAGCACTCCGCATCCAATGGCATTCACAGGAGTTGATATAAAAATAAAATTGCGCAACCAACTCATCAAGGCTTACCTATTTGTCGGGCATGCAAATAATTTCTTTACTCTACAGCTAATCCATTTTTCCTGTTCAACACATGTATATATATGCAGAACAAAGCTAATAATAATATTTCTAGCAACTATTATTTATTTCAACACGTGTGTATTTTTATCAAAGCGTATATATGATAAAAGAAATATTTTTATCTTCAAAAATATTTATTCAACAAGTGAACGTTTTTAACACTTCATAATCACAATAAAGATGTAGTTTTTATTGTCTATTCATTTTATTTTAAAATACGATAACATTCAACACATGAATTTCAACTCGACGAACGAATTTCAATTCAACACATGAATATTCTATATAGTTTGTATATATATAAAAATGTGATTTTTATCACTAAAATTTATTTGTTTAAATTCAAATAATATTCAACACATGAATTTTGATTCAACGAATGAATTTCCACTCAACACATGAATATTCGCTAAAGTTTGAATATATATAAAAATGTGATTTTTATCGCTAAAGCTATTTGTTTAAATTCAAATAATATTCAACACATGAATTTCAACTCAACGAATGAATTGCAACTCAACACATGAATATTCGATATAGTTTGTACATATATAAAAATGTGATCTTTATCGCTAAAGCTATTTGTTTAAATTCAAATAATATTCAACACATGAATTTCAACTCAACGAATGAATTGCAACTCAACACATGAATATTGGTTTCAACATATGTAATTTATTTCAACGAATGAAAATTATTCTAACACATGACTATTTCAGAAAATTTCGGCAGCATAACGGCAGGGTAGTTAAAACCGGGACCGTCCCTAGTACAGCTCCTCGCTCTACCTTAAAACCTCGCGGTTTTTGACAATGGGGATCATGCATCTAGTTCGCACGCAGGCGGCATGTTTTATTTTCGATTCCACAATCCTATTCTAATTTGTTTCAACCACAAGAGGGTATTTTTCAACCACAAAGGTATTTTTCAACCGCAAAGGTATTTTTCAACCACAAAGGTATTTTTCAACCACAATATCAACCACAAACAATTATTTCCAACCATTCGTCATACCATATAATATCACGTCAATCACAAGCAATAAATATCGTCCATAGTCCGTGGACGAGGGGAGTGTATATATATATATATATATATATATATATATGTATATATTATAGTTCACTTGCATTTCATCACAATTCAAAGCATATATGTTTCATTCAACGCTTGTATAATTTATACGTCGCTAATATAACTTATACAACACATGTACATGAGGTATACAATGCATATATAATTTACACTTCGCCTATATAATTTATACAACGCGATTCCATTCACACAATTTAGTTTAGATTCCTCACATTGGTTATTGCAGTGCTAAAAATCGTAGGAAGATCAGAAAAATCCGCGGCCTCTTCTAGAATGTAGAGAGCTTCCTTGCGGTCACAGTGTCTCCTGTTTCATCAAATTTCGTTAACGAATGAAAAAGATATTATTTTTCAAAGTTTTGCAACGCTTTATAGTGTTATTTTCATTTCAGAATAATAAAGGTCGTACCTTTATTTTTTGATTCAAAACTAGGTTAGCAAAATTCGTGAAATCCGTCGATCGTTGCTTCGATCAGGTAGTGCCACGCCCTCGGGCTTGGAGAGACGCGCCTGCGCCTAGGAGTGGGGCAAGCTCGGTGGTCGGAGGAAGGCAGTGCGGCGTCGGAAAGGCGGCGACTTCGTGGAGGTGGTTCAGGCGATACAGGCGATGGTGGAGGGCAGCGTTTGGTCGGATGTGAAGAGGGGAGGGAGGCGATCAGAATCTTCAATTGGAGGTGGCGGCGAAACTGGCTGTGGCGGCGGGAAAATCGAGGGGAAGCTTCGAGCTTGATGCATCGTCGATATCGCCTGGCGGCTAGGGTTTTTTTGAGATATTTTTTTTTATAAAGGAAAAATCCTATTGGTCGTGGCTTTATAGGAAATTTTAAATAGTGTTTTTACAAACGAACTCGAAATCAAACCCAACGACTGTCGCCCCTAGCTAAATACCCCCATTCCGGACACAATGGGATATGTTTCATTGGCCAATTCGACTGTTACAGTCGGTTATTTTTCAAATTAAAGTATAAAACATTCAATATCTAATTTGAATGTACATTTCAATTTGCCAGGGACACAAACTGAATCGAAAAATTCCAGAAAAATAAATCTAGCTTTGTTTTGACGATACGGTCCTAACAAAACCATTTTCGTCGAATTCTGAGCTCGTTTGAAAAACGGCCATTTTTAGGTCGACCCATTTTAACAGAAATTGACCAATCACATTTTCTTTTGCCGCGCTCACATACTAGCTTCAAAAATTATGAAATTTGAAACTTAGCAATAGTTTGACATCCCGGACCCAACAAAAGTGGTTTCGTCGAATTCCGAGGTCGTATGCAAAATATCAATTTTCAGGGGCTATATATGCTATATAGCGACCTTTCTGAAAATTCATTTGGCCATAACTTTTGATTCCCGTTATGAAACTTCGATTTTTCAAATTCGTTAGGAAGGTATTCATAGACAGATTTAAATATTTTCAGTTTCGCTAAAATCCGTTATATTTTCCACCCGGTACAGTCAGACAAAGTTTGTATTCAAAATTTCAAACTGCAATACTATACCCAATCCTTTATTTTATTGAAGTATGCTATTTCAATTATTCAAATTCTTTGGTAATAACCAATTTTAAAAAATTTAAATTGGTTCACATTTTTCTGGTTATTACAATCTCCCCCACTTAAAACTTTTCGTCCTCGAAAAGGAAATAACAGCTAAGTAGGAAATAAAATGTAAATGCAAAGTATTGTAAAGGTACCTTGCACCGGAGTTAGTCAGAGTTGTCCACTCTGCATTTGGGGTAGGCTTGCTTAATTCTTTCCTCAGTCTCCCAAGTACAGTCTCTAGGATCACTACTCCACTGCACTTTGACTAAATGAATCTTTTTGCTCCTTAGCTCCCTAGTTTCTTTGCCAACTATCTTTAATGGCTCTCTTCTGAGTGCTAATTCTGGAGTTATGTCTATATCCTGTTGCGCTGCTTCTTCCACAACAAGATCTGGATCATGAACATGTTTTCTGAGTTGAGACACGTGGAACACATCATGTACACCAGGCAACCAATCAGGTAATGAAACCCTATATGCAAGAGTTTCAATCCGTTCAAGTATAGGAAAGGGACCAATAAATCTCGGTGCCAACTTCCCAGTCTTGCCAAATCTGATTACTCCCCGCATTGGAGAAAATCTTAAATAAACATAATCGCCAACGGCAAATGATAAATCTCTTCTTTTCGCATCAGCATAACTTTTCTGTCGGCTCCGTGCGGTTTTCAATCGCTTCTTAATGAAATCGACTTTATCCGATGCTTCTCGAATCATATCGGGCCCTAACACAAGTCTGTTGCCAGGTTCTACCCAACATGCGGGAGATCTGCACGGTCTACCGTATAATGCTTCAAATGGAGACATTCCCAGACTTGCTTGATAGCTATTGTTGTAAGAGAATTCGGCTAAATGTAAGTGATCTTCCCATGAGCCTCCAAAATCGATAACGCAAGCCCGTAGTAAATCTTCTAGAATTCTATTCACCCGCTCAGTTTGGCCGTCTGTCTGTGGGTGATAAGCGGTGCTTAAATTCAATTTGGTTCCCAATTCTGTTTGGAATGCTTCCCAGAATTTGCTAGTAAATAGGGGGTCTCTATCACTGACTATATTGAGCGGCACTCCATGTAGTTTAACTATTTCTTTGAAATAAATCTGTGCTAAACTTTGAGTCGTTCTGTTGGATCGGACAGGTATGAAATGGGCAGTCTTCGTGAAGCGATCTACGATTACCCATATATTGTCGTTTCCTTTCTTAGTTCGAGGCAAACCATCAATGAAGTCCATCGAGATTTGCTCCCACTTCCATCCTGGAATTTCTAAGGGTTGTAATAATCCAGCCAATTTCTGCTGATCACTCTTAACTAGCTGACAAGTGGAGCATCTACTAACATATATTGAAATATCTCTTTTCATCGCCTTCCACCAGAATGTGTGCTTGATATCGTTATACATTTTGCTCACACCGGGATGGATACTTAATTTGGACTTGTGGCATTCATCAAGTACTTCCCTTCTGAGCTCAGGAATTCCAGGCACACAAATTCGCCCTCGTAATCTTAGGACCCCTTGGCTATCAAGGCTAAAATCTGAGGGTTTTCCTTCTCGGATCCGCTGGCCAATCCTTTTAATAAATTCATCGTCTTTCTGTAGAATAGTAATCTTATCTTCAAAGGAAGAAGTAATGATAAAACTGGCGATGATTTCATTCTTTCTACTGAGCGCATCTGCTACAACATTGGCCTTCCCTGGAGTGTATAGAATTTTAAAATCGTATACTGCAAGGAATTCTAACCAATGCTGTTGTCTAAAGTTTAGATCTTTCTGAGTGAATAGATATTTCAAGGATTGATGATCCGTGAATAGTTCGAACTTCTCACCCAATAAATAATGCCTTCAGATTCTTAAAGCAAACACGATAGCCAATAACTCAAGATCATGAGTTGCATAGTTTCTTTCATGTGGCTTCAACTGACGGCTGGCATAAGCGACCACTTGGCCTTTTTGCATTAATACTGCACCTAGCCCTTTAATAGAAGCATCTGCCCATACAGTCAAGTCTTGGTTGCCTTCTATTATTGTCAATACTGGAGCAGTCGTCAATTTCAGTTTCAGCTCCTGGAAAGCTTCTTCACATTCGGGAGTCCATTTGAATTTCTCGTGCTTCTTGGTAAGCTTTGTCAAAACACCCGATATCTTCGAAAAATCCTGAATGAATTTCCGATAGTAACTAGCCAATCCAAGGAAACTTCGAACTTCTGTGGGAGTAGTAGGTTGTTTCCAGTTCTGAATCACTGTAATTTTGCTTGGATCTACAGCAATCCCATCTTTTGATATGACATGGCCTAGGAACTTAACTTCATCCTGCCAGAAGACGCATTTAGAAAATTTAGCTTTCAAGACATTTCTCCTCAGAATTTTCAACACTTGTTCTAAATGTTTTGCATGTTCGTCTTCCGACTTTGAGTAGATTAAAATGTCATCGATGAAGACTAGCACAAATTTATTCAACACACCACAGAACACTCTATTCATAAGATCGAAGAAGTATGCCGGAGCATTACACAAGCCGAACGGCATTACTAACCATTCGTAGAATAAATATGGACCCCTGAAGGCTGTCAAAGGAACACAGTCTTCTGCTATACGTAATTGGTGGAAACCGGTAGCTAGGTCCATTCTGGAGAATACTGTTGCTCCATTTAATTGATCTAGCAGATCGTCTATTCGGGGCAAGGGATATTTGTTCTTCAGTGTCTGCTTATTGAGATCTCGGTAATCAACGCAAAGTCTTAGAGTACCGTCTGATTTCGGGACAAATACTACTGCTGCTCCCCACGCTGAAAAGCTCGGTCTGATCAGACCTTTCCAAAGCAATTCTTGGGTTTGACTACCCAACTCTTCTTTTTCTTTCGGGGCCATTCTTCTAATTGGATGTACTACTGGTCGGGCGTTCGGAATTAGATCTATTCTAAATTCAATTTCTCTTTGCGGCGGTAAGTTTTATACTTCTTCAAACACTTTTAACGACCGGTATCTTTTCTAGTGAAGGGGGAGTAACTTCTAAAGAAGACCAAAATTCTGTTCTATTAATTTTGGAGCCATGGCATGGTATAGTGATATGCCCAAATTTTGTTTTAACTTTCACGATTCTTTCGGCACATCTAACTTCGGCCTCATATTTTGTAAACCAGTCCAGCCCCAGTATAATATCAAATTCAGAAAGGTCCATGATAATCACCTTAAAAGAGAACTTGTAGCAAGAATAAGAGATAGGCACCCTACAGTATGAACTGAGACTAACAGAACCTCCTATCGGGTTTCGAACTTTAATTGGTTCTTTAAGTTTTCCTTGTTTCAATTTTAACTTATGAACGATGTTACCAGAAATGAAGCTACGTGATGCACCAGTATCAAAAAGTACAGAAACATGAATATTTTTAAAGGTAAGGGTACCTCCCAAGACGTCGGGTTTACCTGATCCATCGGTGGTAGCTGGCGGGGTCTCCCCGTCATACACATGAGCCACTTGTGCATTCTTCTTCAGAGGACAATTCCTGCTATAGTGCCCCTTCTTATGGCAGTTGTAGCATTCGGCTGAGTCTGGATTTGCCTTTGGCTTCCTCGGGGCATTGCATACATTAGAAAAATGACCTGGCTTCCCGCAGTTGTAGCAATTTCCTTTTAGTATCTTTCCAGGTTTCTGAGTAGCGACCGCTGTAATGCTAGACTCTGGCTGATCTGCTGAAGCCTTGCGCTTATTTCCAGCTTGGCTTTTGGCGCGGTCTTGGCTGGCGTGCCTTTCATCCATATCTTCATAAATGCAAGCCATTTCTACCAATTCTGAGAAGGAGAGTTTGATGTTGCTCATGGCTCTGTCATGGTACTTGCGCTTTAGCCCAAATATGAATCTCTTGTTCTTTGCTTTGTTAGTCATAATAAGCTCTGGAGCATAGCGCGACAACTGAGTGAATTTATTGAGGTAATCTTGGATAGAGAGATCTCCCTGCTGGAGATTAGCAAACTGCTCTCGCATCCTCTCTAAAGCCTGCTCAGGTACAAACTTCTCATTGAACATGGTTTTGAATTGCTCCCAGGTCCTGACAGTACCTGCTGCATCCTCTGAGGTAATGGCATCCCACCACAGCTCTGCTTCCTCCTGTAGGAGCCAAATACCTAGTCGTGCTTTGTTGTTGGTTCCCAAACCCATGCCTTCAAAGATCTTTTCACAGGTCTTCAACCAAGCAATAGCCTCTTTCACTGTACCAGTGCCAGAAAAGGGTTTTCCCCCAAGGTTCCTATACCTCTTCGCTACTCTGTCTAGCTCGAAGTCCTCGGGTGCTGGTGGCTGAACAATAGGGCCTCCCTCAGCTACGGGGATATTCCCCCGTCCTCCTGCTACTCCTGCTCGGCCTCCACGGCCTCCTCTAGCTGCTGCTGCTCGTGTAGCCATCAGAAAGAGTACTGTATAAGCAAGAAAAGAGTCAAGCTCACAGATTTGATAATTTTCATATATGATAAAGCCGGGGAACATAAGGAAAGGTAATGATGTACCGATCAAATTGTTTTGCTAATCTGCTTAGCTCATCCTAGGACATTGCTAATCCTATCTCTAATGAGTTGTTCGCCTTAGAACACTACTGATTCTATTCTAACGAGGTGTTTAATGTGTTAGACCCCGGAGCTAAGATTAACCAAAGCTCTGATACCAACTGTGACGATACCAAACTCCAAGGGGCGGTATTAAGGATAATCATTGGGATATAACACATTAATCATCATAGCAGAGTACAGATAATAGCAAAAACAATAATTAGAATGATTTTACATGGATATGACAGCGGAATCACAGCATGTAACAATATCAGAATAGCACAACGTAGGATATAACTTAGTAAATAAAAAGGGAAGTGATCAGTCATCATCGCCAGAGGCGGAATACATACTTGCAGTAAGACATAATAAGGGTATCAGTCTACATCGCCGAAGGCGGTACATATACATACGAGAATAAATACTGAAAGTAAAGCAGTCTGCATCGCCTATGGAGGAATCATAATATAAGTACAATAATGGCGGAAAATGTCAAAGTCATCTCTGTGAAGTCAACCTCGTCATGAGCCAAAATGCACTCTATGCAACAGTGCAGATCCAAAAACAACCTGTCACCTGTGAACTAGGCTGCCCGTGTGAAAATAAGGGCACCCGCGTTTGCAAAGTGAAACAAACAACGAGTCAGTCATGGGGACTGGTATGAGGAATCTATTTAACAGTTTAAACAACAGTAATAAGCAAATCATAGGACCACACCACTTTCGCGGAACGGGTTTACTTCAGTGATTGCTAGTGCATTTAAAACAAAGTAAATTCCTTAAAACAACGCAATGCTTTTTAAAAGAATGAAGCCATTATAAGACTCAGGTCCCATCATACAATGCAACGCAAGCCGGAGGATATAGTTTTACCTTATAATGGCCAAATATGCTTGATACGTATAAAGCAAAATCAATTGATATTATTACTAGTGCATATATGTTTCAAAAATGAATAGCATCATAAATATCAATCATAGGCGACATGAGCGTCCCATGCCACTATGTCGCCATATATAAATTACAATCGAATCTGTTATCTCGTATTGGAAATTGGATTTCCGTCATGAGTCGAGGCAAGGGGCAAGCTCCTCTCCGCTTCGAGACATTCTAGCAAATGCCTCAGGACTACACACTCTGGGCGACCCTTGGATCTTCAGGGCCGGTCCTCTCTTACATTTGAGGATTATTTATTCCTGAACACACGTTTCCCTGTCCTTACAGACCTATAATCGAGGCGCCTCGCATTCCAACAACCACATAGGTGAAAAATAGATATATATGTCAGGGCTGGTAAGTCACTGACACCACCATAGCTAGAAAGAAACGTCGTGCTCTCCCTGCAGTCCGTATCCCGTTTTTAACTCATACCGGGGTGTGAGGCTCGCGAATCCACGCTATACACAAAGCCAGGCCACGCAGACCGCGCTTTGATCATCATCCACAAGACTTTGCTTTGCAACAGAAGCCTTGATCACAGCATCTTGGCATGCCACATAGGCAGTCCACTCCATACGATTGATTTCCATCGATATATAACCTCTGAGCTCGTACGTCTCACAGAAGGGCGTTAAGCAAAAGAAGAAATTCTCCGCCGCCAAACAGATATATATTTAACAGAGATCAATCAGTATAGAACAAAATCCAATGTCAGACACACAGTCCATTTACAAGTCCGTTCTGGGTCTGAACGAAACCGGAGGCGTCAAATTCCTCGTATATCCGTCCAATCAACACATACGTTCAGACGGCTACTACTTCCGTCCCTTTCCGGTAGCTACTCCGGTCAGGAACCTCAGCAGTGCCCATCTAACCGATACGAAGATCGTCGGTCTTGAATCGTCTTTGCATTTCCCAATTCGAATCGCTCGATTAATTATTTGAAATGAGGGTTAGCTCGGCCTTTTCAAATAATTTACGTAATTAGAATTTAAATCAATTCTTTCTATGGTTATATTATTCGACATCCATATTTCAGTTCTTTAGTGTTATTTTCGTGTCAAACACATACATCCATCAAATATCAAACAAATCAAGCCAAATTGGTTTATTTTCAATCCATGATGCTTATAATATTTTATACCGATTTTTCGCCATTTTTATTTATTTAAAAATGGCCATATTTAATTAAACGACGTTTCGGGTCGTGTCGTGGCGCTGTTTTTCCCCTAATTTGTTTGACACATATCGGAAAATCTAAACGTTGGATTTCTACGAAGTCTATATCAGTGGGAAGGTATCCCCAAAGCGAACCCAACGGTTTCAGTTTCGTGAGAATCCGACGATCGGATCTTCCACACTAGTCGTTTGAAGTTATGGTTTCAAAATTCGAACTGCAGCGTCGTTATTCGATTTAATTTAATTATATTTATATTTATATATAAATATAAACGATTCTGGCGCTGTTTTTCTTCAGATTTGAATTAAACAACCCGGACAATCCAACCGTTGGATTTTTACAAGGTTGGTGCCTTTGGGAAGATATTTCCAAGGTGAACCCAGTGGTTGTGGTTTCGGGGAAATCCGATGGTCGGATTTCTCGTACTAATTGTTTCAAATTACGATTCTGAAATACGAACTGTACGGCTTTGATTCCTTTTAATTATATTTATATTTATATATATAAATATAGTTCATTCTATAATTCCAACTATAGTTCATTCTATATTTCAACTTCGTTTTCACTTCAAATACTTCACTAACGCCTTAATATTTCAAAAAATTTCGCCATAACCTCCTTTGTACGGGGAGGGGTTTGGAAATTTATTGGGCCGTATTAGGTACCCAATAAATCCTAAAAAGCATCCATATATTTATAGTGATATATTCTGGTGTTTACGGGGGAGTATGTACAGATAATCACTCCAGAGAATAAATTCTCGTCACCCCGTTTCCGTGTGGAAATAAATAGTCCATGTGCCGTATCTAATAACTAGAGCGACGTGATTATTGTCAACACCAGACCCGTGTGGGGTTTTTATTAATCTGGCAATTTATCGTTATATTTTATATAGTCCATATCAGTCATCAGTTCAACCTGTAGTATAAAATCATCGCCATACAAGCCTCTCGCTCGTATGGTAAAACTTCCACCTCGTCACACAAGCTCCAATTGCTTATGTGGAATATGATGAAGTATGCCTATCGTCAAGAAGTATGCCATGTGGTGTAGTTCAAAATTAATTGTTACTATCCTATGGCAATATTTATTATTTCACACAGAATAACCAGCACTCCGCATCCAATGGCATTCACAGGAGTTGATATAAAAATAAAATTGCGCAACCAACTCATCAAGGCTTACCTATTTGTCGGGCACGCAAATAATTTCTTTACTCTACAGCTAATCCATTTTTCCTGTTCAACACATGTATATATATGCAGAACAAAGCTAATAATAATATTTCTAGCAACTATTATTTATTTCAACACGTGTGTATTTTTATCAAAGCGTATATATGATAATAGAAATATTTTTACCTTCAAAAATATTTATTCAACACTTGAACGTTTTTAACACTTCATATTCACAATAAAGATGTAGTTTTTATTGTCTATTCATTTTATTTTAAAATACGATAAAATTCAACACATGAATTTCAACTCGACGAACGAATTTCAATTCAACACATGAATATTCTATATAGTTTGTATATATATAAAAATATGATTTTTATTGCTAAAACTATTTGTTTAAATTCAAATAATATTCAACACATGAATTTTGATTCAACGAATGAATTTCCACTCAACACATGAATATTCGCTATAGTTTGAATATATATAAAAATGTGATTTTTATTGCTAAAGCTATTTGTTTAAATTCAAATAATATTCAACACATGAATTTCAACTCAACGAATGAATTGCAACTCAACACATGAATATTCGATATAGTTTGTATACATATAAAAATGTGATTTTTATCGCTAAAGCTATTTGTTTAAATTCAAATAATATTCAACACATGAATTTCAACTCAACGAATGAATTGCAACTCAACACATGAATATTGGTTTCAACATATGTAATTTATTTCAACGAATGAAAATTATTCTAACACATGAATATTTCAGAAAATTTCGGCAGCATAACGGCAGGGTTGTTAAAACCGGGACCGTCCCTAGTACGGCTCCTCGCTCTACTTTAAAACCTCGCGGTTTTTGACAATGGGGATCATGCATCTAGTTCGCACGCAGGCGGCATGTTTTATTTTCGATTCCACAATCCTATTCTAATTTGTTTCAACCACAAGAGGGTATTTTTCAACCACAAAGGTATTTTTCAACCACAAAGGTATTTTTCAACCACAATATCAACCACAAACAATTATTTCCAACCATTCGTCATACCATATAATATCACGTCAATCACAAGCAATAAATATCGTCAATGGTCTGTGGACGAGGGGAGTATATATATATATATATATATATATATATATTATAATTCACTTGCATTTCATCACAATTCAAAGCATATATGTTTCATTCAACGCTTGTATAATTTATACATCGCTAATATAACTTATACAACACATGTACATGAGGTATACAATGCGTATATAATTTACACTTCGCCTATATAATTTATACAACGCGATTCCATTCACACAATTTAGTTTAGATTCCTCACATTGGTTATTGCAGTGCTAAAAATCGTAGGAAGATCAGAAAAATCCGCGGCTTCTTCTAGAATGTAGAGAGCCTCCTTGCGGTCACGGTGTCTCCTGTTTCATCAAATTTCGTTAACGAAAGAAAAAGATATTATTTTTCAAAGTTTTGCAATGCTTTATAGTGTTATTTTCATTTCAGAATAATAAAGGTCGTACCTTTATTTTTTGATTCAAAACTAGGTTAGCAAAATTCGTGAAATTCGTCGATCGTTGCTTCGATCAGGTAGTGCCACGCCCTCGGGCTTGGAGAGACACGCCTGCGCCTAGGAGTGGGGCCAGCTCAGTGGTCGGAGGAAGGCGGTGCGGCGTCGGAAAGGCGGCGACTTCGTGGAGGTGGTTCAGGCGATACAGGCGATTGTGGAGGGCGGCGTTCGGTCGGATGTGAAGAGGGGAGGGAGGCGATCAGAATCTTCAACTGGAGGTGGCGGCGAAACTAGCTGTGGCGGCGGGAAAATCGAGGGGAAGCTTCGAGCTCGATGCGCCGTCGATATCGCCTGGAGGCTAGTGTTTTTTCGAGATATTTTTTTTTATAAAGGAAAATTCCTATTGGTCGAGGCTTTATAGGAAATTTTAAATAGTGTTTTTACAAACGAACTCGAAATCAAACCCAACGACTGTCGCCCCAAGCTAAATACCCCCATTCCGGACACAATGGGATATGTTTCGTTGGCCAATTCGACTGTTACAGTCAGTTATTTTTCAAATTAAAGTATAAAACATTCAATATTTAATTTGAACGTACATTTCAATTTGCCAGGGCCACAAACTGAATCGAAAAATTCCAGAAAAATAAATCTAGCTTTGTTTTGACGATACGGTCCTAACAAAACTAGTTTCGTCGAATTCTGAGCTCGTTTGAAAAACGGCCATTTTTAGGTCGACCCATTTTAACAGAAATTGACCAATCACATTTTCTTTTGCCCCGCTCACATACTAGCTTCAAAAATTATGAAATTTGAATCTTAGCAATAGTTTGACATCCCGGAACCAACAAAAGTGGTTTCGTCGAATTCTGAGTTCGAATGCAAAATATCAATTTTCAGGGGCTATATATGCTATATAGCGACCTTTCTGAAAATTCATTTGGCCATAACTTTTGATTCCCGTTATTAAACTTCGAATTTTCAGATTCATTAGAAAGGTATTCATAGACAGATTTAAATATTTTCAGTTTCGCTAAAATTCGTTATATTTTCCACCCGGTACAGTCAGACAAAGTTTGTATTCAAAATTTCAAACTGCAATACTATACCCAATCCTTTATTTTATTGAAGTATGCTATTTCAATTATTCAAATTCTTTGGTAATAACCAATTTTAAAAATTCTAAATTGGTTCACATTTTCCGTGTTATTACATTTAACATATACACGTAAACATGTAGATCTAACATTTGGTCACATATGTGATATGATTTTACAACCTAAAACTTGCATAACATGATAAACTACACAACTTGTCATAACAGGTTCTACTTCAAGTTCCTATACATATGAATAGACTTATTCATTAATTCCTAATGCTAATAAAATAGAACCACATGCATAGATCAATATCATTCAATAACATAATCAATCTATTTTCAAGGTATGACATAACTGAATAAATTGATTAAAACATCACAGGCATGTAAATCTGATAACATTACGAATATAAAAAGGTTTGAATACTAATCTAGATTCAAGAACATGGATAGATCTAACTTAAATAGAAAAATCCCCAAAATCAAGATCCAAGGACAAATAAAGAAAATAGGTCTGAATAGAAAGTCAAGCTTAGATCTAATTTCATAGTCATAATCCTAGGCAATGAATCATAGGTGATTAGCCACAATTGTCCTTGTCATAGTCATAGGCAATAGTCTTATTGTTCATAGTTATAGGCATAGGCATAGTCTTTGGCCATTAACAATTGTTTCAATGCCATAGGCATGATAATATTTGATTTACAACATGAATAGGCCCAAGTTAATTTTCATAGCAATATTCCCAAAAGTCAAGGTCCAAGAATAGGTATGAATCAATTATCATACATGGGTCCAATTCCAATTGATAACATGAATAAGTCCAAACTGATTTCATAGCAATATTCCCAAATTCAAGATTCAAGAGAGGATAGGGTGAAAACTGAATTAAAAAGTATTATCATCAAGTCAAGATCCAAGAATTCATTTTACAATCTAGCGTTTGAATAATAAACTAGGTCCAACAACATGAATGGGCATGATTCAGTCGATAAGAAATAACCCAAAATCATAGATTCAAGAAGAGACAAGAACAGATCCAAATAGATAATCAAGCTTAGGTCCAATTTCATTTTATTCCATGTCCATATTAAATTTAACAAGTTTCAATCTCAAAGTAACTAAAACTTACAGAGCGTGGATCGAGAATTAGAGTGCAGAGATTTGATTCTGGAAACGGTTACTGCCGTTGTTGAATCTCTATTTGTTTAGTCTTGTTCTACTTGAAAACCCCCAATTTGCAATTCCTAGATGTTGTCTTGACGAAGAAGTAGTCTCTTTTAATTTAAATATTATCATTTTGATTTTCACAGAGGTAGCATAAGGACAGAATGAAATGGTGTAGAGAGAATGAGGCTAGGGGGCTGTTTATATAGGGTTTGGCAGACGAATCTGGTCACGAAACAAGTCTAAATATGTCAGAATGCATCTGGTTCAGGAAGTAGGTTCGGGAGGCAGGTCGACCCCCAGGTCGACACTATGGTCAACCTGGTCCCTAGGAGGTCGACACTATGGTCGACCCCCAGGTCGACCTGGTCTATGGGCAGGAGTTTTCCGGCCCTGCCTGCTGCGGGGTTTGAATTCGAATCTCGAGCTGTCTTTGATTCTGAAAATTTCTGAAACTTCTAAAGGTCATAACTTGGTCATACGAACTCCGATTTTCAAAACCTCGGACTCGTTTCTAAGCAGAATTTCGAGACGAACGCAATGGCGCAACCCGTTTCCCTTGATTCTTATTTTAAAATTTAATTCTGGCTTGATTTATGGTTGTTGGCTAGCTTTTTTGACCAAGCCACCAAGGTTCACACATAAGAAGAAAGTATGGGATTTCTCTCCCCTAGTTCACAGAAAGGCGGATCGCCCATACGGATCGCCCCTCTTTGGATCGCACAATCGGATCGCTGTAGCGGATCGCGACCCGATCCCTCCTTCGCCATCACGAACCGATCCCCGAGGACGTGGCGAAGCTCCTGACTAAGTCCATCACGATCCGAAATGCATGAATCTCGCGACACCTGTCTACAACTGTCATATTGACCAATTCTTCCTCAAGCTACGATCCGATCCGATATTCTCGGGATTTGCGCCACGTGTGACCGCGATCCGCCTAACGGAATCAGCTATAAATAGCCCAGAGATTGGCATTTTCCATGATCTTTTGACAGTACTGAGTATAATTTCCACCACTACTGTCATACCATTTTTTCTTATCAGTTTTATTTCGAGATTACTAAGAGAAATCATAATTGTAAGAGTGAGTTTGAGAGAAATCATTGGTTGTACTAGCGTTCAAAGTATAATCAATAGCATATAAAGTGGACGTAGGCTCGTTAACGCCGAACCACTATAAACCTGGTGTGTTCTCTGCTGTTTCCTCGTTTTTCAGTCATATAATTTTCTACGAATCAGAACAATTTGGATGTTAGAGCCAAATTTTGATCTTATATTTTGGTGCTTTCACTGAGAATTGAACTCAGGATATTGGATTGTTTCTCCATTGTTTGGATATTCAAGTCCGATGAAAACAGTCCTGAAACCTCACTGTTCAGACCTTTGAAGATTTCAACAATACCTGATATCATGGCTGGAAAGAAGTCTAAGGAAGTGCGAGCTTCACAGGCGAGTGAAGCTGCGAATGAAGCGATTGAAGAGAGCGTGCATGAACAGGTCAACGAAGGACCCTCGGATCGTGGAACGGAGATGGCGAACCGAACCGTGGAGGGCGATGCGAACCGAACAGTTGAAGGGGTCATCTCCCGGTCCCACGATAACACCACGAACCCCCCTCCCAATGTTACCACGATCCGATCCCAGGGGGTGCTGCGAGCCACCGACATCGATCCACCATGATCCGAGGTGATGACCAGATTACAACTCGACCTGGAAAGGAGCCTATGGTTCGCTCTTCCCGTCCTGGTCCCTCTGTTCGACCTGGCTCAAGCTCTTTGTGCATAAGGGAAAATGTTGATGATCAGTATGACCCCTCTGCTCCAGTCACTGAAGGAGATCTTTCTTGCTTCGTTGAAATGTGGGATAGGCTGTTTGATGAAATAGCTGCTCAAAGGCAGGAAAACTCCATGCTGCGACAGAATTTGACTACTATGGATAGACGTCTGGATGATCTTGTAAGGCAAAGAACGCCTCCTCCAGTCCGTCCGCTCACCCCAGAGTACTCTTCTTCATCGGAGGAACCGCTAAGACCTCCGCAGCGACCGTATGAGCAGGCTGAAAACATAAAACAGCTCCGATTTGGAGCCTTGCCATTACGGGAGGAAGAGACACTTGTTGAAGGACCCTCAATCTGCAACTTGAATAATCATGCCTCAACTCCTAGGGCTCGAGTTATGAATAATCCTGTTGAGAATAGACCACCTCAGCCCCTCCGCCATGCAAATACTCATAGTAACAGGGGCAGCGAAGCCCAATCCGAGCTCCGGACTTTGTGGATGTTCATAGAAGAGAGATCGGAGAATTCCACCGAGCGAGAAGCACTGACCCCGAGCCTCCGATGACCAGTGCAAATGTTGCAGCTATGGTCCATCAAATCCTGGCAGATAGCCGCGGACAAAGGAATGAAGACTGGGGAATTGATCGCAGCCACACCCCTTTTACCGACGACATTCTAGATGTAACATTCCCGAGGTGCTTCAACATGCCTCAAATGAACCGTTACGCGGGTAGATCTGATCCAATCCAACATCTAATGAGATATTCTTGGTCAATGATCGCTGCCGCAGCTTCCGACGCTGTAAAGTGTAAAGCATTCCTTATATTCCTGGAAGATGTAGCGTTATTATGGTTTACTCGCTTACCAGCAAGATCAATTTCCAGTTTCAGGGAATTGAGTGAAAAGTTCGTAGAACAGTTCCGCATTTACGCACAAAGGTCGAAAAGTGTGATTGACCTGTTTCTTGTCAAACAACGACCAGGTGAGAGTTTGAGGGGGTATCTGGATCGTTTCAACCTAGCCGCCACCGAAGTGAAGGATCCCCATGAGCTGACCGTGGTGGCAGCCCTAATTGATGGGGTAGATAAAGATACTGAATTTGGGAGATACCTGGCCGGCAAACCACCTCATACTAGAGAATTGTTTTATGACAAAGCAAACGTACGCTTACGTCAGGAGGAGGTATATGCTAACCGGGAGATGAAAAAGGCAAATAAGGAGGAAATCCAAAGTAATGTCGCCATCAAGCAAACCGGAGACAGCTCGGGAAAGGTTGAAGTCAACGTTGGAAACCGAAACTAGGGTGGCGGCTTCCAGTCAGGAAACAATGGTAACAACACTAATGGCAATAATCGGAAGAGAAATCGGGGGAATGATTCCCAGAGAAGGACCCGTTCCAGGTCTTTCGAAAGTTATACGCCAATAAATGATACTTTGGAGAATATATTCGTCGACTCGTACAACGTTCTCCAACATAAAAGGCCTCCTCCAAGAGATTCGACAGAGAAAGAACGTGAGACGGGGAAGTTTTGTCTCTTCCATCAGACTAACGGCCACTCTACAAATGAATGCCATCATCTGAGAGACGTAGTTGAGAGGTTGCTCCGAGAAGGGAAGTTGGATGAGTATCGGGTGACTCCTAGAGACAGGGGGCAAGCTATTCAGACCCCGAACCAAAACCAGAATCAACCTACCGCCATGCCAACTGTCCAGCAAAAAGGAAAGGATCTTGTTATCAATACCATAATCGGAGGGCTTCACCTAGCCGGGCATAGTTTCAGGGCGATGGACCAGTACGTAAACACAGCAAAGCATCATCTCGAGGTAGGAGATTGCAGCAACCCTGAAGACAATGTCCCGGTAAAACAACAAAAGATGATGTCAGACGACGTCATTTTCCGCAACCGAGAGAGTATTGGAGTCCACGCTCCGACCGAAGATCCATTTGTAATCATAGTTCCTATTGGCCCGGCCACTGTCCATAAAGTTTTAGTGGATAACGGGAGTTCAGTCAACATTCTATTCAAAAAGACGTTCGATCTAATGAACCTTGAATTGAAAGATTTAAAGCCATGTGAAGGATGGATCCGTGGATTTAACGGGGCTTCTACTACTCCAATGGGATATGTAGAACTGCCAGTGACACTTGGGGAAGGAGAACGCCAGAGAGTGAGAATTCTTCCCTTCGTAGTTTTGGATATTGAATCGCCTTATATTGCCTTCTTGGGCTGACCGGCCCTAGCAAAGTTTAGAGCTTGTATAGCCCCCTGGTGCTTGTTACTGAAGTTTCCTACGGAAGCTAGTGTTAGCATAATCAGAGGAGATCAGGTTGCTGCACGTGCATGTTACATTGCAGAGCTAAAGCTACTCCGTAAAGGAAAAAATATTGAGATTAAAGATGCTTCTTCCCCCACGAGGGAGGAGATGTCATAGCAATTAAAGAGAATCACTATAGGTGAGTCGCCCAGAGAACTGCCCGAGGATATAGATCCCAGAGAGGACGAAGAGACTGTGGGCAGAATGGCGGCTCCCAACGAAACGACTGTGGATGTACCAATCGATGATAGCGACCCAGAGAAGGTCCTGAAGATTGGATCCCAATTGGATCCAGTTCAAGCTAAAGAACTGACGGATTTCCTGAAAGATAACTTGGATGTATTTGCTTGGACCCACGCGGACATGTGTGGGATATCTCCATCAATCATGAGCCATTCATTGAACGTTAACCCAAAGCACCCCCCGTAAAACAAAAAAGGCGAATGCTGGGCCCAGAGAGGTCCGCAGCCTTGGAAGAAGAAGTTGAAAAGTTAAGGAGTAACGGGTTCATCAGAGACTCAACCTACCCAGATTGGATTTCAAATCCAGTTTTGGTAAAGAAGGCCAATGGAAAGTGGCGTACGTGTATTGATTTTTCGGATTTGAATAAAGTCTGCCCAAAAGATAGCTTTCCGTTACCCAGAATAGGTCAGTTGGTAGATTCAACGGCAGGTCATGAGCTTCTCTCTTTCATGGATGCTTATTCAGGATATAACCAGATTCCTATGCATGTTCCAGATCAAGAACACACTAGCTTCATTACTGATCTGGGATTATACTACTACGTGGTAATGCCTTTTGGTTTGAAGAACGCAGGCGCTACATATCAACGGTTAGTGAACAGAATGTTCTATAACCAGATTGGGAGAACGATGGAGGTGTACGTTGACGACATGTTGGTTAAGTCCAGACAATCGTCCGATCACACTACAAACTTGGCAGAGATGTTTGGTATTCTTCGAAAGTATGGGATGAAACTCAACCCAACGAAATGCTCATTTGGAGTTGCATCCAGGAAATTCTTGGGATTCATTGTCAGCTCGTGCGGGATTGAAATTAATCCAGACCAGATTGTAGCAATCAGAGACATTCAGGATCCTAGACAAATCAAACATGTGCAGAGCCTTGCGGGGAAAGTAGCGGCATTAAGCAGATTCATCTCTAGAGTGACAGACAAATGCATCCCGTTCTTTGAATTGATAAAGCGAGGAAAACACAATTTTAAGTGGACCCCTGATTGCATTGAAGCATTTCAGAACCTGCTGAATCATCTGGAGAGACCTCCAATATTGTCTAAGCCGGTGGATCACGAGGATTTATTCGTGTACTTAGCGGTGTCGTCCCACGCGATCAGCTCAGCGTTAGTGAGAGAAGAAAACAAGGTTCAAAGGCCAGTGTACTACGTGAGTAAAAAATTGGCGGCAGCTGAACGCAATTATCCGAGGATCGAAAAGCTGGCGTACAGTTTATTGATTGCATCTAGGAAACTTCGACATTATTTCCAAGCTCATCCTATCACCGTGTACACAGATCGTCCGCTCAAGCAAGTTCTACAGAGACCAGAAGCTTCTGGAAGGTTGCTCAAGTGGAACATTGAACTGAGTCAATTTGATTTAAATTTTCAGCCCCGATGGTCAATACGGGGGCAAGTGCTGGCAGATTTCATAGCAGAATTTACTGCCTCGGAGGATGACATGGTAAACGAAGAAACTGATCCACCAAAGTTACTCCTCGATCCTAGTGCATGGAAATTGTATATTGATGGTGCTAGGAATGATAAACGATCTGGTGCTGGAGTGGTGTTTAAAACTCCTGAGAAAAGATTGATATCCTATGATATCCGGTTGGAATTTCACGCCACTAACAACGACTCCGAATATGAAGCCTTGGTAGCCGGGTTGAGGATCGCAAAGGAATTAAAGATCGCGAAGCTGGACATATTCTGCGACTCCAAGTTGGTTGTAAATCAGGTTTCTGGGAAATTTCGAGCTAAGAGCCCAAGATTGATTTCGTATTTGGAGAAAGTAAAGGAGTTGATGATAGGTTTTGATCACTACAGTATCTCTCATATTCCGCGGTCAGAGAACCAACAGGCAGGTAAATTAGCCAAGATGGCTAGTTCAGACGAGCCTGAAAAGATCAGGCTAGCCCCAGTTGAAGTGCTTCGGTTCCCTAGTATAGATCAGATGGGAATTGATCTGGTACTAGAAACTGAGCCAGAAAGGGAATCATGGATGACCCCACTAAAGAATTTCCTAATGAATGGAACGCTTATGACCAAGAAGAGCAAAAGGCGTAAAGTAATTCATAAAGCTTCCTGATATGTTCTGCAAGACGGAGTCCTGTATAGACAGGGATTTTCGATGCCTCTCCTTCGGTGTATAGCCCAGGACGACATCAAACGTGTATTGCAGGAAGTGCACGAAGGTGAATGTGGCGATCACACTGGAGGACAAACTCTGGCAAAAAAGGTGTTGCTGTATGGTTATTTCTGGCCTACCATAAACAAAGACGCGACAAAGTACGCGCGACGTTGTGATGCTTGCCAAAGATTTTCAAGGATTCCCAGGGCACCTCCCGGTCAGTTAAAAACAATGACAAGTCCGTGGCCTTTCGCTATGTGGGGAATTGATATCATTGGAACCCTCCCTATAGCAAAAGGCGGACCAAAGTTCGCCATTGTAGCTGTAGACTACTTCACCAAGTGGGTTGAGGCCGAACCATTGACTGCAATTACAACCAAGCGAGTGATCAATTTCGTTGTTAGGAACATTATTTACCGGTTCGGGATTCCGAAGATCATCGTAACTGACAATGGAACCCAATTTGACAGCAGCGAATTCAGGAACTTCTGCCAGAAATACCACATTGAGAAACGGTACACCTCCGTGGCACATCCGCAGTCGAACGGACAAATCGAAGCAGCAAATAAAGTGATTAAGTCCATTATCAAAAGAAGATTGAAGCGGGCCAAAGTTATGTGGGTCAGTGAGTTACCCTGGGCATTATGGGCCTATAGGACAACATATAAATCAGCAACAGGCCATACCCACTTCTCCCTTGCTTTTGGAGCGGAAGAAGTCATCCCAGTTGAGCTAAAAGTACCATCTCACCGAGTTACTTATTACGATCCGATGACTAATAACGAGTTGCTCCTTGAATCCCTAGATTCAATAGAAGAGAAGAGGGATGAAGCAGACTTGCGTGCCTTGAGACACAAGCAACAGGTCGCTCGATGCTACAACAAAAAGGTTCGAGCCCGAACCTTTGAACCCAGAGACTTGGTTCTGAAGCGTGTCTTTCCACCCCCGACTCATATGGGTGCGAAGTGGGAAGGACCATACTCCATTCAACGAAAGCTTGATAATGGAACCTTCAAGCTAGCTACAGT
This sequence comes from Allium sativum, assembly GCA_030737875.1. Classification (NCBI taxonomy): domain Eukaryota; kingdom Viridiplantae; phylum Streptophyta; class Magnoliopsida; order Asparagales; family Amaryllidaceae; genus Allium; species Allium sativum. Next base: position 637,672,115 of record CM060918.1, read on the forward strand.
GGATGGAGAAGAAATCCCCAGAGTGTGGAACGCCCAACATTTGCAGCCTTATCCGACATAAAGATGTCGGATTTATTCTTTTGTTTCATAGGACCATGTAAAAGGCACGACTTGCCTAGAATAGTCCAATTTTTTTAAGCAAAGGATTATAAAGTGGATGTAGGTTACGATTTGACCGAACCACTATAAAAATACCGTGTGTCGTTTACCTTTATTGCATTATTATTTATCCGCTCTTCTACCTTTATGAAATTTGCTGAAAACTATGCGGCAATCACAGGAACATGTGACTCCAGGTGCCTTCCATCGGGATGGAGAGCAATCTGCAGCTAGAACTTTGAAGGTACAATAGAGTGAATCACATCATTGATAGAACTCTAACCTGGGCGACCACCAGGAGAGTATAAAAGCGTCCATGATTGATCGCTGAGAAAGAGCTCTTACTCCGCTGAAGGATCGGGGGGGGGGAAGGGGGACTGAACAGCCGAGCTCGAACTCTAACCTTGGCGACCGCCAGGAGAGTATAAAAGCGTCCATGATTAAGCGCTGAGAAAGAGCTCTTACCCCACTGAAGGATCGGGGGGCGACTGAACAGCCGAGCTCGAACTCTAACCTTGGTGACCGCCAGGAGAGTATAAAGGCGTCTACGATTAAGTGCTGAGAAAGAGCTCTTACCCCGCTGAAGGATCGGGGGGCGACTGAACAGCCGAGCTCGAGCTCTAACCTTGGCGACCGCCGGGAGAGTATAAAAACATCTGCGATTAAGCACTAACAAGGATGCTGGAGACTCAGCGTCCCCAGAATTCCTGCCCCTTAAAAGGATCGGTAAGCAGATCATGATACGAGTTCGAACTTTAACCCGTTGATGGATCGGGAAAGTATAGAGGCACCGGAGATTCGGCGCCTCAAGGACTATAATTCTAGTAAAAAATTCCAAGTCCCCCGTGCTCAAATATAGGGGGCAACATGCATAGGAATTGTTAAATTCTTTCTGTTGCTTGAATGATTTGTGATATAATTTCAGTTTGGTTATAGCCAAATGACTTGTGACTAAGTATTAAGAGTTAATTGACTGCAGGTACACGATGACGCAAAAGAAATAAACTTTCATTCATAAACTGCAAACCTACAAGATAAAGAGGAACCTAAACAAAAGTGAGGGCCATTCTCACAATTACATTTCATGGCCAGTGGAAAGCCTAAAAATCCTAAGGACAAAATATGAACTGATATATGCATCCTACTTATGCTGGGGGGAGGGGGTTATGTAGGCCTCTTGCTCTTTTTCTGCTTCCCCGACTCCTCCTTGTCAACATCCGAACAACCACCTTTTTTCCTCTTCCTCTTATCAACAAGAGGCTCCGGTGAAGAACTAGAGGATTGAGAGGCTAGTTGTGAAGTTATTGATCGGGAAGAAAATCTTACGACCAACCCAGTTTTGGGGTCGATCTCGGAAATAGGGGGCACATATACTGGAACCTGTCCCCCTCTCATAAGGAGTAACTACTCCACCTCTTCGGCTGGTTGTTCAGCCATGGTTTCCTCATCATCGCCTCTGCTCTCTTTGGTAATGGCGACTTTCTCTTCATCGCCGTCGTGGCGTCCGTCCATGTCTCTCAAAGCCTCGATGGGTTCAGCATCTGGGGGGACATCGGCACCAACACTTGGCAGGATGTCAATCTTCTCTGCCTCTGCCTTCTTTTCAGCATCCTTGTCAACTGGCCCACCACCTGTATCATGAGAAACAAATGTTATTTTGGGAGAAAATGCGGTTTGCTCAGTTGATTGTCCGACAAGACGACGACAAGTGACAATTGCTTTGGCAAGTTGCGGAGAAAATATAGAGATACCTTCCGCCGATCGTCCATCCAAGCTAGCAGCAGAACCCCCAACAGCTAGAGGAGTTGGACCCAGAGGAATCAATGGATAATCTGGATTGTATTCCTCAATTTCGGAGGCCTTGGGCTCTGCAGCCGAGCTCGGGCCTTCTTCCATTTTTTCTTTGCCCTTCGCCTGAGTTTTCTCTTTTTCAATTTCTTCTTGGAGTAGGCGTCTGCCTTTCTCTAAATCCTCAGGTTCATTATCCCTAAGAATGGTCCGCATCAACTCATTCTCATTAATCTCATCAACTCCTAATTGCTATTTCTCGCTCTCAACGATTGCATCCCATATGTTGGCTAGAGTGACATGGTAGTCTGGGATCCAGGAGATGTTACGGGTCTTGATGACCTGACCAAGGAAGTCGAACAACATTTCTTCAAATCCTTCGATCTCCTTCTCTCTCTCGAGGAGCTTTTCATTAGAAATAGTAGCCATTTCAATGGCACTCTCCACATTATTTTCAGCAAGAATAGTGCGCTTCTCTGCACGCGCGAGTTGATCATTCAGAATCGCCTTCTCCTTTTCGTCCAGAGCTAAGCTATCTTTCAAACTTGCCTTTTCTTTCTCCCAAGCAGCTCTTTCGGCCTCAAAATGATCTTGTGCTGTTTTCAGTTCGGTGTTGGCCATCCTGAGATCTTCCACCTCTTTTTTCAATAACGCTCGATCTTTGCTGTTAGAATCGAGCTCATTATGAAAACGTTGCCTGGCCTCCTCCAGCTCTGTTTTGTAAGTTTTAGCATCTCGTTGAGCCAAGGCAAGCAAAGATTGTGCATCTTCTAAGTCCTTCTCCATTTTTTGCCTGGCCCTTTCATTGTTATCTATCTTCACTTTGGACCTATGCGCTTCCATCTCAAGCGTTCGGATGATGTCTGAAAGATTGACAGCATGTTTCTTCATCGCCTCATACTGCTTGGCTACATGGCGAACATGTCCGATGACTTCGGTATCCCAATTCCTAGGGACTGGTTCCAAGGCTGGAACGAACATCATCCTTTCGAAGAAGATATCGGGGAATTGTTCTCGTAACTTTTCCAGCTTAGCCTGAGTCTCAGGACCATGGAGATAATCTCGTGGCCCGGGGCCACTCAAACTTTGTTGGCTGGATGGGACAATGTCAATTTTCTCCCTCTCAGAATCCTTGTTGGGATCCTTGCTTTTATCCTTAGGCTCATGGCGCTTTTTGGATGATCTGCTGTGAGAGGGTGCACTCTTCGGAGGGGTTAAGTCTTTGGGAAGTTGTTTTCCCCCTGTAGGTGGCACCGGATGGCTGGGAGGCTTTCCAGAGGTTTGTTTAGACAGAGATCTGGACTGTGAAGAAGTATGCTTATGAGAATCCCGGGGCCAATGACTATCTCCCCCTCGATTGCTGCTACGAGCCCGCTCAGGATTTGGATGAAGACTAGGCGTGCCTTCACGAAGAGAACGATAGGAATAAGATTGTTTGCGAGACATCTTTCCTGCAAAAGAAACAAGTACATATTAAAGCCTTGAATACTGTTGATATAAAAGTGTGGGGGCAGACAGTGCATCTGATTTGTGCATCCCATATAATTCCCCCTAACAGACCAGGGCCCGAAGTCAGGCTCATCTGAGTAGTCTTTCGTTCTCCAACTGGAATAGTTGTTTCCTCAGAAACAGGGAAAAATGGCTCCCCTTCGAAGTCTCCCTGTGTATATACATCATCAGGTAAAGGAATCTTGCTCAGTTCTTTAAATAACCGCTCTTCTGTTAAATCATCGGGAGCAGCAGGTTCAACCGGTAGAGAGGCCGTTGAAGGGAAACCCCCCGGAGAGACTAGGATTTCCTTAGACTTGTCAGCACGGGCCTCAGCTCCTCTATATACGTTTAGGTCTTTGTCATCCTGGATTATTATCGGCGACGGACTCTTACAAAATTTAGTTGTTTCTGCTGCCCGTGACTTTCCTTCTCCCTCAGCCGGGGGCACGTATTTGTAGGGTTTGCCGCCCACACCAAGTCCAAACCTTATACCCAGAAGGCGGTGCTTGTGAAGATTGTCATCAGTAATACATTTCTTGATCTTTAGGAAGTTGGATTTGCTTTGCAGAAGAAGGGACAGTCGATTATTGTACACCGAGCCTTTCGTCTTTGGAAAGGTGTGATCTGCTTAGAGAAAAGAAGCATGTTAGCGCTTCGATTTCTTAAAAAAGTTATTCATTCAAAGGTTTAAATTTTACTTGATTTAAGCCATCTTCTTGAACACCCGGCCTGTCTCTTTATATAGAACCAATCGGCCTTGGGATCCCCTATGTTGCTGTACCCGTCAGACAAAACCTTCCTATTTGCTACCGATTCGAAGAAAGAAAAATTTGGGGTTGCCATGGAGCGATGCTTGAAAAGGTAAAAAAATTCAAATCGTTAAACGTGAGCTCAGTTTGCAGGATTTTCGCATATGCGATGTATAGGGTGTATAGGGCTGCGTAGGCATTGGGATGAAGCTGCATGGGAGCAATACCCAATTGTTTTAGGGTCTCAATGACGATTGGAGGAAACGGAGGAATAACGCCTACCCAGCACATAAGTCGGCTAACCGTCATATACTCCTCCGGAGCCAAATGAGGTCTATCTTCGCTGCCAGGTGACCTCACCTCATCCCAGGGGATCCCGTGTCTCAAGCAAATTTTCTTAAGCTTTATGTCATCAAGTTTGGAAGCTAAAGAGTCAGTGAATTTCTCTATTTCTATTGCAGCAGGAATTTCGTCGGGAGCTCGGTCGTCTACTTCGGACTCCTCTTCAAGCGATGTACTCTCGGACGGATCCGATTCTGTTTTTGCCTCATATTCGGATCCAGAAACCGCACCCTCTGGATTAATTGGAAGAACCTAGGGGTTGTGGTGCTCATACACCTCGGGATCCGTCTCTGTATCAGATCTTGAAGGGGAGCGGTTATCCGACATTACTGTGTAGGCGAGTAAACATGAGAAATAAGAATATAATTACCCGTCCCCCGTGTGTGCAAGTGCAAGTGTGTGCCTGTGCATGTCTTAAAGAAAAAACGTAAAGGTTATCAAGATCATCGAAGTATTAGTCGTCATATGCGGTCAAGTTATGCATTTAGTCATTCCAGAAAGTCCGTCTTGAAGGCTCTAACCTAACTGTCCATTGATGTACTGGAATTAAGTTGCGTGGCTTATTTTACAAGTTTGTTGGATCGTTCATTATTTGGTTCGTGATACCCTTTCGGATCGCGAGTTGGGGTTCGGATCGTGACGTGTTCCTGGATTCGCGAGGCAAGTATGGATCCGCAGCGGAAACGCATCCTCATGGGAGTGTATCGGTTCGGATCGCCATGAGCTCATAGCAAACCGTGCTCCTGCCATTACCGCAATCCGCCACCTGCTCTTCCTTTTTCCCTTTTTACTTTTACCACGATTCGCTCCCAGATCTCGGACACGATCCAATCCAATAGCTGAATCCATACTTCATCATCGTCTCCTCTCCCGTCACCTCGCACACGAACCGAACCGATCATCCCTTTCCCTTCCTTCACCTTCTTCTTCCTCCTCCCCTCAAGTGACTGAAACCCATCAGCCATGGCGTCTCCACGATCTCCAACGTCTCAAAAACCATCAAATTCCGCCCTTTTCTTCCTCAAATCAGCAAAATACTCAGAGAAAATGAGGGAGAGAGTTTTTTGAGATTACCTTTCTTAAAAATGGAGAAAACGAGTAAGTATTGCCTTGAAGAACGAAGATTGGGGTCTGAATCGGAAAAAGAGGCGGTAGCGAAGGAAAAAGAAGGGGAAGATTGGAGTGGGTTCGGGTTTATATAGCCAAACCCGTGACCGTTAGTCTCCCCGTTTTTGTCTTATACGAACCGTGGGCTTCGGTGGATCGCGGATACAAGCCCACCGGGCCCAGCAAAGAAGAAAAGGCCGATCCCTGGGTTGGCTCGCTACGAAGGATGGCCCACCATGCGTAAAGCCCACACGGAGGTTGTAATGAAACGAGCACCTCGTATCGCTGGACCGTGACAAGGGGCGCTCCCATGAATCGCGAAACGCTGGGGCGATCCGAACCATCGAACAATGTACCGAAGTGAAAATTCAGAAATGTTTGCAAAAAATTCATAAATTTACCTGGATACGACTCTTTGAAGAAACATGACATTTCAGTTGGACGTGACCATTGATTTGCATCTCCATATGAAAAGACGTCCCTGCAGCTTCGAAGCATGTTCCATTCTCGATAAAACATACTTCGAGGGGGCAAAATGTTGGCTAGCTTTTTTGACCAAGCCACCAAGGTTCACACATAAGAAGAAAGTATGGGATTTCTCTCCCCTAGTTCATAGAAAGGCGGATCGCCCATACGGATCGCCCCTCTTTGGATCGCACAATCAGATCGCTGTAGCGGATCACGACCCGATCCCTCCTTCGCCATCACGAACCGATCCGATCCCCAAGGACGTGGCGAAGCTCCTGACTAAGTCCATCACGATCTGAAATGCATGGATCTCGCGACACCTGTCTACAACTGTCATATTGATCAATTCTTCCTCAAGCTACGATCTGATCCGATATTCTCGGGATTTGCACCACGTGTGACCGCGATCTGCCTAACAGAATCAGCTATAAATAGCCCAGAGATTGGCATTTTTCAGGATCTTTTGACAGTACTGAGTATAATTTCCACCATTACTGTCATACCATTTTTTCTTATCAGTTTTATTTCGAAATTACTGAGAGAAATAATAATTGTAAGAGTGAGTTTGAGAGAAATCATTGGTTGTACTAGCGTTCAAAGTATAATCAATAGCATATAAAGTGGACGTAGGCTCGTTAACGCCGAACCACTATAAACCTGGTGTGTTCTCTGCTGTTTCCTCGTTTTTCAGTCATATAATTTTCTACGAATCAGAACAATTTGGATGTTAGAGCCAAATTTTGATCTAACAATGGTTTTAACACATTATAAAAATTCGGGTTGTTACATTCTTCCCTCCTTAAAGGATTTCATTCCCGAAATCTTCAAGTTAAGAAGAATATGTCCTACCATCCAATCAACCATCTACTCAGCCGTCATCCACAAGCAACCATTGTCCTTAAAAGATTTCTAATGCTATATGAACATATGCAGAAAGTGTGTGTATATGTCTCTTATCTAATGCAAATGATCAGGCCTGATTGATCTTCCTAATGCAAAATATGTCTAGTGTAATGAATCCAACATGTATGCAAATAGTCCTAGTCACATAAACACTATATGTGTGCACAAAAATCCATCCATATGCAACATCCATATGATAACACATTCAATTTCATCCATAAACAAGTATAAAAGTTCATGCATATGCAATATGAGATATGACTGAGCCGATCTAGTGCCTAATGTGTGTTCATGCATCCACGAGCAACAACTAGTAACCACTTGCAACCATCAATCATAACATGTCTCAAACACATTTTTACATCCATTAGTTCCTACCTAAAGGTATAACCGAATGATAGAAGCAAGTGAAGAAAAACTTTGTACCCTAAACACCAGCCCAAAACCAATATATATGATTCTAGGAATCCAAGCATGATAAACTCCTTTTAGGTCGCAAGAAATCCCTTCCTAAAACCAACCCATATCCTATAAAGCCCAAAAAGTTTAGTTAACCCAACGGACACACTCAAGCCCCAACATGTATTACTAACATATGAGTCATACTCCCTATGGGGTTTGCAACAGAAATAGGATGGAGAATAGGACCGAGAGGATATGCTTAAAAGATAGCATGCAAGTAAGCTCTACAGGAAAAGAGGGATCAAGGGTATACTCTTAAAAAGAGATATGATGCGCGTGTCTAGTCTTTATTCTTCTAAGCCACATTTCCTTGAGATTAATTCCATTGTGCTTTGACCGTCTTTAACTTCACAATTTCATAGTTTCTTAATTCTTGTTTCCAAAATATGAGCTGGAACTCATTCCACTGTCGCCTCTCGTTCCACTTTCGCTTATTCACTTTCTAGTATACCTGATTCAAACATAACTGCGTACTCATGGTTTCGTGCAAGCTCTCCAAAATTCACTAGTGAATCTTGGATCTCATTCACTTACTAGAAGGTATTCCACATAAATGAATTATCTCTTGAAAATAAACAAATGCCAACCATGTTGCCAAGTGTACTTACTAAGGTGATTTTCTATAACTCATGCATAAGCGAAATGAACCAACCACCTTAGTGGCGAACACTACTCGAGCGGATTGATAAATTTATCAAGAGATTCTAGGTAACTAAGCATGGCAGAACCCTAAGGGTTACACTAGACTTCGAGGGTATTACCGAGGCAAGTCAAGAGTCTAACTACCCTCTTTTCATACTTGAGAATGGTACATTTCTGGATAACCACTCCATCCCTAGAAACAACCCATAGCCCAAAAACATAAGCATTACTAACACTTAGCATAGACATTCTCAAATCTAAACAAGTCATGAATAAATGAGCCGATTCCCCAACAGGATTTAGGACAACAATGGGACCCTCTACTACGTTAGTACTAAGGTGCAAAGACTCAACTATCGTAGCAGAATTAAAAAGGATGCAATGCACAATAACAAAGTTCCCATGGTATGATAGAAAAGAAAAGCTAAACTTCTAACAGAAACGTTACCACCTCTTCTTAGGTATGCTAGTAGTGAGAGCATACAATTGCCCTCTGGACGATCTTGTCCTTTGCGCTTGTCCTTGTCCTCTAATACTTAACTACATGTCCCTTTTTACCATACTAAAGATACCCTCTCTTGTCATGGGTTTTATTATTCTCTCACCTTGGCCTCTTTCCTTTCACCTTTTCCTCCTTCGTGGATTAAGCCATATCAACAAGTTTCTCATCCTTAGGCTTGTGTTCTTTATCCTCATTCTTACTGTCCTCGTATTGCTTATTGGCAAGTTTCTGGAAAGCTATCTCTATTGCACGGTAACCCTACAAAGCTTGAAATAAGATTAGTCGCAAGTAAAACTACTGCAGCTACAGATGGAGGTTGGGAACTCCTTTGCCCTCCGACACATGCCTACAAGACTATGGTGAAAAGAGAGAAAGAAAGGACTCAAAGAGAGAATCAAAAGATAGTGCATGTGGATTTGGGGAATATGCCTTTCGTAAAACAAAACTTTTCTTAGAGAAATGCTTCTTTGTAAACGTTTGGAAAATGATTTCAGAAGGATTTAAAAATAACTTTTGCCCGGCCTGGTAACCTTCTGCTCTGATACCAAATGTAACACCCCACCTCCGCTAGAGTCACTCACAAAGGGAATGCACTAGCTTTGGTGGAGCATTATCTAGGTAAACATACACATAAATATTACAAGACAGTACATATAAAACAGCGGAAGAAGAACCAAATTTCATTGCTTTAAAATCTAGAAAGGTCTAAAGCCTTTTACATCAAAATGCCATTAAATCCATTACATCGGAATCTGTCTTGCAATAGTAAAGAAGCAGAAAACCATAGTCATAAATCATTCCCCAAGTAAAACAGTAAAGCAGCCATAGCCAAGAAAGGTCCAAGCCATATATGATGATCTTGAAGCAGAAAGAAGTCCTAACTAAGTAGTAGTGTTTCCTCTCTGAGAACCTTGGGGGGGAATGGAAGAAAAAGGGGCAAAAGAAAACGGGTCAGTCATAAAGACTGGTAAGTCCTAGTGACTTTCAGCATAGAAACAAGTAAAGATAACATGACATGTATAAACTGAAAGTAAACACAAGGATGATGACAAGATAGGCAAGTTAAACTAAGATAACAAGATAAACAATGCTAACCAGACAAACTACGGTAACAAGATAAACTATGCTAACCAGATAAACTACGTATAGCAAGATAAACTATGCTAACCAGATAAACTACGTATAGCTAGATAAACTATGACAACCAGATAAACTACGTATAGCAAGATAAACTATGCTAACCAGATAAACTACGTATAGCATCGCATGTTTAACATTCTCTACACCAGTACTAGTATAACAGAATTAGGTGTTATCCTAATGTCCAAACAGAAACAGAAACAGGGTGATCTTTACAGAAATAGTAATGGGCTTTTACCTCCCTAACAAAACAGAAACAGAAATGGGCCTTTACCACCTGTACAAGTAACCCAACTCATGTCATGTATTAACTATGAAATGATCCCTTGCCCAATATCATGAAATGACCCATTACTTGGTCCCACGAAACGATCTATTAATCGATCGGCTCTCTACAAGTTCTAGCTCGTCATGTGCTTGTGTCATACGGTCCTATCACGAATGTAGTTACCTGTGCTAGGTCCACCATAGGGTGTATCAAGCCCTAGGGTGCCAACCACCGACACGAATCGAGCACGCATAGTGTAAACCTACTGGTGCCCAATGCCTGCTTTTTCAACTCTGGACTATGTGCACGACCATAGTCCGCCTGAACCTACAATGGCGCACCAACCCAGCCGTCGTTCTGGTCGCTCACAATCAGCCCAGTAATCGTGCCCCACCCTGCCTAGTTCCAGGGTACCATGATACATCTAGTGGGTTAATGCTGAAAAGGACCGCGTAACTAGGGTTTTCGTCCAGCAGGTTAAGTGTTGTAATTTAAATTCGAGACTTAACTCGTCTACGTGTCATGTCAAATTGTCTAAGTGTTGTCGTTCAAGTTCATGACTTAGCCCTACGAATCATGTGTCAAGTTGGTTAAGTATGTTCAAGCGGTTCATGACTTAACCCTACCAAATCATTATGTCAAATTGGTTAAGTATATTCAAGCGGTTCATGACTTAACCCTACCAAATCATTGTGTTAAATTGGTTAAGTATATTCAAGCGGTTCATGACTTAACCCTATCAAATCATCGTGTCAAATTGGTTAAGTATATTCAAGCGGTTCATGACTTAACCCTGTCAAATCATCATGTCAAATTGGTTAAGTATATTCAAGCGGTTCATGACTTAAACCTATCATGTGGCATTAATTTATTAATGCACCCCAACCTCTCACATCAGACCTGTTGTTGTGGTCACTGGATATGCCGGGCGGTTCCGGGCAGAATTACACCACAACTCAGTCTGACCTCGGGTTTTCAAGTGCGATATGACCAACTACCCACATTGGATCCTATTGTTTGCAGTAACTGGATTTGCCGGGCGGTTCCGGGCAGAATTACACTGCAAACTCAACCCAACCTCGAGTTGGCCATTTTTAAGTTCATTCTAGTGTCATGTCCATGTTCAAGATTCATGTCAAGTTCGTGTCAAGTTTTCAAGGCAAATTTCATGTCAAGCTTCCTATGTTTACCAATTTTTCCCAACATTACCCCGTCTAAATATTAGGCTAACAACCTTAGCCTAATTTCTCGTCCGCATGATTTTTGACATATAATATTAGGGAAAAAACTTAGCCTAATTCAACGTACACAAAATTGGCGTAAAGCAATTCATTAACATAAACATGACATAGGTGTAAACTTGGCATTTTCGGCATAGTCAATATGAACATCATAGGTATGAACTTGCAAAATAGTCAACATGAATATCATAGGTGTGAATCTTGCAACGTAGACTAAATCAACGTACATATATGTGAACTTGCAACATAGACTAAATCAACTTACATATATGTGAACTTGCAAATCAATCACGAGCATATGAATAAGTGTGAACTTGAAATATGTCATAGGTTTAACATATACACATAAACATGTAGATCTAACATTTGGTCACATATGTGATATGATTTTACAACCTAAAACTTGCATAACGTGATAAACTACACAACTTGTCATAACGGGTTCTACTTCAAGTTCCTATACATATGAATAGACTTATTCATTAATTCCCAATGCTAATAAAATAGAACCACAGGCATAGATCAATATCATTCAATAACATAATTAATCTATTTTCAAGGTATGACATAACTGAATAAATTGATTAAAACATCACAGGCATATAAATCTGATAACATTACGAATATAAAAAGGTTTGAATACTAATCTAGATTCAAGAACATGGATAGATCTAACTTAAACAGAAAAATCCCCAAAATCAAGATCCAAGGACAAATAAAGAAAATAGGTCTGAATAGAAAGTCAAGCTTAGTTCCAATTTCATAGTCATAATCCTAGGCAATGAATCATAGGTGGTTAACCACAATTGTCCTTGTCATAGTCATAGGCAATAGTCTTATTTTTCATAGTTATAGGCATAGTCTTTGGCCATTAACAATTGTTTCAATGCCATAGGCATGATAATATTTGATTTACAACATGAATAGGCCCAAGTTAATTTTCATAGCAATATTCCCAAAAGTCAAGGTCCAAGAATAGGTATGAATCAATTATCATACATGGGTCCAATTCCAATTGATAACATGAATAAGTCCAAACTGATTTCATAGCAATATTCCCAAATTCAAGATTCAAGAGAGGATAGGGTGAAAACTGAATTAAAAAGTCTTATCATCAAGTCAAGGTCCAAGAATTCATTTTACAATCAAGCGTTTGAATAATAAACTGGGTCCAACAACATAAATGGGCATGATTCAATCGAGAAGAAATAACCCAAAATCATAGATTCTAGAAGAGACAAGAACAGATCCAAATAGATAATCAAGCTTAGGTCCAATTTCATTTTATTCCATGTCCATATTAAATTTAACAAGTTTCAATCTCAAAGTAACTAGAACTTACAGAGCGTGGATCGAGAATTGGAGTGCAGAGATTTGATTCTGGAAACAGTTATTGCAGTTGTTGAATCTCTATTTGTTTAGTCTTGTTCTAGTTGAAAACCCTCAATTTGCAATTCCTAGATGCTGTCTTGACGAAGAAGAAGTAGTCTCTTTTAATTAAATATTATCATTTTGATTTTCACAGAGGTAGCATAAGGACAGAAAGAAATGGTGTAGAGAGTATGAGGCTAGGGGGCTGTTTATATAGGGTTAGGCAGACGAATCTGGTCATGAAACAAGTCTAAATACGTCAAAATGCATCTAGTTCAGGAAGTAGGTTCGGGAGGCAGGTCGACCCCCAGGTCGACACTATGGTCGACCTGGTCCCTGGGAGGTCGACACTATGGTCGACCCCCAGGTCGACCTAGTCTATGGGCGGGAGTTTTCCCGCCCTGCCTGCTGCGCGGTTTGAATTCGAATTTCGAGCTGTCTTTGATTCTAAAATTTTCTGAAACTTCTGGAGGTCATAACTTGGTCGTACGAACTCCGATTTTCAAAAACTCGGACTCGTTTCTAAGCAGAATTTCGAGGCGAACGCAATGGCGCAACCCGTTTCCCTTGATTCTTATTTAAATTTAATTCTGCCTTGATTTATGGTTTTAACACATTATAAAAATTCGGGTTGTTACATTCTTCCCTCCTTAAAGGATTTCGTCCTCGAAATCTTCAAGTTAAGAAGAATATGTCCTACCATCCAATCAACCATCTACTCAACCATCATCCACAAGCAACCATTGTCCTTAAAAGATTTTTAATGTTATATGAACATATGCAGAAAGTGTGTGTATATGTCTCTTATCTAATGCAAATGATCAGGCCTGATTGATCTTCCTAATGCAAAATATGTCTAATGTCATGAATCCAACATGTATGCAAATAGTCCTAGTCACATAAACACTATATGTGTGCACAAACATCCATCCATATGCAACATCCATATGATAACACATTCAATTTCATCCATAAACAAGTATAAACATTCATGCATATGCAATATGAGATGTGACTGATCCGATCTAGTGCCTAATGTGTGTTCATGCATCCACGAGCAACAACTAGAAACCACTTGCAACCACTTGCAACCATCAACCATAACATGTCTCAAACACATGTTTACATCCATTAGTTCCTACCTAAAGGTATAGCCGAATGATAGAAGGAAGTGAAGAAAAACTTTGTACCCTAAACACCAGCCCAAAACCAATATATGTTTCTAGGAAACCAAGCATGATAAACTCCTTTTAGGTCGCAAGAAATCCCTTCCTAAAACCAACCCATATCCTATAAAGCCCAAAAAGTTTAGTCAACCCAACGGACACACTCAAGCCCCAACATGTATTACTAACAGATGAGTCATACTCCCTATGGGGTTTGCAAAAAATTTAGGATGGAGAATAGGACCGAGAGGATATGCTTAAAAGATAGCATGCAAGTAAGCTCTACAGGAAAAGAGGGATCAAGGATATACTCTTAAAAAGAGATATGATGCGCGTGTCTAGTCTTTAATCTTCTAAGTCACATTTCCTTGAGCTTAACTCCATTATGCTTTGACCGTCTTTAACTTCACAATTTCGTAGTTTCTTAATTCTTGTTTCCAAAATATGAGTTGGAACTCATTCCACTGTCGCCTCTCGTTTCCACTTTCGCTTATTCACTTTCTAGTATACCCGATTCAAACATAACTGCGTACTTATGGTTTAGTGCAAGCTCTCCAAAATTCACTAGTGAATCTTGGATCTCATTCACTTACTAGAAGGTATTCCACATAAATGAATTATCTCCTGAAAATAAACAAATGCCAACCATGTAGCCATGTGTACTTACTAAGCTGATTTTCTATAACTCATGCATAAGCGAAATGAACCTTCCACCTTAGTGGCGAACACTACTCGAGTGGATTGATAAATTTATCAAGAGATTCTAGGTAACTAAGCATGGCAGAACCCTAAGGGTTACACTAGACTTCGAGGGTATTACCGAGGCAAGTCAAGAGTCTAACTACCCTCTATTCATACTTGAGAATGGTATCATTTCTGTAGAACCACTCCATCCCTAGAAACAACCCATAGCCCAAAAACATAAGCATTACTAACACTTAGCATAGACATTCTCAAATCCAAACAAGTCATGAATAAATGAGCCGATTCCCCAACAGGATTTGAGACAACAATGGGACCCTCTACTACGCTAGTACTAAGGTGCAAAGACTCAACTATCGTAGCAGAATTAAAAAGGATGCGATGCACAAAAACAAAGTTCCCATGGTATGATAGAAAAGAAAAGCTAAACTTTTAACAGAAACATTACCTCCTCTTCTTAGGTATGCTAGTAGTGAGAGCATACAATTGCCCTCTGGACGATCTTGTCCTTTGCCCTTGTCCTTGTCCTCTAATAGTTAACCACATGTCCCTTTTTACCATACTAAAGATAACCTCTCTTGTCATGGGTTTTATTATTCTCTCACCTTGGCCTCTTTCCTTTCACCTTTTCCTCCTTCGTGGATTAAGCCATATCAACAAGTTTCTCATCCTTAGGCTTGTGTTCTTTATCCTCGTTCTTACTGTCCTCGTATAGCTTGTTGACAAGTTTCTGGAAAGCTACCTCCATTGCACGGTAACCCTACAAAGCTTGAAATAAGATTAGTCGCAAGTAAAACTACTGCAGCTACAGATGGAGGTTGGGCACTCCTTTGCCCTCCGACACATGCCTACAAGACTATGGTGAAAAGAGAGAAAGAAGGGATTCAAAGAGAGAATCAGAAGATAGTGCATGTGGCTTTGGGGAATATGACTTTCATAAAAAAAACTTTTCTTAGAAAAATGCTTCTTTGTAAACGTTTCGAAAATCATTTCAGAAGGTTTTAAAAATACTTTTGCCCGGTCTGGTAACCTTCTGCTCTGATACCAAATGTAACACCCCACCTCCGCTAGAGTCACTCACAAAGGGAATGCACTAGCTTTAGTGGAGCATTATCTAGGTAAACATACACATAAATATTACAAGACAGAACATATAAAACAGCGGAAGAAGAACAAAATTTCATTGCTTTAAAATCTAGAAAGGTCTAAAGCCTTTTACATCAAAATGCCATTAAATCTATTACATCGAAATCTGTCTTGCAATAGTAAAGAAGCATAAAACTATAGTCATAAATCAATCCCCAAGTAAAACAGTAAAGCAGCCATAGCCAAGAAAGGTCCAAGCCATATATAATGATCTTGAAGCAGAAAGAAGTCCAAACTAAGTAGTAGTGTTTCCTCCCTGAGAACCTGGGGGGAACGGAAGAAAAGGAGGCGAAAGAAAACGGGTCAGTCATAAAGACTGGTAAGTCCTAGTGACTTTCAGCATAGAAACAAGTAAAGATAACATGACATGTATAAAATGAAAGTAAACATAAGGATGATGACAAGATAGGCAAGTTATACTAAGATAATAAGATAAACAATGCTAACCAGATAAACTACGGTAACAAGATAAACTATGCTAACCAGATAAACTGCGTATAGCAAGATAAACTATGCTAACCAGATAAACTATGTATAGCAAGATAAACTATGCTAACCAGATAAACTACGTATAGCAAGATAAACTATGCTAACCAGATAAACTACGTATAGCATCACACGTTTAACATTCTCTGCACCAGTACTAGTATAACAGAATTAGGTGTTATCCTAATGTCCAAACAGAAACAGAAACAGGGTGATCTTTACAGAAATAGTAATGCGCTTTTACCTCCCTAACAGAAACAGAAACAGAAATGGGCCTTTACCACCTGTACTAGTAACCCAACTCATGTCATGTATTAACTATGAAATGATCCCTTGCCCAATATCATGAAATGACCCATTACTTGGTACCACGAAACGATCTATTAATCGATCGGCTCCCTACAAGTTCTAGCTCGTCATGTGCCTGTGTCATACGGCCCTATCACGAATGTAGTTACCTGTGCTAGGTCCACCATAGTGTGCATCAAGCCCTAGGGTGCCAACTACCGACCCGAATCAAGCACGCACAGTGTAAACCTACTGGTGCCCAATGCCTACTTATTCAACTCCGGACTACGTGTACGACCATAGTCCGCCTGAACCTACAATGGTGCACCAACTCAGCCGTCGTTCTGATCGCTTATAATCAGCCCAGTAATCGTGCCCCACCCTGCCTAGTTCCAGGGTACCATGATACATCTAGTGGGTTACTGCTGAAAAGGATCGCGTAACTAGGGTTTTCGTCTAGCAGGTTAAGTGTTGTCATTTTAATTCGAGACTTAACCCGTCTACGTGTCATGTCAAATTGGCTAAGTGTTGTCGTTCAATTTCACGACTTAGCCCTACGAATCATGTGTCAAGTTGGTTAAGTATGTTCAAGCGGTTCATGACTTAACCCTACCAAATCATTGTGTCAAATTGTTTAAGTATATTCAAGTGGTTCATGACTTAACCCTATCAAATCATCGTGTCAAATTGGTTAAGTATATTCAAGCGGTTCATGACTTAACCCTATCAAATCATCGTGTCAAATTGGTTATGTATATTCAAGCGGTTCATGACTTAACCCTATCATGTGGCATTAATTTATTAATGCACCCCAACCTCTCACATCAGACCTGTTGTTGTGGTCACTGGATATGCCGGGCGGTTCCGGGCAGAATTACACCACAACTCAGTCTGACCTCGGGTTTTCAAGTGCGATATGACCAACTACCCACATTGGATCCTATTGTTTGCAGTAACTGGATTTGCCGGGCGGTTCCGGGCAGAATTACACTGCAAACTCAACCCAACCTCGAGTTGGCCATTTTCAAGTTCATTCTAGTGTCATGTCCATGTTCAAGATTCTTGTCAAGTTCTTGTCAAGTTTTCAAGGCAAGTTTCATGTCAAGCTTCCTATGTTTACCAATTTTTCCCAACATTACCCCGTCTAAATATTAGGCTAACAACCTTAGCCTAATTTCTCGTCCGCATGATTTTTGACATATAATATTAGGGTAAAAACTTAGCCTAATTCAACGTACACAAAATTGGCGTAAAGCAATTCATTAACATAAACATGACATAGGTGTAAACTTGGCATTTTCGGCATAGTCAATATGAACATCATAGGTATGAACTTGCAAAATAGTCAACATGAATATAGGTGTGAATCTTGCAACGTAGACTAAATCAACGTACATATATGTGAACTTGCAACATAGACTAAATCAACTTACATATATGTGAACTTGCAAATCAATCACGAGCATATGAATAAGTGTGAACTTGAAATATGTCATAGGTTTAACATATACACATAAACATGTAGATCTAACATTTGGTCACATATGTGATATGATTTTACAACCTAAAACTTGCATAACATGATAAACTACACAACTTGTCATAACGGGTTCTACTTCAAGTTCCTATACATATGAATAGACTTATTCATTAATTCCCAATGCTAATAAAATAGAACCACAGGCATAGATCAATATCATTCAATAACATAATCAATCTATTTTCAAGGTATGACATAACTGAATAAATTGATTAAAACATCACAGGCATATAAATCTGATAACATTACGAATATAAAAAGGTTTGAATACTAATCTAGATTCAAGAACATGGATAGATCTAACTTAAATAGAAAAATCCCCAAAATCAAGATCCAAGGACAAATAAAGAAAATAGGTCTGAATAGAAAGTCAAGCTTAGTTCCAATTTCATAGTCATAATCCTAGGCAATGAATCATAGGTGGTTAACCACAATTGTCCTTGTCATAGTCATAGGCAATAGTCGTATTGTTCATAGTTATAGGCATAGGCATAGTCTTTGGCCGTTAACAATTGTTTCAATGCCATAGGCATGATAATATTTGATTTACAACATGAATAGGCCCAAGTTAATTTTCATAGCAATATTCCCAAAAGTCAAGGTCCAAGAATAGGTATGAATCAATTATCATACATGGGTCCAATTCTAATTGATAACATGAATAAGTCCAAACTGATTTCATAGCAATATTCCCAAATTCAAGATTCAAGAGAGGATAGGGTGAAAACGTAATTAAAAAGTATTATCATCAAGTCAAGATCCAAGAATTCATTTTACAATCTAGCGTTTGAATAATAAATTAGGTCCAACAACATGAATGGGCATGATTCAGTCGATAAGAAATAACCCAAAATCATAGATTCTAGAAGAGACAATAACATATCCAAATAGATAATCAAGCTTAGGTCCAATTTCATTTTATTCCATGTCCATATTAAATTTAACAAGTTTCAATCTCAAAGTAACTAGAACTTACAGAGCGTGGATCGAGAATTAGAGTGCAAAGATTTGATTCTGGAAACAGTTATTGCAGTTATTGAATCTCTATTTGTTTAGTCTTGTTCTAGTTGAAAACCCACAATTTGCAATTCCTAGATGTTGTCTTGACGAAGAAGAAGTAGTCTCTTTTAATTTAAATATTATCATTTTGATTTTCACAGAGGTAGCATAAGGACAGAATGAAATGGAGTTGAGAGAATGAGGCTAGGGGGCTGTTTATATAGGGTTAGGCAGACGAATCTGGTCACGAAACAAGTCTAAATACGTTAGAATGCATCTAGTTCAGGAAGTAGGTTCGGGAGGCAGGTCGACCCCCAGGTCGACACTATGGTCGACCTGGTCCCTGGGAGGTCGACACTATGGTCGACCCCCAGGGCGACCTGGTCTATGGGCGGGAGTTTTCCCGCCCTGCCTGCTGCGGGGTTTGAATTCGAATTTCGAGCTGTCTTTGATTCTGAAAATTTCTGAAACTTCTAGAGGTCATAACTTGGTCAGACGAACTTCGATTTTCGAAAACTTGGACTCGTTTCTAAGAAGAATTTTGAGACGAACGCAATGGCGCAACCCGTTTCCCTTGATTCTTATTTTAAAACTTAATTCTGCCTTGATTTATGGTTTTAACAAATTATAAAAATTCGGGTTGTTACATTCTTCCCTCCTTAAAGGATTTCGTCCCCGAAATCTTCAAGTTTAGAAGAATATGTCCTACCGTCCAATCAACCATCTACTCAACCTTCATCCACAAGCAACCATTGTCCTTAAAAGATTTCTAATGTTATATGAACATATGCAGAAAGTGTGTGTATATGTCTCTTATCTAATGCAAATGATCAGGCCTGATTGATCTTCTTAATGCAAAATATGTCTAGTGTCATGAATCCAACAAGTATGCAAATAGTCCTAGTCACATAAACACTATATGTGTGCACAAACATCCATCCATATGCAACATCCATATGATAACACATTCAATTTCATCCATAAACAAGTATAAACATTCATGCATATGCAATATGAGATGTGACTGAGCCGATATAGTGCCTAATGTGTGTTCATGCATCCACGAGCAACAACTAGCAACCACTTGCAACCATCAACCATAACATGCCTCAAACACATGTTTACATCCATTAGTTCCCACCTAAAGGTATAGCCGAATGATAGAAGCAAGTGAAGAAAAACTTTGTACCCTAAACACCAGCCCAAAACCAATATATATGATTCTAGGAAACCAAGCATGATAAACTCCTTTTAGGTCGCAAGAAATCCCTTCCTAAAACCAACCCATATCCTATAAAGCCCAAAAAGTTTAGTCAACCCAACAGACACCCTCAAGCCCCAACATGTATTACTAATAGATGAGTCATACTCCCTATGGGGTTTGCAACAGAAATAGGATGGAGAATAGGAACGAGAGGATATGCTTAAAAGATAGCATGCGAGTAAGCTCTACAGGAAAAGAGGGATCAAGGTTATACTCTTAAAAAGAGATATGATGCGCGTGTCTAGTCTTTAATTTTCTAAGTCACATTTCCTTGAGCTTAACTCCATTGTGCTTTAACCGTCTTTAACTTCACAATTTCGTAGTTTCTTAATTCTTGTTTCCAAAATATGAGTTGGAACTCATTCCACTGTCGCCTCTCGTTCCACTTTCGCTTATTCTCTTTCTAGTATACCCAATTCAAACATAACTGTGTACTCATGGTTTCGTGCAAGCTCTCCAAAATTCACTAGTGAATCTTGGATCTCATTCACTTACTAGAACGTATTCCACATAAATGAATTATCTCTTGAAAATAAACAAATGCCAACCATGTTGCCAAGTGTACTTACTAAGGTGATTTTCTATAACTCATGCATAAGTGAAATTTATCGAGAGATTCTAAGTAACTAAGAATGGCAGAACCCTAAGGGTTACACTAGACTTCGAGGGTATTACCGAGGCAAGTCAAGAGTCTAACTACCCTCTTCTCATGCTTGAGAATGGTATCATTTATGGATAACCACTCCATCCCTAGAAACAACCCATAGCCCAAAAACATAAGCATTACTAACACTTAGCATAGACATTCTCAAATCCAAACAAGTCATGAATAAATGAGCCGATTCCCCAACAGGATTTGAGGCAACAATGGGACCCTCTGCTATGCTAGTACTAAGGTGCAGAGACTCAACTATCGAAGTAGAATTAAAAAGGATGCGATGCAAAAAACAAAGTTCGCATGGTATGATAGAAAAGAAAAGATAAACTTTTAACAGAAACGTTACCACCTCTTCTTAGGTATGCTAGTAGTGAGAGCATACAATTACCCTCTGGACGATCTTGTTCTTTGCCCTTGTCCTTGTCCTCTAATACTTAACTACATGTCCCTTTTTACCATACTAAAGATACCCTCTCTTGTCATGGGTTTTATTATTCTCTCACCTTTTCCTCTTTCCTTTCACCTTTTCCTCCTTCGTGGATTAAGCCATATCAACAAGTTTCTCATCCTTAGCCTTGTGTTCTTTATCCTCATTCTTACTATCCTCGTATAGCTTGTTGACAAGTTTCTCGAAAGCTACCACCATTGCACGGCAACCCTACAAAGATTGAAATAAGGTGAGTCGCAAGTAAAACTACTGCGGCTACAGATGGAGGTTGGGCAATCCTTTTCCCTCCGACACACGCCTACAAGACTATGGTTAAATGAGGGAAAGAAGGGATTCAAAGGGAGAATCAAAAGATACTGCATATGGCTTTGGGGAATATGCCTTTCGTAAAACAAAACTTTTCTTAGAAAAATGCTTCTTTGTAAACGTTTGGAAAATGATTTCAGAAGGTTTCAAAAAAACTTTTGCCCAGTCTGGTAACCTTCTGCTCTGATACCAAATGTAACGCCCCACCTCCGCTAGGGTCACTCACAAAGGGAATGCACTAGCTTTGGTGGAGCATTATCTAGGTAAACATACACATAAATATTACAAGACAGAACATATAAAACAGCGGAAGAAGAACCAAATTTCATTGCTTTAAAATCTAGAAAGGTCTAAAGCCTTTTACATCAAAATGCCATTAAATCCATTACATCGAAATCTGTCTTGCAATAGTAAAGAAGCATAAAACTATAGTCATAAATCATTCCCCATGTGA
The DNA here is from genome assembly GCA_030737875.1 of Allium sativum. NCBI lineage: Eukaryota > Viridiplantae > Streptophyta > Magnoliopsida > Asparagales > Amaryllidaceae > Allium > Allium sativum. Next base: position 637,694,145 of record CM060918.1, read on the forward strand.
AACAGTAAAGCAGCCATAGCCAAGAAAGGTCCAAGCCATATATGATGATCTTGAAGCAGAAAGAAGTCCAAACTAAGTAGTACTGTTTCCTCCCTGAGAACCTGGGGGGGGACCGAAGAAAAGGAGGCGAAAGAAAACGGGTCAGTCATAAAGACTGGTAAGTCCTAGTGACTTTCAGCATAGAAACAAGTTAAGATAACATGATATGTATAAACTAAAAGTAAACATAAGGATGATGACAAAATAGGCAAGTTAAACTAAGATAACAAGGTAAACTATGCTAACCAGATAAACTACGGTAACAAGATAAACTATGCTAACGAGATAAACTACATACAGTAAGATAAACTATGCTAACCATATAAACTACGTATAGCAAGATAAACTATGCTAACCAGATAAACTATGTATAGCAAGATAAACTATGCTAACCAGATAAACTACGTATAGCATCACATGTTTAACATTTTCTGCACCAGTACTAGTATAACAGAATTAGGTGTTATCCTAATGTCCAAACAAAAACGGAAATAGAAACAGGGTGATCTTTACAGAAATAGTAATGAGCTCTTACCTCCCTAACAGAAACAGAAACAGAAATGGGCATTTACCACCTGTACTAGTAACCCAACTCGTGTCATGTATTAACTATGAAATGATCCCTTGCCCAATATCATGAAATGACCCATTACTTGGTCCCACAAAACGATCTATTAATCGATCGGCTCCCTACAAGTTCTAGCTCATCATGTGTCTGTGTCATACGACCCTATCACAAATGTAGTTACGTGTGCTAGGTCCACCATAGGGTGTATCAAGCCCTAGGGTGCCAACCACCGACACGAATCAAGCACGCACAGTGTAAACCTACTGGTGCCCAATGCCTGCTTTTTCAACTCCGGACTACGGGCACGACCATAGTCCGCCTGAACCTACAATGGCGCACCAACTCAGCCCGTCGTTCTGGTCGCTTACAATCAGCCCAGTAATTGTGCCCCACCCTGCCTAGTTCTAGGGTACCATGATACATCTAGTGGGTTACTGTTAAAAAGGACCGCGTAACTAGGGTTTCCATCCAGCAAGTTAAGTGTTGTCATTTAAATTCGAGACTTAACCCGTCTACGTGTCAGGTCAAATTGGCTAAGTGTTGTCGTTCAAGTTCATGACTTAGCCCTACGAATCATGTGTCAAGTTGGTTAAGTATGTTCAAGCGGTTCATGACTTAACCTTACCAAATCATTGTGTCAAATTTGTTAAGTATATTCAAGCGGTTCATGACTTAACCCTATCAAATCATCGTGTCAAATTGGTTAAGTATATTCAAGCGGTTCATGACTTAACCCTATCAAAACATCGTGTCAAATTGGTTAAGTATATTCAAGCGGTTCATGACTTAACCCTATCATGTGGCATTAATTCATTTATGCACCCCAACCTCTCACATCAGACCTGTTGTTGTGGTCACTGGATATGTCGGGCGGTTCCGGGCAGAATTACACCATAACTCAGTCTGACCTCGGGTTTTCAAGTGCGATATGACCAACTACCCACATTGGATCCTATTGTTTGCAGTAACTTGATTTGTCGTGCGGTTCCGGGCAGAATTACACTGCAAACTCAACCCAACCTCGAGTTGGCCATTTTCAAGTTCATTCTAGTGGCATGTCCATGTTCAAGATTCATGTCAAGTTCGTGTCAAGTTTTCAAGGCAAATTTCATGTCAAGCTTCCTATGATTACCAATTTTTCCCAATGTTACCCCGTCTAAATATTAGGGTGACAACCTTAGCCTAATTTCTCGTCTGCATGATTTTTGACATATAATATTAGGCTAAAAACTTAGCCTAATTCAACATACATAAAATTGGCGTATAGCAATTCATTAACATAAACATGACATAGGTGTAAACTTGGCATTTTCGGCATAGTCAATATGAACATCATAGGTATGAACTTGCAAAATAGTCAACATGAATATCATAGGTGTGAATCTTGCAACGTAGACTAAATCAACGTACATAAATGTGAGCTTGCAACATAGACTAAATCAACTTACATATATGTGAACTTGCAAATCAATCACGAGCTTATGAATAAGAGTGAACTTGAAATATGTCATAGGTTTAACATATACACATAAACAAGTAGATCTAACATTTGGTCATATATGTGATATGATTTTACAACCTAAAACTTGCATATAACATGATAAACCACACAACTTGTCATAACGGGTTCTACTTCAAGTTCCTATACATATGAATAGACTTATTAATTAATTCCCAATGCTAATAAAATAGAACCACAGGCATAGATCAATATCATTCAATAACATAATCAATCTATTTTCAAGGTATGACATAACTGAATAAATTGATTAAAACATCACAGGCATATAAATCTGATAACATTACGAATATAAAAATGTTTGAATACTAATCTAGATTCAAGGTAATGGATAGATCTAACTTAAATAGAAAAATCCCCAAAATCAAGATCCAAGGACAAATAAAGAAAATAGGTCTGAATAGAAAGTCAAGCTTAGATCCAATTTCATAGTCATAATCCTAGGCAATGAATCATAGGTAATTAACCACAATTGTCCTTGTCATAGTCATAGGCAATAGTCTTATTGTTCATAGTTATAGGCATAGGCTTAGTCTTTGGCCATTAACAATAGTTTCAATGCCATAGGCATGATAATATTTGATTTACAACATGAATTGGCCCAAGTTAATTTTCATAGAAATATTCCCAAAAGTCAAGGTCCAAGAATAGGTATGAATCAATTATCATACATTGGTCCAATTCCAATTGATAACATGAATAAGTCCAAACTGATTTCATAGCAATATTCCCAAATTCAAGATTCAAGAGAGGATAGAGTGAAAACTGAATTAAAAAGTCTTATCATCAAGTAAAGATCCAAGACTTCATTTTACAATCTAGCGTTTGAATAATGAACTAGGTCCAACAACATGAATGGGCATGATTCAGTCGATAAGAAATAACCCAAAATCATAGATTCGAGAAGAGACAAGAACAGATCATAATAGATAATCAAGCTTAGGTCCAATTTCATTTTATTCCATGTCCATATTTAATTTAACAAGTTTCAATCTCAAAGTAACTAGAACTTACAGAGCGTGGATCGAGAATTAGAGCGCAGAGATTTGATTCTGGAAACGGTTATTGCAGTTGTTGAATCTCTATTTGTTTAGTCTTGTTCTAGTTGAAAACCCCCAATTTGAAATTCCTAGATGTTGTCTTGACGAAGAAGAAGTAGTCTCTTTTAATTTAAATATTATCATTTTGATTTTCACAGGGGTAGCATAAGGACAGAATGAAACGGTGTAGAGAGAATGAGGCTAGGGAGCTGTTTATATACGGTTAGGCAGACGAATCTGGTCATGAAACAAGTCTAAATACGTCAGAATGCATCTGGTTCAGGAAGTAGGTTCGGGAGGCAGGTCGACCCCCAGGTCGACACTATGGTCGACCTGGTCCCTGGAAGGTCGACACTATGGTCGACCCCCAGGTCGACTTGGTCTATGGGCAGGAGTTTTCCCGCCCTTCCTGCTGCAGGGTTTGAATTCGAATTTCGAATTCGAATTTCGAGCTGTCTTCGATTTTGAAAATTTCTGAAACTTCTAGAGGTCATAACTTGGTCATACGAACTTCGATTTTCGAAAACTCGAACTCTATTCTAAGCAGAATTTCGAGACGAACGCAATGGCGCAAACCGTTTCCCTTGATTCTTATTTTAAAATTTAATTCTGCCTTGATTTATGGTTTTAACACATTATAAAAATTCGGTTTGTTACATGTACTCTATGTATGTAGACGTGATTATGGGTACCTACGTCTTCTAAAATGTATACATCTACTTTCGAGAGTGATTTCCACACTATGGACTATTGATAATAAAAGAGACTTTCGTGTACCAAGTATATTTGGTTATAATAAGGAAAAGTTTGCTCCTCTGGTTTGTGTTGCATTATGTGATGCGAGTCTTATGGTAGCTTCATTTTCAAAAAGCACTATGAGTAGTTTTATGAATAGTATTCATGAGGGGGAACCCGTTCCCTGTTATACGACGTGGTCTTATGATTTACCCAACTTTAAAACAAAGTAAATAATTGTTTTAGTTCTCACACCAGTCCCATGACTAATCCAAAATTTATTGTTCTTCTACTTGAAATCTGGGTGCCCATATTTTCCACACGGGCAGTCTAGTAGTTTTGGTTTGCAGATATTTTATATAACATGTCCTGGATTGAAGCTAGAGTTGTGTCCAGAGCATTTTATTTCATCCGCTGAGAGTTAATGTTTTCTGCTATGTACATTATACATTATGATATAGTTATTTCCCCTGTGCATGTATTTATTATTGTACTTTGATGTAAGTTATACTCAGATGTAAAATTTGTTTCAATGATAATGAAAAAAGTTGTTTTGTTTAGTTATAATTAGTTGTAACCTCAAGAAATACGTCTTGTTGATCAATTTAAGTTGGTTTAGCCATCGATTTGAATCGAGCCGGAAGGTGGATCGTGATGCTAATCTAGTATTAATCCTTCTTCCCTAATATTAACCCACATTCCCGCTATAGGGAAACTCATCAACAACCAAACCTTAAACCATCCCTTCCTCTTTTGATCTACAACGAGACCCTAAACTGATTTCACCAACACTTCCCTCTCCTCAAGCTCGACTTGGCCACCGCCATCACCTTCAACTCGCTGCCTCCACCCGATTATGTTTTCCCAACACTCCATGCACCAGCTACAGGCATGTGATCTGTACTACCATGAACCTGCACCAAACTCCATCATTCGGTGTACCTTCCCACCAGAAGATCAACGCCACAATCCTCCCAACCCAGCTCCGGCCCTAGCATCATCAAATCTTGACCCTAGCGTGCAATTTAGGAGGTCGGACTTCAAACAGTTCGATCGGGTTCACGAAAAATTAGACCATCATGAACAATAAGCTCGCATAGGTTCCGTAATTCAAGAAACTTTTGATTTCATCACGTATTTATTTTTTAATGAATTTTTTAAGTATCAAAATACTAGCAGCTAGATTCCGATGAAGCCCGGAATTGTCAAATAGGTTACTGAGATTGAAATGGTATGCACAGGGAAAGAGGTTCAATAATTTATTAATTTATATTCACGAACTATTTTGTGTTGAATGTGTTGAGCTCGTATGATCACATATGAGCTCCGCTTTTGATGAAAATTGAAGTCCTACAATAACTTGATGTTCCAGACTCACTGGAATCGGTTTCGTTGAATTCCGAGACCGATTAAAAACTCCTATTTTAATTTCAAAATGAAAATCGATACACGTTTATTTTGCGCACGATCACATAATAACTCCAATTGACGCAAAATTTAAAATCATATAGTAGTTAGCCATTATAGATTTTATAAAATTGATTTTGTTGAAATCCAAGGTCGTTTGGAAGTTGACTATTCTATATGTGTTAAATTAAATCGATAAAATATAAATCGATTTCAAAATAATCAAATCCATTGATAATAAATTATTGTCATTGCACATACTCAAATAGAATTTTATATAACTTCAGAATAAACTAATTTGGATTTTAAACTCAATATTTTGAATTCCAAGTAAAATCAATATTCAATTTGTTAAAAATCCTTCCTTTTTATCTAATAAAGCGTTATAGTTCGTAAATGATTATATCACGATTTTTATGAAAATTTGATTTAGACACAGTTGAAAATCTACAATACGGAATCTTGATTTTTCTCTTTTATTAGAAAATTTAATCCAATAGATCTGGAAGAGTCTTATTTCAAAGAATTCTGACTTATATTGGACCCTATATATTCAATTGAAGTTCAAATCGTAAAACTACGAACTACCGCAACCAAACGAGCTCGTTTTAAATTAATTTATGTTAGTACATCCAAACTTCGTTTAATTAACAAATTCCTTATTATAAATTCAAACCTGAACTAAACATGGTCTTAATAAATCACTTAATTCACACTATAATTCAAATCCAACTTATTCTCGATTATTTCGGAATTGAATTTTTTATTTTACTATTCAAACTAAATTAAAAATCAAAATCGTAGAATTCAAGTTATTTTTTCCAATCAACATTTAAATGTTCAAACTTAACAGTTATAAATCCAGGTCGTTACATTAGAAGTCGACTATACTCGAATCAATTATCTCAGAACATCATTCGATCATTCATAAATGACCTGATCAACTCATAGGATCACTCAGAGTAGTTGGATTGATCGTCTCCAAAAAATTGATATATCACTTTGGAAAACACATAATTGGCATAGTCCAATAATCGAAACATACGCGATCAACACGGTCTAATCATCAGAAAACCATGAAGCAACGACTCCCCAATCACCATCATTGGGGATCGGTAGGAATCCAAGAATTACAAACCGCAATGCTCAACATGTCAACGCAACTTCCTAAATAGGGATTAGTACAACTTCCTAATTGGGATCGGTAACTTCAACAATTCCAACAACTCAGCTACTCCAAACATCAATGGATCATACTCCTACCTCTATAATACTAATCCCAACCAAATTTCACACGAGGATGAAAGAAGATGGAAAGAAGAAGCCTACATAGAGCGAACACCAAATAAGCAAAGTATGGGGGATCAGTACCGATCCGACTTTTCGTTTGTTTTGGTCCTTGGTGTAATGATCCAGAATTTTTAATCAATTTAAAACTAGATTATTAATTATAAAACTAGAATTTTTGAGCATAAAATGAATTTATTTCAGGTTAAATACGTATTAGGATTAATTTTTAAATAAACCTTTAAAATAGTCTTAATATAAATATGTTTATGTATTAAAATAGATGTTTAATTTTGTCAAAATATAACGATATAATTTTGGTAAGAACAAGTTTTGTTACAAATTTTCCAAATGCTATTTGTAAAATTATTTTTAAATGTAATCATTTCTAGTTAAATAAATATTTTTCAATACAGATAATAAAATTTATTAATTATTTTGAAATGTTAAATAAGTTAGTAAGATTGTTTGGTTTTGATAAAGTTAATTGTTGGTTTATAAAATGACAAAACAATGACCTAGAACTTGAATTTCTATAACATATATAAGCATGGTTAACTAGAAACACTTCAGAAGTGTTACTTAGAATTTACAATACAAAACTATGTCTAATTTCATGGTTTTGGAAAGGTCTCATGGTTTAGAAAGGTGGTATTAAAAGGTGTCTACATGCATGTTAACATGGCTTCTTAGGTGGACATGTGTCCCAAATACAAATGACCAAGATACCTATCTCATGGTGTAACACCCCGCATTTTTAATATAACTAAAATGTGTATATACGCAAAGACAGGTTAATAATGGTGATGTACAATGAAAATTAATTAATACATGAAAGAGAAGGAAAGATTAATTCAATGACAGTGTACGTAACAGAGAAGATAATAAAATAAGGATACTTAATTTAAATATCAGGAATTAAGTAAAACGGACATCACCATTTCGTTCGTCTTGAAATTCAGCTCCGTATGAAAGAGTTATGGCCTGCGGAAGATTCAACAAAAATTCAGAATTTACATAGGAAAATACCCAGGCAGGTCGACCTAGGGGTCGACCTCCCCCCTGATTTTTCCAGATCTGGGCAGTGACGATTTTTGATGTGCTGGACGGACCGGATGGCTTCTAGTGCAATCTAATTAATCTAAAACACTCTCTACGCCAATAAAATAGTGCCTAGACCTAACCTAATTCATAAACAATTCCTTTTGACGCCTCCATGCCACCAAACTTCAACCAAACATGGCCGCCACCCCAAAACCCTAAACTAAATTGCAAGTTCTTCATCAACTTTGGAGTTTAATCAAATCAAGAAGCAAAATTCTTCATCAACGATTCAAGCTCTTCACCAACAATCAAATAAGAAGATTAAATCAGCGTTCTACATCAACAAATCGCTTACTTTCCCCAATCCAGTCAAGGTGAGTGGAATTATAATAAATTTGTTGTATAATAGTATTATTTTCGTTTATCATTCCCCAGTTATTAATTTAATTCAAGATTCATGTTATAATAGTTGTTCCTTTTATGCTCCTTCCCCTTTTTATTTTTGGATCTAGGTTATCTCGAACCTAGACGAAAATCTTATTATGCATACGTGCGGTTGGAAAATGGAAATGTTGGGCATAATCTATTTTATGCAATCGAGAAATATAATCTGTAATTTGGGGTTTGTGGCATAACAATTGTTGTTGCAAATATTGGGCATAATTTATTTTATGCAATCGAGGAATATAATCTGTAATATGGGATTAGGCCGTAATAATTATTACTGCAAATATTGGGAAAATTAGCAAATTGTATATGGGGATTATTCAATGAAGTAAAGTTTGAATTGATAATTTTGGGGCGTAATTCATAATCAATCTTTGGGTATGATTTGGGAACATGAATCTATGGTGAATAGCGCGTAATTATGAATTCTGACTTATGATGTTAACATGAAATTATGTAAATTTAATTGGAATTAGTGAATATTGAATGTGATTGGAAAATTGGAATAATAGGTATAGCCTATTAACGGGATTATGAACATGAACATGCTTGCAAATTTATAATTGGCCTATGACACCTAGAATAGACATGAATTGTAATTAAGTTGAATTTGGAACACATGACATGAATTTGGGGTTTGGGCGAAAGACGATTGTTAATGAACGTTTATGACACGAGGTTAGGCGCGTTTGTGGTGTAAGACTGCCCGGAACCGCCCAGTAAATCCAGCAACCACAAGCGGACGTCTAATGTGAGAGGTCAACGGCAAGAATTAGAGGCATAACGTTTTATGACAAGAGGTTAGGCGCGTTTGTGGTGTAAGACTGCCCGGAACCGCTCGGCAAATCCAGCAGCCACAAACGGACGTCTAATGTGAGAGGTCATACATCATTACGGCATAATAAATAAATTAAGAAATACTAACCATAATAAGACATGTAGATGACATGGGTATGATTAGAGGGTTAAGTGGGTGATATAAATGACATGTAAAACATGACTAAGGTAGACTTAACCGTAGTAAGACATGTGTAAGACACTGAAACTACAATAAAGAGGGTTAAGTGGGACACGGGTGACATGTGAAACAAAAATTTAGATATGCTTAACCAAATGGGACCCGTAACGGTATCATAAATTAATTGAATTGGGTAGAGTTTAAGTAACGGGTTAAGTAAATGGAAGGGTTAAGTCAAATCTAGAATTAATGACAAGAAATGGGGAATGATAAATAACCTATTATGAATAAACTTGAATAAGGCAAGAAAGGATAATAGGTGGAAATTATAACTTATGGGACAAGATAAGTTATAGGAAACGATAAGGAAGATGAGATAACACTTAACCAAATTGACATGATATATGGGTAAGTTAAGTCAACATGAATTGATAGATAACACATAACCAATTTGACATGACGCGTGGGTTAAATTGAATATGTGATTGGGGGTCAAGTCAACTTGAACACATGGGAAAACTTAACCAGTATAACAGTATCAAAGCAAGGAAAAGTTGGGAATGATAAGATTAAATAATAGATAAACTTATCCTAGGGATAACAAATGAATATGACTTAAGATGTAATACAAGACTCGAAGGGTGGGACGACTTATACCATGAAATAAGTTAATCTAAGCTGGAAATGTAGGAAAACACCTGTACACTATCATTTGATAAAGAGAACTTAACTCATGCTTGAATTCATTGGTAAACCTTAGTTAAAAGGAACTAAGTAACAAACCTTAGTTGAAGAGAACTAAGTAACAGAAACTAAGTATCAAACCTTGGTTAAGAGAACCAAGTAATAAACCTTAGTTAAGAGAATTAAGTAAGTAACGAGAAAGAGAACTAAGTAGTAAACCTTAGTTAAGAGGGCTAAGTTGTAAACCTTTGTTAAGAAAACGAACGATTAAGAGAACTAAGTAGTAAACCTTAGTTAAGAGAACTAAGTAGTAAACCTTAGTCAAGAAAGCCAAGTAGAACACGAGGAGGAGTGAACGTCCATTTGATCATGAAGAAGGCTCCAACGAACTGGGTTACGAAGCACACGGCTTCGAGGGGACGTGAGGGTACTCTTGGTATCCCTCTGTGAGATTGTAGATGATCCTCCTGGGCTCACAGAGGTTAAGGTCTACGTTAGAAGAGCCAAGGGTATGCCTTGGTTGCAATATAAGCAACCTAAAGACTAGGACGGGTCAGCGTGAGGCGGCGATATCTTGTTTAGCCCTGTGATAGCACGTCGTCGTCTACCTACCATCTTGAGTCAATCGAGTACGTAAAGCGGAAAGGCGGAGAACTCCAACAGACCATATACTTGCTATCTAGTTATGGGTGAGGTTTGGCCAATAGGTTTGTGGGGCATAGGGGGCTTGCTAATAGTTTTCGTTCTTGATTTTCTTGGGCGTCTTTCATTAGTTGAAGGAGGGGTCAAGTGGGACCACAGCCACACACAAATAAAAACAGACCTTCGCATCTGCATCGGCAGATAACTTAAAGCTCCCGACCGAGTTCCGTGTTTCTTGATTAGCCCTGCCACGGGACTCGGGCTGCACATATAGACGACATGTGCAACTAGACTTCGATAACGATTCACGACACGTACGTGCGGAAAGTCTAGGAACATATATCACTCTGGGTAGTGTGTCCTAGACTAGGGGGCAACGTTCAATAGGTAGCATAATCCCTAGTTGGACCTAGGTCGCGTAAACCCTGAATCCGAGAAGCGTTCAATAGGTAGCATAAACCCCAGTGGTCTTGGGTAGCGTAAACCCTGGTTTAATCTAGGAAGCGCTCGATAGTAAACCTTAGATTAGATCTAGATGATACACGGAATCTAGCAAGATCGAGAGTGGCAGTCCAAACGATTTAGAGAATGGTGGTACTACACTAAAGTAGTATAGATTTACATGATGAAGCCCGTACGACATACGGCAAGGGACTGTATATATACATGGAAAGGATTTGACGAGTTGGGGGTATCTACATATACATTGTATTAGGTTAACCTACTAGTTGGACATGAGTATAGCTTAAAGAGCTAACATTATTAACAACCTAATAACCAAGAAAATGTAACTGAACGGTATACGTAGGATTATACAAAGTTTATTCTAAGTCCACTCACACAGAACTTATGTTCTGACCCCCTCCTCATTACATACTTCCAGGTTAGGTTCATGACCAAGATGGTATAGCTTTGGATACTGGTTTAGTAGTATTGTTAATAAGGTAAAGCAATATTTGAATATTATACTTTATTTCCTTCCGTTGTGAGATGCTTTACGAGTTCTGACATGTTTCTTTATCTCTGTCTTTTTCCGTAGGATACCAGAGCACATAACTCGGGTTTCGATAGATTGGGTTTTTGAGAAAAAAAATCGGTCTATCGAAATCCGGGTTGTCACACATGGTGTAACGACCCAAGGAATTTTCGGCCCCGAAAATCGACATAAATACCTTTATCGTATCTCATGCCGACCTTCCAAACACCGAAAACACTGGAACGTTTATAGAAAGAAATTAGAGGATGAGATAAGAAAGAAAGAAATGTTAGAATAGAAGAGGAAGAAGAACCAATACAGCATACTCAGAGTCTCACATCGCAGCGGAACAAAATATAATACAGTAATAAATCTTTATTGAGAGTTCTAAAAATACTTACAATATCATATTACATCACACAACGGGACAGTTATAATAACCTGTTCCCATACACAACACACAGCAGAATAGTAGCTATATAATATCATATGTCTGAACATCTCCAGCTCGTCTCTGGACTTCACAGCATTCGATAACCCGAACCTGTACACCCCGGGCTAACCCGAGCATTTACAAAACACCGAGTCAGTCTGGTGAACCAGAGTGAGAAAAACTTGCACAGTATTAAGGGTATCACACAACTTGGTTTTAAAGTTAAAATCCTTTCGAAAGAAAAAGATAATCGTAAGACCAAACCCACACATAAATACGAACGGTTTTTACCTTACGATAACCCAAAAATTTGTTGAAATCAATATCTTGTTCTGATATTATAATAGTGTCTAAATACAAATAAATATCAATCTAGTGGAACGATTGCATCTCACGCTCCACATATATAGTATACAATCAAAACAGCGGGCGCTTATTGGAGATTGGATTCCAATTATGACAAGGTATGGGACCACCTGCCGATAGTATACCTCTAGAGGCGAACACACTGGATTCAACAAGAACGTCTTGCAACCCGGCCCTTACATGACCGACCACTCATTTCGCTTGAGTGTATCGAATGTAAATCACCAACGGTTGGGCTCAAACCACCGTTTCCCGAAAAGGGACAGCATCAAAATAAATTAAAGAATGAAATGGATTTTCTCTAGATAGGTGATTATACACCCTAATGGGAGCGACCCACATAGCCATGTTGTCTGCCCGATTTTTTTCATTTCCCAGTTGTGAGGCTTGGGGATAGAATTTACTTCTAGAACATTTAGCCATCCTTTAATGTGAATGCCACATCGTCAGATCCTCTGGATATCACTAATTGACATCCACAAAAGTACCCTAGTTGGGAGCTACCCAACTATGACACATTTGAAGAAATCAACGTATGTGGCCCATTGGAAATACTCCGTTAGACATTCGTCCATACAAGTCATCCAGGAACAGGATGAACCGAAGGTACTCTCCTACTGCTTCCAGTATAGGAATCACCCCATGGATCAGTAGCGATAGTCCTTGCAAATCCACAGATTTCAACCACGACAGAACCCTAGTATATCTCCGAGTCGAATCAGAGATTTTAAGTGGTTCTTCCCTTTTATGAAGATCTATGGTATTCAAATGCTCCATCTCGATCGTCATCTGATCTCTTCTATATTTTCGTATTTGTTGGTCGGAATGGTTTCCGAATATACATTCGATCCCGGTCTTTCCGTACCAACAATCGTAAAGGTCAGACTTGATAGTCGATTGTTTAACTATCAAATAAACATCCATGAAATCACAAAAATAGATTTACTGGTTTAGTACTCAGCATCACTTGGCTTCTTTAATTAAAATTAATAAAACTTGAACATTTAAATATTGGGAAAACATTTCGCCTATTACCTCAATATACTGATATCTGCAAAACCATTTCATTCTGATATTTAGAAAGAATATATTATATAACGATATCCAATATTCAATTTGACTATAATTTGCAAAACATTTACTATAACATTTTCGTTAATTATAACTGAGAACCCAGCTGAACTCATTATTCGTAATACGACGTTACGAAATACTCAACATTTATTCTTATAAAATGAACCCATTCAACTCATCTCTTTACGATTCGAAATCTTTGCCCAATCTCCTTTTAGTTCTGTTAATAGGGAAAACATCCTCTCATATTATTTCCGTTACTTCAGAAATCTATCATACATTCCCGCCATTACCAACTAGTATCATCCTTGGATAGTCCCGAAGTTGTTCAAGTTGGGGTATTTTAATTACCGCTCAAACCTTGATCAACAACGTTCTTATCTTCAGATAAATACGAGTTGTAATTCAAGAACCGATATTAAATCTTATATCAAACCCATCCCACTAGTTGAAATATAACTTTGTAGTCCTTCTTATCTTTTAGAAGTTTCTCTTTTAAAATTAATATTGCTTAAATCATCAATTTAATAATTGATTACTAACATCGCCTTTATTAACTCTTGACTTATTTAAATAACTTTCATTTAAAGTAATAACTTTCAAAACCTATTTTTGTAAAAATATATTTATAACTTTAATACTGTTGATTCACGGTCGATAAAATCCATATTTTATAAATCGATTGATTTATAGGCCATGTGATGCCAATTACCCAACCAATACTATCCATTGGTTAATATCAGAATAAATGTTGAAATATGGTTCAACAATCAACAATAATCAATCATTCAATCATATTGGCTAAACCGTACATATAATGGTAATATAAAAATAAATAATAAATTTGAGGAATGGTTATCTCAAATCAAATCACTCATTTTCATTTAACTGATAATTTCTATATCGACCATCGATCAATTAACATACCATTCAACCAATTCAAACACGCTTATAAACATGACCAATCAAGGGAAACTACCCTTATTGGGTTAAATCATAACGAGTGATATTTTATTGAGATTAACCGACAGTTTAATTTCATTAGTTAAATCAATGATAATTATATAACTAGAAAACGGTCAATCATTAACAATCAAAACAAGCAAAATAAAAACCCAATTTACATAAAATATAAATGGGAAGAGCTGAGTGAGTTTAACTCACCATGGTTTTAATTCGTCGATAAATATCTGGTTTTTAGTCAAATTAAACTGTCGTTTAATTCGAATAAAATTTCCAGTTGCTTCTGATCCGGACTAGACCTGCTCCATCTCGAAATTCCCGTTTCTACAATCCCAATGAAACTGACCGGGCTTAAATCTGATAACGTATGCGAAGAATACCTTATTAACGAGTTTATAAACAAATTAAAACATGAATTTATTTAATTAAATTGGGCCCTTGCCTTAATCTTAGGCCCAATTAGATTTTTCAAATCGATCATGATTTTGAAAATTACAACCCATATCCACATCTTGAGATTAACCAAAATTGCAATTTTCCTTCGAATTTCAACAGTTTTGGTTACGAACCTAATTTTCAAAATCAAAATGATTTCCAATATCAATGTCAATTTTCTGAAAACTCAGATAATTTTGAGAATCAAGAAATCCAAAATGAGAGCTCTCAAATCAACGATCGTCTTAACATTCTTAGAGAGAGGGAAGAAAGACTAAATAAAAAGGCTGATGAACATCTTTGTTTATTGACATCTTTGAAAGAACAACGAGAGCAACAAAATCAAATTCAAACAAGCGATGAATCAGAAAATAATCCATTCTTTATTGATAGTGAAAATATTTAGATAACAACTTTGGTAATTGAGAATAACGATCTAAATGAAGTTGTTTACAATTCAGTAAGTAATTTGGATTTCAGCTCTTTTGAGGAAAAAGATTTAAGTTCAGATTTTGATCTTCCTCTTTCGGGCTGCGAGAAACTTGAAATTTTTGAAATTGAACAAAATGAAAATGTTGAAATTTTCAATTCAAATTTGGAAAAGGATTTTCATGAACAAGAATTTTTTGGATTGAATGAGGATGAGTTGCCAAATGAGGATGAAATTGAATCAAGCCACCAATCCGAGTTCGAAAATTTTAACTTTGAGAAAATTTCAAACGAACTTGAAATTGTCAGTGTCGAAAATACGTTGTCAATTAATGATGAGAAATGTGATCACATAGTCTTGAACAACACTCAGATTTCAGATTTCACATAATTTATATACGATCACAAACTTTTGAAAAATTACACTGACAAATTTGTTGAACACATGAACTATTTTTGGAATGTTAGCTTTGTTGAAAAACTTCATGTTAGGACGACCCTGAACATTCAATTACTGGACTATAAATCGAAGTATAAAGATGAGATGGTTTTCAAAAACCTTTGCTTATTAGAAAACATGCCTAGACATAGTGGGAACAGAACTCATCGGGCTAGAACCAAGTGTGGGGGGAAAAGATGGTGGTATTCTTTGCATCGCATGCACCGCAAACACATATATCATTGTATATATGATCCATTCTTACATATAGTTAGACTGCATTTCATTTTACAAATCATTTTACATTTAATCCATCTTTGGGTACGATCTTTCAAATTTAGGAAACGTTCACAGTGTGGACACTGTTTAGTTCTAGCGTGGGGGGAGTCTGCATTACATTCTTTTTTTTTTAAAAAAAATTCTCTTTCTTTTTATATAGGACCATCATGCATTTTAGATTGTATTAACATGCCATATTTTTTTTTGGAAAATACGACTCATTTTCAATTGATACGACAAAATAAGTTTACAATTTTTAGTCAGTTAATAATATTTTTCTCTCTCAGCTAAGTTCGAATATGAAATATAATTAAAAGTTTAATTTTGAGGGATAATAGTGTAACCGGTACATAGGGAGATTCTTAGGTGATGTCCATGAAATCTTTTCTATATTGTAGACTTTGTTTAAATAAGTGGAGGACTTGAAAGACTTATGTTGGCTTTTCGAATCTTTAAAACTAAGTTGTGTTAAGCTGAATTCGCACAACTCTCTTTTGTGCTTATATTTTCAATAATAATAATAGTAATCCAAGGGTATCCAACATTGCTTGTATATCAAGTGTTGGTGTGCAAACCCGCCAAGCTCTATCCGACATGTTGTTGACAAAGTCAGTGTTGGAATATCTTGGTATCATTTTATGAGATTGGACACCTAAGGATTACCGACACATTGTTGACAAAGTCAAAGTTGGCCTGCACAATCTGCCAAGCTCTTTACCCACTCTTCGTTAGTCCACGAGGCAGTGCATGGGTGGTAAACCTTGGTCTTCTAAGTTAGGTGTATGTACTTAATCATAAATTTTAAAATTTTATAGAATAAAGAATAAGTGATGATGCCCAAACACTTCTTGACCTTATTGATTTGACTAGCCATACATGAGAAAATTAGAATACCACTTTGCAAACTGTGCCAAGCAAACTAAGAATCTATTTCATGGCTGCACTATGTTATCGACCGAACCAACTAGCCAAACTGGAATTTAACATTTGAAAACTTGATTTATATTGAAAATTTGTGACAAGTTGAGGTATCTAAAATAAAATCAACTGATTAGAAATTGTTAACTTAATTTGTTGTACCACTTTCCTGAAATAAGTCGTGTTTTCATTTTTTCGTTTTTATTTGCATATGTCCATTGCATTCATGTAGTTTCATTAGAATCATAGCATACTGCATTTGGATTTTGTGGGTAGTATCCGCTGAAAACCCTCACGAGACACCACTCGTCCTACTAGGGACGCCTAGAGGTTTAACGGCTTGTTGCATACGCTCAATGCAATCGTGTTTCCTATGAAAGTGTGACCTATCTAGTTTAGTTTTTAATTTTTGTTTTACTCGAGAACGAGTAAAAGATAAGTGTGGGGGTATTTGATTAACATAGAAATGTGTTATTTTTATGCTCTTATATCTTATCTTTTGTATATAAATAAATATTACTTGGGTATTGTTTTGTCACCTTTACAGATATTCCAACCCAGCCCGCATGCAAACAGAAAAATAGAGAAATGGAAATCAAATTGGTATATATTTACATTTTGAAGAATTGTAGATGTAGATCTCACATCTAGTTGCTGTTGGACAAGAAAATGACTGATAAAAAGGCCATGCACATTTCAAATCAAGGGAGGCTTGTCAAAGAACCAAGAGGAAAAGAAGAAAGGCCAAAAATTTAATAGATTTAACTAAGGCCCATTTGAGATTCCCATTGTAAACTAATTAGTGATGTAATGGCTAGGCCCATTTATAATTAGGGTTAGGGTTTGGCTATTTATCCTATAAATACCCTTGTATTGTCATTATAGCCACCATCCTATCTCATTTCTGTATTCCATTACTCTAATAAAAATTCTTCTTCTTCTTCTTTTATTTTTATAGTTTTTTTTTAGCAACTAGTGTCATCTACCCGATTAGATTCGGTAGAGTACTAGTTGTATTTTACATTTGTTTCATTAGTGATTAGTCGTTTGATTAGTTTCAATGACAATCCTAATTTTATTTTTTTGTTGTTCTTCTTATTCTGCACTTTTATTTGCTGCATTGTTGTTCTTGTTTTGCAATTTACTTTCTTTAATGATTAATCGTTGATTAGATTCAACGATAATCCTAAGTTCGCAATTTCAATTTGTTTTTATTTCAATAAAATCTCCAGGCTTCGTCTAACTCGCCCAAGAGATTAGATAAATAATTTTATTTTAATTTACCTCCCTGTGTTCGACCTGTATGCTACACACCTGTACGCTTGCAGTATTTAATTTAAAATATCGCGCTTTTCTAGGGCCAAAAACTAGAAAATATTAGTCATTTTCTTGTCCAACAGCAACTAGGTGTGAGATCTTCATCTACAATTCTTCAAAATGTAAATATATACCAATTTGATCTCCATTTCTCTACTTTTCTGTTTGCATGCGGGCTGGGTTGGAATATCTGTAACGGTGACAAAACAATACCCAAGTAATATTTATTTATATACAAAAGATAAGATATAAGAGCATAAAAATAACACATTTCTATGTTAATCATAGATCCAACCTTCCTGCCCCCTTTTAAACCCTAATCACTGTAACCCTTACCTCATTATCAGCCGCCTCCACAAAATTTAATCCCATGGCCGAATTCTTGAATCCTTAATCCCCCTTCTTCCTTCTGCCAACTCGAGATTATGGCGTCGCACCCCTCCTCTACGCAACAACTCCTCACTCTTACTTTACTCTCCATCCAGATCCATTTTGCTACCCCCAAATCAAACCTCTCAACACCCATCGCCATCACGTTGATGCCCATCAACCTCCGAGTCTTCTAGAACTACGACGAGCGAACCAGATCGAAGCTCCTTCGAATCAAGCTAAGTCTTTTTACTCGATTGCATTATTATTTGTTTGTGATATTTTTTCTGGTTTTTCCGAATGGGATTTTTCTAGTTTACTGTGTTGGTTTGTTCGAATGGGTTCTGGTATGGCTGAAACACCACTGTGTGCTACCTATTTATAGTGTGGTTGGAAATTTAGATAAGATCATTGTCTATCAATCTTAATCTAGATAGGTTCAGCTACTCTAGGCTGATGCCATCTACGTTTTCCCCCTTTCCAGGTTGTTTTCACTGGTAATGGCAGTGTTGATGTTGCGTGATGGTGATTTGTTCGAAGTGGATATTGAACGAACTGTAGATTAGGTAACTGTATGGTATGATTTTTCCATTCTATCAAAGATTTGAAGATCTGTTTGATGTAGTTTAGATAAAGGGTACAGTTCTAGTATAGCTAAGGGAATATGGGTTCGACAGTATCTATGTTGAATAGATTTCAGCTATTCATCTAGCTGTATAGATTTAATGTGTTATTATATACACATATTTGTTTTTTCTTAGCTTTGTACTCTATTCCCATAGCTATTCCTACCATGTTCCCTAGCTATTCCTCTTTATCTATCACATGCTAGCTTAGTTATTTATTTGTACATTTGATGTGTAAAGATATGCATAGATCTTAATTATGTGTAGTCTGCTTTTCTTTAGTTGTGTGTGTATATATATATATATATATATATATATATATATATATATATATATTTCTTCCAACTGCTCCTACTGTTTATATTAGCTGTTCTTAGGTGCTATTTTCCTTTTTTTCCAGCTATGATCGAACCGTGATAGAGACTCTAAGGGCTGTATGATGCTTAGCAGGGAAGTGTTGGATTTTCATGTACTACTCTGCAATCGTATCCATCAAATGATTAAACTGTTCATTTGGAATGGAGGCTATGACTTGTTCTTTAGTACAGATATTTGAAATTGTATATAGATTTAGTGTTCAGGTACAGTCTTGTATAGGTTTATGAAAGTTGACTTCATGTATCAATATATTCAATTGTTTATTGTATTGTATAGATTTGATATATGAATATATATATACATATATCAGGTTTTTCTTAGCTGTGCTTGTGGAGATATTTTTCTTTTCACGGTTTTATGGAAAACAAGACATGCTGACATAAAGTTTTAAACTGAACCCTTTTGTACATTTTGTTTTGTATTTGTACAACTAAATATATATGTTGTTTACACCATTTCATTTTGTAAAGGTAATCTAGTTTCAGTTTTGTTTTGTACTGTATACGTTTTCCAGTTTCACATTGTACATTTTCAGTTTTCCAATGTTATATACATTCCAGTTGCATGTTGTACAAGTATGATGTATATTCGGATTTTATTCGCTTTGCCGAACCAAATGAACACGAATAAATATACACATATATATTACATTCAAACAGTCAAATTTATTAACATCATTGTATTTAACAGTTAAATTTAACCAGTATATAATCTAGAACGAAACATTAAAAATTCTGGTATTAAATAATATTCCATTTACATAAAAATCCTTTAATATTAATTAATAAATCGTTATAATTTAAAAACGATTTCACAATGACTATTTGAAATTTTGAATTTGCCATAACTTGAAATCTATAAGCTGAAATCTAGATTTTTCTTTTTCATTGGAAAAATATAATCGAACCGGTTCAAACGTTTCTTATTTCACCGAATTCCGACTTATATCGGATCTTGTATATTCAGTTAAAGTTTGAATCGAAAATTTCAAACTACCGCGTCGTTTCGAGCTCGTTTTAATTAATTTATAAATATATATATTCGAACTCCATTTTATATAAATAAATTCGATTAAAAATCCATTATATTTTCAATATAATATATAAACTGATTTAAATATTTTATTTTAAATGGCCGAAAAATCTGGGACGTTACACATGGCCTATAAAAAAAGCACCTACACCCCTCATTTTCATTCTCTACTTCCTACTCTCCTTTCCCCCTTCATTCTCCCTCTCTTCTCTTATTCTATTCGGCTATTATGCCCTCTTTACCTTGGCCAAAGTTTGGTCATCTTCCCCACCACCAAGCACCACCCTCTCCTCTACCAAAACCCCACCGCTCGAGCACCAAAACTTCGGCAAAACCCTCCATCTCCCCACCCATTCATGACCTTCCACTACTGCTGGCATCCACCGGTGACCCAATGTCCGCCTTCACCTTCCCAAGCACCACTCGTGCACCCTATCTCCTCCTGCTTAAGCTTTGGACCCTCCTCCTTAATAAAAAATACATGTACATTTTATTATATTTTGTCGAAAAGATGGTGCACCGAAATAACTTCCTTCGGTACACTTGCGGTTAGCTAAGCTCACCTACAGTAAAGATTTAAGGAGCAATGCTGGTGAGAACTCTTTTGATCTAATTTATTTAATATATAGTTAATTATGGATGATAAATATATGTATGTAATATTAAATGGATGGTTTTGTAGTTAGAAATACTTATACACTGATAAGCGTTGATTACTATAATGCTTGCATGTAGAAAATAACTTGCATTGATGATTTTGCTTATGACTGTTATGAATGTTTGTATGTTGTTAAGTTGACGTTGAATTTAATCACATACCTATGACACTGAAGTTATGACATTATAAAGGTGATTAGTTAAATCCTTTACTCATATGAACAATATTTATATTATTTTAATATTAAAATAATGACCAAAAATAGAATTTTGAATTTGGTATCTGAAACAGTTTAGAAATGAAATTAAGATATAGACAAATAACTTTTATAAAAGGCAGAAACATATCTGGAAACAATTTTAGTTATATATGGCATGTGTAAGTTTGAAATTGATTTTGAATAATGAATTTCAAATTTTATGTTGAGTAAAGTATGAAAGCGATGGTCCTGCAAAGTTTGAAGTTAATCGAATTAATTTCTAAAAAATAATATTATTTAATTAATATAATAATATTAAAATATTATATTTTAGATTAAAATTTTAATTTGAAGTCAAATTTTGAAAATATTGTTTTAAATGAGTTTATATGTATTTATAAAGGTTTACAATCATATTAGAGGTGAATCGGACGAATTTCTATTATAAGTCGTAGTTTGGTCTCATTAAGACTAGTCGCGATATGGTAGTTCATAAATTTTGACATAAACTTTAAATACTTATAACTATTGCAATTTTATTCGGATTGACATGAAAAGAAAATTGTTTGCTTTCTAATAACAATTGTTTTTAAATGGAAAAAGAATTTTTGAATTTCAGTGTACATAATTTAAGTTATGTTTAAATCTATTTTCAAATAGATTCGCGATTTTACAATTCGATGACCATAATTGGAAATCAAATAGGACGGCTTTATAAAAATTATTAAAAATATAGAAAAAATTTGATAACTCATAATTTATTATTTAAAAGTGATTTGAACTGATATTAAGATTTGAATAACTTAAAAGCTATTTTAATTAAACTTGCCATTTAGTATTGCTTACGTAACGCTTTTGCAACATTTGCCAAAAATGATATATTTTGAAGTTTTAAATCGATTAATTACTATTTGAGTCTTAAAGAATTGTTTTTAAATGGTTTATAAAATATTTTTGAATATTTATAACACTTAAACATATTAGTTTTAGTAAAATCTAATTTATCATAAAATAAAACGGTTTTCCAATTATTAATGGAAATTGGAGATGGTTTAAAGTGATCTTCGAATGTTGATACTAATTCTAGATGTAAACTTGTACCATTTGGGGAATTTAAAAGGTAGATTTATTGTTATTCCGCTTATAGTACCGGTTTAGTACGGGAATTGACATCGAACATAAGTCGATATGGTTTTCATCCAGTTCCTATATAAAATGATTTTAGTTTGATCTTTTGATCAAAGGCTTTCAAGTATAAAATAAGATGGTTTTGGATAGTAATGATCTTCAGACATTGATATGAAATTCTGTTATTAGACGTATATTATCTGAGGAATTTGAAAGATATTCATATCGTTTTTCCACTTATAGTATTCACTGATTGTGAGAATTGGTATCGAATAAAAGCTAATTTAATTTCTATCTAAATCTTATGTTCAATATCAATTAATTTTGGGTTTAACTTGATCTATGGATTAAAAGATATGTTTAAATAGTGAAACTTATGAATAAATCTTTAAATTAAGATTTAAACGGGATTTAAAGGAACTTTAGGTTAAAAGTTTTAAAGGAATGAATCTTTGATTTTTGAATTTGAAAAAAATGGTTTCTTTTAAAGGATAAAAAGGTTAAAGGAAGAATTTGATTAGCCAAAATAAAGTAAAGGGAGTTTTGATTAATATTTGATATAATCCATAATTGTTTTTAAATTGCGCTTATTATTTGGGAAGACCAGGATCAGATTTATATCCAAAAATCATTCCGAATAATTATACGATGTAATAGAGTAATTAAAAATGATGGTTGAGAAATGGGAATCTTCGCATCGAATGGATTACTCGTTGACATCTCGCTTCGGAAATACACCCAATATAAGGTTACTTATAGCTGTGGTCCAGACGTACTTGTAGATTCTTCGGATTTGGAAGGGCCTCTCTCCATTATGGACGAGGACTAAGGTGCCTTCGGTTTCATTCAAACCCAGAATGAACTTGTATGGATGTGTGTCTGACATTGTATTTATAATGTATTGGTTGGTTTTACTAAACATATTTCTAATTGGTGGCGGAGAATTTATTCTCTTAGCTTAACACCTTTCTTTGAGGCATACGAGCTCAAAGGTTATATAGTTGTAATTGTCAATTATATGTTATTAAATTAGTGTGTCATACTAAGTCATGAGTTATTGATGATCACAACATGGCTTGGTCAAGCGTAACTTTGTGTAAGGAGACTTCAACAAGCCTCACAACCCGGAAAATGGCCAAAACAGGAAAAATGCAGTAAGGATATGGGTTGTCATCTCCTTCTAGATAAAAAGTGTACCATAGTATGAAACCCAGATATTACTTATGTGGAAATTTCTACATATGTGGTTGTTGATGACGCGGGATCCCGGTTAAAGATTGCTAACAGCCGAAAGATGTCATAATTTGGCGCATTCTATTTCATCTACTTAAGGGATGGACTGACCTTGCGTTAGCAGAGAGCTAGCGAGTTCTCAGGTAATCCCTTTAGAGGTTTACCAATTAGTATGGAAGTACCTTAGCCTGGTTATTTGTTAGAAAACCATTCTCCACTACAGGCTTGTATGATTTCAGTTGTATAATATGCATTATCATAGTATATGGTGTCTACATTGTCTAGGATTGATACATTCACTTGCGAAATGATTTTTCACAATAATAATATCAAAGGATTTCACGTATCAGGCATTTTATGTTATCATAAGGATAAATCATCACCCAAATTTGCATTGAGCCCTTATGGTAACTTCATTTTCCAAAAAGGCATTGCAAATTTGTATGCACTAGTATTCATAAGGGAAAACCCTTTCCTTGTTATATGGCGTGGTCTTATGATTTACCTCACTTTAAAAATAAACCTAAACATAACTGTTTTAGTTCCTATACCAGTCCCATGACCGACCTAGAGTTTATTATTTCCTTCACCTAAACTTTGGGTACCCATTATTTTTCACATGGGCAGCTAAAAGTTTGGTTTGAAGATTTAGCCTTGGAGTTAGTTGGAGCAGAATTTAGCATTGAAGCTAGAGACATATCTTAGATCATTATTCTTCCACCGAGAGTCTATATATATTTCTTTCCATTGTGTTTTTGTTGTACTGAGATGGTCATTGTAACTCTGATGTAAAATCAATTATTATGATAATGAAAAGTTCTCTTATTTCTGTTCCAATGTGTAAATACCCCTAATAATCCGTCTTTATGAATGGTATGAGTCGGTTTAATTACCTGTTAGAACCAAGCAAAAAGGAGGGTCGTTATAGAAATTGGTATCGGAGATTTGGTTTATACAAAGCTTTGGGGGTATGACTCATTTGAACAAAAGGAAATGACTCATCAAAGATGGGATTAGTAATATCCTACAATGGTAAACTCATTAGAGATTGGGTTAGCAATACCCTAGAATTAGTTTTTGGAGTACTATATATGAAAGAGCGTCTTTTCAAATAAAATTGGTTTGGCTTCAAAAAATAATATGTTTTAAATATAAAAGAATTTGCATTGGAATATAAATTAAGACCAAAACTATTTAAAACATAATTATTAGTGATCTCCCCCAAACCGACTAGTTAAAATTTGGACATGAACATTCTTAGTCGGACTATAAAAGCATTGAAAAAAAAAATCTAAGAACTTGTATAAAAGTATGTTTTGGGAAATGATTAAGGAAAAATTAAACTTAGATGAAAGCTTAAGTATCTGAATGGAAATAGGGATTATCGGTAATTTTGGACAGTCGATAAATATTAAGGAACTTGAATATAAAAGGTAAAGTATACGTATTGGACTATGGACTTATTCAAGAATAATCTTGACCTGCCCAAAATTTTCATAAGTAAGTAAATCAAGGATAACTAATTTAGGTTAGTGATAATTCTAAAGTTAAATCAAGATTCCCAACAATTTCTAGTGGTTAACGAATTCTAGAATACAACTGAATAAGAAATAAAATACTTGAAGTACAAATACCTTGTGAATTAAGTTTCACGATTTAACTAAAAGGTATTTGAAGACTAGAAATAAGAAATTTTATAAACTAAGGTAATTGGATAAGTTAAGTTATAAGATGATATGGATTTAAAAAATAATAGTTTTCACAATTTTTGAACACATTAACAGATTAAGAATCAAAAAAATTTCTAAATCTTAAATTTCCTTGCCAATTTTAAGGCAACAGATCACTTAATGTTAAGCAGTACTTAGCCTAATTCACCACCTAAGATGATAGTTGTAGCTCCGGATCTGACTCAGAGGGTTGGATGTTTGACCCACCGAGCGATGCCTAGTCAACCGACATGCAGCCAAAGGTTTATCCACCTCGAGAGTTTGATTCCATAGATCCTGAGTATATATATCTGACTGATGACGAGAGTTATGACTCAGAGGTCGACTAGCATATAATATGGGAAAAGGGCACTTATTTTAGCGACGATACGATGAGAGATTCCGAAGAGGACGCACAATTTCAGCAGGATAATGATACCGAGACGTTTCAAGGTAAGGATATTCCCCAGGACGCGAAGATGATGGATCAACAGGAGCAGATGGGTAGGTTTAATGGTGTAGCACATTTTGGTGTACAGATTCCAAATGGTTTAGATGATGAGGTAGCCGACGAGGTTTGGCATGAGGTCCTTGCTGAGTTAAGCGAGAAGGTTGATGATCACATTGAGCCTATTCCAAATGACGAAGGTCCCGAGTGGGATCTAGCTCCAGAGTTTGATAAGGATGATGACAGTTAGGTATAAATGAGGATGGATACTTAGCTGACAATGAGGCGACAGATGACGATGACGATGACTTCGCAGATGAGGAGCACGAGGAGCTTAGTTTATCAGGACCATCGGATGACGGATCAGACATGTCGGAGGATTAGATAGTCGAGGGTTATAGTTTTTGTGGATGTTGTATATATAGTTATATTAAGTGCTTAGTTCGCGCTAAGATATTTTTGGGCTAGGGCATCTTTTTTGGGACTAGCACCGCGTAGACATGTATACTTTTTGTTGTTGTATATAGACCGCCTCAAATGCATAGTACGTACTTAGGTTTGTAGCATGATACTATTTTTGTACTCATACATGGATATTCACTATGATATGACATTCTTTTTAGCTGACTATAACGTGATGTTCTATGTAGATTTATTAATGTGTTAATTTTTCTACCTTCCATTTTCGCTATTAGTACGAGATTTCTTATTTTTCAAAGATAAAGATTTTATACAAATTTTGGTATAAAGAATTTAAAAAAAAATCTTAAGTTTGAAAGATTTAAAATTAAGGAGTTTGAAAATCATACTTGACCCCATTTCCATTTCGAGGACAAAAAGTTTTTAAGGGTAGGTATATGTAATGATCTAGAATTTTTAACCAATTTAAAACTGGATTTTTAAATATAAAACTAGAGTTTTTGAGCATAAAATAAATTTAGTTTGGTTTAAATATGAATTGGGATTAATTTTGAAATAGACTTTTAACATAGTCTTAATATAAATTTATTTAGATAATAAAATATATGTTTAATTTTGTAAAAATATAATGACATAATTTTGGTAAGGATTTATCAAGTTTCGTTACAACAAATTCTCCAAATACGTATTTATAAAACTTTTTTTAAACGTAATCTTTTCTAGTTAAATAAATATATTTTTATATAGACCATAAAATAGAATAATTATTTTTAAATGTTAAATAAGTCGGTAAAATTGTTTTGTTTGGATAACGTTAATTGTTGGTTTATAAAATGACAAAACGGGAACCTAGAACTTAAATTTTGTAATATATAAAAGCGTGGCTAAATAGAAACAGTTTAGAAGTGTTACTAGAATTTTTCAATACAAAACCATGTCTAAATTCATGGTTTTGGAAAGGGGCTCATGGTTTAGAAACGTGGTATTAATAGGTTTCTACATGCATGTTGTAACGCCCCGTATTTTTGGTAATCAGATATTAGATTTATTTTATTATTTTAAATATTGATTTGGAATTATATATGGATTTATAATATAGAATTTGTTTATATAACGTAGTTCGTAGTGTTATAATTGATTATAATAGTTCGTAAATAAAATGAGCTCGTAACGTCGCGGTAGTTCGTAATATTGAGTTTTGAACTTCAATTGACTATACAGGATCCGATATAAGTCGGAATTCTGTGAAGCCAGAAACGTTTGAATCTAATTGATTATATTTTCCTAATGAAGGGAAAAAATGAAGATTTAACCTTAGAGATTTTGAGTTATGTCCAAATAAAAATTTAAAATAGTCGTTATGGAATTCGTTAATAAACTATTACTTCTATTTAATAATAAAATAGGAATTTTTGTAATTTGAATATCATAACTCAAGAAGGGTAATGTTGAGTTATTTTTCCATATTGGCTTATATTGAAGTGACATATTATTCCATTGGAATATATGTGACAATAATAATTTATTATTATTTAAATAGAATCATTTTGGAATGTATTTATATTTTATCGATATTACATAAGCGTTAGAAATAGCTATTTTCCAAACTATCTCCGTTTTTGATGAAATGAAATTTATCGGAATAAATATAGCTAGTTATTGCTAGATTTTAAGTTTGGAGTCAATTGGGGTTGTTTTGTATGTGCATGCAATTTAAAGGTGAATCGATAAATAAATTAAAATTAAACCGCATTTAGGAAAACAGAGTCAGTTTTTAACGAAACAAATTTCATTGGGACCGGAACGTCAAGACATAGCAGTATGTCTATTTTCACTATGTTTGGAGATCGAGTATTGTGGTGCATATATTTAACTCTAGCATAAAAGGCGGTAGGAAATTAACCATATAAAATTAAATTAAAATAAAATAATCAAAGCTTCCACCCTATGCAACATAAACGAACATGCCTAATATGTTAAAAGCTAGAGCCTACCTATTTTACCATAAAACTTCTTTTGTCGAATCAGCATAGTTATATTTCTACCTATATATGATTCTTTATGCACTGCCTAAACCTTTTACTCATGCCAAAAAAATCGTCAACTCCTACTATCTTTTCTGCAAACCTAATACTAGGTAACGCACAGATGATGGCATTTTTTTTATGAAACCACTCATGCTACTTTCTCTGCAAGCATACCCAAAATTCATGCCTACCTTATTTTTAGTCTGCCCTATTACAAATCAAATCACATGGCCCACGTTGAAGGTGAAAACACAAGGCAACTGTATCCTATATTTTCTTTTCAACTACGTCTACCCACCCTATAACATGAAAATGACTATTTTATTATCCCTCTGTATCTTCTTCTATATGTACTTGCCGATCCTTTCCCCTCCAGAAAAAACCAAACATTTCTTCACCAAATGAAAATGCGCAAGCCCCCATTATTTTTGTTAAAAAGAAAACTCGTATATATTAGTGAGTAATCCTGTTTCTTCCAGTTAACATAATATATAAACCCATATTATGGTGTAAATAATAACACAATATATACAACATGGTCAAGGCAGATTGCATGATGGTTGCACTGCGGCGTCAGGTGGAAGAGCATAGGAGCAGGCAGTGGTAGTTTGGAGGAGGACGGAGTGTGTGATCCTCTTTGGTCGTGGGTTTTAGAGTTGTGTGCGAGAGGGATGTGTTCGAATAGGGAAAATCGTCGATTCGAAGGTGCTATGATGATGGTGCGAGGTCAGAGGGGGTCGTCGCGGGTTGCTAGGTGATCGGAGATCAATGAAGCGGCGGTGTGGACGAGTGGTATGATGAACAAATGTGGTAGAGTTGTGTTTTGGAGGAAGAAGGTGTATAGTGGTTTTTGTGTCTAGTAATAATTCAAATATGCCCAAACATCTATTTTGTGCCTAATTTTGATTACTAGTGCCTAACCAGGTCCTAGTTGTATGTATGTATAAGTTTAACGTAGCCAATATATATTATACCTAATCAACGTACGTGCGTGGCCTAGGTAAAGAGTGAAACGTGCCTAATCTTTTATATGAATATATGCCTAATCGAGTAAACTTTCCTAATCCCCGATGTAAGTAAACCATTTTAGCTATATTATTATTAAGTTTTTATTGTTTCATGCTTTATATAATATGCCCACTGTTATATATAACATGGCCAGAAGAGTATAGCATGTTTAAGCAAGTTATATTCTGCCTAAACCCGGTTAACCATGCCTTATCGGGTATTAATTAACGAAATGATGATTAGAAAAAGATAAATTATTATTAAGTACTTATAATATTATTTTATATAGTGAATACCATATTAAATTTATAACTATGTCATATAGTAACAAAGGTCGACAAAACAAGAATGTTGAGACCGTATCGACGAACGTAATATTATAGAGTTGTTTTGATCAGAGTTGGCAGCTATTGGAGTTTTAATTAAATTAAACGTTTATTTAATTTAATTAAAATGAACTGTTTCAAAGGAGCATAAAATCAATGTGGGTACAACTCACTTAGTTTTTTCCCACTTATATTTCATATAAGTCAGGTTTAAATATTTGTCCTTTATGATTGTTAATTATTTGATGGATGCGGAATATATATTTATATATATGTTGATCGAATTGATTAAATTAAATGTTCATTTAATTTAATTTAAAAAAATCGTTATTTTAACGATTATTACCGAATGGGGTAACTTACCTCACTACTAGAATTGAACAGTATAGCATCGGACACTTCCAACGGCCACCAATGGCAGTTGACCACCGGAAGCCAAAATATGGAATTTTCTTATGGGTACAAAGAATATGCCGTTGGAAACCGTTGGCAGCCGTTGTTTATAAACCCGTTAGAAGACGTTAGTACCTGTAACGGCCCGTAAATCCGTACTATTTGAGTCGACTAATAACACCACACGTCCAACCCAAATTGCACAGAAATACGAATCATTATTAGAAAGAAGTTAGAGGATGAGAAATAAAAAGAAAGAAATGTTAGAGTAGAAGAAAACAAAGAAGGCAAATCTCATAGCGGAACGAATAAAATATATTATATAACATCTTTTTAAAATACAAATAAGTCATTTTATATACATACCATCATCAGAGCACAACAGTTATTCCTGGAACAGTTATAAACAACTATTTCCAAATACCATATAGTACACAACGGAAATATGATAGTCTATAGCTAACAGATGAAGCCTCCTGCTTCAAGCTCCTCCAAGTGAATCTGTAAAATCCTGACTACTTGACTGCCCATACAAATATGGGCACCCAAGAGTTTAGGGAAAACAAAAAACAAAATAAACTCTGGGTCAGTCATGGGACTGGTGTGAGTAAACTCCAATCATTTGTTTAACTTTAAAAATCCTTTCGAAAGAAATGACAATCGTAAGACCGATCCACACATAAACACGGATGGTTTTTACCTTACAATAACCCAAAATATTTTGATACGAATCCAGTGATATTATAATAATGTCTACATCAAATAAATAGAATCTAGCGGAACGCTTACATCTCACGCTTACATCTCACGCTCCATATATAATATAAAACCAAAAACCACAGGGCGCTTATTGGAGATTGGATTTCCAACATGACAAGGTATGGAACCACCTTCTAATAGTGTATCTCTAGAGGGGAATACACTGGGTACAACAAGAACATCTTGCAACCCGGCCCACACATGACCGACCACTCATTTCGCTTGAGTGTATCGAACGTATATCACCAACGGTTGGGATCAACAACCATTTCCCAAAAAAGGACAGCATCGATAGATTAAAGAAGCAAATGGAATCTCTCTACATAGGTGATTATACACCCTAATGGGTGCGACCCACATAGCCATGCCGCCTGCCCGATTTTTGTCATTTCCCGGTTGTTGAGGCCTGAGGCTACGATTTCTTATCATTCATTGATAGCACAATCACTTTGAATGCCACATTGTCAGATCCGTAATTCATTAATTGATTTGCACAAATATATTCTGGATATTATGCTAAGAGAATAAATTCTCTGCCACCACATAAATTTATACAGACCAACATATTCGATCATTGGAAATACCTGTCAGACATTCGTCCATTTACGTTCGTTCTGGGATTGAACGAAACCGAAGGCACCATTTCTATTAATTGAAAAATTCCTTGCACTTTACTTCGTCTTCGATTATCTTCGTATAATCTGATTCGCAACGCTACTGCCAATACGGAGTGGTTCACGGATAATAATCCAACCGATCTCTCCATGTTGACAATGATATTGGAAAATACTTCGATAGTCGGTTATTTAACTATCGAAGAAAAACAAACATTCATTCATAACATCAAACAATCACCGGGCCCAATAATTAATATTTCATTAATTAAACCACTTCTCCATTTCCTTATCGATATTCGTTAACACGATATTTTCGACAGTCATCTTGGCCCTTTTCGCTATTTGGAAAACATTTCCATATATCGCCTCCTTTTAATTTCAATATGTATAAAATATATTCTATTTATAATTGGAAAATATTCCAATTACTTATCCCTTTTCCAACCATTCATTTTTAGACTTAGAAAATATTTATAATCATATTTCCAAAATTTCACTTCCTTGGGTTAAAACGAATGTTGTGTAAAACATCGTTACGACAACCCAAAACACTGCATTCAACTAATTCTTATTCCAACATTCATCTTCGAGACTGGATCTTGCTATTTATCGGTTAAAAATGAAATCAAACATGTTGGGGTATAACTACCTCTCAGACCTTGACTGAAAACATCCTTAACTTCAAAACGGACAAGAACACTTACCTCGAATAATTAACATCATATAAAACCAATTCTCCATTTTTAAAACGTATATACATTTCTCTTTCTATTTCCAGATTATCGATTTCCTTCTTGTTTATAATATTCTATTTTTAGGTTCGTTCCCTTACCGGATTTTATATATATTGATATATAGATTTCTAATTATCAATTTTTCTTAAAAATATTTTAACTCCTTAAATTTTCGGAAAATTTTGCCATAAGCACCTTTGTACCGGTTGATTGTTCAAACCTCAACTCGCCTCTCTAGACCCTTTCCATTCAAAAAGAAAATTAAAAAGCCAAGTGGCTTGCTGATTCGGCGCATAAAATCTCATATGGAATTTAAACATGTACCTTATTGTTGGGCACTAAATTTATAAACTTCATTCTCTTCATTCCATACCTGTTTAACACATGTTCACTATTTTCAATTCAATTCAACTCAATCCAATTGTTTGAATTCAGTTTCGCCCATTTATTCTTTAATTAGCTTCTTAGCTTATTTCACTTGTTATTTGAACGTATCATGTTCGTATGTATTTTAGTTTGCTTATAAATCAATTGAATCCCATTTTCATTTCAGGTTTCATATTCGATTTCGAATATAAAATTCACAAGTCTCATTTACTTATCAAAAGAAATATTTCAATCTAAAATTCAATTAACAAATTATTCTTCCACTTAGTTAATTCTATTCAAAAATAAATAACTGATTTTGTTTCAAAAATCAATCCATTTACTCCACTCGAGTTCTTATTTATTTTATAACTCAAGTCCAGATTTTTCAAATGGAAATTCGGATTTTATTTGCTTAAAAATCCTTGTACTTAATTAAATAAACCATTATGGTTTTATAATGGTTATGATGCTGTTTTTCTGAAAAATTGATTTTGACATAACTCAAAATCTATCAGACGAAATCCAGATTTCTCTCTTCCATTAGAAAACTATTATTCCAACGGTCCTGATGATTCTTGTTTCAAAGAATTCCAACTTGAATTGAGTTCAATCCACTAAATTGAAGTTCGAACCACTAATTTACAAACTGCAGCTGTAAAGACCCGAAGATTCCCGCCCTTTGAATCGACCATAAACCATACAGGTCTGAACCAAAAGTTGGAAATCTCCGAATACTTTAACTTTGGGAATACAACACATTAGAATAGATAACAACAGACTTTTATAAACATTATGATAATGTTACATCAGAGCACAGAATATCAGAGTACGTTGGATAAATAATACAGCGGAAGATTAAATACCATAAATGTAATACATTGCAGCGGAACAATTTAAATTAGCACAGCGGAAGACCATCAATGTTCTGGACACAACTCTAAGCTTCGATCCAGTATCCTGCTCCATATATCTGCAAAATAAGCTACTCGACTGTCCGTGTGAAAAAGAGGGCACCCGAGTTTGCAAAGTGAAACAAACTACGGGCCAGTCATGGGACTGGTGTGAGAAATCTTAACTTAACTTAACTAGTAATAAGGCTAATCACAGGACCATGCCGCTAACGCAGAACGGGTTTATTCCATTGGATTTCCAATGCATAAATAAAGTAAATCGTTAAAATAATGCAATGTTTTTTAGAAAAATGAAACCAATATAAGACACAGGTCCCATCACACAATGCAACGCAAGCCAAAGGATAGAGTTTTACCTTATAATGGTTAAAAATGCTTGATACAATAAAAACGGATTTGATATTATTGTTAGTGTATATATGTTTTAAAAAAACTTTCAATTAGAATGTATTAATCATAGACGGCATAGCTACCATATACTATGTCGCCGTACTAGTTCCACAATCAGAACCGCATGATGTCGTATTGGAAATTGGGTTTCCATCAAGAGTCAAGGCTAGGAACGATCTCCTTACCGATTCGAGACACTCTATTAATATCTCAGGATTTGGACGCTGGCGAACCCTTGGATACAGCAGGGTCGGTCCCCCAATAGTGCAATGGGTTGGATTGGCAATTCCTGAACACACGCTTCCCGATCCTTTTGGACCTATAAATTGGCCATTGCGGCCAATAAAAATCCAAGGCGCCTCAAAATCCATCAACCACATAAGTAAAATGCTGGGTCGTGTTAAACCCAAACACCACTTCTAGCTAGAAAGAAATGTGTGCACTCCCTGCGTTCCCTTGCTCCGTTTTTGACTCTACCGGGGTGTGAGGCTCGCGAGGTAGCGAAATACACAAAGCTATGCCTAGATAGGCTATGCTTTGATCATCATCCACAGGGCTCTGCTTTTCAACAAAAACCCTAATCAATTGCATCTTGGCATGTCACATTGACAGATCACACCATGCGATCGATAACTACCAATATATAACCTTCGAGCTCGTGCATCTCAAAGAAGGGTGTTAAGCAAGAGAATAAATCCACCGCCACCACAGATATATATTAATAGATACCAATTTAATTACACAGCATGAAATTCAATGTCGGACACACATCCATTTACAAGTCCGTTCCGGGTCTAAATGAATCCAGAGTCACCTAGGTGCTCGCGTATCCGGGCAATCAACACATACGTCCGGACGAATACCACCGAAGCCCCTTCAGGGTAGCTACTCCTATCATGGGCCTCAGTAGCAACACATCCATTCGATGTGAAGATCGCCGGTCTGCAATCACCGTCTTCAATGTCTTTGACTTTTAAATGGCGTAGAAATTATTCAGAATGGGTTAAACCCGGTCTTTCCGAATAACTCGTGTAGTTTTATAATTAAAAAATCAAGTGTTGTAAAGACACATCCAATGCCTCATCCCAATTCAGAATATTCTTTAAATAAAATATTCCTATTATTAAGGAAAGGTTCCCATTAATTTTATCAAAGATAAATTCTTTTAAATTTAATCTCAAATCTTATTTTCAAAGATTTATTAAAATTCCAATTCAGTTTTAATACCCAAAATCATTACTTTAAGATTATTCCAATTTAAGAAATAAATCTTATCTTTAATTGGGTTAAAGAATCAATGTCATTTAAAAACATTATTCACGATAAACCCAAAATCATTTTCCAATAAATAAATATAAATTGAAATACCAATAATCTTAGTTGAAAGATTTATTCTTTATTTAAAAGAAATTCTTTGTTTAAAAATATTCTTTATATGAAGGATATTCTGAATCGGAAAGCGGCTCAATCATTTACCATATAACTTTGGTTATATGTATTTCATACATCATATGTAAATGACAACAATTGATAAATAATCATCAAACCATTCATTCAACATACCGAGTGAAGTTCACAACTGTGTGAGCATTAAAATGAAATAATAACGCTCATCGCAGCCTGTTAATCTATCGATTGACATACAAATGAATATTGGGACTAGTGTATATCAATTACTATCCCAATACCCGTGTGGGGTTTTCAGCCAACAACAGTACATATAAATAAATAATTGGTTAATGAATTTAACCAATTTTGATACTACCAACATGTTGATAATGATGGACAAAAATGATATTTTTTCCTAATGTCGAAATAAAATATATTTGACTCGCATAATTTCCTTATACATTTCTAATATTTAATAGAATGTAATTTATTTATATGACATTATTGTGGAGGACAAATAAAAGGATAATTTTCATTATACTTAATTTGTATGTAATTATTCTTAACGTAAAAGAAATAATCTCATTTGTATATGTTTCAATGTATAAACTAACACATAAAAATATTTATTTTAAATTGCATACAAATTCTAATGTATGCATTAACATATAAGGATGTCATTTTATCTCACCTATACATTCTAATCTATGTTTAGACCAAGAATATGATTCTTATATTTGAATACAAATTCTAATGTAAGTTTGCAAATAAGAATGATTTTTATATTTGCATATAAATTCTATGTTGTGTTATGCAAATAAAAAGGGTTATTATATTTGCATGTAAATTCTATCTCAACAAAATGTATAAGAAGAGTGATACATTCATTTGCCGACAATTCTATTTTATCAAAATGCTATTTGTGTTTAATTCTTATTTGACAAAAATGTCCTTTTTGGTATCAACCAATATAATTAGATAAAATGAATGTTTGATTCAACTAATATGAATTGACAAAAGTGAATAATTTTGTTTCAACCAGTATAAATTGACGAAAGTGATTATTTTGTTTCAACTAATGTAAATTGACAAAAGTGATTATTTTGCTTCATTCTTTTTAAGTGACACAAAAATGAATATTTTACTTCATTCCTTTAAAATGACAAAAGTGAATACATTTTATCATAATCCTCTTTTTTATTTTTATTTGCTCTAGTTTAAAAGTAAAAATGATATTTTTAATCCTATTCTTTTATTTATATCTAAATTGTAATGAAAGTATAATATTTTAACTTATAATTTATTTGCATCAAAGAATGCAATTAAAAATACAACTTTCAATTTCATGTTTCATTTGCATCCAACAATGCAAACAAAATGCAACTTCTAATTCAATATTTTATTTGCATCTAAAATTGCAAATAAAAACGCAACTTCTAATTCAATATTTTATTTGCATCTAAAATTGAAAATAAAAATTCAACTTCTAATTCAATATTTTATTTACATCAAGGAATGCAAATAAATGTGCAACTTTTAATTTCATAGTTTATTTGCATCAAAGAATGCAAATACAAATTCAACTTTTAATACGGTGGTTTATTTGCATCAAAGAATGCAAATAAAAATTCGACTTTTAAATACAGTGTTTATTTGCATCAAAGAATGCAAATGAAAATATAATCTTTTACCTACGATGTTTATTTGCATCTAAATAAAATTATAATCCCTTTTTTTATGCTTTGTTTGCAACTAAATTTAAAATCAAAAACGTAACTCTTTAAATCATATTTTTATTCCTATCCAATATACAAAATAAAAATGTAATATTCATTCTAATGTTTATGTTTACATCTAAAATGCAAGCAAAACGTAATTTTAATTCTAATGTTTTGTTTGCACCTAAAATTGCAAACAAAGATGTGATTTTAATTCTAAGGTTTTGTTTGCATCTAAAATTGCAAACAAAAATATGATTTTTAATTCTAATGTTTTGTTTGCATCTAAAATTGCAAACAAAAATACGATTTTAATTATAATGTTTTGTTTGCATCTAAAATTGCAAATAGAAATATAGTTTTACTTCTAATGCAAATAAAAGAACATTTTTATTTTCTATGCATATTTGCATAGAAGGACGCAAATAAAAGAACATTTTTATTTCTTTGTATATTTGCATAAAAGAATGCAAATAAATGAACATTTTATATTTCTATGTATATTTGCATAAAAGAATGCAAATAAAAGAACATTTTATATTTCTATGTATATTGGCATAAAAGAATGCGAATAAACGATCAATTTTATTTCAATGTACATTTGCGTAAAAGGTTGCGAATAAAAGATCAATTTTATTTCAATGTATATTTGCGTAAAAGGATGCAAATAAAAGATCAATTTTATTTCAATGTTATATTTGCATAAAAGGATGCAAATAGAAGATCAATTTTATTTCAATGTATATTCTATTCCAAATCAATGATTTTAAAAAATGATTTATTTTATTGAAATGGCGATTCTATTCCAAATCAATAATATTATAAAATGGTTTATTATATTCCACACATACAGATCAGTGTTAATACATCACCAACAACAAATAAATCATTCGCAATCACATCACAGCAGATCTAAAGCATATACAAACAATAGTTACACAATAAATAAATTAAATTAATTAATTTATTATTTAAAAAAATAAATCTCATTATCGTGTCGTAAACTGGTCAAAAATTCAAACAGCTCGAAATTGTCTCTTTTCAGTCTGGGAATGTAGATCTTGTCTCTACGATTGCAACGCTTCAGAAATGGTGTTATTCTGAGTTCATATGAATTAGTTATGGTTAAATTTAGATTAATAATTTTTAAATAAGATTAAATAAATAAAAACTTAAGAAATTAACCTTCTTCATGTTATTCAAAGTCACGACCGTTAGTTTCAGAAATGGGTTCGATCTTAGGGTTGGTTATCTCTTCCGATCTACAGCACTAGAGAACGGTCAGAAGGCGGCTCGTCGAAGAGCTACCAGCGGTGCACCAAGGGGCCCACGTGCGTGCAGCTCGATGGAGCCTAGGGGAAGGGCGGCGGTGATCTTTGGCGCGGGTTTGGGGGTTTGGTCCTCGGAGCTCGGGCCACCAGAGATCGATCAAGCCGTATGAAAATGAAGAGCAAGGAAATCTCTTCAAAAGCTTGAACTGAAGTGAGGAATTTTATTAAGAGGATTGGTGGATATTAGTGGTTGAAGTTAGGAAGTTTTCAGCCATGAAAAATGTAGATGGCGGCGGCTAGAAGATGGTGAATAGTGATTAGGGTTTAGTTTGTATTATTTATAATATTTAAATGTAATTTTTACAAATAAATCCCTACATCATAAATTAATCCGATTTCAATCTAACCGGAGTTGACCCTGGCCAATAGCCCCCATTTCGGATCCAATGGGCCAGGTCTCGTCAGCCTAAACGACTGTCCGCGGCCTGAAATCCTTAATTTATTATTTAAATCATTTAAATAATTAATTTGACCGTATATTTAAATTCACCAGTGCCACATACGAACTCATAAAAATTCAGAAAAATTATTTCTAGCTATGTTTTGACGATACGGTTCTAACAAGACTAATTTCATCAAATTCTGAGACCGTTTGAAAAACGGCCATTTTCTAGTCGATTAGATTTGACTGAAATTGAAAAAACATATTTTCTTTTGCCACGCTCACATGTTAATTCTAAAAATTATGAAAATTGAAATCTAGCAATAATTTGACATTCTGGTTCCAACAAAAGTTGTTACGTCGAAAACGGAGGTCATTTGAAAAATGGCTATTTTTAATATTAAAATATACATATATAAATTCTTCAGCGACTATCCAAAAATTTAAACTGGGCAAAACTTCTAATTCCCGCTATGAAATTTCAATTTTTCAAATTCGTTGGAAAGATATTTTTAAATAGATTCTAATATTTTGTGTTTCACTAAAATCCGATTTATTTTGCGTCCTGTACAGTCCGTCAAAGTTCAAATTCAAATTTTCAAACTACCGTGCTATTTCTAACTCCCTTTTAAAATTATAATAAAATTATTCCTTCTAACTTCAATTTAAATAAATTTTTACTAGTTAT
Source organism: Allium sativum (assembly GCA_030737875.1). Taxonomy (NCBI): domain Eukaryota; kingdom Viridiplantae; phylum Streptophyta; class Magnoliopsida; order Asparagales; family Amaryllidaceae; genus Allium; species Allium sativum. Next base: position 637,733,386 of record CM060918.1, read on the forward strand.
TATTTAAAAAAAATTATTTTAACTATTAAATTTCCATTAAAATTTCTAAAATAAAAATTTTAAATTGGTTCAGAATTTGTGGGTTGTTACAATCTCCCCCACTTAAAATCTTTTCGTCCTCGAAAAGGAACGGAGTCAAAAGTTGTTTAATCATCCAACTTAACTTCTAATTTTTATCATGTTATCCCATAAAAATACGGGTTTAATATGTCGTATTTAACCATGTCGTTATTCCTCGAGTCGTAAGCATCAAGTCGTTCCAAGGCCATGTCGTGAGAAAAGGAAGGAACCATGCCGTCTTTATGGCGTTAAGAGGAAGCTAAAACGATCTATAGTCATGCCGCTCCAATATAATGACATAAGATAAAGTTAAGATTCATATCGGTCTTAAACCATGTCGTGAGAGCTAGGTCAGGATCAGGAAATGCATCATGTCATCCGTCGTCCATGTCGTTCAACGACACAAAGAAGAGGCTGCTACTGAAGATCCCTATACAAACCATGTCGTGGCCTACTTATGCCTTAAGATATGAAAGCCAAGCCGTTAAAATCATGTCGCAAAGGAAGAGGTTCGTCCATACCACATCAGATCGCTTGCAATCATATCACGTCCTTCCATATCGCACTCCAACCATAACGTCAAAGTTAAGTCATCATACGATATGGCACCGTGACATGCCATATGCCCAAAACGTAAAGAAACATAAGGTCACACGACATGAATCATGCCGTCTAGCCTCTAGATCGTTTAAACGACATATAGGGCTAATCGCTGTTCAAAGTCTGAAGCTAAACCATGTCGCCTCCAACCAATGTCGAATCATGCGAACGATACGAGCCGTGATAAGGAAGGTCATGTCGGGTCATAAGCTTAAGGCGCCAGGGGATTAACCCGACAGGCAACACTAGTCATGTCGTAAACGACATGACTTATAGCGAGAATCCGAGTCATGTCGGTGGCGACATGAGTCGTGGCATTTTTCTGCATAATTACGAAACTGCCATCTGGTCTGAAGATCACCTATAAATACCCCTCATAATTCACTTGAGAGGGGGACCGAAAATTCATTCTAACAAGGAGACTCCGTTAAATTCAAAGATTGAAGCGACCCGAACTTCCCCGGTCTCCGAAGAGATGAGAAAGAACGAATTACTGTGAGGACAAGACAAAACAGAACACAATCGGAAGAACATTTCATTGTTATTACAACAATTCCATCAGAATACAAGAATATACAGGGTATAAATGAATAAATTACATTCGATAAATATCAGAGATTACAATAAATTACATAGCAGCGGAAAAACAACATAAAACACAACTGGAAGGTGATATACGGATACAGAGCTTTCCGGATATCATTCCAGCTGTAAACCAGGATCCTGTGAATATAAATCTGCAAAACCCAAAACTACTAGCTACCCGTGTCGAAAATAAGGGCACCCAGAGTTTAGGTTAAAACAATAAACTCCAGGTCAGTCATGTGACTGGTGTGAGAACTAAAACAGTTATTTAAGGCTTTACTTTAAAAGAGAGTAATTCAAGGGACCACGCCGTATAACATGGAACATGTTTCCTCCCAAGAATACCAGTGCATAGAATAAACAGCGCAATGCTTTTTCGAAAAATGAAGCTATTATAAGACCCAGGTCCCATCACACAATGCAACGCAAGCCGGAGGATAGGGTTTTCCCTTATAATAGCCAAACATGCTTGATACGTTTAAAACAATTCATTTGATACTATAATAAGTGTATAGAGTCAAAACAATTTCAATCATAAATATAAATCATAGACGGCATAAGTGCCCCATACCACTATGTCGCCATACTAGGCTCTACAAATAAAGCCGAAATACACGTATTGGAAATTGGATTTCCGTCATGAGTCGAGGCAAGGGGCAAGCTCCTCTCCGCTTCGAGACACTCTAGCAAATGCCTCAGGACCACACACTCTGGGTAACCCTGGGATCCTCCAAGACCGGTCCTCTCTTACGTTTGAGGATTAGTTATTCCTGAACACACGTTTCCCGGCCCTATAGGACCTATAATTGAGGCGCCTCGCATCCAAACCACAAAGGTGAAAAGTATATAAATGTCAGGGCTGGTAGGTCACTGACACCACCCATAGCTAGAAAGAAACGTCGTGCACTCCTTGGGTCCTCATCCCGTTTTTGACTCATACCGAGGTGTGAGGCTCGCGAATCCACGCTATACACAAAGCTACACCACAAAGGCCGTGCTTTGATCATCAACCACAAGACTTTGCTTTTCAACAGAAGCCTTGATCCATGCAACTCAGCGTGCCACACAGGCAATTCATGCCATGCGATTGATATCTATCGATATATAACCTCTAAGCTCGTACGTCTCAGAGAAGGGCGTTAAGCAAGAGAATAAATTCTCTGTCGCCAAACAGATATATATTTAACAGAAATCAATCAACACAGAATAAAATCCAATGTCAGAAACACAATCCATTTACAAGTTCGTTCTGGGTCTGAACGAAACCGGAGGCACTTTCCTCGCATATCCATCCATCTCCAAGTACGTCTGGACGACAACCAACTGATTCCCTCATCTTGGGTGTACAGCCCAATCAAGATCATCAGTAATCACCCAAACGATGTGAAGACTTCCGGTCCTCAACCACCGTCTTCATCTTCGACATATCGTCGAATCGGTTATTCAGAATTGGTATAAACCCGGCCTTTCCGAACAACCCGCGTATATTAAAACAAATGTTACACAAACACAACATACGCCTCATTCCAACTCAGTAGCTACAAACCGTAAATCAACAAGAGAACAATTTCCCAAATATTAACCCCGAAGGCCGAAACCAACATCAGATCAATACCCAGGAAACCATTCTTCTTAGCTAACCTACAGCTAGTTTCTAAATTTCATATTCTTAGGGAAAGGTTCCCATTAATTTTATCCAAGATAAATTCTTTAAAATTTATCCTTTAATCTTCCTTTGGGTGTCATTTCAAACCAAATTATGGTTTTGCAAACTAGTCGAGATTAGCGAACCGTACCGAAGTAATTATTTATTTTAATTTCCAATCCCAACCTATTCATCCCATGAAGCAAAACTGGTAATACTCCATACCTAACACCACGGTGTTATCGGTAAAATTAATTACCATTTCACGTTCAAATCTAATTAAAGATTTAACTATCGCTTGGAGCAAAACTGGTGATACTCCATCCTCGCTCACTTTCTAAATTTGATAATTTAAATTATCAATTCACATTTCAATTTAATTGCAGATTCATTAAAACTCCTTTTACTGGGTTAAAGAACTAGTGTCATTTAAAACACAGTTCACGATAAACCCAAATCACATTCTATTTATTATCGGGTTAAAGAACTAGTATTATTTAAAACACAGTTCACGATAAACCCATGAATCAATTCTATTTAAAACCCATTTCAAATCCAATTTATTTATTTAAAAATTAAATGGATTTTAATTTCAGTTCAAAACTAGTTCATTTCGATAAAAATCTATTTTTATCTTTTCAAATATGGCGTTTTCATCCCAATTTTTCCCAAATCATTTATTATGATTTTACACAAATTATTACTATTTTTAATAATTTTATCAAGGCCCGTACAGTCGATTTCCATCAACGGCCATCGAACTGCACTTACAGTGACATTTTTCAAATTTGATTTGGACGTATCTCCAAATCCAACCGTTAGATTTCAAATTTCTGATATTTGTTAGAAAGCTCTTTTCGATACGAACCCAACGGTTCCGGTTTTAGGAGAATCCGACGGCCGGATCTCCCGTAATGTCCGTTTGAAATAAATGGTCGAAATTCACGAACTGCCGCGGCGCGGCGCATTCTATTCAGGTCATTATATTATATATATTATATATATAAAATATATTTCGTCGATTACTGTTTAAAACGAATTTTATAAATAGTTTTAAATTCGTTTCAAAAACAATTTCAACTTCCATTTCAATTCAAATCAAAATTGAATTCTTCCTTATAAATTCGTTTTCAAATTCATTTCTGTTCAATTCAAATTTCAATTCAATTTGAATTCATTTCAATTCGGTTTTAATTCAATTCGAATTCGTTTTCCATTCGATTCGAATTCGTTTTCAATTCAATTCGAATTCGTTTTCAATTCAATTCAAATTGGTTTTCTATTCAATTCAAATTCATTTCGTTTTCTATTCGATTCAAATTCAAATTGGTTTTCTATTCGATTCAAATCAAATTGGTTTTCTATTCGATTCAATTCAAATTGGTTTTCTATTCGATTCAAATTCATTTTGTTTTCTATTCGATTCAAATTCAAATTGGTTTTCTATTCGATTCAAATTCCATTTCAAAATATTCGATTTCGAAATCACTTTTCAATATTCATTTTAAAATGAATAAAATCGATATAAATATCGTTCACGTCAAAATGGCGTCAATCTAATCAACACGGCTTCATATAATTCTATTTTCAAATATTCTATTTCAAATATTTCTTTTTCAAATATTTCCTATTCAAATATTTCTATTTCAAATATTTCTATTTTAAAATATTTCGTTCAACACATGACTAATCTCAACGGATGAGTACTGTCAACACATGAACCTTTATTTTATAATATTCTTTATTTTCTAAATTGGAATGAGGCCCAATCAATCACCATATAATATTAATTATATGGATTTTCATACATCACACGTATATAATAGCATTGAAAAATAATCAACCATCAACCAAAGTGCACTACACTGTATAAGCATCAAATATAGATATCTAACGCTTATAACAGCCTGTCAATCAATCGATCGACATATTTAATCAATCAGGATGAGTGAACTTCAAATTTCATCCCAACACCCGTGTGGGGTTTCAAACAATCAAACACAGATTTTATTTGTGCAGTTGGGCGATGTGTAAAATTTATCGTCCCAATCAATGTCCTTCAAATAGGTGTACATAAACAAACCGTCCGGTTTGTAAATGAATATTTTATTTTATTCACTTCCATGTTAAAAATTATATTTTTAACGATAAAATATTTTATTTCAACACATGAATTTCTATTCAGTTCATTTATTAAATAAAATGTTATCCTTATTTTTCTAACTTATTTTAGAAAATTTCGGCATCATAACGGCACGATACTAGAAACGGGACAAGGCCTAGCCTTATCCCCGGTCTAGTGAAGGCCCACGCCATTCACCCATCAATCAAATCAATTCCATTTCACCAAACAATTCAATTCAAACCAAATAATCTAACCAACTACACAACCAAACAAACAAGTCCATGGTCTGTGGATGATTGTGTCGGGTGCTATTAAACACCGTCTGCATCCTAGTATATATATATATATATATATATATATAACTAGAAAAGGAAATTAAAGAGTGAGAAATTCTCACCGATAGCTATCCAACTTCACGACACTTCTATTGTAGAAAATCTTGTCGTTCTCGCCTTTTGCCACTTTCGTTGCTCGTAGCCACTACATATATAAAAATCGAATTTTTACTTCGCTATTCAATATATAAAAATCGAATTTTTACTTTGCTATTCAATATATAAAAATCGAATTTTTTCTTTGCTATTCAATATATAAAAATCGAATTTTTACTTTGCTATTCAATATATAAAAATCGAATTTTTACTTTGCTATTCAATATATAAAAATCGAATTTTTACTTTGCTATATGGATAAAAATTCTATTTTTTTTCCTAATGCTACTATATAGATAAAAATTCTATTTTTACCATGCTATTCTTTATAAAAAGATTTCGCCTTTTCAAATTCATCATTTTAAAAATCACATTTTTATTTTGCTACACATATAAAGATGATATTTCTAATATTCCTATCATGTAAAAATTATATTTTTAATTCTCTACATAAACAAAAATCATATTTCTACATCTTTTATATAGTAAAGATTATATTTTTAATACTTTAAAAATATAAAAATCATATTTTTATTACTTTAAAAAATATAAAAATCATATTTTTAATGTCTATACTATATAAAGATTATATTTTTTTTCCACTGCATATGTAAAAATCACGCCTTTCTCCCTATAAAAATCACGTCTTTTACCATATAAAATCAATAATTTTCAATTTTAAAGTCATGTAATTTTAATTTTATAAATCATACAAGATCAGTTTTTAAAAAATCCTAAATCTCTATATAATAAAATCAGTTTTTACCTATGCTAATTTAAATAAAAGAGAGCTGAAAAATAAAATTAAATAAGTAAAAAAAGCTTACTTTTGAATTTCAGAGAAAGGGGGCTGCTGGGGGTTCGGTTGCGCGCTCGTCGGAGGGGATTGGGCGCTTTCCTGGACAGAGGAGAGAGGCAAGGCGGAGGGATTCGTCGAATGGTCAGGGGGGGGAGGGTGTCGGCGCGAGGCAGAGGAGGGGGGTATCGCAATTGTGCACAGGGGGGGGTAGCTCGCGTCGCGAGGGCAGGGGTGGGGGTTCGGAGGTGGCGCTCCTCCTTTGCAGCGGCGGCGGCGGTCCATCGGGGGGGGCGGCGAATTCTCCCCCCCCCCCCCCGACTTCCACTTTCTATTTTTTTTTTTTCGAAATGATTCTGAAAATCGAAGAAGGGGGGCCAGAGGGAATTAAGGGGGAAGAGAGAGTGGAAGTGTTTTTTTTATTTAATTCAAAAAGTTGACTTTTACATACGACCTCTAAACGAGGCCCACCGTCTGTCGTCCATAGCTAATTACCCCCATTCCGAACACAATGGGATATGTATTGTAAGCTGATTCGATCATTTCGATCAGTTTTCGTCAAAATCAACATATAACTCTATATATTGAATTTGAACGCGCATTTCATTTTACCAGGGTCACATACTAACTCGAAAAATTCCCGAAAAATATTTTTTAGCTTCGTATTAATGATACGGTCCTAACAAAACTAGTTTCGTCGAATTCTGAGACCGTTGGAAAAATGGCCATTTTCCAGTCGATTAAAATCAACTGAAACTGGTCAAACGCGCTTTCCTTTGCCACGCTCACATATTGATCCGAAAATTTATGAAATTTGGAATCTAGTAATAATTTGACATCACGGATCCAACAAAAGTGGTTTCGTCGAAATCCGAGGTCGTTTGCAAAATTCCCATTTTTAAGGGCCTTAATTCCATAGCGACTATTCAGAATTTTCAACTGGACATATCTTTTGATCCCCGATATGAAATTTCGATTCGTCGGATTCGTTGGAAAGATATTCACAATTAGATCCTATTGTTTTTGGTTTCACTAAAATCCGGTTTATATTGCACCCGGTACATTCAATTGAAGTTTGAAATCGAATTATCGAACTACCACGCCATTTTCAATTCCTTTTTATAATTATATATAATTATTTATATTCTAACGACAACGTATATAATATATACGTTCTAAATATATTCAAAATAAATTTCTCGTCGATATTATTTAAAATAATCTATTTTAAATATTCAAAATTCATTAAAATTGCCAAAATAAAAAATTTTAAACTAGTTCAGAATTTCCGGGTTATTACAAAGATCATCCACAACTTCTCTAATGGCTTCTATGAGTTCATCAACACTTTTCTAATTTCATGAAGATCAAATCCAAGTTAATAATCATGAGAGCTTTCTACAAATTGGATCTAAGCACCTTCAATCTCATTCAAGATACAAGATCATGAGAAAGGATCGAAGGATACAAGCGATTGAAGATTCATTACAAAGCTAAATTTCTTCCTCTTTCTTCACCAAATTTAAGAGAAATAAATTCATGAATTGAGTTAGGAGAGAGAAATGATTGTAATGAGGGGAAATTCATATGTTGTAAGCTTGAACATTATAATGAGAATTGATTGAAAGCGGATGTAGATTCATATAGAATCGAACCACTATAAAAATCCATTTGTGTTCTTACTTTCTTTTATCCGTTTATTCTAGCAATTACGTGGTCCCGAATTCTTACCGAATCGGTGAAGTGTAACTTTTACACCCTTGGTGTTTAATCCCAAATTTGGAGCAAACATTTTGCACCCATAGTGGGGCCCAGGTTGCCAATCAATTTCTCGCTCTCTCACAAGGTAGAAGGCCTTGTATTGGGTTTCTGAATACACTCCAATCATCTAATTTATACGAGTTGAGATACTTACATCTAAAGTCATGGGTAAGCCAGGTAGACCATCAAAGAAAGTTACAAGTAAAAGTGTTGAAGATGTCGATAATGACACTAACACAGAAAATGCCCTGCCTACTAATCAGTTTGAAGTCGGCGAAAGTTCTAAAGCCGGAACCTCCGTAACAAGGAGGGAATTGGATGAAGTGGCAGCAGGACTGACGAATCAAATTGATATTGCGAACAAGGCCATGATGAAGAAGCTTGAAATCATGTTTGCCATGCAAGCCGCAACATCCAAAGTCACCATGAATGCAAGCCGTCTCAAAACTTCTAAAACCACTGGAATGGAAGATACTGATCTTCTTCCTCGAGCCCGAATAAAGGAAATTTTGTCCAGGAGGTTGCAGATCCAAGTCATAAGGGAATGAAGCCACCTACTCATAACCACTCTGGAAAAGCGACTCCTCAACAAGCGTTCGGTTCCACCAAAGGGGAACTTCCCCATACGGGAGGTCCAGGGCCCTGGAATCTGAACCGTGATCGTTTGCGTAGGCAAACATCCGGTAAAGAGGAAGGCGTTCGCCCCGTGGACCAACTCAATGAGGAGGAGCGAATATTCGGAATGGTACGGAAGATCATGAACGAGAGCCAGAAAAAAGTGGATGATGAAAAGGAATGGGGATTTGCTCCCACAAAAACCCCACTTACAGAAAGAATAAAAATGGCGCCATATAGTTCAAACCCCCAGTTGTACAAGCCTATAATGGAACTGGCGATCCCAACGTGTTCCTATTCAGATACGATTAGCACATGGATGGGGCACGTGCTACTGATGAGCTCAAATGTTTATACTTCCCTACCTACTTGGAAGGAGTAGCTTCACTCTGGTTCACAAAACTCCCGCCGAAATCCGTGGAAGACTTTGCTACCTTGGCCAAGCTGTTCAAACAGAAATTCAGGCTTCAAGCAATCAAAGTGCGTGATGTGATGGAATTGAATGAGTTGGAACAAGGGCCAGGGGAGTCCATTAAAACCTTCCTCTCTCGTTTTAAGACAGCCACGGCCGAAGTTGGAAACTATGAGCCACGTTTGGCTTTGATGGCTCTGAACGGAGGAATAAGTAAAAAGACCAAACTTGGGCGGTGGATCAAGAAGAAGAAGCCTGCCACTCTCGAGGAGTTATTTGATAAGGCAGAGGAGTATGTAGGCGTGGACGAGGATCCGGCCTATGTAATGGAAGCTGCAGAAGATAAGGAGCCATCAGAAAAGAGAGACGTAAACGTGCAAGGAGGAGAGAAAAACACCGGAGGAAATCAGAATAGAGGAAATTAAGGGAAAGATGGTCGAAATAACAAAAAGCTCTGTTTCTTCAAGAACTCTGAAATGAATCCTCTTAACGATACCATAAAGAACATTTATATGGCGACCAAAGACACTGAAGAGTACCCAGAGCCCGAGAAGTTAAGAGTCACTGACAACGCAATAAAGTCCGGTAGGTTCTGCCGATTTCACAACCAGCCGGGGCATAGCACGAACGAGTGTAGACATTTGAAAAGCCTAATTGAATAACTGATAAGGAAAAACAGGCTTCAATAGTACACAAAGATCTCCCAGAATGCTCAGGGAACTCAAGACCAAGGAGACTCTACAGGACAACCTAAATAGAATGAGAACGCTTTGATTGCTGCTACACCAAGGATGATCATAAACACCATTTCAGGAGGACCCTACCCGGTTGGGAAAAGCTGGGGGATATGGTGAAGTGCGCTCATGAGGTGAATAACTTTTCAAAAAAAATGAACTCATGACCATAGGCGAAGTTTTATCGGCAGAAGTACCAAGAATCCTGCGAGACGACATCACATTTAAAGATGAAGATCCGACTGGGATCATAACACCTACAGAGGATCCAATGGTGAAAGCCGATGGTCTGGGCCCAGCTATTGTTAGTAGGGTGTTAGTCGATAGTGGAGCATCAGTTAATATCCTCTTCTTTAGCGCATTCCATAGGATGAAGCTTTCCATGGGCAACGTAAAAGCCTATCAGAACAAGGTCCATGGATTCACTGGTCAAGCTGTTCAACCAATTGGTGTCATCAGTCTACTGGTGGAGCTTGGAGAAGGATAGCAGAAAGCCGCACTGGTACAGGACTTTGTTATAATTGATGAACCCTCTTCTTACAGTGCCTTCCTAGGAAGACCTACTCTCGCAGCATTCAGAATAACTATGGCTCTGTGGCGCCTCACTATGAAATTTACAACGGAGAATGGCGTTGGCACAATTATAGGTGATCAACAAGCAGCAAGAGAGTGTTATTTGGTCAAATTGGAAGAAGCAAGGAAGAAGGATGTAGAGCCGTCGCTCCGCATCCAAAAACCCCTCTTATACAATTAAAGCAAAACCCCCATACTGGTGAGCACAGTGGTGCTTGGAAGGCAATTAATCCAAGGAAAAACAGTATGGAGGAAAATAGAGCAGCACCGGTTGAAGATACTATCCCCATTCCAATATCCGAGAAGAACCCTAACCAGGTCTTAAAGATAGGATCTCAGCTAGTTATGAAGTTGCAAAAGGAATTAATCTTGTTTTTGAAAGCAAATTTAGATGTATTTTCCTGGGAACACTCAGATATGTGTGGGATCCCACCGGATGTAATTGTTCACAAGTTGAATATAAATCAAAAGTTAACTCCTGTGAAACAAAAAAGACGAATGCAAGGATTTGAAAGATCCGAGGTTCTAAAAGAAGAAGTAGATAGGCTGCTCAAAAATAATTTCATACGAGAATCTGCATATCCAGATTGGGTTTCTAACCCAGTGCTTTTCAAAAAGTCCAATGGAAAGTGGAGAATGTGTATAGATTACTCAGACCTTAATAAAGCGTGCCCAAAAGATAGTTTTCCTTTGCCCCGAATTGACCAACTCGTAGATGCAACAGCGGGGCACGAGTTACTATCTTTCATGGACGCATATTCCGGATATAATCAAATTATGATGCACAAACCAAACGAAGAGAACACGAGTTTCATAACGGATATAGGACTATACTGCTATAAAGTTATGCCATTTGGACTGAAAAACGCATGAGCAACTTACCAACGTTTGGTAAACTCCATGTTTAAATCTCAGATAGGAAATACAATGGAAGTATATGTAGACGATATGCTAGTTAAATCAAAGAAGGTCGAAAATCATCTCGAGGATCTGGCAGAAATGTTTCACATACTCAGGAAGTACGGGATGAAACTAAACCCATTAAAATGTTCATTCGGAGTCTCTTCGGGGAAATTTCTCGGGTTTATCGTCAATGCTAGGGGCATTGAAGCGAATCCCTCTCAAATTGCGGCTTTAAGGGAAGTGCGGGCCCCGAGGACAAAAAAGGAACTCCAAAGCTTAAATGGGAAGGTAGCAGCACAGAACCGGTTCGTTTCCAAAGCAACGGATCGATGTATTCCTCTTTTCGATGCTTTGAAAAAAGGGAAGAAGGACTTCCAGTGGACCACAGAGTGCCAGGAGGCTTTCAAGGAACTGATAAGACATATGGAATCACCACCAATGTTATCGAAGCCTGAGGATGGGGAGGATCTATTTTTATATCTAGCAGTTTCATCACATGCCTTGAGTGAAGCACTAATCCAAGAAGAAGCAGGATTGTAATTGCCGGTATATTACATTAGTAAGAGGCTCGCCGGGGCATAGCTAAATTACCCTAAACTAGAAAAGCCCGCCTATTGCCTCCTTGTTGCCTCAAAAAAGCTGAGACCGTATTTCCAATCTCATCCTATCAAGATCCTCACCGATCAACCGTTAAGGCAAATACTCTTTCGCCCAGAAACTTCAGGAAGGCTATTGAAATGGAACATTGAGCTAAGTCAATATGACATCACTTACCATCCTCGAAGAGCCATCAATGGCCAATCCCTAGCGGATTTTATTGCTGAGTTTACGAACAGAGGTGAAGAGGTTAAGGAACTAATGGAAACAGAGATTGCTTGGAAACTATACTTTTGATGGATCCAGGAACGACCACTGTTCAGGGGCTAGAATCGTCTTAGATACCCCAGAAGGTTACTCTTTATACTATGCCTTGAGATTGGAATTACATCAACCAATAATGAGGCTGAATATGAAGCATTAATAACAGGGTTTAAGCTGGCAAAAGAGCTAAACCTAATAACTTTACAGATTCTTAGCGATTCTCAGTTGGTGGTAGGTCAAGTACGCAAGGAGTTCCAAACCAAATCAGGAAACCTCCCTTCTTATCTAATCAAAGCTATAGAACTTCTAGATGCCCTTGGCTACTATGTTATATCTCACATCCCAAGAGAACAAAACTCAAAAGCGGATTCTCTTGCCAAGTATGCTAGTTCATCAGACGCTCAACTGCTGGGTTTAATCCCCATCGAAGTCCTTTCTACCCTAACCATTGAGGAAGCAAGTGTTGACTGGATAATGGAAACCGTTGATGAACCTACATCGTGGATGACTCCAATCAAAGAATATATCCTCAATGGGACACTACCTGAATAGCCGAAAAACAGAAGGAAGATATTGCGCAAGGCCCCTTTGTACCTCGTCCAAGACGGAAGGCTGTATCGGTGAGGATTCTCCATGCCCTTGCTGCGATGTGTGACCAAGAAAGAATCTAAAGCAATTTTGGCAGAGTTGGACGAAGGTGAATGCGGAGGACACACCGGTGGTCAAACGTTAGCCAAGAAGGTTTTGCGATATAGCTATTTTTGGCCTGATGTCAATCTAGATGCCATGATCTATGTAAAGAAGTGTGACAGATGCCAGAGATTCGCCAAGATTCCAAGAGCACCTCCCACAGAACTAGCTCAAATGGTCAGCCCATGGCTATTTGCGGTCTGGGGCATAGATTTGATTGGGGTATTACCCGCCTCAAAAGCAAATATGAGATACGCAATAGTAGCTGTCGACTACTTCACCAAATGGGCTGAAGCAGAACCTTTGACAACTATCATGTCAAAGAAAGTAATCAATTTTGTTTCAAAAAACATCATTTGTAGGTTTGGAGTGCCACAAAAGATCATCACCGATAATGGAACTCAGTTTGAAAGCGACGAATTCCCAGACTTCTGCGCTAAATATAAGATCAAAAAGAGCTTTGCAGCTGTGGCTCATCCGCAAGCAAACGGACAAGTGGAAGCCATCAACAAAATACTAAAGTCAACCATCAAGAAGCGTCTCGAAAAAGCCAAAGGGAACTGGGTCGATGAACTACCTTTTGCATTATGAGCGTACCAGACAACACATAAAACTGCCAAGGGCACACCCCATTTTCACTCGCATTCGGGTCAGAAGCTATGATCCCAATGGAATTGGAAGTACCAACTCACCGCAGAATCTACTTTAACCAGAAGGAGAATGAAGAACTGCAATTAGAGGCACTTGATTTACTCGAGGAAAAGCGAAAAGAAGCACAGCTCAAGATAGCGGCCCATCAACGGAAAGTAGCCAGATATTTCAATGTAAAAGTCAAACAAAGAACTTTTCAAGTCGGGGACCTCGTCCTGAAGAGAATTATGACAGGAACCAGGGTATTCGAACCCAATTAGGAGGGACCGTACATAATAAGATAGAAATTTGCAAATGGCACTTTTGAACTGAAAACAACAGACGGAATCGCACTCCCTCGAGCATGGAATAACATTCATCTTCTCCGTTACTTTGTTTGAAATTTCTTTCACATATTTTGCATTATACATACATCATGAATTGTAAATAAATCATGCATTGTAAATATCATTGCAAAGTTTGTACAAATTAGTGAAAGAAATTACTTTACCTGTGTAAAAATCGTACATTTGCAGGTTTTTGACTTTAAGCTGCTAACATCGATTTTAATTACAGGCTTTTAAGCAAACGAAAGCGCATCTAGAACCAAATAAGGCTTAAGGAATGCTATAGCACATCACCCAACGGGGAAAGCTCAAGCATCTGTCGCTTAATACTCAAACATTTACTTACTTTTGTTATTGAGGGTGTGAAGTACAAAGCCATAAATAAGAGACACCAAGAACTCTGAACCCAAACTATGGATCAAGTTTTGAATCTCACCCTAGGGGCACATTCTTAATAATAGAGTTCAAAGTCCCAGTTTTGACAAGTCACAACCAGAATCTGACAAATAAACTAGCGTCAGCCACTTGAAACAATGCGATTCTAAACCAAAGACTTCCCCGAGGGGCACCCGGTTCATCGTCGATGCCATTAAGATATGGCTGGATAGCGATACACACACCGGGCTTCTAAACCAAAGACCTCCCCGAGGGGCACCGGCTTCATCGCCGATGCCATTAAGATATGGCTAGATAGCGATACAAATACCGGGCTTCTAAACCAAAGACCTCCCCGAGGGGCACCCGGTTCATCGCCGACGCCATTAAGATATGGCCGGATAGCGATACAAACACCAGGCTTTTGAACCCAAGACCTCCCCGAGGGGCACCCGGTTCATCGCCGACGCAATTAAGATATGGCCAGATAGCGATACAAACACCGGGCTTTTGAACCCAAGACCTCCCTGAGGGGCACCCGGTTCATCGCCGACGCCATTAAGATATGGTCGGATAGCGATACAAACACAGGGTTTTCAAAGACCTCTTCGGAGTCATCCGCTCAGATGCTGGATCTTCCAAATCCAACTATTGATTCTAGGTCCTCCAAACCCAGTTACTGATGGACCCAAAGACCTCTTCGGAGGCATCCGACAAGTTCAACAAGCGTCTGAATTATTCAGAACCAATGAACAACGGATCAAAGATCCTTTCATGGGCATACGGTTATAAGCCGAATCTTCCAAATTCAGTTAGTAACAGAACCAAAAACTTCCCTCAAAGTTATCTGATAAAAACCACAAGTAATTGGCCCACTCAGTTACTAGAAACAACAGATTCCTTTATCTAGCTGTAAAAACCACGCCTAATTTTCAAGATATTAAAGCCAATTGTGGTATGGGGGCATTACCATCGCATTAATGAAATCTAATGATGCTCTCTTAAACATACTACAATCCGGTCGTAATCTCATGAAAACCCGGCACTAGGGCACTCCGACCAACAAAACTGGATTTTATGGAATAACTAAGATGAAATTAAAAAAATCATAATAAAACAGTTATGCACGTAAAAGGGTTGTGAGCATCGTCTTAGTCAAGATCAGGAAAATGAAGTTGGCATGTCATAACAAATAATTTGTAGTGCAGAATCTGTATTGCGAATATAAAACAAGCATGAAATGCAAAAAATATAAAAGCACGGCGAAACCAAGAGCAAAAACTTAAAGTGTGAAAAGCAGGATATAATTTCCTGACGGCAAAACAAGACGATACAACGAAGCTAAAAGTAAAAGCTTAAGTACGAGAGTAAAACACAACTTCGTTCTAACGTCATCGAATAACATAACATACACACAACCAAAAGTACATCATCCACCAAGCAAGTAAAATGCAAGATCAAGCGCATAGGCTAAAGTTATAAGCGAGGACTGGTACTCGCATAATACAATCCAGTCTAATAATTTACACGCATAAGACGACAACCCAAAAAGCAGAACAAGAAAGTCATGAAAGTCACGATTCCTTCCCATCATGAAACCACCCCCTAAGCAGAAGGAGAGGGAGGCAGATCAATCTTTCCCACCTGGCCCAGAAGCTCGGCAATGACTCTATCCCTAGACTTCAAAGCTCGGATAAGCATGGCTTTGTCATCCTCCAGAACAGAAATTCACTCAAGGTTTTCTCTGTTCAGTCTCTGGAGGTCACAAGTGAGCATGTTCCAACCAATCATCTTCTTTGCAGTGTAATTCTCAAGGAGATTGGTGTGCTTCTCGAACCAATCTCTGGTATTATCAAGCTGGGCAAGCGTGCTACATTGTATGACATCTATATCATCAGGAACAGCTTGTTTGTCGGACGGGTGTATGTCTACCTCCACACGAGCACGTTGTAAGCACCATCCTTCGAATCGACTAGCAAGTTCAGGATGACATGGTTCGGAAGCATAGCGATGTCTATCCATGATGGCTCGCAGGTCTTCAAGAGATGGAGCATTATAAGCAGGAGGGTCCGAAGTAGAGTAAGCATCTGTCTCAAGCGGCTCATTTGATTTATGACTTTTTCGAGAATCATCCTCCTTCAAAGGACCCTTCATCTTGTTATGGCTAGAAGACATCCTGCATAAGCAATTGCATTCGTAAAGAAAAGAAAGGGGAAAAGCATGTGCAGAAGTGTTCAACTCAGTTAAGACACTTTGGGTCGTTAAAACCAATCAAGGCTTTAGGTCGTTCTAAGCTTTTCAAAGCGCTAAATGGTCCTATTCAAGCTTAAACTCACCAAAACACGTCAAAGCATAAAGACAAAGGTGATAAACTGTGAGTTGAGTCGTTCGACGGCATTAGGGGTAAGTCGAATTGACAAGATTACCATATCGTAATAACGATGACGGCATGTTCAAGACACTCCCCCGGTATGAGATTCATGTCAGTTCACGACATGAAATTCATGTCAATCCACGGCCTGAGACCCGTGTCAACCCATAACTTGGAATTTGAAAAGCAATTCAATGACGGTACGAAGGTCCCGGCTTTAAGAAGAATCATACAATATCTAAGATAAAACTCATGACTTGGGTATGGTTATCCAAATCGTATAAGCGGCATGGACAAACTGTGACAACAATAGGGATATTAAAGATCAAAAGGAAAACCAAGTCGTTAAGGAAACTTAAGACAGCTAAACATGGTCTGGAACTCATGTCGTTGGAACGGCATAAGGCTCAAATCGTGTGTATCACGCAAAATCAAGGTTCAAAGAAAACCAAAGAATTTCTAAGCCCTTATACATATTATACATGATCAAATTCAACTCATTTTCGGTTCATAAACATCTCAGTAACACGAAGCAGCCAAATTTAGTTCACAAAATCATCACTTTATCAGAAATAAGTAAAACTCTTTAAATCCTATACAAATCCTAGCATTTAGAAAAACAAAGAAGAATTCAGATCCGAAAATTACTTACAATAGTTTCTGAATGGTTTTCGAAGGAAGGGGTTCTTCAAGATCGAGAGTATAGGTCGCAAATTGAATTGATGAAGCTCGTCGAAATTGGTTGGAATCTGGTTGCGATAACTTTGATGGAGATGTCGGCTTGATTGGGTAAGACACTTGTGAGAGAGGCAATGATGTTTCTCCAATTCAATCCGCCATTAACAAGCCAAAGCTTCAGAATGAGAAGAGGGATAAGAATGGGTATACGGGTTTTAGAATAATATAAAGGCATAGGGGATTATCGGGCCAAGTTAAGACTGATTCGAAGCCCAACACGACTTAAAACCCACAAGCAACTCAGAGCGGCACGACTTACGACATGGTAATGGAAACGGATTGGTTTTTCAGAGGTTCGAATGGCTAAATTAAAATACGATCAGGGATATCATGATTCAAAGCCCATGTTATTTCTAATAACATAAACTTTGAGGGGCAAATGTTATCCCATAAAAATACGTGTTTAATATGTCGTATTTAACCATGCCATTATTCGTCGAGTCATAAGCATCAAGTCGTTCCAAGGGCATGTCGTGAGAAAAGGAAGGAACCATGCCGTCTTTATGGCGTTAAGAGGAAGCTAAAACGATCTATAGTCATGCCGCTCCAATATAACGACATAAGATAAAGTAAAGATTCATATCGGCCTTAAACCATGTCGTGAGAGCCAGGTCAAGATCAGGAAATGCATCATGTCATCCGTTGTCCATGTCGTTCAGCGACACAAAGAAGAGGCTGCTACTGAAGATCCCGATACAAACCATGTCGTGGCCTACTTATGCCGCAAGATATGAAAACCAAGCCATTAAAATCATGTCGCAAAGGAAGAGGTTCGTCCATACCACATCAGTTCGCTTGCAATCATATCGCGTCCTTCCATATCGCACTGCAACCATAACGTCAAAGTTAAGTCATCATACGATATGGCACTGTGACATGCCATAAGCCCAAGACGTAAAGAAACATAAGGTCACACGACATGAATCATGCCGTCCAGCCTTTAGATCGTTTAAATGACATATAGGGCTAATCGCTGTTCAAACTCTGAAGCTAAACCATGTCGCCTCCAACCAGTGTCGAATCATGCGAACGATACGAGCCGTGATAAGGAAGGTCATGTCAGGTCATAAGCTTAAGGTGCCAGGGGGTTAACCCGACAAGCGACACGAGTCATGTCGTAAACGCCATGACTTATAGCGAGAATCCGAGTCATGTCGGTGGCAACATGAGTCATGGCATTTTCTACATAATTATGAAACTGCCATCTGGTTTGAAGATCACATATAAATACCCCTCATAATTCACTTGAGAGGGGGACCGAAAATTCATTCTTACAAGGAGACTCCGTCAAATTCAAAGCTCATCTACAACTTCTCTAATGGCTTCTATGAGTTCATCAACACTTTTCTAATTTCATGAAGATCAAATCCAAGTCAATAATCATGAGAGCTTTCTACAAATTGGATCTAAGCACCTTCAATCTCATTCAAGATACAAGATCATGAGAAAGGATCAAAGGATACAAGCGATTGAAGATTCATTACAAAGCTAAATTTCTTCCTCTTTCTTCACCAAATTTAAGAGAAGTAAATTCATGAATTGAGTTAGGAGAGAGAAATGATTGTAATGAGGGGAAATTCATATGTTGTAAGCTTGAACATTATAATGAGAATTGATTGAAAGTGGATGTAGATTCATATAAAATCGAACCACTATAAAAATCCATTTGTGTTCTTACTTGCTTTTATCCGTTTATTCTACCAATTACGTGGTCCCGAATTCTTAACGAATCGGTGAAGTGTAACTTTTACACCCTTGGTGTTTGATCCCAAATTTGGAGCAAACAGATCAATTTTTAGTTAAGTTCAATATTAAATTTAATTTAGTTAAATTTATCATTCTTTTATATATTGGTTAAATTAATTATCATTCCAATATTTTAATTAGTTAAACTAATTATCAAACAACACAACCAGCAATCAATTAGGTGATTAACTTTTCAAATATATATAACTTTTTTATATAGTCAAAAATCATATTTTTGTGCAAATCATAGCAATAGACCCTATATAGTTTTGGTTCTCACACCAGTCAATGGAAATATATAGATATACCACTTCTGAAACTCGAACATAAATTCTGATGATGTTTCGAACCACCATTAGAACATCTCCGGGCAACTAAAGTGTGATTCTATATCCATCTAGTATATTTGAGGTTTCGAATACATGCTAGCTAGGCGTATATGCAAAATCTTTATATACTCGATTGTTCAATATAAAATAAAATAATATATTCAAATACGTAAAATGAGATTTTTAAATTTTCAAAACTAAATTTATTTTCATTTTTATTTTAAAAATTAATACTCTTCACACTCGTTCTAGGATACTACTGATCCCATCTCTAATGAGTTATTCTTATTGGATATTACTAATCCAATCTCTAATGAGTCTTTTGTTTAGTTCTAACGAGTCGCACCCCAAAATTTGAGCTAACCAGAGCTCTGATACCAAATGTAAAGACCCGAAAATTCCCGCCCTTTGAATCGACCATAAACCATACAGATCTGAACCAAAAGTTGGAAATCTCCGAATACTTTAACTTTGGGAATACAACACATTAGAACAGATAACAACAGACTTTTATAAACATTATGATAATGTTACATCAGAGAACAGAATATCAGAGTACATTGGATAAATAATACAGCGGAAGATTAAATTACAATAAATGTAATACATTGCAGCGGAACAATTTAAATTAACACAGTGGAAGGCCATCAATGTTCTGGACACAGCTCTAAGCTTCGATCCAGAATCCTGCTCCATATATCTGCAAAATAAGATACTCGACTGCCCGTGTGAAAAAGAGGGAACCCGAGTTTGCAAAGTGAAACAAACTACAGGTCAGTCATCGAACTGGTGTGAGAAATCTTTACTTAACTTAACTCGTAATATGGCTAATCATACGACCACGCCGCTAACGCGGAAAGGTTTTATTCCATTGGATTTCCAGTGCATAAATAAAGTAAATCGTTAAAACAACGCAATGCTTTTTAAAAAAATGAAACCATTATAAGACTCGGGTCCCATCACACAATGCAACACATTGCTTGGTATGATAAAAACGGATTTGATATTATTATTAGTGTACATATGTTTTTAAAAAAACTTTCAATCAAAATGTATTAATCATATACGGCATAGCTACCATATACTATGTTGCCGTACTAGTTCTACAGTCAAAACCGCATGATGTCGTATTGGAAATTGGGTTTCCATCAAGAGTCAAGGCTAGGAACGATCTCCTTACCGATTCGAGACACTCTAGCAATATCTCCGGATTCGGACTCTGGCGAACCCTTGGATACAACAGGGCCGGTCCCCCAATAGTGCAATAGGTTGGATTGGCAATTCCTGAAAAGACGCTTCCCGATCCTATTGGACCTATAAATTGGCCATTGCGGCCAATAAAAATCTGAGGCACCTCAAAATCCATCAACCACATAAGTAAAATGTCGGGTCGTGTTAAACCCAAACACCACTTCTAGCTAGAAAGAAACGTGTGCACTCCCCGGGTTCCCTTGCTCCGTTTTTGACTCTACCGGGGTGTGAGACTCGCGAGGTAGCGAAATACACAAACTATGCCTAGATATGCTATGCTTTGATCATCATCCACAGGGCTCTGCTTTTCAACAAAAACCCCGATCAATTGCATCTTGGCATGTTAATTGACAGATCACACCATGCGATGGATAACTACCAATATATAACCTTCGAGTTCGTGCGTCTCAAAGAAGGGTGTTAAGCAAGCTAATAAATCCTCCGCCACCACAGATATATGTTAATAGATATCAATTTAATTACACAACATGAAATTCAATGTCGGACATACATCCATTTACAAGTCCGTTCTGGGTCTGAACGAATCTGGAGTCACCTAGATGCTCACGTATCCGGCAATCAACACATACGTCCGGACGACTACCACCGAAGCCCCTTCAGGGTAGCTACTCCTATCATGGGCCTCAGTAGCAACACATCCATTCGATGTGAAGATCGCCAGTCTTCAATCACCGTCTTCAATGTCTTTGACTTTTAATCGTCGTAGTAATTATTCAGAATGGGTTAAACCCGGTCTTTCCGAATAACACGCGTATTTTTATAATTAAAAATCAAGTGTTGTAAAGACACATCCAATGCCTCATTCCAATTCAGAATATTCTTTAAATAAAATATTCCTATTATTAGGAAAAGGTTCCCATTAATTTTATCAAAGATAAATTCTTTTAAATTTAATATTAAATCTTATTTTCAAAGATTTATTAAAATACCAATTCAGTTTCAATACCCAAAATCATTACTTTACGATTATTCCAATTTAAGAAATAAATCTTATCTTTAATTGGGTTAAAGAACCAATGTCCTTTAAAAACATTGTTCACGATAAACCCAAAATCATTTTCCAATAAAAAAATATAAATTGAAATACCAATAATCTTAGTTGAAAGATTTATTCTTTATTTAAAAGAAATTCTTTGCTTAAAAATATTCTTTATATGAAGGATATTCTGAATCGGAAAGCGGCTCAATCATTTACCATATAACTTTGGTTATATGGATTTCATACATCGTATGTAAATGACAACAATTGATAAATAATCATCAAACCATTCATTCAACATCCAGAGTGAAGTTCACAACTGTGTGAGCATTAAAATGAAATAATAATGCTCATCGCAGCAAATGAATATTGGGACTAGTGTATATCAATTATCATCCCAATACCCGTATGGGGTTTTCAGCCAACAACAGTACATATAAATAAATAATTGGTTAATGAATTTAATCAATTTTTATACTACCAACATGTTGATAATGATGGACAAAAATGATATTTTATTCCTAATGTCGAAATAAAATATATTTGACTCGCATAATTTCCTTATACATTTCTAATATTTAATAGAATGTAATTTATTTATTTGACATTATTGTGGATGACAAATAAAAGGATAATTTTCATTATACTTAATTTGTATGTAATTATTCTTAGCGTAAAAGTAATAATCTCATTTGTATATGTTTCAATTTATAAACTAAAACATAAAAATATTTATTTTAAATTGCATACAAATTCTAATGTATGCATTAACATATAAGGATGTCATTTTATCTCAACTATACATTCTAATCTATGTTTAGACCAAGAATATGATTCTTATATTTGAATACAAATTCTAATGTAAGTTTGCAAATAAGAATGATTTTTATATTTGCATATAAATTTTATGCTGTGTTATGCAAATAAAAAGGGTTATCATATTTGCATGTAAATTCTATCTCAACAAAATATATAAGAAGAGTGATGCATTCATTTGCCGACAATTCTATTTTATCAAAATGCTATTTGTGTTTAATTCTTATCTAACAAAAATGTCCTTTTTGGTATCAACCAATATAATTCGACAAAACGAATGTTTGATTCAACTAATATAAATTGACAAAAGTGAATAATTTTGTTTCAACCAATATAAATTGGCAAAAGTGATTATTTTGTTTCAACTAATCTAAATTGACAAAAGTCATTATTTTGCTTCATTCTTTTTAAGTGACACAAAAATGAATGTTCTACCTCATTCCTTTAAAATTACAAAAGTGAATACATTTTATCATAATCCTCTTTTTTTCTCGCTAGTTTAAAAGTAAAAATGATATTTTTAATCCTATTCTTTTATTTATATCTAAATTGTAATGAAAGTGTAATATTTTAACTCATAATTTATTTGCATTAAAGAATGCAATTAAAAATACAACTTTCAATTTCATGTTTCATTTGCATCCAAGAATGCAAATAAAATGCAACTTCTAATTCAATATTTTATTTGCATCTAAAATTGCAAATAAAAATGCAACTTCTAATTCAATATTTTATTTGCATCTAAAATTGCAAATAAAAATGCAACTTCTAATTCAATATTTTATTTGCATCAAGGAATGCAAATAAATGTGCAACTTTTAATTTCATAGTTTATTTGCATCAAAGAATGCAAATACAAATTCAACTTTTAATACGGTGGTTTATTTGCATCAAAGAATGCAAAAAAAAATTGACTTTTAAATACGGTGTTTATTTGCATCAAAGAATGCAAATAAAAATATAATCTTTTACCTAAGATGTTTATTTGCATCTAAATAAAATTATAATCCCTTTTTTTATGCTTTGTTTGCAACTAAATCTACAAACAAAAATGTAACTCTTTAAATCATATTTTTATTTCTATCCAATATACCAAATAAAAATGTAATATTCATTCTAATGTTTATGTTTACATCTAAAATGCAAGCAAAACGTAATTTTAATTCTAATGTTTTGTTTGCACCTAAAATTGCAAACAAAGATGTGATTTTAATTCTAATGTTTTGTTTGCATCTAAAATTGCAAACAAAAATATGATTTTTAATTCTAATGTTTTGTTTGCATCTAAAATTGCAAACAAAAATATGATTTTAATTATAATGTTTTGTTTGCATCTAAAATTGCAAATAAAAATATAGTTTTACTTCTAATGCAAATAAAAGAACATTTTTATTTTCTATGCATATTTGCATAGAAGGACGCAAATAAAAGAACATTTTTATTTCTATGTATATTTGCATAAAAGAATGCAAATAAATGAACATTTTATATTTCTATGTATATTTGCATAAAAGAATGCAAATAAAAAACATTTTATATTTCTATTTATATTGGCATAAAAGAATGCGAATAAACGATCAATTTTATTTCAATGTATATTTGCATAAAAGGATGCAAATAAAAGATCAATTTTATTTCAATGTATATTTGCATAAAAGGATGCAAATAAAAGATCAATTTTATTTCAATGTTATATTTGCATAAAAGGATGCAAATAAAAGATCAATTTTATTTCAATGTATATTCTATTCTGAATCAATGATTTTACAAAATGATTTATTTTATTGAAATGGCGATTCTATTTCAAATCAATAATATTATAAAATAGTTTATTATATTCAACACATACAGATCTTTGTTAATACATCATCAACAACAAATAAATCATTCACAATCACATCACAGCAGATCTAAAGCATATACAAACAATAGTTACGCAGCAAATAAATTAAATAAATTAATTTATTATTTAAAAAAAAGAAATCTCACTGTCGTGTCGCAAACTGGTCAAAAATTCAAACAACTCGATATTGTCCCTTTTCAGTCTAGGAATGTAGATCTTGTCTCTACGATTGCAACGCTTCAAAAATTGTGTTATTCTGAGTTCATATGAATTAGTTATGGTTAAATTTAAATTAATAATTTTTAAATAAGATTAAATAAATAAAAACTTAAGATATTAACCTTCTTCCTGTTGTTCAAAGTCACGGCCGTTAGTTTCAGAAATGGGTTTGATCCTAGGGTTGATTATGTCTTCCGATTTACAGCACTAGAGAACAATCAGAAGGCGGCTCGTTGATGAGCTACCAGCGCCGCACTAGGGGGCCCACGTGCGTGCAGCTCGTTGGAGCCTAGGGGAAGGGCGGCGGTGATCTTTGGTGCGGGTTTGGGGGTCTGGTCCTCGGAGTTTGGGCCACCAGAGATCGATCAAGCCGTATGAAAATGAAGAGCAAGGAAATCTCTTCAAAAGCTTGAACTGGAGTGAGGAATTTTATTGAGAGGATTGGTGGATATTAGTGGTTGAAGTTAGGAAGTTTTCAGCCATGAAAAATGTAGATGGCGGCGGCTAGAAGATGGTGAATAGTGATTAGGGTTTAGTTTGTATTATTTATAATATTTAAATGTAATTTTTACAAATAAATCCCTACATCATAAACTAATCCGATTTCAGTCTAATCGGAGTTGACCCTAGCCAATAGCCCCCGTTCCAGATGCAATGGGCTAGGTTTCGTCAGTCCAAACGACTGTCTATGGCTTGAAATCCTTAATTTATTATTTAAATCATTTAAATAATTAATTTGATCGTATATTTAAATTCACCGGGGCTACATACGAACTCAGAAAAATCCAAAAAATATATTTCTATCTATGTTTTGACGATACGGATCTAACAAGACTAATTTCGTCAAATTCTAAGACAGGTTTGAAAAATGGCCATTTTCTAGTCGATCGGATTTGAGTGAAATTGACAAAATTTACCACGCTCACATATTAGTTCTAAAAATTATGAAAATTGAAACCTAGCAATAATTTGACATTCCGGTTCCAACAAAAGTGGTTTCATCGAAAACGGAGGTTGTTTGAAAAATGGCTATTTTTAATATTAAAATATATATATATATAAAAATTCTACAACGACTATCCTGAATTTTAAACGGGGCATAACTTCTGATTCCCGCTATGAAATTTCAATTTTTCAGATTCGTTGGAAAGATATTTTTAAATAGATTCTAATATTTTTGGTTTCACTAAAATCCGATTTATTTTGCATCTTGTACAGTCCGTCAATTCAAATTCAAAATTTCAAACTACCGTGCTATTTCTTACTCCCTTTTAAAATTATAATAAAATTAATCCTTCTAACTTCAATTTAAATAAATTTGTAGTCGTTATTATTTAAAATAAATTATTTTAACTATTAAATTACCATTAAAATTTCTAAAATAAAATTTTTAAATTGGTTTAGAATTTGTGGGTTGTTACAGCGGCGCTGCGGCGAGTTCGTTTTAATTATATTTAAATATAAACATTTAAATTTTGTTTATAAATAAACTTCAACTCCATTCTAATATATTTTAATATATTGAATCTAACTTTCCTAATTCAACTGAATATTTACAATTATCTAAAATCGTCGATTTTTCATTACTTGGTTACAATTTATTTATCCTTCAATCTTCTATATTTAATTCCAATTCCTTTTATAAAT
This sequence comes from Allium sativum, assembly GCA_030737875.1. Lineage (NCBI taxonomy): Eukaryota > Viridiplantae > Streptophyta > Magnoliopsida > Asparagales > Amaryllidaceae > Allium > Allium sativum. The sequence continues at coordinate 637,759,489 of CM060918.1, forward strand.
AAATTATTTATAAAATTCGATATAATCGAATTCCAATTTAAAATCCCTTGGATTTGACTTAATTCATTTTATATTATGAATATCAAAATAAAACCCGTCGTTCCCTTTCTGAAACGATTTCCAATTCATGGTTAAATTCATATTTGAATTTAAATTTCTAAGTTATCAAATTCTAGTTTGAATTCCAAATTCATGGTTAAATTCATATTTTCATACTTCCCAGAATTTAAATTCCAAATTCTAGTTTGAATTCAATTTTAGTTCATCTCATTTATATATTTCATTCATATACAAATTATATTTGGATATATATAACCTTTCCAATTTTATAATATTATCTGATTATAATATTAACAACCGACACATCCATATATGATAATAATTCCAGAAAAATATTCTTTTTGTATCAAAATATAGTTTTGGGTATAATTATTTTATCTACCCATTTAAAACAATATCGTGTTAAATCTTCTGTAAAAGTGTTTAGAAATTCTTCTCAACTTCGTGGTATCCCACGATTCGATCAGAATTCATAAACCACTCAACAGACTAGCCAACACAATGTAAAACAATTTTTATATCAATTAACAAATACACTCTCTCATATATATACACTCAACCCATTCTAGAGTACTACTGACCCTATCTCTAATGAGCACAATCCCACCAAAGCCTAGGTATTCGCTCAACCTAAGCTCTGATACCAACTGTAACGGCCCGCAAATCCGTACTATCTGAGTCGACTAATAACACCACACGTCCAACCCAAATTGCACAGAAATATGAATCATTATTAGAAAGAAGTTAGAGGATAAGAAATAGAAAGAAAGAAATGTTAGAATAGAGGAAAACAAAGAAGACAAATCTCACAGCGGAACGAATAAAATATATTATATAACATAACTTTTTGAAATACAAATCAGTAACTTTATATACATACCATCATTAGAGCATAACAGTTATTCCTGGAACAGTTATAAACGCCTGTTTCCAGATACCACATAGTACACAGCAGAAATATGATAGTCTATAGCTAACAGATGAAGCCTCCTGCTTCAAGCTCCTGAAAGTGATTCTGTAAAATCCCGACTACTTAACTGCCCGTACAAATATCGGCACCCAAGAGTTTAGGGAAAACAAAAAACAAAATAAACTCTGAGTCAGTTATGGGGCTGGTGTGAGTAAACTCCAATCATTTGTTTAACTTTAAAAATCCTTTTGAAATAAATGATAATCGTAAGACCGATCCACACATAAACACGGATGGTTTTTACCTTACAATAACCCAAAATATTTTGATATGAATCTAGTAATATTATAATAATGTCTACATCAAATAAATAGAATCTAGCGGAACGCTTGCATCTCACGCTTACATCTCACGCTCCATATATAATATAAAACCAAAAACCACAGGGCGCTTATTGGAGATTGGATTTCCAACATGATAAGGTATGGAACCACCTTCCGATAGTGTATCTCTAGAGGGGAATACACTGGGTTCAACAAGAACATATTGCAACCCGGCCCACACATGACCGACCACTCATTTCGCCTGAGTGTATCGAATGTATATCACCAACGGTTGGGATCAACAACCATTTCCCGAAAGGGACAACATCGATAGATTAAAGAAGCAAATGGAATCTCTCTAGATAGGTGATTATACATCCAAATGGGTGCGACCCACATAGCCATGCTGCCTACCCGATTATTTCATTTATCGGTTGTTGAGGCCTAAGGCTACGATCTTATCATTCATTGATAGCACAATCACTTTGAATGCCACATTGTCAGATCTGTAAATCATTAATTGATTTGCACAAATATATTCTGGATATTATGCTAAGAGAATAAATTCTCCGCTACCATATATATTTATACAGACTAACATATTCGATCATTGGAAATAATCTGTCAGAAATTCATCCATTTACGTTCGTTCTGGGATTGAACGAAATCGAAGGCACCATTTCTATTAATAGAAAATGTCCTTGCACTTTACTCCGTCTTCGATTATCTTCATATAATTTGACTCGCAACGCTACTGCCAATACGGAGTGGTTCACGGATAATAATCCAACCGGTCTCTCCATATTGACAAAAATATTGGCAAATACTTCAATAGTCGGTTATTTAAATATCGAAGAAAAACAAACATTCATTCATAACATCAAACAATCACCGGACCCAATAATTAGTATTTCATTAATTAAATCACTTCTCCATTTCCTTATCGATATTCGTTAACACGATATTTTCGACAATCATCTTGGCCCTTTTCACTATTTGGAAAACATTCCATATATCGCCTCCTTTTAATTTCAATACGTAGAAAATATATTCTGTTTATAATTGGAAAATATTCCAATTACTTATCTCTTTCCCGACCATTCATTTTTAGACTTAGGAAATATTTATAATTATATTTCCATAATTTCACTTCCTTGGGTTAAAACGAATGTTGTGTAAAACATCGTTACGACAACCCAAAACACAGCATTCAACTAATTCTTATTCCAACATTCATCTTCGAGACAGGATCTTGCTATTTATCGGTTAAAAACGAAATCAATCAAGTTGGGGTATATCTACCTCTCAGTCCTTGACTGAAAACATCCTTAACTTCAAAATGGACAAGAACACTTACCTCGAACAATTAACATCATATAAAACCAATTCTCCATTTTTAAAATGTATATACATTTCTCTTTCTATTTCCAGATTATTGATTTCCTTCTTGTTTATAATATTCTATTTTTAGGTTCGTTCCCTTACCGGATTTTATATATATTGATATATAGATTTCTAATTATCAAAATTTCTTAAAAATATTCTAACTCCTTAAATTTCGCCATAACCTCCTTTGTACCGGTCGATAGTTCAAACCTCAACTCGCCTCAATAGACCCTTTCCATTCAAAAAGAAAATCGAAAAGCCAAGCAGCTTGCCGATTCAGTGCGTAAAATCTCATATGGAATTTAAACATGTACTTTATTGTTGGGCACTAAATTTATAAACTTCATTCTCTTCATTCCATACCTGTTTAACACATGTTCACCTGTTTTCAATTCAACTCAATCTAATCGTTTGAATTCAGTTTCGCCCATTTATTCTTTAGTTAGCTTCCTAGCCTATTTCACTTGTTATTTGAACGTATCATGTTCGTATGTATTTTAGTTTGCTTATATATCAATGGAATCCCATTTTCATTTCAGGTTTCATATTCAATTTCGAATATGAAATTCACAAGTCTCATTTACTTATCAAAAGAAATATTTCGATTAAAAATTTGATTAACAAATTATTCTTCCACTTAGTTAATTCTGCTCAAAAATAAATAACTGATTTTGTTTCAAAAATCAATCCATTTACTCCACTCGAGTTCATATTTATTTTATAACTCAAGTCCATATTTTTCAAATGGAAATTCGGATTTTATTTTCTTAAAAATCCTTATATTTAATTAAATAAACCATTATGGTTTTATAATGGTTATGGCGTTGTTTTTCTGAAAAATTGATTTTGACATAACTCAAAATCTATCAAAAGAAATCCAGATTTCTCTCTTCCATTAGAAAACTATTATTCCAACGGTACTGATGATTCTTGTTTCAAAGGATTCCGATTTGAATTGAGTTCTATCTACTCAATTGAAGTTCGAACCGCCAATTTACGAATTACAGCGCTACGGCGAGTTTGTTTTAATTATATTTAAATATAAACGTTTAAATTTCGTTTATAAATAAATTTCAACTCCATCCTAATATATTTTAATGTATATCGAATCTAACTTTCCCAATTCAACTGAATATTTCCAATTATCTAAAATCGTCGATTTTTCATTACTTGGTTACAATTTATTTATCCTTCAGTCTTCTATATTTAATTCCAATTCCTTTTTATAAATAAATTATTTATAAAATTTGATATAATCGAATTCCAATTTAAAATCCCTTGGATTTGACTTAATTCAGTTTATATTCCGAATATCGAAATAAAACCCGTCGTTCCCTTTCTGAAACGATTTCCAATTCATGGTTAAATTCATATTTGAATTTAAATTTCTAAGTTATCAAATGATAACTTATTTTCCTTAATTTATAAACATTGTTTATAAATTTAACTTTCTTGTTTTATAAAAACAAGTTTCCATTTCGATTCCCTTTCAAATTCTACTTTTCAAATTCATACTTGAATTTAAACCTCTAAATTATCTAATGATAATTTATTTCATTAGATTTATAAATATCATTTATAAATCCAATTTCTTGTTTTATAAAATAAAACAAGTTTCATTTCAAATTCTGTTTGAAAACCCAAAATCTTATTTTGGAATAGATTCTATTTACTAACTTATATATATAACACGGAGTTTATTTCAATATTTAAAAATTAAACTCCTACTAAATAAAATCCTAATATTTCTTCTGAAAATATTTTATTTAAATAAACTCGATCAAATCGAATTTAAATCACAAATCCATACGAATTTATTTTAATTCATTTTACATTCTGAATATCAGAATAGATTTATCTTTTCTTTTTGAAACTAATTTCAATTCCCTTTTTAAATTCACCTTTGAATTTATATTTTCCAAATTATCCAAATGATACTTCATTTATAAACATCGTTTATAAATTCACTTCAGTTTCCAGATTTTCCAATGAAGATCATTCCATTTTATTTATAAACACCATTTATAAATTTACTTCAATTCCCTGATTTTTAATTTATAAACATCGTTTATAAATTTCAATACTTGTTTTATTCATTCAAAAAAAGTTAATATTTTTAGTCCATTCGAATTTCAAATTCAATTTTTAGAAAAATAGAATTTTCCATTTAAATCTCAAATATCGTTTTCACGATATTTTTATATATCAACATTTTAGCCCTGTGATATTTAAATATCCAAAAACACCCAATTATCAAATCACGGTGTTGGCTAGCTTTTTGACCAAGCCACCCAGGTTCATTCACAAGAAGAAAGTATGAAACTACATCCCCTAAGTACATGAAGGAACGGATCGCACCATTGAATCGCCCCTCATCGGATCGCACCTCATCGCATCGCACCTCATCGGATCGCCCCCATTTCATCAGCGAAACGACACCTCTATGTGACTCGATCCGTACATACATTACTGCCCAGTATAGACCGATCCGATCCCCAGATGCACTGCGAAGCCTCTGACCTGTTCAAGCACGAGCTAGTCTTCGGCGATCCGAGATGCACGGATCCAGCGACACGTGTCCCCAACCGTCATTTTGACTGATTCTCCCCATTTGCTCGATCCAATTTTCAAGGGGATCGCGACACCTGTCCACAATGGCTAATTTGACTATTTCTTCATCGGCTGCGATGCGATCCGATGTTCTCGGGATTCGTGCCACGTGATACCACGATCCGCCTGACAAAATCAGCTATAAATAGCCCGGAGCTTGGCATTTTTTGGGATCTTTTTGGGCAATATTGAGGACTGATTCCGCCATTATTGTCATACTACCATTTCTTATCAGTTTTATTACTAGATTACTGAGAGAAATCACAATTGTAAAAGTGAGCTAGAGAGAAATCATTGATTGTACCAGCATTCAAAGTATAATCAATAACATATAAAGTGGACGTAGGCTTGTTAACGCCGAACCACTATAAATTCTGTGTGTTTTCTACTTTTTCTTCATTCTTCAGTTAAAACTCTATAAAAGTCAGAACGATTTGGGTGTTAGGTCCAAATTTTGATCTAACATTTTGGTGCTTTCACCGAGAAAACAGTCCTAAAGCTTCACTATTCAGTTCTTTGAAGATTCCAGCGACATCTGATATCATGGCTGGAAAGAGATCTAAGGAAGTACGCGCTTCACGAACCAATGAAACCGCGAATGAAGCAGTTGAAGAAAGTGTGCACGAGCTAGGAAATGAGGGAACTTTGGATCGCGGAGCGCGGGGGGCGAACCGATCCGATGAAGATGCCACGCTTCGAGTCGACGAGAACGAGGCGATCCGGACTGCTGAAGGGGTTGTTACTCAATCCCGAGATAACGCCTCGAATCCTCCGCGTGCCGTGACCACGAACCGATCCCAGGGGGCGCTGCGAGCCACCATCCTCGATCCACAGCGATCTGAATTGATGATCGGACTACAACTCGACCTGGAAAGGAGCCTATGGCTCGCTCCTACCGTCCTGGCCCCTCCGTTCGACCTGGCTCAAGCTCTTTGCGCATAAGAGAAAGTGATGATGATCAATATTACCCTGCTGCTCCCGTTACTGATGGGGATCTCTCTCGCTTTTCCGAAATGTGGGAGAGACTGTTTGATGAATTGGCTGCCCAAAGGCAGGAAAGTTCCGTTCTGCGACAAAATTTGACCGCTATGGATAGAAGGCTTAATGATCTCCTAAGGCAAAGGACGCCGCCAGTTCGTCCGCTCACTCCAGGATATTCTTCTTCGTCAGAGGAATCGCCGAGACCTCCGCGGCGACCATATGAGAGACCCGAAAACATAGAGCAGCTTCGGTTCGGGACCCTGCCGTCACGAGAAGAAGAGGCACTGGGTGCAGGGCCCTCAAACCATAATGTGAACGATCACGCCGCAACTCCTAGAGCTCGAGGAGCGGACAGTCCTGTACAGAACAGACTACCTCAGCCCCGTCGTCGCGCAAATTCTCATGGTAACAGGTGGCAACGAAGCCCAATCCAAGCCCCGGATTTTGTGACTGCTCCCGGAAGAGAGATTAGAGAACCCCGCCGAGCAAGAAGCACTGACCCTGAACCTCCGCTGACCAGTGCAAATGTTGCAGCTATGATCCATCAAATTCTGGCGGATAGCCGTGGACAACGGAATGAAGATTGGGGAATCGACCGCAGTCACACCCCTTTCAGTGACGATATTTTGGATGCGACTTTCCCGAGGCATTTCAATATGCCACAGATGAACCGATACGCGGGTAGATCTGATCACGTCCAGCATCTGATGAGATATTCTTAGTCAATGACCGCTGCCGCAGCTTCTGACGCTGTCAAGTGCAAAGCATTTCCCATATTCTTGGAGGATGTAGCATTGTTATGGTTTACTCGCTTACCGGCAAGATCAATTTCTAGCTTCAGGGAGTTGAGTGAAAAGTTCGTAGAACAATTCCACATCTATGCACAAAAGACAAAGAGTGTGATTGACTTGTTCCTTGTCAAGCAGCGACCAGGCGAGAGTTTGAGGGTGTACCTAGACCGTTTCAACTTGGCCGCTACTGAAGTTAAAGATCCTCATGAGCCAACCGTTGTCGCAGCTCTGAATGATGGAGTGGATAAAGACACTGAATTTGGGAGATACCTGGCAGGCAAGCCACCCCATACTAGAGAGTTATTCTACGAAAAAGCTAACGTACATTTACGCCGGGAAGAAGTATATGCTAACCAAAAGGCAAAAACGGCCGATAAGGAGGAAATCCAGAGCAATGTCGCCATTAAGCAGACAGGAGACAGCTCGGGGAAGGTCGAAGTTAATGTCGAAAATCGGAATCAGGGTGGTCGTCAGTTAGGGAACAATGATAATAATAGTAATGGCAACAACCGGAAGAGGAACCGAGGGAACGACTCCCAGAGAAGGACTTGTCCCAGGACCTTTGAGAGTTATACGCCAATAAATGATACTTGGGAAAATATCTTCATGGATTCGTACAACGTCCTTCAGAATAAGAGGCCACCTCCCAGAGAGTCGACGGAGAAAGAACGTGAAACGGGGAAGTTTTGTCTCTTTCATCAGATTCATGGTCATTCGACAAATGAATGCCATCACCTAAGAGATATAGTCGAGAGGCTTCTTCGAGAAGGAAAATTAGATGAATACAGAGTAACGCCCAGAGATAGGGGGCAAGCCGTACAGGCCCCAAATCAGAACCAGAATCAACTTGCTGCCAGGCCAACTGCCCAACAAAAGGGAAAGGACATCGTTATCAATACCGTAATCGGAGGGCTTTATCTCGTCGGACATAGTTCCAAGGCATTGGATCAATATGTCAATGCAGCCAAGCAACACCTCGAGGTAGGGGAGTGCAGCAACCCCGAGGACAATATCCCGGTAAAGCAACGAAAGATGATGTCCGACGATGTCGTTTTCCGCGAACGAGAAAGCATTGGAGTCCATGCTCCGACTGAAGATCCATTTGTAATCACAGTACCTATTGGACCAGCCATTGTTCATAAGGTTTTAGTGGACAACGGGAGTTCCGTCAACATTCTTTTCAAAAGGACATTCAACCAGATGAACCTCGAAATAAAAGACTTGAAGCCCTGTCAGGGATGGATCCGTGGATTTAACGGAGCATCCACCGCTCCAATGGGTTATGTAGAGTTACCAGTTACGCTTGGGGAAGGAGAACGCCAGAGAGTGAGAATCCTTCCCTTCGTGGTTTTGGATGTTGAATCACCCTACAATGCCTTTTTGGGCCGACCGGCTCTCGCAAAGTTTAGAGCCTGTGCCCCTGGTGCTTATTATTGAAATTTCCTACGGAAGCTGGCGTTGGTATTGTCAGAGGAGATCAGGTTGTCGCACGAGCATGTTATGTTGCCGAGCTAAAGTTACTTCGCAATGGAGGGGACATAGAAACCAAGGGCGCTTCTCCCCCTACAAGGGCGGAGACCTTATAGCAACTAAAGAGGATAACCGTAGGAGAGTCGCCCAGAGAGTCGCCTGAGGATATAGATCCCAAAGAGGACCAAGAACCTGGGGGCAGAATGGCGACTCCCAACGAGACAACTGTGGATGTACCGATCGATGATAGTGACCCAGAGAAGGTCCTTAAGATTGGATCCCAGTTAAATCCGAATCTCGCTAAAGAACTGACGGATTTCTTAAAAAATAACTTGGATGTATTTACTTGGACCCACGCAGACATGTGCGGGATATCCCCATCAATCATGAGCCATTCATTAAGCATCAACCCTAAACATCCTCCGGTAAAGCAAAAAAGGCGAATGCTGGGCCCAGAGAGGTCCGCTGCCTTGAAAGAAGAAGTTGGAAAGCTAAAGAGTAATGGATTTATCAGAGACTCGATCTACCCAGACTGGATTTCAAATCCAGTCCTGGTAAAGAAGGCCAACGGGAAGTGGCGAACGTGTATCGACTTCTCGGATTTGAACAAAGCTTGCCCAAAAGACAGTTTTCCGTTACCCCGGATCGACCAGTTGGTGGACTCGACGGCGGGTCATGAACTTATCTCATTTATGGATGCTTACTCAGGATATAACCAGATTCCAATGCATGTTCCAGATCAAGAACACACTAGTTTATCACGGATCTGGGACTATATTGCTGTGTAGTGATGCCCTTTGGCTTGAAGAACGCAGGCGCTACATATCAACGTTTAGTCAACAGAATGTTCTATAACCAGATCGGGAAAACAATGGAAGTATACGTCGACGACATGTTGGCTAAGTCCAAGCAATCCTCCCATCACACTACGGACTTAGCAGAGATGTTCGGCATTCTTCGAAAGTACGGAATGAAACTCAACCCAACAAAATGTTCATTCGGTGTCGCCTCCGGAAAATTCTTGGGGTTCATCGTCAGTTCCCGTGGGATTGAGATTAATCCAGACCAGATCGCAGCAATCAGAGACATTCAGGAACCCAGGCAAATTAAGGATGTGCAAAGCCTTGCAGGAAAAGTAGCCGCACTAAGCAGATTTATCTCCAGGGCTACGGACAAATGCATCCCATTCTTCAAATTAATAAAGCGGGGAAAACGCCACTTCAAATGGATGCCTGACTGCGTAGAAGCATTTCAGAACTTACTGAGGCACCTGGAGAAACCTCCGATATTATCTAAGCCGATGGATCATGAGGACTTATTCGTGTACTTGGCAGTGTCATCCCACGCGATCAGCTCAGCGTTGGTAAGAGAAGAAGATAAGGTCCAAAGACCTGTGTATTACGTGAGCAAAAAATTGACGGCAGCAGAGCGTAATTATCCAAGGATAGAAAAGTTGGCATATAGTTTACTGATCGCCTCTAGAAAGCTTCGACATTGTTTTCAGGCGCATCCCATTACCTTATACACCGATCATCCACTCAAGCAAGTTCTACAGAGACCAGAGGCGTCTGGAAGATTACTCAAATGGAACATTGAGTTAAGTCAATTTGATCTGAACTTTCAGCCTCGATGGTCAATTCGGGGGCAAGTGATAGCCGACTTCATAGCAGAGTTTACCGTCCCGGAGGAGGATATAGCAAACGAAGAAGCTGATCCTTCAAAATTACTTTTCGGTCCCAATGCCTGGAGATTGTATACTGATGGCGCTAGGAACGACGAAAGATCCGGCGCTGAAATAGTGCTTGAAACTCCCGAGAAACGATTGATATCCTATGCTATCCGGATGGAGTTTCACGCCACTAACAACGACTCCGAATATGAAGCCCTAATAGCCGGACTAAGGATCGCAAAGGAGTTAGAAGTCACAAAGCTGAATATCTTTTGCGACTCCAAGTTAGTTGTGAACCAGGTTACTGGAAAATTCCAAGACAAAAGTGCAAGATTGATTCTATATTTGAAGAAAGTGAAGGAGTTGCTGAACGACTTTGATCACTACAGCATATCTCACATTCCGCGGTCAGAGAATCAGCAGGCGGATAAGTTGGCAAAGATGGCTAGTTCCGACGATCCTGAAGAGACCGGGCTAGCCCCCGTTGAAGTGCTTCGGTCCCCCAGTATAGATCAAATGGAAATCGATCCAATACTAGAGACGGAACCAGAAAGGGAGTCGTGGATGACCCCTCTAAAGAATTTCTTGATGAATGGAGCGCTTCCGACCAAGAAAAGCGAGAGGCGAAAAGTAATTCGTAAAGCTGCCCGATACGTTCTACAAGGCGGAGTTCTTTACATACAAGGATTTTCGATGCCCCTTCTCCGGTGTATAGCCCACGATGACATCAAGTGTGTGCTGCAGGAGGTACACGAAGGCGAATGCGACGATCACACTGGAGGGCAAACATTGGCAAAAAAGGTGTTGCGGCATGGTTATTTCTGGCCTACCATAAACAAGGATGCGGCAAAATACGCACGACGGTGTGATGCATGCCAGAGATTTTCAAAAATACCTAGAGCAACTCCTAATCAGTTAAAAAAAATGATGAGCCCATGGCCTTTCGCTATGTGGGGAATTGATATCATTGGAAGTCTCCCCATAGCTAGGGGCGGAGCAAAGTTCGCTATTGTGGCCGTGGATTATTTCACTAAGTGGGTCGAGGCTGAACCACTGACTACAATCACAACCAAACGAGTGATCAATTTTATCGTTAGAAACATCATCTGTCGATTTGGGATTCCAAAGATTGTGATAACGGATAACGGAACTCAGTTCGATAGCACGGAATTCAGAAACTTCTGCCAGAAATACCATATTGAGAATCGATACACCTCTGTAGCGCACCCGCAATCGAACGGACAAGTCGAAGCGGCGAATAAAGTGATTAAATCCATTCTGAAAAGAAGACTGAAGCGGGCCAGAGCCATGTGGGCTGATGAATTGCCCTTGGCACTATGGGCCTACAGGACAACGTATAAATCGGCAACAGGACATACCCCCTTCTCCCTTGCTTTTGGAACGGAAGCAGTCATCCCGGTTAAGATAAAGGTACCTTCTCACCGAGTGACTTATTATGATCCGATGACTAATAACAAATTGCTCCTAGAGTCCCTAGATATGATCGAAGAAAAGAGGGATGAAGCAGACCTGCGTGCCTTAAGATGCAAACAACAGGTCGCTCGATACTACAACAAAAAGGTTCAAGCCCGAACCTTGGAACCCGGAGACTTGGTTCTGAAACGTGTCTTTCCACCCCCAGCTCATATGGGAGCGAAGTGGGAAGGACCGTACTCCATTCTGAGCAAGCTTGATAATGGAACCTTCAAGCTGGCAACCGTAGATGGAAAGGAAATCCCCAGAGTGTGGAATGCCCAACATTTACGGCCATACTTAACATAAAAGTTTCAAATCTGTTCTTTTGCTTTGTTGAAAACCATGTACAAGGCACGACTCGCCTAGAATAGTCTGATTCCTTAAAGCAAAAAATTATAAAGTGGATGTAGGTCATGATTCGACCGAACCACTATAAAAATATTGTGTGTCGTTTACCTTTATTGCATTATTTATCTGTCTTTCTATTTTTATGAAAATTACTGTGAATCATGCAATGATCCCAGAAGCATATGATTTTAGGTGCCATCCATCAGAATGGAATGTAATCACCAGTCAAAATTCTGAGGATAACGGATATGGAGGCGACGTACCATGATCGGAACCGCCGTGACGGAACTCTAACTCTCTAGAGAGAGAGTATAAAAGCATCTCCGATTGAGCGCTGAGAAAGAGCTCCTTCCCCGCTGAAGGATAAGGGAGCGATTGAACTGCTGAGCTTGAACTCTAACTCTCCAGAGAGAGAGAGTATAAAAGCGTCTCCGATTGAGCGCTGAGAAAGAGTTCTTTCCCCGCTGAAGGATCGGGGAGCGATTGAACTGCTGAGCTCGAACTCTAATTCTCCAGAGAGAGAGAGTATAAAAGCGTCTCCGATTGAGCGCTGAGAAAGAGCTCCTTCCCCGCTGAAGGATCGGGGAGCGAATGAATTGCTGAGCTCGAACTCTAACTCTCCAGAGAGAGAGAGAGTATAAAAGCGTCTCCGATTGAGCGCTGAGAAAGAACTTCTTCCCTGCTAAAGGAACAGGGACCGACTGAACTATTGAATTTGAACTCTAACCTCGGCGACCACCAGGAGAGTATAAAGGAGTCTATGATTAGGCTTTGAGAAAGGTGCCAGAAACTCAGCACCATAAGGAGAATTACCTTGCTAAATTCTCTAAGTCCCCCATATTCAGAAATAGGGGGCAACGTGCCAACAATGCTAACCAATCCTTAATAAGCCCTAGTTAAGTGCTACATTAACGATTGATTGGGGGCCATATGCATATATACACATGAACTTTAATGCAGCAATACAGCGCAAAAAAATTTCGATTTTTTCTGTTGTTTGACTGATTTGTAGTTATAATTAGATGGTTTATGACTAAACATGGAAAGTTTATGTGAATACAGGTACACAATGATGCAAAAAGAGATAAACTTTCGTTTATATACTGCAAGCCTACAAAGTGAAAAATAACCTAGAAAACAAAAGTGAGGGCCAGTCTCATAATTACATTTCCTGGCCAGTGGGAAACCTAAAGACAAAATATAAACAAGCGACAATATCCTATTTACGCTTTGACCTCTTCTCCTGCTTCTGTTTCTCCAGCTTCGCCTTGTCAGTGTCGGATTGATCTCCTTTCTTTCTCTTCCTTTTGTCTATGAGAGGAACATCCGACTCTTCAGAAGATTCCTCTTCCGCCTCCTTTCTCTTCCTTTTATCAGTAAGGGAAGCTGGGAAATCATCAGGATTCGCAAAATGAAGTTGTCTGCTGATGGATTTGGGCTGGATTTTCAAAATCATCCCAGTTTTGGGATCAAGTTCCGCGATAGGGACTATGTTCAGAGGCTCTTGTCCCACCATCTTCAAAGCCATCTCCTTTTCCTGCCTAGCTTTTCTGCTGGCCAAAGTTTCATCATCATCGTCTTCGGTCTCTTTGGCGCCAATGATATCCTCCTCATCCTCTACATGACGCCCATCCATGTCTTTCAAGGCCTCGATGGTTTCAGCATCCTTGGGAACATCAGCATTAGGTGCCAGGACGCTTTTCTCTGCTGTTGTGTCCTCAGTCTGCTTCGATATATCAACACCGGCACCTGGCGAGACGACCTCCTTCTCTGCCTCTTTTCCTTTTTCAACACCCTTGTCGACGGGCTCACCACCTGTATTATAGGGAACACACGTTACTAATTCAATTGGTTGTTCTACCAGACGACGACAATTCACAATTGCTTTGACAAATTGTGGGGAAAAAAGGGAGATACCTTCCGCCGATCCTCCTTCTTGGGTAGCTGCAGGAGCTCCAACAACCACAGGAGTTAGGCCCAAAGGGATTAGTGGATCATCAGGATGGTATTCCTCAACTTCGGAGGTCTTGGGCTCCACGGCTGAACTCGAACCTTCGTCAGCTTTGCCTTTACCCTTAGCCAGGGCCCTCTCCTTTTCCATTTCCGCTTGAATCAGACGACGACCTTCTGCCAGGTCCTCGGGCTCGTTATCCCTCAAGATGCTCTTCATCAACTCATCTTCATCAATTTCTTCGACTCCCAATCTTTGCTTCTCACCCTCAACGATGGCATCCCATAAATTAGCTAAAGTAACGTGGTAATCCGGGATCCACGAGATGTTGCGAGTTTTGAGGACTTGGCCCAGGAAGTCAAAAATCATCTCTTCAAACCCCTCGATATCCTTCTCTCTCTCGAGGAGCTTGTTGTTAGAAGCAGTAGCCATTTCAATGGCACTTCAACATTCTTTTCGGCGAGAGCCGCCCGTCTCTCCGCATCCACGACTTAATCATTCAAAATCACCTTTTCTGCTTCAGCCAAAGCTAAACTTTCTTTCAAACTTGCTTTTTCTGCCTCCCAGGCAGCTCTCTCAGCTTCAAAATGGCCTTGTGCTGTCTTCAACTCAATGTTGGCCATTTTGAGATCTTGTACCTCCTTCTTTAAAGCCATCTTTTCTTGGCTATTTGAGTCAAGCTCCGAATGAAAGCGCTTCTTAGCATTCTCCAATTCGATCTTATAATTTTCAGCATCTCTCTGCGCTAAGGCGAGTTGGGATTGAGCATCTTCCAAGTCCTTCTCCATCTTTGTCCTGGCCCTTTCGTTGTTATCAATTTTCACTTTAGATCTATGGGCTTCCATTTCAAGCGTTCGAATGACTTCTGAAAGATTAACCGCATGTTTCTTCATCATCTCATACTGTCTGGCTACATGGCGGATGTGCCCGACAACTTCATTACCCCAGTTCTTAGGGACCGGTTCCAAGGCTGGAACAAACGTCATCCTTTCGAAGAAAATGTTTGGGAATTGTTCCCGCAACTTTTCCAGCCTACCTTGAATCTCGGAACCATGGATGTAATCCCGTGACCCGGGGGCAGCCAACTCTTGCTGGCTGGAAGAGACGATGTCACTCCTCTCCTTTTCAGACTCTTTGATTGGATCCTTGCCTTTATCCTTAGACTCGTGATGCCTTTTTGACAACCTGCTATGAGAGGGTGCACTTTTCGGAGGAGTTAACTCTTTAGGAAGTTTCTTCCCCCCTGCAGGAACCACCGGATAACTGGGAAGCTTGGCAGATGTCGATTTCGGTGGAGACCGGGGTTGCGAGGAAGTCGGCTTGTGAGAAGGGCCGCGAGAGCGCTCAGTACTCGGGTGAAGACTGGGTGTGCCCTCACGAAGAGAACGATAAGAATAAGATCGCCTGCGGAACATCTTCCCTACAAAAGAGAAAAGAGCATATTAAAACTTTGAATACTGACGATGTAAGAGTGCGGGGTCAGACAGTGTGTGTGATTTGTGCATCCCATATAATTCCCCCTAACAGTCCCGGGCCTGAAGACAGGCTCATCTGAGTAGTTTCTTGTTCTCTAGTTGGAGCGATGGTCTCTTCAGAAGCAGGGAAGAATGGCTCCCCTTCAAAGTCCCTCTCTATGTATACATCGTCGGGCAGAGGAATTTTGCTCAGCTCGTTGAATAGATGTTCTTCTGTCAAATCATCGGGAGCAGCGGGTTCGATCGGAGGAGAAACTGGGATTTTCTTGGACTTGTCACCACGGGCCTCATCCCCTCTGTATATGTTCAGGTCCTCATCGTCTTGGATGACAATCGGGGAAGGACTCTTGCGAAATTTAGTTGTTTCTACTGTCTGCGATGTTCCCTCTCCCTCCGTTGGGGGCACATATCTATAGGGTTTGCCGCCAGCGCCAAGTCCAAATCTTATATCCAGAAGATGATGCTTATGAAGATTCTCGTCAGTGATGCACTTTTTGATCCTTAGAAAGTCGGATCTGCTTTGTAGAAGAATAGACAATCGATTATTGTATAACGGGCCCTCCGTTTTCGGGAAGACGTGATCTGTTTAAAACAAAGAGAAAGGGGGGAGAATGTTAATGCTTCGGCTTCTTGAACAAGATATTCAGTCAAAAGATTAAAGTTTACTTGATTTAAGCCATCTTCTTGAGCACCCAGCCTGTTTCTTTATATAGAACCAATCAGACTTGGGATCCCCTATATTGTTGTATCCGTCATACAGAACCTTCCTATTCGCCACCGATTCAAAAAAAGAGAAATTTGGGGTTGCCGAGGAGTGATGCTTAAAAAGAAAGAAGAATGTTAAATCTCTAAATGTGAGTTCGGTATGTAGGATCTCCGCGTATGCAATATATAAGGTGTATAGAGATGCGTAGGCGTTAGGATGAAGCTGCATCGGAGCGATACCCAGTCGTTTTATGGTCTCGATGACAATTGGAGGAAACGGAGGAATAGCCCCTACCAAGCACATGGTTCGGCTGACTGCCATGTACCCTTCCGGAGCTAAGTGGGGTCTATCTTCGCTATCGGGTGTCCTCACATCATCCCAAGGAATCCCATGTCTCAGGCAGATTCTTTTAAGCTTTATGTCATCGAGTTTAGATGCTAAAGAATCAGAAAATTTCTCTATCCCGAGCGCGCCAGGAATCTCGTCGGGAGCTCGCCTGTCTATCTCAAACTCTTCACTAGATGAAGTACTTTCAGACGGATCCGATTCCGTTGCCTCGTATTCAGATCCAGAATCTTCACCTCCTGGGTTAATTGGAGGGACCTCGGGGTTGTATTGCTCTGGAACCTCGGACTCCGTTTCTGTAACGGATCTTGAAGAAGATTGATTATCCGACATTACTGTTAGGCGAGAAAACATGAAAAATGAGATTAAAACTACCCGTCCCCCGTGTGTGTAGGTGCCAGTGTGTGTGCTTGTGCATGCATTAAAGAAAAGTACAAGGGTCAATAAAATCATCCAGACATTGGTCATCGTTCGATTGATAGATTATGCAGTTGTTCGATCTGGAATGTTCGTATCAAGGGCTCTAACCTAACTGTTCATCGATTTGTTAAAGTCGCATCATATTATTCAGTCAGCAATTGGATCGCAAGACAGGTTCGGATCGCGAAGTGAGGATGGATCGTGGTGAAGGACTCGATACGCGGAAGGGTATTAGGATATGGAGAAGCTTCAAACCGTGAGGCGCACCAACTCATCCTGAACGAATCGCGATGGCTTCTTGGCGATCCGCATCGCCCCCATCCTCCACGATCCGAAGCCCTGATACCTTCGCGATCCGACACTCACACGAATCGTAGCCTTGTCATTTCCGCGATCCGATCCGCTACCCAAATCAACTTTCCAGTTCAGCGCCCTCCCCCCTCGTCTCGCCACCACTCCAAACTCAGACCTCGCCCACGAATCGACCTGGTCATCTCTTCCTTCTTCTTCCTCAACTCTCCTCTTCGCACCAGGCACACTCACGTCCACTCTCACCAAATCCTATAAAATCCCGCTGTCCATACTCTCTAAACTAGTGCGAACACGGTAGAAACTTAAGAGAAATCATCTAGTTACCTTTTTAAAGTTCGAAATCGGGCAAGAATTTGGAAATCGAAAATAAGGTTTTTTCTCAATGGAGCTGGCGATACGATACAAAAGCGAGAAGAAGGAAGAAAGTGGAGAGGAGGGTCGACTTATATAGGCAAAAGGGCGGCCGTTTGTCTCCCCTTTTTTTTTCTTATTCGATCCGCGAAAATAGACGGGCCGCGAACCAAAATCCCACCACGTCTCGAAGAGAAGCCCATCTCGTTCCGTTCCGTGAAGAGGCCCAAGTACTCACCAAAGAACGAGGCGAATGACTCGCTAACAGACCGCGACTCGCGCATGCGATCCGAATCGATAAATGACTGACAGATTCAGTGATGAAGACTCTGAAAGATCCCAGAAAAGGAATTGTTCACTGATTTGCGTCTCGTTGTGAAAAGACGATTTTATAGCTTCGAAGCATGTTCCATCATCGATAAAACATACTTCGAGGGGGCAAAATGTTGGCTAGCTTTTTGACCAAGCCACCCAGGTTCATTCACAAGAAGAAAGTATGAAACTACATCCCCTAAGTACATGAAGGAACGGATCGCACCATCGAGTCGCCCCTCATCGGATCGCACCTCATCGCATCGCACCTCATCGGATCGCCCCCATTTCATCAGCGAAACGACACCTCTATGCGACTCGATCCGTACATACATTACTGCCCAGTATAGACCGATCCGATCCCCTGATGCACTGCGAAGCCTCTGACCCGTTCAAGCACGAGCTAGTCTTCGGCGATCCAAGATGCGCGGATCCAGCGACACGTGTCCCCAACCGTCATTTTGACTGATTCTTCCCATTTGCTCGATCCGATTTTCAAGGGGATCGCGACACCTGTCCACAACGGCTAATTTGACTATTTCTTCATCGGCTGCGATGCGATCAGATGTTCTCGGGATTCGTGCCACGTGTTACCATGATCCGCTTGACAAAATCAGCTATAAATAACCCGAAGCTTGGCATTTTTTGGGATCTTTTTGGGCAATATTAAGGACTGATTCCGCCATTATTGTCATACTACCATTTCTTATCAGTTTTATTACTAGATTACTGAGAGAAATCACAATTGTAAAAGTGAACTAGAGAGAAATCATTGATTGTACCAGCATTCAAAGTATAATCAATAACATATAAAGTGGACGTAGGCTTGTTAACGCCGAACCACTATAAATTCTGTGTGTTTTCTGCTTTTTCTTCATTCTTCAGTTAAAACTCTATAAAAGTCAGAACGATTTGGGTGTTAGGTCCAAATTTTGATCTAACACACGGGTTTTATAACACATCATATATTATAATATATATGTGAAAACAAACAGTAATAAATTTTGAGGAATCCGGTTGGATTCCTCCAACCTGTTTTTCCTGCATCCACAGACGTTAGCCAACAAAAATAATACCTATCCTGCTTCGAGGCAGGATATCGCGGTATGAAGGTCATCCACAATATATATTGTGGGGCGCATAGGGAAATCATCTGCTAATGATACCGCGGGCATCCGCTAATGATACTGCGGGAATCCAACCACCAATATATATATATATATATATATATAATCACAAACACCAATCCTAAACAACTAATATATATTCAATAGCACAATAATAATTTAGTGAATGCAAACAACCAAAAGAACAATTATTTTAAATGAATAAAATAATTCTAATTAAAAATATTACTGAGATTTACTCACCTTGTATTCTATCGTCGATATAGTAATTTATTTTCGATTAAGTTAAACATAAGTTTAACTTAACCGAAAATCCTTGTTGGCTCCCAATAAAATTCCAAATTGTACGATATGTAATTACGAATCCAAATGCCCTACTTCCCGATCTTCCAACTATTCATTTCCTAGTCTCTTCCTCTTTCTCGTTGTCGAACTCCAAAATCCCTAATCTAACACAGTAAATTGAATTCTCTCATTACAGACCCAACCACCTACTTCAGACCCTAATATCTCACTGCCAGGCGATGCCCATTTCCTCATTGATTGGATCTTCTTTTGAAAATCGAAATCCGGGTTGGTTATAGATATTACGCGATGACAGGAAACTTCAGTCTTCACATAAGTCTGCCTTGCGATGCTACAGGGAACGCCTCGAAAATCTCCACTATCAAACACTACTTTGGTAACCACGTCGCACCGTGGTACTACCATCGCAACCCCATGCCGTCAATCACTTCCTGAACTTACGATCGACCTTCCCCAACCTCTCCAAAACCCTAGCCTTGCCTTCAAGATGGCCTGTCGATACCCCTTTCGTACATCGCGACATCAACAGTACCCCCTTCCTTATCGCACAAATTCGAGTGCCTCCAATTTGATGTCGAGCTTCTCTTCCTTCGAGCGCAAGGATCTGGCACTGTTCGAGATGTAAAAAATTCGAATTCGAATTCGGATACGAATTCGACTTTCCCTTTTTTCTTTTTCCCGTCTGTGAGTTTCGAGTTTGAGTGTTAAGTTGTGAGAGAAGAAATCGTGATTTAATTTTGATTGTTGCAAAAGAGGGAGTAGCAACCCTCAGAGCTTCGATTTGAAACATTGTTTTCTAAAAATTGATCAGCCATTTTTGTTTGAAGCATCAATTTTATCCTCAGGAACGAAAATGGAAAAACAAAGAGGGATATTGCGTTTATATAGATGGTGGATACTTCAAGAGGAAGGAATAGTAGGGTAAGGTACAATGTAATAAATTTCAATTTAATTTCAATTTAATTTCTATTTAATGCGATTTGAAATAAAGAGATTTTTACCCTTTTTAAATAGATATCGATTTGATTTTGATCTTATCCACTAATCAAATAAATCGGAGTTCACAATTAAAAATCAGGAACCGCTATTTTAGCGTACCGACTGTCGTTCCAATATTATAACACTATTTTGAACTAAATTGAATATATTTTGATATTTAATTTGAACGTATATAGAATAATCATTTTAAATCGATATAAAATAATTTAAATTCAGAAATAAATCAATTCACTGGTAATAAATTATTTCTATTATCGTCTATATTCAAACAGAATTTATACCGGTCATCTGAATTGTTTTTGACTCCGTATTTAACTTCGATTTCAACTATATTTCGTATTACGATAATTTAATATATTCGATATTAAATCGAAATTGATATTTAAACTGATAACATAAATATAAAAATTCAAGTATATTATCAAACAAATATTTAAAATGATATTAAATATTTAAAATAAATGGATCAAAAATCCGGGTCATTACAGTACCCGTTACACGGGTTGAGTAGAAATCAGTCGAAGCCTGCTACCTTCTTCCTCATTCACTAAACCCACGATTTTTTCCCCAAATTTCCAACTTTCCCTCCTTCAATTCTGAAATCACCAGTCCCACGCCATCATCCACCTAGGATCTCTCCAACTCAATTAAGGCACTCTCTCCTCCTATCTAATCTATGATTCTCTCCGATTTCAAGGTATGTATTAACCCTAATTTTGTTTAATACCCTAAGTATAGTAATTTAAGCATAATTAGAGTATGTTTGTTTGTCTAGTGCTGTTAATTAGTTGCTGATGTAGGGTTTAATAATTTAAGTTGCTAATCTAGGGTTTTTATTTATAAATTACTTAGTTGTTATAATCTAGGGTTTTAATTAGTTCAAGTAGTTGTTGTTAATGAGTTTATATTTATAGATTTATTTGATTATGGCTAATCTAGGGTTTAATTAGTTCAAGTTGAATATGTATATGTGCATATATATGTATAGTGTTGTATGTATATATATAGTTGGTAATTAATCTACGTATTTGTTTATTTGGTTGAGCCCCAATTCATTGAAAACAATATTTAATTTGTCAAAAACTTGTCGTGGAAATGGAAATATTTAAGTTTATGTTTTGGCTAAGGCACACAAAAAACACTTCAATCAAGAAAAAAAGCTAAATCATAATGTAACGTCCCAGAAATTTCGACAACTGGATTGTGGAATTAGTTAAAGATTCAACGATTTATAACCAATTTTATATTGATACCCGAATTTAAAATCAAATTTTTGGTTTGGCGTATAAATTGAATTCAATATTAAATTCAAAATGGTTAAATTTAAAAATGAACGTTATTAACATAAATTGATCGGAGAATTTTATTTGTTGAAGTATACAGGAAAATTGGTTGGATATGTAAGCAGACAGAGTCAGTTCACAACCGGAATAATTTTATTGAATCCAGAATGTGAAGGCGTAGTGGTACGTATAATTTTCGGTACATGCAGAGTTTGCGTTTACGGTACAAAGTTAGAGCATTTCACAGTAATTCGCGGAATAATTTATATTAATTTAAAAAAAGAAGTAAATAAACCCACCTACCTCAGGTAAACCCGTGTTGACCTATATCTGTGCGTGCCACTCCCCTAAAAAACTATGACGGGACATTGTTCTTATCACTAATTTTTCCTTTATAAAATCAACGCATTTGTTCCATCTCCTTCACCAAACTCATCCCTTTCTTCCCTTAATTTCAATGGTCGAATTTCCCCTTTTGTTTCCTTTCCTTCCCTTTTTTTTTACAACCATTAGTTTTACCCTCTCTCACAAATCAATTCTTTATACTCCAAAATGAAAACTCCACAGCAACTTTCAAGCCGCCACCACCTCCAATTTATACCGAAAACCTAGCGCCTCTTTTTCGGTCGCCGCCGTCTTCATTTAAGTGTTGCACCAGTCCGCTTCAATGTAAGAAAGTCTGGCAGTGCCAAGCGGCCTTGTTTTCGAACTGTCGAGCCCCGCTTCCCCTTCATCGCCGCCCTGTCCTTCTCGTCGCCTCGGCAGGTGAGTGTCAACTCACTCACGATTGATTATTAATTCAAGTTTATTAACTTGGATAGTTGATCTAAATAAAGTAGTTAGTTTGGGTTGATTATTTATGTTATCGTGTATGTTGTTGTGCCTATTGCTGAAACCATATGCACACCTTGAAATCATGTTGCTCACCCTGTAACCGTGTGTATACACTGGATTATGTTACTTATATAAAATACCTATCACCGAAGCCATGCATTTAAACTGGAAGTAACCAGCACCAGCGTATCTCTAGAGAATTCCTTACACTGTTGTTTGACTATCTGCTGGCCTGTCAGTATTAACCCTTAATAATTGGTTTTTAGTTGGTCATCGGGCTGATGTATTCGGCCTTGTTGTCTTGATTCTTGTTAGCATTGTTCGCCAGTATAAGAAATTTAACAGTAAAACAGAAGTAGTATAGCAGCACCGAAAGGAAAGATAACATAGCAATATGAACACAAATATTATATAAACCTAAATTTTCATTAACTCCATTTAAAATATGCCTTGGATGTTTTACTATACATTACATTGTAAGTTTATATAAATGTATGTGTTAGTTCATGATGTTTTACATCTCTTCTGAATCAAAATATAAACTGGAACCATTTGATTACACTTGTGAGTGAACACCTAAGTTTTGCTATTTTGAGTCCTTGTTGATATTATATAAATCTATGTTATATTATCCAATACTGATGATGATGGAAAACAAAATCAGTGTATGCAAATTGGGGTATGTGGGAGAGTTTGGTGTTTTTCTTGGAAATTATATTGGTTGATCATTGCCTGGGTGGTTCACTGAGTTTTCTTCTTACGGATGTTCATTACTGTTTGAATACACACATGCCTTCCATGTTTGAACCCGAACTTTTATTCACCCGGTTGTTGTTTTAACCCCTATGCTGATACACCATTTTATTGATGGGTTGCTGGTTGCACTGTCCTAAGTATTGTTGTGTTCAATTATATTCCCACTTGGTTATTGGGAACATAGGTATGTGTATGGAGGCTGGCAAATATGTGTATATATATGTACACACTTGTATATGTATATATGCACGGCCGGCATATGTATATACTCGAGAATGTTGCTGCCTTGAAATCCCTCTCATTGCTCTGTTTACTGCACCCCATATAAATACGAATAGAAAACTGCATAGTTTTAGAGTACCATTCTAATTGATCTATTCATGATAAGTTAGGTTGTTTGATGATACCGTGTCCAATTCATATTTGCTACTTTCAAATAATAAACCTTGCATTATGTTCAAAAAGCATCATAGCTGTTAATCCAAATAAAAATAGTTTATAGGTTTCATGTAACAAGTGGAATTCTTTGCTAAATGATCAACTTTGTTCTTTGCTTATTAAAGAACATCCATTGCAAAATAAATAAATAAACTAGGGTGTCCATGAAGAGTAGAATGGCTTCTTGAAATTGAAACACATATTATATGATTTTGGTTGAAATAAGTTGTTATAATTTTGTCTTCTCTACACTGTATTATTTATGTCTACGTCCCTACCACTACAACACGTTTATTTTGCATTGTTTATGGGGACTGCATTGTGCATGTGTGATTGCATATGTATATGACTGTATGGACTGCAGTGTGTGTATGATGGTGGACTGCATTGTGTGTATTCTTATATATGACTGCATATGTGAGTGTTCATATACATGACTGTGTATCTGTGAGTGAGTGAACATATTTATGTGCATATATGCATGGATGTATGTAAGTGCTTTGTTTAAGTTACTCAGCACTTAGTTTCTCTTGCTTATCTTCAATTTGCATAATTTCATTCTGGTGTCATGATCAGTATGTCAGTGTCACTACCAGTGCCATCTAAAAACCAGGACCAGTAACAAGGTTTACTATCTTATGTTACATAGATTGCATAAGAATACTCATCCATAATTGCTTCAGAAGAGTCGGCTCATTCATTAAACATGTTTTGGGTTGAAACGCACCCTTCTTTTTCTGTAGAACTGAAAGATTTTTTTTTTAGTATGATACGATACATGTGTTGCCTCTCCTGTATTATGATTCCTGAATGCATACAACACCCTTTTTATTGACCAGAAAACCATTCCTTGCTGACTTAAACATATTTCCATATTTTGTTTAATAAGATATATGGTTATACATTTGACAAGGCTGATTATAAATGTCACATATTTAGATATACAAGTTTCTAATATCCCCAGTCATGCTTTAACAGTTTGATGTACTTTTATGGCCATGAATTCAGTTGTTGAAACTATTGTGTTAACTAGAATTGATTGTTGAAACTATTTTGTTACTATAATAGAGTTACTGAAACATTTTTTCATGGAAATGAAACTTTCTAAAACCGTTTTAGTTTACTAAAGTAAATTTGTTGAAAAACTATGGCTGAGACTATATTTCTTTACAAAAATAAAGTTGCTAAACCATGTTCTTTACTAAATGAAGTTGCTGAACCATATTCTTTACTAAATGTAGTTGCGGAAAACATGTTCTTTACTAAATGTAGTTGCTGAAACATGTTATGAGTTTGCTGAAACCATGTTATTTACTAAAATGAATTCGCTGAACAGTTTAATTACTAAAATGAATTGGATCACTTGGTCGCATTTTCGTTAGACTACATGCATTAATCATTCCTTCCGGCCAAGTAGCGTATACTGTTTTGTATTCCCGTGTGCATTTCCTGATTTTCAAATCATGATTTTTTTTTGTTTATATATATGTGGTGGCCGGTATACATATATGTATATATATACACACTACTGTATGTGTATATATATATGTCATCGACATATGTATATATGTTAAAAATCCATATGTTGTCCTGCTTTGTTCTGTCCCAAGTCGTTATGCTACATCTATGAAATTTTTCCATGGGTTGATGTACTCGAAGTTTAATAACATGTTAGGATCAACTATCATAATTTAGTTTCCATCAAAGTTAATTTACTTGAACTATGATTTAATCCTGACTCGAGTGTTTTATTTATTTGCATGGAACGCTCGGGTCATATCCGAGCTTTACAGATTTTAAAGATCTCAGCTTAGGATTTGAAGACTGACAAGAGTTGGGGATTTCAAAGATGGCGCACTCTGAAGATTTTAAACCAGTAAACATTTTATTGTGTTCAAACTATATTTAGTTCCACTATATAGAGAAAATTTCTTGTATTCAAAATTATGATTATATATATAAAAATTTATTTTGTTGTTTAAAAATTGTGTTATTTATTTATTCTGTGATTTCTGTGCCGATTATGTATTTTAAACTCTGTAAGCTAAATACGCTCCGTCGATTTGGATATTTCAATTTGGTTTAACTATCAATTTGAAGCGGTCAAAAAGGCGGGACGTTACAAGTGGTATTAGAGCTGTTTGTTGGCTATGAGTTGGGTACGCATGATAGGGGGTTATCGCTCGGCTGTTTGGTGGCGAGCAGGAGACTCTTACCCCTACATGTCCCTCGAAAGTAGCGGAGAGTTGGTCGAATCGAGAGGCTGGCCGTAAAAGCAGTTCTGAGGTATCCTTGTAAAGCCACGGTGGCAGTGTAGGCCACTGGTTGATGGTTTAAAAGCATAGACACTTTACAAGTGGTATCAGAGCTTTGGTTTATTCAAAGCATAGCTTATTGAGTTTAAAAACGGATCTTGAAAATGAAAAGGGTTTTGAAAAATAAATTTTTGAAAGATAAATAATTTCAGAAATATGAAGTATTTTGAAACTAGTGTTTTGAAACTAATACAGCGGGGAAAAAAACTGTTTTGAGATTTGAAAATTCTGCTCGGAATCCCCAGTCTTTGGAAATCTTTGAATCAGGGTCTGTGAGAGCTTTTCTTCGATGAGTTCACTTAGATGTGAGTCCTGAATCCATCATTGAATACTCTACCAAAAGATAATAAGAAAATCAATAAATCGACATCTCTAATCGTGTATTTTAGCAAATCAAAGACAATTGGAATTTATTGGAATATGATGCCAGATGGGAATTTGAATGAAAAAGAGAAGTTTGGAATTGCTTTTAAAATGAAACAATGAATTTTTTTTCGATGTTCAGAATATAAATTAATGAAATAAAATTAAAAAGAATATAATTGGAATTCGATTGTGTTAAGTTGTATTACTAATTTGTTTAAGTTATTCGGAACTTGGCAAGATATCATTGGTTTCAAACCGATAATGTATAATGGAATATATGAATTCGATAGTAAGTTATAGACTTGTTAATTAATTAACAAGAAGTACATGGTAAACAGGAATTATAAATGTGGTGAATCGTAAATGAGGTAAAGAGAAACGCGAATGAAGATGTTAAAGAGATTTGGACATGCATTCGAATGAAATCAAAACTAATTTGATATGACGAGTCCAGATACGTATTAAAGGAATGACATTCACTTTTAAAAGTAAATAACGTTTGAATGCAAGGATGTCGCAAAGAAAATTGGGAATAAAGGAAATGGAGTTGCCCAGGACGATGAAATTATTCTGAAGTTCATAATACAAATCAAATGGAATTTTTCCGAAGTTCGGAATATATTAGCGAACAAGAATTATCCGAAAGGAAGTTATTCATGGAAATCGGTTATGTCTAATTTCAGGAAAATACTATTTACTTTTCGTTTTATTTAAAATTTAATATATTGTTTTCAGATTAATGGATAAAGTATTATTTCAAGTTAGATTTTTCAAAGGCATGAATTATTTTCATTAAAGTGAATTTTGAACTTAAATTTGGAAGTTACGAGAATAAATGGTATTCGGAGTTGTGGATTTTATCTATTTCAAAGTTAATAATGCTGTTCAGTTAAGGTCTGAGAGGTAGATGTACCCCAACTTGATTGACTTCATCGTTGATTAAGGAATGGTTAAGGTTTGACAGCAAGAGTTGTTAAATAAAGTAAAAATAGCGGTGTTTTATTTAATATCTGTTTAATCCAAATAACGAATTTAGAAATATTTCCTAAGTTAAATAAAATATATTTTCTATGGAGAATAAAAATTTGTGAATATATGGAAATGTTTTCTGATAAGTGTTATAGGGAATAAATATGATAATTGGAAATGTTTTCGAAAGATTTTGAACGACTAACGGGTTTTGTTAAATCAGAATGGTAGGAATTGATAAAGAAAAAGTCGTACTTCAAGAACAAAGGATGACAGAACGTAAGAGAAATGAATTCGTAAAGTGAATGCTGAAATTGCGTAAGCAATGATTTGATAAGAATTAAGAAATGAAGTTAAGGAATTTAAAAATTGACTGAAGATTAGTTAAGCTGAATAATTTCCTGAGTCTTGATCTAAAGTTGGTTTCGGCCTTCGGGATTGACACTTAAGGAGTTGTTCGCTTTCCAATTTACGGTCGAAGGTTGTGAGTATGGTAGAGCAATAGTGCGGGAATGAGAAATATGTTATAAGAGTAGAAAATTCTGAAATATTGAGAGCATAGAGATTAGAGTTAAAGAATAAACTTAATAATTGGAGAATTGGAAGAAAATTTGGTTTAGAATCCATAAATTTGCGCTTGAAAAGTTACTGAGTAGATGAGATCAAAACTAAAAATTTGAAATTTGAATGGAAATTGAGGATATTCGATTTTAGATATTGGATATAGAAGTTCCTTGAAAATTTTATAAGAATATATAGTAAATTCGAAAACTATTGGGAAGATAATGGATTGAGATAAAATCTTATCTAACGGGATTTATATAAAAAAGAGATGTTTGAAAATATGATTTGGAAAGGAAATCTTATATAAATTGACGTAAGTATGATTTATGAGGAGTATGAATTGAAGTACTATATGTATATAGTATTATACGTTTTCAAAGCAAAATAAGGAAAGTACCTTCCTTCTCTTTGAAATTCGAGCTTAGATATGATGTTAGTGGTAGTAGGTTGTCTGGACATAAAACTCATGAGTTGCCAATAAGCACGACTGCTAGCGTAATTCGCAGGCTGCAGATAGCCTACGGCGGTCGGATGTTTCCTGAGGGAACAAGGCGTAACCATTGTGATTGCTGCGATCTAGAGTCGTTGAAATTCGACCGTGTAGCGAAATTCGCATGGCTGTAGATAGCCTACGGCGGACGGATGTTTCTTGGTGGAACCAAGCGTAACCATTGTGACTGTCGCGATCTACAGTCGAATTATAAGGGCGTAATCCGCAGAGCTGTGAAAGCTTGCGAGTATGGATGTTTCCTGGGGGACCCAGGCGTAACCATTGTGTACCTGCGGTCCACGCGGTAAATTGTCTACCGGTGAAAGAGATGTAACAAGTAAAGTTACTAAAGGTAGTATGATGATCCGTGCGAATATTTGAGATATCTTAGTAATAGTGAGCCACCTGTTTAATGCAGCAGTTTGTCTTCGTGACTTGATTGTCTTTGTAACTTGAGTGGTCCTCGTGACTTGATTCATCTCTGTAATATGATGATTTGTTTTGTGACTCTGAGAGAGAGCAACCAACGCTCAGTGACATCAGATTTTCTCTTGATTCTTAATTTCTTCTGTTGATCTGTCCATGACAAAATTCGCAGGGAAGTGAATTCCTACGGATACGATGTTTTCTGGGGGGATCCAGAAGAAACCATTGTGTATCTGCGATTCATAAACAATCAACGTATCAATATTACATTGGTACTTTCCATATCTGTTTTTAAAGGAATTTTTAAAATATTTTTCATTGGGAGTTGAAGCAAGAATATTTAGTACTTAGAGATTTTAGTCATGCGCCTGGCCAGCATACGCCTAACATCTATGAGAACGGAAATAGACTTGTCAAACTTCGAGTTATTAAATATTTTCAAATCAATAATTTGAAATTAGAATAAGAGGATTTCGAATTATTTTCAATTTTATAGTTTTGAAGTAATAATAAAAATATTTTCTATAAGAATTTTGTATTATGTATAAAAGAAAGATTTTGGATTTTAGAAATTTTCAAGTCGACAATTTGTAACTTGAAGAGGAGATGTTATTTACACTCTTCAATGAGTGTTTGGAAAGGATAAATGTAAGGAGATTGGGTTTATGATTGAAAAACCTAGACCCATTACCGTGCAACAATCAATAAGTAAACATTGACATATGAGGTTCATAAAGAAATTTGAAATAACTTGAGATGCATAAAATCCAACCTATGCAGAAATTGAAATTTAAAAAGTGATTGGTTTTGAAAAGAAATTATACGATTTTGAATCTCTTAGAAGATGAGATAGAATGAAAAAAAATTGGGAGATATCTCGAAATAATTTGAGAAAGAAATTGGTCTAAGAAGAATTGAATATAGTTTAAAAGCATGGAAATAAATAGAATCCGGTTCGGAAGATAAATACGATTGTGTTTGATCAAATTTGATCTCCAACTATAAGAAAGAAAATTGGTTTTGCGAATTAATTGAATATGACAAATAAATAAAGAGGATCAATGACTTGGATGTCAATAATTGAAATAGTGGTAAAAAATTTACACACAGATATGAAATTTGAAGTATACAGTGGTATAACTCTAACAATCTTCCTTTTCGAGGACGAAAAGTTTAAAAATGGGGAAGATTGTAACGTCCCAGAAATTTCGACAACTGGATTGTGGAATTAGTTAAAGATTCAACGATTTATAACCAATTTTATATTGATACCCGAATTTAAAATCAAATTTTTGGTTTGGCGTATAAATTGAATTCAATATTAAATTCAAAATGGTTGAATTTAAATATGAACGTTATCGACATAAATTGATCGGAGAATTTTATTTGTTGAAGTATACGGGAAAATTGGTTGGATATGTAAGCAGACAGAGTCGGTTCACAACCGGAATAATTTTATTGAATTCAGAATGTGAAGGCGTAGTGGTACGTATAATTTTCAGTACATGCAGAGTTTGCGTTTACGGTACAAAGTTAGAGCATTTCACAGTAATTCGTGGAATAAATTATATTAATTTAAAAAAAAAAACTAAATAAACCCACCTACCTCAGATAAACCCGTGTTGACCTATATCTGTGCGCGCCACTCCCCTAAAAACCTATGACGGGACATTGTTCTTATCACTAATTTTGCCTTTATAAAATCAACGCATTTGTTCCATCTCCTTCACCAAACTCATCCCTTTCTCCCCTTAATTTCAATGGCCGAATTCCCCCTTTTGTTTCCTTTCCTTCCCTTTTTTTTCAACCATTAGTTTTACCCTCTCTCACAAATCAATTCTTTATACTCCAAAATCGAAAACTCCATAGCAACTTTCAAGCCGACACCACCTCCAATTTATTCCGAAAACCCTAGCGCCTCTTTTTCAGTCGCCTCCGTCTTCATTTAAGTGATGCACCAGTCCGCCTCAACGTAAGCAAATCTGGCAGTGCCAAGCCGCCTTGTTTTCGAACTGTCGAGCCCTGCTTCCCCTTCATCGCCACCCTGTCCTTCTCGTCACCTCGGCAGGTGAGTGTCAACTCACTCACGATTGATTATTAATTCAAGTTTAGTAACTTGGATAGTTGATCTAAATAAAGTAGTTAGTTTGGGTTGATTATTTTTGTTATCGTGTATGTTGTTGTGCCTATTGCTGAAACCATATGCACACTTTGAAATCATGTTGCTCACCCTGTAACCGTGTGTATACACTGGATTATGTTACTTATATAAAATACCTATCACTGAAGCCATGCGTGTAAACTGGAAGAAATCAGCACCAGCGTATCTCTAGAGAATTCCTTACACTGTTGTTTGACTATCTGCTGGCCTGTCAGTATTAACCCTTAATAGTTGGTTTTTAGTTGGTCATCGGGCTGATGTATTCGGCCTTGTTGTTGTCTTGATTCTTGTTAGCACTGTTCACCAGCATAAGAAATTTAACAGTAAAACAGAAGTGGTATAGCAGCACCGGAAGGAAAGATAACATAGCAATATGAATACAAATATAATATAAACCTAAATTTTCATCAACTCCATTTAAAATCTGCCTTGGATGTTTTACTATACATTACATTGTAATTTTATATAAATATATGTGTTAGTTCATGATGTTTTACATCTCTTCTGAATCAAAATCTAAACTGGAACCGTTTGATTACACTTGTGAGTGAACACCTAAGTTTTGTTGTTTTGAGTCCTTGTTGATATTATATAAATCTATGTTATATTATCCAATACTGCTGATGATGGAAAACAAAATCAGTGTATACAAATTGGGGTATGTGGGAGAGTTTGGGGTTTTTCTTGGAAATTATATTGGTTGATCATTGCCTGGGTGGTTCACTGAGTTTTCTTCTTACGGTTGTTCATTACTGTTTGAATGCACATATGCCTTCCACGTTTGAACCCGAACTTTTATTCACCCAGTTGATGTTTTAACCCCTATGTTGATACACTATTTTATTGATGGGTTGCTGGTTGCACTGTCCTAAGTATTGTTGTGTTCAGTTATATTCCCACTTGGTTATCGGGAACATAATCGGATATGTGTATGGAGGCTAGCATATATGTGTATATATATGTACACACTTGTATATGTATATATGCACCGCCGGCATATGTATATACTCGAGAATGTTGCTGCCTTGAAATCCTTCTCATTGCTCTGTTTACTGCACCCCGTATAAATATGAATAGAAAACTGCATAGTTTTAGAGTACCATTCTAATTGATCTATTCATGATAAGTTAAGTTGTTTGATGATACCGTGTCCAATTCATATTTGCTACTTTCAAATAATAAACCCAACATTATGTTCAAGAAGCATCATAGCTGTTAATCCAAATAAAAACAGTTTATAGGTTTCATGTAACAAGTGGAATTCTTTGCTAAATGGTCAACTTTGTTCTTTGCTTATTAAAGAACATCCATTGCAAAATAAATAAATAAATTAGGGTGTCCATGAAGAGTAGAATGGCTTCCTGAAATTGAAACACATATTATATGATTTTGGTTGAAATAAGTTGTTATAATTTTGTCTTCTCTACACTGTATTATTTATGTCTACGTCCCTACCACTACAACACGTTTATTTGGCATTGTTTATGGGGACTGCATTTTGCATGTGTGACTGCATATGTATATGACTGTATGGACTGCAGTGTGTGTAAGATGGTGGACTGCATTGTGTGTGTTCTTATATATGACTGCATATGTGAGTGTTCATATACATGACTGTGTATCTATGAGTGAGTGAACATATATGTGTGCATATATGCATGGATGTATGTAAGTGCTTTGTTTAAGTTACTCAGCACTTAGTTTCTCTTGCTTATCTTCAATTTGCATAATTTCATTCTGGTGTCATGATCAGTATGCCGGTGTCACTACCAGTGCCATCTAAAAACCAGGACCAGTAACACGGTTTACTGTCTCATGTTACATAGATTGCATAAGAATACTCATCCATAATTGCTTCAGAGGAGTCGGCTCATTCATTAAACATGTTTTGAGTTGAAACGTACCTGAAACACCCCACCTCCGTTAGGGTCACTCTCAAAGGGAATGCCCTAATTTTGGTGGAGGTTTATAAGTATAAGTCACAGATATACAAGACAGATATAAGGACACATATTTTTGAACAGCGGAAAACAACAACTTTTATTTCAACAAAATACGTGTTACACAAACCATGTCATAAATTGTCTTACAATACTTCCAAAAACATAACATTCTTCATAACTGTCTTGATTACATTATTTAAAGAAGCATAAAGAAAACATAAATAAACTGCATAAGTCCCATAATTGCTGTCTAAAGCCATAGTCCAAAACGAAAAAGATCCAAGCAATACATTCTTTCTCTTCAAGCTGGATGTGAAAGCTGGTCAAGCTGCGGTATTCCCTCCCTGTGGACCTGGGGGGGAAACGAAAGAAAAGAAGGTGAAAGAAAAGTAGAGTCAGACATAAAGCCTGAGTAAGTCTAGGACTATTCAGTCTATGAATAAAGAACTGGGTATGATAAGTATAAACTGGAAATGAGAAAGCACCATAAACTAAGTTAAGTTGTCTAGGGTCGAATACACTATCGTACCCCATATTAATCTTTGTACCCATATAAACTAGTTCCCAACAGGCACCCCATAATCAGGGTGAAGTGATCCATTTCTGATGATCGGCTCCTACTCGCATAGTTACATGTGTCTTACGGCCCCCGTTGTTGTAGTTACCTATGTTGGTCCCACCATGGGGTGTATCAAGTCCCATGGTGGCGGCCCGACACAATCCTAGAATGCACAGGTATGCTACTGGTGCCCAGTGCCTTATTTTTCTGCGACGGAGTGTGTGCACGCCCGCACCCCGTTAGAACCTACACTGCTGCACCACCGTCGTCGATTTGACCTCTTACAGTCAGCCCAGTAATCGTGCCCCACCCTGCCTAGTTCAGGGTATCCTGATACACCTTGTAGGGTTACTGCTGAAAAGGGTCCCCCGCTACTAGGTTTTCTATTTCTAGCCAACATGCTAAGTTGGTTAAGTGTTTTATAAACCTAACCCTCAATCAGTCTGTTTAGTTTAGCATGTTCCATTTTGATTAAGTATTAATTCAATTTACTTAATCCTATCAATCCTGACTCAGCCTTAATTGTCTTATTAAAGCCTCGACCTCTCACATTAGACAGGTATTGTTGTGGCTGCCTGTTGCCGGTTGGGTCCGGGAAGTCTTACGCCACAACTCAGTCTAACCTCGGGTCCTTATTGGGCTCCGTGTTTAACCACCCACATTGGATAGGTATTGTTGTGACTACTGGACGGCCGGGCGGTTTCGGGCAGGTTTACATCACAACTCAATCCAACCTCGGGTTAAACACATCGTATTTTCTACATTTACATATTTTGTCTCTTTACTTTTTATATGTAAATATTTGTGGCCCATTATTCAAATTCATCTTTATTGGTTAAAATTTATTTATGCCACTTAATTGTTTTTTATGGTTGTTGGCATGTGTCAAACGATACCAACACATATGTTATATGTTTTAACCCCATCGTCATTACCCCCGCTTTATACGTTCACTAAAATATAAGATATGTTGGGTTTAACATTTAAACCCAACTAAGCCATATGAAAAGGGGAGGCTTATAACATGGTGTTTATAAGGTAACATAAAAAGGGGAGTGTGAACGCATGAACTTGCAACATAACGATCTAATTAACATGAATTAGGCACATGTGAACTTGCATTGTATTAGCATATAATCATGGCATAAACATACTTAAACATGAATCATTCTATGCATATAATCATGGCAAGAACATACTTAAACATGAATCATTCTATTCATATAATCATGGCATAAAAGTACCTAAACATGAGTCATTCTATTCATAAAATCATGGCATAAACATGCCTAAACATGAAATCATGTTTTTTAGTCTATTCATGTAAACTTGCAATTAGAATGTAAATCTAACTTAATTATGTGTCACAAATATCACCATATGATTTTGATAACAACTTAGGCCTAAAACATGTTTTCAACTAGGCATAATAACAAACATAGTTTAGTCATGTTCATAAAAATGCTTACTTTTGTTTTTAATACAAAAGCATGATTTGCCAATTCCAACATAGATTCATATAAACCATAGTACTTAGTCGAGTCCAATCACACTATAAAAGTGATCATAAAAGTATGCACATCAAATTGGCATAATAGTGAATCATATACTTGCATGAATCCCAAATAAAATACCACAACATATGGTTGTCAACATAAATCATATACTTGTATGAATCCCAAATAAAATACCACAACATATGGTTGTTAACATGAGTCATATACTTGCATGAATCCCAAATAAAATACCACAACATGTGGTTGTCAACATAAATCACATACTTGCAAATATCCAATCGTATAACATAACATTTCCAAATCGTTAGAATCAAAATAACATACAAATATAGATTATTATCGCCGCAATTCCATTTCTCATTTTACACAAATCAAACACAATTAATTATTCACATCGGAATAGCACTCTACTTACAACGTATGACGAATCTTCAATTCAGGAATCTGAATTCTGAATTTGGAGATGCTATCCTTTGTTGTAGGCGTTGTTTTAATTGACGTTACTTTAGGCTTTCGAATTATCTCCTAATTGTCTCTCAATTTCTGACGGCTATTCCTAGTCTTTCCTCAGCAGCATGACGGTCTCATCTCCATTTTAGTTTGTGTGAATTAGGGTGAGTCTTAGGTCCTTTTTATAGAGTTTGTGAGTTGATTAGGACCGTCGATGGAGCTTGGTTTAATAATAGTCGTTCGATTGAAAGAGAGACCAACCAGGAGCTGACACCTAGCCCTAGTGACAAGGCAAGGCTCAAAAAATCGACCAAACACAGACCAGGCCAGCCAGGGGGGGCTGGGTACGACCTGGCTCAGGGGCCAGGTCGACACCCCAGTCGACACCGTGTCGACTTGGCAGTCGACACGTGTGACCCAGGTCGACTGCTCAGTCGACCTGGGCCAGGTCGACTGCCAAGTCGACCTGGGTGCCTTGGGCGGGAATTTTCCCGCCCTGGCCAATCCGACCCGATTTTGAATTTTAAATTGTTTTTTCTGAGCTGTTTTGATCTGTTTGAATTTTAAACTGAATTCTGAAACTTCCGGAGGCCATATCTTCTTCAAACGGAGTCCGTTTTACGCAAACTCAGACTCTATTTCAGGCAGAATTCCGAGACGAACGCAATGGCGTATCCCGTTTCCCTTAATTCTTTGATTTGAAATTAATTATACTTTAATTTGTGAATTTTACTGTTATAGAATACACGGGGTGTTACAGTACCCTTCTTTTTCTGTAGAACTGAAAGATTTTTTTTAGTATGATATGATACATGTGTTGCCTCTCCTGTATTATGATTCCTGAATGCATACAACACCCTTTTTATTGACCAGAAAACCATTCCTTGCTAACTTAAACATATTTCCATGTTTTGTTTAATAAGATATATGGTTATACATTTGACAAGGCTAATTATAAATGTCACATATTTAGATATACATGTTTCTAATATCCCCAGTCATGCTTTAACAGTTTGATGTACTTTTACGGCCATGAATTCAGTTGCTAAAACTATTATGTTAACTAGAATTGATTTCTGAAACTATTTTGTTACTAGAATAGAGTTACTGAAACATTTATTCATGGAAATGAAACTTTCTAAAACCATTTTAGTTTACTAAAGGAAATTTGTTGAAAAACTATGGCTGAGACCATATTTCTTTACAAAAATTAAATTGCTAAACCATATTCTTTACTAAATGAAGTTGTTGAACCATATTCTTTACTAAATGTAGTTGCGGAAAACATGTTCTTTACTAAGTGCAGTTGCTGAAACATGTTATGAGTTTGCTGAAACCATGTTATTTACTAAAATGAATTCGCTGAACAGTTTAATTACTGAAATGAATTGGATCACTTGGCCGCATTTTCGTTAGACTACATGCATTAATCTTTCCTTCCAGCCAAGTCGCGTATACTGTTTTGTATTCCCGTGTGCATTTCCTGATTTTCAAATCATGATTTTTTGTGTGTATATATATGTGGTGGTCGGTATACATATATGTACATATTTACACACTACTGTATGTGTATATATATATATATGTCATCGACATATGTATATATGTTTAAAATCCATATGCTGTCCTGCTTTGTTCCGTCCTAAGTCGTTATGCTACATCTATGAAATTTTTCTGTGGGTTGATGTACTCGAAGTTTAATAACATGTTAGGATCAACTATCATAATTTAGTTTCCATCGAAGTTAATTTACTTGAACTATGATTTAATCCTGACTCGAGTGTTTTATGTTTTTGCATGGAACGCTCGGGTCAGATCCGAGCGTTATAGATTTTAAAAATCTCAGCTTAGGATTTGAAGACTGACAAGAGTTGGGGATTTCAAAGACGACGCACTCTGAAGATTTTAAACCAGTAAACATCTTATTGTGTTCAAACTGTATTTAGTTCCACTGTATAGAGAAAATTTCTTGTATTCAAAATTTTGATTATATATATATAAAAATTTATTTTGTTGTTTAAAAATTGTGTTATTTATTTATTCTGTGATTTCTATGTCGATTCTGTATTTTAAACTCTGTAAGCTAAATACGCTCCGTCGATTTGGACGTTTTAATTTGGTTTAACTATCAATTTGAAGCGGTCAAAAAGGCGGGACATTACACATAATATGTTATATTCATAAAGCCTTAGAGATTTTTTTTTGGCCCTATCTGATAAGTATGGTACATAACTGTTATGTGAATGTTCGTTTTATTAACAAAACAGACATTTATATTCATCGTATACAATATTTGTTGGATTTTTCCTTTGTATTAAACAAGTTACGAACGCAATAATGAAATTTAATCTCGTAAAATATTTCATTTTAAACGGTTCTCAAAATTTCGAAATCACTTCCATTATGTTCCCTGTGTACACGCAATTGTGTATTGTTCAGGGAACTAAAGGGAAGTGCTGCTGAAATTTTGTTGAATCGTTCAAATTTAAAAGATTTACGTGATTCAATTATGTTATTGTATTTGTAATGGGAGGTAGGATGACCTATCAGAAAATAATCAATTAACATAATATGCATTCAACACTAAAATAATTTTAACAAAATGTCAATGCAAATTTTGTCATTATGATTAATATGTAAAAGAAATGTTTTCATTAAAATACAATCTTAGCGTTTGAGCGATCGGACACAAAAATTGTGAGTCTAATTTTATATCATACTTTCTAAGTTTATATGTACTTAGGAAAAATGGACGATTATTTTAATGATTAAAGCTGGACATACAAATGGAAAGAAATTGATGGCACAATAAACAAACAATTTATTATTGGTGTCAGCGTGTTTATTGATTTCGCTTTAAGTAACAGAGGAAACAACGTCGAAATCCATTGTCCATATAGTAGATGCAAGTTATTGAAGCATTTGATACCGCAAATGCTTAGAGTTCATTTGTGTCAGTACGGTTTTGTGCCGAACTATTTAGTTTGAGATCGTCATGGAGAATCCTTGGCATCTACTTCTATACAAGTTGAGGAGGTACTGAATAATGAAATTGCTACGACGAATCTCGTAGAACAAATGGTTGAAGATGCTGCACGTTCTATGTTCCCGGTTCAACAATTTAATGATAACGATGGTAATGATGACAATGCTAATAATGAAGAAGAACCAAATATTGAAGCCAAAAAATTATGTGATTTATTAGATGCCACGAAAAAACCCCTTTGGGAAGGCTGTGAAAGTGGAACTCAATTATCAGTAACTGCTGAATACATTGTGATGAAATCTAAATACGACCCCACAGAAGCTGGATTTACAGCTATTGTACAAGCTGCAAAGTGGCATATGCCTCCTAATAATTTAATATGCGAAAACCATTATGAAGTAAAAAAAATGATGTCGGCCTTTGGTTCACCGTATCAAAAAAAAGATACATGTCTAAAGGGTTGCATGCTATTTTGGAAGGAAGATATCAATCTTAAGAATTGTAGAATATGTAATCAAGAAAGATACAAGCCCAGAAATAAAAAAGGAAAGGAAGACCAGTATAAACGTATGCATTATTTACGTATTATTCCTAGACTTCAAAGGTTATATGTATCTTCTGTAACTGTGCAACATGTTAGATGGCACAGTGTGAGAACACAGGAAAAAGGTATGTTAACACACCCATCCGATGGAGAAGCATGGAAGCATTTTGATCAAAAGTATCCCAATTTTGCATTTGAGAGTCGCAATGGTAGACTTGGTTTATGACACATCGAGGGGGATCCAAGTCAATTCAGCATTATCGCGAGGATCTGGTATGTTTTGTAATTGCACAGTTTAAACTTTTAATTTATAACTTGTTAAAATTAATAGTTGATTTAACTTTAAGTTTTAATTTACACACATATATTTATATGCATGCTTATTTCAGGAGAAAGCGTGTATGGATCCTGTGTCGTACTAGGATGTTTTCGAGCATACACGTGCATTGAGTCAGACTGACGACACATGCTCGGTTTTGTATAGTTGGGACCATGATGATAAGGCGCATGAGAGATATGTAAGTACAAAATAATTAAGTTAGACTTATAGTTTAATTAAAATAGTGTCATCTAAATTCATTTGTTTTTTTTAACAAGAGAAATTTCAGGCACAAAGTGCGGAGATACTAGAATCTACTAGGAGGACTGAGTTTGTAACAACCCGTATTTTCAATAACCTGTTATAACAGAAATCGAGGCAGAATTTAATTTATGAATCTGAATCAAGGGAAACGGGCTATGCCATTGCGTTCGTCTCGGAAAAATACGCGAAATAGAGTCCGAGTTTTCGAAAATCGGAGTCCGTATGACCCGATTAAGGCCCAACAAAGTTTTCAGAAAATTTCTAAATAAAAACAGATTTTTCAAATTCAAATCTAAGCTTGGAAATTGGGCCAGTTGGGCCAAGGCGGGAAAATTCCCGCCACAGTACCCAAGTCGACAGCCCTGACGACTTGGGAGTCGACTGGGTCTGACCAGGTCAACAGCCCTGTCGACTTGGCTGTCGACTTGGCTCAGACGCCCAGTTCTGCCTGGTGCACCATTTTGGGGTTTGTGTTGAGCTTGGGGGCCAGATTCGATTTGGAGGGTTGAGATGAGAACTAGGGTTTAATCCTATGGTCTAAATCACTAGCCTAATCTATAAATAAGACCCTAACCTACCCTAAATCATCATTAATCTATCCTACAACTAAACTATGGCAAAATCAATCCTCTCATGGCCTCCACCCTCTTCATAAATTCCTAAATCAATTTTCAAGAAATTTCCATGCATACAAGTGTATTTAGGCTTGTATGATCCTCTTTAGCTTGCATTAAAGTCTTGTTTCTCTATTGGCATCATAAAGGAGGAGTCTTGATCAAGTTTGCTTGCATTTTGGGGTTTTAATTAGTTGCATAAGGGGGTTTCTTACATTTGCTATACTCATTTGAGTCTTCATAGCATTGTAAGCCTATTTCTACTCTTGTATTTTAACTATGAAGTTAATATGTTATGTTGCAAGTTGAGTTTGGGGTTAATCATGATATGTGCTTTGATCTTATGATTTTATGCATAAGCTTACTCTATGCATGTTAGTAAATTCATTACCTTGGCTTTATGCATAGAAAGATATGATCTTTGGTTGGAAAGGTTGCATGATGCAACTTTGAAACTCTCATAAACCTTGTATTAACATGCATACAATGTTATATGCATGTTACTAGTTCTTATCTCATGCTATCTATGGCCATGTTCCGCCTATTTGCCAAGTTTGATGTTATGCATGCATATGAACCTTATGCAAGTTGAAACCATGTTATGCATGCATATGAACACTATGCAAGTTAAAATGATGTTAGGCATGCTTATGAATATCTTGCAAGTTGATAACATGATATGCAAGTTTATGATCACATCTTTGTCTCATATGCCACCATGTTTAACTTGTGGCTCCAACATCTTTATGTCATGATTTTGCCAAGTTCCCTCTTTCTATCCTTTATGCGCTATTGCGTTATGTAAAGCGAGGGGATTGCGTTTGGGGTTGGGTAAACCTAAAAGATATAAAAACATAAGCTTGGGAATTTACCTATTAAGTTAGGTCTACCCATTGGGAATTTACCTATTAAGTTAGGTCTACCCAATTGCTTGAAAATTTGTAACGTGCTTTGAAAACATGATGGACATGACACTTAGAAAACATGAGGATGGCCAACTCGAGGTTGGGTTGAGCTTGTAGCATAAACCTACCCGGAACCGACCGGCTTAACTAGTGGCTACAAGCAATAGGACCCAATGTGAGTAGTTGGTCATGTTGCACGTGAAACCCGAGGTTAGACTAAGTTGTGGTGTAAACCTATCCGGACCCGCCCGGCCTAACTAGTAACCACAACAAGGTCTAATGTGAGAGGTTGGGTGCATTAAATTAATTAATGCCACATGGTAGGGTTAAGTCATGGACCGCTTGATACTTAACCAATTAAACACGATGGGTTGGTAGGGTTAAGTCATGAACCTTGGGTACACTTAACCAACTTGGTACTTGGATGAGTTGGGTTAACCACGTTTAACCCATTAAGGAAACCCTAGTTACGTGGTCCTTTGCACCAGTAACCCTCTTGGTTGTATCATGATACCCTAGGGACTAGGCTAGGATGGGGCACGATTACTGGGACGACATGTAAGCGACCAAAACGACGGCTGTGTAGGTGCGCCGGTGTAGGTTCAAGCGGGCCATGGTCGTGCACATGGTCCGGAGTTGAAAAAGCAGGCACGGGCACCAGTAGGTTTAAACTGTGCGTGCTTGGTTTGTGTCAGTGGTTGACTCCCTAGGACTTGATACACCCTAGGGTGGACCTAGCACAGTTTAGCTACACTTCGTAGTTGGGCCGTAAGACACCGACACTTGACGAGTTAGGCTTTAGGGAGCCGATCGACTAGACCGTGCTAGTTGGACCTTGATTTAGGTCATTCATGATGTTGGGCCAAACTTGGGCCTGGGGATCACTTCTTGTTTACACTTGACATGACTTGTGAAACTAGTACACTTGGTGCAAACCTCAACCTTGTATATGCGGTGCCACACTTGATCTATCTTGTTGACTTTTTACCATGCCAGTTATCATCCTATGACTCATCCTTGTTTACATATACAGTTAACTTTATTAGTTGTTGTACAATAGTAGATAGGACTTACCAGTCTTTTGACTGACCCATTTTCTTTCGCCTCTTTTCTTTCGTTCCCCCCCCCCCCCCCAGGTTTACAGGGCGGGAATACCGGCACTTAGCTTGGATCTTAGCAGCCTTTCTTGGATAGCTCATGTATGCTATGGACTTGAGCTTGCTATGGTTTCCTACTCTGGGGATAGCTACTTTATGTTTTCCTTTCCAGTTTCAAGTTTTATGTTTCTAGACTTTGTTTATGGAAAATAATGATCAAGTACTGTGTTGTAACTTAACTTATGGTTTTGATATGCTAGTTTTTATCCGCTGCTATATTTACTCTGTTTTTACTTATATGTTCTGTCTTGTGATATCTGCATGCATGTTTACCTTGTTTAAACGCCCCTCCAAAGTCAGTGCCCTTGCAAGAGTGGCACAGGCGGAGGTGGGGTGTTACAGAGTTGACCAAGGTCGATGGATATTTGATGATGTCATGGATCCACCTACCCGGAACAAACGATATAGTTATGGAAATCTATAGGTAATACTAAAATTTATAATAAAAACTCAAATGTATTCGAAATGCTATTATGAAATACTAAAAATCTGAAATTATATACAGATTACAACATCTTAGCAGACGTATTAAAGGGCACAGGACAAGGAAGAAATCTCACAGCTGAAAGCATAGATTGCAGAGCTTCATGAGTGTGATCGTCGCCGTGAAGAGCAGATGGAGATGCTTAACCAACGGCTGGCGGAGTTCATTGCCCAGTACGGTACGCCACCTTCATCTTCTGGTGGAGAAAGTTGATCAACTTAGCTTGTTTTGATATGTGTTTTGGGAGTTGGTGAGGCTTGCTACATGATTGTTGTATATATTGTTATGATGGTTTGGACATGATGTGAAGATGGTTTGGTGATGGTATGGTTTGGACATGGTGTTGGTTATGATGTTTGGACATGGTTATGTTGTTTTGGTGACGTTTGGTTATTATGTTATGTAAATATTGGTTAATTTATGTGTTTTGTGTTTGATTTTTATTTTATACTGTGTTTGGATGTATATATGGTTGAGATTGTGAGTTATATGCTCGAAATGTGCCAGTTTAGATTGTTATATATGTGGTGTGTGGCTTGAATTGGAAATTCTGAAATCTAAAAAAGAAAAACAGATTTCCAACGGTGACGAACGACTTCCAACGGCTTATTGGTACGATTATTTCAACAGCTACCAACGGCCTTAGACGGCTAATTTTCAACGGTTTTCATCCTTTTCCAATGTCTCTTTGGCCAGAAATAAGGGATACGTGGCCATATGTATCAGTTGGAAGTCGCTATAAAATAGGCGTCACATGCATTGGAAGTCGTTGGAATCTGCCGATCCGTATACCAACGGATTGACCAATGGCTTCCAACGGGGTTTCAACGGCCGCCAACGACCCCTGGCCGTTGTAAACCCTGTTTCTCTTATAGTGCCTCGTTTCTTACGTTTATTATAATATAAACGTATTGAAATATGGATGTTTGGATTGCTGCTATTGTTCGACTGTTGAATATTATATACGTGTATTGAAATATATGATTTTATTTGACATAACCTATTTGAATGCAGGGAAAAACAGGTTAGAGGGATCCAACTAGATTCCTCAAAATTTATTTTCATATTAAACTTATATGAACTATTTAACCTATGTGATTTAATGGTTGATTTGTTTGTTGATTGTTGAATTTAAATTCAACGTTTGTTTTGTTTTAACCAATGGGAAGTATTGGTTGAGTAATTGCCAGCATATGGCATATAAATCAATCGTTTTATAAATATTGATTTACCATCAGGTAAATCGATAAAAATAAAGTTATAAAATTTATTTTATAACTAAAGATAGATTTTGAAATATATTATTTCGAATAAAAGTTATTGGAGGAAATAAATATTTATTATTTATTAAATGATTTTATAACGCAAATTATTATGTTAATAAGATTTATAAGCAAAGGAGCAGAAACTTACCTAACGGTTAAGATTTGGGTAAATATTTCTAAGAAACAATTGAATGGAATTATTTAGATTAATTATACTATTAATTAATTTAAAAGAAGTACTAATTGGAATTGATTAACAAGATAATCATGGTTTAGGGTTGATGAAGTCAACTATTTTATTGGACTGAGTTATTTGTTTAATTTACTTTGAACTAATCTATTGAGATTGTTTAACGAATATTTGTTTTAAGTTTAATAATATTTTAAAAAGAAACATAATATGTATTTCGGTTAATAGTGAAGTAAATTATTAATTTAATTTATATTAATTCAAGTGATTTCTATTTACATGAAATTCATTTAGGTGAAATAATCGAAGTTGAAATGGAACCTAGTTGAATTTTGAAAGGAGTTGATGAAGGGTTCTACATATAAAACCGAGTTTTATAAACGAAGTTTTAAAAGAGATTTTTAAGCAAATACAATAGCCTAAAATGGAAGTTTACTTACTATTTATTTTAAGCAAGAAGGGAT
This sequence comes from Allium sativum, assembly GCA_030737875.1. Classification (NCBI taxonomy): domain Eukaryota; kingdom Viridiplantae; phylum Streptophyta; class Magnoliopsida; order Asparagales; family Amaryllidaceae; genus Allium; species Allium sativum. The sequence goes on from CM060918.1 coordinate 637,804,080, forward strand.
CGAGATAAAAAGGATTTTGTATTAAAATCGAGTTTTATAAACAAGATTTATAAAAGGAAGGTGAAGTTAAAACATTTATTTTAAGTTGACAATACTTAATAATAGAATTAAGTGAAATAAATGGAACCAAAATGATATTTTCAAAGTGGAAAATGACTGAATGGATTAGAAGTGGAATATAATAGGTTGATAAGGAGTTAAGATAAAAAAAATTAAGAATTGGAACCTAACTGGAGATTGGTTGAGTTGAGTGATTTTATGAGTATTAATCTGATGTTGATTTTGGTCTTTGGGGTTGATACTTAGGGAATTATTCTCTTACCATTTTACGGTTAGGGACTAATGAATGTTGGAGTATAGAATTGTACGAATGATATCGTAACTAAAATTTGGAAATAATAGTAAAATGGAAAATTGGATATAGTTATAAGATGTTTCTTCAAGTATTGAAATGAAATGGTTTTGAGAAAATTTGTTCATTAAAATAAGAAGTAAATATCGTATTTTAAACATTGAAAGTTTTAGAAGTTTAAATTAACCATTCATTAATTATTATTAATTAAAGGGGCCAAGTGATGTTGAACTAAACCAATGAATTTATTTTATTTTTATGGTTGAATGGTTGTTTGTTTGATAGTTAAGTAACCGACTATCAAATCTGACCTATACGATTGTTGGTGCGGAAAGACCGGGATCAAATCTATATTCGAAAAACAGTCCAACCAACGAATCCATAATCATTGAAGATATAAAAGTGTTGATCAAGGCAGGGCAATTGATGACTGTGTATCTTCATAAAACGGTAGAATTACTTATAATCTCTGGGTAGCTCTTGGAGGTATACCATGACTCTGTCGTTGTTGAAATTTACAGATTTGCAAGGACTACTCGCTACTAATCTATATGGTGATTCCTATGATGTGGTAGGAGGGTACCTTCGGTACATCATGTTTCAGGATGACTTGTATGGACGAATGTCTAACATAATATTTCTTAAGAGTCTCGTACATCGATTTTTACAAATATACCAAGTATGGTGGTTGAGAAGGAAACTTCCATTAGTATAACACTCGAAGTATATTTATAGACGTCAATTAGTGATTTGATGGATCTGACAATGTGGCATTCAAAGTGAATGGTGATGTGCTATCTTTAAAAAGTAAATATAACCTCATGCCTCTTCAACTAGGAAATGACAAGAATCGAGCAGGCAACATGGGTGAGTGGGTCGCTCCCAATTAGGGTGTATTATCACCTATCTAGAGAAAATCCATTTCCTTCTTTATTCTATCAATGATGTCCCTTTCGGGAAACAGTGGTTTGAGCCCAACCATTGGAGATATACATTCGATACATTCAAGCGAAATGAGTGGTCAGTCATGTGTGGTCGGGTTGCAAGATGTTCTTGTTGAACCCAGTGTATTCCCCTCTAGAGATACATTCATTATCGGTAGGTGGTTCCATACCTTGTCATAGTAGGAACCCAATCTCAAATAAGCATCCGCGGTTTTGATTGAATATTATGTATGTAGAGCATGAGATGCAAATATTCTGCTAGATTGCTATTTATTTGATTTAGAAACTGTTATAATATCAGAATAAATATGATTTCAAAATGCTTTGGGTTATCGTAAGGTAAAAACTGTTCGTGTTTATGTGTGGATTGGTCTTATGATTATCCTTTCTTTTGAAAAAAAATGTTTAACTTTAAAATCAAGTTGGATGATACCTATAAACTTAGTGGGTTTTCTCACGATGGTTCACCAAACTGATCCTGACTTTTGCAACGCTCGGGTCAGACCGAGCTTTACAGGTTTAGGTTATCGGACGATGTGAAGTCCGGAGACAACCTGGAGGAGTTCAGACGTATGAGACGTTATAACATTTATTCCGCTATGTGTTGTATATGAGGACTGATTATTATAATTGTCCAGATGTGTAGGCTATAAGTTGTACTCTGATGCTTGTAAGTATTATTTTAAAGCTCTCAATAAAGATTTATTTCTATATTATATTTTGTTCCGCTGCGATGTGAGACTCTGATTCTGTTATGTTGTTATCCATCTTCATTTTCTGCTATTCTAATATATTTTTATTTCTTATCTCACCCTCTAATTTCTTTCTATTAATTATCTGGTGTTTTGATACTTGGGTTTTGGCAAATAATACGGATTTAAGTATTATTGTCGAAATTCGGGAGTCGAATTTGTCGGGTCGTTACACATGTTAACATGGCTTCTTAGGTGGACATGTCTCCGTGATACAAATGACAAAATATCCTTCTCATGGTCTATAAAAGAAGCACCTACACCTCTTATTTTCATTCACCACTTCATACTCTCCTTTCTCCCCTCACTTTCCCTCTCTTCTCCTATTCTTTTAGGCCATTAGGCCCTCCCCACCTTGGCCAAAGTTTGGTCATCCCCCTTCCCCACCAAACGCCACCCTATCCAGCTCCAAAACCCCACCACCCGAGCACCAAAACTCCAGCTAAAACCATCCATCTCCCCCACCCATTCATGGCCTTCCACCACCCACACCACTACCGACCTTCATCGGCCGCCCAACGTCCGTATCCACCTTCCCAAGCACCAACCGTGGACACCACCTCCTCCTCAAGCCTCAGACCCTCCTCCTTAATAATAACAATACATATATATTATATTATATTTTGTTGAAAAGAAGGTGCATCGAAATAATGTCCGTCAAAATGCTTACAGTTAGCTAGGCTCACCTATAATGAAGATTTAAGAAGCGATGCAGGTGAGAACTCTTTTGATCTAATTTATTTTATATACAGTTAATTATGGATGATAAATATATGTATGTAATGTTAGATGGATGGTTGTGTAGTCAGAAACAATTATACACTAATAAGCATTGATTACGTGATGTTTACATGTAGGAAATAACTTGTATTGGTCATATTGCATATGACTGTTATGAATGTTTGTATGTTGTTAAGTTGCTGTAGAATGTAATCACACACCTATGATACTGAAGTTACAGCATTATAAAGGTGATTAGTTAATTCTCCATGCCATATAAACGATATTTATATTATTTTAATATTAAAATAATTACCAAAAATTGAATTTTGAATTTGGTATCCAAAACAGATTAGAAATGAAATTAAGATATATACGAATAACTTTTGAAAAAGGTAGAAACGTATCTGGAAACATTTTTAACTATATATGGCATGTACAAGTTTAAAATTGATTTTGAATAACGAATTTCAAGTTGAGTTAGGTATGAAAACGATGGTTTAAATTCAATCCGATTAATCTAATAGTCTTATATAATATTTGATTTGATTTCTGCAAAGTTTGAACTTAATCAGATTAATTTTTGAAAAATAATATTTGTTGGATTATATCAGATCTTCCTTAGTTGGAATAGTATTGGCCCGTAGTTTGATTCCATTATGATTACAATTTTTTGGAAAATAATATTTGTTGGATTAATTATTTGGAAAGATCGGTAAGGAAGTTCCCTATCCTGCCCATTTGTTGGAAATCTATTCTCCACTACGTGCTTGTACGATTTCAGTTGTATATTATACGTCATCATAGTATATGGTACCTATGTTGGCCAGAATTGATACATTCACTTGCGAAATGATTTTCCACATTATGCACTAATTATAATATTAGAGCACTTATCAAGCATTTTTTGTTATCATAAGGAGAAACCTCGCCTAAGTCTGCGTTTGCATTGTGTATGTGACGTGAGACCTTATGATTACTTCATTTTAAAAAAACATTGCGAATTTTTATGCATTGGTATTCATAATGGAAAAACACGTTCCGTGTCATACGGCGTGGTCTTATGATTTACTTTACTTTACAATAAACCTAAACATAGTTGTTTTAGTTCTCACCAGTCCCATGACTAGCCTATAGTTTATTATTTCCTTCACCTAAACTCCTGGTGCCCATTGTAATGTCCCGAATTCCCGTACCTTTTGAGTCCACTAATAACACCACACGTCCAACCCAAATTGCACAGAAAGGGGAATCATTAGTAGAAAGAAGTTAGAGGGTGAGAAATAGAAAGAAAGAAAAGTTAGAATAGAAGAAAACGAATAACACAAATCTCACAGCGGAACGAATCAAATATATTATATAACATAACTTTAGAAATACAAATCAGTAATTGTATATACAAATACCATCATCAAAGAACAATAACTATTTATGGAACGATTATAAACACCTGTTTCCAGATACAATATAGTACATAGCGGAAAATATTATAGTATATAGCTAACTGATGAAGCCTCCTGCTTCAGACTCCTCCAAGTGAACCTGTAAAATTTTGACTACTTGACTGGCCGTAAAAATTTGGGAACCCAAGAATTTAGGGGAAAACAAAACAAAGTAAACTCTGGGTTAGTCATGGGACTGGTGTGAGTAAACTCCAATCATTGGTTTAACTTTTAAAAATCCTGTCGAAAGAAATGATAATCGTAAGATGGATCCATACATAAACACAGATGGATTTTACCTTACGACAACCCAAAATATTTTTGATATCAAATCCAGTGATATTATAATAGTGTCTACATCAAATAAATATAAATATACCGAAACGCTTGCATCTCATGCTCCATATATAATATAAAATCAAAAACCGCAGAGCGCTTATTGGAGATTGGATTCCGACTATGATAGGGTATGGAACCACCTTCCGATCAGTGTACTCTAGAGGGGATACACTAGGGTTCAACAAGAACATCTTGCAACTCGGCCACACATGGTTGGCCACTCATTTAACTTGAGTGTACCGAGCATATTATCACCAACGATTGTGATCAGCAACTGTTACCGAAAGCATACAGCAGCAAATAGAATAAGAAAAAAATGAAATTTCTCTAGATCAAGTGATAATACCCCTAATGGGAATGACCCACTTGGACATGCTGCCTGCAAGAAATCTGTCATTTCCTGGTTGATGAGGCTTGAGGTCACGATTATCTTTCAAGAACATCTTGCCATCATTTTCTTTTAATGCCGCATCGTGAGATCTGTCAAATCACTAATTGACGCCCACAAATATACCCCGGGTGTTAAGCTTTAAGAGAATAAATTTTCCGCTACTATACTTGTTATATTTTTAAAAATCAATGTCGTGACCATTTAGAAATACTCTGTCAGACAATCATCCATATACATTGTCCTGGGACTGGACAAACCGAAGGCACCATTCTATTAATCTATCTTGGGCAATTTCTACCTAGGATTAACAAAACAGCCCTTGCACTTTACTCCGTCTTCAATTTATCTTCGACATAAGTTGATTCGTAATGCTTATGCCTATACGGAGTGGTTTTCAGATAATAAAACTGATCTCGGTCTCTCTGTATTGACAAAAAAAGTATAAAATAAACCAAAACTTTGATATCGGTGATTTTACTATCTAAGGAACATCTAAACAATCCACGGTCCTATTTCCAAATGGAAATTCTATAGATTATCCATCAAACAACATTACCCCCTTTTAATTATGTTTCTTATTAAATTGTCGTTCCATAATTTCCATTTATCTGTTTTCACATATCTCTTTCCACATATTCCTCAAAACCCTTTTTCTATTATGATTCTTAGAAAAAACATTTCCATGTACTATAAACTATTTGTTTTATATATTCTAGAAAATCTCTTATCATAGTTGGAAAACATTTCCATATATTCCCAAATTCTCATTTCCAATATTTAGAATGTATACATTATTTTTCATATTCCATTTCTGAACTTCCCATTAATCCATTTCATTTCATTTTCTATACTTAGAAAATGTCTCTTATTTTATTTGGAAACTATTTCCAAAATTCCTTTTTATTGGTTAAACCGATGTTATATAAAACATTGTTATTATAATTCACCCCGTAAATCTTTCATTTACTAGCCGTACCACTAACCAATCTTCACAACGGAACCTTAACCATTCCTCCGTCAACCATGAATTTAATCAAGTTATGGTATAATTACCTCTCAGACCTTAACTAAACAATATTCTCAACGTTGAAATAAACAAGGCTCACACTTTGAATTCCAACAAAACATTGCTCATACACTCTCGAATTCAGTTTAAGAATCCACTTCTTTTATGGAAAACATTGATTATGACGATAGCGTTATAATCCCGTTCCTGAATTATTAAATTTTAAAATATAACTTTTACACATTAATTTAAATGAATTAATATGTAAATAAATAATTATTAAATAATTAAATTTTAAATAAAATGGAAAGTAAAAAGTACTTCCCTAAATTTATATAATCGAATTTCAACATATAACTCTCTTTCGAATAATCTATACTCAATTAATATTCCGGACTTCGGAATTTATCTACCATTTCAGGATAATTCAAATCCCAAATTCACTTTTGAATTTATCCTTTCTAAATCCTTACCAAATTCCTTTATAAACATTTCAGTTTACAAAACATTATCACAATTTATTTTATATTCCAATTTTGGAATAAAACTCATCGTTTTCTTTTGAAACGATTATCCATTTCCCTTTCTCATTCAAGTTCCAATTAGGAATCATATTTCAAATCTAAATTTCCTTTATAGATATTTTATTTGCAAAATATTTTTTTAAACCCTTATTCGCCTTAATCATGAACATATTTCTTTTATATACAATCAACTCGGTATGATTTCATACTTATGAATAATATCCTAAACCCAAATTATATTTATAATTTCTATTCAGAATTTTTCATACGAATCCCATTTTTCATTTTAATCATTTAAAATCTCATTTATAATTACCTTGATGGTTTTGCTAATTTCAAATCTCTTTTCACATATTGGTTTCAAAATAGTTTTCCACTTTTCCATATAAATTCAAAATTCGAATTTATATTTCAATTTATCCAATGATAAATAATTCACTTAATTTATGCTCTCATTTATAAACAACTTCTTGATTTATCAATTTGAACAGGTTTCTATTTTCAACCCAAATTAAATTTCTCTTTTTGGAAATAAATTCCCTTTTCAAATCCCAAACTTCTTTCCTAATTTGAAAATATTTATCAGTATTTAAATACCAAAATTCTTGGGCCAGTGTAATTTAACATAGCATAATCAATCACAATATATATATATATATATATCACAACATATATCATAATATAAATAACAAACAGTAATATAAATGTTGAGGAATCCAGTTGGATCCCTCCAACCTATTTCCCTGCACCCACAGATGTTAATCAACATAACTAACGCCAATCTAACTCCACCGTGAGATAATATAGTAAATAACATCAATATTAAAACAAAGATTTATACATATGGCCATATCAATCATTTCAACCAATTTTATCAACCATTCATCCAAACAACCATCACAAAGTATGAAATTACCATATATAAATTCAAAACTAGTTATATAAAAATATAAACAAGTCAGAGTTAGTGCGTTTACTCATATAGTTTTGCAGTTGACGATTCTGCTCTTGTTTCGTTTTAAATCAACGTTTGATTTTATCATGAAATTCCAATAGCTTTGTCCTCAATGAAATTTGTTTACGTATAAGCAATATCCAGATGTTACAGGAGTTAATTGTTTAAAAAGGAATCTAAATAGACTAATTTGATCATTAAATCTTTTAATTACCGTATTTACTTTTAATTAAGGCATGATTAGTTGTACAAACCGGTGCTTAAACCCTTTAACAAATCCTGATTTCCATCGTTAAGTGCTTCTTTTGTGGCGACCCAAATTTCTGGTACCTTTTGAGCTGACTAAATAATACCAATCCGACCTAAATTGCACTAGAAATCCAGATGCCAATAGAAAGAATTTAGAGGTTGAAATAAGAAATAAATATTAGAATGGAAAAAATATGAAGAAGAAAACACAGTAGAATCAGAGTCTCACATCGCAGCGCAACAAAATATAATATAGAAATAAATCTTTATCGAGAGCTTGAAATATAACTTACAAATCATCAAAGTACATCACACATCTGGACAGTTATAATAACCTGTCCTCATATACAACATACAACGGAATAAATACTAATACATCTGAAATCCTCCAACACGTCTTCTGAACTGCGCAATATCCAATAACCTGGACCTGTACAACCCGGTCTAACCCGAGCATTTCAAATACCGAGTCAGTCTGGTGAACCAGAGTGAGAAAAACTTGCATAGTTTTAAGGGGAATCATCCAACTTGATTTTAAAGTTAAAAATATTTTTGAAAGAAAAGGATAATCCTAAGACCAAATCCACACATAAATACAGACGGATTTTACCTTACGATAACCCAAAACAGACTTGAAATCATATATATCTTTTGATATTATAATAGTGTCTAAATACAAACAAATAGCAATTTAGTGGAACAAATGCATATCACGCTCCACATATATAATATACAATCAAAACTGCGGGCGCTTATTGGAGACTGGATTCCGACTATGACAAGGTATGGAACCACTTGCCGAGAGTGTATCTCTAGGGCGTATACACTGGGTTCAACAAGAACATCTTGCAACCTGACCCACACATGTCTGACCACTCATTTTGCTTGAGTGTATTGAATGTATATCACCAACGGTTGGGATCAGCATTCATTTCCCGAAAAGGGACAGCATCGAAATAGATTAAAGCAAATGGAATTTCTCTAGATAGGTGATTATACACCCTGATGGGAGCGATCCACGTAGCTATGCTATCTGCCCGATTTTTGTCATTTCCCGATTGTGAGGCCTGAGGTTAGGATTTACCTTTTTAAGATAGCACTTCGTCAGATCCGCTAGAAATCACTAATTGACATCCACAAAAATACCCTGGTTGGGAGCGACCCAGCTATGGCACACTTGAAGAAATCAACGTACGCGACCCCTTTGGAAATACTCTATCAGATATCCGTCCAAACAAGTCATCCAGGAACAGGATGAACCGAAGGCACCTTCTTACGACATCCTAGGTATCACCATATAGATCAGTAGCGAGTGGTCCTTGCAATCCGTTGATTTCAACCACGACAGAACCACCGTGTATCTCGGGCCGCTAAGCCGGAGATTATAAGTAATCCTTCTGCTTTATGAAGATCCATGATCTTCAATTTCTTCTTCTTGATTAGTATTTGATATCTTCAACAATTCATATTTGCTGGACGGAATGGTTTTCGAATATAAATTCGATCCCGGTCTTTCCGTACCAACAATCGTATCGACCAGATTTGATAGTCAGGTACTTAACTATCAAATAAACAATCATTCACTCATGGAATAAAATGAATTCACTGGTTTAGTACTCAGCAACACTTGGCCCATTTTATTTAAAATATTAAAGATGGTTAATTTAAAACATTCCATATGGTATTAAATTCTCATTTCAATACATTAATCTTCTTAAAACCCTTTCAGTTTAATACTTGGAAAAATGTTAAATAGCCATATCAATTTTCTATTTTATTATTATTTTTAAACATTAGTTACAACACCATTTAATTTCTATCACCAATTCAACTTGTTACTTTCGGAAATTCTCTTTTGGTTTTGTTATTTGAACACTATAATCGCCACTTACTTTTTAGAATCGACTCATTTGAATCTCATCTTCTTACTTTGGAAATATCGTTATATCTCCACACATCTCCTTATTACTTTTTCTATGGAAATACCATTTCATATTCTCAAGCCCATTTTAATTTCCTTTTATTTTGGAATCCATTATATATACTTCCAAATTCTGTTACATCATTATTTCTCAAAATAAATTCCTTTTTTACATCTTTACCAGTACACTAATATCATCCCCTTATATCCTACTTCTAATTTATTTAACCCTTTTCCTTTTTGAAAATCTCGTTTTAACTTTCGTTAATTTAAACCAAACGCTTTCTCTTTATGCCCCTTTTCAAACTTCATTTATTCCCCTCTAGTTTAATATAAACCCTTTTTATCTTGATCCCTTCTTACTTAATTAAATATCAGGTAAACCTTATATTTAAGCTATCACATTCACTTAAATTTTCTCTTATAAAAACTCGATTTTGAATATCAAACTCGTTTATCGACCCCCTTTTTAAAATCCCACTAAGTTCCATCACCCACTTTGCAAAACTCTTTTCAATTCCATTAAACTTAATCAAATGAATTCCATTTAAACATTAACTTCTTAAATTATTATTGTTAATTTCAATAATAATTTACTTCCTTGTGAATGACTATAGAAATAGTCAAGTTCTTTATTAACTGAACAAATAGTAAAACTCTTTTTAAAATATTATTAAATTAAAAGAAATATTCATTAAGCTATTTCATCAAATAATCCATTCCAATTAAATTAGTTGACTTCATCAACTTAAATCATGATTATTTCATTAATCAACTTCAGTAGCCCTTCTTTTAAATTAATAAATAATATAATTAATTAATTTAAATAATTTCACTTAACTGTCTCTTGAAAACATTTAATTAAATTCTTAACCATTTGGTCAATTTATACATACTTGCTTATAAATCTTATTAAACATAAGAATTTGATTTATAAAATTCATTTACTAATCACTTAAAAACTTAAATAATAAATAATACTAATTAATTTCCTTTTATTAAACCTTTATTCAAATATATTGATTTCAATCCATCTTCAGTTATAAAATATATGTTATAACTTCATTACCATTGATTCACTTGACGATAAATCAATATTTGTAAAATGATATAATTTTGGGCCAACTGCTACCAATTACTCAACCAAAATACTGTCTATTGGTTAAAATAGAACAAAACGTTGACTTTGGATTCAATAATCAATGATCAAATAAATCATCCAACCATATCAGTTAGATAGTTCATATAATTGCAATATGAAAACAAACATTAAATTTGAGGAATCTAGTTGGATCCCTCCAACCTGTTTTCCCTACATCCAAATACGTTATTTCAATAACAGATATAATATTTAAAAAAAATCGAACAATAACAACAATCCAAATATTTTTATCTATAATTTAACACATTTATATTATTATTATAAACGTGGCCAATGAGGTAAGTTACCTTCATCGGTTACAACCGTTTAAAATAGGACAAAATTTTGAACTAGGCCCTTCAAAGTAACTTATTGTAAAAATAGGCTTGTTTCATAATTTATTATGAAACTAGGCCTGTTTTCTCCAGGAATGATAACCATGCGCATTTTGAAAACGCGCATGAACACATTTGTTCATGTGCGTTTTCAGAACGCGCAATTTTTTTGTTCATGCGCATTTTGAAAACGCTCATGAACAAATTTGTTCATGCGTGTTTTCAGAATGCTCATGAACAAAAAAAATTAAAAAAAGTTGCGCATGAACAAATTTGTTCATGCGCGTTTTCAGAATGCGCAAGGCTAACTCAGAACTAGCTAAAACATGCTTAGTTTCATAATAAGTTATGAAACAAGCCTATTTTTACAATAAGTTATTTTGAGGGGCTTAGTTCAAAATTTTGTCCTTTAAAATAACGATTGATTAAATTTAAAATAACAGAAAGCAACAATAAGTTATTTTTAGGGGTTCAGTCACCGCATATATATTCAGCATCCATCAAACAATTAACAACCATAGGCAAACAAATATTTAAACCCAACTTATATAAAATATAAGTGGAATAAAACTAAGTGAGTTGAACTCACTTTGATTCGTCCGTCGCTGAAACAGTCTGTTTTAATTAAATTAAACAGACTTTTAATTTAAATTCTGGTTGCTTCGAACTCCGTTCAAATCAGCTCCACCATGTTACGCTCGCTGTTATGGCTCCACGCCTCCCGTCTTGTCGAATTCTAATAATATAGGGACACGTTACCGAATTTTATACGTATTGGTTTCAGTTTGAGCTATCAAAATTTTTAATTAAATCTTAGATTAATCAATTAATTTAAAAGCCATGTAAATTATTGGGTTGTATAAATCGGACACATCCAATACATGGTTTGGCACCTTTTAATACATATACAGTGTTATGCTACTTATACCACTACAGCTTTTCTTTTTATGTGTATTACCGCACCGCATCCAATATATCACTGGACATACAAATCCTTATCCCCATTAAACATCTCTAAACATTTAAAACAAGGTGCAAGTTAATATATACTACTAAACGTCATGTATTATTTATTCACTTGGACACACATGGGGATGTCACTAAACTTGATCAGACATATTTCAAAATTCCTTATTAGGCACCATTAAACCGATACGCAGGCTATACGTGTAAAATTATTTTATAAACATTTTTAACACTAAGTAATAATGATAACTTTAACCGTATACTCATATTATATTCAGGTCTCAAGGTCTCGTTGTTATATTTTAAAGTTTTCTGTATGAAATAAATTAAAAACTAAAACTATATAATATAATTAAATTTCAGAAATGCTAATCAGACCGGCACCGATTACGTCAAATAGTACGGCTACAGATAAAACAATAGTAGGGCCCATGAATGAATTTACATATTTACCCCCTATATTCTCCAATTGCACTGGTTCGCATGTTTGGACCGATTGCGTTTCGGTCTGATTAGCAATGCTCATTAAATTTTGGCCTTACGTTAGTTCAACCGAGCCCACGATCTAATTCGCTCGCCCTGTTTCTTCTTTGCTACAGTTATTTTTCTTCTTCGTTTTATTTCTTTCCCAGAAACACTTACTGCTCATCTTCTACTCGAAGCTGCTCTTCCCACTTAAAACATCACCGCGGTGAACCACTTTACTGAACTGCTCCGAACACCGCGCCACATAACTTCACCAGAACACAGGCTCTCACCTAGCACCCTTCTATGTCCTCCTTTTCCAAAGTTATGTTCCCTTCGAAACTTCCCTCTATTTCCGCACTTATCCTCTGTTTGTGCACGTTTCTTCTCCTACCACACCCATGCACCTTCAACACCTTGCATACGCCACATCACCTCATTAGTGCACTATCTCGCCACTTCATCAAACCACCCCTCACGCAACTGCTTCATTCCTGTCCAATGCCCAACACAGTACCCAACTTCAACACCTACATCCCCTCTTCGGATCACTGACGCTTCTTCCTACATCTTGCTGTTAAAAATCTAGAACCCATCTCACCCCCACGCATTACATCTCCACGCAACCCCATGATCTCAGACCCCCCAACATCTCCTACCCACACACGTTGAATTATGCCACCGCTTCACGTTCAGATCTGGACTCCCCCACGTCAAAACCACAGCTTCGCTCTTCGTCAAACCCCAACTTATCACTACTATGCTTCAGTCCATTCGAACTCATCCTGCTTCATACGTGCATGCCGACAGATCTAGTCGCACAGTAATTAGCTCACACATTTCATATATTTTATTGAACCCGTATTGTTTTCTTTCCTGACTCGAGTAGCAGTGAGAATGAAGAAGTTTGCCACAGTTGAGAAGAAGGAACAATGTATATATATGTGACGATAAATTTTGGATTGGACGGACGCCTTTCAGCGTAGGGAAGAGCTAAATCATAGGGTACATGCAAATTCCATTAGGCCTGCTTTGATGGTGCCACTGGTTTTCTTTTTCAGTGTTTTGTTCAGTCAAGGCTTAGAGTTGCAAAATGTTAGGGGGTACAAATCCTTAAGTGTGAAGCTATATAGAAATTTCATCTCTTTTATATGTATGGTTACTTGTCTCCTTTCATATTAGACCATTGCATGACTCTCTCCCTGTACAGATCGGCTTGAAAATAAGATTGTATGTGTTTTCTTTTCAGTTGAGGGGTACGTTACTTATCAGTACTGAAACTTGGTTGCCAAGGCTAATATTTGGGCGCAGAGGTAGGCTGTTGCATGTCAATACGAGTTTGTTGACCCCATTTTAACTGGGATCACCATGACACCATTAACGGTGTTAGTGGTGTGTGGCTGATATTGCCCCCTGAATTCTTCCTATTAAATCTCAGCCACACACCACTAACACCGTTAGTGGTGTCATGGTGACCCCAATTAAATGGGGTCAACAAACTAGCTCGCATGTGCATATAAAGTAGGCTGCATGTGTTATAAATATTAGGACGACGTGCAAAGGTCTAGTGATGGTTTAGGCTATAGAGGTTGGTAAGTTTCAATTAGGCTGTACACTGATATGAAGTCTTTTCTCTCTGTACAATAGGTGTGGCTTAAAATGTGATCACGTCGGCGCATAGGTAGGCAGGTAGAAGAAATTTCCTTTTAGGGTACGTACTTATATTTAATTGTTTAGGAATTAAGCTTCCTTTATTTTATTTTAATATGGTATCAAATTTATACCGCTAACCAATGTATACCCATGCCCGTTAAATTCGTATTGTCACATACAATCCCAAACACTACGAAAATAAACAAACCGTTACGACTTAACGTTCTGATCCCAATGAGATTAATTTTGTTGGAAACCGGCTCCGTTTGTACAATGGCGTTATTCTAATTTATCAGTTTACTCTTAAATTGCACGCACCGATAAAATAACCTTGATTGGCTCCAAACTGGAAATCTAACAATAATTAACAATACGTATTCCAATAAAATTCGTTTCGTCGAAAACAAAGGCTGTTTGAAAATAATCATTTCTAACACCTATATAATATATTGAACAATTTCTCTTGGGCGAAGCACGGGCCTCCTCATAAGGTAAGCAACGCATTAATTTGAACGTTCTATTTCGTATGATTATTTAATTTCATCTTCAATTGTCGTTGGGCTTTTTATATTCATACCGATATACATGAATTTCATATCGTAAATTACAAAATACCGCGACGTTTACGAGTTCGAATTATAATTATACGTTTAAACTTCGTTATATAACAGAATTATATATTATAAATTCATTTAAAATTTCAAATTGATAATAAAAAATAAAATATATTAAATACTTGGTTATCAAAAATACGGAACGTTACACCTTTCTCCTTGCCAGATAAATTCGAACGTTCTTGTAACTCTCCCTTCCTTATGCCGTATACTCTTCCATTCTCCTCATTTCTTTACTAAAGTCAACTCCCTGACCTCCAACAACATCATGAGCAATTTGATCGAAGAAGTATTGGACAGTGCCAGTTTGATCATATACAACAATTCTCCAATCAATTAAGTGTTATTTAAATAAACCTCTTTGGATTTTTGGGTAGGCCAGTCCATTTTACCTACAGAAAAATTTCCATGTTTTGTTCATATCTATTTAATTATCGTTAAACATTTAAATTAACAAATTATTAAACCTTAATTATATATTATTAACTCACGTTTACAGTTAATCCTTCTTCAACTCAGAGGAAAAATGTCGCTACCTCTTTTCCATGCACTTTCTTCCCACTCATTTTCTTTGCCCGTCATCTTCTTCTCCTTTCATTCGAAAACACTACTTCATCAAAGAAATCCATGGCCGACTCCTAGACATTCAAAGAACACGCTCCAAACAAAATTTCCATTCACGGAAAACAATAACCAATGTTTAAACCCCTTCCTTCTTTACAGCTTGAACCCTAGACTTGTTTCTGAAGCTCCTTGCAACAGCCATGACAGAAGACTTAACCTCCTCAACACCCTAATCAACGTCATGTCCTCACCAGAAATCGACTATTATCACACAAAAATCCAATTTTTCTCAACCCTAGCGGTCATGACTTCAGGAACAAATGCGGCTTTCGTTACAGACAACGAATTAAATCCCCATGAAAACGCTCCAGTTTTTGAAGTAAGATGCTACACCCTTTTCGAACTCAAACCCTGTACTCATTTCTGATATTAAGGACCGAATTCTCCAAAACTTACAACCCTAGGCCACTGCAAAATGTTGGATCATCAGGAAGATGATGTGCACTCCTACAAACCACCATAGAGATGAAGATCTATCCAATTTAATCTCAAATTGGTGGACTTTTTATTTTTATGATTTATTTTCGAATTGATCTTGATTTTTGAAGGTGGGAGTTTCTCGTTTTTCTTTAGCAGGTTGACGGTTGAAACCATTTTGATTTGAGAATAGGGTTTGAAAAGTTTTAGAATGTTTTATAGGAAGGATTCAGGATATTCCTAGAATATTCTATCATTATTTTTCTTTGAATGTTTTATAATAGTACGATCGCTTACAAGCTCCGATCACGATGAAACTGGATATCCTGCTATAGTTTGATATTCTGGTCCTAACAAAACTTGTATCATTGAAAACCGAGTCCATTTGAAAATATAGCGAAATTTTGAATATTAAATTTTCAATTGATTCACGTTTAACTTTGATATCCTCATGTAATAATTCCAACTCGCTTGAAACTTGAAATCTTACAATAACTAAATATTTCTGATCCAATGAAACCGATTTCGTCGAAAAGGGAGATCGTTTGCAGAAAGGCTATTTTTTAGGCTTAAATAAATCGATACAAAAGAAAATTAAATTCAAAAATAATTAAAATTAATAATAATAAATTATTATTATCGTATATATACCCAAATAAAACATCAGATTACTCCAAAATAAACATATCTAGATTTATAACTCGATATTTAAAAATAAAATGACATTTAGATTATTTAAGATCGATTTATTTATAAAATAAATCATTATAATTTATAAACTATTCCATAGCGACTATTTGAAAATTTAATTTGGACATAACTCCCAATCTATAAGACGAAATCTCGATTTTTTTCTTTCATTAAAAATATATAATCAAATAGATCCGAACGCTTCTTGTTTCAATGAAATCCGACTTATATCGGATCTTGTATATCCAATTAAATTCAAAACGTAATATTTCGAACTACCACGACGTTACGAGCTCGATTTAAAATATATTATAAATATACGTTCAACTTTGTTTTTAATTAATAAATTCCATATAAAATTCCATTTATACTTCTCATACAACATTTAAAACAATTTAAATGTTCAAAATTAAACGTTTAAAAATCTGGGTTTTTACACCCATTATCTTTTGCATGGGCAACTAGCAGTTTGGTTTGCAGATTTAGCCTTGGAGTTAGTTAGCGCGGGATTTAGGATTGGAGCTAGAGCTATATCTTGGATCGTTATTCTTCCGTTGAGAGTTTACATATATTTCTTTCCATTGTGTTTTTGTTGTATTCTGATGATCAATGTAACTCTGATGTAAAAAATTATTGTTATGATAATGGAAAGTTCTTTTATTTTTGTTCCAATGTGTAAGTACCCATAACAATCTGTCGTTATGAACAGTTTGAGTTGGTTTAATTATCGGTTAGAACTGAGCAAAATAGCGAGTCGTTACACTTGAGCCCCGTATACTCCCTATATTTTCAAGTCTCGGGTTTCCAACGTGAACCTCAACTATAAATAATCATGTATATGATAGTATATGGATCTTCTGGCATTCTAACTAGCTTGTACTTTCTTAGTCGAGAGTTTTACCAATCTGTGCATTGTAATTAATTAATTTTAGCAATAAAGTGATTGATGCCGACTAAAGCAGAACCACTATAAATCGTTATCTTCTTCTTTTACTACATTTCTATTGTTTCTACATGATTTTTCATTTATTTAGCTTAACGTTTGTTGAACTTTTTTGATGTTATGTCAAATTTTGGTGTCAACAACATTCCATTCACTTTTTCAATAAAGTGGTATAATAGTTGTCGGTCATCCTTCTTCATCGCCTTAAACACAATTTTGTTCAACAAACCAAACACCCCGCCTACTGTGACAATTGGTTATATAACATTTATATAAGTTTAATATTATTCCACTCGTTCTCCATATGGACGACAGTGAAAATAGTGCATAAACGCTAGTTGAACTCAATCGCAACATCATCGTATAAACGTTCAACTAGTCAACAAAGCATTTGTTCATGTTCATCAAATGCTTATGAAAGCTAACGTTTATAAGACATTCCATTAGATGATGGTTCCCATCAATGGGTCAATGGAGCTGGTTGACCATATATAACGTAGAAAGGAAAAGCAAAAAACATATGTTGTAAAAATTGTGAGCTAAACATGATTAAAGAAGAAAGATCTTTAACTTGTCGTTTGTGATTGAGAAATGCTAAAAATGAGTTTGTGTTTACATTTTGAGACTGTGAAAGAGATAATAAATGTATCAATTTGTACAGTGAGAAAATAATTTTTGTATTAAACTAATGGTTTTTCACGTGTCAAATACTTAAACACACTACAAAATAAACGGGTTGAAATTACCTGCATCCAAAATTGGTTGGTCCTCCGAACTCAGCCAGTCAGACCCTCTAATTAAAATTTTTGGAATTAAACCTGCATTCTTTTATGAGTTTATTTGCAAAAGAATTTAAATCGAGGGTTCCGATTGGTTGGGTCTAGGAAACCAGTCAATTTTGAATGGAGGTGATTTCTGTTGAACTTTGTAGTATAAAACAGAATGCAACAGCAGCACGCGTTATACAAAACACACAAAAAACAACACTGTGAAGTGTTATATTTCAACTCGTACACAAGTTAATTTAGGCAAACAACAACAACACTGTATGAAATAGTGTGCATACAACAAAATGTATACGAATATAACTTGAAATCTGAGAAAATAGAGTCTGAGTCTCGGCGTACCGATTTCCTTAAGACTTTATTTTGAGTCTCCCAGGATAAAACAGACGGATCTGCTCGAGTTGTGATGATCTTGTCAGTCTGAGAATTGGTAGCAAGGTCTTTGTAAGGTCGAGTACAGGAAGAGAAAGAGGAAGAGGAAGTTTTAATCTATTCGGAATTTGGCCAGAATCCGTCACTGATTTATGTCTCTCAACAGTTACCATTTAAACAGTCGCGTCTGTTTGAATTCAAACGTATTCCAATAGTCGCATCTGTTTGTATTATAACGGGTCGCACCCGTTCCTCTTCATCCATTAGCAGGTCGTAAACTCGTTCGACTTCTATTGGATCGCACCCAATTCCGTTGCCGCATCCGTTCAAAAAACCAACAAAATTGGTTAAGTTTTTTCCGTAGCAAAAATAAGATTTCATCCAAGCCCAAGCCCAAACCCGAACCCGACCCGGTCCGGTTCGGTTCGGTACGAGACGGGAGGGCGGCGCGCGCGCGTGTGTGTTTAGTGCTCATGATGTAGGTCCTCCCCCTCGCACAAAATTACCTGACCCTAAGGGCCAATATAGGGAGTGAGGAATGGACATATATACACAAATCTTATCTTGTTTTTGGCAATGTGGGACTAAAGTAAATTTCATTCATTCTTTGAATTCTAACAATCCCCCACATGAATGATAATATACTTTTTTCCCATACAAAGTGTAATATCTCAGACTACGAATGGAATAATGCTTTATCGTGGATAAGTAGATATTTCACTATGAACTTTCCCTAGTTAAAACTTATCGGATATACTTGGCTAATCGGTGAATTATTTTATCTTGAACAGTCTGCCTTTATTGTATGTCTAAACAAAAAGTTTTACGAAGCATTGATTCCCTTATCATCCAATCTCTTGGTTGTGTTCATTTTGGTCCTGAACACTTTCTGGTTCTGCGAGTGTTATAGAGAATAATTGCCTTGAATATTCTCATAGAGCCGACCCAGCTCACACTAACATAGGTGATCGCAACCATTAAGAGTATCCTACATATATCCCACTTCTTATTTACAAGATATGGTCATCATTAAAAAACATAGTTTTAACCTGTTAATTCTTCTGTAGGCATGCATTTATGTTGTGCACCGTAGGAATGGAATAGGACTATGTCCAAACAAATGCATTACGTCTTGAGTTAATCATAACTGGTTTGCCTATTGATCCTAGTTCGTGGGATCTCCAGTCGCTAGGATAGGTTTCCGTATAAGGTAACTCTTGTTGGTTTTAGGCTTTTAAACCCATTCCCCTCGATGCGCATTTAATTTTCTCTCTTGATAAACCTTTAGTAAATGGATCCGCTAGGTTATTATTTGTTCTCACATAATCAATGGAAATAGTTCCATTCGAGAGTAACTGCCTAACTGTGTTATGGCGTCGACGAATGTGACGTGACTTCCCATTATATACAAAGTTATGCGCTCTACTTAGCGCTGCTTGGTTATCGCAATGTATGCATATAGCTGGTACAGGTTTAGGCCAAAATGGAATATCTTCTAAAAAGTGGCGAAGCCATTCTGCTTCTTCACCTGCTTTGTCTAAAGCAATAAACTCTGACTCCATAGTGGATCGATGCATGTCTGTTTAGTAGATTTCCAAGACACTACTTCCCCTGCTAGGGTGAATACATAACTACTTGTAGATTTTGATTTTTCTGAATCAGCAATACAGTTTGCATCACTATATCCTTCTAAGACTGCAGGATATTTTTCATAGTGTAAGGAGTAACTTGTGGTATTTTTTAAATATCCAAGCACTCTCATTAGTGCTTTCCAGTGTTCCTTACTTGGATTGCTTGTATATCTACTTAATCGACTTACTGCATAAGCTATGTCTGGTCTTGTGCAATTCATGAGATACATGAGACATCCTATTACACGAGAGTATTCCAGTTGCATTACACTCTCATTAGTGTTTTTATGCAGTACTTCAGATGGATTAAAAGGTGTTCTTACCTCTTTAATTCCAAGATTTTTAATTTTATCAATCACTTTGTCTATATAGTGTGATTGAGACAATTCAATTCCATTAGGTGTTCTTATTATTTTGATTCCCAAAATAACATCTGCAACTCCTAAGTCTTTCATATCAAAATTGTTGATTAACATTTTCTTTATGGTCTCTATTACTTGGGTATTCGGACCAAAGATTAGCATATCGTCTACATAAAGACAAATCATAACATATGATTGTCCAACTTGTTTATAATAAACACACTTATCGCATTCAATACGAAAACCATTTCTCATCATGACACTATCAAATTTTACGTGCCATTGTTTTGGAGCTTGTTTTAGTCCATATAATGACTTTACTAATTTACATACTTTGTTTTCATTTCCTTTTGAAATGAAACCTTCTGGTTGCTCCATGTAGATCTCCTCATCAAGATCGCCATTTAAGAATGTTGTTTTTACATCCATTTGATGAATTTCTAGATTATAAATAGATGCAATTGCTATTAGCATTCTTATTGTGGTTATTCGTGTTACTGGTGAATACGTATCAAAGAAGTCTACTCCTTCTTTTTGACGATATCCTTTGGCTACTAACCTGGCTTTATATTTGTCGATAGAGCCATCTGCTCTTATTTTCTTCTTGAAAATCCATTTGCTGCCAATTGGTTTTATTCCAGGTGGAATATCAACAATTTCCCAAGTTTTATTACTTAGAATTGAATCAATCTCTCTTTGGATTGCTTCTTTCCAACATGCAGATTCAGATGATGACATTGCTTCCTTGTACGTTTGAAGTTCGTGTTCTAACATATATGTTAAAAATTCCGGACCAAATGTCTTGGAATTTCTATCCCTTACACTTCTTCGGGGTTCTATTTCCTCAATCTCATGAGGAGTTATAGTTTCGTCTGATCTGGTTGATTCTTCTCTTGTCCTTTTAGGGACATTATTTCCTTCATTTCTTTTGTGTGGAAACACACCTTCAAAGAACGAGGCATCTCTAGATTCCATGATTGTATTTACATGAATATCAGCTATATCAGACTTGAATACCAAAAATCTGTAGGCGCTACTATTTTGGGCTGGCCCTAGATAGTAACAATCGATGGTTTTTTGGTCCAAGTTTGACTTTCTTAGGAGGCGGAACTGGAACTTTTGCCAAGCACCCCTACACTTTGAGGTATTTAAAACTTGGTTTATGTCCTTTCCATAACTCATATGGAATTGATCATGTCTTATTGTGAGGAACTTTATTTAATATGTGATTAGACATATTTAGGGCTTCCCCCCACAAGTTCGTTGGTAAATCAGAAGTTAGTAGCAAGGCATTAATCATATCTTTTAACGTTATGTTTTTCCTTTCCGCAACACCATTTTGTTGTGGTGAGTATGGAGCAGTTGTTTGATGAATTATACTATTTTTTGCACAGAATTGTTCGAATGGTGATTCATATTCTCCACCTCGATCAGATCTCAATATCTTGATCTTTTTATTTAACTGATTTTCTACCTCAGCTTTGTACTTTATAAATGATGTTATTGCTTCATCTTTACTATTCAAATGATATACATAGCAATATCGTGTATAATCGTCGATAAATATGATAAAGTGTTTTTTCCCACCTCGTGTAGGTATTGATTTGAAATCACATAAATCGTTATGTACCAAACCTAGTGGTTCGGTGCTTCTATCAACTGTATGAAATGACATTTTGACCATTTTTGCTTCTACACATGTCTCACATTTGTAGTTCTTATCTACTTGAAATTTAGGAATTAATTCTAAATTTGCAAGTTTTTTCATTTTTCGAAAGTTTACGTGTCCTAATCTTTCATGCCATAATAAAGCATCACACTCAACAACATAAGAAACTTCCTTTTTATTCATTTCAGAATTACAATACACACTATTATTGCCAATTACGGCTACATTAGCCTTAAATAGGCCATCACACAAGTATCCTCTCCCTATATATATTCCAGCCTTGGACTGAACAATTTTATCCGATTCAAAGACCATTTGGAAGCCTTTCTTCGAGCGAACAGGACCGGAGATTAAGTTCTTGCGGATATCTAGAACATGGAGCACATCGTTCAGCGTAATAGTTTTACCAGATGTGAACTTGAGGATTACTTTCCCATTGCCCTCAATCATTGACACTGCAGAGTTACCCATGTACAGTTTTTCTTCATGATCGAGTCTTTTGTAAGTGGCGAACATGGATTTTTCAGAACACACGTGTCGTGTAGCACCTGTGTCAAACCACCACTTAGAAGGATTCCAGACTAGATTACATTCTGATACAACCCTAGAAAAGTTAGACCCGTCAATGTCCATGTTGTCCACCACATTTGCCTCGGAACTTTTCTGTTTCTTATGTCTGCAATCTTTTGCTTGATGTTCAGTCTTGCCACAAACCCAACATTCCCCATTGAACTTCCTTGGTGGCTTCTGATTTGGCTGTTTGTTTTCTAGCGCCTTCCTCTTTTTATTTTTGTTAGGGCGTCCTTTCTTCTTTGACCCTTCTGCAACAAAAGCTTCTTCATTATTTGGTTTAGTGACTCCGCGATTATCAGCCTCAATCTTTAGTCTCACATTGAGGTCTTGTAAGGATATCTCCTTCTTCTTCTTGTGCTTCTAGTAGTTGCGGTAGTCCTTCCAAGATGGTGGCAACTTCCCAGTTGTCGCTTCAACCAGGAAAGATTCACCAACAACATGGCCTTCTACTTCCATCTCATGGATAATAATTTAAAGTTCATGTAGTTGCGTAGTTACAGGTTTTGAGTCTACCATTTTGTACTCCATAAACTTGTCCACTATGAACTTCTTTAGGCTCACATTTTGTATTTTGTACTTTGTTGTAAGCGCATTCCAGAGAGCTTTCGCAGTCTTGAGTGGCTGATAAACCTTGTACAAAACTTTGTCAAGACAATTCAGGATGTAATTCCTGCACAAGAAATCCGAGTGCCTCCATGCGTCAAGTTTAGCAACTTCATTTGTCTCCTTGACTTTGCCTGGTGTTGGCGGCACTGGTTCATCTTCGTCTAAATATTTCTGTAGACCGAGGGTTGTGACATAAAAGAGCATTTGACTTTTCCATGTCAAAAAATCGTCACCTTCACCCTTAAATAGGTTTGGCTTGTTCAAGTTGGCTGTCTTGATCGATCTTTGATCTGCTGCCATCTCTGTTTTAATGAAAACAGTAAAGTCTTAAGATGTTGAACTTTGTAGTATAAAACAGAATGCAACAGCAGCACGCGTTATACAAAACGCACAAAAAACAACACTGTGAAGTGTTATATTTCAACTCGCACACAAGTTAATTTAGGCAAACAACAACATCACTGTATGAAACAGTGTGCATACAACAAAATGTATTCGAATATAACTTGAAATCTGAGAAAATAGAGTCTGTGTCTCGACGTACCGATTTCCTTAAGACTTTATTTTGAGTCTCCCAGGATAAAACAGACGGATCTGCTCGAGTTGTGATGATTTTGTCAGTCTGAGAATTGGCAGCAAGGTCATTGTAAGGTCGAGTACAGGAAGAGAAAGAGGAAGTTTTAATCTATTCGGAATTTGGCCAGAATTCGTCACTGATTTATATCTCTCAACAGTTACCATTTAATCAGTCGCGTCTGTTTGAATTCAAATGTATTCCAACAGTCGCATCTGTTTGTATTATAACGGGTCGCACCCGTTCCTCTTCATCCATTAGCAGGTCGTAAACCCGTTCGACTTCTGTTGGATCGCACCCAATTCCGTTACCGCATCCGTTCAAAAACCCCAACAAAATTGGTTAAGTTTTTTCCGTAGCAAAAATAAGATTTCATCCAAGCCCAAGCCCAAACCCGAACCCGACCCGGTCCGGTTCGGTTCGGTACGAGACGGGAGGGCGGCGCGCGCGCGTGTGTGTTTAGTGCTCATGATGTAGGTCCTCCCCCTCGCACAAAATTACCTGACCCTAAGGGCCAATATAAGGAATGAGGAATGAACATATATACACAAATCTTATCTTGTTTTTAGCAATGTGGGACTAAAGTAAATTTCATTCATTCTTTGAATTCTAACAATCCCCCACATGAATGATAATATACTTTTTCCCCCACACAAAGTGTAATATCTCAGACTACGAATGGAATAATGCTTTATCATGGATAAGTAGATATTTCACTTTGAACTTTCCCTAGTTAAAACTTATCGGATATACTTAGCTAATCGGTGAATTATTTCATCTTGAACCGTCAGCCTTTATTGTATGTCTAAACAATAAGTTTTACGAAGCATTGATTCCCTTATCATCCAATCTCTTGGTTGTGTTCATTTTGGTCCTGAACACTTCCTGGTTCTGCGAGTGTTATAGAGAATAAAAGCCTTGAATATTCTCATAGAGCCGACCCAGCTCACACTAACATAGGTGATCGCAACCATTAAGAGTATCCTACATATACACCACCTGTTATTTACAAGATATGGTCATCATTAAAAAACATAGTTTTAACCTGTTAATTCTTCTGTAGGCATGCATTTATGTTGTGCACCATAGGAATGGAATAGGACTATGTCCAAACAAATACATTACATCTTGAGTTAATCATAACTGGTTTGCCTATTGATCCTATTCCGTGGGATCTCCAGTCACTAGGATAGGTTTCCATATAAGGTAACTCTTGTTGGTTTTAGACTTTTAAACCCATTCCCCTCGATGCGTAGTTAATTTTCTCTCTTGATAAACCTTTAGTAAATGGATCCGCTAGGTTATCATTTGTTCTCACATAATCAATGGAAATAGTTCCATTCGAGAGTAACTGCCTAACTGTGTTATGGCGTCGACGAATGTGACGTGACTTCCCATTATATACAAAGTTATGCGCTCTACTTAGCGCTGCTTGGTTATCGCAATGTATGCATATAGCTGGTACAGGTTTAGGCCAAAATGGAATATCTTCTAAAAAGTGGCGAAGCCATTCTGCTTCTTCGCCTGCTTTGTCTAAAGCGATAAACTCTGACTCCATAGTGGATCGAGCTATGCATGTCTGTTTAGTAGATTTCCATGACACTGCTGCCCCTGCTAGGGTGAATACATAACCACTTGTAGATTTTGATTCTTTTGAATCAGCAATCCAGTTTGCATCACTATATCCTTCTAAGAATGCAGGATATTTTTCATAGTGTAAGGAGTAACTTGTGGTATTTTTTAAATATCCAAGCACTCTCATTAGTGCTTTCTAGTGTTCCTTACTTGGATTGCTTGTATATCTACTTAATCGACTTACTGCATAAGCTATGTCTGGTCTTGTGCAATTCATGAGATACATGAGACATCCTATTACACGAGAGTATTCCAGTTGCATTACACTCTCATTAGTGTTTTTATGCAGTACTTCAGATGGATTAAAAGGTGTTCTTACCTCTTTAATTCCAAGATTTTTAATTTTATCAATCACTTTTGTCTATATAGTGTGATTGAGACAATTCAATTCCATTAGGTGTTCTTATTATTTTGATTCCCAAAATAACATCTGCAACTCCTAAGTCTTTCATATCAAAATTGTTGATTAACATTTTCTTTATGGTCTCTATTACTTGGGTATTTGGACCAAAGATTAGCATATCGTCTACATAAAGACAAATCATAACATATGATTGTCTAACTTGTTTATAATAAACACACTTATCGCATTCATTTATACGAAAACCATTTCTCATCATGACACTATCAAATTTTGCGTGCCATTGTTTTGGAGCTTGTTTTAGTCCATATAATGACTTTACTAATTTACATACTTTGTTTTCATTTCCTTTTGAAATGAAACCTTCTGGTTGCTCCATGTAGATCTCCTCATCAAGATCGCCATTTAAGAATGCTGTTTTTACATCCATTTGATGAATTTCTAGATTATAAATAGATGCAATTGCTATTAGCATTCTTATTGAGGTTATTCGTGTTACTGGTGAATATGTATCAAAGAAGTCTACTCCTTCTTTTTGACGATATCCTTTGGCTACTAACCTGGCTTTATATTTGTCGATAGAGCCATCTGCTCTTATTTTCTTCTTGAAAATCAATTTGCTGCCAATTGGTTTTATTCCAGGTGGAATATCAACAATTTCCCAAGTTTTATTACTTAGAATTGAATCAATCTCACTTTGGATTGCTTCTTTCCAACATGCAGATTCAGATGATGACATTGCTTCCTTGTACGTTTGAGGTTCGTGTTCTAACATATATGTTAAAAACTCCGGACCAAATATCTTGGAATTTCTAGCCCTTACACTTCTTCGGGGTTCTATTTCCTCAATCTCATGAGGAGTTATAGTTTCGTCTGATCTGCTTGATTCTTCTCTTGTCCTTTTAGTGACATTATTTCCTTCGTTTCTTTTGTGTGGAAACACATCTTCAAAGAACGAGGCATCTCTAGATTCCATGATTGTATTTACATGAATATCAACTATATCAGACTTGAATACCAAAAATCTGTAGGCGTTACTATTTTGGGCTGGTCCTAGATAGTAACAATCGATGGTTTTTGGTCCAAGTTTGACTTTCTTAGGAGGCGGAACTGGAACTTTTGCCAAGCACCCCTACACTTTGAGGTATTTAAAACTTGGTTTATGTCCTTTCCATAACTCATATGGAATTGATCCTGTCTTATTGTGAGGAACTTTATTTAATATGTGATTAGACATATTTAGGGCTTCCCCCCACAAGTTCGTTGGTAAATCAGAAGTTAGTAGCAAGGCATTAATCATATCTTTTAACGTTATGTTTTTCCTTTCCGCAACACCATTTTGTTGTGGTGAGTATGGAGCAGTTGTTTGATGAATTATACCATTTTTTGCACAGAATTGTTCGAATGGTGATTCATATTCTCCACCTCGATCAGATCTCAATATCTTGATCTTTTTATTTAACTGATTTTCTACCTCAGCTTTGTACTTTATAAATGATGTTATTGCTTCATCTTTACTATTCAAATGATATACATAGCAATATCGTGTATAATTGTCGATAAATATGATAAAGTGTTTTTTCCCACCTCGTGTAGGTATTGATTTGAAATCACATAAATCGGTATGTACCAAACCTAGTGGTTCGGTGCTTCTATCAACTGTATGAAACGACATTTTGACCATTTTTGCTTCTACACATGTCTCACATTTGTAGTTCTTATCTACTTGAAATTTAGGAATTAATTCTAAATTTGCAAGTTTTTTCATTTTTCGAAAGTTTACGTGTCCTAATCTTTCATGCCATAATAAAGCATCACACTCAACAACATAAGAAACTTCCTTTTTATTCATTTCAGAATTACAATACACACTATTATTGCCAATTACGACTACATTAGCCTTGAACAGGTCATCACACAAGTATCCTCTCCCTATATATATACCAGCCTTGGACAGAACAACTTTATCCGATTCAAAGACCATTCGGAAGCCTTTCTTCGAGAGAACAGGACCGGAGATTAATTTCTTGCGGATATCTGGAACATGGAGTACATCATTCAGCGTAATAGTTTTACCAGATGTGAACTTGAGGATTACTTTCCCATTACCCTCAATCATTGACACTGCAGAGTTACCCATGCACAGTTTTTCTTCATGATCGAGTCTGTTGTAAGTGGCGAACATGGATTTTTCAGAATACACGTGTCGTGTAGCACCTGTGTCAAACCACCACTGAGAAGGATTCTGGACTAGATTACATTCTGATATAACCCCAGAAAAGTTAGACCCGTCAATGTCCATGTTGTCCACCACATTTGCCTCGGAACTTTTCTGTTTATTGTTTCTGCAATCTTTTGCTTGATGTCCAGTCTTGCCACAAACCCAACATTCCCTATTGAACTTCTTGGGCGGCTTTTGATTTGGCTGTTTGTTTTCTGGCGCCTTCCTCTTTTTATTTTTGTTAGGGCGTCCTTTCTTCTTTGACCCTTCTGCAACAAAAGCTTCTTCATTATTTGGTTTAGTGACTCCCCGATTATCAGCCTCAATCTTTAGTCTCACAGTGAGGTCTTGTAAGGATATCTCCTTCTTCTTGTGCTTCAAGTAGTTGCGGTAGTCCTTCCAAGATGGTGACAACTTCCCAGTTATCGCTTCAACCAGGAAAGATTCACCAACAACATGGCCTCTGTTTCCATCTCATGGATAATAATTTGAAGTTCATGTAGTTGCGTAGTTACAGGTTTTGAGTCTACCGTTTTGTACTCCATAAACTTGTCCACTATGAACTTCTTCAGGCTTACATTTTGTGTTTTGTACTTTGTTGTAAGCGCATTCCAGAGAGCTTTCACAGTCTTGAGTGGCTGATAAACCTTGTACAAAACTTTGTCAAGACAATTCAGGATGTAATTCCTGCACAAGAAATCCGAGTGCCTCCATGCGTCAAGTTTAGCAACTTCATTTGACTCCTTGACTTTGCCTGGTGTTGGCGGCACTGGTTCATCTTCGTCTAAATATTTCTGTAGACCGAGGGTTGTGAGATAAAAGAGCATTTGACTTTGCCAAGTCAAAAAATCGTCACATTCACCCTTAAGCAGGTCTGGCTTGTTCAAGTTGGCTATCTTGATCGATATTTGATCTGCTGCCATCTCTGTTTTAATGAAAACAGTAAAGTCTTAAGATGTTGAGCTTTGTAGTATAAAACAGAATGCAACAGCAGCACGCGTTATACAAAGCGCACAAAAAACAACACGGTGAAGTGTTATATTTCAACTCGCACACAAGTTAATTTAGGCGAACAACAACAACACTGTACGAAACAGTGTGCATACAACAAAATGTATACGAATATAACTTGAAATCTGAGAAAATAGAGTCTGAGTCTCGGCGTACCGATTTCCTTAAGACTTTATTTTGAGTCTCCCAGGATAAAACAGACGGATCTGCTCGAGTTGTGATGACTTTGTCAGTCTGAGAATTGGCAGCAAGGTCTTTGTAAGGTCGAGTACAGGAAGAGAAAGAGGAAGAGGAAGTTTTAATCTATTCGGAATTTGGCCAGAATCCGTCACTGATTTATATCTCTCAACAGTTACCATTTAAACAGTCGCGTCTGTTTGAATTCAAACGTATTCTAACAGTCGCATCTGTTTGTATTATAACGGGTCGCACCCGTTCCTCTTCATCCATTTGTGAAAACCCGTAACTTCCCCGTAAAGGAAAGCGGCAGATAGTTCGAGAACAAGCCACAACAGAACGCATACAAAAGAACATTTCATTGTATATTACAACAATGCATCAAATTTGAAACGACCCGCAAATCTGAGCTACCTGAGTTGACTAAATACACCACAAGTCCAACCCAAATAACACAGAAATACGACTCATTATTAGAAAGAAGTTAGAGGATGAGAAATAGAAAGAAAGAAATATTAGAATAGAAGAAAAACGAAGATCACAACTCACAGCGGAACGAAGAAAATATATTATATAACATAAGCTTCGAAATACAAATCTGTTTTGTACATATATACAAACCATCATCAGAGTACACATAACATTTGATCCAGCGGAAGTAACTCTAGATAACTAACGTTGAAGCCTCCTGCTTCAAGCTCCTCCAAGTGTATCTGTAAAAGCCTGAAACACTTGACTGCCCGTACAAATTTGGGCACCCAAGAGTTTAGGGAAAACAAAACAAAATAAACTCTGGGTCAGTCATGGGACTGGTGTGAGTAAACTCCAACCACTTGTTTAACTTTCAAAATCTTTTTCGAAAGAAAAGATAATAGTAAGACCAGCCCACACATAAACATGGACGGTTTTTACCTTACTATAACCCAAAACACTTTGATATCAAATCCAATGATATTATGATAATGTCTACATCAAGTAAATAACCAAATAGCAGAACGCTTGCATCTCACGCTCCACATATATATTATAAACTCAAAAACCGCATGGCGCTTATTGGAGATTGGATTTCCAACATGACAAGGTATGGGACCACCTTCCGATGATGTATCTCTAGAGGCTAATACACCTGGGTTCAACAAGAACGTCTTGCAACCCGGCCCACACATGACCGACCACTCATTTCGCTTGAGTGTATCGAATGTATATCACCAACGGTTGGACTCAAACCACCGTTTCCCGAATGGGCAGAATCGATAGATTTAGAAACAAAAGGAATTTCTCTAGATAGGTGATTATACACCCTAATGGGTGCGACCCACATAGCCATGCTGCCTGCCCGATTTTTGTCCTTTCCTGGTTGTTGAGGCCTGAGGCTACGAATACTTACCATTCATTGATAGCACAATCACTTTGAATGCCACATTGTCAGATCCGTTAATCACTAGTTGAGTTTGCACAAATATTCTGGATATTATGCTAAGGGATAAATCCGTTGCAACCATATACATTCATACAGACCAACCCATTTGATCATTGGAAATACTCTGTCAGACATTCGTCCATTTACGTTCGTTCTGGGATTGAACGAAACCGAAGGCACCATTTCTATAAATAGAAAAGCCCTTGCACTTCACTCCGTCTTCAATATATTCAGCATACTTGGTTCGCAACGCTTATGCCGATACGGAGTGGTTCTTTGGATAATAATCCAACCGGTCTCTCCATATTGACAACGATGGTCAAAACTTCGATAGTCTGTGATTTAACTATCGAATAAAAACAAGTGTTCATCCAAACATATCAAACAAATCACTGGGCTCTTTAATTAATATTTCATTAATTAAATCTCTTCTCCATTTTCTAATCAATATTTGTTAACCAAATATTTCAATAATCATCTTGCCTCTTATGCCATTTGGAAAACGTTTCCAAATATTAACTTCTTTTATTTTCTATATATTAGAAAATGTCTCTATTTGCAATTGAAAACAATTTCAATCACTTATCTCTATCCCCTTTTGTCTACAACATTCGATGTTTATATTCACTTTACTATCGAATTCATTTCGTCGATACAATGATTTCAAATTTTCAAAATATCTTAAAAATATTCTAACTCCTTAAATTTCCGGAAAATTTCGCCATAACCTCCCCTGTATCGGGAGCATCGGGAAATTTCAAATAGCATCCCGGTATCTTCTAATTTCAAAAAGAAAAAGGAAAAGCCAAGCGGCTTGCCGATACGGCGCATAAAACCCATATATGAATTTAAACATGTACCTTTTTGTCGGGCATTACATTTATAAACTTCATATACCTCATCCCATACCTGTCTAAACCTGTTCACCTGTTTCCAATTCAATTCAATACCATCTAATCATTTGAATTCAGTTTCGCCCATTTGTTCTTTAAATCGGCCAATTTGCCTATTTCACTTCTTTGTTTGAACATAACATGTTCAAATAAAATATTTAACTCGTTCATAACCAAATTGAATTTCAATTTCAATTCTAGTTCTCTTTTCTATTTCGAATATAAATTTCAAATTGAATTTTCTTATTTAAAGCCCAATATCAATTCAAAATCCCATTTAACTAATTACTATTCAAATTAGTTAGTTCTATTCAAAGTCAAAAATCTGATTTCTGTTTCAAAATCAAATTCATTACTTCACTTGAGTTCACATATAATTTATAACTCAAATCTGAAATTTTATAAATAGAAATTCGGATTTTATTTGCTTAAAATCCTTTGATATCGTTAAATAAACCGTTATGGTTTTATAATGGTTCTGGCGCTGTTTTTCTGAAAATTTGATTTTGACATAACTCAAAATCTATACGACGAAATTCAGATTTTTCTCCTTCATTAGAAAGCTATTATCAAATCGGTCCTGACGTTTCTTGTTTCAAAGAATTTCGACTTCAATTGAGTCCTGTATACTCGATTGAAGTTCGAATCGCTATTTTACGAACTACAGCGCTGCGGCGAGTTCGTTTTAATTATATTTATATATATAAAACTTTTTAAACTTCGTTTATATAAATTCACTCTATTCTAATATATATGTATAGATATATATCTCAAATTCCACAGTTTTAAATCCTGTATTCAAATCCCATTTGAAATCCTTTATTCGAATTCCATTGCAAATTCTTTATTCGAATTCCATTTCAACTCCTTTTTGAATTTCTATATTCAAAATTCCATAGTTAAAACCCATTTGAATTTCATATTCAATCCCATAGATCAAATCCTATTTGAATTCAATTTGAATCTCTTAATTCAAATTTCATTTTCCCTTTCCATTTGAATTCTAATATTCAAATTCATTTCCAGCCCCATTTAAATTCTAATATTCAAACTCTTTTTGAATTCTAATATTCAAACCCCTTTGAATTTCTTCACTCAAACCCATTTGAATTCCCCTGAATTCAAATCCCATTTTCAAAAACCATTTGGATTTTTTTATTTGAAATCCTATTTTTGAAATTCCATTTCCCATTCTACTTTGAAATCTTATTTTCAAAGTTTATTTCAAATTTTATTTTGAAATCTCATATTCAAATTTCTACTTGAATTTCTGTATTCAATTCCATGTTCAAATTCAATACTCGAATTTCTATTTCAAATCTCAATTCAAAATTCAAATCTCTATTCACATTTCACATTTGAATTCTTCTTTGAAATACTATATTTCAAATTCTATTTTGAAATTCTACATTGAAATCTCTATTCGAATTTCTTTATTCGAATTCCTTTGAATTCAAATTTTATTTTAATTCCTTGAATTCAAATTCTACTTTTCCATTCTAATTTCATCTATTCAAGTTCTATTTGAACTTCTATTTGAATTTCTAATGTTCAATCTCTTCTTAAAATTCAAATATTTAAACCCCTTTTTATAATTCAAATGTTATACTCAATTTCATTTGAGTTATATATTTAAGAATTTCATTTCACATCTTATTTTGAAATTCCATTTCGAATTTCAATTCCACGCTTGTACTTCTATTTCTGAATTATCAAATGATAATTCTTTTCACTTCATTTATAACTCTGTTATAAAAGAACTATTTATAAACTTCATTTATAAAGAAAACTACTTGTTTTAAAAAAACAAGTTTATATTTTATTTCCATTTAAAAACTCAAATTCTATTTAAAAATAGAAATTTCCTTTTTAAATCTCCAATATCCTTTTTACGATATTTTTAAATATCATTACTTAAGCCCAGTGATAAAACACACAAAGCAACCAATTATTTATTTTTCTAACACATCATATATAACAATATATATGCAAACAAATAAACAAACAGATAATATATTTTTGAGGAATCCAGTTGGATTCCTCCAACCTGTTTTC
This sequence comes from Allium sativum, assembly GCA_030737875.1. Taxonomy (NCBI): domain Eukaryota; kingdom Viridiplantae; phylum Streptophyta; class Magnoliopsida; order Asparagales; family Amaryllidaceae; genus Allium; species Allium sativum. Next base: position 637,837,868 of record CM060918.1, read on the forward strand.
CTGCATCCACATATGTTAGCACATAAATAATACCCATTCTGCTTCGTGGCAGAATATCGCGGTATAGAAGGTCATCCACTAATCATAGCGTGGGGCGTATAGGGTAATCATCCGCTATGAAACTGCGGGCATCCGCTAATGAGACTGCGGGAATCCAACCAATCCATCAACCCAATATATATATATAATAGCCTAAATAACTAATATATATATAAAACAAGCATAAAGCATTCACACAAGCAACAAACAATTATTTTTACGAAGTAAAAATAAATTTTAATAAAAGGTGAGTAAGATTTACTCACCAGGATTTTATTTTCTGAACATCTGATTAGCTGTTGAACCGTGGTAGCTATGAATAACTCGAATTTATTTGTTTAGCACCTACGATAAATTAAATCCTTATTCATTAACTCGAACTATTTTATTTAACCTGCTTAAATAAATTATCTTAGACGAATTAACTAATTATATATATATAATTAACCATTTCTAATTAGTTAAATTAATTTAACATCTTACCTTAAACACCATTTAACAGCCTGCTTCGAAACAAAAATGTTTGATAATCGAACAAGCTTCTCCCTCAATCGGCCATCCAACATCCCAAGAATCCAAGACCGAAGCCTCTATGTCCCAAGAACACAGTTCGAGCTACCATATTCCCAAATCGTACTCGACTTCTACAACAGCCACAAAACCATTTTCGCAACACTATTGCTAATCCCACAACCCCATCGCGACCTCGCCTTCTAACCTCGACCCCAAAAGCGAACCCTACTTCTTGAACGTCGCCTCGCACCCCTCCAGCCGTCGCACCTTCATCGAGCCCGGTAGCAGCCCCACAACCTACATCGAGTTACCCCAAATCGCACTTCAGAAGATTTTGACCGAACCCTGTATTGATGGTACGAGGGTGAAACTCTTGCGAACATGGGAACATCGAAGTCGAAATCGATTCATTCATGGGGATTCTGATTTGCTCCCTCATCCTGACATCGCGGTTCGAGCTTTGATTTCAACGGAAAGGGAAATAATGATTTTTGAGTTCATTTTCTGAGGGACGGGGAGAAATACCAAATAGGAGTGAGGGGTTAGTCGCGTTTTTATAAGGGTGGACGGGAACAATACGTACACTCCATTAAACTGTTGTCTCCTTGATATCGATGGTGGGAAGCAAAAGTTTCTGCTCGAGAAGAATAGGTATCTGAAAAGAAAAAGGAGGTCGGCTGAATTACAGTGATATAGGGTGGCTATTGATTTGATTTTAATTTAATTAAAAACCGAAATATCTCACAGACCCTCATTTAAAAATCATGAACCGCTATTTAGTCGGAACGACCGACGTTTCCAAGATTATACGATATTTTTAACTTTAACAGAATTGGTTTAAAATGGAATACACTATTAAATTAAATTAAACCGTTTAAAAATGTAAATTGATTTCTGAACAAACAAATTCAGTGAGAATGGATTATTATTATCGTTTTAAGTTGATATAGAATTTATGTTAGTCGACTTAATTGTTCTGATTTAGTTTTTACACTTCGAATTCAATTGTTACCATTTCGATAATTAAATATATTTGATATTAAATCATATATCGGTAATTAAATTGACAAATCCAATATAAAATCCATTTATATTATGAATTCAATATTTACAACCATACTAAATATTTAAAATAAACTGTTCAAAAATCTGGGTCGTTACATTCTTCCCCCCTTAAAATAATTTCGTCCTCGAAATTGCTAAGGTAGGAAAAAGGGTACAAATCTATTTCCAAAAATATTTCAAACTTCCCAGGATTTAGATTTCAAATTCTGGCTTGAATTAAATTCTAATTCATCTCATTTGTATATGTTATATACAAGTTTTATTTTGGTTATATATAACCATTCCAATTTTATAATCTCATCTGATTATAATGATATCAATCAACCCATCCATCTAATAATTTCAAAAATTATTCTTTCTATATCAAAATATAATTTTGGGTAAAGTTATTTCATTTACCCACTTTAAAACAATATTATGTCGATTCTTCTGTTCAAGTGTTTAGAAATTCCTATCGACTTCGTGGCGTCCCACGATTCGACCAGAATTCATAAACCACTCACAGACTAGTCAACACAATATAAAACAACTTTTTATATCAATTTACAAATACGCTCTCTCATATCTATACACTCAACTCATTCTAGGGTACTACTGACCCTATCTCTAATGAGCACATGCCACACAAGCCTAGGTGTTCACTCAACCTAAGCTCTGATACCACCTGAAACGACCCGCAAATCTGAGCTACCTGAGTTGACTAAATACACCACAAGTCCAACCCAAATAACACAGAAATACGACTCATTATTAGAAAGAAGTTAGAGGATGAGAAATAGAAAGAAAGAAATATTAGAATAGAAGAAAAACGAAGATCACAACTCACAGCGGAACGAAGAAAATATATTATATAACATAAGCTTCGAAATACAAATCTGTTTTGTACATATATACAAACCATCATCAGAGTACACATAACATTTGATCCAGCGGAAGTAACTCTAGATAACTAACGTTGAAGCCTCCTGCTTCAAGCTCCTCCAAGTGTATCTGTAAAAGCCTGAAACACTTGACTGCCCGTACAAATTTGGGCACCCAAGAGTTTAGGGAAAACAAAACAAAATAAACTCTGGGTCAGTCATGGGACTGGTGTGAGTAAACTCCAACCACTTGTTTAACTTTCAAAATCTTTTTCGAAAGAAAAGATAATAGTAAGACCAGCCCACACATAAACATGGACGGTTTTTACCTTACTATAACCCAAAACACTTTGATATCAAATCCAATGATATTATGATAATGTCTACATCAAGTAAATAACCAAATAGCAGAACGCTTGCATCTCACGCTCCACATATATATTATAAACTCAAAAACCGCATGGCGCTTATTGGAGATTGGATTTCCAACATGACAAGGTATGGGACCACCTTCCGATGATGTATCTCTAGAGGCTAATACACCTGGGTTCAACAAGAACGTCTTGCAACCCGGCCCACACATGACCGACCACTCATTTCGCTTGAGTGTATCGAATGTATATCACCAACGGTTGGACTCAAACCACCGTTTCCCGAATGGGCAGAATCGATAGATTTAGAAACAAAAGGAATTTCTCTAGATAGGTGATTATACACCCTAATGGGTGCGACCCACATAGCCATGCTGCCTGCCCGATTTTTGTCCTTTCCTGGTTGTTGAGGCCTGAGGCTACGAATACTTACCATTCATTGATAGCACAATCACTTTGAATGCCACATTGTCAGATCCGTTAATCACTAGTTGAGTTTGCACAAATATTCTGGATATTATGCTAAGGGATAAATCCGTTGCAACCATATACATTCATACAGACCAACCCATTTGATCATTGGAAATACTCTGTCAGACATTCGTCCATTTACGTTCGTTCTGGGATTGAACGAAACCGAAGGCACCATTTCTATAAATAGAAAAGCCCTTGCACTTCACTCCGTCTTCAATATATTCAGCATACTTGGTTCGCAACGCTTATGCCGATACGGAGTGGTTCTTTGGATAATAATCCAACCGGTCTCTCCATATTGACAACGATGGTCAAAACTTCGATAGTCTGTGATTTAACTATCGAATAAAAACAAGTGTTCATCCAAACATATCAAACAAATCACTGGGCTCTTTAATTAATATTTCATTAATTAAATCTCTTCTCCATTTTCTAATCAATATTTGTTAACCAAATATTTCAATAATCATCTTGCCTCTTATGCCATTTGGAAAACGTTTCCAAATATTAACTTCTTTTATTTTCTATATATTAGAAAATGTCTCTATTTGCAATTGAAAACAATTTCAATCACTTATCTCTATCCCCTTTTGTCTACAACATTCGATGTTTATATTCACTTTACTATCGAATTCATTTCGTCGATACAATGATTTCAAATTTTCAAAATATCTTAAAAATATTCTAACTCCTTAAATTTCCGGAAAATTTCGCCATAACCTCCCCTGTATCGGGAGCATCGGGAAATTTCAAATAGCATCCCGGTATCTTCTAATTTCAAAAAGAAAAAGGAAAAGCCAAGCGGCTTGCCGATACGGCGCATAAAACCCATATATGAATTTAAACATGTACCTTTTTGTCGGGCATTACATTTATAAACTTCATATACCTCATCCCATACCTGTCTAAACCTGTTCACCTGTTTCCAATTCAATTCAATACCATCTAATCATTTGAATTCAGTTTCGCCCATTTGTTCTTTAAATCGGCCAATTTGCCTATTTCACTTCTTTGTTTGAACATAACATGTTCAAACAAAATATTTAACTCGTTCATAACCAAATTGAATTTCAATTTCAATTCTAGTTCTCTTTTCTATTTCGAATATAAATTTCAAATTGAATTTTCTTATTTAAAGCCCAATATCAATTCAAAATCCCATTTAACTAATTACTATTCAAATTAGTTAGTTCTATTCAAAGTCAAAAATCTGATTTCTGTTTCAAAATCAAATTCATTACTTCACTTGAGTTCACATATAATTTATAACTCAAATCTGAAATTTTATAAATAGAAATTCGGATTTTATTTGCTTAAAATCCTTTGATATCGTTAAATAAACCGTTATGGTTTTATAATGGTTCTGGCGCTGTTTTTCTGAAAATTTGATTTTGACATAACTCAAAATCTATACGACGAAATTCAGATTTTTCTCCTTCATTAGAAAGCTATTATCAAATCGGTCCTGACGTTTCTTGTTTCAAAGAATTTCGACTTCAATTGAGTCATGTATACTCGATTGAAGTTCGAATCGCTATTTTACGAACTGCAGCGCTGCGGCGAGTTCGTTTTAATTATATTTTTATATATAAAACTTTTTAAACTTCGTTTATATAAATTCACTCTATTCTAATATATATGTATAGATATATATCTCAAATTCCACAGTTTTAAATCCTGTATTCAAATCCCATTTGAAATCCTTTATTCGAATTCCATTGCAAATTCTTTATTCGAATTCCATTTCAACTCCTTTTTGAATTTCTATATTCAAAATTCCATAGTTAAAACCCATTTGAATTTCATATTCAATCCCATAGATCAAATCCTATTTGAATTCAATTTGAATCTCTTATTTCAAATTTCATTTTCCCTTTCCAATTGAATTCTAATATTCAAATTCATTTCCAGCCCCATTTAAATTCTAATATTCAAACTCTTTTTGAATTCTAATATTCAAACCCCTTTGAATTTCTTCACTCAAACCCATTTGAATTCCCCTGAATTCAAATCCCATTTTCAAAAACCATTTGGATTTTTTTATTTGAAATCCTATTTTTGAAATTCCATTTCCCATTCTACTTTGAAATCTTATTTTCAAAGTTTATTTCAAATTTTATTTTGAAATCTCATATTCAAATTTCTACTTGAATTTCTGTATTCAATTCCATGTTCAAATTCAATACTCGAATTTCTATTTCAAATCTCAATTCAAAATTCAAATCTCTATTCACATTTCACATTTGAATTCTTCTTTGAAATACTATATTTCAAATTCTATTTTGAAATTCTACATTGAAATCTCTATTCGAATTTCTTTATTCGAATTCCTTTGAATTCAAATTTTATTTTAATTCCTTGAATTCAAATTCTACTTTTCCATTCTAATTTCATCTATTCAAGTTCTATTTGAACTTCTATTTGAATTTCTAATGTTCAATCTCTTCTTAAAATTCAAATATTTAAACCCCTTTTTATAATTCAAATGTTATACTCAATTTCATTTGAGTTATATATTTAAGAATTTCATTTCACATCTTATTTTGAAATTCCATTTCGAATTTCAATTCCACGCTTGTACTTCTATTTCTGAATTATCAAATGATAATTCTTTTCACTTCATTTATAACTCTGTTATAAAAGAACTATTTATAAACTTCATTTATAAAGAAAACTACTTGTTTTAAAAAAACAAGTTTATATTTTATTTCCATTTAAAAACTCAAATTCTATTTAAAAATAGAAATTTCCTTTTTAAATCTCCAATATCCTTTTTACGATATTTTTAAATATCATTACTTAAGCCCAGTGATAAAACACACAAAGCAACCAATTATTTATTTTTCTAACACATCATATATAACAATATATATGCAAACAAATAAACAAACAGATAATATATTTTTGAGGAATCCAGTTGGATTCCTCCAACCTGTTTTCCTGCATCCACATATGTTAGCACATAAATAATACCCATTCTGCTTCGTGGCAGAATATCGCGGTATAGAAGGTCATCCACTAATCATAGCGTGGGGCGTATAGGGTAATCATCCGCTATGAAACTGCGGGCATCCGCTAATGAGACTGCGGGAATCCAACCAATCCATCAACCCAATATATATATATAATAGCCTAAATAACTAATATATATATAAAACAAGCATAAAGCATTCACACAAGCAACAAACAATTATTTTTACGAAGTAAAAATAAATTTTAATAAAAGGTGAGTAAGATTTACTCACCAGGATTTTATTTTCTGAACATCTGATTAGCTGTTGAACCGTGGTAGCTATGAATAACTCGAATTTATTTGTTTAGCACCTACGATAAATTAAATCCTTATTCATTAACTCGAACTATTTTATTTAACCTGCTTAAATAAATTATCTTAGACGAATTAACTAATTATATATATATATAATTAACCATTTCTAATTAGTTAAATTAATTTAACATCTTACCTTAAACACCATTTAACAGCCTGCTTCGAAACAAAAATGTTTGATAATCGAACAAGCTTCTCCCTCAATCGGCCATCCAACATCCCAAGAATCCAAGACCGAAGCCTCTATGTCCCAAGAACACAGTTCGAGCTACCATATTCCCAAATCGTACTCGACTTCTACAACAGCCACAAAACCATTTTCGCAACACTATTGCTAATCCCACAACCCCATCGCGACCTCGCCTTCTAACCTCGACCCCAAAAGCGAACCCTACTTCTTGAACGTCGCCTCGCACCCCTCCAGCCGTCGCACCTTCATCGAGCCCGGTAGCAGCCCCACAACCTACATCGAGTTACCCCAAATCGCACTTCAGAAGATTTTGACCGAACCCTGTATTGATGGTACGAGGGTGAAACTCTTGCGAACATGGGAACATCGAAGTCGAAATCGATTCATTCATGGGGATTCTGATTTGCTCCCTCATCCTGACATCGCGGTTCGAGCTTTGATTTCAACGGAAAGGGAAATAATGATTTTTGAGTTCATTTTCTGAGGGACGGGGAGAAATACCAAATAGGAGTGAGGGGTTAGTCGCGTTTTTATAAGGGTGGACGGGAACAATACGTACACTCCATTAAACTGTTGTCTCCTTGATATCGATGGTGGGAAGCAAAAGTTTCTGCTCGAGAAGAATAGGTATCTGAAAAGAAAAAGGAGGTCGGCTGAATTACAGTGATATAGGGTGGCTATTGATTTGATTTTAATTTAATTAAAAACCGAAATATCTCACAGACCCTCATTTAAAAATCATGAACCGCTATTTAGTCGGAACGACCGACGTTTCCAAGATTATACGATATTTTTAACTTTAACAGAATTGGTTTAAAATGGAATACACTATTAAATTAAATTAAACCGTTTAAAAATGTAAATTGATTTCTGAACAAACAAATTCAGTGAGAATGGATTATTATTATCGTTTTAAGTTGATATAGAATTTATGTTAGTCGACTTAATTGTTCTGATTTAGTTTTTACACTTCGAATTCAATTGTTACCATTTCGATAATTAAATATATTTGATATTAAATCATATATCGGTAATTAAATTGACAAATCCAATATAAAATCCATTTATATTATGAATTCAATATTTAAAACCATACTAAATATTTAAAATAAACTGTTCAAAAATCTGGGTCGTTACAAAATTACAAGAGTATACAGAGTATAAATGAATAAATATTACACAGAAATATCAGAGATTACAATAAATTACATAGCAGCGGAAAATAATACAATACACAACTAGAAGAGATATACGGATACAAAGCTTTCCGGATATCGTTCCAGCTGTAAACCAGGATCCTGTGAATATAAATCTGCAAAACCAAAACTACTAGCTGCCCGTGTCAAAATAAGGGCACCCAGAGTTTAGGTTAAAACAATAAACTCCAGGTCAGTCATGTGACTGGTGTGAGAACTAAAACAGTTATTAATCTTTATTTTAAAGTTAGGTAAATCAAGGGACCACGCCGTATAACACGGAACGGGTTTCCTCCCAAGAATACCAGTGCATAAAACAAACAGCACAATGCTAAATAAAGAAAAATGAAGCTGTTATAAGACCCAGGTCCTATCACACAATGCAACGCAAGCCGGGGGATAGGGTTTTCCCTTATAACAGCCAAAGAATGCTTGATACGTTTTAAAACAAATCATTTGATACTATAATAAGTGTATAGTGTATAAAACAACTTCAAATCATAAGTATCAATCATAGGCGGCATGAATGCCCCATAACACTATGTCGCCATATATAGGTTATACAATCAAAATCGCAAAGTCGCGTATTTGGAAATTGGGTTTCCATCTATGAACCGAGGCAAAAGATAGTCCTCAACCGATTCGAGACGCTCTAGCCCGTGTCTCAGGACCCAGACACAGGTGGGCCCTTGGATCGTCAGGGCCAGTCCACCGATGTGGATTAAACTTAAACCCTGAACATGCGTTTCCCCGCCCTATGGGGCGTAGGTGAGCCAACTAAATGACTCCATCGGACCCGGATCGTCCGATCAAACCGAGGCGCCTCGCTACAGCAACAACCACATAAGTCAAACTCGTCAGGGCGTGTAAAACCACTGAAGCCACTTTTTAGCTAGAAGGAAACGCATGCCCTCCCTGAGGTCCGTCTCCCGTTTTTGGTTCATACCGGGTGTGATACTCGCGAAGTAAAACGTTACACAAAGCTACGCCACAAAGGCCTTGCTTTGATCATCACCACAAGACTTTGCTTTTCAACAGAAGCCTCGATCAATTGCCACTTAGGCATGCCACACAGGCAATTCACTCCATGCGTTTGATATCCATCAATATATAACCCCTGAGCTCGTACGTCTCAGAGAAGGGCGTTAAGCAAGAGAATAAATTCTCTGCCGCCAAACAGATATATATTTAATAGAGATCAATCACACGGACTAAAATCCAATGTCAGACACATAGTCCATTTACAAGTCCGTTCTGGGTCTGAACGAAATCGGAGGCACCTAGTACCCCGCATATCCATCGATCTCCAAGCACGTCTGGACGATCACCAACTGTTTCCATCTTCTTGGGTGTACAGCCCAATCAAGATCATCAGTAATCACCCAAACGACGTGAAGACTTCTGGTCTTCGACCACCGTCTTCATCTTCGACTTATCGTCGTATCAGTTATTCAGAATGGGATAAACCCAGTCTTTCCGAATAACTCGCGTATATTTTAAATAAGTGTTACACCAGCACAACGTACGCCTCATTCCAATTCATCAGTCACTAATCGTAAATTAATCAAGAGAATAATTCCCCAAATATTAACCTCGAAGGCCGAAACCAACATCAGATCAATATCCAGAAAATCATTCTGCTTGGCTAACTGACAGTCAGTTTCTAAATTTCACATTCATAGGGAAAGGTTCCCATTAATTTTATCCAAGATAAATTCCTTGAATTTATTCTTTAATCATCTTTTGAATTTCGATTCAACTAGTCGGAATTAACGGACCTTACCGAAGTAATCATTTGTTTTAATTTCCCAATCCCAACCTATTCATCCCATGAAGTAAAAACTGGTTATACTTCATATCTAACACCACGGTGTTATCGGTAAATTCAATTACCATTCCACGTTCAAATCTAATTAAAGATTTAACTATCGCCTGGAGCAAAACTGGTGGTACTCCATTTTCGATCTTTTCAATCTAATTAAAGATTCATTAAAACTCCACTTAGTTTTAATCTTTAACTGGGTTAAAGAATCAATGTCATTTAAATCACAGTTCACGATAAACCCAAAATCACATTCATTAATTATCGGGTTAAAGAACGAGTGTTATTCAAAACACTGTCCACGATAAACCCGAAAATCAATATCAATTCAATTCCAATTAAATATTATTTAATTGGTACCTTTCATTAAATCTAAATAAAAAGATTTAATCATTTCTCAACTGGGTTCAAGAACAGTGTTAGTGAAGATACCATTCACGACAAACCCAAATCACATTCGATATTCAATACAAGGCTCTGAATAGAAAATATATCGGCTTATATTCAATATCAAATTCTACGACTAACAAATGTCGTATTGGAAATAACGATATAAATATATATCTGTCAAATTTCCATAACAACACCTGTATAATCACGAATTCCAACATCGAAATATTCCGAAGACAATTTCGATTCAAATCCACTCCAATTCAATCATTGGATATTCTGGTTATTTTTAAAACCCTTTTTAAATTCAATTTATTTATTTAAAAATAAATAGAATTATAATTCTAGTTCAAAACCAGTTCATTTCGATAAAAATCTATTTTTATCTTTTCAAATATGGAGTTTTTCATCCCAATTTTTCCCAAATCATTTCTTATGATTTTATACAAATTATTACTATTTTTAATAATTTTATCAAGGCCCGTACAGTCGATTTCCATCAATGGCCATCGAACTGCACTTACAGCGACCTTTTTCAAATTTGATTTGGACATAATTCCAAATCCAACCGTTAGATTTCTAATTTCTAATATTCGTTAGAAAGCTCTTTTCGATACGAACCCAACGGTTCCGGTTTTAGGAGAATCCGACGGTCGGATCTCCCGTAATGTCCGTTTGAAATCAATGGTCGAAATTCGTGAACTGCCGCGGCGCGGTGCGTTCCATTCAGGCCATTATATTATATATATATATATAATATATATATAATATATATTTCGTCGATTACTATTTAAAACGAATTTTATAAATAGTTTTGAATTCGTTTCAAAAACAATTTCAACTTCCATCTCAATTCAAATCAAAATTGAATCTTTCCTTATAAATTCGTTTTAAAATTCATTTCTATTCAATTCAAGTTTCAATTCAATTTGAATTCATTTCAATTCGTTTTAAATTCAATTCGAATTCGTTCTATATTCAATTCATTTCGAAATCGTTTTATATTCAATTCATTTCGAAATCGTTTTCAATTCGTTTCATTTCGAAATCGTTTTCAATTCTTTTCATTTCGAAATCGTTTTCAATTCATTTCATTTCGAAATCGTTTTCAATTCATTTCATTTCGAAATCGTTTTATATTCAATTCATTTCATTTCGAAATCGTTTTCAATTCATTTCATTTCGAAATCGTTTTCAATTCGTTTCATTTCGAAATCGTTTTATATTCAATTCAATTTCAATTTCGAATTCATTTATATTCAATAAATCAGATTTTGAAATCACTTTCGACATTCATTATAAAATGAATAAAATCGATATAAATATCGTTCACGTCAAAATGGCGTCAATCTAACCAACACGGCTTCATATGTTTCTATTTTCAAATATTCTATTTCGAATATTTCTATCTCAAATATTTCTTTTCAAATATTTCCTTTTTCAATTATTCTATTTTCAAATATTTCTATTTCAAATATTTTTATTTTTCAAATATTTCCTTTTTCAAAACTGGAATGAGGCCCAATCAATTACCATATAATGTTAATTATATGGATTTTCTACAACACATGTATATCAACAACGATGAATAATCAACCATCATCCAAAGTGCATTCTACACTGTATAAGCATCAAATATAAATATTCAACGCTTATAACAGTCTGTCAATCAATCGATCGACATACAACTAAACAATCGGGATTAGTGTACGTCAAATATCATCCCAATACCCGTGTGGGGTTTCAAACAATCAAACACAGATTTTAGTTGTGCAGTTGGGCGATGTGTAAATTTTATCGACCCAATCAATATCAGTCAAATCAGTGCATATAAACAAATCGGCCGATTTGTTTATAAATATTTATTTATTCACTTTCACGTTAAAAATTATATTTTTAACGAAAAAACATTTTATTCAACCTATGAAAATATTCTATTCAGTTCATTTATTAAATAAAATGATTTCTTTATTTTTCTAACTTATTTTAGAAAATTTCGGCGGCATAACGGCACGATACTAGAAACGGGTCGAGGCCTAGCCTTATCCCCGGTCTAGTGAAGGCCCACGCCATTCACACATCAATCAAATCCATTCATTTCACCAAACAATTCAATTTCAATCAAATAATCTAACTAATTTATGCAACTAAACAAACAAGTCCATGGTCTGTGGACGATTGTGTCGGGTGCTACTAAGCACCGTCTGCATCCTAGTATAAATATATAATTAGAAAAGAAATTGAAAGGTGAGAAATTCTCACCGATAGCTATCCTAACTCCACGGCACTTCTAAAGTAGAAATCTTCGTCGTTCTCGCATCTTCGTCATCTTCGTTGCACGTAGCCACTACATATATAAAAATCAAATTTTTACTTTGTTATTCAATATATAAAAATCGAATTCTTACTTTGTTATTCCATATAGAAAAATCGAATTTTTACTTCGATGTTCAATATATAAAAATCACATTTTTACTGTTAAAAATCAAATCTTTATACTGTTAAAAATCAAATCTTTATACTGTTAAAAATCCTGCCTTTTCTGATAAAAATCCTTCCTTTTCTTCATTTGTTTTTAACACAAAAACTGATTTTTAACTTATAAATAAATAAATAAAATGAGAAAACTCACTTTCTTTCAGTTTTTGGCTCAGTGGGGTCCCACAGGGGGATGACGCATCGGAATTTGGACTGGAGGAGGTCGGAGGGCGGTTGTAGGTGGCGCCTGTGTCTGCAGCATGGTGGAGGTGCTCGTGCAGGTCGGAGGCGGTGCTCCGGTGGTCTGGTGGGCGTCGCGTCGTCGAGACTCGCGGGGCTGAGCGGATTCCCTCGCGTGGAGGAGGAGAGAGAAACAAGGGCGCAGGGGTTGGTGGCACCGGTCAGAGGAGGTGGTGGAAGGAGGGGGGGTTTCGGCGGTGCTGCGCCTGGGGGCGGCGGCTGCCATCGCGCCCTCCCCTTTTTTCCCCCTTTTTTATTTATTTATTCTGTTAAATGAAATTCGAACGGGGGAGGGGGGGGGCTTAGTCAACGTAAGGAGGAGAGAGAGAGGAGAGTTCTTCTATTTTTTTTTAATAATTTAATTTAATTTCGAAAAGGTACCTTTTTATTTTTGACCTCTAAACGAGACCCACCGCCTGGCGTCCCTAGCGTTTCACCCCCATTCCGAACACAATGGGATATGTATCACAAGCTGATTCGATCGTTTCTAACAGTTTTCGTTGAATTTACATTTAAATCACTATATTGAATTTTAAACGTACATTTCAAATTACCGGGGTCACATACTAACTAGAAAAATTCCAGAAAAATATTTTCTAGCTTCGTATTGACGATACGGTCCTAACAAAACTAATTTCGTCGAATTCCGAGACCGTTAGAAAAATAGCCAATTTCCAGTCGATTAAAATCAACTGAAACTGGTCAAACGCGTTTTCCTTTGCCACGCTCACATATTGATTCAGAAAATTATGAAATTTGGAATCTAGCAATAATTTGACATCACTGACCCAAAAAAACTGGTTTCGTCGAAATCCGAGGTCGTTTGCAAAATTCCCATTTTTAAGGGCCTGAATTCTATAGCGACTATTCAGGATTTTCAACCGGACATATCTTTTGATTCCCGCTATGAAATTTCGATTTTTCGGATTCGTTGGAAAGATATTCTCAATTAGATCCTAATGTTTTTGGTTTCACTAAAATCCGGATTGTTTTGCACCCGGTACATTCAATTGAAGTTTGAAATCGAATTATCGAACTACCGCGCCATTTTCAATTCTATTTATAATTATATATAATTATTTATATTCTAACGACGACGTATATAATATATACGTTCGAATTATATTCAAAATAAATTTCTTGTCGATTTTATTCAAAATAATCTATTTTAAATATTCAAAATTCGCTAAAATTGCCAAAATAAAAATTTTAAACTGACCCAGATTTTCGGGTTATTACACCATTAGCAGGTCGTAAACCCGTTCAACTTCTGTTGGATCGCACTCAATTCCGTTGCCGCATCCGTTCAAAAAACCCAACAAAATTTGTTAAGTTTTTTCCGTAGCAAAAATAAGATTTCATCCAAGCCCAAACCCGACCCGGGACAGGCGGGCGACGCGCACACATATATGTGTTTTGTTCTCATGATGTAGATCCCACCCCTCACACAAAATTACCTAACCCTAAGGGTCAATATAGAGAATGAGGAATAGACATATATACACAAATCTTATCTTGTTTTTGGTAATGTGGGACTAAAGTAAATTTCAATCATTCTTTGAATTCTAACAATTTCTCCCCAAAATAAACACACCACAAAATAGTGCTTTAGACCTGGGTCCAACTTCCAACGCGAGTGCAATCTCGAACGGCAAATTCAAACTTTTGTTTGTTGCACATGACATGGGCTGCTAAAGATATTTTTGTTAAACTTCACCTACATGCTACGACTATATAATCACTCGTATCAGAGGCCAAGTATTTTTGCGCCCATTGGCTGCTCCTGCCTTTTTTGTTTTAATCGTAACCAATAGCTAGGGTTGAAAAGGTTTGTAATGGATCGAAACCAACAGAGATCGAACAATCGTCGACCCCCTCCTCCTGAAGGAGATGCTGTTGGTATCCTCGCTATGGCGGTCATCTCTATTATCGTTATCACTGTGAGAACTTCTTCCGGTTAGGCCTTTGACTAATGTTTCTTCTGATGTACGTTTATCTTTTTTCTATTTCTGTCGCGGTCATATGTAGAGCTATATATAACTCATGATTTTGTATAAGAGGTTGATCAATTAGCTGACTTTTAGTCTTTGGTTTGAATCAGAAGTAAATGATGCAATGCAGTTACTGTTCAATGAGTTGATTTTAACAGTTGAAGTGTTTGAGGATTTGATGGAAATTGTGTAATGCTCGTGGAACTAAATTCCTAATAGTCCCAAATGTTGAAGTACAATTTTTAAAATCATTTGTAGTGGTAAGTACTGTATATTTAGTTAATGCTTATTTCAAATTGATACGTGTATCCATTGTTCTGTTCAAGCTTGAAACGTTTTTAATCATCTCATGTGGAGCTGGTAGCTAAAAGGGAGGTCCAAGCCCGTAAACCGTTATATCAAAATTATAATTTCGATTATGCTTGTCATTAGCAGGGATATAGTATTTGTTGTAACTAGTTGGTATCAATCGGATTAGTGTTAATCTCCTACTATTCTTTAGAATCTGCCAACATTTGTGCTAATTCGATCATTTTTTTTATAAACCTTTTCTTGGTTCAAGTTTAATACTCGTCTTGTTTGTTGCTTTCTGCTGTTGCATGATTGTAGTATATCATTGTAAGACATTATTAATTTCAATGCACTTGATGGATTTGTTAGTCGTGAAACCCTATATCTTAATGGATGACTCGTACTGATTTAATTGAGAAAAAATCGAAGTAAAATAATTAAATCAGTGGAAGGATACTTGATTATTTAAAGAGAAATACAATTTGGTTTGATCTTTCAAATTGGCGCAAACTCTAGATTTAATATTAGCTCTCCATAAAATAAAGTTATAGTTCTACTAGAGCTTCTATAATTCGAGAACCAGAAACTTCTATTTATAATATTAGCAATTTTTGTTTTGGCTCTTAACAAATTAAAATTCTTGTGGTATTTATACGTTAATACCATGACAGACATATCTTTAAGTCTTTTAGGTATAATTCAAGATTTACTCATTTAAATTAGACTTTACACTAAAATAGCACAATACATTTATTTTTGTATATGGTCCAAAATATTGAAATATTCCAACAGTCTCATCTGGTCGCATATGTAATGTCTCTGTAAATGGGTGTAACTTTATAAGCTTCATCATTTGCTATTTGTAACATATGGTATTTTCGAACAATCTCATTTATAAACTATGTTGGCCAAAAATAAAAGCGGTTTTTGCTACATTTAGTGTTACAAAACCCAACAGGAATCACATATGCCCATCAATCATGAATGTGTTGCATGGAAATCACATAAATTGTGATCCATTTATGTTTATTTCTAAGTGGTTCAACTTTTGTAAGATCAAAAGAAGTTCAATATTTGTACTTCCTGGAGTATAAAGAATTTTTATTTTATTTTACTTATGATCAAAAGAAAAATATAGGATGATGTGTCATATGAATAATGGTTTTTGTATTAAACTAATGGTTTTTGACGTGTCAAATACTTAAGCACACTACAAAATAAACGGGTTGAAATCACCTGCATCCAAAATTGGTTGGTCCTCTGAACTCAGTCAATCAAACCCGCTAATTAAAATAAATTGTAGTTAAATCCGCATTCTTTCATGGGTTTATTTGCAAAAGGATTGAAATCGAGGATCCCGATTTGTTGGGTCCAGGGAACCAACCAATTTTGGATGGAAGTGATTTCTCCCCAAAATAAACAAACCACAAAAATGGTGCTTTAGACCTAGGTCCAACTTCCAACGCAAGTGCATTCTCAAAGGGCAAATTCAAACTTTTGTTTGTTCCACATGACATGGGCTGCTAAAGATATTTTTGTTAAACTTCACCTGCATGCTACGACTATATAATCACTCGTATCAGAGGCCAAGTATTTTTGCGCCCATTGGCTGCTCCTGCCTTTTTTGTTTTAATCATAACCAATAGCTAGGGTTAAAAAGGTTTGTAATGGATTGAAACCAAGAACAATCGTCGACCCCCCTCCTCCTGGAGGAGATGCTGCTGGTATCCTCGCTATGGCGGTCATCTCCATTATCGTTATCACTGTGAGAATTTCTTCCGGTTAGGCCTTTGACTAATGTTTCTTTTGATGTACGTTTATCTTTTTTCTATTTCTGTCGCGGTGATATGTAGAGCTGTATATAAACTCATGATTTTGTATCAGAGGTTAATCAATTAACTGACTTTTAGTCTTTGGTTTGAATCAGAAGTAAATGTTGCAATGCAGTTACTGTTCAATGAGTTGATTTTAATAATTGGAGCGTTTGTGGATTTGATGGAAATTGTGTAACGTTCATGGAACTAATAGTCCCAAATGTTGAAGTACAATTTTTAAAATCATTTGTAGTGATAAGTGTTGTATATTTAGCATGGTTCCAAATTCTATCCGGCTTGCCGGAATTCCGGCCATTTCGGCCCGGTTCCGGCGACGACCGGACCGGAATTCGAGTTTAAATCCGTTTCCGCTTCAAAACTGTAAAACGCAAAATTTAAAATTATGGATGCTTGAGAAAGAGGAGAAGAGAAGCGTGCGTGAGAGAAAGGAAGAGTGAAGCTGAATAAAAAAAAAAAAAAAAAAAAAAAAAATGTAAAATTGAGCTTACGTGAATGGGAAAGAAAGAAGCGGGCGGCTGGAAGAGAAAGACGCATTCAGCCATCCAATTTTAGTGATTAGGGTTTCAGAAAATAAGAAGCTTACAACGCTGGTAATTTTTCCGGGCTTTGTTCCTTCTGAGCACTGATTATTGGGCTTCTTGTATAAGAACAACGATATTAGCTCGTTTAAGCTAACGTTATGGGCTGATATTTTAACATTGTGTAAATTAGTATTTTAAAAGATAAAGTAGTCAATAATTAAATCTTCCTGAAGCTTAAAATAATTTTCTATTACTAAAATCACTACATTGCGTACATTTTTGCAACATATCAGTTGTTGTTTTGTACGTAACTTGAAGCAATTTAAGAAGAAAAAAATACCGGAATTCGTAAACCGGAAAATTAACGGAATTTCCGGAACGGAACCGAAATATCAAAATTTTTACATGACCGGAACGGAACCGGAAAACGGAATTTCAAACCTTGATATTTAGTTAATGCTTATTTCAAATTGATACAAGTATCTATTGTTCTGTTCAAGCTTGAAACGTTTTTAATCATCTCATGTAGAGCTGGTAGTTAAAAGGGTGGTCCAAGCCCATAAACTGTTATAACAAAATTATCATTTCTGTTATGCTTGTAATCAGAAACTAGCTAGGAAACAAACGTGTCATTAGCGGGGGTATAGTATTTTGTTTGAACTAGTTGGTATCCATCGGATTAGTGTTAATCTCCAACTATTCTTTAGAATCTGCCAACATTTGTGTTAATTTGATCGTTTTTATATATAAACCTATTATTGGTTCAAGTTTAATAGTCATCTTGTTTGTTGCTTTCTGTTGTTGCATGATTGTAGTATGTCATTGTAAGACAAATGTTATTAATTTCAATACACTTAAGGATTTGTTAGTCGTGAAACCCTATATCTGAATGGATGACTCGTACTGATTTGATTGAGAAAAAATCGCAGTAAAATAATTAAATCAGCGGAAGCATACTTGATTATTTAAAGAGAAGTAGAATTTGGTTTGATCTTTCAAATTGACACAAATTCTGGATTTGATATTAGCTCTCCATTCAACTGCGGATTAGGACAGATACTAGGAAATGCCCTATCGAGTTGATGACTGTGACACTCCTAATCATGGTTAACTTTTTTTTAGTTGATTGTTACGGTAAATTTTGCAGATTTTTCTCATATCTAGCTCCAGTTTTCAAATATTGCACCAAGTCCCTGAAGGACATGTTGGTTGTTACTGGAAAGGTGGCGCTCTTTTGAAAGAGATAACTGATCCGGGTATGCTTAGTTGTTTGCATTGAAGCCAAAAATGCATTACTATCTTTTCGCAGGTATATCTATGTATGCTTATTACCTGAACTACTTTTAATAGGTTTTCATTTGAAGTTACCATTCATAACTCGGTTTGAGCCCATTCAAGTGACTCTCCAGACTGATTTGGTAAGTATGAACATTCACGCATTTGCTTATTTCTTGCTAACAACAGTATAGTCTAATAATATAAACCGTCTTCTCATGGTGAACATGGTATCAGGTGAGGGATATTCCATGTGGTACAAAAGGAGGTGTGATGATCAGCTTTGATAAGATAGAGGTGTACGATGGTTCATTTGAATAACGTCGCCTTTAAATTATTGCTGATCTTTTTAGCTTGCGTTGTCACATATATATGATACGTGATATATAAGCAGGTAGTAAATCGTCTCCATAAAGAGTATGTTTACGAGACATTGCTGAACTATGGTGTGGATTATGACAAGACGTGGATATATGATAAAATTCATCATGAGATTAACCAGTTCTGTAGTGCTCATACCATGCAACAAGTTTATATTGACATGTTTGATCAGGTTAAGTACATAGTGCCTACATGAATAGTTACGCTACGATTTCAGTCGTACTGATGATGATGTGTTTCAGATTGATGACAAAATGAAAGAAGCAATTCAAGTTGATTGCACGAAATATGCTCCGGGTTTGGAAATTATCAATGTCCGTGTTACGAAGCCAAATATTCCTACTAACATTAAGAGAAACTATGAGCAAATGGAGGAGGAGCGAACTAATGTATGTTCTCTTAACTTGATAGGTTGTCTTTCATAATGACTGATTGATATTTTATATGATATTTTGATTCTTAAATAAGCTTTACTACCAGTATTTGTAGATATATCTGTTTTGGACACCTAAGTATCTGTCAGTTATGCTAGCAATATATATAGAGATGTAAAGAAATACGCTCCACTTGCATTGTTTTTCAAGTAACACCATACATTTGCAAACGTTACATTAAAAAAGCAGTGTGGAATATTTGAAGTGTATTTTCAGTTATCTAAACAAATTCAAAGACTTGTATGTTAATTGTAGCGAGCCTCCTTTTTGTCTGGTTACTAAAAAATCATCTTAATGCTGCATTTGTATGCTTGCTCAAACCCTAATTATTCCTTCTAGCCATTCCTTGCTAACTGAGCATGTGGCTGGAGTCAGGTGAACGCGCTAACCAATGGTGGTGCCTATTTGGCACATGATTTATTTATTTATTTATTTATTTTAAAAAAAAACATAATTGGAAGAAACATAGAAATGCCCATGAAAACATATTATTTCATTTTAGGCTTTGATTGCCTTTGAAAAGCAAAAGGTAGCGGAGAAAGAGGCAGACACGCAAAAGAAGATTGCATTATCAGAGGCTGAGAAGAATGCTCAAGTTAGCAAAATACTAATGGAGCAAAAGCTGAGGGAGAAGGACAGTTCCAAGCAGCAAGAGCAGATTGAGAATGAAATGTACTTAGCAAGGGAGAAGAGCCAAGCTGATGCCAGTTTTTATAGGTAGGCAAAAAATTCATAGTTGACATATTACACGGATATTTGGTATATTTTCTTCATAACTGAACCTTCACTGAAATAAGAATTCATGTCACTCTCAGGGTGATGAAGGAAGCCGAAGCCAATCGACTAAAGCTGACACCTGAATTTCTTGAGCTTAAATTCATCGAAAGCATTGCTAACAATTCGAAAATTTTCTTTGGAGACAAGGTTATAACATAAGAATCATTAATTAATTAATTACCTTCCGTTTTCTTTACCACTATTAGTTTATTGAATCTTGGTGGTTGATCTCCATTCCTTTTACACAGGTGCCTAACATGATTCTTGATCAAAGGCTACTCGGCGACTTTCTTAATGTTTGAAAGATTGCGAGTGCCATTGCTGAGTTAGATTCTAAAGTTATACTGCTATTCATGGCTTTAGCTGAGGTTCTCGCCTGTTATTCCAAGCCATCAATGCGTTTAGTGCTCATTACTGATATTTGCTGGGGGGCTTATTTTGTAGTTTAGTGTTCTATCTATTGTGTTTTGGTTGTAGATGGATTAAATTCGATGCCTTTTTGGGTAGGTATAGTTCATTATATCCAAGTTTGATCATAGAATGTTCATTTTGAGTCCTACACTGCAACTCATATGTGTTATGCGCTTGTGCACTTGTCTATTTACTTATGCTCGGTTTAAGTTTAAACGATATTGTCAATAACTGTTTTAGCAGAGCTCATTTAACTATAACTAGCGTTACGACGCGAGTAGTATGGCGTATGCTTCTCACATAATTTATTTTTATACAAGTTATACGATTAGCCAGAGAAATTAATTTGTACAAAAATTTAGTTATAAATTTTATTTTGTAATCATGATATAGTTAATTTGAATTTTTATTTTTAAGTTGCACTTTTTTCACTATTTTTAATTCTGTTTACATTATTATTTAATAACCAAAAGATGTTTGTTTATTAGATTCTAATTTTAAGCACATTGAGATATTTTGAATTTGTAATTTAATTTAACAGATTGATACTTTTCTATCAATTAAATAATAGTAAAGCAGAAGAATTTTATGCTCTCTTCTCTTGATATTTAATATTTGAATTTTTGAATTAAATTATTTAGCTAAACATCTCATTATTTTACAGTATCATATATATACATTTAAAACTTGTATGTTTAACATTTTATATTTGGATCACATGTACTTATATTAATCATATAATACAAAATATAACTTTTTGAATATATTTATTCAACTAATATTTTTAATTTTTGTAACAGATATTAAAGAACCACAATTTACACTATTACAAAAGTGGGCATATTCGACACTATTTTTTTATGGTCGTAGATCAAAAAAGCGTTGTCGTAGACTATTTTTTCAAACAGGCAACACTAAGGGGGCGTGACATCCGCGACCGTTGCATTAGCCATCTAAGACAATGTTTTTGCCCATCTACGACCACGGAAAGAAAATGTTCCACTATAACCCTATTGCAACAATATATGCATGTAATGCAACAACATACAACGTTGTCAAGTAGAAGCCAGAGTCTGGCTTCCAGATCATGACAATGGGGTCCACATGAACTTTCCACGTTAGCTGCTAACGTGGAACATGCCATGTCATTTCTCCACGTCAGCTGCACATGTGTCACATATCACATCTGCTATCCACATGGCACCACGTAAGTTGTGGGCCCCACGTGTCATACCATTGTGGAATTAATACTATTACACTTAATGCAACATCACAGCACAGTCTAATGCAACACCACAACAATCTAATGCAACACCACAATACCATCTAATGAGACACCACAACATTGTACTGCAACACCAGAAAAAATCAACTGCAATGGTAAAAAAATCAAATGCAACCCAAAAAAAAAAATTTCAAATGCAACTGTAATACAACCCTGTAATTACAAATTCTACAGTGCATATATTCAATCCAAAACATTGTACCGCATTCATACATATTTACCAGAATATTCATGCAATAAATCCTCCCGAAACATTCATAACTACAGTCAGACCAACCATTTACAACTTGGACAGTTGTAAAATAATCTGACTCTATTACAACTTGGGATATAAGGACTGATGGGCGGTAGGTCTATTACAACTGTTTATGGCAGTTGTAAAACGGTATTTTTGTTGTAGTGTTTTTCGGTACATCAATTTTAACTGTGAACCGATAAATAAATTAAAATTAAGATAAAGATATTTTTTTAAATGGTGTCGGAATTTGACCAAACAAGTTTCATTGGGACCGTAACATCAAGATGTAGCAGTGCGTCAATTTTCATCATGTTCGGAAATCGTATGTCGCGGTACGCTTATTAAACTTGTAACGTCATATATAATAATTCCCAGATTACTAAATTGAAAAGAATTGAATAAATAACTCATTTAGTTTTCTTGGCTGTTACACTACCCAAACCGCTTTTCCCAAGTTTACTTACCCACGTATATGTGCCAAACTTGCTTTGCCCTGGCTACCAATTCACCTTACCCTTGCCGACCAAGTTCTGAAGCACTTACCATCATGCAGCTAACCTATTATACTGCTAACCTATATCACAGACTTTTGAATGAAATCGTACCCTATCACAAGAGACCGAGTTTGTACACACTGCTTTGGGCAGCGTGTACAAAACACTCGGTGCTATTGATTGAAATCAAGGGGGCCAGTATGGCCTCCACTGATTTCAGCCAATAAAAAGCAGTGTTTTGTACACACTGCCCAAAAGCAGTGTGTACAAACTTATATTCCTATCACAATACAATCCTACCACGTTTCCCCCTATCAAAATACATGTCAGCAGACCTAGGATATATAAAATTATATTTGTTAAACGTGCGGAACACGTATCTCCTTCCCTGTATAAAACAATGTTGTTCCACTAATTTTCTTTCCTCAGCTCTCTTGTTTTTCGTTCCTCCGTAATGGCGAGAACCCAAAATTTCATTCACCAAAAATAAACAAAAACGATATAACCTTTAAAAATCAAAATCTCAAAATGTATATGATATCCAAATATGTTCCGAAGCTTTTGGGGCACAATGAACCATCATCAAATAGCATCCTGTAGTGATGCACTGGAGATGACCGGAAGTAAAACAAAGCCAGATCTGTCGTTGCTCTTGGTGACTTGGTAAGGCAGACGTCACTACGTTGCCGCGAAGGTCTCAGGCCATCTACGGTGGCGGCACTGATGGAAGGAGATAGTTCGACTTTTAGAGCCTTCACGGGTTTGGAATTGGAGCATTGTTTTGGGCTATTCGAGGTGGCGTGTACTTCGAGTTTATAGGGGTGAGACGGGTCGGGCGCAGCATTGTGGGGTTTTAGGTGGGGTTCCGGCGGAGCAATGGAGGAGCGGCGGTTGGTTGTCGATGTCGAGCAGATTTACAGAGTCACGAAGAGCAACAGTATTTTTCGATCTGGGTTGTTTTGAACAAACATTGGCTGGTACGTTGAAGAGCGGATCATGTGGCTTTGGGGACTGCAAATATTGATGTGTGTGGTGATATGTTTAAGCGGAGGAATTATTTTCATGCGTGGTTTGAAGCAGCGTGTATGCATTATTGTGTGGAGGGTGCAGTGAAACGGTGAAGGAGATGGTGTATTTTGGAAGAGGGCTTGTGGTTTCAAATTAGCTTAAATGGGAAGGAGCAGATGTGAGCAGAAGTGCTGAAGAAGGGGATGTACAGTAGCATGGAAAAGTGGGGGGTGTACTACTGCGCGCAAAACAACAGAAGTAAGAAAAAAAGAGAGAGAGAAAGAAAGAAGGAACGAACAGCAGATGAATTGGAATGGTTTGCATGTGTTTAGAAGTATGGTAGGTGGGAGAAGTTAGAGAATGTAGTGAAGAAGAGAACAGAGGGAGGGCGCTTTATTTTTTCCAATGGGCTTTAGGCCCATGCATTTATAAAAAAAGAAACAGCAAGATTCATGCGAAGGAGAGAGTAGCAGGAGTGAGGAAGAATTAGTATGGAGGAGGAAAGAAGCATATGGGGAGTGACGTGGCCATGAGCGGTGGTGGCTTTAAACATGCGTTCAGCTTGGGTTTTTGGGCCGCCATTTAAAAAAAAAGTGAAAGCCCAGATCGATAAAAATGTAGAGAACGAAAAGGAGAAAGGGGGACTGCATATTTGTGCGTGGATAAGGAAAGAAATGGCATCCGCGTTTGAGTTGCAGGTGAGATTTTAATTTTTAAGTAGTCAGTGTGCCTTATTTTATTTAAACGGCCTTGTATATGATAATTATATTTTAATCTACCGGGTCAACAGGTGACACTAATATAGTGGTTGGAGTTACTAGTATTACCGCACAACAGTGAAAAAACCGACCGTTATGTGTTCATAAAAAATGTAAACTTTTTTTTAAAAGTTATTTTAAATCAGATTTTAATGAAAAAATTCTAGCATAATTTAAGAGAAAATTGAAGTAATTGAAAAAATGGAAATAAAATTAAACTGAATTGTACATGTAAATCATCTTAAGACTAAGAATATGATATCAATGTACTGATTTGAATTAATCACAAACGCATACATACATTTTTATTATATATCAAGTAGGATCAATGTAATTTTGATGTTTAACTATTTTACTGTTCTAAATCGTTGATGGATTGAAGAAATAAAAGGAGAAACGAAACAAATATATCATATCAATGAATATCTAACTTAAATAAAAAAATTGCAAGAGTAGATGTAATAAATAAATCACAAATCATTGAACTAATTTTATTTAAATAAATCAATTAAAAGTAACATTATAATTTGAAAAAATCGAACTGCTGAAATAAAAATTCTGAAAATAAAACTAAATATTGAACTTGGTCTTTTTTTATATTTCTTCCACCAAGAATCTTGATTCGGCTGAAGAATCAATGACCGATTGTAATATAACAGTTATTTTTCCCCCTTCATATACTCAAAAAAGCTTTGGGGATTATAATTATTTTCTTTTTATAGTAAATTAGTTTATACATATTGATATAAAGGGTGATCTCATGAAGGCTAGAGTATGTGGGTTACATAAGTAGGAAAAGCAGTCGTCGCTTAGTGATGATAATTCAGCTGCTTTGAAGTAGTTTAAGTATATGCAGAACTGTTGAACATATATTTTGTATCATAATTTAATTTTAAATGTTGAAGTAATGATTAAATATTTATTGCTTATGACTTAAACAATTTTTAAGCAACTTATTCGACCTACTCATAGTTTGCCAAAGATGCATTAATGTTATATAAATAATGTGTAGCAAGATGGAATACAATATTTAAACACTGAAAAAGAAGCATTATAAGAAAATTCAAAACTTCAGTGCTACTCAATATCCATTTATACACAATGATAGTAATATATTCTTCAGAGGACTCTCGGTACTTAGCATACAATACAACTCCTGAGAATGATCATGTGACAGCTTCCGAGTACATTCGATCATCAAATGAAATGATATGATAAATGCAGACAGGAAATTACCCAATTCATTTAGACAGGTCAGAAAATGGTTCATGGTTGCTTTATTAACATAGCGCCTTAGACAAGAAAGTAAATTTGATAGACGTTGTTTACAGCGGTTTAAATATAAGGGATAGAGCTGTCATGAAAGCAACTGCATTCTGTATTTCTGTAATTCCTTCACCTATTAATTTATAATCGATGCACAGCTTTCATAATTAGTCACTACCCTTGGATGAATACGTACAAGATTTGTTTGTAACCAATCATTTATATTCTAACCATGGTAACACCAAACTCCAGAGACCATGAAAGAAACTGTAAAGAATTATACAAAATCAAACCTGATTATGAGTATCTACACCACTCTTTGGTTAGAATCATTTATATTCTTTGAAACCGCTTAACAGCTTCATTCTGTGAATATTTTTTTTTTTTTCCTCTTTTAACTTGACAAACTATTCCCCATTTCAATTTCAAGACAGTCATGAATTATAAAAAATAATTTATTAAACCTGAAACCTTGTCTTAAACATTGGACGGGAACAAAATATAATAAAAATAATTTATGAATACAGCATCATGTAATCCTCTGAGCTGAACTGAGGGTCATTCAACTCATCAAGAATATTCTTCAACTTTGTGATCCCTCTCTGCATAAAAGCCCATAGCTGCTCCAAATCGATGGTTTTCCTTTTGTGCGACGACATCTAAAACCCATAATTCCTGAGATCGATTTGACTGCAGCTGTGTGAGCAAGATAAAATTCAGCAGAAAATAAATTTTGATTAACAAAATGAAACTGAATATTTGACCAAATATCTAAAGAAAAACCTAACTTTGTCTCGTTGCTCAATCAATGGAAGACGATGCTTGGAGACGAGAACATCGAAGATAAGACGAAGGTTAGGAGGTGGTTGCAATTTCTTTACAGCTGCCGACGGCTTAAGGAACAAATACATACATACATACATACATACATACATACATACACACACACACACATATATATATATATATATATATAGATTAATTGTGAATTGATTTCAGCAAGTAGGGTTGTATTATGGATTTGCAGAAGAATTTTGATTTTATCAACGTACTTTGAGAGGATCCAAATAACAACAAATTTAGAAGAGAAGGATATGGAGGAACCTGCGCTTTGATATGGGGAATAACAGTCGCACGAACCACACCTCTTTTTTTGGACTCAGACTTGTTTAATAGGCTTCCAGGCAAACCTTCAACTCCAAAATGCAAGAAAAACCGAAAACATAAAGGCTAAAGGTAAATCAAAAATTCTGGTGCAACTCTGCAAAGTTGCCCATATAAACATTACAACTAAGTTTATTTTCTATTTCAAAAAAGGATATTTTTCCTCTGGATTATCTTTGTTTATAGAAGAAATATCATATAAAGCGAAGTGCTATGAATGCCCAAATAAATTTAGCAAACCATCATGCTTTCAACTTGTAGACTCAGTTGTTGTTAATATTAAAGAACGACGAACGTTCCCAAAGCAGACCAACCGATGGGGAAGAACGCTAATGCATCCATCCAAGTATTGGTAAAACACTTCGGATCAGCATACAACACTTTTGGATCTCCCACGTGTATATTTCAAAAAAAATTCACATTTCTTCTATAGTGCTACTATTTCTTCTATAGTGCTACTATTTCTTTGTTTATTACTGGAAATTGGCTATTTTCCTTGCTTGATACAACATCTCCGTTAACATTTACAATTATAATCAAAACATGAATTCCAAGACAAAACAATACTATAATCCTTAAGTGAAACAATGAACAAAACCACGAGAAATCAGAAACAGTAATGTGCATGAAGAGCACTGTGAATAGGTTAAATTGAATTAAAAATTATGATCTATTGTCCATTGATATTCTTTTGAGTTGAATGCAAACCTATAACAAAAATAATTTGCATGAATTAACGATCGAAAATGATAAAGGACCAAAGTAAAGAATATGCATCAACATTGAAGAGCAAGCTCTAATTTTTAGTTATCAGGTAGGGAATTTGAAAGCCAGGTGGAAAACTAAATTATTCTGTATGGATTTTTTCGACCCAGTGGCAATCAACAGCGGATGGGCCGTCAGGACAGAAGATTTGGGCGAACAATGACGTAGGAACTGAAGCTTTTGAGCTCCATGCTTAAGGAAATATTCACAATCAAACAAATCATGAAACATCCGCCATATCACCTAAACACAAGCAGCAAAGCATTCCGCCCTTCCATGCATACCTGAATGTAACACAACACACCTACCTCAAACACTTCAAATTCCCTTGCAACAGCAATGTTAACGCATATGATCTCCACACCTGATAAAGCTAGCCATAACCAAAACTATGACTAAAATTACACTCAGCCCTATCAACTTATTTGAGCCAATGACCATATAACCCAACAATCCAGACCTCAAGGCCAGTCTAAGAAAGAAAAAAGAAGAAGCCATGCCACGTTACAATGATTCAAGCATAAACAAAAGTCAATTGGCATGATAAGGTTTATTACTTTCTTAACTTAACTCAGGCTCAAAACTTGATAATTCAGTTTAAAACAACGAAAATGATTATGCATTTATTTGAATGAACATAGTTAGTACCCATCTTTCTAATACCATGAAATAAATCAAAGAAAAAATGTTAGTTTAATGGCTGGAAGCATAAACCTGTCAGTTATTTCCCATCTAAAAAAAGTAAGGCCTTTTTTGGCCTACGTTACTTACTATAGTAAAGATTAAAAGATGAGCAACAATTATAAATGCAATAACCAATTGATCCAAGAAAAAGGAAATAACATACAATTAAAAGAAGGAGCCAATATCATTTAATAAATTGGAAGAATAAAAAAATGTCTATATAAAATTCAAATGCTGGGACAGCAACAAGAGAAGCGAAAACATGAATATATTTTTAACCACTTTATCAAGACTATCCATAATTTTATTTGACAGTATATATTTCTATTGTCGAAATGATGATAAACATGGATACCCATACACATGTACATATATGCGAGTGTGTAGACAAATATGTTCTTACCGGTCTTTTTATTTAAGGCTATAAAAGCTAATACCAGCAGTTGTTGAGAAATTGTTGTAAATAAATGCAATGTCAACAGCATAACGTAAATAAGTACCTATGCTCCAAGTTTAACGATCTATCTTTGTGGCACCCCCAAAGGAGTTTCGTCAGCATGAAACACTCTAAGATTCATTTAACACTTGAATGATCGAGGCAATTCTTTAATCTGATTACTACTTATATCCTGTTGTTCAAGCATTTCCAAATTCCCAATTGATCTAGGAATTGAGTGATCTTAAATTAGTAAAATTTCCCCTAACATCTAACTTCACAAGTTTCTTGACAAAACATAGGCTTTCAGGCATATATTAAAGCTCATTTGAAACAGACATCTAGTTCCCTTAGCATGTTCAACGAACCCATTGTAGTTGGCAATCTTTAAATTCATTTACAGTGTAATGTAAGAATTTCAAGACATTCAAATTTACCACCAACTGCTTCAGGCAATGCTTTGTGTTGGTTGAAGCCTAATTTAAACTCAACAAGTTAATAAGCAATTTAGATATAGCTTGATCATTCAATCTATATAGTTAATGACAGCACAAATGATAATATCTAACATTTAATACAACTGCTAAGTATGATAGGATGTACCTATTCTAATCATATTGCACATATTGAGCTCATAATGAATCATATACTAAAACTAATTATACACTTTTTTTGACCCAAGATACTCCTAAAACCAAGTTTCAATTTTTTTTCTGTTTCCGTTCTGGCCATCTTATAATTTAAAATTTTTGGTTTCGAAAATTTCATTTGATTTCTAGTTTGAAAATTCATACTTTGTTGCAAGTATTCAAAACCAATAAAAGTTTTATCATTTTCCAAATTATACAAAGACATAGAAAACACAACTTATAACAAATTTAATATCAAAATCTGTTTCTTTAAATGTCTAATGAATTATTACTGAAACTAATTTGAAATCAACATCTCTCCTTGAACAAATGGATTTAACTTTTTTTTTATATACCTCTACCATGGAACAACACAACTTCCCTGAGTTTAATTATTCACTGAATTTTTATATAATTCTATAATGTAAAATAATATTCACTAGCCAACGCATGAAAGTTAATTCAGTGTTAAAGGGGATGTGGCCAGTGAACAAAATTTAAAGTTTAAACAATGATGGTCCAGTATAGTTGAATTGAAGGGGTGGTAATGTATATGAAAGGAAATTGAACTGATGAAGCCAGTATAGTGTTTGCTTGACTGAAACATGCAGAAATCATCATTATGCATTTCCCCGATTATATTTAACAAAAGCGTGACTATGGCAGTTTCAATTTCAATAAAACAAAAGAGGTGAGTTTGAGAACTTACAAGTGGGAAATTTGCTTCACTCATCCGCTCAAAGTTCTGAGGACCAACAATTAAATCATCTACAAAATTGATAGCAGTGCAAACAAATCTCCAACTTGCGTCGAGTTATGTGATTCCTCCTTCTTCTCCTTTTGGTTTTCCCTGAGCTTTTTCTGTGATCGACGCTCTTTTCACTTTTGAAGCTTTTGTTGGTTTTAACAGGGGATTTATAGATTTTAAAAAGAATCAAAACTTTTAGGGTTGTACAGAAACTAAATCGCGATTTGTATTGGTCTTTGAATCACAATATTTTGGCTTAATTTACTGCGGCCAACACATTCAAACTGCATTCGAATTTTAGGATTTACCCATAAAGTCATTGTCGATCCAAATATACAAGCATTGGACAGATTTTACTGGACGAAGGAAGAAAACATGCTTTGACTTTTCTTATTTCGGTGAGAGTTAACGAATGATGCGTTGAGTTATTTGAATGTAAAAGTCAGATCGAGAAATCAGGATCGAGAAACAAAGGAATAGGAAATTTGAAGATTGTTTGGGGAAGAGAAACGAAGCAGCAATACGCGTGAATTAGACGAGATTTGTATGCCGATTATTAATGGCTTCAGAGAAACCTCCTAACAATCGCTTTGATAACCAAAGCAACGTGCGTGGAAGCTACTACAAGAATTCTTTGATTCTCCTACGCCAGTTTGACGTAGGTAAGGCGTAGGAAATATGAGTTTCCTACGCCATACCTACGCCGAACCTGACGTCGGAAATTCTAGCGTGGCAAAAATATTTTCTACTCTTTTCCTACTCCATGCGTTGTACGGTTTCCTACGCCCTTCCTACGTCGGATATTTCCTACGCCCTTCCTATGCCAGATATTTCCTACGCCCTTCCTACGCCAGATGCTACCTACGCCCTTCTTACGCCAGATGTTTCATACGTCCTTCCTACGCCAGATGTTACCTACGCCCTTTCTACGCCAAATTCATAAAAATTTCCTACGCCTTGTCTATGCCCAAATTTTCCATTCTTACATCCTAATTCTTATGCATTTACCGCGCCGTGCACAATTTTAAATTTCCGTATGCTATAACTACGTCATTTCAATTTCTACTGTACTACTAATGCTATATTTTAAATCATTAAAATCAATACGAGAAAATCATATAAACCAAATCAGCAATATTATTAATATATATCAACAAAATACACTTTCACACTCATTAAACATGACAAACAATGTTTTGTAACGTATATTTAGGTAAACTCAAATACTGCTACATCCATAAGTCAAAATGACATTAATAAACAATACATATGCTTAAAAAAATCATATATATAACATAAAACAAATACGTATCTCCATCTAATTACCGACACACTAGATTGCTAAAAGAAAAAGAATTTATGTTCTTGAATCTCATCCTTATTAATGTGCTTTGGTTCTCTGTTTAGCTTAGTTCTTTCATATGCACCACCCCCGCTTATGATGTGAGCAACACCTTTATATCTCTTCTCTGCATTTAATCAAATTTTAAGTAATTGACTAAAAATAATGATAAAAGGGTAATGAATAAAGTACTAAATATCAAAATGCAAAAATAAATGAAAGTTTGATTTGATTCATGTATGGCCTTGTATATGTACTGCTTAAGCTAATGAAGACAACTGTTGTCGGTGTCTTACGGAAGTTATTCACATGAGTTGAGCTTTTCGTTCCCATTCAGTCAACAGACTCTACTATAATACATACTCTATTATGATCAATAAAAATTAGTTAAGTTCACAAACTGTTACTATCCATTGAAATCAGCCAATACTCCAGTCCTTTCCAGTTTAAGGGTGTGAAGTATTTAATCATATTCATGGAGACATGAAGTTTCATCTCTACATGTTTCAAGAGAAGCCCTGTACTATATTACCACTCAAAGTTTATAAAATACAGAATATAAAAATTACAATAAAAACATGCAAAATTAGATAAAGTATTACTGCTTGCTAAGTTTTTAAACTTTGACATAAGGGAACAATCCAAACAGATGCCCAACTTGTGTGGTTCTCTCCCCAACTGTTGTGCTTGGCAAAACAGTAATTATTGTCTTTTAAAAAAAACATATTTATATCAAATTGTTTATGTGATTTTGTGACTACCAAAAGCAGGATGTATAACTAGTCATTATTAGCTTTAAAAATCACTCCTAATGACAATATGTTAAAGAAACTCACCTGCGCTATTGGAATTCCTAATGCATATCAAATTAAATATTTTCTTAAGTATTTTTGACAAAGACAACATATAATTCAAAATATATAAGTTGACAGAACACAGAACAATGCAATATTACATTAAACACTTAAATGCTTTTAATAGAAACAGGCAAATTTCGCGAAGCAACGAGTTAGATGATTATAACAAGTTTTAACCATCTATGGGAATAGTCAAATTATGATAAAGTTTCAATGTCTCAACCCATATGAAGAGACAATCGGTATCATTTTATACTAAATAAACTAAAACGAAGATGGTTCGAATTTGAGAAAAGCTAGGAGTATCCCACTGGCTCAATTTGTAGAAAAGGAAGGACAAAAAAATAGGATTACCTCCAGAATAGTAATTTCCTGATTTAAAGCTCAGTCTTCTCCTCTCCATCTCCATGTTTAAAAAGCAGTAAATAGCATTGAACTGAGCCTTTGACATAGTAATTTCAATAAATTTTGAAACCTAAAAGTTTAAGAAGTTAAAGGATATCAAAACAACCATACATGTACAGATATCAAATAGCTGAAAAAATAATAATGAAAGATCAATTTGATAATAAGTTAAGTAACGTGCACATATCAAATCTAGTAGGAGCTTAAACCTTCATCGACATTTTGGAAAACCATCGATACTTTATGCTTCTTTTTTCCCTTTTTTTTGGAATACAATTTTCAGTGGAAGAGTAATTGCATAATTGAGGATTATCGGTACCTTTCCGTGGAAATCTTCGATTGTAAGTTTCATTGTTAATGGTACCAAAAAAAAAAAAAGAGAGAGAGATCATCTTTAAAAAAAATCGTACCACTATCGGCAACTTGTTACCAACAACAGTGTTCCTTATGGGAATTTTGTTTGACATCATTTTATATCATTTTGAGTTATGGGAGTCCAAATGATTTTGATTCCTAAAAGAACATGATAATTGGTTGATTTTGTTTCCTATCAGTAGGTTTTACTTTTACTTTATTTTTCCAGATTTAACCTCGTTTAAAAAAAAAACAACTACTGTGCGCATATACAAGTACTCCTCTTGTACAAATCTATTTTTAAGGTGCACCTCATTTTTCAAACTACAAAAGAAGCATTTGTAGTTCCTAAGAGGATCACTGGTGGTTAATTTTCAGTATCTCTATCAATATAGGGTAAGAGGGAAAAAAATCAAGCTGACTTGGTAGCAGGTAATTGGATGAATGAACAAAATCATTATAGGAAATACATGGTGATACAACAAACTCTTTTAACAGTTTGACAAATATGTTTTTCCTTAAATATCCAGCTTATCACATAGTCCGAAGAATAGTTTTATTAATGCCTTTTTTATATTTCTCAAGTCGTAAACAGTAAACCTCAGCTAAGAAAAAGCTCGAGATCTAATGTGACATATAAAACCTAATGAATTACTATTTTGCTATACAACATGCAGTGTTATAGTTGGAAATGCTAACTGAACAAAGTTCGATTCAATAACTTAATATAGTCTTGATGAACCATACTCAACTATGAGAATCTGGTTAGCCTTAATTCTGCCCTTTGTCTGAGACACTACATGCTATGCTTTCTTGGAAAGCTACAAAAATAGTAGACCAAATTTTGCGCTAGTTCTTTACCACTCTTCGCTGTATCCTACCAATAATCTAACAATTTGATAAATGCACATTTGAAAATTAACTACATGATATCCCAGCGTATAGGCTGAAACTTTGCTCGCATGCATTATCACCGTCCGAATAATAATAAAAAAGAGCTCATAATTATTGCCTCATGCTATTTATTTTCTCAATAATATCTAAAAACACATTAAAAACGAGATAAACAAATATTACAAGATAAAATAATAATACCAACTTTTAAACTTTTAGGTCTAAGCATCTCTAACATAAGATATACTAAAAGCCTCTAATTCAGATAATTTGAAGAGCTACTATCAAAGGCCCAGCAAACTAGAGATTGGATTTCATGAGCAGAAAGAGATTAGGGTTTACCTGAAATTGAATTTGTGAGCATATATTTTTGTAACTCGCTACTCGTAGAGGCACGAGTCAGGTGGCGACACTAGTTG
Source organism: Allium sativum (assembly GCA_030737875.1). Classification (NCBI taxonomy): domain Eukaryota; kingdom Viridiplantae; phylum Streptophyta; class Magnoliopsida; order Asparagales; family Amaryllidaceae; genus Allium; species Allium sativum. The sequence goes on from CM060918.1 coordinate 637,872,496, forward strand.
AAGAGATGGAAATTATTGCGATCTACAGGGGCATCAGCTTATGAGGGAAAGTTCTTTATGATCGATTATGGTGGAAGTACTTTATGTCGATTATGGTGTTTCGGATCTATACAGTAGGTGTTCTTGAAGGCAGAAGATCCGTGAAAGTTGAGGAGGTTGGTGGAGAGGAGCGTGGCAAGGTTGAAATCTAGGTTTTATTTCAATTTGGGGATAAAAAGTCGGAATGAGATGGAAAAGAGAAATAGCAGGTTTGCAAGGTGAAAAGTGGAGGTGCGGATTGCCAGTTTTTAGCGTTGAATTTTTTATATATGAACGGTTGAGATAAGAAATAAACAAGCAATGTGGATTAATAAAGTTGAGTGACCATAAATTTTGCTTATCAATTTTCTATGCTATTGCTGCGCCCGTGCCTTATGGCGTAGGAAGGGCATAGGAAATTTCGTGTATGAAATTAGAATATTTTCTATAATGGCATGTAAATGGAGTAGGAGATTTCTACGTCTTCTATAGGTTCTACAATGGAGTAGAAATGACGTCGGAGATTTCTACGCTTTCTATAGGCGTAGGTAAGACATAAGAGATGGTTGACGCCTTCCCTTCGCCGTAAACTCTGCCTACCAATTTCCTACGTCATTCCTATGCCCCGCCTTATGGCGTAGGAAAGACGTAGGTAATTTTGCGTAGAAAATTAGAATGTTTTCTAGTAGTGCTACCGGAATTTTGATAAATTTAAACGACTGTTTAATTTTATCAAAACGAACTAATTTAATTGACGAATAAAACCAAAGTGAGTTAAACTCACTCAGTTATCCCACTTATAATTATATAAGTCGGGTTTTATTTTTGTGTGCTACGATTGCTAACTATTGAATGATTGTTTGGTTATTTGTTTAATATTTTTATGTATGGTTTAAATTAAACGGTTGTTTAATTTAGACGAAATGGAATCGTTATTTTAACGATTATTTCCAATAAAGGTAACTTACCTTATTGGTTATGTTTATAAAAATATAAACGTTTAAAATTATTTGGATGCTTGAATTGTTGTTAGTTGACAGTCACCAGTTGAATTAGTTATTCATATTTATTATAGATTGTCGTATTGAATACAAGGAAGAACAGGTTGGAGGAATCCAACCGGATTCCTCAAATTTATTATTTATTTTCATGTTATGTCACATGTACTGTTTAAGAACCTGATTGGATGATGGATTGATTATTGATTACTGTTGAACCCTTGATATTAACCAATGAGAAATATTGATTGAGAAATTGACAGTAGATGGCCTAAATTATAATCGTTTTATAAAGATTGATTTACCATTAGGTGAATCGTCAGAAATAAAGTTATAAAATTTATTTTCTAACTGAATATAGATCTTTTAAATATGTTCATTTAAATGAAGTTTATAAAAAAAAACCATGTGCGAAGCACATGCATATATTGATCGTTTTAACCACAAATACCATTTTTGTAGCACACGCATATATTGATTGTTTTAATAACCACAAATACCATTTTTGTACCAAAAATATATCGCGTGCGAAGCACGTGCCTCATCTAAATTGTTAGATGATTTATCAAACAAATTCCTATATTAATAAGATGGATAAGCAGGTGAGCAAGGATTGATGTAACGATTAATAATTGGGATTAATTTTTTTAAATTAATAATAAAAATGGGATTGCATAAATCGATTATTATTTATTTAATAATAATCGAAGTACATGGGATAATTTAAATTAATTATATTATTAATTAAGGGGATTTTCTTTTAAAGGACAAACTTAAGAAAAACTTTAGTGAGAAGTATGGAAGCTTTAAAATTTAGGGGCAAGGACAACTTTGTGTGTTAAAGTGGAATTCAAGGGGCCCATTGCCAATTCCACCTTTACACTAAAACTTATCCTCCTCACTAAATTTTTAACCTCCCAAACTTTTCACTAAAAATTTTCCTAAGTTTTTCCTTCTGCCTATTTTCCTCATTAATTAATTAGAGTTGATCGACAAGTTAATCATGCTTTAAATTTTACTAAGCCAACTTAACGAAAATTGATTATTAAATTGAATTAGTTTATGCTGATTAATCTAATGTAATAATTTAGCAAATGGAGTTTAATTTAGTAAGAATTAAAAAGAAAATTGGATATGTATTCCAGTTAATGATGAAGTAAATTTTAATTTAAGGAATTACTTATTTAAATAAAGTTCATTTAAGTAATCGAAGTGGTAATGAAATATAACTGAATTTCTAAAGAAGCCCATGAACGGTTTATATACAAACCACATTTGGTGAATGAACTTATAAAGTGATTTTAAGCGAATGTGATAAGCTTAAATTAAATGTTTGAATTAAGTAAAGGGAATCAAGATGAAAAACGGTTTTATAATAAACCGAGGTGGTAGAAACAAGTTTATAATGAGAGATGCGAAATTAAAGCATTAATTTTAAATTAACCTTACCAAATGATGGCGTTAAGTGAAATGGATGGGATTGGAAATAAGATTTTCTCCAAAGAAAATAATTAAAAGGTTTAGGTAAAAGTATTCTTGCAATGGAATTTGGAAAAGTTTTGGTAATACAATTTGTAATAAGAATCTAGATAATAAAATAAATAGTTTAAAGAAGTTAAAGTTTAAAGGTTGTTGTCTATGTATTATTTACTAAACCAATGAATTTAGTAATAATAGTAGACTTAGAAGAGAGATTTCAAAAGTAAGAAGGTTTCATAAAATGGTATTTTTAATAAACTAGTGAATTGGTATAGGTCGGTATTAGAATGAATATGGGTTTTTGAATTACAGCTCATATTTATCTTGAGACAAGAACGTTGTTGATCAAGGTCTGAGAGGTAATTAAAATACCCCAACTTAAGCGACTTTAGGATTATCGGAGGATGGTATTAGTTGTAATAATGGAAATATTAAAAGTGAATTATCTTGTGAAATAATAATGTAACATTATTTGAAGAAGTTGGAAATATACATATATTAGAATTCCAAAGTAAAGGAATTTAATAAGGGCTTGAGAATATGAAATGACATTTCTATAGTAAAGAAATAATAAAGAAGATTTTTGTGAAAATATAACGATATTTTCAAAACAAAAAGATGAGATTTAGAATGCGTTGTTCTAAAAGGATAAGTGACGATTATGGTATTCAAATAACGAAATGAAAAGGAGATCTTGTAACTGTTTTTTTAAGAATGATAAATTTAGATTGATTTCCAAATGTTAAATAATGTTTTAGCAATATTTTGAAACGATAGTTAAAGGAAATTGAATATGATTTTAAGTTATTTTCCGAAGTATTAAAATAAAGGATTTAAGAATATGAGTATTAAAAAAAGGATTTGAGAATATTAATATTAAAACTATTATATTATTTCGGTATTACAACCAATATATTATTTTTAAAGGCCAAGTGATGCTGTGTACTAAACCAATGGATCTATTTGGTTTTATATTTTAATTATTTATTTTGATAGTTAAATAACCGATTATCAAAACCAGACACAACGAGTGTTGGTACGAAAAGACTGGGACCGAATTTATGTTCGAAAACCATTCCGACCAATAAATACGAATATGTGAAAGATGCTAATCAAGATGGAGCAATTCGAAGACTGTAAATCTTCATGAGCAGAGGAACTACTGTTGAATTTCTCTGGCTGATCCCACTGAGATATACTTTTGGCAGTGATTCTGTCGTGATTGGAATCTACGGATTGCAAGGACTTCTCGCTACTGATCTACATAGTGATTCCTAAGATGTGGTAGGAGGGTGCCTTCGGTTCATCCTGTTCCTGGATGACTTGTATAGACGAATGTCTGATGGAGTATTTCTTAAAAATCACGTAGATTGATTTTTACAAACGTATTTCTGTTAGCTGCAGAGTATTTTTGTAGTCGTCAATTAATGATTTGATGGATCTGACGATGTGGCATTCAAAGTGAATGGAGATTGTTGTTCTGAAGGATAAGCTTAACCTCTAACCTCTAACCTCATCAACCGGGAATGGCATAAAATCGGGTAGGTCGCATGGCTATGTCGGTTGCACCCATCAAAAGGGTATATCATTACCTGATCTGGTGAAATTAAATGTCTTCGATTGCCCCTTTTTATGTTTTGTATGTATGCTATCGGTTCGGTTGGCCCCCAACCGTGGTAATGATGTATTTGGTACTCTCAAGAGAAAGTGAGGGGTCGGTCATGTTTAGCCTGGGTTGCAAGATGTTCTTGTTGAACACCAATGTATTCATCTTCAGAGGTACATTGCCAGAAAGGTGGTCCCATACCTTGCCAGGAAATCCATTCTGTAATAAGTGCCCGCGGTTTTGATTGTATACTATATATGTGGAGCGTGAGATGCAAGCGTTCTGCTAGATTGATAATTACTTGTATTTAGACACTATCATAATAATATTGTTTTCAAAAACGTTTTGGGTTATCGTAAGGTAAAAACCGTCCGTATTTATGTGTGGACTCGGTCTTACGATTATCCTTTTCTTTCGAAAGGATTTTAACGTTAAAACAAGTTGTGTGATTCCTTAAAACTTAGTGTGTTTTTCTCAGTCTGGTTCACCAGACTGACCTGGTGTTTGTAATGCTCGGGTTAGACCGAGCTGTACAGGTTCAGGTTATCGGTTGTTATGAAGAGACGAGATGGAAGAGTTCAGACGTATGCTTTTATATATTTTGCTGTGTGATTGTATATGATGATAGATTGTTATAACTGTCCAGGCATGTGATTTACTTTGATGATTGTAAGTTTTATTTCAAGCTCTCAATAAATATTTATTTCTATATTATATTTTGTTCCGCTGCGATGTGAGAATCCGTTTTGTGTTAGTTCCTCCTCTTCTTCTATTCTAGTAATTCTTTCTTTCTTTATCTCACCTACTAATTTCTTTCTAATAACTACCTGCTTTTCTGTGCAATTTGGGTTGGACGTGAGTTATGATTGTCAGCTTACAGGGTACGGGAAAGCCGGTATGTTATATCTCTCCTGTTATTCCAAGCCATCAATGTGTTGTGTGCTCATTACTGATATTTGCTGGAGGGCTTATTTTGTAATTTAGTGTTCCATCTATTGTGTTTTGGTATTATATGGATTAAATTCGACGCCTTTTTGGGTAGGTGTAGTTCATTATATCCAAGTTTGATCATAGAATGTTCGTTTTGAATCCTACATTATAACTGATATATATGTGTGTGTGTGTGTGTGTGTTATATGCGCTTGTGCACTTGTCTATTTACTTATACTCCATATAAATAAGTTCAAACGATATTGTCAATGATTGTTTTAATAGAGCTTATTTATGTACAACGAGCGTTACGGCATGATTAATATGGCGTAAGCTTCACACGTAATTTATTTTATACAAATGAAATGAATAACAATTCAAAAGAAATTAATTTGTATAAAAATTTAGTTACTTTTTATTTTGTAATCATGGTACAGTTAATCTGAATTTTTATTTTTAAATTGAACCAACTAATTTTTCATTATTTTGAATTTTATTTATGTTATTAAATAATAACCAAAATGATGTTTGTTTATTAGATTCTAATTTTAAGCACATTGAGATATTTTAAATTTGTAAATTAATTTAACTGTTAGATCCTTATCTATTAAATAATAGTAAAACAGAACACTTTAAAGTTTTCTGCTTAATTATAAGCATTTCCTCTTTTTCTTTAATTTTCTTAAGATATTTTATTTATATATTAGTTTATCACTTTACACTTATTTGCTATTTCTCTTACATTATTTTGCTTCTTCTATCATTTTACATTTTGATATGTACATTTCAAAGTTTACACATTTATTTATTGAGAGTTGGCTCCTAAGATTTTATATTTAAGTTCATATATTTAAATTATTTACAAAATTCAATAAATGTCTCCTCATTTCAATTAAAGTCCAATTGCTAAGAAAAGGCTACTTTTCCGAATCAATAAATTTTCAATCACAAAGGAAGCTGTAGCAGTACACTGGTAAAGACTTAGACAGTTGGGTAGAGTGTTTTGAGTTCGATCCCTGCAAGCCTTAATTTTTCTAAAGAAAGAAACATGGATATATACAAACCACCTCATTTTCTCTAAAGAATATATGAATTAGAAGTATACTTTATACACATACACATAAAAAAAACGCGCGCGCAACACACACACACACACACGAGCATTATGATATGCGCTTTGCGCTTGGTCATTGCTTAATTTGCATCTTACGCTTGAATTGCTTTTTAAAAATTATGCATATTTAACCATATTTTATTTCAAATATTGAAATTTGTTGAAATGTGTAATTAGTTTGAATTTTTATTTTACAATATCTAATGTTCAATTAAATTTTGAGTTATATTATTATTTAATAACAAAATGAATGTATGAAAGATTTTATTTGGTAGATCATACTTTTAAGTACTATAAAGTTTTGGTAATATTTATTGAGAACCCGTACGAATTTGTAATGAAGCCTATTTATAAGTCCTCTTTTTGAGCAATATTAGAGGATGATTGAATTTATGGAAAAAATTACTAAATCCTATTTTAAGTGACATTTTACCTCTAATTTATTGGGCAAATTAGGTTAAATAACAACAATAACAAAGCCATGAGATTAGGTTAAATAACAATTTAGTATATTTAAAAACGCGTACGTAAGGGCATTTTGGGAAGTTTATGGACACACTTACATTTGTTATTCTATTTGTTATATTTCATTTCGAGGATTTTCTTTTGAAAGACAAACTTTGCAAAAAAAAAAAAAGGTAAAAAGTATGGAAAGTTTCAAAATTAGGGAGAATGACACATTTACACTAAAAGTGGAATTCAGGGGGCCGACTATCCTTTTCCCATTTACACTAACATTTGTCTTTCTCACTAAATTCTAACTTTCCATATTTTTCACCAATTTTTTTGTTAAGTTTGTCCTTCTCCCTATTTTCCACTTTCATTTTTGTGTACTCTGTATGCGTTTAATTTCCTTTTGCTTATTTAATTGCAAACTGGCCCAAAATGAAGCAATATAAAATATTGAGCAAACTTGGAAGTAAAATCCATTTTCTAAAAGTAGTTTGTTCTGGTGGTTTCTCTAATGAGCACTTAAATTTCGTTGTTGTTCACTAAACCAACGTCATAATCTCAATAATGTTAATTGTTAAAATGATTTTTGTTTTCATGTCATAAAGTAAATTTGTAGTCCGGGTTATGCTTAAATCCTAGATCCATCCCTGTATGTATGTGTACACACATACACACACAAAAATAAAAAATTTAGTAGTTGGCATATTCTTCTCAAAGAAATCATTCAAATTCACTTACCATGTAGAGAAGATTTGATAAGATCAAAATCCAATCATGTCTCTTGTTTTTGTAAATAAAATATTTTCATAGATTTTTCTTAGGCCTAATATTCACATAGGTATGCGACTACATCTCCTATACATATCAATTGTATTCATTGTAAACCTCTGTACCTTTTTCTGTATCTTTTTCCTTCTCCACTAATAAAATTTAGCTAAGTTTATCTTTCTTTTTATTTTGTTTTTTCTTTTTTTCAAACCAACTTGTGTTGTCCATTCAGTAAGATTTGATAGAGCACAAATCGCTATTGTATTTATTTTTCTCAATAGTGATTGACCATCAGATTAGATTTAACAGTAGTCTTAATTTCTACTTTCTTTCTGTTTGCTTATTTCTGTTTTGCAATTTCAATTCCTACATTTTTTTTTGTTCTTCTTAGTCAATTATTGAATTTAATATAGATCTGATTAGATACGAATCCATAGTGAATTCAATGGTAGTTTTTTTCGCTTTCTAGTTTGTTTTATTGAAACTTGTAAATTTAGTTGTCGGTTCAATTACATATGTTCTGAACTAAATTGCAATTTCAATTTTTATTTCGAATCACATTCTTTAAATTTGTTTAACTCTCCCACAAAATTATATAAATAATTTAATTTAATTTTTCTCTCTGTGTTCGACCTGCATGCTACACACCTGTGCGCTTGCAGTAATTATTACATAATTTACGCTTTTCTAATCCATTGAAATGTGTCAAACATTTACGCTTTCATTTTTCTGTCTTTCCTACTCTCCCTTTTTTTATATGTGGATAAAATAATGGAAGTGGTATGAATGTGTATAGGTTAGAGAAGCTTGGAATTGGGTTTGAAGTTTATAAAGGGGCTTAGATCTTTAGGTTTTGGACCTGGATATGAGAAGGGGCTCGGGTTTGGTGAAGGCCAAGAGTGAGGGGTTTGGCCATGAAGAGGAGATGGTGTTGGTGGTGGATGAGGTGGTGGTGATGGAGGTGGTTGTCCCAGGTTATGAGGAAGGAAGTGGTGGTGTTTTGGCTTAAAGAAATGGTATTTTAATGGAGGAAAGAGAAGGAAAATGGAGTGAGATTTTTAAAGGTGGAAGTGAAGTTTTAAAGAAGAAGAAAGTGTTTAGGAAATGTGAGTTGAAATGATAGAAAATGAGGGCTATTTATAAGTGAGAAGGCTAAGGGGTTAAGGCTTGGAAATGAGACAAGGAAGTGATGTTTGCTTTATGGAAGAAGTGATGGTTGCTTTTGAGAATGGAGATGCATTTATGATGATGAAAAGGAAGGTAATGATTATGTTTCTTTTGCTTGGTTTCCACGCATGAGAGGATGAATAAGGTAAAAGTCATAATGTGACTTAAGACATAGGATGATTATCCCTTCCTTTTCTCCTTTTCCATGCTCTTATGCCACATTACATAGACATTGTGCTAAATGCATTGATGGTTTCCTTAAGTATAGTTTAGGTCAAATCATGGATTTGTTTAGGATAAATCTCTTCATTAGTTTAATAAATTCACTTTATTAACATAAATGGTTTCATAACTAGATTTAGATAGTTCACATGTTACTATTTAAATTGCAAAACGTTTTTATAACTTATTTTGGTTGAAACGTTGCTTTTCTACAACAACGTTTAACAGTCATATTTTTATATTTTTGTTAAACTAACTCGTTCATATAAAAAAATTGAAATATTAAATTCTTATTTTCTTCTATTAATTAAAACATGTCTATATATATTTAAGAATCATATTTAAACTATATTAAAAATTTTAATTTCCACTTATATTGATAAAATATCGGGAAAATAACCGACTTCTGTTTACGAGAGTTTTTCTCAACATAAATTACCGAGATTTTAAGAAATTTCTTATTTAACTCGATAAACCATGATAAATAAAAAATATTTTTCATTCTCGGGTTAGGAAAATGTCCTTCAAAAATGGCTATTTAAGGAAAGCTTTCCGAAAATTTCCATCTAAAGAAAGCTTTTCTTTTAAAAAAATAGAAGCTTAAAATTTCAAAATATTAAACTTTTTGGGTCGTTGCAACCGTGATAATTCGAACATTTATAAGAAGTTGTATGATGGAATATACTTAACTTGGAAATATAAGGAAAATCAGCATTGCTTTATCAGCATAATTTCCAAACTTTGAAAATAATGATTTAAATTAATTAATATGGGTTTAATACTTAAATAATTGTGATTTTATTATTTAAAGATGATAAGAAATTTATTTTTGACTTTGGTTTACTTAAATAAATAGTTTGATTGGAATCTGAAAATATGACTTAAAAGCTAAATTTGGAAAATTAGCATTTTAACAAATATAAGTTGTACCATGATGTAGACCATATGTGAGAAAGTAGACAATGTGTGACACACGTATGCATGTACATGAACATATGTACACATATCCTTCTTAAGGAAAGAAAAGATTAACAAAAAGTAAGTATTATTTGGAAAAAAAAAGTAAGCAAGGGTTTTACTTTCAATTAAAAAAACAACAATACATCACCTTACACAATTGTACCTCCTACAAAAGCATGTCTCTTGCACACAAGTAAAAGTGACGAGGTGATTTTCTTCGGTCGAACCAAGAGGAGAGAGTTTAAGGGGGTTTTTAACACTTTTTCATTAATTAAACTATTCTCTCTCATCTTCTATAAATACCTCTCTGCTCCTTTCACAAATTTACATATCTAAACTGTATTCTTCTTCCTTTTCCCTTAACTACATTTATGGCTCAAAATACTCTTAAATAAATAAAAAAATAAAAAGAAATTTGCAAGAAGAAATCAAGTGAAATCATAAAGAAATCATCTCAAGGTCTCTTCAACAATCATCTTTCTTCTAGCCACATTAAGTGTCATCACCATCGTCAATGACCAAGGTTGAGGCCCTTCATTCTAGGATAAGCTAAGTGCAAAAGAGGGGATAGGAGGAGTTCAAACACTTTGGGAAAGGAGTACTCGAGTTGGAGAAGCATTCGTTAGATCTTAATGCAAATGTAACAAATTCTAGGAATGAATATAGCCAATGAAGGTGAGAAACTAGACTTTAAAATGATAATAACTATTCATATGCTAAACTTATTTATAATGATGTATACCTTTGTTATGATGTTCACTTATCATTTTTGATTGAGGATATGGTTGTTGAATGAATGATTCAACAAGTCATGTTAAATTCATTAAGTATAAAGAAAATCACTTTTTCGTTAAGTACAAAGGAAATCACTTTCCTTTCATGAATGAAATGTTGTGTATAAACCATGTAAAACTGGTTTAAATGTTTTATAATTTATTTATAAACATTCAAAAGTGTTCACTTGAACATTGAAAAGAATATGAAACATTAAAAAAAAAATTGTGCGCAATGCAATGGCAGTTCGCGATTAGCACCTTAAAAAGTTAAATCTCTTTATATGGAAAAATTACCTAGATTGGTTAAAACAACGCAACATTGTGCGAGATATCACAGGTTTAAATCCACCTTACGGGATTTAACCAGTACTTATCACGTAGTATGTTATATGTTACCTAGATTTGTATATAAACGAGTGGGAACCCGTGCGATGCACGGGAGCATAGACTTTCAAGTGTTGACGTTTGCCCATGATTTTATTCCGCGCGTGATCAAGGCACGCACACCGCACGTGGGCCATTGTTGGTTAAGCTGCAAACCTAGATCGTTAATTATTTGTTGATCTAAAGCATGCCAGTGTTTTTTCCCTATAAGCGTATTGTCTAGCATTGGAGCTTATTATTTTCTTATTAATTTATAATTTATTTTTGTATTATGAACTTGTATAATGTAGACGATGAAATTTAAGATTACATTAACATTGATCTGCATAGAAATATATGAGAAGTAAAATAAAAAGCAGTCGTCAAATCTTTGATTCAAACATGTTATGTGCATACAATTTGGACATTGTACTATATTGAAAATGTACAATTTGGACATTGTTAAATTTATTCACAATATGAAGTTGGAAAAAAAGGAAAAAAAAATATGCTGCTAAAACGCATATAGCATCTTTGTTTTCCGTACTCCTACCATATGGGGAATGACTAAAGGCCCAGATATTGTAATATGCGATACTATATGATAGATTGAAGTGGTCGAAGATAGCTTCGCATAGGAGAAAATTGTTCCCAAATCGGAGTTCGCACGAGGAAGATATGAGCTGAAATGAGTAAGCTGTTCTATGTACAGTGCAACAGACGTCTGTCATATGGGACGACAAACGTCTGTCACTACAGGCGGATTTTCCCAAAAGTTTCCACAGATGTCTGTCATCCCCACGACAGACGTCTGAGAGGGGGACAGACATCTGTCATGGATGCGACAAACGTCTGAGCTGAGAGCTGGAGCCCAAATAATTCCCTGGGAGGGACAGACATCTGTCACCTCTCACGACAGACGTCTGAATATTGAATTGGGCTATTTCGGGCTGAAAACCTTGTAAGTTGATTTGTGAAGATACGGGGGCAATTTGGGTAATTGGCCTATCCCTATACAAGCTATTTTCTGAGGTGTTAGTGGGAGAGCTTGAAGACTTGATTTGGGATCAAGGGTTTATTCTCAAGGGAGAATTAGGGTTTATAGCCTAATTCCAATTCTTCAATTCCATTCTCCTCAAACTCTTTTCTATATTGAAACATAGTGATTATTGGATCAATCTCTTGTATTCTTTTCATCGTGGTAATAAAATACTCTCTCCAAAGGGGATGTACACTAACAAGATGTTAGTGGAACCACTATAAATCCTTGTGTGATTTATTTTTGTTACTTTGTCATTAGTTTCTTGCTTGTGATTGAGATTTGGTTGTTCGTGATTGGTTGATATTGGTTTTGTGACTAGAGATATTGCTTTGGTTGTTTTTGCAAGTCTAACAACAATCTAGTCTTCCACTAGCGCATTGTGGTTTAGATATCAAATTCGAGTGGTCTTGAATCGGATTAATCACAATGGTTACAACACTTGGTATCAAAGATGTTTTGGTGCTTTTTAGGTGTTTGTGAAAATGCCGGAGACGGATAGTGGCTCGGTAAGTCCTTCAACCGGAAGTCGGAATAGTGTGGCGCCATATGTACGGGGTTCGTATGCGGCGTCGGGTTCTCAATTGGTTATTGACAAGTAGAATGGTGATAATGACTTTTAAGAAGTGGCAAGGGAAACTGAAAGTGGTTCTTAGGAGGAATCAAGTGCACCAAGTAGTATTTGATACTAACTTATTGACAAGTGATATCTCAGATGTTGAGAGAGAGGAGATAGAGGAATGGGCTTACACTACTCTTTTACTTGCTATGGGGGAGAATGTGATCTCCGAAATTAGTGGTGAGACTACTGCTAAAGGTATTTGGGACAAGTTGGAAGAACTTTAAATGAAGAAGTCGCTCACTAATCGTTTGATCTTGTTGCGTACGTTTTTCACCTTCAAAATGAAGGAGGGTAATGCGCTTAAGGCACATTTGAATGCCTTTGATGACTTGCTCATGAAGATGGAGGCCGTTGATTTGAAGATTAAGGAAGAGCAAAAGGCAATGATATTATTGCATTCATTGTCGGACCGCTATACGGGTTTCTCAAATAGTTTGATCTATGGTCGGGATACCTTGACTCTAGATGATGTCAAGACGGGTCTTCTTAGTGAGGAGTTGAGAGATCAAACGAAGGAGATGAGTGAGTGTAGTAGTGGAGCTAGTAGTGTCACGGGTTGTTTATGGAGAAAGAAAAGAATGTGAAGAAAGGAAACCGGGGGCGTTTTAAATCAAGAAAATCCGGTGGAAGAGGTAAATCGAAAGAGAGAAATGGGAAGTGCTTTATATGCAAGAAACCGCGACATTGGAAAAATGAATTTCCGGACAAAGATAAGAAGGAAGTAGGTTCTTCATCCGTGGCAGTGGAGAGTGGGGATGGTGAAGTAGATGAGAATGTGTTGACGGCGGTAGCAACGGGTGTTTCGGGTAACGAATGGGTACTCGATTCGGGTGCGTCGTATCATATGACGCCAAATAGAGATTGTTTTTCATTCTTTGAGGTCAAAGAGGGAAATGCAATTGCTATTGGAAATGGTGCTATTTGCAAGTCGATGGGTAGTGGCCCCATGCAAATAAGGATGTTTGACGGAGTTGTTCGCACGCTCACCAATGTTCGCTATGCTCCAAGACTTAGGAAGTCGCTTATATCTTTGGGGCAATTGTATTCTCTAGGATGCAAGATCACTATCGAGAAGGATTGCTTGAGTGTTTCAAAGGGGGCACTTATGGTTATGAAGGGTGCTAGGACTCATGGTATATATTTGCTCCAAGGTGTGACCATAGGAGGTGAGACTTGTGTGGGTGTTGATAGTTCTTGTGACTTGGATGCGACACGGTTGTGGCATTTGAGATTGGGTCATGTCTCAGAGAGGAGTTTGGATATTCTTCAGAAGCGGGAGATGATTGAGGGTGAGAGCTTCAACAAACTAGATTTTTGCGAGGAATGTGTCATGGGAAAGCAAACAAGGGTATCATTCGATGAAGGCAAGCATGACTCAAAAGAGGTTCTTGAGTATGTTCATTCGGATGTTTAGGGATCGACATCGGTTGCTTCTTTGGGAGGAGCAAGGTATTATAACTCTTTCATTGATGATTTGTCTCGCAAGGTATGTGTGTATGTAATGGGGGCCAAGTCGGAGGCATTTGCTAAGTTCAAAGTGTGGAAGGCTCTTATTGAGAATGAGAGTGGTAAGACTTTGAAGGTGTTAAGGATCGACAATGGCGGCGAATATGTCTCGCGTGAATTCTTGGAGTATTGTAAGCATCACGGGATCCGGAGACATTTTACTACACCGGAAGATCCGCAATCTAATGGAGTAGCGGAGAGAATGAACCGAACTCTAGTTGAGAAAGCTCGATACTTGAGATTGACATTGGGTTTGTCTAAGGGATTTTGGGCCGAAGCTTTGTCAACCGCGGTCCATATTGTAAATCGAATTCCGTGCTCGGCGATTGGTAACAAAATTCCATAGGAAGTGTGGAAAGGGAAGAGTGTTGACTTGAGATATCTTCATGTGTTTGGTAGCCCGGTTTATGTGCATGATCCGGGGAATGATAAGCTTGGATCTAGGGCATTCAAAGGGGTCTTGCTCGGTTTCACGGATGGCGTGAAAGGCTATCTGATTTGGAATCCGGAAACGAAGAAGATTGTTAATTCTTGTCATGTCACTTTTGATGAGTCGGCTTTATTCAAGGTGAATGAGAGCTCATCGGACGTTCCAGATTTGGTTCATGGTGAATCAAAGGAGAAGGAAGTCATTCTCACATTCCGTCCAAGTGGTAGTAGAGCTGAAGAAGCTCGTGGGGTTGAAGCGATTGATGAAACATCACATAGTCCACATTATTCCTCTAGTGATGATGTTGGTGATGTACATGATACTAGAGAAGTTTCGACTCAAGGTGGAGCCGAAAGGGGTTTGGGTGATAGTATTGCTACTCGGGTTGGTCGACGTGCAATAAGGCCTCCCAAAAGATATGGTGATTGGAACTACCTTAGCTTTAGTGATCACTTGGACTATGCTCTCAATATAGTCCAAGATGAGCCGATGGACCTTGATGACGTCATAGAGTCGAGAGAGAGCTCGAAGTGGATTTGCGCCATGGAGGAAGAGATGCAATCGCTTATGAAGAACCGAACTTGGGAGTTGGTTCTACTTCCTCAAGGAAACCATGCTATAGGGTGCAAATGGATTTACAAGGTGAAGGATGATGGAAGGTACAAACCAAGATTAGTGGCAAAGGGGTTCTCACAAAGGAAAGGAGTATGATGAAATTTTTGCATCGGTGGTTCGTCATACATCTATCCGAATTTTACTAGCCATAGTTGCTATCAATGACTTGGAGTTGGAGCAACTTGATGTGAAAACTGCCTTCTTGCATGGAGACTTGGATGAAGACATCTACATGGAGCAACCGGAAGGGTTTGTTATATATGATAAGTCTAATATGGTGTGCAAGTTGAAGAAATCACTATATGAGTTAAAGCAATCGCCAAGACAATGGTACAAAAGATTTGATCATTTCATGCTTGAAAGTGGCTTCCATTGAAGCATCAAGGATGCTTGCGTATATTTCAAGAGGTTGGGAAATGATTGTCAGGTGTATTTACTCTTGTATGTGGACGATATGCTCATTGCTTCCAAGGATCGAAATGAAATCAACAAGTTAAAGATGCTTTTGAAATCGGAATTCGAGATGAAGGATCTTAGAGAAGCAAGAAAAATCTTGGGCATGGAAATAGGAAGGGACCGAAAGCGTTTTGAGTTAAGATTGACTCAAAAGGAATACATTAAGAAAGTGCTTTGCCGGTTTAGCATGGAGGATGCAAAGGTGTTAAATATACCTTTACCTTTGCATATGAAGCTTTCATAGAAGGGATCACCTATCGGGGATAAAGACAAGGATTATATGGCAAAAGTGCCATATGCAAGTGCGGTTGGTAGTTTGATGTATGCAATGGTGTGTACAAGGCCCGATATTGCAAATGTCATTGGGGTGGTTAGTCGGTATATGGCTAATCCGGGGAAATCGCATTGGGAAGCCGTGAAGGCTATTATGAGATACTTGAAAGGACAGCATCTCATGGACTTTTCTTTGGAGGTAGTGGTGATAGGAGTTGCAAGTTGGTTGGTTATTGTGACTCGGACTACGCCGGTGATAGGGATCGGAGGAAATCAACTTCCGGGTATGTCTTTACACTTGGTGGAACGGCCATTAGTTGGAGATCGCGATTGCAAACCGTAGTTGCTTTATCCACTACGAAGGCGGAGTTGATTGCCGCTGTGGAAGCGGCCAAGGAGGCACTCTACTTGAAGCGGTTGTTGTGTGACTTGGGTCTCGAACATGAGAGTTTTGATGTTCGATGTGATAGCCAAAGTTCTATCCATTTGGCGGAGAATTTGGCGTTTAGATCACGGACCAAGCATATTGAGGTGAGGGAGTCATTTCTTGTAGCCATCGATGAAGGTAAGCTAGTATACCTTCAGAAAGTGCATAGAAAGGATAATGCAGCAGATTACGAAGGCATTGCCGTATGGGAAGTTCGAGCATTGCTCGAACTTAATTTGCTTATTGAGTTGCTAGGTACCACGGGGTGGCACGAGGTAGAGAGAGTGATTTTTATTTGTTGATGGAAAAGAATAGCAGTGAGAGATTGGAAATCTATCTTCAAGGTAAGTACTCGTTACACTCCCGAGTACATTGTCTTTTGGTGAGACGGTTTGTGGTTTGAATGTTTTCAATACTACATTGACGGGTGGGGGCTTTGCTTGAACTCGTTGGTGTAGTGCAATGGGCGGTGGCCATGCCGGAGCTCATTGGGGAAACATTCAAATTTGCTTGGTCGAAGGTAGAAGGAAATGCTTGGGTGCATTGGAGTTTGGAGTTGAGATGGTTACAGTATCGAGGTGGAGTGTTGTAATATGCGATACTATATGGTAGATTGAAGTGGTCGAAGATAGCTTCGCATAGGAGAAAATTGTTTGCAAATCGGAGTTCGCACGAGGAAGATATGAGCTGAAATGAGTAAGTTGTTCTATGTACAGTGCAACAGACGTCTGTCATATGGGGCGACAGACGTCTGTCATATGAGGGGGATTTTCCCGAAAGTTTCCACAGACGTCTATCATCCCCATGACAGACGTCTGAGAGGGGGACAGACGTCTGTCATGGATGCGACAGACGTTTGAGCTGAGAGCTGGAGCCCAAATAATTCCCTGGGAGGGACAGATGTCTGTCACCTCCCACGACAGACGTCTGAATATTGAATTGGGCTATTTTGGACTGAAAACCTTATAAGTTGATTTGTGAAGATACGGGGGCAATTTGGGTAATTGGCCTATCTCTATATAAGCTATTTTCTGAGGTGTTAGTGGGAGAGCTTGAAGACTTGATTTGGGATCAAGGGTTTATTCTCAAGGGAGAATTAGGGTTTATAGCCTAATTCCAATTTTTCAATTCTGTTCTCCTCAAACTCTTTTCTATATTTAAATATAGTGATTATTGGATCAATCTCTTGTATTCTTTTCATCCTGGTAATAAAATACTCTCTCCAGAGTGGATGTACACTAACAAGATGTTAGTGGAACCACTATAAATCCTTATGTGATTTATTTTTGCTACTTTGTCATTAGTTTCTTGCTTGTGATTGAGATTTGGTTGTTCATGATTGGTTGATATTGGTTTTGTGACTAGAGTTATTGGTTTGGTTGTTTTTGCAAGTCTAACAACGATCTAGTCTTCCGCTAGCACATTGTGGTTTAGATATCGAATTCGAGTGGTCTTGAATCGGATTAATCACACTGGTTACAACACCAGAAACATGAGCATGTATTAATATGAGTGTCCTATATTAATTATCCTATCACTGCATATAATAACCGAGTGACTTATTGTATTATGCTAATACAAAGTATGGAGTGCTATACTACAGAAACAATAACTCGTTTGAAAATGAATTGTGAGCCTGGGACATAAACTAAAACAATATTTATACCTTATAAGTCAGTGGCTTCATAACAGAACTATATTTTAGTAATGAAAATGGGTATAATTATCATCATATAATACACAACATATTTAGAAAGCATGCATCCCCTCTAATGTTAAACTCTTCCCATAGCTTAGGCTCCAAACGTTTCCATACAACAAAAAGCTTCAAAAAATAGCCTGCAAATAGAACATGAAAAACTATTATATAAAAATGAACAGTCATATAAGCCATATCAATTTGATGAAGTACTACTTGGTTTAAAAGGATCTTAGAAGCTCTGAGTTGCTGGAAGAAAAAACATTGAACTTGACCAAGAGCTGGATCATAAATTTCATATGAAAATAGTAGTATAATTAGAATGTGCTATTTCCCAAGCATGAACTCCTAGAATTCTTAGTTGAAACTCTCATTGCAATGATATAAGATAGTCAGACAAAAATTACTAATTATGTGGGAATATATAACAAACCACTAATTCAGATAATGATCAATATTGAGGAACCTGTCATTATTATATATTAAAAGCATGCCTTTCTGGCACTAAATTGGATTTTAAGTTCGGTGCCAATGAAATGAAATGAACATATAAGCAAAGAAAGTCAAATTTATATGCTCACACACTTTCCTAAGGAAGAAAGTAGTAAATGAAAAATGATCAGGGCAAGCACTGAATTATACTGTATTAAGTAATAGAGCTAAGGAATTACACTATTAAAAAATGATAATGATAACAATGCATTTGAATCAACCGTATTTCTATATAGCATTAAGCAACATGACAACGAGCTTAATTATTGGTATGTATTCAAGCGGTTCCCCTTTCAATGAAGGAATTATAACTGATTTCTTGCTTTTAAAATGCAGAGATTTACTTCTTTTAATTATTGGTAAACACTAAGTCTGGTTATGTATAATTCTGATTTGCTATCGAAAATATCTTACAAAGAATAATTTGGAGGAACGGATAAAGCAGTTTATATTAAATGTAAATGAAATTAAACTTATAAAATAGAGAAGATAATTATTGGCGACATTGATTACTCCATACATGAGTTCCATTCCAATAGTCGCATCCAAAACAACAATGTACCAAGTTGCAGTTTTAAAAAATGTAATCAATTTTTGTCTAAATATATTACACGAAAACTTGTATCGTTCAATGAAAGGTGGAACAATTCCAAAATGGTTATTAGAATCAATTAAAAGAAAAAAGGAAAGTAGTTAGGAGTAGATTAATTACAGCATGCCTGATGGTGTTTTTTCCACCGAACTTGGAAGTTACATATATAATCTACTTGTGAGTCAAATCAAATAACCATCGGATTTGCACATTTTATCAAATCCTTGTCGTTATTTTTCTTATTATCTATCATTGGTTCATACTACTAATGTTAATTTTAAAAATGAGTTTATAAGTTTATAACAGTAAGCAAAATTATCGAAAATAAAAAGAATGCTTAAAATACAAAAAATCAGTGAGCTTAAAGTAAAATTACATGATGATTTACCATTCAAACTATACAAATGCTATAATAAAGTTATAGACCAATGACTTTTGATTGGACAAAAAGAAAATATATGACAAAAAAGGAGTTAACCACATAACAAATTTCAACTAATGGATTACATTACATATTAATGAATAGAATTAATGAATTGCACTATCCAAAAATGAAAACCAAAAATGATAACAACAACAATTCATTTAACACAACTGTATCTCTGTAAAGCATTAAGCAATATGACAATGATCTTAATTATTGGCATGTATTTAAGATGTTCCTCTATCAATTAAGGAATTATAACTGATTTAATGTTTTTAATTACAGGCAAATTCTAAGTTTGTTTATGATAATTCTGATTTGTTATCAAAAACGTTTTGCAAAGAGTAATTTGCAGAAAAAGAGTTAGTTTGTTTATGCACATAACATGACTAGTACATTAAAAGTAGATATATGCATATAAGTAATTATCTCATTGATAAAGACAAATATGGCTTCTTTAAAAATAAACAATTAACCCTATTAAACATAAACTGGTAAACAAAAAGGGTTCAAGGTGCACATAAATGTTATAGTCATGTCACCATAAGAGCAATTAAGCTTGACGTCGGGACAAAGCATTAGGTTAAAAGCATCTATCTTTGGCATGCTAGCATTTAAACTTAGCATTGGGACAAAAAATTGGCTAAAAAAACTGATAAATAATCCAAAGATAGATCATAATAAAGTGAAAGAAATTCGAATGGAGAGCCTGCATGATAAATAATCCAATGACGGTTACAAAAACTTGATTTTCCTCATCAAATTGTTTAATAACAGTATAACCATATATACTAACAGTAAAATCAATATTGCCTAACAGTTATACGGTTGATGGTGAGAAAACGTATGAAGTTACACCAAAGTAATGGCTTATTATACATTGAATCTTAGGAGAATTCAACCAAATTAAAATTGAAAAGCAATATGCATGATAGTAAATCTTAAGAGGTTAAAACGTTTTGAAACAAATTAATTTGAGAAGCCATTTACATCCCAAATAATCAAGTGACAAAAAAATAGTATTAAATAAAAGATCCGACCTTCAGGAAAAAGGGCATTTTTCTATAGATCCTCTCTCCAACATTTAAACTGCATTTTCTGTTTAGATCCGAAAGAGGAAATAACGCCTTTCTCTGGAAAAAATGACCTGCGCTTGAGAATTATATTAGGAAGAAACTCAGAAATAGTTTATTAATAGTAAAATTAAAGTAACTTAAAAATTGGTATTGTCTAATAGTTGTGAAGGGTAATGTGAGAAAACTGATGAAGTTACACGGAAGCAGTGGCTAATTATACACTAAATTTTAGGAGAATTCAGTCAACTTAAAATCAAAAGGAATAAACATAACAAAAAATCGTAAAACTTAAAAATGATTTAAAACAAAAATAATTGAAGAACTCATTTACATCCCAAATAATCAAGTGAAAAAAATAGTAGTAGAAAGAAAGAACTGACCTGCAGCATGTCATTAGCAATAAGAAATTTGCATTTTGCTACAAATCCACTCTCCAGGAATTAGAATTAACACTTTTCCTCGATCTAAGGACCTACACTTGAGTGTTATGTTAGGAAGAGGTTGAAAAATAATTGTGGGAGTGCACTGTGGACATCAAAGTAATCGTGGGAGTGTTTTTTAAGTGAATCAATGGGCTTTCCAATAGAGTTAAATTTTTAACAGCTGAGTAATGAGTGGACATTAAATTTTGGAATCAATTTAATAAATACAAAAAAGAGCAATGATATTAAGGAAAATGAATGGAAATAGAAATTGGCAAAAGGGATACGTCAATCATTAAGCTTTTACTGATAACAATTAAAACAACTATCAGTTTTTGATAACAATTGAAACAACTATCAGTTTTTGATCCACTGTCTTCATTGAAACTCAAGAAAACGAAGAACAATGTCAACACAAACTCACCAGGAAGGTCAGCATACGCTGCAAGAATGCCCGATTCATATTATAAACCTGAAAAAGTAGCGTGATAAATCAAAAAAAGCGACAAAGGTATACTTATCTATTTTGAATGACATCAAAATGGAGTGGTTAATTGCATAAAATTACAGATGATTAAATACAAATATTCTTCAAAGTCACGAAATTGGGCTAGGTAATTAGGTTAGAAAAATCCTGCACCTACTAAACCAAAGCTCATCCCGATTTCCTCTCCGTTTTCAGTTTATGCACAATTCTAGCACCTTTTTTTGGGATCCTCTAACATCATCCAAATTAATATACAATAAATCTACAGTTTTGGATGCTTTTTGTTTGTCAGTATATAGAGTACTGATATGGTATTGGTATATGTGAAATTATATTATAAGCAAATAATCATTTCCATATATGCTAACAAAAATACCAACTTCTATCAATTTCAAATATATTTATGCAATCACAATCATGTAGGACTAGATATAAAAATAATATAAGGAAACCAATGAGGAAGCATCCAGAGTAGGAGGAGTAGTGGATATACCACTTGATTATTAAATGTTTGTAATAGGAAAAGGGAAATTGAGAACAAAAATCAAAACAAAATAAAACTGATATAACCAAAGCAATTGTCACTTTAAATCTTGTAGCACTGGCATTATATCAGTGATAGCAAACTGAACCGAAAAGGAAAAATAGGGTTGTAAGAAACATTGTTAAAATTGCAGAATATGGAGGCTTATATAAAACAGTATAAATTAGTGAATAAGAAGAAGAAATAAAAAACTATGTTCTCACGTGAAGTTAACGACCACTAAAAGACATATCTATTGACAACTTGTATTGTTATTCATTTCCAGGATATAAGTTAACGGTAGAAATCTGATGAAATTGTTGTAGCTAGGGAATACAGGCTAAAATGCAGAAGAAAAAAGGTATACTCATCGAACAACGATTAACACAGAAATGGTGCTATCTAGAATAACTATTAAAAGCAAATGAGATTTGTAAAGAAACTGTCTAAACTTGGGAAAACATCAAATTTAGTAGTTTTTTCTGTTAAGCGAACACAGTGATGAAACTGATATAATAGATCCGATGTAAAATTCAGTGGAATTGAACTTGGGGAAACTTCAAATTCAGAAGAAAATTATTTTTCTGAAAGACGAACACGTAGATGAAAGACTGAAATAATAGATCTAATCTGCAATCAATTGGAATAAGGAAAATAAAATTAAAATACCTGGTATGACCGGATTTGACAGAGATTCTTATTCCGTGAGCCGTAAGATCAAAAATGAGGGAAGGAAGTAGACTATATGTTCATATAAATTAGGGTTAAGGATCAATATTGGGAAGGGTCCGGCTATTCGGACCCCGTTGTTTTCTCTTCACCCCCCAGCTATAATTTTAGAATTTAATTTCCAAATTTACCCTTTTAACAACTAATTAGACAACTTATCTAATGTTGTACAATGGTTAAAAAAATCAGCAATATATATATATATATGGGTATTCGACGCTAAATTGCAAACAATAACTTAAAATTCAAAATCAGCATTGTACATGATCTTAAAAAAAAGATAGAAATTAAAAATAATGACTAAAAAATAAAAATAATGATTAAAATTTTATAAACCGTACAGTCGGCGATGTGTACGATTACGATACCGAAACTTTCGAAGTATACAGAAATTTCAATTAACGACGCTGTCTACGAATGTTAATTTATTCAATCAAAATTTTAAAAGGAGAGAGCAGTGGAAATAAATTGCAAGTTGGAAAGTAGAAAAAAGAAAGAATGCATGAGAATGATAATGTAGTAAGGGCATTTTCGGATTAAACTGGGGTGGGAAGAGAAAATGTTGGGGTGCACGTTTTATTTTCTAATTAGTGGGGGTGAAGAGCAAATTATGGGGTGTTAATAGCCGCACCCTATTGGGAAAAGCCATGAAATAAAACATGGTTACAAAGTTGATCTGGCAAGAAGTAAAAAGGGGGAAAGAACAGCGTGAAAATCGTGGAGGGTTAGTGGAGTAAATGTAATGGGTTGGTTATTAGGCAGTGGCAAACTCAAACATGGCTAGGTTGGTTTACAGCCGATGTATTCATAGCCATTGGATGTCTCTTTCAATTTTAAATCGTAGCCGCTTTTTTTCTATTGGTTTGTCCTACCAAGGGATTTTATTATATAGATTGACCAATTAAAAAAAATTGGTTGTATGATTTACCATTATCTGAACGGTTAGATACTTTGACTTAGTCACAAAAGGTCATAGGTTCAAAACTTGCGTAATGTGATTCAGACGTATATTGATATGTAGTATGTTGCATACTACGTAGGCTTATGTATAAGTATCCAATTTTTTTTTTAAAAATTGGCGGTATTATTTAAAAGACGTTTTATTTCAACTGATCTACAATGGAAAAATAATAAACCTATATAATTACTAAGTTCAAACTATGCTCATCACCACAACATTTGTGTGGCTATTTAAGTCAATGTGTACTAGTGACTGAATTTAGCTAGAATTTTGTATGCATGAGGTTAGCGCATAAAGTTCCTAATTGTAAGTAGCAATCTATTATCTAGCGTATATAAAATTCCTAATTGTAAGTAGCAATCTATTATCTAGTGTATGATTATGCATTCTTTGTGATTAAAGAAAGTATACAAGGGGTGAAGAAGTCTAATAGACCACCAGATATCAACGTTACTACATCCATTGCCATTTTGGAATGAACAACCCACTAGAACACTATATTGCTAATCTAATACATCGTTTCATATATAGAAGTTTCGAAAAATATACTTATTAATGATGTATACACCAAGAATATGAAAGAGATATCTTTGAGTATCACATATATAAAACTTGAATCAATCTCAATTCAACTAATGAATTAGTGTTTATGAGTTTGGATGTATATTGCTTAATATAGACAAGTAAAATCATAAATATATTCAGTTAACTTTTACATATGTACGCTCAAGGAGTCAATATATAAGTGGATCAAACGTTTTTTTATAAAGTAAGTTAAAATTCTACTAACACAATGAATTTTATTAAAAGTGACTTGATAAGGAGCAAGGGAGACAGGTATAAAATGAAAGTGCAAAGTGAATCACCAAAAATGACTTCATATCAAATAGTCTCATATTTAGCTATGTTTTTGTGAATTGGCCTTGATCTCCTAAAATATAGATTTGGTAGTTTCAAAGAATAATGTGCCGATTCTAAAAAAAACTTGCACTAAAAGTGCAAGAAATATGAATTTTAAATAGATGATATATATGGTAGAATGAGATGAATACAAACACGAATTAAATCAAATATTTTTTTAAGGAAAAAGGATAATTTTAGAGTTCTACAGAAAAAATTTGTTGGTTTTTTATAATTCTCTCTCCTTTTCTCACCGCCACGTGGGTGTGAGAGTAAGCATCCACAAAGCCAAGTATAACCTTTTTGATCTGTTGTGCATCACCATTGGAAATCAAATGAACTTTAGCGGTGTTTAGTCTCCACTATAAACACCATGACCTCAGAAGATAATCTCAAACCTTTTAACATGTCCGAGGTGATATTAACTGTTAAGATAATCACCTTAACCATCGATTTGGAAATACTGTTTTTATTATGTTATGTTTATTGAAACCAACCAAAATTTATAAATATAGACTTAGAGATATGTAAAAGCAAAACAAACTTTTTTCACTTAATTTTGAAGTATGTAGCTCAACAATTATAAGGATGTAAATCTAGTCTAGTATAAGGGGAAACATAGGTGTACTTGCATGTGCGTACATATATGGAAGGATATCCCTCCAACATTTCAAGTCTACAATTTGTTGAAATGCAAAATATTGTATATACGACTTTATTATGAGGAAATTATGATCCACCCCTTATTTTCCAAACTAATACACCATAAATCCTTAAAACATGCTTTAAAGTACATTCTTGAGACCGTTTTTTTAATAAAGTCAAGCATGCACTTAATAGTGAGCAAAATAATTTATTCTATTTTCGAAAAAATGATTATAGGCGCATAATGTTCCAAAATTCACCTTTTTCTTGTTTTGAGGAAAAAAATTCACATATTAGCTGTACAACTAAAACCTAGCAACAACGAACTTAAAAAAAAGTGGTCATATTTGAATATCTAAAAGTTGAGTTGTTACAAGTACTTTAGACATGTCAGCTTGTGGTAAATAAAGACATCCATAGGATCTTCAGACATATATAGACAAAAAGAAAGGAAATTTATAATAAATAGGAATCTAGATAAATTTAGACTCATAGAACATAATAGGTAGACATACTGAAATTCTATACCGGCGCTGAAACCATAACCTACAGGATGGTTATACGATAATAATTTGTACCTCTTTTTATATTTAATTAATACATTTAATATTTTCTCATTAAAGCATAAAATCTTATAGTATTCATTTTTTCGAAGTTTGGCGGAGTTTGGAAATATATCCAGTATGAACTTTTGGCAACACAAATAACATTTAACCTCTCTAACACCACAAATGAACACAGTTTTAGATTCATCTTTCCCACAGCAATAATAAGCAAAACACATACTTTTACCATAAAATTTACATAATGTTTCCTTCTACGGGTAAAAACATCGAACTTACATAATTTGAGTAGAGAATAACAACATGCTTTATTATGATATAATGAATTAATGATCTATTTACTTCGTTATTATTCCTTAGTGAAACTAATGCATAGTTTCTATGTGACATATAGCATAGTTAAATGCAACAATCAAGTTCTCCATCATTGAAAATATTAATAGCTAAAAATCCTCAAGTTCGGTAAACATTTATTTTATACCCACATCGCAATATATAACCATAATTTCCATATGATCAATGTAATAATGATCACATACATAAAACAATGCCAATTGTATAATAGAAATTGAAGGAGATATGTCCATTGTGGAAAACGGAAGCTCTGATACCAATTTGAAAAAAATGAGAAGAGGAGGAAATTTTATATTTTGTTTGAGGAAGAACACTTTTTTATAATTTGCTTACTTTTACTTCCCTTACAACACTCTTACTTGGGTGCTTCATTCCTTTCAACTAAATGACCACTCATATATATAGTGGTTTACATGACTTCTCAAAAGACACAACATTAATTAACATGACTCTTAAAACAAACGGACACGACTCTTCACGTACAGACATGACTTTTCACTTTAACGGGCACGACTCTTCATTTCAACCGACACGACTTTTCATTTCAACAGACATGACTCTTGATAAACGGACACGACTCTTCACGAATAGACACATCGTTAATTAACATGACTATTGACTCTAAGACACTACCCTTCATGAATGAACATAAAGGCCATTAACTTCTCTTTCCTTTTCACCTACAAAAACACTTGTCCCTTTATTTTATTATTCTCCATTAATAATGCATTTAAAATTTATCCAACAAAACTCCCCTGTAAACTTAAATGCTTTATTCCTCCAAGGGGGTTTGTATACGTCATGGACCAAATCAGCATACAGAGGCATCTCCTCCTTAGCAGCATCTTTTTCAACATACTCCTTGTACTCTTCCAATGTAGTTATACCAATGCACCTCAGCTGCCAGCTAGCCAATATTGATTTGAACAAACTAACAACATCCATACTTCCCTCAGTCCTTCCTGCTCGAAGCACCAAATGTATATCATCAATGAACAATACCCCTTCCCATCTGAATCCTCCACTTCTTGTAGCACAGATTTCGGCCTCTCCTCAAATTCTCTTCTACATTTCACACCAACCACCAATGCTCTTTGCTTCTCTTCCTTCGACTTCTGAAGTTCTAGCTCCTCTTGCAACCTTTTACAATCATCATCATATAGCAGTTTCAAAGACTCAACAATGAAGTTTTCTCTCTCATCTCATTTTCAGCATGAAGCTCCAATCGTTGCATCTCTTTGTTTACTTTATCACTTAGCTGAATGTCCGGCCATCTTCGACCCCATCTTGTTCTACATCATTTTTTGTTTCTTTCAACATGTTGTCCTTGTTTTCTCCTCTGATATCTTCTTTACAAAAGGCTTCATTTGGTCTTTCTTTGGCAACACCAATCTTTTCTACCTTCTCCTCTATCATCGCTCTGTTGACTTCTACTTCCTTCTCGTCTATTTCTTCATCCACAGTTTCATATTTTCTTACGATTTCATCATCACCATCTCCTTTGATTTCATCTTCTTTAGCTTTAAGTCTTTCTCCGTCTGCTACAGTATTGCGAAATGAATACGGGCTTTTCCATGGCGATACCTATAAGCTCTTCTTCCAAATCAGTCTCATACTCAGATTCTTCTTCCTCTCTTTCTCTAACATTTTTTGTTTTGTTGTTGTCCTCCTCAATCTCGTCCTCTTTTTCGTCATCTTCAAAATTTTCTTCCAAGTCCTTTACTTTTTCAACTTTCTCTTCTGCTTCTTTTTCTTTAGCAACTTTCTTTCCCATCAGCACCGCTTTGAATCTTTCGATCTCCTCTTCATCAACTTCATCTTCTCCTTTATAATCATTTGCATACACCTCTTTCAGCAAATTCCACGAATCCTTTTCTGTCTTTTCTCCATTAATATGACACCATGCTTCTTTATCTACGTTCTCACTCAGCACCATATAAGCTTGAAGATCTTTCCTTCTCATGCTTATAAACTCCTCACTCTCTTTCTTCGTCATGTTTTTAACATCTTTTGGCCACTCATAGCCACTCTCAACAATCTCCCATAATCCTTTGGAGATTAACCCTTCTTTCTTTCTACTACTCCACTTTTCGAAGTTTTTTTTTGTGAGATTGAACGATGAGAAAAATTAAAATGCCATAGTTTCAACCTAGGCTCCGATACCATTTTGTGGAAAACGGAAGCTCTGATACCAATTTGTAAAAATGAGAAGAGGAGGAAATTTTATGTTTTGTTTGAGGAAGAACACTTTTTTATAATTTGCTTACTTTTACTTCCCTTACAACACTCTTACTTGGGTGCTTCATTCCTTTCAACTAAATGACCACTCATATATATAGTAGTTTACATGACTTCTCAAAAGACACAACATTAATTAAGATGAATCTTAAAACAAACATACACGACTCTTCACGAACAGACATGACTTTACAATTTAATGGACACGACTCTTCATTTCAACCGACATGACTTTTTATTTCAATAGACATGACTCTCGATGAACGGACATGACTCTTCATGAATAGACACATCGTTAATTAACATGACTATTGACTCTAAGACACATACCCTTCGTGAATGAACATAAAGACCATTGACTTCTCTTGCCTTTTCACCTGCAAAAACACTTGTCCCTTTATTTTATTATTCTCCATTAATAATGCATTTAAAGTTTATCTAACATCCATCTACCATATATGTGCAAGCATACTGTACTAAATACAATGTTGCCTTTCAGGGCTATGGTGTTAGTAGACATAGCAACCAAGGTGAGTAAATGATGCTAAAAGCACATGTTGTAATTTTAGAGGTTGGAAGTTACGCTTGTACCCACATTTTCATTCTCGTCCTTGGTTTACAATTAAAATGAATGTTATTAGTCGGACAATACGTGAGACGACCCGAAATCCCGTTCAGACGGAAACAAGGGTTATCTTTGAAATATAACACAGAAACAGATAATAGCAGAACAAAATTAAGTAAATACACCAGATAATGAACAAAAAAATATACTGGATAAAGTAATCATCAGAGTTACACAGTATACAGGATCTTACTTAGTACAAATACAGTTCAGCTATACATAAATGTCTACAGCGGATAACAAACAAAATATGTACAATAGGAGCTGAACAGCATAAAAAGAGATAAATGATATAATCCATCTTCAGCTCCAGCTATCTAGAAAGAACCAGCTAAACCTGAATACAAGGCTGCCCATGTAGAAAAGGGGCACCCGAGTTTGAGAGTGAAACAAACTACGAGTCAGTCACGGGACTGGTATGAGAAATCTATTCAACACATATATAATATGGCTAATCACAGGACCACGCCACTTTCGTGGAACGGGTTTACTCCATTGGATTGCTAGTGCTTTAAAACAAGTCTTTCTTTTAAACATCGCTATGCTTTTTATAAAAATGAAGCCATTATAAGACTCAGTTCCCATCACACAATGCAACGCAAACCGGAGGATAGAGTTTTACCTTATAACGGCCAAAATATGCTTGATACGAATAAAACAAAGGCATTTGATATTATTGCTAGTGTTTATATGTTTTCAAAACAATTTCAAATCATAACTATCAATCATAGACGGCATGGGTACCATATATCATGTCGCCATATATATATATATACAATCAAAACCGCACGATGTCGTATTTGGAAATTGGTTTTCCGTCATGAACCAAGGCAAAAGATAGTCCTTACCGAATTCGAGACTGCCTAGCCCGAGCCTCAGGAACAGCCGCAACTGCCCCTTGGAGCGACAGGGCCGGTCCACCGATGTGGATTATTATGCCTGAACAATACGTTTCCCCGCCCTTTGGGGCGTAAACGAGCCAACGAATGACTCCATCGGACCCGGATCGTCCGATCAAACCGAGGCACCTCACAACAGCAACAACCACATAGGTGAAAAGTATATAAATGTCAGGGATGGTAGGTCACTGACACCACCCTAGCTAGGAAGAAACGCATGCCCTCCCTGAGGTCCTTCTCCCGTTTCTGGTTCATACCGGGGTGTGAGGCTCGCGAATTTACGTTATACACAAAGCTACGCCACACAGGCGGTGCTTTGATCATCACCACAAGACTTTGCTTTTCAACAGAAGCCCTGGTCACTGCATCTTAGCATGCCACACAGGCAGTTCATGCCGTGCGACTGATGTCCATCGATATACAACCTCTGAGCTCGTGCGTTTCAGAGAAGGGCGTTAAGCAAAAGAATAAATTCTCCGCCGCCAAACAGATGTATATTTAATAGAGATCAATCAACACAGAATAAAATCCAATGTTAGACACACAGTCCATTTACAAGTCCGTTCTGGGTCTAAACGAAACCGGAGGCACTAAATACCTCGCAAACCCATCGATCACCACGTACGTCTGGACGATCACCACTCATTATCCATATTTCGGGATGCCTCCCAATCAGGACCTCGGTTACCATCCAAACGAGGTGAAGATCTCCGGTCTTCGACCACCGTCTTCATCTTCGACTTTCAATCGTCGGTCAATTATTTGAAATGAGAATTAACTCGGCCTTTTCAAATAATTCATGTATATTTAGAATTTCAAATCAATTTATTTCAATGGCTGAATTATTTGACAACACCAATCTTGTTCTTTAATGTAATTTTCACACCAAACACATTCAACCATCAAATACTACATAAATCGAGTAAATTCAGTTTATTTCCATTCCATATCGTTTATGATATTTTATAATGATTTATCGCTATTTTTATTTATTTTAAAATAGCTAATTTATTCAAAACGACGCTTCGGGCCATAAAGCGGCCGTGGCGCTGTTTTCCTTCAGATTTGATTTACACATATCTGAAAATCTAACCGTTGGATCTTCACAAAATTTACATCATTAGAAAGGTCTTTTCAAAACGAATCCAACGGTTCCAGTTTCGGGAAAATCCGACGGTCGGATCTCGCGGTACAATCGTTTGAAGTTTCGATTTCAAAATACGAACTGCAGCATCGTTATTCGATTAAATATAATTATATTTATATATATATATATAAATAAATATAATCGTTTCTGGCGCTGTTTTTCTTCAGATTTGAATTAAACATTCCAGACAATCCAACCATTGGATTTTTACAAGGTTGGTGCCGTTGGAAAGATATTTCCAAGGCGAACCCGACGGTTGCGGTTTCGGGAAAATCGAATGGTCGGATTTCCCGCACTAGTTGTTTGAAATCATGGTTTCAAAATGCGAACCGCACGACTACGTTTCGTTTTAATTTTATTTATATTTATACATTTATATAAATATAGTTCATTCAATGATTTCAATATCGTTTTCACTTCAAATATTTCACTAACGCCTTAAAATTTTGGAAAATTTCGCCATAACCTCCCCTACATCGGGAGCATCGGGAAATCGCAAATAGCTTTCCCGGTCCTTCTAATCTCAAAAAGAAGAAGAAAAAGTCAAGCGGCTAGCCAACAGGCTCATAAAATCATCACCCAAGCAAAACAGTAAATGTGTACCTATTTGTCGGGCACAAAATTTTATTCCTCTTCTCTAGCCCCTTTGCTATAACCTGTTCAATGAATATGGATGTACATATATATACAGTTCTTATCATTTATCATTTTCTATTGAACTTCATATTTGATTTCTATTTGGTTTAAAAACACCATTCATTTGAATGTTACATACATAGGTACAAATCATATCATTAGCTAATTAATGAATATTTCAACTCATATATATTTATTTGAACAAGTGGCTATTTTTAACACTTCACATTTCAACGATTTATGCATATAATTAAAATGTGATTTTTATTGTAAAACAACTCATTTCAAAACACTATTATTTTATATATTTCATATTGGTGATAAAAATAGGATTTTTCTTATAAGACAATTTCTTTCAAAACGAGATTATTTTACACAGTTCATATAGTCGATAAAAGGTGATTTTTTTATTATCAAACAATTTATTTCAAAATATGAATACCATTCAACACATGAATTTCAATTCAACGAATGAATATCGATTCAACACATGAAGGTTTTCTATAGTTTCTATATATAGGTAGAAATGTGATTTTTATATTTAAAACGCGAATACCATTCAACACATGAATTTCTAATCAACAAATGAATATCAATTCAACACATGAAGGTTTTCTATAGTTTCTATATATAGATAGAAATGTGATTTTTATATTTAAAACGCGAATACCATTCAACACATGAATTTCTAATCAACGAATGAATATCAATTCAACACATAAAGGTTTTCTATTCAATGAATAAATATAGTTTAAGCAAATGAAAATAATTCAAACACACGAATATTATTCAAAATTTTGGCAGCATAACGGCAGGGTAGTTAAAACCGGGACCGTCCCTAGTACGGCTCCTCGCTCTACCTTAAAACCTCGCGGTTTTTGACAATGGGGATCATGCATCTAGTTCGCACGCAGGCGGCATGTATATATTTATTTCATTTCCACAAACTAATCCTATGTGGTTTCAACCAAATATTTTTTAACCACAAACGGGGGTATTTTTCAACCACAATCAATCAATATCAACCACAAACAATCCCAAACAACCATTCGCTATCAATCAATTTTCACAACAATTTCAATCAATAAATATCGTCCATGGCTTGTGGACGAGGGGCGTATATATATATATATATATATATATATATAGCAATTCACTTTTATTTCCACACATATATATATGGCTAAAAAAAGAAATTGAAGAGTGAGAAATTCTCACCGAATAGCTAAACCAAACGTCTCGACTCTTCATATGTAGGAAATCTTCTTCGTTTCTTCTTCTGTCACTTTCGTCATTCGTATTCACTATATATATAAAAAATCACATTTTTACTTCGCTATTCAATATATAAAAATCAAATTTTTTTACTTCGCTATTCAATATATAAAAATCGAATTTTTTTTATTTCGCTATTCAATATATAAAAATCATATTTTTACTTCGATGTTCAATATATAAAAATCATATTTTTACTTCGATGTTCAATATATAAAAATCATATTTTTACTTCGATGTTCAATATATAAAAATCATATTTTTTCTTCGATGTTCAATATATAAAAACCATATTTTTACTTCGTTGTTCAATATATAAAAACCATATTTTTACTTCGATGTTCAATATATAAAAATCGAATTTTTACTTCGCTATTCAATATATAAAAATCTTACCTTTATGTGTTTTTCACATCTAGAACATCATAGCTTTTCAAAAATAAAGAACAAATCTTTTCGAAAATAAAAGATCCTAACTTTTCTATTATATTAAAAATCAAATATTTATCTTGCTATAGATAAATCTGCATTTTAAAACTGATTTTAAACATTAAAAACTGATTTCACACTATATTTTATATAAACATAAACTTATTTTTAACATATGTTTTATAATTAATATAAAAACTGATTTTAACTAATTCTATAAATTAAATTAAAAGTAAATAAACTTACAGCAGGCTGAAGTGGCGGGAAGTGGCTAGGGTGGCTGGTGGTTGGTGTAGGAGGCGGCGGAGCTGGCTTCGAGGGGGGTGGCGGAGCTGTGGCAGGCGGTGGATCGGAGATGGCTGCTCAGGGGGTTTGGGTTCGGGCGCGTCACGATTCGAGGGTAGAAGAGGGGAGAGAAGAACAAGCAGCGGCAGCAGCTACAGGAGAAGGGGGTAGCGTCGTGCGGAGGTGGCGGCGCCTCCTGGGGCTGAGCGACGCGATGGTCAACGTCGGGGGGGGGGGGGGGGAGCTAGTTTTTTTTTTTCGAACGGTAGAAAGAAAGTGAGGAGAGAGAGAGTAAAGGATTTATATAAATATTTATTATTTTTAATTTCAAAAAGTTGACTTTTTTATTCGACCCCTAAACGAGGCCCACCGCCTGTCGTCCATAGCTAATTACCCCCATTCCGAACACAATGGGATATGCTTCGCAAGCTGATTCGACCATTTCGATCAGTTTC
This sequence comes from Allium sativum, assembly GCA_030737875.1. Taxonomy (NCBI): domain Eukaryota; kingdom Viridiplantae; phylum Streptophyta; class Magnoliopsida; order Asparagales; family Amaryllidaceae; genus Allium; species Allium sativum. The sequence goes on from CM060918.1 coordinate 637,906,574, forward strand.
CGTTAAAATCAACATATAACTCTATATATTGAATTTGAACGCGCATTTCAATTTACCGGGGTCACATACGAACTTTAAAAATTCCAGAAAAATATTTTCTAGCTTCGTATTGACGATACGGTCTTAACAAAACTAGTTTCGTCGAATTCCGAGACAGTTAGAAAAATGACCATTTTCTAGTCGATTTAAATCAACTAAAACTGGTCAAACGCGTTTTCCTTTGCCACGCTCACATATTGATTCGAAAAATTATGAAATTTGAAACCTAACAATAACCCGACATCCTGGATCCAACAAAAGTGGTTTCGTCGAAATCCGAGGTCGTTTGCAAAATTCCCATTTTTAAGGGCCTGAATTCCATAGCGACTATTCAGAATTTTCAACTGGACATATCTTTTGATTCCCGCTATGAAATTTTGATTTTTCGGATTCGTTGGAAAGATATTATCAATTAGATTCCATTATTTTTGGTTTCACTAAAATCCGGATTGTTTTGCACCCGGTACAGTCCGACAAAGTTTGAATTCAATTTTTGAAACTGCAGCGCCTTTTCAAGCCCTGTTTATAATTATAATTAATTATATTCGTTTTCAATTGTTGATTCAAACTCAGTTTTCATCGCCATTATTTAAAATATTTATTTTAAATATTTAAAATCCATTATTTTAGCCAATTTAAAATTTTTAAATTGGTTCAGATTTTCTGGGTCGTTACAATCTCCCCCACTTAAAACTTTTCGTCCCCGAAAAGGAACAAAGTCGAAAGTGGTTTGATAAATCTACAATCACACAACACAACAACCAATCCAATTGTTTTTAACCTTCAAAAATATACTAATCAAATCCTATACCCTTTAAAAATCATTCAGACTATATAATTAAAAGTGCACATCTATGAAAATAAAATAACAATAGAGTAGAGAATTGAATGGTAGCGCAAAGTAGGGTAAATGTACCTTGCACCGGAGTCAATCAGAGATATCTACTCGTCATCTAGGATAAGCTTTCTGAATGCTCTCCTCCGTTTCCCAAGTACAATCTCGCGGATCTCCACTCCACTGCACTTTGACTAAGCGAACCTTCTTGTTCCTCAGCTCTTTGGTTTCTTTGCCTATTATCTTTAGCGGCTCTCTTCTCACAGCTAATTCTGGGGTTATTTCAATGTCATGTTGAGCTGCTTCTTCCACGATCAAGTCTGGATCATGAACGTGCTTTCGAAGTTGAGATATGTGAAATACATCATGAATTTCAGGCAACCAATTAGGCAGTTTGACCCTATAAGCGAGAGTTCTGATCCGTTCCAGAATAGGAAACGGACCAATGAATTTGGGCGCCAGCTTTCCAGTTTTTTCCGAACCGGATAACTCCTCTCATCGGCGATACTTTCAAATATACATAGTCGCCAACTTCAAAGGATATATCTCTTCTTCTTCTATCGGCATAGCTCTTTTGTCGGCTTTGAGCGGCGAGTAATCGCTTCTTAATAAAATCGACTTTGTCGGCAGCTTCTCGAATCATATCAGGACCCAACACAAGTCTATTTCCGGGTTCAACCCAACAAGCAGGAGATCGGCACGGTCTACCATACAATGCTTCGAATGGCGACATTGTCAGACTCGCCTGGTAGCTGTTATTATAAGAGAATTCAGCCAAATGCAGATGGTCTTCCCATGATCCACCGAAATCTAGAACACAAGCCCGCAATAGATCTTCTAAAATGCGATTCACCCTCTCAGTCTGACCGTCTGTCTGAGGATGGTAAGCGGTGCTCAAGTTTAACTTTGTTCCCATCTCGACTTGAAATGCTTCCCAGAATTTGCTAGTGAATATTGTATCTCTATCACTTACTATACTGAGCGGCACTCCATGTACTCTAACTATTTCCCTGAAGTATATCTGTGCCAGACTCTGAGCAGTTCTGTTTGATCTGACAGGTATAAAATGGGCAGTCTTCGTGAAACGATCGACGATCACCCAAATACTGTCATTCCCTTTTCTGGTTCTGGGCAGACCATCAATGAAATCCATGGAGATATGCTCCCACTTCCAACCAGGAACTTCCAGCGGTTGTAATAATCCAGCCAATTTCTGTTGGTCGCTCTTGACTAGCTGGCAAGTAGGGCATCGGCTGACATATAATGAAATGTCCCTTTTCATCGACTTCCACCAGAAAGTGCGTTTGATGTCATTATACATTTTGCTTACTCCCGGATGGATACTGAGTTTTGACTTGTGGCATTCATCCAGTACTTCCTTTCGAAGTTCAGGAATGTTAGGGACACAGATTCGACCTTTGAGCCTTAAAATCCCATCATTGTCTACTTGAAAACTCGAGGGTTCGCCTTGTTGAATTATCCCTCTGATCTTCTGAATGAAGTGATCATCCTCCTGTAGAGCAGATATCTTATCTAGCAATGAAGTCGTGATAATAAAACTGGCGATCATCTCATTCTTTCGGCTTAATGCATCGGCCACGACATTGGCTTTTCCTGGAGTATATATAATTTCAAAGTCATATGCTGCAAGAAACTCCAGCCAACGTTGCTGCCTCAAATTCAAGTCCTTCTGATTGAACAGATACTTTAACGACTGGTGATATGTAAACAGTTCAAATCTCTCACCCAGAAGATAGTGTCTCCAGATTTTCAAAGCGAACACAATAGCTAATAACTCAAGATCATGAGTTACGTAGTTCTTCTCGTGCGGCTTCAGTTGACGGCTAGCATAAGCAATCACTTGGCCTCTTTGCATTAACACTGCCCCAAGGCCTTCTCTAGAAGCATCAGTCCAGACTTTCAAATCTTGGTTGCCATCGATGATGGTTAACACTGGAGCTGTTGTTAGTCTTAACTTTAGCTCTTCAAAAGCCTCCTCACTTTCTGGAGTCCATTTGAACTTAGAGTGCTTCTTAGTAAGCTTTGTTAAATGACCAGATATCTTCGAAAGGTTTTTAACGAACTTCCGATAATAGCTAGCCAATCCGAGAAAACTGCGGACTTCAGTGGGGGTACTGGGCTGTTTCCAATTTTGAATAGCCGTGATTTTACTTGGATCCACAGCAATTCCTTCTTTTGATACGACGTGGCCCAGAAATTTTACTTCATCTTGCCAGAAGATACATTTGGAAAACTTGGCTTTTAATACATTCCTTCTGAGGATTTCTAGAACCTATTCCATATGCTTTTCATGTTCGGCCTTTGATTTAGAGAAGATTAGAATATCGTCAATGAAAACCAGAACAAATTTATTCAAAACCCCTCTGAACACTCTGTTCATCAAATTGACGAAGTAAGCGGGAGCGTTACATAAACCGAACGGCATTACTAACCACTCGTAGAATAAGTCGGGGCCTTTGAACACTGTCATTGGAACACATTCTTCGGCAATTCGAAGTTGATGGAAGCCTGTAGCTAGGTCTATTCTTGAGAATACTTGTGCTCCATTTAATCGATCTAACAAATCATCAATCCGCGGCAATGTATACTTGTTCTTTATTGTCTGCTTGTTCAGATCACGGTAGTCCACGCATAGCCGTAGAGTACCGTCAGATTTTGGGACAAAAACCACTGATGCACCCCAATCAGAGAAACTAGGCCTGATCAGACCTTTCCATACGAGCTGTCGTGTTTGATTGTCTAATTCCTCTTTCTCTTTCAAGGACATTCTTCGAATAGCGTGAACTACTGGTCTTGCATTTGGAATTAAAGCAATTTTGAAATCTATCTCTCTCTGCGGAGGTAAGCGAACAACTTCCTCGAACACATCCGCATAGTTCTTGACGATAGGAATATCTTTCACTAGGTCGGGAATATTCTCTGCAACTTCAAGGATATTTTCTATTTGGGCTGGAGAAACATTCAAAGCTGCCCAGAAGTCCTTTCTATTTGAAGTCGGGCCTTCACATGGTATGGTTATATAATTCCCCGATTGGGCCTTTGCTTTAACCTCTCTCTCGGTGCATCTAACCTCCGCCTCATACTTGGTTAGCCAATCCAATCCCAGAATAAGATCGAATTCATTAAAATTCATGACGATAGAGATAATGGGGAATTTATTGCAAGAAAAAGAGACGGGTACTGCACAAATCCAACTGAGATTGATAGATCCCCCGACCGGATTTTGGACAGTCATTGGTTCCTTGAGCTTCCTCAAATTCAAATCTAGCTTCTTAGCGGCACCCTTTGAAATGAAGCTTCGGGACGCGCCTGTGTCAAACAGTACTTTAACTGGAATGTTTTTGACAGTAAGCGTTCCTTCTAAAACATCAGATCTTCCTTGACTTGCTGAGGGATCAGAAGTTTCTGCTATTTCATTTACCTGAGCCTCATTGGTCCTTTTCGACAGCCAGCAGTCTTGCTTTACGTGACCTGCTTGATAACAAAGATTACACTTTCTATTTTCTTTAACCTTGTTCTTTGATTTAGATCCCTCCTTGTTTTGCAATTTCAAGGACTTACATTTCCTGGACAAATGACCCTTTTGATTGCAGTTGTTGCATATGGCGGTTGTTACGGGTTCTTTCCCAGATTTAGCCCTTTTTCTCTTGGCACTGGGCTTCTTATTGATCTCCGACCTTGTACTGGCTTCAGGAATATCAGTTTCAGACTCTGCTTTGTCACTAGAACTGACTTCTTCTTCGCCGCGCAACATTCCTTTCTTATGGAGATCTTCATACTGATAAGCCATGTATATCATTTTTGAAAAAGGAAGCTTCACATTCCTCATTACACTATTCTGATATCTCCTTTGCAGGCCATGAATAAATCTCAGATTTTTCCTCTTTGGATCTTGAATTAGATGAGGAGCAAAGTGAGCAAGTTCATTGAATTTCTTATGATATTCTGGGATGGTCATATCACCTTGTATTAGATAAGAAAATTCATCACACAATCTCTCGGTTGCTTCGGGAGGAGTAAATCTTTCTAGGAAAATCACTTTAAATCTGTCCCAGGTGATATCACCTTCTGGATTATCTTTGATGATTGTTTCCCACCAGATTAAAGCTTCTTCTTTGAGCGCCCAAGATGCTACTAATCTTTTCTGGTCATCCCTCAGCTGGATACGCTCAAAAATTCTTTCGACAGAACTCATCCAAGCTTGAGTTTGAGATTCATTGCCCGAGAACTGCGCTCCATTCAGATTTCGGTATCTCTTTAATAAAGCCTCTAGATCGGGTTCTACATTTCTTCTGTTTCTGGCACTCACTTTTTTCTAGTACTTCTGCAATTAGCAGATCAAGTATCAGGTCACAGAAAAGAAAATTTTCAAACATAGAAACATATACTTCAAGTGTAAATGTGTCTATCGAGGTGTAATTTCATTCTGCTTTACTCATATTAGGATATTGCTGATCCTATCTGTATAGAGTTACCCGTCCTAGAACACTACTGGTTCTATTTCTGACGAGTTCGTTCAAATGTTATATTCCAGAACTAAGCTTAACCAAAGCTCTGATACCACGTTGAGACGACCCGAAATCCCGTTCAGACGGAAACAAGGGTTATCTTTGAAATATAACACAGAAACAGATAATAGCAGAACAAAATTAAGTAAATACACCAGATAATGAACAAAAAAATATACTGGATAAAGTAATCATCAGAGTTACACAGTATACAGGATCTTACTTAGTACAAATACAGTTCAGCTATACATAAATGTCTACAGCGGATAACAAACAAAATATGTACAATAGGAGCTGAACAGCATAAAAAGAGATAAATGATATAATCTGTAACGACCCGCAAATCCGTGCTACCTGAGTTGACTAAATACACCACACGTCCAACCCAAATAACACAGAAATACGACTCATTATTAGAAAGAAGTTAGAGGATGAGAAATAGAAAGAAAGAAATATTAGAATAGGAGAAAAATGAAGATCACAACTCACAGCGGAACGAATAAAATATATTATATAACATAAGCTTCGAAATACAAATTCTGTTTTGTACATACATACATACCATCATCAGAGTACACATAACATTTGATCCAGCGGAAGTACTCTAAATAACTAACGTTGAAGCCTCCTGCTTCAAGCTTCTCCAAGTGTATCTGTAAAAGCCTGAAACACTTGACTGCCCGTACAAATTTGGGCACCCAAGAGTTTTAGGGAAAACAAACAAAATAAACTCTGGGTCAGTCATGGGACTGGTGTGAGTAAACTCCAACCACTTGTTTAACTTTCAAAAATCCTTTCAAAAGAAAAGATAATAGTAAGACCAGCCCACACATAAACATGGACGGTTTTTACCTTACTATAACCCAAAACACTTTGATATCAAATCCAATGATATTATAATAATGTCTACATCAAATAAATAACCAAATAGCAGAACGCTTGCATCTCACGCTCCACATATATAGTATATAATCAAAAACCGCATGGCGCTTATTGGAGATTGGATTTCCAACATGACAAGGTATGGGACCACCTTCCGATGATGTATCTCTAGAGGCAAATACACCTGGGTTCAACAAGAACGTCTTGCAACCCGACCCACACATGACCGACCACTCATTTCGCTTGAGTGTATCGAATGTATATCACCAACGGTTGGACTCAAACCACCGTTTCCCGAATGGGCAGAATCGATAGATTTAGAACAAAAGGAATTTCTCTAGATAGGTGATTATACACCCTAATGGGTGCGACCCACATAGCCATGCTGCCTGCCCGATTTTTGTCCTTTCCCGGTTGTTGAGGCCTGAGGCTACGCATACTTACCATTCATTGATAGCACAATCACTTTGAATGCCACATTGTCAGATCCGTTAATCACTAGTTGAGTTTGCACAAATATTCTGGATATTATGCTAAGGGATAAATCCGTTGCAACCATATACATTCATACAGACCAACCCATTTGATCATTGGAAATACTTTGTCAGACATTCGTCCATTTACGTTCGTCCTGGGATTGAACGACACCGAAGGCACAATTTCTATTACTAGAAAAAGCCCTTGCACTTCACTCCGTCTTCAATATATTCAGCATACTTGGTTCGCAACGCTTATGCCGATACGGAGTGGTTCTTCGGATAATAATCCAACCGGTCTCTCCATATTGACAACGATGGTCAAAACTTCGATAGTCTGTGATTTAACTATCGAATAAAAACAAGTGTTCATCCAAACATATCAAACAAATCACTGGGCTCTTTAATTAATATTTCCTTAATTAAATCTCTTTTCCATTTCCTTAACAATATTTATTATCCAAATATTTCAATAATCAATCTTGGCCCTTTACGTTATTTTTGATTTCGTTTCCTTATCGAATTCTATATATATCGATATATAGATTTCAAATTGTCAAATTTCTTTAAAAATATTCTAACTCCTTAAATTTCCGGAAAAATTCGCCATAACCTCCCCTGTATCGGGAGCATCGGGAAATTTCAAATGGCTTCCCGGTATCTTCCTCAATCAAAAGAAAAAGAAAAAGCCAAGCGGCTTGCCGATACGGCGCATAAAACCTCATATATGAATTAAACATGTACCTTTTTGTCGGGCACATAAATTTAAATCTTCATATACTTCATATCGAACCTGCTTACACATGTTTACCTGTTCTCAATTCAATTCAATACCATCTAATCGTTTGAATTCAGTTTCGCCCATTTTATTCTTTAAATTGGCCATTTTGCCTATTATACCCCTTTGTTGAACATAACATGTTCTAACAAAATATTTAACTCGTTCATAACCAAATTGAAATTTCAATTTCAATTCTAGTTCTCTTTTCTATTTCGAATATAAATTTCCAAATCGAATTTACTTATTTAAAGCTCAATATTCATTCGAAATCTCATTAACTAATTTCTATTCAATTTAGTTAATTCCATTCAATAAATCAAAATCTGGTTTCTGTTTCAAAAATCATATTCATTTACACACTTGAATTCGCATATATTTTACAACTCAACTCGGAGATTTTCTAAATAGAAAATTCGGATTTTTCCCCGCTTAAAATCCTTTTATAACATTAAATAAACCATTATGGTTTAAAACGATTCTGGCGCTGTTTTTCTGAAAATTTGATTTTGATATAACTCAAAATATATTCAACGAAACCCAGATTTTTCTCCTTCATTAGAAAACTATTATCAAATCGGTCCTGACGTTCCTTGTTTCGAAGAATTCAGACCCCAATTGAGTTCTGTATACTCAATTGAAGTTCGAGTCGCCAGTTTACGAACTGCAGCGCTGCGGCGAGTTCGTTTTTAATTATATTTATAAATATAAACTTTAACTTTGTTTAAAATGAATTCAATTCCATTTTTATATATATATTCATATATATTTCAAATTCCATTTGGATCTTTACATTTCAAATTCCATAGTTTAAATCCTGTATTCAAATCCCATTTGAAATCCTTTATTCGAATTCCATTTTAAATTCTTTATTCGAATTTCATTTCAAATTCTTTATTCGAATTCCCATTTCAAATCCAACTCCTTTTTGAATTTCTATATTTGAAATTCATACTTGAATTTAAATATCCAAACTCCATTTAAATTTCTATTTGAAATTCTAAATGTTTCAAATCCCATTTGAACTTCTATATTCCAATTTCTATATTTGAATTCTATTGAAATTCAAATATTCAAACTCCTTTTTAAATTCTATATTCAAAATTCCATAGTTAAAACCCATTTGAATTTCATATTCAAATCCCATAGATCAAATCCTATTTGAACCCAATTTGAATCTCTTATATTCAAATTTCATTTTCCATTTCCATTTGAATTCTAATATTCAAATTCATTTCCAACACCCTTTGAATTCTAATATTCAAATTTATTTTTAACACCATTTGAATTTCTTCACTCAAATCCATTTGAATTCCCTTGGATTCAAATTCCATTTCAAACCCCTTTGGATTTCCTATTTTGAAATCCTATTTGAAATTCCATTTCCAATTCTACTTTGAAATCCTATTTCAAAGTTTATTTCAAATTCTATTTTGAAATTTCATATGCAAATCTCTATTTGAATTTTCTTTATTCAATTCCATGTTCAAATTCAATACTCGAATTTCTATTTCAAATCTCAATTCAAATTTCATATTTCGAACTCCAATTCAAATCTCTATTCAAATTTCATATTTGAATTCCAATTCAAATCTCTATTCAAATTTCATATTTCAATTCTTCTTTGAAATACTATATTTCAAATTCTATTCAATTCTTCTTTGAAATTCTATATTTCAAATTCTATTTCGAAATTCTACCTTCAAATCTCTATTTGAATTTCTTTATTTGAATTCCTTCGAATTCAAATTATATTTTTAATTCCTTGAATTCAAATTTTGTTTTTCATTCTAATTTCATCTATTCAAATTCTATTTGAACTTCTTATTTGAATTTTCTAATATTCAATCCCCTTTTAAAATTCAAATATTTAAACTCCTTTTTTAAAATTCAAATGTTATACTTCAAATTTCATTTGAGTTATATATTTAAAAATTTCATTTCACATCTGTTTTGAAATTCCATTTCAAATCCCAATTTCACGCTTGTATTTCTATTTCTGAATTATCAAATGATAATTCTTTTCACTTCATTTATAACTTCGTTATAAAAGAACTATTTATAAACTTCGTTTAAAAAGAAACTACTTGTTTTATTTTAAAACAAGTTTATACTTTTATTCCCATTTAAAATTCAAATTCTATTTAAAAAATAGAATTTTCCCTTTTTAAATCTCCACTATCCTTTTTACGATATTTTTAAATATCATAACTCAAGCCCAGTGATAAAACACCCAAAGCAACCAATTATTTATTTTTCTAACACATCATATATAACAATATATATGCAAACAAATAAACAAACAGATAATATATTTTTGAGGAATCCAGTTGGATTCCTCCAACCTGTTTTCCTGCATCCACAGACGTTAGCACATAAATAATACCCATTCTGCTTCGTGGCAGAATATCGCGGTATAGAAGGTCATCCACTAATCATAGCGTGGGGCGTATAGGGTAATCATCCGCTATGAAACTGCGGGCATCCGCTAATGAAACTGCGGGAATCCAACCAATCAATCAACCCAATATATATATATATAGCCTAAATAACTAATATATATAAAACAACCATAAAACATTCACACAAGCAACAGACAATTATTTTTAACGAAATAAAAATAATTTTTAAAGGTGAGTGAGATTTACTCACCGGGATTTGCAGTTGTCGAATAACCTGTTAATTCCCATATCGTCTTAGCTACCAGTCATCTCGAATCATTTCGAATAAATTGTTTTTGAACCTAATGATGATTTAATTTTTAATTATCGATTAAACATCTTATAAATTTTAAATTAACTTCTAAAATAAATTAATAACTTTTCTATGTAATTTAAATCTTGGAAAACTGATACCTTACTGATGTCGACTAACTGTGAAACCCGTCGACTAACTGTGAAACCCCTCATCTAGGTCGGAACCCCTTGTCGAGGCGACGAATTGATCAGCAACCCATTTTCCCATGCGCAAGCGCCTCATGACCCCCTCCGACCTCAACTTCGGACGAACCAGGGTGTCACAATTCGCCACCAACGCCACCTGAGGTGATCGAACCCCGTCCATCTATCACTGTCGACCCTTGAGCAACTGAATCGCCCATCACGAAGCATCGCGACCCCCATCATCTCGCTATATCGCTCGAACCCTAGCACATCGATTTATCGTCGAAGCCCTAGCGTGTGCCTGAATCGAGAGCGCCACGTTCCTGAACGCACTGCTAGTTATAACGAAGAACAGGGCTTCGATTTGATTTTAGAAGAGGCTCGCGATTTTGATTTCCTGTGACTGGAAGACGATTAAAGAAAAAGGACGGAGGAATTAGAAATGGGAAATACGAAGGTGAGGCTTCAATTTATATAAGGCAAACAACAGACAGAAGTACAATGCCATTAAATTTCTTGCTTCCTGGATGTTGAGGTTGGGAAACAAAATTGTCTGCTCGAGATGGAAATGAGCTACGTGATCTGATTTTGAAATGAACGATGGTCGGCTTTGTTTAATTGATTAGACTAGTTAGGATTTTGTTTTTATAAACTGTACCAAAATATCTCATGGTTCGCAACACACAATCCTGAACTTGTTATTTTAACACCACGATCGATGTTTCAAGGGTGAAACGCTATTTCAAACTCGACAGGACGGATTCTGAATTTTAATTCAACTATATAGAACAGAAAACAATTTAAATTAACGATCTAAATTAAATTTAATTAAAAATATAAATGGTTTCAAACAATTTTAAATTATCAATAACTATCGTTACAATTCAATATATAATTTATATTAGCCATTTGAATCTTTTTTTTTCTCTTTTTTTTTTTCAGTTTTAAATTCTGAATCCAATTATTTATCGTTTCCATAGTATGATAATTAAATATATTAGATATTTATTCATATACCGATTATTAAATTGATAACTTCAATATAAAAAATCAACTTATTATCCTAATTAAATAATTAGAATAAATTTAAATACTTAATATTAACTGGCTAAAAATCCGGGTCGTTACATAATCCATCATCAGCTCCAGCTATCCAGAAAGAACCAGCTAAACCTGAATACAAGGCTGCCCGTGTAGAAAAGGGGCACCCGAGTTTGAGAGTGAAACAAACTACGAGTCAGTCATGGGACTGGTATGAGAAATATATTCAACACATATATAATATGGCTAATCACAGGACCACGCCACTTTCGTGGAACGGGTTTACTCCATTGGATTGCCAGTGCTTTAAAACAAGTCTTTCTTTTAAACATCGCTATGCTTTTTATAAAAATGAAGCCATTATAAGACTCAGTTCCCATCACACAATGCAACGCAAACTGGAGGATAGAGTTTTACCTTATAACGGCCAAAATATGCTTGATACGAATAAAACAAAGGCATTTGATATTATTGCTAGTGTTTATATGTTTTGAAAACAATTTCAAATCATAACTATCAATCATAGACGGCATGGGTACCATATATCATGTCGCTATATATATATACAATCAAAACCGCACGATGTCGTATTTGGAAATTGGTTTTCCGTCATGAACCAAGGCAAAAGATAGTCCTTACCGAATTCGAGACTGCCTAGCCCGAGCCTCAGGAACAGCCGCAACTGCCCCTTGGAGCGACAGGGCCGGTCCACTGATGTGGATTATTATGCCTGAACAATACGTTCCCCGCCCTTTGGGGCGTAAACGAGCCAACGAATGACTCCATCGGACCCGGATCGTCCGATCAAACCGAGGCGCCTCGCAACAGCAACAACCACATAGGTGAAAAGTATATAAATGTCAGGGCTGGTAGGTCACTGACACCACCCTAGCTAGGAAGAAACGCATGCCCTCCCTGAGGTCCTTCTCCCGTTTCTGGTTCATACCGGGGTGTGAGGCTCGCGAATTTACGTTATACACAAAGCTACGCCACACAGGCGGTGCTTTGATCATCACCACAAGACTTTGCTTTTCAACAGAAGCCTTGATCACTGCATCTTAGCATGCCACATAGGCAGTTCATGCCGTGCGACTGATGTCCATCGATATACAACCTCTGAGCTCGTGCGTTTCAGAGAAGGGCGTTAAGCAAAAGAATAAATTCTCCGTCGCCAAACAGATGTATATTTAATAGAGATCAATCAACACAGAATAAAATCCAATGTCAGACACACAGTCCATTTACAAGTCCGTTATGGGTCTGAACGAAACCGGAGGCACTAAATACCTCGCAAACCCATCGATCACCACGTACGTCTGGACGTTCACCACTCATTATCCATATTTCGGGATGCCTCCCAATCAGGACCTCGGTTACCATCCAAACGAGGTGAAGATCTCTGGTCTTCGACCACCGTCTTCATCTTCGACTTTCAATCGTCGGTCAATTATTTGAAATGAGAATTAACTCGGCCTTTTCAAATAATTCACGTATATTTAGAATTTCAAATCAATTTATTTCAATGGTTTAATTATTTGACAACACCAATCTTGTTCTTTAATGTAATTTTCACACCAAACACATTCAACCATCAAATACTACATAAATCGAGTAAATTTAGTTTATTTCCATTCCATATCGTTTATGATATTTTATAATGATTTATCGCTATTTTTATTTATTTTAAAATAGCTAATTTATTCAAACGACGCTTCGGGCCATAAAGCGGCCGTGGCGCTGTTTTCCTTCAGATTTGATTTACACATATCTGAAAATCTAACCGTTGGATCTTCACAAAATTTACATCATTAGAAAGGTCTTTTCAAAACGAATCCAACGGTTCCAGTTTCGGGAAAATCCGACGGTCGGATCTCCCGGTACAATCGTTTGAAGTTTCGATATCAAAATACGAACTGCAGCGTCGTTATTCGATTAAATATAATTATATTTATATATATATAAATAAATATAATCGTTTCTGGCGCTGTTTTTCTTTAGATTTGAATTAAACATTCCAGACAATCCAACCGTTGGATTTTTACAAGGTTGGTGCCGTTGGAAAGATATTTCCAAGGCGAACCCGACGGTTGCGGTTTCGGGAAAATCGAATGGTCGGATTTCCCGCACTAGTTGTTTGAAATCATGGTTTCAAAATGCGAACCGCACGACTACGTTTCGTTTAAATTTTATTTATATTTACATATTTATATAAATATAGTTCATTCAATGATTTCAATATCGTTTTCACTTCAAATATTTCACTAACGCCTTAAAATTTTGGAAAATTTCGCCATAACCTCCCCTGCACCGGGAGCATCGGGAAATCGCAAATAGCTTTCCCGGTCCTTCTAATCTCAAAAAGAAAAAGAAAAAGCCAAGCGGCTAGCCAACAGGCTCATAAAATCATCACCCAAACAAAACAGTAAATGTGTACCTATTTGTCGGGCACAAAATTTTATTCCCCTTCTCTAGCCCCTTTGCTATAACATGTTCAATGAATATGGATGTACATATATATACAGTTCTTATCATTTATCATTTTCTATTCAACTTCATATTTAATTTTTATTTGGTTTAAAAACACCATTCATTCGAATGTTACATACATAGGTACAAATCATATCATTAGCTAATTAATGAATATTTCAACTCATATATATTTATTTGAACAAGTGGCTATTTTTAACACTTCACATTTCAACGATTTATGCATATAATAAAAATGTGATTTTTATTGTAAAACAACTCATTTCAAAACACTATTATTTTATATATTTCATATTGGTGATAAAAATAGGATTTTTCTTATAAAACAATTTCTTTCAAAACGAGATTATTTTACACAGTTCATATAGTCGATAAAAGGTGATTTTTTTATTATCAAACAATTTATTTCAAAATATGAATACCATTCAACACATGAATTTCAATTCAACGAATGAATATCGATTCAACACATGAAGGTTTTCTATAGTTTCTATATATAGGTAGAAATGTGATTTTTATATTTAAAACGCGAATACCATTCAACACATGAATTTCTAATCAACGAATGAATATCAATTCAACACATGAAGGTTTTCTATAGTTTCTATATATAGATAGAAATGTGATTTTTATATTTAAAACGCGAATACCATTCAACACATGAATTTCTAATCAACGAATGAATATCAATTCAACACATGAAGGTTTTCTATTCAATGAATAAATATAGTTTAAGCAAATGAAAATAATTCAAACACACGAATATTATTCAAAATTTCGGCAGCATAACGGCAGGGTAGTTAAAACCGGGACCGTCCCTAGTACGGCTCCTCGCTCTACCTTAAAACCTCGCGGTTTTTGACAATGGGGATCATGCATCTAGTTCGCACGCAGGCGGCATGTATATATTTATTTCATTTCCACAAACTAATCCTATGTGGTTTCAACCAAATATTTTTCAACCACAAACGGGTATTTTTCAACCACAAACAATCCCAAACAACCATTCGCTATCAATCAATTTTCACAACAATTTCAATCAATAAATATCGTCCATGGTTTGTGGATGAGGGGCGTATATATATATATATTTATATATAGCAATTCACTTTTATTTCCACACATATATATATGGCTAGAAAAAGAAATTGAAGAGTGAGAAATTCTCGCCGAATAGCTAAACCAAACGTCTCGACTCTTCATATGTAGGAAATCTTCTTCGTTTCTTCTTCTGTCACTTTCGTCATTCGTATTCACTATATATATAAAAAATCACATTTTTACTTCGCTATTCAATATATAAAAATCAAATTTTTTTACTTCGCTGTTCAATATATAAAAATCGAATTTTTTTTACTTCGCTATTCAATATATAAAAATCATATTTTTACTTCGATGTTCAATATATAAAAATCATATTTTTACTTCGATGTTCAATATATAAAAATCATATTTTTACTTCGATGTTCAATATATAAAAATCATATTTTTACTTCGATGTTCAATATATAAAAATCATATTTTTACTTCGTTGTTCAATATATAAAAACCATATTTTTACTTCGATGTTCAATATATAAAAATCGAATTTTTTACTTCGCTATTCAATATATAAAAATCTTACCTTTATGTGTTTTTCACATCTAGAACATCATAGCTTTTCAAAAATAAAGAACAAATCTTTTCGAAAATAAAAGATCCTAACTTTTCTATTATATTAAAAATCAAATATTTATCTTGCTATATATAAATCTGCATTTTAAAACTGATTTTAAACATTAAAAACTGATTTCACACTATATTTTATATAAACATAAACTTATTTTTAACATATGTTTTATAATTAATATAAAAACTGATTTTAACTAATTCTATAAATTAAATTAAAAGTAAATAAACTTACAGCAGGCTGAAGTGGCGGGAAGTGGCTAGGGTGGCTGGTGGTTGGTGTAGGAGGCGGCGGAGCTGGCTTCGAGGGGGGTGGCGGAGCTGTGGCAGGCGGTGGATCGGAGATGGCTGCTCAGGGGGTTTGGGTTCGGGTTCGGGCGCGTCACGATTCGAGGGTAGAAAAGGGGAGAGAAGAACAAGCAGCGGCAGCAGCTACAGGAGAAGGGGGTGGCGGCGTGCGGAGGTGGCGGCGCCTCCTGGGGCTGAGCGACGCGATGGTCAACGTCGGGGGGGGGGGGGGGGGGAGTTAGGTTTTTTTTTCGAACGGTAGAAAGAAAGTGAGGAGAGAGAGAGTAAAGGATTTATATAAATATTTATTATTTTTAATTTCAAAAAGTTGACTTTTTTATTTGACCCCTAAACGAGGCCCACCGCCTGTCGTCCATAGCTAATTACCCCCATTCCAAACACAATGGGATATGCTTCGCAAGCTGATTCGACCATTTCGATCAGTTTCCGTTATAATCAACATATAACTCTATATATTGAATTTGAACGCGCATTTCAATTTACCGGGGTCACATACGAACTTTAAAAATTCCAGAAAAATATTTTCTAGCTTCGTATTGACGATACTGTCCTAACAAAACTAGTTTCGTCGAATTCCGAGGCCGTTAGAAAAATGACCATTTTCCAGTCGATTAAAATCAACTGAAACTGGTCAAACGCGTTTTCCTTTGCCACGCTCACATATTGATTCGAAAAATTATGAAATTTGAAACCTAACAATAACCCGACATCCTGGATCCAACAAAAGTGGTTTCGTCGAAATCCGAGGTCGTCTGCAAAATTCCCATTTTTAAGGGCCTGAATTCCATAGCGACTATTTAGAATTTTCAACTGGACATATCTTTTGATTCCCGCTATGAAATTTTGATTTTTTGGATTCGTTGGAAAGATATTATCAATTAAATTCCATTATTTTTGGTTTCACTAAAATCCGGATTGTTTTGCACCCGGTACAGTCCGACAAAGTTTGAATTCAATTTTTGAAACTGCAGCGCCTTTTCAAGCCCTATTTATAATTATAATTAATTATATTCGTTTTCAATTGTTGATTCAAACTCAGTTTTCATCGCCATTATTTAAAATATTTATTTTAAATATTTAAAATCCATTATTTTAGCCAATTTAAAATTTTTAAATTGGTTCAGATTTTCTGGGTCGTTACAATACGTTACTCCATTTGCAAAGCAGTAAGGACCCATTCACAGTCCAAATTTTGCATGTTTCGGATTTCGTTCGCGTCCGACGCATCGGACGCTAACAATTTTTGATCCGTTCAGGAAGGACGATTGCCGAATGTTAGAAATCAAGTCATTGGCGTCCGATGCGTTGGACGCCAAAGGCTTGATTTCTAAAATTCCCCTTCCCCTTCTATAAATCACCAACCTCCTCCTAACTCTTCACTCCGCACTACTCAATCCATCTCCTCTTCTATTCTTCATCCAACCAAATCCGAGCAGAAATCAGTTTTTTTTTCCAGTTTGTTGTTTATGTTATACATCGTTATGCAACATATTTTTTTCCTTATTTTTTTATTTATTTCTGATAAATATTGCTTTTCCATTTTCCAGTATGACCAACAGAAAAATTGCACATCACTGGTCGTTTACCGCAACTCAGATTATGTTGCAATGTGCTGTTGAAGCATACATCGCTTGTGGCAGCAACAAAAAGTGTGTTCACAAAGCCATTGCAGAAAAATACAACAATGCCATACAAAACTATCCAGACATCGAACCGACAGACGAAAGCAAGATCCGGAATAAATATGATAGTCTTCGACGAGAGTGGATGAAATAGGATGCACTGATGAACAAGACTGGTGCTGGTTGGGATGCTTGTAAAGAAACGATTTCTGGGAGCGACGAATGGTGAGAAGACCGTGTTAAGGTTCGTGAACTTTAATTTTTACAGTTTATTTATAGATAGATTCTTACAATTTTGTTTTTTACTTTTAGAAATTTGGACCGTTTATTATGAAATATAAGAAACGTCCGCGGGAAAACTCGGAGATGATGCAACAATTATTTTGCGGGACAAATGCTACTGGTCAATCGTCCTACACTCCCATTGCTATCGTACAAACTTAGTAGACTAGTATGTCGCCTTTAAAACAACGCACTTTTGATAGAACATGGGCTTTTGATGGGTTTTCTTAATCCACTGGATGAAACACAAAATGATCATATTCCAAATTTAAATTCACCATCAAATCCCCCATTGCAACAAACGTCGATTAATCCACCAATTTATGAAGATCGAATAATCCCTCCTTCAACCCAAAATCCAATGAATCCTCCTTCTCAACCAACTTCACGCCAAGGTTCTAGAAGACGATGGAGTGAAAATGAAGACAATACGACTGCGCTCATTAACCTAATGCACGAGAGATAGATGAAAAAATATCGCATGCATTTTGATAGTCCGAATACGGGTACTAATGTGGAATCAACGGGAAGTTCTACAACTTATGCAAATGTTGTTACTCGCATTCAAATGTTGTTACTCACATTCAACGTCTTGGAGTAGGGTCATTTTTGGAATAAGCGGGGTGGGACGAGAAAAGTTTGTGGCCTGTATTTTATTTTCTATTTAGTGGAAGTTGAAGAGCAATTAACGGCTGTCAATAGACATACCCGTCGGTCAAACGTCGGTTAAACATATGCTTGAAATTTGGTTGGGCTTTAGATAAAATTGATTTCATCCTATAGTAGCTAATTTTTCTAATGATCAGTTTGATTTTAAAAAAATTGCACTCATATTCTTTGGTTACTAAGATTATCACCAAAGAAAAATGTTAATTTATGCTTTGTCGTGCACTTATGATCAAGCGTTGAACTTAAAGGCTGCTATCAGAACGTTTTTAGCCCAATATCTGACCTTGAAGAACAGGTTTTCATTCTTAGCTTTGTCATATCCATATATTTATATCAGAAGTGCGCACCCGTGTTTCACTTACGGATTTAGCAAAAAATAACGTTGTTTCATTGATAGTTTAAAGTCTAAATAAAAATCGTTAATAGGTGATAAAGATGGATGTTGTGTTTGTGCTTTGGCTATATTTTGAAGGTTTCGGTTTTAACTATGGATAACGGGGGAATTTCAGTTTTTTAAAAGGCATCAACAGAGATAAAACATAGCAGCAGTGAGGATGTAAACATTCCAGTGAACTTGTACCCTATAATTTCAAATGTTTATGAATTAAACAATGCAACATCTTGTAACTTATTCCTCATGTTTGAAGGTTCGGTGTATACATCATAAGCAGGTAAAGATGCCTTAAAAGTATTAAGAAGTTGATTAATATAAAATGTAAACCTCATGTTAAGCAATTTAAACATTTTGAATTGAATTGCTTTTTTTCTCCAAAAATATATATTAGTTTAAAAAGTCTAAATGATGCCAAACAACAGCAACATGCACCGCTTTAATAATGGAATTTTAAAAAATTGAGGTGATGTTTTATTGATAGTCTAAAGTTTAAACACTGTCAACAACAACAGGCACTATATTTTAATAACTGAACTTAAAAAAATGAGGACGATTCAAACATGTATATAAGTAACATCAAGCTTGGCAAATGAAAAGGTTTATGAACAGTTGTCGCGTTGAATATATAATATTAGGTCAATTTTTACTTCCATCCACAATTTTTTTTTAGTTAATCCACAATACACTCTCATTAAGTTAATCCACAAATTATTTGTAAGTTAATCCGCAAGTAGATTAACTGATAGAATATAATATTCCTATTTTTATTCATTTCATTACTCTTATACTTTACTTTGTATAATTCTGTTTTTATACATATGAAATATGATATATGTATATAGATTACACATTTATTACATATATGAAAACTCAAATTCATGCTCTGTTCAATTGAAATACAATAAAATCAGGAGATACTGTCTATGTATCCTTATACGTTTGAATCATTTTAAGATTTGAACTCTCGTGCACTATCAAAACACAAATGATCTAGGGTGTTAAATAAAAGTATATTTTTAATCTATGATAAATTCTATCTTGCAGATCAGAATTGCTTTTATTATTGTTATAAAAAAAGTTGACCTATAATATAAAAGATAAAAAGAAAGAAATATGTATGATGGATAAACTAATCATCTTTTAAAATTATGTTAAAGTTAAAAAATGCTATTTTTGTGGGTGGATTAGGAGAACAAAGCTGTGGATTCATATAAAACTTACCATAATATTAATGTATGGACCAACAGGTTGAATTTGTTATATTCAAATAGCAGACAAATGGAGAAGCAATAATTGGATCGTGTTTTAATACAACAGGTAAAAAATAGAACTTTAAGCAGTGAAGTAGCATGCATAAACTGAGATAGTTTATTGGTTTCTGCATAAACTGAGATAGTTTATTTACACTGTATGATATATCAGGACGTGTTATTGTTTGCATGTTGAATTGCACCAATAATACTTTTGTATTTTGTTACATTTGATATTGCCTCTCCCGCATACTTAGAATAATTCTGACTGCTTACCAATGGAGTAGGTTGGGGTTGACATTTATCATTTTAGTTTTGACAAGCAACTTAGTTATATATTTCTTTTGACAAAGAATCATCTCTGATTCAGTTCTGGAGAATGTTATGCAAAGAAAATAATTCAACTCTCCTAGATTTTTAATAGAAAACTGTCGATCTAAATAATGAGTTGGCTTGTCAATATCATTAGAATTACTACCAGTTACTATAAAGTCGTCCACATATATTAGTATGTAAACTGTTGAGGAGATATTTATTTTAGTAAATGGTGAATTATCTGATTTGGTAGACTGATATCCTATTTTAGTTAAGTTATTTTTCAGTCTATCAAACCATACTCATACCCGTGGAGCCTATTTTAGGCCATAAATAGCTTCGTTCAGTTTATATACCAGATTTTGATTGAGATTGTAGCCCTGTGGTTGCCTCATGTATATTTCTTCCTCAAGTATACCAATTAAGAATGCATTGTTAGCATCTAAATGTTTCACATGGCACTTCTTACATAAGGCAATAATAAGTATGAGTCAAATAGTGGTGGGTTTCACTACAGGTGAAAAGGTCTGATTAAAACGAAATCCATACCCTTGAGTAAAACCCTTTGCAACTAACTTGGCCTTATACTTGTTAATTGACCCATCTGGGTTCTTTTTAAGTTTGTATGTCCATCTGCACCCCACAGTATTTTTATTAGCAAGTGGACATGCAAGCTCCCAGGGTCTGTTTCTGATGAGTACATTGTACTCCTCATTCATGGCTGCCTTCCAGTTTTTTTTTATAGCATGTTCAAATGAATCAGGTTCACAATTACTGGACCCAGTCATAAATGCTTTTGGTTTAAAAATACCACTTTTAGCCCTTGTAATCATTGGGTGACTAGTCTGAATTGGAGAATCTGATGATGGTGAGCTATTGTCATTGTCTGAATCTGATGAGAACTCTGATCTTGTACTTTGTGAACCTGTACTTTCAACTTACCCATAACTTTCTGAATTTTCAGGATTGTGCATGGCAAGGATGGAATGTTATGCATCATCACAATCCCCTGAGTTAAGTTGTGATGTTTTACTGGACTCAGCAGCCTCACCTTCATCATTATTATCCCATTTCTCAGAATAAACTATGATTTCAGGTATTGAAACACTTGGATTCCTTACCTTACATGTAGTTGAAATAACTCTGTTGCTAAAAGGAAATACAGTTTCATTGAATACAACATGCCTACTTATGTATATTCTACATGTTTCATCAAGACATTTACACCCCTTTTGCTTAGTGATATACCAAAAAAAAAGTATAGGGTTTCGACCTGAAACCCAACGTGTTAGAATTATAGGGCTTTAAATATGGGAAGCATAGACATCCAAATGGTTTCAAACTATTGTAATCTGGTTTTACATTGTACAAATTTTCTATTGGTGTTATATCTTTTAGTACTTTTGTTGGCAGTATTCATTAGATATACAGAAGTACTGAAGGACTCTGGCCAAAATTTTAGAAGTAATTTTGCTTGTGCCAGCAATGTTAAACCAGACTCAACAATATGTCTGTGTTTTCGTTCAACTAGCCGATTTTTCTGAGAAGTATATGGACAAGTGATTCTGTGAACAATTCCTATTTAACACCCCATATTTTCTATGAACGTATAAGTAACAAATCAGAGGATAATTAATTTTTAAAATAAGAATCAAGGGAAACGGGTTGCGCCATTGCATTCGTCTTGGAATTCTGCTTGGAAACGAGTCCGAGTTTGCGAGAATCGGAGTCCGTATGAGGGAGATATGACCCTACGAAGTTTCAGGAATTTCTGGAATCGAAAACGGCTCGAAATTCGAATTCAAACCCAGAAGCGGGCTGGGCGGGAAATTTCCCGCCCAGGACCCAGGTCGACTGGGGAGTCGACTGGGTAGTCGACCTCCCCCCCCCCGCCCCCCCCCCCCCGCCCCCCCCCCCCCCGACCAGGTCGACTGGGGAGTCGAATGTCGACCCCCCTGACCATGTCGACTGGGTAGTCGACCTAGGGGTCGATCTGCCCCCGAAATCCAGTTTTTGGACCTGGTTCATTCTGATGTATTTGGTCACGTTTTCTACCTAGATTCGTCCGCCTAACCCTATATAAACAGCCCTCTAGCCTCATTCTCTATACACTATTTCATTCTACCTATACTCTGCCTCTGTTATAATTAAATAAAATAATAGCGTCACTACTCTGCTGAAATCTGAACTGGAACTAGGACTAAAGCATCTTCTTCCAAACTGAATAGAATTAAAAGAGAACAACTGCAACTCTTCTTCTTCTTTGAACCAATCAAGGCAAGTACAGTTATTTTATGATATAAACTTTAATCATAATTGTGACATGATTGTAAATCTGAATTTGAGGTTGTGTATGTTCTGTTCTGATCTATTTTATTCTGTATCTCTTTCTTTCTTCTGTTCTATAGCCAGGCTACCCCAAGCCTGCGCCAAATCTCATAAGAGATTAACGCACGAACGCTAAAATGTTAGGGACAAATAATGAATTTGGCATAATTGGACATGGCTAATTGATAACTAAAAGGACACATGTTGTAAACTGGACTTAGATCTATGCATATTCTGTGAATTGGAAGAAGAGGAACCATTGTATGTTAACATGTGACTTGAGACATTGGACATAACGCATATTTTGAATTAAGATTTGTTATAATTTAAGGTTCTGGATTTTTGGACATATTGTTTATATAACAATTCATGATTTGGGATAAAAAGAGAATATGACTTAGGTGTGAAGATATATATTAAGATTTGAAAACTATTAAATGTGAATAACACCTAAGTGGGAGATTTCTGAATATATGACATACATTGAAATCGATGGCTATATTTGGTATAATTTATATGTGAATCTTTTGTAGTAAGAAATTTTAACTTAATTTGGGAGACATGTGTAATCTGATAAATTATGACCCTAATCTGTGCCATGTAAATTCAATGTAAACATGGGGTATATGATCATATCGTGAATCATGACAATTATATAGGCATGCAAACTTAGGCTAAATTTACAATTAGGCAAGATATGTCTATGAAACTTCAAGGAATGATTAAATCTGTTATATTGTTTAATTTGCTAGTTCTGTTATATTGCCTAATTTGCTAGTTCTGCTATATTGCCTAATCCGCTAGATCTGTTCATCTGCCAAATCTGTCATCTGCTAAGTCTGCTGAAAATGCCTAATCTGTTATATGCTAAATCTGCTAAATTGCTTAGTCTGCTAAGTCGCCTAATCTGAGAAATCTGTTATCTGCTATATCTGTTGAGTTGATATATTTAGTCTGTTATTGACATAATCTGAATTGGCTATAGTTTTGAATAATCGACATGTATATTAGGCATGGGTATAAATGGTAAATTATTAATAAATTGGCCTCAAAGATAAACATGGGTGACTCGAGATTAGAATGAGTTTGCGGCGTAATCCTGCCCGGAACCGCCCGGCACATCCAGTGGCCGTAAACAATAGGTTCTAATGTGAGAAGTTAGTCATAACATGCTTGAAACCCGAGGTTAGACTCAGTTTGTGGCAAAAACCTGCCCGGAACCAACCGGCCTAACCAGTAGCCGCAAACTGTTAGTCTAATATGAGAGGTCTAGGCATTAATATTTAATTAATGAAAATATGAAATAAATATGATGTCTTAAAACGTGTTGGGTAGATAGGGTTAAACCAACTAGACTGATGAAATCTATTCCGTAAATCTGTAGGCCCAATTACAAAGTTAGACAACTCTGTAAATCTGTTAAATCCGTATATCTGATCCGTTAGTCTGAAAACTTGTCTGATCTGTGAACTAGATGATTTGAATTCTGTATGCCTGAACTTTTAAACAAGTTAATCTGAAATCTGTTAGTCTGGGGACACAAGGATAGGAAGGGAATTACTTGTGTCATCTGTTGTTTGGGACCCATATTAGTCAGTAACCCTTTCTGGTATCAAAACTTTGACCCAACAGTAGGTAGGGTCCGGGCACGCTTACTGAACTAATTATAAGCAGTTCATTCTGATATTGGCGCGGGGTGTTGATAGTGCATTCCAACCGGGTCATGTGCGTGCATGGATCCCGGTCTTCCTCTGAGGATGTAAGACGCCGTGACATCTGTAAATAGGTCTGTGCCAATTGGTTGTCACTTTAGGGAGTGATACACCCTACTGTGGGGCCGACACAGGGTATTTATGTTTTAGGGAGCCGATCGCTTGGGGTAGGGTTTTAGGGTACACTTAGTTCTGTATGTTTCTGTTGGTACCGTCTGTTTCTGTTGGGTGGTAAAACCTGTCTGTTTCTGCGTGGTACCATCTGTTGGGGTGGTAAAGGCCCATTACTAGTGTACACCTAATTCTGCATTCTGTTTCCATAGGGATTAATCTGTTTCTTCTTCTGTCAGTTTCTGTTCGGGTGGTAAAGGCCCATTACTAGCAGTCTCCTCTGTGGAAATTATTCTGTACCCGTTTCTGTTTCAGTTTAGACATTAGGATAACACCTAATTCTGCTATACCAGTATTAGTGCAGAGAAGTGTAAAGAAATAGCTTATGCCATTCTCTTCTTCTATTATATCCGCTACACCTGTTACTGCTATCTCTCATCCAGTTTTATTTTCATGTCATGTTATTATTATCTGTTCATAACTGAAAATCATTGGACTTGCCAGACTTTTTGTCTGAACCTTGTTTTTTCGCCTCCTTTCTTCCGTTCCCCCCACCCCCAAGGTTTTGTAGAAGGGAGTACTCTAGCTTTATCCAGATTTCTTCCGCTTGAAGTGCTTAAAGTATGGCTTGTCTTATTCTGTGGGGATTATGATTTTAAACTATGCATTCAGGAGGCTTTTGTACAAGACTGATATTTTGTACTTGAATTCTGATATTGTGATTTGAAAGGATGTAACCAAGCTTATTTCGGTTTCTGTTGTAATAAAGTTATAAAATTTTCAAGTACTGTTATATCTATCTTGTAAGTTTCTGTTCTGTTTACTAAAATGCTCCACCAAAGTTAAGGCATTCCCTTTGTGAGTGACCTTAACGGAGGTGGGGTGTTACACTTGGTATCAGAGCTGAAGGTTACCAGATTGTGTAAAGTTTTTGAAAACTATTTTAAAAAAAAGGGTTTTGAAAGGAAATATTTTCAAAAATAAATCTTATTTAGAAAAACATAATCCCCAAGTGCCATATACCTTTCCTTCAGTCCTGTTTGTAATTGAATCTTTCCTTTTTCGTTTCAGCATGTCTGAAGCATCTGAGATACCAGAGGGTGTTCATGTACCCGGTTGGTTTCGTCGATATCTTGAGGCTAGGACCGCCGCCGCAGGTCCAGCAAATGATCCCCCTCCTCCACCCCCTCCTCGTGCAATTTCTTTCTCAAAGATCTGTAGAGATTTTAGGGCCATGGGTGGAAAGGATTTCAAGGGAACTTGCATTAACTGTGGTGAGATGGGACACTTCACTAGGGACTGCCCGAAGAAACGAGGGCAAGGATAGAGGGCAGAACCCACTCCTGGAGGACAGGCGAATGGATAGGATAGAAATAAGAAAATTTGAGTAGAAGGTTTAAGTTTCTTGTCTGATTGTTGAGTTAAAACTCTTTTTGATTCTGTAATCGATACTCTGCACTTTAATACTAGTATTGTTTCTGATTCCGCTGTAGACTCAAACCCATAAGGGTTATGACTAATCTGTTTGTGATAGATTGAGGTTTGAGAGATATCTGTGTTAGGTGTCAAGTAGGACATATAAATTTTGGGTTTTATCATGCTTAGTTCGGTAACCTGATCTGTACCAGTAATCTGTAAATATCTGAATATTCCCGATAAGGTTAAGATTTCCAGTTTTGACATTATCTAAAGAGGGTAATCCTCTGGGTGTCAATTTGATGTTGGTTTCGGTCTTCGGGGCCGATACTTAGGACCCATGTCTAATGGGAACCAAGTTTTTGTTTTATCTGTACTCGCTTCCATCATTCGACTGTATCCTATCGATCGAATCTTCGAACTTTAGGTAGAAACTAATGGGTGTAAACATGTATTTGAGACATGTTATGTTTGATGGTTGCAAGTGGATGCAAGTGGTTACTAGTGGTTGCTTGTGGATGCATATACACACACTGGGCACTAGATCGGCTCGAAAACACTCTCATACTGCATATGGATGTGTGAGCATTTTTCAATTTTTGTGGATGCAAAATGATTAACTCAGCACATGGATGTTGCATATGACTGAATGGTTGTGCACTCATATAGAAATGATATGTATCAAATAGGAAAATTTGCATACATGTTGGACTCATGGCACTGGCATAATTCGCATTAAGGAGGTCAACTGAATCAGTGGACGGCCTGATCTTTGCATTAGACAAGGAACATATACACACACCTTTGCATATGTTCATACAACATTAGAAGTTTCTAAGGACAATGGACATCAGTGATTGATGATTGAGTAGATGGATGTTGGATGGTAGGACACATTCTTCTTAACTTGAAGATTTCGGGGACGAAATCCTTTAAGGAGGGGAGAATGTAACACCCCATATTTTCTGTGAACGTATAAGTAACAAATCAGAGGATAATTAATTTTTAAATTAAGAATCAAGGGAAACGGATCGCGCCATTGCATTCGTCTCGGAATTCTGCTTGGAAACGAGTCCGAGTTTGCGTGAATCGGAGTCCGTATGAGGGAGATATGACCCTCCGTAGTTTCAGGAATTTCTGGAATCGAAAACAGCTCGAAATTCGAATTCAAAATTCGAATTCAAACCCAGAAGCGGGCTGGGCCGGAAATTTTCCATCCAGGACCCAGGTCGACTGGGGAGTCGACTGTGTAGTCGACCCCCCCTGACCAGGTCGACTGGGAAGTCGACCAGGGGGTCGACCTGCCCTCGAAATCCAGTTTTTGGACTTGGTTCGTTCTGATGTATTTGGTCACATTTTCTGCCTAGATTCGTCCACCTAACCCTATATAAACAGCCCTCTAGCCTCATTCCCTATACACCATTTCATTCTACCTATACTCTGCCTCTGTTCTAATTAAATAAAGTGATGGCGTCACTACTCTGCTGAAATTTGAACTGGAACTAGGACTAAAGCATCTTCTTCCAAACTGAATAGAATTAAAAGAGAACAACTGCAACTCTTCTTCTTCTTCTTTGAACCAATCAAGGCAAGTACAGTTATTTTCCGATATAAACTTTAATCATAATTGTGACATGATTGTAAATCTGAATTTGAGGTTGTGTATGTTCTGTTCTAATCTATTTTATTCTGTATCTCTTTCTTCCTTCTATTCTATAGCCAGGCTACTCCGAGCCTGCGCCAAATCTCATAAGAGATTAACGCACGAACGCTAAAATGTTTGGGACAAATAATGAATGTGGCATAATTGGACATGGCTAATCGGTAACTAAAAGGACACATGTTGTAAACTGGACTTAGATCTATGCATATTCTATGAATTGGAAGAAGAGGAACCATTGTATGTTAACATGTGACTTGAGACATTGGACATAACACATATTTTGAATTAAGATCTGTTGTAATTTAAGGTCCTGGATTTTTGGACATATTGCTTATATAACAATTCATGATTTGGGATAAAAAGAGAATATGACTTAGGTGTGAAGATCAATATTAAGATTTGATAACTATTAAATGTGAATAACACCTAAGTGGGAGATTTCTGAATATATGACATGCATTGAAATCGATGGCTATATTTGGTATAATTTATATGATAATCTTTTGTACTGAGCAAGTTTAACTTAATTTGGGAGACATGTGTAATCTGGTAAATTATGACCCTAATCTGTGCCATGTAAATTCAATGTAAACATGGGGTATATGATCATATTGTGAATCATGACAATTATTTAGGCATGCAAACTTAGGCTAAATTTACAATTAGGCAAGATATGTCTGTGAAACTTTAAGGAATGATTAAATCTGTTATATTGTTTAATCTGCTAGTTCTGTTATATTGCCTAATTTGCTAGTTTTGCTATATTTTCTAATCTGCTAGATCTATTCATCTGGCAAATCTGTCATCTGCTAAGTCTGCTGAAAATGCCTAATCTGTTATATGCTAAATTTGCTAAATTGCTTAGTCTGCTAAGTTGCCTAATCTGAGAAATCTGTTATATGCTATATCTGTTGAGTTGATATATTTAGTATGTTATTGACATAATCTGAATTGGCTATAGTTTTGAATAATCGACATGTATATTAGGCGTGGGTATAAATGGAAAATTATTAATTAATTGGCCGCAAAGATAAACATGGCTGACTCGAGGTTAGAATGAGTTTGCGGCGTAATCCTGCCCGGAACCGCCTGGCACATCCAGTGGCTGCAAACAATAGGTTCTAATGTGAGAAGTTAGTCACAACATGCTTGAAACCCGAGGTTAGACTCAGTTTGTGGTAGAAACCTGCACGGAACCAACCGGCCTAACCAGTAGCCGCAAACTGTCAGTCTAATGTGAGAGCTCTAGGCATTAATATTTAATTAATGAAAATCTGAGATAAATATGATGTCTAAAAACGTGTTGGGTAGATAGGGTTAAACCAACTAGACTGATGAAATCTGTTCCGTAAATCTGTAGGCCCAATTACAAAGTTAGACAAATCTGTAAATCTGTTAAATCCGTATATCTGATCTGTTAGTCTGAAAACTTGTCTGATCTGTGAACTAGTTGCTCCGAATTCTGTATGTCTGAACTTGTAAACAAGTTAATCTGAAATCTATTAGTCTGGGGACACAAGGATAGGAAGGGAATTACTTGTGTCATCTGTTGTTTGGGACCCATATTAGTCAGTAACCCTTTCTGGTATCAAAACTTTGACCCAACAGTAGGTAGGGTCCGGGCACGCTTACTGAACTAATTATAAGCAGTTCATTCTGATAATGGCGAGGGGTGTTGATGGTGCGTTCCAACCGGGTCATATGCGTGCATGGATCCCGGTCTGCCTCTGAGGATGTAAGACGCCGTGACATTTGTAAATAGGTCTATGGCAATTGGTTGTCACTTTAGGGAGTGATACACCCTACTGTGGAGCCGACATAGGGTATTTATGTATTAGGGAGCCGATCGCTTGGGGTAGGGTTTTAGGGTACACTTAGTTCTGTCTATTTCTGTTGGTACCGTCTGTTTCTGTTGGGTGGTAAAACCTGTCTGTTTCTGCGTGGTACCATCTGTTGGGGTGGTAAAGGCCCATTACTAGTGTACACCTAATTCTACATTCTGTTTCCGTAGGGATTAATCTGTTTCTGCTTCTGTCTGTTTCTGTTCGGGTGGTAAAGGCACATTACTAGCACTCTCCTCTGTGGAAATTATTCTGTACCCGTTTCTGTTTCAGTTTAGACATTAGGGTGACACCTAATTCTATTATACCAGTATTAGTGCAGAGAAGTGTAAAGAAATAGCTTATGCCATTCTCTTCTTCTGTTATATCTGCTACACCTGTTACTGTTATCTCTCATCCAGTTTTATTTTCATGTCATGTTATTATTATCTGTTCATAACTGAGAATCATTGGACTTGCCAGACTTTTTGTCTGACCCTTGATGTTTCGCCTCCTTTCTTCCGTTTCCCCCCCAGGTTTTGTAGAAGGGAGTACTCTAGCTTGATCCAGATTTCTTCCGCTTGAAGTGCTTAAAGTATGGCTTGTCTTCTTTTGTGGGGATTATGATTTTAAACTATGCATTCAGGAGGCTTTTGTACAAGACTGATATTTTGTACTTGAATTCTGATATTGTGATTTGAAAGGATGTAACCAAGCTTATTTTGGTTTCTATTGTAATAAAGTTATAAATTTTTCAAGTACTGTTTTATCTGTCTTGTAAGTTTCTGTTCTGTTTACTAAAATTCTCCACCAAAGTTAAGGCATTCCCTCTGTGAGTGGCCTTAACGGAGGTGGGGTGTTACTTTAACCAATGTATTCAAACTCTTGAATTCACTTCCACCATCAGACTGTATAACTTTAACCAATGTATTTAGTTGCCTTTTAGCCATAGTGATAAAATTAATAATAGCATTAATAGTTTTAGATTTGGCGTTAAGAAAATAAATCCAAGTATGTTTAGAGTAAGCATCCACAAAGGCAATATATTATTTAAATCCAAAGTCAGAATTTATAGGTGTAAGGCCCCATAAATCAGTTTCAATTAATTGCAATGGCTCTGTATAAATTGTTTCAGAGTCAATAAAGGGTAATCTATGACTTTTACCTATTTGACAATAGTCACATATATAGTAATAAGACATCATTATATTGAATATTATTCTCAGCTAGTATTTTCATTACAATTTTAGCAATTGGATGGCCAAGTTTGTAGTGTCAAATATCAAAGACATTTTTACTGCTTTTAGCATTATACAATACATTCAAATTACAATGTTTATCTCCTTATATCACACTGTTATTCTCAACAGTGTTAAACTTGTATGGTCTTCCTATAATGTTACCCTGTAAAATGGGTTCTCTATTTAAAATATTCCTAACTAAACAATATTTATGGTAAAACTCAAAGAAGACATTATTGTCATAAGCAAATTGAGAAACACTTTTCTTGATCTTTGGAACTCTTAATAGATTATGTAGATATAATTGTCTCTTACCACTTATACTAGCATTATCAATGTGAGTAATAGCGATACTTTTACCATTACCCAATAAAATAGAATGATTACCTCTGTAGTCTTTGTTTCCAATATTCAAATTGTCAAGATTGTTTGTAATGTGATGAGTAGCCCCTGAATTTGGATACCAACTATCATCTTGAACTGTTTCAAGCCTTGCTATGTCATTCTGATTGCCATTTCTGCCAGTGTTTTCTTGACTGTTTTTTTCAGATTGAGATTGAGCAATGTTCACACTAGGATTACCATTATTTCTCTGATTCTGGTTAGATGTGTAACTAATGTTGAATCTGAAGAAGCAGTACAATGTTGTGTGACCCATATTCTCACATACTTGACATTTTGGCCTGTTGGTATTAGTCCACCTACATCTGCCTCGTCCTCTTCTTGCACCACCACCTCTTTGGTAAGCTTGATCATTTCTACTGTTATTACTGTTCTGATTTTTTCCTTTGAACCCAGTAGTGAAGTTGACTGCATAATCAGTTTCTTGTGGTTTCTTGGCATTTATTCTTTCCTCGTGAGAGAGCAGAATATAATGCATTTCATCGATGGGTGGAACAATTTATTCTTTCCTTATGAGAAGTTAAAACAGCTATCATAATCATGATTTAGCCCATTGACTTAGTATAAAACTTGATCACTATTATGAACTTTATTTCCAGTAGCATTTAGCAAATCACACAGCCTTTTAACTTTTGAAATATATTCTCTCATGGACAAGTTTTCCATTTTAACACTTTGCAATTGATTCTTGTAATCAAGAACTTTAGCAGAACACTGATTGTTAAATTCTCTTTCTACTGTTGTCCAAATATCATAGAAAGAGGTACATCCAACGACTTGTGGTACTAAACTTGCACTTATAGATGATAACAGCCAAGAACTAATGAGTCTGTCTTGCCTATCGTACATTACATATTTTCATTTGCAATAGTTCTATTATTCTCATTTGTGACATATTTTGCTGGTATATCTATAGTGCCAAGAATGTTTACTTCGAGGCCATACCCCTTAATTGTCGTTTCAACTTGTAATTTCCAAAGAAGATAATTATCTTCTTCAAGATATATAGTAATTAACTAACTCTTAAGACCAATGACAGTTTTTACTGTTGGATTTACAGGTCCAAATTCAAGGGAAATATTCTGACTATTGTCTGATGCCGCAGTGGTTGATCCATCACCCATGATAATAGGAAGATGAAGACAGAATTATCAAGAAGAAATCAGAACAAAGATAGCCGCAATCGATCAAGAATCTAAGTATATTACTTAGAGATGTAACTAGCAGCCAGAGATTTCTAATGGTGAATACTCTAATTCGATATGTACCTGTTCTGAAGATTTCTCTAGGCACGACTCTTACTTGTTTGATGATCTCTTGAATTCTTGGTTTATTTCCTGGTGATCTTTGTTACTAATAATAGGAGATACATCAAATTGTGTAGATGCAGCCTGGTCAATATGGTTTCAGGCATAACACTAATCAATTGAAGTATATATTCTCTCAAATGATGAGGGATTCCCTTTGATGAGCCATACCCATATGATGATGCTAAATTTCGATGGGTATGTTGATCGAAATACTCGGTTGCAGGATCACTTAAGTCGTTAAGCAATTTGCTCTTATACTAAGTAAGGATTTGACAATTTGATTGCAGAGAAGAAGATAAATTGCAATTTCAATGTAAATCTTTGTTCAAAGTTAAAAAATTAATTTACAAATTGTGTACATATATATAGGTTGTAACCTCAACGGTTATAAACCTTTGTTACATAGTAGAAATGAATATGTCGGCGGTAAAGTAAATAATAGGCAGGTGGGCTAAAGGCCAAGCCCAATACGAGGTATGAAATATATAAAATATAAATTATATGCTCAACCGACATATTTATTACCCCCCTTCCCCCCCCCTTCCCCCCACAAAATTTAGGGTTCCAGAAACCCTAATTTTGCTATATCGAGCTACAAATTGATCAAATTGGAGTGGCGCTCTAGCTGTTCTTGCTTTTATGATACTTCTCTTGCATGGATCTAAGAGCTTTGCTATCATCTGATGACTTGCTTGGCATTTAATGTGTTTCTTGAAGCATCGTCTTCAACTTCTAGGGTTTGAGTTTTGTGAAGTTTCGATTTGTTAGTGATGGCTTCTGTCTTAGCTTTGCTTTCAGTATCGTCCTTCAGGTGACTTGTCTGGTCAGTAACGTTAAGATCAGCCCTAAATCTGGTATAATTTTTGAACGATATAGCTTTACTCAAAATATATGTTTTCGGGTAAAATCCAGGTATATTAGTAACTTGAATCTCTTCCCTTTGAACTAATTCTCTAACGAAGTGGATATCTATTTCAATATGCTTAGTTCTAGCGTGTTGAATGGGGTTTTATGTTATGTCTATGACACTTCTATTATCACACCATAAAATACGTTTAACAGTAGACTTTAACTTGAGCTCACATAACAAAGATTGTAGCCACTTATTTTCAGCTGTTGCATTGGCTATTCTTTTGTATTTAGCCTCTGTATCGGATTTGGAAATTGTAGGCTGTTTTTTTAACACCATGATACTAGGCTTTGACCAAAGTAGACGCAATATCCACTTGTTGATCTTCGATCGCCAGGATCTAAAGCCCGGTCAGCATCTGCATATCCTGTTATATGTAAGTGTTGGCTAGTCTTTAGCTTTAGTCCAAAGTTAATTGTTCCTTTTAAATAGCGCATAACCCTTTTAATTGCTTTCCAGTGTGAGTCCATTGGTTTATGCATAAACTGATATAGTTTATTTACATGGTATGATATATCAGGACGTGTTATTGTTGCATATTGAAGTGCACCAATACTACTCCTGTATTCTGTTACATTTGATATTGCCTCTCCCCCATACTTAGAATAGTTCTGACTGCTTACCATTCAAGCAGGTTGGGGTTGGCATTTATCATTTTTGTTTTGACAAGAAACTCAGTTATATATTTCTTTTGACATAGAATCATCTCTGATTCAGTTCTGGAGACTTCTATGCCAAGGAAATAATTTAACTCCCTAGTTTTTTAATAGAAAACTGCTGGTCTAAATAATGAGTTAGCTTGCCAATATCATCATAATTACTGCCAGTTACTATAAGGTCATGCAACAACCCGCTATTTTTTAATGATTTAAATTCTAATTTAAATTGAATTTATATTTTGAAAATATTTTATGGTTTTTGGTAACGGGAATTTAGAATTTGAAATACGTATAGTGGGATGTAGGAGCTGTGAAAATTTTATTGGAAAATTTGACAATTTGTCGGTCGCGCAATTTGCAGTGCAAAGCTCTGCATAACAGTTCAAACTTTAGCTATTTTAAAATCTTTCCGAAATCAGTTCGGATAAACTTGGAAAGCATTCTATTCGCTATCACGAATCTAATAGTGCAATCCGTTTCGCAAAAATCGGACGTTTTGACCACTGTTTTCCTATTCGTATTTTACGTTTAAGGGGTTCCATAACGCTTTTTGAATGGAGCATCCTGACCCTGCAAACTATATACCGTTGTGTCCATCTTGTCCTGCTGATTACCGCAATATGTTCATTTGTCAGTTCCAGTGCTCGGTTTGCGACTAAATTGCAAAAAGGCTTGTGCAGTTCATTTTTGAAGTAGAGCCATTTGAGTTTGATGTGTCCCTTTTAGGATCTTACGTATTTTTTTAGTCATTTTAGGTCTGCAAAACCCTTCTTTTTATTTTACTAAGACATACATTGATTTTTTTGTTTATTTTGAAAACTTAGTAGATAAATTGTGGGTCTCCTTTTCCATTTCAAAAGCCATGCACCATTTTACTAAACCATATGTTACTTTTTTATGCCTTTCATTTGCTTTGATCAACACACACACACACACACACACACATATATATATATATATATATATATATATATATATATATATATATATATATATGGGTAGGTTCAATGGCACCCCAAATAGTGAGCACCCCTTTAGCCTACCACTTTTCCACCACACATTTCCTCCCTCTCTCCGTCCACTCATTCTCTCACCTCCCACTCACTTTCCATTCACTTTTTAATATAAATGAGTGGCTGAAATTGGTGTGCAAATAGGGGGCTAAAATTCAGGGGGGCTCCCTGATCCTATCCCATATATATATATATATATATATATATATATATATATATATATATATATATATATATGTATATATATATAGGCAAGCGTTCAGTTGCACCCCAAAAATGGAGCACCCCAAATCCCCCCTGATTTCCACCACCCGTTTATATTAAAGAATGTGAATGGGAAGTGAGAGAGTGAGTGGAAGGAGAGAGAAGGAGAAATACTTGTTGGAGATTAAGGGGCATTTAGGGTGCTGCACTGTTTAGGGTGCTCTCGAGCCTACCTTATATATATATATATATATAAGGAGGGTTCCGCTACATTTCTTATATTGGACGTGAACTCTCCCACTTAATCTCCACCATCCATTTTTCAAGACATGCATTACTTTAGTATTTTTTAAAAGACATTCATGCGTTTATCATTTAGACCATTCATTTAGAGAATCTTTTCCCCGTTACCATGCGTCCACTTTCACTTTCATTTTCTTTTGTTCCATGTTTGTTTCTCAAGGCCAGTCTGCATCACCTAGTTTAATATTTAAACAAAAAAAATGAATAATATCTAAACCATTATATATATTTGAGTTTTGAAACTCTGAAGCCGTTTGTTGAGTGGACCGAGAAAAGGGGGCGTCCTCGTTTTCAGCATACCACTTCAACTCCTATTTTATTTCATCATGAGCACTACGAGTTTGTTGACACACTTTTCTTGTCATGAGCTCCTATTTTACTTCGTGCACGCAAATCAAGGGCACGAGGGTAGCAGTTGCCTCCTCTATCTATTTATATTCCTTTTCTATTATCGACGCCATTTTCGGAAAAACAAATACTTCATATAAAATAAAATAAAATAAAGTGAAGCAGCCACTGTCTTCTGAAAACTCTCTGCATCACTCCACAAAAACAGCCGAACCCTCCCCGCCGTCGACGCATTCTGAAGCCGAGTTCCACCCTCGCCTCACACCACCAGATCTGAACCACTCAAGACCTCCGCCTCCTCTTCTTCCCTGATCCGATGTCTGATCTCCAACCAATGACCTGTGCCTCCACCAGCTGTGATGCCTTCCCCATGAAGCTTCCAACAGACCTGCTCTGACCCCTTTGCCTTGACATGCTTCGATCCCCTCGGCCCCAAGCTGCACCCACGTCATTTTCTTTCTTCTTGAGCCTAGGTGATATTTATGTGGCGTTCATAAGCATGAGTTTTGTGTGATTTTATATTACATATATTGCGGAAACTTTGTGCGTGTTCTTTTGGTGAGTTTTGGGTGAGTGGGCGTGAGTTTATTATTTTTTTCCTATTAAGTTTTGCGTGAGTGTTTGGTATGGTCTGAGTGTTTTATTTTATTTTGTGAATGGTGTGCAGTTGAGTGTGTGTGTTATTTAAATGTGTATTTGTGTGTATTTTCATGTGTGATTTTTGGTTGAAAAAGAGTATTATTCCCGAAAAAATACTAGATTACACAATCAGCATAGTATTATTCTACATAAGCAGACAGAAAATAAAAACAAGTACTCCACAACAAAAATTTAGACATTATCTATAGCATAATTCTATAGCACACGTATGCATTATTACTATTCATTTACAAATACTATTCACCTGAATGCTATTACTAAATGCCTCTAAAGAAAACATATAATTACTCTATTCTACATATTATTACTAATATCTTAGAACTATTTATAGATATGACTTTATATTTAATTGGTACTATAGCATATCTAGTAGAAACGCTAGATATGCTGGATATACCATTACATGAAATGACTAAATCTTATTTCTTTGAAGAATTGGATTTCATATACCATGGTCTATGCACAAGGTTTTTATAAATCATTATATCTATTTTACTTATTCATATCTGTCCTATTTATTGGTATCATATATATATAACATATTTTTGGATTTTATATATTTATTTGTTTTGAAAAGTTTACCTATACATATAATATATTGTAAATAATTGTGTATATGGGTGAGTTGGGTTTATTTATATGTGTGTTGAGGGGGTTAGTTATTTTAATATACTGTGTATGTTTTTGTTTTAGTATTTTGTGTGTGTGTGAATTATAAATTTTTATTTATTTATGTGTTATATATATACATACATATATTATTTCGAAAAAGGGAAACTTATCATGTTTATTTTTGAGTCTAATTTGGTATTGAGTTCCAAAACTGTCTCAAAAACCCAGTAACCATACGTACGTAGCCATTGAGAAATTTCCTACCATTCTCTTATAAAATAAAATATATATTGAGCGGTTGCCGAGTTGAATCCATTCTGAGTCGTGTCTGGATATCGTCGTTTCAATTCTCTGTCAATTCGTTTGTCATCTTCAATCTATACCACGGAAGGTGAGTTTATCTCACACTTGACCTACATTGTTTCGTGGTGGTTAGATCAACATAAATGAAATGTTATGAAATGTATAGAGCTGCTAATAGAAATTATTTATCTGATATGTAAACAACTTTCATATATGACACGACATTCATATGACATGTAGATGCACTGATGATATATATGTTGTGATTAATGCCCTGTGATTGTTGATTTATATTTCTTGATTTTCCCTAGTTTAGAAAACCACTAACGGTTGAAATGATACATATCCAAACGGACATTAGATTAGGAAAAATCGTTATGTGTTGAAATGATAGATCAGAGCGATTTTATTTGGGACTACAGGTTGAAATGATAGACCCGTAGAAATTTTATAAATTACGGGTTGAAATGGTTATTATCTATATCACCTGACCATAAGGTAGAAAACTATATACAGACACCATTAGTCATATTTTCGAAGTAAAACGATTTGAAATTTGATTTTTTTTTAAATAATAACGTAAGATTTTATATTTATATTTATATTTATATTTATATTTATATTTATATTTATATTTATATATATATTTATATTTATATTTATATTTATATTTATATTTTAATGATTTTTAAACTTAAATTTTGTAAATTTTAAATTATATGTTTTAAAACGATTTTATGAGCAAAAATGAATTTAAATGTTTATTTAATATTTTACTTATAATTTTGTTTATTTTTAAACTATATAATTTAATCATATATGTGTTTTAAACTTTAAATTTAATATATTATAATAAATTATTCTTTTTAAACCTATTTCTAATTATCTTAATCTTATATATGTTTATAAACTAATGTCTATTTAATTTATAACTTATATATTTTTTTTTTCAAAGATTATTTTTATATATATTTTACAAACTTTAATAATAAACTCAAAGTTGGATAATTCCAAGTATTCGCGATTTGAATTCGAGGTTTTAAGTTTTAAATTTTTATAATGTTACTTGATTCAACGAATGAACTCGCATAAGATATGAAATTGAATTCGAAGTGGTTTGAACTAGTTATAAGTGGTAAACTTAAATTGTGAAATTGATTTAAATTTGATTTTCCAAATTTATGAAATATATTTTGAATTTATAATTGATACGAAATGAATTCGATTCCAAAGTGACTAAACGTGAATTGAAATATATATATATATATATATATAAATATATATTTTATGTATGGAATTGACTATATAAAATCGATTGGATTGAATTAGAAAAATTTTAAATTGAAATTTTAAGGAAAATGATTTAAATTTATAAATAATGATTTGGAATTGCACGACTTGAGTTATGAAATATGATATGATTTTGTTTGAACTAAAACATAAAATTTTGATTTCAAATTTGAACCTGAATTATGTATAAACGATTTTATAAAGTGATTTATAAAATAATGATCACGGTATGAAAAATGTAAACGTTTGGTTGTTAAAGAGACTAGGAAGGGCTATTGCCATACTCTCTGCCAATACCGAAAACACTTTAACAACTATGTACGCAGTGAAGTTCCAGAATGAAGTAGGATGATTCGGAGGCGATTAATGGATTAAAGAAAGAGAACGATGTTCTTGGCCTTCATGTCATAATTAAAATGAATAAAACAAGTGCTATACCTTGATTAAGTGAGGTAGCCCCTCCTATCGGACACAATTCCTCGAACTCGTATCTATTACTTTGTGATTTGATTGGTGCACCATTGATTTTGGAGTGTGTTTTGAGGTGGGCTGTAGTCGCAGCTATGCGTTACCACCGGTCACGGGCGTGCATCGGTAGAATCCTACCGTGGGTATTCCTCGTGTGCCTTGTCATATTATCCTGGTCGAGTCCCCTATGATTTTGATTTAACGTTGTTGTATCACAGCGCATCCCTATCCACCGACGTACTAGTACTTTATATGCATACTATACGATAACAGAACAAATGGTGTAAGGGTAAAAATGTAATCCTTCATGTACTATTTTAATATCTTATATTTAACCATAGACACTATTATATAATATTAGTTTAACGGAACCTTAGAGGATGGTGATCCCAAACATCCTTTAAGTTACTGATGCATTTCATTAAACATTTCATTTGAGTTGATTTACTTCCATGAGAATGTTAGTCCTGATCCGAGTTGTTTTATTTTTGCATTATTTCTCAGGTCAGATCAAGTATTAGAGCTTTCGAGATCACCTTTAGAGTTTGGAGTATATATTGGATCTGCCTAACTATATCTACATATTCAGTTGTTTCAGTTTTCAACTATCCATATTGTTCTGTTTCAAACATTTATTATTTATTCATGTATTAGAAATCATTGTATTAGACTTTCGCTGTTTTATCTATTTAAACTCTGTTGTAAATTTTATTTAGTATCTTCATGAACTACTATTGTATTATGTATTTTTCGATGCGAGATATTATTTTGTTGTGTATGTGATCTGTGATTTATTCTATTTACCTCAGAGGCTAATAACAATCTGTCGTTTTCGAACGGTTTGAGTTGGTTTAATTATGTAATAGCCCGCAAATCCGTACTATCTGAGTTGACTAATAACACCACACGTCCAACCCAAATTGCACAGAAATACAAATCATTATTAGAAAGAAGTTAGAGGATGAGAAATAGAAAGAAAGAAAAGTTAGAATAGAAGAAAAATGAAGAACACAAAACTCACAGTGGAACGAATAAAATATATTAAATAACATAACTTTTGAAATACAAATCAGTGATTGTATATACATACCATTATCAGAGCACAACAATTATTCCTGGAACAGTTATAAACACCCATTTCCAGATACAACACAGTACACAGCGGAAATATGATAGTCTATAGCTAACTGGTGAAGCTTCCTGCTTTCAGATCTTCTAAGTGAATCTGAAAAATCCCGACTACTTAACTGCCCATACAAATTTGGTCACCCAAGAGTTTAGGGGAAACAAAAACAAAATAAACTCTGGGCTAGTCATGGGACTGGTGTGAGTAAACTCTAATCATTTGTTTAACTTTAAAAATCCTTTCGAAAGAAATGACAATCGTAAGACCGATCCACACGTAAACATGGATGGTTTTTACCTTACGACAACCCAAAATATTGTTGATATCAAATCCAGTGATATTATAATAATGTCTATATCAAATAAATAGAGTCTAGCGGAACGCTTGCATCTCACGCTCCATATATAATATAAAATCAAAAACCGCATAGAGCTTATTGGAGATTGGATTTCCAACATGACAAGGTATGGAACCACCTTCCGATAGTGTATCTCTACAGGGGAATATACTGGGTTCAATAAGAACATCTTGCAACCTGGCCCACACATGACCGACCACTCATTTCGCTTGAGTGTATCGAATGTATATCACCAACAGTTGGGATCAGCAACCATTTCCCAAATGGGACAACATCGAATAGATTAAAGAACGAAATGGATATCTCTAGATAGGTGATTATGCACCCTAATGGGAGCGACCCACATAGCCATGATGCCTGCCCAATTTTTGTCATTTCCCGGTTGTTGAGGCCTGAGCTACGATTTCTTATCATTCATTGGTAGCACAATCACTTTTAATGGCACATTGTTAGATCCGTAAATCATTAATTAATTTGCACAAATATATTCTGGATATTATGCTAAGAGAATAAATTCTCTACCACCATATATATTTATACAGACCAACATATGCGATCATTGGAAATACTCTGTCAGACATTCGTCCATTTAAGTTCGTTCTGGGATTGAACGAAACCAATGGCATAATTTCCATAAATAGAAAAAGTCCTTGCACTTTACTCTATCTTCGGTTACATCAAAAAATCTGATTCGCAACACTACTGCCAATACGGAGTGGTTCACGGATAATAATCTAACCGGTCTCTCCATATTGACAACGATATTGGCAAACACTTCGATAGTCGGTTATTTAACTATCGAAGAAAAACAAACATCCATTCAAAGCATTAAACAAATCACTGGGCCTTTTAATTAATATTTCATTAATTAAATTACTTCTCCATTTCCTAATCAATATCTGTTAACTCGATATTTTCCCTAATCATCTTCTTGGTCTCTTACGTTATTAGGAAAACATTTCCATATATCGCCTTCTTTTATTTTCTATATATTGAAAATATATTCTATATATAATTGTAAAACATTTCAATTTCTTATCTCTTTCACGACCATTCATTTATTTCTATACTCAGGAAATATTTATTATTATATTTCTAAATTTCCACTTACTTGGGTTAAAACGAATGTTGTGTAAAACATCGTTACAACAATCCAAAACACTGCATTCAACTAAATCTTATTCAAACATTTCTCTTCGAGACTGGATCTTGCTATTTATTGGTTAAAAATGAAATCAACCAAGTTGGGGTATAACTACCTCTCAAAACTTGACTGAATAACATCTTTAACTTCAAAACAGACAAGACCACTTATCTCAAATCATCAACACCATAAAACCCACTTATTCATTTTTAAAACGTATATATATATATATATTTCTCTTTCTATTACCAGATTTTCGGTTTCCTTTTGTTTATAATATTCTATTTTTAAGTTTGTTTCCTTACTGGATTCTATATATATTGATATATAGATTTCAAATTATCAAATTATCTTAAAAATATTCTAACTCCTTGAATTCCTGGAAAATTTTGCCATAACCTCCTTTGTACCGGTCGATAGTTCAAACCTCAACTAGCCTCTCTAGGCCCTTTCCATTCAAAAAGAAAATCAAAAAGCCAAATGGCTTGCCGATTCGGCGCATAAAATCTCATATGGAATTTAAATGTGTACCTTTTTGTCGGGCACACAAATTATAACCTTCTTACACTTCATCCCATACCTGTCTAACCCCATATACGTCCATTTATATTTTATTCCAACTTAATCTGGCCATTTAATTCAATTCGCTAATTAATTCTCTAACTAGCTCTTTTGCCTATTCCACTTTCTGTTTGAACATATCAGTTCAAATACAAATATTTACTTGCTTAAAAATCCATTTG
The DNA here is from genome assembly GCA_030737875.1 of Allium sativum. Taxonomy (NCBI): domain Eukaryota; kingdom Viridiplantae; phylum Streptophyta; class Magnoliopsida; order Asparagales; family Amaryllidaceae; genus Allium; species Allium sativum. Next base: position 637,949,176 of record CM060918.1, read on the forward strand.
AATTCCATTTTCAATTCAATTTCCATATTCGATTTCGAATATGAATTACAAACCCCATTAACTTATCCATTGTCCAATTCAACCCAAAGGTTCATTAACTAATTTTTCTTCTAATTAGTTAATTCTATTCAATAATTTAAAAATCTGATTTTTGTTTCAAAAAAGCATTTTATTTACACAATTTGAGTTCGTATTTATTTTACAACTCATGTCTGGATTTTTCTAATGGAAATTCATATTTTTATTTACTTAAAATCCCTTTATTTATTTAAATAAACCGTTATGGTTTTATAATGGTTATGGCGCCGCTTTTCTAAAAATTTGATTTTGATATAACTCAAAATCCATACGACGAAATCTAGATTTTTCTCTTTCATTGGAAAATTATTATCAAATCGGTCCTGATGATTCTTGTTTCAAAAAATTCCGACTTAAATTGAGTTCTATCTACTCAACTGAAGTTCGAAACGCCAATTTACGAACTGCCGCACTGTAGCGAGTTCGTTTTAATTATATTTATATATAAAAACTTTTAAACTTTGTTTAAAATAAATTCAATTCCATTCTAATATATTTTTAATATATATATATCAAACCAATTTTCTCAATTCAACATAACATTTTCGATTATCTATAATTGTCGATTTTCCTTACTCGATAATATATTTATTTATACTTCAATCTTCTATATTTAATTTCAATTCCTTTTATAAATAAATTATTTATAAAATTCGATATAATCGAATTTCAATTATAAACCCGTTGAATTTTTCTCAATTCAGCTTAAATTCCGAATTCCGAAATATAATCAATCGTTTTGTTTCAAAACACTTCCCAATTTACTTTTAAATTCCTATTTAATTAAATGGTTTAAATTATCCAAAAGATAATTTATTTCGCCAAATTTATAACACTATTTATAAATTCAACTTCCTTGTTTCATATATTTGAACAAGTTCCCTTTTCAAATTTCCATTTGAAACTCCATCCCTTTGATATTCCGAATTGCGGGATAAAAACCGTTGTTCCCTTTCGAATGATTTCAAGTTCTATTTTTAATTTCATATTTGAATTTAAATATTCAAATTATCTCATGATAATTTATTCATTTTATTCATAAACACCATTTTATAAATTTCCTTGTTTTATATTTAAACAAGTCTATTTCGAAATCTATTTAAAACCAAAATCCTATTTTGGAAATTTCTATTGATAATAACTTATATATATAACACCCAACTTATTTTCATATTCAATTTAACTTCTATTTAAATAAATTCGAATTAATCGAATTCAAATCATAAATCCTTACAGATTTATTTTAGTTCAATTTATATTTTGAACATCAGAATAAATTCCATCATTTATTTCTTTAAAACAATTTCCCCATTTCTATCTTTAAATTCACATTTGAATTTAAATATTCAAATTATCTAATGATAATTTTTTCCCATTTCTATTTATAAACATTTTTTATAAATTCAATTCAATTCACTGGTTATCCCATGAAAATCATTTCATTTTATTTATAATCACTTTTTATAAATTCAGTGCATTATCTAATTTATAAATGCCATTTATAAATTCAATACTAGTTTTTAGTTTACAAAACAAGTAAATATTTATAGTCCATTCAAAATTCGAATTCTATTTTTGGAAAAACAGATTTTCCTTTTAAATCTCTAAATATCTTTTTACGATATTTTTATAAATTAACATTTTGGCCCAGAGATAATTTAAATACTCAAAACAACCAATTATAAATGACAGGTTTTCTAACACATCATATATGATAATATATATGAAAAACAAATAATAATGATTTTGAGGAATCCAGTTGGATCCCTCCAACCTGTTTATCCTGCATCCACAGACGTTAGCCAACATAAATAATACCCATCCTGCTTTGAGGCAGGATATCGCGGTATAGAAGGTCATCCACTATCATAGCGTGGGGAGTATAGGGTCATCCGCTAATGATAATGCTGGCATCCGCTAATGATACTGCGGGAATCCAACCACCAATATATATAATAACCACAAACACCAATCCTAAATAACTAACATATATTTAATAGCCACAAAAATATTTCAGTGCATGCAAACAACCATCAAACAATTATTTTAACAAATAAAAATAATTCTAAATAAAATATGAGAGAGATTTACCCACCGTGATTTTTATTCCATGATTTATCATCTATTTCATCTAATTTTAAATGAGTGTTTAAAATTAGACAAAAATCCCCATTAGCTCCAAATTATTCCAAGTGAGATCTACGTCCATAAGAACCCAATGGACTTCGTTTTCGTGTAATCCTGATTGCATTGAACCATATATAATTGTCACAATTTTGTACTTATATTTATTTATTTACAACACCTTATAAAATTAACAACTTTATTAATTAAATTTAAATCACCAAATTAACCCCTTAATTCCATGTCTACAGTTAACCCTCCAAATTTTACAAACCATTTTACTGTTGTTATCTAAGCATATTATAACAAAATAAAATTTTCTAGTTGTAAATAAAACAATAATTACCTTAATTTCATTTTAATCCTCTCTTCCTTTCTGTATTTGGAAACCCTGTTGCTGTCATCATTAAAAATATCTGGACCGAAAGACTGACCCTTGCCGACATCATCAAAGCATTCACCATCCGACTGTCACTAAGGAACTGACCACAAAATGTGCTCTGATCCCCTTCTTCCAGTTACCCCGAACCCGAGACCTTTGTTCGAATAAAACTGTCGAGCTTTCTGAAACCCAAATCGCCAGCACCTTCTTCTCTCCTTCACGCGAGCACCTAACTTGGTCGAGCTCGGAATTTCCATCACGATACCCTATCTCGTCTGGCAACACGAGCGCCCAGGTCATGATGTCGAGCTCTAGGGTTTTGAATAAGGCTTTGATTTCGATTTCGTGGGTTAAATAAATAAGTGGTTTCGATTTACTGAGCAAAGGCTTTGAAATGGATTTCGATTTAAGTACTGAGGAGGAGTGGCCATTTCCAATCTTATTTAGTTGAAGCCTTTGGGTATTGAATCTTGTTTGAGGGGAGGAAACAAAGGGAAGGAGTTAGTGTGCGATTTATAGGAGAAAATACTTCGGCACTAAGTAATTTTGATATGCGTTGTACATCCTAGTTTATAGGCTTAAGTACACATTTTTAATGTGATTTGATTTCGTACTAAATATGATTTGATTTCTATTTAATGTTATTAGACACAAAGGGATTTTTATTTTATCGAAACAGATTTGATTTGGTTTGATCTTATCCATTTAGATTTTATAACCATATATTTCGGGGTACTGAACTCTAATTAAACTCAACAACTGACGTTTCTATAGTTTAACTGCTACTCTAAACACATTGGGACAAGATACAAAACCTAATTTGACCTTATGGAGAAGATATAAATTTATATCGATATAATATAAATTGAATTGAAAATAATTTATTCCTTGAAAATAAATTAATATTATCGTTAATTCTACTCAGATAGAAGCTACACTGATCATCTGAATCGTCTTGATTTATTTTTAAATTCTGGATTCAATTATATTTTGTTTTGACTTCAAATAAAAATTCATATTAATCATTTGAATCCTTTTAACTCTGTTTTAAATTCGAATTGAATTATTTTAATTCTCGTATTTCGATAATTATATATATTCAAAATAGATCGTATTTCGATTTTTAAATCGATAATTCAATATAAAATTTCATTTATATTACCAACCCAATATTTAAAACCATATTAAATATTTAAAATAGATCGACATAAATCTGGGTCGTTACAAATTACCAGCTTGAAGTGGACGAAAGACAGTATGTTACAGTCATCTACATATATTAGTATGTAAGCTGTTGAGGATCTATTTATTTTAGTAAATAGTGAATTATCTGATTTGGTGGACTGATATCATAGTTTAATTAAGGTATTTTTCAGTCTATCAAACCAAACTCGTAGAGCCTGTTTTAGACCATAAATAGTTTTATTCAGTTTACATACTAAATTTTGATTGAGATTGTAGCCCTGTGGTTGCCTCATGTATATTTCTTCCTCAAGTATACCATTTAAGAATGCATTATTAACATCTAAATGTTTCACATGCCACTTCTTACATAAGCACAAGAAAATATATTATACATAGCATTGTATCATAGCCTTACATTAAAGTGCTATAATAAAATAATTAAATAAAATAAAATAATGCATTAAGTGTGCTATGTAAAGAAGCAAATAAAATAACAAAAAGATTATGCTATACATTAGTACATTCCGCTATGTTAAGGTTGATTATAGAAAAAGCGGGAGCCAAAATCCAATGTGGGACTAAATGAAAAGTAAGGCCGCGAAATTAAAAATTTCCCTCCGTCCCCTTCAAATTTTATCCCTAAAATTTTCGTTTTTTGTTTTAGTAAAGCTTGGCTTCATCCACTTTCCGATTCAATCCAACATCAATTCCTTCATCTTTGACCGATTCAACGACAAATCGAAAGCATCTTCCACTGATTCACTCTGACTCTTCCAAATCAACGTGAATTTTTTTGAAATCGTTAATAATATACTTTCGTTTTTTATAAATTTGCTCACTTGCTGTATATATTTTGTTTTTAGCTGAGTCCCTAAGTTGATTTCCATGATTTGTAATACATAGGTATTAGTTTCTTTTAACCCTAAAAAGGATTCTTTTAATAGCGGATTTGGTAAAGGAAATAAGTGGTAAATTTTTCTATTTCTTTTTTGAACAGCAATCCATAAATGAAAAATCTAAAAATAGTTTCTAGAAAATCATTTATGATAAGACAAGATTAGCGAGCTACAATACAGGACAATATCGCAAAGGACAGCAAATTTTCATATGGTACCAATATAATGTTATTTTCCTATTAGTCATGTTTATTGAATTCCAATGAAGTTCTATATCTACATCATTTTTCCTTCCATCACCAATTAGTTTTTTCTGTTCTTTGTCTTTGGCGGTCTAAAGTAACTTAGTAAGTTCAGTCTTTTGTATTTCCACATTAAAAGTTTCAATATCCGTTGTCTTTCAAACTTTATGCAAGTAATCCCAATTTTTGGTCAATTAAATTATGACAAAATAATTATTTAATATTTCATATGCAACTATAGTAATTTTATTAATGTAAAATTAGAGTTATTTTGATGTTATTGACATTTATTCTAGTTTGCTTTAAGTTGAAGGGCACTGAAAAGTAGTTGTAAATCGTAAAATTTGCATATAACATTACATTGATATCCTAGTTGGATTACCTCTTTTATTCCATTCCAGTTTGGTCATTTCAATGTAGGATCTACATAAATTATTTATTTAAGTCTGATGCATAATACATAACAATTTGTTAAGTTGACAATTTTTTCAGTTACATGAAGTGGCACTTAACAAAATTTCACACACAAATTTTTAGTGGCCATGCAGAAATATAGAGATGGGTGAAAATTAGAAACTGGAATCAAGGGGTATATTCTAGTGTTTATTTGTCAGTTTGTTTTGGAACGATAATGGCTTTAACGTGTACATCTAGCTCCTAGCTGGATGGTCTAAATTTGATCATGGTACTTTTCTCAAAACAAAACGAGAGAAATATATGATAAATTCAAAGATATTTTATATCATATGTCACACATTTGTTTGATACTTTTGGACTAGCAATCATTTTTATGGTTTTTAGCTAAATAAATAGTGAATTTATTACTATAATTCAATATCTTGTTGTATTATAAAAAAGGGTATATGGTCGTCACTGTGAAACTTGCCCTGGGAATCAAAGTACTCAAGACTGGGCTCTGACTATGATGTAGGTAGATTTTTGAAAATTGTTTATAATTGTAGAAGTTTTTAGAATCCTATTATGCTACGTTTTTTAAATTAAAAAGAAAAAGCCAATTCCTACCATCCGCTGTTAAAGGAATTGGCCTTTTATTTTTTGTCCATCTTCCTGTTAGAGTTGCTCCTAGAGTTTTGTCCATCTTCTTTTAATAGTGATTTGGTAATGGGAATGGAACTTTGGTTGAAGTATGTTTGGAACATTATTTGTTTGGTTGGCTCACACCAAACCGGACAAACATTTCAAATCTCTAGCAAGTGTATAGGAATTTATTTTGCCTAAATCCTGGTCCCTAGTTACCATGATTTATGTTGTTAGTTCCTTTTATAGGTTATGCTAAGCTGAAACACAATCCTCATAGTTAGTAAATGCTGGTGAATTATGCTTTATGTAAGCAGCTCAATATGTTAAGAGATTTTAACTCTTGGTAAATTTTCTTACGATCTTCCTTTCTTTCACAAAATTCGACAACTGATGTGTACCATATAATGCAGCACAGCCTAATTTTCTTAACCTGTTTACATTGTTTATTGTTGGCCCTTGTATGATCTATTACTCCATAGTAGATGGGACAACTATTTTGCATAGTTGATGCAAGCAAATCACCCATTTTGTTAGGAAGTGGACGGTCTCATACAAGCAAACATCAGTGGTTTCGCGAACTAAATTTTATTCTTATTTAGCAAATCTTTGTTGATGAAAAATTTAAAACCATGATGTATATTTTATTAAGTCATAAAACTGAAAAAAAACACTATTTTATGATTAACCATGGCAGATATTTTAGTTTTATACCATTTTTAGTTTATAGTTACCAGTATCATACATTGGTCTGCTTATTATGGTTAAGACCTGCTTGTTGATGTATATTGGCCCTGCATGTACAAGAAGATGTGCATGTTCAAATTGACTTAGCTTATGTTCAAATTCGTTTTGGTCTTTTAAAAAGGAATACCAATGGCCAATGACCTAGAATTTAAAGGTTTAAACTTATGTTTTTAAAGGAAAAGTATAGCAGTTTTAATTAGAAATTTGAGGATGTCATAATCATTTTCAAACGGACAACCCAAAAGAATTATGAACCTATGTATGCAATAATGTGGAATTCCCGATCCTTTTGCAATAGATTTCCTGTGTGATTAATGTATTACAATTAAATAGTAGTAAATATTTCTTATAAACGGCTTTATATAAAAATCAAATTCAAATAGCCATATGTATAACTAGCATGCAAATGAGGAAAATGACTAAGTATTTTCTGTTTAGCTGTGTTGAGATTGGTTAAATTAGTTAACCAATTTGCTTTTGCTTTATATATGTAACTATGATTTTTAAAAGCAAAAGAGTCATCTTATACACAAGTTAAAGATAAACGTAGTTGCCTTAAGATGCAAGCGATTATAGGTCAGTTGAAGTAAACAACATGACTGCTACTGTTGTAAAAATTGTACGTTCAATGCTGGGAAAAATGGTAGAAAAAAACGATGGAATATCATATGATTTGTAAACAACAGTCCTGCTGTAATTAAATTTCATTGCTTTGCAAATGAACTGTACCACTTTCCTTTAATTACTATTTTCTTTTTAATTTTAGAAACTTTTTTGCTGAAGTAATTTGCATCTCAAAATGGATAAAAATTGTGTGCATTTACACAGGTAATTGCTAGTGTTTGCAAATGAAGATTTTATTTTATTTTATTTTGCATGTAAATATTTATTTATTTTATGATTATTTTGTAATTATAGAACAAATAGTGAGTACAAGCAAGGGGCTAGGAAGTTTGTGGATTTTGCAAAGAGATGTTTGGGAAATGTGAAAAAAAATTGTGTCCTTGTTTTGATTGTCGAAACCTTACCTACTAATTTGGAAACACCATTGTCGAGCATTTGATTATAAGGGGAATGGATCCTAAATATAAAAATGGTACAATCATGCCAAGCAAGTAGATACTGGAAAAAAAATTAAGTTGGATGGTGCATATGACTTATTTAAAGGGGTTCATTACGAAGATGAAGATTTCATTACTCATTTTTCTTTCACTAATGATAACGATGAGAATGATGTGTAGAGACGAGAAGACGACTTATTGAAAAATTTAGAAGATGCGGGAACCTCTTTATATCCCGATTGTGCAGATCAAGCAAAGTTATCCGCCATCGTTGCCTTGTATAATCTTAAATGTGAAACAGGGTTATTTGACAGTGGTTTTGATAAGCTTTTGAGCGTGCAACAATTGTTTTTACGCAAAAATAATGTACTTCCTAAAACTTTATATGAGATGAAAAAGAATCTGAAGATTTTTGATATGCGATTTGAGAAAAATCATGCTTGTAAAAATGATTGTTGCTTTTTTAGAAAAGATTACAAAGATTTGATTAACTGCCCGAAATGTGGATCGTCAAGATGGAAGATTAATGAACGTACATGAGAGATTATGCAAGGGATCCTGACAAAAGTGTTATGGTATTTTCCAATAATTCCAAGATTTAGGAGAATGTTTAGATCGCAAACAGTGGCAGAAGATTTAAGATGGCATTTTAATAACAAAAGTAATGATAGAAAAATGCATCATCCTGTAGATTCTGTTACATGGAATGTAGTGGATGAGAAATGAAAACCATTTTCAATTGACCCACGCAATCTCAGACTTGGTCTTGCTACCGATGGTTTCAATCTATTTTCTATGTTAAATTCTAAATATAGTTGTTGGCCAATAATACTTGTAACATATAATATCTCACCTTTATTATGCATGAAGAAGGAAAATATAATGTTAACGTTACTAATTCCAGGCCCTAAGCAACCGGGGAATGATATAGATGTTTATTTGGTGCCATCGATAGAAGATTTGTGTCATTTGTGGAATAATGGAGTTGGAGTTTATGATGAATTTACTAAAACATGTTTTAATCTGAAAGCAATTTTGTTATGGACGATAAATGATTTTCCAGCTTATGTAAATCTCACTGGATGTTGCTAAAGGGTAAAAAGGCATGTCCTACATGTGGTGTGAATACTCATCATCGTTGGTTGAATCATGGTCGAAAGATTGTGTATCAGGTCATAGAAGATTTTTACATCCTTCTAATCCAATGAGGAACAAAAAGACTTGGTTTGACAATACCATAGAAAATGGAAGTATACCAAGAATTTTAACTGGAAGGAATATCTTTAATATTTTAAAAGATTTTCCAAATGATTTCGGAAAGGAAAGTAAAGACCCAAAAAACACAAAAAAGAAAAAAAAAACAATGCAAAATATGAAGAGACCATTGAAGAAAAGAAACACAAATTTTCACATTGGAGTTGATCCTATGAAAATGGAGCTATCAAGATGGAAAAAAAAGTCAATGTTTTTTGGTTTGCCATACTGGGAGGTTAATGTGAATTTTTGTACGCTTTAGTAATAATAAAAATATTATATCAATGAAATATTGCATTCTTGTTTTTTGTAGGAGCTTCCCCTGCATCATAACTTAGACGTAATGCATGTAGAGGAAAACGTATGTGAAAGCGTTTTAGGCACGATACTACATGATGATGAATCAAAAGATGGAATTAACTCAAGAAAAGATCTAGAGAACTTGAGGATTCGACATGAACTTTATACACAACCTCGTGGGAAAAAAATGTATCATCCACCGGCGCCATATACATTATTAAATTGCAAGAAGAAAACATTTTGTAATAGATTGTATGATTTCGAAGGACCCGATGGTTATTGTGCAAATTTTAAAAATTGTGTTTCGCTACAAGTGTAACGACCCGAACTTCCCCGGTCTCCGAAGAGAAGAGAAAGAACGGATTGTCTGAGAACAAGACTAATCGGAACACAAATAGAATAACATTTCATTGCTTATTACAACAGTTTACATCAGAGTACAAGAATATACAGAGTATGAACAAATAATATACATTTGATAAATATCAAAGATTTACAGATTGCAATGCAGCGGAAAATAGTACAAAACACAACTGAAAGAGAAACACAGATACAGAGCTTTCCGAATATCATTCCAGTTGTAAACCAGAATCCTGTGAATATAAATCTGCAAAACCAAAACTATTAGCTGCCTATGTGAAAAATAGGGGCACCCAGAGTTTAGCTTAAAACAATAAACTCCAGGTCAGTCATGTGACCGGTGTGAGAACTCAAAACAGTTGTTAAATCTTTATTTTAAAATGGAGTAAATCAAGGGACCACACCATATAACACGGAACGGGTTTCCTCCCAAGAATACCAGTGCATAAAACAACCAGTGCAATGCTTTTTGGAAAAATGAAGTTATTATAAGACTCAGGTCCCATCACATAATACAACGCAAGCCGAAGGATAGAGTTTTACCTTATAATAGCCAGACATGCTTCGTACGTTTAAAACAAATCCTTTTGATACTATTATAGTGTAAATTGTATGAAACAACTTCAAAGATAAATGTATCAATCATAGACGGCATAGTATCCCATGCTACTATGTCGCCAATACTAGGCTCTGCAATTAAAACCGAAATGTCACATATTGGAAATTGGATTTCCGTCATGATTTTAGGCAAGGGATGTATTTCTAAATGCTTCGAGACACTCTAGAGAATGCCTCGGGACTACACACTTTGGGTAACTTCTGGATCCTCCAAGGCCGGTCCTCTCTTACGATTGAGGATTAGCAATTCCTAAACATATGTTTCCCCGCCCTATCGAGCGTCTAGGAGCCAGATGACTCAATATCCATCGGCCCCGTAGTAACTAATATATCTGAGGTGCCTCGCATTCCAACAACCACATAGGTAAAAATATAAAAATGTCTGGGCTTGCAGAACCCTGACACCACCGATAACTAGAAAGAAACTTCATGTCCTCCTTGGGTCCCTTATCACATTTTTAACTCATACCGAGGTGTGAGGCTCGCGAATTAACTCTATACACAAAGCTACGCTATATTAAAGCTGTGCTTTGATCATCCACAAAAAGACTCATCTTTTTAACAGAAGCCTTGATCATTTGCATTTCAGCATGCCACACAGGCAATTCACATCGTGCGACTGATGTCTATCGATATATAACCTCTGAGCTCATATGTTTCAGAGAAGGGCGTTAAGCAAGAGAATAAATTCTCCGCCGCCAAACAAATATATATTTAATAGAGATCAATCAACACAGAATAAAATCCAATGTCAGACACATATCCATATACAAGTTCGTTCTGGGTCTGAACGAAACTGGAGGCGCCTTATTCCTCGTCCCGTATGTCCAATACAGTAGAGAGGTCCTTGCATATCCGGTCGATCTCCAAGTACGTCTGGACGATCACCACTTATTACCTTGTCTTGGGTGTACCGCCCAATCAAGACATCAGTAATCATCCAAACGATGTGAAGACCTCCAGTCTTCAACCAACGTCTTCATCGTCGACTTATCGTCGAATCAGTTATTCAGAAATGGTATAAACCCGGCCTTTCCGAATAACTCGCGTATATTATAAACAAGTGCTATAAAACACAACATACGACTCATTCCAATTCCGAATATTCTTTTATTTAAATATTCATATCCTTTGGGAAAGGTTGCCATTAATTTTATCAAAGATAAATTCTATAAATTTATTCTTTAATCTTCCATTGGATATCAATTCAAACCAAATTAAGGTTTATCCAAACTAGTCGGGATTAGCGCACCTTACCAAAGTAATCATTTGTTTAATTTTCCAATCCCAACCTATTCATTCCATGGAGCAAAACTGGTCATACTCCATATCTAAAACCACGGTGTTATCGGTAAATTTAATTACCATTTCACATTCAAATATAATTAAAGATTTAACTATCGCTAGAAGCAAAACTGGGGACACTCCATTCTCGATCATTTCCCAAATTTGATAATAAATTATCAATTCACATGTCAGTCTAATTAAAGATTCATTAAAACTCCACTTAGTTTTAATCTTCCTAAAAATCAATATTAGTGATTATTTAACTTTGGAAACACAAACATGTCGCATCGACAATTTATACCGTACTATTGATTTCTGCCGATATACAATCTCTAAGCTCGTACGTCTTAGAGAAGGGTGTTAAGCAAGAGAATAAATTCTGTTCCACCAAACAGATGTATATTTAGCAGAGATCAACCATACAGTTCGAAATACAATGTTAGACATGTAATCCTATTTTTAACGGGGTTAAAGAACTAATATCATTTAAAACACAGTTCACAATAAACCCAAATCACATTCCATTAATTAGGGAATCTTAACGGAAAATAGATCAATATATATAATCTATATCAACTTCCGTATCCGACTAATAATATAAATGGAATAACGACAAAGCCTTTCAAATTCCATATATATATATATATATATATATATTAACTGTCTTCCTCCACAGAAGCTCATTTCGATTATTATCAAATCGAATCCCATTCAATTCCAATTTAATATTAAATAGGAAAACTTTACTTTGGAAAATTTCCATTAAATCTAAATAAATAAGATTTACAAATTCCAATTCACATTTTACAGTAGATCGGGTTAAAGAACAAATGTCGTTAAAAACACAGTTCATAATAAACCCAATTCACATTCCATTTTCAATTTCAATTAAATGTTAATTAATTGGTAATTCTTCTTTAAATCTTAATTAAAAGATTTATTCTTTTCGCACTGGGTTTAAGAACGGTGTCATTTGAAACACAACTCACGACAAACCCAAAATCCAATTCAATATTAAATACAAGGCTCTGAATAGAAATTATATCGGCTTATATTCAATATCAAATTCTGAAATCGACAAATATCGTATTGGGAATAACGATATATATATCTTCCAAATTCCTCCACAATATCTGTATAATCACGGAATCCAATAACGAAATATCCCGAAGATAATTTCGATTCAAATCCATTCCAATTTATATATTGGAAATTCTGATTATTTTTAAAACCATTTCAAATCCAATTTATTTATTTAATATATTGGATTTATAATTCTAGTTCATAACTAGTTCATTTCGATAAAAATATATTTTTATCTTTTATAATATGGAATTTTTCATCCCAATCTTTTCCGAATCATTTATTATGATTTTACACAAATTATCGATATTTTTAATAATTTTATCAAGATCCGTACAGTCGATTTCCATAAACGGTCATCAAACTGCACTTATAACGACCTTTTCAAAATTAGATATGGACATAATTCCAAATCCAACCATCAAATTTTAAATTCCTTATATTCGTTGGAAAGCTCTTTTCGATAAGAACCCAACGGTTCCAGTTTTAGGAGAATCCGATGGTCGGATCTCCCATAATGTCAATTCGAAGTCAACGGCCGAAATTCGCGAACTACTGCGGCGCAGCGCGTTTTATTCAGGCCATTAAATATATATATTATATATATTTAGTCGATTTCGTATTAAAAATTATTTTATTAATCGTTTTAAATTCGTTTTTAAAATGATTTCAACTTCATATTCAATTTTAAATCAAAATTGAAAATTCCATATCATTAACATATAAATGATAATATTTTCAAAACATTATATTTTGAAATCACTTCCTTTTCGATATTCATTATAAAAATGAATAAAATCGATATAAATATCGTTCACGTCAAAATAGCGTTAATCTAATCAACACGGCTTTATATATTTAAATATTTCTGTGTCCATCCTAAATCGGACATCAAAATCATATTTTGATCCATTACTGAATATCATTTTAAAATATTAGTTATTTTAAAATATTAGTTATTTTAAAATATTCAGTACTTGTCATTTTAAAATATTCTTTAATTTAAAATATTCGTTTTTTCCGAATTGGAATCAGACCCAGTCAATTACAATATAATTATATTTATATGGATTTCGTACACACATGTACACAACAATAATCAAACACAGTCAAGCATCATCCAGAGTGCATTACACAACTGCATAAGCGTTAAATATGAATAATTAATGCTTACAACAGTCTGTCAACCAATCAATTGACATACAACTAAATATTGGGATTAGTGTATGTCCAATATCATCCCAATACCCGAGTGGGGTTTTCAAACAACAAACACTGATTATTATTTGTGCAGTTGGGCGATGATTAAAATATATTGTCCCAATCAATATCAGCTAAATGTGTGTATATAAACAAATCGTCATATTTGTAAATGAATATTTATTTTATTCATATATATGTTAGAAATTATATTTTTAATGATAAAATGTTTATTTCATCTCATGAATATTTTATACAGTTCATTTATACAATAAAAAGGATATTTTTTATTGTTCTAACGTTTTTAGAAAATTTCGGCAGCACAAGGGCGCGATACTAGAACCGGAATAAGGTCTAGCCTTATCCCCCGCCTAGTAATGGCTCGTGCCATATACATACCAATTCTAATCAATTTACTTCATTTCTCAAGCCAAATTCAACCAAATAATCCAATCAAACAACCAAACAAACATGGTTTCAAACAAAGGTGTCGGGTGCTACTAAGCATCGTCTGCATCCTACTATATATATTTAACTAGAAAATAAATTAAAGTGAGAAGTTCTCACCTTGGGGATCCACTCCTCCAGTTTTATTTCTGTATTTATGAACAGTTCAGATTTTCCCGAAATTCCAACGCAGTCTTTTCTACGCTATTCATGTCAGAAATCACATTTTTAATATGATGTTTATATTATTTAAAAATCACAATTTTATATCTCTATATATGTAATAAAAATCATATTTTTACTTCAGATCTACATTATAAAAATCAGATTTTTACAATGCTGCATTCTATATAAAAATTATATTTTTATATCGCTATTTCATATATAAAAATCGAATTTTATTTAGCTACAACTTATATAAAAATTGCATTTTTATATTGTTATTCATATATAAAAGATCACATTTTTATATAGCTAAAATTCGAATTTTTACCTAAATAAAAATCGTTATGATTTATACGATAAAAAAAAATCTCATTTTTATATATATAAAAAAACTCCTCTTTATATTTTTAAAAATCAAACCTCTTCCTATATAAAAAATCAAATCTTTTCGCTATAAAAATATAATCTTTACGTTTATAAAAATATAATCTTTTCGCTTATAAAAATCAAATCTTTACAAATTAAAAATCATGTCTTTTTATTTATAAAAATCAAATCTTTAAATAAATAAAAATCTCGCTTTTTTCTATGTATAAAAAACTGATTTATAAATAAAAATAAAGGAATAAAAATTTAAAAAAACTTACAAGAGATGGGGATGGACGAGGTGGGGCCTAAGGCCGGCGGCAGGCCCTAGGCGGCCGGAGCATGGCGGTGCGGGCCATATTGGATGGAGGGCTCGATTTGGGGATCGGTTCAGGAGGGGGAAGGTGGAGAGTGGGGTCGTAGGTTGGGGAGGGGGGTTGCACCCCCGGCGACGGTGGAGGTGCGGTGTAGTTCCGTCGTTCTTCCCCTTTTTTTCTAATCGCGGTTTCTACTTGAAATGAACCGGGGGGGTTGACTGAGTAAGGAGAGAGAAGGAAGGAGGTTTCATATATTAATTTATTTAATTATTTTACAATTCAAAAAGTTGCTTTTTTGTTCGGACTCCAAATCGAACCCAATGACTGTCGGCCCTAGCTAATTACCCACATTCTGAACACAATGGGATATGTCCCATATGCCAATTCAGCTGTTATAATCAGTTTTTGCTAAATTTAAAATATAAATCATTATATTCTAAATTCAAACGCACATTTTAGTTTACCGGAGCCATATACGGACTCCAAAAATCTCCGAAAAATAAATCTAGCTATGTTTTGAGGATACGGTCCTAAGAAAACTAATTTCATCAAATTTGGAGACCGTTTGAAAAACGGTCATTTTCCAGTCGATTAAATTCAAACTGAAATTACCAAACACGTTTAAATTCACCAAGCCCACATATTAATTCCAAAAATTATGAAAATTGGAATCTAGCGATAATTTGGCAGTCCGGATCCAACAAAAGTGGTCTCATCGAAAACGGAGGTCGTTTGCAAAATCGCTATTTTTAAGGGCTATATATTATATAAATTTCATAGCGACTATTCTGAATTTTCAGCTGGACTTAACTTTTTGTTCCCGTTATGAAATCTGGATTTTTCAGATTCCCTTGCTTTTTGGCCATCTGTCAAGTAAGTGATTCTTTAACTCAACTAAGTTGTTATTTAATTGATACTTTTAAGTGGTTATTTACTAACCCTATACTAGGGTTTAAGATCAATACCCCATCTGTAACACGTTAAGCGGGCAAGAAGATCTCTCTCATCTATTGCGGCCGGAGATCCGGTTGCATAGCAGTACCATAGTACCTGTGAGAGTACGCTAGCCACTCCTTCATCCATGACCGTAAGATTGACCACTCGAGCAAGTCCTTGACCTTCTCGGTGGCAAAGAGGTCATCTGGTATCAACTGAGCTCCTTTGGACGCATTTCTTCACGTAAGAAATGAATAATATAAGCCCGAAGGGGTTAAGTGGAGCACCTCGACCCAACCACCACTCTAAGGTGGGGCCGACCAGAGGCTTCGTGTACATGGCGTACACCCGACTATCGTTCCGGTTCCAGTAATGGTTTAAGCACGCCAGGACTCGATATCCCGCACCCCCGACATGGTGTTGAGAACCTTCGGGAAGGATACATGTGGTTCACAGCCATCAGGTCATATGGATGGTGTGGATCAAATGTGGCTGAATCATGAAACCGATGCTGCTAGGAAGATGAGATTCACGGTACTGTTCTAGTATCCTAATGGTCTGGTACCAACACTCCGAACGAAGTAAATAACAACAGGGGCTATGCACCTTGGCCAGGAGAGCCAATACCGGAAACCTATTAAATACTTCAGTGGAGAACATTTTGAATAGTCGAGACCTTTGGAAAGGTATTTTCAAACAGATTCAAATATTTATGGTTTCACTAAAATCTGGTTTATTTTGAATCCTGCACATTCATTTGAAGTTTGAAATCGAATTTACAAACTACTGCGCCATTTCCAATTTCTTTTACAATTAAAATAGATATTTATATTCTAACTTCGATTTAAATAAATTTATACATTCTAGTTCTATTCAAAATAAATTTCTAGTCGTTATTATTTAAAATAAATCATTTTAAATATTCAAAATTCATTAAAATTGCCAAAATAAAAATTTTAAATTGGTTCTGATTTTTCGGGTTGTTACAATCTCCCCCACTTAAAATCTTTTCGTCCTCGAAAAGGAACGGAGCTAAAAGTTGTTTTACAAATCAACTCAACTTTCAGTTTGGCCTTCATTCTTCAACTTTTCAGTTTCTAAGAATTTTCCAATTCTTCAAAAATTTGGCTAACACCCTAAATTTTTGAAAATTTTTGCCATAACCTCCTTTGTACGGGGAGACATTTAAAACCTTAACTAGCCACACAGGGCCTCACAAATCCAAAAGAAAAAGCCAAGCGTCCAGCTAATCGGGTCATAAAATCATCTAAACCCAATAAAATAGTAAACATGTACCTATTTGTTGGGCATACAATTTTATTCCTCTTCTCTAGCCTTCTTGCTATGACATGTCCAATATATATGCATGTACATGTATTCAGTTTCAACCAATTTCAATTTAGTTCAATATTAGACTCAATTTGGCTTAATGGTTCAAAAGTTTAATTAATCAACCAATAATCGAACAATATAACCAACAATCAATTAGTTGATTATCTTTTAAAACACATAACTTTTATACATAGTCAAAATCACAGTTTTGGTGCCAAATCACAACAATAACCATATCTAGTTTTGGTTCTCATACTAGTCAATTGGAATCATATAGATAACCCACTTTCGAAACTCGAACATAAGTGTTGATGATGCGATCGCTATCATCAGAACCATGCCCGAACGACTAGAGTGTGATTCTATATATATCCATTATATTTGAGGCTTAGTATACATGTTTGCAAGGCATATATGCAAAATCTCCATATACTAGATTATCCATATCAATTTAAATAAATATTCAGATACGTTGAATAAGGTTTAAATTTTCAAAACAATATTTATTTTTAATTTTAAAACAACACTATTCACACTCGTTCTAGGATTCTACTGATCCTATCTCTAATGAGTCATTCTCATTGGATATTACTAATCCAATCTCTGATGAATTCTTTTGTTTGGTTCTAATATGCCTTGTTCTTGAGCTATGTAAAACCAAATCTCTGATACCACGTGTAACGACCCGAACTTCCCCAGTCTCCGAAGAGAAGAGAAAGAACAGATTGTATGAGAACAAGACTAATCGGAAAACAAACAGAAGAACATTTGATTGCTTATTACAACAGTTTACATCAGAGTACAAGAATATACATAGTATGAACAAATAATATACATTTGATAAATATCAGAGATTTACAAATTACAATGCAGCGGAAAATAATACAAAACACAACTGAAAGAGATACACGGATACAAAGCTTTATGAATATCATTCCAGCTGCAAACCAGGATCCTGTGAATATAAATCAGCAAAACCAAAACTACTAGCTGCCCTTGTGGAAAATAGGGGCACCCAGAGTTTAGGTTAAAACAATGAACTCCGGGTCAGTCATGTGACTAGTGTGAGAACTCAAAACAGTTGTTAAATCTTTAATTTAAAATGGAGTAAATCAAGGGACCACGCCGTATAACACGGAACGGGTTTCCTCCCAAGAATACCAGTGCATAAAACAAACAATGCAATGTTTTTTGAAAAAATGAAGCTATTATAAGACTCAGGTCCCATCACACAATGCAAGACAAGTAGAAGGACAGAGTTTTACCTTATAATAGCCAAACATGTTTGGTACGTTTAAAACAAATCCTTTTGATACTATTATAGTGTAAAGTGTGTGAAAAAAATTCAAATATAAATGTATCAATCATAGGTGGCATAGTATCCCATGCTACTATGTTGCCAATACTAGGCTTTACAATCAAAACCGAAACGTCACATATTGGAAATTGGATTTCCGTCATGAGTCTAGGCAAGGAATGTACTCCTAACCGCTTCGAGACACTCTAGCAAATGCCTTGGGACTACACACTCTGGCAACCCCTGGATCCTCCTAGGCTGGTCTTCTCTTACATTTGAGGATTGACAATTCCTGAACACACGTTTCCCCGCCATAGCGGGCGTCTATAAATCAGATGACTCAATGTCCATCGGCTCCGTAGTAACCAATATATCCGAGGCGCCTTGCATTCCAACAACCACATAGGTAAAAATATAAAAATGTTTGGTCCTGCAAACACTACGCCATAGATGACCTATCACAATGAAAATCTATTGTGTTGCTAGCTACAATGTTGCCATTGCCATGTTGTTTTTTTTGCCTATTGCAACGAACGCTTAAATGTGTTAGAATAGATATCAGCAATATGTTGCAATAGCTACAAATATATTAAAATTAAAAAAAATAAAAATAAGAATGACATCTCAGCGATCTGCACCTCATTTAAAACACATTCTCAACCGTTAATTCCTACTATCAATCCAAACCTCAGTCCTATTTTCAACTTTTACTCTAATTCACCCGCTACTTTTTTCATTTTGTTCTCCCCCAAATTTTAAATTTTGGATCCCTAATTTTATTTCGTGAATTTATTCATCAATAAATCGGTCAAAATTCGACGCTCAGGATGATGACAACCTCCGGCAACTCGTCGCGCCACTGGGTTTTCTGCTCCGATTGTTTCGCCACTTTCTGCCTCGACGCCGCCGCACGCTGAGCTCGCGATAAAGTCAGTAATCTTACTTTCACTGTACTAGTTTCATAATAGATCCCACTTTGATTTGATTTTTATTTCAGCTCCAATGATAAATTATTTGTAAACTCCAATTTGACGGAAGGAGGAAGAGGTCATAAAATTTAATTTGATACGAAATGGGGTTTGGGATTGGAAGTCATTTGATAATTTAATTCATTCTAAATTCATTGGTAGGCAGATAATGTTAGTTACTTGCCCCAGCTTATTCCATTTGCGACTGCAGGCCAACTAGGATAACTTTGGTATAGAGAAAGTTTATGGCTATAGTTTTGTGGGCATCTTTGCTGTTCATTTGAGGTGAATAATTAGGAATTTGCATTCCATTATACAAAAAAAAAAACTTCCTGTTGTAAAATTTTAAGTTCACTAAAATGTTGATATTTCTGTTGCCTTGAGCCTTCTGAAAAACAATGCCTGTGTTAGCTGGACAGAGCTCTATTTTACATCAAATCATTTATGAAAACAAAACTGAATGATAATGTGATTTTTTATGTTAAAGTTTATGGTACTCTGAATTATGTTATAGTTGCATGTTAATGAAGGTATTGGTGAACGTCTCAGATATTCATTACAATATTCTTTTTGAGCAAAGTTGTAATAGCTTTAGTTATGTCTTTTTTAGGAACACCATTGCTCAAGTTGGGCAGAATGTTTGAGCAATCTATCAGCTTCATTTGAATTGTTGCAATCCTATATTTTTTGTTGCTATCATCAGCTAAATCCATCTTTAGCTTTTCAAT
Source organism: Allium sativum (assembly GCA_030737875.1). Lineage (NCBI taxonomy): Eukaryota > Viridiplantae > Streptophyta > Magnoliopsida > Asparagales > Amaryllidaceae > Allium > Allium sativum. Next base: position 637,969,587 of record CM060918.1, read on the forward strand.
AAGTATATTAATATGTTTTTGCAGCTCATTGGAATCATTTGTGTCTTCACTGTTCTTGTTAACCACATCACCAGAAAGTTGTACAGTCTCACCTTGTTCAGAAATAATACTTGCCAAACATCTTGGTTGTAATTTTGCTCTAGAAAAGCATACAAAGGCTTATGCAAATACCATTAGACTAATACCATTGTGGTTTTGGATACTACATACAGTATACAGTAGGATTAGACTAATATCATTGTGGTTTTGGATATTAGTCTAATATCATTAGACTAATATCATTAGTCTATGGTATGAGTCTAATATCATTAGACTAATTCAATTGCTACATAACTAATTCAATTGTTACATATAGTATATAGTAGGATTAGAATAATATCATACAATATACAGTATACATTGGACTTATATCATTAGACTAGTATACAGTATACAGTTTTAGACTAATATCATTAGACTAACATATTGTATATTGTGGTTTTGGATACTGTATATCCTGCTGCATATACTGTATATTGTGGTTTCTTTTGAAGAGGACAATACTGTATATTGTTACAAATTTTCGTAAAATGATATTAGGCATGTAGCAATCAAATCATTGGGCGATTTATGAAGATTATTCTTAACAGGTAGTTTGTGCTCATTCACTTTTTTCTTTTGATAAATATCTCAGAGATACAAGGCAACATTGTTGTTCACATCTTTGATTGCAGGGAGCTTATCAGGTATCTAAGTGGAATGGGACTAAGGTTTCTGTTAAAGTAATGGACAAAGATAGCTACTCAGATTGCAGGGAACTCATCAGGTAGCTAAGTGGAAAGTGATCAAGTTTGATGTCCTTGTTGTAGTATGCAAGATTTTTTTTATCTTAAACTATATACACAAAAAATTACTGTCTTTTATTACCTTTATTTTCTGGTTCTCATTTACAAAAAAATTATTGTCCATGTTGTAGTTTGATGTCCTTGTTGTAGTGGAAAGCGGAAACCAAGTATCTTTTGCCGGTTCTCATTTACAGCACCAGAACTTATGGGGATTGCTGTAAAAATGGCGACGGGCACTACTTCTTTCAGATATTTGAACTAGAATTTGATTGGAAGTTGGTGGAGATAACAACCTTAGGTGACAAACCTTTGATTTTGGGTCTGGAAACTACATTTTCTGTCACTGCAAGCATCCAGTTGTATTTCTTCAAGCCAGTAAGTCTTCATAATTTATGTTTTTTGGTAGTGCTTGATTTTGCATTTGTATTTCAGTGGGTACAAGTACAATAGTTGGAAAAAATTGCATTATAATAATAAATAATAAATATTTAATTTAGGTTAACAAATTATCACAGAACATATATGTGTATGTACTTAATCTGTTGATGATTTTGGTTGCAGGTTTGGCGGACTGAATTTCAAACAGCAACTAGCTTCTACCTTGGAGTCGATACAATTATGGGACATACGACATTTTGCATGTTTGGTGCATATAGGTTAGGCTATGTATATCACTTCTTGACTATGTGTGAGTCTTTATATGAGTGAATTGAGTGACAGTGTAGTGAGGAATGTATGTAAATATGAATGATTATGTAATATACGAGTGAATGTACAATAGTGGAGTCAAAAAATTTGTACCATTTGAAATGTTGAAATAAAATATTTATTTGAATAAAATACCGTGTTATAATAATATTTATTATAATATTATCAAAATTTTGATTAATAACAATTGAGGTGTAATTACTTTTAACAGCTGTAAAACAAGTTTTAACAACTGCTAGAAACAGTTGTAAAAAAGGTTGAATTTATTACGATTGCCATCTGTACTAGACATATTACAACTGTTTTTGGCAGTTGTGAAAGGGTATTTTTGTTTTAGTGGTAACTGTGGCAACAGCAGTACCGATATTGCCATAGGGTCGCAAAGGCGTTCCCATTGACTCTAAGGCAACGCGGCAAAAGGCAACCCCAAAAAAGTGTTGCCACATGTCATTTTTTTCCTATAGCAACACTTTTTGGCACCTACTGCGTCACTTCTCTGGGTTGTCGTAGGTCATCTATGGCGTAGTGAAAATCCTGACGCCACCTATAGCTAGAAAGAAACGCCGTGTCCTCCTTGGGTCCCTTATCCCGTTTTTAACTCATACAGAGGTTTGAGGCTCGCGAATTAACGCTATACACAAAGTTATGCTATATTAAAGTCGTGCTTTAATCATCCACCACAAGACTCTGTTTTTCAACAGAAGCCTTGATCATTTGCATCTCAGCATGCCACACAGGCAATTCACGCCATGCGACTGATGTCTATCGACATATAACCTCTGAGCTCATACGTCTCAGAGAAGGGCGTTAAGCAAGAGAATAAATTCTCCGCCGCCAAACAGATATATATTTAACAGAGATCAATCAACACAGAATAAAATCCAATGTCAGATACACATCCATTTACAAGTTCGTTCTGGGTCTGAACGAAACTAAAGGCACCTTATTCCTCATCCCGTATGTCCAATACAGGAGAGAGGTTCTCGCATATCCGGTTGATCTCCAAGTATGTCCAAACGATCACCACTTATTACCTTGTCTTGGGTGTACCGCCCAATCAAGATACCAGTAATTATCCAAACAATGTGAAGACCTCCAGTCTTCAACCAACGTCTTCATCGTTGACTTATCGTCGAATTAGTTATTTAGAATAGGTATAAACCCGGACTTTCCGAACAACTCGCGTATATTATAAACAAGTGCTATAAAACACAATATACGCCTCATTCCAATTTTGAATATTTTTTTATTTAAATATTCATGTACTTTGGGAAAGGTTCCCATTAATTTTATCAAAGATATATTCTTTAAATTTATTATTTAGTCCTCCATTGGACATCAATTCAAACCAAATTAAGGTTTATCCAAACTAGTCGGGATTAGCGCACCTTACCGAAGTAATCATTTGTTTAAATTCCCAATCCCAACCTATTCATTCCATGGAGCAAAACTGGTCATACTCCATATCTAACACCATGGTGTTATCGGTAAATTTAATTACCATTTCAAGTTCACATCTAATTAAAGATTGAACTATCGCTAGGAGCAAAACTGGTGATACTCCATTCTCGATCATTTCCCAAATTTGATAATTTAAATTATCAATTCATATTTCAATCTAATTAAAGATTCATTAAAACTCCACTTAGTTTTAATCTTCCTAAAAACCAATATTAGCGATTATTTAACATTGGAAACACAAACATGTCACATCGACAATCTACACCGTACTATTCATTTTTGCCGATATATAACCTCTAAGCTCGTACGTCTTAGAAAAGGGTATTAAGCAAGAGAATAAATTCTCCGCCACTAAACAGATGTATATTTAGCAGAGATCAACCATACAGTTCGAAATACAATGTTAGACATGTAATCCTGTTTTTAACTGGGTTAAAGAACTAATGTCGTTTAAAACACAGTTCACAATAAACCCAAATCACATTCCATTAATTAGGGAATCTTAACGGAAAATAGATCAATATATATAATCTATATCAACTTCCATATCCGACTAATAATATAATTGGTAATTCTTCTCTAAATCTTAATAAAAAGATTTATTCTTTTCACACAGGGTTTAAGAACGGTGTCATTTGAAACACAGTTCACGACAAACCCAAAATCTAATTCAATATTAAATACAAGGCTCTGAATAGAAATTATATCGGCTTATATTCAATATCAAATTCTGAAATCAACAAATATCGTATTGGGAATAACGATACATATATCTTCCAAATTCCTCCACAATATCCGTATAATCACAGAATCCAATATCGAAATATCCTGAAGATAATTTTGATTCAAATCCATTCCAATTCATATATTGGAAATTCTGGTTATTTTTAAAACCATTTCAAATCCAATTTATTTATTTAAAAATACTGGATTTTTAATTCTAGTTCACAACTAGTTCATTTCGATAAAAATATATTTTATCTTTTCAAATATGTAATTTTTCATCCCTATCCTTTCCAAATAATTAATTATGATTTTACACAAATTATCGATATTTTTAATAATTTTATCAAGGTCCGTACAGTCGATTTCCATAAACGGTCATCGAACTACACTTACAGCGACCTTTTCCAAATTTGATTTGGACATAATTCTAAATCCAACCGTTTCAAATTTCTTATATTTGTTGGAAATCTCTTTTACGCACCCAACGGTTCCGGTTTTAGGAGAATCCGACTGTCGGATCTCCCATAACGTCAATTCAAAGTCAATGGTCGAAATTCGCGAACTGTCGCGGCGCGACGCGTTCTATTCAGGCCATTAAATATATATATTATATATATTTTGTCGATTTCCTTTTAAATGTATTTTATAAATCGTTTTAAATTCGTTTTCAAAATGATTTCAACTTCATATTCAATTTTAAATCAAAATTGAATAGTCCATATCATTAATATATAAATGATAATATTTTCAAAACATTATATTTTGAAATCACTTCCTTTTCGATATTCATTATAAAAATGAATAAAATCGATATAAATATCGTTCACGTCAAAATGGCGTTAATCTAATCAACACGGCTTTATATATTTAAATATTTTCCTGTCCATCCCAAATCGGACATCAAAATCATATTTTGATCCATACTGAATATTATTTTAAAATATTCATTACTCGTCATTTTAAAATATTCTTTAATTTAAAAGATTCGTTCTTTCCGAATTGGAACCAAACCCAGTTAATTACCATATAATTTTATTAATATGGATTTCATACATACATGTACACAACATTAATCAAACACAGTCAACCATCATCCAGGGTGCATTACACAACTGCATAAGCATTAAATATGAATAATTAACACTTACAACAGCCTGTCAACCAATCGATTGGCAAACAATTAAATATTGGGATTAGTGTATGTCCAATATCATCCCAATACCCGTGTGGGGTTTTCAAACAACAAACACTGATTATTATTTGTGCAGTTGGGCGATGTGTAAAATATATCGTCCCAAATCAATATCAGTTAAATGTGTGTACATAAACAAATCATCCGATTTGTAAATGAATGTTTATTTTATTCATATATACATTGAAAAAAATATTTTTAACGATAAAATATTTATTTCATCTCATGAAGATTTTATACAGTTCATTTATACAATAAAAAGGATATTTTTTATTGTTCTAACATTTTTAGAGAATTTCGGCAGCATGGCGCCATACTAGAACCAAAATAAGGTCTAGCCTTATCCCTCACCTAATAATGGCTTGTGTCATGTACATACCAATTCTAATCAATTCAATTCATTTCTCAAACCAAATTCAATCAAATAATCTAATCAAACAACCAAACAAACATGGTTTCAAACAAAGGTGTCGGATGCTACTAAGCACCGTTTCCATCCTAATATATATATTTAACTAGAAAATAAGTTAAAGTGAGAAGTACTCACCTTTAGGATCCACTCCTCCAGTTTTATTTCTGAATTTCTGAACAGTTCGGATTTTCCCGAAATTCCAACGTAGTCTTTTCTATGCTGTTCATATTAAAAATCACATTTTTAATATGATGTTTATATTATTTAAAAATCGCATTTTTATATCGCTATATATATAATAAAAATCAAATTTTTATTTCAGATCTACATAATAAAAATCAGATTTTTACAACGCTGCTTTCTATATAAAAATTATATTTTTATATCGCTATTTCATATATAAAAATAGAATTTTTATTTATCTACAACTTATATAAAAACCTCATTTTTATATTGTTATTCATATATAAAAGACCACATATATAACTAAAAATCATTATGATTTATACGATTAAAAAAATCTCGTATATATAAATATAAATATACTCCTCTTTATATTTTTAAAAATCTTACCTTTTATTTTAAAAATTAAACCACTTCCTATATAAAAAATCTAATCTTTTCGCTATAAAAATATAATCTTTTCGTTTATAAAAATATAATCTTTTCGTTTATAAAAATCAAATCTTTACAAATTAAAAATCGTGTCTTTTTATTTATAAAAAACAATCTTTAAATAATTAAAAATCTTATCTATAAATAAAAATCTCGCTTTTTTTCTATGTACAAAAAAAATGATTTATAAATAAAAATAAAGGAATAAAAAATTAAAAAAACTTACAGGAGGTGGGGATGGACGGGGTGGTGCCTGAGGCCGGTGGCTGGCCCTAGGCGGCCAGAGCATGGCAGTGGCGGGCCACATTGGACGGAGGGCTCTATTTGAGGGCGGTTTAATCTGGGGATCGGTTCAGGAGGGGGAAGGTGGAGAGGGGAGGAGAGGGTGGTCGCAGGTCGGTGAGGGGAAGGGTGAGCGCCTGGCGGCGGCGGCGGTGGAGGTGCGGTGTGGTTCCGTCGTTCTTCCCTTTTTTTCTAATCGTGGTTACTACTTGAAATGAACCGAGGGGGGTGGTTAATTGAGTAAGGAGAAAGAGGGAGGTTTTATATATTTATTTAATTATTTTATATTTCAAAAAGTTGCTTTTTTCGTTCGGACTCCAAATCGAACCCAGCTGTTACGACCCAAACTTCCCCGTGAAGGAAAACCCGGATTGAGTTGAGGACAAGCCACATCGGAACACAAACAGAAAAACATTACATTGCTTATTACAACAATTTCATCGGAATACAAGAATATTACAGAGTATGAATGAATAAAATACAACAGAAAATATAAGTGATTTAAATACATTACTGTAGCGGAAAATAATACAAAACACAACTGAAAAGAATATACGGATACAGAGCTTTCCGAATATCATTCCAGTTGTAAACCAGGATCCTGTGAATATAAATTTGCAAAACCAAAACTACTAGCTGCCCGTGTCGAAAATAAGGGCACAAAGAGTTTAGGTTAAAACAATAAACTTCAGATCAGTCATGTGACTGGTGTGAGAACTAAAACAGTTATTAATCTTTATTTTAAAGTTTGGTAAATCCAGGGACCACGCCGTATAACATGAAACGGGTTTCCTCCCTAGAATACCAGTGCATAAAACAACAGCGCAATGCTAAATAAAGAACAATGAAGCTATTATACGACCCAGGTCCCATCACACAATGCTACACAAGCCGGAGGATAGGTTTTTTACCTTATAATAGCCAAGAATGCTTGGTACGTGAAATTTCATGTTTTATTATTACTATAAGTGTATAGTGTCAAAACAATTTCAATCATAAGTATCAATCATATACGACATAAGTGTCTCATACCACTATGTCGCCATATATAGGTTCTACAATCAAAACCGCAAAGTCACGTATTGGAAAGTGGATTTCCATCTGTGAACCGAGGCCAGAGATCGTCCTCACCGCTTTGAGACAATCTAGCCTACCATGTCTCAAGATCAGAACTCGAGTGACCCTTGGATCGTCAGGGCCAGTTCACCGATGTGAACTAAAATGCCTGAACACTGCGTTTCCCCGCCCTTTGGGGCGTAAATGAGTCCTATGACCCCATCGGCTCAACGTAGTCACCGATATATCCGAGGCGCCTCGCAATTCAACAACCACATAGGTGAAAATAATATAAATATCAGGGCTGGTAGGTCACTGACACCACCCTAGGTAGAAATAAACGCATGCCCTCCCTGATGTCCTCTCCCGTTTCTGGTTCACAACCGGGGTGTGAGGCTCGCGAATTAACGCTACACAAAGCTATGTCACACAGGCGATGCTTTGATCATCAACCACAAGGCTTTGCTTTTCAAAAAAAAAGCCTTGATCATTTGCATCTTAGCATGCCACATAGACAAACCACTCCATGCAACCGATATCCATCAATCACACAGAATGATATCCAATGTCAGACACACAGTCCATTTACAAGTCCGTTCTGGGTCTGAACGAAACCGGAGGCACCTTGTACCTCGCATTTCCATCGATCTCCAAGTACGTCTGGACGATCACCAACTGATTCCCTCCTCTTGGGTGTACAGTCCAATCAAGATCATCAGTAATTATCCAAACGATGTGAAGACCTCCGGTCTTCTACCACCATCTTCATCCTCGACACATCGTCGAATCAGTTATTCAGAATGGGATAAACCCGATCTTTCTGAATAACTCGCGTATATAATAAACAAGTGTTACACAAACACAACATACGCCTCATTCCAATTCAGAATATTCTTTTATTCAAATATTCTTATACTTTGGGAAAGGTTCCAATTAATTTTATCAAAGATAAATTCTTTAAATTTATTCTTTAATTTTCTTTTGAATATCAATTCAAACAAAATTATGGTTTATCCAAACTAGTCGGGATTAACGAACCTTACCGAAGTAATCATTTGTTTTAATTTCCCAATCCCAACCTATTCATCCCATGAAGTAAAGCTGGTAATACTTCATATCTAACACAATGGTGTTACCGGTAAATTCAATTACCATTTCACGTTCAAATCTAATTAAAGATTTAACTATCGCCCGGAGCAAAATTAGTGATACTCCATTCTCGATCATTTCAATCTAATTAAAGATTCATTTAAAACTCCACTTGGTTTTAATCTTCCCAAAAATCACTATCAATGATTATTTAACTTGGGAAATCACATCCTGTCTTTAACTGGGTTAAAGAACCAATGTCATTTAAAACATAGCTCACGATAAACCCAAAATCACATTCCATTTACAATGGAATCTTCATGGAAAACAAATTTACATATATAATCGATATAAACTTCCATATCCGACTAATAATATAAATGGCATAACGGCAAAGCCTTTTAAATTCCAGATATATTAGTTGTCTTCCTCCACAAAAATTCACTTCGATTGTTACCAAATCGAATTCCATTCCATTCCAATTTATTTTATTAAATTGGAAAACATTACTTCGGAAAATCTCCTTTAAATCTTAACAAAAGATTTATAAATTCCAAACTGTAAATCGGGTTCAAGAACGAATGTCATTAAAACACAGTTCACGATAAACCCAATTCACATTCCATTAATTATCGGGTTAAAGATCAAGTGTTATTTAAAAAACCATTCACGATAAACCCAAAAAATCAGTTCAAATTCAATTCCAATTAAATACCATTTAATTGGTATACTTCATTAAATCTAAATAAAAAGATTTAATCTTTTTCTCAAATGGGTTTAAGAACAGTGTTAATGAAGACATCATTCACGACAAACCCAAATCCCATTTGATATTAAATACAAGGCTCTGAGTAGAAAATATATCGGCTTATATTCAATATCAAATTCTACGACTAACAAATATCGTATTGGAAATAACGATATCAATATATCTTTCAAATTTCCATAACAATATCTGTATAATCACGAAATCCAACATCGAAATATTCCAAAGACGATTTCGATTCAAATCCATTCCAATTCAATTATTAGAAATTCTGGTTACTTTTAAAAACCTTTCAAATCCAATTTATTTATTTCAAAAATAAATGGATTATAATTCTAGTTCAAAACTAGTTCATTTCGATAAAAATCTATTTTTATCTTTTCAAATATGGAGTTTTTCATCCTAATTCTTTCCAAATCATTTCTTATATTTTACACTAATTATTGATATTTTTAATAATTTTATCAAGGCCCGTACAGTCGATTTCCATCAACGGCCATCGAACCGCACTTACACCGACCTTTTCCAAATTTGATTTGGACATAATTCCAAATCCAACCGTTAGATTTCAAATCTCTAATATTCATTAGAAAGTTCTTTTCGATACAAACCCAACGATACTGGTTTTAGGAGAATCCAACGGTCGGATCTCCCGTAATGTCCATTCGAAGTCAATGGTCGAAATTCGCGAACTGCCGTAGCGCGGCGCGTTCTATTCAAGCCATTATATGTTTGTATATATATAATATATATATATATATATATATTATATTTCGTCGATTTCCTTTTAAATCGTATTTTATAATTCGTTTTAAATTCGTTTTCAAAACGAATTTAACTTCATATTCAATTTCAAATCAAAATTGAATACTCCATATCATTGATATATACATAATAATATTTTCAAAACATTATATTTTGAAATTAATTCTTTTTTGATATTCATTATAAAAATGAATAAAATCGATATAGATATTGTTCATGTCAAAATGGCGCATATCTAATCAACACGGCTTTATATATTTCAATAACTTCATTATTTTATTCAACAAATGAATATTTTCTTCAACACTTGAATATATACTTTATTCAACACATGAATATTTATTAATTTTTACTTACAATAAAAATGTGAATTTTATTGTATAAATATTTCGTTCAACACATGAATATTCTCAGCACATGACTTTTCTTTTATTCAACACATGAATATATATTTTATTCAACACATGAATTTTTATTCTATTCAACACATGAATTTTCATTCTATTCAACACATGAATTTTCATTTTATAATATTCTTTATTTTCCAAATTGGAATGAGGCACAATCAATTACCATATAATGTTAATTATATGGATTCCATACAACACATGTATATAATAGCAACGATAAATAATCAACCATCATCCAGAGTGCACCACACAACTGCATAAGCATTAAATATAAATAATTAACGCCTACACAGTCTGTCAACCAATCGATCGACATACAACAAAATAATTGGGATTAGTGTACGCCAAATATCATCCCAACACCCGTGTGGGGTCTCAAATCAACAAACACAGAATAGTATTTGTGCAGTTGGGCGATGTGTAAAATTTATCGTCCCAATCAATATCCGTCAAATGGGTGTACATAAACAAATCGTCCAATTTGTTTATAAATATTTATTTTATATACACGTTAAAAAATATATTTTTAACTATAAAATATTTATTCACTCCACATCACACAATAAAATTTCATAATACATCAATCAAACAAACAAGTCGTCCATGGTCTGTGGACAACGGGTGTCGGGTGCTGCTAAGCACCGTCTGCATCCTAATATATATTTCAACTAGAAGATAAATTAAAAGTGAGGAGTTCTCACTATTAGCTAAACCAATTCGCTGCGACACTTCGTATGTAGGAAATCTTCATCGCTCCCCTTTTGTCACTTTCGTCGTCCGTTTCATATCAATCCGTTTTCACGCTGTTCTTATAAAAATCACATTTTTATATTGATGTATACACCATAAAAATCATATTTTTATTCTCTACATTATATAAAAATTATATTTTTATTTCATTACATATATAAAAATCATATTTTTATTATCTCTATAATATAAAAATCACATTTTTAACTTCATACTTTATATAAAAATTATATTTTTATCTTGCTACTTGGATAATAAAAATCGAACTTTTACTTCGCTTTCATATGATAAAAATCAAATTTTTATATAACTAAAATCGTATTCTTTTCATACTTAAAAATCAGATTTTTATAAGCTTAAAAATCAAGGTTATATAAACCTAAAAATCATATTTTTAATATAATATAATAAAATAATAAACTCATCTTTCTAAAATAAAAATCGAATCTTTCCTATAAATAAAAACTGAATCTTTAACATCATAAAAATTCAGTTTTAACCTCATAGAAATTCAAAATGCTTACAAAGAATTTCAGGGTTTTGGTGGCCGGAGTTTCACAGCTCGTCGGAGAGTGGGTGGCTGTCTTGTCAGGTGGCGGGGGTACCTCATCTGGTCGGCGGCGGGCCCTAGCAGTGGCGGCGGAGGAACATGTGAAAGGGGGTGCGGATCCAGTCAACGATGGCTTTGGGGTTCGTTTTGGGGTTTCAGATCGAGGGGAGGAGGAGAAGAGGAAGGTGCGGCCATGGGATAGGGCGGTGGTGCGTTAGCGTGGGTGGGAGAGGAGCCGGAGGACTGGCGATGGGAACGACATGCGGTTTTTTTGTTTTATTATTTTATTTTCTTAGATCCGAACAAACGAGAATGAGAGGATAAGGGGAGGGAGGGGTTTAAGTGTTAAGATATATATTATTTAATTTATTTTATTGTTCACTTAAAGTTGGCTTTTCTTTCGAATCCCAAATCGAACCCAACGACTGTCGCCCCTAGCACATTACTCCCATTCCGAACACAATGGTACATGTTTCATAAGCCACTTCAATCATTACGATCAGTTTCCATCAAAATTAAAATATAAATAAATAGAACGGTCATATTGATTTTAACGTACATTTCAATTTACCGGGCCCACAAATGGACCCTAATGTTGTATATGACGTAGTCGTATACACTATTATATGATTTTTGTTTGATGATAACAACCAAATAAATATATATTATAAATGTGTTTGATATCGTACTGTTAATATACATCACAGACAGGAATATAATATTTATATTTAAACAGAATACTACTGTACACGAATTTAAATATTCAAACAGTATTTTATTTAAATATGATATGTTATTTCAACATTTCAAACAGTACACTCCACTATTTGTACATATCACTGATATACATTTCATATATACTTTGACACTGTTACATCATTCACTTTGTTTACATTTCAGACATACATTTCTCCCATAAACTGACACATATACTTTTCTCTATCATCTTCGGTCTTTTATCTTCTGTCTTGTATCTTCAGTCTTCTATCTTCACCATCAGTCCAGTCTTCATACCTGTCATATACAAGAACACACACACAGTACACTGCAATAGAATTTAAGCGGAATACATGTGTATATAATTTTTAATTTTAAAATATTATTTGCCTCAGTTTTCTGGTGTGTTTCTCATCATTTTTCATGACTTGATCTGATTCATCTGCGTCTAGGCAGACGGTTTGTATATGTACAGGGACAGAAAATTTTCTGAATGGCTGCATATACACACGTGTATATATATACACATGTGCACTGCCTCGCCAATTCAGTGTGCAACTGAGGAGTAGCCACGTGGACCTTCTCGACTCAGTGCAACTCACAGACAAGCCATACATGGACGAGCATCTCAAAAGCAGAGCATATATACATATATGTATACACACACATACGTGCATATATACACATATGTATACATGAATGTATAGGTGAACAAGTGCCAAATCATTTCATGGTTCAGTCTCAAAGATCAACCCAGCAAAGCAATGATCAAGTCAAGTACAAACAACCCAATGAAAAGTCAACAACAAACTCAAAGTGGTCGAGCATACATCAAAATGGTCAATGCATAATAAAGCAGCAAATTCATGCTCAAAGCAAATGATCCAAGGAACTACTTGCATGCACAAGTATTGTCAGTTCAGACTCAAGTTCAAGCCAGTCAGCAAAGTGATGAAACTCGGGTGTTTCACAAAGTTCAAAGCCACAAAGGAACACATGATACAGCATAATGTCTACAAGCAGCCAATATGTTCATGGAGCAAATTTAGTTAGCATGTACAATGCATGATGGCAGTTCAATATGTTGTACAAGCAGCTAGTGCACATAGACTAGAGTAAAGCAAAATACCCAAGTGCACAAGTAATGATGGCACAGGACAGTAAGTAGCCAATGCAAGTACATATGTCAAGGTAAAGTGTTCAGATGCAATGTTTCAAGATCAAGTACACAGATTTATGCATGGTGTATTGGTCATAGCATTAACATGCTAGGATGGACAAAGGTAAAATGGTCCATATTCACAAGTCTGGTCAAGGGAGCCACGAGTATAACAATGCCAAGTAAAAGTTAAACATCATATACAAGGCAGAATCATATCTACAGTAAAGATGTTTGTGCAACTATTAAGGTCAGTGTGCATGGACCATCATTGATCAATAAATCCAAGTGACATGTCATCAAAATTCAAAGTGCGTCTAGTCACTCATATATACACATACTTGTTTGTATGTATATACATGCATAGAGCAACATATAGGAGCAGCAGCTAAAAGTCAAAACAGTAGGGATGGCAAGAGGAACAAAGCTTCAGCAGTACTGCTATATTCATGAATCATTTAATTTTTAGCAAAACAGTTTTCACATATGTTTATGGCAAGTTTTGGAAACCAACAAGTGGCAAGAAAGGATTTTAAAGCAATTTTAAAATATACCAGATTTTTTTTGTCAAAGTAAATATAAGGCAAGAAAAATTTCAAGTAAAAGCACTAAGGAAAATCTTGGGTATGTAACCAATCAAAGATCTCAAACAAGGAATACCAGCAAAATCACGCAAGGGAGTTTCCAATTTTACTCATGGTTAATGCTATTTGAAATCAATGCACACAGCAAAGTTAGCAAGCTTTTAATCGGTTTGATATTGGTAAAACCAAATTTGGCAAGAATTTTATTATGACAAATCAAGGTGTTTTAACAACAAATATTTTTGGTTGCTAGAAATAAAGATTCCAGAAATCAGTATACACATTTAGGCAAGGTTCAAGACCTTCTGGGGGACGAGAATCATTAATTCTAGAAATTGTACTGCTGTTACCAGTTTTTGAATCAATCAAGAAATTAAAGGAAACAAATCAATTGAGGAATCGAGCAAAATTCTCAGTAACAATTCAGAGCAATAATCAAAGCCGTGCCAAATTCAATCGAGGGACCAAAAGGGGAAATCATGGCAACAACAAAATCACGCCAAGAATTCACAGCAACGAATTTAAGTCGAGCAACAAAAAGAGGAATCTTTTCAAAACCAATCAGCTAAGTCATAAACGTGAAATCAGAGTTTAAGGGTTTTGGTTTACCCTATTTATTTACACCAATCATCACAGGCAATTGGAAAATCGAGACCACAAACAATTCAATCGAAATCAAAACTAGTTCATACGAGAACAAAGAAATCAAAATCAGAATAACTCACTTTTTCCTCAAGCGTTTCGATCGACAGAAGTCTCCAAATCGAAGCACCAAAGCTATTCAAAGATTCGAGCTTCAGAGAGCAGCAAATTCATCAGGCATCGCGATTTGATTTGGGGATTCAAAGAAACCCCAGCCGCCGCCATTTTTCCAGAGAACCAAGGGATCAGGGAAACAAAAATAACAAATGGGCCGGCCATGTTTAAATGGATAAGGGATGACCCTTTTTAACCTAAATCCTAGGGTTTCTCTTTTTTTATATACTTGTATTGTTTTTAATTCTGTTTTGTAAAAACGAATCGAACAGTTTATAGATTCTGTAGAAATCTAGAGGTGAATCAGTCAGGATTTTGACTGTCAGTTTCAGAATCTGTAAAATCTGAGTTATTGATTACGGGGTTGTAATCAAGGGAAAATCTGATCGAGTGGACATCGGTCAGTCTAGGGATTTGAGCGTAGGTTTAGTACAGGAGCAGGGAGTGCGAGTTTACAGAGTCTGTAAGCGGGATCTGTTATTAACACCTAGTAGAAACCTTAGTGAATGCAGCAGTAGGCAGAGTCTGCCGAAGCTGGGTATATATGTGTGTGATTTATTTTCTGCATTTTTGTTTTTGCTATATTCTATGATTTGTGCATTATTACATATCCCGTTAGATTTTTAATTTAGTTATAAACTGTGATAAACCCTATTCACCCCCCCCCCTCTAGGGTTAATCTAGATCCAACACCTAAAAATTCCAAAAAAATAGTTTCTAGCTTCGTATTGACGATATGGTCCTAACAAAACTAATTTCGTCGAATTCTGAGACCGTTGAAAAATGGTCATTTTCCAGTCGATGGAATTCAATTGAAATTGTTAAAACACGTTTTACTTTGCCACGCTCACATATTGATTCGAAAAATTATGAATTTTGGAATATAGCAATAATTCTACATCCCGGATCCAACAAAAATGGTTTTGTCGAAAACAGAGGTCGTTTGCAAAATTTACATTTTTAAGGGCTAGAATTCCATAGCGACTATACTGAATTTTCAACTGGACGTAACTTTTGATTCCCGCTATGAAATTTCAATTTTTCGGATTCGTTGGAAAGATATTTTCAAATAGATTCTAATAGTTTTGGTTTCGCTAAAATCTGGTTTATTTTGAATCTTGTACATTCATTTGAAATTTGAAATCGAAATTTCAAACAACCGCGCCATTTTCAATTCCTTTTATAACTAAAATAAAATATTTATATTCTAACGTCGATTCAAATAAATATATTCATTCAAATTCTATTCAAAATAAATTTCTCGTCGTTATTATTTAAAATAAACCATTTTAAATTTTAAAATTCAATAAAATTGCCAAAATAAAAAATTTAAATTGGCTCGGATTTTCCCGGTTGTAACACCAACAACTGTCGCCCCTAGCTAATTACCCACATTCCGAACACAATGGGATATGTCCCGTATGCGAATTAGGCTGTTACGATCAGTTTCCGCTAAATTTAAAATATAAATCATTATATTATAAATTCAAATGCACATTTTAATTTACCGGGGCCACATACAGACTCCAAAAATCCCCGAAAAATAAATCTAGCCATGTTTTGAGCATACGGTCCTAATAAAACTAATTTCATCAAATTTGGAGACCGTTTGAAAAACGATCATTTTCCAGTAGATTAAATTCAAACTGAAATTACTAAACACGTTTAAATTCAACATGCCCACATATTGATTCCAAAAATTATGAAAATTGGAATCTAGCGATAATTTGACATTAGGGATCCAACATAAGTGGTCTCGTCGAAAACGGAAGTCGTTTGCAAAATTGTTATTTTAAGGGCTATATATTATATAAATTCCATAGCGACTATTCTGAGTTTTCAACTGGATATAACTTTTTATTCTCGCTATGAAATCTGGATTTTTCAGATTTGTTGGAAAGCTATTTTCAAACAGATTCAAATATTTCTGGTTTCACTAAAATCCGGTTTATTTTGAATATTGTTCATTCATTTAAAGTTTGAAATCGGATTTCCAAACTACCGCACCATTTCCAATTCCTTTTATAATTAAAATAGATATTTATATTCTAACTTCGATTTAAATAAATTTATACGTTCTAATTCTATTCGAAATAAATTTCTAGTCGTTATTATTTAAAATAAATCATTTTAAGTATTCAAAATTCATTAAAATTGCCAAAATAAAAAAAATTAATTGGTTCTGATTTTCTGGGTTGTTACAACAAGATTGCAAAATTAGCGGGTTAAAATCTCATGATTATCATATTTTAATGCAACAATTGTTGCCAGCAGCAATAAGAGGACTGTTGCCAAAGAAACCAGAGGAAACAATAATCTGTTTATGTTCATTCTTTAATGGAATATGCCAGCGCGTGCTTGATAGAGAGAATCTACAACAATTTGATGATGAAATTATTATAATATTATGTGAGCTCGAAAAACATTTTCCACCTTTTTTTGGCATAATGATACATTTGGCGATTCATCTTGGAAGAGAAGCACGGTTGTGTGGTCCGGTCCATTTTCGATGGATGTACCCTTTTGAAAGATATATGAAAACGCTTAAAGATTATGTAAGAAATCTTGCACGACCAGAAAGGTGTATTGCCGAATCCTATCATGCTGAAGAATGCATGAGATATTTTGGTAAAATTCTAAAAGAAACAGGACAAATGGAAGAGAAAGAGGTTCGAAATGAGGACTATGATAATTCTACAATACTTAAAGGACGCCCGATTTCCGCTTCCAAGATAGTTACATTATCTTGTAACAAGAAAAAAAATGCTCGTTTAGCCGTATTAATGAATATGACAATGGTTGAACCGTTTTTAGAGTAAGTATATTTAAATCTCTGTCAGTATTGTTTTTATATGAAATTGCAAGCTATAATTTTTTTTCTTTATCAGTTTGCATTTAAAGGAGTTGCAGGATTCTGAACAACGTTTGGGAAGAAACGCAACCTTACTTTGGAAAAAACATGCAGATAACTTTGCCGATTGGATTAAAAGGAAGGTTAGTTAAATTTTATGATAAAATAAAAATCGACTTTGGAATGTCATGGCGTATGTATAAAATATATTTTTACAGATATCTATTGCCTTCGATGATCATGATAAAATGTTAAAATGGATTGCTTACGTACCAAAGAATGATGTCTTGTCCTATAAAGGATATATTATCAACGGACAACGTTTTCACACAAAGGACATTGGTAGAGAAACTCAAAATAGTGGAGTTACTTAAGATGTCACTATCATGTGTAGAGCAAGTGCAAAAGATACATCTCAAGTGGCTGACGTAGTTACTTACTACTGACCGATATATTTTTATTAGACTATCATGTCTTTTATATTCCTGTTTTTAAATGTCATTGGGCAAACGTAGGAAATGGTGTAAAGGTAGAAGATGGTTTCACTCTTGTAAATTTACATCAAAATCAAGCTTCCTTTTCAAAATATCCATATATTATTGCATCATAAGCGAAACAAGTTGTTTACTTGAAAGACAATAATGAGCCTAATTGGTACATGGTAATAAAAACACCACCAATGATTCTCAGCGAAGTTGTAGACCAAAATGTCATGCGTAACTCGGGCAACCCTCAGTATGCTTTGGTCAGTGAATACATTCAGGATGGTGATTTAGTTCTGCCTCATAGTAGCTCGGCTAGATTGAGGCAGTTGTGGAATGAAATTGATAGCCAATTCTATATTTCCAGTGACAGCTCAGTGCTTTGGAATGGCAAACCTCACTCAATACATGTAGTCTACTGTCTGTTATGTCCTAACAGAGAGATCTTTCCTTGGTATTCAAGAATATGGAACTATGGTAGCTCTGCAAAGGATAATCTTCTTCTTTGGAAGATTATGGCCAACGCCATTAACACTAAGACTAAGTTGTGTTTGAGGGGAATTGTTCAAGATGAAGTTTTTGTTTTGTGCCATAGTGAAGCTGAAACTAATACCCACTTATTTTTTGAATGCTCCTATGTGCATTGTATCTGGAGGTGTTTATTGGCAGCTGTGGTTTTCATCAGCCATCCACTAGTAGTCAAATGGAATGGTTCAATATTTTTAAAGCGACGCGTTGGAAAAGTAACAAGTCTATGGTGATGCTGCAGCTCTTAAAGAAATTTGCAGCTGGTATATGGAGGGAAAGAAATAACAGGGTTTTTGGCATCTGTAGTAATACTGCTGATCAATTATACACAATTATTCACAGTAGCATGCTTAAGAAAGTTAAGATGTAAAGTTTTGTTAGTTCCTTTGTGTACCTTCTCTCTAGAACAATGTAATTATTTTGAGTAAATAAATAAAAGTTTCCTCTTTCCTTTCAAAAAAAAAAAAAAAACACCACCAAGAGTCTTTTACGAGTTAGAGACAAATGAGTTGGTTGATGAAGTTGACTATATCGGGGAATACTACAGAGAAATTGATATGGATGTAGATGATTCTAGTGAGGACGTTAGGTATGTAAGAGATGACTGCGAAGGCATAATTGAGAAGTTAAAATAATGTATTTCAATTCATTTATAGTATCGGTACATTATTAGTTAAAAACATATTTTTAGTTGTTCACATGAATTTTTCTATTAAAATAAATATCGTAATTAACATATATATGTTCTTTTGTAGAATTTAGGGATATCCAACTGCGGGAAAGTGTGCTTTTCATGACAAAATATACTTAACTTTAACCATTCCTATTTTTTTACAACCAATTGCATGCTCAATTTTGACCCTACTTGCCAATTATGTTTGTATGTTTACGTCAGTGTACTAATCTCAATTAAATGCATGCAAGTCGCATATCCAATGGAACTTGCTTATTGCAAATGTTTATGTAGTGCTCCATTAGCAGCTTATTCGCATAATAAAGGCAATTGTTGGTATCATTATTGCTCTAGGAGAAACTAGACCATCATACATGGGACGTGGATAAAAAGAGGTATTTTTATTAATAAAGTGCCTCCATATATTTTAAGGGGCTTGACTTTTAGAAATTTCTTCTTCTTTTGCCTCACTGTTATTGTGTTATATGTTTTGTTCATTACCTTCTTTCACTTTTTTTTTTTTTTTCTTTTTGTTTTGCTTGGATACCCAACATGGATGGTTGCACCTGAAAGACTTGGCACTTGATTTTTGTACTTGTGTGCAAGCCAAATACTATTTGCTTAGAATTCGTGTTTGCAGATTTGTTTATTGCTTGCCATGAACCATTTGTCTGCTGTTTGGTTTCATTGTTTGCTTGTGCATTTTTGATATAAAAATTATATTTAGCATGTTCACTTTTTAAAAAAAAAATTATTTGATTTAGCATGTTCACTTTATTTTTTTAATGATATTTATAAAAAAAATTAGCAGAATAATGGCAAAGAAGAAAAAAACAAAATACAAACAAAAAGAAACTGAGATATCAAAAAAAGCATTAAAGAAGTGGTTACCTAGGGAAGAGCGTATCGAGTGTAGCAATTTGAATGCGATGGAAGAAGAAATAGGGGCTAATGTATTTGAAGGAAACATGGAAGCAGATGAATATCATTCAATGTCAATTGATGTAAATCAAGAAGTTTCAGTGGAAGCTGATGTACCGTTGATGGTACACCTGCAAGTCCACATGGCAAAAAAGCTATTAGAGGTCCGACAAAAATGAAAAGACTTCCTGCAGATGTGTTGAGTATAGTTGCAGTGGATTTTAATGCGATGGCAGAACCAATAGGCCCTGGATCAGTTGACTTATCTTCTTATTTAGGGCCATTAGTCCGAGGGGTTGTTCCATTTACACTCGCTGATTGGAGGCAACTTGATGATGATAGAATTTTTTTTTTTTGTGGGAGTCCATTCAGGTATGAACATATTTCTCTCACTCTTATTAAATGACCTATCATAAGCCCATTTTGTGTTAACTGGACTCATTACAAAGGTCAAAGTTCAAATGCCTAATATGAGAATTGCTGTCAACGATACCAGATCTTTCAAAAGAATTGAATGCATCAGTTAAAACATTGTTTCTGAGGTTACGTAGAAAATATAACAGGAGGAAAATTGCTTATTTGACAATCGCATTGGTTGAAAATATTTAAAACAAAAAGTAATTAATTTACGAGGATGATTTCTAAAAAAGGGTTAACTCGGTAAAATGAAAGAAATGTCATTTTTTTCGAAAATTTAGCAGTAACTCGGCAAAAATGACAATTCTAATAGAATTTGCAAAACTAAAATAAAAATTAGTGTGTGCACATAACAATGTATAACTCTGTTAACAGTAAAAATGCAGAATTACTTATTCCTTCAATTTTGTGTGGATTTTTTGTATTTTATATGAAAATTTTTAAGATATGCATGGTTTAAATAGACTTAAAAACCTTTGCAGCAATGCTTTGAGAATCCTTCGACGCAGCAGAAGGCTTTTTGATTCAAAATAAGTCTGATTCTATGATAAGTTATGCATTAATCTCAAAGCTAATCATACTTCGTGTAATTTGTAGAATGTCAAATAATCCCTTTTTTCTAATTACATGATTAATGATGTCAATGAGTTTACCTAATCCTCAACATCAAACTGTACTAGTGGAAATTGACATGCTCAAAGAATATTATTCATATCAGTATTTTGACTTGATGATTTACCCTTGAAGCAACATTTCTACTTTTAGTTTCTTTCTAAAAACAAAGATCCAAATTCGTTTCGAAGTTAACTAAATTTGCACAATTTATTAATATGGTCATTTTAATTTAAAAACAAAAATAAACAAAAAATCCATAAAATCAAAATCAAAATTGCCATGCATGGTCTTGCTTGGGAACCTTTATGTTCATCTCCACCATCTTGAAAGCTATCTAGCCAAAGAGCATTCAACTTCTTGCTCATTATCGTCGACCTTCCAGTTTGCTTGTCAACGATACCAGATCTTTAAAAAGAATTGAATGCATCAGTTAAAACATTGTTTATGTTGTTACGTAGAAAATATAATAGGAGGAAAATTGCTTATCTGACAATTGCATTGGTTGAAAAATAGTTAAAACAAAAAGTAATTAATTTACAAGGATCATTTTAAAAAAGGGTTAACTCGGTAAAATGAAAGAGATATCATTTTTTTCGAAAATTTAGCAGTAAATCGGCAAAAATGACAATTCTAATAGAATTTGCAAAACTAAAATAAAAATTAGTGTATGCACATAACAATGCATAACTCTTTTAACAGTAAAAATGCAGAATTACTTTTTCCTTCAATTTTGTGTGGAATTTTTGTACTTTATATCAAAAATTTTAAGATCTGCATGGTTTAAGTAGACTTAAAAACCTTTCCAGCAATGCTTGAGAATCCTTCGACGCAGTAGAAGGCTTTTTGATTCAAAATAAGTCTGATTATGTGATAAGTTATGCATTAATCTCAAAGCTAATCATACTTCGTGTAATTTGTAGAATGATAAAATAATCTCTTTTTTCTAATTACATGATTAATGATGTTAATGAGATTGCGTAATCCTCAACATCAAATTGTACTAGTGGATATTGACATGCTCAAAGAAAATTATTCGTATCAGTATTTTGACTTGATGATTTACCCTTGAAGCAACATTTCTACTTTTATTTTCTTTCTAAAAACAAAGATCCAAATTCGTTTCAAAGTTAACTAAATTTGCCCAGTTTATTAATATGGTCATTTTAATTTAAAAACAAAAATAAAAAAATTCAGAAAATCAAAATTACCATGCATGGTCTTACTTGGGAACCTTTATCTTCATCTCCGCCATCTTGAAAGTCATCTAGCCAGAGAGCACATTCAACTTCTTGCTCATCGCCGTCGACCTTCCAGTTTGCTTGTCAACGATACCAGATCTTTAAAAGGAATTGAATGCATCAGTTAAAACACTGTTTATGTGGTTATGTAGAAAATATAACAGGAGGAAAATTGCTTATCTGACAACTGCACTGGTTGAAAAATAGTTAAAACAAAAAGTAATTAATTTATAAGGATGATTTTTTAAAAAAGGGTTAACTCAGTTAAATGAAAGAAATATCATTTTTCCCGAAAATTTAGCAGTAACTCGGCAAAATTGACAATTCTAATAGAATTTGCAAAACTAAAATAAACATTAGTGTATGCACATAACAATGTATAACTTTGTTAACAGTAAAAATACAAAATTACTAATTCCATCAATTTTGTGTCGATTTTTTTTTTTTTTTATCAAAAATTTTAAGATCTGCATGGTTTAAGTAGACTTAAAAACCTTTGCAGCAATGCTTTGAGGATCCTTCGACGCAACAGAAGGCTTTTTGATTCAAAATAAGTCTGATTCTGTGATAAGTTATGCATTAATCTCACAGCTAATCATACTTCGTGTAATTTGTAGAATGATCAAATAATCCTTTTTTCTAATGATCAAATAATCCTTTTTTCTAATTACATGATTAATGATGTCAATGAGATTACCTAATCCTGAACATCAAACTGTACTAGTGGATATTGACATGCTCAAAGAATATTATTCATATCAGTATTTGAGAAACATCAAACTTCTTGCTCATCATCGTCGACCTTCCAGTTTGCTTTTCAGAAACAATCCCCTTGATTAAATTTGAGTACTGAAGAACTCAAGCTATACGCCCACTGGGTAGCATTCCCCGACCGTTGACCATATTCGTAACTCATGTATGCACAGCTAGTTGAATGTGTTGCATCAAAAAAACTGGGTAAATGATTTTTTCTTTCTTTCTTTTTCTTGAGCCATTCTAAGTAGTATAGAAGGGTACTGTAATGTTATACTCTAGGTTATAGAAGTATGGTTTCTTATTTTTAGGGACAAGGGTTGAAATATCACAATATCCGATGTACTACACGCTGCACCAAAAGCTGCTGTATTCATTCTAGCCTATTATTTTCTTGAGTAAATATGTGGTTTTGGATTTGTTTTAAGGGCTATTCTTTATAATTTATAGATGTTGGTTAAAAGCGCACATTTTTTTTCTCACACGGAATAAATTTATTTACACACAGAATAAAAGTCGCTATGCATTGAACCCATTTTTTTCTATAACTGTATCTATGTTTTTATCCTATAGCTGATGTATCTTTATATTAATATCAAATTTAAATTGATCATATCAAGAGACACTACCGTCATCTTGAATAACAGTTCTTTTCATTCTTCTTATTAATATTATGCCAGATTTACATTGGATGAAGACTGGCAGAAAGTGTCTATATTCCAGCAAATAGGACCTATTTGGAGGGCCTCAAAAAGTAGATTCGTTAGGCAGTTGTTAAAAGAAAAAAACCAAAGAGGAAATACTACAGTTAAAACCAGATAACATTGACAATATGAACGATTGGAGATATTTTGTGAAGTTGAAAACAAGTTCAACTTTTAAGGTAAAGAAATAAATAACTTTATGCTCGAAGTTGCATTTTCTTCCTTTGTTTCTTCCTTAAGCTCAACAATTGATTATCATATCTTTTGGGTTGAATGTTTTCTATTTGTAGTTTATTTGGCATATATATTGGAAACTAGAGCCCTTGAATATAGATATCTCATATATATTTCAAACATGCATACAGTATACATGCATGCACATGTTTACCATTATGATTTAACCATTATAATGACATTTTTTAGAAACGAAGTGAGAAATACAAAGCTATGAAACGGAAGCAAATGCCACATACATGCAGCCGCAAAGGAATGGCTGAACTAACTAAAGATATGGTAAGAAACTATTTTGAATTTAAAATTGTAGACTTAGCTTGTTTCATATATTCATTTTTATTCAATGTTAAATATATCTTAAATTTAATCTTCTTCTTAGTGCAGAAAATGCAGAGCGATGATCCTTCTTCAACCTGTAGATCTAAAGTTGGGATTAAATCTCACATTCGAAAAAATGGTGAACCAGTTAACAAGGATGTCACAGATGTTTGTAAGAGTTTTTGATTATTTATTGTCATATTAAACATTTTTTTACATTACTTTCTAAATATTATATACAAGTTTTTTATTATTTGCTGGAGGAACATTTTCCTTCTGCACAATAGCTTTTTTTTGGGGGGAGGGGGTGGGGGATAATGCATTCTGGATGCTCCATGTTTCTCTAAATATTTGAGATTGTCTTTGATTATTTGCTTTAAATCAGCTTCAAGAGAGTTGAGTTCAGTTTTTACAGTAGCAGAAGCAGCCATTTTCAAGAAGGGTTGAAATATCACAATATCCGTATACTTTTATTACAGGAGAAGATAAAACATTGTGAAAGTGAATCAAAATCTAGTTTACCAACCAATGATCCTCTTTCACAAGTGCAAGGAAAAGATAAACTAGGGCGTTTAAGAGCAATGGAAAGAGGAATAACTCTCACCAAGTTCATTTTATCACAGATTAATAATAAGAAACTAACCGATTGTCAGAATACTATTTTGGAACTGAAGCAGACAATTCAAATGCTAGTAAACAATTTGGTAAATATCAGTAATTTATTCATTATATGATATCATGTATGATTGTTTAGAGCGATTTGTGTTGTAAAGCGCTAACTTATTTATAACTTGTTAGGGTGTAGAAAATCGGATTGATGCAAGCACATCTGAAACGGTAAACTTCAAGTTACATTGCAACATTTGTCCTTTTGTTTTTAATACAATTTTTTGTTTTTTTATTAATCATAGGGTATTTTGGAGAAAATGCATGAAAAATGTGATTTATTGGATTGTAATGGGTGTGATGAAATAGTTGCTGAAGGAAAAGTTTTAACAAGTGATCCGAATGAGTTTGTACATCAAGTTCTTTTAGGACCAAATGCTATGAAAATTTTGATAGAATTTCCTAAGATAACAGATGTTTATTTGTGGAGGACCGCGGCTGAAATGACATGTGTTGGAGAAGCTAAGAGTATGATAGTAACATGGCCAGCTGATAGAGTAATTGTGCGCATGATAGAAAAGGAGAAAGAAAACATTGTGGTAACATTTGAATTTAGTTTATATTGTAGCTATAAACTAAAAATTATACATTTTTGTCATATATTTGTTTAGCCCAAGCCATTAAAAATAACAAGAAATAGAGTATAACACGTACAGTTTGGGTTAAAATCGATTAGGTACAATTTTCGTACTTCTATACCAGCAAACTAACATGTACAATGTATTTACTATGTTTGTCAACATTTGTATGTTAGTAAAATTAAATTTGTTCAATTCTATATAAAAATACAAATTTGCATATAAAAAGACCCGGACAAAATAAATAAAAACTTCAACTATTATTTGCCTATTCACTTTTAATCTGCATATACAATTTCCTTCAAAATAAATGAGTAATGCATAGCTATAGCAAACGCTTAACATCGTTAGGTTTTATAAAGTCGTCATAATTTTCTCTTCAATAAAATGCATTGTGTCCAAATACCAAGGATCAAAACTGTAAAAAAATTACTTCTCAGTAAGGATGAGCCTAGCATGCTTGTTACAATTACCAATCAAAACACAAAAGTGTAAATAGAAGCATGTATTGTATGAACGAATTTTTACCTCATGCAAATAAGATTTACTTGCAGACAAACCATGTCTTACACGATGAGTTCGCTTGCCTTTTTGCAACAATCAAGATTTGCGATTTATGAAATTTCACTTTTCTGAAATATACATACTGATTAAATATTGAAAAAAAAAAATTGATAGAAGATTAAATTTTGAACCAAGAAAAATGCCTGTCGGCTGCTGCTCACATTCATTTTGATGGCATGGGTCAATCTAGAATCAGTTCCCCTTCTTCCGTGGAATGATAACGTAATATAAAAATGAATACAGTTTCAACGAATTGGAACATATAACTTGTAGAATTTTAGCATGTCATATATTCATGTAGGTTGCACATATGTATTTCAAATATTTTAGAATGCCAATTAGAGAATTTCAAGGAGATTTTATGTAAGACAAGGATATTGATTGAAATTCGTATGAAGGTTTGTAGTTCTTTTATGGCTGTAACCTGGCTTTCATAAAGTAATTGACAATTATCATCGGTAACTAAATTAGTTCATACATGATATTCAGAGTAAATGGTACCCCAAACCCTGCAATAGCATTTTTCTTCTGAAGACAGAGTTGATAATTGATTGTTACTGTCTATTATTAGCTATTACAATGTCTATTATCCACTTTCTTCAACAATGTATTTGCCTACTTTTCATGGACTTTGTTACAAGGCCCACAAAGGGGACAATGGAAGTGTGCGAATATAATCCAACGGGTGGAATTAAAAACCTGTATTACCTTATTGTAATCTTTGTTATTGATAGACGATTTTTTTTAGAATGGAAGCGAAGATAATAAGTGCAAGATATATGATTGGATGGGAAGCGAAAAAATAGTTGCGGAGGGACGAATCTACAATAGTGATCCAAAAAAACTTGTTAATGGTATACCTCTTGGACCATCTGCCAAGCTAGTGTCGATAGACAATTCAAAAAAAGTGAAGGCTTTTTTATGGAAGCCAACAACTAATATGAGATATGTTGGAGAAGTCATTGATAAAAAAGTAGCTTGGCCAGAATCTAAAGTAGTTATTGAGAAAGTAAGCACTGAAGCATCTTTCAGTCCTTTGACGAACCCGGCATCAATTCCTATGGTAAATATCATTTGTAGTTCAATAGTTCTGCTTTGTTTTCAAGATAATGTGTTTCAAGTAGTTTATATAATCAATTATTATTGTTACTTGATAGGTTACAAATTTTACATCGAATAAATGTAAGTTGGTCGACGTGTTTGGAACGGGAAATATAGTAGACGAGGGAAGCGTGGCTTCAACCGATCCAAAAATAACAGTACATTTCATCCCATTAGGAGAGGGTGCGGCTAGAGTTTGGGTTGACATTGCAATAGTTCTAGCTGCACGTTTATGGAGGCCTACGGCTGAGTTTGAATGCATTGAAGGTGTCGTTGGCTCTACAATAGTCTGGCCTATGACAAATATTGTAACAGATTCATCTTCTAGTAAGCATCTCATTAATGTTGAATAAAATCGTTCAAATATAAAATTCTAAATTTATGAATCAAATATCCTACTTGTATATAGATAATTGATCGTCTTTGGAAAATAGACGTGGACTTTGGCTATCTATATAGGTAAAAAAAAAAAAAAAAAAAAAAAAAAAAAAAAAATTCATGTCACTATTTTTTTTAAAGATTGATGGCAGAAAAAAATTTACCTTTGTATTTTAGGCAAAACGGTTTTCTTCTTTCTTCAAGGCAGCTGCAGCATACTTTGTTTTTCTCTACATGGCAGTTTCAGCTTGTAGTACACGGAAGTACTTTAGGTATGTTTATACTTGTTTAATCTATGTTGTTTATTTGTCACTTCACATGTTGTTTATCCTGCGTGTGCCTACTATCCACTCTACAATGGCTTTTATTCTCCTATCCTTGAAAATTCTAGTCCAGACTTCACTGTTTTGATAGAATTAAGACATTTTCTTAAGGATCATTGTATAAAACGAAATTAAAATGGTGTTCCTTGCATTCTTTTGCTCAAGGATATGTCCTCTTATTAAGAACCATATTTACATTTAATAGATACTCAGATTTTCTATTTTTTGTTGCAATTTTGTTATTGGCTCTTAGTACACATAGAAATGGAATTATAGTTAGAAAAGGTAGAAAATTCTTGATTTTATCGCATTTTTTTTTTGTAAAAAACTTGTGAATAACATTAGTATATTCACCTATTATCAAATAAGGCTGAGGCTTATCTTTTTTGATTGTTAGTAAGGTAGATAAGGTTTAGGCTACTTTTACAGTTTACACGGCATTTTTTATAACACTCTGTTTGCATGGTAGTTTTATGAACAAGTTTCTATTTTAACCAACAAAACATTATTCAAACTAGAAACTCGATACCTAGGAAATGCACCCTGTTAATCACTGAATCTCGATAACCATAACACTTCGTTTAACCTCCTTCTTCGGGACTGTAACAAGTAAAACTCCATTCTTCAACTCTGCCTTCACCTTATACTTCTCACAGTTATCAGGCAACATCAGCCTCATATTGTAGTTGCTCGACCTCCACCATAACTCCTTCACTTCTTCTCCTTCCTCTTTCTCCAGTTTGTGCTCCCCTTTTATCACCAACACATCATCTTCTACCGACACTTTAACCTTCTCCTTTGCTAGTCCAGGCATGTCGAACCTCATTCTCACTTCTTTGTCATCTTCCATCATATCCCATGGAACCCTGATTTCAGTTGAAGCCGCTCGAGTTGAACCCGAAAATGCAAGTGCATCTTAGAACGTGTGATCCGTTGTGTCCAATATTTGTTTCATTCTTCTCATTGGTGACATTGGGTCTATCAGTCCGAAAGGAGAAACGTCCAAGGAAGAGCGATGTGGCGTAGATCGTTCCACCGCTCTGTTTCTGTTTTCACTTTTCTGCGTCTGAACTTGGAGTGAGGAATCGCTGCCGGAATATGATGCGTCTGCGACCAGTATCATCTGCTTTGGAAGCTTTTGGCGTGGAAGGAGAGGGAGAGATGAATTTGGACATTTGAGATTTTGTTTTAGAAGAAGCGGCGAGCAAGGGTGCCTTGTTGTGATGCTTAGAGCCATTGATGGAAATCTCTTCTTATGGATGATCTGAACTGCTGAAAATGCGATTGAAATTTGTTCTTTATTGATTTGCACGGCAGTTTTATAAAACTGTTTTTGCACAGCAGTTTACACGACAGTTTTATAAATCATTTCAGCTTGTTACGACAGTTTTTTTCATTGTTAGTAAGAAAGGTAAGGTTCAGGCTGTTATTAAGGAAGGTAAAAAACTTGTAATTTTACAAAATTGTTTCATTTTACACGACAGTTTTTTCAGTTTTATAACAATCAGACTATTTCATTTTAATAATGGTGAATGGCACTTTCTGCAGTTTCTGCAGAGGATCAGTAATGGTGAACGATAATTCCTGCATATTTCTGTTATACCAAAAGCCTATCTAACGTGATTACTACATGCAGCATATTTTTTGTTTGTAACGAACTATTTGAGATGACATTTAAGACTGTTTCATTTTGCATTTTAATTGTGTCTCTTGCTTTTTTTTTTTTTTTGTTATAAAACTATA
Source organism: Allium sativum (assembly GCA_030737875.1). NCBI lineage: Eukaryota > Viridiplantae > Streptophyta > Magnoliopsida > Asparagales > Amaryllidaceae > Allium > Allium sativum. The sequence goes on from CM060918.1 coordinate 637,999,496, forward strand.
ATTTGTGCTTGTGAATTACAGGTTCTAGAAGTTGGACAAGCTTACAAGCTGAAGACTAAGTGATTTTTCATGTGATCTTGTTTTGAAACGATGTTTAAACAATGTATGTTAATTGACTTATTTCCATATTTATTAGTAGACTTCTTAACTTTGACTTTGTAATTGAAATCAAATATGCTTTTGGTATTAATTTTTTGTTATTGACAGTTTTGTTTTGTGAATTTACTGCTTAATTGTTTAAATTGTGCACAAATTAAATAAGAGATTTGTTGTATAAAGACCATAGCTGATGTTGCTATATATTAAAAATATTTATAATGGAAAATTGCTCTTATGAAAATATAAGGTGAATGCTATGTAAAAAATTAAAATAGTATGGAAAAAAAATTCATACCATCGAACGTGTGCTATGGAAACAAAATATACTATAAATATTCATAGCGGAAAACTCCACTTATGGAATCAAAATGTGAAACGCTATTAAATCGTGTGGATAACTTTTCATATCACTGAATATGAGCTTGTAAACTATGTTAATGCTATGGAAAATATTTTTCATATCAATGAATATATGCTATGAAAATATTGATAATGCTATAAAAAATTAAGTTGAGATTTTAATAAGCAAATATAATTGCAAAATCTGAACGCTATGTAAAACATTTCATGGTGGTGAACGTGCGCTATAAAATGTATGATACTATAGCATTTAGATTTGAGTTATAAGATATAACAGGGCTATTATAACATGTTGTTATATAGCGTCGTCACTAATGCTATGGTATCCAATTATAGCGTTCATCACGTGCAATTAAAAGCAAAATCTGTTGTAGTGAAGGCAATAATAAGTACGAGTCTAATAGTGGTGGGTTTCACTACAGGTGAAAAGGTTTGATTAATATCAAATTCATACTCCTGAGTAAAACCCTTTGCAACTAACCTGGCTTTATACTTGTTAATTGACCCATCTGGGTTCTTTTTAAGTTTGTATGTCCATCTGCACCCGCCAATATTTTTATTGGCAGGTGGACATACAAGCTCCCAGGTCTGTTTCTGATGAGTGCATTATACTCATCCATGGCTGCCTTCCAGATTTTGTTTTTACTAGCCTGTTCAAATGAATCAGGTTCACACTTACTAGATGCAGTCATATATGCTTTTGGTTTAAAAATACCACTTTTAGCCCTTGTAATCATTGGGTGGCCAGTTTGAATTGGAGAATCTGATGATGGTGAGCAGTTGTCATTGTCTGAATCTGATGAGAACTCTGATCTTGTACTTTGTGAACCTGTACTTTCATCTAACCCTTGATTTACTGAATTTTCAAGATTGTGCGTGGCGAGGTTGGGTTGTTGTGAATCATCACAATCTCCTGAGTTAAGTTGTGGTGTTTGACTGGACTCAGCAGCCTCACTTTCATCATTATTATCCCATTTCTCAAAATAAATTGGAATTTCATGTATTGAAACACTTTGATTTCTTACCTTACTTGTAGTTGAAACAACTCTATTGCTAAAAGGAAATACAGTTTCATTGAATACAACATGTCTACTTATGTAGAATACCTCAAAAAAGTATAGGATTTTGACCTGAAATCCAACTTGTTAGAATTGTCGGGCCTTAAATATGGAAAGCACAGACATCCAAATGGTTTCAAACTGTTGTAATCTGGTTTTACATTGTACAATTTTTCTATTGGTGTTATATCCTTTAGCACTTTTGTTGGCGGTATTCATTAGATATACAGAAGTACTGAAGGCCTCTGGCCAAAATTTTAGAAGTGATTTTGCTTGTGCTAGCAATGTTAAACCATACTCAACAATATGTCTGTGTTTTTGTTCAACTAGCTGATTTTGCTGAGAAGTATATGGACAAGTGATTCTGTGAACAATTCCTTTCTTTGTAAAATAATGATTTAAACTCTTGAATTCACTTCCACCATCAGACTGTATAACTTTAACCAATGTATTAGGTTGCCTTTCAACCATAGTGATAAAATTAATAATAGCATTAATAATTTCAGATTTGGCTTTAAGAAAATAGATCCAAGTATGTTTGGAGTAAGCACCCACAAAGGCAGTGTAGTATTTAAATCCAAAGTCAGATTTTATAGGTGTAGGACCCCATAAATCAGTTGCAATTAACTGCAGTGGCTCTGTATAAATTATTTCAGAGTCAATAAAGGGTAATCTATGACTTTTACCTATTTGACAATAGTCACAAATATACGGTAATGAGACATTCATTATATTGAATATTATCCTCAGCTAGTATTTAACACTTGGATGACCAAGTTTGTAGTCCCAAAGATCAAAAACATTTTTACTGCTTTCAGCATTGTCCAATACATTCAAATTACAGTGTTTATCTCCTTTTATCACACCTATTCTTAACAGTGTTAAACTTGTATAGTCCTCTTGTAATGTTACCCTGTAAAATGGGTTCTCTAGTTAGAATATCCCTAATTAAACAATATTTAGAGTAAACTCAAAGAAGACATTATTTTCAAGAGAAAATTGAGAAACACTTATTAATTTTTTCTTGATCTTTGGAACTCTTAATAGATTATGTTGATATAATTGTCTCTTACCACTTATACTAGCATTACCAATGTGAGTAATAGAGAAATCTTTACCATTCCCCAATAAAATAGAATTATTACCTCTGTAGTCTTTGTTCTCAAGATTCAAATTGCCAAGATTGTTTGTAATGTGATGAGTAGCCCCTGAATCTGGATACCAACAATCATCTTGAATTGTTTCAAGCAATATGTCATTCTGATTGCCATTTCTGCCAGTGTTTTCTTGACTGTTGTTTTCAGATTGAGATTGAGCAATGTTCACACTAGGATTACCATTATTTCTCCGATTCTGGTTAGATGTGTAACCAGTGTTGAATCTGAAGTAGCAGCTCAATGCTGTGTGACCCATTTTCTCATAGATTTGACATTTTGGCATGTTGGTATTAGTCCACCTACCTCTGCTTCGTCCTCTTCTCGCACCACCATCTCTTTGGTAAGCTTGATCACTTCTGTTGTTATTATTGTTTTGATTTTTGCCTTTGAACCTAATAGTGAAGTTGACTGCATAATCAGTTTCTTGTGGTTTCTTGGCTTTTATTCTTGCCTAATGAGAGAACAGAATAGAATGCACTTCATTGATAGGTGGAACAATTTTTTGAGAAGTTATAACAGCTACTACTGCTTCATAATCATTATTCAGCCCATTGACTAAGTATAAAACTTGATCGCTTTTAGGAACTTTATTTCCAGTAGCATTTAGCAAATCACATAGCCTTTTAACTTTTGAAATATATTCTCTCATGGACAAGTTTTCCATTTTAACACTTTGCAATTGGTTCTTGTAATGAAGAACTTTAGCTGAACACCAATTGTTAAATTCTTTTTCTACTGTTGTCCAAATATCATAGGCAGAGGTACATCCAATGACTTGTGGTAGTAAACTTGCACTTATAGATGATAACAGCCAAGAACTAATGAGTCCGTCTGACCTATCGTACATTACATATTTTTCATTTGCAACAGTTCTATTATTCTCATATGCGACATATTTTGCTGGTATATCTATAGTGCCAAGAATGTATCCTTCGAGGCCATACCCCTGAATTGATGTTTCAACTTGTAATTTGCAAAGAAGATAATTATCTTTTTTTAAGATGTATAGTAATTAACCGACTCTTAAGACTAACGACAGTTTTTATTGTTGGATTTACAGGTCCAAATCCGGGGGCAATATTCTGACTATTGCCTGATGCCGTAGTGGTTGATCCATCACCCATGATAATAGGCAGATGAAGACAGAATTATCAAGAAGAAATCAAAACAAAAAAATTCGTAATCGATCAAGAATCTAAGTATATTACTCAAACAGGTATGTAGCAGCCAAAGATTTCTAATAATGAATACTCTAATTCGATATGGACCTTTTTTGAAGATTTCTCTAGGCACGGCTCTTGCTTGTTTGATGATTTCTTGAATTCTTGGTTTATTTCCTGGTGATCTTTGTTACTGATAATAGGAGATATATCGAATTGTGTAGATACAGCCAGGTAAATATGGTTCCAGGCGTGGCACTAATCAATTGAAATATATCTTCTCTCAAATGATGAGGGATTCCATTTGATGAGCCATACCCATATGATGATGCTAAATTCTGATGGGTATGTTGATCGAAATACTCAGTTACAGGATCACTTAAGTCGTTAAGCAGTTTGGTCCGATTCCAAGAAAGGATTTGACAATTTGCAGAGAAGAAGATGGATTGTAATTTCAGTTAAATCTTTACTCAGAGTTAAAAATGTAATGTACATATTTTGTGTGTGTGTGTGTGTATAGGTTGTAACCTCAATGGTTATAAACCTTTGTTACATAGCAGAAATGAATATCTCGGCGGCAAAGTGAATAATAGGCGGGTGGGCTAAAGCCCAAGCCCAATACAAGGTATGAAATATATAAAATAGAAATTATATGCTCAGCCGACATATTCTATTATATGCTTTTATGTAATTCGGGTTTACCACCTGCTTATGCTTATTGGGCTTTATCGGTGTCCAACCCATCTTTTAATATTCACGATCGTTTGCTGCACATATAAATAGATGGTATAGTAGTCTTTGTAAAGTATTCAAGTTGTAATAAAATTAGAAAAGCATTTTTCGTCTCAAACGATTTTTGCAGGCATGTGCTCCAGAGGAAGATCATTATTTATATTTCGCAGTTTTGTCTATCACGTTGTGGCTAGCCCAAGATTCTCATGGTTAGCCACAGTACAAATACAATTACGAGTGTTGAAGTAGTGTCACGGGTTAGTTTAAACTGTCTGTTGGCAGTAAGGTCCAGATGCGAATGGGATATATATATATATATATATATATATATATATATATATATATATATATATATATATATATATATATATATATATAAAATTTTGAAAAGTGAAAGTAGAACAGTATTTCAAAAGAGTGAATATACAACACTTTATGACCTGCTAAATTAAATAGCAAATTATTTAAGAGGACAACATATACCATCAGTACATTCAATATATGAAACTACGTAGTAATAACAAAAATAATTTTGGATGAAGTTATCACGTATGAAGGTTTTGCAATATATAAGGCAGAACATATCTAGGGCTGTCAATGAATACCCGAAAAAATCGATATCTGTCTGAATCCGTATCCAAAATATCCGTTATCCGGCATTATCCGAAAAGCAGATACAGATATCCGATATCCGAAAAGCTTTCCGGATACGGATATGGTTATAGTGGTATCCGTATCCGAAAAATATCCGTCCAACTAATTGATGTAATATATATTACTCAAAACAGAAAAATAGAGTCAATAATTATTTTTGTAACTATTGGATGTTACTATGATATAAATTTTTGTACATTTTTAGTGAAAAATGGTAGTTTTAGTATTTAATTTTGGAATATTTTTTGATATGCCTATGGATATTAGTAAAAAAAACAATGTTTCATCATCACATTTCTTTATTTTTTGGTTTTTTACAAACATTAGTATAAAAATTATTTTATGTTGATCCGAACTTTTTATTTATACTTTTAAATTTATTAATTACAGGCGGAGCGGATAAATATCTGATTTCCGTCCGTATCCGAAAATTAAGCGGATACGGATATCCAATATCCGAAAATTAAACGGATACGGATATCCGAAAATAATTTCGAATACGGATACGACACTATCCATATCCGAAAGCATCCGTTGACAGCCCTAATCATATCACATAATAATTTTATAAACAATCTTCATACAATAGTCAAATCTGGTATAAAGTAGACTGCTTCGTAATGGTTTAAAGAAAAGATTTGTCCATCACAGGAATAAAAACCAAGATACCACGTAACAGACATAATGCAACCACTATTCTGCATATCATACACATTTTAAAACCAATAATAACTATTTTATTGGAAAAACATATTTTGAAAGCTTTTATGACATTGAAATCATATTTCAGTGATATCATTGAATAGTTAATAGCTGCTAAATCGATTATCGAACCTGCATATGTTTCCTAAAAACAACTAAAAAACTTGCATGTTTTAGGTAGTAACAGACTTATGTGGTACTATCTACTAAGAGCCGCAGAAAATGTGTTCTGATATTGATAGAAAAATGGCATTATCCCTTTATCTCATGCTTATATGATAAATACATAATTCAACAATGGTTTTAGGAAATATGTATCAGCCTCGCCGTAATCCTAAAATATACACTTCTAGAAGAAACTCCGGTACATGGGCAAAGCGCAGATACTATAATACTAATTTATTGAAAAATGGTCATGATTATGTTTATACAAAGAAAGGAAAGAGGCGTTAGAAGATGAACATAGGAGAACAAATACTCTATTATTCATCTGCTTTGGAAAAGTGAACGTTGACTTCATTCAAGAAAACTATAATAAACAACAATATGAATCAATTCAGATTAACCCATTGTCAAAAAATAACGTCTCAATACTCACCTCAAGGGGCGCCTAAAGTAAATAACAAATAAAACGTCTTAAGGCTTATTCCAAAAATCTTTTTACCTCTAGAGTTTATGCCTCGACAATTTGAAGCATACAAAACGTGTAAAGCGTACGTCTCACATGCCTCAAATTGCTGAGGCATATGGCCAAAAATCTTTTTTCCTTTAGTTGCAAATATTGAAATTAATAAAAGTTAGTAAACTTCAATGATTCAATGGAAATTAAAAAAGAAAAAGAAATTTATCATCTTTTTATTTTTCAATTTCAATATCTCCATGATCAAGTAAGATTTTTTTATGAAACAACCATTAAGAGCTATGTAATGGATTTTCTCATTGTTATTTAAAGAATGTTTCTCAATATACTTTATTAAATCTTCATATAAAATGTGCTGATCAATTTGAATTGATAGAAGAAATCAAAAATGAAGTTGGTGGAATTTGAATCATATGGATTTCAATAATTTATTTATTAATCTTTAATAATGTATACTTGTTCAAACTCGGATCTTGAATGATTTGCTTTTCATTTTTTTGCATAAGTTAAATTAAAATGTCAGAATATCTTAAATGCTTTGCATATCAGTTTTACCTGAAAAGCTTATGCCTTATCATTTCAAGGCTTACACCTCGCCTTTCAGACCTGAAAACGCCTCATGTATGCTCGTGTGTTAAAACTTCGAATGACCCTGAAATTATTTTGGTACATTGGAAAACCCATGGAAGAAGACCGGAAAAAATAGCTATATCAAGCAATAAAGAGTTATAAATTTACACCTAACATGAACGACATAACTAAATATGTATATTAATGAACCTTGAACAATAAAGCCAAAGCAAAGACATGGCTAAAGTAATCGTAGAAAGTAACTTCAATTACAGTTGTGAAATTATACATTACCTTGTGAAGTAATCTCTTATTTACCTTCTATGTGATCAATCATCTCTTCTACATTTGAGATTCACCACGTCACAAAAATTCAGCATATATAAAAATGTAATCATATTTATCAAAACAATCGACCTCAATTTACTATGATTAATGCTATATGATTTATATAGTATCATTGGTCTAGTACACTAGTGAAAGAATAATATATATAGTCAATTCCTAGTGGTTTCAGCTTAAATTTACCACATGAAATTCAAAGCTAAAATGTATGCATGAATATAAACAAAGAAACACTTATGGAAATAAATAACTCACCTTTTATGTACAGTGGAATTGTTTCGTATCACAACCCACTTTCACAGAGATCCTGGAAGATAATATTCATAAAACAGTAGTGAATACAATGTAACAACCAAAAATTAAAATCATAATACGATATAAGTAAACCTCGCATGGGTATAACATTTTTCGCTGCCTTGTTGCATATAATGTCAAAATAAGGCAAGCTAAATCTATTGGAAAAAAGGGAAAATATATTGTAAGGCTTTATCATCAAATAAGATGCATACTCTATCAACTGAGTGGCACTTTACGTAAACTTGTCTTCCCTGAGTTGGCAAAAAGCATAACATGTGCTAGACAATCGTATATATATTGCTCCTAATAGAATAGAAGATGCCACATCATAAAGAAAATGATCAATTGGACTTTAAGTCATTGCTTAAATCATTGCTACGTTGAATACACCCGTTGATGGTCAAAGTGGTTAGAGCAACCAGAGCTTTTCATGTTCTACCTGTAACAGCACAGAAAGGACATCACATAAACACTTAAAATTAACTATTACAGCTGCCAAATAAAAATGGATATGGACTCCTTTGGAAGCTTCTTATTGTTCTGCATTGTGTTCTGATCTTTCCCTGAAATCAGGAACTGTATTTTATAACAGCACTATATGTCATTTTAACTAAATAAAAAAGGAAAAACAATTTTCAAAATTTATTTCTAGAAACATATGAAGGTTAGATTTAAGATACCTGATTCCTGGTAGAATACATATATCCAATTTCTATAACAAACTCAACAACCATCTTAAAATAGAATGTTTTCCATTGTGTGCTAAATAGACGCTCTTTTAAGTACAAATAATATTGTACAGTTTCCAACCTTGGAAAATTCTTTTATGCGTACCAACCAAATTCAAAAATAAATCAAGGAAGGAATCTAACTGCCCGGCTTAAAGTCAAAAATAGTAAATAAATAAGTTTGTTTAAGTAATATAGGATTTTCTGGATTGCACTTTAGAACAGGAAAGGTATATTCAAGTACATCCAAGAAACCTATGCATATTTAGATACATAAATCTAGTAATTTACAAATTTACTCTAATCAATTAACTTAGGTAGTTCGGTAAATAAAATGGCCATGGATTATCACCTTCATAAATTAAATAACTGGTTGAAGCCTACTATATAAGTTTATAATGTGAATCACCAAACAGAGGGTTGCATATGATAACACTAATTCATGTAAATTATAAAGGTTGTTATTTGGTTCTTTGCAAGCTCCATAGAATTGTGTGAGTCCAATGTAATAAAGAAAGTATAGCATTTTGTTTTTAGTTCACATCATAAAAGTTATTCAAGTCACGTTGTGATTTGAAGCTTCGTTTGTTCCAAAGAATTGTGTGAACCCAAATTTATAAAGAAAATATAGCATATTTATTTAGTAGCTACACAATCAAGAAGAAATAAAGATTTTAAGATGGACAATTGATTGTTCAAAGTTATAAGTTGAGATTAGAATCTTACAATGCACTGTAAAACTGCAAGAATCCAAAATAATTTAAAGAATATCACTTGACTATTTTGATGCTTTAGTTTAGGCTGCAAATAAAACATGAATACAAAAACTTGGAGGAAAATTAAATTTGGCCTCTTTATGAAGGGAATGGTAAAAGGTATAAAATACTAATTTATGAAAGCAAAGTTACTTAATTTTTATTTTTTCAAGAAAAGAAGGAAGTAATATTTGATTACGCATATAAGGAACTTTGGCAAGAAAAATGTTACGCATGACATGCTACCGTTAGATAGTGCTTATTCAATATCACTACGAAAAGAGTGCTGAAAACACGAAATGTCAGGCAATAAGATGGCCAAGTATTACAATGCATCAAATCTCTTATTAAATCAAGAAAGTTAAGTAATGTTAAATATGATGGTCCCATTTACTCAATATACGGTTAAATATACGTAAAAGGGGAAAATAATTGAATTCATACCAATTATTTAACTACATTTATTGATACTTATATCACTATGTGTAAACCATTAAGATATAGGTAGTTGATGAATAAGCTATATCAAAGAAAAATTCTAATTTAATGTTGTTTTCAACTAAGATTTATTCATATTATATCACTATGACTAAATGTATCCACAGATATACATGAATGAAACGTTCAAAATCCAAATCTCAAAATTAAAATATTACAATCTTGTAAAGCTAGAGTTCTAGGAAATTAAAAGGTATCTTTTAGTAACCTCTATGACCATATCAACCTAAAATCCTATAATTGAGAATTTATAACTGTACATTTTAAATAATTGAAATCCTACCGGATAGCATGTACATACCCACATGTACGCTCTAAATATTTTCCACAAAATTACCAATACTTTTACTCTAGTCATTGATTTTCATCTATGTTCACTCCAACGAAGGTAGTGTAGAATTTTTATATTTCTATAAATGTGTTTCCTTCACCTATTTTTTGCAATTTACTACCTTAAATCAGCAATTACTTTCAGCTCTATTTTAAAATTGCACTCAGTTTTTTGCTGCTACAATGGCTGGAACCATCATCGTTACCCTCTACTGCCCTCACCACATGCGCAGTTTCAGCAGGGTCATAGGCCTCCTCCATTTTGATAGACCATGCTTTTTCAACCAACTCGGGCTTGTACAACATCAGCCTCCACTTTTATATAGTGTGCAGTTTCAGTTTCAGTATCATACTTTCTCCTGTTCATTACCAGCTCAAGCACCTTGATCCTTGATCACAGTTTCAGCTCAATGCCCACACCCTAGTCTTGCATCCCTGATAGTAGGTTCATGGGTCTAAACGTCTACGTTACTCCAGTTCAGCCGCCACATGTATTTACAGCTACTCTCTAATCTTTTCAATGTACTAACTATTGGGGCAACATCCTATTATTATAGAAAAACTTAGTATGACAATTAAACATGACAAATTCAAAATTATAATTGAGAACTATGGTTCTGAAAAAATACATTTTATTAGTTGGAATGTTGCTAGCTGAACATTTTTTTATTTAAAAAATATTATTACAGAAAAATATTATGGATTATGCCCCTACCATGACAATTAAAGTTAATCTTGAACTCTGCAACTTTTCTGATTGAACTTTGTTTCAATCATTACAGTTGTTACTCAATCATGTTCTTATTTCAATTGTAAATGTTGATTGTTCATTTTGGCCTGTATTGTCATGGTGTGCAAGCTAGGGTCTCTGGGAAGTTTGTTCTTTGAAGTCCCTAAATGTACAACATGATCCTAAGTAGTGGAAATCAAACACAATAATAGAGTTAACTGGATTTAAAACCCATTTCAGTCTTGCCACTGAAACGTGCACAACAATGGCTAAAGCATAAAGCAGACAACAAAAATAGGAATAGTTAGGCACATGGAATTTGTAGGTTCTGTAGCAGGAGACACATAGTAGAACAGTCATGATAAAAATATCAAAATGATGTGAGAGATTTTATAGGGAGTAAAAAAAATTCATTTAGGATGTTAATTAAAAAAGGTTGAAAAGAAAACCCAAAAGCACGACTGCACGAACTACCTAAGTTAAACTGAAAGTAAGAACCTTTAGTACTGGTTGTTATTACCTAAATTTCTGAATCATCGCTAACTTGGTGAAAGTAGTAGTTTATCTAAACCAAGAATTTTAAAGTCACAAAATGTATATACCTTTAACTTCATTGTAGTAGGAATTATCATGTCCCCAGATATTTCATAATTGAGTACAACTCTAGTACTCTGCAAGATAGAGAATTTTTTTAGTCAAACATTATACCTAACAGCGTCGATGTAAAAAGAAAACACTAATTTTACTATTTTTCTACGAAATTGCAAACAATTAATATGTCGTTGTATGGTGGTTGCAAATGAATCCTCTAGCATAAATTATGATAATAATAAAGTAAATTCGTGTTTGCAAATACTAACGATAATAAAAAATCTTAACTACCAATGAAATAGCAAACTAACAAAAGAATACTATGTTGCACTCACAATTGGTCCCAAAGAAGCACTATCACATAAATCAATCAAGCCTTAGAGCAAGGAAATGCAGAAATAAAGAACAAACCATCCTCTTCAAGAGCGAAAGAGTTCAAATCCTATGGAATAATCCATGCCATCATCGTTAAAATGTAAGAGGCAACCAACTTTGGTCATCTCTGCAAGCTCATTAATTAGAGTGTTTTTGAAACAGTAGTCCATCCAAGAAAGCTTCACAAAAAGGAAAATAAAACTCAAATATGTAAGCATAACTTGAACAAATGAATTACTAAAATTTTCAGTTATGCGCAACACTGAATATGAAATAAACAGCCCAAAAATTATCTAAGCTAAAAAAATTGCATAACCATATAGTTTGACATTGAATTTTTCGATAGTGACCGTCAATTAGCAGGAATAAATTGAATTAATATAGGTTTAAAAGGGGAAAATATTGAAGAAGGCGAAATAATGTAATGAATTACTGTTTTTTCAGCCGCTCGCACATTTGGAAGAGAAAAATGCTTAATATTCCAAATATATAACTTCAGCAGCATCGGAAATCATCCTCCACCTTAGACATGACGCAACTTACAAAAATGCAAAGCAGCCGCTTTCAAGGAGGATATGGAAAGACAATATATATTTTACTTGCAACAATCATGAATCTTTATTTGTTTTGGGAGATGTATAGTTTGCAAAGAGAGTTGAACAGAGCATTTCATTCAACCGTCTTTTGGAAGCAAAAAGAAAAAAACTATAATAAACTTGAAGTTGATATAGAAACCAATTTGGTAGTTGGTACGATATTGCCTTATTGAGGTACTGTAGCGAATATTTCATGTTGCGTGACAATTTAATTATTAGATTATTTTTTTAGAGTTTTATTTGCAAATAATGCATAGCATATAGGTGTTTGGAAGACGTTTTAGATGTTTTGTACTTTGTATACTATGGACAATGCAATGTTCAAAAGCAGCATACTAATGATATAGGCCTAAAAAACATAAGAAATAAATTCGCGGTTTCATTTTATCATATGAATCCTGAATGAAAAACTAAATCATTTATATATCACAATAACTTAAGTTCATCTTCTTTCAATCCATAAGTCAATGAGCTTCGTACAATATCTGAACTAATGGTAAGGAAAGAAAAACTAAATAAGAGAAAGTCAAGGTCAGCCACTTAATTTTAGCTTAATACAGTCAATTATAATCTTATTGTGAAATTCATTGAAAATACTTCCATGGCATCTCATATTTCAGTGCATTTTAGTTCAAAACTTTTATAGGCGTCTACGGCAAAAACCTAATTTGAACATTGATGAATGCATATTTAATGAAGAGTGTATTGAAACAAAGTTGTAGGGAAAAGGAAGAAAGACAAATCAAACTTTAACCTAAAAGTGAATGACAGTGCTAAAGCATTTAACTTCTATCGATTCCATATTCATTTTGTTAAAGAAAAAAAAATGTCAGCAAACATTGCTCAGTGAAAAGGTATCAAATAAGACATTTTCAAAATACATAATGGCTGCTTCAATGAATTATCAGTCATTCTTCACCAACTTTTCATTCGTATCAGTATCAATATTAAATTCTAAGAGCTAACAAAATCATTAAATTGTAGCAGATACTACCAGAAAACCACAATGAATCACTAAACTATAGGACATACTGCCAGCAGGTTGCAACATATTCTCAGATATATGACCACCAAAAATGCAAATTCACCATTATTATAGCACAAATCCCTAATTTAAAGAAATTCAAACTATTTTTGACAATGGAAAATAAAATTCAAATTTCATTTTCAGGAAAGTAACATATTATGTGAAGCATATAAAATTAGTTGGCATGTATACCGCAAAATTTATTCTTAAAAGCTCAATTTTATAGATTGCATATAAAATGAGTAACATAAACTGTAAATTTGGACAAAACCTATTGAGATTATTCTCAAATATAGAACATACACCAAATTTTTACCAAAATATCAGCATAAATGCTGGCATAATTTATGCGTATAAAATGAGGAAACTCTAAATTTTTATAAAATAGTTAAAATTATTTCTATAAAATTAGAAACTGGACTTAAGCATACTTTTAAAATTAAATCTTGTTATGGTGTTCTGAAATAAATAGGAAAAGTTTAAGTATTATATCGAATTTATTCAATGCTTGAAATCCATTATATAGTTTCAATAAAATAAAACTTACTAAATTTATTCTCAGATATAGAACTTAATCCATTTTTTTGCAAAAAAATTAGCGTAAATGTTGGCATAATGCATCCGTATAAAATGAGGAAACTCTAAATTTGTACAAAATAGTCCAAATTTTTTCTATAAAAGTAGATACTGGACCTAAGCATACTATTTAAATTAAAATCTTGTAATGGTGTTCTGAAATCAATAGGGAAAGTTTAAATATTATATCGAACTTATTCAATGCCTGAAATCCATCACATACTTTCAAAAAATCTTGTAAAGGCCTACTGAATATAGTGGTGAAGAAAATTAAATAGACCATACAAATATGTATGAACAAAGTTCAAGTATTACAATGGATGTATTTTACATCATGTGTTCAGACATCTAGTAACCATATAAACATATCTGAAAATATAATTGTTGTGTTCTAAAAATAATATGATTTCGGGTGTTCAAGTAATTAATGTTGCAATTACACGGTATAAATTGATTTTCAGTTGATGTTGGTAAACTATAAAAATGCAGAAACGAATGGAACTTTTTTATGATGCAAAGTATATACTAACACAAAAAACATAAAATCAAAAATTATTGATCAATTTAAACTTTACCGAACTGAAGAGGAAGAAAGTGTGAAGCGTGTCTTACCGTAACACACAATTTCTGACACTAACAAATCAATTTTGAAACCCTAATACCTAAATTTATCCACAATAAGAGAGAGAGTATTGCTCACCTGTTATTCACCTCAAATCTAGGAGAAAGATCACAGATCATGGATATGGGGACAACTTGAAGGATGGTCGGAAGTGAGTGGTAGCCGCCATTAGTGTGATGAGGAAGAACAATTGGAAATTAGTAAGCAATTATGCGCGGACGAAAATCAAATGACCAACCTAGGGTTAAGTTGTAAATCGAAGAAGGGAAAAGATAAATTTAGTCGAGCGAAGAAGTGATTGCTTCATTTTTTTTTACAAAATGGGAGAATGCTTAGGGTATTAAGCTTTAGATGGGAAAAGGAAAAAGAAAAAATATTCAGTTGGGCAAAAAAGCGACGCTTCATTTCACAAAATGGGAGAATGCTTCTGCACCACCGAAATGCTACTCAGCTTTAATATAATAGTATAGATTTTTGACTTTTGAGCCTTCATTAATGTCTCTTTATACAATAAAAAGGTAAACGTATGTTAAACGATTGTGAACTGAAGAGAATAATACTGTTATTCAACTCTGAATTAGCCAGCAAGATAATAATGCACAGTGAATAATCTGAAATTTCAGTGATGGATACTAATACTTATAAAGTTTATAGAAATACAAGTTTTAAGCAATTGTCAGCAAAAAAGTAAAAACAGTTAGACTAGGTGTCTGAAAACCAAACAAGAATCGAAAATTGGATTAAAATACACACATGTGCATATAAACACACACAAATATTTGTATGTCCATGTATATATGTATATGAGTGTACGCATGAACATATATGTGTATACCCGTATGTACACACATCTATATTTTTATATGTTGGGAACCAAAGAGATCCGCTTTGCGCTAGTTTTCCGATCGTTATAGCAAAGGTAAGTCAAAACTGAAAAAACCTGTCCGCTAAAAGTCAAAAGAAACTATGAATAATACAACTATTCACTAAAGCAAATGGGTGCCTCAGTAAATCGTATAGCAATCGCTCCTATGCTTTTAGATGGTTTTATTCGCAGAATCGCTCGCCTAATGCAGATAATGCGTAGTAAGTCATGGCCAACTACAGCAACGTCCACGTTGTGATTTACAAGCACACAATTAAAAGATGATAAATCATTTCAAAATACAGCTACAAAAGATCACATTTTTGTGTTTAACTATGATATCTCCTTAACTGAAAGTCTATCACAGCCAGGATCACATTCCACTCCAAACTTTAATCTAAATTCCTTACGAAGATTTAATATATTTAGTTATCCTGATTGAACAGGACTTTAAAGCATAGTACATGCCAAAACCATACAACTTTGTCTGATAAAGCAACAGAGTATTTCCCCAATTACTTTCACGATTACATGCATTGTGCCTCAGCCTTGTACTAACACATTAACTAAAAAATTAATACATAAAAAACATCCAAATTTCACATGCAGCACATCTAGTAAAATCATCTCAAGAGCAGAAGATAAACAGGATAAGTTAAAACCCTAATTTAAGAACGAGTACCTGTTTAGTAGAATTTCAATGGTCCTGACTCCTTTTGAGCGTTTACTTCCTCAAACAACAGCGGTTCAGAAGCCCTTATACGCCCACCAGAATCATTACTGCTATTGTTCATCCACCTCCAATTCGTCTGCACACTTGGACATAACTGGAAAAAAAACTGAGGTTATGGTCCTTGAAAACTGTGGTGTTGGAATTAAATACAGTTAACGAAATCTATATAAAAATTATATCCGTGCTATCAACAATATCGTTGTAGTATAGTGGTGAGTATTCCCGCCTGTCACGCGGGTGACCCGGGTTCGATCCCCGGCAACGGCGTTTTTGATTTTATTCAGCTTTTTCAAATTCCATCACCATAATATCGAAAGCTGCTGGTTTTTTCCTTTTCTTTTTTTTTTCCCCTCCTCCTCCTCCTTGCGCTGCTACAAAATATACTTTTATCTGCAAATTTCAATTAACTTTTAATATCCGAGATCAATAAACATAGGTACGGATTTGATTCAACCAAATAAATACCTCAGAAACTCCCGACTCTCGACCTCACAACTCACAAGCAAAGAAGCAATTCTGTTTGCAGAAATTCCGTGCGTTCTTCTGAGAGTTTGAAGCTCCAAACAAGCGCATTTTGATTGCAATCTTTTAACCAAAACTTGGGAAGAAGAAAACTCCGTAGACACGACGAGGAAGAGAGAATGAGAAAGATGCATGGTAATAAATAATGGTATCTTTTGCGCAGTGTTCGCAGCCCCTTTTTTCGACCTGCACCAGATGCGCCCTTTAATATCACCGCCGAAGATAAATTTGTGTTATGCCAGGTACAACCGCAGAAACAATGCCAAAAGTGGCCATTTGATGGTATAATTTTTGTTATTTTTAAATGAAAAAATCTATTTAAACACAAAATTTTAACATAAATAATAACACAAAATTTTATGTTCAAATAGCTATCCATTTTATTTTTTAAAATTAATCGACAAAAGCATGATTAATTTAAAAATTATTTGCATTTTCTAAACAATCTATTTAGATTTATCAAAAGATATTGCGGAAGAAATAGAATTAGGTCTGAAGTAGATTTGAAATGTAATAGATATTTGAGAAATGTTAGATATTAGAATTTGAAACACTAAAAGCATTGGAGAAAATTATTTCGAAAAAAAGAAGAGTACTTCTTGATTGATAAAAATTTATTTTAGTTAGGCTACAATTGGGGTGAGCGTTTTGTTGGTTCGGTTTATCTGGTGATAAAAATTATCAAATCAAACTAAAACCGTTAAAAATGAAAACCAAACCAACTAAATTTAGTTTGGTTGGTTCGGTTGGTTATCCGATTTAACCAAACTAAAAATATTTTAGACCTTATGATTGTAATATTAACTATAATTTGAAATAAATCATAAGCATATGATTAGAGTATTATTGTTTATGATTCTTATGCTTTCTAAAAGTAATTTTGACACATGCATGATGATTAAAATTTACATGGAGAACTAATCTAACTTAAAATATTTATTATAATGGTGATAATTTTTAAAATATAATAAAAGTTTGGTTAATTTGTTTAAACCGATAACTAAACTAAATATTTTTTCGAACCGATTACAAACCGATTTAATTTCAAAATCAAATCAAACCAGCCAAAATAAATTGGTTCGGTGTTTATTTGGTTTAACCAAATAAGGCCCACCCCTAGGCGACAGTATGTAAACATCTCTAATGGTTTGTCTTATTAGCATGCTTGTGTATAGCACAATGACAAGGCCGGATTGCGTTTTACAAAATGCAACTTAATTTGTACTTTTTGTATATAGTGAGATTGAATTGCATTTTACTAACAATATGTGTTGTTATTTGGTCAAATGCAGTTTGATACAATATTAGCGCTAAATTGCATTATTATACAAGCATGAATTATATTTTTAGAAGCTGTTTATGTTTAACACATTCAAGAGAAAATGATTTACATTAATATTTGGTTATATTTTTACATTGAAATCATGCATAATCAGCTTAAAGTTTAATCTATAAGTTACAATATCCAATTTTTTTATTAGTTTTGATTTTTATTTGTATTATGAATTAATAAAGAATCACGATGTAAACAATGTCTATTTATTAATTCGTAATTTTAAGTGATACTAAGATTTGTTCGTATGTGTAAAAATAGAGTTTAAATTTGTAAAAATGATTATTTATTAGATTATGTTTTCAAAGTAATTGTATTTTTGAAAGTTCACAGTTGGACTAATGATTTGCACTTGCAATAAAACTATTAATGAAGATAACAATTTAATTTTGTATTAGGATTGAATTTAACTTCATAGAGCAAACTTATTAAAATTCAATCTAGCTAGATTTCTCAATGAATATCCGTAAAATCCAATATTCGTCCATATTTGTATCCGAAATAAGGCGATATCTAATATTCAAAGAAAAACAAAAGCGAAAGCGGATACGATAATATTCACTTTTGAAAATTATCCATCCAGTTTTTTTAAAGATTTTTGTTAAATTGTGTATTCCAGTACGATAAATGATATTTATTTATCATTTTACTACACTAGAATTTTATATTATATGCAACAAATGCATGTTAACTACTTAAAACTATTCATTATCATCATATATTTTTATTTTTAACACTCAATAATCAATGAAATTGAAAATTTTATATTAAACCCAAAAAAACTCATGCATATTTCTTGATTTAACGATCGTTGACGAATATATAATTATGTGATATCTGTCTGTATTTGAAAATGAAAATATTTGATATTTGAAAATAATTTTGAATATAGATAAAAAAGTTGACACTATCTGCATCTGAAGTATCTGTTGACAGTCTTAAATCTAACTGCATTAATTTTCCTTTTTTTAGTCGGATTGAATAACTAATGATTTAAGCCATTTAGCTCTATTCTTTTCGTATTCAAAAAACATGTCATCTGCAGCAAGAGATTAGAATATACATCCTCTAAGAAGTGAGAGAAAAAAGCGACCTCCATCTAGGCATTTGTCCAGTGAGGACCAACTTTTGCATGCTTTATGGTCTAAACATATAAGGCTATGGCTATACACCCACCCACCAAGCAATCAAGTTCAGTTCCTATGTTCCCATTTCATTTATACCCTGTCCCAAACCCATTTCTATCAATTCATTAACTAGTATTAATCTCATATCCAATCAATAATTAAATTATGCTGAAATTAAATTGAACACATGAGAATATTGAATATAGAACGGAAGAATTGAGCTGCCATACTGTCGTCATTTATAGCTCGTAGTATTACAAAACAATAACATTACAAATTTATTAAAGACATTATAATGTAACACCAATATGCACCATTTTAAATTAACAAAGAAGGTTCTCCAAATTGAATTAAGAAACTAGATACGCTATTCAAATAAAAGTTTAAGAGTATAGTACCCAAAAAAAATCAATACAACATCGCACATTTAAACTATGACTACACAAATCAATTTCTCAAAGGGCAAGTGCAGTGTTTGTATGGCATCCATTTCATATTTGTAAGAATGATTTATTCAAAAGCACCAACAAGCCTATACCCAATTGTACTAAAATAAAGCAGCTTAACATGATGGGGGCGACAAAGTGGTAATACTCGATTAGTTTGGCTTGCTTTCACCAACTCCTAGAGATGGGAATATGTAAAAATAAATGATAATCCAAAATAAATGATAAATCAAAGAATAATTAATTTAATATTTGGAATTAAGGGAAACAAACAACGTCATTGCATCCGTCTCGAAATTCTGGTCAAGATAGATGTTTGGTTTGCATAAAACGGAGACTGTATGATAAAGTTACGAAGGTTTGAAGTTTGTATACACGCAAGATAATTATATATATATAATTAGTCCAGAAATTCAAAATTAAGTTCAGAAAATTCAAAATTAAGTTCAGAAATTCCAAATCGTAGAATTCAGGTGAGCGGGAAATCTCCCGCCCTGGGGAGTCGACCCCATAGGAGGGGTGTCGTCCCCTCAAGGTGGGGCGTCGACCTATGGGTCGACCCCCTGAGGGGGGTTGTCGAACCACCTAGGGCTGACGTGGCAGGTCGGTTCTGGGGGCTAACAGTTATATATATAGCCTCATTTCTCTAGTTTTTCCACACCTAAATTAATGGAGGACTAGACTGAATCAAACCATTTCTTCTTCGACAATCAACTAGAGCTAATAAGTTAGAGTTTAGAGATCTGTGATTCGACACCAGTGATTCTTTCTTCTCTATTTTTCCAGATCTAAACACTGTGATTTTAAGTTACTTTTATATTTAAATGATTAAAAAGTAAAACATGATATGACTGTAATTTGGATCTATGCCTGTGACTGCTTGAATCATACCGGATTTGTTATAACTTTCGAACCTGTGATATTCTGACATGACTATGACTTGAACTATAACCATTATCATGTCAGATCTACCTTTGATTTTAGATCTAATTCACTATTTAGATCACCTTATACTTATCATGCTTGTGGTTAAATTGGATCTGTTATTAGTTGGACATCTAAATTATTGTTTAGATCTTATCATGTCTGTTATGACATCCCTATTATGTTAGAATCAGTTTTACTATCTCATGTTCACCAGATCTGTTCTTATACGCCCATCTTATCAATATGCAACTTGTGTTTATGTCAATCTTGTTAGCATAATCTTTTCAATCATCTTCCCTTCATCCTTTCCCTTTTATTTTATATAGCCAGGCTACTTTCGAGCCTAGGCATGCCGCTGAAATATGCGAATGCGTTAAGTGGGGAACGAGGGGAAAACATTGAAATTAGGAATAACTTGTAAATAGGGAATTTGGCATAACTTGAATAATATGTATGAACACGAATTTGGGCATATAGTCTATTATGAACATAACTTGGGTAAAAAGGGCATGAAACCTATAACGACATTGGTAAAATTGACTAATAATGAAATGCCTAGGATTACAGTAATTAGAAACTGTAACCGCACCTAGACACGAGGTTAGATTACAATTGTGATGGAAGTCTGCCCGGAACCGTCCGGCATATCCAGCAACCACAAGTGGTGAGTCTAATGTGAGGGGTCTAGGTGTACAAATACGAGACGTGCTGAGACACGAGGTTAAGCCCGACTTGTGGAAGAAGTCTGCCCGGAACCGACCGACATATCTAGCATCCACAAGTGGAAGGCTTATTGTGAGGGGTCCAATACATTATAACCATAAATGGACATGGTAATGAATTGGAATACTTAACATAGTTGAATCCATAGGGATTGTATGAACATGAACTTGAATAGGGGTTCAGTAAATTTGTTTGAACAGTGGGTGGATTAAGTAAATCAAAGGGGGTGGGTAACATTTATATATAGGCCTGCGAACTTAACCTGAGGGGGTTATGTAATTAAAGACACCAACAGGTATACATAGCCTGTAGAAATCCTATTGGGGATACAAGACAAGGGGAGAGCTTGTGTCATCATGTGTGTGGGACCCGTTTCAGTCAGTAACCCATACAATGGTATCGAACGAGCACTTCTGCCCTAGGTCAGGGTAGGGACACTGTAACACCCCACCTCCGCCAATGCCACTCTTGCAAGGACATTAGCTTTGGAGGGGCGTTAAACAAGGTAAACATGAATGCAGATATCACAAGACAGAACATATAAGTAAAACAGAGTAGTAAAGCAGCGGATAAAACTTAGCATTTCAAAACCATAGTCATGTTACAACAAAGTACTTGGTCATTATTTTCCAACAACAAAGTCTAGATAAAAGCATAAACTGAAAAACTAAAATACATAAAGTACTATCCCCAAAATGAAGTGATAAACCATAGCTAGCTCAATGTCCAAAACCGTACATGAGCAAATCCAGTAAGCAAGCTGTAAAGATCCAAGCTAAGCTCCAATGTTCCCACCCTGAGAACCTGAGGAGGGGGGGAAATGGAAGAAAAGAGGCGAAAGAAAACAGGTCAGTCAAAAAGACTGGTAAGCCCTACTACTATCTGTCTATGAACTAGTAAAGTTAACTGGCATGAGAAGCTGAGATGAACATAAGGATAACAACATACTGGCATGATGATTAACTAACAAGATAGATAAAGGTGTCATCGCATAATTAAGGTAAAGTTTTGCACCACGGGTGTACTAGCATTCTAACATGACAAGTAAAAACAAGAATTGATCCCTTGGCCCAAGCTTGGCCCATCATCATGAGGTGACCTAAATTAAGGTCCAACTACACGGTCTAGTCGATCGGCTCCCTATAAGCCTAACTCGTCAAGTGTCGGTGTCATACGGCCCAAACATGCAATGTAGTTAAACTGCGCTAGGTACACCCTAGGGTGTATCAAGTCCTAGGGTGTCAACCTCAGACACGAATCAAGTATGCGTAGTCTAGATCTACTGGTACCCGTGCCTGATTCTCCAACTCCGGACTATGTGCACGACCATAGTCTGCCTGGACCTACACCGGCGTACCTACTCAGCCGTCGTTTTGGTCGCTTACATGTCAGCCCAGTAATCGTGCCCCACCCTAGCCTAGTCCTAGGGTCTTATGATACTATCAAGAGGGTTACTACTGAAAAGGACCACGCAACTAGGATTTCCTTAACGGGTTAAATGTGGTTAACCCGATCCAAACGTGGATTAAATTGGTTAAGTATACCCAAGGTTCGTGACTTAACCCCGATTAACCCATCCAGCCCAATTTGATTAAGTATTAAGTGGACCATGACTTAACCCTAATCAGGAGGCATTAATTAACTTAATGTGCTTTAACCTCTCACATTAGACTTTGTTGTGGTTACTAGTTAAGCCGGGCGGGTCCGGGTAGCTTTACACCACAACTTGGTCTAACCTCGGGTTCGAGCACAACATGACCAACTTCTCACATTGGGTCCTATTGTTTGTAGCCACTAGTTAAGCCGGGCGGGTCCGGGTAGATTTATGCTACAAACTCAACCCAACCTCGAGTTGGCCACACTCATATTTTCTAAGTGTCATGTCCATTATGTTTCCAAAACATAATTACAAGTTAACATATCACGTTATGCTATAAAAATCATGTTCATGTCATAATTTTACCCAACCCCAACGTAATCCCATCGTTTACATAATCGCAACAACGCATAAAGGGTAAAATAGGGAACTTGGCATAATCATGACAAAAAGGTGTTGAAGCCACAAGTTTACCATGGTGGCATATGAGATGTACATATGTTCATATACTTGCATATTGCATTGTTAGGCTTCAAAAGCATGCATAAAACCAAACTTAGCATATGAGTGATACATGGTGATAAATGACATGTAGAAGTTGCTAGAAGTTCGCATTTAGCCTCACATGCAAGTTATCATAAGGGATATGATAACTTTCATGTTGCCAAAATGCAACCTTTAATATAAAGCTTGGAGCTTTATGCTCACAACATCAAGTTTAACTTGCATAACATAGCAATATGTGTCATACATAATGATTAAACCAACTTGCATAGCATAATGATTAACCAAACTTGCATATCATAATAATCAACCAAACTTGCATATCATAATGATCAACCAAACTTGCATATCATAATGATCAACCCCAAACTTGCATCATTCATTTAACTTTAGAGTTCAATAAAAAGAAAGTAGAAAAGGGCTTACAACGCTATGAAGACACAAATGAATATTTATTATAGAGATTGAGACGAAGCCCTTATGCAAGCACCAAAATATGAAAGCCCCAATTGAAAAACCCTTGCGCCAAATCAATAAAAATCCTTGCTTTGAAATAGAAATGTTGCAACTTGACTTGAATGCAAACTAAGAACACTCATACAAGTTTGAAAGCACTTGTATGAACTCACAATCTCTCATAGAAATAGGCTTAGGAATTTTAGCATGAGAGTGGAGGCCATGAGAGGAACAAATTTGACATAGTTTAGTTGTAGGATTGAATAATGGTGATTTAGGCTAGGTTTAGGGGTCTTTTTATAGAGGATTAGGATAGTATTAGCCATAGGATTAACCCTAGATTCAATCCAAGCCATCAAAGCATGTCTTGGGGAAGAAGTCAAGTGTAGGAACCATCTAGGGCCTTTAGATTAAAGCTGAACAATGAGAACCATTCAAATGCAAAATCTGCATTTGAGCGAATCGGCCCACGGGTTGACAGCCAAACACCCTGGATTAACCCCTAGTCGACCCAGCAAGCTCGGGTCGACCTCAAAAATCGGCCGGTTCGGTTATTCCCCTCTCCCAATTCGCTGTTTTGAACATTTTTGCATATTTATTTATTTAATTTTCAATTATATATATATCAATATATATATATTTCTCTGCGCAACCCATTTCACTTAATTAAGTATACTTTAATTTGTGAATTTTTATGTTCAAATTACGGGGTGTTACATTCTCCCCTCCTTAAAGGATTTCGTCCCCGAAATCTCCAAGTTAGGAAAAACGTATCCTACTATCCATCATCCATCTACTCAAAACATCATCCACGTGCAGTCATTGTCCTTAAAGGATTCTAAATGTTGTATGATCATATGCAAAGGTGTGTGTTTATGTACTTATCTAATGCAAAAATTAGGCGGTTACTGATACAGTAAACCTCCTTAATGCAAAATATGTTAGTGAAATGAGTCCATATGTATGCAAATTCCTAACATAATTTATAATCTCTACATGAGTGCACATAATATTCATCCATATGCAACATCCACATGATAGCTCAACAAGTTTCATCCATGAATAAGTATAAGCACTCATGCATATGCAACATGAAAGTGTGTGAGCCGATCTTAGTGCCTAATGTGTATCATGCATCCACGAGTATCCACGTGCAAACACTTGCAACCACTTGCAACCATCAAGCATAACATGTTTCAAATACATGTTTCAACCAAGGGTTTCTACCTAAGGTTCTCATGACAAGATCTACGAAACAAGATAAACTAGATAAACACGGATAAAAAGAAAGATATGCTAATTAGGTAAAGAGATCGAGAATGTACCCTCAAAAAGAAATGGATAAAGCCCACGCATCTTCTCCTCGGTTTCCCAAGTTGCATCTTCGTCGGCTTCACCCCACTGAACTTTCACCAACTTGACCTCTCGATTCCTTAACTTCTTGATCTCAGTTCCCAAGATACGAATCGGAGCTCTTCTCAAGGTTGCTTCTTTCTCTACCTCAATGTCTTCAAGAATGCTTGGTTCAACCACCTCAGCGGACTCATGTAGGCACTTTCGGAGATGCGAGACATGAAAGACATTATGCACTCCGGCTAGCTTCTCGGGTAATCCCACCTTATAGGCCATCTTTCCAATTCTCTCTATGATAGGGAAGGGTCCTACGAACCTTGGTGCCAGCTTCCCCGCTGCTCCAAAACGTACCACATTTCGCAAAGGAGAAACCTTCACGAAAACCATGTCTCCCACTTCGAATTCCAAATCTGCCCTTCGCTTGTCAGCATAGGATTTCTGTCTATCTTGGGCCGCTTTCATCCTTCTTCTTACTAATTCAACTTTCTCGGATGTGTCTCGTATCATATCGGGCCCAAGTATAAGTCTATCTGTTGTCTCCCACCAACAAGATGGTGACCTACACGGCCTCCCATATAAAGCTTCAAATGGTGCCATCCCTATGCTGGCTTGATAGCTATTATTATAAGCAAATTCTACAAGAGGAAGGTGGTCTTCCCAAGTACCACCGAAGTCGAGAACACAAAGCCTCAAGAGATCTTCTAGCACTCTATTCACCCTTTCGGTTTGGCCATCCGTCTGGGGGTGATAGGCTGTACTCAAATTCAATCGCGTACCCATCGCTTCTTGCAAACTGTTCCAGAACTGGCTAGTGAAAATCGTGTCACGATCGCTAACTATGCTAGAAGGAACTCCATGCAACCGCACTATTTCTCGGAGATAAATAGACGCCAGCCCTGATGCGGTCCTCTTGCTCTTTACTGGGATGAAGTGAGCACTCTTCGTAAGTCTGTCAACTATGACCCATATGCTTGTGTTCCCTCTCCTTGACCTAGGCAATCCATCCACAAAATCCATAGAAATACTCTCCCACTTCCATTGTGGGACCTCCAATGGATGTAATAGCCCACCTGGTTTCTTTGACTCGGCCTTCACTTGTTGGCACACCATGCACCTTGAAACATACTCTGCCACATCTTTCTTCATTCCATCCCAAAAGAAACTACGCTTCATATCTCTATACATCTTATCTCCTCCCGGATGTATAGTCATCTTCGAGTGATGCGCTTCTTCAAGAACTCTATGGACCAAATCTCCCACCCGAGGAACACATAATCTCCCATCATGCCTTAGCCATCCTTTATCATCAATAGTATATCTGGCAAGGTGACTAGACGTCTCACCCCGAATCAACTTGTCCATTACTTCGACTATCTGTGGATCTTCCCTCTGCGAAGCCCCAACTTGATCAAGAAGTGTGGGTCTAAGCTCAAGGGATGCTAATGAACCCGTCATCAACTCAACAGCCATCGTGAAATCAAAGGTTGCCAAGAATTCCAAGTTCTTCATCTCAATGAACAAGGGGCTTAAAGTCAATCTCCTTCTGCTTAGTGCATCCGCCACAACATTACCCTTGCCAGGGGTATAAGCTATCTCGAAGTCATAAGATGCCAAAAATTCCATCCACCTTTGCTGCCTTAGATTCAGATCTTTTTTGCGAGAAGAGGTATTTGAGTGACTTGTGATCGGTATACAACTCAAACCTTTCGCCTAGAAGATAGTGGCGCCAGGATTTGAGTGCAAAGACGATCGCCGCTAACTCCAAATCATGAGTGGGATAGTTCTTCTCATGAACTTTAAGTTGCCTACCCCCATAACATATCACTCATCCCTCTTGCATAAGAACAGCTCCTAACCCTGTGCCACATGCATCTGTGTACACGGTAAACATCTTACCACTATCGGGTAATGCCAAAACTGGAGCTGAGGTAAGGGCTCTTTTGAGCTTTTGAAAAGCAAGCTCACACTCCAAGTCCCATGCAAAGACTAAGTTCTTCTTCGTCAACTTAGTGAGAGGGGCCGAAATCTTAGCGAAGTCTCTGATGAACTTCCTATAGTAGCCCGCCAAACCGAGAAAGCTTCTTACTTCGGTCGCATTCCTAGGAGTCTTCCAATCTTGAACCACAACCACTTTCGCGGGATCCACCGCTATGCCTTGCTTAGAAACTATATGTCCAAGAAACCAAACTTCCCTTCTCCAAAAATGACATTTGGAGAACTTGGCTTTCAACTGATGCGCTCTAAGCGTATCCATCACTTCCTTGAGATGTCTGGCATGTTCTTCCTCGTCCTTTGAGAAGATCAGAATATCATCCACGAAGACAACAACAAACTTGTTGAGGAACTCCCTGAACACCCTACTCATCAAGTCTACGAAGTAGGCGGGTGCATTAGTCAATCCGAATGGCATGACAAGCCATTCAAAGAATCCATCCGGAGTCCTAAACGCAGTTTTATCAATGCTATCCTCAGCTACTCTAAGCTGATGGAATCCGGTGGCTAGATCGAGCTGAGAGAAAACAGAAGCACCTACAAGCTGGTGAAAGAGATCATCAATCCTCGGTAACGGGTGCCTATTCTTCTTTGTTAGCTTGTTCAACTCTCGATAATCAACACATAGACGAAGCGAACCATCCGCCTTAGTAGCGAATACCACCGGAGCACCCCATTCGGAAATGCTTCGTCTAATAAAACCCTTCTCAAGCAGCTCCTTGATTTGCTTACTGAGCTCCCTTCTCTCATGAGGGGCCATGTGCCTAACGGGCAATGATACTGGCTTGGCATTATCGACTAGATAAATGCGGAAATCTATCTCTCGTTTAGGGGGTAACCCCTTAACTTCTTCAAAGACATCAGGATAGTCTCGGACCACCCTTACAGATTGCAGATCATCGATGGACGAGTCGAGAGATTCAAGATAGCATAACATGACGGGACCTCTAGGGTTACAAGAAATTTCTAGGGTATTACCGAGGCGGGTCATGAGCCTCACCACCCTATGTTCACAATCGAGAATGGCTCCATAACTGGACAACCAATCCATGCCCAAGATTAACCCATATCCCATGAATCCGAGAACATAAGCATTACACGCGAATTCTACAATCAAGATAGAAATCTTCAAATCCACAAAAATCATAGATAGATGGGCGGAACCCCCAATTGGATTTGAAACACAAACGGGATCCTCAACTAAGCTAGTACTTAGGTGCAAACTTTCAACAATGTCAGAAGAAATAAAACTATGCGATGCGCCAGAATCAAATAAGGTGCGAACAAGATAATCAGAAATATAAACAAGACTTTCTACAGAAATGCTACCTCGATCCTGAACTGGAGCGGCGTTGAGAGCATGCACTTGCCCTCCAGAAGGTCCTGCACGCTGATTGTGCCCTTGCTTCTTGGGGCAATCCTTGCTAAAATGTCCGGTCTCTCCACAATGAAAGCATTCGCCCGACTTCCTCTTCCTTTTCTTACAGTCTTTAGCTATGTGCCCTACATTCCCACAGTGGTGGCATTTTCTTGGGTCCTTTGCCTTGGCCTTGTTGCCCTTGTTGTTCTTGTTGTTTTTGTTGTTCTGATTGCTCTGATTTCCTCCCCACTTGGAGTCTGTCTTCTTGGCTTGGGTCTCATTAGCCTTCACTTCCTTCTTGCCATTCTTATCGTCTCCTTGAAGCAATGCCATGTCTACTAGACCTTCGAAAGTGGCCCCCATAGGTATATGAGATAGGGCTAAACCTTGTAGTGGCTCATTCAACCCTCGTGCAAAGCGCAAAGCCTTCTTCTGGGGAGTATTAATCATGTCCAAACCAAATCGGGCGAGCTTGTTAAACTCATTCACGTACTCCCTCACTGTCATGTCTCCTTGCTTCAAAGATATAAACTTCTCCAATTGCAAATTCGCCTCAGCTGATGATAGAAACTTAAGCCCAAATCTTGTCCTAAAGTCGGCCCAAGTCTCTATAGGCCTCGTAGCATTGGTGACCTCCTACCAATAAGCAGCTTCTTCTTTCAATAACCATGCTGCCAATAGAACCCTTCTATGATCTTGCACATCAAAGATGGCGAAGAGATCTTCAGTTTCTTTCAACCAATTTCTTGCCTCCACAAAAGTCTCCGTCCCAATAAAGTTCTTGCCACCCATCGCCTTAAAGTCTTTGCAAATCTTAGCGAAATCTGCTTGCGGGTTCTGAGGAGGAGGAGGAGGAGGAACCTCAGTTATATTGGGGGTATTTGCTGGGCCCACATAGTTGGCCCTAGCTTCCAAGTATCTCCGGAACCATCCGGGAATGGTCACTCCCTCGGGAAGGTTAAGATCGGCCATACTGAAAAAGGAAAAAGATAGATTCAGAACGAAGAAACGAAGGATAGTGCTATGGCTTTTGGGGAATAGCCTTTTTAAAATAACTAAACTTTTCTTGGAAAATACTTAATTGGTTTTGAAAATAGTTTTTCAAAAGGTAAGTTTCAAAAACACTTTTGCTCAAATCTTGTAAACCTTATGCTCTGATACCAAATGTAACACCCCACCTCCGCCAATGCCACTCTTGCAAGGACATTAGCTTTGGAGGGGCGTTAAACAAGGTAAACATGAATGCAGATATCACAAGACAGAACATATAAGTAAAACAGAGTAGTAAAGCAGTGGATAAAACTTAGCATTTCAAAACCATAGTCATGTTACAACAAAGTACTTGGTCATTATTTTCCAACAACAAAGTCTAGATAAAAGCATAAACTGAAAAACTGAAATACATAAAGTACTATCCCCAAAATGAAGTGATAAACCATAGCTAGCTCAATGTCCAAAACCATACATGAGCAAATCCAGTAAGCAAGCTGTAAAGATCCAAGCTAAGCTCCAATGTTCCCACCCTGAGAACCTGAGGGGGGGGGGAACGAAAGAAAACAGGTCAGTCAAAAAGACTGGTAAGCCCTACTACTATCTGTCTATGAACTAGTAAAGTTAACTGGCATGAGAAGCTGAGATGAACATAAGGATAACAACATACTGGCATGATGATTAACTAACAAGATAGATAAAGGTGTCATCGCGTAATTAAGGTAAAGTTTTGCACCACGGGTGTACTAGCATTCTAACATGACAAGTAAAAACAAGAATTGATCCCTTGGCCCAAGCTTGGCCCATCATCATGAGGTGACCTAAATTAAGGTCCAACTACACGGTCTAGTCGATCGGCTCCCTATAAGCCTAACTCGTCAAGTGTCGGTGTCATACGGCCCAAACATGCAATGTAGTTAAACTGCGCTAGGTACACCCTAGGGTGTATCAAGTCCTAGGGTGTCAACCTCAGACACGAATCAAGTATGCGCAGTCTAGATCTACTGGTACCCGTGCCTGATTCTCCAACTCCGGACTATGTGCACGACCATAGTCTGCCTGGACCTACACCGGCGTACCTACTCAGCCGTCGTTTTGGTCGCTTACATGTCAGCCCAGTAATCGTGCCCCACCCTAGCCTAGTCCTAGGGTCTTATGATACTATCAAGAGGGTTACTACTGAAAAGGACCACGCAACTAGGGTTTCCTTAACGGGTTAAATGTGGTTAACCCGATCCAAACGTGGATTAAATTGGTTAAGTATACCCAAGGTTCGTGACTTAACCCCGATTAACCCATCCAGCCCAATTTGATTAAGTATTAAGTGGACCATGACTTAACCCTAATCAGGAGGCATTAATTAACTTAATGTGCTTTAACCTCTCACATTAGACTTTGTTGTGGTTACTAGTTAAGCCGGGCGGGTCCGGGTAGCTTTACACCACAACTTGGTCTAACCTCGGGTTCGAGCACAACATGACCAACTTCTCACATTGGGTCCTATTGTTTGTAGCCACTAGTTAAGCCAGGCGGGTCCGGGTAGATTTATGCTACAAACTCAACCCAACCTCGAGTTGGCCACACACATATTTTCTAAGTGTCATGTCCATTATGTTTCCAAAACATAATTACAAGTTAACATATCACGTTATGTTATAAAAATCATGTTCATGTCATAATTTTACCCAACCCCAACGTAATCCCATCATTTACATAATCGCAACAACGCATAAAGGGTAAAATAGGGAACTTGGCATAATCATGACAAAAAGGTGTTGAAGCCACAAGTTTATCATGGTGGCATATGAGATGTACATATGTTCATATACTTGCATATTGCATTGTTAGGCTTCAAAAGCATGCATAAAACCAAACTTAGCATATGAGTGATACATGGTGATAAATGACATGTAGAAGTTGCTAGAAGTTCGCATTTAGCCTCACATGCAAGTTATCATAAGGGATATGATAACTTTCATGTTGCCAAAATGCAACCTTTGATATAAAGCTTGGAGCTTTATGCTCACAACATCAAGTTTAACTTGCATAACATAGCAATATGTGTCATACATAATGATTAAACCAACTTGCATAGCATAATGATTAACCAAACTTGCATATCATAATAATCAACCAAACTTGCATATCATAATGATCAACCAAACTTGCATATCATAATGATCAACCCCAAACTTGCATCATTCATTTAACTTTAGAGTTCAATAAAAAGAAAGTAGAAAAGGGCTTACAACGCTATGAAGACACAAATGAATATTTATTATAGAGATTGAGACGAAGCCCTTATGCAAGCACCAAAATATGAAAGCCCCAATTGAAAAACCCTTGCGCCAAATCAATAAAAATCCTTGCTTTGAAATAGAAATGTTGCAACTTGACTTGAATGCAAACTAAGAACACTCATACAAGTTTGAAAGCACTTGTATGAACTCACAATCTCTCATAGAAATAGGCTTAGGAATTTTAGCATGAGAGTGGAGGTCATGAGAGGAACAAATTTGACATAGTTTAGTTGTAGGATTGAATAATGGTGATTTAGGCTAGGTTTAGGGGTCTTTTTATAGAGGATTAGGATAGTATTAGCCATAGGATTAACCCTAGATTCAATCCAAGCCATCAAAGCATGTCTTGGGGAAGAAGTCAAGTGTAGGAACCATCTAGGGCCTTTAGATTAAAGCTGAACCATGAGAACCATTCAAATGCAAAATCTGCATTTGAGCGAATCGGCCCACGGGTTGACAGCCAAACACCCTGGATTAACCCCTAGTCGACCCAGCAAGCTCGGGTCGACCTCAAAAATCGGCCGGTTCGGTTATTCCCCTCTCCCATTTCGCTGTTTTGAACATTTTTGCATATTTATTTATTTAATTTTCAATTATATATATATATCAATATATATATATTTCTCTGCGCAACCCATTTCACTTAATTAAGTATACTTTAATTTGTGAATTTTTATGTTCAAATTACGGGGTGTTACAGACACGCTTACTGGGCTGATGTAAGAGACCCAAACATGGAGGACTGTGTGGGCGGCGTAAACCGACTGGGGACATGTGCGTGCATGGGCTGGGTAGAGGGAAATAAGACGACCGTGACACCAGTAGATATGGTTGTGCATGTCGACGAAGGGTTTCCACTTTAGGAAGTGATACCGCCTACTGCGGGGCTGACACAAGGTACCTACAGAATAGGGAGCCGATCGATTAGGGTAGTATTTAGGGTACACCTAGACTCTGGCAAAGTTTAGGAGCCTGTTAGGTTGGGCTGCCTGTGGATTGTATGGGATTAAAACATCTCGCCAGAAGTACGCCTAAGTCTACCATCTTATAGTTGTTGGGATCATCTCATTCTGGTTTGGGTGCAAAGTAATCATTAAAAAAGCATATACACTCCATCATGTTTATCTTGTTTACCTTGTCATACCTGCCTTATATATTGTTATCTCTCTTATCCACATTATATGCCTATCATGATACTTTTACTTATTTACTTGCTAAAAGTAACTGGACTCGCCAGACTTTATGTATGACCCTTTTTGTATCCTCTTTTTTCTTTCGTTCCCCTTTCCAGGTTCTCAGAGTAGGAATACCCAGACTTGACTGTGACTCTGCTTTTATCTTGCTTGGAGCTACTTAGATGTATTGCTTGAGCTCTTACCTACTATGGCTATGTTTTATTTGGGGATTTTGCTTCTTTTATTATGTACTCTGATGTTTTAAGTACAAGACAGAAGTTTTTACGATGTACTGGTTTTTATGTAATTCAGGCATATGATGTTTTGAACCATGATGCTTTATGATTAATAAAGTTTGTTTTTGTTCCACTGTTATTTTGTATCTGTCTTGTAATGTTTCTGTTTCTGCTTACCTATAATGCTTCACGAAACTTAATGCATTCTCTTAATGAGTTACATTAACGGACGTGGGGTGTCACACTTGGTATCACAGCTGAAGGTTAGCAAATTAGATAAAAGTTTTTGAAAATTATTTTCAAAAAGGGTTTTAACAGAAAGCATTTTCAAGAAAGAAAAAGCCTGTTTTGAAAAGCATTCCCCAAAAGTCATATGTACTATCTTTTGATCCTTTTCTGAAACTCTTTCCTTTTCTTTTCAGCATGTATGGGGAACCTAATATTCCTGAGGTCGTTATGATACCAGGCTAGTTCCGTAGATACCTGGGTGCCATGGCGCCTGCCGAAGGCCAAGGAAACGTTCCTCCCCCAGTTGCACCCGTTGTTCCTTCTCCTCCTCCGTGTGCAGACAACTCCTCAAAGATCTGCAAAGATTTCCATGCTATGGGAGGAAAGCCATTCCATGGAATTGAGACATTCGTAGAGACAAGGAATTGGCTCAAGGAGACCGAGGACTTGTTTGTAATCTTTGAAGTGGAAGATCGAAGGAAGATTCAATTAGCTGCCTGGCTACTGAAAGATGAAGCTTTGTTCTAGTGGGAAGTAACCCAAGCGGGGCATCTGGTGGAAACTTGGGATGATTTTAGATAGAGGTTTGAAATGAAGTTTCTTTCCCAAGCTGATAAAAGCATGCAAATGGAGAGGTTTTTGGCGCTCAAGCAAGGACACATGACTGGTAAAGAGTATGTGAACAAATTCAACTAGCTAGCAAGGTTTGGATTGGAACTGGTGGATACTCTACATAAGAAAGCTTTGTGATTTGCTAAAGGGCTGAATGAACCCCTTCATGGGTCAGCCATGTCCCATATTCCAATCAGGGCAACTTTTGAAAGGCTTGTTGATATGGCCTTGATGCACGAGGAAGAAAAAGGAGAAAGAAGGAAGTTAAAGCTGAGGAAACAACACAAAACAAGAAGGTATGGCCCAAGAAAGGACAACAACAGAAGAAGGGCGAAAAGAATGACAAGGCTAAGGATAAGAGGAAGTGTCACAGTTGTGGATGTGAGGGTCATTTGGTGAAAGACTGTAAAATAAGGAAGAATGCTTGCTCCAGTTATGGAGAAGTCAGACACTATTCTAAGGAGTGCCCGAAGAAACAGGGACAAGGTCAAAGGGCAGGAGCTTCTGGATGGCAGGTGCATGCTCTCGCGATCAGTGCTTCAGATAAAGGTAGAAAAATTTTCGTTGAAGGTTTAATTTCTCTTTCCAATCATCTTATTAGACCTCTTTTTGATTCTGACGCTTCACATTCATTTATATCTAGTTCTGTGGTTGAATCTCTACACTTGAATACTAGTATGGTAGTGGATCTCGTAGTTGTCTCAAACCCCATTGGTGGTTCAGCTCATTTGTCGGGGTTTGAGAATATCTGTGTTAGGCGTCGAATTTGAGTGCAATGCATATGTATTCGGTTTTATGGGCTATGGTTTGATTCTAGGGATGGATTGGCTAACCATGTATGGTGCCATTCTGGATTCTGAGAAGAGGGTCGTTAGACATTTGACTTGTCATGGGAGGACCCTCGAGATTTCTTGTGACCCTCAAGTGTCTGTTATGCTTAGTTTCCTAGAGTCCCTTGATACATCTATTGATGATCTACGATCTGTTCCCGTAGCCCGAGACTATTCTGATGTTTTTGAGGAGGTTCGGGGCTTACCTCCGAGGCGCGAGATCGATTTTCGTATATATTTGGTGGACAATGCTAAGCCAGTTGCATTGCATGTGCGCCATATGGCTCCAAGAGAAAGGAGGGAGCTTAGCAAGTAAGTAGAGGAGCTACTTGAGAAAGGGTTTATTAGGCGAAGCATATCCGAATGGGGTTCTCCAGTAGTATTCGCAACTAAGGTGGATGGTTCGTTTTGCTTATGTGTAGACTATAAAGAGTTGAACAAGCTCACTAAGAAGAATATGCACCCACTTCCAAGGATAGATGACTTGTTTGACCAGCTTGTAAGTGCCTCGGTATTCTCTCAGTTAGACTTGGACATGGTGTTTCACCAATTGAGGGTGACTAAGGATAGTATAGATAAGAGTGCTTTTAGGACTCCAGATGGTTTTTTTGAATGGCTAGTTATACCTTTTGGGTTGACAAATGCACCTGCCTATTTTGTTGATCTAATGAGTAGGGTGTTTCGGGAGTTTCTAAATAAAGTTATTGTGGTCTTTGTTGATGATATCTTGATCTTAACAAAAAGCAAAGAAGAGCATGCAAAACATTTGAGAGAAGTTTTGAAAACTCTCTATGCGCATCAGCTTAAGGCAAAGTTCTCCAAATGCCATTTTTGGAGAAAAGAGGTGAGATTTCTGGGGCATGTGGTTTCTAAAGATGGGATAGCAGTGGATCCCGCAAAAGTAGTTGCAGTACAAGATTGGAAAATTCCGAAAAATGCAACAGAGGTGAGAAGCTTTCTTGGACTAGCAGTCTATCATAGGAAGTTTATTAAGGACTTCGCAAAGATATAAGCCCCTCTCACCAAGCTGACGAAGAAGAATTTGGCGTTTTCATAGGATATAGATTGTGATGTTGCTTTCCCATGATTGAAGAGGGCTCTAACAACAACCCAAGTCTTGACCTTGCCTGATGGGAATAAAGTGTTTACAGTGTTCACTGATGAATGTAGTACAGGGCTTGGTGCAGTTCTGATGGAAGGGGGTAAAGTACTGTGTTATGGGGTTAGACAGCTGAGGGTTCATGAGAAGAACTACCCTACTCATGATTTAGAGCTAGATGCCATAGTATTCGCACTTAAGACATGGCATCATTATTTTCTTGGAGAGAAGTTCGAGTTGTACACCGATCATAAATCTCTCAAGTACTTGTTCTCGCAGAAGGATCTTAATTTAAGGCAATAAAGGTGGATCGACTTCCTAGCTTCTTTTGATTTTGAGATTGCTTATACCCTTGGCAAGGGTAATGTGGTGACAGATGCATTGAGTAAGCAGAGGATGGCCTTAAGTCCTCTGTTTGTGGAG
The DNA here is from genome assembly GCA_030737875.1 of Allium sativum. NCBI lineage: Eukaryota > Viridiplantae > Streptophyta > Magnoliopsida > Asparagales > Amaryllidaceae > Allium > Allium sativum. Next base: position 638,035,929 of record CM060918.1, read on the forward strand.
AGGAAAAGCTTGGAGTTCATATCGACTTTCAACTTTAGACCCTCCATCGAGATTTTACCTGATTTGTTTGCATCGCTAGAGATATGACCTACTCTTATGGATCAGATAGGGGATTCGCAGTAAGATGATCCACAGATTTCAGATATCATGGATAAGCTCAGTAAAGTGGAGACTTTTATTCACCTCTGCAGATATTCCATAGACAATAAAGGGTGGTTGCGACGAGATGGAAGGCTTTGTGTACCCCAAACTAGAAATTTGTTAAAGACATTCCTAGAAGAAGCCCATCATTCTAAGATGACTATTTATCTAGGAGGTGATAAGATGTATAGAGACATGAAGAGGGTTTTCTTTTGGACTGGGATGAAGAGAGATATGACAGATTTTTTTCTCAATGTTTAGTTTGTCAGCAAGTCAAAGCTGAGCAAAAGAAGCCCGGTGGTTTACTTCATCCTTTGGTGGTTCCACAGTGGAAGTGGAAGAGCATCTCTATGGATTTCATAGACGGTTTTCCTAGATCAAATAAAGGCAACACCAATATTTAGGTTATGGTGGATAGACTCACTAAGAGCGCTCATTTCATTCCAGTTAAGAGTAAGAGGATGGCATCATGGTTGGCAGCAGTTTATGTTCGTGAGATAGTCCGCCTTCATGGAGTACCTTTCAGCATCGTAAGCGATCGTGACCCCATCTTCACCAGTGAATTTTTAGAGGAGATTGCAAGAAGCATTAGGTACACAGTTGTGTTTGAGCACCGCTTATCACCCACAGACCGATGGACAGACGGAAAGGGTGAACATAATTCTTGAGGATCTTTTAAGGCTGTGTATCCTTGACTTCGGAGGGACCTGGGAAGAGCATCTTCCTTTAGTAGAGTTTGCCTACAACAACAGTTATCAAGCTAGCATTGGCATGGCACCTTTCAAAGCACTATACGGACGACCCTGTAGGTCACCAACTTGTTCGTGGGAATCTATAGAAAGGCTGTTACGTGGACCAGATATGGTTAGAGAAACGTCCGAGAAGATTAATTTTATTAGACGACGAATGAAGGTCGCTCAAGATAGGAAGAAATCCTATGCTGACAAGAGAAGAACTGACATCAAATTTGTAGTGGGAGACTTGGTCTTTATTAAAGTATCACCCTTGAGTAGTGTGCTTCGCTTCTAATCTGTAGGGAAAATTACACCAAGGTTTGTAGGTCCATTTCCCATCAAAGAAAGGATCGGCCAAATGGCGTATAGAGTAAAGCTACCCGAGAGACTATCTAGCGTTCATGATGTTTTCCATGTTTCTCATTTGCGGAAGTGCTTGCATGATACCGCGGAAGTAGTTGAGCCGAGTATATTGGAGGAAGTAGTGGTGGAACGGGAGGCGACAGCCAGACGAGTCCCTAGCCGTATTCTTGGATCAGAAGTTAAGAAGCTACGCAATAGAGAAGTCAAGTTGATGAAAGTACAGTGGGGAGATAACCCAGAGGATGCAACTTGGGAGACTGAAGACAAGATTTGTGCGTCGTACCCTTTCCTTTTCGAGGGTATGTTCTTAATACCTTTTTCCAAAATTTTATCTAGGCTTGTTTCTATCATTTGAGTATGTCCTATCGATAGAATTTTCGACCATTATGTAAACATGTGTTTAAGAAATGCTATGTTTGATGGATGCAAGTGTTTGCTAGTGGTTGCCTGTAGATGCATATACACGCACATTAGGCACTAGATCGGCTCAATCACTCTCATACTGCATATGGATGTGTGCATTTTTCTTTTCTTTTAATGGATGTATCATCATATGGATGTTGCATTTGGACGGATGATTGTGCACACATATAGAACTTACATGTTGTAATAGGATTATTTGCATACATGTTGGATTCATGGCACTAACATACATTGCATTAAGGAGGTCGACTGAATCAGTAGACCGCCTGATCTTCGCATTAGTATTGGGACATATACACACAACTTTGCATACGTTCATATATGCATTAGAAGTCTTTAAGACAATGGATGTCTGTGACTGATGGATGAATAGATGGGTGATGGATGGTAGGGTATACATTCTTCTTAACTTGGAGATTTCGGGGATGAAATCCTTTGAGTAAGGGAGAATGTAACACCCTGTATTTTAACAACACTAAAGAGGATAAATTAAAGAATAATCAATTTAATATTCAGAATTAAGGGAAACGGACTAAGACATTATGTCTGTCTCGAAATTCTGGTCAAGATAGACATTTGGTTTGCATAAAACAGATACTGTATGAAGAAGTTTTGAAGGTTTGAATTTTGTATACGCGCAAGATAGTTATATATATATATATATATATATACAATTAGTCCATAAATTTAAAATTAAGTTCAGAAAATTCAAAATCACAGAATTTAGGTGAGTGGGAAATCTCTTGCCCTGGGGAGTCGACCCTATAGGAGGGGTGTTGACCCCTCAAGGGAGGTGTCGACCTATGGGTCGACCCCTTAGGGCTGACGTGGCAGGTCAGTTTTGGGGGCTGGTAACTATATATATGGCCTCATTTCTCTAGTTTTTCCATACCTAAATTAATGGAGGACTAGATTGAATCAAACCGTTTCTTCTTCAACAATCAACTAGAGCTAATCAGTTAGAGTTTAAAGATCTGTGATTCAACACCAACGATTCTTTCTTTTAAAATTTTCTAGATCCAAACACTGTGAGTTTAAGTTACTTGTAGATTTAAATGGTTAAAATGTAAAACATGATATGACTGTAATTTGGATCTATGCATGTGACTTCTTGAATCATATCAGATCTGTTATAACTTTCGAACCAGTGATTTTTTGACATGACTATGACTTGAACTATAACCTTTATCATGTCAGATCTACCTTTGATTTCAGAACTAATTCACTATTTAGATCACCTTATACCTATCATGCTTGTGGTTAAATTGGATCTGTTATTAGTTAGACATCTAAATTATTGTTTAGACCTTATCATGCCTATTATGACATCCCTATTATGTTAGAATCAGTTTTATAGTCTCATGTTCACTAGATCTGTTCTTATATGCCCATCTTATCAATATGCCACTATGTGTTTATGTCAATCTTGTTAGCATAATATTTTCTGCCATCTTCCCTTCATCCTTTCCCTTTTATTTTATATAGCCAGGCTACTTTCGAGCCTAGGCATGCCGCTGAAATATGTGAATGCGTTAACAGGGAACGAGGGGAAAACATTGAAATTAGGCATAACTTGCAAATGGGGAATTTGGCATAACTTGAATAATATGTACGAACACGAATTTGGGCATATAGTCTATTATGAACATAACTTAGGTAAAATGGGTATGAAACCTATAACGACATACGTAAAATTGGCTAATAATGAAATGCATAGTATTACAGTAATTAGAAACTGTAACTGCGCTTAGACACGAGGTTAGATTACAATTGTGATGGAAGTCTGCCCGGAACCGCCCGGCATATCCAGCAACCGCAAGTGGTGAGTCTAATGTGAGGGGTCTAGGTGCACAAATACGAGACGTGCTGGGACACGAGGTTAAGCCCGACTTGTGGAAGAAGCCTGCCCAGAACCGACCGACATATCCAGCAGCCACAAGTGGTAGGCTTATTGTGAGGGGCCCAATACATTATAACCATAAATGGACTTGGTAATGAATTGGTATACTTAACCTAGTTGAATCCATAGGGTATGAACATGAACTTGAATAAGGGTTAAGTAAATTTGTTTGAACAATGGGTGGGTTAAGTAAATCAGAGGGGTGGTTAATATTTGTATATAGGCCCACGAACTTAACCTGAGAGGGTTATGTAATTGAAGACACCAATAGGTATACATAGCATGTAGAAATCCTAGTGGGGATACAAGACAAGGGGGATAGCTTATATCATCATGTGTGTGGGACCCGTTTCAGTCAGTAACCCATATAACGGTATCGAACGAGCACTCTGTCCCAGGTCGGAGTATGGACACGCTTACTGGGCTCATTGTAGGAGATCCAAATGTGGAGGACGACGTGGGCGGCGCAAACCAACCGGGGACATGTGCGTGCATGGGCCGGGTAGAGGGGGATAAGACGACCGTGACACCAGTAGATATGGTTGTGCACATCAACGAAGAGTTGCCACTTTAGGAAGTGATACCTCCTACTATGGGGTCGACACAGGGTATTTACGGAGTAGGGAACCGATCGATTAGGGTAGTAGTTATGGTACACCTAGACTCTGGTAAAGTTTAGTAGCCTGTTAGTTTGGGCTGCCAGTGGATTGTATGGGGTTAAAACCTCTCACTAGAAATACGCCTAAGTCTACCATGTTATAGTTGTTAGGATCATCTCATTCTGGTTATAGTAGTATAGGTGCAGAGTAATCATTAGAAAAGCGTATACACTCCATCATGTTTATCTTGTTTACCTTATCATACCCGCCTTATATGTTATTATCTCTATTATCCACTTTATATGCCTATCAAAATACTTTTACTTATTTACTTGCTAAAAGTAACTGGACTCGCTAGACTTTATGTCTAACCCTTTTTGTTTCCTCTTCTTTCTTCCGTTTCCACCCTAGGTTCTCAGGGTGGGAATACTCAAGCTTGACCGTGACTCTGCTTTTATCTTGCTTGGAGCTGCTTAGATGTATTTCTCGAGCTCTTATCTACTATGGCTATGTTTTATTTGGGGATTTTTCTTCTTTTATTATGTACTCTGATGTTTTAAGTACAAGACAGAAGTTTTTATGATGTACCGGTTTTTATGTAATTCAGACATATGATGATTTGAACCATGATTCTTTATGATTAATAAAGTTTGTTTTTGTTTCGATATTATTTTATATCTGTCTTGTTATGTTTCTGTTTCTTTTTACCTATAACGCTTCACGAAACTTAATGCATTCTCTTAATGAGTGACATTAACGGACGTGGGGCGTCACAATTTGCATCTATGCATTTTCCAGATGTAAATGATTATTATTCTACATCTGCTACTCAAATCGTTCTTACAAAAAATCCAACAAATCAGTGTTAAAATTGGAGTTGCTGGATGGTTTAATCCCTAAACCACTTGTTAAACTGGGAGTCATGACAATTTTTTTATATTCGATTCCAAAGATATTATAGCAATGTTTGTTCCCTTACTAGACTAATTCAACCAAAGTCGAATTCCAACAATCCGAGATATATTATAAATTCACAAAGAGGATAGTGATGTTTTCTTCGTTCACACCATTTTTTATTTGATTTTTCCCTTATATAAGTTTGCATTTGGAATGATTTACGGTTTTTGTGATTTAGGGAGACTGAAGAGTTTATGGTGAGTAATTTTTAGAAGTAAGGGTAAAAGCGAAAGAAGTAAAAAAAATAGTCACCTACATTGACCCTCTCCTCCTTAACAATTTTAAAAAATGGAGTGTCCTTAAAATTTGGCCCCACTTAATAGAAAATGGAGTGTCAATAACAATGCCTTTTTTTACTTTAGACTAAATTGATTTCGTTGTAAACCTCTCTAACGATCGGTTTGATTATTCATTGATAATTTGACATTAAGGCTTCGTTTGGATCAACTTATATAAGTCGTATTTTTATTTTTAAAAGTCAAAATAAATTATATTTTGGTTTGAAAAAAAAGACTTATTTTAATCGATCCAAAACAAGCCTTAAATTAATGTTGCTATGGTTATTACTAAAGAATAAAAGAAGAGAAACATTTAGAGATTATTAGATAATAAAAGAAGAATATAAAATGCCATTACAAAATGTTAGATGATAAAATAAGAGAAGATTTTAGAAAGAACAATTTTTATTCAATCTTCTTACATATGATGATAACAAGTTATTTAGTTATAGGCACTATGTGCCCTGAAGATTACAATAATACGGTTTTTCAATTAGCATATTCATCCTTATTATTTTCATATATCACAATACTCCTCATTTAATATGCATATGCAAAGACGATAAAATTAATTGTCTCATTAAAAACCATTTTATGAAAGACTAAATGTGAAAAATAATAAATAAAGAAAAAGTACAATTTTATTTTGTCTTTAGGTAATTTGTTTTTACAATGTTACAATGATGGTTGATACTTTTGGATCAAGATAACACCTCATTAAAAAAACTTACTAACAAAAACCTAATAGGAAAAAAAGGCTAGTAAAGGAAAGAGTATATTATAGCATTATTTTACATGCTTTCCCTGATTCATAACGCATTATTTAAATAATCCGGTATTACAGGCGACACATACCAAAATTTTTAAACCATCTTTTAAAATATTGATTTTGGAAGTGACTTTATGAATAAATCTGCAGGATTTTCCTAAGAGTAGATTTGTTTCACACCTATCTTATTTTCTTTATATAGTTCATGTTGAATAAGAACTTAGAATAAATGTGCTTCGTCCAATCACTCTTGATATAGCCTATTTGAATCTGAGCTACACATACTACATTGTCTTCATAAATAATAATTGATCCTTCTATAGTTGAGGGACGTTGACCCGTAATTCGAATATACTCAATCAACGTTCTTTATCAAATACATTTTCAGCTTGTTTCATGTAGTGCTAGTATTTCAAAATGATAGGATGATACTGCAACTAGCGGTTGCTTCGTAAATTACTATGAAATATCTGCACTGATATTACTAAACGTATATTCAGTTTGTGATCTTTTTTATGTGGATCGAAAAGATAACCTTCAACAACTTGGCCAACTAGAATCAGATTATTACTTATATTAGAATAAATAAACCTAAATCTGTCATTCTAGAAAATATCCCATGATATGTTTTACCCCATTCCAATGTCTTTTAGTTGGTGCTGAATTGTATTTTATTAGAAGGTTCACTGAGAATGCAATATCTGGTCTCCTGCATTATGCTAAATATAACAATGCATCAATGGTACCGAGATATGGTACTTCAACCAAGTAAATTTTAGCCGTCTTCTTTTGGGTGTTAAGGTTCTTTCTAATATCCAGTGATCTAATAACCATAGACGTACTAAGTGAATATGCTTTCTACATTTCAGGTTCCTTTCTCAAGTAATTTATTGTTTCATCAATCTCTTTATAAGTCCCAATAAAATTTATATCATCAACATATATCGCTAAAATAATAAATCTGTTTACCGATTTTTTTATAAAAACACATGAACAAATGATATTCTTTTTATATTCGGTTTTTACCAAGTATTTATTAAGATGATTATACCACACTTTTCTGGTTTGTTTCAAACCGTATAGTGATTGTCTTAGTTTTATTGAATATATCGACTTTGATTTTGCTTCAGGCAACTTATATCCATTTTGGATATTCATATAAATATTGGTATCTAATTCATCGTAAAGATAAGCTGTCACAACATCGGTTAATCTTATATCAATCTTCTTAGAAACTACAAGGCTTATCGAAACGTTATGATACCCATAACAGGAGAGTATGTGTCTTTAAAATCAAAGCCTTATTTTTGCAGGAAACCTTGCAAACAAGACGTATATTGTATCTCACAACTTGATTTTTATAATTTTGTTTTCTAACGAATACCCATGTATAACCCTGGTTTAATATCTTCTAGTGTTTACTATACTGGTAAAAATACACCATGTCTTTGAAGTGAATCCAACTCAACTGAATAACATCTTTCCACTTTGGTCAATCGAGTTTTTTTAAAATCATTTATGATAGTTAGTTCATTATCATTATTTTCGTTATAGTCATAACTTTCAGTTATTTTTGTAGCTACTGCAAATGAGAATACATCATGAATTATTATTTTATTTCGATAACATATTACCCCATAATTTGTATAAATAGTGATATCTCATTATTATATGTACCATTTTATTATGAAAAGCTTTTATATTTTTTCTGTAATAATAGTACCTTCTACAATTTTAGGAGAATTTTTACCTTAATTTAAGTTATCTTTCAGTTAAAAGGTCAATCAACTGATGATTTTTCGTTAAGAAATTCATTTTATATGCGTCAAGTATTCGAACTTATCGGTCTTTCATGTTTTTGTCTTGATTTAAATTTGTTTGTTGCAATCAGTCCTTTAGGCTTCGATTCTAGCTGGTGTATTTGTTGTTGGAATGTGAGACTTAGTTATTTTAACAATATCAATAAATGCGTCTTGCATTCGAATTGCAATACTCTGAATATGCAGAATTATTTATATTTCACATTAGCATTGTTTGATATGTGGATCTAAATTAGACACAAATGGATTATTCTAAGTTTCACGTCCTTATACTAAAACGACCTTTTTTTCCGGTTATCTTCGGGAAAATTGATTCATCAAATTTACTGCCAGAAAGTTTTGTAGCAAAGATATCGGCTATAAGAGATTCAAGGTAACAAATTATCGAAGATAAATAAAATCTTATATAAATTTTCAACCTTCTTTGATGACCCATTTATTATGAAGTAGGGGACTATTGGGCACATGCACAGTGCAATCAAATTTTCATAAATGTGAAATACTTGGTTGAGATCTAGCTAAAAGCGGTGATGATGGAAATTGACAATAAGCCATTGGTCTAATATCAATCAATTTTGACGCATGCAAAATTCCATGTCCCCAAGCTGAAAAAGATAGCTTTGATTGCATAAGTAATGGTCTTAATATTAGAATTTTGGTGATACAATATTTCCAAAATTAAATAGATTTTGGAGATATTCTAGGTATTTTGGTTACCCCTTTTGTGCATGAAAGAAATGGAAAGGAATATTAAAGAGATATAGATTTTGAGAAATTATCCATATATTCGTTGTTGTGCAGTTAAAGCGCTTAATTATATGACAAGAAACTAAATACTAATTAAATGTGTAGCGGGGATAAAGCGGGGAAATAGTGGGGATATAGCAGAGGCGTAAAAAGGTTCATAAAATGTAAAACCAAATATTTGAAAATTAATTAATCATCTTTCTCACATTATACGTGTACAATAAACTAATATTAATTAATCTTATATAAGAAAATCATGGAATATCATAGTTTTTCATGCTAAATTTGATGAGTGTAATTGATTGTTAACATATATTTGGCACTTATGCCTTAAATTTATCCCTTTACGCTAACTTTACTGATTTTTTTGAAAGAGAACTGGTAAAATCAAGCTCCATGTATTAATATTACTAAAGAGGATGCTAAAAAGCCTTGATTTAGCAGATGCAACGAAAAATAGCGGGGCTAGAATCGGATATACTTTTCATTAGCGCTAAACTGAAATAGCGTAGCGGTTGAAGAGCGTTGTGGGTTATAGCGGGGATATTGCTGGGCTTTAGCGGGGCTTTAACTACATAGATTCGTTGTCATATTTGGTGAAAGAAGAAAAGAAAAGAAATCGTATTGGAATAGAATTGATTGACGGAGAAAAGGGAATGTTATCACTCAATTATATGACAAGAAAATTAATGCAAATAATATGTATACTTCTTTTCCATGAATTGATTTATTTACATAAATCAGTTACTTCATCCCCAAGTAATTCTTCTGTATATAAAGAGAGCCATAGAGAATTTTAATCTCATCGTCTCTTATGTCATTTCTTTATTTCTTTGCTCTATTCTAATACTCTTTAATCTCTTAAATATTAACAAAATCTCTTCCTCGTAAAAGTGGACATACACTATCTTGCGATAGTGGAACCACTATAAATACTGTGAGTTCTCTCTTGTTTTCATTTTTTTTATTTGATCTGTGATTGATAACTATTTGAACCTATTTGTTGTATCACATCATTTCAAAATCCTATTTAGAATTTTCCACTGAAAGGGAATGATCACCCTTTACAGTGGTATGGAGCTAGATTCACAAAGAAGGTGTTTGAAAGAACGACAGAAGGTGTGACGACCCCAAAACCCCATACGACGGTGGCAAGGGTAATCTTTGGAATATAACATATAAACAGATAATAGCAGAACATAATTAAATAAATACACCAGATAATGTACAAATAATACAATGGATAAACATAATCATCAGAGTTACACAGTATACAGGATCATACTTAGTACAAATACAGTTCAGTTATACATAAATGTCTATAGCGGAAAACAAACATAATATGTACAATAGGAGCTGAACAACATAAAAAGAGATAAATGGTAGAATCCATCTTCAGCTCCAGCTAACCAGAAAGAGCCTGCTAAAACCTGAACACAAAGCTGCCCGTGTAGAAAAAGGGGCACCCGAGTTTGCAAGTGAAACAAACTACGAGTCAGTCATGGGACTGGTATGAGAAATCTACTTAACACATTTTATAATATGGCTAATCACAGGACCACGCCACTTTCGCGGAACGGGTTCACTCCATTGGATTGCCAGTGCTTAAAACAAGTAAATCTTTTAAACATCGCAATGCTTTTTATAAAAATTAAGCCATTATAAGACTCAGTTCCCATCACACAATGCAACACAAACCGGAGGATAGAGTTTTTACCTTATAATGGCCAATATGCTTGATACGGATAAAACAAAAGTATTTGATATTATTACTAGTCTTTATATGTTTCAAAAACAACTTCAAATCATAAGTATCAATCATAGACGGCATTAATGCCCCATACCACTATGTCGCCATATATAGGTATACAATCAAAACCGCAAAGTCACGTATTTGGAAATTGGATTTCCGTCATGAACCAAGGCAAAAGACAGTCCTTATCAACTTCGAGACTCTCTAGCTCAAGCCTCAGGACCCAGACTCAGGTGGGCCCTTGGAGCGACAGGGCCGGTCCACCGATGTGGATTAAAATGCCTGAACACTGCGTTTCCCCACCCTTTGGGGCGTAAATGAGCCAACGAATGATTCCATCGGCTTCACATAGTCACCGATATATCCGAGGCGCCTCGCAACAGCAACAACCACATAGGTGAAAATAATATATATGTCAGCCAATTTAAGCACTGACACCACCTCTAGCTAAAAAGAAACGCATGTCCTCCCTGAGGTCTCTCCCGTTTCTGGCTCATACCGGGGTGTGAGGCTCGCGAATTCACGCTATACACAAAGCTATGCCACACAGGCGGTGCTTTGATCATCAACCACAAGACCTTGCTTTTCAACAGAAGCCTTGATCATCTTCCACTTAGGCGTGCCACACAGGCAATTCACGCTATGCGATTGATTTCTATTTACCTCGCATACCCATCGATCTCCAAACACATCTGGACGATCACCACTTATTATCTATATTTCGGGATGCCTCCCAATCAAGACATCAGTTACCATCCAACCGAGGTGAAGATCTCCGGTTTTCAACCACCGTCTTCACCATCGACTTCTTATCGCCGATCAATTATTTGAAATGAGATTTAACTCGGCCTTTTCAAATAATTCACGTATATTTAGAATTTAAATCAATTCATTTCAATGGTTAAATTATTCGACAACAACTCACGCCAAGACACATTCAACCATCAAATATCCACTAAACCGGGTAAATTCGGTTTATTTCTATTCCATATCGTTTATAATATTTTATAACGATTTATCGCTATTTTTATTTTTATAAAAATAGCCAATTCATTCAAACGACGCTTCAGGCCATACCGTGACCGTGGCGCTTTTTTTCTTCAGATTTGATTTACACATATATGAAAATCTAATCGTTGGATCTTCACAAATTTTATATCATTAGAAAGATCTTTTCAAAACGAATCCAACGGTTTTAGTTTTGGGAAAATCCGACAGTCGGATCTCCCGGTACACTCGTTTGAAGTTTCGATTTCAAAAAACGAACTACAGCGTCGTTATTTGATTTATTTTAATTATATATATATATAAATATAATCGATTCTGGCGTTGTTTTTCTTCAGATTTGAATTAAACATTCCAGACAATCCACCATTGGATCTTCACAAAGTGGGTGTCGTTGGAAAGATATTTCCAAGGCGAACCCAACGGTTTCGGTTTCGGGGAAATCCGATGGTCGGATCTCCCACACTAATCGTTTGAAATCACGGTTACAAAAAAACACGAACTGCAGCTTCGTTATTCGATTTATTTTAATTATATATATATATATATATGAATATAATTGATTCTTCGATTTCAAAACCATTTTCACTTCACATATTTGATAAAAACGATATTTTTATCCAATAGATATTTATTTCAACACATGAATTTATTTTATTTTATTTCCACATAGGAATTTCTATTCAACACATGAATTTCTATTCAACACATGAATTTCTATTCAACACATGAATTTCGTTTCAACATTCAACACATGAATTTTGTTTCAACATTCAACACATGAATATTTTCTATAGTTTATATATATAGTAAAAATGTGATTTTTATTGCAAATAAATTTATTTCAAAACACGATTATTTTATATAGTTTATATATATAATAAAAATGTGATTTTTATTGCAAAACAATTTATTTCAAAACACGATTATTTTATATAGTTTATATATAAGGTAAAAATGTTATTTTTATTTTTCAAAGAATTTATTCACTACACGAACTCCATTCAACATATGAATTTATTTCAACATTCAACACATGAATTTTATTTCAACATTCAACACATGAATTTCAATCAAACACAGAAATATTTTAGAAAATTTCGGCAGCATAACGGCAGGGTAGTTAAAACCGGGACCATCCCTAGTACGGCTCCTCGCTCTACCTTAAAGCCTCGCAGCTTTTGACAATGGGGATTTCATCCATCTAGTTCGTACGCAGATGAGCATGTTTAATTTTCTTTTCAACAAACTAATCCTATGTGGTTTCAACCAAATAATTCTCAACCACAAATGGGTATTTTTCAACCACAATCAATCAATTCCAACCACAAACAATTCTAATTAACCATTCGCTATCAAACAATTTTTCACACCAATCACAACCAATAAATATCGTCCATGGTTTGTGGATGAGGGGCGTATATATATATATATTACATAAGTATATTTCACTTCCTTTTCAACACATATATAATTTTTACAACGCATATATAACTTATACATCGAACATACAACTTATACAACACTTATACATGATGTGTACAACGCTTATATAACTCATACTTTGAATATATAATTTATACATCGTCATTTCCATATCGTTTATTATTCAGAAATCTGACATTGGGTTCCACTCCACCAAAAATAGAAGAAGGCTCAGAAAAATATCCGGTCTCTTCTAGAATGTAGAAAACGTCCGCACGAGTCCACTGTCTCTTGTTTCACTGAATTTCGTCAACAAATAAAAAGATATGATTTTTACAGTGAAATCAAAAACCGTAGCGCTTTAAAGTGCTGTAGAATAGTTTTAAAAATAATCAGCCGTACCTTTCTAATTTGGTTCGAAACTAGGTTTCGATTTTTCTCGACAACCGTGAAGTTTGGACCCGATCAGCCTGCGCCACCTGGAAGAGGGTCGAGAGGCACCGAAATGGGGGTGGAGCGGTCGAACTCGGTGGCAGATCGAAGGCGCGGCGACACTTAGAAGGGCGCAACTTTCGAGGTCCCGTTCTCTGCGATGGCGCGACGAGGGGAGGATCAGCTTACATGGATTTGAAGAGGAGGTCACGATCTACAAAAAACTCAACTGGGCCATGGCGTAATTTTGTTTGTAGGAGGAGGAATCGAGCTGGTAAGAGAGGAAGGGTTTTCCGCCGTGCGTCGAGCTCAATCGGGGAGAGAGAAAGTATTCTGGCCAATGAGGTTTTTTTATTTTATTTATATATTTTTAAATTTCTAAAATACCCCTTATCTCCTACGAACTCCAATCCAAACCCCACGACTGTTGTCCCTATCTAAATACCCCCATTCCGAACACAATGTGATATGTTTCGGAGGCCCATTCGACTATTTCAGTCAGTTTTCCTTCAAATTAAAATATAAAACATTCAATATTCGATTTGAACTTACATTTCAATTTGCCAGGGCCACAAACTGATTCGAAAAATTCCAGAAAAATAAATCCAGCTATGTTTTGACGATACGGTCCCAACAAATCTAGTTTCGTCAAATTCTGAGACCGTTTGAAAAATGGCCCTTTTCTGGTCGATCCAATTTAACAGAAATCGACCAAACACATTTTCCTTTGCCACGCTCACATACTAACTTCAAAAATTATGAAATTTGAAAACTAGCAATAATTTGACATCCCAGATCCAACAAAAGTGGTTTCGTCGAATTCTGAGGTCGTTTGCAAAATGGCCATTTTCACGTGCTATATAAACTCTATAGCGACCTTTCTGAAAATTCATTTGGCCAAAACTTTTGCATCCCGCTAAGAAACTTCGATTTTTGAGATTCGTTAGAAAGATATCCACTAACAGATTTAAATATTTTTGGTTTCACTAAAATCCGTTTTGTTTTGCTCCCGGTACAGTCAGTCAAAGTTTGAATTCAAATTTTGAAACTACCGCGCCATTTCATGCCTTGTTTATAATTAGAAATAATTATATTCATTTTCAAATATCGATTCAAACTTACTTTTCGTCGTTATTGTATAAAATATTTATTTTAAATATTTTAAATTCACTAAAATAGCCAAATTAAAAAATTTAAATTGGCTCAGATTTTCTGGGTTGTTACAATCTCCCCCACTTAAAACTTTTCGTCCCCGAAAAGGAACAAAGTCGAAAGTGGTTTAATTAACCAACTCTAACTTCAATCTCGCTTTCATTATTCAACTTTTCAGTTTATAAGAATTTTCAAATTTTTCAAAAATTTGGCTAACACCCTAAATTTCGAAAAATTTCGCCATAACCTCCTTTGTACGGGGAGGAGTTTGGAAATTTATTGTGCCATATTAGGTACCCAATAAATCCTAATAAGCATGCACATATTTATAGTGATATATTCCGGTGTCCACAGGGGAGTGTGTATAGATCATAACTCCAGAAAATAAATTCTCGTCACCCTATAAATGGTTTTTTGTGCCTTAATGACCAGAGAGGCGTGTTTATTGTCATCTCCAGACCCGTGTGGTTTTTTTTAATCTTGCAAATTACCGTTACATTTTATATAGTCCAGATCAGTCATCAGTTCAACCTGTAATATATAGTCATCGCCATACAAGCCTCTCGCTCGTATGGTAAATCTTCAACCTCGTCACACAAGCTCCAAATGCTTATGTGGTATATGATGAAGTATGCCTATCTTTAAGAAGTATGCCATATAGTGTAGTTCAAAATTAATTGTTACTATCTTATGGCGACATTTATTATTACACACAGAACAACCAGCACTCAGCATCCAATGACATTCATAGGAGTTGATATAATAATAAAATTGTGCATCCAACTCATTAAGGTTTACCTATTTGTCGGGCACGCAAATAAATTCTTTACTCAACAGCTAATCCATTTACCTGTTCAAACATATATAATGCACACGTATATATTTCTATCTATTTTTAAATCAGTTTAATACGTGATTTAATTTCATAGATTTACCCTTCATTCTCTTCTTGATTAAATTAACTATCATTCTAATAATTTGATTAATCAAATTCTCAATCACACAACACAAACAACAATCAATTTATTTTTATCTTTTCAATTATATATCTTTTATATATTAAAAAATTATATTTCTAAAACAAGACTATATATATAATCACAAATACGTTATTTATAAACATATAACTCTCAACTCGTTCTGGGGCACTTCTGACCCTATCTGTAACGAGTTATTCTGATTCTGCTATACTCATACTAGGACATTACTGATCCTATCTGTTATGAGTTATTCATCCTAGAACACTACTGGTTCTATCTCTGATGAATTCATTAACATGTTATATTCCAGAACTAAGCTTAACCAAAGCTCTGATACCACGTTGTGACGACCCTAAAACCCCGTACGACATTGGCAAGGGTAATCTTTGGAGTATAACACATAAACAGATAATAGCAGAACAAAATTAAATAAATACACAGATAATGTACAAATAATACACTGGATAAACATAATCATCAGAGTTACACGGTATACAGAATCATACTTAGTACAAATACAGTTCAGCTGTACATAAATATCTACAGCGGAAATCAAACATAATATATACAATAGGAGCTGAACAGCATAAAAAGAGATAAATGGTAGAATCCATCTTCAGCTGCAGCTATCCAGAAAGAGCCTGCTAAAACCTGAACACAAGGCTGCCCGTGTAGAAAAAGGGGCACCTGAGTTTGCAAGTGAAACAAACTACGAGTCAGTTATGGGACTGGTATGAGAAATCTACTTAACACATTTTATAATATGGCTAATCATAGGACCACGCCACTTTCGCGGAACGGGTTCACTCCATTGGATTGCCAGTGCTTAAAACAAGTAAATCTTTTAAACATCGCAATGCTTTTTATAAAAATGAAGCCATTATAAGACTCAGTTCCCATCACACAATGCAACGCAAACCGGAGGATAGAGTTTTTACCTTATAATGGCCAAAATATGCTTGATACGAATAAAACAAAATTATTTGATATTATTACTAGTGTTTATATGTTTCAAAAACAACTTCAAATCATAAGTATCAATCATAGACAACATTAATGCCCCATACCACTATGTCGCCATATATAGGTATACAATCACAACCGCAAAGTCACATATTTGGAAATTGGATTTCCGTCATGAACCAAGGCAAAAGATAGTCCTTACCGACTTCGAGACTCTCTAGCCCGAGCCTCAGGACCCAGACTCAGGTGGGCCACTGGAGCGACAGGGTCGGTCCACCGATGTGGATTAAAATGCCTGAACACTGCGTTTCCCCACCCTTTGGGGGCGTAAATGAGCCAACGAATGACTCCATTGGCTTCACATAGTTACCGATATATCCAAGGCGCCACGCAACAGCAGCAACCACACAGGTGAAAATAATATATATGTCAGCCAGTTTAAGCACTGACACCACCTCTAGCTAGAAAGAAACGCATGTCCTCCCTGAGGTCCTCTCCCGTTTCTGGCTCATACCGGGGTGTGAGCCTCGCGAATCCACGCTATACACAAAGCTATGCCACAAAGGCGGTGCTTTGATCATCAACCACAAGGCCTTACTTTTCAACAGAAGCCTTGATCATCTGCCACTTAGGCGTGCCACACAGGCAATTCACGCTATGCGATTGATTTCTATCAATATATAACCTCTGAGCTCGTGCGTCTTAGAGAAGGGTGTTAAGAAAGAGAATAAATTCTTCGCGGCCAAACAGATATATATTTAATAGAGATCAATCAGCACAGAACAAAATCCAATGTCAGACACACAGTCCATTTGCAAGTTCGTTCTGGGTCTGGACGAAACTGGAGGCACTGTATACCTCGCACACCCATCGGTCTCCAAGCACGTCTTGACGATCACCACTTAT
Organism: Allium sativum; assembly: GCA_030737875.1. Lineage (NCBI taxonomy): Eukaryota > Viridiplantae > Streptophyta > Magnoliopsida > Asparagales > Amaryllidaceae > Allium > Allium sativum. The sequence goes on from CM060918.1 coordinate 638,053,276, forward strand.
TATCTATATTTCGAGATGCCTCCCAATCAAGACATCAGTTACCATCCAACTGAGGTGAAGATCTCCGGTCTTCAACCACCGTCTTCATCATCGACTTCTTATCGCCGAGCAATTATTTGAAATGAGATTTAACTCGGCCTTTTCAAATAATTCACGTATATTTATAATTTAAATCAATTCATTTCAATGTTTAAATTATTCGACAACAACTCACGCCAAAACACATTCAACCATCAAATATCCACTAAACCGGGTAAATTCAATTTATTTCCATTCCATATCGTTTATAATATTTTATAACGATTTATCGCTATTATTATTTATTTAAAAATAGCCAATTCATTCAAACGACGCTTCAGGCCATACCGCAGCTGTGGCGCTGTTTTTCTTCAGATTTGATTTACACATATCTGAAAATCTAATCGTTGGATCTTCACAAATTTTATATCATTAGAAAGATCTTTTCAAAACGAATCCAATGGTTTCAGTTTTGGGAAAATCCGACAGTCGGATCTCCCTTTACACTCGTTTGAAGTTTCGATTTCAAAATACGAACTGCAGCGTCGTTATTCGATTTATTTTAATTATATTTATATATATAAATATAATCGATTCTGGCACTGTTTTTCTTCAGATTTGAATTAAACATTCCAGACAATCCGACCGTTGGATCATCACATAGTGGGTGTCGTTGGAAAGATATTTCCAAGGAGAACCCAATGGTTTCGGTTTCGGGAAAATCCGACAGTCGGATCTCCCGCACTAATCGTTTGAAATCACGGTTTCATAACACGAACTACAGCTTCGTTATTCGATTTATTTTAATTATATATATATATATGAATATAATCGATTCTTCGATTTCAAAACCATTTCCACTTCACATATTTGATAAAAACAATATTTTTATCCAACAAATATTTATTTCAACACATGAGTTTAGTTTATTTTATTTCCACACAGGAATATCTATTCAACACATGAATTTCTATTCAACACATGAATTTCGTTTCAACATTCAACACATGAATTTTATTTCAACATTAAACACATGAATATTTTCTATAGTTTATATATATAGTAAAAATGTGATTTTTATTGCAAAACAATTTATTTCAAAACATGATTATTTTATATAGTTTATATATATAATAAAAATGTGATTTTTATTGCAAAACAATTTATTTAAAAATACGATTATTTTATATAGTTTATATATAAGGTAAAAATGTTATTTTTATTTTTCAAAGAATTTATTCACTACACTAACTCCATTCAACACATGAGTTTATTTCAACATTCAACACATGAATTTTATTTCAACATTCAACACATGAATTTAAATCAAACACAGAAATATTTCAGAAAATTTCAGCAGCATAACGACAGGGTAGTTAAAACCGGGACCGTCCCTAGTATGGCTCCTCGCTCTATCTTAAAGCCTCGCAGCTTTTGACAATGAGGATTTCATGCATCTAATTCGTACGCAGACGAGCATGTTTAATTTTCTTTTTCCACAAACTAATCCTATATGGTTTCAAACAAATAATTCTCAACCACAAACGGGTATTTTTCAACCACAATCAATCAATTCGAACCACAAACAATTCTAATCAACCATTCGCTATCAACCAATTTTTCACACCAATCACAACCAATAAATATCGTCCATGGTTTGTGGACGAGGGGCGTATATGTATATATATATGTTACATAAGTATATTTCACTTCCTTTTCAATACATATATAATTTTTACAACTCATATATAATTTATACATCGAACATACAACTTATACAACGCTTATACATGAGGTGTACAACGCTTATATAACTCATACTTCGAATATATAATTTATACATCGTCATTTCCATATCGTTTATAATTCAGAAATCTCACATTGGGTTCCACTCCACCAAAAATAGCAGAAGGCTCAGAAAAATATCCTGTCTCTTCTATAATGTAGAAGACGTCTGCACGAGTCCATTGTCTCTTGTTTCACTGAATTTCATCAACAAATTAAAAAGATATGATTTTTACAGTGAAATCAAAAACCATAGCACTTTAAAGTGCTATAGAATAGTTTTAAAAATAATCAGCCGTAACTTTCTGATTTGGTGCGAAACAAGGTTTCAATTTTTCTCGACAACCGTGAAGTTTGGACCCGATCAGCCTGCGCCACCTGGAAGAGGGTCGAGAGGTGCCGGAACGTGGGGTGGTGCGGTCGAACTCGGTGGCAGATCGAAGGCGCGACGGCTCTTAGAAGGGCGCGACTTTCGAGGTCCCGTTCTCTGCGATGGCGCGACGAGGGGAGGAGCAGCTTACATGGATTTGAAGAGGAGGTCACGATCTACAAAAAACTCAACTGGGCCATGGCGTAATTTTGTTTGTAGGAGGAGGAATCGAGCTGGGAAGAGAGGAAGGGTTTTCCGCTGTGCGTCGAGCTCAATCGGGGAGGGAGAAAGTATTCTGGCCAATGAGAGTTTTTTATTTTATTTATATATTTTTAAATTTCTGAAATACCCCTTATCTCCTACGAACTCCAATCCAAACTAAACGACTATCGTCACTAGCTAAATACCCCCATTCCGAACACAATGAGATATGTTTCGGAGGCCCATTCGATTGTTTCTGTCAGTTTTCCTTCAAATTAAAATATAAAACATTCAATATTCGATTTGAACTTACATTTCAATTTGCCAGGGCCACAAACTGATTCGAAAAATTCCAGAAAAATAAATCCAGCTATGTTTTGACGATACGGTCCCAACAAAACTAGTTTCGTCAAATTCCGAGACCGTTTGAAAAATGGCCCTTTTCTGGTCGATGCAATTTAACAGAAATCGACCAAACACATTTTCCTTTGCCACGCTCACATACTAACTTCAAAAATTATGAAATTTGAAACCTAGCAATAATTTGACATCCAGGATCCAACAAAAGTGGTTTTGTCGAATTTCTAGGTCGTTTGCAAAATGGCCATTTTCATGTGCTATATAAACTCTATAGTGACCTTTCTGAAAATTCATTTGGCCATAACTTTTGTTTCCCGCTACGAAACTTCGATTTTTCAGATTTGTTAGAAAGATATTCACTAACAGATTTAAATATTTTTGGTTTCACTAAAATCCGTTTTGTTTTGCTCCCGATACAGTCAATCAAAGTTTGAATTCTAAATTTGAAACTACCGCGCCATTTCAGGCCTTGTTTAAAATTAGAAATAATTATATTTGTTTTCAAACATCGATTCAAACTTACTTTTCGTCGTTATTATTTAAAATATTTACTTTAAATATTTTAAATTCACTAAAATAGCCAAACTAAAATTTTTAAATTGGCTCAAATTTTTCGGGTTGTTACAGAAGGAGATGAAAATTGTACAAATAGTACTTCGGAGGTCAATCCAGTACTGGTAGTTGCTTCATATGTCAGAGGCTCCCATGTGGCTTCAAGATCATAGTTGATGATAGAGAAGTGGAACGGTGAAGGAGGTTTTGAAAACTAGAAGTGGATGATGAAAATAGTTTTGAGAAGAAATTGCGTTCATCAAGTGGTATATGATAAAAGACATTGCCTACTAATATTTCATCAGTAAAATTAGAAAAGATGGAAGAACATGCCATTACTACTCTTAAAATTGCTATTCGAAAGCATTTAATTTTTGAAATCAATCAAGAAACCATAGCCAAAGGCATTTGGAAGAAGTTGGAGAACCTTTATATAAAGAAATCTCTAACAAACCGGCTGATCCTATTGAAGACCTTCTTCACTTATAAGATAAAAGAAAGTTCTTCTTTTAAGACACACTTGAGTGTGTTTGACGACATGTTGATGAAGATGAAGTCTTTTGAGTTGAAAGTTGATGAAGAATAGGAAGTAATGGTTTTGTTATGTTTGTTTCCACAGCGATACACTGGTTTCGCTAATAGCTTGTTTATGTAGAGATACATTGAAATTAGATGATTTGAAGATAGGTTTGCTCAGTAAAGAGTTAAGAGATCAGACGAAAGGGTTCAGTGTTGGTGATATTGGTGGGGGAATTAGTAGTAGTTCAGGTTTATTTGTTGAGAGAGGTAGAGCAGAGAAGAAAATGAAGAATAGAAGGGGGCGTTCCAATTCTAGGAAGCCTTATTGGCAGAGTAAATCTAAAGATGGAATGTGCCATAATTGTAAGAAACTAGGCCATCGGGGAAGAGACTGTCCATATTTGTAGAAGAAGACTGATGGTTCTTCATCTATTGTGATGGAGAAATATGGTAGTGATTTGTTGACAGCGGTTGTATCAGATGTTGCAGACCATTGGATTTTAGATTCTAGAGCGTATTTTCATATGACTCCTTAGAAGGATTAAGTGTCTTCCTTCGATGCCAAAGAGGGAAGTTTCATCTTCATGGGGAACGATGCTACATGTAAGTCTACAAGAGTTGGTTCGCTTTGCATTCGCATGTACGATGGGATTGTTCGTACACTTTCAGATGTTCGCTTTGTCCCAGTTCTTCAAAATTCGTTGATATCATTAAGCTAATTGGCATCATTGGGATGTAAGATAACCATTGTCAGAGATAGTTTTAGAGTTTCTAGAGAGGCCCTTGTATTGATGAAGGGTGTTATGCTACAAAATATGTAATTCTTAATGGGTACCACTGTTCATGTAGAATTATGTGTTGGAGTCAGTAGTTCTAAAGCTTGGATGCTACCAAGCTTTGGCATACAAGATTAGATCATACTTCGAAGAAGAACTTAGAGTTGCTTCGTAAGAAATAAAAGATCAAGGGAGAAATCTTCAACAAGTTGAACTTTTGCAAGGAGTGTGTATTGGCAAGCAAACCATAGTTGTTTTTTGTGATGGTATGCATACTTCTAAGAGAGTACTTGATTACGTCCATTTAGATTTTTGGGGTTCATACCCTATAGCTTCCATTGGTGGAGTTATTATTTAGTTTAATTCATTGATGACTACTCGCGCAAGGTCTGGGTGTATATAATGAAAGCTAAGGCAGAAGTATTTGAGAAGTTTAATGTTTGGTTAGTTATTATTGAGAACAAACATAAAAGAAACTAAAGATTCTTTGATTCGACAATCGTGATGAATATGTCTCCAACGAGTTCCTCGATTACTGCAGACAACATGATATTAGAAGAAATTTTACTACACCTGGTGATCCGCTTTCCAAAGGGGTTGCTGAGAGATTGAATAGGACCCTACTTGAGAACGCCCGTTGCTTGATATTGATTGTTGCTGTGTCTAAGGATTTTTGGGATGAAGTTATTTCAATTGTAGAACATATTATTAACTGGATTTCGTGTTCAGCCATTGTTAGGAACATTCCATAGGAGTTACGGAAAGGAAAATATATTTATTAAGTTATTTTTGTATATTTGGTTGTCCAGTTTACAATCATATTACAGGACATGATAAGTTGGATCCTAGGGCCTCCAAATGTGTTTTTCTTAGTAATATAGATGGAATAAAAGGATATAGGATTTGGAATCCAGATACGAAGAACGTTATACATACCGACATGTGACTTTTGATAAGCCAACAATGTTTAAACCTTTGAAAGGTTTATTAGATGATTCAAATTTAGTCGACGAGAAGTCTGAAAAGACCTAGATTCCCAGTTTTCAAACCCGAAGTAGAGTTATTACTATTGACAATAGTGATAGAGTAGTTGATGATACATCACATGACAATCCTCAGATTTTCTCCACTAGTGATGGAGATGGTCATGAAGCTAGAGAGGATTCAACTCAAGGTAGAGTTCAAGATGGAGCTTACGGTGGAGCTGAAGGGGAGTTGGGCAATATAGTCATTTGGGATAGTTAGAGACCAAAGAGAGCTCCAATCAGATATGGAGATTGGTAGTATGCAAATTTGATGCTCTATGATTAGTTTGAGTGTGCTTTGCATGTAACTTGTGATGAACCTTTGAGCCTTGAAGAAGCCATGAAGTCGAGTGATAACTCGAAGTGGAATTTAACTATAGATAAGGTGATACGGTCATTGCAGAAGAATGAGACTTTAGATATGGTACCACTACCTCAAGAAAGTCGAGACATAGGTTGCAAGTTGGTGTTTAAGGTGAAAGATGATGGTAGATACAAGGCAAGATTAATAAACAACTGGTTTTCACAAAGAAAGGGGTTGGAGTATGATGAAATATTTGCTCTAGTTGTTAGAAAAACTTCAATCTGATTCCTACTTGCATTAGTTGCTTCTCATGATTTGGAGTTAGAACAACTTGTTGTGAAGACCGCTTTCTTGCATGGTGATTTGGAGGAAATCATTTACATGAGGCAGTCAGAAGGATTTATTGTATATGGGAAGTTGGATTTTATATGCAGGTTGAACAAAACTCTTTATGGTCTAAAACAGCCACCCTACAGTGATACAAAAGTTTTGATTCTTTAATGCTTTCACATGGTTTTGATCGTAGTACTAAAGTTGCATCTGTTTATTTCAAGCATTTAAAGAATAGTAATTGGGCGTACTTGGTTTTGTATGTGGATGACATGTTGATTGCTTCTAAGGATAAAGATGAAATTGATGAATTGAAGTTTCAAGAAACAACAACCACAATTTTTTTTAGCAAATGTATGCATTTTAGATTGTATATATTACAACGACAGAGTGTAAGTATATAGTTTAAAATGCCTATATTTTTGTAAAATGGAAAAGTTGCAATGTGGACTACATAAATCTGCTATTTTGGTTGTAAATATATACGTATTAAAGTGCATAATTACACAAGAAAACGTGACATAGATGTTTTGTGTAACTTTTCTTAGAGGATGCAAAAGTGAATTTTGAAACTTTTTAAGTGAATCTGCAAGATGTCCATTTTATTATCATCAGGTCAGATTAAATGACTCAAAATTTTGTCCTATCTAAAATCTAAGTTACATTTATTTCAATTGTTGATTAAAATGTAGTTTTGAATGACTCAGACATATTATAATTTTCAAAATAAGAAGAGAATCCAGTAATAGTATATAAATCAGATAAGTAGAATTTTATTTCATTTCAATAGCGATAAATACAAAAAGATTAAAAACATAATCTAAGGGATGAATGAAAAGAAATGCGGACTTTTCTCATGGTAGTTTATGTTAAAATCATAAGACTTGAGTATTTTCCAAATCAATACCCAAAGAAGTGAAATTAATGTAAGAAAAATCTAACTATAATTTTCTAAGTTTTTGTTATAAGTGGAAAACAGAAGGGGGAAAAGAATGGTGTAACAACCCAAAATTTAATACAGAAAATTAATTAAAAGATTAATAAAATAAATATCAATTAGAAAAATATTGGGAAATGGGAAACAGGGGTTGCGCCATGGGTCCGTTACGAAATTCTAGCAAAGATAGTTCTTTGGTTTTTTTAAATCGGACTTGAGACGAAGAAAATATAAAAGAAACAAGTTTGAAATTCAAATTCTAAAATAAACCAACATTCAAATCAATAAAAATTAAATTATTGGGAATATCATGCCTAACTGGATGACCCAGCACTCAGCTGGGTCGACCGAAGGGTGACCCAGACCTTAGGTAGGTTGACCCAAGGGGTCGACCCGCTTGGAGCATGGGCCGACCCAACCTTGGCAACGTGCGCATCCTGTGCACATGTTATCGATCGGATGTTGCTGGCTCTTGGGTGCGTTTTGAGATCTAATGGCCTAAAATCTTAACTTAAAATCCAATGAACCTAGACACCCTAGCTCTATTATAAATAGCCTCCAAAACCTAACTTAAATCTCACTACTTCATTTATCTGCCCCCCTCTCAAATAACCCGCGTCTCAGATATATTTCTAATGGAGTACTAAGGCTTGATTCTACACATATTTTTGGGGGATATTCATAGATAGAGATTACCTACTGGGGCTTGGTTGGATTTCTTATAATTTGTGAGTATATTTCAGTAATTGCAAGATCCGGTACAAATTGAGGGTTTTTCTTGACAGTATAATAAGTTGTAGATTTTAGGGATGAGAATCACAGACCTTAAGGAAAAACTAACACTAAAAGGGGTGAATAGTGTTTAAAGAGATTATGGAAAACTTAAACAATTAACAATTATTCAAACAACTATATGAATCAAAGAATGAATATCACTAAGAAACAATCACAGATGCAAATATAAATAGAAATAAAATGCAGAAAAGGAAAGAACACACCAGATTTTATACTAGTCTGAATTACTCCTACATCCAGTCCCATGCAATGCTGGGTTGCGTAGAGTTTTATTAATACCAGTATCAATCTTACAACACCCTTGATTTCACGGCTACAAGGTTAACACCGATTTCGCATCCTTGATTTCATGGCTACAAGGTTCACACCGATTCAACACCCTTGATTTCACGGCAACAAGGTTCACACCGTAATTCCCTTTCCTTGATTTACAGGCTACAAGGAATACACCCTTTCCTTAACAATCACAAACACCCCTAGAACTCTTGAATATTACTTCCAAACAGAGAGTACTTGATACAAATTGAAAAGAGAAAGAGAATGGTATAATTTGTATTGAAATCAGCGAAGTATAATTGTAGAATCAAGAAATTAAAGTATAATAATGGTGGTAAGATAAGGGATGAAGAAGGAGAAGAAAAGTTAGTCAAAAATTCGAAAATGAAGCCTTTATATAGAGTCCCAAAGGTTGCAACAGTTCCGAAACGTTTTAAATAATGAAAAGGCACTTCTTTTGAAAATTAAAATTGTAACAGTTATACGCCGACATGTACAATATTGTATGTCGACATATACATGAATTTTCCAATTTTAAATCATGTTTAAACTATTTAAATCAATATATATATATATATATATATGTATATTTCGGAAATTCTTGAATCAAAACTAGTTGTTTAAAATACATTTTTCTAAAGTATAAAAACATACTAATCATATGATATAAATAAATATATATATATTTAAATGATATATATAAGTATATAATATATATAATGTAAATATAAAACTTTATTTGTATAATGAACATACATATATATATATATACGAAAAACATAAGTAAGAATAATTTGAAATTATTTAGAAAGGGGTTTGAAAATAATATGATTTGAAAACAAAATTTGAAAACAAAATTTGAAAATAGAATTTGAAAGTGCTAACCGGAGTTTTACAAATTAACTAGACTCTGTTACTTGATATTCTTGAACTCTTGAAATCTTGAAATCTTGATTCTCATGAATCTTGAAATCTTGATTCTCTTAAACTCTTAACTGTGTAGTCTTCTATATATATTTCTTGCATGTAATTACGACATATATATTCTAGATAAAGATGTTAGTATATATTTTATAATCCATAATGTCAAAAATTGAAACAAGATTGTTGTCATCAAAATTCAATTCTCTAACAATAGATTCCTTCTGATTTCTATTCTCTTTTTTGCCAGTAATCCATGTAAAGCTGATTCTACTTCGATTCCTTTTCTTTTGTTTATTTTCGTAAGATTTGTTACTATAGTTTTGGATCGTACTGGATCCAGTCACCGCACTAGTCGGCAACTAGCCGATATTTTGGTCCCCTTAGGTAGAGGCGAGACTACTAAGCACCTTTCGAGGTACGTGGTTGATGAGAGAGGATGGTTACGCTGTGATGGCATGTTGTGTGTACCTCGCACGGGAGACGTAATGAGTGCGTTATTATCGGAGGCCCATCACTCTCGGATGACCATCCATCTAGGAAAAGACAAGATGCATAGAGATATGAAAAGGGTCTTCTACTGGAAAGGGATGAAGGGAGACGTGGTAGGCTTTGTAGCAAAATGCATGTCATGTCAGAGGGTCAAGGCTTAGAAAAGGAAACTAGGTGGATTATCTCAGCCCTTAGATGTGCCATAGTGGAAGTGGGAGAGCATCTCGATGGACTTTTATAGATGGTTTTCCTAGATCGAGGAGAGGAAATACCAGTATTTGGGCGATCGTAGATTGATTAACCAAGAGAGATCATTTCATCCCGGTCAAGAAAAAGTGGACCGCGATGGGATTGGCGTCAATATATTCAAGGGAGATATTTGACTTTATGGAGTTCTCTCGAGCATAGTTAATGACAGAGACCCTATCTTCACTAGCAAGTTTTGGGGAATCCTGCAGGAGGCATTAGGGACACTTCTGAGGCTTAGTACAACATACCACCTTCAAACAGATGGACAGACCAAGAGGGTAAACGGATTCTTGAGAATTTATTGTGGCTATGCATTTTAGACTTCAATCGGAGTTGGGAGTAGCACCTTCCTTTGGTTGAGTTTTCCTACAACAACAGTTATCAGGAGAGTATTGGCATGGTACCTTTCGAAGCTTTATACGGATGACCCTACAGATAACTATCTTGTTGGTGGGAGACTACAAACAGGCTTCTTCTTGGACCTAAAATGATCAGTGAGACCTCAAGCAGGATTAAATTAATTCAGAAAAGGATCAAGGTAGGTCAAGACAAACAGAAGTCTTATACAGAGAGGAGGAGATCAGATTTTGAGTTTAGCGTTGGCAATATGGCTTTTATTAAGGTATCTCCCTTAGTATTGTGGTGCGTTTTGGTTCTGTAGGAAATTAGCACCTAGGTTTGTTGGATCCTATCCTATTGTAGAGAGGGCAGTCCAGATAGCCTATCGAGTTCGGCTGCCAGTGACATTATTAGGAGTTCACGATGTATTTCATGTTTCATGTTTGAGGAAATGCTTACATGATTCTACGGTTATAGTTGAGCCGAGTACCCTATAAGAGGTTAAGGTCAAGAAGGAGGATTCAGTTAGACGGATATCGATGTGGATTTTGGATGTTGAGATAAAGAAGTTTAAGGAATAAGGAGATTAGACTCATCAATGTTCAATGGGGAAAGGATAGTAATGAAGCAACGTGGGAACCTAAGGAGAAGATTCACGCGTCTTTTCCATTCCTGTTTGACAATAAGCTCTTGATGCTTTCTTGGTTTTGAATTTGAATCTTATCCATTTCCTATCATTTGAATTAGTAAGTCTTAGGAAATCTCATAGATGGTAGGATATGGTTTAAACATGTTATTAGGACATGTTATGTTTGATGGATTCAAGTAGATGCAAGTTTTTGCTAGTGGATGCAATGGATGCATATACACACACTAGACACTAATTAGTGATTGGAAACTAGGAAACTAACCCAATTGCTTATGTTTATGTGTGTGATTTTAATTCATTTTTAATTTATGGATGAAAACTTGTGTGATTATCACATGAATGTTGCATTTTGTTGATAATGGTTGTAGCATACATATAGAACTTCATATATCATTACGATTCCTTTGCATACATTTTGGATGCATGGCACCAACACAAATTGCATAAAGAGATCGAATGAATCAGTAGACAACCTAATTTCTTGCATTAGTTAGGGACATATACACCACGCTATTGCATATGATCTTGAAAAAGCATAGAAATCCTAAGGACAGTGGATGCCAATGATTGATGGATGAGTAGATAGATGTAGATAATGATGAGATAATACAACATTATTCTAGCCTTGGAGATTTCGGGGACGAAATCCTCTAAGGATGGGAGAATGTAATAACCCAAAATTTAATATAGCAAATTAATTAAAAGATTAATAAAATAAATATTAGTCCGAAAAAGATTGGGAAATGGATAATGAGGGTCGTGCCATTGAGTTCGTTATGAAATTGTGGCTAAGATAAACCTTTGGTTTGTTAAAAGCGGACTTAAAACAAAGAAAATATAAAAGAATCAAGTTTGAAATTCAAATTTTAAAATAGACCAACGTTCGAATCAATTAAGATTAAATTATTGTGAATATCACGCATAACTGAGCGAACCAACGCTCATTTGGGTCGACCAGGAGGTCGGCCCGGACCCCAAGTGGGTTGACCCAACCTGGTAATCGTGCGCACCCTGTGCGCATGTTGTCAATTGGTTTTTGCTGGTTCTTGGGTGCATCCTTATGGAGAGTTCTAAGATCTGGTGGCTTAAAATCTTAACCTAAAATCCAACGAACCTAGACACCCTAGCTCTATTATAAATAGCCTCCAAAACCTAACTTAAATTTCACTACTCCATTTCTCTACCTCCATCTCAAATAACCCTCTTCTTCTGTAACAACCCGTATTTTTGAATAACATGTTATAACATAAATGGAGGCAGAATTAAACTGTAAAATCTGAATCAAGGGAAACGGGCTATGCCATTGCGTTCGTCTCGGAAAAATACGCGAAATAGAGTCCGAGTTTTCGAAAATCGGAGTCCGTATGACCAAGATATGGCCTCGCGAAGTTTCGCGAAAAATTCCCAAATTAAAGTATAGTTAATTAAGTGAAATGGGTTGCGCAGAGAAATATATATATATATTGATATATATATATATATATATAATTGAAAATTAAATAAATAAATATGCAAAAATGTTCAAAACAGCGAATTGGGAGAGGGGAATAACCGAACCGGCCGATTTTTGAGGTCGACCCGAGCTCGCTGGGTCGACTAGGGGTTAATCCAGGGTGTTTGGCTGTCAACCCGTGGGCCGATTCGCTCAAATGCAGATTTTGCATTTGAATGGTTCTCATGGTTCATCTTTAATCTAAAGGCCCTAGATGGTTCCTACACTTGACTTCTTCCCCAAGACATGCTTTGATGGCTTGGATTGAATCTAGGTTTAATCCTATGGCCTAAAACACTTGCCTAATCTATAAATAAGACCCTAACCTACCCTAAATCATCATTATTCATTCATACAACTAAACTATGGCAAAATCAATCCTCTCATGGCCTCCACTCTCTTCATAAAATTCCTAAATAAATTCCTAAGTGATTTTCCATGCATACAAGTGTTTTCAAACTTGTATGAGCATCATTAGCTTGCATTCAAGTCAAGTTTATATATTTGCATCATAAAGAAAGAGTCTTGATCATTTTGGCTCAAGGGTTTTGCTTGCATTTTGGGTTTAATTGATTTCATAAGGGCTTTGTCATATTTTTGTGACTTCTTAAGCATTGTAAGCCCTATTCTACTTTCATACTTAAACTCTAAAGTTAAATGTATGATATGCAAGTTTATATGCAAGTTTATCATGTTGTGATATGCAAGTTTATATGCAAGTTTATCATGTTGTGATATGCAAGTTTATATGCAAGTTTATCATGTTGTGATATGCAAGTTTATATGCAAGTTTATCATGTTGTGATATGCAAGTTTATATGCAAGTATGCCAAGCTATGTTATGCAAGTTTGGGTTGAACATTTTGTTCATGCTATCATGTTATGCAAGCTTATTTTGGGTTTATGAACATAAAGCTTTAAGCTTTATGCCAAAGGTTGCATTTTAGCAACATGTAAGTTATCATATCTCTTATGATAACTTGCATGTGAGGCTAAATGCGAACTATGGCCATCTCTACATGTCATTTAGCACCATGTATCACCAATATGCTAAGTTTGGTTTTATGCATGCTTTTGAGGCCTAAAAATGTAATATGCAAGTGTATGAACATATGAACATTTCATATGCCACCATGTTAAGATTGTGGCTTCAATACCTTTATGTCATGATTATGCCAAGTTCCCTCTTTCTATCCTTTATGCGCTATTGCGATATGTAAGCGATGGGATTGCGTTTGGGGTTGGGTAAACTTAAAAGACATAAAACATAAGCTTGGGAATTTACCTATTAAGTTAGGTCTACCCATTGGGAATTTACCTATTAAGTTAGGTCTACCCAATTGCTTGAAAACTTGTAACATGTTTTGGAAACATGATGGACATGACACTTAGAAAAGATAAGTGTGGCCAACTCGAGGTTGGGTTGAGTTTGTAGCGTAAACCTACCCGGAACCGACCGGCTTAACTAGTTGCTACAAACAATAGGACCCAATGTGAGAAGTTGGTCATGTTGTATCTTGAACCCGAGGTTAGACCAAGTTGTGGTGTAAAGCTACCCGGACCCGCCCGGCTTAACTAGTAACCACAACAAGGTCTAATGTGAGAGGTTAAGGCGCATTAAATTAATTAATGCCTCGTGATTAGGGTTAAGTCATGGTCCACTTAATACTTAACCAATTTGGGCTTGGTAGATTAATCGGGGTTAAGTCGTGAACTCATCGTTACACTTAACCAAGTTAATCCAGGATTAGCAAGAGGGTTAAACCGTACTTAACCCACTAGAAAAATCCTAGCAATGGGGGCCCACTCCAGCAGTAATCCCAAGTTAGTATCATCATGACCCTAGGGACTAGGCTAGGGTGGGGGCACGATTACTGGACTGGAGGTAAGTGACCAAAAGCGACGGCAGAGGGTACGCCGGTGTAGTTCCGGGCGGACTCTGGTCATGCACATAGTCCGTAGCCGGAGAAAACATGCACGGGTACCAGTAGATCGGGACTGTGCACTCATGTTCATGGTGTCCAGGGGTTGACACCCTAGGGCTTGATACACCCGAAGGGTGGACCCGGCACAGTTCGACTACAATTATGATTGGGCCGTATTGACACCAACACGTGACGAGTTAGGCTTAGGGAGCCGATCGACTAGACCGTTCGGTTGGACCTTGTATTAGGGTCATTTCATGTTATTGGGCCAAAGCTTGGGCCAAGGGATCAATACTTGTTTATTCAAGTCATGTTAGTTTGCTAGTACACCTGTGGTGCAAAACCTTAATCCTGATTATGCGATGACACCTTTATCTACCTTGTTAGTTAATCATCATGCTAGTATATTGTTATCCTTATGTTCATCCCTGCTGCTCATGCCAGTTAACTTTATCAGTTTACATTGATTGTAGTAGGGCTTACTCAGTCTTTTTGACTGACCTGTTTTCTTTCGCCTCTTTTCTTCCGTTTCCCCCCCCAGGTTCTCAGGGAGGGAATACTGGAGCTTAGCTTGGATTTCGGATTGCTTGCTTGTGGGATTTCAGCTCATGTACGGTTTCGACATGAAGCTAGCTATGGTTACCACTTAATTGGGGATAGCACTTATTTATTTCAATTTTTCAGTTGATGTTGTTTTATCTAGACTTGTTTATTTGGAAAGCTATGTTGTACCAGACTTGTTTTGAAATGTTTTGAAATCTTCCGCTGTTTTATCTATGTTATTTACTCTGTTTACATATATACATATGTTCTTGTTCTGCCTTGATATATCATTATGCATGTTTACCTGATTCAAACGCCCCTCCAAAGTCAGAGTGCTTGCAAGAGCCACCCTGGTGGAGGTGGGGTGTTACATCTTCTATATAATTCTAATGGAGTACTAAGGCTTAGTTCTACGCATATTTTTATGGGATATTCACAGATGGAGATTACCTACCGGGGCTTGGTTGGATTGCTTACAATTTGTGAGTATATTATAGTAATTGCAAGATTCAGTACAAATTGGGGTTTTTCTTAACAGTATAACAAGTTTTAGATTTCTTCTAATTTTTGTTCTCTTTTATGTTAATGACCTATGTAAATCTGATTATAATTCTCTTACTTTTCTTTAGTTTATTTCAGTAAGATCTATTACTGTAGTTTTATTCAATTCACATATACCTTGTTTTTCGTATGTAATTTTATTACAATTCAGTATCAGCCCTATTTGATCTGTTCTATTTTATTAGAGCCTAGACCATACAAGTGCTTAGGCCTTTTTCCTTTTTATTTTAACGTTGAGTTTAAGCCTTCTTGAGCATAAACCTTTTATTCTTTCTTGATTGTGCACAAATTTGGGTTTAAAGAATGAAATTGATAATAATAGCGAAATTGAGAAAAATAAGAAATATGGATAAAAAGGATAAATTGGGCTCAATTTATAATCATGCAATAAAGGACAAGATGTCCTGTAACTTCAATAAAATTGGACAGATGCAAATGATAAGGGTTGGATTGTACAATTAAATCAAACGAAAGATATGTTTATCGACAACTTGTAAATTAAAGTTTACATGCAAACCTGTGAAACGACAGAAAAGTCACACTAAGGAAAGTAGGCTCATTAATAAACTTAAAATTGGCATTAAGTTTAGATTGAACAAATTAATAACCAGGTGTATTTGGAGTCCGCTCCGGCAGCAACGGCTAATTAGGAAAAATAAGTGGCTTGTTATATTGGTCCATTATAATAGTGAGAGTAGGCTGATTACAGAAAATAAAGACCAATTACAATAATTTATTTTTAGTGACCTAGGCTTTTGTTCACAATACTATTGAGGTATAGGGTATCTAGTCGGCAACAATAATTCTATGAGGGCCTCGGCGCTAGTAAATTAACTAGGGACTAAGCCTAGAGGTGACTTATGTCGAATTGCGTATTTTTTGTTGGGGATCCCTATCAGTCGGTATTCCTTTTTATCACACTGCATCATGGTCTCATGAGGAGACGAAGGCAAGCTTATACTATATTAGGTAGTAAGAGGTCCAAACATGGTGGGTATGCGCATGTTCTGACAGGGCGATGAGCGTGCATCGCGCCGATTAGGGATGATAAGACGTTTGTAAGGCCAGTGATATTCGCTATGCCTTTAGAGCTGATGGGTCGGGTTTGATAAACCTGGGGCCATAGTCGACATATGTTATCAAGTTGTAGTTTAGAAGTTGATCGACAGGTAGAATTAAGTTATATCCTAATTTATGAATTGTAGCAATTGGTGCAAAAATCGAATGTTTTGACAATCGACTCTCTTGTTGAAGTATATTCTTGTTCTTATTTACTATGTTGAGTTTCAATTTATTATCCTGTCTAGATATCCTCTTTTATCACTCATGCTAGTAATTACTGAACTCACCTGACTTTATATCTGACTAGTTTTGTTTTTCTCTTCTTCCTTCCTTCCCTCCTCCCTCGGGTTTTCAGGGTGAAGGATCTAGTTCTTGAGAGAGCTTTGACCCAGCTTAGTCCTTTGGATATTATCATTTGCCATATTCTTTGTGCTTACACATTCCTTTCCACGTTTTATTTATATTCTGTACTTGATGATGAGGACAATACCTTTTATTTTCGTACTCTGATTTGTTGTTGTTTACGAGCCTATGGCTTTTATGACTTATGATGTAATGGCACCCCTTATTTTTTTAGTGAAACTTTAAATTCTATTGTGTTTATTTATGTTGTCTTGTGTATTTTAGCCTATGTGGTGATATTTTATACCTATATGCTTCATATTTCTTAATGAAATCCTCATGTGTCTCGTTAAGAAATATAAGGTGTTACAAATGGAAAGTGGGAATAGTTCCACATTTCCAAAATTTTATTCTTGTATTTTTAAATATCCCATTTCAGTATCAACACTACTAAATAATGCAACAAATTAATATTGTTTATTAATACAGAGAGAAAATAACCACAATGGATGATCATCCATGAATATTCCCTTGGCTACCATGTCAATATGAGTCGACTATAATGACCATATTAGGACTATTTATTTACAATGCTTGCCATTAAAAACTTTTTTTGGATAGTTTTAATACTCTTACTTTTAACAAACATTTCTTCTTTATAGTTTTAATAGAGAACTACGACAACATATTAATTTTGATCTTTCTAAGTGTTTATTTATAAGCACATTTGTTTATACTTGTCCTACTTATATGTTGTTAGTGACTGTGACTACTTTCAAGCAAAGGCTTTAAATAACAAATGAAAATCTAAGTTAACAAAAATGTTTACATTTGGATATTTTAATGTTCATTGTTACCAATCATGTGAACAATGAAAGAAACATACAAAGAAAATTCCTAAAATTTAACTAGTATTTAAAATTTGAATTTTTTATAATTAATTATTATTGAATAATAATTATAATTAATTACTATTTACAACTTATATTATAAATTTGACACTTTGTAGATAATGATATGTAACAAATAATTTTTAATAATTAATAATTTCTAAATATTAATGGTTTATAATTAGAAAATGGCGGTACTTTAGTAAAATTTTGGGAACCCGTCAGTCTATGCCAAACTGAAACAAACATCCTAAAGATTATGGAGGAGAATAAAATAAAGAAATTTAATCAAAAACAAGAAGATTCAATAGACAACAACCATAATGGTCTGGATAATCGTTGACGTACATCCATTGAATTTTTTTATGATTCTGTATTTTTTTTTACAAACATGGACTTATGCATCGGTGATGATCCAAAAGATTATGATAATAGTACAAAATTTTAGAATGCAGAAAAAGAATCTCAGAATAGTGTCTATCGTCCTTTATTCAAAGATGAAGACTGATGGATTTATCTTTACCATATTCTTCCTACTCCCAATGTTCAAAAAGAGTTGCTTTGAAAAGATTATCTTTACCAAATCAACTAGGCTCATGGATCTAAACAAAAAATCATATAATACATGGAATAATAAAGTATTTCTTTATCGATTCTTAAATTAATAT
Organism: Allium sativum; assembly: GCA_030737875.1. NCBI lineage: Eukaryota > Viridiplantae > Streptophyta > Magnoliopsida > Asparagales > Amaryllidaceae > Allium > Allium sativum. The sequence continues at coordinate 638,071,657 of CM060918.1, forward strand.
TTACATTCATAAATTGTAAATTCTTTTGTATAATCCAACACAGTTTATTACGTTCGTTCACTTTGCTAGAATATTGTCGGAATAGGTAAATAAAATTAACAAAATAATGGTTAACTAATGAATTCAAACAAAATAGTGACAATAGGTGGTGGGAATATAATGTATAGAGGTAAGTTGTGGTTATTGTGTCAGCACGCATGGTTCAGCCCAAGTGAAACTTTTGTCCTAGCCAAGTTCAAAAAAATCCCTTGAAGAAATAATTAAAATGACGCGGAATTAAAGTTCGTTCACTTATATATTGAGCAACGAGCAACAGTTAAGGCATACAACAAATTTTATCTAGATCACCTATAATATATATTTTAAGTTATGTTATAATACGTGTCTTGTAGTTTTAGTTATTCTAGAGGATCAAAACTGTCACCCCCACTTTCATTATTACCACCTCACATCTGTTACTCTAAGGGGTTTATTCTCATAACTAACTTCTGTTGTTCAACTTGACCATGCACATGACAAGAGAGGTGATCTTTTAAATCATGTAGTCAGAGACGAGCTAGAGGGCAACCCATCAAGCCCATGGGATGGGACGCCCATAGGGCTAGGGCAACATGTACTATTTAGTTCGAGTATATTAGGTTAGGAAAAACTGATCAGTAAACAGAGTCAGATGTTGTGTTGGTGCAGTGGTAGTACTTGCATCTTTCAACTAGTTGTGCTTTATTTGAATTCCAACGCAGATACAACAGGTTTTTAAAGAAAATTACCCCAATGCAGACATAATTGCTTTTGTACTAATTTTTCCCCTACCTACATTCTAGGCTGGGGATACAAATTCTTGGGCCCGAAACTGCATGTTGCTAGTCCTCTTATTTTATAAAGCAATGTAATAATCTAACCATGCAGTTGTTTTAATAATCACACTGTATGAATTTTGCAATGCAACACCACTATCTTTATTATATGTCTGCAGGTATCATACGAAAACTAAATTATATATATATTTAGTACAATAATGTCATGTTGGTCGTGTGAATTTTAGCACTGAAAAAATTATAATAGAATTTGAAAGTGGCACAATTTGAAAGATAACCACCAAAATACCAGCAACATTTATATGGAAAAAATTAAATAATGTAGTTAGACAGTCCATTTTCTATACTAATCGACTTAAACAATTTATATACCATTTGAAAGTTATAGGCCCATTATTGGATGTGGTCTTAAGATGATCATGAAGCTCCTTGGATTGCCATAATAGGGTTTTAATTCTTAATGATTTTAAATAACGCCTTTTTTGTTCAAAATGTACATTCAAAGCGTAACATCTTCTATTTAATACTTCATTGTTGATTCTTCCTTTTTCTTTTCTTTTTACAATGCATGGGAATATTGGTTATAAGATATTATAATTCTACTTGTTTGCCTGCTCGTTTTTCAGTGGTCAAATACTATAGGATATTTATTTTACTACTTTCTTTTCTTAATCTTATATGTTGCTAATGGATTTAGATGACAATTCTTGTTTCACTTTTGCTTTTGACCTTCTCAACTTTTATTTTACCATTTTCTGCTACCTTCTTTCTTTTCGCCGGTGTATGTTTATCCCACTTTTGATTATATCTCAAATACACACACACACACACACACACACACACATATATATATATGATTTGGTGTTTGAACATAAAATTAAACATAAATTGAGAGACATAAAATATTGGTCTTCAGATTATTTTGTTCTTATATGAAAGGTGGAATTCAGGAGGCAATCCAATAATTCAGATTCATTGTATCACCAATTATGTCTATTTTTTGTGTTCAAATAGACTTTAATATATATATATATATATATATATATATATAACACAAAATGTTGACGCAAAATTAGACAAATGAATCTCACCCATAAGATATCCCTTTGAATTCCACCTTACGATCCAAGGCTAGTGTCTCTAGTTTTGTGTTTAATTTTGTTCCACAATAGTCGCTCCATGTATATGTTGTTTTTCCTATTCTTTGTTTGCCCATAATGGTATCAGGTTCGTGTTGATATCAATGTAAGAAACCTTGGCAATGTTTAAGCTGCATTGCAATGATTAGGAAGTCCCTACATGAACTAGTTCTGGACCTTTAAGGGAAGAGAGATATTATGAATGTTCGAAGTTCTGCGCCAATGATAATTATCCCATGCAAGATAGATTTTAGCTCGCTCTTATTTCGAGTGGTAGGCGGCTGCACCTGTTTAAATACCACAATCACGTTCCTGATGTATTGTTCCAACTCTCCGTGATTGACACTTTCCTCTATCATATCCCAGATATGCCACCACTTAATTGAATTATGACCATCCAAGTCATGGAAAAAATAGTATTTGTGTAACACCCCACTTCCATTAATGTCACTCACTAAGGGAATGCATTAACTTTCACGGAGCGTTATAAGAGTATACAATAGAATATCACAAGACAAATATATAAAATGGTACTTAATAATTCAAAATTTATTTATCGTAGCGGAAAGTAAAACATGTCTGGTTACAACGTCAAAACCATATACTAAGCCAAGTACACAGATATCCATCTTGAACAAAATTATTATCAAAGTACATAAAAGCAAAATCATAATCCCACTCCAAATAGCCATAATGAAAAGAGATAAAGCTGAGCATTACTTTCAACACTTCCGAGCACTTCAAGAAGAAAGAAATCGAAGTCAAGCTCCACTAGTCCCACCCTGAGGACATGGGGGGGGGGGGGGGGGGGAGGAAAGAAAAGAGGCGAAACAAAAAGAGTCAGACATAAAGTGTGGCGAGTCCAGTGACTTTAACAATCTAATCAGTAAAGTAACAGGATAAGAACATAAACTAGATATAAGAGATGATTGTAACAGAAGCAGATATGACAAGGTAAACAAGATGAACAAGATATAACGTTGATTGCGCTTCTATTCACTATAAGATAATTCCTACACCGCACCAATACTAGTTCCATACTTAAAGTTGATCCCTCTTACTAAATATAATAATGATGATGATGATGGTAGTTTCGTATATTCCTAGCTGCTGTCAAAGGTGCCGCCTGCTCCTATCTCCACTAGTTGTACCTACTACCCTCCCCATTCGATCGGCTCCCTAACCCGTAGATACCCGTGCTGGTCCCATAGTAGGGTGTATCACTCCCTAAAGTGGCAACCCGATACTACTAAAGTGCACGGCTTATACCTACATGATGTAACAACGTCTTACCTACCAGCCCGGACCCACGCACGCACATGACTCCGTTGGACTTGCACTACCATCGCTAACTCTTTATTAACCTCTTACAATCAACCACAGTAAGCGTGTCCCTATCCCCGACCTAGTTCGAGCTCATATAGATACTAAAATAGGTTACTGATTGTAAAAGGTCCACCCACTTGACACAAGCTTCCCTCCTAAGCTTGGTCCCCACTAGGAATTCCCACTTAACCTCTCTTTATCCCAATGTCCAATTATATGTCTCATCTTGGTTAAGTGTTTTAGTTGTGTTTCACATGCTACCCATGTTACCCACTTAACCCTTTTATCATTCCCATGTCTTACCATATGTCTTATCTTGGTTAAGTGTTCATTAATACATTATAATCGTAGTCTTGCAAGACCTCCCACATTAGATTGCCGTTTTGCGGTTGCTGGATATGTCGGGTGGTTCCGGGCAGTCATATACCGCAATCTGAATCTAACCTCGTGTCTTTGCATTATTACGTATCGAATTTCTGCCTTTGACCTCTCACATTAGATTAACAAATTGCGGTTGCTGGATGTGCCGGACGGTTCCAGGCAGTCTTATACCGCAATTCGAATTTAACCTCGTGTCTTAGGCGTTCGTTATCACTTTCTTGATTCAAGTCCCAATTTTAAATCTTGGATTAAAATATATTCTAATTACCCATAATTTCCAATCTAAATTATGTTAATAATTTTTATCCAAATTAGGCCTATAATCTTATGTATACATGTTATGCCAAATTACGCCCAAATTAATTTGTGTGCATTGTTATTAACAATTTATGACAAACCTCATGTATACAAATTATATCCAATTATGCCCAATCCAACTTATACCAAATCTCATGTATACAATTTATACACACTTATGCTCAAATTGATTTATGCCAATAATCTCAATTTTATTACAAATTTCCCTAAACTTTTCCCAATCGTTCAAACGTTATTCGTACGCGAATCTCAACGAAATATATTCGGCTCGAAGTTAGCCTAATCTCATAAAAAAAGAAAAATAAGAGGAGAATAGAATCAACATCAAAATTGGCGTAAACATTTTTTTGAAAGCAAAAATGTGTGATCTTCAAAGATGAAGAGAGCACACATATGTATATGAATATATATAAAAAGCTACAATGTCAGCTCATATAGCACAAAATACATGACTGCGTGAGTGTATAAGTTAGTAGATAGATGAGCTCCGGATAAACCACCGCCCATCGTACTTCAAAGTCGAATTCCGGCAAGGCCACCACCCGACAATGAAGTACATCTACCCTTATACAATGAACACACCACTAAAGTCAAAACAACAACAACATATCCAAAGTAAAACACCCCTCACAGAAACAAATAGCAAAAGTATCTCTCTAAACATACAAAACGGTCACATTATCCATCCAGCAGACTACTCAAACTTCCTTTATATCAACAACCTAAATCTGCAATGATCTCAAATAAAACTATTAGTAATTCTACACACATATACATATGGTTAAATAGACACTTATATGAATATAATATATGTATAATTATACATATATATATAAGAACTTATAAGTGTCTACCATATATATATGTAAGCATAAGAAAAGAAAACGAGCATATAGGATAAGAACTATCAACAAAAGTCTAGAGTACCATGATTTACTCTAGCCAAACGGTAAAGGAATATTTAAAATAACGAGCATATAGGATAAAGAGACTAAACAAATGCATACTGCCAACAAGAAATGACTGAACTAACGCAGAAAATCATCAAATAATCAAGCAAACCAAACCCTTATAGAATAAGGAAATCGACAACTAAGAACTGATAAGGCATAAACTCAAACTCAACGAGACGATTACATAACCGTCCAGCTATTCACTCACTCTTCCTTTATAGCAACTCCTAAATCTGCAATGATCTCAATTAAACTATTAGTAATTCTACACACATATACATATAGGTAAATATACACTTATATGAATATTATATATGTATAATTATACATATATATATAAAACTTATAAGTGTATACCGTATATATATATGTATGCATAAGAAAAAAAAACAAGCAAATAGGAAAAGAACTATCACCTAAAGACTATAGTACCATGGTTTATTCTAACCAATCGGTAAAGAAATAGATAAAATAACGAGCATATAGAATAAGAGACTATACTGATGCATACTACCACATGAAATGACTGAGAAAACTCAGAAATTCATCAAAAATTCAATCAAACCATTACAGATCTTAATTAAAACAATACTCCTACAACAAAACGCTGATATGATGACTAGAACCCCTTTATACCGAACCATTACTGATCTCACGCAGCTACAATTGGGATCAAAATTCTGAAAAAACTAGTATCAACTAGTATTTGTAACATAACACGACGACTAATCCATTATAGATTAAGAAGAAAAAAAAACTATATATAGAAAGCACAACTAGCTAATTTCATTTTTAAAACTGTCACACACTCTTCCTTTATATCAACTTCCTAAATCTACAATGATCTCACATAAACTAATAGTACTTCTACACACATATACATATGAGTAACCAGACACTTTTATGAATATAATATATGTATAATTATACATATATATATAAAACTTATAAGTGTATACCATATATATATATGTATGCAGAAGAAAAGAAAACTAGCATATAGGATAAGAACTAGCAACTAAAGACTAGAGAATCATGGGTTAGTCGAGCCATTCATTATAGAAAAAGGAAAATCAACGACAAAGAACTGAAAAAGCATAAACTCAAACCCGACGAGACGGTCACATAACCATCCAGCTATCCACACACTCTTCCTTTATAGCAACTAGCTAAATCTGCAATGAACTCAAATAATCTATTAGTAATTCTACACACATATACATATAGGTAAATAGACACTTATATGAAAATAATATATGTATAATTATACATATATATATATATATATATATAAGAACTTATAAGTGTATACCATATATATATGTGTGCATAAGAAAAGAAAACAAGCATATAGGATAAGAACTAACAACTAAAGACTGGAGTACCATAGATTGCTCATGCCATTCGGTAAAGGAATAGATAAAATAACGAGCATATTGAATAAGAAACTATACAGATGCATAGTATCAGCATGAAATGATAGCATATCGCAGAAATACCTCAAATAACAAGCAAACCAGACCATTATAGAATAAGGAAAACAACTACTAAGGACTAAAAAAGCATAAACTCTAAACCAATTAGATTTTTGTCCATACCCCAACAAGTAAGGTCCTTACTCTGAAGTACTTAAACTATCTATATGAAACAAACAAACAAACTATAAAGATGCTGATAAGAAACTAGGATTTTATGACCCAGTACGATAATTGTTATTTCTAAAATATCTATTGATAATCATATATAACCCCAAATTAGACCTGACTTTTTGCAAAAAATTACCAAAACTTAAATCTCTGTAGTACTTAAAACTTGAAGTAGACATCCAGTCCAAACAATAATAGACTATTTTAATAATTAATTTGTCAGAGGTCTCTGAGATAGACTGAAAAAATCTCTGGTTCCTTTCCCACCAAATGAACCAGCTTATGATAATAATCAACGAATCCATAATATATCTATGTTTTGAGTTATATAAAAGTCTATAATGCTTCCAATATTTCTCACAGTTGTTAAATGAATTCCCACCCTCCATAACAAAAATCCTTAATACCGTTGTTAATATATAATTGATAAAGTTGCAATAAAAAAACAAATGGTCCACATCTTCGTCTAATTGACTACAAAAACAACATTTTACATCAAATATAACATTCTTCTTCTTTAAAAACTCCACTGTGTTTAGCTTCTTATGTACTATCAACCACATAAGAAACTTAGCTTTTGGAGCGGCATTTGAACTCCATATAAACTTAAAAGGTAGTAGGGACATACCAGAAAAATTTATAAATTTATACATTGAATGGACCGTGTAAACTAAACTCTTATCCAATCCCCAACTAATGGTATCCCTATACTCATCTAGGTGATATAAGTTTAATTTTGCTTTCAATAAGGCTAATTGCCTTAACAGTCTCCCCTCTAAAATGTTAACAAACGAAAACTCCCAAGGGGGATCTGAATCCCTTCTATAAGCATCCTCAATTAATGAATTCTTAAAATCACAAATATTAAAAAGATCAACAAATTCAATTTTGAGAGGTATATTAGATATCCAAACATCATGCCAAAAAAAGGTAGAATTACCAGAGTGCACTGTCATTTTATAACCTAACTTGAAAAAGTCAAAACAGTTTATTACTTCCTTCCAAAAAGGAGATAATCTATTAATCCAACTAGCACCCGATCCCACAAAAAACTCTCCCCCAGAATAATAAGATTTTGAAACTAAATTCTTCCAAGTAGCCACTATATCGGAACTTCTAAATTTCCATAACCATTTAGTTAATAAAGAGGAATTAAAATTATGTAAATTAGTAATACCTAAACCCCCATCTCCCTTAGGCTTACAACACAATTCCTAATTCACTAAACATTTATAACCACAACAATTAGGACCTCCGTTCCAAAGAAAATTCCTTCTAATTCTATCAATTTTCTCAATAACCCACTTTGGACAACGATGAACTGTCATCCAATATGTGGGGATAGCTGATAAAACTGAATTTACTAATACTAGTCTACCTGCTCTCGAGAGAAATCTATTATTCCAACTCATTAATCTATTGTTGATTTTATCAATGATAATTATCCAGTCTTCCTTTTTAAGCTTGGACGGTCTTATTTTAAATCCTAAATAGTCAAACGGAAATTTCATTAAAGCGCAATTTAAGGTACTGGCTACTAAGGACTCAACATTACTACTATCGTTGAGTACCATGACAGCACTCTTTTCAAAATTTATACGAAGACCAGACAACATCTCAAAACAATATAATATAAACTTAAGAGCAGTAACATGCTTAGATAAATGAGACGAGAATAAAAGAGTGTCATCTGCAAACTGGAGTATCGAGAGTTCATTATGAAACGTCTCATTACCTACACTACCTAACACTCCTAAACTCCCTGCCCTCTTAATAATTCTGGAAAAAACATCTACCGCTAAATTAAATAAAAAAGGCGAGAGGGGATCCCCTTGTCTAAGCCCTCTCTTAGACTGGATCTTCTTACCAACTACTCCATTAACGACAATACTAGAACATCCAGACTTAAGCAAAAGCATAATCCAGTTAGACCATCGAATACTAAATCCCCTAGCAAGACAAAGGTCACAAATAAAATCCCAATCAACAGAGTCAAAAGCCTTCTCAAAGTCTAATTTTAAAATGGCACATGTAAAATTATTTTTAACACAAACATTAATATACTCCTATACTGCCGCTACCCCATCTACTATATTTCTACCCTTAATAAACGCTGTTTGTGAGACATCTATTAGATCATTCATTTTCATGCTTAGTCTATTTGCAAGAACTTTTGAAATTATTTTTACCGAAACATTAATTAACGAGATAGGTCTGAAATCTTTAAGTGAATTCGCGCCCATTTTCTTATGTATAAGGATGACATTAGCAAAATTAAAATTTCCCAATCTCAAATTACCATTATAAAAATCATTAAATGGATTAATAATATCAGCCTTTAGAATCTCCCAAAACTGTTTATAAAAGAGCACAGAAAATCCATCTGGTCCTGGGGCTTTGTCACTAGGCATATCACAAATTGCCTTCCAAATCTCTCTCTCAGTGAAAGGACAGTCTAAGTCCGTTAAGTCAATCCTAGAGGTCGACGGATAAATCTCGTTCCATCTAACATTTATTCTTCTATTTGTACTAGTTCCTAAGATCTGTTTATAATACCTAGTGAAAGCGTCATTTAAGTCCTTTTGGACTGTCACCTCAACATCATTAATAAAAATGGAATGGATCAAATTATCACGTCTCCTTTTATTAGCTATACTATGGAAAAATTTCGTGTTATTATCACCTTCTTTTATCCACTGAATTCGGGATCATTGTCTCCACATTACCTCTTCTTTTTCCATAATCAACTTAAGATCATTTCTAAGACTGTTTAGTTTGTCCCTCTCATTCATATTAAGGATTCTATTTTCGCCAACTTTATCTATATCTAACATTTCGCATAAAATCTTATCTTTTTTAATTCTAACATTACCAAATATAAACTTATTCCATCGTTTAAGAATAAATCTCAGTTTTCCTAACTTTGCAACTAAAATCTTTGCTGAATTATCTTTATACATATTATTAAAATAACTTAAGGAATTCCATTTAACAATGACCAAATTACTAAAGCTATTATCCCATAACCACATCTTCTCGAATTTAAAATTGCTACTTATTAATAAATTTGAATCACACGAAAGAATAATTGGACAATGATCAGACAATAAAAAAGGTAGACCTTTAACTCTACATATTGCAAATCTATCCTCCACCTCCGCGTTAATAAAAAACCTATCTAATAGAGCATATGAAGGAAAATCTCTAACATTTGACCAGGTGAACATTCTATTATAAATCGGAATCTCAATCAAATTATTAACTAAAATGAATTCATTAAATTCCTCCATGTCCGCGAAATCTCCTTCTCTTGGCGATCTCTCCCCTAAAAATCTAGTAAAATTAAAATCACCCCCAACAATCCATTAATTGAAGGATAAATTTCTAAAATCAGAACATTCTATCCACAACCGTCTTCTATCTATTTTAGTATGCGGACCATAAACATTTGAGATGCCCAAAAGCGAATTATCAACATTCGAAGCTAAAATAACATGCAAAGAATGCATCATAGGTATGTCCTGTACTGGTCTAAATTGATTATCTTTCCAACCAATCATTAAACCACCGGCACTACCTATCGCAGGTAGACACGACCAGTTACGAAAAATAGTACCCCCTAACCTTCTAAAAAAACTGGAATCAGGGTCATCTGTTTTGGTTTCTTGTAGCATTATGATATCAAGATGTAAATCTTTAAAAAAATTCCTAGCTTTTGCACATTTACTAGGTTCATTTAGACCTCTAATGTTCCAACTTGCTATCCTCATCTACCTATAGATGTTACTCTCTCTAGTTCCCTACTCCTAATGAAATCAGCATCTAAGTCTAAGTCAGAAAACACAAAAGCCGTATCACTAGCAAGCTGAAATAATTGGGAAGTCGATAGACTACCCAGTACAAATGGAGAATAATCACTACCATAACTTGTAACCATACCTGAGCCCAAACTCAAATTACTACTATTATTCGTATTTGAGCTCGGGGACCTACCTTGAGAAGAAGCTTGTCTGCCACGCAATCTTGCACTGCGTCTCACCAATCCCGAACTTCGCTCTGTTTTCCTCCTCCTCCCTCTTCTAAATGGAGTCGCAAACATTTCCTTTGATGAGCATTCCCCACTGTTTCCTGCAACAACCACCGAGATTGCTTGTTGATCAATTTCACCACTCTCCCCCCTGAGTAAAGCTCGCTAAAACTCGGACACAACACCAATGTAAAAGCTCTGACCCTCAGATCTCTCATCCAAACAGAGCAGCCTGAAAACTCAAGCCTCACCTTATAATTATTTGAAACAACACAGTCAACCCCACCGACTACCATCCTCTCTCCTCTGTACTCAGTAACTAACATCATATCATTCACGTCCACATTATCATTACTCCTCATAACAGCGAAACCACCTGATCGAAGCTCCTCCACTCCCCCACCTGAACTGTCACTCTCTTCAATAACCTTCCATTGATTGACCTTGCTCATCCCCACCCTTTTCTGAGTCTTCGGCCTCACACCCACTTTCACCTTGCCAACTCGAAATCCTCCTTTATACTTCGACACCAAAGACATATGTTCATATTCATTATTAACTAAATCATCTGCAGTATCATGTATGTTATCTTCAGTGTCATCTACTGGATAATCATTCAACACCTCAAAACCATTCGACAAATCCACCACCTCATTCACACACAAATTTGCCTTCTCCTCCATCCCCAAAGACTTATCACAATCATTACTACATTTTAATATATTGTCGCTATGAGTTGCATCAACTCGAGAAGAATCAATAGACTACATATCCACCCATTCTGTTTCATACGTCCTCTCATGACCATTACCAATACCACTACCCATTGAAACATCCACATATATCGAACCCATATAACTCTGCACTGAAGGATCAACCGTCAAGATATCAAACTGCTTGTCATTATAAATCCGCCCCACAAAACCCACCATCACATCCTCCAAACTAGACAAAACTTCCTCTGTGTTAATATCATCATTAATGACTGACTCCACCTCTTCAAATCCCTTACTGCTAATGGCTTCTTTGTCACAAATACCATTATCCATCCTAGAAAACACGCATTGATCAACATTTACTGCTGTGTTTATAGTATCAAAATGGGATAATATCTCATGCAATAGCCGTAAGGCCTTAACCTTTCTGATCGATCCAGATTCTGCATAGAAACGCTGAAGTTTCAGAAAGTTCATACAGAATAGAAAGGCGTGTTCCTTTCTTTCCAACTCCGAAGGCAATGGAGGATAAACAGCTTCATTTAAATCGATATGTGCTCGACTATGCCATAGCAGACCATCAAGCATTCCTTCCATATGCCATCCTAACAAGAGCAACATATAAGCCACCTCATTCTTATCATTCGAAAATTCAGCTTGAAATAAGTTGGATAATGAGATTAATTTCTGACAAAAAATCGAGCAGTTGAAGCGCATTAATTCCAACACCGAGCCACCTTTAAACCTTTCAGAACAGTGCGTCTTCCTGTGCCCAATACCACTACAATTGAAGCAACGAATAGCATTTCTACAATCCTTCGCCAAATGTTGAGTATCCCCGCATCGAAAGCACGATCTGTTACTATAATGAGCACCTGTACCTTCCTTCTTTAACCCACTCGAAATAGGATCCTTCAAAGGTAAATACCTCCTAGTTACTTCAGCTTATGAGAATTGAGAATGAGGGAAGGATACCTGATTAATATCGTGATTAGATAAAGGAACCTGATAGCTGTCCACACATTCTTTTAACAACTCATTCTGTCTGAAAGTTAAATTTAATCTTCCATATCTCAAAGTTGTCTGCTTAACGAGGAAATCAGGAGCAGTATCTTTGTATATACCAGAAATGCCATGAAATATGTCTCTCGCTTCTCCACCAAAAATTAGAACGTCCCCTGATTCCAGAAAATTTTTCCTAACCACTCCACCATCCTTCTCATCTTTGTAGACGAACTCTGCTGAATCCCCAATTGAAACTGAAACCACAGGGATCCTAGCCTTAATACTTTCTTCATTTTCATCCTTGTCCTGATGCATACCTAAGCTCCCATCATGATTATAATAATTAACAATGCATATGTCAGGAGCTATATGAGGAAGCTCTTCAGATCTTCCCCCATTCAAGACAATATCTTTTTGCGCCTCTTTAGTGATGTCACTGACCAACCTTTTGAACTCAATCGGAATTTCAGGAGACAAGGCTCCATCATATTCCCTCCTATCCTCATATTGATTTGACTGCGGATTCCAGTTCTTCCCCATACACATCATATAAAGATTGAGTTTTGCTCCATTCTTGAACACGGGTCTGTAGAAACCGCCTTCCTCAACCCCTAAATCGTAGCATTTATTCACAATTTCTATTTGATCCTGGGAACTTATAAAGTTCTTTAGCAAAACCATACCCGATCTCAGAATATGTGTTTTCTTTCGATCCTTGTGATTCACTGAATTTAGGGCTTTATTCCTCTCCAAGACAACTGGGGATCTTTCATTACACTTCTTAAATCCATTTATAGAACAACCACAATTTCCGCTAATTTGACCACAGATAGTGCACCTGATTAGATATCTACAATTCCTCGCTAGATGATTATTCTCTCCACAATGAAAGCATCGTCTTTGAAAACGAATCGAAATCAAATCTGGACGAGAAACAAATCTCGCCTTGTTCCCTTTACCATACGTCCTTGATTTGCCGGAGAAAGATTTAGAAAAGCTCTGATTTGAACGAGGATTCATCGATAATATTTAAAATTCTTTTGAAATGATTTCTATATCAATGTTATATAATTAGTTTGAGTTATTCAAAATAAAATTGGCGTAAACATAAGAACATGCATATGAAACATAAACATGCATATAACGATAATCTGGATCGGAAAGGCATATGACAAATTTATGGGTATGAATTTAAAGGATAATGATTTACAAACTTGATAAGATTCATTTCGGTCACAGGCATATTCATTAAATCCAATTCACAATCCTATCACAATTACTTTTTAAATAATTATATGTGAAAGCGACATAGACTCACAACGATAGGATTCTTAGAAAATTAGGTGTTGTTGTAGCATATCGGATCTTGAATAATCTCTACTTGATTGATGTGGATCTGATCTTCTAATTTGATTGTTGAAGAAGAACTATCTTTAAATCTCTACTTTGATTTTGGTTGGAGAAGAAAGGCTAGGTTAATTTAGATTAGAGCAGCATGGAGGCGCCATGGACGAAGAACAATGAGATTATAGTTAGGTTTAGGGGTATTTTATAGATGCTCTAGGTGAATTAGGACCCTTAGATTAAATTAGGATCCATCTGAACCATCCAAACCAGAAAAACACGTCATCTAGCTAATCCCAGAAGACCACGTATCAGTCCAGACCACAAAACTCGTCAGGCCAGATCTGGGCCGATGGGGTCGACATATGTCGACTCCCCTCGGGGGGTCAACACCCTAGAGCGGGAGATTTCCTGCTCACCCAGATTTGGATGATTATGATTTTCGAATTCATTTTTTATTTGTTATTTAATTATTATTATTAAATTATGCTAATTCTTGAATTCTTCTAAGCTTCATAACTTCTTCATACTGTACCCGTTTTACGCAAACTCGGACTCTATTCCAAGAAGAATTCCGAGACGAACGCAATGGCGCAACCTGTTTCCCTTAATTCTTCTTATAAAAATTAAGTATTCTTTAATTATCTCTTATGTCATGTTTTAAAATTATGGGGTGTTACGTTCTCCCCTCCTTAAAGGATTTCGTCCCCGAAATCTTCAAGTTACGAAGAATGTATCCTACCATCAATCATCCATCTACCCATCCATCATCCACAAGCGTCCGTTGTGCTTAAAATTTTTGTAATGTTATATGAACATATGCGAAAGTGTGTGTATATGTCCCCTATCTAATGCAAAGATCAGGCGGTCTACTGATTCAGTTGTGCCATGCATCCATTATGTATGAAAAAGAATCCTGATGATACATATCATTCCTATATGAATGCACAACCATTCATTCAAATGCAACATCCATATGATAACGCATTAAATATACATCTATTAATTTTAAATATGCACACTCATTCATTTGATATATGAAAGTGCTTGAGCCGATCTAGTGCCTAATGTGTGTGTAAATGCATCCACGAGCAACCACTAGCAAACACTTACATCCACTTGCATCCACCAAACACAACATGTCTCAAACACATGTTTACAACCACAAGATTTTCTACCTGAAGATCGAAGATATAATCGAGAGGATACGCTAAACGATAGAGCAAGTATAAACAAAGCGGTAGAAAAAGGAGCAGTTAAGAATATACCCTCAAAAAGGAAAGGGTACTGAAACACCCCACCTCCGTTAAGGTCACTCAAAAAGGGAATTCCTTAATTTCGGTGGAGGTTAATAAGTAAAAGCCACAGATAAACTCAAGACAGATATAAATACACATATTTTAAAACAGCGGAAACCAACAGACTTATATTGCATCAATATGTGTTTAAAACAAAACATTCCATAATTGTCTCAAAATACTTCCATCATTACAACATCATAACTGCCTTGATTATTAAAGAAGCATAAAACATAAATAAAGTAACAAAAATCCCCATAGTGATATCCAAAGTCATAGTTCGAGCAAAAGAGGCCCAAATCATACATCTACGTTCTTGGAGCTTGAACAGAGCCTGACTGAGCTGAGTTGTTTCCTCCCTGTGGACCTCGGGTGGGGGGGGGGGGGGGGGGGGGGGGGGACGAAAGAAAAGAAGACGAAAAGAAAATAAGGTCAGACATAAAGCCTGAGTAAATCTAGTAACTCTTCAGTATGTGAATAAGGAAAGGGTATGATAGATATATACTGAAAATAGGATGGTGTCATAAGCTAAGGGATTGTCGAATGTACTATCGCACCCATACTATACCTCTGCATCTACTTAAGTTTACTCCAACTGGCACCCCATGGTGAGGGTGAAATGATCCCCAACTTTATTTAAATATCGGCTCCTACTCACGCTAACATGTGTCATACGGTCCCCAAGAATTGTAGATACCTATGCTGGTCCCACCGTGGGGTGTATCAAGACCCATGGTGGCGGCCTCGACACAAATTCTAGAAGGCATAGGTTATACTACTGGTGTCCCCAGTGCCCTGGTTGTCTGCTCCGAAGTGTGTGCACGCCCGCACTTTGTTAGACCTGCACTGTGCACCCACCGCCGTCGTTTGATCGCTTACAATCATCCCTGTAATCGTGCCCCACCCTGCCTAGTTTCAGGGTACCGTTGATACCTAAATTGGGTTACTACTGAAACGGGTCCCGCGTTATCAGGATTTTCTAGTCAGACATGTTAAGTGGTTAAGTGTCTGTATTTACCTAACCCCCACCCATCAATTCTTGTTAACATGTTGAATTTGGTTAAGTGTTATAGTTGACTTAACCCTACCAGCTGTCCTTAGCCTCTTAGGAGCACCAGACCACTCACATTAGACAGGTATTTCTACGGTTACTGGATATGTCGGTCGGTTCCGAGCAGGTTTACACCGTAGCTCAGTCAAACCTCGAGTCTTTATTGGGCTCAATGCTTAACCACCCACATTGGATAGGTATTGTTGTGACTACTGGACAGCCGGGCGGTTCCGGGCAGGTTTACATCACAACTCAATCCAACCTCGGGTTAAGCACGTCGTGTTTTCTAAATTTACATATTTTATTATTTCTCAAATATATATATGTAAATGTCATATCTTTTATTTTTGGGTATAACAATTCATACCGCTTTAAAAGTCCTTTTCATTGGCATGTGCCAAACATGCCAACATATGTTTTCATGTTTTACGCCCAACGTCATTACCCCCGTTTATACGTTCGCAACGTTATAACAAATGTTGGGCTTGACACAATTCAGCCCAACTTTATAAGCGTAAGAAAAAGGGGAAATCAAGAACATGTAATATTTGACAACATATAAGGGTTTGTGGCGCATGAACTTGCAATTTAGCGATACTAACATAAATGATGGATCATGTGAACTTGCATTCAAATCAAAGTACAACTAAGTAGGTGACATATGAAATGGCATAGTTTAGGCTTACACAACTTGTGTTTAAATATGTTTAACTTAGCATAATGTCAAACACAAAACTAGCTTGATGAATATTCACCAAAAGGTCCAATTATTAAATCACATAGCCTATTTCAACATGAACTTGCATAGTTTTTAAAACGATACTTTAACATAGATCCAATTTCACTTGCAAATAAACATGAATTTGCATAGTTTATGAAGCACGAACGATACTTAACATAGATCCAATTATACTTGCAAATAAACATGAAAGTGATAACATAGGCTTTGGGTCATGTAGACATAAAAGGTTTCAAGTCTAAATCATGTTTACATAAATTCTAATTTAGACTAAGGAAATATACATAGTCCATGCCATCGACATATACATAAAGGATCAATTTCTAATTTTTTTTGCCACAACTTGCAAGTGCCATTGTTTTCATATACAATTGTTCAATAGGCTTGCATCAATCAATTTATGCCACAAACGTCGATACACAAGTTATGACAGAATCATCACAATACATAGAATTTTATACAATATAATAACACAATTCCATTTTCATTCACATCGAATCACATCGCAATTCTTATTCATATTCTGAAAGGTGACTATACTTACAACGAATGCAGAATCTTGAATTCTGGATTCTGAATTCAGAAATTGGAATTCGCTCCTTTGGGTAGACTAACATTGCGTTGAATTTTTTTGATTTAAACTTTAAATCTTCTTCTTAGTTTGAGATCGTCTCTAGGCTTTTCTCTTAACGGCTATGTTCAATTCCTCCCTAGCAGCATGACGACTCCTTTCTCATATTTTTGTGTGAATTTTCAGTTGAGAGTTAGGGTGTATTTATAGATTTTTAAGTTGTTTGAGCCGTCAGATGAAGATAGGAGGAATCTAGGCCATTCAAAATTCAGAGAGCCAATCAAGAGGTGACACGTCAGCCCTAGTGACACACAGGGCCTCAGAAATTCGAGCTAGAGCCAGACCTGGCTAGCCAGGTCGACCAGGCAGGTCGACACCCTGGTCGACACAATGGTCGACCTGGGGGGGGGGGTGACCAGGTCGACACTATGGTCGACCTGGGGTGACCAGGTCGACACCATGGTCGACCCTTTGGTCGACCTAGTCTCTTGGGCGGGAATTTTCCCACCCATCCCAGTTTGAACCTGAAATTTGAAATTTAAACTGAGCTGTTTGAATTTAAATTCTATTCTGAAACTTCCGAAGGTCATAACTCCTTCATACGGAGTCCGATTCATGCAAACTCGGACTCTATCTCAAGCAAAATTCCGAGACGAACGCAGTGGCGTAACCCGTTTCCCTTAATTCTTTCATTTAGAATTAATTATACTTTAATTTGTGAAGCTTAGCGTTATAGAATTCACGTGGTGTTACATTCTCCCCCCTTAAAAGGATTTCGTCCCCGAAATCTTCATGTTAGGAAGAATGTACATCCTACCATCCAACAGTCCATCTACTCAACCAACAAACACAGGCATCCACTATCCTTAAAAGACTTCTAATTCTTCATGATCATATGCATAGTGTGTGTACATGTCCTTATCTAATGTAGAAATCAGGCGGTCTACTGATTCAGTTGACCTCCTTAATGCGAATCATGTAAGTGTCATGAATCCATTATGTATGCAAATTTTTCCTACTCATAATTCTACATGAGTGCACAACTATCCATACAAATGCGACAACCATATGACAACATATCAAGTTTCAACCATATACAAATTAGAATACACATATGCATATGCAATATGAAGTGATTGAGCCGATTTATAACCTAGGGTGTGTGTGTATATGCATCCACGAGCAACCACTAGCAACCATTTGCAGCCATCATCCATAACATGTTTTCAAATACATGTTTGCATCCATTTGTTTTCCACCTAAGGAGTTAGGAAAAGGACCGAGGAGATATACCTAAAAGATAGATAAAGCATAACTTAAGGAAAAAAAGAGAGAGATCAAAGATGTACCCTCAAAAAGAAGAGGGTAGGCAGCGCGTATTCTGTCCTCTGTTTCCCAAGTCGCGTCTTCCTCGGCGTCGCTCCACTGAACTTTAACGAGTTTGACTTCGCGGTTGCGTAGCTTTTTCACTTCCGTTCCTAAGATGCGGGTTGGAACTCTCCTCACAGTTGCTTCACGTTCTACTTCGGCTTCTTCTAGAATGCTAGGTTCCACCACTTCCGCAGACTTATGCAAACACTTCTGGAGGTGAGATACATGAAAGACATTGTGAACTCCGGCCAGTCTCTCGGATAGCTCTAATCTATAGGCCATCTTTCCAACCTTCTCGATGATAGGATACAGTCCTACAAATCTTGGTGCTAGCTTTCCTGCGGATCCAAAACGAACGACGTTCCTTAAAGGTGACACCTTAAGGAAAACCCTGTCCCCAACCTCAAACTCAAGGTCGGTCCTTCTTTTGTCGGCGTAGGATTTCTGTCGGTCTTGGGCAGTCTTCATTCTCCTACGTATCAAGTCCACTTTCTCCGAAGTCTCTCGAATCAAATCTGGTCCAAGTATAAGCTTATCTGTAGACTCGTACCAACAAGTTGGTGATTTGCACGGTCTTCCATACAAGGCTTCGAAGGGTGCCATACCGATGGTAGCTTGGTAGCTGTTGTTATAGGCAAATTCCACTAAAGGAAGCTGATCCTCCCAAGTCCCTCCAAAGTCGAGAACGCAATGTCTTAAAAGATCATCTAAAACTCTAATCACCCTTTCCGTCTGGCCGTCGGTTTGGGGGTGATAGGCCGTGCTCAAACATAACTGTGTGCCTACAGCTTCTTGTAGACTCTGCCAAAACTCGCTTGTGAAGATAGGGTCTCGGTTACTAACAATGCTGGAGGGTATCCCATGGAGTCGAACTATTTCCTTGAGATAAAGAGATGCTAGAGATGAGGCAGTCCTTTTACTTTTGATAGGTATGAAGTGGGCGCTTTTAGTAAGCCTATCCACTATTACCCAAATGCTAGTGTTGCCTCTTCTCGACCTAGGCAGTCCATTAATGAAGTCCATTGAAATGCTCTCCCACTTCCACTGTGGGACCTCTAAAGGATGAAGTAGTCCTCCAGGCTTCTTTTGTTCCACCTTGACCCGTTGGCAGGTCATGCACTTAGAAACGAAATCTGCCACTTCTTGCTTCATACCGTTCCAAAAGAAAGTCCTTTTTATATCCTTGTACATCTTATCGCCGCCAGGGTGTATGGTCATCTTGGAATGATGTGCTTCTTCAAGAACCTTCTTTGTCAACTCCCTTGCTAGTGGGACGCATAATCTCCCATCTCGCCTCAGCCAACCCTTATCCTCGATGGCGTACCTACTGAGGTGACTAGAAGTCTCACCCCTAATAAGTTTATCAATCACATCAACAAGCTGAGGGTCTTCACGTTGTGCAGCCCCTATTGAGTCCAAGAGAGTAGGGCGTACTTCGAGAGATGCTAGCAAACCAGGTACAAAATCTGAGGAGGGCCTAAAGTTAAAACTGACTATATACTCCAGGCTTTGCCTTTCAACAAAGAGAGGGCTTAAGGTCAGTTTCTTTCGGCTCAACGCGTCTACTACTACGTTGCCTTTGCCAGGAGTATAGGAAATTTCAAAGTCATATGAGGCAAGAAACTCCATCCATCTTTGCTGCCTTAATTTAAGACCCTTCTGCGAGAAGAGATATTTCAACGATTTCTGGTCAGTGTATAATTCAAACTTCTCACCTAGGAGATAATGGCGCCAAGACTTAAGCGCAAAAACGATGGCGGCTAACTCAAGATCATGGGTTGGGTAGTTCTTTTCATGAACTTTTAACTGTCTTCCACCATAAGCTACTACCCTTCCTTCTTGCATTAGAACAACGCCTAGTCCCGTTCCACATGCATCCGTGTATACTGTGAACATTTTGCTTCCATCTGGCAAGGTCAGAACTGGGGCTGTTGTGAGAGCGCTTTTTAATCATTGGAAAGCAAACTCGCTGTCCAAGTCCCAAGTGAATGCCAGATTCTTCTTTGTTAGTCTTGTAAGTGGGGTTGAGATTTTTGCGAAGTCCCTAATAAACTTTCGGTAAAAACCGGCTAGCCCAAGAAAGCTTCGAACTTCGGTTGCATTTATTGGTGTCTTCCAATCTTGCACTGCTACCACTTTCGCGGGGTCCACAGCCAACCCTTCTTTGGAAACTATATGACCCAAAAATCTTACTTCTTTTCTCCAGAAGTGACACTTGGAGAATTTGGCTTTTAGTTGATGAGCTCGAAGAGTTTCCATGATTTCTTTCAGATGCCGGGCATGCTCTTCCTCACTCTTTGAGAAGATTAAGATATCATCTATGAAGACAACCACAAATTTGTTGAGGAATTCTCTGAACACCCTGCGCATTAGGTCTACGAAATAAGATGGTGCATTTGTCAAGCCGAAAGGCATGACAAGCCACTCGAAGAAACCGTCTGGGGTTCTGAACGTCGTTTTATCAATACTATCTTCAGCTACTCTTAGCTGATGGAACCCAGTTGCCAGATCAAGTTGGGAGAAGACCGTCGCACCTACAAGCTGATCAAACAAATTGTCGATTCGGGGAAGAGGGTGCCTATTTTTCTTGGTCAATTTGTTTAACTCCCTATAGTCGACGCAAAGGCGAAGCGAACCGTCCGCTTAGGTTGCGAACACCACTGGAGCACCCCATTCCGAAATGCTCCGTCTAATGAACCCTTTTTCGAGAAGTTCTTTAACCTGCTTACTGAGCTCCTTTCTCTCCTTTGGATCCATGTGTCTGACAGGTAAAGCTACAGGCTTTGCGTTATCCACAAGATATATGCGGAAGTCTATTTCCCGCCTCGGAGGTAAGCCTTTCACCTCCTCAAAGACATCCGGATGTTCCCGGACTACTCTCACTGATTGCAATTTCTCATCAGAAGCATCAAGCGACTCTAGATAACTTAGCATAACAACATTCAAGGGATTACAAGAAATTTCTAGAGTGTTACCAAGCCGAGTCAAGAGCCTAACTACTCTTTTCTCACAATCAAGAATGGCACTATTACTGGATAACCAGTCCATGCCTAAGATCAAACCATATCCCGAAAAGCCTAAGACAAAGGCATCACAACTAAACTCAACGCTGAGAATAGAGATTTTCAAACCCAAACAAACCATTGACAAGTAAGCGGAGCCCCCAATTGGATTTGAAACTACTAAGGGATCTTCTACCATACTAGTGTCTAGATGCAGAGATTCTACTAAGGCAGATGAAACAAAAGAGTGTGATGCGCCAGAGTCAAAAAGTGTACGAACTGGATGATCATAAAGCTAGACTACACTTTCTACAGAAATATAACTACCTCGTTCTTGCTGAGGTGCTACTAGCGTATGAACCTGACCCCCTGAAGTGGATCCAGCTTTCTGTCCCTGCCCTTTCTTCTTTGGGCAGTCCTTAGCTTGGTGCCCAGTCTCTCCACAATGGAAGCAACCACCCATCTTCGCCTTTCTTTTCCGGCAGTCTTTTGATATATGGCCCACAATGCCACAGAAATTGCACCTTTTCTTCTCACGGGGCTTATTATTCTTTCGTCCTTTCTTGAAATCTGTTTTCTTTGCTTGTAGACCCTCTTTCTTCTCTTCCACCTTAACTTCTTTCTTACCGTGATCTTCCTCGTGTAGCAACGCCATGTCCACCAAGCTTTCATAAGTCGCTCCTGTGGATACATGGGTCATGGCAAGGCTGTGTAGAGGCTCGTTCAAACCCTTGACGAAGCGAAGTGCCTTCTTGTGTTGGGTGTTTACTAAGTCTAACCCAAATCTGGCCAGCTGGTTAAACTGATTAACATATTCCCTGATCGTCATGCTTCCTTGTTTCAGAGTTAGGAACTTTTCCATTTGCAGGCTCTTTTCTGCTTAGGAGAGGAATTTCATCTCAAACCTCGTCCTGAAATCCTCCCATGTTTCCACCGCCCGCTGAGCATTGGTAACTTCCCACCAATAGGAAGCCTCATCCTTAAGCAACCATACCGCTAGTTGTATCTTTTGCCTGTCATCCACTCCAAAATGACAAACAGATCCTCAGTCTCCTTTAGCCAATTTCTTGCCCCTACAAAGGATTCTGTCCCATGAAAATCTTTACCACCAATTGCCTTGAAGTCTCTACATGTTTTTACGAAGGTATTTCCACGAGGAGGCGGAGGAGGAGGAGGAACTGGAGGAGGGATGTCTGCTGGGCCCACGCCATTGGCCCTTGCTTCTAAGTACCTCCTAAACCAGCCGGGAATCGACACTCCTTCCGGGAGGTTAAGGTCTCCAGACATGCTGAAATAGAAAGGGAAAAATTCAAAACGAAGGATAGAGAGAGGTAGATGGGGCACATGGCTTTGGGGGATTTTGTCTTTTCATAAATATTTTTTTTTTAAAATGCTTCTTTAAACTTTCTTTTTGAAAACAATTTCAAAAACTTTTATCTTATCTGGTAAACCTATGCTCTGATACCAAGTGAAACACCCCACCTCCGTTAAGGTCACCCACAAAGGGAATGCCTTAATTTCGGTGGAGGTTTATAAGTAAAAGCCACAGATAAAGTCAAGACAGATATAAATACACATATTTTAAAACAGCGGAAACCAACAGACTTTTATTGCATCAATACGTGTTCAAAAACAAAACATTCCATAATTGTCTCAAAATACTTCCATTATTACAACATCATAACTGCCATGATTATTAAAGAAGCATAAAACATAAATAAAGTGACAAAAATCCCCATAGTGATATCCAAAGCCATAGTCCGAGCAAAAGAGACCCAAATCATACATCTACGTTCTTGGAGCTTGAACAGAGCCTGACTGAGCTGAGCTGTTTCCTCCCTGTGGACCTCTGGGGGGGGGGGTGGACGAAAGAAAAGAAGACGAAAAGAAAATAGGGTCAGACATAAAGCCTGAGTAAATCTAGTAACTCTTCAGTATATGAATAAGGAAAGGGTATGATAGATATATACTGAAAATAGGATGGTGTCACAAGCTAAGGGATTGTCAAATGTACTATCGCACCCATACTATATCTCTGCATCTACTTGAGTTTACTCCAACTGGCACCCCATGGTGAGGGTGAAATGATCCCCAACTTTATTTAAAGATCGGCTCCTATTCGCGCTAACATGTGTCATACGACCCCCAAGAATTGTAGATACCTATGCTGGTCCCACCATGGGGTGTATCAAGACCCATGGTGGCGGCCCCGACACAAATTCTAGAAGGCATAGCTAATACTACTGGTGTCCCCAATTCCCTAGTTGTCTGCTCTGAAGTGTATGCACACCCGCACTCCGTTAGACCTGCACTGTGCACGCACCGCCGTCGTTTGACCGCTTACAATCAGCCCAGTAATTGTGCCCCACCCTGCCTAGTTTCAGGGTACCGTTGATACCTAAATTGGGTTACTCCTGAAACGGGTCCCTCGTTACTAAGATTTTCTAGTCAAACATGTTAAGTGGTTAAGTGTCTGTATTTACCTAACCCCCACCCATCAATTCTTGTTAACATGTTGAATTTGGTTAAGTGTTATAGTTGACTTAACCCTACCAGCTGTCCTTAGCCTCTTAGGAGCACCAGACCACTCACATTAGACAGGTATTTCTACGGTTACTGGATATGTCGGTCGGTTCCGAGCAGGTTTACACCGTAGCTCAGTCAAACCTCGAGTCTTTATTGGGCTCAATGCTTAACCACCCACATTGGATAGGTATTGTTGTGACTACTGGACAGCCGGGCGGTTCCGGGCAGGTTTACATCACAACTCAATCCAACCTCGGGTTAAGCACGTCGTGTTTTCTAAATTTACATATTTTATTATTTCTCAAATATATATATGTAAATGTCATATCTTTTATTTTTGGGTATAACAATTCATACCGCTTTAAAAGTCCTTTTCATTGGCATGTGCCAAACATGCCAACATATGTTTTCATGTTTTACGCCCAACGTCATTACCCCCGTTTATACGTTCGCAACGTTATAACAAATGTTGGGCTTGACACAATTCAGCCCAACTTTATAAGCGTAAGAAAAAAGGGGAAATCAAGAACATGTAATATTTGACAACATATAAGGGTTTGTGGCGCATGAACTTGCAATTTAGCGATACTAACATAAATGATGGATCATGTGAACTTGCATTCAAATCAAAGTACAACTAAGTAGGTGACATATGAAATGGCATAGTTTAGGCTTACACAACTTGTGTTTAAATATGTTTAACTTAGCATAATGTCAAACACAAAACTAGCTTGATGAATATTCACCAAAAGGTCCAATTATTAAATCACATAGCCTATTTCAACATGAACTTGCATAGTTTTTAAAACGATACTTTAACATAGATCCAATTTCACTTGCAAATAAACATGAATTTGCATAGTTTATGAAGCACAAATGATACTTAACATAGATCCAATTATACTTGCAAATTAACATGAAAGTGATAACATAGGCTTTGGGTCATGTAGACACAAAAGGTTTCAAGTCTAAATCATGTTTACATAAATTCTAATTTAGACTAAGGAAATATACATAGTCCATGCCATCGACATATACATAAAGGATCAATTTCTAATTTTTTTTTGCCACAACTTGCAAGTGCCATTGTTTTCATATACAATTGTTCAATAGGCTTACATCAATCAATTTATTTCACAAACTTCAATACACAAGTTATGACAGAATCATCACAATACATAGAATTTTATACAATATAATAACACAATTCCATTTTCATTCACATCGAATCACATCGCAATTCTTATTCATATTCTGAAAGGTCACTATACTTACAACGAATGCAGAATCTTGAATTCTGGATTCTGAATTCAGAAATTGGAATGCGCTCCTTTGGTTAGACTAACGTTGCGTTGAAAACTTTTGATTTAAACTTTAAATCTTCTTCTTAGTTTGAATCGTCTCTAGGCTTTTCTCTTGATGGCT
Organism: Allium sativum; assembly: GCA_030737875.1. Taxonomy (NCBI): domain Eukaryota; kingdom Viridiplantae; phylum Streptophyta; class Magnoliopsida; order Asparagales; family Amaryllidaceae; genus Allium; species Allium sativum. The sequence continues at coordinate 638,097,310 of CM060918.1, forward strand.
ATGTTCAATTCCTCCCTAGCAGCATGACGACTCCTTTCTCATATTTTTGTGTGAATTTTCAGTTGAGAGTTAGGGTGTATTTATAGATTTTTAAGTTGTTTTGAGCCGTCAGATGAAGATAGGAGGAATCTAGGCCATTCAAAATTCAGAGAGCCAATCAAGAGGTGACACGTCAGCCCTAGTGACACATAGGGCCTCAGAAATTCGAGCCAGAGCCAGACCTGGCGAGCCAGGTCGACCAGGCAGGTCGACACCCAGGTCGACACTATGGTCGACCTGGGGGGGGGGGGACCAGGTCGACACTATGGTCGACCTGGGGACCAGGTCGACACCATGGTCGACCCTATTGTCGACCTGGTCTCTTGGGCGGGAATTTTCCCGCTCAGCCCAGTTTGAACCTGAAATTCGAAATTTGAAATTTAAACTGAGCTGTTTGAATTTAAATTCTATTCTGAAACTTTCGAAGGTCATAAATCCTTCATACGGAGTCCGATTCATGCAAACTCGTACTCTATCTCAAGAAGAATTCCGAGACGAACGCAATGGCGTAACCCGTTTCCCTTAATTCTTTTATTTAGAATTAATTATACTTTAATTTGTGAAGCTTAGCGTTATAGAATTCATAGGGTGTTACAGGTACGACGCGCATATCTTGTCTTCAGTCTCCCAAGTCGTGTCTCCTTGATCATATCTCTATTGGACTTTGACCAACTTGACCTCTCGGTTGTGTAACTTCTTGACCTCTGATCCAAGGATGCATGTAGGAACTCGTCTAATCGTGGCATCTCGCTCCACTTCCATTTCCCTAAGCATGCTCGGCTCTACTACTTCCGCGGTATCATGTAAACGCTTTCGCAAACGCGACACATGAAATACGTTATGAACACCACTAAGCTTCTCGGGAAACTTCACTCTGTAGGCCATCTGTCCAATTCGCTCTGTAATGGGGAATGGCCCTATAAACCTTGGTGCCAATTTCCATACAGACACAAAACAAACTACATTCCTCAACGGTGATACTTTAATAAAGACCATGTCTCCAACACTGAACTCAAGATCGGTCCTTCTCTTATCAGCATATGACTTTTGCCGGTCCTGTGCCGTCTTCATGCATCTTCGAATCAAGTCTATCTTCTCTGAAGTTTCCCTAATCATCTCGGATCCAAGAAAAATCTTATCCGTAGACTCCCACCAACAAGTCGGTGATCGACAAGGTCATCAATATAAAGCCTCAAAAGGTGCCATGCCAATACTAGTCTGATAGCTGTTGTTATAGGCGAACTCTACTAATGGAAGATGTTCCATGTCCCTCCAAAGTCCAAGATACGTAACCTTAAAAGATCTTCTAGGATCCTATTCACTCTCTCGGTTTGGCCATCCGTCTGAGGGTGATAAGCGGTGCTCAAACACAATTGTGTTCCTACCGCCTCTTGCAAGCTCTTCCAAAACTCATTGGTGAAAATAGGATCTCGGTCGCTTACGATACTAGAAGGTATGCCGTGTACACGAACTATCTCTCGGAGATTAACATATGCTAACCATGCCGCTGTTCTTTTACTCTTGACGAGAATGAAATGGGCGCTCTTGTTAAGTCTACCTACTACTACCCAAATCCTCGTATTACCCTTCCTTGACCTCAGCAACCCGTCAATGAAATCCATGGAAACACTTTCTCATTTCCACTGTGGAACCTCTAAAGGGTGAAGCAAACCACCAGGCTTCTTTTTCTCAGCCTTGACTTGCTGGCACACTAAGCATCTAGAAATGAACTCAGCCACATCCTTCATCATTCCGACCCATAAGAAAACTCGTTTCTTGTCCCTGTACATCTTGTCACCACCGGGATGTTTGGTCATCTTAGAACGGTGTGCTTCTTCAAGGATTGTTCTCCTCAAACTCTCGTCTTACGATAGGCAAAGTCTCCCATCTCTACGCAATCATCTATAGTATACCTACTAAGATGGCTCGAAGACTCCCCTCTTATGAGCTGGTCTACTATCTCTATCAACTGTGGGTCATCTCGCTGTGCCGCCCCTACCTGTCCCAAAAGCGTAGGTCGCACCTCTAACGATGCCAACAAACCGAATACATAATCGATAGAGGGTCTAAAGTGAAAGGTAGATATATACACTAAACTCTACTTCTCGACTAAAAAAAGACTCAAAGTCAACCTCTTTCTACTCAAGGCGTCAGCTACAACGTTACCCTTGCCAGGGGTATACGAAATCTCAAAATCGTAAGATGCAAAGAACTCCATCCAACCTTTGTTGCCTTAAGTTTAAATCTTTTTGGGAGAACAAGTACTTTAGTGACTTATGGTCTGTACACAACTCAAAACTATCTCTAAGCAAATAGTGACGCCAAGACTTAAGCGCAAAACTATGGCAGCTAACTCTAAGTCGTGGGTAGGGTAATTCTTCTCATGGGCCTTTAACTGCCTTCCACCATAGCATATAACCCTTCCCTCTTGCACCAAAACTGCGCCAAGCCCTGTTCCGCAAGCATCGGTATACATTGTGAACGGTTTACTCCCATCAGGCAAAACTAAAACTGGAGCTGTCGTCAATGCCCTCTTAAAACGATGGAAAGCATCATTGCAATCAACATCCCCAAAAAAGGTCAAATTCTTTTTTGTCAACCGTGTAAGCGGGGCTGATATCTTAGCAAAGTCCTTGATGAACTTTCTATAATAGCCCGCTAAACCAAGAAAACTTCTTACTTCTGTAGCGTTCTTAGGAATCTTCCAATCTTGGATTGCTACCACCTTCGCGGGATCCATTGCTATCCCTTCCTTAGAGACTACATGCCCTAAGAACCTCACTTTCTTTCTCCAAAAATGGCATTTGGAGGACTTAGCTTTGAGTTGATGTGCTCGAAGGGTCTCTAAGACTTCCCTAAGATGTAGGGCATGTTCTTCCTCGCTTCTAGAGAATATCAAGATATCATCCACAAAGACTACTACGAATTTGTTTAGAAACTCCCTAAACACCCTACTCATCAAGTCTACGAAATATGTGGGTGCATTCGTCAAACCAAAAGGCATGACGAGCCATTCAAAGAAACCATCTGGAGTTCTAAACGCAGTCTTATCTATGCTGTCCTCAGCCACCCTTAGCTGATGGAATCTTATGGCTAAGTTCAACTGCGAGAAAACTGAATCACCAACCAACCGATCGAATAAATCATCTATCCTTGGAAATGGGTGTCTATTTTTCTTTGTGAGCTTATTCAGCTCCTTATAGTCCACACACAATCTAAGCGAACCATCAGCCTTCGTAGCAAAAACAACTGGAGCACCCCACTCCGAGATACTTCTTCTTATGAACCCTTTCTCAAGAAACTCTTTCACTTGTTTACTAAGCTCCGTCCTTTCTCTTGGAGCCATATGGCGCACTGGCAATGTAACTGGCTTTGCATTGTCCACCAAGTATATATGGAAATCTATCTCGCGTTTTGGAGGTAAGCCCCTAACCTCATTAAAGACATCTGCATACTCACGGACTACTCAAACAGATTGCAAATCATCAATAGGTGTGTCAAGAGATTCTAGGTAGCTAAGCATAACAGAACCCTTAGGGTCACAAGAAATATTGAGAGTATTACCCAAACTAGTCAACAGTCTAACCACCCTCTTTTCACAGCCGAGAATGGTACCATACCTGGCTAGCCAATCCATTCCTTGAATCAACCTATAGCCCATGAAACCAAGAACATAAGCGTTACATTCGAACTCAACGCCATTCACATATATTCTCAAATCCCGACATAACATAGAAAGATGAGTCGTACCCCCAATAGGATTTGAGACAACAACGGGATCCACTACTATACTAGTATCTATGTGCAGAGACTCAACAACTGAAGCAGATATAAATGAATGTGAAGCGCCAGAATCAAACAAAGTACGTACAGGATGATCGAAAAGGAAAATCAAACTTTCAACAGAAATGTTTCTACCTCTCTCTTGTCCTGGTGCCATGAGAGCATGAACCTACCCTCCAGAAGTAGGTCATGTCCTCTGCCCTTGTCTCCACGGGCAGTCTTTATTCATATGTCCTGCCTCCCCACATTGGAAGCAACGGTCTTCTTCTTCTTCCTACAGTCCTTGCTTAAATGGCCCGGTGTTCCACAATTAAAACACCTTTTTTCCCTTGGCCCTTGTTATCCTTACCACCTTTCTTTTGTTGTCACTGTGCTTTCTTTGGATCCACTTTCTTATCCTGTGACTTATCTACATTAGCACCTTTCTCCCCTTCATGCATCAACGCCATGTCAACAAGATTCTCGAAAGTAGCCCCCATATGAATATGGGACATAGCCAACCCGTGTAATGGTTCATTCAGGCCTTTGGCAAATCTCAAAGCCTTCTTAAGTGGTGTATTAACTAATTCCATACCAAATCTTACTAACTGGTTAAACTTGTTAATGTACTCCTCTACAGACAAATTCCCTTGTTTCAAAGCCAAGAACCTCTCTATGTATAAACTCTCCTCCGCTTGTGAAAGAAATTTCAACTTGAACCTTCGTCTAAAGTCCATCCACATCTCCATTGCACATCCTCCATTGGTTACTTCCCACCAAAAGGAAGCTTCATCCTTCATTAACCAAGCAGCTAGCTAAACTTTCTTTCCCTCGTCTATCTCAAAGATACCAAACAAATCTCCACTTCCTTGAGCCAATTCTGAGCCTCAACAAACGTCTCAGTTCCATAAAATGGCTTTCCGCCCATCGCACGGAAGTCTTTGCATATCTTAGAAAAAGCATCTACACGGGGAGGAGGAGGAGCGACTGCAGCTGGGAAAGGAGGAACGTCTACTGGGCATGCGACAGTAACCATAGCCTCTAGATACCTTCTGAACCAACCTGGTATTGTACGCCCCCGGGTATAATGGATTCCCCAGACATGATGAAAGGAAAAAGGAAGAGATTCAAAACAGAGAATCGAAAGATAGATATATGGATTTTGGGGATTATGTTTTTCACAATAAACTTTTCTCTTGAAAGTACCCTCTTTAAAACAAGTTTTTGAAAATACTTCTTAAAAAAATGCTTTTGAAAACGGTTTTCAAAATCTTTTATCTGCTCTGGTAACCTTCAGCTCTGATACCACGTTTAACACCCCACGTCCATTAATGTCACTCAATAAGGGAATGCGTTAACTTTCATGGAGCGTTATAAGAGTATAGAACATAATATCACAAGAAAGATATATAAAATGGTACTTAAAAATTCAAAATTTATTTATTGCAGTGGAAAGTAAAACATGTCTGGTTACAACATCAAAACCATATACAAAGGCAAGTACACAAATATCAATCTTGAACAAAATTATTATCAGAGTACATAAAAGCAAAACCATAATCCCATTCCAAATAGCCATAATGAAAAGAGATAAAGATGGACATTACTTTCAACACTTCCAAGCACTTCAAGGAGAAAGAAATCCTAGTCAATCTCCACTAGCCCCACACTGAGGACCTGGGGGGGGGGGAAGGAAAGAAAAGAGGCAAAACAAAAAGAGTCAAACATAAAGTTTGGCGAGTCCAGTGACTTTAACAATATAATCGGTAAATGTAACGACCCGTATTCTACGCATCGTAGGACCGTAGAATATTTATTTCTTTCACATACGAAGTCGTATGGTCATGTAACTTTGGGGGACGACTATTGGGGTCATTTCCCATGTTCATGATTTTTCCCGATTTTTAAATGACTATTTTACCCCTAGTTGGTACTGTTTTGGCCATAACTTCTGACTGGAAAGGAATTTTGACCTGAAACGACATCCATTAGCTTCGGACGATGGTTTCTCTTTCCGTAGAGTGGTCACATTAGCCAAACGGACTCACCGTTTGGGAGATATGGCTGAAACAAGTTTCAGATGGTGAAAAACAGCTTAATTGGGCTTAACCGGGTGATTAGCAGCTAGGCCCAGAGGGAAATTTCGGGTTTAGAGGTATAGGAGGACTGATTAGGGTTAGGAAATCACTTTCATTTCAGTTTTGAGCCGCCACAAACCTTCTTGAGATCTTAGTAATGGCTTCCATCCTCTAAAACCACTCCAAAACACATTTTTAGTGAAGATTAAGCCTAAACTACATCAAAACAAGGCCAAATAGCAACAAAGCAAGGTTGGAGCTGCTGCTATACATAGGAATTCGACCAAAACAGAGAGTATTTCAGATTTGGTGTTTTACTTTGTGGCCAAGGTGAGTGATTTGCATAGTTTTTGCACTAATTACGGTAATTAAGGGTAATTAGTGAAGATTAGCGAATTTATACACTAATAAATTCTGGAAAAATGTTTAGAAATTCTTAAATAATGTTGTATGCTTCTGTTAGAAATTTGGTTCGATTTGATTAAGTTTTGTTAACCCTATGATTAGTTTTACTTAAACATGCTATGGGAAAATATGAAGTTTTAGTCACTTTTGATCCATTTTGATTCATTTGAATTGTTGTTTGCTGTTTGTGGTTGCTATTATATGTTGCTATTACTCTATGGTATGTTTTATGATTGATTAGAATAGTTAAACTGGTCGAAAGCGTCGTCGAATGGCGTAGAAAGCTCGCTGGAAAGTTGCAGAAATGTGCAGGTTCCTAACCGGTTCGGATCGGATGAGGGCTCGGATCAGATATGTGAACTGGGCAAGAAAACCCGACCCGAACTGGAGTTTGGCACATAGGAGACTTGAAAAAAAGGAAGGCCGTTTACTTAGAGTTGGAGTGGACAAAAGGGGATCGGAAGAATAATGGGGGCCAGATCGGATCGACTTGGAGACGCAGGGCTCGGATCGGAAGTAAACTCTTTGGAGGACTAGCAAGAGGGAAAGCCACGCGGATCAGACAACAAGTGGGGATCGGATCGGAATATGTGAAGAAACGTGGGAGCGGATCGGAACACGAGAAGGAAGACAACCACCCGACCCGACCCGGAGGAGAACACCGACCCGACCCGAAGTGGAGTATCCGAACCGAACCGATGAAGGTGATGACTACCGAACCGAACCGATGAATGTGATGACTACCGAACCGAACCAAATTCTAGGACTGTTACTGCACGACAACTCTTCTGAACTCCCACTCCAATTCGACCAAACCCGAGATGCAAAGGAAGTCCAAATGAGAAGTTAGAGCTCAAGATTCAGAAGGGAATCAACGAGTTCGCTTCATGGTTGGGCTTTGCTGCGGGGCGCGTGCCAAGGGGTTATCGACGTCTATAGCTTTGGACCACTATGGTAGGAGGTACGAAGGCGGATTCAGGGCCATTATGGCATCGGTAGGACCAAGGGCTACAACCAATGAAGTGGGTCATTGAAATGTTTGGTCATGACTCCATATGTTTAGCTTGGTCATAGCAGGGTTTCTACAAGTCGGGATTCGTCGTTACCTCAGTTTGTCTAGTGTTCCAAAGTGGTAGATATCGTATGCTTTACGCACTGAGTGAGAGATGTGAGGATGGTTGCTATGATTGATTTGTTTGCTATCATTATGACATGCACACCCCCACCCCCGTATCTTTACACCACTTGTTTTGAGGCACCTTAGAGTATTGTACAGTATGTAGTGCTAACTCTTTGGTTGCAGGTCCAGGTTCAGGTATGGTTTAGTATACCTGTTATTGTTCTGTTTAGATGCTTATCGCTCATACCAGGCTTTATGTCTGACCCAGAGTTTTATGTCTCCTCTTATTACTCTGGGTGCTCACACGAGCAGACTAGAGACAGGTTAGCTAGTGATGCACGGGTAGATGATCCGGAGACGAGCAGGAGGCTTCCACGTAATATATATATAGTATTCTCCCTGTGTTGTTGAAGATCACTGCTTGGGCATTGGTGGTGCATCTTCTACTTTAGCTTTCTTTTGTTTAGAGACAGTAAATTTGGAAAATTGTAATAAGCTGTATTTGAATTTCCGCTGCTCTGATGATTGATGTTGATTTTAGTTATCAGCTTATGCACTGTCTCACCTGTTTTATGTCAAGTATGTTATTATTGTATTTTATTCCATGCGCTGTGAGACATTCTACAGGTTCCTTGATTAGTTCATTCCCTTCTTTCCTTTCTTTGGCGACCGTTCCGTGCTAGTCGGGACATGTGTACAGCGCACTTCCGGAGGAAATGCTGGCTGGTGCGGAGCGTATTTGTGATTACTTTGGTTTTTAAAAGCTATATATATACTACTACTACTATAAGGATGAAGTCGTACTGCACTAGCACCACTATGGAGTCGTTAATCGTTTCCTTTTTCAGATTGACGATGAGCCGATATACTAGAGGTGCTGGTAGGGGAGCCAATAATGGGAATGCTGCTGACATGAGGACGATGTTTACTGACCTCATGAGAGAGATGCTTAGAGATGTACAGAGGGCAACTCCCAATGGTGGAAATGGTGGTGGTCCAATAGTGCAGGCGCCAAGAGTCGACTTCGCCAAGCTGAATAAGGACTATACCAGCCTTGGTGGGAAGCCGTTCCACGGAACGGAGTCGGCTACGGATGTTCAGGATTGGTTGGATAGTTGCGAACGTATCTTCGAGGATTTGGGTATCGAGGATGCGATGAAGAGAAAGCTAGCGTCCCGTCAGTTGCAAGGGCGGGCAATGAATTGGTGGAATGCTATAAAGGCAGCTACTCCCGAAGATCAAATTACTTGGGAGCAGTTTAAGGCTCGCTTTAGCGAGAAGTTCATTCCAGCTGCTCAGAAGTCAGTGCTATTTAAGAAGTTCTTGAAGCTCAAGCAGAATGGCAGAGCTGTCTCGAAGTATATTGCTGAATTTGACACTTTATCAAAATATGGGTTATCTCTTATTGATACTGCCGAGAAAAAGAATGAGAAATTCATAACTGGTTTGGATCAGTACTTGGGGGAAAAACTTATTAACCACATCGATGAGACGTTTGAATCAATTGTGGGGAAAGCACTAAGATCAGAAAGTCTCTACCCTAAGCCGAAGACTGAGGTTGCATTCGCAGATGAGCCAAAGCCACAAGCAAGTGGTGGAGGCAAGGGTGGTTCCCAGAATAAGAGAAAGCAGAATCAGACTAAGGATGGCCAGAAGAAAAAGAATAAGCAAGATGTTGAGTGCTTCAGCTGTGGTAAGAAGGGCCATTGTGCTAGTAATTGTCGGGCCAAGCCAGCGGATAGGAAGTGCTTCAACTGTGGCCAGATGGGACATCACAAGGACAAGTGTCCGCAACCCCCCAAAGAAAAGCAAATGGTGAAAGCATATGCTCTTAATGCTATTCCTTCTTCGTCGAATGCCCCAACTGCGGCGGAGAAGGGAAAGAATGTCGTCATTCAAGGTATGCTTTTTGTTTACGATGTTCCTGTTAGAGTTTTGTTTGATACCGGAGCTTCCAGTTCTTTCATATCTAGTGACCTGGTAGATAGGTTGGGATTGGAGCCCGAGATTGTCGATAGACCTTTAGTAGTGACGAACCCGATTGGTGGTTCGACTAGCCTTAGCATGATTTGTCGTAATGTGGTCCTATCGAGTCATGGATGCATGTTTGTTTGTGATTGCTTTGTTTTGGGCTTTACTGGGTTTGGCATTATTTTGGGAGTAGATTGGCTCCAAAGATACGGGGTGGTGGTAGACTGTGAGGGCTTTTTAGTGACAGCTAGAGCGGATGATGGGCGGAGGATAGTGTTTGGTGGTCTACCCAGTAAGGGGGTATTGGCTAGTTTTCTAAACTCCCTCGACATTCCGCATAGTGAGTTGTCTGGTTTGCCCGTGGTTGGCCAGTATCCGGATGATTTCGAAGAAGTGACCGGGCTTCCACCACACTGAGAGATTGAGTTCCGTATTGATTTGGTAAAAGATGCCAGGCCTATAGTGATGCCACTTCGTCGTATGGCACCAAGAGAGCAGCGAGAGCTCGAGGTGCAAGTCAGCGATCTTTTGAAGAAGGGATTTATTAGAAGGAGTGTTTCTGAATGGGGAGCACCAGTTGTGTTTGCTACCAAGGCGGATGGTTCCCTTCGTTTGTGTGTAGACTACCGCGAGTTGAATAAAATGACGAGGAAGAATAAGTACCCTCTCCCGCGGATAGATGATTTTTTCGACCAGTTGAGTGGCGCGAGAGTGTTCTCTCAGTTGGATCTCGCGACAGGTTTTCATCAGCTTAGAGTGGAAGCTGAGAGTATAGCTAAAACGGCATTTCGAACGCCGTCTGGATTTTATGAATGGTTGGTCATACCATTCGGGCTGACCATTGCCCCAACATATTTTGTGGATCTTATGAATAGGGTATTCAGAGATCAGTTGAATAAGTTTGTCCTTGTGTTTGTTGATGATATTTTGGTCTATTCGAGGATAGAGGAAGAACACAAGGAACATTTAAGAGTAGTGATGGAGGTGTTAAGAAAACACCGACTGAAGGCGAAGTTTTCTAAGTGTCACTTCTGGAAGAGGGAAGTGAGGTTCTTGGGCCATGTTATATCAGAGAATGGTATTGCCGTGGACCCGGCGAAGGTGGCAACGGTACAGGATTGGCCTATGCCCAAGAATGCAACGGATGTAAGAAGTTTCTTGGGATTAGCTGGATATTATCGTAAGTTTATCCAAGGGTTCTCCAAGATAGCAGCACCATTGATCCAGTTGACCAAGAAGAATCAAGCTTTTGTCTGGGATGAAAGGTGCGAGAATGCATTCAAAAGTCTAAAGGACAAGTTGACAAGCGCACTAGTGTTAGTCATTCCTAAGGGGGATGAAGAGATGACGGTATACACGGATGCCTGTGGTATCGGACTGGGTGCTGTATTGATGCAAGGCGGTAGGGTTGTAGCTTACGCAAGTCGGCAATTGAAACCGCACGAGAGAAGATACCCTACCCATGATTTAGAATTGGCAGCGATCGTGTTCGCGTTAAAGATGTGGAGACACTATCTCTTGGGAGAAAGATTTGAGCTGTTTACAGATCATAAGTCGTTAAAGTATCTCTTCTCTCAGAAAGATCTGAATCTCCGTCAGCAGAGATGGTTAGAGTTCTTAGCTTCCTATGATTTTGACATCGCATACACACCGGGAAAGGGCAATGCGGTGGCTGATGCATTGAGTAGAAGACATGCCAGCTTAGGGGCTATGTTCCTTGAATGGAAGCAACTGGAGTATATCGCGGGGTTTGATTTCAGACCAAAGTGCGAATTGGATCCAGAAATCTTAGCAAATTTGACGATCAGACCCACTTTAATTGAGCGAATCGGCTCTAGTCAGAGGGACGATCCTAACCTATTGGAAATCATCTCCAAGTTAGAGATGTGTGTCGAAGAGGAGGTGAACAAGTATGGGCTTGATCGAGATGGATGGCTTAGAAAGAATGGAAAGCTTGTTGTACCCAATGTCAATGGATTGAGAGATGAAGTGCTTAGAGAATGTCATCACTCGAAGCTGACTATACACCCCGGTGGTAACAAGATGTATCGAGATATGAAGCAGACTTACTACTGGGAAGGGATGAAAAGAGACGTTGGGAAGTTTATATCCAAGTGCATGAATTGCCAGCTAGTTAAAGCCGAGCAAAAGAAGCCTAGTGGGTTGTTACAGCCCTTAGAAATTCCCAAATGGAAATGGGAGCAAGTCTCGATGGATTTTATTGATGGTTTACCAAGGACTAGATCGGGACACGATAGCATTTGGGTAGTTGTGGATCGACTGACTAAAAGTGCAAGGATTATACCAGTCAAATCGACCAGAACGGCAGCTAAGTTAGCAGAATTGTATATGAAGTGGGTAGTGAGATTTCATGGAGTACCTAAAAGCATTGTGAGCGACCGAGACCCGTTGTTCACTAGTGGGTTTTGGAAGAGCTTACAAGAGGCTCTACGGTCAGAGTTACATCTCAGTACCGCATATCATCCTCAGACCGACGGTCAGACAGAGAGGGTGAATCGTGTTCTGGAAGATCTCTTGAGAGCATGTATATTGGATTTTGGTGGATCATGGGATGACCATTTGCATCTAGTAGAGTTTGCATATAATAATAGCTACCAATCCAGTATCGGTATGGCTCCGTTTGAAGCTTTGTACGGAAGACCGTGTAACTCACCATCATGTTGGATAGAGACTGGCGAGAAGTTTATGCTTGGACCAGATGTGGTGAGGGAAACTTCAGATAAGGTCAAGATCATTCAACAACGAATGAAGGCAGCCCAAGATAGGCAGAAGAGTTATGCTGATAAGAGAAGAAGAGAATTAAAATTCTCCGTTGGTGACTTGGTGTTTGTCAAGATTTCTCCGTTGAAGAGCGTAATACGATTTGGCAGGAGAGGCAAGTTGGCACCAAGATTCGTTGGCCCATTCCCTGTTCTTGAACTAGTCGGGAATTTGGCATATAGAATTGACTTACCAGAGAAGATGGCGGGAGTTCACAACGTATTTCTTGTTTCCCAACTAAGGAAGTTCGTTTACGACTCAGATATGACTATTTCACCTGATCAGTTAGAGGACTTCGAAGTAGAACCCGAGGCGGTTGGGACCCGCAAGCCGGCCCGTATTGTCGCGCACGACATAAAGCAACTTCGAAGGAAGGCGGTGAAGCTAGTCAAAGTACAGTGGAGCGAGGACGAGAATGATTGTACTTGGGAAACAGAGGAGGACATTAGGAAGACACTCCCAGAAGTCTTTGCCTGGTAAGATTTTGACTTCGATTTAGTTTTCCGTATTCTAGGATAGGCTTGTTTGCTTGTTTTGCATGTTTGATTGTTGTATGTGGTTGTTAGGCATGCGGGATCCTTTTTGTGTTTAGGGTTAACGAATTTCGGGGACGAAATTTCTTAAGGAGGGAGAGTGTAACGACCCGTATTCTACGCATCGTAGGACCGTAGAATATTTATTTCTTTCACATACGAAGTCGTATGGTCATGTAACTTTGGGGGACGACTATTGGGGTCATTTCCCATGTTCATGATTTTTCCCGATTTTTAAATGACTATTTTACCCCTAGTTGGTACTGTTTTGGCCATAACTTCTGACTAGAAAGGAATTTTGACCTAAAACCACGTCCATTAGCTCCGGACGATGGTTTCTCTTTCCGTAGAGTGGTCACATTAGCCAAACAGACTCACCGTTGGGAGATATGGCTGAAACAAGTTTCAGATGGTGAAAAACAACTTAATTGGGCTTAACCGGGTGATTAGTAGCTAGGCCCAGAGGGAAATTTCGGGTTTAGAGGTATAGGAGGACTGATTAGGGTTAGGAAATCACTTTCATTTTAGTTTTGAGCCGCCACAAACCTTCTTGAGATCTTAGTAATGGCTTCCATCCTCTAAAACCACTCCAAAACACATTTTTAGTGAAGATTAAGCCTAAACTACATCAAAACAAGGCCAAATAACAACAAAGCAAGGTTGGAGCTGCTGCTATACATAGGAATTCGACCAAAACAGAGAGTATTTCAGATTTGGTGTTTTACTTTGTGGCCAAGGTGAGTGATTTGCATAGTTTTTGCACTAATTACGGTAATTAAGGGTAATTAGTGAAGATTAGCGAATTTATACACTAATAAATTCTGGAAAAATGTTTAGAAATTCTTAAATAATGTTGTATGCTTCTGTTAGAATTTGGTTCGATTTGATTAAGTTTTGTTAACCCTATGATTAGTTTTACTTAAACATGCTATGGGAAAATATGAAGTTTTAGTCACTTTTGATCCATTTTGATTCATTTGAATTGTTGTTTGCTGTTTGTGGTTGCTATTACATGTTGCTATGACTCTATGGTATGTTTTATGATTGATTAGAATAGTTAAACTGGTCGAAAGCGTCGTCGAATGGCGTAGAAAGCTCGCTGGAAAGTTGCAGAAATGTGCAGGTTCCTAACCGGTTCGGATCGGATGAGGGCTCGGATCGGATATGTGAACTGGGCAAGAAAACCCGACCCGAACTGGAGTTTGGCACATAGGAGACTTGGCAAAAAGGAAGGCCGTTTACTTAGAGTTGGAGTGGACAAAAGGGGATCGGAAGAATAATGGGGGCCAGATCGGATCGACTTGGAGACGCAGGGCTCGGATCGGAAGTAAACTCTTTGGAGGACTAGCAAGAGGGAAAGCCACGCGGATCAGACAGCAAGTGGGGATCGGATCGGAATACGTGAAGAAACGTGGGAGCGGATCGGAACACGAGAAGGAAGACAGCCACCCGACCCAACCCGGAGGAGAACACCGACCCGACCCGAAGTGGAGTATCCGAACCGAACCGATGAAGGTGATGACTACCGAACCGAACCGATGAAGGTGATGACTACCAAACCGAACCAAATTCTAGGACCGTTACTGCACGACAACTCTTCTGAAGACCCACTCCAATTCGACCAAACCCGAGATGCAAAGGAAGTCCAAATGAGAAGTTAGAGCTCAAGATTCAGAAGGGAATCAACGAGTTCGCTTCATGGTTGGGCTTTGCTGCGGGGCGCGTGCCAAGGGGTTATCGACGTCTATAGCTTTGGACCACTATGGTAGGAGGTACGAAGGCGGATTCAGGGCCATTATGGCATCGGTAGGACCAAGGGCTACAACCAATGAAGTGGGTCATTGAAATGTTTGGTCATGACTCCATATGTTTAGCTTGGTCATAATAGGGTTTCTACAAGTCGGGATTCGTCGTTACCTCAGTTTGTCTAGTGTTCCAAAGTGGTAGATATCGTATGCTTTACGCACTGAGTGAGAGATGTGAGGATGGTTGCTATGATTGATTTGTTTGCTATCATTATGACATGCACACCCCCACCCCCGTATCTTTACACCACTTGTTTTGAGGCACCTTAGAGTATTGTACAGTATGTAGTGCTAACTCTTTGGTTGCAGGTCCAGGTTCAGGTATGGTTTAGTATACCTGTTATTGTTCTGTTTAGATGCTTATCGCTCATACCAGGCTTTATGTCTGACCCAGAGTTTTATGTCTCCTCTTATTACTCTGGGTGCTCACACGAGCAGACTAGAGACAGGTTAGCTGGTGATGCACGGGTAGATGATCCGGAGACGAGCAGGAGGCTTCCACGTAATATATATATAGTATTCTCCCTGTGTTGATGAAGATCACTGCTTGGGCATTGGTGGTGCATCTTCTACTTTAGCTTTCTTTTGTTTAGAGTCAGTAAATTTGGAAAATTGTAATAAGCTGTATTTGAATTTCCGCTGCTCTGATGATTGATGTTGATTTTAGTTATCAGCTTATGCACTGTTATCAGCTTATGCGGGCCGTCACAGTAAAGTAACAGGATAAGAACATAAACTGGATATAAGAGATGACTGTAACATAAGGAGATATGGCAAGGCAAACAAGATGAACAAGATATAACTTTGATTGCGCTTCTAATCACTATAAGATAATTCCTACACCGCACCAATACTAGTTCCATACTGAAAGTTGATCCCTCTTACTAAATATAATAATAATAATAATGATGATGGTAGTTTCATGTACTCCTAGCTGCTGTCGTAGGTGCCGCCTGCTCCTATCTCCACTAGTTGTACCCACTACCCTCCCTATTCGATCGGCTCCCAAACTCGTAGATACCCGTGTTGGTCCCACAGTAGGGTGTATCACTTCCTAAAGTGGCAACCCGATACTACTAAAATACACGGCTTATACCTACACGATGCAACAATGTCTTACCTACCAGCGCAGACCTACGCACGCACATGACTCTGTTGGACTTGCACTGCCATCGCTAACTCTTTATTGACCTCTTACAATCAACCCCAGTAAGCGTGTCCCTGTCCTCCACCTAGTTCGAGCTCATATAGATACTAAAATGTGTTACTGGTTGAAAAGGGTCCACCCACTTGACACAAGCTTCCGTCCTAAGCTTGGTCCCCATTAGGAATTCCCACTTAACCCCTCTTTATCCCCATGTCTAATCAAATGTCTCATCTTGGTTAAGTGTTTTAATTATGTTTCACATGCTACCCATGTTACCCACTTAACCCTTTTATCATTCCCATGTCTTACCACATGTCTTATCTTGGTTAAGTGTTCATTAATTCATTATAAACGTAATCTTGCAAGACCTCCCACATTAGATTGTCGTTTTGCGGTTGTTGGATATGCCGGGTGGTTCCGGGCAGTCTTATACTGCAATCCGAATCTAACCTCTTGTCTTTGCATTATTACGTATCTAATTTCTGCATTTGACCTCTCATATTAGATTACCAAATTGCGGTTGCTGGATGTGCTGGGCGGTTCCGGGCAGTCTTATACCGCAATTCGAATCGAACCTCGTGTCTTAGGCGTTCATTATCACTTTCTTGATTCAAGTCCCAATTTTAAATCTTGGATTAAAATATATTCCATTTGCCCATAATACAATCTGCATTTTGTTTATAATTTTAATCCAAATTAGGCCTATAATCTTATGTAAACATGTTATGCCAAATTACGCCCAAATTAATTTGCGTTCATTGTTATTAACAATTTATGTCAAACCTCATGTATACAAATTATATCCAATTATGCCTAATCCAACTTATGCCAAATCTCATGTATACAATTTATACACAATTATGCTTAAATTGATTTATGCCAATAATCTCATTTTATTACAAATTTCCCCAAACTTTTCCCAATCGTTCAAACGTTATTCGTATGCGAATCTCAATGCAATATGTTAGGCTCGAAGTTAGCCTAATCTCATAAAAAAAGGAAAAAAAGAGGAGAAGAGAATCAACATCAAAATTGGCGTAAACATAAGAACATGCATATGAAACAAAAGTAGGCATATAATGATAAATTGGATCAGAAAGGCATATGGCAGATTTATGGGTATAAATTTAAAGGATAATGATTTACAAACTTGATAAGATTCATCTATGTTGCAAGCATATTCATTAAATCCAATTCACAATCCTATCACAACTACTTTTTAAATTCAATTATATGTGAAAGTAACATAGACTCAAAGCGATAGGATTCTTAGAAAATTAGGCGTTTTTGTAGCAATTCGGATCTTGAATAATCTCTACTTGATTGATGTATATCTGATCTTCTAATTTGATTGTTAAAGAAGAACTATCTCTAAATCTCTACTTTGATTTTGGTTGGAGAAGAAAGGCTAGGTTAATTTAGATTAGAATAGCATGGAGGCTCCATGGATGAATAACAATGAGATTAGGGTTAGGTTTAGGGGTATTTTATAGATTCTCTAGGTGAATTATGACCCTTAGATTAGATTAGGATCCATCTGAACGATCCAAACCATAAAAACACGTTATCCAGCCAATCCCAGAAGACCACGTATAAGTCCAAACCACAAAACTCGTCAGGCCAGATCTAGGCCGATGGGGTCGACACCCCTATAGGGGGGTCGTTACCCCTGTCGACACCCGGATAGGGGTTGACACCTATGTCGACTCCCGTAGGGGGGGTCGACACCCTAGAGCAGGAGATTTCCCGCTCACCCAGATTTGGCTGATTTTGATTTTTGAATTCATTTTTGATTTTTTATTTAATTATTATTAAATTCTGCTAATTCTTGAATTCTTCTAAGCTTCATAACTTCTTCATACTGTATCCTTTTTACGTAAAATGCACTCTATCCCAAGCAGACTTCCGAGACGAACGCAATTGCGCAACCCGTTTCCCTTAATTCTTCTTATAAAAATTAAGTATTTTTTATTTATCCCTTATGTCATGTTTTAAAATTAAGAGGTGTTACAATTTGCCTAAGATTACAGGATTCTTAAAAACTTATTTTTAGTAGAAAACTATTTTCTGTAGAACTTTTTTCAAAATAAGGTATTTTGAAAATAGAAAGTTTATCCTCACATGTTAGTGAAACCTTCCTTTTACTCAGTCGAACCTTAATTCATATCCTTTTCTCTTGCATAGAATGGAAGATGTCCCTTGTCCTTCTGAGGGATCATAATTCTTGCTTGTTCTATAGAAACACTTAGGCTATGACACTAGCAAAGCCAAACGAAAATGTGCAGAATCCTGTGCATTTAGATGAGGTACCCATTTTTCCACCAACCTCGGTTGATCGCTCCAAGGCACGTAAGGTTGAAGATAGTAGGCCTAGTTTAAGGACTTATGTTTTGTGGCAACATAGTAAACAAATTATTCCAAATAGTAAGTCAAGGAAGTGAAACAAGTTGAAAAGTTAAGAAGTATAATAAGTGTCATAAATGTGGAATATGCATCCATTATGCTAAAGACTGTAAGATGTGGCGGTTTAAAGAAAAATGCCTCTTTTGTGCGAAGCATGGACATATCACTAGAAAGAGCCTCAAAAGACGGTGTTGCATTAAGAGCTAGAACATAAGCGACTTAAGCTCAAGTTTTGGATACATTTCCATCATTTAGTTGTAGAAGTCATAAAGTTAGGAAAGTTACTATTTTATTTCCCTTTTTTGATCAATACTCTTTTGAATTATAGTGTCATGCTCCTTCATTTCTATGTCCCTTCTAGTTTATTGTTTTAGAAATTTTTTTTAACCCTTTTATAAACACTTTTGAACTAGTAGAAGGGGTGGTAGCATGGGGCCATAGCCATGTTGAGAGACAAACGATGTAGAACATCTATTTTTTAGGCTAAAGGAAGCAGTCCTTTATAGATATATTAAATCCCCATTTCTTACAAGGTATGCATTAGAGGTACCAGTCGATTGTTTGCATGTATGCACTTTTCTGGACCCAATAGTAATATCTTAACCCCGTAGGAGGATCAACGCAGTTGTATGAATTAGTCGAGGTTCGATAGTAGAAATTCTAGAACTAAGGGGATGCTTGGGGCATTTTAGGGTATGGGCTGGTTTGTGGTCTAGATAGCTAGAAAAATTAGTCGGCTATCTCAGAATTTGACACTGAGAGTAGATTTTGAGTAGGATGCCAATGTGTTGGGATTATCGAAATAAGAAAAATCTTGAGAATAGGTTAAATAAGGATAGGTGGACTATAAGAGGATTGTCGAGCTAGGACCAGCACCGAGCAAACTCTTGAAATTTCTTACGACCTGAGGGGTTAGTTACATTGAGTTTTCCATTTCTTTTAGTGCATCTCTAGGCGATTTCAATTTAGAGCACGTTGTGCTAAATTTTCCGAAAATTGCAAGAAATTGAAAGTCTACCTCCTAAAAGTGGGATTGATTTTTTGAATTCATAATTATAACAGTGCTAAACCTGTGGCACTGCTAGTAAGGCACATAGTTCCAAATAGGTTTACAAAAAATAAAGATTACGGATAGTAAATCTAGATTCAAATTAGATCTAGAACTTAGAGTGTTTTTCCAGGTGAGTGGATTTAAATTATATATCTTTTATGCCAATGATATATAATATCATTTGATTCCTTTTTACTATTGAACCTGATATAATTTGCGTTTGGAAATTTATGTGGAAAATTTATCATAATTTAACTATGAACAGTAAAAGTGTGATTATGAGAAAATGCTTAGTATGGTGGAATGGAACCCAATTAAATGGTTATACATCGAGATTATGGTTTGACAGAAAAAGACCTAAGCATAAAAGTAAGATGTTTGAAATAAATTATCAGAATTTAGGGAATAAAAGAAAAAAGAATTCAATGAATAATTTGGTTTGGAATTTAGCATTAGGTAGTTGGTTAGTTGAAAAAAAGGGATTTATTTCCATATTTTGATATTGTAAGGAAAAGGTAATATAATTGCAAGGATAAGATCAAGGAAAAGAGAATAATACAAAATAGGGAAGTTACTATATTTTGCACTAATCCAACAACAGAGAAATGAAACAAGAAATACCTTGCAATTCTGTGTTATAGTCCCTAGCATTAATATTAAAATAAGAAAATAAATCATGACGTCTTTTTTTTAACCAATTAAGAGGTGTAAAACTACTTCCCAAAACTAGAGGGAAGCATGATGATTGATGGGTGACCTTAAGATTCGACGGTTGCGTTTGCCTCAAGATTAGGCTTCATGGTTAGGACCCAATAAATATAGCAATCCTTCGGGTACCTATCATCGTCAGTCATAGTGAGAATGGAAAATACTGGAGCTAAACCAATAGGCCAAAGATCTTTCACTATCAAGACATTGGATGAGGGAAAACGCCAATTGGATGTATATATTGTTTATTGTAGGGCACAGTCACTTAGCTCTTGATTGGTCTTTAGTTGAGAGGCTGCATGGACTATAGCCATGGAAAAGAGATAGGCCAAATTTTCATATATGTATTGTAGGCCTAACGAAGCTGTCCTTTACAAATATAGAAATCCCTGACCAAGTTCCATACAAGGGTAGATATTGTTAGTGGAGCTTAGGTAGTAGAGAGTAAAATTATGTGTTAGTCTATGTATGCAAGGAGTGGTACATTTTGGATGTCCATGCAATGAAAGAGCCGATGCAGATGCAGTTCCATGGTTCCTAACAAACAACAGATCATCTGTATTATAAGCCTTACAAAGCCATCCTTTAACAGATGTAGTTAGAGTACTCTTTCGCAACATGATGATGAAGACCTGTCGAGGAGGGTACTTATAACGAACCGACCAATTCCCGATCATCGACACAAATACCATGTCGACTAACCAAGCACCGAAAATTTACTGGATCATTAATAGAAAGAACTTAGAGGGTGAGAAATAGAAAGAAAGAAAAGTTAGAATAGAAAAATGAAGAACATAAAGACCACAAAATCAGAGCATACACAAATCTCACAGTGGAATGAATAAAATATATTATATAACATAACTTTTTAAATACACATTGGTAATTGTGTATACATACCCTCATCAGAGTACAACACAACATAGCATAGTGAAAATAAACCATATCTATCTGACACTGAAGCCTCCTACTCCAAGCTCCTCCAAGTGTATCTGTAAAATTCCAACTACTTGACTTTACGTACAAATTTGGGCAACCAAAATTTAAGGTAAAACAAAACAAAATAAACTCTGGGTCAGCAATATGACTGGTGTGAGTAAACTCCAACTACTTGATTTAACTTTATAAATCCTTTCAAAAGAAAGGATAATCATAATACCAATCCACACATAAATAGGTAAGCTTTTTACCTAATAATAACCCCAAACATTATTTGTATCAACACTATTCTGATACTATAATAGTGTCTAATCAAATCAATTGCAATCTAGCGGAACACTAGCATCTCACGCTCCAAATACATAGTATACAATAAAAAACCGTGGGCGCTTATTTGGTAATCGATTTGCATCTATGACAAGGTATAGAACCGCCTTCCGATAGTATATCTCTAGAGAGGAATACAGTGAGTTCAAGAAGAATATCTTGCAACCCGACCACACATGAACGAGAACTCACTTCGTCTGAGTGTACCGAATGTATTATCATCAACGGCTGTGATCAGCAACCATTTCTGAAAGCTTACAACAGCGATAAAATAAGAAACAAATGATTTTTTCTCTAGATCAAGTGATGATACACCCTAATGGGTGCGACCCACATAGCCATACTGCCTGCTCGATTTTTATCTTCTTTCTGGTTGATGAGGGCTGAGGCTACATCTTACCTTTATAACACTACAACATCATTCACTTTGAATGCCACATCGCCAGATCCATCAAATCACTAATTGACGTCCTCAAAAGTACACTGGGTGTTAAGCTAAGAGATGTTTCCTTCTAGGCCACCAACTATGGTACGTTTGAAGAAATCAATGTACATGACCATCTAGAAATACCCTATCAGACACCCATCCATATAAGTTGTATTGAGACCGGACAAACTGAAGGCCCCATCCCATCATTCCATCTTAGGCTATTTATATCTAGGATTAACGTAACAGCCCTTGCACTTTACTCCGTCTTCATTCATCTTTAGCAATTGATTTGCAATGCTTATGCCCATACAAAGTGGTTTCAAATAATAACCTGATCCTGGTCTCTCCGTATTGATAACGGAAATATAAAATAGGCCAAAATATTAATAGACGGTTATTTAACTATCGAAGGAAAAATCCATACAACCAACGATTCTATTTCCAAATGGAAATTTCTACTGATCAAGCATCAAACAACACTGAGCCCTTTTAAATTTATTTCTAATTCATTTATCATTCCCCAATTTCTTGTTTTTTCCATTTTCCATATCTTTCCCCAGATATTTCTCAAAATCCGTTTGGCCTCATAATTCTTGGAAAACATTTCCATATATCATAAACTAGTTAGGGATTGCGGAATGGACCGTTAAGGAAAAACAAACACTAGAGGGGGGGGGGGGGAGGTGAATAGTGTTTGTGAAAATTTAAGCAAAATCTAAAACTTATGAGAATAAAAGAATGAATCAAACACCATAAACACAATCATAGACACAGATTCAAACACAGAAGCAAAATCAATAGAAATAAAAATGCAGAAATGGAAAGAACACACTGGATTTTATACTGGTTCGGATTGCCCCTACGTCCAATCCTGCACAACGCTGGATTGCGCAGAGTTTTATTACTATATCAATAGTCAAGTACACCCTCCTTGATTTCACAGCTACAAGGAATACCACTGATTTCTACTTCCTTGATCTCTTGGCTACAAGGAAACACCAGTTCCTACTAACTTGATATCTCAACTACAAGGAAACACCGATTCCTACTTCCTTGATTTCTCGGCTGCAAGGATACCACCGATTCCTCTTTTTACTCAACCCATACAATTACAAACAGCCCTAGAAGTCATCAATAGCACTTGATTCAGAGAGAGATGAGAAAAGCGTGTAGAGAGAAGAAGTTTGATCAAAACAGAATTGAATTCGGCAGAGTATAAGTGTAGAAATCATAAAAATGATTAAGAATGATTATACAATGAAAGAGGATGAAAGTGGAGAAGAATATATGTTTAAAAATTCAGTTTTAACCCCTTTTTGTAGTATGTGAAGGGTTGCAATGTTTCTGAATTGTTTCAAATAGTGAAAAGACACTTCCTTTCAAAATTGAAAAAGTGATAGTTATATGTCGACATGGTGTTTTTTGTTATGTCGACAAACTTAGTGTATTTTTGAATTTTAAAACATTTTTCAAGTGTTTTGACATTAATATAATTTTGGAAATTCTTGAATCAAAATATATTATTGTAAATTAATATTATGAAGTAGAAAATTATATGAAAACATAAATTTAAACTATATGAACGTATTTATAAAATTATAAAATTAAAAGGTTTTAAATTATAAAAATACAAAGTATAAGAATATAAATATATAAATTTTAAGTTTGAAAAACCAAGAAGAATAAGAAGGGAAAAAATAGAAAAGATAGAAAATAAAATAGAGAGGATTGAGGATAGAATTAAAAATCAAAATTTGAACCTGGAGTGCTATTTAGAGTCTTACCCAATCTAGACTCTATAACTATATTAGTCTTAAACTCTAGAATTCTTGATATCTTGAATACTCATGAGTCTAGATATTTCTCTAAATTCTTAATCTCTATCATCTTTAGACTGTACAGTCTTCAGTAATATTTCACGCATATGTTTATATACATACATACATACATACATATATATATATATATATTCTATACAAAAAATGTTAGTATATATTTTATAATCAATGATAATTGAAATAAGGTTGTTTTCAACAAAACTCCGTTCTCCAACAAACTCCCCCTTTTTATGATGATAACCTTAGTTTATAAAATATCATACCTATATATACCTATTGATGATGATCCTTCTAATACTCCCCTTGTCTATATGAATCATATAAACTACGTCTATATTTTATAATTTCTTCCCCTTTGGCATTATCAAAAAGAAATTATAAAACTACTCCCCCTAAATCCTATAACTATCTAAATAATTCCTATACTAAAGCAAAGTACTCCTCCTAAATCCTATATCTATTTATACATTTCCTATGATTATACTATACTATACCTATAGTAGACTATACTAGATCGAACTAATTGTTAGGGGTCATCAACAATCAGTGGCCTAGCCTACCACCGTGGCCTATCAACGATACCTCAGAACTGAGTTATACTCCCCCTAAATCTATGCTGTAAATGATCCTGATAACTATATAATATTCCTTATATTTCCCTCTAAATCTATGATTCTTAAAATATTATAGCTCCCCTAAAATTATGTCTATACTAGTCTAAACAAAAGGATAATAAACTAAGCAATCCAATCAATATTTACAATCAATCCAAACGATTAATTAAAAAAAATTTCAAGCAAGTAATGCAAGCAATCAACCAAATTAAACAATATAAACACTTTCCTAGAAATTATAAAACCCCCCTTAATCTAATTCAAGACTAAACGTAGCCTATACTCTAATTCCCTTAAAACTATAATAAGACTTCAATTTAGACTAAGAAATAATTCTATGATATAAGTTAAAATGCATAAGTATATTTCTAACACACCACTAATGAAATCCAATCGTGTCAAACAAGTCAATCAAGTTATTTATGTCAAACAAGTCAATTAAGTCAAACAATTCAACCAAGTCAATTAAATCAAAGTAAATATGTTATGTGTTTAATTAATAATCCTATATATTTCTAAGATAATTAATTCCCTATATAGTAACTTGTTATGAGGAGTTTGAAAGTTAATATGTAATGTAGTGTGTGAAGTATTTTGATTATAATGTGGTATGAAATGTATGTCATATGCAAAACAATATGAAATGCAACTTATGGTATGAATGATTTTGATTTGACATGCAATTGTAATTTATAATGATGAATGATATGAAATAAGATGTATAATAAAAGTATGCAAAATGATTTGTTGATAATACCTACTTAGGTAAAATATATTCAAAGTACTATCTAACTATTATAAATTATTTGAAAGAAACAAAGATAATGTTAATTTCTAGACTTAGGTTAATGATACTTATGAAAGAGATTGAAAGGATAAAAGTTTTATGGTATTCATGATATATAATAAAATATTTAAAATAATTCTATGAGAAATTTGGAGTTAAATAATTTTAGAAGCATGCTTCTTTAATATAGTAAAAATTGAAGATCTTCTTAAAGAGAATATAAAATTGTATCATATAAAATAAACATATAGTCATAATTTATATATAAAAACTATTTTTTTTAAGATTTAAAATTTAATTTATTATGAAATATAAATCAGTCTTTTAATACAAATCAATTTTAAATTTTGAACTTTTAGAAATCAAAATATATTAGTTTGTTAAGGAACCATTTATATGTTAAAACTTTAAAGAGAAATTAATAGTCATAATAAAATTATGAAACCTGGATATAAATTTAACTCTAAAACTATAATTTCTTATATTTAAGACATAAAATCATATATATATATATATTATTTTTATACAAAAATATTAGATTGAATATTTAAGCTTTTATAAATCATAATAAGAAATTAAAATACGTATTTAATGTTGCAAATAATATTTGTGATAATGTAACCTAAAATTGTTATGAAATCATATGAATAATATATAATGTTAAACTATGCATGTTTAAGCAATATAAAAGATGAATAAATTTATATTTTATAACAATATCAAAAAGTTATATTAACTTTGTATATCATATTAACATGTTTATATAATTTTATTAATTTATATACTTTTAATATATACATACATATATATATTTAGAAACAAGGTATAAGAAAATAAATAGACAGATAAAGTTAATAACCAGATTTGAATTGGCATTTTCTTATTGAAAGGATGGAGGGAAGTTTGAAAATTCAAAATTTAAATTTATTGGAACATATGTCGACATGCTCATTTATGTATGTCGACATACATGTATAATTTCAGAGGACATATGGTTTTGTAACTCTTGGATTCAAATTATCGATTTATATTTCATGTTTTACTATTTCCTTAAATAATGTTAATCCTAACAAACATTCAAAATTTATTATTATATTTATTATTATTATAATATTGATATTTTGAATTTCTAAACTCGAATTTCAAATTTGAATTTTAAATTTAAAGTTTGAACTTTAATTATCAAATTCAAAACAAAGCAAATAAAACATCCATTCAACCAAAAAATTGAAAGTTAATTAAGGCGTATCCAATTTTTAGATCCATTTCTTTGACATTCTATGAATTCTGAATTGATCTTTAGGAATTTGATGACGAGATCTGCTCTATTGCGACGGGCTCGTTTTTCTGGTCCGGATAGTATATTCATTTGCTGAATTTGAACACCGTATGAGAATGATATCGAAGATTTAGTAGTTCAGCTAACTTGGCGCCAAAATTTGAATTTTGAATGAATGGACACTTCAACTACTATATAAAGGCCCAAAAGTCATGTCCCTTCACAATCTCTTCTCTTCTTCTTCTTCTTCCCGTTTTCCATTTTGAATCAAACTTTCAGGAGGCATAACTTCGTTTCTTGACGGAATTAGACGAAATTAGTGGTAAATCAAAGAGAAATCCAAGGAATTCGATCTAGTAATAGTTTGGGGATGAATTTGATGGTATTAGGGGGCAGTAAGTCGAAACAATAAGAAGGAAACAGAAAATCCCGTAACATTTTTTTTTGTTTTGGATAGTCAACTTCAAATCGCCATATCTCACTCAATTTTTATCAGAATTTGATGATCTACCCATCAAAACAACTGCGAGAATGAAAAATACAACCTGGAAAAGGATACGGGATGAAATAGCCTAACCTATGGAAGCAACTTGAAGATCTTTTTTGATAATTTTGGTTTCCTCCCTTTATTCACCAAAACTTGATTTGATCATTACTTGATCAATTCTTGATGGATTTACATGAAACCAGCGAATTCCGAAGAAAAACACGAGAAGTACTGTATTGAATCTACTAGTAGATGAGAATCAAAATATTTCTACTTATCTGGTACCCATTTCTTTGTTGATTTACATTGTGTATTTCCATTTCTTCCTCTTGATGTCTTTTCACTAATCGTCATTACCCTTCTTCAATTGTCCTTCAGAATTTGAATCCTTAACACCCATGTAACACACCAGTTTGGAAATTGAATTTCCAATAGCCACCTTATCATAATTTGAATTTTCAATAGCCACCATTTCAGAATTTGAATCACCAACCGCCACTTTACCCATCTTTTCAACTTTTGAATTTACAAAAGTCATATAACACATCTTTTCCTGCAAAACAACACAACTTCTCAAAGAATCGAATGACTTTTCAAAAAATAAATGACTCTTCAAATAAACAAGTGACTTTTCAAGTAATCAACTATCATATTAGTTTTGTAACACATCCATAAATCAAGAATTTTCAAATTTCAAATTTCAAAATTTCAAATTTCAAAAATCAAATCATAGTAACTTGATTTTTCAATAAAATTGAATGCAAACTCGTTTAACACTTGATGCAATACATGAATTAAAATAGTGTTCAAAATTTGCTATTTAACATTTTCAAAAATCAGATTATGAACTTTTTGAAAAACCTTTCTCTGATACCAATTGTTAGGGATTGCAGAATGGATCGTTAAGGCAAAACAAACATTCGAGGGGGGAGGTGAATAGTGTTTGTGAAAATTTAAACAAAATCTAAAACTTATGTGAATAACAGAATGAATCAAACACCACAAATGCAATCATAGACACAGATTAAAACACAGAAGCAAAATCAATAGAAATAAAAATGCAAAAAAGGAAAGAACACACTGGATTTTATACTAGTTCGGATTGCTCCTATGTCCAGTCCCGCACAACGCTGGATTGCGCATATTTTTATTACTATATCAATAGTCAAGTACATCCTCCTTGATTTCAAGGCTACAAGGAATACCACCGATTCCTACTTCCCTGATTTCTCGGTTACAAGGAAACACCGATTCCTACTTCCTTGATTTCTCGGCTACAAGGAAACACCGTTTCCTACTTCCTTGATTTCTGGGCTACAAGGATACCATCGATTCCTCTTTTACTCAACCCAAACAATTACAAACAGCCCTAGAACTCTTCAATAGCACTTAATCTAGAAAGAGATGAGAAGAGAGTGTAGACTGAAGAAGTTTGATCAAAACATAATTGAATTCGGCAGAGTATAAGTGTAGAAATCATAAAAATCATTAAGAATGATTATATAATGAAAGAGGATGAAAGTGGAGAAGAAGATATGTTTAAAAATTCGGTTTTAATCCCTTTCTGTAGTGTGTGTGAAGGGTTGCAATGTTTCTGAATCGTTTCAAATAGTGAAAAGACACTTCCTTTCAAAGTTGAAAAAGTGACATTTATATGTCGACATGGAGTTTTTGTTATGCCTACATACTTAGTGTATTTCTGAATTTTAAAACATTTTTTCAAGTGTTTTGATATTAAGATAATTCTGGAAATCCTTTATAACAACCCAAAATTTCTGAACCAATTTAAAATTTCTATTTTAGCTATTTTAATGATTTTGAATATTTAAAATGATTTATTTTAAATAATAACGACTACAAATTTATTTAAATTGAAGTTGGTACATATAAATTTATTTTAATTATAAACTGAGCTTGAAATGGCGCAGTAGTTTGAAAATTCGGTTTTTAATTTCAATCGAAAGTACATAATTCAAAATAAATCGGATTTCAGTAAGACAAGAAATTGTAATGACCCAGATTTCCATAACATCAGAGTTGACTATATACATCATACGTCCAACCCAAATATCACGAAAATACGAGACATTTTTTTTTAGAAGAAAGAGGTAGAAGAAGAACAGAAATAACAACACAGAATCTCACATCGCAGCGGAACAAAATATAATATATCACATCTTTGAAATACAAAATCTTAACTGTATAACATACACTTATCAGAGTACAACACTTACAACATAGCGGAACAAACTATAACTAGATAACACTGAAGCCTCCTGCTCCAAGCTCCTTTAGATATATCTGAAAAATACTGAACTACTTGACTGCCCGTACAAATTTAGGCACCCAAGAGTTTAGGTAGAACAAAACAAATAAACTCCGGGTCAGTCATGGGACTGGTATGAGTAAACAGTTTAAAACAGTTTCAGAAAACTAAATGATATCTCATAAGACCACGCCGCATAACACGGAACGGGTTTTTCCCTTATGAAAATCCAAACACTTGATTCAACTTTATATCAAACTCTTTTGATATTATAATAATGTCTAAATCAATTAAATAACAATCTAGTGGAACGTTTTCATCTCACGTTCCACATATATATACAATCAAAACCGCAAGCACGTATTGGGTATTTGGTTTTCCAACTATGACAAGGTATGGAATCACCTTCCGCTGGTATATCTCTAGAGGAGAATACACCGAGTTCAACAAGAACATCTTGCAACTCAGCCACACATGACCGACCACTCATTTCGCTTGAGTGTATCGAATGTATATCACCAACGATTGGGATCAGCAACCGTTTCCCGAATGGGACAGCATCGACAATAGATTTTTAGAAGTAAATGAAACTCTAGATCAGGTGATTATACAGCCTAATAGGTGCGACCTACATAGCCATGCTGCTTGCCCGATTTCTGTCATTTACCGGATGATGAGGCTAGAAGCTACGCTTTATCATCACACCAGATTCACTTCGAATGCCACATCGTCAAATCCATCAAATCACCGATTGACGTCCTCAACAGTACATTACGTGTTAGCTAAAAGAAGTTTCCTTCTCCGCTTCCACTCTTGGTACGGTTGAAGAAATCAATGTACGTGACCTTTCTGGAAATACTCTGTCAGACTTTCATCCATACACGTCACCCAGGAACAGGATGAACCGAAGGTACTATTTCTATAAATAGAAAAAGTCCTTGCACTCTACTCCGTCTTCGATTATCTTTATATAATCTGATTCGCACGCTACTGCCGATATGGAGTGGTTCTTCGGATAATAATTCAACCGGTCTCTCCATATTGACAACGATGGTCAAAACTTCGATAGTCTGTGATTTAACTATCGAATAAAAACAAGTGTTTCGATAGTCGATGATTTAACTATCGAATAAAACAAGTGTTCATCCAAACATCCAACAATCGGTGAGCCTTTAATTAATATTCCATTAATTAAATCTCTTCTCTATTTCTTATCAATATTTGTTAACCAAATATTTTCAATAACCATATTGGCCTTATACGTTCTTTGGAAAACATTTCCATATATCGCCTTCCTTTATTGTCTATACTAGGAAATATTCATTATTCTATTTCCAAGCTTTGCACATATTTGGGTTAAAACAGATGTTGTATAAAACATCGTTACGACAACCCAAATACAGTATTTAACTAATTCTTATTCCACATTGATCTTCGAGCCTGAATCTTGCTACTTATCGGTATATCATGAAATCAACCAAGTTGGGGTATAATTACCTCTCAGACCTTGACTGAATAACATTTAACATCAAAACAGACAAGACTACTTACTCGAATAATCAATACCATACAACTGATTATTCACCTTTAAACACATATACATTTTCTCTTTCTATTCCTACTAGATTTAATTCTTATACTTCCTTTTTGATTATACTATTCTATTTCTAAGTTCGTTTTCTTATCGACTTCTATATATTTTGATATGTTAATTTCTAACTATCAAATTATCTTAAAAATATTCTATCTCCTTAAATTCCCGGAAAAATTCGCCATAACCTCCTTTGTACCGGGAGCATCGGGAAATTTCAAATAGCTTTCCCGGTCCTTCTCATCTCAAAAAGAAAAAGAAAAAGCCAAGCGGCTTGCCGATACGGCGCCTAAAATCTCATATATGAATTAAATACGTACCTTCTTGTCGGGCATTCTATTTATTTCACTTCTAACACTTTATTCCAAACCTGTCTCCTGTATCTTTATACCTGTCCAATCTATTTTAACTATACCAATCGTTTAACTAAATTTGTTAATTATCTCTTTAGTCCATTTCTCTTTTAATATTTGAATTCTATATTCAAACTCCAATTCGCTTCTATTATTCAAATTCCATAGTTTAAAGTCCGTTGAATTTCTATATTCAAATCTATCGTTTAAAGTCCATTTGAATTTCTATATTCAAATCTATAGTTTAAAGTCCATTTGAATTTCTATATTCAAATCTATCGTTTAAAGTCCATTTGAATTTCTATATTCAAATCTATATCAATTCCTTATATTCAAAGTCCATTTGAATTCTCGGCATTATTTATAAACAACGTTTATAACTTCAATTCAAATCCCATCTTTCCATTTATAAACAACTTTATAAATTCGATTCAAATTCCATCTTTCCATTTATAAACAACTTTATAAATTCGATTCAAATTCCATCTTTTCCTTTATAAACAACTTTATAAATTCGATTCAAATTCCATCTTTTCCTTTATAAACAACTTTATAAATTCGATTCAAATTCCATCTTTCCATTTATAAACAACTTTATAAATTCGATTCAAATTCCATCTTTTCCTTTATAAACAACTTTATAAATTCGATTCAAATTCCATCTTTTCCTTTTATAAACAACTTTATAAATTCGATTCAAATTCCATCTTTTCCTTTTATAAACAACTTTATAAATTCGATTCAAATTCCATCTTTTCCTTTATAAACAACTTTATAAATTCGATTCAAATTCCATCTTTTCCTTTATAAACAACTTTATAAATTCGATTCAAATTCCATCTTTTCCTTTATAAACAACTTTATAAATTCGATTCAAATTCCATCTTTTCCTTTATAAACAACTTTATAAATTCGATTCCTTGTTCATATGTATTCAAAACAAGTTAATGTTTCTATACTTCATTTAAAATTCAAATTCTATTTATAAAAATAGAATTCCCCTTTTAAATTTCAAATACCCTTTTTTGATATTTTTATAAATCAATATCCCAAGCCCCAGTGATATTTAAACAATCAAATCAACCAATTTTCAATCACTTGATTTTTAACACATCATATAGGAATATATATGAAATCAAACAAACAACAAACAGATAATATATTTTTGAGGAATCCAGTTGGATTCCTCCAACCTGTTTTCCCTGCATCCACAGACGTTAGCACATAAATAATACCCATCCTGCTTCGAGGCAGGATATCGCGGTATAGAAGGTCATCCACTAATCATAGCGTGGGGCGTATAGGGTAATCATCCGCTATGAAACTGCGGGCATCCGCTAATGAGACTGCGGGAATCCAACCAATCATCAACCCAATATATATATAATAGTCCTAAATAACTAATATATTTAAATCAACCAAACAGTATTCAAACAAGCAACAATAATTATTTTTAACGACATAAAAATAATTCTAATTAAGGTGAGTGAGATTTACTCACCGAGATTTTCTTCGCTGAATATCTTGTGGAAATTCAAATCTTACGGCTGCGAATCGCCTCGAATGATTTTTTATCGTGCTCCTACGAATATTTATTTAATGATCAACATTTCAATTAACGAATAAATAAATGTCTTATATATATATATCCCTTTTCTCATTTAATTAAATCATCAAATTGTTTTTGATTAAATATCCAACTTGTTTTTATTTATTTTGAGTTTGAAAATCTGAATCAAACTAATATAGTTTAAATAAAAGAAACACAAACTAACTAATTCATTTTCTATAACTAATTATATAAATTTATTTGCTCTTTATATAACTAATCCCTCATAATAATTTTCTAACTGCCTTATATATTTTTCCAAATAAATAAAAACTAAATCTAAAAAGAAAAATACCTTAGTCCTGCTAAATTCTTTCTTCGGCAATTTATCGAACACGTTCTCGGCATCTACCATTGCTACTGTACCTCAAAACTGCCATGGCTCCGAACTCTGACTGGTCGTCGCCGTTGTCCGCTTGCCCCTGTACCCAGTTCCAGTCGATCCCTCTCCAACTGCCAATGCTCAACTCGTCACCCCCTAGCAATCTCCCAGAACCCCATCGACTTCCACTCCAACTCGCAGTTCAAAATTTGTGGGCCCTCAGATCCAAATTCGTAACTTCAGATGAAGCCGTGACAACCCCCTTGTATCATCGCGATCCCAAATCAACGGAACCGTACTCCACAACCGATTATCCAAACCCATGCTCAAATCGAGCTTCTGAGAAACCCCCAAATTGATGCGCTCCCCTTTTGAAATCGAACAGGCCCAAAACAGACGACGCACTCCAATTTCGGCGACTAGCAGACTTGACGCCTCCCTGTATGCTACGATAGTGCAAGTTGCAGTACTCCAGTACAAACTCAAATCGAACATCGGTTTGCCTACTCCCTTTTTAAATGACAGCAAAACTCCTGTCGCACTTCTGGGTATCGCGACACTCGGATCTGAGCGACACAGACAACAACGGAGGCGGCTCTTTGATTTTGATTCCGTTCGATTATAGAAAATGGGAGCGGCCATTATTGATTTACGGTTTGGAGCTTGATTTTTGTCTATTCAGAAATGGGAGGAGCAGTGTGATTTTATAACAGAGAGGTGTGGTTTTTAGAGTGAACAACGAGGCCAATAACATGTGGAGTTGAAGAGGAAGACATGTTCGGTTTTCCCCTTATGATTTATTTGCCTTGTTGATTTTGTTTGAGTCCATTAAAAAGGAAGGGAATTATAATATTATATTTTAATTTAATTTGTTTAAAAAAAAAACTGTATCCTTAAATTTAAAATACCCATGATGTCGAACCCCTTTCTGAACCCAACAACTGGCGTTTCTAGGATTTACCCACCATTCCGGACACACTGGGATAGATCACGAAGTCCAATTCGATCATCCCGAACAGATATTAATTTAAATCGATTTAATTTAAATTTCAAACTATTTAAATTCTTCGATAATTATTGAATATTATTATTCTAATTCAAACAGAATTATGTATTGATTATCTGAACTGATTTCAAATCAGTTTTCACTTCGAATTCAGTTATTCGCTGATTCCTTATTTTGATAATTTAATATATACGATATTAAATCGAAATCGATATTTAAATTGATAACATAAATATAAAAATTCATTTATTTTATCAACTAAATATTTAAATCCATTCTAAATATTTAAAATTAGTTGGTCGAAATCCCGGGTCATTACAATCTTCCCCACTTAAAATAATTTCGTCCTCGAAATGGTTAAGGTAGGAAAAGTGCTACCAACCCAATTTTTTTTTTCAAAACTTATTTATGTTGATACTCAACATTTCAAACTTCCTTACGTCTCTCTTTCGAATAAATCCCTATTCGATAATTCCTCCCTTCGAATAACTATATTCGATAATCTCTATTCAATTTACTCTTATCAATCAACTCTATTGGATTTAACTCTTATCGATTTACCCAATTGGATTTGCTCTTTTCACTTAACTCCTTCCGAATAACCAATATTCTATAACCCACTTCGATTAAACTAATCGATAGCTCTTTTCGATTAAACTATAATTGATAACTCATTTCGATTAACAAATAATCGATAACTCCTTCGATTAACTAAAAATCGATAACTCCTTCGATTTACCAAATTCGATAATTCCTTTAACTCTATTCGCTTTACTCTAGATCGCAACGATCACAATGGTTACGCCTGATTCCCCCAGGAAACATCCGACCGCCCTAGGCTATCTGCAGCCCTGCGAATTTCGCTAGCAGTCGTACGAAATGGCAACTTATCCTAAGTAACTATGTTTGACCAACTCTATCTCAATAACTATATTCGATCAACTTTAATTGAATAACTAACATTCAATTAAATTCTAATTCGATTAGCTATGTTCAATCAACTCTATCTGGTTAACTCTTAATTTGAATAACAAATATTCGATAAATTCTAATTGAATAATTAATATTCAATTAACTCTACGGATTAACCCTGACTGATTAACTCTAACTGGTTAATTCTTACTCTAATCGATTTATTCTAACACTAATCGACTTCTCCTATTCGAATAACTCCTATTGGATAGCGTTTATTCATTTATAAAGATTTACTTTTAGTAACGGTTCTTCACTTTATAAATGTTCTCTTTAATAACGTTACTTCACTTACACAAGTGTTGTGTACCCTTTCTATTTAAAACTATCGGTGTTAAAAACCAATATCTCTTCTATATATAAGTTCAGACTTATATATCCCATTTATCGAATGATAAATATTTAATTTAATTTATAACTGTTATTTATAAATTAATCGTTTCTATTTATCTGTTAAAAACAGATTTCCATTTTCTATTCATCATCTGAATATTCCTTTGATTAAATTCTATTTATTTAACAAATCAATATCTCATCTATAGCATTCTTTTTATTTTCTATAAATAAATATTTCCATTGAATCTATTTGTAAATGTTTTACAAATATTCCCTTCTAAATTCTATTTGTAAATGTTTTTACAAATATTTCTCCTTCTTATTTGTTTGCACATAACTTCCTTTGTATTTGTGTTACAAATATTTTTCCTCTTTAACTCTTTTGGTTTTTCCTTCATTCACACCCAAAATTTATTTCATTCACATTGATTTTACTCCATTTATTCGTTTCGATCCATTTAACTTACTTAAGTTAAATTTAATTTCAATCATTCAAATTCCCATTAACTAGTTGTTAATTTTCCGTTTTGCCTATTTACCATTTTTATTCGAATATTACTTGTTCAAATATATGTCAACTTACTTATAAACTAATCTAACTATAATTTCAACTCGAGTTATATATTCGATTTCGAATATAAATTCTCAATCGCTTTCGCTTATCCAAAAACCCAATTTCGATTCAAATTTCCTTTAACTAATTATTTTCCAATTTAGTTAATCCTATTTAACCATTCTCCATTTGGATTCTAATATTCAAATCTCCATTTGACTTTTCTTTATTCAAATCCATTTGAATTCCATTGAATTCAAATTCCATTTCAATTTTTCTTATACAATTTCTATTTGAATTTTGTTTATTCAAACTCATTTGAATTCCTTTGAATTCATATTCTATTTCACTTCTATTTGAATTATATATATATATATATATATTCAAATTCCTTTATTTTACTTCTATTTGAAATCTATAATCCCATTTCACATTTCAAAATTCCTTTGAAGTTATATAAATATATACATATATCCCAAATTCAAAACATTTGAATTTTCAAACAACTTGTTTTTTTTTCAAACAAATTCCATCAAAAATTTTCTAAGGCAGCAATTCAACACTTAGAAACTCGAAAATGAACACTGATGATGTTGCGACCATCATCAGAATTATTTCCCAGCTACTGAATGAGTTCAGTGCTTTATTTCTTTCAAAACCCATTTAGAAAAATATTTTTCAAACCCCCAGGATTTAAAATTCTGAATTCTGGTTGGAATTCAATTTCAATTTATCTCATTTGTATATTTGATTTCATATACAAATTCTACTGGTTATATATATATAACTATTCCTGTTATTTAATCTAATTTGATTATAATCCTAACAATCAACTTAACTATTTAAAAACAATATCGTGTCCAATCTTCTGTTCAAGTGTTTATAAATTCCTATCGACTTCGTGGCGTCCCACGATTCGACCAAAATTTATAATCCACTCAACAGACTAGTCAACACAATATAAAACAGTTTTTATATCAAATAACAAATACGCTCTCTCGTATATATATACGCTCAACTCATTCTAGGATACTACTGATCCTATCTCTAATGAGCACATTTCCACACAGCCTAGGTATTCGCTCAACCTAAGCTCTGATACCAACTGTAATGACCCAGATTTCCATAACATCAGAGTTGACTATATACATCATACGTCCAACCCAAATATCACGAAAATACGAGACATTTTTTTTTAGAAGAAAGAGGTAGAAGAAGAACAGAAATAACAACACAGAATCTCACATCGCAGCGGAACAAAATATAATATATCACATCTTTGAAATACAAAATCTTAACTGTATAACATACACTTATCAGAGTACAACACTTACAACATAGCGGAACAAACTATAACTAGATAACGCTGAAGCCTCCTGCTCCAAGCTCCTTTAGATATATCTGAAAAATCCTGAACTACTTGACTGCCCGTACAAATTTAGGCACCCAAGAGTTTAGGTAGAACAAAACAAATAAACTCCGGGTCAGTCATGGGACTGGTATGAGTAAACAATTTAAAACAGTTTCAGAAAACTAAATGATATCTCATAAGACCACGCCGCATAACACGGAACGGGTTTTTCCCTTATGAAAATCCAAACACT
Source organism: Allium sativum (assembly GCA_030737875.1). Taxonomy (NCBI): domain Eukaryota; kingdom Viridiplantae; phylum Streptophyta; class Magnoliopsida; order Asparagales; family Amaryllidaceae; genus Allium; species Allium sativum. The sequence continues at coordinate 638,134,426 of CM060918.1, forward strand.
TGATTCAACTTTATATCAAACTCTTTTGATATTATAATAATGTCTAAATCAATTAAATAACAATCTAGTGGAACGTTTTCATCTCACGTTCCACATATATATACAATCAAAACCGCAAGCACGTATTGGGTATTTGGTTTTCCAACTATGACAAGGTATGGAATCACCTTCCGCTGGTATATCTCTAGAGGAGAATACACCGAGTTCAACAAGAACATCTTGCAACTCAGCCACACATGACCGACCACTCATTTCGCTTGAGTGTATCGAATGTATATCACCAACGATTGGGATCAGCAACCGTTTCCCGAATGGGACAGCATCGACAATAGATTTTTAGAAGTAAATGAAACTCTAGATCAGGTGATTATACAGCCTAATAGGTGCGACCTACATAGCCATGCTGCTTGCCCGATTTCTGTCATTTACCGGATGATGAGGCTAGAAGCTACGCTTTATCATCACACCAGATTCACTTCGAATGCCACATCGTCAAATCCATCAAATCACCGATTGACGTCCTCAACAGTACATTACGTGTTAGCTAAAAGAAGTTTCCTTCTCCGCTTCCACTCTTGGTACGGTTGAAGAAATCAATGTACGTGACCTTTCTGGAAATACTCTGTCAGACTTTCATCCATACACGTCACCCAGGAACAGGATGAACCGAAGGTACTATTTCTATAAATAGAAAAAGTCCTTGCACTCTACTCCGTCTTCGATTATCTTTATATAATCTGATTCGCACGCTACTGCCGATATGGAGTGGTTCTTCGGATAATAATTCAACCGGTCTCTCCATATTGACAACGATGGTCAAAACTTCGATAGTCTGTGATTTAACTATCGAATAAAAACAAGTGTTTCGATAGTCGATGATTTAACTATCGAATAAAACAAGTGTTCATCCAAACATCCAACAATCGGTGAGCCTTTAATTAATATTCCATTAATTAAATCTCTTCTCTATTTCTTATCAATATTTGTTAACCAAATATTTTCAATAACCATATTGGCCTTATACGTTCTTTGGAAAACATTTCCATATATCGCCTTCCTTTATTGTCTATACTAGGAAATATTCATTATTCTATTTCCAAGCTTTGCACATATTTGGGTTAAAACAGATGTTGTATAAAACATCGTTACGACAACCCAAATACAGTATTTAACTAATTCTTATTCCACATTGATCTTCGAGCCTGAATCTTGCTACTTATCGGTATATCATGAAATCAACCAAGTTGGGGTATAATTACCTCTCAGACCTTGACTGAATAACATTTAACATCAAAACAGACAAGACTACTTACTCGAATAATCAATACCATACAACTGATTATTCACCTTTAAACACATATACATTTTCTCTTTCTATTCCTACTAGATTTAATTCTTATACTTCCTTTTTGATTATACTATTCTATTTCTAAGTTCGTTTTCTTATCGACTTCTATATATTTTGATATGTTAATTTCTAACTATCAAATTATCTTAAAAATATTCTATCTCCTTAAATTCCCGGAAAAATTCGCCATAACCTCCTTTGTACCGGGAGCATCGGGAAATTTCAAATAGCTTTCCCGGTCCTTCTCATCTCAAAAAGAAAAAGAAAAAGCCAAGCGGCTTGCCGATACGGCGCCTAAAATCTCATATATGAATTAAATACGTACCTTCTTGTCGGGCATTCTATTTATTTCACTTCTAACACTTTATTCCAAACCTGTCTCCTGTATCTTTATACCTGTCCAATCTATTTTAACTATACCAATCGTTTAACTAAATTTGTTAATTATCTCTTTAGTCCATTTCTCTTTTAATATTTGAATTCTATATTCAAACTCCAATTCGCTTCTATTATTCAAATTCCATAGTTTAAAGTCCGTTGAATTTCTATATTCAAATCTATCGTTTAAAGTCCATTTGAATTTCTATATTCAAATCTATAGTTTAAAGTCCATTTGAATTTCTATATTCAAATCTATCGTTTAAAGTCCATTTGAATTTCTATATTCAAATCTATATCAATTCCTTATATTCAAAGTCCATTTGAATTCTCGGCATTATTTATAAACAACGTTTATAACTTCAATTCAAATCCCATCTTTCCATTTATAAACAACTTTATAAATTCGATTCAAATTCCATCTTTCCATTTATAAACAACTTTATAAATTCGATTCAAATTCCATCTTTTCCTTTATAAACAACTTTATAAATTCGATTCAAATTCCATCTTTTCCTTTATAAACAACTTTATAAATTCGATTCAAATTCCATCTTTCCATTTATAAACAACTTTATAAATTCGATTCAAATTCCATCTTTTCCTTTATAAACAACTTTATAAATTCGATTCAAATTCCATCTTTTCCTTTTATAAACAACTTTATAAATTCGATTCAAATTCCATCTTTTCCTTTTATAAACAACTTTATAAATTCGATTCAAATTCCATCTTTTCCTTTATAAACAACTTTATAAATTCGATTCAAATTCCATCTTTTCCTTTATAAACAACTTTATAAATTCGATTCAAATTCCATCTTTTCCTTTATAAACAACTTTATAAATTCGATTCAAATTCCATCTTTTCCTTTATAAACAACTTTATAAATTCGATTCCTTGTTCATATGTATTCAAAACAAGTTAATGTTTCTATACTTCATTTAAAATTCAAATTCTATTTATAAAAATAGAATTCCCCTTTTAAATTTCAAATACCCTTTTTTGATATTTTTATAAATCAATATCCCAAGCCCCAGTGATATTTAAACAATCAAATCAACCAATTTTCAATCACTTGATTTTTAACACATCATATAGGAATATATATGAAATCAAACAAACAACAAACAGATAATATATTTTTGAGGAATCCAGTTGGATTCCTCCAACCTGTTTTCCCTGCATCCACAGACGTTAGCACATAAATAATACCCATCCTGCTTCGAGGCAGGATATCGCGGTATAGAAGGTCATCCACTAATCATAGCGTGGGGCGTATAGGGTAATCATCCGCTATGAAACTGCGGGCATCCGCTAATGAGACTGCGGGAATCCAACCAATCATCAACCCAATATATATATAATAGTCCTAAATAACTAATATATTTAAATCAACCAAACAGTATTCAAACAAGCAACAATAATTATTTTTAACGACATAAAAATAATTCTAATTAAGGTGAGTGAGATTTACTCACCGAGATTTTCTTCGCTGAATATCTTGTGGAAATTCAAATCTTACGGCTGCGAATCGCCTCGAATGATTTTTTATCGTGCTCCTACGAATATTTATTTAATGATCAACATTTCAATTAACGAATAAATAAATGTCTTATATATATATATATCCCTTTTCTCATTTAATTAAATCATCAAATTGTTTTTGATTAAATATCCAACTTGTTTTTATTTATTTTGAGTTTGAAAATCTGAATCAAACTAATATAGTTTAAATAAAAGAAACACAAACTAACTAATTCATTTTCTATAACTAATTATATAAATTTATTTGCTCTTTATATAACTAATCCCTCATAATAATTTTCTAACTGCCTTATATATTTTTCCAAATAAATAAAAACTAAATCTAAAAAGAAAAATACCTTAGTCCTGCTAAATTCTTTCTTCGGCAATTTATCGAACACGTTCTCGGCATCTACCATTGCTACTGTACCTCAAAACTGCCATGGCTCCGAACTCTGACTGGTCGTCGCCGTTGTCCGCTTGCCCCTGTACCCAGTTCCAGTCGATCCCTCTCCAACTGCCAATGCTCAACTCGTCACCCCCTAGCAATCTCCCAGAACCCCATCGACTTCCACTCCAACTCGCAGTTCAAAATTTGTGGGCCCTCAGATCCAAATTCGTAACTTCAGATGAAGCCGTGACAACCCCCTTGTATCATCGCGATCCCAAATCAACGGAACCGTACTCCACAACCGATTATCCAAACCCATGCTCAAATCGAGCTTCTGAGAAACCCCCAAATTGATGCGCTCCCCTTTTGAAATCGAACAGGCCCAAAACAGACGACGCACTCCAATTTCGGCGACTAGCAGACTTGACGCCTCCCTGTATGCTACGATAGTGCAAGTTGCAGTACTCCAGTACAAACTCAAATCGAACATCGGTTTGCCTACTCCCTTTTTAAATGACAGCAAAACTCCTGTCGCACTTCTGGGTATCGCGACACTCGGATCTGAGCGACACAGACAACAACGGAGGCGGCTCTTTGATTTTGATTCCGTTCGATTATAGAAAATGGGAGCGGCCATTATTGATTTACGGTTTGGAGCTTGATTTTTGTCTATTCAGAAATGGGAGGAGCAGTGTGATTTTATAACAAAGAGGTGTGGTTTTTAGAGTGAACAACGAGGCCAATAACATGTGGAGTTGAAGAGGAAGACATGTTCGGTTTTCCCCTTATGATTTATTTGCCTTGTTGATTTTGTTTGAGTCCATTAAAAAGGAAGGGAATTATAATATTATATTTTAATTTAATTTGTTTAAAAAAAAAACTGTATCCTTAAATTTAAAATACCCATGATGTCGAACCCCTTTCTGAACCCAACAACTGGCGTTTCTAGGATTTACCCACCATTCCGGACACACTGGGATAGATCACGAAGTCCAATTCGATCATCCCGAACAGATATTAATTTAAATCGATTTAATTTAAATTTCAAACTATTTAAATTCTTCGATAATTATTGAATATTATTATTCTAATTCAAACAGAATTATGTATTGATTATCTGAACTGATTTCAAATCAGTTTTCACTTCGAATTCAGTTATTCGCTGATTCCTTATTTTGATAATTTAATATATACGATATTAAATCGAAATCGATATTTAAATTGATAACATAAATATAAAAATTCATTTATTTTATCAACTAAATATTTAAATCCATTCTAAATATTTAAAATTAGTTGGTCGAAATCCCGGGTCATTACAGAAATATTAGAATATGTTTAATTATATCTTTTTAACGAATGTAAGAGATTAAAATTTCACTTTATAAATTATAAGTTATGTCCAGTTTAAAATTTGAAATAGTCGCTGTAGAATTTATATATATTTAATACTATATATAGCCCTTAAAAATAACCATTTTGCAAATGACCTCTGTTTTCGATGGAACAACTTTTGTTGGATCCGGAATGTCAAATTATTGTCACGTTTCAATTTTCATAATTTTTGGAATAAATATGTGAGCGTGGTAAATTTAAACGTGTTTTGTAAGTTTAGTTTAAATTTAATCGACTAGAAAAGGGCCATTTATCAAACGGCCTCCAAATTCGACGAAATTAGTTTTGTTAGAACTGTATCATCAAAACATAGCTAGATTTACTTTTTTGTAATTTTTGGAGTCAGCATGTGGCCCCGGTAAATTAAAATATACGTTCAAATTCAATATTGACCGTTATATTAATTTATATTTTAATTTGAATGAAAACTAATTGAAAATGTTGAATTGGCTTATGAAACATATCCTGTTATATCTGGAATGGGGCTAATTGGGTTAGGGGTGATAATCGTTGGGATTTGTTTGGAGTTCGAATGGAAAAATTGCAACGTTTAGAAATAAATGAATTAAATAATATAACTTAACCTATATATATTCATTAAGTTGGTCAAAATCCTAGGGTTTTCTTTACCCCAGTCAACCATAAATGAGCCACCACTAATGGCGTGAACGGCTGGAAAGTATCGAATTATTCTCCCCAAAATATCAAAATTTGATCAATGATTTCTAACATCTCCAACTACAAATCCCTTCAACTATGTGAGCTGGTTAGTTTGAACGGATAAGATCGAAAATCGTGTGGCCGTTTGTGAGAAATAATGGCTCAAAGCCGATCAGTTCGTGGTTGTTTTAAGGGTGATGGAGGCCACTGAGTTCCATGCTTGCACTGGCGGAGGAAGGAGGCGTCGAGGGGTATCGGGTGACGGTCATGGACGGTGGTCCGAGGGTGCCAGCAGACCTGCGCAGGTGGATAAGCGAGGTCGGTTCTGGGTTCTTTTCGATCTAGAATTATCAACGAAGAAGTGAAACAATTAGGCCCTAATTATTTTCTCTAATTGTAATTAGCAAGTTATTTATTGTAATTAAGAAATGAATATATTAATTTTATATCGTATAACTTGTAAAATCAATATCATTTTCATTGCTTGTCAGAAATTGATGAAATCATTCGCGTTGGAATCGAGACAGCGAACACTTCGCAATGGAACAGACTAGAACAAAAACAGAGGTAGTTGGAATTTTTTGACAAAATTAAATGGTTGTTTAATTTTGTTAAAACGATCCTTCAGTAAAGAATGACAGAGTGGAACCCAAAGTGAGAACTCTTTCTCACTCAACTACTTTTGTTATGTTATTATATCATAGGTTGTAAATGGTGCTTAGTAACTCCTGTCACAATTGTTTGAAACAATGAATGATTAAATTGACTATATTGTGTTGTGATTGTCATGTGAAATGGAGTAAATAAAATATATATACGTTGTATGAAAAATATATATGCGTTGTATAAAAAATATATATATATATATATATATGCGTTGTATAAAATATATTATGCGGTTTATAAAGTATATATGCATTGTATAGATTTGAAATGCGATAAAATTGATTGTGTGATTTGGAAAAATTGTCATGTATGGAAACATATTATTTTTAACATATATATGAGATATATTAATGGTCATATATTGAAATAAATATTTGTTTGCTAAAAAAATTATTTTTAGCTTATATATGCGATATATAAAATGGTCATGTAATGGAATAAATATTTGTTTGCCAAAAATATTATTTTTTGCCTATATATCCGATATATAATATGACGATGTAATGGAATAAATATTTGTTCGCTAAAAATATTATTTTTAGCTTATATATGCGATGTATAAAATGGTCATGTAATTGAATAAATATTTGTTTGCTAAAAATATTATTTTTAGCTTATATATGCGATATATAAAATAGTCATGTAATGGAATAAATGTTTGTTCGCTAAAAATATTATTTTTAGCTTATGTATGCGACATATGAAATGGTCATGTATTGGAATAATTATTGAGTTGTTATAAATATAATTTCTAAAATGTATACGCGATAAATAAAATGGTCTTGAAATGGAATAAATATTTGTTTGCTATAAATATTATTTTTAGCTTATATATGCGATATATAAAATGGTCATGTAATGGAATATTCCATTTTTATTTAAAATTGAAAATGGAAGTTGAATCATTTTAAAATGAATTTATAAACGATTTATAAAATATGTTTTAAATGGAAATCGACGATATGTATATTATATATATTTAAATGGCTTGAATAGAACGTGCCACGCATCGACCGTTCGCGAATTTCAGCCATTGATTTCAAATGGACCTAACGGGAGATCCGACCGTCAGATTCTCCTAAAAATGGAACCATTGGGTTTGTATCAAAAAGAGCTTTCAAATGATAATAAGAGATTTGAAATCTAACGGTTAGATTTTAAGATATGTCTAAACCAATTTTGGAAAAGGTCGCTATGGATGCAGTTCGGTGGCCGATATAGGAAACGAACTGTAAAGGCCTTAATAAAATTATTAAAAATATGGAATAAATTATGTAAAATCATAATAAATGATTTGGAAAGATTTGGGATGAAAAATTCCAAGTTTTGAAAAGATAAAAGATATTTTTCTCAAAATGAACTAGTTATTAACTAGAATAATAATCCACTGGTTTTTAGATAAATAAATTGGATTTGTAAAGGGTTTTAATATAACCAAAATTTTCCAACGAATCAGTTGGAATGGATTTGAATGGAAATAATCTTTGGAATATTTAGATATTGGATTCCGTTATTATATGGATATTGTTATGGAAATTTGGAAGATATTGATATCTTTATTCCCAATACGATATCCATTGGTTTCAGAATTCGATATAGAATATAAACCGATATTAATTTCTAATCAGAGCCTTGCATTTAATATCAAATTGGATTTAGGGTTTGTCGTGAATGGTGTCTTAAATAACAAAACCCAGTTGAGAAAATAATAAAATCTTTTAATTAAGGATTATGGGAGTTTACTAATAATTAATATTTAATTGGAATTGAATTGAAACTGGATTTTTGGGTTTATCATGAATGTTGTTTTAAATAACATTGGTTATTTAACCCAATTAACAATGAAGATATGATTTGGAATTTATAATCTTTTTCCAATTTAATATATTAAATTGGAATTGAATGGAATTTGATTTAGTAATCATCGACATGAGCTTATGTGAAGGAAGACCGTTACTATATTTGGAATTTCAAAGGCTTTGCCATTATTCCATTTATATTATTTATCCGATATGGAAATTTATATCGATTATATATTGATCAGTTTTCCGTGAAGATTCCATAGTTAATGGAAGTTGATTTGGGTATATTGTGAACTGTGTTTTTAATAACATTTGTTCCTTAACCCAAGTAAAGGCAATATTAATTTCTTAAAGTTGAATAATCATTAAGTAATGATTTATGAAATTAAAACTGAACTAGTGTTTTAATAAATCTTTAATTAGATTTTAATGAATGAATGGTAAATAAATTTTTCAAAACATGAGATGTCATATAAACCAAATAAACTGGTTGTGGAAATTGATTGATTGTCTGGATTGTGCTCGACCAGTTTACGAGCAAAATTATGCTTCTACATTTAGCATTGGGTTGGGTAGAAATACGTGTATGCTAACATCTTGTGAAACACTTCACGATTTGACTACAAGAGGTGTAGCGATATTGTTGAGTTCATTTCAAGGTTAATGAATGATTTTGAAATGATATTTTTCTTAAGTGAAAAGAAATATTTTCCCGATTTTGGATAGGGAATGTTTTATAAAAAGATTTTATAAAATAGAAAGGATTTCGAGGCCTAAACCCGATGTTGTCGAAATGATTTTGAAATATATTATGTGTTTGGCATTGTAGTTCATTACATAACCGATTAGTTGCTATTGATGATATATCTATTTGGTGGCAGAGAATTTATTCTCTTGCTTAACACCCTTCTTTGAGATGTACGAGCTCAAAGGTTATGTGGTTAATAACGACTGATTATATGTGTGAATTGCTAATGTAATGTACTATATTTTGGAAAGTACTTGTGGTTATTATGTTGTGAAATGAGTTTCCCTACTTCGGGATAAGAAATGGTTTAGTATGTAGCTAAAGATTCGGTTAATCCTGAGGACTAAAAGTATGGGTGAGATGGCGGTGTAGTCCCCGAGGGCGTGGGATTGTGCATCATCAGTGTAGCCTGATACGTAGAGGGAGGTGCGCGCACACACACACACACACACACACATATATATATCGAGTTGGTAAGGTACGTACCCTTTGCCTTGTCTAAGGGGAGCCCGATATTTGGTTGCATACTTGTTTGTATGCATTGTGATGTTTTGGAATTCATATTTCCAAAGATTCTGGTTTGAGATCCCGAAGCGAAATCTACTTTGATATAAATCTAGGTATGTATTTCAAATGATTTGAAATAAGGGAAATAAAGTCCAAAGGAATAATTTCTATAAAGTGGATTGGATTTTGAAAATCTAAATTTGGGATTAAGCCTAAATGGGTAGATTGAGGAATTGCATGTTGTATGATGCATTGCAGATCCATATGACAATTATTGGTTATTGTTTATGCATTGGTATTCATGGGGGTGAACCCGTTCGGTATTATACGGCGTGGTCCCGTGATTTACCTTATTTTAAAGTAAAAATTAATAACTGTTTTGAGTTCTCACACCAGTCCCATTACCGACTTAGAGTTTATTGTTTCTACCTAAACTCTGTATAACGACCCGAACTCCCCCGGTAAGGAAATCCCGGATTGAGATGAGAACAACACACATCGGAACGCAGACAGAAGAACATTTCATTGTTTATTACAACAATTACATCAGAATACAAGAATATACAGAGTATGAATAAATAAATTACACATTTGACAAATATCAGATTACAATAAATTACATAGCAGCGGAAAATAATACAAAACACAACTGAAAGTAATACATGGATACAGAGCTTTCCGAGCATCGTTCCAGCTGTAAATCAGGATCCTGTGAATATAAATCTGCAAAACCAAAACTACTAGTTGCCCGTGTGGAAAATAAGGCACCCAGAGTTTAGGTTAAAACAATAAACTCCAGGTCAGTCATGTGACTGGTGTGAGAACTAAAAAAATTATTTAAAACTTTACTTTAAACGAGAGTAATTCAAGGGACCACGCCGTATAACACGGAACGGGTTTCCTCCCAAGAATACTAGTGCATATAACAAAACAGCGCAATGCTCTTTGGAAAAATGAAGCTATTATAAGACCCAGGTCCCATCACACAATGCAACGCAAGACGGAGGATAGGGTTTTCCCTTATAATAGCCAAACATGCTTGGTACGTTTAAAACAAATCATTTGATACTATTATAAGTGTATAGTGTCAAAACAATTTCAATCATAAATATCAATCATAGGCGGCATGGGTACCATCTATCATGTCGCCATACTAGTTCTACAATTAAAACCGCAATATCACATATTGGAAATTGGATTTCCGTCATGAGCCGAGGCAAGGGGCAAGCTCCTCTCCGATTCGAGACACTCTAGCAAATGTCTCAAGACCCCACTATGATCCTTGGATCTTCAGGGCCGGTCCGATCTTACTTTTGAGGATTTGGCAATTCCTGAACACACGTTTCTCGGTCCTTACAGACCTATATTCGAGGCGCCTCGTATCCAACAACCACACAGGTGAAAAGTATATAAATGTCAGGGCTGGTAGGTCACTGACACCACCTTAGCTAGAAAGAAACGTCATGCTCTCCCTGCAGTCATTATCCCGTTTTTGACTCATACCGAGGTGTGAGGCTCACGAATTCACGCTATACACAAAGCTACGCCACACAGGCCGTGCTTTGATCATCAACCACAAGACTTTGCTTTTCAACAGAAGCCTTGATCAATTGCCACTTATGCGTGCCACACTGGCAATTCACTCCATGCGACTGATGTCCATCGATATACAACCTCTGAGCTCGTACGTCTCAGAGAAGGGCGTTAAGCAAGAGAATAAATTCTCCGCCGCCAAACAGATGTATATTTAATAGAGATCAATCAACACAGAATAAAATCCAATGTCAGACACACAATCCATTTACAAGTCCGTTCTGGGTCTGAACGAAACCGGAGGCACTTTCCTCGCATATCCATCCATCTCCAAGTACGTCTGGACGATCACCAACTGATTCCCTCATCTTGGGTGTACAGCCCAATCAAGATCATCAGTAATCACCCAAACGATGTAAAGACTTCCAGTCTTCAACCACCGTCTTCATCTTCGACATCTCGTCGAATCGGTTATTCAGAATGGGTATAAACCCGACCTTTCTGAATAACCCAAGTATATGATAAACAAATGTTACAAAAACACAACAAACACCTCATTCCAATTCAGAATATTCTTTTATTCACAAAATCACATTCTTAGGGAATAGGTTCCCATTAATTTTATCCAAGATAAATTCTTCTAAATTTATTCTTTAATCTTCCTTTGGATATCATTTCAAACTAGTCGGGATTAGCGAACCACACCGAAGTAATTATTTATTTTATTTCCCAATCCCAACCTATATATCCCATGGAGAAAACTGGTAAGACTCCATATCTAACACCACGGTGTTATCGGTAAAATTAATTACCATCTCACGTTCAAATCTAATTAAAGATTTAACTATCGCTTTGGAGCAAAACTGGTGGTACTCCATTCTCGATCACCTTTCAGATTTGATAATTTAAATTATCAATTCACATTTCAATCTAATTAAAGATTCATTAAAACTCCACTTAGTTTTAATCTTTTCAAAAATCAATATCCTGCCTTTAACTGGGTTAAAGAACCAATGTCATCTAAAACACGATTCACGATAAACCCAAATCACATTTGATATTAAATACAAGGCTCTGAATAGAAAATATATCGGCTTATATTCAATATCAAATTCTGAAACCAACAAATATCGTATAGGAAATAACGATATAAAATATATCTTTCAAATTCCCATAACAATATCTGTATAGTCACGAAATCCAATATCGAAATATTCCGAAGATAATTTCGATTCAACTCCAGTCCAATTCACGTATTGGGAATATTGATTATTTTTAAAATCACTTTCAAATTCAATTTATTTATTTCAAAAATAAATTGATTTTAATTCTAGTTCAAAACTAGTTCATTTCAATAAAAATCTGTTTTTATCTTTTCAAATGTGGAATTTTTCATCCCAGTTCTTTCCAATTCACATATTATGATTTTACACAAATTATTGATATTTTTAATAATTTTATCAAGGCCCGTACAGTCGATTTCCAACAACGGCCATCGAACTGCACTTACAGCGACCTTTTCTGAAATTGATTTGGACATAATTCCAAATCCAACCGTTAGATTTCAAATTTCTAATATTCATTGGAAAGCTCTTTTCGATACGAACCCAACGGTTCCAGTTTTAGGAGAATCCGACGGTCGGATCTCCCGTAATGTCCATTCAAAGTCAATGGTCGAAATTCACGAACTGCCGCGGCGCGGCGCGATCTATTCAGGGCATTATATATATAATATATATATATTATATATTTCGTCGATTTCCTTTTTAAAACGTATTTTATAAATCGTTTTAAATTCGTTTTCAAAACCATTTCAACTCTATATTCAATTTTAAATCAAAATTGAATATTTCATATCATTACTATATAAATGATAATATTTTCAAAACGTTATATTTTGAATTCACTTCTTTTCTATATTCATTATAAAAATGAATATAATCGATATAACTATCGTTCACGTCAAAATGGCACAACTCTAATCAACACAACTTTATATATATATTTCAATAAATTCGTTATTCTATTCAACAAATGAACATTTATTCTATTCAACACGTGAATCTATATTTCTTTCAACACACGACCAATCTCAGCACATGAGTACTGTCAACACACGACTATTTTTGTTATGTAAAATATTTTATAAAACTATGGTATCTATCGTTTGATTTTTAATTAGACTCCACCGTGAAGTAGTGTCCAATCTTAAATATGATAAAGATGTAAATTTTATTATTAAAATATTTTACTCAACACATAAATAGTTTCAACACATGAACATCATCAACACATGACTATTTTTATATTCAGCACATGAATTTTCTTTTATAATATTCATTATTTTCCCGATTGGAATGAGGCCCAATCAATCACTATATAATGTTAATTATATGGATTCCATACAACACATGTATATAATAGCAACGATAAACAATCAACCATCATCCAAAGTGCACCACACAACTGCATAAGCATCAAATATAAATAATTAACGCTTATAACAGCCTGTCGACCGATCGATCGACATACAATTAAATAATTAGGATTAGTATACGCCAAATATCATCCCAACACCCGTGTGGGGTTTCAAAACAACAAACACAGATTTTTATTTGTGAAGTTGGGCGATGTGTAAAATTTATCGTCCCAATCAATATCAGTCAAATCAGTGTATATAAACAAATCGGCCGATTTGTTTATAAATATTCATTTATTCACATTCACGTTAATAATTATATTTTTAACAATAAAATATTTTAACTATATAAATATTTTATTTCATTTCACATCACACAATCGATTTTCACAACAACAAACAATCAAACATACAAACCATCCATGGTATGTGGATGACGGGTGTCGGGTGCTGCTAAGCACCGTCTGCATCCTAGTATATATATAACTAGAAAAAGAGATTGAAGAGTGAGAAATTCTCACCGATAGCTAATCCAATACCACGACTCTTCTTATGTAGAAATCTTCGTCGTTCTCGCCTTTTGTCACTTTCGTTGCCCGTAGCCACTACATATATAAAAATCACATTTTTATATTGTTGCTATGTATATAAGAATCATATTTTTACACCGCTATTTTTACATCGCTACTGTATAGATAAAAATTCTATTTTTACATTGCTACTATATAGATAAAAATTCTATTTTTACATCGCTACTATATAGATAAAAATTCTATTTTTACATCGCTACTATATAGATAAAAATTCTATTTTTACATCGCTACTATATAGATAAAAATCCTATTTTTTACATTGCTACTATATAGATAAAAATTCTATTTTTACATTGCTACTATATAGATAAAAATTCTATTTTTACAACGCTACTATATAGATAAAAATTCTATTTTTACATCGCTATTCATATAATGAAGATTATATTTTTATCACGCTATTCTCTATATAAAGATTTCGTTTTTCTATGAACAAAATCATCTTTTTATTCTCTATGCTTTTCTAATCTAAAAATATAATCTTTCCTAATAAAAATCAAAACTTTAAACAAATAAAAATCATATAATTTCAGTTTTAAAATCATAGCCTTTTATTATTTATTTCATTTCAATAAAGATCGCCTTTTTATACTAGAGATAAACGAACAAAAATTGAATTTTTATACTATAATATATATTAAAAACTCACATCAGCTACTCGTAGGGGGAGGAGGGTCCATCGGCCGGCGGCAGAACAGGTGGTGGCGGCGAATCGGGTTCAGGCGCGTGGAGAGGGCTGGGGGGGGGGGTCTCTGCGGTGGCGCGCTCGAGGTAGGGTGGGTTTCTTGGGTTCGGAGGGGGTACGAACGGAGGGATGCGCGCGAGACTAGAGAGGAGGGGGGAAGGCGCGAGGGGCGGCGCGACGCCCTGGGTGGCGGAGCGCAGGCGAGATCAGGTAGGGTTTAGGCGGGTTTTTTTTCTTTATTCTTCTGTATCGATTTTGAAAGGGGGGGGGGCTGAGAGATAAAGTGAGAGAGAGGGTTTAATTTATTATTTTTTTAAATTATTTTAATTTCAAAAAGGTTGACTTTTTATTCGACCTCTAAACGAGGCCCACCGCCTGTCGTCCATAGCATTTCACCCCCATTCCGAACACAATGGGATACGTACCATAAGCTGATTCGACCATTTCGATCAGTTTCCGTTAAAATCAACATATAACTCTATATATTGAATTTGAACGCGCATTTCAATTTACCAGGGCCACATACAGTCTCTAAAAATTACAGAAAAATATTTTCTAGCTTCGTATTGACGATACGGTCCTAACAAAACTAATTTCATCGAATTTTGAGACCGTTGGAAAAATGGTCATTTTCCAGTCGATTAAAATCAACTAAAACTGGTCAAACGCGTTTTCCTTTGCCACACTCACATATTGATTCGAAAAATTATGAAATTTGGAATCTAGCAATAACTTGACATCACGGACCCAACAAAAGTAGTTTCGTCGAAATCCTAGGTCGTTTGCAAAATTCCCATTTTTAAGGGCCTGAATTCCATAGCGACTATTCAGAATTTTCAACTGGACATATCTTTTGATTCCTGCTATGAAATTTTGATTTTTCGGATTCGTTGGAAAGATATCATCAACTAGATCCTATTATTTTTGGTTTCGCCAAAATCCGGTTTATTTTGCACCCGGTATGTTCAATTGAAATTTGAAATCGAATTATCGAACTACCGCGCCATTTTCAATTCCTTTTATAATTATATATAATTATTCATATTCTAACGACGATCTATATAAATATATACATTCGAATTATATTCAAAATAAATTTCTCGTTGTTATTATTTAAAATAATTCATTTTAAATATTCAAAATTCATTAAAATTGCCAAAATAAAAATTTTAAACTGGCTCAGAATTTCCGGGTTGTTACACTCTGGGTGCATATATTTTCTAGACGGGCAGTTAGTAGTTTTGGTTTTGCATATTATTTCATTTGGCTGGATTCTGGATCGAAGCTTAAATCTGTGTCCAGAGCATTGATAGTCTTCCGTTGTGTTAGTTTATTTGTTTCCACTGCATTGCATTTATTGTAAATTTATTTTCCGCTGTATATTATTTTCGATACTCTAATATTTTGTACTCTGATGTAACATTACTATGATGTTTATAAAAGTCTTCTGTTGTTTATTCTGATGTGTTGTGCGCCCAAAGTTAGCGTATCCGCCTTTTTGGTTCGATTTAAGTTGGTTTAACGTATTTGTGATTATATATATAATTCGATCTTAGAAAATATGATTTTAAGTATGTAAAAGCTATATATTTGAAAAGCTAATCCACTAATTGATTACTGGTTGTGATGTTTGATTATTAGTATAACTAATAAAAATATTGGAATGATAACTAATTAAACCAATATGAAAATGAAAGGTAAATTAAGCCAAACAGAATTAAATATTGAGATGAAGTGAAAATTGATTGGAATTGCATATATGTACATGTATATATAATGAACATGTCATAGCATGGAAGCTAAGAAGAGGAATAAAATTGTATGCTCGACAAATAGGTACATGTTTACTATATTCATTGAGTTTGATGATTTTATGAGCCACTTGGTGTTTTCTTTTTCTTTTTGGGTGATGAGGGCCCTATGAGGCAAGTTGCGGTTTTACCGATTAGCACGTACAAAGGAGGTTATGGCGAATTTTTTCAAAAAATTTAGGGTGTTAGCCAAATTTTTGAGAAATTAGAAAATTCTTAGAAACTGAAAAGTTGAAGAATGAAAGCCAGAATTAAATTTGAGTTGGTTATTTAAATAACTTTTAGCTTCGTTCCATTTCGAGGACGAAAAGATTTTAAGTGGGGGAGATTGTAACAACCCGGTATTTCTGAACCAATTTAAATTTTTTATTTTAGCTATTTTAATGGATTTTGAATATTTAAAATGATTTATTTTAAATAATATTGACTAAAAATTTATTTAAATCGAAGTTAGAACATATAAATTTATTTTAATTATAAAATGAGCCTGAAATGGTGCGATAGTTTGAAAATTCGATTTTCAGAATGTACAGAATTCAAAATAAATCAGATTTCAGTCTAATAAGAAACGTTAGAATCTATTTAATTATATCTTTCTAACGAATGTGAGAGATTGATATTTCACTTTATAAATTATAAGTTATGACCAGTTTAAAATTTGAAATAGTCACTGTAGAATTCATATATATTTTAATATTATATATAGCCCTTAAAAATAGCCATTTTGCAAATGCCCTCTGTTTTTGACGAAACCACTTTTGTTTGATCTGGAATGTCAAATTATTGTCAGATTTCAATTTTCATAATTTTTGGAATTAATATATGAGCGTGGTAAGTTTAAATGTGTTTTGTAATTTCAGTTTAAATTTAATCGACTAGAAAAGGGTCATTTTTCAGACGGCCTCCAAATTTGATGAAATTAGTTTTGTTAGGACCGTATCATCAAAGCATAGCTAGATTTATGTTTTGGTAATTTTTGGAATCAGTATGTGGCCTTGATAAATTAAAATGTATGTTCAAATTCAATATTGACCGTTATATTAATTTATATTTTAATTTTTATGAAAACTGATCGAAACAGTTGAATTGTCATACGAAACATATCCCATTGTGTCTGAAATAAGGGTATTTAGCTAGTGGTGACAGTCATTGGGATTTGTTTGGAGTTCGAATGGAAAAATTGCAACGTTTAGAAATAAATGAATTAAATAATATAACTTAACATATATATATATATATTCATTAAGTTGGTCAAAATCCTAGAGTTTTCTTTACCGCAGTCAACCATACCTGACCCACTACTAATGATTTGAACGGCTGGAAAGTCCCAAATTATTTTCCCCAAAATCTCAAAATTCGATTAGTTATTTCTAACATCTCCAACTATAAATCTCTTCACCAATGTGAGCTGGTTAGTTTGAATGAATAAGATCGAAAATCGTGCGGCCGTTGGTGAGAAATTGCGGCTCAATGTCGATCAGTTCGTGGTCGTTTTAAGGGCGATGGGGGCCACCGAGTGCCACATTGGCACTGGTGGAAGAAAGCGGGCGTCGAGGGGTCTCGGGTGACGGTCATGGATGGTGATCCAAGGGTGTCGGCTGACGTGCGCAGGTGAATAAGCGAGGTCGGTTTTGGGTTCTTTTCGATCCGGAATTATCAATGAAGAAGTGAAACAATTAGGTCCTATAGTTTTTCTCTAATTGTAATTAGTAAGTTATTCATTGTAATTAAGAAGTGAATATATTAATAATATATCGTATAACTTGTGAAATCAATATCATTTTCATAGCTTGTCAGAAATTGATGAAATCATTCGCATTGGAATCGAGACAGCGAACACTTCGCAATGGAACTGACTAGAACAAAAACGGAGGCAGTTGGAGTTTTTGGACAAAATTAAACGGTTGTTTAATTTTGTTAAAACTATCCTCCAATAAAAAATGACGGAGTGGAACCAAAAATGAGAAGTCTTTCTCACTCAACTACTTTTGTTATGTTATTACATCATAGGTTGTAAATGCAGGATTTTATTTTAACGGAAAAAGTTAGATCCGCATTTTAAATTACGGAAAGAACTGTTTATTTTTCGTTTGAAGGACTTGCTAAACTGATGTATTCACCCCACTAACAAATCGTTCCCCATTCCATATACATTTCATTCATTCTAGGGTTTCAGTATGAGCAAAAAATCATCCGTATTTTCGATTCAAAAAAAATTATATCCCTAAAATCAGTAATGTCGACAACTGAGAAAATTCTTCAACTTCGACCTCTAATTTGCCGTAGCCGATTAGTTATTCAAGGCTAGATCCCCGAAACATGCATCATCAACTCCTCAATCGAAGGAAAAATCTCCAAAAATTGGGAAATAAAAAGCTAAAGTTGCAAAATCGAGAGTGGTTAAACAACTCGCACTGCAGATCGACGATGAAGAAGATACTGTGGGTTCAAGGACTGGTGTGAGGGTATTGAAAGTATTAGATTTTATTGAAATTTTGTATGTTACGTCTAAATGTTTCTTTGAAAATCCTAACACATGAATTACAAAATATTATGATAGTTATAGGTATCATTTTGCATATCATTTTGCATTTTAGCAAAGTATTATGATAGTTATAGATATCATTTTGCATTTTAGCGAAATAAGATATCATTTTGCATTTTAGCAAAATATTATGATAGTTATAGATATCATTTTACATTTTAGCATATCATTTTGCATTTTAGCAAAATATTATGATAGTTAAAGATATCATTTTGCATTTTAATTTGTCATCTTATGCATGATTAAGATTTGTGAAAGAAATAGAAATAGAGCAAAGGATTTTACAACTGCTGATACATCCCTACTCTTTTTGTTAATTTTAAAGTAGATGACATCCCTACTGTTTTTGTTAATCTTTACAGTAGTGTTTTTAAAATAAAAATGGTATAAATGTTTAAATAGCAAAAGATTTTCTCTGTTTGTATATTATGGCCACAACGTTTTATTTTTCTTGCGTTGCTATGTGCCTTCGCGCCTTCTCTTTCTTCTTCTTTCTCCTCAGTCCTCAACTGTCGTTATACTTCTCCTTCACTTCACATAGTGATGTCCTCCAAATTTTATTTGTGGTTGTGATTGATTGTTTGTTGTGCCACAAATCTTCATCAATTGGCTTAGAAGTTTGATGTGCTTTAATTCCCCAAACCTAGCTTGAGCGTAAAACAGTTAAAGGCATTACTTTATCTAATTTTTTTTTTATTATTGTATGATTGTTTGAATCAGTGTTTTGAACAGTTTTGAAAATGAAATATGCTAATGTGTCATAGGTACATTGCAAAGAAATATGCAAGATTTTTTTTTAAAATGAAAGTTTATCGTAGCGTTTTAGTTATGAAGGTCTATAATTATATTGCCATGTGCAAAACAATACATAAGGAATAATTGTAAGTGCGATAGCTAGTTGGTATAATTTGCATGTAAAAAGTGATAACTTATCAAAATAGGCGACATAGCTCGGTAATTTCATAATTCAATATTTGTTTTTGACTAAAATATACACTGTTCAGTCTTCTTTTTGTAAAAAAATGAGAATGAGAAGTAATAATTATATTATCATTAATAGTTTTTCATTACAGATTCATCGAAATAATACCTACTAACTTATTTTGTGTTTATGTAAAATGCAGTTCTGTGGTTTTCGTATCAAATGATGTTAAAATGGGCGGGATTACAATTGTAAAATCTATGCTTGAATCTATTTTGCTGGAACAGTACACAGATGGCCAGGTATTTGTCTTTTTATTTGTATATAACTTATATTCATATTTAATAGGCTGGAAAAATAGACAATGTACATGTATGTTCAAAACGATATATATAAACTTATCATTTTGATGTAAAGCCTCAACTGTACATAGTATATATAAATTGTACATGCAAAAAAGAGCCCTACATGCTATGATAATAGCTGGGATATGATTAACAGGAAAAACTGAAAATAAACAGGTGTATTTGAAATGATATATAAATGTATCATTTTGATATAATGCCACTACCACACCTGAAAAATTAGCAACATACTTATTATGGTGATATTCGTATTGAATGGACAGATAAAAACAAAGATAGACAAATATTTTCAAAATGATATAAAACTTATCGTTTTTGTATAAAGCTACTAACATAGGTAATTATTTTCTTTATTCTATCAGATAATTGATTGGTATGTTCAAAACCAAGAGTTGTATGAGCACAGCTATACCTTCTCCACTATAATGATGGTAAGTCAAACCTTTTTTAAAAGTAAAGTTAAATTCCTTAAAAATTATGCTAATTTTTTTTAATACGCAAAATGCAATAAGCAATGATTCAAGTAATGTGCTATAGAAACTAGTTCTTCATATGGTAGAAAGTATTATTCTGAATGAGTATGCCGACACCATATTCTTTCCATTGCATCATATCAACCATTGGATGCTTTTGACATTGAACTATGTCACAATGCAATGTACCCATTATGATTCAAATAAGCCTCTAACTAGATCCACAAGGATGTCAAATCCAAGCTACAGGCAGCTATTGATCAGGTAAAAAAAAGTATAATATAACCTTCTTGATAGACAAAAACCGAATAATGCTATATTCAACTATCATTATTAAATTATTTTCTACATATCCAGAGAAAGAAGATTGAAGGGCTATTTTAAGAAAAATGGCAGGAAAAGGGAATCGTGAATAAAAGTTTCGGGAAGAAAACACTAATACAAGAACCATCCCCACGGCAAGACCCAAGCTCGTAAGTATTTAGTCATTCCTAAAATATGGATTTTGTGGTTTCCGATTTTCATTCACATAAAGCACATGAATCATCAATGGCCATGCCGCACTGTATAAGCTTTTTTTGTGTTTACTCTGTTTAGGATAATGCATAATGAATGTTGATTTTTTTCCCGTTTCACAGCTCTCTAGTTAGTTTGACTTGCTCTTTATCAGTACACTTGACATGTTTTAGAAAAAGAAAACCCTTGTTGTCTACACCATTCACAATATTCAGCATAACTTTCTGAATGGATTTGTATTGCATTGACGATCCCACACATTCTTTAGTCCTGGGTATAACTGAGATATCTCGATTTCCATGTTGTGTAATGGTGATACTGGTATATTTTTGTATTCAATGATATGGTACATGTATAGCTTGTAATAGTGATACCGGTATATGTTTGTAATAGTGATACCGTAACCATCCCCGCGGCAACACTCAACTATTTTTTAAACTGTCTTAATAAAAGCTCAATAATTGATTGTTACTAAATGCTTTTCTTGCCATTTGTAGGAATGACTGTGCTTGGTTTGTCATGACAAACATTAAATTGCTTGGCAGTGGAAATCTTCCACGGATGTATGAAAAGGCAGAGATCAACCGAATCAAAGCGGATATAGTATTTCAAATCATCTACAATGGGGGAAAAATGGAAAAAAACAAAACAGTAGTGGAGCAAAAAGATTGATTTTTAATAGCAATTAGATATGATATAATGAAGTTTGCTTGTTATTTTCTTACAAATTTCCTTGCTATATTTCTAAAAATCACAATAGACTTATGTTAACTGTTTAGTCTGTAATAATGTGTGCTGATAACATCATTTGTAGTACGGTACTGTTGAAGGTTTGATATGTTTCCTTTCATCATCAAATTGCAATATTGTTGTTTTGCATGCAGTACGATGCTGTTAAATTGCGTCTAATGATATCAAAATGATATGTTGTTGCTTCAAAAGTTTTCCAACATTACAGAATATCAAAATGATATATGAAACTATCATTATTTAAAAATATGTTCTACTTTTTGTTGTTGATGAAAAATAAATATAAATTAGTGCAATAGCAGTTATAATAGCTTTAAACATTAAAAAATATAAATTCCAATATTCTCAAAATTACAATGCTATATACAGGTAGCATAAATTGCCTATTTAAATACTACTGTCAACTAACAAAATGACATAATGCATGCTAAACATAAATAACCATCAACCACTATTATAATCAACAGAAATTGACGAACAGTGTTATAACCAAAGATAATACAGATGGCAGCATAAACATAATGTAATATAACCATTATACATAATTATAACCATCCTACAGTATTATAGCAATAAAACATATAACAAAAATCAAAATCGCCATATCACTGTCAAACATACAATACTATAAACAACATACATAAACTAAGCAACATTAAAATAAAAAAATTGCAGATAGCATTATTAAATGACAAACAATAATACATCCACTAAACATACAAAGAAGCCAAAATCAAATCAAACATAAATCAGTCACTCAGACAACATTATTATAGTAGCCACATAGTCAAACAGTTTACATATTTGAATTGCATAATAAAAGAAAAAATGATAAATATATGTATCATTACAGTATAAAAATTGATCATTGTGAAAAAAAAACAGTATAAAAAATCAAGGTATAGAAAAAGCCTGACAGTTTCTTTTGTTGTGCCTGTAGAATTACATTGGCTAAATTTATTTCTTCTATTTTGAGAATAGCCATAGCCACCGCGTCTCTTTTAGAAGGTCTACCTGCTCCGCAAACTTCTTTAGGAGGCTTAATAATAACATCATTTTCAACAATATCTGGCTTATCAAAATTGGGAATTGGATTAATGGCTTCAGCATATGAAGATCGAAAAGTGTCAACAGTAAAGTAGTGCTCCACATAGTCGTAAACTGATAACCTTGACTTATTAATACATTTGATTCCATGAGCACATGGAAATCCGGTAACTCTCCATTGATTATAGCTACATAAATGATTTTTGAGATCAACAAAATGTGACTTAGGGGATTTTACTTCAAACACAAAGTATGAAGACTTGTAAACATCCCAACCAAAGCCATCATCTACTAACTTAGACAAGCGTTCCTCCATAACATGACAAAGAGTCATCGTCCACAAACGACATTCCTCCCTTCTCCTAGCCATTTGCTCCATAACTTTCACTCGAATACCATCAAAACAAGAAGTTGTAGGCACTACCCTATCTTCCAAAATCCAAGAGTTGAAGCTTTCTGCAACATTTGAAGAATATTCACCATACCGATTTCCTTGAAAAAACAAATCTGCCCAGTGATCAAAAGGTTTATCTTATAGAAAATTTTCTATAGCCATACCCCTAATATCCTTAAATTTAGAAAGATATCGCTCAACACAAAGTTTGAATAACTCTACAACAGAAGAATCACCTTTAGCTACCTTCACAACACTACCAATCTTTTGTTCAATGTGAAGCAAATAGTAGCTATGATATGAAGAGGGAAATACTTTAGGAACATCTAAAATGAGACCCTAATGACGATCAGAAGTAAAAACTAGAGGCCAGTCTTCATTTGGCATTTCTTTAAAATGAGCCAAAAACCAAGACCAGTTAGATTCGTTTTCGTATGAAACAATACCCATAGCAAGAGGAAAGAAACCTGCAAAATAATTAATCAATGACCTTTCAATACAAAGATACACGAACCTCAGTAAGCATCAGAATTATGATAGTAATGTATGGAAGACACAATTGAAATAGACTCAAAATGATATATGAATATATCATATATTATATATCAGTCTATTAGTACCTTACTGTCTAAACATTAATACTACAAACACTTCCAGTAGAAACAGTAATAAATAAAGCAAACAAATCTACTGTAAGCATTGTTGTATTAAAATTAATTAATGTGCATAAAATGATAGTTTCATATATCATAGGTACAAAAATAACTAAGAAAAATAAAACAAAAGTAAAATGAAACTCGTACCTTGATTAGCATTTTTAGAAGTTGCAGCTAACAAAACTCCAGGTTTTTCCTTCAAATGAGCAGCATCTAAAAATATTAATGGTCTAAGCAAGCAAGCACCAAAAGCAAGATAAACTCTCTCAAACTGATTGGTTGAAGAATCAACATCCATAGACACATAACTACCAGGATTATACTTTTGCAATGCCTCCGAATACCAACGTAAATCATTATATGACATTGCATCATCCCCATATATCTCTTTCAATGCCAACTGTTTTCCGCTATAAGCATAAAAGTATGTTAGGTTGAAATTATACTCTCTTCTAAACTCCTTCATGATATCCTTCAGCTTCTTCATAGGAGCATCCCGAATTTGATCCACAATCAAAGATTTAACAAATCTAATTGAAATAGTTACTTTATTAACATCTCTAAGACCCGCTCCACATGAATGATTAAAATTATAAGTTCTAATAAAAAAACCAAGAGAGTAAGCCCGGAACTGAAGAAGCATTAACATAAATCTTACAACCATCATTAATCCAAGTACAATTAACCGAAATTCTATTCGGAGCGTTTCTAACAAAAATTAAATCATAAGCATTTTTCATTTGATACGCCATTAAAAACTCCCTAAAATCCTCAGCTCCATTAAAACAAAAACCAAGAAAAACAACAATATTTTTTGGAGAACCTTTCTTTAACATATCTTTCTAATAATGAGATAAATCGGCATGTGACTCGCAATTTGTTCCAGAATTACTACTAATCGAAGTGCTTTGTACGATTGTAAAACCCAAACCACAGCCATTACTATCAGATTCCATAACACCAACATTCTCCTTAACCGTAAACTTAAAATATTGATTCTTCTCAAAAGTTAGAAGACATAAAATGCTAAGCAAGTTTGAATCAGTGTCGATAAATATGGTCTTTTTCTCAAGAACATAAGATATCTCAATAGAAAACCGATTAAGGTGTGGCCAAACATCACATATTTCAGTTTTAACACCAAATAAAGAAGAGGCTGTGGTCAGACGAGTAGAATAACAATTCTCATTGTGTTCAAGGATAACAAATGAACTATTTTCTTCATTATTAATAGTATCAACACTGCAAAAAAAATCCAATTAAAATATTTAAACGAACAAAATAGCAATAGTAAATGTTAAATTAGCATATCACAACAATATAGAATCAATTTTTCCGCTAGATTAAACAAGAATACATTAATTAAAAAACCATATGATAAATGAACATATCACTGCAAGACAATAACTAAACGTGAATACTGCAGTAATGCTATATGAACATAGCATAAACTAACAAACCATATGAAACACCCCACCTCCGTTAAGGTCACTCACAAAGGGAATGCCTTAACTTCGGTGGAGCATTTTTGGTACAAGCTGCAGAAAAATTACAAGACAGACAAATAAAGCAGTGGAAAATAAATAACCTTTATTGATTAAAACACAGCTTGTACAAAGACTATTTTACAACACCAATACTTACGACAACAAAGCATCTGTCTTTTTTAAAATAAAGAAGTATAATCTGACAATGATGTTCCCCAATAAAGCATGAGCCAGCCATAGCAGTAGAAAATGGAGTTCAAAGCAACGCGTCAAAGAATCTTCAAGCTCGGAAGGAGTAACGGTCCAAAATGAGCTGAGCTATTCCCCCCTGACTACCTAGGGGGGCGAAACGAAAGAAAAGAGGCGAAAAAGACTAGGTCAGACATAAGTATGGTAAGTCCAGTTATACTTCAGTATGTAAACAAGAAAAGGACTATGACATGAACAAACTGAACTTAGAGCTACACCATAGTGATAAGATAATCCTAAAACAAGATAAGGTAAGATTAACGGAATCAGCTATTGCATCCACTTCTATTTCTCTGCACCCACTAAGGACTGTTTCAACTATCTTCGTGTGTTCATGATAAAATGATCCCCTTTTTATTTTGTATGCAGTCCTTTATCCATCGAGTGTTACCTAGATCCAACTAGGGTTTACTTACCGAATGCTTCCTAGATTCAACCAGGGTTTACGCTACCCAGGGCCACTGGGGTTTATGATACCTATTGAACGTTTCTCAGATTCAGGGTTTACGTGACCTAGGTCCAACTAGGGATTATGCTACCTAACGAATGATGCCCCCTAGTCTAGGACACAATACCCAGAGCGGTATATGTTCCTAGACTTTCCCCACATATGTGTCGTGAATCGTTATCGATGTTTAGATGCACATGTCCTCTATATGTGCGACCTGAGTCCCGTGGCATGGCTAATCAAGAAACATGGAACTCGGTCGGGAGCTTTCAGATATCTGCCGATTGTAGATGCTAAATTCTGCTTTACAGTGGCTATGGTCCCACTAGACCCCTCCCTCAACTAACAAATGAAAGGCACCCAAGAAAATCAAGAATGAGAACTATACGCAAGCCCCTCTATGCCCCACCAACCTATGGGCCACCCTCACCCATAACTAGATATCAAGTATATGGTCTGTTGGAGTTCTCCGCCTTTCCGCTTCGCGTATCTCGACTGACTTAAGATGGTAGGTAGACGACGAGTTGCTATCACAGGGCAAAAACTGGTCTCACCGAATCACGCTGGTCCATCCTAGTCTTTAGGTTGCCTTATTATTGTAACCAAGGCATACCCTTAGCTCTTCTAATGCAGACCTTAACCTCTGTGAGCCTAGGAGGATCATCTGCAGCCTCACAGAGGGATACCAAGAGTACCCTCACGTCCCCTCGAAGTTGCGTGCTTCGTAACCCAGTTCATTGGAGCTTTCTTCATGATCAAATGGACGTTCGCTCCTCCTCGTATTCTACTTGGTTTTCTTGACTAAGGTTTACTACTTTGTTCTCTTAACTAAGGTTTACTACTTAGTTTCCTGAATCGTTCGTTTTCTTAATTAAGGTTTACAACTTAGTCCTTTTAACTAAGGTTTACTACTTAGTTCTCTTCCTCGTCATGTTGGATTGGTTAAGTGTTATCCAGTAGCTTACGTTGACTTAACCTACCCATATATCATGTCAAATTGGTTAAGTGTTATCTAGCGGTTCATGTTGACTTAACCCACCCCAACATCATGTCAAATTGGTTGAGTGTTCCTTAACCTTACTCGTTTGTCAGGTTATACTGGTCAAGTGTCTCTCATTAATTTAACCCTGTTTATTTATCATGCTATAACGACTAAGTGTTCTAAGTTTACTTAACCCATCGTCTAGTCTAGTTAGCATGTTATAACGGTTAATCATTTACTTAACCTTACCCACTTGTGTAGTTTACATGTTATAATGGTAAAGTGTTTCCTTAGTTACTTAACCCCCACAAATCATTCCTTGTTAAGTTGGTTTAGTGTCCAAATTAACTTAACCCCTATCAATCTTGTCTAGTTAACATGTTGAATTGACTAAGTGTTTTTTCGATTACTTAACCCTACCCTTCTTGCCTTTGTTAACATGTTAAGTTAGTTAAGTGTTTCCTTAATTACTTAACCTCACCATTTCTATCTTGATTGTTCATGAGCTTTAATTAATTAATTAATTAATTAAAGCACCAACCTCTCACATTAGACTGGTATTGTTGTGGTTACTGGATGTGCCGGGTGGTTCCGGGCAGGTTTATACCACAACTCAGTCCAACCTCGGGTCTTTCTGGGCTTGATGCACTAACCACCCACATTAGACATGTATTGTTGTGGTCACTGGATGTGCCGGTCGGTTCCAGGCAGTTTTACACCATAACTCAGTCTAACCTTGAGTTAGGCATATTCGCCTTTTACTAAATTTACATATTTACTATTTATGTAAATTTTCCGTAAATCAATTTAGCCTAGAACATATTCATTTGTCATGCACATTAACATACTTATATTCAATGCCCAAAACTCGATTTACCCATCAATTAACCCAACTTGCAGTTTATACCAATTTAGATTTAATATTCCCCTTTTACAATTCATGCCCAATCTAGATTAGTATCCCAATTTACAGTTCTATCAAAACTAGATTAAATATTCTAGTTTACCGTTTATGTCCAAAACTTGGTTTACATGCCCATTTACATAATTTGTGGCTAATTAAAATTTATCATTTGTGCCCAAGTCTAATATGCATGTAAATTATTCACTATTATAGCCAATTCAGATTATTCCAACATATTTATTATGCCAAATTATCTTAATTAAGCTACGCCCAATCCCCGCATCATAATCGTAGGTATAACATGATTTCACAAGATTTCTAAATACTCATGAAATGGCACTAACAAAAGGAATAGGGGATAAGCACAAGGATTGATATAAAAGAATAGGCATGCAAAAA
The DNA here is from genome assembly GCA_030737875.1 of Allium sativum. Classification (NCBI taxonomy): domain Eukaryota; kingdom Viridiplantae; phylum Streptophyta; class Magnoliopsida; order Asparagales; family Amaryllidaceae; genus Allium; species Allium sativum. The sequence continues at coordinate 638,163,026 of CM060918.1, forward strand.
TAATGGAACCAACAGGTTCGATGTACATAATAGTGAATAGGAATAAACTGGCCAAGTTACACACTAAATATGAGATCCAACATAATTAAGGGAATAGGCATAGGTGCTATGATCCAACATAATGCCAGTTCAAGGTACAACATGATTGGTTAATCGTAACAATGGGAATAGGCAAAAGCAACTAACTACAATAGTTATAGGCAATTAACCACAATAGTCATGGGCGACTAATTACAATAATTTCTTAATCAATGTCATAGGCAATAGTCTCATAGTTATGAATCATAGTCGTGGGCAACAGTCTCATAGTCACGAATCATGATCATAGGCAATAATTTCATAGGCAACAGTTCATGGTCATAGTCTTAGGCAAAGGTCTCATAGTCATAGTCATAGTCAATAGTTTCACCACCAGAATATAACATAGGAAAATCACAGGAATAAACATGAATCCACATAGAAAAACTAATAGGCACCGTTCTAATATCAGTTTCTTACAAGCCATGACTTCCAATTAATGTTTAAATCGGAAATTTAACTGTACTTACAAAATATAGGCAAGTCTTGTTTTTCTGAAATCCGTTTTCTGAAGCTGAATAGCTTTCCTTTGAGGTAGATCATTGAATTAGATTACTTTTAATTTGATTTTGATGTAGGCTTTTATCTTGTCTTTAAATTGAAAGCGGTGACGGCTACTCCAAGTTCTCTATTGACGGCATGATAGTTCAAGGATTATTTCTGTGTGATTTTAGGTTGAGCATCGGGTTGTTTATATAGAATTTCAATTTAATTAGAGCCGTCGGATGATCCTAGAGTTAACCACAACCATTCAGTCAGGATAGGGTAACACCTCAGCCTTAATGACTCAACAAGGAGTCAGAAAGGACTCAGCAATGACTCACAGTACGGATCAGATCACACCAGAAAGCTGTGCAGGCTCTCAGCCCGACCTGGGCGCACTTGGTAGGTGCGCCAGTGTAATTTTTGTACTAGCGCACTTCCCAAGTGCGCCAGTGCATTTTTTTCCTTCTGGTATTCTGTCTAACTTCGTTCACCCATATCTCCTTCATACAGTGTCCGTTTTACGCAATCTCGGACTCTATCTCAAGCAGAATTCCGAGACGAACGCAATGGCGTAACTCATTTCCCTTAATTCTCACATTTGAAATTAATTATTCTTTGATTCGTTACTATAACGTTAACATAAAATACAGGGTGTTACATTCTCCCCTCCTTTTAAGATTTCGTCCCCGAAATCTTCAAGTCGAAGAGAACTTATATCCTACCATCAAATCACCCATGTACTCAACCATCAAACACAGGCGTCCATTGTCCTAATAGGATTTCTAATGCTTTCATGATCATATGCATAGTGTGTGTATATGTCCTTATTTAATGCAAAATCAGGCGGTCTACTGATTCAGTTGACCTCCTTAAAGCAAATCATGTCAGCGCCATCCATCCAATATGTATGCAATCCTAATGATACATATTATTTTTATATGAGTGCACAACCATTCACTCAAATGCAACATCCACAGGATAACACATCAATTTCAATCCATAAACAAATACATATATGCAAATGCAATATGAAAGTGACTGAGCTGACCTAGTGCCTAATGTGTGCATATGCATCCACGATCAACCATTAGCAACCACTTGCAACGATCAATCATAACATGTTTCAAACACATATTTACATCCATTGGCTTCTACGTAAGAATCGAAGATATGAATTGGAGGATATACCTTAAAAGATAAAGAGTAGCATGCAAATAAACTTTGAAGAAAAAAGAGGAATCAATGATACACCCTTAAAAAGGGTATGATGCGTGTATCTAGTCTTCAGTTTTCTAAGTCGCATCTTCTTGAGCTTCACTCCACTATACCTTACCTAATTTAATTTCATGGTTGCGAAGCTTCTTGACCTCCATTTACAAAACCCACTAGTAAAGATAGGCCCTAGATCACTTCCTATGCTAGAGGGTATCCAATGTTGTCGAACTATATTTCCAAGATAAACAAATATTAACCATGATATCAAGTGTATATCCTAAGATGATTAGAGGTCTCTCCTCTACTTAGCTTATCCATCATGCTGCAAATCTAAGGGTCTAAAGATAATGGTTACTATGTGCTTATTACCTCTCCTAAGGTCAGTATAACTTAGGGTGCCAGCCCCAACCATTTATTTCTCACGCAAACCATCCTAATCGAACTCGACATCCCTCAAGTACAAACCCCAAAGGCCTAAACTATTATCAGACAAGCACCCAAGGGATACCTCCTCCGAATTTGGATGATCTATGTGAGATGACACTATCAAAACAACCAAACAATTGAGCACTTTACCGACTCTGGCTATCCTCGCCAATCTTGCTCCAGAATTATCGTTGATCGCATAACTGGCTTTGCAGTGTCATCTAGATACATGCGGAAGTCTGTCTCAAGTTTTAAGGGAAAAACCCCTACCCTAATCAAAACATCTTGCGTACTCATGGACTATCCCAATGGATCGAAAAATTGTCGATAGATAAGTAAAGTGATTCTAGGTAGATAGGACAAACTGATCCCTTAGAATCATACGAAATCTCAAGGGTATTCCCGAGGCAAGTCGAAAGTCTAACTACCCTTGTTTCACAATCACTAGCTAACCAATCAATGCCTAAAATCAACCCATAGCCCAAAAAAACATAAGCATAAATATAGCTATTCTCAAATCCTCACAAGTCAAAGATAAATGGGCCGAACTAACAATTGGATTTGAGTCTATAATGGGATCCTCTACTATGCAATATCTAGGGTGCAGAGACTCAACTATGGAAGCAGATATATATGAATGTGAAGTGTTAAAACCAGAAGGAGTACTAACAAGAAAAATTCTTTCAACAGAAATCTTACTACCTCTCTCTCAGGTATGCTGGTGGTGAGAGCATGCACTTGCCTTCCGGAAAATCCTGTCCCTTGTTCTTGCCCTTGCCCTTAATTATATGACCCGTTATACCAAAATAAAGGTACTTCCTCTTGTTTTAGGTTTTACTATTCTTTCATCCTTTGTGAACCAAGTCCATATTCATGAGTTCTCTCATCCTTGTGTAACTTGTTGACAGGTCTCTCGAAAGTTGCCTCCATCGCACTGAAAACCCTACAAAGATCGAAAGAAAATTAGCCGCAGGTGATACTACTGTAGCTATAAATGGAACTTGGGCTCTACTTCGCCCTTTGACAGTTGTCGTTGCCTTATCAAGCCTACAGAACCATGCCGCGATGAGGTTACCTCCCAGAAAGCCAGTAGCCCCGGAGACTCAAGAAAGAAGGAAACAAGGTTTCAAGCAGAGGGTCAAAAGATAGTGCATATGGCTTTGGGGAATATGCCTTTAAAACAAAACTTTTCTTTTGAAAATGCTTCTTTTAAAATCGTTTTGAAAATAATTTTTCAAATCTTTTATCTGATCTGGTAACCTTCAGCTCTGATGCCAAGTGAAACACCCCACCTCCGTTAAGGTCACTCATGCCTTAACTTCGGTGGAGCATTTTTGGTACAAGTTGCAGAAAAATTACAAGACAGACAAATAAAGCAGCGGAAAATAAATAACCTTTATTGATTAAAACACAGCTTGTACAAAGATTATTTTACAACACCAATACTTATTACAACAAAGCATCTGTCTTGTTAAAATAAAGAAGCATAAACTGACAATGATGTTCCCCAATAAAGCATGAGCCAACCATAGCAGTAGAAAATGGAGTTCAAAGCAATGCGTCAAAGAATTTTCAAGCTTGGAAAGAGTAACGGTCCAAAATGAGCTGAGCTATTCCCTCCCTGGCTACCTGGGGGGGGCGAAACGGAAGAAAAGAGGCGAAAACAAACTAGGTCAGACATAAGTATGGTAAGTCCAGTTATACTTCAGCATGTAAACAAGAAAAGGACTATGACATGAACAAACTGAACTTAGAGCTACACCATAGTGATTAGATAACCCTAAAACAAGACAAGGTAAGATTAACGGAATCGGCTATTGCATCCACTTCTATTTCTCTGCACCCACTAAGGACAGTTTCAACTATCTTCGTGTGTTCATGATAAAATGATCCCCTTTTTATTTTGTATGCAGTCCCTTATCCATCTAGTGTTACCTAGATCCAACTAGGGTTTACTTATCGAATGCTTCCTAGATTCAACCAGGGTTTATGCTACCCAGGGCCACTGGGGTATATGCTATCTATTGAACGTTTCTCGTATTCAGGGTTTACGTGACCTAGGTCCAACTAGGGATTATGCTACCTGTCGAACGATGCCCCATAGTCTAGGACACAATACCCTGAGCGGTACATGTTCCTAGACTTTCCCCCACGTATGTGTCGTGAATTGTTATCGATGTCTAGATGCACATGTCCTCTATATGTGCGACCCGAGTCCCGTAGCAGGGCTAATCAAGAAACATGGAACTCGGTCGGGAGCTTTCAGATATCTGCCGATTGTAGATGCTAAGGTCTTCTTTTACAGTGACTATGGTCCCACTAGACCCCTCCCTCAACTAACAAATGAAAGGCACCCAAGAAAATCAAGAATGAGAACTGTACGCAGGCCCCTCTATGCCCCACCAACCTATGGGCCAATCTCACCCATAACTAGGTAGCAAGTATATGGTCTGTTGGAGTTCTCCGCCTTTCCGCTTCGCGTATCTCGACTGACTTAAGATGGTAGGTAGATGATGAGTTGCTATCACAGGGCAAAAACTGGTCTCGCCGAATCACGCTGGTCCATCCTACTCTTTAGGTTGCCTTATTATTGCAACCAAGGCATACCCTTGGCTCTTCTAACGCATACCTTAACCTCTGTGAGCCCAAGAGGATCATCTGCAGCCTCATAGAGGGAAACTAAGAGTACCCTCACGTCCCCTCGAAGCTGCGTGCTTCATAACCCAGTTTATTGGAGCTTTCTTCATGATCAGATGGACGTTCGCTCCTTCTCGTATTCTACTTGGTTTTCTTGACTAAGGTTAACTACTTAGTTTTCTTAACTAAGGTTTACTACTTAGTTCCTGAATCGTTCGTTTTCTTAACTAAGGTTTACAACTTAGTCCATTTAACTAAGGTTTACTACTTAGTTCTCTTCCACGTCATGTTGGATTTGTTAAGTGTTATCCAGCAGCTTACGTTGACTTAACTTACCCATATATCATGTCAAATTGGTTAAGTGTTATCTAGCAGTTCATGTTGACTTAACCCACCCCTACATCATGTCAAATTGGTTAAGTGTTCCTTAACCTTACTCGTTTGTCAGGTTATACTGGTCAAGTGTCTCTCATTAACTTAACCCTGTTTATTTATCATGCTATAACAGCTAAGTGTTCTAAGTTTACTTAACCCTACCGTCTACTCTAGTTAGCATGTTATAACGGTTAATCATTTACTTAACTTTACCCACTTGTCTAGTTTACATGTTAAATGGTTAAGTGTTTCCTTAGTTACTTAACCCCCACAAATCTTGCCATGTTAAGTTGGTTAAGTGTCAAAATTAACTTGACCTATCAATCTTGTCTAGTGAACATGTTGAATTGGCTAAGTGTTTTCCCGATTACTTAACCCCACCCTTCTTGTCTTTGTTAACATGTTAAGTCGGTTAAGTGTTTCCTTAGTTACTTAACCTCACCATCTCTAGATTGATTGTTCATGAGCTTTAATTAATTAATTAATTAAAGCACCAACCTCTCACATTAGACAGGTATTGTTGTGGTTACTGGATGTGCCAGGCGGTTCCGGGCAGGTTTGTACCACAACTCAGTCTAACCTCGGGTCTTTCTTGGCTTAATGCACTAACCACCCACATTAGACATGTATTGTTGTGGTCACTGGATGTGTCGGTCAGTTCCGGCCAGTTTTACACTACAACTCAGTCTAATCTTGGGTTAGGCATATTTGTCTTTGCAATAACCCGCAAATTCGAGCAAATTTAAAATTTTTATTTTGGCAATTTTAGCGAATTTTAATTATTTTAAATAATAACGAAGAGAAATTTATTTTGAATAGAATTAGAATGTATATATTTATTCGAATCGTCGTTAGAATATAAATATTTTATTTTAAATAAAAAAGGAATTGAAAATGGTGCGGTAGTTTGAAATTTCGATTTCAAAGTTCAAATGAATGTACCGGGTGCAAAATAAACCGAATTTTAGTGAAACCAAAAATATTTGAATCTAATTGAGAATATCTTTGCAACGAATCCGGGAAATCAAAATTTCATAGCGGGAATCAAAAGATACGTCCAGTTGAAAATCTAGAATAGTCGCTATGGAATTCTGGCCCTAAAAAATAGCAATTTTGAAAACGACCTCGGTTTTCGATGAAACCACTTTTGTTGGATCCGCGATGTCTAGTTATTGCTAGGTTTCAAAATTCGTAATTTTTCGATTCAACATGTGAGCGTAGTGAAGGTAAACGTGTTTTGACCTTTTCAGTTGAATTTAATCGACTAGAAAATGGCCATTTTACAAACGGTCTCAGAATTCAACGAAATTAGTTTTGTTAAGATCGTATCGTCAATACAAAGCTAGAAAATATTTTTCGGGAATTTTTGAAGTCTGTATGTGACCCCACTAAATTGAAATATGCGTTCAAATTCAATATATATTGATTTATATTTTAATTTGAACGGAAACTGATTGTAACAGCCGAATTAGGCTACAATACATATCCCATTGTGTTCGAAATGGGGGTAATTAGCTAGGGGCGATAGTCGTTGAGTTCCGTTCTGAGATCGGATGTGAAATCAATTTTTATTGGATAAAATAATAAATAAATTATATATATAATTTGGCCCGCCCACTACATTCTCTCTCTCTCTTTCAGTTAAAAAGAAAAAAAAACTGATATACCCCATCCCTCCCCCAAATCGATCAGGCCGCCCCCCAGTCGCCATCGTCGTGCCCCAGCAGGCCGCGCCGCCGCCGTAGCCTCCCACCACGCTACCGATCTCGAGCCCCCCTGATGAACGCCGCCATCCCTCCTTCCCCCAAATCAAATGTAAAGACCCCCACAACTTAAATCGAGCCCCCTTCGGCCACGTTGGGCCCACCGCCGACAACCACCACCTGCGCGCACCTCCCCCTACCTCTAGATGGACCCGCAACCCCTCATCCCCCCCGGTCGAACTGCTACGCCAACGAAACCCCCCTTCCCTTCGAAAATCAAATACAAAGTGAGTCTTCTTTCCTTTCTGATTTTGTTTTTTTACATAATAATAACATAGTTAAATCAGTCTTATTTTATTTTATACAGCAAAATATAAGGTTATATTTTTACAAGTGAAAAGGCTACATTTTTACAAGTGAAGAAGCTACATTTTTACAAGTGAAAAGGCGACATTTTTACAAGTGAAAGGACGATATTTTTAAAAGTGATTTTTAAATATATAAAAATATGATTTTTATAGTGATGATGAATAGATAAAAATATAATTTCTATTGTTTGAGTAGCGTTATAAAAATACGATTTTTATATATAAAGAGTGGAGATAAAAATGAAATTTTTTATAGTATAACCATCATAATAAAAATGTGATTTTTACTGTGAACAGAGTGAAATAGATTGCGATAGAACCGATGGGAATCAAAAAAAAATCTGAACCGTTCAGAAATAGAGAATGGAGGAGTGGAACCCTCGGTGAGAACTCCTCACTTTTATTTTAATTTCTAGTTGAAATATATACTAGGATGCAGACGGTGCTTAGTAGCACCCGACACCCGTCATCCACAGACCATGGATGACTTGTTTGTTTGGTTGCTATGTTGTGAAATTTGATTGTTTGATTTGGAATGAAATAAAATATTTTATAGTGGAAAATATTTTATAGTTCAAAATATAATTTTTAACGTGTATATAAAATAAATAATTATAAACAAATTGGAGGTTTGTTTATATACACTGATTTGATTGATATTGATTGGGTCGATAAATTTTACACATCGCCCAACTGCATAAATAAAATATGTGTTTGTTGATTTGAAACTCCACACGGGTATTGGGATGATATTCGATGTACACTAATCTCGATTGTTTAGTTGTATGTCAATCGATGGGTTGACAGACTATGTAAGCGTTAATTATTTATATTTAATGCTTATGCAGTTGTATGGTGCACTTTGGATGATGGTTGATTATTTATCGTTGCTATTACATATACGTGTTGTATAAAATCCATATAATTAACATTATATGGTAATTGATTGGGCCTCATTCCAATTTAGAAAATAAATTCATGTGTTGAATTAAAAATATATATTCATGTGTTGAATAGAAAATAAATTCATATGTTGAATTGAAAATATATATTCATGTGTTGAATAGAAAATATATTCATGTGTTGAATAGAATAAATATTCATGTGTTGAATAAAAGCCGTGTTGATTAAATTGACGCCATTTTGATGTGAATGATATTTATATTGATTTTATTCATTTTTCAATGAATATTGAAAGTGATTTCAAAATTCGAATTAAATTGAAATGATTTGAAATTCGAATTAAACTGAAAAGAATTGAAATTCGAATTAAATTGAAATGATTTGAAATTCGAACTAAATTGAAATGATTTAAAATTCGAATTAAATTGAAATGATTTGAAATTCAAATTGAATTGAAATCGATTAGAATTGAAATCGATTTGAAATGAATTTTAAACGAATTTATATTGGAAAATTCAATTTTGATTTGAATTAGAGATGGAAGTTGAAATTGTTTTGAAAACGAATTTAAAACGATTTATAAAATACGTTTTAAAAGGAAATCGACGAAATATATATAATATATACATTGTATATATAATGGCCTGAATAGAATGCGTCGCACTACAGCAGTTCGCGATTTTCGACCATTGACTTCGAACGGATATTACGGGAGATCCGATTGTCTGATTCTCCTGAAACCAGAACCGTTGGGTTCGTATCGAAAAAAGATTTCTAATAGATATTAGAAATTAGAAATCTAACGGTTGGATTTGGAATTATGTCCAAATCGAATTTGGAAAAGGTTGTTGTAAGTGCAGTTCGATGGCCATTGGTGGAAATCGACTATACGGGCCTTGATAAAATTATTAAGAATAGTAATAATTTGTGTAAAATCATAAGAAATGATTTGGGAAGAATTGGGATGAAAAACTCCATATTTGAAAAGATAAAAATAGATTTTTATCGAAATGAACTAGTTTTGAACTAGAATTATAATTCTATTTATTTTTGAAATAAATAAATTGGATTTGAAATGGTTTTGAAAATAACCAGAATTTCCAATAATTGAATTGGAAGGGATTTGAATCGAAATTGTCTTCGGAATATTTTGATGTTGGATTCTGTGATGATACAGATATTGTTATGGGAATTTGAAAGATATAATAATATCGTTATTTCCAATACGATATTTGTTGGTCGTAGAATTTGATATTGAATATAAGCCGGTATATTTTCTATTCAGAGCCTTGTATTTAATATCAAATGGGATTTGGGTTTGTCAAGAATGGTGTCTTCATTAACACTGTTCTTAAACCCAGTTGAGAAAAAGATTAATCTTTTTATTTAGATTTAATGAAGTGTACCAATTAAATGATATTTAATTGGAATTGAACTTGAATTGATTTTTGGGTTTATCGTGAACGATGTTTTAAATAACACTTGTTCTTTAACCTGATAATTAATGGAATGTGATTTTGGGTTGTCGTGAACGGTATCTTCAATAATACCATTCTTAGGCCCAATGGAGTTAAGAAAATCATAAACTAACTGGAGATTAGTTAAGTTGAATGGTTTCTAGGGTATTGATCTGATGTTGGTTTCAGCCTTTGGGGTTAATACTTAGGGAATTGCTCACTTGCTAATTTACGGTTAGGGACTGATTGAAATGTGATGTGATTTTAGGATTTATCGTGGACCGTGTTTTGAATGACATCGGTTCCTTAACCCAGTTAAAGATTAAAACTAAGTGGAGTTTTAACGAATCTTTAATTAGATTGAAAAGATCGAGAATGGAGTATCACTAGTTTTGCTCCAGACGATAGTTAAATCTTTAATTAGATTTGAACGTGAAATGGTAATTGAATTTACAGATAACACCGTGGTGTTAGATATGAAGTATTACCAGTTTTACTTCATGGGATGAATAGGTTGGGATTGGGAAATTAAAACAAATGATTACTTCAGTAAGGTTCGTTAATCCCGGCGAGTTTGGATAAACCATTATTTGGTTTGAATTGATGTTCAAAAGAAGATTAAAGAATAAATTTAAGGAATCTATCTTTGATAAAATTAATGAGAACCTCTCCCTAAGAATGTGAAATTTAGCAACTAACTGAAAATTAGTTAAGATGAATGGTTTCCTGGGTATTGATCAGATGTTGGTTTCGGCCTTCGAGGTTAATATTTGGGGAATTGTTCTCTTACTAATTTACAGTTAGTGACTGATGAATTGGAACGAGGCGTATGTTGTGTTTGTGTAATACTTGTTTATTTTATACGCGAGTTATTCGGAAAGACCGGGTTTATCCCATTCTGAATAACAGATACGACGATAATTCAGAGATGAAGACGGTGGTCGAAGACCGGAGGTCTTCACCTCGTTTGGGTGATTACTGATGATCTTGATTGGGCCGTACACCCAAGAGGAGATTATCAGTTAGTGGTCGTCCAGACATACTTGGAGATCGATGGATATGCAAGGTGCATCTGGTTTTGTTCAGACCCAGAATGGACTTTTAAATGGACTGTGTGTCTGACATTGGATTTTATTCTATGTGATTGATTTCTATTAAATTTATATATGTTTGGCGGCGGAGAATTTATTCTTTTTCTTAACGCCCTGCTCTGAGACGTACGAGCTTAGAGTTTATATATTGGTGGATATCAATCGCATGGAGTGAATTGCCTATGTGGCATGCCTAAGTGGCAAATGATCAAGGCTTTTGTTGAAAAGCAAAGTCTTGTGGTTGATGATTGTAACACCCCACGTCCATTAATGTCACTCACGAAGGGAATGCATTAACTTCCATGGAGGTTATAAGTGAATATAGAACAGAAAAATTACAACAAGACAGATAATAAATAGTACTTGGAAATCTAAAACTTCATTTTATTGCAGCGGGAATTAAACATGTTTGTTACATCATAAAACCATAGATCATAACCAAGTACAATATCCATCTTCATAAAAACAAAATACATAATCCCATTACATAAATAGCCATTAAAAAGATAACAAGCTGGACTTTACTTCAACGGTCCAAGCTTTCCAAAGGGAGATGAAGCAATTCAATCAAACTCCACTAGAGCTGGGCCCAACCTGAGGACCTGGAGGGGGAAAAAGGATAGAAATAGAGGGGGTCAGACATAAAGTCTGGCGAGTATGATAATTCTAACAATACTATTATCAAAATAACTAGACTAAGGCATAAGCTGGAAGACAAGTAAATGTTTATGAACTCTTAGGAAGATAAAGATAGCGTTTAAGATAACGTTAAAGATAACGGTAAAGGCACACCTAATTACTAACGAATGATTACTACACTACACCGCACATTACTACACATCACCACACCAGTCATCCTATTGTTTGATCCCACTTGCTTCACACATAAACTTTATAAATAGCCATATATACCCCTAGCTGACTACATAGGTGCCGTCTGCCCCTATCTCCACTAGGTGTACCCCACTACCCACTTTCGATCGGCTCCCTACTCGTAGATACCCGTGCTGGCCCTACAGTGGGGTGTATCACTCCCCTAAAGTGGCAACCCGATACAACTTGAGAATGCACGGCTTATACCTACACGATGCAACAACGTCTTACCTACCAGCCCGGGTCCACACACGCATACGAAACCCGTTGGACTTGTGTTGCCACCGCTTTCCGTTTTGGCCTCTTACAGTCGAACCCAGCATGCGCGCCCCGTCCTCGACTTGGGTCGAGCCCACAAAGATACGTTTGGGATACTGGTCGAAATGGGCCTCCACAAGCTACCCACCTAAGCTTGTCACTAGTATATCCCACTTAACCCTCTTAGTCATGTTCATTTACATGTGTGTTAGATTAAGTCTTACTAATCGTATTTCACATGCCACTAAGGGCACCCCCTAGATTCCTCGTGCCACCTAAGGCACCTACTTAACCCCCATGTCCCACTTTACATGTTTATCTGGTTAAGTATTTCTTAATTCATTCAGGCCATAACCTCATAAAGACCTCTCACATTAGACTGGCATTTATGGCAGCTGGATTTGCCGGGCAGGTCCAGGAAGTCTTACACCATAAAAGAGTCTAACCTCGTGTCTTTACAACTGTTATGCTTTAGTTTAGGCCTAGGACCTCTCACATTGGGCTGACATTTGTGACCACTGGATTTGCCGGGCGGGTCCGGGCAGGTTTACGTCACAAACGAGTCCAACCTCGTGTCCTAAGCATTGATTAAAACTTAAAATCTTTTACCCCAGTTTTAATAATTCCCTATTCAAATTATTAATTAAGTCAACTTTTAATGATGTCCATAATTGACTCAATTATGGCCATCCACTTATGGCATGCAAAATCATATCAATTGCACCCCAACTTTTTAATATTAAATCCTTAATATTACCCCTACCCCACGTTTATACGTTCCCTTATTCAACGCATAATATAGGCTAGACTTGTATAGTCTAACACCTAGCACAAAGATAAATTATCACAACATATAGACAATTAAAATAAATCTAATCATAATAGGGGTGAAACTTGCATAAACTACACATGTTAAGGATCAAAAGGTGTCAACTTGTTAAATGTCTCAATTTACATGATATGATCATAGCCCAAATCTATACATAAACTTGCATATGGGGTTTTTAGGCAACATAATGATGGTGCGAACTAGCATAGGATATCACATATGTCATAGCATTATTCTAGATGTCATAATAGATGTCTTGGCATATGTTCATAACTTTTCTAATCAATCTAACTTGCATATGTGACTTGTCATATAGATCAACATAACCCAAATATGATGATTTAATTAATATGAACTAACTAGCATAGATGGTAACATCATGGCCTTTTTAACATGTATGATTCATCACAACTTAGCATAGAAACTTTCAACATACATAACATCATCATAGCATGATTTACAACATATAAGATATCATCACATAACATTGGATTTACAGTATACATGATAGCAAAAGGGGTTTACAACAACATATATGATAATTCACATCATCTACTCATAATCCATTCATAACTCAACCTAATTAAAATAATAATAATCTTGTTAAGATCATCATACTCATAATTTAGAGAAGAAAAGAGAGAGTTTTGCTTTGCTTTAGGGTTGAGAGAATTAGAATTGAATTTGCTTTTCTTCTTTCTTAGTTGGCGGCGGCTCCATTGATTTCCATGGCGACGGTATGACGGTAACTATTCTATTTTAATTAGGTTTAGGGTTAGCATTAGGATGTATTTATAGGTGTAGGAAGTTATTTAGGACCATTAGATTAACCCTGAACCATGAGAACCAATCAAATGCAAAATCTGCATTTCAGCGAATCGGCCCACGGGTTGACAGCCAAACACCCTAGATTAACCCCTAGTCGACCCAGCGAGGCTCGGGTCGACCTCAAAAATGGGCCGGTTCGGTTATTTCCCCTCCCAATTCGCTGTTTTGAACTTTTTCACATATTTATTTATTTAATTTTTAATTTATATATATATATATATCAATATATATATATTTCTCTGCGCAACCCATTTCACTTAATTCTTTTCTAAAAATTAAGTATACTTTAATTTGTGAATTTTAATGTTATAAAATTACGGGGTGTTACATTTTCCCCTCCTTAAAGGATTTCGTCCCCGAAATCTCCAAGTCAAGAAGAATGTATATCCTACCATCTAATCTTCCATCTACTCAACCATCAAACACCAGCATCCATTGTCCTTAAAAGAATTCTAATGCTTTAATGTTTATATGCACAGTGTGTGTATATGTCCATATCTAATGCAAAATTAGGCGGTCTACTGATTCAGTCGACCTCCTTAGTGCAATTCATGATAGTGCCATGCGTCCAATATGTATGCAAAAGATTCCTAATGATACATATTAATTCTATATGCGTGCACAACCATCCACCCGAATGCAGCAACTATATGATAATACAACCATTATACATCCATTTTACTAAATACATTCATATATATGCAATATGCAATATGAAGTGACTGAGCCGATCTGGTGCCTAATAGTGTGTGTATATGCATCCACGAGCAACCACTAGCAAACACTTGCATCCACTTTTCATCCACCATACATAACATGTCTCAAAAACATGTTTCAAACATAGGATTATCCTAACTAAAGGTCAAAGATACTAGCGAGAGGATATACTAAAGATAAGATAAGTACAAGCTAAGCGATAAAGGAGAAATTAAAGGACATACCCTCAAAAAGAAAAGGGTATCGTGAACTCATCTTCTCTTCCGTCTCCCAAGTAGCGTTGCTCTCATCATCTCCCCATTGCACTTTGACTAGTCTGACCTCTCGATTCCTCAACCTCTTGATCTCCGACCCAAGAATGCGCGTAGGAGCTCGTCGAATTGTCGCATCACGCTATATCTCTACCTCTCTAAGCAAGCTCGGCTCTACCACTTCCGAGGTCTCGTGCAAGCACTTCCTCAAATGTGACACATGGAATACGTCATGAACACCACTAAGTCTCTCGGGCAACTCCACTTTATACGTCATCCGTCCAATCCTCTCCTTAATAGGAAACGGCCCTACAAACCTTGGTGCTAATTTCCCAACGGACCCAAAGCGAACAACGTTTCGTAATGGAGACACTTTGACAAAGACCATGTCCCCAACTTCAAACTCGAGATCTGTCCTCCTCTTATCTGCATAAGATTTCTGCCTATCTTGCGCTGCTTTCATCCTCCTTCGAATCAAGTCGATCTTCTCCGAAGTCTCCCTAATCATATCGGGCCCAAGTAAGATCTTATCCGTAGATTCCCACCAACATGTAGGTGAACGGCAAGGTCATCCATATAGAGCTTCGAATGGTGCCATACCAATGCTGGACTGAAAGCTATTATTATATGCGAACTCAACTAATGGAAGATGCTCTTCCCATGTACCCCTAAAGTCTAGGATACATAGCCTCAACAGATCCTCTAGAATGCGATTCACCCTCTCAGTCTGGCCGTCCGTCTGAGGATGATATGCGGTGCTCAAACATAACTGAGTCCCTACCGCCTCTTGTAAGCTTCTCTAAAATTCGCTAGTGAAAATAGGATCGCGGTCGCTCACTATGCTAGAAGGAACACCGTGCAAACGAACTATCTCTCGAACGTATACAGAAGCTAACCATGGAGCAGTCCTCTTACTCTTCACGGTAATAAAATGGGCGCTCTTAGTAAGTCTATCTACTATAACCCAAATTCCCGTATTACCCTTCCTCGATCGCGGTAATCCATCCACAAAATCCATCGAGATGCTTTCCCATTTCCATAGTGGAACCTCCAATGGGTGAAGCAACCCACCGGGTTTCTTTTGCTCCGCTTTTACTTGTTGGCACACCAAGCATCTAGGGACATACTCGGCCACGTCTTTCTTCATGCCAGCCCAAAAGTAAACTCTCTTCATGTCCTTGTACATCTTGTCCCCGCCGGGATGAATGGTCATCTTCGAACGATGTGCTTCGTCAAGAATAGTCTTCCTTAGGTCATCGTCTTTTGGTACACAAAGTCTACCGTCCCTACGTAACCAACCCTTATCATCTAGGGTATACCTACGGAGATAGCTTGATGACTCCCCTCCTTTGAGCTTTTCTACTAACTCAACTAACTGTGGGTCGTCTCGTTGTGCCTCGCCAATCCGTCCCAAAAGCGTAGGTCTGACCTCCAAGGATGCTAGCAAACCGGGTACGAAGTCAACGGAAGGTCTAAAGTCAAACATCGAAATGAATTCTAAACTTTGCCGCTCAACAAACAAAGGACTTAAGGATAATCTTTTTCAACTTAAGGCATCGACCACCACGTTACCCTTGCCAGGGGTATGGGCTATTTCGAAGTCGTAGGACGCTAAGAACTCTATCCACCTTTGCTGCCTTATGTTCAAGTCCTTTTGAGAGAATAGTTATTTTAAAGATTTGTGGTCAGTGGATAATTCGAATTTCTCGCCAAGAAGATAATGACGCCAAGACTTAAGCGCGAAAACAATAGCGGCCAATTCTAGGTCATGTGTGGGGTAATTCTTCTCATGCGCTCTCAACTGCCTTCCATCATAGGCTATTACCCTGCCCTCTTGCATTAAGACTGCGCCTAGTCCTGTCCCACAAGCGTCAGTATAAACGGTAAACGGCTTACTCCCGTCTGGCAATACTAAGACTGGGGCTGAAGTCAAAGCTCTCTTCAAACGTTGGAACGCATCATCACAATCTACGTCCCATGTGAAAACTAGGTTCTTCTTCGTCAAGCGTGTCAATGGAGCTGATATCTTTGCGAAGTCTTCGATAAACTTCCTATAGTAGCCATCCAACCCCAAGAAACTTCTCACTTCGATAGCATTTTTAGGAACCTTCCAATCTTGGATGGTCACCACCTTCGCGGGATCTACAGCTATCCCTTCTTTGGAAACCACGTGTCCTAAGAACCGTACTTCCTTCCTCCAAAAGTGACACTTAGAAAATTTAGCTTTAAGCTTATGCGCTCGAAGAGTCTCCAACACTTCCCTAAGATGTAGGGCATGCTCTTCTTCATCCTTAGAAAAGACCAAGATGTCATCTACAAAGACTACCATGAATTTGTTAAGGTACTCCCTAAACACCCTACTCATCAAATCAACAAAGTATGCGGGGGCGTTTATCAAACCGAAGGGCATCACTAGCCATTCATAGAAACCGTCCGTAGTCCTAAAGGCAGTCTTATCAATGCTATCCTCAGCCACTCTCAACCGATGGAAACCAGTGGCTAAGTCCAACTGCGAAAACACTGAGGTGCCAACTAACTGATCAAAGAGGTCGTCAATCCTCGGCAGTGGGTGTCTGTTCTTCTTAGTAAGCTTATTAAGTTCTCTATAGTCCACACAAAGTCTAAGGGACCCATCCGCCTTCGTGGCAAATACTACTGGAGCACCCCACTCCGATATACTTCGTCTTATGAACCCCTTCTCAAGCAACTCCTTCACTTGCTTATCGAGTTCCCTCCTTTCACGTGGAGCCATGTGGCGTACTGGCAAAGATACTGGTTTTGCATTATCCACAAGATATATTCGAAAATCTATCTCCCGCTTCGGAGGCAAGCCCTTCACCTCCTCAAACACATCCGAATATTCTCGGACCACTCTAACAGATCGTAGATTTTCCTCAGACGCGTCAAGCGATTCTAGATAACTTAGCATAACCGAATTTATGGGATTACAGAAGATTTCGAGAGTGTTGCCAAGGCGAGTCACGAGCCTAACTACTCTCCTTTCACAATCAAGAACGGCCCCATTTCTGGATAACCAATCCATTCCTAAAATTAGCCCATAGCCCGTGAAGCCCAACACATAAGCATCACATCTAAATTCAACGCTAAGTATGGAAATTTTCAAATCCAAACACATCATAGACAAATAAGCTGAGCCCCCAATTGGATTCGAAACAACTAAGGGATCCTCTACTAAACTGGTGTTTAAGTGCAGTGATTCAACTAATGATGTAGAGATAAACGAATGCGATGCGCCCGAATCGAATAGGGTACGGACAGGATGATCAAACAGAAAAACTAAGCTTTCAACAGAAATGGTTCTACCTCGTTCTTGCAGTGGTGGGACCGCGAGAGCCTGAACTTGTCCCCTTGCCTAGTTTGGTGCTATAAGAGCCTGCACCTATCCTCCCGAGGTAGCTCCTGCCCTCTGCCCCTTCTTTGGGCAGTCCTTCAGTAAATGTCTCGCATCGCCACAATGAAAACAACCTGTCTTCTTTTTCTTTCGGCAATCCTTGCTGAGATGGCCTGGTGTCCCACAGTTAAAACATTTCTTCTTTCCCTTGCTGTTATTGTCTTTACCACCCTTCTTGTTTTGCTGTTGTGGTTTCTTCTGATCCCCCTTATTCTCGGATGCCTTATCAGCTTTAGCGCTTTTCTCCTCATGCATAAGCGCCATTTCTACTAACTTCTCAAAGGTGGCCCCCATAGGGATGTGGGTCATAGCCAACCCTTGCAATGGTTCATTCTAGCCATTCACGAACCTCAGCGCCTTCTTCTCCGGTGTGTTCACTAAGTCCAAGCCAAACCTTGCTAACTGATTAAATTTATTGACATATTCTTTCACTGATGAGCTTCCTTGCTTCAATGTCAAGAACCTTTCCATATATAGATTTTCTTCCGCCCTTGAGAGAAACTTCGCCTCGAACCTACGTCTGAAATCCGCCCAAGAGTCAATAGGACGCTCCCCATTAGTGACCTCCCACCAAAATGAGGCCTCTCCCTTCATCAACCAAGCTGCTAATCGAACTCTCCTCCCTTCTTCTACTTCAAAGATTTCTAGCAATTCTTCCACCTCCTTAAGCCAATCTCTAGCTTCCACAAACGTTTCTGACCCTTGAAATGGTTTTCCACCCATAGCCTTGAATTCCTTGCACGTCTTTGCAAAAGTATCTACATGAGGAGGAGGAGGAGGAACGGGTGCAACTGGTGGTGGAGGAACATTGGCTTAACCCGCAGCGGCCCTAGCCTCTAACAACCTCCTATACCATCCTAGTATCGCTACACCGTCGGGTAGATTAAGATCTTCAGCCATGCTGAAACGGAAACGGAAAGATTCAAAATGGAGAATTCGAAAGATAAAGATATATGGCTATTTGGGGATTATGTTTTTCTTAAAAACTTTTCTCTTTAAATTTCTCATTAAAACATGTTTTTGAAAACACTTCTTCCAAAAATAACTATTTTTCTAAAGTATTTTTGTCTGTTCTGGTAACCTTAAGCTCTGATACCACGTGTAACACCCCACGTCCATTAATGTCACTCACGAAGGGAATGCATTAACTTCCATGGAGATTATAAGTGAATATAGAACAGAAAAATTACAACAAGACAGATAATAAATAGTACTTGGAAATCTAAAACTTCATTTTATTGCAGCGGAAATTAAACATGTTTGTTACATCATAAAACCATAGATCATAACCAAGTACAATATCCATCTTCATAAAAACAAAATACATAATCCCATTACATAAATAGCCATTAAAAAGATAACAAGCTGGACTTTACTTCAACGGTCCAAGCTTTCCAAAGAGAGATGAAGCAATTCAATCAAACTCCACTAGAGCTAGGCCCAACCTGAGGACCTGGAGGGGGAAAAAGGATAGAAATAGAGGGGGTCAGACATAAAGTCTGGCGAGTATGATAATTCTAACAATACTATTATCAAAATAACTAGACTAAGGCATAAGCTGGAAGACAAGTAAATGTCTATGAACTCTTAGGAAGATAAAGATAGCGTTTAAGATAACGGTAAAGGAACACCTAATTACTAACGAATGATTACTACACTACACCGCACATTACTACACTGCACGACACCAGTCACCCTACTGTTTGATCCCACTTGCTTCACACAGAAACTTTATAAATAGCCTTAAGTACCCCTAGCTGACTACATAGGTGTCGTCTGCCCCTATCTCCACTAGGTGTACCCCACTACCCACTTTCGATCGGCTCCCTACTCGTAGATACCCGTGCTGGCCCCACAGTGGGGTGTATCACTCCCCTAAAGTGGCAACCCGATACAACTTGAGAATGCACGGCTTATACCTGCATGTTGCAACAACGTCTTACCTACCAGCCCGGGTCCACACACGCATACGAAACCCGTTGGACTTGCGTTGCCACCGCTCCCCGTTTTGGCCTCTTACAGTCGAACCCAGCATGCGTGTCCCGTCCTCGACTTGGGTCGAGCCCACAAAGATACGTTTGGGATACTGGTCGAAATGGGCCCCCACAAGCTACCCACCTAAGCTTGTCACTAGTATATCCCACTTAACCCTCTTAGTCATGTTCATTTACATGTGTGTTTGGTTAAGTCTTACTAATCGTATTTCACATGCCACTAAGGGCACCCCCTAGATTCCTCGTGCCACCCAAGGCACCTACTTAACCCCCATGTCCCACTTTACATGTTTATCTGGTTAAGTATTTCTTAATTCATTCAGGCCATAACCTCATAAAGACCTCTCACATTAGACTGGCATTTATAGCAGCTGGATTTGCCGGGCGGGTCCGGGCAGTCTTACACCATAAAAGAGTCTAACCTCGTGTCTTTACAACTGTTATGCTTTAGTTTAGGCCTAGGACCTCTCACATTGGGCTGACATTTGTGACCACTGGATTTGCCGGGCGGGTCCGGGCAGGTTTACGTCACAAACGAGTCCAACCTCGTGTCCTTAGCATTGATTAACACTTAAAATCTTTTACCCCAGTTTTAATAATTCCCTATTCAAATTATTAATTAAGTCAAATTTTAATGATGTCCATAATTGACTCAATTATGGCCATCCACTTATGGCATGCAAAATCATATCAATTGCACCCCAACTTTTTAATATTAAATCCTTAATATTACCCCTACCCCACGTTTATGCGTTCGCTTATTCAACTCATAATATAGGCTAGACTTGTATAGTCTAACACCTAGCACAAAGATAAATTATCACAACATATAGACAATTAAAATAAATCTAATCATAATAGGGGTGAAACTTGCATAAACTACACATGTTCAGGATCAAAAGGTGTCAACTTGTTAAATGTCTCAATTTACATGATATGATCATAGCCCAAATCTATACATAAACTTGCATATGGGGTTTTTAGGCAACATAATGATGGTGTGAACTAGCATAGGATATCACATATGTCATAGCATAATTCTAGATGTCATAATAGATGTCTTGGCATATGTTCATAACTTTTCTAATCAATCTAACTTGCATATGTGACTTGTCATATAGATCAACATAACCCAAATATGATGATTTAATTAATATGAACTAACTAGCATAGATGGTAACATCATGGCCTTTTTAACATGTATGATTCATCACAACTTAGCATAGAAACTTTCAACATACATAACATCATCATAGCATGATTTACAACATATAAGATATCATCACATAACATTGGATTTACAATATACATGATAGCAAAAGGGGTTTACAACAACATATATGATAATTCACATCATCTACTCATAATTCATTCATAACTCAACCTAATTAAAATAATAATAATCTTGTTAAGATCATCATACTCACAATTTAGAGAAGAAAAGAGAGTTTTGCTTTGCTTTTGGGTTGATAGAATTAGAATTGAATTTTCTTTTCTTCTTTCTTAGTTGGTGGCGGCTCCATTGATTTCCATGGCGACGGTATGACGGTAACTATTCTATTTTAATTAGGTTTAGGGTTAGCATTAGGATGTATTTATAGGTGTAGGAAGTTATTTAGGACCATTAGATTAACCCTGAACCATGAGAACCAATCAAATGCAAAATCTGCATTTGAGCGAATCGGCCCACGGGTTGACAACCAAACACCCTGGATTAACCCCTAGTCGACCCAGCGAGGCTCGGGTCGACCTCAAAAATGGGCTGGTTCGGTTATTTCCCCTCCTAATTCTTTGTTTTGAACTTTTTCACATATTTATTTATTTAATTTTTAATTTATATATATATCAATATATATATTTCTCTGCGCAACCGATTTCACTTAATTCTTTTCTAAAAATTAAGTATACTTTAATTTGTGAATTTTAATGTTATAAAATTACGGGGTGTTACAATGATCAAAGCACAGCCTGTGTGGCATAACTTTGTGTAGCGTTGATTCGCGAGCCTCACACTCCGGTTGTGAACCAGAAACGGGAGAGGACATCAGGGAGGGCATGCGTTTCCTTCTAGTTTGACTTATGTGGTTGTTGCTGTTGCGAGGCACCTCGGATATATCGTTGACTATGTGAAGCCGATGGAGTCTTTCGTTGGCTCATTTATGCCCCAAAGGGTAGGGAAACGCAGTGTTTAGGCATTTTAATCCACATCGGTGGACCGGCCCTGACGATCCAAGGGTCACTCGAGCTCTGATCCTGAGGGGCGGACTAGAGGCTCTTGAATTCGGCAAGGACTGTCTTTTGCCTCGGTTCACAGATGGAAATCCAACTTCCAATACGTGACATGTGCGGTTTTGATTGTAGAGCCTAGTATTGGCGACATGATATATGGTACCCATGCCGTCTATGATTAATACTTATGATTGAAACTGTTTTGACACTATGCACTTATAGTAATAATAAAAGATGAAATTTAGCGTATCAAGCATTCTTTGGCTATTATAAGGTAAAACCCTATCCTCCGGCTTGCGTTGCATTGTGTGATGGGACCTGGGTCTTATAACAGCTTCATTTTTCTTTACTTAGCATTGCACTATTGTTTTATCCACTGGTATTCTTGGGAGGAATCCCGTTCCGTGTTTTACGGCGTGGTGCCTTGATTTACCGAACTTTAAAATAAAGATTAATAACTGTTTTAGTTCTCACACCAGTCCCATGACTGACCTGGAGTTTATTGTTTTAACCTAAACTCTAGGTGCCCTTATTTTGACACGGGAAGCTAGCAGTTTCTGTTTTGCAAATTTATATTCACAGGATCCTGATTTACAGCTGGAACGATACTCGGAAAGCTCTGTATCTGTGTATTTCTTCTAGTTGTGTATTGTATTATTTTCCGCTGCTATGTAATGTATTGTAATCTCTGATATTTTATAATGTATATTATTTGTTAATACTCTGTATATTCTGGTAATCTGATGGAATTGATGTAATATACAATGAAATGTTCTTCTATTTGCGTTCTTTTGTGTGTTGTTCTCGAAGTATCCGCTTTTTCCTTCACAAGGAAGTTACGGGTCCTTACAGTGGTATCAGAGCTTTGGTTTATAGAGCTCAGAGAACAAGACACATTAGAACCGAACGAAAGAATTCATCAGAAATCAGATTAGTAATATCCAACGAGAATGACTTGTTAGAGATGGGATCAGCAGTATGCTAGAACGAGTGTGAAGAGTATATTTTTAAAATAAAAACAAGTTTTGTTTTGAAATTCAAATCATTTTATACGTATTTGAATATTTATATTAAATTAATTTGGACAATCCAATATATAAAGATTTTGCATATACGCCTTACAAACGTGTATTCGAAGTTTTAATATACTGGATAGATATAGAATCACACTCTAGTCGCCCGGAGATGGTACTGATGATAACACGTGCATTATCAGTATTTATGTTCGAGTTTCGAAAGTGGGATGTTTATATATTTCCATTAGACTGGTGTGAGAACCAATATTAGATAGGGCCTGTTGTTGTGATTTGGCACCAAAAATGTGATTTTTGACTATATATCAAAGTTATGAATTTGAAACGTTAATCAACTAATTGATTGATGGTTGTGTTGTCTGATTATTATTTGATTAATTAAATGTTGGACCATTTAGCCAAATTGTATCAAATAGTGAATTGTATTGAAAATTAGTCGCATTTGCATGCATATACATGTGCTTACATTGAACAGGTCATAGCAAGGAGGGTAGAGCAGAAGAATAAAATTGTTTTCCCGACAAATAGGTACATGTTTATTGCATTTCTTTGGGTTTCGATGATTTTATGAGCCGATTGGCTAGCCGCTTGGCTTTTTCTTTTTCTCTTGGATTGAAGAAGCCCATGGGAGGCTATATGAAATATCCCGAAGTCCCCGGTGCAGGGGAGGTTATGGCGAATTTTTACGAAAATTTAGGGTGCTAGCCAAATTTTTGAAAAATTTGAAAAGTTCTTAGAAATTGAAAAGTTGAAGAACTTAAGCCGTAAGGAAAATAATGAAAGTTGAGTTGATTAGTTAAACAACTTTCGGCTTCGTTCCTTTTCGGGGACGAAAAGTTTTAAGTTGGGGAGATTGTAATAACCCGGAAATCCGAGCCAATTTAAAATTTTTATTTTGGCAATTTTAGCGAATTTTGATTATTTAAAATGAATTATTTTAAATAATAACGACGAGAAACTTATTTTGAACAGAATTAGAACGTATATATTTATTCGAATCATCGTTAGAATATAAATATTTTATTTTAAATAAAAAGGTATTGAAAATTGGGCGGTAGTTTGAAATTTCGATTTCAAAGTTCAAATGAATGTACCGGGTGCAAAATAAACCGGATTTTAGTGAAACCAAAAATATTTGAATCTAATTGAGAATATCTTTCCAACGAATCTGGGAAATCAAAATTTCATAGCGGGAATCAAAAGATACGTCCAGTTGAAAATTCAGAATAGTCGCTATGGAATTCTAGCCCTTAAAAATATCAATTTTGCAAATGACCTCGGTTTTCGACGAAATCACTTTTGTTGGATCCGCGATGTCTAGTTATTGCTAGGTTTCAAAATTCGTAATTTTTCGAATCAACAAGTGAGCGTGGCGAAGGTAAACGTGTTTTGACCTTTTCAGTTGAATTTAATCGACTGGAAAATGGCCATTTTTCAAACAGTCTCAGAATTCAACGAAATTAGTTTTGTTAAGACCGTATAGTCAATACGAAGCTAGAAAATATTTTTCGGGAATTTTTAAAGTCTGTATGTGACCCCAATAAATTGAAATATGCGTTCAAATTCAATATATATTCATTTATATTTTAATTTGAGTGAAAACTGATTGTAACAGCCGAATTAGCCTACGATACATATCCCATTGTGTTCGAAATGGGGGTAATTAGCTAGGGTAGATAGTCGTTGAGTTCCGTTCTAAGATTGGATGTGAAATCAATTTTTATTGGATAAAATAATAAATAAATTATATATATACTTTGGCCCCCCCAATACATTCTATCTCTCTCTTTCAGTTAAAAAGAAAAAAAAAACCCGATATACCCCATCGCTCCCCTAAATCGATCAGGCCTCCCCCTTAGTCGCCATCGCCGTCGCCCCAGCAGGTCGCGCCGCCGCCGTAGCCTCCCACCGCGCTACCGACCTCGAGCCCTCCTCTGATGAACGCCGCCATCCCTCCTTCCCCAAATCAAATGTAAAAACCCCCACAACCCAAATCGAGCCCCTCCGGCCATGCTGGGCCCACCGCTGACAACCACCACCTGTACGCACCTCCCCCTACCTCCAGATGGACCCGCAACCCTTCAGCCCCCCCGGTCGAACTGCTGCGCCAACGAAACCCCCTTCCCTTCGAAAATCAAATACAAAGTGAGTCTTCTTTCCTTTCTGATTTTGTTTTTTTATATAATAATAACATAGTTAAATCAGTCTTATTTTATTTTATATAGCAAAATATAAGGTTATATTTTTACAAGTGAAAAGGCAACAGTTTTACAAGTGAAAAGGCTACATTTTTACAAGTGAAAAGGCGACATTTTTACAAGTGAAAGGGCGATATTTTTAAAAGTGAATTTTAAATATATAAAGTTATGATTTTTATAGCGATGATGAATAGATAAAAATATAATTTCTATTGTTTGAGTAGCGATATAAATATACGATTTTTATATGTAAAGAGTTAAGATAAAAATGAATTTTTTTATAATATAACCATCATAATAAAAATGTGATTTTTACTGCGAACAGAGTAAAATACATTGCGATAGAACCGACGGTAATCAAAACAAAATCCGAACCGTTCAGAAATAGAGAATGTAGGAGTGGTACCCTCGGTGAGAACTCCTCACTTTTATTTTAATTTCTAGTTGAAATATATACTAGGATGCAGACGGTGCTTAGTAGCACCTGACACCCATCGTCCACAGACCATGGATGACTTGTTTGGTTGCTATGTTGTGAAATTTGATTGTGTGATTTGGAATGAAATAAAATATTTTATAGTGGAAAATATTTTATAGTTAAATATATAATTTTTAACGTGTATATAAAATAAATAATTATAAACAAATCGGAGGTTTGTTTATATATACTGATTTGATTGATAATGATTGGGACGATAAATTTTACACATCGCCCAATTGCACAAATAAAATATGTGTTTCTTGATTTGAAACCCCACACGGGTATTGGGATGATATTCGACGTACACTAATGCCGATTGTTTAGTTGTATGTCAATCGATGGGTTGACAGACTGTGTAACCATTAATTATTTATATTTAATGCTTATGCAGTTGTGTGGTGCACTCTGGATGATGGTTAATTATTTATCGTTGCTATTACATACATGTGTTGTAGAAAATCTATATAATTAACATTATATGGTAATTGATTGGGCCTCATTCCAATTTAGAAAATAAATTCATGTGTTGAATTGAAAATATATATTCATGTGTTGAATAGAAAATAAATTCGTGTGTTGAATTGAAAATATATATTCATGTGTTGAATAGAAAATAAATTCATATGTTGAATTGAACATATATATTCATGTGTTGAATAGAAAATATATTCATGTGTTGAATAGAATAAATATTCATATGTTGAATAAAAGCTGTGTTGATTAGATTGACGCCATTTTGACGTGAACGATATTTATATCGATTTTATTCATTTTTCAATGAATATTGAAAGTGATTTCAAAATTTGAATTAAATTGAAATGATTTGAAATTCAAATTAAATTGAAAAGAATTGAAATCCGAATTAAATTGAAATGATTTGAAATTCGAATTAAATTGAAAAGAATTGAAATTCGAATTAAATTGAATAGAAATTCGAATTAAATTGAAATGATTTGAAATTCAAACTAAATAGAAACAATTTGAAATTCGAATTAAATTGAAATGATTTGAAATTCGAATTGAATTGAAATCGATTTGAAATGAATTTAAAACGAATTTTTATTGGGAAATTCAATTTTGATTTGAATTAGAGATGGAAGTTGAAATCATTTTGAAAACGATTTTAAAACGATTTATAAAATACGTTTTAAAAGGAAATCGATGAAATATATATAATATATATATTATATATATAATGACCTGAATAGAATGCACCGCGCTGCGGCAGTTCGCTAATTTCGATCATTGACTTCGAACGGATATTATGGGAGATACGACCGCCGGATTCTCCTGAAACCGGAACCATTGGGTTCGTATCGAAAAGAGCTTTCTAAAGGATATTAGAAATTAGAAATCTAATGGTTGGATTTGTAATTATGTCCAAATCAAATTTGGAAAACGTCGCTGTAAGTGCAGTTCGATGGCCGTTGATGGAAATCGACTGTACGGGCCTTGATAAAATTATTAAAAAGAGTAATAATTTGTGTAAAATCATAAGAAATGATTTGGGAAGAATTGGGATGAAAAACTCCATATTTGAAAAGATAAAAATATATTTTTATCGAAATGAACTAGTTTAGAACTAGAATTATAATTCTATTTATTTTTAAAATAAATAAATTGGATTTGAAATGGTTTTGAAAATAACCAGAATTTCCAATAATTGAATTGGAAGGGATTTGAATCGAAATTGTCTTCGAAATATTTCGATGTTGGATTCCGTGATGATACAGATATTGTTATGGGAATTTGAAAGATATATTAATATCGTTATTTCCAATACGATATTTGTTGGTCGTAGAATTTGATATTGAATATAAGCCGGTATATTTTCTATTCAGAGCCTTGTATTTAATATCAAATGGGATTTGGGTTTGTCGTGAATGGTGTCTTCATTAACACTGTTCTTAAGCCCAGTTGAGAAAAAGATAAAATCTTTTTATTTAGATTTGTTGAAGTGTACCAATTAAATGGTATTTAATTAGAATTGAACTTGAATTGATTTTTGGGTTTATCGTGAACGGTGTTTTAAATAACACTTGTTCTTTAACCCGATAATTAATGGAATGTGATTTTGGGTTGTCGTGAACGGTATCTTCAATAATACTGTTCTTAGGCCCAACGGAGTTAAGAAAATCAGAAACTAACTGGAGATTAGTTAAATTGAATGGTTTCTTGGGTATTGATCTGATGTTGGTTTCGGCCTTCGGGGTTAATACTTAGGGAATTGCTCACTTGCTAATTTACGATTAGGGACTGATTGAAATGTGATGTGATTTTAGGGTTTATCGTGGACCGTGTTTCAAATGACATCGGTTCTTTAACCCAGTTAAAGATTAAAACTAAGTGGAGTTTTAACGAATCTTTAATTAGATTGAAAAGATCGAGAATGGAGTATCACCAGTTTTGCACCAGGCGATAGTTAAATCTTTAATTAGATTTGAACGTGAAATGGTAATTGAATTTACCGATAACACCGTGGTATTAAATATGAAGTATTACCAGTTTTACTTCATGGGATGAATAGGTTGGGATTGGGAAATTAAAGCAAATGATTACTTCGGTAAGGTTCGTTAATCCCGGCTAGTTTGGATAAACCATTATTTGGTTTGAATTGAGATTCAAAAGAAGATTAATGAATAAATTTAATGAATTTATCTTTGATAAAATTAAAAGGAACCTCTCCCTAAGAATGTGAAATTTAGCAACTAACTGAAGATTAGTTAAGATGAATGGTTTCCTAGGTATTGATCTGATGTTGGTTTCGACCTTCGGGATTAATATTTGGGGAATTGTTCTCTGACTAATTGACGGTTAGTGACTGATGAATTGGAATGATTCAAAAGAAGATTAATGAATAAATTTAATGAATTTATCTTTGATAAAATTAAAAGGAACCTCTCCCTAAGAATGTGAAATTTAGCAACTAACTGAAGATTAGTTAAGATGAATGGTTTCCTAGGTATTGATCTGATGTTGGTTTCGGCCTTCGGGATTAATATTTGGGGAATTGTTCTCTGACTAATTGACGGTTAGTGACTGATGAATTGGAATGAGGCGTATGTTGTGTTTGTGTAACACTTGATTATTATATACGCGAGTTATTCGAAACGACAGGGTTTATCCCATTCTGAATAACCGATACGACGATAAGTCGAAGATGAAGACGGTCGTCGAAGAACGGAGGTCTTCACGTCGTTTCGGTGATTACTGATGATCTTGATTGGGCCGTACACCCAAGAGGAGAGAATCAGTTAGTGGTCGTCTAGACGTACTTGGAGATCGATGGATATGCGAGGTTCAAGGTGCCTCCGGTTTCGTTCAAACCCTGAACGGACTTGTAAATGGACTGTGTGTCTGACATTGGATTTTATTCTGTGTGATTGATTTCTATTAAATATATATTTGTTTGGCGGCGGAGAATTTATTCTCTTGCTTAACACCCTTCTCTGAGACGTACAAGCTTAGAGGTTATATATTGGTGGATATCAATCGCATGGAGTGAATTGCCTATGTGGCATGCCTAAGTGGAAAATGATCAAGGCTTTTGTTGAAAAGCAAAGTCTTGTGGTTGATGATCAAAGCACGATGAAACGACCCAAACTTCCCCGTAAAGGTAAGGGTGGATTGCCTTGAGAACAACACACATCAGAACACAAACTGAAGAACATTTTATTGCTGGTTACAACAATTACATCGGAATACGAGAATGTAACAGAGTATGAATACATATTACATAATAGAAATACAATAATATCAGAGTTTTAAATTACATTTAAATAGCAGTAGAAAAATAATACAAATATACAACTGAAAGGAATACACGGATATAGAGCTTTCCGAATACCGCTTCAGCTGTAGGCCAGGATCCAATAAATATATCTGCAAAAAGCTATTCGACTGCCCGTGTGGAAAATATGGGCACCCGAGTTTGCTAGTGAAACAAACTACAGGTCAGTCATGGGACTGGTATGAGAAATCTTCACTTAACTATCTAATAATAAGGCTAATCACAGGACCACGCCGCTAACACAGAACGGGTTTACTCCATTGGATTGCCAGTGCATAAAATAAAGTAAGACGTTAAACAACGCAATGCTTTATAGAAAAATGAAACCATTATAAGACCCAAGTCCCATCACACATTGCAACGCAAACCGGAGGATTGGGTTTTACCTTATAATGGTCAAAAGATGCTTGATACGATAAAACAGGTTTAGTATTAGTGTGTATATCTATGGGTATATATATATATATATTTCAAAAACAATTTCAATCATAATGTATCAATCATAGACGGCATAGTACCCCATCCTACTATGTCGCCATACTAGTTCTACAATCAAAACCGCAAGGTCGTATTGGAAATTGGATTTCCATCATGAGTCGAGGCTAGGGGCAAGCTCCTCTCCGATTCGAGACACTCTTGCAAATGCCTCAGGATCCCCTGTAGTGAACCCTTGGAGCGGTAGGGCCGGTCCCCGCCTATCGACAGTGGATTGGTTATGCCTGAACACACGTTTCCTGGTTCCTTTGAACCTATAGTATGACCACTAACGGCCAATAAAAATCCGAGGCGCCTCAAAATCCATCATCCACATAAGTAAAATGCCAGCCAGTTTAAGCACTGACACTACCACTAGCTAGAAAGAAACGTGTGCACTCCCTACGGTCCATATCCCGTTTTTGACTCATACCAGTGTGTGAGGCTCGCGAAGCCACGATATACACAAAGCTATGCCGTAATAGGCTATACTTTGATCATCCCACAAGGACCTTCTTTTCAACAAAAGCCTCGATCATTTGCATCTTGGCGTGCAACATTGACAATTCACACCATGCGATCAATCACTATTAATATATATCCGGGTGTTAAGTAGAGAATAAATTCTCCACCACCAATCAGACATACATTAATAAAAAACAATTTAATTCAAGTGGAACGAAATCCATTGTCAGACACGCATCCATTTACTAGCTTATGCTCTGGGTCTGAGCGAAAACCAAATCCGAACAATCAACAATAGTCCGGACGGCTACCACTGAAGCCCCTTCAAGGTAGCTACTCCCATCAGGGACTTTGTAGCAACACATCCATTCGATGTAAAGATCGTCGGACTTCAACCACCGCCTTCATCTTCGACTCTTCATCGTCGTAGTAATTGTTCGGAATGGGTTAAACCCGGTCTTCCCGAATAATCACGTATTTTTTTATAATTAAAAATCATGTACTATAAAACACATCCAACGCCTCATTCCAATTCAGAATATTTTTCTAATAAAATATTTGCATTATCTTATCAAAGATAAATTCTTTATTCTTAAATCTTTCTTTTTAAAGATTTATTAAAACACAATTTGATTTCAGATATCAAAAATCATTATTCAATGATTATTCATATTTAAGAAATTAATCGTATCTTTAACTGGGTTAAACAAACTAATGTCATTTAAAACATAGTTCACGGTAAACCCCAAATCGTCTTCCATAAAATATGGACTTCCATAGAAATCAAATCAATATATATAATCGTTATAAATTTCTGTATCCGACCAATAATATAAATGGAATAACGGCAAAGCCTCTTAAATTCCATATGTAGTATCGGCCTTCTTTTACAAAAGCTTATCTCGGTTACTAGTAATTCGAATTCCATTCAACTCCAATTTAATATATATTAAATCAGAAAACTTGGCTTTTGGAAAATTCTCCTTTAAATCTTAATAAAAGATTTATAAATTCCAAATCATATTTTCACTATCAGTTGGGTTAAAGAACAAGTGTCGCTTAGAAACACAGTTCACAATAAACCCAACTCACATTCCTTTTAATAAATATAACTGAAAACTTTAATAATCTAAATAAAAGGTTATTCTTTTCATACAGGGTTTTAAGAACAGTGTTATTTAAGACACTATTCACAACAAACCAAAACCCAATTTATTTAATTTAATTCCAATTAAATATTAGAAAATTGGAAAACTTCATTAAATCTTAATTTAATGATTTACTCTAGTTACTAATTAGTTCATATCAATAAATATATTTTCTAAAATATATTCTTTTTCTAAAATGTATTCTTTTTCTAAGATATTTTCTAAAATATTCCTTTTCTAGAATATTCTTTATTGGAATGTGACTCAATCAACAACCATATATTGCATGAAATCAACAATCATGATGAATAATTACCAAACATCCAAATAATAGCCAAAGTGGACTCTACACTAAATATTGGGACTAGTGTAGATCAAATATCATCCCAACACCCGTGTGGGGTTTCGTCCAACAATCAAATAATGAATTATTTGTGCACTTGGGCGATGTGTAAAAATTATCGACCCAATCACATAAACAAGTCGGATGACTTGTAAATGGAAGTGTGATATTCAGTTTGAATATCATTAATATATTGGATACATCAAACTTTTCAACATTACATGCATACATTATAATGTATCACTAATGTCATATTTAAACATATAATCTTTTTATTGTGACTAATCGACAATAAAAATATTAATTTTCATAACCTTTGTGTAATCCTTTCCAATGACCAAAATGTATTTTTTGGTGAAATCTTTTTAAGTGACCAAAAATGAATATTTTGGTGAAATCCTTTTAAGTGACCAAAAGTAGATATTTTGGTGAAATATATTTAAGTGTGACAAAAATGTCTCCTTTATTCATTCTTTTAAATATGACAAAAATGTCCATTTTATTCTAATTTACATTTTCTGGCAAAAATGTATTCTTTATTTCTAATTACATTTTCTAGCAAAAATGAATACTTTATTTCTATCCTTTTAAAGTGACAAAAATTGTAATTTTGTCTAGTTCCTTTTATTGTATAAAATATGATAATTTTGCCAAATCTTTTCAATATAACAAAATATCGTGATTTTGTCTAATCTTTCCAATGTAACAAACTATGGTGGTTTTGGCTAATCTTTTTAAGTAAACAAAAATGTGATTTTTGTCTTCATTCTTTTAACAGAAATGTTAACTCTTCACTAATCATTCTTTTAATGTAAAGAAATATATATTTCTAATTCATCCCTTTTAATGTATGAAAATATACATTTCGATTCATTCTTAATGGCCAGAGATGCCTATTTTTAATTCATTCTTTTTAATGTATAAAAGATATATCCTTTTCTAATTAACAAAAATGTTAATCTTGTCCTTTATAATCTAATTAACAAAAATGTTAATCTTGTCCTTTATAATCTAATTAACAAAAATGTTAATTTTTATTCTAATTACACATTCATAACAAAATGGTGTTTTAATTTCTAATGTACATTTTCATAACAAAATGGTGTTTTAAGTTCTAATGTACATTTTCATACCAAAATGGTGTTTTAATTTCTAATGTACATTTTCATAACAAAATGGTGTTTTAATTTTCTAACAAGTTTCTAATCAAAAATGTCAATTTTGATTTCCTCATTCCTTTTATGTATAAAATATACATTTTCTAGTTCAGTCCTTTTATGTATAAAATATACATTTTCTAGTTCATTCCTTTTATGTATAAAATATACATTTTCTAGTTCATTCCTTTTATGTATAAAATATACATTTTTTTAACTCATTCTTTTTAATGTGACAGAGATGAATTTTTGTCTAATTCTTTAAACGTAAACAAAAATGCTAATTTTGTTTAATTCTTATCTTTTATTGTAATCAAATATAACAATAAAACATGATTTCTTTTTATTAAAAAGAATGGTACTTAAACATCTATTCTTTTATTTTTTTTAAAAGATGTTTAACAAAATCTATTCTTTTATTTGGAAAGAATGTTTAATAAAATCTATTCTTTTATTTGAAAAGAATGTTTAACAAAATCTATTCTTTTATTTGAAAAGAATGTTAACAAAATGTATTCTTTTATTTGAAAAGGAATATTAAACAAAAATCTATTCTTTGATAGAAGTGTATTTTAAATTTATTCTTTTTTTAATGTGACAAAAATGATCATTACTAATTCATTCTTTTTTTAATGAATGAGAATATATATATCTTTAACTAATTCTTTTCAATGTATGAAAATGTTTATTTTGTATGCATAATATATTTTCAAATAAAATGTTAATTTTACTATAATGTCACATTTTACAATGAAAATGTTAATCTTTCTTTAATGTCACATTTTACAATGAAAATGTAAATTCCAATTTTAATATCACTTTTTATATAAGAATGTAAAATTTATTTCTAATGTAATATTTACATAAAATGTAAATTTTATTTTTAATTTCATAGTTTACATTAAATGTAAATTTTATTTTTAACAAAATAATTCAACAAGAATGATAACATAAAAATGATGACATTTTATCCTATATTGCATTGACAGTCTAATTCAACTCACAAAAGTGATGACATAATTTTTATATTGAATCTATTACTCATGATTCACCAAATTTTGTCAAAAAGAAAATGATTCAAACTAAACCAACATATTCAGATCTATAATTATTTAACACAAACTATTGATCGATCATCATCCAACATATCAGAACAAGCAGATCTAATTCATACACGTACAAGCATCACATAGCAAATAAAATAATCAAATTAATTAATTATTTTAAAAGAAAACAGAAATCTCACATTGCTATTCAAATCAGAAATTTGCTTGAATTTTGATTTGCTCTGTTTCGACTCTAGTTGGTTTCATTGTGTAGATCTCCTCTTCACGATTTTAACGCTTCTGAAATCGTTCCATTTCGTTACTATTTGAGGAAGATACATGAATTTGAACATTAACTACTTTATTAACACTATTAATTATAAAATCAATTTTATACAACACCTTTTTATAACGTTTTAAGCGCTACCCTTTATTTCTTCTTCCTCGTTACTTCTACAGACAACATGAACCCATTAGTCGATTGCTTCCTCCCCGTCATTCACCGTCCATACGCCACCGGAGTCCGATTGAATCACCTCACCTCAAAGCCGCCAACACCACCTTCCCTCGCCTGCGTCAGGGGCCAGCTCACACTCGCCTAGCACCGGAAATCGAGCCCCAAAGTCCGCCGCTTCCTCCTCCAATTCTGGCCACCACCAGCGACTGTACATGATCACCACCGTCCATGTCACAGAGCTCGACTAGCTCTTCAATTTGGTCTTGGATTTGCTTGAATTCGTGGAGTGGATTGAAAGATATTTGGGATTGAAGATGGGATGAAATCGTCCATCGATTTCTTAAGAACGACGGCTGCAAACTAAGGCCTAGGGTTAGAGTGAAATACGTGTATTTATACCGTATATTTAGGGTATTTTTATATTTATTAAATTATTTAATTCAAACAAAAAGCCTATTCACCTATACGAACTCCAAATCGAACCCAACGAGTGTTGACCCCAGCTAATAACCCCCATCCCGGACACAATGGAATATGTTTCGTAACCCAGTTCGGCTGTTACGATATGTTTTTCTTTAAATTAAGTTATAAATCATTTAATTATTAAATTCAAACGTACATTTTAAATTACCGGGGCCCCATACGGGCTCTAAAAATTACAAAAAATTATTTCTAGTAATGTTTTGACGATACGGTTCTAACAAGACTAATTTCTACGAATTCTGAGACTGTTTGAAAAATGGCCATTTTCAAGTCGATTAAATTTAACTAAAACAGTCAAAACACATTTTCCTTTGCCACACTCACATATTAATTCGAAAAATTCTGGAAAATTAAACTTAACAATAATTCGACATTCCAGTTCCAACAAAAGTGGTTTCGTCGAAAACAGAGGTTGTTTGCAAAATGACTATTTTTAAGGCCAATATATTATATTAAAATATATATATTCTCTACAGCGACTTTTCTAAATTTTAAACTGGACATAACTTTCAAAATATAAAGTGAAATTTCAGTTTTTTAGATTCGTTAGAAAGATATAGTTAAACAGATTTAAATATTTTTTGTTTCGCTCAATTCTGATCTAAAATGAATTCTGTACATTCAGTCAAAGTTCAAATTCAAATTTTGAAACTGCAGCGCTGTTTTAAGCCCCTTTTATAATTATATTAAATTTATTCGTTTTAAAATAAATTTTTAGTTGTTATTATTTAAAATAAATTATTTTAAATATTTAAAATCCATTAAAATTTCTAAAATAAAAATTTTAAATTGGCCCCAAAATTCCGGGTTGTTACAATTGCCCCCACTTAAAATCTTTTCGTCCTCGAAAAGGAACGTAGCTAAAAGTTGTTTAATTTACCAACTTAATTAAATTTTCTATTTATTAGTTTCCATAATTTTGTTAGTTAAATTAACTATCATTTCTACACTTTTATTAGTAAATTTAATTATCATTCTAATATTTTAATTAGTGAAATTAATTATCAAACATCACAACCAGCAACCAGTTAGGTGATTAACTTTAAAAATATATATATCTTTCATATATAGTCAAAAATCATATTCTAGTGCAAATCATAGCAATATGTACTAACTAAGTTTTGGTTCTCATACCAGTCAATGGAAATATATAGAAATCCCACTTTCGAGACTCGAACATAAGTACTGGTGATGGTGCACCTATCACCAGAATCACCTCCGGGCGACTAGAGTGTGATTCTATATCTATCCAGTATATTAAAACTTCGAATATCTGTTAATTACTCGTATATTTGAAATCTTTATATACTTGATTGTCCACATAAAAATATAATAATATACTCAAATACGTATATTTAGATAAAAAAATTCAAAACTAAATTTGTTTTCATTTTTATTTTAAAGAAAATAATACTCTTCACACTCGTTCTAGGATACTACTGATCCCATCTCTAACGAGTTATTATCATTGGATATAACTAATCCAATCTTTGACGAATTCTTTCATTCGGTTCTGATGTGTCTTGTTCTCGAGCTCTGTAAACCATCGCTCTGATACCAAATGAAACGACCCAAACTTCCCCGTAAAGGAAAGGGTGGATTGCCTTGAGAACAACACACATCAGAACACAAACTGAAGAACATTTTATTGCTGATTACAATAATTACATCAGAGTACGAGAATGTAACAGTATGAATACTTATTACATAGTAGAAATACAATAATATCAGAGTTTTAAATTACATTTAAATAGCAGCAGAAAAATAATACAAATATACAACTGGAAGGAATACACGGATACAGAGCTTTCCGAATACCGCTTCAGCTGTAGGCCAGGATCCTGTAAATATATCTGCAAAAAGCTACTCGACTGCCCATTTGGAAAATATGGGCACCCGAGTTTGCCAGTGAAACAAACTACAGGTCAGTCATGGGACTGGTATGAGAAATCTTAACTTAACTATCTAATAATAAGGCTAATCACAGGACCACGCCGCTAACGCAGATCGGGTTTACTCCATTGGATTGCCAGTGCATAAAATAAAGTAAGACGTTAAACAACGCAATGCTTTATAGAAAAATGAAACCATTATAAGACCCAAGTCCCATCACACAATGCAACGCTAACCGGAGGATAGGGTTTTACCTTATAATGGTCAAAAGATGCTTGTTACAATAAAACAGGTTTAGTATTAGTGTGTATATCTATGGGTATATATATATTTCAAAAGCAATTTCAATCATAATGTATCAATCATAGACGACATAGTACCTCATCCTACTACGTCGCCATACTAGTTCTACAATCAAAACCGCAAGGTCGTATTGGAAATTGGATTTCCATCATGAGTCGAGGCTAGGGGCAAGCTCCTCTCCGATTCGAGACACTCTAGCAAATGCCTCAGGATCCCCCGCAGTGAACCCTTGGAGCGGTAGGGCCGGTCCCCGCCTATCGGCTGTGGATTGGTTATGCTTAAACACACGTTTCCCGGTTCCTTTGAACCTATAGTATGACCACTAACGACCTATAAAAATCCAAGGCACCTCAAAATCCATCATCCACATAAGTAAAATGCCAGCCAGTTTAAGCACTGACACTACCACTAGCTAGAAAGAAACGTGTGCACTCCCTACGGTCCATATCCCGTTTTTGACTCATACCGGTGTGTGAGGCTCGCGAAGCCACGATATACACAAAGCTATGCCGTAATAGGCTATACTTTGATCATCCCACAAGGCCTTGCTTTTCAACAAAAGCCTCGATCATTTGCATCTTGGTGTGCCACATTGACAATTCACGCCATGCGATCAATCACTATTAATATATATATCCGGGTGTTAAGCAGAGAATAAATTCTCCACCACCGATCAGACATACATTAATAAAAATCAATTTAATTCACATGGAACGAAGTCCAATGTTAGACACCCATCCATTTACTAGCTTATGCTCTGGGTCTGAGCGAAAACCAAATTCGAACAATCAACAATAGTCCGGACGACCACCACTGAAGCCCCTTCAAGGTAGCTACTCCCATCAGGGTCTCTGTAGCAACACATCCATTCGATGTGAAGATCGTTGGTCTTCAACCACAACCTTCATCTTCGACTCTTCATCGTCGTAGTAATTGTTCGGAATGGGTTAAACCCGGTCTTACCGAATAACTCACGTATTTTTTTATAATTAAAAATCATGTACTATAAAACACATCCAACGCCTCATTCCAATTCAGAATATTTTTCTAATAAAATATTCGCATTATCTTATCAAAGACAAATTCTTTATTCTTAAATCTTTCTTTTTAAAGATTTTTTAAAACACAATTTGGTTTTAGATATCAAAAATCATTATACAATGATTATTCAAAATTAAGAAATTAATCTTATCTTTAACTGGGTTAAAGAAACTAATGTCATTTAAAACATAGTTCACGGTAAACCCAAAATCGTCATCCATAAAATTTGGACTTCCATAGAAATCAAATCAATATATATAATCGATATAAATTTCTGTATCCGACCAATAATATAAATGGATTAACGACAAAGCCTCTTAAATTCCATATGTAGTATCGGCCTTCTTTTACAGAAGCTTACCTCGGTTACTATTAATTCGAATTCCATTCAACTCCAATTTAATATATATTAAATCAGAAAACATGGCTTTTGGAAAATTCTCCTTTAAATCTTAATAAAAGATTTATAAATTCCAAATCATATTTTCACTGTCAGTTGGGTTAAAGAACAAATGTCGCTTAGAAACACAGTTCACAATAAACACAACCCACATTCCTTTTTATAAATATAACTGTAAACTTTAATAATCTAAATAAAAGGTTATTCTTTTCATACGGGGTTTTAAGAACAGTGTTATTTAAGACACTATTCACAACAAACCAAAACCCAATTTATTTAATTTAATTCCGATTAAATATTAGCAAATTGGAAAACTTCATTAAATCTTAATTTAATGATTTACTCTAGTTACTAACTTATTCATACCAATAAATATATTTTCTAAAATATATTCTTTTTCTAAAATGTATTCTTTTTCTAAGATATTTTCTAAAATATTCTTTTTCTAGAATATTCTTTATTGGAATGTGACTCAATCAACAACCATATACTGCATGAAATCAACAATCATGATGAATAATTACCAAACATCCAAATAACAGCCAAAGTGGACTCTACACTAAATATTGGGACTAGTGTAGATCAAATATCATCCCAACACCTGTGTGGGGTTTCATCCAACAATCAAATAATGAATTATTTGTGCACTTGGGCGATGTGTAAAAATTATCGACCCAATCACATAAACAAGTCGGATGACTTGTAAATGGAAGTGTGATATTCAGTTTGAATATCATTAATATATTGGATACATCAAACTTTTCAACATTACGTGCATACATTATAAGGTATCACTAATGTTATATTTAAACATATGATCTTTTTGTTGTGACTAATCGACAATAAAAATATTAATTTTCATAACCTTTGTGTAATCCTTTCCAATGACCAAAATGTATTTTTTTGGTGAAATCTTTTTAAGTGACCAAAAATGAATATTTTGGTGAAATCCTTTTTAAGTGACCAAAAGTGGATATTTTGGTGAAATACATTTAAGTGTGACAAAAATGTCTCCTTTACTCATTCTTTTAAATTTGACAAAAATGTCCATTTTATTCTAATTTACATTTTCTGGCAAAAATGTATTCTTTATTTCTAATTACATTTTCTAGCAAAAATGAATACTTTATTTCTATCCTTTTAAAGTGACAAAAATTGTAATTTTGTCTAATTCCTTTTATTGTACAAAATATGATAATTTTTTCAAATCTTTTCAATATAACAAAATATGGTGATTTTGTCTAATCTTTCCAATGTAACAAACTATGGTGGTTCTGGCTAATCTTTTTAAGTAAATAAAAATGTGATTTTTGTCTTCATTCTTTAAACAGAAATGTTAATTCTTCACTAATCATTCTTTTAATGTATAGAAATATATATTTCTAGTTCATCCCTTATAATGTATGAAAATATGCATTTCGATTCATTCTTAATGGCCAGAGATGCCTATTTTTAAATCATTCTTTTTAATGTATAAAGATATATCCTTTTCTAATTAACAAAAATGTTAATCTTGTCCTTTATAATCTAATTAACAAAAATGTTAATTTTTATTCTAATGTACACTTTCATAACAAAATGGTGTTTTAATTTCTAATGTACATTTTCATAACAAAATGGTGTTTTAATTTCTAATGTACATTTTCATAACAAAATGGTGTAATTTCTAATGTACATTTTCATAACAAAATGGTGTTTTAATTTTCTAACAAGTTTCTAATCAAAAATGTCATTTTTGATTTCCTCATTCCTTTTATGTATAAAATATACATTTTCTAGTTCAGTCCTTTTATGTATAAAATATACATTTTCTAGTTCATTCCTTTTATGTATAAAATATACATTTTCTAGTTCATTCCTTTTATGTATAAAATATACATTTTTTTAACTCATTCTTTTTAATGTGACAGAAATGAATTTTTGTCTAATTCTTTTAACGTAAAAAAAATGCTAATTTTGTTTAATTCTTATCTTTTATTGTAATCAAATATAACAATAAAACATGATTTCTTTTTATTAAAAAGAATGGTACTTAAACATCTATTCTTTTATTTTTTTAAAAAGATGTTTAACAAAATCTATTCTTTTATTTGGAAAGAATGTTTAACAAAATCTATTCTTTTATTTGAAAAGAATGTTTAACAAATTCTATTCTTTTATTTGAAAAGAATGTTAACAAAATCTATTCTTTTATTTGAAAAGAATGTTAACAAAATAAATTCTTTTATTTGAAAAGGAATATTAAACAAAAATCTATTCTTTTGACAGAAGTGTATTTTAAATTTATTCTCTTTTTAATGTGAAAAAAATGTCCATTACCAATTCATTCTTTTTTTAATAAATGAGAATATATATATATCTTTAACTAATTCTTTTCAATGTATGAAAATGTTTATTTTTTATGCATAATATATTTTCAAATAAAATGTTAATTTTACTATAATGTCACATTTTACAATGAAAATGTTAATCTTTCTTTAATGTCACATTTTACAATGAAAATGTAAGTTCCAATTTTAATATCACTTTTTACATAAGAATGTAAAATTTATTTCTAATGTCATATTTACATAAAATGCAAATTTTATTTTTAATTTCATAGTTTACATAAAATGTAAATTTTATTTTTAACAAAATAATTCAACAAGAATGATAACATAAAAATGATGACATTTTATCCTATATTGCATTGACAGTCTAATTCAACTCACAAAAGTGATGACATAATTTTTATATTGAATCTATTACTCATGATTCACCAAATTTTGTCAAAAAGAAAATGATTCAAATTAAACCAACATATTCAGATCTATAATTATTTAACACAAACTATAAATCGATAATCATCCAACATATCAGAACAAGCAGATCTAATTCATACACGTACAAGCATCACATACCAAATAAAATAATCAAATTAATTAATTATTTTAAAAGAAAACAGAAACCTCACATTGCTATTCAGATCAGAAATTTTCTTGAATTTTGATTTGCTCTGTTTCGGCTCTAGTTGGTTTCGTTGTAGATCTCCTCTTCACGATTTTAACGCTTCTGAAATCGTTCCATTTCGTTACTGTTTGAGGAAGATACATGAATTTGAACATTAACTACTTTATTAACACTATTAATTATAAAATCAATTTTATACAACACATTTTTATAATGTTTTAGACGCTACCCTTTATTTCTTCTTCCTCGTTACTTCTACAGACAGCATGGACCCATCAGTCGATTGCTTACTCCCCGTCATTCACCGTCCATACGCCATCGGAGTCCGATCGAATCACCTCACCTCAAAGCCGCCAACACCACCTTCCCTCGCCTGCGTCAGGGGCCAGCTCGCACTCACCTAGCGCCGAAAATTGAGCCCCAAAGTCCGCCACTTCCTCCTCCAATTCTGGCCACCACCAGCGACTGTACATGATCACCACCGTCCATGT
Organism: Allium sativum; assembly: GCA_030737875.1. NCBI lineage: Eukaryota > Viridiplantae > Streptophyta > Magnoliopsida > Asparagales > Amaryllidaceae > Allium > Allium sativum. The sequence continues at coordinate 638,205,309 of CM060918.1, forward strand.
CACAGAGCTCGACTAGCTCATCAATTTGGTCTTGGATTTGCTTGAATTCGTGGAGTGGATTGAAAGATATTTGGGATTGAAGATGGCATGAAATCGGCCATCGATTTCTAAAGAACGGCGGCTGCAAACTAAGGCCTAGGGTTAGAGTGAAATACGTGTATTTATACTGTATATTTAGGGTATTTTTATATTTATTAAATTATTTAATTCAAACAAAAAGCCTGTTCAACTATACGAACTCCAAATCGAACCCAACGAGTGTCGGCCCTAGCTAATAACCCCCGTTCCGGACACAATGGAATATGTTTGGTAACCCAGTTCGGCTGTGACGATATGTTTTTCTTTAAATTAAGTTATAAATCATTTAATTATTAAATTCAAACGTACATTTTAAATTACTGGGGCCCCATACGGGCTCTAAAAATAACAGAAAAACTATTTCTAGTTATGTTTTGACGATACGGTTCTAACAACACTAATTTCGCTGAATTATGAGACTATTTGAAAAATTGCCATTTTCAAGTCGATTAAATTTAACTAAAATAGTCAAAACACATTTTCCTTTGCCACGCTCACATATTAATTCGAAAAATTCTGTAAAATTAAACTTAACAATAATTCGACATTCCGGTTCCAACAAAAGTGGTTTCATCGAAAACAGAGGTCATTTGCAAAATGACTATTTTTAAGGCCAATATATTATATTAAAATATATATATTCTCTACAGCGACTTTTCTAAATTTTAAACTGGACATAACTTTCAAAATATAAAGTGAAATTTCAGTTTTTCAGATTCGTTAGAAAGATATAGTTAAACAGATTTAATTTTTTTTTCCGCTCAATTCTGAGCTAAAATGAATTCTGTACATTCAGTCAAAGTTCAAATTCAAATTTTGAAACTGCAACGCTGTTTTAAACCCCTTTTATAATTAAATTAAATTTATTCGTTTTAAAATAAATTTTTAGTCGTTATTATTTATAATAAATTATTGTAAATATTTAAAATCCATTAAAATTTCTAAAATAATTTTTTTAAATTGGCCCCAAAATTCCGGGTTGTTACACACGACCTGTGTGGCATAGCTTTGTGTAGCGTTGATTTGGAGCCTCACACCACGGTTGTGAACCAGAAACGGGAGAGGACATCAGGGAGGGCATGCGTTTCCTTTTAGTTAGAAGTGGCGACAGTAGTTTTACATGCCCTGACGAGTTTGACTTATGTGGTTGTTGCTGTTGCGAGGTGCCTCGGATATATCGGAGACTATGTGAAGCCGATGGAGTCATTCGTTGGATCATTTACGCCCCAAAAGGGTGGGAAAATGCAATGTTCAGGCATTTTAATCCAGATCGGTGGACCGGCCCTAACGATTCAAGGGTCACTCGAGCTCTGATCCTAAGGGGCGGACTAGAGGCTCTCGAATTCGGTGAGGACTATCTTTTGCCTCAGTTCACAGATGGAAATCCAACTTCCAATACATGACATGTGCAGTTTTGATTGTAGAGCCTAGTATTGGCGACATGATATATGGTACCCATGCCGTCTATGATTAATAATTATGATTGAAACTGTTGACACTATGCACTTATAGTAATAATAAAAGATGAAATTTAGCATATCAAGCATTCTTTGGCTATTATAAGGTAAAACCCTATCCTCCGGCTTGCGTTGCATTGTGTGATGGGACCTGGGTATTATAACAGCTTCGTTTTTCTTTACTTAGCATTGCGCTGCACTGGTATTCTTGAGAGGAAACCCGTTCCGTGTTATACGGCGTGGTCCCTTGATTTACCGAACTTTAAAATAAAGATTAATAAATGTTTTAGTTCTCACACCAGTCCCATGACTGACCTGGAGTTTATTGTTTTAACCTAAACTCTGAGTGCCCTTATTTTGACATGGGCAGCTAGTAGTTTTGGTTTTGCAGATTTATATTCACAGGATCCTGATTTACAGCTGGAACGATACTCGAAAAGCTCTATATCCGTGTATTTCTTCTAGTTGTGTATTATATTATTTTCCGCTGCTATGTAATGTATTGTAATCTCTGATATTTTATAATGTATATTATTTGTTAATACTCCGTATATTCTAGTAATCTAATGGAATTGCTGTAATATACAACGAAATGTTCTTCTGTTTGCGTTCTTTTGTGTGTTGTTCTCGAAGTATCCGCTTTTTCCTTCACGGGGAAGTTACAGGTCCTTACAGTCTTTTACTAAATTAACATATTCACTATTTATGTAAATTTTCCGTATATCAATTTAGCCTAGATCATATTCATTTGTCATGCAAATTAACATACTTATATTCTATGCCCAAAACTCGATTTACCCATCAATTAACCCAACTTGCAGTTTATACCAATTTAGATTTAATATTCCCCTTTTACAATTCATGCCCATACTAGATTAATATCCCAATTTACCGTTTATGTCCAAACTAGATTTAATATTCTAGTTTACCGTTTAGGTCCAAAACTTGGTTTACATGCCCATTTACATACTTTGTGGCCAATTAAAATTTATCATTTGTGCCCAAGTCTAATATGCATGTAAATTATTCACTATTATAGCCAATTCAGATTATGCCAACATATTTATTATGCCAAATTATCTTAATTAAGCTATGCCCAATCCCCGCCTCATAATCGTACGTATAACATGATTTAACAAGTTTTCTAAGTACTCATGAAATGGCACTAACAAAAGGAATAGGGGATAAGCACAAGGATTGATATAAAAGAATAGGCATGCAAAAATAATGGCTCCAACAGGTTCGATGTACATAATAGAGAATAGGAATAAACTGGCCAAATTACACACTAAATATGAGATCCAACATAATTAAGGGAATAGGCATAGGTGATATGATCCAACATAATGCGAGTTCAAGGTACATCATGATTGGTTAATCGTAACAATGGGAATAAGCATAAGCAAATAACTACAATAGTTATAGGCAATTAACCACAGTAATCATGGGTGACTAATCATAATAATTTCTTAATCAATGTCATAGGCAATAGTCTCATAGTTATGAATCATAGTCGTGGGCAACAGTCTCATAGTCACGAATCATGGTCAGAGGCAATAATTTCATAGGTAACAGTTCATGGTCATAGTCTTAGGCAAAAGTCTCATAGTCATAGTCAATAGTTTCACCACCAGAATATAACATAGGAAAATTGCATGAATAAACATGAATCCACATAGATAAACTAATAGGCACCGTTCTAATATCAGTTTCTTACAAGCCATGACTTCCAATTAATGTTTAAATCGGAAATATAACTGTACTTACAAAATATGGCAAGTCTTGTTTTTCTAAAATCTGTTTTTTGAAGCTGAATAGCTTTCCTTTGATGTAGATCGTTGAATTAGATTACTTTTAATTTGATTTTAATGTAGGCTTTTATCTCGTCTTTGAATTGAAAGTGGTGACGGCTACTTTAAGTTCTCTATTGACGGCATGATAGTTCCAAGATTATTTCTGTGTGAGTTTATTTTGAGCATTGGGTTGTTTATATAGAATTTCTATTTAATTAGACCCGTCGGATGATCCTAGAGTTAACCACAACCATTCAGTCAGGATAGGGTGACACCTCAGCCCTAATGACTCAGCAAGGAGTCAAAAAGGACTCAGCAATGACTCACAGTACGGATCAGATCACACCAGAAAGCTGTGCAGGCTCTCAGCCCGACCTGGGTGCACTTGGCAGGTGCGCCAGTGTAATTTTTGTACTGGCGCACTTCCCAAGTGCGCCGGTGCTTTTTTTTCTTCTGGTATTCTATCTAACTTCGTTCGTCCATATCTCCTTCATACGGTGTCCGTTTTACGTAAACTCGGACTCTATCTCAAGCAGAATTCCGAGACGAACGCAATGGCGTAACCCGTTTCCCTCAATTCTCAAATTTGAAATTAATTATTCTTTGATTCGTTACTATAACGTTAACTGAAAATACAGGGTGTTACACCATATATAATATTCGCTTGAACGACGGAATGAAATAAAACTATAAAACAATAAAAATTGTTGAAGAAATATAAATATAAACATTAAAATCTTACTTCTCCATTGAAATAAATCCAAATTCGATATCAATAACTGGAAGAAGAACAAATTGTATAACCTAGATGAACAAAAAATTGATTATTAATCGACAACAATTATATGAAACGAAAAACAGAAATAATCGAAAGAAATAAAAGAAACATACCTGAATTTAGCTAATTGTTTGATGAAGATAGAAATCTCCAATGAAGATCTGTAGGAAAGAAAGAAGATGAAAATCGATTGACAATGGAGAAATCAAATACAAAATTAGAGTGACACACCGTCTTGAATTAAGAAATAGGTTAAAAAAGATCGCAATCAAATTAAGCAGAAGGAAAAAATTTAAATGTTGCCGAGTCTTTTTCCTTGGAACGAAAGTTTGTAGACCGCTTCCTTCAGACGAAAAAAAGAGCCGCGTCCGTAGGCCCAAATAATTTGAATAAAACTTCCTCCAGCCCATTTTCTTGTATCCAAAATGGTCATGTAATGAAATAATTATTGGATTGTTAAAAATATAATTTTTAACTTGTATATGCGATATATAAAATGGTCATGAAATGGAATAAATATTTGTTCACTAAAAATATTATTTTTAGCTGATATGTGCGATATATAAAATGGTCATTTAATGGAATATTCAATTTTTATGTTAAATTGAAAATGGAAGTTGAAATCGATTTAAAATGAATTTATAAACGATCTATAAAATACGTTTTAAATGGAAATTGATGATATATATATATATATATATATATATATATATATATATATATTTAAATGGCTTGAATAGAACACGCCGCGCAGCGACTGTTCGCGAATTTCAACCATTGACTTCAAATGGACGTAATGGGAGATCCGACCATAGGATTCTCCTAAAAACAGAACCATTGGGTTCATATCGAAAAGAGCTTTCAAATGATAATAAGAGATTTGAAATCTAATGGTTAGTTTTTAAGATATGTCCAAATCAATTTTGGAAAAGGTCGCAATGGAAGCAGTTCGACGGCCGATTGGAAACCGACTGTAAAGGCCTTAATAAAATTATTAAAAATTTGGAATAAATTATGTAAAATCGTAATAAATGTTTTGGAAAGATTTTGGATGAAAAATTCCAAGTTTTTAAAAGATAAAAGACATTTTTATCTAAATGAACTAGTCATTAACTAGAATAATAATCCAATGGTTTTTAAATAAATAAATAAATAGGATTTGTAAAGGGTTTTAATATAACCAAAATTTTCCAATGAACCAACTGGAATGTATTTGAATGGAAATAATCTTCGAAATATTTTGATATTGTATTCCGTTATTATATAGATATTATTATGGAAATTTGGAAGTATTGATATTGTTATTCCCAATACAATATACGTTGATTTCAGAATTCGATATTGAATATAAGCTGATATTAATTTCTGTTCAGAGCCTTGTATTTAATATCAAATTGGAGTTAGGGTTTGTCGTGAATGGTGTCTTAAATAACATTGTTCTTAACCCAGTTGAGAAAAGAATAAAATCTTTAAATTAAGATTTAGGGAAGTTTACCAATTAATTAGAATTAAATTGGAATTGAATTGAAATTGGATTTTTGGGTTTATTGTGAACAATGTTTTAAATAACAATGGTTCTTTGACCCAATTAACAGTGAAGATATGATTTGGAATTTATAACCTGTTAAATAAGATTAATGGAAAATTTTCAAAGTATAGTTTTCCAATTTAATATATTAAATTGGAATTGAATGGAATTCAATTTGGTAATAATTGAGATGAGCTTCTGTGAAGGAAGACCGTTACTATATTTGGAATTTAAAAGGCTGCCATTATTCCATTTATATTATTAGTTTGATACGGAAATTTATATCGATTATATATTAATCAGTTTTCCGTGAATATTCCATAGTTAATGGAAGTTGATTTGGGTATATTGTGAACTGTGTTTTTAATAACAATGGTTCTTTAATCCAAGTAAAAGAAAGATTAATTTTGAAATGACCCTAATTCGCCCATAAAGGAAAGCCCAGATTGAGTTGAGAACACGACAAATCAGAACGCAAACGACAGAACATTTCATTGCTTATTAAAACAATTTCATAAGAGTACAAGAATATAAAACAGTATGAATAAATAATATACATTAGAAAATATCAGAGATTTAAATTACAAAGCAGCGGAAAAATATACATAACACAACTGAAAGAAATACACGAATACAAATCTTTCCGAATAAAGCTCTAGCTATAAACCAGGATCCTATGAATATAATATCTACAAAACTAAAACTACTAGCTGCCCATGTGGAAAATATAGGCACCCAGAGTTTAGGTTAAAATAATAAACTCCACATCCGTCATGGGAATAGTGTGAGAACTAAAACAGTTATTTAAAACTTTACTTTGGAAATAAAGTAAATCAAGGGACCATGCTGTATAACACGGAACGGGTTTTGTCCGAAGAATACCAGTGCATAAAACGAACAGCGCAATGCTTTTTGGAAAAATGAAGCTATTATAAGACTAAGGTCCCATCACAATTGCAACGCAAGCCGGAGGATAGAATTTTACCTTATAATAGCCAAACATGCTTGGTACGTGTAAAACAAAAATCATTTGATACTACTATTAGTGTATAGTGTCAAAAATCGCTTCAAATATAAATGTATCAATCATAGGCGGCATGGGTGCTATATACCATGCCGTCATACTAGTTCTACAACTAAAACCGAAAAGACACGTATTGGGAATTGGATTCCATCTATGAGTCGAGGCCGGGACGGCACCTCACCGATTTGAGACACTCTAGCAAATGCCTCAGGATCACACCTATGGGCAACCCTTGGATGCTTCAGGGCTGGTCCTCCCTTATGTTTGAGGATTAGTTATTCCTAAACACACGTTTCCTGGTCCTATCAGACATATCCATCGGCCCCGTAGTGACCAATATATCTGAGGCGCCTCGCTATCTATTTTCCACATAGGTAAAAATATAAATGTCTGGGCTCCATACTATGACACTACCCATAGCTAGAAAGAAACGTTGTGCACTCCTTGTAGTCCGATCCTGTTTCTGACTCATAACTAGGTGTGAGGCTCACAAATTAACGCTATACACAAAGCTATGCTATTTAAAGTTGTGATTTGATCATCAACCACAAGACTCTGCTTTTAAAAAGAAACCTTGATCATTTGCATCTCAACATGCCACATTGACAATTCACGCCATGCGACCGATGTCTATCCATATATAACCTCTAAGCTTGTACGTCACAAAGAAGGGTGTTAAGCAAGAGAATAAATTATCCGCCACAAAACAGACAAATATTTAATAGAAATCAATCAACACAGAATAAAATCCAATGTCAGACACACATCCATTTACTAGTTCGTTCTGGGTTTCAACGAAACTGGAGGCACCTTATTCCTCGTCCCATATGTCCAATACAGGAGAGATGTCCTCGCATATCCGGTCGATCTCCAAGTACGTCTGGACGATCACCACTTATTACCTTGTCTTGGGTGTACAGCCCAATCAAGACATCGGTAATCATCCAAACGATGTGAAGATCTCCGGTCTTCAACCACCGTCTTCATCGTTGACTTGTCGTTGAATCAGTTATTCAGAATGGGTATAAACATGGCCTTTCCTAAAAACCCGTGTATTTTAAAATCAATAATCAAGTGCTATAAAAACACGTCATATGCCTCATTCCAATCCAAAATATTCTTTAATTCAAATATTCATATCCTTTGGGAGTGGTTGCCATTAATTTTATCAAATATAAATTCTTTTAAATTTATACTTGAATCTTCCTTTGGATATGAATTCTAAAACAAATTAAGGTTTATCAAAACTAGTCGAGATTAGCGCACCTTACTTAAGTAATCATTTGTTTTGTTTCCCAATCCCAACATATTCATCCCATGGAGAAAAACAGGTAATACTCCATATCTAATACCATAATTTTATCGGTAAATTTAATTAACATTTCATGATCAAATCTAATTAAAGATTTAACTATCGCTTGGAGCAAAACTGGTGATACTCCATTCTCGATCATTTCAAAAATTTGATAATTTAAATTATCACATTAACATTTCAATCCAATTAAAGATTCATTAAAAGTCCACTTAGTAATAATCTTCCAACAATCATTATTAATGATTATTTAACTTTGTGAAATCAAACATGCCGCATCGACAATTTACACCGTACCATTGATTTCTACCAATATATAACCTCTAAGCTCGTACCTCTCAGAGAAGGGGTTAAGCAAGAGAATAAATTCTCCGCCACCAAATAGATATATATTTAGCAGAGATTAACAATACGGTTCGATATACAATGTTAGACATGAAATCATGTCTTTAAATGGGTTAAAGAGCCAATGTCATCTAAAACACAGTTCACGATAAACCCAAAATCACATTCCTTTATTATGGAATCTTCACGGAAAACAGATCCATATACAATCGATATCAATTTCTGTATCCGACTAATAATATAAATGGAATAACGACAAAGCCTATTAAATTCCATATATTTATTAACAGTCTTCCTCCACAGAAGCTCACTTTGATTATTACCAAATCGAATTCCATTCCATTCCAATTTATTTTATTAAATTGGAAAACTTTACTTTGGAAAATTCCATTAATCTTACTTAAAAGATTTATATATTCCAAATCACATTTCACTGTTAATCGGGTTAAAGAATGAATGTTGTTAAAAACACAGTTCATAATAAAACCAATTCACATTCCATTTTATTCCAATTACTAAATATAATGGGAAACTCTAATAATTTTAATTAAAAGATCTATTCTTTTCACACGGGGGTTTAAGAAATGTGTTACTGAAGACATATTCAACACAAACCTGAAATCCAACTTAATATTAAATATATGCTTCAAATAGAAATTATATCGGCTTATATTCAATATCAAATTCTGAAACCAACACATATCGTATAGGGAATAACGATATATATCTATCTTCCAAATTCCTCCACAATATCCGTATTGTTACGGAATCCAATATAAAAATATCCCGAAGATAATCTCTATTCAACTCCATTCCAATTTATATATTGGAAATTTCCGGTTTTATTAAAACCCTTTATATATCCAATTTATTTATTTAAAAATTATAGGATTTAAAATTTAGTTAATGACTAGTTCATTTAGATAAAAATGTATTTTTATTTTTACAAATGTGGAATTTTTCATCCCAATTATTTCCAAATCATTTATTATTATGATTTTTCACAAATTATTATTATTTTTAATAATTTTATCAAGGCCCGTACAGTCGATTTCCATAAACGATCATCGAACTACACTTACAATGACCTTTTCCAAATTAGATTTGGACATAATTCCAAATTCAGCCGTTAGATTTCAAATCTATTATATTCATTGAAAGCTCTTTTCGATACGAACCCATTGGTTTTGATTTTAGGAGAATCCGACGGTCGGATCTCTCGTAATGTCAATTCGAAATCAATGGTCGAAATTCGCGAATGGTCGCGGCGCGGCGCGTTCTATTCAGGCCGTTAAACATATATATTTCGTCGATTTCCATTTAAAACATATTTTATAAATCGTTTATAAATTCGTTTTAAAACGATTCTGTAACGACCGGGAAAATCTGAACCAATTTAAAAATTTTAAATTGGCTAAAATAATGGATTTTAAATATTTAAAATAAATATTTTAAATAGTAGCGATGAAAAGTGAGTTGAATCGACAATTGAAAACGAATATAATTAATTATAATTATAAACAAGGCCTGAAATGGCGCTGCAGTTTCAAAAATGGAATTCAAACTTTGTTGGACTGTACCGGGTGCAAAACAAAACGGATTTGAGTGAAACCAAAAATATTTAAGTCTGTTAGTGAATACCTTTCTAAGAATCTGAAAAATCTAATTTTCATAGCGGAAAGCAAAAGTTATGGCCAAACGAATTTTCAGAAGGGTCGCTATGGAATTTATATAGCCCGTGAAATTAGCCATTTTGCATACGACCTCGGAATTCGACGAAACTACTTTTGTTGGATCCGGGATGTGAATTTATTTCCAGGTTTCAAATTTCATAATTTTTGAAGCTAGTATGTGAGCGTGGCAAAGGAAAACGTGTTTTGGTCAATTTAAGTTAAATTGGATCGACCAGAAATGGGCCTTCTTACAAACAGTCTCAGAATTCGACGAAACTAGTTTTGTTGGGACCGTATTGTCAAAACATAGCTAGATTTATTTTTATGGAATTTTTCGAATCAGTTTGTGGCCCTGGAAAATTGAAATATACGTTCAAATTGAATATTGAATGTTATATATGTTAATTTGAAGGAAAACTGACAGAAACAGTCGAATGGGCCTACGAAACATATCCCATTGTGTTCGGAATGGGGGTAAAACGCTAGGGACGACAGTCGTTGGGTTTGAATTGGCGTTCGTTTGGGAAAGGGGGTATTTTCGAAATTTAAAAAAAATATAAATATAAAGAAAATCTCTCATTGGCCAGTTACCATCTTCTCTCTCCCCGATGTATACTGCGCACGACGGAAATGATGTCGCCACCTTCTCTCTTCGATTTCTCCCACGTTTCACAATGAAATCGAGTGATTCTTGATTCATTTCAAAGCTCTTCGTCTCCTCTTTAAATCCATCTAAGGTTTGCTAGTTATCATCAAGTGTGGAGGGAGATACGGGTCCTCAAAGTCAATGACTTTGGAGCGCCGCCGAGCCTTCAGGGCGCCACCGAAGGGAGTGAAACCACCGGCGCCGGAAAGGTGGTTCGAAGCTCTTCGACGCTGTGTGAGCTGATTCTCCTATCGCGCAACGGTTTGATCGAAAGATCAAAACCTAGTTTTGAACCATCGTGAAAGGTGGGTCCTTTATTACATCTGAACTTTGAAAAATCATATCTTTTTCGTTTCTTGACGAAATTCGATGAAACAGGAAACATCGTGACCGTGTGGACGTCTTCTACATTTTAGAAGAGACCACATATTTTTCTAAGCCTTCTGTTATTTTTGGTGGAGTGGAACCCAATGTGAGATTTCTAATTTATAAACGATGGAAAACGACGATGTATAAATTATATAGTCGATGTATGAGTTATATAAGCGTTGTACACCTCTTGTATAAGCGTTGTATCAGTTGTACGTTCGATGTATAAGTTATATATGCGTTGTAAAAATTATATATGTGTTGAAATAGAAGTGAATTGCTATATATATATATATATATATATATATATATATATATATACGCCCCTCGTCCACAAACCATGGACGATATTTATTGGTTGTGATTGGTGTGAAAATTGATTGATAGCGAATGGTTGATTGGGATTGTTTGTGGTTGATATTGATTGATTGTGGTTGAAAAATACCCATTTGTGGTTGAGAAATATTTGGTTGAAACCACATAGGATTAGTTTGTGGAAATGAAATAAATATATACATGCTGCCTGCGTGCGAACTAGATGCATGATCCCCATTGTCAAAATACACGAGGTTTTAAGGTAGAGCGAGGAGTCGTACTAGGGACGGTCCCGGTTTTAACTACCCTGCCGTTATGCTGCCGAAATTTTGAATAATATTCATGTGTTTGAATTATTTTCATTTGCTGAAACTATATTTATTCATTGTATAGAAAACCTTCATGTGTCGAATCGATATTCATTCGTTGATTAGAAATTCATGTGTTGAATGGTATTCATGTTTTAAATATAAAAATCACATTTTTATCTATATATATAAACTATAGAAAACCTTCACGTGTTGAATCGATATTCATTCGTTGAATTGAAATTCATGTGTTGAATGGTGTTCGTGTTTTAAATATAAAAATAACATTTTTATATATATATATATAAACTATAGAAAACCTTCATGTGTTGAGTCGATATTCATTCGTTGAATTGAATTTCATGTGTTGAATGGTATTCATATTTTGAAATAAATTGTTTTATAATAAAAATCACATTTTTATCGTCTATATGAATTATATAAAATAATCTAGTTTTGAAAGAAATTGTTTTATAATAAAAATCCTATTTTTATTACCTATATGAACTATATAAAATAATAGTGTTTTGAAATGAATTGTTTTACAATAAAAATCACATTTTTATTATATACATGAATTGTTAAATATAGTGAAGTGTTGAAATAGAAGACAGTTAGATAAAAATATCATATTTATCAAATGTATGAAAAGAATATAGCTTTGAAATCGAAGAATCGATATATATATTAAAATATATCGAATAACGACACTGCAGTTCGTATTTTGAAACCGTGATTTCAAACGATTATACCGGGAGATCCGACCATCGGATTTTCCTGAAATTGCAACCGTTGGGTTCGTTTTGAAAAGATCTTTCTAATGATGTAAATTTTGTGAAGATCCAACGGTTAGATTTTCAGATATGTGTAAATCAAATCTGAAGAAAAATAGCGCCACGGTCACGTTATGGCCTGAAGCGCCGTTTTAAATAAATTGGCTATTTTAAAATAAATAAAAATAGCGATAAATCGTTATAAAATATTATAAACGATATGGATGTGATTTAGAAATTAACCGATGGTTGGCTAAGTCGAATGGTTTCCTGGGTGTTGATCTGATGTTGGTTTCGGCCTTCGGGGTTAATATTTGGGAAATCGTTCTCTTACTGATTGACGGTTAGTGACTAATGAATTGAAATGATGCGTGTGTATGTTAGTGTTGCACTTGTTTATTATATATATACGCGAGTTGCTCAGAAAGACCGGGTTCATCCCATTCTGAATAACTGAATCGACGATAAGGAATCGAAGATGAAGACGATGGTCGAAGACCGGAGATCTTCACCTCGTTTGGATGGTAACCGAGGTCCTGATTGGGAGGCATCCCGAAATATGGATAATGAGTGGTGATCGTCCAGACGTACGTGGTGATCGATGGGCTTGCGAGGTATATAGTGCCTCCGGTTTCGTTCAGACCCAGAACGAACTTGTAAATGGACTGTGTGTCTGACATTAGATCTTATTCTGTGTTGATTGATCTCTATTAAATATACATCTGTTTGGCGGCGGAGAATTTATTCTTTTGCTTAATGCCCTTCTCTGAAACGCACGAGCTCAGAGGCTGTATATCGATGGACATCAATCGCATGGCATGAATTGCTAGTGTGCCATGCCTAAGTGGCAAATGATCAGGACTTCTGTTGAAAAGCAAAGTCTTGTGGTGATGATCAAAGCACCGCCTGTGTGGCGTAGCTTTGTGTATAACGTGCAATCGCGAGCCTCACACCCCGGTATGAACCAGAAACGGGAGAGGACATCAGGGAGGGCCTACATTTCTTTCTAGCTAGAAGTGGCGTCAGTGGTTTTACACGCCCTGATGAGTTTGACTTATGTGGTTGTTGCTGTTGCGAGGCGCCTCGGTTAGATCGGACGATCCGGGTCCGATGGAGTCATTCGTTGGCTCGTTGACGCCCCAAAGGGCTGGGAAACGTAGTGTTCAGGTATAATAATCCACGTCGGTGGACCGGCCCTGACGATCCAAGGGGCAGTTGCGGCTGTTCCTGAGACACGGGCTAGAGCGTCTCGAATTCGGTGAGGACTATCTTTTGCCTCGGTTCATGACGGAAATCCAATTTTCGAATACGACATCGTGCGGTTTTGATTGTATATATATATATATATATATATATATATATATATATATGGCGACATGATATATGGTACCCATGCCGCCTATGATTGATAGTTATGATTCAAATTGTTTTTGAAACATATAAACACTAGTAATAATATCAAATGCTTTTGTTTTATTCGTATCAATCATATTTTGGCCATTATAAGGTAAAACTCTATCCTCCGGTTTGCGTTGCATTGTGTGATGGGAACTGAGTCTTATAGTGGCTTCATTTTTATAAAAAGCATTGCGATGTTTAAAAGAAAGATTTGTTTTAAAGCACTGGCAATCCAATGGAGTAAACCCGTTCCACGAAAGTGGCGTGGTCCTGTGATTTGCCATATTTGAAATGTGTTGAGTAGATTTCTCATACCAGTCCCATGACTGACTCGTAGTTTGTTTCACTTTCAAACTCGGGTGCCCCTTTTTCTACACGGGCAACCCTGTATTCAAGTTTAGCTGGCTTTCTCTGGATAGCTGGAGGTGAAGATGGATTCTATCATTTATCTCTTTTTATGCTGTTCAGCTCCTATTGTACATTATGTTTGTTTTCCGCTGTAGACATACATGTATAGTTGAACTGTAATTGTACTAAGTAAGATCCTGTATACTGTGTAACTCTGATGACTACGTTTATCCAGTATATTCTATTGTTTCATTATCTGGTGTATTTATTTAATTCTGTTCTGCTATTATCTATTTCTGTGTTATATTCCAAAGATAACCCTTGTCTCCGTCTGTACGGGATTTGGCGTCGTCACAACGTGGTATCAGAGTTTTGGTTAAGCTTAGTTCTGGAATATGACATATTAACGAACTCGTCTGAAATAGAACCAGTAGTGTTCTAGGACGGGTAACTCATTACAGATAGGATCAGTAATATCCTAGTATGAGTAGCAGAATGAAATACACCCCAGTAGACACATTTACATTCAAGTATTTGTCTCTATATTTTGAAATATCTTTTCTGTTGACCTGACACTGTGTCTGCTAATTGCAGACGTACTAGAAAATGAGTGCCAGAAACAGAAGAAGTATTACTGACCCGGATATAGAGGCTCTATTTATGAAATATAGAAATCTGGGTGGAAAACCCTTCACGGGTGAGGAATCAATTATGAGAACACAAGCTTGGATTCGTTCGGCTGAGAAAATCTTCGAAGGATTAAAGATGAGGGATGACCAGAAAAGATTACTGGCATCCTGGGCACTCAATGACGAAGCCTTGTTCTGGTGGGATTATGTTATTGAGGATAATCCAGAAGGTGATATCACCTGGGATAGATTCAAAGTGATTTTCCTGGAAAGATTTACTCCTCAAGAAGCAATTGAGCGACTATGTGATGAATTTTCATATTCGATACAAGGAGATATGACCATTCCCGAATATCATAAGAAATTCAATGAACTTTCCCACTTTGCCCCTCATCTAATTGAAAATCTGAAGAGGAAGAATTTGAGGTTTATCAACGGGCTTCAAAGAAAATATCAGAATAGTGTAATGAGGAATGTGAAGCTCCCCTTCTCTGAAATGATATACATGGCTTACCAGTACGAAGATCTAGACAAGAAAGGTATGTTACAGTACGAAGAGGAAGTCAGCTCTAGTAATAAAATTGAGTCTGAAACTGATCGTCCTGAGGCCAGTACAATGTCTGAGGTCAGTAAGAAGCCCAGTACCAAGAGAAAAAGGGCCAAATCTGAGAAGAAACCAGTAACGACAACTGTATGCTCTAACTGCAATAAGCAAGGTATATTTACCATACTTTGCATTACCATTTAATTCTCTACTCTGTTGTTATTTTCTGTCCATGGATGTGCACTTTTAATTCTATAGTCTGAACGATTTTAAAAGAGTATAGAAATTGATCAGTATATTTTTGAAAAGTTAAAAACAAATTAATGGTTGTTTGTGTTGTGTGATAGTAGATTTGATTAATTAAAATTGTTGAAACGATAGTTAATTTAATCAATAAGAGAATAATGGTAGAATTTATTGTATATCACACATTGAACTGAGTAGAAAATAGATATAAATATATACATGTGCATTTTATATATGTTTGAACATGTAAATGGATTAGCTGTTGAGTAAAGATTTTATTTGCGTGCCCGACAAATAGGTAAACCTTAATGAGTTGGATGCGAAATATTATTATATCAACTCCTGTGAATGCCATTGGATGCGGATTGCTGGTTTTTCCGTGTGAAATAATAAATATCGCCATAGGATAGTAACAATTAATTTTGAACTACACTACATGGCATAGTTCTGGAAGATAGGCATACTTCATCATATACCACATAAGCATTTGGAGCTTGTGTGTACAGGTGGAAGATTTACCATACGAGCGAGAGGCTTGTATGGCGATGACTATATTTTACAGGTTGAACAGATGACTGATATGGACTATTTAAATTGTAACGATTAAATTTCTAGATTAATAAAAACCCCACACGGGTTTGGAGTTGACAATAACCACGTCTCTCTAGTTATTAGATTCGGCACATGGACTATTTATTTCCCACACGGGACGAGGTGACGAGGATTTATCCTCTGAAGCATTTAAAATACACACTCCCTCAGGCTTTGACAGGGTGACGAGAATTTATTCTCTGGAGTTATTATCAATACACGCTCCCCTGTAAACACCAGAATATATCATTATAAATATCTGTATGCTTATTAGGATTTATTGGGTACCTAATACGGCCCAATAAATTTCCAAACCTCTCTCCGTACAAAGGAGGTTATGGCGAAATTTTTCGAAAATTCCGGGTGTTAGCCAAATTTTTGAAAAATTTGAAAATTCTCGGAAACTGAAAAGTTGGAGAATGGAAGCCAGATCGAACTTAGAGTTGATTAATCAAACCACTTTCGACTTTGTTCCGTTTCGGGGACGAAAAGTTTTAAGTGGGGGAGATTGTAACGACCGGGAAAATCTGAACCAATTTAATTTTTTTAAATTGGCTAAAATAATGGATTTTAAATATTTAAAATAAATATTTTAAATAGTAGCGATGAAAAGTGAGTTGAATCGACATTTGAAAATGAATATAATTAATTATAATTATAAACAAGGCCTGAAATGACGCTGCAGTTTCAAAAATGGAATACAAACTTTGTCAGACTGTACCGGGTGCAAAACAAAACGGATTTGAGTGAAACAAAAAATATTTAAATCTGTTAGTGAATACCTTTCTAATGAATCTGAAAAATCGAATTTTCTTAGCGGAAAGCAAAAGTTATGGCCAAACGAATTTTCAGAAGGGTCGCTTTGGAATTTATATAGCCCGTGAAATTAGCCATTTTGCATACGACCTCGGAATTCGACGAAACCACTTTTGTTGGACCCGGGATGTGAAGTTATTGCTAGGTTTTAAGTTTCATAATTTTTGAAGCTAGTATGTGAGCGTGGCAAAGGAAAACGTGTTTTGGTCAATTACAGTTAAATTGGATCGACCAGAAATGGGCCTTTTTACAAACGGTCTCAGAATTCGACGAAACTAGTTTTGTTGGGACCGTATCGTGAAAACATAGCTAGATTCATTTTTCTGGAATTTTTGGAATCAGTTTGTGGCCCTGGCAAATTGAAATGTACGTTCAAATTGTATATTGAATGTTATATATGTTAATTTGAAGGAAAACTGACTGAAACAGTCGAATGGGCCCACGAAACATATCCCATTGTGTTCGGAATGGGGGTAAAATGCTAGGAACGACAGTCGTTGGGTTTGAATTGGCGTTCGTTTGGGAAAGGGGGTATTTTCGAAATTTAAAAAAATATAAATATAAAGAAAATCTCTCATTGGCCAGTTACCATCTTCTCTCTCCCCGATGTATACTGCGCACGACGGAAATGATGTCGCCACCTTCTCTCTTTGATTTCTCCCACGTTTCACAATGAAATCGAGTGATTCTTGATTCATTTCAAAGCTCTTCGTCTCCTCTTTAAATCCATCTAAGGTTTGCTAGTTATCATCAAGTGTGGAGGGAGATACGGGTCCTCAAAGTCAACGACTTTGGAGCACCGCCGAGCCTTCAGGGCGCCACCGAACGGAGCGAAACCACCGGCGCCGGGAAGGTGGTACGAAGCTCTTCGATGCTGTGTGAGCTAATTCTCCTATTGCGCAACGGTTTGATCGAAAGATCAAAACCTAGTTTTGAACCATCGTGAAAGGTGGGTCCTTTATTACATCTGAACTTTGAAAAATCATATCTTTTTCGTTTCTTGACGAAATTCGATGAAACAGGAAACATCGTGACCGTGTGGACGTCTTCTACATTTAAGAAGAGACCGCATATTTTTCTGATCCTTCTGCTATTTTTGGTGGAGTGGAACCCAATGTGAGATTTCTAATTTATAAACGATGGAAAACGACGATGTATAAATTATATAGTCGATGTATGAGTTATATAAGCGTTGTGCACCTCTTATATAAGCGTTGTATAAGTTGTACGTTCGATGTATAAGTTGTATATGCGTTGTAAAAATTATATATGTGTTGAAATAGAAGTGAATTGCTATATATAAATATATATATATATATATATACGCCCCTCGTCCACAAAACATGGACGATATTTATTGGTTGTGATTGGTGTGAAAATTGATTGATAGCGAATGGTTGATTGGGATTGTTTGTGGTTGATATTGATTTATTGTGGTTGAAAAATACCCATTTGTGGTTGAGAAATATTTGGTTGAAACCACATAGGATTAGTTTGTGGAAATGAAATAAATATATACATGCCGCCTGCGTGCAAACTAGATGCATGATCCCCATTGTCAAAAACCGCGAGGTTTTAAGGTAGAGCGAGGAGCCGTACTAGGAACGGTCCCGGTTTTAACTACCCTGCCGTTATGCTGCCGAAATTTTGAATAATATTCATGTGTTTGAATTATTTTCATTTGCTGAAACTATATTTATTCGTTGTATAGAAAACCTTCATGTGTTGAATCGATATTCATTCGTTGATTAGAAATTCATGTGTTGAATGGTATTCGTGTTTTAAATATAAAAATCACATTTATATATATATATAAACTATAGAAAACCTTCATGTGTTGAATCGATATTCATTCGTTGAATTGAAATTCATGTGTTGAATGGTGTTCGTGTTTTAAATATAAAAATCACATTTTTATCTATATATATAAACTATAGAAAACCTTCATGTGTTGAATCGATATTCATTCGTTGAATTGAATTTCATGTGTTGAATGGTATTCATATTTTGAAATAAATTGCTTTATAATAAAAATCACATTTTTATCGTCTATATGAATTATATCAAATAATCTCGTTTTGAAAGAAATTGTTTTATAATAAAAATCCTATTTTTATTACCTATATGAACTATATAAAATAATAGTGTTTTGAAATGAAATGTTTTAAAATAAAAATCACATTTTTATTATATACATGAATTGTTAAATATAGTGAAGTGTTGAAATAAAAGACAGTTAGATAAAAATATCATTTTTATCAAATGTATGAAAAGAATATAGCTTTGAAATCGAAGAATCGATATATATATTAAAATATATCGAATAACGACGCTGCAGTTCGTATTTTAAAACCGTGATTTCAAACGATTATACCGGAAGATCCGACCATCGGATTTTCCTGAAATCAGAACCGTTGGGTTCGCTTTGGAAAAATCTTTCCGACGGCACCAACTTTGTAAAAATCCAACGGTTGGATTGTCTGGAATGTTTAATTCAAATCTGAAGAAAAACAGCGCCAGAAACGATTATATTTATATATATATAATTATAATTAATCAAATAACGACGCTGCAGTTCGTATTTTGAAATCGAAACTTCAAACGATTGTACCGGGAGATACGACCGTCGGATTTTCCCGAAACTGGAACCGTTGGATTCGTTTTGAAAAGATCTTTCTAATGATGTAAATTTTGTGAAGATCCAACGGTTAGATTTTTATATATGTGTAAATCAAATCTGAAGAAAAACAGCGCCACGGTCGCGTTGTGGCCCGAAGCGCCGTTTTAAATAAATTGGCTATTTTAAAATAAATAAAAATAGCGATAAATCGTTATAAAATATTTTAAACGATATGGATGTGATTTAGAAATTAACTGAAGGTTGGCTAAGTCGAATGGTTTCCTGGGTGATGATCTGATGTTGGTTTCGGCCTTCGGGGTTAATATTTGGGAAATCGTTCTCTTACTGATTGATGGTTAGTGACTAATGAATTGAAATGATGCGTGTGTATGTTAGTGTTGCACTTGTTTATTATATATATACGCGAGTTGCTCAGAAAGACCGGGTTCATCCCATTCTGAATAACTAAATCGACGATAAGGAATCGAAGATGAAGACGATGGTCGAAGACTGGAGATCTTCACCTCGTTTGGATGGTAACCGAGGTCCTAATTGGGAGGCATCACGAAATATAGATAATGAGTGGTGATCGTCCAGACGTACGTGGTGATCGATGGGTTTGCAAGGTATATAGTGCCTCTGGTTTCGTACAGACCCAGAACGAACTTGTAAATGGACTGTGTGTCTGACATTAGATCTTATTCTGTGTTGATTGATATCTATTAAATATACATCTGTTTGGAGGAGGAGAATTTATTCTTTTGCTTAACGCCCTTCTCTGAAACACACGAGCTCAGAGGTTGTATATCGATGGACATCAGTCGCATGGCATGAATTGCTAGTGTAACAACCCGTATTTTTGAATAACATGTTATAACATAAATCAAGGCAGAATTAAACTGTAAATTATGAATCAAGGGAAACGGGCTGTGCCATTGCGTTCGTCTCGGAAAAATACGCGAAATAGAGTCCGAGTTTTCGAAAATCGGAGTCCGTATGACCAAGATATGGCCTCGCGAAGTTTCACGAAAAATTCAAATTCAAAACAGATTCAAATTTCAGAAAATCAGAAATGGCGGGAAAATTCCCTCCAGACCCAGGGGGTCGACTGGGGAGTCGACCTCCCCCCCCAGGTCGACTGGGAGTCGACCCCAGGGTCAACCTGGGGGTCGACCTGCCTGGTCGGACCCAGGCAACCTGGTGCACCATTTTGGCTGTTTTGACCTGTTTTGTTGGCTAGTGACGGGATTTGATGGCTCTGATTGAATCTAGGGTTAATCCTATGGCTAATACTATCCTAATCTTCTATAAAAAGACCCCTAAACCTAATCTAAATCACCATTATTCAATCCTACAAATAAACTATGTCAAATTGGTTCCTCTCATGGCCTCCACTCTCATGCTAAAATTCCTAAGTTTATTTCTATGAGAGATTGTGAGTTCATACAAGTGTTTTCAAGCTTGTATGAGTGTTCTTAGCTCACATTCAAGTCAAGTTGCAACATTTCTATTTCAAAGCAAGGGTTTTTATTGATTTGGCTCAAGGGTTTTTCATTGGAGCATTCATATTTGGGTCTTTTTGGTGATTGCATAAGGGCTTCGTCTCAATCTTTATAATAATTATTCATTTGTGTCTTCATAGCATTGTAAGCCCTTTTCTACTTTCTTTTTATTAAACTCTAAAGTTAAATGAATGATGCAAGTTTGGGGTTGATCATTATGATATGCAAGTTTGGTTGATCATTATGATATGCAAGTTTGGTTGATCACTATGATATGCAAGTTTGGTTGATCATTATGCTATGCAAGTTGGTTTAATCATTATGTATGA
This sequence comes from Allium sativum, assembly GCA_030737875.1. Classification (NCBI taxonomy): domain Eukaryota; kingdom Viridiplantae; phylum Streptophyta; class Magnoliopsida; order Asparagales; family Amaryllidaceae; genus Allium; species Allium sativum. The sequence goes on from CM060918.1 coordinate 638,226,731, forward strand.
CACATGTTGCTATGTTATGCAAGTTTGGGTTGATCATTATACACATGATATCATGTTATGCAAGTTAAACTTGATGTTGTGAGCATAAAGCTCCAAACCTTATATTAAAGGTTGCATTTTGGCAACATGAAAGTTATCATATCCCTTATGATAACTTGCATGTGAGGCTAAATGCGAACTTCTAGCAACTTCTACATGTCATTTATCACCATGTATCACTCATATGCTAAGTTTGGTTTTATGCATGCTTTTGAAGCCTAATAATGCAATATGCAAGTATATGAACATATGTACATTTCATATTCCACCATGATAAACTTGTGGCTTCAACACCTTTTTGTCATGATTATGCCAAGTTCCCTATTTTATCCTTTATGCGTTGTTGCGACTATGTAAATGATGGGATTACGTTGGGGTTGGGTAACATTATGACATAAACATGGTTTTTATAACATAACGTGATATGTTAACTTGTAATTATGTTTTGGAAACATAATGGACATGACACTTAGAAAATATGAGTGTGGCGAACTCGAGGTTGGGTTGAGTTTGTAGCATAAATCTACCCGGACCCGCCCGGCTTAACTAGTGGCTACAAACAATAGGACTCAATGTGAGAAGTTGGTCATGTCATGCTCGAACCCGAGGTTAGACCAAGTTGTGGGGTAAATCTACCCGGACCCGCCCGGCTTAACTAGTAACCACAACAAAGTCTAATGTGAGAGTTTAATGCACATTAAGTTAATTAATTAATGCCTCCTGATTAGGGTTAAGTCATGGTCCACTTAATACTTAATCAATTTGGGCTTGATGGGTTAATCGGGGTTAAGTCATGAATCTTGGGTACACTTAACCAATTTAATCCACGTTTGGATCGGGTTAACCACATTTAACCCGTTAAGGAAACCCTAGTTGTGTGGTCCTTTTCAGCAGTAACCCTCTTGATAGTATCATAAGACCCTAGGACTAGGCTAGGGTGGGGCACGATTACTGGGCTGACATGTAAGCGACCAAAACGACGGCTGAGTTGGTACGCCGGTGTAGGTCCAGGCGGACTATGGTCGTGCACATAGTCCGGAGTTGGAGAATCAGGCACGGGTACCAGTAGATCTAGACTGTGCGTACTTGATTGGTGTCCGAGGTCTACACCCTAGGACTTGATACACCCTGGGGTGGACCTAGCGCAGTTAGCTACATTGCATGTTTGGGCCGTATGACACCAACACTTGACGAGTTAGGCTTATAGGGAGCCGATCGACTAGACCTTGTAGTTGGACCTTGATTTAGGTCACCTCATGATGTTGGGCCAAGCTTGGGCCAAGGGATCAATTCTTGTTTTTACTTGACATGTTAGAATGCTAGTACACCCATGGTGCAAAACTTAACCTTGATTATGCGATGTCGCCTTTATCTATCTTGTTAGTTAATCATCATGCCAGTATGTTGTTATCCTTATGTTCATCTCAGCTTCTCATGCCAGTTAACTTTACTAGTTCATAGACAGATAGTAGTAGGGCTTACCAGTCTTTTTGACTGACCTGTTTTCTTTTGCCTCTTTTATTCCGTTTCCCCCCCCCCTCAGGATCTCAGGGTGGGAACATTGGAGCTTAGCTTGGATCTTTACAGCTTGCTTACTGGATTTGCTCATGTACGGTTTTGGACATTGAGCTAGCTATGGTTTATCACTTCACTTTGGGGATAGTACTTTATGTATTTCAGTTTATGCTAGACTTTGTTTGTTGGAAAATAATGATCAAGTACTTTGTTGTAACATGACTATGGTTTTGAAATGCTAGTTTGATCCGCTGCTTTATTTACTATGTTTTACTTATATATATTCTGTCTTGTGATATCTGCATGCATGTTTACCTTGTTTAACGCCCCTCCAAAGCTAGTGTGCTTGCAAGAGTTACCCTGGCGGAGGTGGGGTGTTACATTTGGTATCAGAGCATAAGGTTTACAAGATTTGAGCAAAAGTGTTTTTAAAACTTACCTTTTGAAAAACTATTTTCAAAACCAATTAAGTATTATCCAAGAAAAGTCTAGTTATTTTAAAAGGCTATTCCCCAAAAGCCATTAGCACTATCCTTCGTTTCTTCGTTCTGAAACTATCTTTTTCTTCGTTTTAGTATGACCGATCGCTTTAACATCGCGGAAGGCGTACAAGTACCCGTCTGGTTCCAGAGATTTATGGAGGCAAGGGCGAATGAAGCAGGCCCCGCAACCATTCCTCCTCCTTCCCCCGTCGCTAACATCTCTCCTCCTCCTGTAGCTGAGGTTCCTCCTCCCCCTCAACATCCGCAAGAGGATTTCGCAAAGCTTTGCAAAGATTTTAAGGCGATGGGTTGCAAGAATTTTGTCAGAACGGAGACTTCTGTGGAGGCAAGAAACTGGTTAAAGGAAACTGAAGACCTCTTTGCTATCTTTGATGTGGAAGATCGTAGGAAAGTTCTGTTGGTGGTATGGCTATTAAAAGGGGAAGCTGCTTATTAGTGGGTAGTCACCACCACTACTAGACTAATTGAGACTTGGGATGACTTTAGGAGAAGGTTTGGACTAAAGTTTCTATCATCGACCGAAGAGAACCTTCAGATGGAGAGGTTCCTATCTCTAAAGCAAGGGGACATGACAGTTAGGGAATACGTGGATATGTTTAATCAACTTGCTCAGTTCGGTCTAGAATTGGTTAACTCAGCTCGGAAGAAGGCCCTACACTTTGCTCTAGGATTGAATGAGCCATTGCGCGGTTTGGCCATGTCTCATATACCCCTGGGGGCGACCTTCGAGAGTTTGGTAAATATGTCCCTACTTTAAGAGGAAGATAAGAGGGGTAAAAGGGAGGTCAAGGCAAATGAGTCCCAAGGCAAGAAGGAAGATACCGAGAAAAGAGACAAGAACAAGAAGGGGAATAAGGGCGACAACAATCGCAATGACAACAAGACCAGGGAAACAAGGAGGTGCAAGTTCTGTCGGATCGTTGGGCACATAGCCAAAGATTGCAGGAAGAATAAGAGGAGGTTAGGCGAGTGTTTCCATTGCGGAGAATCTGGACATTTTAGCAAGGATTGCCCCAAGAAGCAAGGACAAGGGCAAGGGCAGAATCAGCGTGCAGGACCTTCTGGAGGGCAAGTGCATGCTCTCAACGCTGCTCCAGTTCAGGATCGAGGTAGTATTTCTGTAGAAAGTCTTGTTTATATTTCTGATTATCCTGTTCGCACCTTATTTGATTCTGGCGCATCGCATAGTTTTATCTCTTCTGACATTGTTGAAAGTTTGCACCTAAGTACTAGCCTAGTCGAGGATCCCGTTTGTGTTTCAAATCCAATTGGGGGTTCCGCCCATCTATCTATGATTTGTGTGGATTTGAAGATTTCTATCTTGACCGTAGAATTCATGTGTAATGCTTATGTTCTCGGGTTCACGGGATATGGGTTGATCTTGGGCATGGATTGGTTGTCCTGTTATGGAGCCATTCTCGATTGTGAACATAGGGTGGTGAGGCTCGTGACTCGCCTCGGTAATACCCTAGAAATTTCTTGTAACCCTAGAAGTCCCATCATGTTATGTTATCTTGAATCTCTCGACTCGTCCATCGATGATCTGCAATCTGTAAGGGTGGTCCGAGACTATCCCGATGTCTTTGAAGAAGTTAAGGGGTTACCCCCTAAACGAGAGATAGATTACTGCATTTATCTAGTTGATAATGCCAAGCCAGTATCATTGCCCGTTAGGCACATGGCCCCACGTGAAAGAAGCGAGCTCAGTAAGCAAATCAAGGAGTTGCTTGAGAAAAATTTTATTAGGCGAAGCATTTCTGAATGGGGTGCTCCAGTGGTATTCGCTACTAAGGCGGATGGTTCGCTTCGTCTATGTGTCGATTATCGAGAGTTGAACAAGCTGACAAAGAAGAATAGGCACCCGTTAACTAGGATTGATGATCTCTTTGACCAGCTTGTAGGTGCTTCTGTTTTCTCTCAACTCGATCTAGCCACCAGATTCCATCAGCTTAGAGTAGCTGAGGATAGCATTGATAAAACTGCGTTTAGGACTCCAGATGGATTCTTTGAATGGCTTGTCATGCCATTCGGTTTGACTAATGCACCCGCCTACTTTGTAGACTTGATAAGTAGGGTGTTCAGGGAGTTCCTCAACAAGTTTGTTGTTGTCTTCGTGGATGACATTCTGATCTTCTCAAAGGATGAGGAAGAGCATGCTAGGCATCTCAAGGAAGTGATGGATACGCTTAGAGCGCATCAGTCGAAAGCCAAGTTCTCCAAATGTCATTTCTGGAGAAAGGAAGTTCGGTTTCTTGGACATATAGTTTCTAAGCAAGGCATAGCGGTGGATCCCGCGAAAGTGGTTGCAATTCAAGATTGGAAGACTCCTAGGAATGCAACTGAAGTAAGAAGCTTTCTCGGTCTGGCGAGCTACTATAGGAAGTTCATCAGGGACTTCGCTAAGATTTCGGCCCCTCTTACTAAGTTAACAAAGAAGAACTTAGAATTCTTGGCAACTTTTGATTTCACGACGACTGTTGAGTCGATGGCGGGTTCTTTAGCATCCCTTGAGCTTAGACCCACACCTCTTGATCAAGTTGGGGCTTCACAGAAGGAAGATCCGCAAATAGTCGAGGTCATGGATAAGTTGATTCGTGGTGAGACGTCTAGTCACCTTGCTAGATATACTATTGATGATAAAGGATGGCTAAGACGTGATGGGAGATTATGTATTCCTCGAGTGGGAGATTTAGTCCATAGAGTTCTTGAAGAAGCGCATCACTCGAAGATGACTATACATCCTGGAGGGGACAAGATGTATAGGGATATGAAGCACATTTTCTTTTGGGATGGAATGAAGAAGGATGTAGCAGAGTATGCCAACAAGTGAAAGCCGAGTCAAAGAAACCAGGTGGGCTATTACATCCATTGGAGGTCCAGCAATGGAAGTGGGAGAGTATTTCTATGGATTTTGTGGATGGATTGCCTAGGTCAAGGAGAGGGAACACAAGCATATGGGTCATAGTTGACAGACTTACGAAGAATGCTCACTTCATCCCAGTAAAGAGCAAGAGGACCGCATCTGGGCTAGCATCTACTTATCTTCGAGAGATAGTGAGGTTGCATGGAGTTCCTTCTAGCATAGTTAGCGATCGTGACCCAATTTTCACTAGCCAGTTCTGGAACAGTTTGCAAGAAGCGATGGGTACGCGATTGAATTTGAGTACAGCCTATCACCCCCAGACGGATCGCCAAACCGAAAGGGTGAATAGAGTGCTAGAAGATCTTTTGAGGCTCTGTGTTCTTGACTTTGGTGGTACTTGGGAAGACCACCTTCCTCTTGTAGAGTTTGCTTATAATAATAGCTATCAAGCCAGCATAGGGATGGCACCATTTGAAGCTTTGTATGGGAGGCCGTGTAGGTCGCCATCTTGTTGGTGGGAGACAACAGATAGACTTATACTTGGGCCCGATATGATACGGGACACATCCGAGAAAGTTGAATTAGTGAGAAGAAGGATGAAAGCGGCCCAAGATAGATAGAAATCCTTTGCTGACAAGCGAAGGGCAGATTTGGAATTCGAAGTGGGAGACATGGTTTTCGTGAAGGTTTCTCCTTTACGTAATGTGGTTCGTTTTGGAGCAGTGGGGAAGCTGGTACCAAGGTTCGTAGGACCCTTCCCTATCATAGAGAGAATTGGAAAGATGGCCTATAAGGTGGAATTGCCCGAAAAGCTAGCCGGAGTGCATAATGTCTTCCATGTCTCACATCTCCGAAAGTGCCTACATGAGTCCGTTGAGGTGGTTGAACCAAGCATTCTTGAAGACATTGAGGTAGAGAAAGAAGCAACCTTGAGAAATGCTCCGATTCGTATCTTGGGAACAGAGATCAAGAAACTAAGGAATCGAGAAGTCAAATTGGTGAAAGTTCAGGGGGTTGAAGCCGACGAAGATGCAACTTGGGAAACCGAGGAGAAGATGCGTGGGCTTTATCCATTTCTTTTTGAGGGTACATTCTCGATCTCTTTTCCTAATTAGCATATCTTTCTTTTTATCCGCGTTTATCCTGTTTATCTTATTATCTCGTAAATCTTGTCATGAGAACCTTAGGTAGAAACCCTTTGGATGAAACATGTATTTGAAACATGTTATGCTTGATGGTTGCAAGTGTTTGCACGTGGATACTCGTGGATGCATGATACACATTAGGCACTAAGATCGGCTCACACACTTTCATGTTGCATATGCATGAGTTCTTATACTTATTCATGGATGAAACTTGTTATGCTATCACGTGGATGTTGCATATGGATGAATGTTATGTGCACTCATGTAGAGATTATAAATTATGTTAGGAATTTGCATACATATGGACTCATTTCACTAACATATTTTGCATTAAGGAGGTTTACTGTATCAGTAACCGCCTGATTTTCGCATTAGATAAGTACATATACACACACCTTTGCATATGATCATACAGCATTTAGAATCCTTTAAGGACAATGACTGCACGTGGATGGTGTTTTGAGTAGATGGATGATGGATGGTAGGATACGTTCTTCCTAACTTGGAGATCTCGGGTACGAAATCCTTTAAGGAGGGGAGAATGTAACAACCCGTATTTTTGAATAACTTGTTATAACATAAATCAAGGCAGAATTAAACTGTAAAATCTGAATCAAGGGAAACGGCCTGTGCCATTGCGTTCGTCTCGGAAAAATACGCGAAATAGAGTCCGAGTTTTCGAAAATCGGAGTCCGTATGACCAAGATATGGCCTCGCGAAGTTTCACGAAAAATTCAAATTCAAAACAGATTCAAATTTCAGAAAATTAGAAGTGGCGGGAAAATTCCCGCCAGACCCAGGGGGGTCGACCTGGGGGTCGACTGGGGAGTCGACCTCCCCCCCCCCCCTCCCCGAGGTCGACTGGGGAGTCGACCCCAGGGTCGACCTGGGAGTCGACCTGCCTGGTCGGACCCAGGTAACCTGGTGCACCATTTTGGCTGTTTTGACCTGTTTTGTTGGCTAGTGACGGGATTTGATGGCTCTGATTGAATCTAGGGTTAATCCTATGGCTAATACTATCCTAATCTTCTATAAAAAGACCCATAAACCTAACCTAAATCACCATTATTCAATCCTACAACTAAACTATGTCAAATTGGTTCCTCTCATGGCCTCCACTCTCATGCTAAAATTCCTAAGTTTATTTCTATGAGAGATTGTGAGTTCATACAAGTGTTTTCAAGCTTGTATGAGTGTTCTTAGCTCGCATTCAAGTCAAGTTGCAACATTTCTATTTCAAAGCAAGGGTTTTATTGATTTGGCTCAAGGGTTTTTCATTGGAGCATTCATATTTGGGTCTTTTTGGTGATTGCATAAGGGCTTCGTCTCAATCTTTATAATAAATATTCATTTGTGTCTTCATAGCATTGTAAGCCCTTTTCTACTTTCTTTTTATTGAACTCTAAAGTTAAATGAATGATGCAAGTTTGGGGTTGATCATTATGATATGCAAGTTTGGTTGATCATTATGATATGCAAGTTTGGTTGATCACTATGATATGCAAGTTTGGTTGATCATTATGCTGTGCAACTTGGTTTAATCATTATGTATGACACATGTTGCTATGTTATGCAAGTTTGGGTTGATCATTATACACATGATATCATGTCATGCAAGTTAAACTTGATGTTGTGAGCATAAAGCTCCAAGCTTTATATTAAAGGTTGCATTTTTGCAACATGAAAGTTATCATATCCCTTATGATAACTTGCATGTGAGGCTAAATGCGAACTTCTAGAAACTTCTACATGTCATTTATCACCATGTATCACTCATATGCTAAGTTTGGTTTTATGCATGCTTTTGAAGCCTAATAATGCAATATGCAAGTATATGAACATATGTACATTTCATATGCCACCATGATAAACTTGTGGCTTCAACACCTTTTTGTCATGATTATGCCAAGTTCCCTATTTTATCCTTTATGCGTTGTTGCGACTATGTAAATGATGGGATTACGTTGGGGTTGGGTAACATTATGACATAAACATGGTTTTCATAACATAACGTGATATGTTAACTTGTAATTATGTTTAGGAAACATAATGGACATGACACTTAGAAAATATGAGTGTGGCGAACTCGAGGTTGGGTTGAGTTTGTAGCATAAATCTACCCGGACCCGCCCGACTTAACTAGTGGCTACAAACAATATGACCCAATGTGAGAAGTTGGTCATGTCGTGCTCAAACCCGAGGTTAGACCAAGTTGTGGTGTATAGCTACCCGGACCCGCCCGGCTTAACTAGTAACCACAACAAAGTCTAATGTGAGAGGTTAATGCACATTAAGTTAATTAATTAATGCCTCCTGATTAGGGTTAAGTCATGGTCCACTTAATACTTAATCAATTTGGGCTTGATGGGTTAATTGGGGTTAAGTCATGAATCTTGGGTACACTTAACCAATTTAATCCACGTTTGGATCGGGTTAACCACATTTAACCCGTTAAGGAAACCCTAGTTGCGTGGTCCTTTTCAGCAGTAACCCTCTTGATAGTATCATAAGACCCTAGGACTAGGCTAGGGTGGGGCACGATTACTGGGCTGACATGTAAGCGACCAAAACGACGGCTGACTTGGTACGCCGGTGTAGGTCCAGGCGGACTATGGTCGTGCACATAGTCCGGAGTTGGAGAATCAGGCACGGGTACCAGTAGATATAGACTGTGCATACTTGATTGGTGTCCGAGGTCTACACCCTAGGACTTGATACACCCTGGGGTGGACCTAGCGCAGTTAGCTACATTGCATGTTTGGGCCGTATGACACCGACACTTGACGAGTTAGGCTTATAGGGAGCCGATCGACTAGACCGTGTAGTTGGACCTTGATTTAGGTCACCTCATGATGTTGGGCCAAGCTTGGGCCAAGGGATCAATTCTTGTTTTTACTTGACATGTTAGAATGCTAGTACACCCGTGGTGCAAAACTTAACCTTGATTATGCGATGTCACCTTTATCTATCCTGTTAGTTAATCATCATGCCAGTATGTTGTTATCCTTATGTTCATCTCAGCTTCTCATGCCAGTTAACTTTACTAGTTCATAGACAGATAGTAGTAGGGCTTACAAGTCTTTTTGACTGACCTGTTTTCTTTCGCCTCTTTTCTTCCGTTTCTCCCCCTCAGGATCTCAGGGTGGGAACATTGGAGCTTAGCTTGGATCTTTACAGCTCGCTTACTGGATTTGCTCATGTACGGTTTTGGACATTGAGCTAGCTATGGTTTATCACTTCACTTTGGGGATAGTACTTTATGTATTTCAGTTTTTCAGTTTATGCTAGACTTTGTTTGTTGGAAAATAATGATCAAGTACTTTGTTGTAACATCACTATGGTTTTGAAATGCTAGTTTGATCCGCTGCTTTATTTACTCTGTTTTACTTATATATATTCTGTCTTGTGATATCTGCATGCATGTTTACCTTGTTTAACGCCCCTCCAAAGCTAGTGTGCTTGCAAGAGTTACCCTGGCGGAGGTGGGGTGTTACAGCTAGTGTGGCATGCCTAAGTGGCAAATGATCAGGACTTCTGTTGAAAAGCAAAGTCTTGTGGTGATGATCAAAGCACCGCCTGTGTGGCGTAGCTTTGTGTATAACGTGCAATCGCGAGCCTCACACCCCGGTATGAACCAGAAACGGGAGAGGACATCAGGGAGAGCCTGCGTTTCTTTCTAGCTAGAAGTGGCGTCAGTGGTTTTACACGCCCTGATGAGTTTGACTTATGTGGTTGTTGCTGTTGCGAGGCGCCTCGGTTAGATCGGACGATCCGGGTCCGATGGAGTCATTCGTTGGCTCGTTGACGCCCCAAAGGGCTGGGAAACGTAGTGTTCAGGTATAATAATCCACGTCGGTGGACCGGCCTTGACGATCCAAGGGGCAGTTGCGGCTGTTCCTGAGACACGGGCTAGAGCGTCTCGAATTCGGTGAGGACTATCTTTTGCCTCGGTTCATGACGGAAATCCAATTTTCGAATACAACATCGTGCGGTTTTGATTGTATATATATATATATATATGGCGACATGATATATGGTACCCATGCCACCTATGATTGATAGTTATGATTCAAATTGTTTTTGAAACATATAAACACTAGTAAAAATATCAAATGCTTTTGTTTTATTCGTATCAATCATATTTTGGCCATTATAAGGTAAAACTCTATCCTCCGGTTTGCGTTGCATTGTGTGATGGGAACTGAGTCTTATAGTGGCTTCATTTTTATAAAAAGCATTACGATGTTTAAAAGAAAGATTTGTTTTAAAGCACTGGCAATCCAATGGAGTAAACCCGTTCCACGAAAGTGGCGTGGTCCTGTGATTTGCCATATTTAAAATGTGTTGAGTAGATTTCTCATACCAGTCCCATGACTGACTCGTAGTTTGTTTCACTTTCAAACTCGGGTGCCCCTTTTTCTACACAGGCAGCCTTTTATTCAGGTTTATCTGGCTTTCTCTGTATAGCTGGAGCTGAAGATGGATTCTTTCATTTATCTCTTTTTATGCTGTTCAGCTCCTATTGTACATTATGTTTGTTTTCCGCTGTAGACATATATGTATAGTTGAACTATAATTGTACTAAGTAAGATCCTGTATACAGTGTAACTCTGATGATTACGTTTATCTAGTATATTCTATTGTTTCATTATCTGGTGTATTTATTTAATTCTGTTCTGCTATTATCTGTTTCTGTGTTATATTCCAAAGATAACCCTTGTCTCCGTCTGTACGGGATTTGGGGTCGTCACAGATTCTCATTTTATTTCAATTTTAAATCAAAATTGAATACTTCTTTTCATTATAATATTTATATTATAGTATTTTCAAAATATCAGATTTTGAAATCATTTCCTTTTTAATATTCATTATAAAAATGAATAAAATCGATATAAATATCGTTTACATTAAAATGGTGCAAATCTAATCAACATGGCTCCACATATTTCAATATTTTCATGTCCATCCAAAATCGGACATCAAATTCACATTTTAATCTTTTACTGAATATTATTTTAAAATATTCATTATTTTGAAATATTCGTTCTTTATGAATTGGAATCAGACACAATTAAATACCATATAATGTTATTTATATGGATTTCATACACACATGTACACAACAATAATTATAAACAGTCAACCATCATCTAGAGTGCGTTACATAACTGCATAAGCATTTGATATAAATAATTAACACTTACAGCAATCTGTCAACCAATCCGTTGACATATAACTAAACTATTGGGTTTAGTGTATGCCAAATATCATTCCAATACCCGTGTGGGGTTTCAACCAGCAAATACTAAATATTATTTATGCAGTTGGGCGATGTGTAAAATTTATCGTCCCAATCAATATTAGTTAAATGGATGTACATAAACAAATCGTCCCATTTGCAAATGAATATTCATTTTCATTTCAGGAGAATTTTATGCCATTCATATATATGTTAAAAATTATATTTTCAACGATAAAATATTTATTTCAACACATGAATATTTTTAATAGTTCATATACACATTAAAAATTATATCTTTAATGAATAAATATTTATTTCAGAAAATTTCGGCATTATAACGGCGCGATATTAAAATCGGAGTAATGTGTAGCATTACTCCCCTCCTGATACTGGCTCGCGCCATGCACAATAATCATTCCAATCAATACACCGCAACACAGTCAATTTTAAACTCAACCAAATTTCCACAATACAATCCAAACAAACAATCATGGTTTGGACGATAAATAGTGTCGGGGGTTTCTAAGCCCCGTCTGCATCCTAGTATATATTTAACTGTAAAATAATTAGCGTGAGAAGGAGTTCTCACTTTGGGATCCACTCCGCCGTGCTTTTTTGACGTTCTCATTTGCTGATCTGGTTCCAGACTTTGCAAACGAGCTCAACTCTTCACGCCATCTTTTTTTCTAGCTTAAGCGTACCATTCCGGATGACTTTCGCCTAGTGATATCTTTTCCGAAAATGCTTCATTTCGCAAGAATTCGCGAAAAGACATAATTCAGACATCAAATTTTGGACGCGTTTTCTGAACAAATCCGCGATCCAAAATATGATTCTATATAGCCAAATAAAAGAGAAAATCATGCTCTTCGATTTGTTATAATGGAATTTTGGCCAGAGGGGCTCGGTTTGGAAGATATGGGCTAAAACAGGTCGGGGTGTTAATTACAAAACTGGAAATGTATAAAAAATGGATTTTTTATGGTGGAGGGGCCAATGGGCGGCATGGTTGTCGGAGGAGGTGGCGGTGGGGTGCTGCAGGCGGTGGTGGTCAGTTCAGGTGGAGGCGACGTGGGCTAGGGTGACCAGAGGCGGTGGTTGCGGCGGTTTGGGGTTGTGGAAGGTTATGAAAGGGAAGGAAGGGGGAGGCGGTGAGTTGGCTTGAGGGAGGGGGTCCGATGGTGGCGCGGTGGCTTGGGGGTGACGTCGATCGATTTGTTTTTTTAATCTTTCTTCTGGCAGCTGAAAATGAATGGGAGAGGGAGTTAGGGTTTAAGCTCAATATATATATTTAATTATTTTAATTTTCCAAGAAGTTACTTTTCCATTCTAACTCCAAATGTAACCCAACGACTATTGCCCCCAGCCAAATACCCCCATTCTGGACATAACAAGATATGTCCCATAAGTCAATTCGACTGTCACAATCTGTTTTCGTTAAAATTAAAATATAAATTAATATAATGTTCAAAATTGATTTTAACAAACATTTTAATTTACCGGGACCACATACTGACTCCAAAAATCGCAGAAAAATAAATCTAGCCATGTTCTGATGAAACGATCCTAACAAAACTATATTGGTGGAATTTGGAGATCATTTGAAAAATGGTCATTTTCCAGTCGATTAAATTCAAACTGAAATTACCAAACACGTTTAAATCCACCATGCTCACATATTATTTCCAAAAATTATGAAAATTGGAATCTAGCAATAATTTGATATTCCAAATCCAACAAAAATGGTTTCGTCGAAAACGGAGGTTGTTTGCGAAATGGCTATTTTTGAATGCCATATATATTATATAAAAATATATATAAATTCTGTAGCGACTATTCTGAATTTTAAAATGGACATAACTTTCAATTTATATAACGAAATTTTAGTTTCTCACATTCATTAGAAAGATATTCTTAAACAGATTCAAAAATTTCTGGTTTTACTGAAATCCATTTTATTTTGAATCTTATACATTCAATTGGAATTTAAAATCGAATTTTCAAACTACCACGCCATTTCAGGCTCGTTTTATAATTAAAATAATTTTATTCGTTCTAACTTCGATTTAAATAAATTTTAGTCATTACTATTTAAAATAAATCATTTTAAATATTCAAAATCCATTAAAATAGCTAAAATAAAATTTTTAAATTGGTTCTGAAAATCCGGGTTGTTACGATCTCCCCCAGTTAAAATCTTTTCATCCTCGAAAAGAAACAGAACTAAAAGTTGTTTAACAAACCAACTCAACTTTCTTTCTGGCTTTCATTCTTCAACTTTTTAGTTTCTAAGAATTTTCAAATTTCTCAAAAATTTGGCTAACACCCGAAATTTTCGAAAAATTTCGCCATAACTTCCTTTGTACGGGTTGATATTTAAAACCTCAACTTGCCTCATAGGGCCCCCATCAATCCAAAAGAAAAAGAAAAAGCCAGTCGGCTCATAAAATCATGAAAATCCAAGAAAATGGTAAACATATACCTATTAATCTGGCATACAATTTTATTCGTCTTCTTAGCTTCCTTGCTATGACCTGTCCATTATATATACATATATATGCATGCAAATCCAATCAATTTTCAATTCGGTTTCAATATTCGACTCTATTTAGCTATATTTTCCTATCATTTTCTTATTGGTTTTATTAGTCCAATATTTTTAATTAATCAAACTAATTATAATACGACACAACCAGCAATGGATTAGTTGAATAGGTTTTCAAATGCGTAACTTTTATATATACTCAAAAATCTATTTTTGATGCCAAATCACAATAATATATTCTAACTATATTTTGGTTCTCACACCAGCCAATTGGAAATATATAGACATCCCACTTTCGAAACTCGGACATAAATGTTGATGATGTCATGATCATCATCAGAATCATCTCCAGGCGACTAGACTCTATATCCATCCAATATATTTGAGACATCGTATACATGCTAGCTAGGCGTATATGCAAAATCTTTATATATTCGATTGTCCAAATTCAATATAAAATAATATACTCAAATACATATAATATGATCTACTTTTCAAAACTAAATTTGCTTTGGTTTTTATTTTTATAAATAACACTTTTAGAACTCATTCTAGGATACTACCGATTCTATCTCTAACGAGTCATTCTTATTGGATACTACTAATCCAATCTCTAATGAATTCTTTTGTTCGGTTCTAATGTGCCTTGTTATCGAGCTCTGTAAACCAGAGCTCTGATACCAAAATGAAACGACCCATTCTCGCCCTTAAGGGAAAGCCCGTGTAATAACCCGGAAAATACGAGCCAATTTAAAAATTTTAAATTGGTAATTTCAAAGGAATTTGAACAATTGAAATAGAATATTTCAATAAAATAGTGAATTAGAAATAGTGAGTCAGTTTGAAAATTTGAATTCAAACTTTGACTGACTGTGCAGGGTGGAAAATATAACAGATTTTAGTGAAACCAAAAATGTTTAAATCTGTTTGTCAATACCTTTCTAACGAATCTGAAAAATCGAAATTTCATAACAGGAATCAAAAGTTATGGCCGAATGAATTATCAGAAAGGTCACTATATAGAATATATAGCCCTGGAAAATTGATATTTTGCAAACGACCTCGGAATTCGACGAAACCACTTTTGTTGGGTCCGGGATGTCAAATTATTTCTAGGTTTCAAATTTCATAATTTTTGAAGCTAGTATGTGAGCATGGCAAAAGAAAACGTGTTTGGTCAATTTTTGTTAAATTGGATCAACCAGAAAATGGCCATTTTTCAAACGATCTCAGAATTCGACGAAACTAGTTTTGTTGGGACCGTAGCGTCAAAACATAGCTAGATTTATTTTTCTGGAATTTTTCGAATCAGTTTGTGGCCCTGGCAAATTGAAATGTACGTTCAAAGTTAAAAATTAAATGTTTTATACTTTAATTGGAAAAATAACTGACTGTAACAGTCGAATTGGCCAGCAAAACATATCCCATTGTGTCCGGGATGGGGGTATTTAGCTAAGAACGACAGTCGTTGGACTTGAAAAGGAGTTCGTATGGGAAAACCCTAATTTTCTGAATTATATATATATCGGCCAATCAGAATTTTTCTTTTATAAATTAAAATAAAAAAAACCTCCGTAACCCTCGACTTCAACGGCGACGCGTGCTCCTTTCTTCCCGACGAGATTCCGACCGCATCAGCCCTCTATCGCCGCCGCCACAACCTGCCATCGAGCCGCCTCCTCCTCCTCTTCAAATCGGACTAACCCTCTCCACCCCTCGTCGCCTGTGTCGCCTGAATCGAGCCCAGGAAGTCGTTGACTTACCATCGCCGCCCCGACCAGATCCGACCACCGAGCCACCCCAAACCGCCACCGATAGGACCGTCGCTCCTCCCTCTTCCACGTCAGCACCTCCGATCGTCCCCACGTGCCACGGATTTCGCGAAAACCACAACCCTAGTTTCGAACCACTTAGAAAGGTGAGTCCTTTTTGATGTCTGCACTTTGAAAAATCATATCTTTTTGGTGTGTTGACGAAATTCGATGAAACAAGAAACATCGGGACCGCAAGGAAGCTCTCTACCACATAGAAGAAGCCGCGGATTTTTCCGAGTCATCTACGATTTTTAGCACTCCGCAAACCAATGTGAGAAATCTAAATTATATGAATTTGAATGGAAAATGTCGTGTATAAATTATATAAGCGAAATATAAATTACACACGTGTTGTATACCTCATGTACATGCGTAGTGTAAGCTATATAAGCGAAGTATGAATTATACATGCAAAGAATAATTGATATATGTGTTGAAATGCAGGTGAAATATAGAAATTATAATATATATATATATATACTCCTCTCGTCCACAAACCATGGACGATATTTATTGTTGTGAATTGGTGTGAAATATTGGATGAAAAATACAAATGGTTGAATAATTGTTTGTGGTTGATATTGTTTGGTTGTGGTTGAAAAATACCCATTGGTGATTGAAATGAATTGGAAATATTTGTGGAAATAAAAATAAAACATGCCGCCTGCATGCGAATTAGATGCATGAATCCCCATTGTCAAAAACCACGAGGTTTTAAGGTAGAGCGAGGAGCCGTACTAGGGACGGTGCCGGTTTTAACTACCCTGCCGTTATGCTGCCGAAATTTTGAATAATATTCATGTGTTAGAATTATTTTCATATGTTGAAATTATCTTCATACGTTGAAATTAAAGCCATATGCTGAAACTATATCCGTGTGTGGAAATGTTCATGTGTTGAAAAGTGATGTGTGAAAATTAAATTCATTTGTGAATAATGAAGTGTTTAACAATAAAAATCACAATTTTATAATATATATGAAGTATGTAAAATATTCGCCTTAAATATATAAATTGTTTCAACAATAAAAATTCCATCTTTCTTATATGAACAACATAAATAAAATATCCATGTGTGGAAATGCTCATGTGTTGAGAAGTGTGTGTAGTGGAAAAGTTCATGTGTTGAATGAAAAGATCGAGCAATCAAAATTACATTTTATTGAAACTATGAAGTGTTGAAAACATCCATTTGTCGAATAAATATTTTAAATGATAAAAATATCATTTTTATCATATATGTGATATGCTAAAGATATGCGAGCGTTGAAATAAATATTTGTGAATGAAATATTATTTTTAACATGCATAGGAACTAAATAAAATAGTCATGTGTTGAAATGTATTTTAGTTCGCCAAAATTATCATCTTTGAAATGTGAAGTGTTAAAAATAGCCACTTGTTCAAATAAATATGCATGAGTTGAAATATACATTAATTAGCTAATGATATGATTTCAGCCTATGCATGCAACATTAGAATGAATGGTGTTTTAAAACCAAAGTAAATCAAATATGAAGTTGAATGGAAAATGATAAGTGAAAATTTTTTTATATATGTACATGCATATTTATTGAACAGGTTATAGCAAAGGGGCTAAAGAAGAGGAATAAAATATTATGCCCGACAAATAGGTACACATTTACTGTTTTGGTTGGGTGATGATTTTATGAGCCTGTTGGCTAGCCGCTTGGCTTTTTCTTTTTCTTTTTGACATGAGACGCCCGTGTAGCTATTTGGGAATTTTCCCAGCCCCTCCCTTACAAAGGAGGTTATGGCGAAATTTTCCAAAATTTAAAGGCGTTAGTGAAATAATTGAAGTGAAAACGATATAGGAATTTTTGAATGAACTATATTTATATAAATATAAATAAAATTAAAACGAAACGTGGCCATGCAGTTTGTGTTTTGAAACCGTGATTTCAAACGACTAGTGCGGGAAATCCGACCATTGGATTTTCCCGAAACCGCAACCGTTAGGTTCGCCTTGGAAATATCTTTCCAACGGCACCAACTTTGTGAAGATCCGACGGTTGGATTGTCTGGAATGTTTAATTCAAATCTGAAGAAAAACAG
The DNA here is from genome assembly GCA_030737875.1 of Allium sativum. NCBI lineage: Eukaryota > Viridiplantae > Streptophyta > Magnoliopsida > Asparagales > Amaryllidaceae > Allium > Allium sativum. The sequence goes on from CM060918.1 coordinate 638,244,472, forward strand.
CGCCAGAAACGATTATATTTATATATATATAAATATAATTAAATTAAATCGAATAACGATGCTGCAGTTCGTAAATTGAAATCGTAACTTCAAATGGCTAGTGTGGAAGATCCGACCATCGGATTTTCCCAAAACTGAAACCGTTGGATTCATTTTGAAATGACCTTCCTAATGATATAAAATTTGTGAAGATCCAACGGTTAGATTTTCATATATGTGTAAAACAAAATTAGTGAAAAACAACGCCAGTGCATTGGCACGACCTGAAACGTCGTTAATTAAATATGGCCGTTTTAAAATAAATAAAAATGGCGATATATCGTTATAAAATACTATAGACGATATAGAGTGGAAATAAACCAATTTCATTGTGTTTGCTTGATATGTGATGGTTGAATGTATTTAACATGAGAATTATAACTAATGAACTGAAATGTGAATGTTGAATAGTCCAACCATGTGATTAATTGATTTGAAAATCTAAATATACGTGGGTTATTTGAAAAGGCCGAGTTCATCTCATTTCAAATAATCGATCGACGTTGAGAAGTCGAAGAGTCAAAGACGGTTGAAGACCGAAGATCTTCACATTGGATGGATGGGCGCTACTGATGCCCGTGATTGGAGTAGCTACCATGAAGGAGCTGAAGTAGTAGCCGTCCAAACATACTGTTGATTGTACAGATATGCGAGGAATTGGTGCCTCCGGTTTCGTTCAGACCCAGAACGGACTTGTAAATGGACTGTGTGTCTGACATTGGATTTTGTTCTGTGCTGATTGATCTCTGTTAAATATATATCTGTTTGGCGGCGGAGAATTTATTCTCTTGTTTAACGCCCTTCTCTGAGACGTACGAGCTCAGAGGTTATGTATTGATAGAAATCAGTCACATGGAGTGGATTGCCTGTGTGGCACGCCTAAGTGGCATATGATCAAGGCTTCTGTTACAAAGAAAAGTCTTGTGGTTGATGATCAAAAATGGTCTGTGTGACGTAGCTTTGTGTATTACGTGAATTCGCGAGCCTCACACCTCGGTATGAGTCAAAAACGGGAGAGTGACTGCAGGGAGAGCACGACGTTTCTTTCTAGCTAAGGTGGTGTCAGTGACCTACCAGCCCTGACATTATATACACTTTTCACCTGTGTGGTTGTTGGAATGTGAGGCACCTCGATATAGGTCTGTAAGGACCGGGAAACGTGTGTTCAGGAATTACCAATCCTCAAAAGTAAGAGAGGACCGGCCCTAAAGATCCAAGGATCATAGTGGGGTCCTGGGACATTTGCTAGAGTGTCTCGAATCGGAGAGGAGCTTGCTCCTTGCCTCGACTCATGAAGGAATCCAATTTCCAATACGAAATATGCGAATGTGATTGTATTACTAGTATGGCGACATGATATATGGTACCCATGCCGTCTAGGATTGATATTTATGATGGAATTTGCTTTTAAAACATATATGCACTAGTAATAATATCAAACACTTTTGTTTTATACGTATGAAGCATTTTTGGCCATTATAAGGTAAAACTCTATCCTCCGGCTTGCGTTGCATTGTGTGATGGGACCTGAGTCTTATAATCGCTTCATTTTATAAAAAGCATTGCGATGATTTAATCATTTACTTTATTTCATGCACTAGCACTCATTGGAGTAAACCCGTTCCACGAAAGTGGCGTGGTCCTTTGATTTACCTTATTATTGTTGTTAATAAGTTAAGTAGATTTCTCATACCAGTCCCATGAATGACTCGTAGTTTGTTTCACCTTGCAAACTCGGGTGCCCTCATTTTCACACGGGCAGCCTAGTTACAGGTTTCTGACGCACTTTTGGCTCATGGCGAGGCTTGACTACACCGTGCTGACTTGGATTTTCTCCGCCATTATTTTATCTATATTATGATTCCGCCATTGGTGATGTAGACTGATATTTATTTTGTGTACTCTTTATGTATGATTCTGCCTCAGGCGATGATGACTGATTATGTATCATTATGCACTAAGTTGTATCCTGTACTGTGCTCTCTGATGTGATGATATCTATATGATTCCGCTGTCATATGTGTGTAAATTATTCTATTTTCTGTTTATGCTATTATCTGTGATCTGCTAATGATGATTAATGTGTTATATTCCAATGATTATCCTTAACACCGTGTCACGGGGTTTTGGGATCGTCACAGCCCGAATTGAGTCGAGAACACGACAAATCAGAACGTAAACGACAGAACATTTCATTGCTTATTACAATAATTCATCAGAGTACAAGAATATAACAGAGTATAAATAAATAATATACATTAGAAAAACACCAGAGATTTAAATTACAAAGCAGCGGTAAAATAATACATAACACAAATAAAAGAAATACACGTATATAAAGCTTTCTGAGTATAGCACCAGCTGTAAACCAGGATCCTATGAATATAATATCTGCAAAACCAAAACTACTAGTTGCCCATGTGGAAAATATGGGCATACAGAGTTTAGGTTAAAACGATAAACTCCAGATCAGTCATGGGTCTGGTGTGAGAACTAAAATAGTTATTTAAAACTTTACTTTGGAAATAAAGTAAATCAAGAGACCATGCCGTATAACACAGAATGGGTTTTTTCCCAAGAATACCCGTGCATAAAAAAAAAAACGCAATGCTTTTTGGAAAAATGAAGCTATTATAAGACTCAGGTCCCATCACACAATGCAACGCAAGCCGGAGGATAGAGTTTTACCTTATAATAGCCAAACATACTTGGTACATTTAAAAAAAAACGTTTGATACTACTATAAGTGTATAGTGCCAAAAATTGTTTCAAATATAAATGTATCAATCATAGACGACCTAGGTACCATATATCATGTCGCCATACTAGTTCGACAACTAAAACCGAAAAGTCACGAATTGGAAATTGGATTCCATCTATGAGACGAGGCCAGGGATGTCTCCTCACCGATTCAAGACACTCTAGAAAATGCCTCAGGATCACGCCTATGGGCAACCCTTGGATGCTTCAGGGTCGGTCCTCCCTTACGTATGAAGATTAGTTATTCTTGAACACATGTTTCCCGGTCCTATCGGACCTATCCATTGGCCTTGTAGTGGCAGGTATTTCTGAGGCGCCTCGCTATCCATCATCCACATAGGTAAAAATATAAATATCTGGGCTCCATACCTTGACACCACCCATAGCTAGAAAGAACCGTTGTAGACTCCCCGTAATCCGATCCCGTTTTTGACTCATACCGAGGTGTGAGGCTCGCGAGTTAACGCTATTCACAAAGCTATGCTATTTGAAGCCATGCTTTGATCATCAACCAAAAGACTTTGCTTTTCAACAGAAGCCTTGATCATTTGCATCTCAGCATGTCACACTGACAATTCACGCCATGCGACTGATGTCTATCGATATATAACCTCTAAGCTCGTACATCTCAGAGAAGGGTGTTAAGTAGGAGAATAAATTCTCCGCATCCAAACAAATGTATATTTAATAGAAATCAATAAACACAGAATAAAATCCAATGTTACACACACATCCATTTACTAGTTCGTTTTGGGTCTGAACGAAACTGGAGGCACCTTATTCCTCGTCCCATATGTCCAATATCGGAGAGAGGTCCTCGCATATCCGGTCGATCTCCAAGTACGTCTGGACGATCACCACTTATTACCTTGTCTTGGGTGTACAGCCCAATCAAGACTTCAGTAATCATTCAAATGATGTGAAGATCTCCGGTCTTCAAACACCGTCTTCATCGTTGACTTATCGTCGAATCAATTATTCAGAATGGGTATAACCCGGCCTTTCCGAATAACCCGCGTATTTTATAATCAATAATCAAGTGCTATAAAAACACATCATATGCCTCATTCCAATCCAGAATATTCTTTTATTCAAATATTCATATCCTTTGGGAGAGTTTTCCATTAATTTTATCAAATATAAATTCTTTTAAATTTAAACTTTAATCTTCCTTTGGATATCAATTCTAAACCAAATTAAGGTTTATCAAAACTAGTTGGGATTAGCGCACCTTACCAAAGTAATCATTTGTTTTATTTACCAATTCCAACTTATTCATCCCATGGACCAAAATTGGTAATACTCCATATCTAACACCACAGTGTTATCGGTAAATTTAATTAACATTTCACGTTCAAATCTAATTAAAGATTTAACTATCGCTTGGGGAAAAACTGGTGATACTTCATTCTCGATCATTTCCCAAATTTGATAATTTAAATTATCACATTAACATTTCAATCCAATTAAAGATTCATTAAAACTCCACTTTGTAATAATCTTCCAACAATCATTATTAATGATTATTTAACTTTGTGAAATCAAACATGCCGCATCGACAATCTACACTGTACCATTGATTTCTACCGATATATAACCTCTAAGCTCGTACGTTAAGCAAGAGAATAAATTCTCCGCCACCAAATAAATATATATTTAGCAGAGATCAACAATATGGTTTGAAATACAATGTTAGACATGAAATCCTGTCTTTAATTGGGTTAAAGAACCAAGGTCATTTAAAACACAGTTCACGATAGACCTAAAACCACATTCCATAAATTATGGAATCTTCACGGAAAAACAGATCAATATATAATCGATATCACTTTTCGTATCCGACCAATAATATAAATGGAATAACGACAAAGCCTTTTAAATTCCATATATATAATAACCTTCCTCCACAGAAGCTCACTTCGATTATTACCAAATCGGATTCCATTCCATTCCAATTTATTTTATTAAATTGGAAAGCTTTACTTTGGAAAATTCCATTAACCTTACTTAAAAAGATTTATATATTCCAAATCACATTTCACTGTTAATCGGGTTAAAGAATGAATGTCGTTAAGAACAAAGTTCACAATAAACTCAATTCACATTCCATTTTCTTCCAATTACTAAATATAATTGGAAACTCTAATAATCTTACTTAAAAGATTTATTCTTTTCACACGGGGGTTGAAGAACAGTGTCACTGAAGACACCATTCACGACAAACCCAAAATCTAATTTAATATTAAATATAAGCTTTGAATAGAAATTATATCAGCTTATATTCAATACCAAATTCTGAAACCAACACAAATCGTATGGGGAATAACTATATATATCTTCCAAATTCCTCCACAATATCAGTATAGTTACGGAATCCAATATCGAAATATCTCGATGATAATTTCCATTCAACTCCATTTCAATTTATATATTTGAAATTTCCAGTTTTTATTAAAACCCTTTATATATACAATTTATTTATTTAAAAATTATTGGATTTCAAATCTAGTTAATAACTAGTTCATTTAGATAAAAATATATTTTTATCTTTACAAAAGTGGAATTTTTCATCCAAATTCTTTCCAAATCATTTATTATGATTTAACACAAATTAATGTTATTTTTAATAACTTTATCATGGCCCGTACAGTTGATTTCCATAAACGGTCATCGAACTGCACTTACAACGACCTTTTCCAAATTTGATTTGGACATAGTTCCAAATCCAACCGTTAGATTTCAAATCTCTTATATTCATTGGAAAGCACTTTTCGATACAAACCGAACGGTTTCGATTTAGGAGAATTCGGCAGTCGAATCTCCCGTAATGTCAATTCGAAGTCAATGGTCGAAATTCGCGAACGGTCGCGGTGTGGCGCGTTCTGTTCAGGCCATTATATATATTATATATATTATATATATATATATATTTCGACGATTTCCATTTAAAATATATTTTAAAATTCGTTTATAAATTCGTTTGAAAATGATTCTCACTTTCATTTCAATTTTAAATCAAAATTGAATACTCTTTATCATTATAATATTTAAATGATAGTATTTTCAAAATATCAGATTTTGAAATCATTTCCTTTTCGATATTCATTATAAAAATGAATAAAATCGATATAAATATCATTTGTGTTAAAATGGCGCAAATTTAATTAAAACGGCTTCACATATTACAATATTTTCGTGTCCATCCAAAATCGGACATGAAATTCACATTTTAATCTTTTAATGAATATTATTTAAAAATATTTGTTACTTTAAAATATTCGTTATTTTGAAATATTCGTTCTTTATGAATTGGAATTAGACACAGTCAATTACCATATAATGTTATTTATATGGATTTCATACACACATGTACACAACAATAATTATAAACAGTCAACCATCATCCAGAGTGCGTTACACAACTGCATAACCATTTAATATAAATAATTAATGCTAACAACAGTCTGTCAACCAATCGATTTACATACAACTAAACAATTAGGGTTAGTGTATGCAAAATATCATCCCAATACCTATGTGGGGTTTAAACCAAAAAATACTGAATATTATTTATGCAGTTGGGTGATGTGTAAAATTTATCGTCCCAATCAATATCAGTTAAATGGGTGTACATAAACAAATCGTCCGATTTGCAAACGAATATTCATTTTCATTTCAGGAGAATTTTATGCCATTCATATATACGTTAAAAATTATATATTTAACAATAAAATATTTATTTCAACATATGAATATTTTTAATAGTTCATATACACATTAAAAATTATATCTTTAATGAATAAGTATTTATTTCAGAAAATTTCGGCATTATAACAGCGCGATATTAAAACCAGAGTAATGTCTAGCATTACCCCTCTCCTGATATTGGATCGTGCCATACACAATAATCAATCCAATCAATACACCACAATACAATCAATTTTCAACTCAACCAAATTTCCACGATACTATCCAAACACACAATCATGATTTGTACAATAAATAGTGTCGGGGGCTTCTAATCCCCGTCTGCATCCTAGTATATATTTAACTGTAAAATAATTAGAGCGAGAAGGAGTTCTCACTCTAGGATCCACTCCGCCGTGCTTTTCTGTGCTGATCTGGTTCCAAACTTTGCAAACGAGCTTCAATCTTTATGCCGTCTTTTTTTCCAGCTTAAGCGCTCCATTCCGGATGACTTTTGCCTAGTGGCCTCTCTTCCGAAAATGCTTCATTTTGCCAGAATTCGCGAAAAGACATAATTCGTACAACAAACTTTGGACGCGTTTTCTGGACAACTCCGCGATCCGAAATATGACTTACATATAGCCAAATTGAAGAGAAAATCGTGATCTTCGATTTGGTACAATGGAGTTTTGGCCAGAGGGTTCAATTTGGAAGATATAGGCTAAAACAGGTCGGGGTGTTAATTGCAAAACTGAAAATGTATAAAAATTGGATTTTTAGTAGTGGAGGGGCCCATGGGTGGCGTGGTGGTCGGAGGAGGTGGGGGTCAGTTCAAGTGGCCGCGGCGTGGGCCACGGTGGCCAGAGGGGGTGGTTGCGGCGGTTTGGGGTTGTGGAAGGTTGGAGAAGGGGAGGAAGGAGGGGGTGGCGCGTTGGCTTGGCGGAGGGGGGTCCGACGGTAGCGGTGGCGAGGTGGCCTGGGGGCGTCGTCGATCGGTTTGTTTTTTTATCTTTCTTCTAGCGGATGAAAATGAATAGGAGAGGGAGTTAGGGTTTAAGCCCAATATATATATTTATATATTTAATTATTTTAATTTTCCAAAGAGTTGCTTTTCCATTCAAACTCCAAATCGAACCAAACGACTATCGCCCCTAGCCAAATACCCTCATTCCGGACATAATAAGATATGTCTCGTAAGCCAGTTCGACGGTTACGATCAGTTTTCGTCAAAATTAAAATATGAATATAAATTAATATAACGTTCAAAATAGATTTCAACAAACAATTTGATTTACCGGGGCCACATACTAATTCCAAAAAAATAAATCAAGCTATGTTTTAGTAATATGGTCCTTAAAAATTAATTTTATCGAATTTGGGGATCGTTTGAAAAATGGTCATTTTCCAGTCGATTAAATTCAAATTAAAATTACCAAACACGTTCAAATCCACTACACCCACATATTAATTCCAAAAACTAAGAAAATTGGAATCGAGCAATAATTTGACATTCCGGATCCAACAAAAGTGGTTTTGTTGAAAACGGAGGTCGTTTGCAAAATGTCTATTTTTAAGGGTTATATATATTATATAAAAATGTGTACAAATTCCATAGCAACTATTCTGAATTTTAAACAGGACATTAATTTCAATTTATATTATAAAATCCTGGTTTTTTAATTCGTTAGAAAGACATTCTTAGACAGATTCAAATGTTTCTGGTTTTACTGAACTCCGATTTATTTTGAATCTTATACATTCAATTGAAATTTAAAATTGAATTTTCAAACTACCGCGCCATTTCAGGCTCGTTTTATAATTAAAATAAATTTATTCGTTCTAAATTCAATTTAAATAAATTTTTAGTCGTTATTATTTAAAATAAATCGTTTTAAATATTCAAAATCCATTAAAATAGCTAATATAAAATTTTTAAATTGGTTCTGAAAATCCGGGTTGTTACAAATTTCTTAAAGTTGAATAATCAATATGTAATGATCTGTGAAATTAAAACTGAACTAGAGTTTTAATAAATCTTTGATTAAATTTGAATGAATGAATGGTAAATAAATTTACCAAAACATGGGATATGATATAAACCAAATATATTGGTTGTTGATATTGATTGATTGATTGTCTGGATTGTGCTCGACCAGTTTATGAGCAAAATTATGCTTTTATATTTGCATTAGGTTGGGTAGAAATATGTGAATGCTAACATCTCGTGAAAAACTTCACGATTTGACTATGAGATGTGTAGAGATATCGTTGAGTTCATTTAAAAGTTAATGAATGATTTTGAAATTATATTTTTCTTAGGCGAAAAAAATGTTTTCCCAATTTTGGATAGGGAATGTTTTATAAAAAAAAATTATAAAACAGAAAGGATTTCGAGGCCTAAACCTTACGTTGTCAAAACGACTTCGACATATATTATGTGTTTGGCATTGTGGTTCATCACATAACCGATTAGTTGCTATTGATGATATATCTGTTTGGTGGTGGAGAATTTATTCTCTTGCTTAACACCCTTCTTTGAGACATATGAGCTCAAAGGTTATGTGATTAATAGTGACTGATAATACATGTGAATTGCGAATGTAAAGTACTATACTTGTGATTATTATGTTGTGAAATGATTTTCCTACTTGGGGATATGAAATGGTTTAGTATGTGACTAAAGATTCGAGTAACCCTGAGGACTAAAAGTATGGGTGAGATGGCGGTGTAGTCCCGAAGGCATGGGATTGTGCATCGTTAGTGTTACCTGCTCCATAGAGGGAGGTGCACATACATATATTGAGTTGGTAAGGTACGTACCCTTTGCCTTGTCTGAGGGGAGCCCGATATTTGGTTGCATACTTGTTTGTATGCATTCTGATGTTTTGGAATTCATATTTTCAAAGATTTTGGTTTGAGATCCCAAAGTGAAATCTATTTTGATATAAAGCTAGATATGTATTTCAAATGATTTGAAATAAGAAATCAGGGAATAAAGTTCAAAGGAATAATTTCTGTACAGTGAATTGGATTTTGAAAATCTAAATTTGGGATTAAGCCTAAATGGGCAGATTGAGGAATTACACGTTGTATGATGCATTGTAGATCCATATGACTATTACTAGTTGTCGTTTATGCATTGGTATTCATGGGTGTGAACCTGTTCCATGTTATACGGCATGGTCCCATGATTTACCTTATTTTAAAGTAAAGTTTAATAAAAAAATTGAGTTCTCACACCAGTCCCATGACTGACTCAGAGTTTATTGTTTCTACCTAAACTCTGATTTCCCATATTTTCCACATGGGCAGTTAGTAGTTTTGGATTTGCAGATTATTTGATTTAGCAGGATTCTGGATCGAAGCTTAAAGGTGGGCTCAGAGCATTGATAGTCTTCTGTTGTGTCAGTTTATTTGTTTCCGCTACATTGTATTGCATTTATTGTAAATTTATTTTTCGCTGTATATTATTTTCGATACTCTAATATTCTGTACTCTGATGTAACGTTATTATGATGTTTATAAAAGTCTTCTGTTGTTTATTCTGATCTGTTGTGCGCCCAAAGTTAGCATAACCACCTTTTTGATTTGATTTAAGTCGGTTTAACAATCGATTTGGATCGACCGAGAAGGAGGGTCACTACATTCTTGAATCAAAATATAGTATTGTAAATTAATATTATAAAGTAGAAAATTATATGAAAACATAAATTTAAACTATATAAACATATTTATATAATTATAAAATTATAAGGTTTTAAACTATATATTATAAAGTACATGTAACAGCCCGGAATTTCTGAACCAATTTAAAATTTTAATTTTAGATATTTTAACGGTTTATGGATATTTAAAATATTTTATTTTAAATAATAACGACTAAAAATTTATTTTAATCGAAGTTGGAACGTATAAATTTATTTTAGTTATAAAACGAGCCTGAAGTGGCGCGATAGTTTGAAAATTCGATTTCTAATTTCAATTTAATATACAGAATTCATTTTAAATCAGAATTGTTTGAAACTAGAAATATTTGAATCTGTTTAATAATATCTTTCTAATGAATGTAAGAAAGTGAGATTTCACTTTATAAATTGTAAGTCATGTCCACTTTAAAATTCAGAATAATCGCTATGGAATTTGTATATATTTTTATATAATATATATGGCCCTTAAAAATAGCCATTTTGTAAACGACCTCCATTTTCGACGAAACCCCTTTTGTTGGATTCAGAATGTCAAATTATTGCTAGATTCGAATTTCCATAATTTTTGGAATTAATATGTGAGTGTGGCAAAATAAAACGTGTTTTGTTAATTTCCGTCGAATTGGAACGACCAGAAAATGGTCATTTTTTAAACATCCTCCAAATTCGACGAAATTAGTTTTGTTAGGACCATATCGTCAAAACAAAGCCAAAAATATTTTTTTTGTAACTTTTGGAGCTAGTATGCGGCCGTGAGAAATTAATTGTGAATCGATCTACCATACAAGGCCAAAAACAAGGCATTTTTTAGCAAACGGACTCGGAATTCAAATAAACTAGTTTTGTTAGAACCGTATCGTCAAGACATGGTAGCATGTCAATTTTCATCGCCAACGGAGTTCGTATGTGACCGTGGCATCGATAACTATTATACGAAGAGAGCGTGAACTAGAGAATTGATAATTAAATAAGAGAATTAATAATAAAATAATAAAAACCTCCACTATATAATATATTTTCCTCTCCACAAACTCTCATTTCTCTTCTTCCTCAAAATTGACAACAGTCCTCATCCACTCTCTCAAAATTTTGCAAATAAGACCCCGAAATCAAAACAATTTATATCTTTCAATCCATACACAATTGACCCAAACGATTTTCGGTTATTGTAGATCATGATGATCTCTACCTACCACAAAAATTCCATAACCTATTGTCACATGAATTCGCCAAAATCTCAACCCAAAGGCAGAAAATCAGTTTTGGTTTTGGTCGTTTTCTGGCCAATCCGTGAAGAATTAGGTGATGACCCAGTTGAAGAAATTTTAGAGGAGAGAGTGCTCTACAATTTTGTCTTGGATGTTCAATCTAAAAGTGCTCGTGGTGGCAGCAAATTGGGGAGGAACGCCGGCCTGGATTTCTGGGAAGCTCGAATCGGGTATTGGCCAACCACCGCCGCCACAGGCGTTTTCCGACGATGATCATTGAAGGTGGGTGGTTCAGGGTGGCGAGGCTGGTCAGGCGGAGGGGGTCCACGATTCGATGGTGGCGGGGAATTTTCAGACGAATGCGAATTAACGCTCCGGCCAATTTCTCACCGACGGTGGCGTTTCAGGTGGAGTGGCGGTTGGTGTGGTGGCGCCAAGCAGGCAGTAAGAGGCAGCTGTGGTTGTTCAAGGCTCCGGCGATACGTAGGCAGTTGAACGACGATGATGGAGGGAGGCAATGAACGTGAACAAGAAAATAGGGTAATTCATTTTAATTAATTATTTAATTTTTCTAATTAAAGTTTAAACATTAACAACTTGTCCATAGAAACATGAAATCACGTGAAACATGATCCGTTGTGATCGTGCAGTTGAGAGCTTTGCAACAACGCTAACTGGGTCCAATTCGGAGTTTGTTTCAATTTGGAGCAAATTTAGATCCAAACGGTACTAAAATCACCAAATAAAGAATGACAAAGTGGAAAATAAGGTGAGAACTCCTCATTAAAAATTCTGCACAGCTATTTATTTATTTTCATAACTGAAAAATATATAGAATTTCCAGTGTAGATTTTTACCAGCTTAATCATTATAAATTGTACATGGTACCTGTAAGATCACCTTCCTCGTCCATAGACCATGGATGATTTAAATTGACTGTATTGTATGTTGTTTGTGATGTTGAAATGTTTAACATATTAAAAATAATGTTAATATTGATGTGATAGTGAATTTAAATTATAAATATTCATTTATAATTTGAATAGTGAAAATTGGTTAAATAGAAAATAATTCAAACCGAATTAGAATTGGTTAAATTTATTAACCAATGATTTATTTAAATAAACTGTTGTTGTTTGAAAACCCCACACGGGTATTAGGATGATATTTGACATACACTAGTCCCAATATTTAGTTGTATGTCAATCGATGGATTGACAGTCTGTGATGTGCGTTGTTTATTTAATGCTCACACAGTTGTAAATTTCACTCTGGATGTGATTGGACTGTTTGATGATTATTTATCATTATTGTTGCATACATGCGATGTATGAAATCCATATAAACTAAATTATACGGCAATTGATTGAGTCGCATTCTGATTCAATAATAACGAATGTTTTATAATAAATGACATTATAAAATAAAGAACACTTTATAATAAAGGACATTTTAAAAAAAAGAACAGTTTATCAGAAAAGATCTTTTATAATAAAGAATATTTTAAAATAATTTTAAAACAATATTCAATGAAGAATAAAATTATGATTTTGATGTCCGATTTTGAATGAACACAAAAAATATAAAAATATGTAGCTGGGTTAAGTATAGGAACACCATTTTAACCCGAACGGGTTTATCGACCGATTTTATTCATTTTATAATTAATATCGTAGAGAAGTGATTCCAAAATTTAATATTTTGAAAATATTATCATTTTAATATAATAAAGATATAGAATATTCAGTTTTGATTTAAAATTGAAAATGAAGTGGGAATTATTTTAAAATGAATAAATAACGATTTATAAAATACGTTTTAAATGGAAATCTACGAAATATATATAATATATATATTATATATTTAATGGCCTGAATAGAACGCGCCGCGCAGCGACCGTTCGCGAATTTCAACCATTAAATTCAAATTGATGTAACGGGAGATCCGACCGTCGGATTCTCCTAAAACCAGAACGTTGGGTTCGTATCGAAAAGAGCTTTCCAATGAATATAAGAGATTTGAAATCTAACGGTTGGATTTTGAATTATGACCAAATCAAATTTGGAAAAGGTCGCTATGGATGCAGTTCGATGGCCGTTATTGGAAACCGGCTGTAAAGGCCTTGATAAAATTATTAAAAATATTAATAAATTGTGTAAAATCATAATAAATGGTTTGGAAAGATTTTGTATGAAAAATTCCATTTTGAAAAGATAAAAATATATTTTTATCGAAATGGACTAGTTATTAACTAGAGTAATAATCTCATTATTTTAGAAATAATAAATTAGATCTGCAATGGTTTTAATATAACCAAATTTTCCAACGTATGAATGAATTGGAATGGATTTGGGAAGAAAATAATCTTCGGAATATTTCGATATTGGATTCCATGATTATAAACATTGTTATGGGAATTTGGAAGATATAAATATTGTTATTCCTAACACAATATTTGTTGATTTCAGAATTTGATATTGAATATAAGTCGATATAATTTCTATTCATAACCTTTTAATTAATAATAAATTGGATTTTGGGTTGTTTTGAATGGCATCATCAATAACACTATTCTTAAACCCTGATGAGAAAAGAATAAAACTTTAAATTAAGATTTAATGAAGTTTTCCAATTAATTAATATTTAATTGGAATTGAATAAAACAAATTGGATTTTGGTTTGTCGTGAACGGTGTCTTCAATAACACTGTTCTTAAACCCCAATGAGAATAGAATAAATCTTTTAATTAAGATTTAGAGAAGTTTACTAATTAATTAATTAATATTTAATTAGAATTGAAATGAAAGTTGATTGTGGGTTTATCGAGAACTATGTTTTAATCGACAATTGTTCTTTTACCCAATTAATAGTGAAAAATATAATTTGGAACTTATAAATCTTTTTATTAAGGTTTAATGGAAATTTTCCAAAGTAAAGTTTTCCAATCTAATGGAATAAATTGGAAATGAAGGGAATTCGATTTGATAATAATCGAGATGAGCTTCTGTATAAGAAGACCGTTACTATATATGGAATTTAAAAGGGTTTGCCGCTATTCCATTTATATTATTAGTCTGACACAGAAATTTATATCGATTATATATTGATCTGTTTTCCATGTAGATTCCATTTTTATGGAAAATGTGTAACGGCCTAGATTTTTTGACCATTAGTTTAATATTTAAAAATGTTTTTATTGTTTTGGAAGTTTAAATGGTTTAATTTCAATAATTTTGAATATTTTATTTTATTCCGAAATGGTAGAAATTTAGTGGATCTGCAATATAATGTGAACTGGCAGTATAAAAGGATAAATTTTTAATTTAAAATAGTACGTTTACAAAGGATGTAGTAGCTAACGAACTCGGATTTCGATGAAATTAGTTTCATTAAATCCGAAGTGATGAAATTAGGTAACCAACCAAGTTACGTCAAAAATGGCATCCGTATGTGGAAAAGAAAAAAATAAAAGGCCAAAATTTGAACTAAATTTTGACGGTAATTGGAATTTGCTAATGCTAACGACAAAACTGGAACCTGAGACCTATCCAGGAAAATTCTAAACATAGGATATTAGCTATATATGAAATCTGGGAAAAATCCTATAACGGATATAGAAAGTTATTAAGGAAACAAAATTTAAATAAATTATTTGAAAATCTAAACGAACTCCGATTTTTGATTTGAATACATAGGATTGAAGTACGTTAAAAACCGGATCAGATGGTGGAAGAATTTCTGAAAACCGTTATCGTTTGATACTCCAACATGAGACCGGAAGGTGTTGAAACTAACACAAAACACTATTTTGAATTTGAATTTAAATTATTTGAAAGTTCAAACGAATTCAAAATTTAAATATTTTTATATATTATTGAAGAGCAAGAAAAATTGAACAACATGGTTGAAAAAGATTTTGGATAAGGTATCAATAAGTAAGTCAAATTAACGTCCGAATAGGGTTGAGAAAACACACTTTACTATTCATAAATTATTAAATTTATTTATAATTTAATTAATTTAAGGATTAATCCTAGCCATCCATTTTCGACCGTTGGATTCGCGCCACCTCAGCAATCCATGTGACTCCTTCGGCTATAAATAGCCCCCCCTTCATTTTAAACTCACTCCTCCTCCTCCTCTTTCAAGCTTTGGCAATGGCAGAAATAATAATAAAATAATAGGAAATAGGGAAAAGGGAGAAAGGAGGGCAAGACGGGGAGCTAGGGACTCTTAGGCAGAGGCTTGGGCTTCGCGGGGTAAGTTTTTAAATAATATTTATTTATTTTTGTAATATATATACATATATTATAATTAAAATAGAATTTGTAAAAATAAATATCAGAACATTCTAAGGGTGACAGAGAGGATAGTGTCTAAGGCTTGAGTTTGGAAAATATAGTTTCCTGCTCTCCCTGGCTATCCTTAACTGATCCGACGGATGGGATGATTAATTTAAATTTAAAATTTAATTTGAATTTAAAACAGACCAGGGGCATTTTCGTAATTTTTAACCATAAACTTTAAAAGCTTATAACTTTTTCAAAACAAGTTGGATTTCCACGAAACAAGGACCGTTGGATTCTTATCGAAAAATACTTTAAAATGAGTGGAAGCAGATTTTTGATCCGGATTAAAATTTTTAAGTTATAATTAAATGAATATTTTTAAATATTTTATTTGAAAATTAAATTTAATTAATATTAAAATGGTTTTTCAATTTTTAAAAAAAATTGGATATGGCTAGAGATGGGAAAGTATGATTTTTTAGAAGGGCAGGGAAGGTAATTTGGCTAATAACGCAATTAGAAATTAATTAAGATAAAAATAATTTAATTAATTTAATTAAATATATATGCATTTAAATTAGGTAAATATTGTAAATAGCATAACTTTTGCATACATTAACGAAATTTAACGAAACAGGATCCGTTGGGATCGTATGGACGAGCACTACGCAAGGGAACTGACCGCAAGTGGATTGGAGCTCGTTTGGATTTATGGTGAAATTTAACGTCTGAACCAAATCAATGACCGATTATCGTTATTCAACGATAAACCGTCCAAGGTGAGTAAATCTCACTAACTCTGAACACTTTATATTTTTATAAAGTATTTTTAGAACTGATAATTATTGGTTGAATTGCTGAGTGTTGATTGTTTGGTTGAACTGCTAGTCAGCTAGTTAAAAATACCGATATAGTTATATATATCGTTAACCGATGTTGATTTTGTTTATCAGAATACCTCATATTGAAATGAAATTGATGTGAATTATATTGTGTAACATCCGTGGATGCAGGAAAACAGGTCGGAGGAATCCAACTGGATTCCTCAACATTTATTTACCGTTTTTTATATATTCTAATATATGATGTGTTATATCATCTGTTGTTGAACCTGTGTGTTTGGATGATGATTGAACCTTTTGATTTGGTATTTTTATACCATAAGAGATACTAGAAAGTGAAAAGGGATTTTCAAAGTTTATTTTGAAAATAAATTATTTATATAAAATCAATAGATTTTATATATAAAAGGAAGAGAATTTCATGAGAGAAAATGATTATAGAATCAAAGCATTTGTTAAAAAACAAATATTGGTGAAATCAAATAGAAGGGAAAATATTGGTGAAATCAAATAGAAGGGAAATATTTGTGAAACGATTACAAATAGAAATAAAGAGGGAAACATTCGTAAAAGTATTTACAAATGGAATTGAAAAGGGAATATTCATGTAGGGAATAAAGAAAAGTTGACAGAAGTACTTATTTGTTGAATAAATAGAAAAGTTAAAAGAAATATTTATTTGTTGAATAAATAGAAAAGTTAAAAGAAATATTTATTTGTTGAATAAATAGAAAAGTTAAAGGGAATATTTATTTTTTTAAATAAATAGAAGCGAAAAGAGAATAGTTATTTGTTGAGTAAACGAATAGAAAAAGAATCTATTCAAGGGAAGTAATTCAAAGGAATTATTCCAAAGGAATTATTCAAAAGAGAAAAGTCAAAGGGATTAATTCAAAAGAGTTAATCAACTAGAGTTAAACCGTTGGAGTTAAACTGTTAGAGTTAAACCGTTGGAGTTAAACTGTTAGAGTTAAACAGTTGGAGTTAAACTGTTAGAGTTAAACAGTTGGAGTTAAACTGTTAGAGTTAAACCGTTGAAGTTAAACTGTCAGAGTTAAACCGTAAAGTTAAACAGTTAGAGTTAGTTAGTTAGAGTTAACCAGTTAGAGTTATTCAGTTAGAGTTATCCAGTTAGAGTTATTCAGTTAGAATTAACCAGTTAGAGTTAATCAGTTAGAGTTAATCGTTTTGAGTCAAATCGAACTAGAGTTATTCAAATATAGTAATCGAATAAGGGTTAATTGAATATTAGTTATTCAATTAGAATTGATCGAATCTAATTATTCGAGATAGAGTTAAAAATAGACAAAGTTATTTAAGGATGAATTTCCATTTAGCACGACTGCTAGCGTAATTCGCAGGGCTGCAGATAGCCTACGGCGGTCGGATGTTTCCTGGGAGAATCAGGCGTAACCATTGTGATCGCTGCGATCTAGAGTCAAGCAAATGGTGTTAAATCAAATAGTAATTAATCAATAGAAGTTAATTAAGTCGAGTTAGTCGAGTATTAGTAAATTAAGTAGGGTTAGTCGAAAAGGGAATTAATCGAATATCACCTATTCGAAGTAGAGTTATCAAATATAGTTTATTCGAGAAGAGTAATCGAATATAGTTCGTTCGAAGTGTGTTAAATCGAATATAGTTATTCGAAGGAGAGAATTATCGAATATGGTTTATTCGAAGTGAGATTTTTCGAATATTAGTTATTCGAAGAAAAGGATTATCGAATATTAGTTATTCGAACAGGGGAATCGAATATAGTTTATTCAAAAGAGAATTATCGGATAGTGATTATTCGAGAGTGAATCATACATGGAAATTCGATTATATCGAATCAAGGGAAGTAATGTTTACTTTCCATTTCAAATCAAGTTTTAATTATCTGTTAATAAAGTAGTTGGTTGTTTATTTATTCAAATTAAGATATGGAAATATATTTAAGTTAACATATTTTGAAAGCATGGAATTATAACATTTATAGTTATAATCAAATGATTCAGTAAAGGAAGTGGATTCATAAATAGAATCCGAGAGTTCGCAAGGAAGTTTCTTAAAGAGTAATGTTGAACTTTGTCTATTTCGAAGTTAGAAATGTTGTTCAGTTAAGGTCTGAGAGGTAATTATACCCCAACTTGATTGACTTCGTTTTTAACTAAGAAGTGGATAAGGTTCGAGAGTGAAAGGGGTTAAGTGAATTTAGTTAATGAGCGAAATGGTTGGTGTTGGCATAGCGATGTTTATTCAAACATCAGTTTAAACCCAATGAAGGAGATTTGGAAATGTCTTCCAAATGAAAATCAGAAATGTTTTCTGAATATAGAAAATGAGAAATGGAATTGTTTTCCATTGTTAATAACGTATATTTTCTAAATATAGTAAATAAGAAATATAGGAAAACAAGAATAAGGAAAAGGGTAAATTTATGATAATTTGATGATGATTGATGATTGATCGATAGAATTTCCAGCTGGAAATAATATCGTTGTTTGCACACCGACATGTTTTTATTTGATAGTTAAATCACCGACTATCAAAGTTTTGACCATTTTAACGTTGTTAATATGGAGAGACCGGTTGGATTATTATCCAGAGAACCACTCCGTATTGGCATAAGCGTTGCGAATCAAGTATGCTGAATATATTGAAGACGGAGTTATGCAAGGGCTATCCTATTTACAGAATAGTGCCTTCGGATTGTCCAGTCCCAGGACAAACGTGAATGGACGAATGTCTGACAGAGTATATTCAAAGGATCGCGTAAGTTGATCTCTTCAAACGTACTTACGTTTGGTGGCGGAGGAATTCGTTTCTCTTAGCTGTATACCCGTGGTATTTTTGGTGAAATCAATTTGTGATTTGGCGGGTATGACGATGTGGCATTCAAAGTAATGGAGGTGTGATCTGTCAAAAGATACGTTATGACCTCAAGCCTCATCCACCGGGAAATGACAAAAATCGGGCAGGCAGCATGGCTATGTGGGTCGCACCCATTAGAATGTATGATCACCTATCTAGAGAAATTCCTTTTGTTCTTAAATCTATCGATGCTGTCCCTTATCGGGAGACGGTTGCTGATCCCAACCGTTGGTGATATACATTCGATACACTCAAGAGAAATGAGTGGTCGGTCATGTGTGGGCCGGGTTGCAAGATGTTCTTGTTGAACCCAGTGTATTTGCCTCTAGAGATACACGTTCGGAAGGTGGTCCCATACCTTGTCAAGTTGGAATCCAATCTCCAATAAGTGCCTGCGAGTTTGATTGTATATTATATATGTAGAGCGTGAGATGCAAGCGTTCTACTAGATTTAATTACTTGTGATTAGACATTATTATAATATCAGATAATATATGATTTCCAAAGTGTTTTGGGTTATCGTAAGGTAAAAGCCATCCGTATTTATGAGTGGATTGGTCTTACGATTATCTTTTCTTTTGAAAAGGATTTTGAAAAGTTAAACCAAATGATTGGAGTTTACTCACACCAGTCCCATGACTGACCCAGAGTTTTATTTTGTTTTGTTTTCCCTAAACTCTTGGGTGTCCAAATTTGTACGGGCAGTCAAGTAGTCAGGATTTTACAAATAGACTTGGAGAGCTTGGAGCAGGAGGCTTCAGGACTTATATAGCTATTGTTTATTTCCGCTGTGATGCAAGGGTTGTACTCTGATAATGGTATTGTATGCATATACTGCTTTTGATTTCAAGTTATGTGATATATTATATTTTATTCGTTCCGCTGTGAGATTCGTGTTACTCTGATGTTGTGTTCTTCTTTTTCTTCTTCTATTCTAATTTTCTATCTTATCTATCCTCACCCTCTAAATTCTTTCATTAACTATTCGGTAATTGTCGACCCTTGATGTTCGATATGTGTTGTATATCGGATAATCAAGGTCGTCTTTTTCCCGGGTCGTTATAGTGGTATCAGAGCTGAAGGTTAAGTATTACCTTGGCTCTGTGGCGTGATTCAGTAGAGATGGGGTTAGTAATACCCTAGACTGAGTTTGAGTGTATATATACGAGTGAACGTATTTGTTATTTGATATAAAATGATTTTATATTGTGGAGATTTATTGGTTGAGTTGTTTATGAATTCTGGTCGATCAGTTTGATCCACTGTATCGATAGGGGTTTCTAAACGCTTGAATACGATGAACCGACACAGTATGTTTTGAAAAAGGGTGAATGAAATAATTTTACCCAAATTATATTTTGATATAAGCAAAGTATAGATATTTGAAATTATTATAGTATATTGAATGTGTTGGTTGTGATTATAATCGAATAAGATTATAAAATGTGAAATGGTTATGTAAATAACAAATCAAAATTCATATAAGTGAAATATATGAAATCAGATGAATTAAATCTGAATTTAAGTTCAAAATTGGAATTAAAATTGCTAAAATTTGAATAAGTGTTGTAAATGGAATTAAATTGAATATATGTGAATTTTAAAATCCTAGGAGATTTTAAATTTGTTACAAGCATTGAAAAGGGATATTTTGAAATGAATTTCAAAATGAAAATGTTTAAAAATGGGTTTTGAAAGTGCTATAGTATTGAACTCACTTCGATAGCTGGAAAATAAATTCTGATGTTGATCCGGACATCATCGGTGTTCATTTTCGAGTTTGTAAGTGACAGATTTCTACCAAAGATTTTGTTTTTGAATTGTTTTGAGAAACCAAGTTGTTTTGATATTCCAAAGGGATATTTGATTTTTGGAAAAGGCAAAGCTATTTGAAACTCCCAGGTAAGATTGTTTGAAATAAACACAAATTAAATAGAAATTTGTGGAAGCAAATTTGAAATTGAGTTGAAGCCAGTTCAGTGGAAATTGAGTTGAAGCCAGTTCAGTGGAAATTGAGTTGAATTGAAATAAAATGGTATCAAGTAGAATTGGACTGAATTAGAGATTATCTGGGATAGAAATGGATGGTCGAGCAAGAAATTTGAATTGAGATTGGAATTGCAGTTTGATTGAAATTTGGCTTGGTTATAAGCGGATGGTCGTGTTGAAGATAAAAGTGATTGGGAGTTTGATTGGGATGATAGTCGTATATGCTAAATTGATAGCAGAATTGAATGTCGACAAAAAGGTACACGTATATATTCATATGAGTTTGATGAGATTTATGAACCTGTTGGGCAAGCCACTTGGCTGTTTGATTTTCTTTTGGGTTGAAGAAGGCCTAGGGAGGCGAGTTGGAGTTTGAGCTATTGACCAGTACAAAGGAGGTGCTGGCGAAATTTTTCAGAAATTTCGAGTGTTAGAAAATTTTCAGAATTTTCGAAAATTTTCGTTTATAGAAGTAAATTAATAAATTAATTAGAATAGATTGTTTTAGTGAAATCAGAGTAACCAAATAATTTTAACCTAGTTATAAAGTTCAATTTTCTACCTTAGCAATTTCGAGGACGAAATTATTTTAAGGGGGAAAGAATGTAACGGCCTAGATTTTTTGACCATTAGTTTAATATTTAAAAATGTTTTTATTGTTTTGGAAGTTTAAATGGTTTAATTTCAATAATTTTGAATATTTTATTTTATTCCGAAATGGTAGAAATTTAGTGGATCTGCAATATAATGTGAACTGGCAGTATAAAAGGATAAATTTTTAATTTAAAATAGTACGTTTACAAAGGATGTAGTAGCTAACGAACTCGGATTTCGATGAAATTAGTTTCATTAAATCCGAAGTGATGAAATTAGGTAACCAACCAAGTTACGTCAAAAATGGCATCCGTATATGGAAAAGAAAAAAATAAAAGGCCAAAATTTGAACTAAATTTTGACGGTAATTGGAATTTGCTAATGCTAACGACAAAACTGGAACCTGAGACCTATCCAGGAAAATTCTAAACATAGGATATTAGCTATATATGAAATCTGGGAAAAATCCTATAACGGATATAGAAAGTTATTAAGGAAACAAAATTTAAATAAATTATTTGAAAATCTAAACGAACTCCGATTTTTGATTTGAATACATAGGATTGAAGTACGTTAAAAACCGGATCAGATGGTGGAAGAATTTCTGAAAACCGTTATCGTTTGATACTCCAACATGAGACCGGAAGGTGTTGAAACTAACACAAAACACTATTTTGAATTTGAATTTAAATTATTTGAAAGTTCAAACGAATTCAAAATTTAAATATTTTTATATATTATTGAAGAGCAAGAAAAATTGAACAACATGGTTGAAAAAGATTTTGGATAAGGTATCAATAAGTAAGTCAAATTAACGTCCGAATAGGGTTGAGAAAACACACTTTACTATTCATAAATTATTAAATTTATTTATAATTTAATTAATTTAAGGATTAATCCTAGCCATCCATTTTCGACCGTTGGATTCGCGCCACCTCAACAATCCATGTGACTCCTTCGGCTATTGTAACGACCCAGAAAATCTGAACCAATTTAAAAATTTTAAATTGGCTAAAATAATGGATTTTAAATATTTAAAATAAATATTTTAAGTAATGGCGATGAAAACTGAGTTGAATCGACATTTGAAAACGAATATAATTAATTATAATTATATATAGAATTGAAAATAGCGCGGTAGTTCGAAAATTCGATTTCTAATTTCAAATGAATATACAGAATTCAATATAAGTCAGAATTGAACGAAACAAGAAATATTTGAATCTGTATAACTATATCTTTATAACGAAGTTAACAAACTGGGATTTCATCTTAGAAATGATAAGATATGTCCAGTTTAAAATTAGAAATAGTCGCTGTGGAATTTGTATATATTTTTATATATATAAGGCCCTTAAAAATAGCAATTTTGCAAATGACCTCGGATTTCGACGAAACCACTTTTGTTAGATCCGCAGTGTCAGGTTATTGCTAGGTTTCAAATTTCATAATTTTTCGAATCAATATGTGAGCGTGGCTAAGGAAAACGCGTTTGACCGATTTCAGTTGATTTTAATCGACTGGAAATTGGCCATTTTGCAAACGGTCTCAGAATTCGACGAAACTAGTTTTGTTAGGACCGTATCGTCAATACGAAGCTAGAAAATATTTTTCTGGAATTTTTCTAGTCCGTATGTGACCCCGGTAATTTGAAATGTGCGTTTAAAATTCAATATAGTGATTTAAATGAAAATTCAAAAGGAAACCGATTGTAACGATCAAACCAGCTTGCGATACATATCCCATTGTGTTCAGAATGGGGGTAAAACGCTATGGACGACAGGCGGTGGGCCTCGTTTCGAGGTCATATGTAAAAGTCAACCTATTTGCAAAATTAAATAATTAAATAATAATAATAAAAAAAAAAAATTTCTTAATTCCCCTTTCCCTCCTTATCTCCCGCTTGGCCCCCCCGTTCATTCGATTACAACCAGAACAGGAAAAAAAAAAAAAAAAAGAAAGTAAAAACCCTAAGCAGGCGATCGCCCCCCCCCTGGAAGCCCCCTCCATTGATCGAAGCATCGCCGCCCCCTGGAAACCCGCGTCGACCGACTGACCGCTCCTCCCTCCATCGCGAGCAAATCGCCGCCGCCCCCAGACATCGACGCCTCCGCCTGAGCTCCTCCCCAGATCGCACGAAACCCCCGAAGACCCGAAGCCCGCCCCCAAATCGCACTAGCTCGGGCGAAGCCCCCCCCTCGTCTCGACATCTTCATCCCCCCCCTTCTTCGAAGCACTGTAAGTTTTTTTTTAATTTTATTTATTTATTTTATTTTCGTTTTAATTCTGATTTGATTTTCTTAAGAAAAGAATGTTTTTTTTATGTATTAGAACTGTTTGTTTTTTTTATATAGGTATTTAAAACCGATTTTTATAAAGATTTAAAATCTGATTTTATAAAGATTTCAATGCTGATTTTATTTTAAAGTAAAAACTGAAATATTTATAAAGTATTAAAAACTGAAATTTTTACATAATTAAAAACTGATTTTATTTTACATAAGTAAAAACTGATTTTATAAAAAGAGTAAAAACTGATTTCTTTAAAAAGAAAAAATCAGATTTTTATATATATAAAGCAAAATAAAAATCAGATTTTTATATATATAAAGCAAAATAAAAATCAGATTTTTATATATATAAAGCAAAATAAAAATCATATTTTTATATGTTGAAAGTCGAAATAAAAATCATATTTTTATATGTTGAAAGTCGAAATAAAAATCATATTTTTATATGTTGAAAGGCGAAATAAAAATCATATTTTTATATGTTGAAAGTCGAAATAAAAATCATATTTTTATATGTTGAAAGCAAAATAAAAATCATATTTTTATATGTTGAAAGTCGAAATAAAAATCATATTTTTATATGTTGAAAGTCGAAATAAAAATCATATTTTTATATGTTGAAAGTCGAAAGTAAAAATCATATTTTTATATGTGGAAGCAAAAGTAAAAATCATATTTTTATATATTGAATAGCATCGTAAAAATTCGATTTTTACATATGTAGAGAATACGGGCGAAAGCAACAAAAGGCGAAGATTTCTATTAGGAAGAGTCGTGCAGTTGGATAGCTATTGGTGAGATTTCTGATTTAAAATTTATATATATATATATGTGTGAAGTAAAAGTGAATTGCTATATATAAATATATATATATATATATATACGCCCCTCGTCCACAAACCATGGACGATATTTATTGGTTGAAATTGTTGTGAAAATTGAATGATTGTTTGGGATTGTTTGTGATTGATATTGGTTGATTGTGGTTGAAAAATACCCATTGGTGGATGTGAAATATTTGGTTGAAACCACATAGGATTAGTTTGTGGAATTGAAATAAATATATATACATGCCGCCTGCGTGCGAACTAGATGCATGTTTCCCATTGTCAAAAACCGCGAGGTTTTAAGGTAGAGCGAGGAGCCGTACTAGGGACGGTGCCGGTGTAACTACCCTGCCGTTATGCTGCCGAAATTTTGAATAATATTTGTGTGTTTGAATTATTTTCATATGCTTAAACTATATTTATTCCTTATATAGAAAACATTCATGTGTTGAATTGATATTCATTCGTTGTTTAGAAATTCATGTGTTGAATGGTATTCATATTTTGAAATAAACTGTTTGATAATAAAAATCACATTTTTATCTATATATAAAAACTATAGAAAACATTCATGTGTTGAATTGATATTCATTCGTTGTTTAGAAATTCATGTGTTGAATGGTATTCATATTTTGAAATAAACTGTTTGATAATAAAAATCACATTTTTATCGATATCTAAAAACTATAGAAAACATTCATGTGTTGAATTGATATTCATTCGTTGTTTAGAAATTCATGTGTTGAATGGTATTCATATTTTGAAATAAACTGTTTGATAATAAAAATCACATTTTTATCGATATCTAAAAACTATTGAAAACATTCATGTGTTGAATTGATATTCATTCGTTGTTTAGAAATTCATGTGTTGAATGGTATTCATATTTTGAAATAAATTGTTTGATAATAAAAATCACCCTTCATCGACTATATGAACTATATAGAAAAGTAGTGTTTTGAAATGAACTGTTTTACAATAAAAATCATATTTTTATTGTATGTATAAAATCGTTAAAATGGGAAGTGTTAAAAATAACCACTTGTTCAAAATAAACATATATGAGTTGAAATATTCATTAATTAGCTAATGAAATGATTTGCACCTATTTATGTAACATTAGAATGAATGGTGTTTTTTAAACCAAATAGAAATAGAATATGAAGTTGAATAGAAAATGAAAAATGATATGGACTGTATATATATGTACATGCATATTCATTGAACAGGTTATAGCAAAGGGGCTAGAGAAGAGGAATAAAATTTTGTGCCCGACAAATAGGTACACATTTACTGATTTGTTTGGGTGATGATTTTGAGCCTGTTGGCTAGCCGCTTGGCTTTTTCTTTTTCTTTTTGAGATTAGAAGGACCGGGACGCTATTTGCGATTTCCCGACGCTCCCGGTGCAGGGGAGGTTATGGCGAAATTTTTCCAAAATTTAAGGTGTTAGAAATTTTTTTGAAGTTAAAACGATATTGGAATTGTTGAATGAACTATATTTATATAACTATATAAATATAAATAAAATTAAAACGAAACGAAGCCGTGCAGTTCGTATTTCGAAACCGTAATTTCAAACGACTAGTACGGGAAATCCGACCATTGGATTTTCCCGAAACCTCAACCGTCGGGTTCGCCTTGGAATAATCTTTCCAACGGCACCAACCTTGTAAAAATCCAACGGTTGGATTGTCTGGAATGTTTAATTCAAATCTGAAGAAAAACAGCGCCAGAAACGATTATATTTATTTATATATATAAATAAAATTATATTTAATCGAATAACGACGCTGCAGTTCGTATTTTGAAATCGAAAATTCAAACGATTGTACCGGGAGATCCGACCGTCGGAATTTCCCGAAACTGGAACCGTTGGATTCGTTTTGAAAAGACCTTTCTAATGATGTAAATTTTGTGAAGATCCAACGGTTAGATTTTCAGATATGTGTAAATCAAATCTGAAGAAAAACAGCGCCACGGCCGCCTTATGGCCCGAAGCGTCGTTTTGAATAAAATGGCTATTTTAAAATAAATAAAAATAGCGATAAATAGTTATAAAATATCATAAGCGATATGGAATGGAAATAAACTGAATTTGCTTGATTTATGTGATGTTTGATGGTTGAATGTGTTTGGTGTGAAAATTACATTAAAGGACAAAATGGGTGTTGTAGAATAATTTAACCATTGAAATAAATCGATTTGAAATTCTAAATATACGTGAATTATTTGAAAAGGCCGAGTTAATTCTCATTTCAAATAATTGACCGACGATTGAAAGTCGAAGATGAAGACGATGGTCGAAGACCGGAGATCTTCACCTCGTTTGGATGGTAACCGAGGTCCTGATTGGGAGGCATCCCGAAATATGGATAATGAGTGGTGATCGTTCAGGCGTACGTGTTGATCGAAGGGTTTGCGAGGTATTTAGTGCCTCCGGTTTCGTTCAGACCCAGAACGGACTTGTAAATGGACTGTGTGTCCGACATGGGAATTTGTTCTGTGTGATTGATAGCCATCAGTTGCACGGTGTGAATTGCCTGTGTGGCATACTAAGATGCAGTGATCAGGGCTTCTGTTGAAAAGCAAAGCCTTGGGGTGATGATCAAAGCACCGCCTGTGTGGCGTAGCTTTGTGTATAACGTAAATTCGCGAGCCTCACACCCCGGTAGGAACCAGAAACGGGAGGAAGGACCTCAGGGAGGACATGCGTTTTCTTCTAGCTAGGGTGGTGTCAGTGACCTACCAGCCCTGACATTTATATACTTTTCACCTATGTGGTTGTTGCTGTTGCGAGGCGCCTCGGTTTGATCGGACGATCCGGGTCCGATGGAGTCATTCGTTGGCTCGTTGACGCCCCAAAGGGCGGGGAAACGTATTGTTCAGGAATTTTAATCCACATCGGTGGACCGGCCCTGTCGCTCCTAGGGTCACTCGAGCTCTGATCCTGAGACACGGGCTAGAGCGTCTCGAATTCGGTAAGGACTATCTTTTGCCTTGGTTCATGACGGAAATCCAATTTCCAAATACGACATCGTGCGGTTTTGATTGAATACCTATATATGGCGACATAGTGGTATGGGGCATTAATGCCGTCTATGATTGATAGTTATGATTTGAAATTGTTTTCAAAACATATAAACACTAGCAATAATATCAAATGCCTTTGTTTTATTCGTATCAAGCATATCTTGGCTGTTATAAGGTAAAAACTCTATCCTCCGGTTTGCGTTGCATTGTGTGATGGGAACTGAGTCTTATAACGGCTTCATTTTTATAAAAAGCATAGCGATGTTTAAAAGAAAGATTTGTTTTAAAGCACTGGCAATCCAATGGAGTAAACCCGTTCCACGAAAGTGGCGTGGTCCTGTGATTAGCCAATTATATATGTGTTGAGTGGATTTCTCATACCAGTCCCATGACTGACTCGTAGTTTGTTTCACTCTCAAACTCGGGTGCCCCTTTTTCTACACGGGCAGCCTTGTATTCAGGTTTAGCTGGTTCTTCTTTCTGGATAGCTGGAGCTGAAGATGGATTCTATCATTTATTTCTTTTTATGCTGTTCAGCTCCTATTGTACATATTTTGTTTATTTCCGCTGTAGACATTTATGTATAGCTGAACTGTATTTGTACTAAGTAAGATCCTGTATACTGTGTAACTCTGATGATTACTTTTATCCAGTATATTTTGTTGTTCATTCTGGTGTATTTATTTAATTCTGTTCTGCTATTATCTGTTTCTGTGTTATATTCCAAAAGATAACCTTGTTTCCGTGAGAACGGGAACTCGGGTCGTCTCAACGTGGTATCAGAGCTTTGGTTAAGCTTAGTTCTGGAATATAACATTTGAACGAACTCGTCAGAAATAGAACCAGTAGTGTTCTAGGACGGGTAACTCTATACAGATAGGATCAGCAATATCCTAGTATGAGTAAAGCAGAATAGATTACACCTCGATAGACACATTTACACTTGAAGTATGTGTTTCTATATTTTAAAATACCTTTTCTGTGACCTGACACTTGATCTGCTAATTGCAGAAGTACTAGAAAAATGAGTGCCAGAAACAGAAGGAATACAGAACCCGATCTAGAGGCTCTATTCAAGAGATATCGAAATCTGGGTGGAGAAAAATTTTCGGGCAATGAATCTATTATTCAAACTCAAGCTTGGTTGAGTTCTGTCGAAAAAATCTTTGAGCATATCCAGCTGAGGGATGACCAGAAACGGTTAGTAGCATCTTGGGTGCTTAAAGAAGAAGCTTTAATCTGGTGGGAATCAATCATCAGAAATAATCCAGAAGGTGATATCACCTGGGACAGATTCAAATTGATTTTCTTAGAAAGATTTACTCCTCCCGAAGTAACCGAGAGATTATGTGATGAATTTTCTTATCTAATACAAGGTGATATGACCATTCCCGAATATCATAAGAAATTCAATGAACTTGCTCACTTTGCTCCTCATCTAATTCAAAATCCGAAGAGGAAGAATATGAGATTTATTCACGGACTTCAAAGGAAATACCAGAATAAAGTATTGGGGCATGTGAAGCTTCCTTTTTCTGAAATGATATATATGGCCTATCAGTATGAAGATCTCTATAAGAAAGGAATGTTGCGCGACGAAGAAGAAGTCTGTTCTAGTGGCAAAACAGAGTCAGAAACTGATATTCCTGAAAACAGTACGAGGTCAGAGGTCAATAAGAAGCCCAGTGCCAAGGGAAAAAGGGCCAGAGCTGAGAAAGAACCCGTAACGACTACCATATGCAGTAACTGTAAGAAGCCAGGGCATTTGTCAATTAACTGCGGACCCTTGATGAAGCGATTAAGAGGCGGGTTTCAATCCAAGAAGGGATTTCAAGAGAATAGAAAGTGCAGTCAATGCCATCAGTCCGGTCATCTTTCAAAGGCCTGCCCGCTATTCAGAAAGCCTAAAGCAGTACATGTAAATGAAGTGGTAGAAGTACCTGCCTCCCCGTCTGCTCAGGAAAGGTCTGATGTTTTAGAAGGCACGCTCAATGTCAAAAACATTCCAGTTAAAGTACTGTTTGACACAGGCGCGTCACGAAGCTTTATTGCAAAGAGTGCAGTCAAGAAACTGGATTTGAATTTGAAGAAGCTCAAAGAGCCAATGACTGTCCAAAATCCAGTGGGAGGTTCCATCAATCTCAGTTGGATTTGTGCAGTACCTGTCTCTTTTTCTTGCTATAAATTCCCTATTATCTCTATCATCATGAATTTTAATGAATTCGATCTTATTCTGGGATTGGATTGGCTAACTAGATATGAAGCTGAAGTTAAATGCGCCGAGAGAGTGGTTAAAGCAAAGGCCCAATCGGGGAATTATATAACCATACCATGCGAAGGCCCGACATCAAATAGAAAAGATTTCTGGTCAGCTCTCGATGTTTCTCCAGCCCAAATAGAAAATGTCCCTGAAGTCATAGAGAATATTCCCGACCTCATCAAAGATATTCCTGTCGTCAAGAACTATGCGGATGTGTTCGAAGAAGTTGTTCGCTTACCTCCGCAAAGAGAAATAGATTTCAAAATTGCTTTAGTTCCCAATGCAAGGCCAGTAGTTCACGCTATTCGAAGAATGTCCTTGAAAGAGAAGGAGGAATTAGACAATCAAACACGACAGCTAGTATGGAAAGGTCTGATCAGGCCTAGTTTCTCTGATTGGGGTGCAGCAGTGGTTTTTGTCCCAAAATCTGATGGTACTCTACGTCTATGCGTGGACTATCGTGATTTGAACAAGCAAACCATAAAGAATAAATATCCATTGCCGCGAATTGATGATTTATTGGATCGATTAAATGGAGCACAAGTATTTTCAAGAATGGACCTAGCTACAGGTTTCCATCAACTTCGAATTGCCGAAGAGTGTGTTCCAATGACAGCGTTCAGAGGCCCCGACTTATTCTACGAGTGGTTAGTAATGCCGTTCGGCTTATGTAACGCTCCAGCCTATTTCGTCGATCTAATGAACAGAGTATTCAGAGGAGTATTGAATAAATTTGTTCTGGTTTTTATTGATGATATTCTAATCTTCTCTAAATCAAAGGCCGAACATGAAAAGCATCTGGAACAAGTCCTAGAAATTCTGCGACGGAATGTATTAAAAGCTAAGTTTTCCAAATGTATATTCTGGCAAGATGAAGTAAAATTTCTGGGCCATGTCGTATCGAAAGAAGGAATCGCTGTTGATCCAAGTAAAATCACAGCTATTCAGAACTGGAAACAGCCCAGTACTCCCACTGAAGTCCGCAGTTTTCTTGGATTGGCTAGCTATTACCGGAAGTTCGTTAAAGACTTTTCGAAGATATCTGGCCACTTAACGAAGCTTACAAAGAAGCATTCTAAATTCAAATGGACTCAAGAAAGTGAGGAGGCTTTCGAAGAGCTAAAGTTAAGATTGACGACAGCTCCAGTGTTAACCATCATTGATGGCAACCAAGATCTAAAAGTCTGGACGGATGCGTCTAGAGAAGGCCTTGGAGCAGTGTTAATGCAACGAGGCCAAGTGATTGCTTATGCTAGCCGCCAACTGAAACCACACGAGAAAAACTATGTAACTCATGATCTTGAGTTATTGGCTATCATATTCTCTTTGAAAATCTGGAGACACTATCTTCTGGGCGAGAGATTTGAACTGTTTACAGATCATCAGTCGTTAAAGTATCTGTTCACTTAGAAGGACTTGAATCTGAGGCAGCAACGTTGGCTGGAGTTTCTTGCAGCATATGACTTTGAAATTATATACACTCCAGGAAAAGCCAATGTCGTGGCCGATGCGTTAAGCAGAAAGAATGTAATGATCGCCAGCTTTATTATCACGACATCCTTGATTGACAAAATATCTATTCTTCAGAAAGAGGATAACTTTATAAAAGATATGATCAAAAGGATTCAGAAAGGCGAACCCTCGTGTTTTCAAATAGATAACGACGAGACCTTGAGATTGAAGGGAAGGATTTGTGTTCCTGACGTTCCTGAGCTAAAGAGGGAAGTGTTAGACGAGTGTCACAAGTCCAAGCTGAGTATCCATCCTGGCGTGGCCAAAATGTATAACGATCTCAAAAGAACATTCTGGTGGAAGGCTATGAAGAGAGACGTTTCTATATACGTTAGCCGATGCCCTACTTGCCAGATAGTCAAGAGTGACCAACAGAAATTGGCTGGATTATTACAACCACTGGAAGTTCCTGGCTGGAAGTGGGAACATATTTCTATGGATTTCATTGATGGTTTGCCCAGAACAAGAAGAGGAAACGACAGTATTTGGGTGATCGTAGATCGTTTCACGAAGACCGCCCATTTTATACCTGTCAAATCAAATAGAACCGCTCAGAGTCTGGCGCAGATTTACTTCAGGGAAATAGTTAGACTGCATGGAGTGCCGCTCAGTATAGTAAGTGATAGAGATACAATATTCACTAGCAAATTCTGGGAAGCATTTCAAGTCGAGCTGGGAACGAAGTTAAACTTGAGCACCGCTTATCATCCTCAGACAGACGGTCAGACTGAGAGGGTGAATCGCATTTTAGAAGATCTATTGCGGGCTTGTGTTATAGATTTCGGTGGATCATGGGAAGACCATCTGCATTTGGCTGAATTCTCTTATAACAACAGCTACCAGGCGAGTCTGACAATGTCGCCATTCGAAGCATTGTATGGTAGACCGTGCCGATCTCCTGCTTGTTGGGTCGAGCCTGGAAATAGACTTGTGTTGGGTCCTGATATGATTCACGAAGCTGCTGACAAAGTCGATTTTATTAAAAAGAGATTACTCGCCGCTCAAAGCCGACAAAAGAGCTATGCCGATAGAAGAAGAAGAGATATATCCTTTGAAGTTGGCGACTATGTATATTTGAAAGTATCGCCGATGAGAGGAGTTATCAGGTTCGGTAAAACTGGAAAGTTAGCGCCTAAATTTATTGGTCCGTTTCCTATTCTGGAACGGATTGGAACTCTCGCATATAAAATCAAACTGCCTGACTGGTTGCCTGGAGTTCATGATGTATTTCATATATCTCAACTTCGAAAGCACGTTCATGATCCAGACTTGATCGTGGAAGAAGCAGCTCAACAGGACATTGAAATTACTCCAGAATTAGCTGTGAGGCGAGAGCCGCTAAAGATTATCGGCAAAGAAACCAAAGAGCTGAGAAAAAAGAAGGTTCACTTAGTCAAAGTGCAATGGAGTGGAGATCCGCGAGATTGTACTTGGGAAACTGAGGAGAGCATTCAGAAAGCTTATCCTAGATGCCGAGTAGACATCTCTGATTGACTCTGGTGCAAGGTACATTTACCTTACCTTGCATTACCATTTAATTCTCTATTCTGTTGCTATTTTCTTCTCATGGATGTGCATTGTTTATTCTATACTCTGAATATTAAAAACAAATTGGTTG
This sequence comes from Allium sativum, assembly GCA_030737875.1. Lineage (NCBI taxonomy): Eukaryota > Viridiplantae > Streptophyta > Magnoliopsida > Asparagales > Amaryllidaceae > Allium > Allium sativum. The sequence continues at coordinate 638,277,983 of CM060918.1, forward strand.
TTGTATTGTGGGATTGTAGATTTATCAAACCACTTTCGACTTTATTCCTTTTCGGGGACGAAAAGTTTTAAGTGGGGGAGATTGTAACGACCCAGAAAATCTGAACCAATTTAAAAATTTTAAATTGGCTAAAATAATGGATTTTAAATATTTAAAATAAATATTTTAAGTAATGGCGATGAAAACTGAGTTGAATCGACATTTGAAAACGAATATAATTAATTATAATTATATATAGAATTGAAAATAGCGCGGTAGTTCGAAAATTCGATTTCTAATTTCAAATGAATATACAGAATTCAATATAAGTCAGAATTGAACGAAACAAGAAATATTTGAATCTGTATAACTATATCTTTATAACGAAGTTAACAAACTGGGATTTCATCTTAGAAATGATAAGATATGTCCAGTTTAAAATTAGAAATAGTCGCTGTGGAATTTGTATATATTTTTATATATATAAGGCCCTTAAAAATAGCAATTTTGCAAATGACCTCGGATTTCGACGAAACCACTTTTGTTAGATCCGCAGTGTCAGGTTATTGCTAGGTTTCAAATTTCATAATTTTTCGAATCAATATGTGAGCGTGGCTAAGGAAAACGCGTTTGACCGATTTCAGTTGATTTTAATCGACTGGAAATTGGCCATTTTGCAAACGGTCTCAGAATTCGACGAAACTAGTTTTGTTAGGACCGTATCGTCATTACGAAGCTAGAAAATATTTTTCTGGAATTTTTCTAGTCCGTATGTGACCCCGGTAATTTGAAATGTGCGTTTAAAATTCAATATAGTGATTTAAATGAAAATTCAAAAGGAAACCGATTGTAACGATCAAACCAGCTTGCGATACATATCCCATTGTGTTCAGAATGGGGGTAAAACGCTATGGACGACAGGCGGTGGGCCTCGTTTCGAGGTCATATGTAAAAGTCAACCTATTTGCAAAATTAAATAATTAAATAATAAAAAAAAAAAATATATTTCTTAATTCCCCTTTCCCTCCTTATCTCCCGCTTGGCCCCCCCGTTCATTCGATTACAACCAGAACAGGAAAAAAAAAAAAAAAAAAAAAAAGAAAGTAAAAACCCTAAGCAGGCGATCGCCCCCCCTGGAAGCCCCCTCCATTGATCGAAGCATCGCCGCCCCCTGGAAACCCGCGTCGACCGACTGACCGCTCCTCCCTCCATCGCGAGCAAATCGCCGCCGCCCCCAGACATCGACGCCTCCGCCTGAGCTCCTCCCCAGATCGCACGAAACCCCCGAAGACCCGAAGCCCGCCCCCAAATCGCACTAGCTCGGGCGAAGCCCCCCCCTCGTCTCGACATCTTCATCCCCCCCTTCTTCGAAGCACTGTAAGTTTTTTTTTAATTTTATTTATTTATTTTATTTTCGTTTTAATTCTGATTTGATTTTCTTAAGAAAAGAATGTTTTTTTTATGTATTAGAACTGTTTGTTTTTTTTATATAGGTATTTAAAACCGATTTTTATAAAGATTTAAAATCTGATTTTATAAAGATTTCAATGCTGATTTTATTTTAAAGTAAAAACTGAAATATTTATAAAGTATTAAAAACTGAAATTTTTACATAATTAAAAACTGATTTTATTTTACATAAGTAAAAACTGATTTTATAAAAAGAGTAAAAACTGATTTCTTTAAAAAGAAAAAATCAGATTTTTATATATATAAAGCAAAATAAAAATCAGATTTTTATATATATAAAGCAAAATAAAAATCAGATTTTTATATATATAAAGCAAAATAAAAATCATATTTTTATATGTTGAAAGTCGAAATAAAAATCATATTTTTATATGTTGAAAGTCGAAATAAAAATCATATTTTTATATGTTGAAAGGCGAAATAAAAATCATATTTTTATATGTTGAAAGTCGAAATAAAAATCATATTTTTATATGTTGAAAGCAAAATAAAAATCATATTTTTATATGTTGAAAGTCGAAATAAAAATCATATTTTTATATGTTGAAAGTCGAAATAAAAATCATATTTTTATATGTTGAAAGTCGAAAGTAAAAATCATATTTTTATATGTGGAAGCAAAAGTAAAAATCATATTTTTATATATTGAATAGCATCGTAAAAATTCGATTTTTACATATGTAGAGAATACGGGCGAAAGCAACAAAAGGCGAAGATTTCTATTAGGAAGAGTCGTGCAGTTGGATAGCTATTGGTGAGATTTCTGATTTAAAATTTATATATATATATGTGTGAAGTAAAAGTGAATTGCTATATATAAATATATATATATATATACGCCCCTCGTCCACAAACCATGGACGATATTTATTAGTTGAAATTGTTGTGAAAATTGAATGATTGTTTGGGATTGTTTGTGATTGATATTGGTTGATTGTGGTTGAAAAATACCCATTGGTGGATGTGAAATATTTGGTTGAAACCACATAGGATTAGTTTGTGGAATTGAAATAAATATATATACATGCCGCCTGCGTGCGAACTAGATGCATGTTTCCCATTGTCAAAAACCGCGAGGTTTTAAGGTAGAGCGAGGAGCCGTACTAGGGACGGTGCCGGTGTAACTACCCTGCCGTTATGCTGCCGAAATTTTGAATAATATTTGTGTGTTTGAATTATTTTCATATGCTTAAACTATATTTATTCCTTATATAGAAAACATTCATGTGTTGAATTGATATTCATTCGTTGTTTAGAAATTCATGTGTTGAATGGTATTCATATTTTGAAATAAACTGTTTGATAATAAAAATCACATTTTTATCTATATATAAAAACTATAGAAAACATTCATGTGTTGAATTGATATTCATTCGTTGTTTAGAAATTCATGTGTTGAATGGTATTCATATTTTGAAATAAACTGTTTGATAATAAAAATCACATTTTTATCGATATCTAAAAACTATAGAAAACATTCATGTGTTGAATTGATATTCATTCGTTGTTTAGAAATTCATGTGTTGAATGGTATTCATATTTTGAAATAAACTGTTTGATAATAAAAATCACATTTTTATCGATATCTAAAAACTATTGAAAACATTCATGTGTTGAATTGATATTCATTCGTTGTTTAGAAATTCATGTGTTGAATGGTATTCATATTTTGAAATAAATTGTTTGATAATAAAAATCACCCTTCATCGACTATATGAACTATATAGAAAAGTAGTGTTTTGAAATGAACTGTTTTACAATAAAAATCATATTTTTATTGTATGTATAAAATCGTTAAAATGGGAAGTGTTAAAAATAACCACTTGTTCAAAATAAACATATATGAGTTGAAATATTCATTAATTAGCTAATGAAATGATTTGCACCTATTTATGTAACATTAGAATGAATGGTGTTTTTTAAACCAAATAGAAATAGAATATGAAGTTGAATAGAAAATGAAAAATGATATGGACTGTATATATATGTACATGCATATTCATTGAACAGGTTATAGCAAAGGGGCAAGAGAAGAGGAATAAAATTTTGTGCCCGACAAATAGGTACACATTTACTGATTTGTTTGGGTGATGATTTTGAGCCTGTTGGCTAGCCGCTTGGCTTTTTCTTTTTCTTTTTGAGATTAGAAGGACCGGGACGCTATTTGCGATTTCCCGACGCTCCCGGTGCAGGGGAGGTTATGGCGAAATTTTTCCAAAATTTAAGGTGTTAGAAAATTTTTTGAAGTTAAAACGATATTGGAATTGTTGAATGAACTATATTTATATAACTATATAAATATAAATAAAATTAAAACGAAACGAAGCCGTGCAGTTCGTATTTCGAAACCGTAATTTCAAACGACTAGTACGGGAAATCCGACCATTGGATTTTCCCGAAACCTCAACCGTCGGGTTCGCCTTGGAATAATCTTTCCAACGGCACCAACCTTGTAAAAATCCAACGGTTGGATTGTCTGGAATGTTTAATTCAAATCTGAAGAAAAACAGCGCCAGAAACGATTATATTTATTTATATATATAAATAAAATTATATTTAATCGAATAACGACGCTGCAGTTCGTATTTTGAAATCGAAAATTCAAACGATTGTACCGGGAGATCCGACCGTCGGAATTTCCCGAAACTGGAACCGTTGGATTCGTTTTGAAAAGACCTTTCTAATGATGTAAATTTTGTGAAGATCCAACGGTTAGATTTTCAGATATGTGTAAATCAAATCTGAAGAAAAACAGCGCCACGGCCACCTTATGGCCCGAAGCGTCGTTTTGAATAAAATGGCTATTTTAAAATAAATAAAAATAGCGATAAATAGTTATAAAATATCATAAGCGATATGGAATGGAAATAAACTGAATTTGCTTGATTTATGTGATGTTTGATGGTTGAATGTGTTTGGTGTGAAAATTACATTAAAGGACAAAATGGGTGTTGTAGAATAATTTAACCATTGAAATAAATCGATTTGAAATTCTAAATATACGTGAATTATTTGAAAAGGCCGAGTTAATTCTCATTTCAAATAATTGACCGACGATTGAAAGTCGAAGATGAAGACGATGGTCGAAGACCGGAGATCTTCACCTCGTTTGGATGGTAACCGAGGTCCTGATTGGGAGGCATCCCGAAATATGGATAATGAGTGGTGATCGTTCAGGCGTACGTGTTGATCGAAGGGTTTGCGAGGTATTTAGTGCCTCCGGTTTCGTTCAGACCCAGAACGGACTTGTAAATGGACTGTGTGTCCGACATGGGAATTTGTTCTGTGTGATTGATAGCCATCAGTTGCACGGTGTGAATTGCCTGTGTGGCATACTAAGATGCAGTGATCAGGGCTTCTGTTGAAAAGCAAAGCCTTGGGGTGATGATCAAAGCACCGCCTGTGTGGCGTAGCTTTGTGTATAACGTAAATTCGCGAGCCTCACACCCCGGTAGGAACCAGAAACGGGAGGAAGGACCTCAGGGAGGACATGCGTTTTCTTCTAGCTAGGGTGGTGTCAGTGACCTACCAGCCCTGACATTTATATACTTTTCACCTATGTGGTTGTTGCTGTTGCGAGGCGCCTCGGTTTGATCGGACGATCCGGGTCCGATGGAGTCATTCGTTGGCTCGTTGACGCCCCAAAGGGCGGGGAAACGTATTGTTCAGGAATTTTAATCCACATCGGTGGACCGGCCCTGTCGCTCCTAGGGTCACTCGAGCTCTGATCCTGAGACACGGGCTAGAGCGTCTCGAATTCGGTAAGGACTATCTTTTGCCTTGGTTCATGACGGAAATCCAATTTCCAAATACGACATCGTGCGGTTTTGATTGAATACCTATATATGGCGACATAGTGGTATGGGGCATTAATGCCGTCTATGATTGATAGTTATGATTTGAAATTGTTTTCAAAACATATAAACACTAGCAATAATATCAAATGCCTTTGTTTTATTCGTATCAAGCATATCTTGGCTGTTATAAGGTAAAAACTCTATCCTCCGGTTTGCGTTGCATTGTGTGATGGGAACTGAGTCTTATAACGGCTTCATTTTTATAAAAAGCATAGCGATGTTTAAAAGAAAGATTTGTTTTAAAGCACTGGCAATCCAATGGAGTAAACCCGTTCCACGAAAGTGGCGTGGTCCTGTGATTAGCCAATTATATATGTGTTGAGTGGATTTCTCATACCAGTCCCATGACTGACTCGTAGTTTGTTTCACTCTCAAACTCGGGTGCCCCTTTTTCTACACGGGCAGCCTTGTATTCAGGTTTAGCTGGTTCTTCTTTCTGGATAGCTGGAGCTGAAGATGGATTCTATCATTTATTTCTTTTTATGCTGTTCAGCTCCTATTGTACATATTTTGTTTATTTCCGCTGTAGACATTTATGTATAGCTGAACTGTATTTGTACTAAGTAAGATCCTGTATACTGTGTAACTCTGATGATTACTTTTATCCAGTATATTTTGTTGTTCATTCTGGTGTATTTATTTAATTCTGTTCTGCTATTATCTGTTTCTGTGTTATATTCCAAAAGATAACCTTGTTTCCGTGAGAACGGGAACTCGGGTCGTCTCAGCTATAAATAGCCCCCCCTTCATTTTAAACTCACTCCTCCTCCTCCTCTTTCAAGCTTTGGCAATGGCAGAAATAATAATAAAATAATAGGAAATAGGGAAAAGGGAGAAAGGAGGGCAAGACGGGGAGCTAGGGACTCTTAGGCAGAGGCTTGGGCTTCGCGGGGTAAGTTTTTAAATAATATTTATTTATTTTTGTAATATATATACATATATTATAATTAAAATAGAATTTGTAAAAATAAATATCAGAACATTCTAAGGGTGACAGAGAGGATAGTGTCTAAGGCTTGAGTTTGGAAAATATAGTTTCCTGCTCTCCCTGGCTATCCCTAACTGATCCGACGGATGGGATGATTAATTTAAATTTAAATTTAAAATTTAATTTGAATTTAAAACAGACCAGGGGCATTTTCGTAATTTTTAACCATAAACTTTAAAAGCTTATAACTTTTTCAAAACAAGTTGGATTTCCACGAAACAAGGACCGTTGGATTCTTATCGAAAAATACTTTAAAATGAGTGGAAGCAGATTTTTGATCCGGATTAAAATTTTTAAGTTATAATTAAATGAATATTTTTAAATATTTTATTTGAAAATTAAATTTAATTAATATTAAAATGGTTTTTCAATTTTTAAAAAAAATTGGATATGGCTAGAGATGGGAAAGTATGATTTTTTAGAAGGGCAGGGAAGGTAATTTGGCTAATAACGCAATTAGAAATTAATTAAGATAAAAATAATTTAATTAATTTAATTAAATATATATTCATTTAAATTAGGTAAATATTGTAAATAGCATAACTTTTGCATACATTAACGAAATTTAACGAAACAGGATCCGTTGGGATCGTATGGACGAGCACTACGCAAGGGAACTGACCGCAAGTGGATTGGAGCTCGTTTGGATTTATGGTGAAATTTAACGTCTGAACCAAATCAATGACCGATTATCGTTATTCAACGATAAACCGTCCAAGGTGAGTAAATCTCACTAACTCTGAACACTTTATATTTTTATAAAGTATTTTTAGAACTGATAATTATTGGTTGAATTGCTGAGTGTTGATTGTTTGGTTGAACTGCTAGTCAGCTAGTTAAAAATACCGATATAGTTATATATATCGTTAACCGATGTTGATTTTGTTTATCAGAATACCTCATATTGAAATGAAATTGATGTGAATTATATTGTGTAACATCCGTGGATGCAGGAAAACAGGTCGGAGGAATCCAACTGGATTCCTCAACATTTATTTACCGTTTTTTATATATTCTAATATATGATGTGTTATATCATCTGTTGTTGAACCTGTGTGTTTGGATGATGATTGAACCTTTTGATTTGGTATTTTTATACCATAAGTGATACTAGAAAGTGAAAAGGGATTTTCAAAGTTTATTTTGAAAATAAATTATTTATATAAAATCAATAGATTTTATATATAAAAGGAAGAGAATTTCATGAGAGAAAATGATTATAGAATCAAAGCATTTGTTAAAAAACAAATATTGGTGAAATCAAATAGAAGGGAAAATATTGGTGAAATCAAATAGAAGGGAAATATTTGTGAAACGATTACAAATAGAAATAAAGAGGGAAACATTCGTAAAAGTATTTACAAATGGAATTGAAAAGGGAATATTCATGTAGGGAATAAAGAAAAGTTGACAGAAGTACTTATTTGTTGAATAAATAGAAAAGTTAAAAGAAATATTTATTTGTTGAATAAATAGAAAAGTTAAAAGAAATATTTATTTGTTGAATAAATAGAAAAGTTAAAGGGAATATTTATTTTTTTAAATAAATAGAAGCGAAAAGAGAATAGTTATTTGTTGAGTAAACGAATAGAAAAAGAATCTATTCAAGGGAAGTAATTCAAAGGAATTATTCCAAAGGAATTATTCAAAAGAGAAAAGTCAAAGGGATTAATTCAAAAGAGTTAATCAACTAGAGTTAAACCGTTGGAGTTAAACTGTTAGAGTTAAACCGTTGGAGTTAAACTGTTAGAGTTAAACAGTTGGAGTTAAACTGTTAGAGTTAAACAGTTGGAGTTAAACTGTTAGAGTTAAACAGTTGGAGTTAAACTGTTAGAGTTAAACCGTTGAAGTTAAACTGTCAGAGTTAAACCGTAAAGTTAAACAGTTAGAGTTAGTTAGTTAGAGTTAACCAGTTAGAGTTATTCAGTTAGAGTTATCCAGTTAGAGTTATTCAGTTAGAATTAACCAGTTAGAGTTAATCAGTTAGAGTTAATCGTTTTGAGTCAAATCGAACTAGAGTTATTCAAATATAGTAATCGAATAAGGGTTAATTGAATATTAGTTATTCAATTAGAATTGATCGAATCTAATTATTCGAGATAGAGTTAAAAATAGACAAAGTTATTTAAGGATGAATTTCCATTTAGCACGACTGCTAGCGTAATTCGCAGGGCTGCAGATAGCCTACGGCGGTCGGATGTTTCCTGGGAGAATCAGGCGTAACCATTGTGATCGCTGCGATCTAGAGTCAAGCAAATGGTGTTAAATCAAATAGTAATTAATCAATAGAAGTTAATTAAGTCGAGTTAGTCGAGTATTAGTAAATTAAGTAGGGTTAGTCAAAAAGGGAATTAATCGAATATCACCTATTCGAAGTAGAGTTATCAAATATAGTTTATTCGAGAAGAGTAATCGAATATAGTTCGTTCGAAGTGTGTTAAATCGAATATAGTTATTCGAAGGAGAGAATTATCGAATATGGTTTATTCGAAGTGAGATTTTTCGAATATTAGTTATTCGAAGAAAAGGATTATCGAATATTAGTTATTCGAACAGGGGAATCGAATATAGTTTATTCAAAAGAGAATTATCGGATAGTGATTATTCGAGAGTGAATCATACATGGAAATTCGATTATATCGAATCAAGGGAAGTAATGTTTACTTTCCATTTCAAATCAAGTTTTAATTATCTGTTAATAAAGTAGTTGGTTGTTTATTTATTCAAATTAAGATATGGAAATATATTTAAGTTAACATATTTTGAAAGCATGGAATTATAACATTTATAGTTATAATCAAATGATTCAGTAAAGGAAGTGGATTCATAAATAGAATCCGAGAGTTCGCAAGGAAGTTTCTTAAAGAGTAATGTTGAACTTTGTCTATTTCGAAGTTAGAAATGTTGTTCAGTTAAGGTCTGAGAGGTAATTATACCCCAACTTGATTGACTTCGTTTTTAACTAAGAAGTGGATAAGGTTCGAGAGTGAAAGGGGTTAAGTGAATTTAGTTAATGAGCGAAATGGTTGGTGTTGGCATAGCGATGTTTATTCAAACATCAGTTTAAACCCAATGAAGGAGATTTGGAAATGTCTTCCAAATGAAAATCAGAAATGTTTTCTGAATATAGAAAATGAGAAATGGAATTGTTTTCCATTGTTAATAACGTATATTTTCTAAATATAGTAAATAAGAAATATAGGAAAACAAGAATAAGGAAAAGGGTAAATTTATGATAATTTGATGATGATTGATGATTGATCGATAGAATTTCCAGCTGGAAATAATATCGTTGTTTGCACACCGACATGTTTTTATTTGATAGTTAAATCACCGACTATCAAAGTTTTGACCATTTTAACGTTGTTAATATGGAGAGACCGGTTGGATTATTATCCAGAGAACCACTCCGTATTGGCATAAGCGTTGCGAATCAAGTATGCTGAATATATTGAAGACGGAGTTATGCAAGGGCTATCCTATTTACAGAATAGTGCCTTCGGTTTGTCCAGTCCCAGGACAAACGTGAATGGACGAATGTCTGACAGAGTATATTCAAAGGATCGTGTAAGTTGATCTCTTCAAACGTACTTACGTTTGGTGGCGGAGGAATTCGTTTCTCTTAGCTGTATACCCGTGGTATTTTTGGTGAAATCAATTTGTGATTTGGCGGGTATGACGATGTGGCATTCAAAGTAATGGAGGTGTGATCTGTCAAAAGATACGTTATGACCTCAAGCCTCATCCACCGGGAAATGACAAAAATCGGGCAGGCAGCATGGCTATGTGGGTCGCACCCATTAGAATGTATGATCACCTATCTAGAGAAATTCCTTTTGTTCTTAAATCTATCGATGCTGTCCCTTATCGGGAGACGGTTGCTGATCCCAACCGTTGGTGATATACATTCGATACACTCAAGCGAAATGAGTGGTCGGTCATGTGTGGGCCGGGTTGCAAGATGTTCTTGTTGAACCCAGTGTATTTGCCTCTAGAGATACACGTTCGGAAGGTGGTCCCATACCTTGTCAAGTTGGAATCCAATCTCCAATAAGTGCCTGCGAGTTTGATTGTATATTATATATGTAGAGCGTGAGATGCAAGCGTTCTACTAGATTTAATTACTTGTGATTAGACATTATTATAATATCAGATAATATATGATTTCCAAAGTGTTTTGGGTTATCGTAAGGTAAAAGCCATCCGTATTTATGAGTGGATTGGTCTTACGATTATCTTTTCTTTTGAAAAGGATTTTGAAAAGTTAAACCAAATGATTGGAGTTTACTCACACCAGTCCCATGACTGACCCAGAGTTTTGTTTTGTTTTCCCTAAACTCTTGGGTGTCCAAATTTGTACGGGCAGTCAAGTAGTCAGGATTTTACAAATAGACTTGGAGAGCTTGGAGCAGGAGGCTTCAGGACTTATATAGCTATTGTTTATTTCCGCTGTGATGCAAGGGTTGTACTCTGGTAATGGTATTGTATGCATATACTGCTTTTGATTTCAAGTTATGTGATATATTATATTTTATTCGTTCCGCTGTGAGATTCGTGTTACTCTGATGTTGTGTTCTTCTTTTTCTTCTTCTATTCTAATTTTCTATCTTATCTATCCTCACCCTCTAAATTCTTTCATTAACTATTCGGTAATTGTCGACCCTTGATGTTCGATATGTGTTGTATATCGGATAATCAAGGTCGTCTTTTTCCCGGGTCGTTACAAAATGATTTGGGTTTATCGTGAACTGTGTTTAAAGGGCATTTGTTCTTTAACCCAAGTAAAATCTGGATTTATTTCCTGAAAATTTAATAATCATTAAGTATTGATTTTTGAGATTAAAACAGAACTAGAATTTTAAATGAATCTTTAATTAGATTAAAATGAAAATGAGATAAATAAGTTGGGATGTGAGAATATAAATAAAAGATTATTTTGGTAAGGTTCGCTAATACCGACTAGTTGATAAACCTTAATTTGGTTTAGGATTAATAAAGGATAAAATAAAATCTTTTGAAATGAGATCCAAAAGAAGAATAAAGAATAAATTTAAAAGAATTTATCTTTGATAAAATTAATGGGAATCGTTCCATAAAAATGTGAATATTGGAATAAAAGAATATTCTGAATTGGAATGAGGCGTATGACGTGTTTTTGTGGCACTTGATTATTGATTATAAAATACGCGAGTTATTCAGAAAGACCGGGTTTAACTCATTCTGAATAATTAATACGATGACCAAAACCCGACGATGAAGACGGTGGTTGAATACCAAAGTTCTTCACATCGTCTGGATGATTACTGATGTCTTGATTGGGTTGTACACCCAAGACATGGTAATAAGTGGTGATCGTTCAGACGTACTTGGAGATCAACGGATATGCGAGGACCTCTCTCTTGTATTGGACATATGGGACGAGGAATAAGGTCCCTCCGGTTTCATTCAGACCTAGAACGGACTTGTAAATGGATGTGTGTCTGACATTGGATTTCATTTTGTGCTAATTGTTTTCTATTAAATATATATCTATTTGGTGGTAGAGAATTTATTCTCTTGCTCTACACCCTTATCTGAGACGTATGACCTTAGAGGTTATATATTGATAGACATCAGTTGCAAGGCATGAATTGTCAGTGTGACATGCCAAGATGCAAATGATCAAGACTTTTGTTGAAAAGCAGAGTCTTGTGGTTAATGATAAAAGCATAGCTTTAATTAGCATAGCTTTGTGTATTGCGTTAATTCGCGAGCCTCACACCCCGGTATGAGTCAAAATGGAATGAGGATAGCAGGGAGTGCATGCGTTTCTTTCTAGCTAGAAGTGGTGTCATGGTATGAAGCCCAGATATTTTTACTTATGTGGATGATGGAATGAGGCGCTTCGGATATTGGTCGCTACTGGCCAAGTGATAGGTCCGAGTACCAGGAAACGTATTGTTCAGGAATAACAAATCCACTAAAGTATGTGTGGACCGGCCCTGCAGCTAACTGGGGCTCGCCAGCGTCCGAGTCCTTAGGCATTTGCTATAGTGTCTCAAAATCGGTGAGGATGATTCCTAGCCGACTCATGATTGTAACCCAATTTCCAATACAACATTACAGATTTGATTGTAAACCTATATATGGCGACATAGTATATGGTAACTATGTCGTCTAGGATTGATACATTTATACGGAAAAGTGTTTTAAACAAAATAGACACTAATAATAACATCAACTGAATTTTGTTTTATACATATCAAGCATATTTGGCTATTATAAGGGAAAACCCTATCCTCCGGCTTGCGTTGCATTGTGTGATGGGACCTGGGTCTTATAATAGCTTCATTTTTCACAAAGCATTGCGCTATTCATAAACTGTTATATGCACTGGTATTCTTGAGAGAAAACCCATTCCGCATTGTACGACGTGGTCCCATGATTGCCAACGTTTAAAGTAAAGTTTTAAATAACTGTTTTAGTTCTCACACCAGTCCCATGACTGAATCGGAGTTTATTGTTTCTACCTAAACTCTGGGTGCCCATATTTTCTACATGGGCAGCTAGTAGTTTTGGTTTTCGTAGATATTTCTTTTCCCATGATCATATGTTACAGCTGGAGCTATATTCAGAAAGCTTTGTATCCGTATATCTCTTTCAGTTGTGTCAGTTGTTATTTTTCGCTACGCATTATACTTATGTATTATTTTCCGCTGCTATGTAATTTTTTAATCTCTGATATTGTATTTCCAATGTGTAATAGTTATTCATACTCTGGAATATTCTTGTACTCTGATCTAATTGTTGTAATAGCAATGAAATGTTCTATTGTTTGTGTTCTGATGCGTCGTGTTCTCAACTCAATCCGGGCTTTCCCGAAAGGGGAAGTATGGGTCGTTTCATTTGGTATCAGAGCTTTGGTTTACAGAGCTCGAGAACAAGACACATTAGAACCGTACGAAAGAATTCATCACAGATTGGATTAGTAATATCTAATAAGAATGACCCGTTAAGGATGGAATCAGTAGTATCCTAGAACGAGTGTGAAGAGTATTAATTTTAAAATAAAAATGAAAGCCAATTTAGTTTTGAAAATTTTATCTTAACATACGTAGTTGAGTATATTATTTTATTTTAATTTGGACAATTGAGTTTATCAAGATTTTGAATATATGCGTAATTAAAGTGTATTCGGAGCCTCAGATACTAGATAGATATAGAATCACACTCTAGTCGCCCAGAGATGGTTCTGATGATGAGGCATCATCATCAGTGCTTATGTTCGAGTTTCGAAAGTGGTATATCTATATGTTTCCCATTGGCTGGTGTAAGAACCAAAACTTAGATATGTCTATTGTTTGGAATTGGCATCAAAAATATGATTTTTGAGTATAAAAATTTATGAATTTGAAAAGATAATCAAGTAATTGATTGCTGATTGTGTTGTTTGATTATTGGTTTGATTAATTAAAATTTTGAACCATTAAGACGAACTGAATCAAATATTTGACTGAATTGAAAACTGTTTGAAATTGCATATATATGTACATGTGTATATAATGAACAGGTAATAGCATGGAAGTTAAGAAGAGGAATAAAATTGTATGCCCGACAAATAGGTACATATTTATTCTATTTATTGGGGTTTGATGATTTTATGACCCGATTGGCTAGCCGCTTGGCTTTTTCTTTTTCTTTTGGATTGATGAGGGCCCTGTGAGGCAAGTTGCGGTTTTACCGATCAGCCCGTACAAAGGAGGTTATGGCGAAATTTTTCAAAAATTTAGGGTGTTAGCCAAATTTTTGAGGAATTTAAATATTCTTGCAAACTGAAAATTTGAAGAATGAAAGCCAGACTGAAAGTTGAGTTGGTTAGTTAAACAACTTTCAGCTCCGTTCCTTTTCGAGGACGAAAAGATTTTAAGTGGGGGAGATTGTAACAACCCGAAATTTCTGAACCAATTTAAAATTTTAATTTTAGATATTTTATTAGGTTTTGGATATTTAAAATAATTTATTTTAAATAATAAGGACTAAAAATTTATTTTAATCGAAGTTAGAACGTGTAAATTTATTTTAATTATAAAACAAGCCTGAAATAGCGCGACAGTTTGAAAATTCAATTTCTAATTTCAATTTAATATACGGAATTCATTTGAAATCAGAATTGGTCAAAACCAGGGATATTTGAATTTGTTTAATAATACCTTTCTAATGAATGTAAGAAACTGAGATTTCACTTTCTAAATTATAAGTTATGTCCAGTTTAAAATTAAGAATAGTCAGTCGCTATGGAATTTGTATATATTTTAATATAATATATAGCCCTTAAAAATAGCCATTTTGCAAACGACCTCCGTTTTCGACGAAACCACTTTTGTTGGATCCGGAATGTGAAATTATTGCTAGATTCCAATTTCCATAATTTTTGGAATTGATATGTGAGCTTGGCAAATTAAAACGTGTTTTGTCAATTTTAGTCAAATTAGATTGACTAGAAAATGGCCATTTTTCAAACGGTCTCCAAATTCGACAATAGTTTTGTTAGGACCGTATCATCGAAACAAAGCTAGAAATATATATTTTTTGTAATTTTTGGAGCTAGTATGAGGCCGAGAGCAATTAATAGTGAATCGACCAGCCATATAAGCCAAAAACAGGTCTTTTTGAGCAAATGGACTCAGAATTCGATGATACCAGTTTTGTTAGAGCCGTATCATCAAGACATAGCAGCATGTCAATTTTCATCGCCAACGGAGTTCGTATCTGACCGTAGCATCGAAAACTATCGTACGAAGAGAGTGTGAACTAGAGAATTAATAATAAAATAAAACAACCCCCTACTATATGATATCTTTTCCTCTCCACAAACCCTCATTTCTCTTCTATCTCAAAAATTGATAGCAGTCCTCTTCCTCTCTCTCTCTCTCTCTCAATTTTGCAAATAAGACCCCGAAAATAAATCAATTTATATCTCTCAATCCATACACAATTGACCCAAACGGTTTCTATGTATTGTAGATCATGATGATCTCTACCTACCACAAAAATTCCATAACCTATCTTCGCACGAATTCATCGGAATCTCAATCCAAAAGCAGAAAATAAGTTTCGGTTTTGGCCGTTTTGTGGCCAATCCATGAAGAATTAGGTGATGGCCCAGTTGAAGAAATTTTAGAGGAGAGAGTGCTATACGACTTTGTCTTTGGTTGTTCGATCTGAAAATGCTTGTGGTAGCAGCAAATTGGAGATGAATGTCGGCCTAGATTTCTGGGAAGCTCGAATTGGATTTTGGCCAACCACTACTGCCACAGGCGTTTTCCGACGATGGTCATCGAAGGTGGGTGGTTCAGGGTGGCGAGGCGCGTTAAGCGTAAGGGGTTAGTGATCCGATGGTGGCGTGGTGGCGGGGAATTTTCAGACGAAATCAAATTGGGGCTTTGGCCAATTTCTCACAGACGGTGGCTTTTCAGGTGGAGTGGCGGTTGGTGTGGCATCGCCAGGCAAGCACTAAGAGGCGGCAGTGGTTGGTCAATGCTCCGACAATTTGTAGGCGGCTGAACGACGATGATGGAGGGAGGCATAAATGTGAACAAGAAAATAGGGTAATTCATTTTAATTAATTATTTAATTTTTCTAATTAAAGTTTAAACATTAATAACTTGTCCATGCGAATACGAAATCACGTGAAACATGATCCGTTGTGATTGGGAGTCGAGAGCTTCGCAACAACACTAACTGGGTCCAATTTGGAGCTTGTTTGAATTTGGAGCAAATTTAGATCCAAACGGTACTAAAATCACCAAATAAAGAATGACATAGTGGAAATGAAGGTGAGAACTCCTCACAAAAAATTCTGCACAGTTATTTATTTATTTTCGTAACTGAAAAAAATGTAGAATTGCCAGTGTAGATTTTTACCAGTTTAATCATTATAAATTGTACATGGTTCCTATTAGACCACCTTCCTTGTCCACAAACCATGGACGATTTAAATTGACTGTATTGTATATTGTTTGTGATGTTGAAATGTTTAACATATTAAAAATAATGTTAATATTAATGTGATAGTGAATTTAAATTATAAATATTCAATTATAATTTGAACAGTGAAAATTGTTTAAATAGAAAATAATTCAAACCGAATTAGAATTGGTTAAATATATTAAATAATGATTTTTTTAAATAAACTATTGTTGTTTGAAAACCCCACATGGGTATTGTGACGATATTTAACATACACTAGTCCTAATATTTATTTGTATGTCAATCAATGGACTAACGGTCTGTGATGACCGTTATTTATTTATTTTAATGCTCACACAGTTGTAAATTTCACTATGGATGTGATTGGACTGTTTGATGATTATTTATCATTATTGCTGCATACACGCAATGTATGAAATCCATATAACTGAAATTATATGGTAATTGATAAAATCGCATTCTGATTCAGTAATAAAGAATGTTTTATAATAAAGGACATTTTAAAATAAAAACACTTCATAATAAAGGACATTTTAAAATAAAAAACATTTTAAAATAAAGGATCTTTTATAATAAATAATATTTTAAAATAACGAATATTTTAAAATAATGAATATTTTAAAACAATATTCAGTGAAGAATAAAATTATGATTTTGATGTCCGGTTTTGAATGGACACAAAAATATAAAAATATGAAGCCGGGTTAAGTATAGAAACGTCATTTTAACCCAAATCGGTTTATCGACCAATTTTATTCATTTTATAATGAATATCGAAGAGAAGTGATTTTAAATTTTAATATTTTGAAAATATTATCATTTTAATATGATAAATATATAGAATATTCATTTTTGATTTAAAATTGAAAATGAAGTTGGAATCATTTTAAAACGAATATATAAACGATTTATAAAATACGTTTTAAATGGAAAGCGACGATATATATATATATATATATATATTTAATGGCCTAATAGTATGCGCCGCGCAGCGACCGTTCGCGAATTTCGACCATTAACTTCAAATTGATGTAACGGGAGATCCGACCGTCAGATTCTCCTAGAACTAGAACGTTGGGTTCGTATCGAAAAGAGCTTTCCAATGAATATAAGAGATTTGATATCTAACGGTTGGATTTGGAATTATGTCAAAATCAAATTTGGAAAAGGTCGCTATGGATGCAGTTCGGTGGCCGTTATTTGAAATCGACTGTACGGGCCTTGACAAAATTATTAATAAATTGTGTAAAATCATAATAAATGGTTTGGAAAGATTTTGGATGAAAATTTCCATTTTTGAAAAGACAAAAATACATTTTTATCGAAATGAACTAGTTATTAACTAGAATAATAATCCAATTATTTTAGAAATAATAAATTGGATCTGCAATGGTTTTAATATAACAAAATTTTCCAACGTATGAATGAATTGGAATGGATTTGAGAAGAAAATAGTCTTCGGAATATTTCGATATTGGATTCCATGATTATATAGATATTGTTATGGGAATTTGGAAGATATAAATATCGTTATTCCCGACATGGTATTTGTTGATTTCAGATTTTGATATTGAATATAAGCTGATATAATTTCTATTCAGAACCTTATATTTAATAATAAATATGATTTTGGGTTGTCGGGAATGGCGTCTTCAAAAACACTGTTCTTAAACCCCGATGAGAAAAGAATAAATCTTTAAATTAAGATTTAATGAAGTTTTCCAATTATTTATTATTTAATAGGAATTGAATAAAATAAATTGGATTTTGGGTTGTCGTGAATGGTGTCTTCAATAACACTGTTCTTACACCCCGATGAGAAAAGAATAAATCTTTCAACTAAGATTTAGAGAAGTTTATCAATTAATTAATATTCAATTAGAATTGAAATGAAAGTTTATTGTGGGTTTATCGTGAACTGTGTTTTAAACGATATTTGTTCTTTAACCCAATTTATAGTGAAAATATAATTTGGAATTTATAAATCTTTTTATTAAGATTTAATGGAAATTTGCCAAAGTAAAGTTTTCCAATTTAATGGAATAAATTGAAATTGAAGGGAATTCGATTTGATAATAATCGAGATTAGCTTCTATAAAAGAAGGTCGTTACTATATATGGAGTTTAGAAGGCTGTGCCGCTATTCCATTTATATTATTAGTCTGATACGGAAATTAATATCGATTATATATTATATGTTTTCCGTGTAGATTCCACTTTTATGGAAAATGATTTGGGTTTATCGTGAACTGTGTTTTAAAGGACATCGGTTCTTTAACCTAGGTAAAAACAGGATTTTTTCCTGAAAATTTGATAATCATTAAGTAATGATTTTTGAGATTGAAACTGAACTAGAGTTTTAAATGAATCTTTAATTTGATTAAAATGAGAATGGAATAAATAGGTTGGGATGTGAAAATACAAATAAATGATTATTTCGGTAAGGTTCGCTAATACTGACTAGTTGATAAACCTTAATTTGGTTTAGGATTGATAAAGCATAAAATAAAATCTTTTGAAATGAGATCCAAAAGAAGATTAAAGAATAAACCTAAAAGAATTTATCTTTTATAAATTTAATGGGAACCGTTCCATAAAAATGTGAATATCGGAATAAAATTATACTCTGAATTGGAATGAGGTGTAAGATGTGTTTTTATGGCACTTGATTATTGATTATAAAATACGCGAGTTATTCGGAAAGACCGTGTTCAACCCATTCTGAATAATTAATACGACGACCAAAAGTCGACGACGAAGACGGTGGTTGAAGACCAGAGTTCTTCATATCGTTTGGTTGATTACTGAAGTCTTGATTGGGCTGTACACCCAAGACAAGGTAATAAGTGGTGATCGTTCAGACGTACTTGGAGATCGACGGATATGCGAGGGCCTCTCTCTTGTATTGGACATATGGGACAAGGAATAAGGTGCCTCCGGTTTTGTTCAGACCAAGAACGGACTTATAAATGGATGTGTGTCTGACATTGGATTTCATTCTGTGCTAATTGATTTCTATTAAATATATATCTGTTTGGTGGCAGAGAATTTATTCTCTTGCTTAACACCCTTCTCTGAGATGTACGATCTTAGAGGTTATATATTGATATACATCAGTTGTATGGCGTGAATTGTCAATGTGGCATGCCAAGATGAAAATGATCAAGACTTTTATTGAAAAGCAGAGTCTTATGGTTGATGATCAATGCACAACTTTAATTAGCTTAGCTTTGTGTATAGCGTTAATTCGTGAGCCTCACGCCCCGGTATGAGTCAAAAATGGAATGAGGACGACAGGAAGTGCATGCGTTTCTTTTTGGCTATAAGTGGTGTCATTGTATGAGCCCAGACATATTTTTTTACTTATGTGGATGATGAAATGAGGCACCTCAGAAATTGGTCGCTATTGGCCAAGTGTTAGGTCTGATAGGATCGGGAAACGTATTGCTCAGGAATAACCAATCCACTAAAATATGTGTGGACTGACCCTGCTGCTAACCAGGGCTCAGCGTCCGAGTCCTGAGGCATTTGCTGGAGTGTTTCGAAATCTGTGAGGATGATTCCTAGCTGTGACTCATGATGGAAACCCAATTTCCAATACGAGATTATAGATTTGATTGTAAACCAATATATGCCGACATAGTATATGGTAGTTATGCCATCTTGGATTGATACATTTATAATTAAAAGTGTTTTAAACTGACTAGGCACTAATAATAATATCAAATGAATTTTTTTTATATATACCAAGCATATTTGGCTATTGTAAGGGAAAACCCTATCCTCCGGCTTGCGTGGCATTGAGTTATGGGACCTGGGTCTTATAATAGCTTCATTTTTCACAAAGCATTATAAACTGTTATATGCACTGGTATTCTTAGGAGAAAAACCGTTCCGCATTATACGACGTGGTCCCATGATTTGCCAACTTTTAAAGTAAAGTTTTAATAACTATTTTGGTTCTCTCACCAGTCCCATGATCGACACGGAGTTTATGGTTTCTACCTAAACTCTGGGTGCCCATATTTTCCACACGGGCAGCTAATAGTTTTGGTTTTCGCAGATATTTCTTTTCACAAGATCCTGGATTACAGCTGGAGCTATATTTGGAAAGCTTTGTATCCGTATATCTCTTTCAGTTATGTCAGTTGTTATTTTCCACTACGCATTATACTTATGTATTATTTTCCGTTGCTACGTAATTTTTAAATCTCTGATATTGTATTTCCAATGTGTAATAGTTATTCATTCTTTGGAATATTCTTGTACTCTGATCTAAATGTTGTAATAGCAATGAAATGTTCTATTATTTGTGTTCTGATGCGTCGTGTTCTCAACTCAATCCGGGCTTTCCCGTAATGGGAAGTTTGGGTCGTTTCAGTATATGAATATAAATATATAAATTTTAAGTTTGAAAAACCAAGAAGAATAAGAAAGGAAAAATAGAAAAGATAGAAAATAAAATAAAGAGGATTGAGGATAGAACTAAAAATCAAAATTTGAAAATTAGAATTAGAATTTGAACCCGGAGTGCTATTTAGAGTCTTACACAATCTAGATTCTATAACTATATTAACCTTGAACTCTTGAATTCTTGAAATCTTGAATACTCATGAGTCTTGATATTTCACTGAATTCAGAATCTCGGTCATCTTTAAACTGTACAGTCTTCAGTAATATTTCCTATGTATAATTCATGCATATATATATATATATTCTCTACAAAATGTGTTAGTATATATTTTAGAATCAATGATAATTGAAATAAGGTTATTGTCATCAAAACTCCATTCTCCAACAAAACTATTTATTTCCCATATTCCATAAAATATGTAACAACCCGGAATTTTGGAACCAATTTAAAATTTTATTTTTTAATTGATTTAATGGATTTTAAGAATTTAAAATGATTTATTTTGAGAATTAGCGATTTAAACGTATAAAGTTAAAATTTAATAAAAACGAACTTGAAATTGCGCGGTAGTTTGAAAATTCGATTTCCAATTCCAACTGAATGTACAGAATTCAATATAAGTCAGAATTAGATAAACAAGAAAAGTTAGAATCTATTTAACTATATCTTCCTAACGAATGTAAGAAATTGAGATTTCACTTTATAAATTAAAAGCTATGTCCTGTTTAAATTTTAGAATAGTCACTATGGAATTTATATATATTTTAATAATATATAGCCCTTAAAAATAACCATTTTGCAAATGACATCCGTTTTCGACGGAACCACCTTTGTTGAATCCGGAATGTCAAATTAACGTTAGGTTTAAAATTTCATAATTTTTGGAATTAATATGTGAGCGTAGTAAATTTGAACGTGTTTTCAGTTTCAATTTGAATTTAATTAACCAATTAAAACACCATTTTTCAAATGGTCTCCAAATTCAAGGAACTAATTTTTTTACGACTGTATCGTCAAAACATAGCAAGATTTCAAAATTCATAATTGGAGTTCGTGACATTAAAATTTGATATTGAACGTTGAAATTCAATATTGAACGTTATACTAATTTATATTTCAATTTTGATAAAAACCGACCAAAACATTTGAATTGGCTTATGAAACATATTCCATTGTGTCTGAATGGGGATATTTAGCTAGGGGCGATAGTCGTTGGGTTTAATTTGGAGTTCGTGACATTAAACAAGTAAATTTGTAGAATTAAATATTATTAAAATTATATATATATATATATTAACATTTTCTTTCCTCACCCTAGCTCATTCTAACTTCTATGCACCGCCACATTCTTCTTCGAGGGACAGAAAACACCCTTTTACACACAATTAAATCCCAAAATCAATCAACCAATTCGAGAAAATTATAACTGCAATATCCTTCATCTTCACGAGATCCACAAGTCTAACGTTCATGATCAGAAGTCATGATTTCTGGTGACCGGATTTTTCCTTGAAAGGCGGCACATTCGAATGGGTTTTCTGACCGTTGGGTGGGGCCAAGTTC
Source organism: Allium sativum (assembly GCA_030737875.1). Lineage (NCBI taxonomy): Eukaryota > Viridiplantae > Streptophyta > Magnoliopsida > Asparagales > Amaryllidaceae > Allium > Allium sativum. The sequence goes on from CM060918.1 coordinate 638,300,223, forward strand.
GTCGAGCTTGGGGGCATCGGTGGAGTGTTCAGCGATGATCTCCATGGCGGAGGTTGATCGATGGCAGAGGGCTCCGGTGTGCATGCGACAATAGGGAGATGGGTTTCGGCAATTCATGGATACCTGGAACGTTATACAGAAGAAAAAAGGAAATGGTTTAAGTAAATTAATTATTAATTAATATAAGTTAATGACTTAATATGTGATTAATGTATAAAATATCATATTTATTTCATACGAGGTCAGAATCCCACGATTTCAGTTGCGTTGAATTCGCAACAACGAACACTACAACATTAAACTGACCAGCACAGAAACGGAAGCTGTTGAAGTTTTTGATAAAATTAAACGCTCGTTTAATTTTATTAAAAAGGTTCTTCAAATAAAGATTGACGGAGTGGAAACCAAAGTTAGGACTCTCTGACTCAAATAATTTTTGTTATGTTATTTATTTTTGGAGTTCAGTACATGAACTCTTCATAAATCATTTGAAATAGAAGCGATGTATGGATACTGGCGATACTCGCATTCCATACTCCGCTGATGGACACTTATGGTGCCGTAAATTGCATTTGGTTATTGAGTACTTATTTATATGGATGGTTTGGTGATTTATGTATTGTGATTGTGATACTGAAATGTGTAACGTATTAAAAATAATGTTAATATTATTGTGGTAGTTGAAACTAAATTATAAATATCCATTTATAATTTAAACAGTGAAAATTACTTAATTAGAAAAATAATTCGAATCAAATTACAATCGGTTAAATTAATTAACCAAGGATTAATTTGAATTCATTGTTGTTGGTTGAAACCCCACACGGGTCTGGGGATGATAATTAGTTCTCATCTCCCTTGGATTTCATTGTATGTCAACTGATTGATTGACAGACTTTGATAAGCGTTATTTAATGCTTATACAGTGTACATTGCACTCTGGATGTGAATGGACTATTTAGTAGTTGTTTATCACTATATTTGAATACATGCGATGTATGGAAACCCTATAAATAAAATTATATGGTAATTGATTGAGCCTGATTCCAATTCAGAAATAACGAATATTTTAAATTAATATTCATTGAAAAATCAAAATATGATTTTGATGTCCGATTTTGGATGGACAAGAAAATATTGAAATATGTGAAGTCGAGTTAAGTAGATATACGCCATTTTAACTTGAATGGGATTTTCTATTGATTTTATTTATTTTATAATGAATATTGAAAAGATTTGATTTCAAAATCTGATATTTTGAAAATATTATCATTTTAACGTTATAATGATATAGAATATTCAATTTTGATTTAAAAATTGAAATAAATATTAAATCATTTTAAAATGAATTTATAAACGATTTATAAAAGGGTGTTGTTATTAACACTCCAACTATTGTTTGGGGGGGGGTCATTTTTTTAAAAACACTTCACTCTTTGAAAAACTGTTAAGGGGCTACACAAACATATTATTTCACACTACTCAATATTCGTGGATTGCCCCTTCAAAATTTGATTAGAAAAAACTTATTCGATAAGGGAAACCGAATTAAAATAAGCAGCTCGTCACCACTGCACCGAATGCAACACATAATCAATTATATATGTATTTGACAGTGATATGTCAAAAATTAATTAATCATTTTAGTGCATTGCCTTCGTAATTATAAAATCGGCATATTTATGTCGACAAAATAAAAGTTTGATCCTATTCCTCCAAAAACGCTTATCCTTTAAGGTTATAAAAAATTGATATATGCAAATTGAAAAAAAAATTAATATGGCCCTTGCAATTTTTGTTAAGGCAAAATTACCTTTATTAAGTAAGGGGCTAAATGGGTAATAAAGTAGAATTACCTTTATGTGTTAAGGGGATACTTTCCTCATTGGTACTCCCTTTAATAATTTTTGAAAATTTAAAAAATTGCCCCCCTAACAATATTTGGAGCGTCAATAACAATGCCCTTATAAAATACGTTTTAAATGGAAATCGACGATATATATTATATATATTTAAATGGCTTGAGTAGAATGCATCGTGCAGCGACCATTCGTAAATTTCAACAATTAGCTTCAAATTGATGTAACGGGAGATCCGACCGTCGGATTCTCCTAAAACCAGAACCGTTGGGTTTGTATTGAAAGAGATTTCAAATGAATAGATGAGATTTAAATTTGAATGGTTAAATTTAAAATCTGTCCAAATCAATTTTGGAAATGGTCGTTGTGAATGCAGTTCGGTAGCCGTTATTGGAAACCGACGGTAAGAGCCTTATTAAAATTATTAAAAATATGAAAAAATTATATATAATCATAATAAATGCTTTGGAATGATTTTGATGGAAAATTCCATGTTTGTAAAGATAAAATATATTTTTATCTGAATAAATTGTTTTGCAACTTGAAATAAGAAATGAAAAGGGTTGAAGTGGTTTTAATATAACCAAAATTTTCCATTGTATGAATTGGATAGAATTTAAATGGAAATAACCTTCGGAATATATCTGTAACAACCTGGATTCCAACAAACCGATTTTTTTTTCAAAAATCCAATCTATCGAAACCGGAGTTGGGTGCTCTGGTATCCTACAGAAAAAGACAGAGATAAAGAAACATGTCAGAACTCGTAAAGCATCTCACAACGGAAGGAAATAAAGTATAGTATTCAAATATTGCTTTACCTTATTAACAATACAGCTAAACCAGTATCCAAAGCTATACCATCTCTGTCATGAACCTAACCTGGAAGTGTGAAATAAGGAGGGGGTCAGAACATAAGTTCTGTGTGAGTGGACATAGAATAAACTTCTGTATAATCCTACATATACTGTTCGGTTATATTTTTTTGCTTATTAGGTTATTCGCGATATTAGCCCTCTAGGCTATACTCATGTCCCACAAGTAGGTTAACCTAATACAACGTATATGTAGATACCACCAACACGTCTAATCCTTTCCATGTATATATACAATCCCTTGTCGTATGTCGTATGAGCTTCATTATGTAAATCTATACTACTTTAGTGTAGTGCCACCATTATCGAAATCGTTTGGGCTACCACTCTTGATCTTGCTAGATTCCGTGTATCGTCTAGATCTAATCTAAGGTTTACTATCGAGCGCTCCCTATATTCAACCAGGGTTTACACAACCCAGGGCTTACACAACCCAGGGCCACTGGGTTCTATGCTACCTATTGAACGCTTCTTAGATTCAGGGTTTACGCGACCTAGATCCAACTAGGCATTATGCTACCTATCGAACGATGCCCCCTAGTCTAGGACACATTACCCAAAGCGATATATGTTCCTAGACTTTCCCCACGAACGTGTCATGAATCGTTATCGATGTCTAGTTGCACATGTCCTCTATATGTGCGGCTCGAGTCCCGTGGCAGGGCTAATCAAGAAACACGGAACTGGGTCGGGAGCTTTAAGTTATCTGCCGACGCATATGCTAAGGTCTGTTTTTATCTGTGAGTTGCTATGGTCCCACTTGACCCCTCCCTCAACTAATGAAAGGCACCCAAGAAAATTAAGAATGAGAACTGAACGCACGCCACCTATGCCCCACAAACCTATTGGCCAACCTCACCCATAACCAGATAGCAAGTATATGGTCTTTTGGAGTTCTCTGCCTTTCCGCTTCACGTACTCAATTGACTCAAGATGGTAGGTAGACGACAACGTGCTATCACAGGGCTAAACAAGATATCGCCGCCTCACGCTGGTCCATCCCAGTCTTTAGGTTGCTGATATTGCAACCAAGGCATACTCTTGGTTCTTCCAACGCAGACTTTAACCTTTGTGAGCCCAGGAGGATCATCATCAACCTCACCGAGGGATAACAAGAGTACCCTCACGTCCCCTCGAAGCCGCGTGATTCATAACCCAGACCGTTGGAGCCTTCATCATGATCAGATGGATGTTCACTCCTCCTCGTGTTCTACTTGGATGTGCAGTTACTGGATGTGCCGGGCGGTTCCGGGCAGGATTACACCGCAAACTCATTCTAACCTCGAGTTAGCCATGTTTCATGTTTAGTTCATGTCCATTCTAAATGTCATATGTTAATCACAAGCATGTTCGTGTTTATTCTTGATGTCATATGTCAATTATCAATTTCATGTCATGAGTCGAGTTCCATAATGACATAAAATCATGGTTTGTCCAACATACTCCATTTTTCATTATGTTTCTAGGATCTTAAAGGCATATCCAATTTCTAAGTCTCAAATTCAAGCTTTACCCAAAACCCCCAATTTATGTTCATCCTTATAATCCCATTAATAGGCTGTACCTATTATTCCAATTTTTCCATACATGTGTTCCTAATAGGTTACTATCATTCCTCATAGGTTGGTTAAGTTTATTCATATGTCAAGTGCTACTTAACCCATTTCTACTTTGCTTATACAACCATTCGCGAAATAATCTTTTTTACCAAATTACTCAATTATAGCCTAATTCACCAATTCCATGTTATTCATATCCAAACATGCCAATTTCCACAATCCCATTATACCCAATTTCATAAAATCAATCCTTTCATATATGAAAACTAGTGAGCTATACATGCTCTATAATATGCACCTTTTCATAAGAGAATTCTTTTAAAACAAGAAATCATTGTTTTACACAATATACCCCACTTTACTTTAAAACCCAACATGCATTTATCAAAATACTTTTAAGATTAAATCTTGGAAAATACCACAAATCCTTTTACAAATTCAAGTTCTTAAAAGTTTATCATTGGGTTAGACTCAAAGCGGGTCTTCAACTCACTAGGCTTTCCTAGGCACTTTGGCGAATTCAATTCTCCCGACTATATATATTCCTAATACATTTTTCATTTTTCAACCTTTTCTAGTTTCTAAGGTCACACTTCTGAACCCACTACTCTGAAATACTAACATTTCAGTTTCCATCCTATGGGATATTTTCTTCTCTAGCTTCAAGTCATATTGCACACTTTCCCAACCACCTAATGGTTTCCAAATTCCTATGTTCATTCCTTGAGTGTACAAACTAGATATCCCAACTCTTTTCATGCCTAGTGGGCTACCATATGGATTTAGGTTTATATATATAATATATTTATATTTTAGAAAATACAAATACGTTCACTCATTATCTCCCTAACATCACTAAACCGAAGCTTTGATACCAAATGTAACAACCCGGATTCCGACAGACCGATTTTTTTTCAAAAATCCAATCTACCGAAGCTCGAGTTAGGTGCTCTTGTATCCTGCAGAAAAAGATAAAGAAACATGTCAGAATTCGTAAAGCATCTCACAGCGGAAGGAAATAAAGTATAATATTCAAATATTGCTTTTCCTTAGTAACAATACTGCTAAACCAGTATCCAAAGCTATACCATCTCTGTCGTGAACCTAACCTGGAAGTATGAAATGAGAAGGGGGGGTCAGAACTTAAGTTCTGTGTGAGTGTACTTGGAATAAACTTCTATATAATCCTACATATACCGTTCAGTTATATTTTCTTGCTTATTAGGTTATTCGCAATATTAGCTCTCTAGGCTATACTTATGTCCCACTAGTAGGTTAACCTAATACAACGTATATGTAGATACTCCCAACTCGTCTAATCATTTCCATGTATGTATACAGTCCCTTGCCGTATGTCATATGGGCGTCATCATGTAAATCTATACTACTTTAGTGTAGTGCCACCATTCTCAAAATCGTTTGGACTGCCACTCTCGATCTTGCTAGATTCCGGGTATCATCTAGATATAATCTAAGGTTTACTATCGAGCGCTACCTAGATTCAACTAGGGTTTATGCTACCCAGGGCCACTGGGGTTTATGCTACCTATTGAACGCTTCTCGGATTCAGGGTTTACGTGACCTAGGTCCAACTAGGTATTATGCTACTGTAACACCCCGTAATTTTAAAACCGGATATAAGAGATAATTAAAGAATAACTAATTAATAAAAGAAGAACTAAATGAAACAGGTTATGCCATTTCGTTCGTCTCGGAATTTTGCTTGGAATAGAGTCCAAGTTTGCGTAAATCGGACTTCGTATGAAGAAGTTATGGCCTTCGGAAGTTTCAACAAAAATACAGAATTTGCATAGAAAAACACCCAGGCAGGTCGACCTAGGGGTCGACCTACCCAGGGAGGTCAACCTGGGTCATAGATCGACCAGGGGGTCGACCTCCCCCCTACAGGTCGACCTGTTTTGGCCCAAATCCGATTTTCTTTGGGTTGTGACGTGGTTTTGGCTGTTCTGATGGTCCAGATTGGTTCTAGGTTGATATCTAAGGCCCCAAACACTTCTGTTCTCCTATAAATACATCCCTAAGCCAAAACCTAGATCTCTTACATTATTCTCTAGCCTCCATTGCTCTCTCCTTCTCTAAAAATAAATCAATGGCGTCGCTACTCTGCATAAACCTAAGCTAGAACTAGTACTTCTTCTTCTTCTTCCAATTTGAATAGGATTAAAAGAACAATTTGTCTACATCAAAGGCGAGCAATTCAGTTTCAGAATACAGATTCCAAAAAACAAGACTTTCCTTTGTTTTGTAAGTTCACTATTACTTTCAGATTTAGACAAACAATTATCGTATGGACATGGAATAAAATGAATTTGGACCTATGCTTGATTTTCTATTTGGATCTATTCTTAGCCTTTGTGAATCTATGACTTTGGGTTGTTTCTTATTGATCCAATCTAACTTACATAAGTTGTCGAATCTAGTTCATTATTCAAGCCTTTCATGTCCATAATATTGTTCATAATCAGATCTATATGCCTGCAATGATTCTAAATCAGTTTATTCAGTTATGATGTAGTTCTATTAGATATGTAATTCTTGTGTTTTAGGACTATCATCTTGTGCCAGTTCTTATGCCTATCATTGCCAAATTATTCCTATTTGTTCCTTTTTATTTGTGAATCTAGATTGACCTATAATCTAGGTTGATTGCGATATGCGTACGATGGGAATACGGGGAAGGTTTGGGTTATTGTGGGCATAAACATGAGATTGACAATATTGGCATAACATAATTGGGGAGAGTAACTGAACATAACATATTTGGTGAAATGGTTGAGCAAAAATTGTAATTGACATTGGAGCATTGTTATCATTATAATTGCAAGTTTGGGTTAGTTGGCTTGTAAACCAAGTTTTGGCCATACACTGTAAACTATAATATTAAAACTAGATTGGGCTTAACTATTGATTTGGAACGCCAAATATATGACATAGTTATTTTGGGAATGACTGTTATTGCAAGTTTGGGAAGACGAGGTATAGCCTATTTTGATTAATAACTTCAAATTTCATGTAATTGACATATTTGGCTCATAACCATGTAAATGGTTTATGGCATGTAACGGTATAATTTAAATACCGAAGATTATGAACATGATTTAGAAGGAAAGTTGGCCATAACAATAATTGATTTATAATTTACATATAAATATGAAGGATAAACATGAAAATTACATGGCATAGATTTGGTTCATGAAATGGTATATTTAGTATACCATTAATTGTGAGCATAATTAAAAGGGTAATTATAGCATAACTAAATTGGGAATAATTTACATGTGGAATTTGTCATAAATAAGAAATATGTAAATTGTAGGAGAGATGAATATGCCTAACCCGAGGTTAGATTGAGTTGTGGTGTAAAACTGCCCGGAACCGCCCAGTTTTCTAGTAACCACAACAATACATATCTAATGTGGGAGGTTAGAGCATTGAGTCCAATAAGAACCCGAGGTTAGACTGAGTTGCGGTGTAAAACTGCCCGGAACCGACCGACACATCCAGTGACCGCAACAATACCTGTCTAATGTGAGTGGTTGGTGCTTTAATGAATGAATTAATGCTATTGACACATGCTAAGTATGGGAGGGTTAGGTTAATTGATACTTAACCAATATGACATATGGGTGGGTTAAGTTAAACATGAATGGACAAAGGACACCTAACCAACAAGACATGATTTAGGGTAGGGTTAAGTTAACTAAGGGAACACTTAACCGTTATAACATGTTAACTAAACAGGTGGTAGGGTTAAGGTAACTAAGGCAGCACTTAACCATTATAACATGTTAACTAAACAGATGAAAGGGTTAATTTAACTAAAGTAACACTTAACCAAAATATATAATGACTTGTGGTAGGGTTAAGTAACCCAAGAGGATACACTTAACCAATATATAATGACATGTGGTGGTGTTAAGTAATACACGAGGAAAACACTTAACCAATTATATAACACGATATATGAAAAGGGTTAAGTTAACCCGAGAGGGCAACACTTAACCAATATAACAAGATTTAAGGTAGGGTCAAGTTAACACTAGAAGGAAACACTTAACCAACATGGCAAGACGAGTGGGTGGATTAAGTTAACTTGAATTGATTAATGACACTTGACCAATATAACTTGATGAACGAATGGGGTTAAGTTGAATGGGAAATAATTAACCAATATAACCTGATGAATGAACAGGGTTAAGTTAATAAATCACACTTAACCAATCCAACATGATAAGTGAGAAAGGTTAAGTTAATAAAAACCACTTAACCAACATGGCATGACGAGTAGGAGGGTTAAGTACACGTCGGGTTGGTGGGTAATTGTTGGCCTACTTTGTGAACTAGGCAACACAAAGTCGAGAAACCAAACATTGAATGGTATTTTTGATTATAAGACTTCGGTTCGGATTGGAACACTACAATTCAGATTGATAGCTGCAGTTGTTCGGATCGGATAGGGTCCTCTGTTCGGATCGGGTTAGAGCGGCATATTGGTTCGGATCGGATAGAGTTCTCTGTTCGGATCGGTGATCTCTTACTGGATAGGTTGGTAAGGCATATCCAATCGGATCGGAAGGCAACTAAATCTTGGATGGATCGGAAAGCCATCTGCTTGCCACAACACTGGAGCGGAGCGGAATAGGTTAGAGAAGGAGAGGCTCCCAAACCAATCCGGTTCGGATCGGGTATCCCGATCCGAACCCCTTACCTGCACGTCTCCGACCCGCACCCACGATCCATGTTAATCTCCTGTAAAATCGCCTGGAGAACCGGACCGGCTATGACTGATTCCTACCTCTAACGTCCTTCCCTTTGATGCGTTGTCAACCTGATAGTTCATCCGAACCCGAAGAGAGTGCGATGGATGACACGTGGCCCGACCCGGATCAAGTCTCAAGCAAATTCACACCTATAAATACCCCATCTGGAGACAAAGAGAAGGATCTTTTTGGCTAGCACTTAGAGAAATCAATCACCTCCATCATCCAAACTCCATTACTCCCGGAGAATCCAAATCATCTTTCATTTTTTGTTTTAGTCAATTGAGTGAACAAAAGTGAGTTGTGAGTGAATCTTACATTGTATTTGCAACTGAATTATTGAATATAGTGAAAGATAAGTGGACGTAGGCATTTGTTCGCCGAACCACTATAAATCCTGCGTGTTCATTTCTATTTTTATCCCATTTTATCTTGTTTTAAATCAATTTGGGTGTTAGAACCACTTTTGGGTCTAACATTTTGGTGCTTTCACTGAGAATCCTCATCTAAATTCTTTACTTTCCGGGATCTCTTTCTACTTTTTGGACCGTTGAGTTCAAAGAAGTGAATCCTTAAGTTTCTCCGCTTTCTTACATTCGTTGAAGTAATTGTCAAAGATTCATGGCCAAAGGAAAAGGCAAGGAAGTTCAGTCTTTTCGAGGAAATGGAGCTGGCGAAGATCAGCAAAATGCTGTTGTAACAAGGTCTCGGGGGCAGAGTTCAGCAGCAGGAAGAATCAATGCAGGAAATCCGAGCCGCCAGCAGGGGGAGAGCTCCGATCCGATCCGGGTAGGAGACTCTGAAGCAGTGCATTCCCCCAATTTGAACCGACCTGAATTTCCCTCTGCGCTCCGATCCGACCAGGCACCCCAGCTCCGATCCGACCCGACCTCCTATCTCCGATCCGATCCGATCCTTGGTGAAGCTGGAACCTCTACTCGAGTCCCTACGAATGCTCCAATTCCAGCTGCCAGGGTTGGTGATCAGGTCAATCCATCTGCACCCATCACTCAAGGAGATTTCTCGCGCTTGCTTGATATGCTTGAGGGCACGAGGGAAGCTATGAGAGTTCATGAGCGCACTAATCTCATGATGCAGGAAAATATGAGGCTCATGAGTCGGGAGATTAGTGAACTCCGTCGGCAAAGAACTCCATCACCGGCTCGTCACACACCAGTAGATCAATCTTCATCTTCCGAGGAAGAGAGGCCCCGTGAACGGAGGCCACTCGAATGACCTCAGAATGTGGAGCAGCTGACATTTGGATCTTTGGGATCTCGCGAGGATATCGCACGAGCATTAGGAAACGATGACCCCACTCGGGGGGCAAAGACTCCAGTCCCCTCTTCCCGAGATCGACCGGGAACGCAGGGAACGGAATCAAGCAGAGGCAGCTCGAAGAAGAAGGGCATCTCCTGAGCAAGAGCCCAGAAGGCACTCGGATACTAGGGCCAGGGAACCTGAGCAGCCCCTAACTAGTGCTGATGTACAGGCAATGGTTCGCCGAATTATGTCCGAGAGCCGGAATTATACAAATGAAGACTATGGCATTGAGCAAAGCCATACTCCGTTCACCGACGATATCCTCGACTTCCAGTTTCCCCGACGCTTTAACTTGCCACAAATGGACAAATATAATGGAAGGACTGATCCAGGGCAACATTTGATGCGGTATTCGTGGCTCATGAATGCCGCTGCTGCCCCTGATGAAGTGAAGTGCAAGGCATTCCCAATCTACCTAGAAGATGTGGCATTATTCTGGTTTACCCGACTTCCTCCTCGTTCAATTTCTAATTACAAAGAACTAAGCGAGCGTTTCATGAACCAGTTCCGACTACATGCCCGAAAGTCCAAGAGTGTTATTGAATTGTCGAGAATCAAACAGCCACCAGGAGAATCTTTAAGGGCATATCTTGATCGTTTTAACCAAGCCGTAACTGAGGTCAGTGACCCACACGAACCCACTATTCTGATGGCATTGAAGGAAGGAGTCGATCCTGAATCCGAGTTTGGAGATTACCTTTCTGGGAAAACACCCCCCACAAGGGCGATATTCTACGAAAAAGCCGATATTTATCTAAGACGAGAGGAGGCCAGGGCAAACCGAAAGAGAAAGTCTGAGACAGCTTCAAAAGAGAATGTGCAGAGTAATATTGCCGTGAAGCAGTCTGGGGAAAGTTCTGGCAAGGTTGAAGTAAATGTAGGAAACAAAGGTGGAAACAGCAATACTGGAAATGGGGGAAACAACAACAACCGTAATTCGAACGGTAACAGAAGAAACAGAAATAGGGGAAGTGACCCTAACAAAAGGCCCCGATTCCAGAACTACGAGAACTATACACCATTGAATGACACCCTGGAAAATATTTACCTGGATACGTACAATGTGTTGCAGTACAAAAGACCGCCACCTCGTGATTCGACCGAGAAAGAAATGGCGACAGGGAAATTTTGCTTGTTTCACGGAACACATGGACATTCGACCAATGAATGTCGGCATTTGAGGGATGTAATTGAAAAGCTGCTGCGTGAAGGAAAGTTGGATGAGTACAAGGTTGCCCCGAGGGACAGGGGGCAAGGAGAGCAGACTCCAAAACAGATCCTACCTGCTCCTAAGCCTACCGCGCAACAGAAAGGTAAAGGGATTGTCATCAACTCCATAGTAGGCGGACCTCACCCGGCAATCCGAAGTTTTAGGTCAATGGACCAGTATGTGAATGCTGCCAAGCATCTAGATGTGAATGAAGGTGACGATTTGGAAGATGTCACCCCTATAAAACAACAAAAAACCATGTTCGACGACGTGGTATTTCGCAGCCGAGACAACACGGGGATACAATCTCCCACCAATGATCCGTTGGTTATTACTACCACCATTGGGCCGGCCTTGGTCCATAAGGTATTAGTAGACAACGGAAGTTCCGTTAATATTTTGTTCAAGAAGTCATTTGATCAGATGAAACTTGAGCCCGAAGATCTGAAACCTTGTGAAGGATGGATCAGAGGCTTCAACGGAGCGACGACAGCTCCTATGGGATATATAGAGTTGCCCGTGACCCTAGGGCAAGGAGAACGCAGAAGAGTGCGAATGCTTCAGTTCGTAGTATTGGACATAGATTCGCCATATAACGCATTTTTAGGGAGACCTGCCCTCGCTGAATTTAGAGTTTGTATCGCCCCTTGGTGTTTGTTACTAAAGTTCCCAACCGAAGCCGGAACTGGAGTAATAAGAGGGGATCAGGTTTCTGGACGGGCCTGCTATGTGGCCGAACTGAAGATGTTGATGAAAGGAGTTAATGCTGAAAGTAAGAATGCCTCGTCTCCCTCAAAGGGGGACTCGGCATAGCAATTAGAGAAGTTGACCCCAAAGGAGTTGCCCAACGGAACACCTGAAGACCTGGATCCTAGAAAAGACGAGGAACCAGAGGCTAGGAATGCAACTCCTAATGAAGCGACAGTGGAAATTCCCATTGATAAAGCTGATCCGACGAAAGTTTTGAAGATTGGTTCTCAACTGGATCCACGTCGTGCAGAAGAACTGACGGACTTCTTGAAGGCAAACTTAGATGTGTTCGCCTGGACCCATGCTGACATGTGTGGGATACCACCTTCCATTATCAGTCACAAATTGAATGTAAATCCGAAGCATCCGCCTGTGAAGCAAAAGAGACGCATGCTGGGCCCAGAGAGGTCGGCTGCTCTCAAAGAGGAAGTAGAGAAATTGAAGCAAAATGGATTTATTCGAGATTCGACTTATCCCGACTGGATATCGAATCCCGTCTTGGTAAAGAAGCCAAACGGAAAGTGGCGAACTTGTATTGACTTTTCAGATTTAAATAAAGCTTGCCCAAAAGATAGTTTCCCACTTCCCAGGATTGACCAGCTTGTAGACTCGACAGCAGGTCATGAACTTCTTTCTTTCATGGACGCATACTCTGGATACAACCAAATTCCTATGCATGTACCAGACCAAGAGCATACGAGTTTCATTACGAATTTGGGGCTATATTGTTATGTTGTAATGCCATTCGGGTTAAAAAACGCTGGAGCTACTTATCAGCGCTTGGTAAATAGAATGTTTTATGATCAAATAGGAAAAACTATGGAAGTTTATGTGGATGATATGCTTGTCAAATCAAAGCAGTCTTCCAGTCATACGCAAGACTTAGCGGAAATGTTTGGTATCTTGCGAAAATACCATATGAAATTGAATCTTTTAAAATGTTCATTTGGAGTGGCGTCGGGAAAGTTCCTTGGCTTTATTGTGAGTTCCCGAGGAATTGAAATCAATCCTAGCTAGATAGCAGCGATTAGAAACATCGAAGAACCAAGGAGAATTAAAGACGTCCAAAGTCTGGCAGGGAAGGTAGCGGCGCTGAGTAGATTCATCTCCAAAGCCACAGATAAGTGTGTTCCGTTTTTTGATTTGATAAAAAGGGGAAAGAAGAACTTCCAGTGGACTCCCGATTGTGTTGAGGCCTTTCAAAATCTGTTAGAGCTGTTAGAGAAACCACCAATCTTATCAAAGCCCGTAGATCACGAAGAATTATTTGTTTACCTAGCAGTCTCGGCTCACGCTGTCAGCACAGCCCTGGTTCGAGAAGAAGACAAAGTACAAAGGCCGGTGTACTATGTGAGTAAGAAATTAGCAGCGGCAGAGCGCAACTATCCAAAAATTGAGAAGCTCGCTTACAGCCTCCTGATCGCATCCCGAAAACTTCGTCACTATTTCCAAGCCCATCCGATAACCATATACACCGACCAACCCTTAAGACAGGTGTTGCAGAGACCCGAAGCATCGGGAAGGTTGATCAAATGGAACATAGAACTAAGCCAGTTTGATTTGAATTTTCAACCACGAAAGTCAATCAGGGGGCAAGCTCTAGCAGACTTTATTGCGGAGTTCACCATTCCAGAAGAGGAAATAATAAATGACCGAGTGTTTAAATCTGAGGAAGAACTAGAGATGAATCCGTGGAAATTATATACAGATGGAGCTAAAAATGACCGAAGGTCCGGAGCTGGAATTGTCTTGGTCACTCCCGAGGGACGGTCGTTATATTACGCCCTGCGATTAGAATTTTCGGCAACTAACAATGACTCTGAGTATGAAGCCCTGATTGCCGGGCTGAAACTTGCTAAAGACCTCGGAGTAAAAATGATGGATATATTTTGCGACTCTAAGATTGTTGTTTGTCAAGTGCGAGAGGAATTCGCGGCTCGAGGACCTCGACTTATCGCCTACCTCAAGAAAGTGAAAGAGCTATTGAATAGCTTAGAGCGGTACAACATAACACATATTCCCAGAGTTGAAAACCAGAAAGCGGATAGACTGGCAAAACTGGCTAGTTCTGACAATCCAGAAGGGACTGAGGTAATTCCAATTGAAACGTTGGAGTCGCCAAGCTTTGAGTCAATGGAAATTGAATTCGCTCTTGAAGCGGAACCAGAGAAGGAGTCATGGATGACTCCAATTAAGAATTTCCTTAAGAATGGGACACTTCCATCGAAGAAGAGTGAGAAAAGAGCTGTAGTTCGCAAAGCAACTAGATATGTTATACAAGACGATACTCTCTATAGACAAGGATTTTCTATGCCCCTGTTACGATGTATCGCACACGACGACATCAAGCGTGTACTAAGAGAAGTGCACGAAGGTGAGTGTGGAGATCATACAGGAGGTCAAACTTTAGCAAAGAAAATATTGCGGTACGGATACTTCTGGCCTACGATCAACAAAGATGCGGCTGATTATTCACGACGCTGCGATAAGTGCCAGAGATTCGCCAAAATCCCCAGGGCACCGTCAACCCAGCTTAAATCGATGGTGAGTCCTTGGCCATTTGCCACATGGGGAATTGATATCATTGGAGTTTTACCGATTGCTAAAGGAGGAGCTAAGTATGCAATAGTAGCCGTGGATTATTTCACAAAGTGGGTGGAGGCTGAGCCCTTGACTAAGATCACCACAAGAAAGGTGATAAGTTTTGTGGTCAGAAATATTATATGCCGATTCGGGATCCCAAGAACGATTATTACTGACAACGGGACCCAATTTGATAGCACTGAATTCAGAAATTTTTGCCAGAAATATAAGATAGACAAACGATATACCGCAGTTGCCTATCCACAATCAAATGGGCAAGTAGAGGCAGTAAACAAAGTTATAAAATCCATCCTCAAGAAACGGTTGGAACTTGCAAAGGCAAGATGGGTTGACGAATTGCCCCTAGCTTTGTGGGCATATCGAACAACATTTAAAACGGCTACCGGTCATACCCCTTTTTCTCTCTCCTTTGGCTCAGAAGCAGTAATTCCAGTTGAACTGGAAGTTCCTTCCCACAGGGTGACGTATTATGACCCGATGACGAATCAGGCACTTTTACTTGAGTCTCTTGATGAAGTCGAAGAGAAAAGGGACGAGGCAGACTTGCGTGCAGCAAGACATCGGCGTCAGATGGCACGCTATTATGACAAAAAAGTTCGCCTCAAAACTTTTGAACCAGGAGATTTGGTGCTAAAGAGAGTTTTTCCATCCCTTCCTCATCTCGGCCCAAAATGGGAAGGACCCTTTGTCATCCAACGGAAACTTGAAAAAGGAACCTTCAAGTTAACGACCGTAGATGGCGAAGAAGTTCCTCGAGCATGGAATGCCCAACACTTAATGCGATATTTGGATTAGAAATGCTATACTTTTTGTTATTTTTACTGTGAATTCTGTAACAAGACATGCCTTGCCTTGGGAAAATCTGATGATATGAATAAAGGACTATAAAGTGGATGTAGGCTACGACTTAGCTGAACCACTATAAAAATATTGTGTGTTATTTACTTTTATGCATTTACATTCATTAGTTGTTCTGTTGTGATTATAAAATACAGGATAACTCAGAGCCTTAAAAAGGTTGAAAACAGTTTGGACATAAAAAGAAGCACAATGATTATTTGTGCAATAAGACGTAAAAGAATGAGAAAACGACATTCTAACTCTAACTCTCCAGAGAAAGAGAGAGAGTATAAAAGCGTCTCAGACTGAGCGCTGAAAAAGAAGTTCTATTTTTAACTCTAACTCTCCAGAGAAAGAGAGAGAGTATAAAAGCGTCTCCGACTGAGCGCTGAAAAAGAGATTTTACTCCGAACTCTAACTTTCCAGAGAGAAAGAGAGTATAAAGGCGTCTCCGACCGAGCGCCGAGAAAGAAATCTTTTCCCGTTGAGAGACCGGGGAATGAATAGATGACTAAGCTCGAACTCTAACTCTCAAGAGAAAGAGAGAGAGTATAAAAGAAATGCCAGAAAAAACAACAGGTATTGACGACACAGGAAATGCTATCCCATTAGAGAATTGGGAGCATTCAGATTGCATGATTAAGCATTGAATAACTTATGGAAATTGACTGGGGACACATATGCATACACATATTTCCCCCCTCCACAACTTTGTTTCATAACTATAGACATGCATTTTTACATAAGTGCAGAACTGCTAACAAATAAACATTGCAAAAAGTGAATTATTTTTTATTTACAGATGAATGAATTTGTACAGGGAAATAGCTAAAAAAGAAAGTGCGGAAGCTGTTTTTGTAACAGCACTTATTGGTTCACAAAGATGCCAAAAAGATACAGGGGAACCCACTATTTGGGTGTGGAATGAGCCTTCGATTTCTTGGCAGCTTTTTCCGCATCCTTTGCTTCCTTCTCGGCTTCAGTCAAGATTCGTTTCGATTTCTTTTTTCCTGAAGATGCGGTACTAGAGCCAGTAGACTTCTTCCCGGAGGGCGGGGCACTGGAATCAAGAGAAGATTTTTTAGCAAGTTCTTCGGTAATAGATCTAGTTGAGAGCTTAACAACTAACCTTGAACCTGCATCCACAACTGCGAGGGGCTTAAGGACCTCAGGGTCTAGTTCTTCGGCCTTTAATTGCAAGCGCTTGTCTTGATCAGCCTTCATGGCCGCCAAGGTAACATCATCGGCGCTTTTCGACTCCCCAGTTATTGCAACCTCCGGTTCCTCATCGTGCCCCTCGTCTCCTCCGTCATCTTTTAAAGCTGCGATCATTTCTTCATCATGGGGAGTGGTGACCTTAGTTGGTTCATTTCCTTCTCCCAAGTCTATAGAAGCAGCTTTGTCTTCCCCTTTTTTGGCCCCATCTGCGGGCTTTGTCCCAGCGGTAGCTCCTTGAGCTACATCTGCCTTTGCGGATGGTTCAACACCTACAGAATGAGAAGCATCGGTTATCAACTCAGGCGATAGCAAAGGGTTTCTCATCGAACGTTCAATCACGTAGCCAAAGGTAGTAGTAGCCTTGGCAAATTAAGGAGAAAAGATAGGAATACCTTCTGAAGACTTTTCAGCGGGGGTGACTACTACCTCTGGAGTTATTTCAGGAATGGGAGATAGCAAAGTTGTCCGGGGAATTCCCGGGTTTTCGGGATCATACCCTTCTACTTCGGGAGTTGTAGGAGCAGAAGAAGAGGAGCCAGCTTCGGGAATGGTTTTCTGTTTAGACTTCCGCCTCTCTTCTTCCATGGCCTCAGCAATTAGGCGGCGCCCTTCAGCTAGGCGCTCCGGTTCATCGTCCCTCAAGTATTTCTCCATCAGCTTATCTTCATCAAGGGAGTCGACCTTAAGTTCTTCTTTTTCCCACTCAACAATTTGGTTCCATACTTGAACCAGAGTGGATGGATAGTCCTCGATCCAAGAAATGTTTCGACGACGAATAATATGTGCGAAGAATTCAATCATTAATTCGCCGAAACCTTGAATCTCAACCTCCGCCTCAGATAATTGCTGGCGGGCTTCCTCCGCAGATTTAATGGCACATTCCACATTGCCCTCGGCCAGAGCAGCCCTGTTTTCTGCCTCCAACAGCTTCGAAGCCAAGTCAGCATTCTTCTTTTCTAATTCAGCACTCCTTTTTGCTAACTCGGCGTTTTTCCGTTCAAGCTCAGCATAAGCAAGGTGTGTTTTAGCGGCTTCTGATTTGGCCTCGTCAGCTTGCTTTTTTAGTTCAGAACGCTCCTGAGTATGGGACTCAAGCAAGTCATGATAACGCTTTTGCATGTCCTCAAACTGCTGTTTGAAATTAGAAGCGTTCTTTTGAGCGACAGCTAATTGGGCTTGAGTGTCTTCTAAGTCTTTTCCTAAGGTTTTTAAGGCCTTAGCATCCTCCTC
Source organism: Allium sativum (assembly GCA_030737875.1). Classification (NCBI taxonomy): domain Eukaryota; kingdom Viridiplantae; phylum Streptophyta; class Magnoliopsida; order Asparagales; family Amaryllidaceae; genus Allium; species Allium sativum. The sequence goes on from CM060918.1 coordinate 638,318,472, forward strand.
CGCGGTCTTTTGCATTGAATTAGCATTTGTCATTAGAGTGCGGACGATTCTAGAAAGATTGCGTGAATACTTGAACATCTCGGAATATTGTTTTTCTACCAAATCAATTTTTGCCTTGGCCTCATCTGCCCAATTAGAAGAAATGGGTTCAAGGGTAGGTAGAAAGGTCAGAGTATCGAAGTAGTGCTCGGGAAATTGCTCCTTTAAATATGCCAGCTTTACTGCAGTTCCCGCATCTGGTGGAGGAGGAGCGAGGATTGTTAATTCGGTGTCCCTTCCTGAAGAAGATTCTGTAGAACCCTTGTCTGTCCTAGGTCGTTTAGTAGCAGGGACTTTTTGCTTACTTCGAGACCCGGTTTCCTTTGGAGGAGTTTTCTCTCTACTCCGCTTTTCATGGGAGGAAGTGGAATCCTTAGATGGTGGTCTATCCTCCTCCCTACGGCCTTGATAGCTCTTGTATTTTTCTTGTTCCGGTCGAACTGGTGAGCGGGAGCGTGAGGGCCGAGATCGATAGGGATCATAAGGTCTTCTTTCCTCCCTACCACGGTCATCCCGACGATCATACTCGACATCCTGAGGAGGATTGGACATGCTGCGACGAAGCTTTCTTATATCATAATAGGATCGAGACATTGTACCTGCATGATAAAATAAGAAAAGTTTAGAATCAATGGATTCATGGAGAAAGAAGTGCAATGAATGCTAATGTTGTGGTGTAAAGTGCATCCTAAGTGGTGTGTGTCCCCCCAACCAACCCGAGTCTGAAGCTAGACTGGTGCGGGCAGGCACTTTGGCCTTAGCGGGAGTAGTTTCTTCAGAAGAAGTGAAGACTAAAGGGTCCTTCCTGAAATCCTCTGAAGTATATATAGTCTCAGGTAAGGGGAGATCCCCCAAACCCTGAAATATGTGCTCATCAGTGCTAGGAACATCCCCTTCGGAAGCGTGAAGTGGCGACTCTTGGGAAGATTTTGACTTGTCTAGAGAAGTAGTCTCCTCGGGGGCAATATACCCTTCACGATGCTTTTTGGCCAGATTAGCCAATTCATCGTCTTGCGTAGAAGATGGAGAAGGTGAAGTGTGAAGAGAAGCTGTAGGAATCCCTGAACCTTCTCCTATCTCTGGGACCACCTCCACTGGAGGAATGTACGCGTATGGAACCGTCCCATGTCCAATGCTACGAAAAACAGATAGCAGCCCATGAAAGTGAAGGTATTCATCTTTAAGGACCTCGTCGATCGTCAAGAATTTTTGATCACCATTAAGAAGATGATGCATCCGATCAAAGAACACCTGATCTGATATCTGTTTGGGATTGTCAACTGCAAATAAAAAGGAAAACAGGTCAGGGTAATGATTCAAGTGTATAGAGTCCGGGTTCAGAAAATCAACGCTTTACTTGATTTTGTCCATCTCCTGGCGCATCCAGACTGTTGCTTTATATAGAACCATTCCAGTCTGGAATCTCCAGCTTTACTGCTGAATGGTGCAGAGATTATCTTTCTCTTTGGGACTGATTCAAAGTAGCAGAAGGATGGAGTCTCTCGAGTCCGATGCTTAAAATTATAAAAGAAATGAACGTCATCGAATGTGAGCTCTAGGCCTAGGATTTCACGATATGCTATGTACAAGGTGTGCAAATAGGCATATGAGTTGGGATGCAACTGCATGGGGGCAATCCGCATTTGTCTTAGGAAATCAACGATGAAAGGAGAGAATGGAGGAGTGGCACTGACCATGCACATCAATCGAGTGACCGTCATATATCCTTCTGGAGGGTTGTGGGGACGGTCAGAGCGCGAGGGCACTAGAGTGTCCCTTTTCATTATGCCGTATTTTAAACAAATTCGAATAAGTCGATCGTTGTCAATTGTCGATTCTACGGAATCTGGGGGTGACTCCAATATAATGGCTGAGTCAAATTCATCGGGTGCTCGATTGTCACCAATCCCTCCTTCTTCCTCAAAGCCCAAGGAAACTTCATTCTCTGAAGACGCTTCGTCGCTTTCCCGATGACCAACTCCGTAATCCGGACCTTCACTGTCCCATTCCGGATCGGACGAAGAAGATATATCCTCAAGAGTGATTTTGCTAGAAGTTTCCGGAGCTTCTTTCCTCTCAGCTAGACGGGAAGAGCGTCTGGGCCTCATTGTCATGGAACTATTGAAGAAGCAATAGCACGGATTAGAGTAAATTATCCCGTGTCCCCCTTTGTGTATGTGTGTGAGCCAAAGTGTGTGCAGCAAATATGAGAAATGCAAAATAAAAGTACAGCAATGTAAGACAAAGCTTTGAAGAGAAAGTGATAGTCAGAGTTGTTCTTAATTCTTGTTTCTGTTCGCAAGTCACTATCCTAACTGTCCACGAGGTTATTGTCTAGAGTGAATGTTAGTTGAATTAGTTGGGTAATCTTTGTGTGCCAAGTTTGATACGTTCGGTTCGGTTCGGATATGCATATGATTATTGGCTCAACACAAATACAGATATAGGGTTGGTTCGGATGCTTCGTTAAAGCAAGGTCAGTTCAAGACAAGGGAAACGATGGGTTCGGAAGCGGGACTAATCTGATCGGATCGGGTGACCCGATCCGAACCGAACCAGCATCATTTAACCCGTCCATTTATTTCAACCTCTTATCCCATTCTCTTCTCCGACCCGAACCGACATTTTTCTTCCTTCCCGTCTTTCTAAAGTATGCAACCCGAACTGATCCCCTTTCCTTTTCCTTCCTTTCTGTTCCTTCGTCTCCAACCCGAACCGATTCCCTTTCCTTCTCCTTCCTTTCTGTTCCTTTGTCTCCAACCCGAACCGATTCCCTTTCCTTCTCCTTCCTTTCTATTCCTTCGTCTCCAACCCGAACCAACTCCAGTTTGTCATCACGCCCTTTACCCTCTTTCTCTTTCCCCCCTACTCACAAACAAATCCGTTCTGTCACCAAAGCTACCGTTGAGGACAAATGTTTGCCCTCTCCAGCCTCGCAACGCCTCGGAGTGATGGTGGATCCACCAGTAACGACGTGGAGTTCAAGCAAAGCCCCATGGCTCAACCATTCCAATCGACCACGAATTGAAATCAAAAGCAGTTAAAACGAAGTTATTCGAGATTAAAAAAGCTACCTATATGTTTGATTTGAGAAATCTACAAAGAAGTTTCAAAATATTGGAGTTTCTGAAGTTTTTTGATACTAGAGTTTGGAAGCGGCGGCAGAAAAGAAGGAGAAATGAAGGAAGACGGTGGAAGATTTATATAAGGGATGGTGTTGACTCCTCGTATTCCTGTTCTTTCTCACCCGCTCGGACCGGAGTGAAGGCCCAGTAGCACAACTCTGTCTGAAGGCCCAATGTCCAAGAACCAAAGCCACGAAAGCGCTTCGGATCGGAATCCGAACCGAATAGATTTCACACATTGATTTAGCTTCCGATTCGAATTGAGGTCAAAAGAAGATGAATAAAGGAAGAGCATACCTACACGAAGCATTATATGTCGAGAAAAATTCCCAAACTTGCTCAGAAATGAAGAAAATGTGCTCGAGTCAGACACCGAACCGAATAGAAATCTGTGCATTCCTCCTGACCGTTCCGATTCAAGGACTAGCATTCCGAACGATATCAAAGCACGCTTCGTGTACAACAGAAGCATCCTTTGAGGGGGCAAAATGTTGGCCTACTTTGTGAACTAGGCAACACAAAGTCGAGAAACCAAACATTGAATGGTATTTTTGATTATAAGACTTCGGTTCGGATTGGAACACTACAATTCAGATTGATAGCTGCAGTTGTTCGGATCGGATAGGGTCCTCTGTTCGGATCGGGTTAGAGCGGCATATTGGTTCAGATCGGATAGAGTTCTCTGTTCGGATCGGTGATCTCTTACTGGATAGGTTGGTAAGGCATATCCAATCGGATCGGAAGGCAACTAAATCTTGGATGGATCGGAAAGCCATCTGCTTGCCACAACACTGGAGCGGAGCGGAATAGGTCAGAGAAGGAGAGGCTCCCAAACCAATCCGGTTCGGATCGGGTATCCCGATCCGAACCCCTTACCTGCACGTCTCCGACCCGCACCCACGATCCATGTTAATCTCCTGTAAAATCGCCTGGAGAACCGGACCGGCTATGACTGATTCCTACCTCTAACGTCCTTCCCTTTGATGCGTTGTCAACCTGATAGTTCATCCGAACCCGAAGAGAGTGCGATGGATGACACGTGGCCCGACCCGGATCAAGTCTCAAGCAAATTCACACCTATAAATACCCCATCTGGAGACAAAGAGAAGGATCTTTTTGGCCAGCACTTAGAGAAATCAATCACCTCCATCATCCAAACTCCATTACTCCCGGAGAATCCAAATCATCTTTCATTTTTTGTTTTAGTCAATTGAGTGAACAAAAGTGAGTTGTGAGTGAATCTTACATTGTATTTGCAACTGAATTATTGAATATAGTGAAAGATAAGTGGACGTAGGCATTTGTTCGCCGAACCACTATAAATCCTGCGTGTTCATTTCTATTTTTATCCCATTTTATCTTGTTTTAAATCAATTTGGGTGTTAGAACCACTTTTGGGTCTAACAGTAATATTAGTAAATATATAGGCCCACAAAACTTAAACCATTATATAAACATGCTTGAATTCATGGGAAGGTTAAATATACGCCGGGTTGGTGGGTAATATTAGTAAATATAGGCCCACAAAACTTAACCATTATATAAACATGCTTGAACTAATGGGAGGGTTAAGTACATATTGGGTTGGTGGGTAATATTAGTAAATATAGGCCCACAAACTTAACCCTTAGGAAACCCTAGTTATGGGGACCCATTTCAGCAGTAACCCACATAGATGTATCACGGTACCCTGAGCCAAGCAGGGTGGTGCACAATTACTGGGCTGATTATAAGCGGTCAAAACAACGGCAGAAGGTACGTCAGTGTTGGTTCTGACGGTTTACGGGCGTGCACGTACTCCAGAGTGGGAAAAAAGCAGGCACTGGGTACCAGTAGTTATACACTGTGCATCTTAATTCGTGTCGAGTCGCTATCATAAGGATTGATGCACCTTATGGTGGGACCAGCGCAGGGTATCTACATTCAAGAGGGGGTTGATTGACACAGACACATGGAACATTTGTACAAGTAGGGAGCCGATCGATAGGGTAGTAAGGGTACATCTAACATCTTCATGGCAATTAGGCCGATTGAGGTGGAGTCCTCATAATAGATGTACACCTGAAGGCTACCATAATTGCGGGGATTGGGATCACATTGTAATATTATCCTTTATACAGATTACTAGTTGGGACACTCGTTAGGTGGTGCAGAGATATAAAAATCAGAATAACAGGGTAGTAACGAAGCAGAGAATAGTTAGCATGCGATGTTATACTTAGTTTATCTTGCCTATTGCTTATCCTGTGTATCCTATGTTCCTTATCATCATTCTTACGTCTTTACTTAGTTTAATTCATGTCATGTTGTTCGTGCTTGTTCATATGCTGAAAGTAGCTGGACTTACCAGACTTATGTCTGACCTAGTTTTGTTTTGCCTCTTTTCTTCCGTTTCCCAGCCCCAGGTTCTCAGGGAGGAAACACTTCTACTTAGCTTGGATTACTTGTTGCTTCAAGATCATCATGTATTGCTTTGGATTCAGTCTCATTTCAGTTATGGCTTGTTTTACTCTATTGGGGAATAAATCGTTGTTATTTTTATGATTCTTTTATACTTGGAAGTTTTTGAATCAAGACAGAAGCACTACGTATTGTTTTTAAGACAACTGTTGTAAAAGCTTGACCGAACAACATTGTTTATAAAATGACTTTATTTTCCACTGCTTTATTTGTCTGTCTTGTAATTTATCTGCATCTTTTACCTAAAATGCTCCATCGAAATTAAGGCATTCTCTTTGTGAGTGACCTTAACAGTAGGTGGGGTGTTTCACTTGGTATCAGAGCTGAAGGTTACCGGATCAGATAAAAGATTTGCAAAATTATTTTCAATGGTTTTAAAAGAAGCATTTTGAAAATAAAAGTTTTTGTTTTAAAGGCAGATTCCCCAAAGCCATATGCATTATCTTTTGATCCTCTGTTTGAATCCTTGTTTCCTTCTTTCCTGAGTCTCCGGGCCTCCTGGCATTCTGGGAGGTAACCTCATTGCGGCATGGTTCCGTAGGCTCGACGAGACTATGACACTTGTCAAAGGGCAAATAAGTGGCCAACTTCCACCTACAGCTGCTGTAGTTTCACCTACGGCTAATTTTCTTTCGAGCTTTGTGGGATTTTCCATGCGATGGAGGCATCTTTTAAGATACTTGTCAACAAGTTACACAAGGATGGCAAAAATGAGAATGAGGGAATGGCTAAGGAGCTCAACCCAAGGATGAGGAGCTCATGGATATAGACTTGGTTCACAACGAAGGTAAAAAGAAAGAGATGTAAGTGGAAGAATCAGGACAAGAAGGAAGGAAAGAATAAAAAAACCTAAGACAAGATGAAGTGTCTTTATTATGGTATAATGGGTCATATAATTAAGGATAAGGGCAAGAACAAAGGATAGGATTTTCAGGAGGGCAAGTGCATGCTCTCACCGCCAGCGTACCAGAGAGAGAGGTAGAGATTAGTTTATCTTTCCGATCCTCCTGTTGGTACTCTTCTTGACTTTTACGCCTCACATTTGTTTATATCTGCTTCCAAAGTTGAGTCTCTACACCTTAGTACATGTATAGTTGAAGATCCCATTATTGTCTCAAATCCAATTAGTGTTTCAGCTCATTTATCTTTGGTTTGTAAGGATTTGAGGATATCTATCGTAAGTATTGGGTTTAAGCGTAATGCTTATTTTTTTTGGTTTCATGGGCTATGGGTTGATTCTAGGCATAGGTTGGTTAGCTAGTAAGGAGGGTAGTTAGACTTTGTACTTGCCTCGGTAACACCCTCGAGATTTCATGCGATCTTAAGGAGATCAGTTAGGCTTAACTACCTAGAATCTCTTAATGCATGTATCGATGATTTGCGATCCGTCAGAATAGCCCATGAGTACGAGGATGTTTTGATTAGGTTAGGGGTTTTCCCCCTAAAACTCGAGATAGACATCGGCATACGTCTAGTTGGCAATACAAATCCAGTTATGCGATCAACGATAGTTTTGGAGCAAGATTGGCGAGGATAGTCAGAGTCGGTTAAGTGCTCAATTGTTTGGCTGTTTTGCTAGTATCATCTCACATAAATTGTCCAAATTCAGAGGAGGTATTCCTTGGGTGCTTGTCTGATATTGGTTTAGGCCTTTGGGGCTTGTACTTGAGCGATGTCAAGTTCGACTAGGATGGTCTGCGTGAGAGATATCGACCCTCAGATTTGTGACATGATGGATAAGCTAAATAGAAGAGAGACCTCTAATCATCTTAGTATATACACTTGGTATCATGGTTAACATCTGTTTATGTTAGAAAGATAGTTCGACTACATTGGATTTCCTCTAGCATAGTAAGTGATCGAGGTCAGATCTTTACTAGTGGGTTTTGGGACATGGAGGTCAAGAAGCTATGCAAATCATGAAGTTAAGACAGTCAGAGCAATATGGAGTGAAGCTCAAGAAGATGCGACTTAGAAGACTGAAGACTAGATACGCACATCATACCTTTTCTAGGGGTATATCCTTGATCTCTCTTTTTCTAGTAAAGTTTATTTGCTAGTCTTTGTCTTTTAAGTATATCCTCTCGATCCTATACTCGATCCTTAGGTAGAAGCCAATGAATGTAAACATGTGTTTGAAATATGTTATGTTTGGTGGATGCAAGTGGATGTAAGTGTTTGCTAGTGGTTGCTCGTGGATGCATATACACACATTAGGCACTAGATCAGCTTAGTCACTTTCATATTGCATATGCATGAGTGAATTTTTATATATATTAATTGAAACTTAATGTGTTATCATATGGATGTTGCTTTTGTATGAATGATTGTGCACTCATGTAGAAGTTATAAAGTACGATTAGGAATAATTGCATACATGATGGACTTATGGCACTGACATGATTCGCATTAAGGAGGTCAACCGAATCAGTAGACCGCCTGATTTTGCATTTGGGTAAGGACATGTACACACACTATGCATATGTTCATGAAAAACATTAGAAACCTTTTTAAGGAAAATGGATGCATGTGATTGAATGGCTGAGTAGATGGATGTTGGATGGTAGGATATACATTCTTCTTAACTTGAAGATTTCGGGGATGAAATCCTTTAAGTGGGGGGGGGGGAATGTAACACCCCCTAATTTTAAAACAGGATATATGAGATAATTAAAGAATAACTAATTATTAAAAGAAGAATTAAATGAAACGGATTACGCCATTGCGTTTGTCTCGGAATTCTGCTTGGAATAGAGTCTAAGTTTGCGTAAATTGGACTTCGTATGAAGAAGTTATGGCCTTCGGATGATTCAACAAAAATTCAAAATTTGCATAGAAAAATACCCAGGCAGGTCGACCTGGGGGTCGACCTACCCAGGGAGGTCGACCTGGGTCATATGTCGACCCGGGGTCGACCTCCCCCTACAGGTCGATCTGTTTTGGCCCAGATCCGATTTTCTTTGGCTTGTGACGTTGTTTTGGTTGTTCTAATGATCCAGATTGGTTCTAGTTGATATCTTAGGCCCTAAACACTTCTGTTCTTCTATAAATACATCCCTAAGCCAAAACCTAGATCTCTTACATTATTCTCTAGCCTCCGTTCCTCTCTCCTTCTCTAAAAATAAATCAATGACGTCGCTACTATGCTGAAAACTAATCTAGAACTAGTACTTCTTCTTCTTCCAATTGGAATAGGATTAAAAGAACAATTAGTCTACATCAAAGGCGCAATTCAGTTTCAGAATACAGATTCCAGAAAATAAGACTTGCCTTTGTTTTGTAAGTTCACGATTACTTTCAGATTTAGACAACCAGTTATAGTATGGACATGGAATAAAATGAACTTGGACCTATGCTTGATTTTCTATTTGGATCTATTCTTAGCCTTTGTGAATCTATGGCTTTGGGTTGCTTCTTATCGATCCAATCGAACCTATACAAGTTGTCGAACCTAGTTTATTATTCAAGCTTTTCATGTCCATAATATTGTTCATAATCAGATCTATATGCATGCAATGATTCTAAATCAGTTTATTCAATTATGCTGTAATTCTATTAGATCTGTAATTCTTGTGTTTTGGGACTATCATCTTGTGCCAGTTCTTATGCCTATCATTGTCATATTATTCCTATTTGTTCCTTTTTATTTGTGAATCTAGATTGACCTATAATCTAGGTTGAATTGCGATATACGTACGATGGGAATACGGGGAAAGTTTGGGTTATTGGGGCATTAACATGAGATTGACAATATTGGCATAACATAATTGGGGAAAGTAACTGAACATAACATATTTGGTGAAATGGTTGGGCAAAACTTGTAATTGACATTGGGGCATTGTTATCATTATAACTGCAAGTTTGGGTTAGTTGGCTTGTAAACCAAGTTTTGGCCATACACTGTAAACTAGAATATTAAAACTAGATTGGGCTTAACTATTGATTTGGAACGCCAAATATATGACATAGTGATTTTGGGAATGATTATTATTTCAAGTTTAGGAAGACGGGGCCTATTTTGATTAATAACTTGAAATTTCGTGTGATTGACATATTTGGCTCATAACCATGTAAATGGTTAATGGCATGTAACGGTATAATTTATATACCAAAGATTATGAACATGATTTAGAAGGAAAGTGGGCCATAACAATAATTGATTTATAATTTACATATAAATATGAAGGATAAACATGAAAATTACATGTCATAGATTGGTTCATGAAATGGTATGTTTAATATACCATTAATTGTGAGCATAATTAAAAGGGTAATTATGGCATAATTAAATTGGGAATAATTTACATGTGGAATTTGTCATAAACAAGAAATATGTAAATTGTAGAAAAGATGAATATTCCTAACCCGAGGTTAGATTGAGTTGTGGTGCAAAACTGCCCGGAACCGCCCGGCTGTCCAGTAACCACAACAATACATATCTATTGTGGGAGGTTAGGGCATTGAGCCCAATAAGAAACCTAGGTTAGACTGAGTTGCGGTGTAAAACTGCTCGGAACCGACTGTCACATCCAGTGACCGCAACAATACCTGTCTAATGTGAGTGGTTGGCGCTTTAATGAATGAATTAATGCTATTGACACATGCTAAGTATATGAGGGTTAGGTTAATTGATACTTAACCAATACGACATATGGGTGGGTTAAGTTAAACATGAATGGACAAAGGACACCTAACCAACAAGACATGATATAAGGTAGGGTTAAGTTAACTAAGGGAACACTTAACCATTATAACATGTTAACTAAACAGATGGTAGGGTTAAGTTAACTAAGGCAACATTTAGACGTTATAATATGTTAACTAAACAGATGATAGGGTTAATTTAACTAAAGTAACACTTAAGCAAAATATATAATGACTTGTGGTAGTGTTAAGTAACACAAGAGGATACACTTAACCAATATATAATGACATGTGGTCTGGTTAAGTAATACAAGAGGAAAACACTTAACCAATTATATAACACGATATATGGAAAGGGTTAAGTTAACATGAGATGGAAACACTTAACTAATGTAACACCCCGTGTATTCTATAACTGTGGAATTAACAAATTAAAGTATAATTAATTTGAAATCAAAGAACTAAGGGAAACGGGATACGCCATTGCGTTCGTCTCGGAAAAATACGCGAAATAGAGTCCGAGTTTTCGAAAAACGGAGTCCGTATGAAGAAGATATAGCCTCCGGAAGTTTCTGAATTAAGTTTAAAATTCGAACAGAATAAAACAGTTTAAAATTAAAAACCGGGCCCGATTGGCCAGGGCGGGAAAAATCCCGCCTGATGCACCCAGGTCGACTGGGCTGTCGACCTGGTCTAACCAGGTCGACAGGGCTGTCGACAGGGCTGTCGACCTGGTCCAGACCCAGGTCGAACCCAGTCCACCCTGGCTGGCCTATTCTATGTTGGTCGATTTTCTATGGTCTGCTTTGTCATTAGGGCTAGGTGGCAGGCTCTAATTGGTCCCTCTTGCGAATGAATGGCTACGATCAATCCAAGCAACATCGATGGTCCTAATCAGTTCATAAACTCTATAAAATGACCCTAGACTCTACCTAGGTTTCTTACACAATTCTCTAGCCTCCATTGCTCTCTTCTTCTAATAAAAAAATAAAAATGGCGTCGCTGGTCTGCTGGAATTAAAACTAGAAGATAATCAACATCAGCCTAAGCAACTCAATTCAAACTAGAGATTAAAGTTTCTGCAAAGATTCTACAACAAGATTAAAGTTCTTTCTTTAATCCAATCAAGGCAAGTACAGTTATTCTCCGCTATAAACGTTAATTATAATTTTGATATGCATTTAAATCTGAGTTTGAGGTTGTATTCTCTTCTGTTAGATCTGTTTTCGGTGACTGTTCTATATTCCTTTCTTCTTTTCTGTTTCTATAGCCAGGCTACCACGAGCCTGTGCCTAATCTCATAAGAGATGAACGTATGAACGCAAATTTTGGGATGAATGATGCGAAATTTGACAACACTAAATTGAATGAATGACTTTAGGTCTGAGGCATAAAATATATTGGACATGTGACTTGGGATTGGATGCATAAATTTGACTATGAACATATAATTTATGCATGTTGTATGCATAGTTATGTTGTAATTTAGATCTGTAATTAATTAGAAAAATAAGCATATGTTATAAACTAGTTTTAGACCTATGCATATTTTGTGATAAAAGAAGAAGAGGAACCACTGTAAGATTACATATGATTTGAGACTTTGAACAAAATGCATATAAAAGTCAAGATTTGATTTTTAGAAGATATGATTTAAAGATTTAGATTGTTGGGTATAGTTTGCATAATGATTCATGACTTGAAAAGAAGAAGATATGGAAGCTTAGGTGTAGAAGATTTACATTAATTAGGATATCTATTATTGTGATTACACCTAAATAGGGATTTTTGGATATATGGCATGCATTGGAATTAATGGTTATATTTGGTACAGTTTATATGTGAATCTGCTGTAAAATGCTAGTTTAACAAAAATTGGAACATATGTTATAGGGTAAATTATGTCCATATTCTGCGCTATGTAAATGTATGCCAACATGGAAGTATATGATCATATTGTGAATCATGACAATTATTTAGGCATATGAATTTAGGCCTAATTTATGTTTAGGCAAGGCATGTAAATAGAACCTTTAGAAATATTAAATTTGCTAAATCTGCTAATTTGCCAAGTTGCCTAAACTGCTAGTTTTGTTATATTGCCTAGAATGCTAATTAGATTAAAATGCCTAATTTGTTAAATTTGTCGGTTGAAATGCCTAACCTGTTATATGCCAAAATCTGCTAAGTTGCTAAATCTGTTAAATCCGTTAAGTCATATAAAATCTATTACCTGCTAAAGTCTGTTATCTGCTGTGTTGATATAATCATCCTGTTATTGATATAATCTGAATTGGCATATATATTAGGCGTACGCATAAACGGTAAATTATTGATTAATTGGCCGCAAAGATAAACATGGCTAACTCGAGGTTAGAATGAGTTTGCGGCGTAAATCTGCCCGGAACCGCCCGGCACATCCAGTGGCCGCAAATAATAGGTTCTAATGTGAGAAGTTAGTCATAACATGCGTAAGACACGAGGTTAGGTCTGGCTTGTGGCAGAAGTCTGCCCGGAACCGCCCGGCATATCCAGCGGCCACAAGCTACCGACCTAATGTGAGAGGTCTGTGCATTAATAATTAATTAATGCAAATCTAAGATAAGAATGACGTCTAAAACGTATTGGGGAAAAATAGGGTTAAACCAACAGGATTAATAGATGTAGTAAAACCCGTCCATGAATCTGTAGGCCCAGTACAAAGTTAGACAAATCTGAAAAATCTGTACATCTGATCTGTTAGTCTGAAAACTTGTTAACTTAATCTGTGAACTAGTAAATCTGAATTCTGTATGCCTAAACTTGTAAACAAGTTAATCTGAGATCTGTTAGTCTGGGGACACAAGGTTAGGAGGGGAATTACTTGTGTCATCTGTTGTTTGGGACCCATATTAGTCAGTAACCCTTTCTGGTATCAAAACTTTGACCCAACAGTAGGTAGGGTCCGGGCACGCTTACTGAACTAATTATAAGTGGTTCATTCTGATAATGGCGAGGGGTGTTGATGGCGCGTTCCAACCGGGTCATGTGCGTGCATGGATCCCGGTCTGCCTCTGAGGATGTAAGACGCCGTGACATCTGTAAATAGGTCTGTGCCAATTGGTTGTCACTTTAGGGAGTGATACACCCTACTGTGGGGCCGACACAGGATATTTATGTATTAGGGAGCCGATCGCTTGGGGTAGGGTTTTAGGGTACGCTTAGTTCTGTCTGTTTCTGTTGGTACCGTCTGTTTCTGTTGGGTGGTAACACCTGTCTGTTTCTGTGTGGTACCGTCTGTTCGGGTGGTAAAGGCCCATTACTAGTGTACACCTAATTCCACATTCTGTCTCCATAGGGATAAATCTGTTTCTTCTTCTGTCTGTTTCTGATCGGGTAGTAAAGGCCCATTATTAGCATTCTGTTTCTGTTAAAGTATTCTGTACCCGTTCCTGCTTCAATTTAGACATTAGGGTGACACCTAATTCTGATATACTAGTATTAGTGCAGAGAAGTGTAAAACAATAGTTTATATCATTCTGTTTTTCTGTTATATCTGCTACACCTGTTATAGTTATCTCACATCCAGTTTTATGTTCATATCATATTATTATTATCTGTTCATATGCTGAAAGTCACTGGACTTGCCAGACTTTTGTCTGACCCTTGTTGTTTCGCCTCCTTTCTTCCGTTTCCCCCCAGGTTATCCAAGGAGGGAAATACTTTAGCTTGATCCGGATTTCTCTTTGCTTGAAGTACTTAAAGTATGGCTTGGCTCTGTATAGCTTCCGTTCCATGGGGATTATGATTTTAAACTATGCATTTTGAAGGCTTTTGTACAAGACTGATATTTTGTACTTGAATTCTGAAATTGAAAGGATGTAACCATATAAATTTCTGTTTCCGCTGTAATAAAGTTAAAAATTTTCAAGTACTGTTTTATCTGTCTTGTAAGTTTCTGTTCTGTTTACTAAAATGCTCCACCAAAGTTAAGGCATTCCCTTTGTGAGTGACCTTAACGGAGGTGGGGTGTTACACTTGGTATCAGAGCTGAAGGTTACCAGATTGGGTAAAGTTTTTGAAAACTATTTTCAAAAAGGTTTTGAAAGGAAGTATTTTCAAAAATAAAGCTTATTTTGAAAAACATGATCCCCAAGAGCCATATATCTTTATTTCAGTCCTTTTTGTATTGAACCTTTCCTTTTTCGTTCCAGCATGTCTGAAGCATCTGAGATACCAGAGGGTGTTCATGTACCCGGTTGGTTTCGTCAATATCTTGAGGCTAGGACCGCCGCTGCAGGTCCAGCAAATGATCCCCCTCCTCCACCCCCTCCTCGTGCAATTGCTTTCTCAAAGATCTGTAGAGATTTTAGGGCCATGGGTGGGAAGGATTTCAAAGGAACTGAACCATTCGTAGAAGCAAGGAATTGGCTCAAAGAAACTGAGGATCTATTCGTTATCTTCGAGGTGGACGATAGGCAGAAGGTACAGTTGGCAGTATGGCTGCTCAAAGACGAAGCTTCCTACTGGTGGGAAGTCACTAACGCCGAGAGGTCGGTTGAGACATGGATGGATTTCAGAACAAGGTTTGAGACAAAATTTCTCTCGCAAGCTGAACGAAGTTTACAATTGGAAAAGTTCTTGTCTCTTAAGCAAGGAAGTATGACGGTCAAGGAATACGTCAACCAGTTCAACCAACTAGCAAGATTCGGATTGGATTTAGTCAACACTCAGCATAAAAAGGCTCTCCGCTTTGTTAAAGGATTGAATGAGCCACTGCACAGCCTAGCCATGACCCATGTACCCATGGGAGCAACTTACGAGAAATTGGTGGATATGGCACTACTGCACGAGGAAGACAAGGGCCCGAAAGAGACAAAGAAGGAAGAACCACAGAATAAGAAAGCGGGGCCCAAAAAGGAAACACAAAAGAAGGATGAGAAGTCAGAAGATAAGAAGGGGAAAAAGTGCTTTACTTGTGGGAGCTCAACTCATCTGAACAAGGATTGCAGAAAAAGGAAGGGCGCTTGCTTCAACTGTGGGGAGATGGGACACTTCACTAGGGACTGCCCGAAGAGACGAGGACAAGGAGGGCAGGCGAACACTCTTGAGGCTAGTGGCTAGGATAGAAATAGGAAAATTTCTATAGTAGGTTTAATTTCTTTATCTGATTATGGAGTTAAGACTTTTTCTGATTCTGGTATTTTGATTTTGTAATCGATACTCTGCACTTTAATACTAGTATTATTTCTGAATTCCGCTATAGACTCAGACCCATAAGGGTTATGGATCATCTGTTTGAGACTGGGGTTTGAGGGATATCTGTGTTAGGCGTCAAGTATGACGCATACATTCTGAGTTTTCGTAGGGTGTCAATTCGATATTGGTTTCGGTCTTTGGGGCCGATACTTAGGACCCATGTCTAATGGGAACCAAATTTTCGTTCTATCTGTACTCACTTCCATCATTCGACTGTATCCTATCGGTCGAATCTTCGAACTTTAGGTAGAAACTAATGGGTGTAAACATGTGTTTGAGACATGTTATGTTTGATGGTTGCAAGTGGATGCAAATGGTTGCTAGTGGTTGCCCGTGGATGCATATACACACACTAGGCACTAGATCGGCTCGAAAACACTCTCATACTGCATATGGACGGGTGAGCATTTTTCAATTCTTGTGGATGAAAAATGGTTGATTCAGCACATGGATGTTGCATTTGAGTGAATGGTTGTGCACTCATATAGAAATAATATATATCATCAGAATTCTATTGCATACATGTTGGACTCATGGCACTGACATAATTCGCATTAAGGAGGTCAACTGAATCAGTAGACCGCCTGATCTTTGCATTAGATAAGGAACATATACACACACTTTTGCATATGTTCATACAACATTAGAAGTTTTCTAAGGACAATGGATGCTTGGGGATGATGGTTGAGTAGATGGGTGATTGGATGGTAGGACACATTCTTCTTAACTTGAAGATTTCGGGGACGAAATCCTTTTAAGTGGGGGAGAATGTAACACCCCGTGTATTCTATAACTGTGGAATTAACAAATTAAAGTATAATTAATTTGAAATCAAAGAACTAAGGGAAACGGGATACGCCATTGCGTTCGTCTCGGAAAAATACGCGAAATAGAGTCCGAGTTTTCGAAAAACGGAGTCCATATGAAGAAGATATAGCCTCCGGAAGTTTCTGAATTAAGTTTAAAATTCGAACAGAATAAAACAGTTTAAAATTAAAAACCGGGCCCAATTGGCCAGGGCGGGAAAAATCCCGCCTGATGCACCCAGGTCGACTGGGCTGTCGACCTGGTCTAACCAGGTCGACAGGGCTGTCGACAGGGCTGTCGACCTGGTCCAGACCCAGGTCGAACCCAGTCCACCCTGGCTGGCCTATTCTATGTTGGTCGATTTTCTGTGGTCTGCTTTGTCATTAGGGCTAGGTGGCAGGCTCTAATTGGTCCCTCTTGCGAATGAATGGCTACGATCAATCCAAGCAACATCGATGGTCCTAATCAGTTCATAAACTCTATAAAATGACCCTAGACTCTACCTAGGTTTCTTACACAATTCTCTAGCCTCCATTGCTCTCTTCTTCTAATAAAAAAATAAAAATGGCGTCGCTGGTCTGCTGGAATTAAAACTAGAAGATAATCAACATCAGCCTAAGCAACTCAATTCAAACTAGAGATTAAAGTTTCTGCAAAGATTCTACAACAAGATTAAAGTTCTTTCTTTAATCCAATCAAGGCAAGTACAGTTATTCTCCGCTATAAACGTTAATTATAATTTTGATATGCATTTAAATCTGAGTTTGAGGTTGTATTCTCTTCTGTTAGATCTGTTTTCTGTGACTGTTCTATATTCCTTTCTTCTTTTCTGTTTCTATAGCCAGGCTACCACGAGCCTGTGCCTAATCTCATAAGAGATGAACGTATGAACACAAATTTTGGGATGAATGATGCGAAATTTGACAAGACTAAATTGAATGAATGACTTTAGGTCTGAGGCATAAAATATATTGGACATGTGACTTGGGATTGGATGCATAAATTTGACTATGAACATATAATTTATGCATGTTGTATGCATAGTTATGTTGTAATTTAGATCTGTAATTAATTAGAAAAATAAGCATATGTTATAAACTAGTTTTAGACCTATGCATATTTTGTGATAAAAGAAGAAGAGGAACCACTGTAAGATTACATATGATTTGAGACTTTGAACAAAATGCATATAAAAGTCAAGATTTGATTTTTAGAAGATATGATTTAAAGATTTAGATTGTTGGGTATAGTTTGCATAATGATTCATGACTTAAAAAGAAGAAGATATGGAAGCTTAGGTGTAGAAGATTTACATTAATTAGGATATCTATTATTGTGATTACACCTAAATAGGGATTTTTGGATATATGGCATGCATTGGAATTAATGGTTATATTTGGTACAGTTTATATGTGAATCTGCTGTAAAATGCTAGTTTAACAAAAATTGGAACATATGTTATAGGGTAAATTATGTCCATATTCTGCGCTATGTAAATGTATGCCAACATGGAAGTATATGATCATATTGTGAATCATGACAATTATTTAGGCATATGAATTTAGGCCTAATTTATGTTTAGGCAAGGCATGTAAATAGAACCTTTAGAAATATTAAATTTGCTAAATCTGCTAATTTGCCAAGTTGCCTAAACTGCTAGTTTTGTTATATTGCCTAGACTGCTAATTAGATTAAAATGCCTAATTTGTTAAATTTGTCGGTTGAAATGCCTAACCTGTTATATGCCAAAATCTGCTAAGTTGCTAAATCTGTTAAATCCGTTAAGTCATATAAAATCTATTACCTGCTAAAGTCTGTTATCTGCTGTGTTGATATAATCATCCTGTTATTGATATAATCTGAATTGGCATATATATTGGGCGTACGCATAAACGGTAAATTATTGATTAATTGGCCGCAAAAATAAACATGGCTAACTCGAGGTTAGAATGAGTTTGCGGCGTAAATCTGCCCGGAACCGCCCGTCACATCCAGTGGCCGCAAACAATAGGTTCTAATGTGAGAAGTTAGTCATAACATGCGTAAGACACGAGGTTAGGTCTGGCTTGTGGCAGATTCTGCCCGGAACCGCCCGGCATATCCAGCGGCCACAAGCTACCGACCTAATGTGAGAGGTCTGTGCATTAATAATTAATTAATGCAAATCTAAGATAAGAATGACGTCTAAAACGTATTGGGGAAAAATAGGGTTAAACCAACAGGATTAATAGATGTAGTAAAACCCGTCCATGAATCTGTAGGCCCAGTACAAAGTTAGACAAATCTGAAAAATCTGTACATCTGATCTGTTAGTCTGAAAACTTGTTAACTTAATCTGTGAACTAGTAAATCTGAATTCTGTATGCCTAAACTTGTAAACAAGTTAATCTGAGATCTGTTAGTCTGGGGACACAAGGTTAGGAGGGGAATTACTTGTGTCATCTGTTGTTTGGGACCCATATTAGTCAGTAACCCTTTCTGGTATCAAAACTTTGACCCAACAGTAGGTAGGGTCCGGGCACGCTTACTGAACTAATTATAAGTGGTTCATTCTGATAATGGCGAGGGGTGTTGATGGCGCGTTCCAACCGGGTCATGTGCGTGCATGGATCCCGGTCTGCCTCTGAGGATGTAAGACGCCGTGACATCTGTAAATAGGTCTGTGCCAATTGGTTGTCACTTTAGGGAGTGATACACCCTACTGTGGGGCCGACACAGGATATTTATGTATTAGGGAGCCGATCGCTTGGGGTAGGGTTTTAGGGTACGCTTAGTTCTGTCTGTTTCTGTTGGTACCGTCTGTTTCTGTTGGGTGGTAACACCTGTCTGTTTCTGTGTGGTACCGTCTGTTCGGGTGGTAAAGGCCCATTACTAGTGTACACCTAATTCCACATTCTGTCTCCATAGGGATAAATCTGTTTCTTCTTCTGTCTGTTTCTGATCGGGTAGTAAAGGCCCATTATTAGCATTCTGTTTCTGTTAAAGTATTCTGTACCCGTTCCTGCTTCAATTTAGACATTAGGGTGACACCTAATTCCGATATACTAGTATTAGTGCAGAGAAGTGTAAAACAATAGTTTATATCATTCTGTTTTTCTGTTATATCTGCTACACCTGTTATAGTTATCTCACATCCAGTTTTATGTTCATATCATATTATTATTATCTGTTCATATGCTGAAAGTCACTGGACTTGCCAGACTTTTGTCTGACCCTTGTTGTTTCGCCTCCTTTCTTCCGTTTCCCCTCCAGGTTATCCAAGGAGGGAAATACTTTAGCTTGATCCGGATTTCTCTTTGCTTGAAGTACTTAAAGTATGGCTTGGCTCTGTATAGCTTCCGTTCCATGGGGATTATGATTTTAATCTATGCATTTTGAAGGCTTTTGTACAAGACTGATATTTTGTACTTGAATTCTGAAATTGAAAGGATGTAACCATATAAATTTCTGTTTCCGCTGTAATAAAGTTAAAAATTTTCAAGTACTGTTTTATCTGTCTTGTAAGTTTCTGTTCTGTTTACTAAAATGCTCCACCAAAGTTAAGGCATTCCCTTTGTGAGTGACCTTAACGGAGGTGGGGTGTTATAACTAATATAACATGGTTTGAGGTAGGGTCAAGTTAACACCAGAAGGAAACACTTAACCAACATGACAAGACGAGTGGGTGGGTTAACTTGAATTGATTAATGACACTTGACCAATATAACTTGATGAACGAATAGGATTAAGTTAAATGGGAAATACTTAACCAATATAACCTGATGAATGAACAAGGTTAAGTTAATAAATCACACTTAACCAATCCAACATGATAAGTGAGAAAGGTTAAGTTAATAAGAACCACATAATGAACATGGCATGACGAGTAGGAGGGTTAAGTACACGCCGGGTTGGTGGGTAATATTAGTAAATATATAGGCCCACAAAACTTAACCATTATATAAACATGCTTGAATTCGTGGGAAGGTTAAGTATACGTCGGGTTGGTGGGTAATATTAGTAAATATAGGCCCATAAAACTTAACCATTATATAAACATGCTTGAATCAGTGGGAGGGTTAAGTACAATCGGGTTGGTGGGTAATATTAGTAAATATAGGTCCACAAACTTAACCAGTAGGAAACCCTAGTAACGGGGACCCATTTTAGCAGTAACCCACATAGATGTATCACGGTACCCTGAGCTAGGCAGGGTAGGGCACGATTACTGGGCTGATTATAAGCGGTCAAAACAAAGGCAGGGGGTATGTCAGAGTAGGTTTCGATGGTTTACGGGCGTGCACGTACTCCGGAGTGGGAAAAAAAGCAGGCACTGGGTACC
Organism: Allium sativum; assembly: GCA_030737875.1. Lineage (NCBI taxonomy): Eukaryota > Viridiplantae > Streptophyta > Magnoliopsida > Asparagales > Amaryllidaceae > Allium > Allium sativum. The sequence goes on from CM060918.1 coordinate 638,339,106, forward strand.
AGTAATTATACACTGTGCATCTTGATTCGTGTCAGGTCTCTATCATAAGGATTGATACAGCTTATGGTGGGACCAGCGCAGGGTATCTACACGCAAGAGGGGGTCAATTGGCACAGACACATGGAACATTTGTACAAGTAGGGAGCTGATCGATAGGGTAGTAAGGGTACATCTAACATCTACATGACAATTATGCTGACTAAGGTGGAGTCCTCATAATAGATGTACACCTGAAGGCTACCACAATTGCGGGGATTGGGATCACGTTATAATATTATCCTTTATACAGATTACTAGTTGGGACACTTGTTAGGTGGTGCAGAGATATAGAAATCAGAATAACAGGGTAGTAGCGAAGCAGAGAATAGTTAACATGCGATGTTAACTTAGTTTATCTTGCCTATTGCTTATCCTTTGTATCCTATGTTCCTTATCATCATGCTTATGTATTTATTCAGTTTAATTCATGTCATGTTGTTCTTGCTTGTTCATATGCTGAAAGTAGCTGGATTTACCAGACTTATGTCTGACCTAGTTTTGTTTCGCCTCTTTTCTTCCGTTCCCCCTGGTTCTCAGGGAGGAAACACTTCTGCTTAGCTTGGATTACTTTTTGCTTCAAGATCATCATGTGTTGCTTTGGATTCAGTCTCATTTCAGCTATGTCTTTCTTTACTCTATTGGGGAATAAATCGTTGTTATTTTTATGCTTCTTTTATACTTGGAAGTTTTTGAATCAAGACAGAAGTACTACGTATTGTTTTTAAGACAACTGTTGTAAAAGCTTGACCGAACCACATTGTTTATAAAATGACTTTATTTTCCGATGCTTTATTTGTGTGTCTTGTAATTTATCTACATCTTTTACCAAAAATGCTCCATCGAAATTAAGGCATTCTCTTTGTGAGTGACCTTAACAGTGGGTTGGGTGTTTCAGCTACCTATCGAACGATGCCCCTAGTATAGGACACACTACCCAGAGCGATATATGTTCCTAGACTTTCCCCACGTACGTGTCATGAATCGTTATCGATGTCTAGTTGCACATGTCCTCTATATGTGCGGCCCGAGTCCCGTGGCAGGGCGAATCAAGAAACACGGAGGAACTCGGTCGGAAGCTTTAAGTTATTTGCCGATGCAGATGCTAAGGTCTATTTTTATCTATGTGTGGCTGTGGTCCCACTTGACCCCTCCCTCAACTAATGAAAGGCACCCAAGAAAATCAAGAATGAGAACTATACGCAGGCCCCCATGCCCCGCAAACCTATTGGCCAACCTTGCCCATAACTAGATAGCAAGTATATGGTCTTTTGAAGTTCTCCGCCTTTCCGATTCATGTACTCGATTGACTCAAGATGGTAGGTAGACGACGATGTGCTATCACAGGGCTAAACAAGATATCGCCGCCTCAAGCTGGTCCATCCTAGTCTTTAGGTTGCTTATATTCCAACCAAGGCATACTCTTGGTTCTTCTAACACAGACCTTAACCTCTGTGAGCCTAGGAGGATCATCTGCAACCTCACAGAGGGATACCAAGAGTACCCTCACGTCCCCTCGAAGCCGCGTGCTTCGTAACCCAGACCTTTAGAGCCTTCTTCATGATCAGATGGATGTTCGCTCCTCCTCGTGTTCTACTTGGTTTTCTTGACTAAGGTTTACTACTTAGTTCGCTGAATCATTCGTTTTCTTAACTACGGTTTACTACTTAGTTCTTTTTCTCGTTATTTACTTAGTTCTCTAAACTAAGGTTTATTAGTTAGTTCTCTTAACCAAGGTTTGATACTTAGTTTCTGTTACTTAGTTCTCTTTAACTAAGGTTTGTTACTTAGTTCCTTTTAACTAAGGTTTATCTATGAATTCAAGCATGACTTAAGTTCTTTTTATCAAATGATAGCGTACGGGTGTTCTCCCACATTTCCAGCTTAGATTAACTTATTTCATGGTATAAGTTGTCCTACCCTTCGAGTCTTGTATTACATCTTAAGTCATATTCATTTCTTACCCCTAGGATAAGTTTATCTATTATTTAATCTTATCATTCCCCACTTTTCTTTGCTTTGATACTGTTATATTGATTAAGTTTGCCCATGTGCCCAAGTTGACTTAACCCCCAGTCACGTATTCAATTCAATCCGCGCGTCATGTTAAATTGGTTAAGTGTTATCCAGAAGTTCACGTTGACTTAACCCACCCATATATTGAGTCAAATTGGTTAAATGTTATCTAGTGGTTCACGTTGACTTAACCCACCCATATGTCATGTTAAATTGGTTAAGTGTTATCTATCAGTTCGTGTTGGCTTAACCTACCTATATATCATGTCTAATTGGTTAAGTGTTATCTAGTGGTTCACGTTGACCTAACCCACCCATATATCGAGTCAAATTGGTTACGTGTTGTCTAGTATTTCATGTTGACTTAACCTTACCATACTAGCATGTGTCGTTAGCATTAATTAATTATTACTGCCCAATCTCTCATATTAGACCTAATGTTGCGGTCACTGGATGTGCCGGTTGGTTTCGGACAGGATTACACCACAACTCAATCTAACCTCGGGTTTCAAGCACGTTATGACTAACTTCTCACATTAGAACCTATTGTTTGCGGTCACTGGATGTGCCGGGCGGTTCCGGGCAGGATTACACCGCAAACTCATTCTAACCTCGAGTTAGCCATGTTTCATGTTTATTTCATGCCATTATAGATGTCATATGTTAATTATCAATTCACAAGCATGTTCGTGTTTATTCTTGATGTCATATGTCAATTATCAATTTCATGTCATGAGTCGAGTTCCATAATGACATAAAATCATGGTTTGTCCAACATACTCCATTTTTCATTATGTTTCTAGGATCTTAAAGGCATATCCAATTTCTAAGTCTCAAATTCAAGCTTTACCCAAAACCCCCAATTTATGTTCATCCTTATAATCCCATTAATAGGCTATACCTATTATTCCAATTTTTCCATACTTGTGTTCCTAATAGTTTACTATCATTCCTCATAGGTTGGTTAAGTTTATTCATACGTCAAGTGCTACTTAACCCATTTCTACTTTTCATATGCAACCATTCGTGAAATAATCTTTTTACCCAAATTACTCAATTATAGCCAAATTCACCAATTTCATTTTATTCATATCCAAACATGCCAATTTCCAAAATCCCATTATACCCAATTTCATAAAATCAATATTTTCCCAATATATTTCCCCACATTTATACATATAATCTAATTCACCTTTTAGGGTTAATTTCAAGTCACAAACAAATTTCGCCAATTTTCCCAATATTTGCAATAATAATTGTTTTGCCATAATTTCCCAAATTTCATATTATATTCCTCAATTACATAAAATAGATTATGCTCAATATTTCCATATTCCAACCATACGTATGTATAATAAGATTTCTTCTAGGTTCGAGATAACCTAGATCCAAAAATAAAAAGGGGAAGGAGAATAAAAGAACAATTATTATAACATGAATCTTGAATTGAATTTATAACCAGGGAATGATGAATGATAATAATACTATTATACAACAAGTTTATTATAATTCCACTCACCATGACTGGATTGGAGAAATAAGCGATTTGTCGTTGATCTAGAACACTGATTTAATCTTCTTATTTGATTATTGGGGAAGAGCATGAATTGTTGATGAAGAACTTTGCTACTTGATTTGATTAAACTCCAAAGTTGATGAAGAACTTGCAATATAATTTAGAGTTTTGGGGCGGCGGCCATGATTGGTTGAAGTTTGGCGGCATGGAGGCGTCTTAAGGAATTGTTATGAATTAGAGTTAGGTCTTGCTATGCATTTATAGGTGTAGAGAGTGTTTTAGAGCCCTTAGATTGACCTAGAAGCCATCCGACTCGTACAACACATCAAAACACGTCACACGAACTGAAATCGCCCAGATCTGGGGATAGGTCGACCCCTAGGTCAACCTCCCTAGGGGTAGATCGAACCCCAGGTCAACCCCTAGTCGACCTGACCCCTAGGTCGACCTTCCAAGTTTTGGCGAGAAATTTGCCGCCCAGCTGCCTGGGTCGAATTTCGAACTGTTTGGAATTTTTGTTGAATCTTCTAAAAGCCATAACTCCTTCATACAGGGTACGATTTACGTAAACTTGGACTCTATTCCAAGCAGAATTTCGAGACGAACGCAACGGTGATGTCCTTTTTACTTAATTCCTGATATTTAAATTAAGTATCCTTATTTTATTATATTTTCCGTTACGCACACTGTTATCGAATTAATTTTTCCTTCTCTTCCATATATTAACTAATTTTCATTATACATCACCATTATTTACCTATCTATGCATATGCACATATTTTTACATATTTTTAATTATATTAAAAATGCGGGGTGTTACAATTTCGATATTGGACACCGTGATTAAACGGATATTGTTGAGAAATTTGAAAGATATATATATATATATATATTTATTCCCAATACAATATTTGTTGGTTTCAGAAATTGATATTGAATATAAGCTGGTATAATTCCTATTTAGAGCCTTGTATTTAATATCAAATTGGATTTTGGGGTTTTCGTGAATGGTGTCTTAAATAACATTACTCTTAAACCTAGTTGAGAAAGGAATAATTTTTTTAATTAAGATTAATGAAGCTTTCCAATTAATAAAAATAATTGGAATTAAATGGAAGTTGATTTTGGGTTCGTTGTGAATGATGTTTTAATATCATTTGTTCTTAAAACCCAAATTAACAGTAAAGATTTGATTTGGAATTTATAAATCCTTTAATTAAGGTTTAATGTAAATTTCCCAAACTAAAGTTTTCCAATTTAATAGTAAATTGGAATTGAATGGAATTCGATTTAATAACAATCAAGATAAGCTTCTATAAAGGAAGACTGTTACTATATATGGAATTTCAAAGGCTTTGCCGTTATTCCATTTATATTATTAATCTGGTACGAAAATTTATATCGATTATATAAATTGATCTGTTTTCTGTGAAGATTCCATAGTTAATGGAAGATGATTTGGGTTTATCATGAAATGTGTTTTAAATGACATTGGTTCTTTAAACCAAGTAAAGATAGGATTAATTTTCCTAAAGTTGAATAATCATTAAGTAACGATTTTTGAGATTAAAACTAAACTAGAGTATTGATAAATCTTTAATTAGATTGAAATGAGAATAAAGTATCTAAATTTACCGAATTCAAGAAATGTTCGAAAATGGAGTACCACCACTTTTACTCCAAGAGATAGTTAAATCTTTAATTAGATTTGAACGTGAAATGGTAATTAAATTTACCGGTAACACCGTGGGTGTTAGATATGGACTACTATCAGTTTTTATCTATAGGATGAATAAATTAGGATTGGAAATAATAAAATAATAAATGAATACTTTGGTAAGGCTCGATAATCCCAACTAATTTTATAAATTTTAATTTGATTTAGAGTTGTTAAAGAATAAAATAAAATATTTTGTACTTGATAGCCAAAGGAAGATTAAAGAATAAGTTTAAAAAAAATATCTTTGATAAAATTAATAGGAACCTTTCCCTATAGATGTGAAGATTTTAATAAAATAATATTCTGAATTGGAATGAGGCGTATGATGTGTTTTTATAGCACTTGATTATTGATTATAAAATACGCGAATTATTCGGGAAGACCAGGTTTAACCCATTCTGAATAATTAATACGATGATTAAAAGTCGATGATAAAGACGGTGATTGAAGACCAGTGATCTTCACATCGTTTGGATGATTATTGATGTCTTGATTGGGCAGTACACCAAAGATAGGGTAATAAGTGGTGATCGTCCAGACGTACTTAAAGATCGACCAGATATGCAAGGACCTCTCTCCTGTATTGGACATATAGGACGACAAATAAGGTGCCTCCGGTTTCGTTCAGACCCAGAACAAACTTGTACATGGATGTGTGTCTGACATTGGAGTTCATTTTATGTTATTGATTTCTATTAAATATATATCTGTTTGGTGGCAGAGAATTTATTCTCTTGCTTAACACCCTTCTCTGAGACGTGCGAGCTTAGAGGTTATATATTGATAGACCTCAGTTGTATGGCATGGATTGTCAATGTGGCATGCTAAGATGCAAATAATCAAGGATTTTGTTAAAAATCAGAGTCTTGTGGTTGATGATCAAAGCACGACTTTAATTAGCACAGCTTTGTGTATATCGTTAATTTGTGAGCCTCACACCCCGGTATGGGTTTAAAACGAGATCAGGGATGTAGGGAGTGCATGCGTTTCTTCCTAGCTAGAAGTTGTGTCATGGTATGGAGCGCAGACATTTTTACTTATATGGATGATGGAATTAGGCGCCTCAGATATCGAGTCTCTACTGGCTCAGAGATTGGTGTGATAGGAACGAGAAACTTATGTTCAGGAATAACCAATCCTCAAAAGTAAGAGAGGACCGGCCCTATATGAACCAAGGGTTTCCCGTAGGTGTGATCCTGAGGCATTTGCTAGAGTGTCTCGAATCGGAAGGAGCCATCCCTTTCCTTGACTCATGAGGGAAATTCAATTTCCAATACGACATCATTCGGTTTTAGTTGTAAACCTATATGGTGACATAGTAGGATGGGGTACTATGCCGTCTATGATTGATACATTTATATACGAAGTTGTTTTATATGCTATACACTTATAATAATAATGAAAGATTAATTTCGCGTACCAAGCATATTTGGGCATTATAAGGTAAAACTCTATCCTCCAGCTTGCGTTGCATTGTGCGATGGAACTTGAGTATTATAATGGCTTAATTTTTCCTTTTTAGAATTGTGTTGTTTGTTTATGGTATTCTTGGGAGGAAACCCGTTTCGTGCTATACGACATGGTCCCACTATTTACCCAGGTTTAAAATAAAGTTAATAACTGTTTTTAGTTCTCACACCAGTCCCATGATTGACTCAAAGTTTATTGTTTCTACCTAAACTCAGGGTTCCCATATTTTCCACATGGGCAGCTAGTAATTTGGTTTTGCAGATATTTATTTTCACAGGATCCTGAATTACAGCTGGAGCTATATTCGGAATGCTTTATATCTGTATATTTCACTCAGTTGTGTTAGTTGATGTATTCCCACTGTGCATTGCATTTATACATTTTAAATTTGTGTATTTTAATCTCTGATATTTTTCAGTTGTATATTAATTATTTGAACTCTGATATCTTTTTCTCTGATGTAAATTGTTGTAATAACAATGAAATGTTCTCATGTTTGAGTTCGAATGCATTGTGTTCTCAAAATAGTCCGCCATCTTGTTCGGTTTAGGCTGACAGGGAAGTTCGGGTCGCTACAGTTGGTATCAGAGCTTTGGTTTACAAAGCTCAAGAACAAGACACATTAGAACCAACGAAAGAATTCATCAGAGATGGGATTAATAACATCTTATAAGAATGATTCGTTAGAGATAGGATTAGTAATATCCTAGAACGAGTTTGAGGAGTATTATTTATAAAAATGAATTTAGTTTTGAAAATTATATCTTGTTATACGTATTTGAGTAATTTATTCTATATTGATTTTGGACTATCGGGTATTAGAAGATTTTGCATATACGTCTGATCCACGTGTATTCTAAGTCTCAAATATACTGGGTAGGTATAGAATCACGCTCTAGTCGCCCGGAGATGATCCTGATGATTACTATAGTTTCATTAGTATTTATTTTCAAGTTTCGAAAGTGGGATGTCTATATGATTCCAGTTGACTGGTGTGAGAACCAAAACCTTAGTTAGAATTTATTGTTTGTGATTTGATCTTGAAATTGGATTTTTGAGCATATATAAACTTATATATTTGAAAAGTTGATCAATTAATTGATTGCTAGTTGTGATGTGTGATTATTAATTTGATCAATAAAAATATTGGAATAGTAAAACCCATATGAGAAGGAATGTTAAATAAAACTAAACCAAATATAATATAGAGCTGAATAGAGAATTTAGTTCGAATTGTATTTATATATTAGATATATATGTACATATAAAAACATGTTGAGCAGGTTATGGATTTACTGTTGAGTAGAGAAATATATTGCGTGCCCGACAAACAGGTGCACCTTAATGAGTGGGTTGTGCAATTTTATTTATTATATAAACTACTATGAGTGTTTTTGGATGCGTTGTGATGGTTAGTCTGTGTTAAATTAAAACATACGCCATAGGATAGCAATGAATAAATTATGAACCACACAACATAGCATACATCATGAAGATAGCATATCATACCATATTCCATATAAGCATTTGGTGCTTGTATGACGAGGTTTGGATTACCATATGGGCGAGATGCTTGTATGGCGATGACTGAATTACAGGTTGAGCAGAAGACTGACTATGCACTTAATTACATATAAAGGCGCTCGGGACAGGACTTAATAAAAACCCTACACAGGTGTGGAAATGAGAAAAATTCACGTATCTCTTGTTTTTAGTTACGGAACATGGTTATTTATTTTTCAACACTGGGGCAAGGTATGAGATTTCGACCTTTTTACACATCTCCTTTGGACATAGATAGGTTACAAAAATTATGTATGCTTTTTATTGATTTATTGGGTGCCTAATACGGCCCAATAAATTTTTCAGACCCTCCCCGTACAAAGGAGGTTATGCCAAAAAAATTCGAAAATTTAGAGCATTAGCCAAATTTTTGAGAAATTAGAAAGTTTTTATAAGTTGAAAAGTTGAAGAGCTGGATCAAGTGAAGGTGGAGTTGATTAAGTAAACAACCTTCTATTCTATCTTCCTTTTCGAGAATGAAAAGATTTTAAGCGGGGGAAATTGTAACAACCCGGAATTTTGGAACCAATTTAAAATTTTATTTTTTAATTGATTTAATGGATTTTAAGAATTTAAAATGATTTATTTTGAGAATTAATGATTTAAATTTTATTTAAATCGAAGTTAGAACATATAAATTTAAAATTTAATTAAAACGAACTTGAAATGGTGCCGTAGTTTGAAAATTCAATTTCTAATTTCAATTGAATGTGCAGAAATCAATATAAGTCTGAATTAGATAAAACAAGAAATGTTAAAATCTATTTAACTATATATTTCTAATGAATGTAAAATTGAGATTTCACTTTATAAACTAAAATCTAAGTCCAATTTAAATTTTAGAATAGTTGTTATGGAGTTCATATATATTTTAATAATATATAGCCCTTAAAAATAACCATTTTGCAAACGACTTCCGTTTTTGACGAAACCACTTTTGTTGGATCTGGAATATCAAATTATTGTTAGGTTTAAAACTTCATAATTTTTGGAAATAATATGTGAGCGTAGTAAATCTAAACGTGTTTTCAATTTTAGTTTGAATTTAATTGACCAATTAGAAGGTCATTTTTCAAACGATCTCCAAATACGAAACTAATTTTTTTGGGAAGGTATCATAAAAAAATAGCTAGATTTCAAAATTTATAATTTTTGGAGTCAGTATGTGGCCCTGGTAAATTAAAATGTACGTTGAAATTAAATATTGAACGTTATATTAATTTATATTTTAATTTTGATAAAAACTGATCAAAACAGTCGAATTGGATTACGAAACATATTCCATTGTATTCGGAATGGGAGTATTTAGCTAGGAGTCACAATCATTGGGTTTGATTTGGAGTTCGTGACATTAAACAAGTAAATTTGGAGAATTGAATATTATTAAATGTGTATATATAATATATATATTAACATTTTCTTTCCTAACCCTAGCTCATTCTAACTTCTGCGCACTGCCACATTCTTCTTCGAGGGCCAGAAAACACCCTTTTACAAATGATTAAATCCCAAATTCATCAATTAATTCGAGAAAATTATAACTGCAATATCCTTTATCTTCACGAGATCCACAAGTCTAACGGTCATGATCGGAAGTCATGATTTCTGGTGACTGGATTTTTCCTTGAAAGGCGGCACGTTCACATGGGATATCTGACCATTGGGTGAGGCCGAGTTCGTCGAGCTTGGGGGTTCCGGTGGATTGTTCAATGGCGATCGCCGTGGCGGAGGCTGATCGATGGCAGAGGGCTCCGGTGCACGTGCGACAGAAGAGAGAAGGGAGGGAGATGGGTTTCGGTAGAACATTATACAGAAGAAGAAAGGAAATGGTTTAAGTAAATTAATTAGTAATTAATATAAGTTAATGACTTAACATGTGATTAATGTATAAAACATCATGTTTATTTCATACGAGGTTGGAATCCGACGTTTTCAGTTGCGTTGGATTCGCAACAACGAACACTACAACATGGACCTGACCAGAACGGAAACGGAAGCTGTTGTAGTTTTTGATAAAATTAAACGCTCATTTAATTTTATTAAAAAATTCTTCAATTAAAGACTGACGGAGTGAAAACCAAAGTGAGAACTCTCTCACTCAAATCATTTTTGTTATGTTATTTATTTTTGGAGTTCAACGCACGAACTCTTCACAAATCATTTGAAATAGAAGCAATGTATGGATATTAGTGACACTCGCATTTCATACTCCGCGGATGGACACTTGTGGCACCGTAAATGGCATTTGGTTGTTATGTACTGATTTATATGGATGGTTTGGTGATTTGTGTATTGTGATTGTGATATTGAAGTGTGTAACATATTGGAAATAATGTTAATATTATTGTGGTAATTGAAATTTAATTATAAATATCCATTTATAATTTAAACAGTGAAAATTGGTTAATTAGAAAAATAATTCGAATCAAATTAGAATTGGTTAAATTTATTAACCAAGGATTAATTTGAATTCATTGTTATCGGTTGAAACCCCACATGGGTCTGGGGATGATAATTAATTCACATCTCCCTTGGATTTCATTGTATGTCAACATATTGATTGACCGATTGTGATAAACGTTATTTAATTATTTAATGCTTATACAGTTGTAAATTGCACTCTATATGTGAATGGACTATTTAACAGTTGTTTTTCACTATTTTGGAATACATGCGATGCATGGAAATCATATACGGTAATTGATTAAGCCTGATTCAAATTCAGAAATAACGAATAATTTAAATTAATATTCATTGAAAAATCAAAATAGGATTTTGATGTCCGATTTTGGATGGACACGAAAATATTGAAATATATGAAGCCGAGTTAAGTAGATATATGCAATTTTAACTCGAACAGGATTTTCTGTCGATTTTATGTATTTTATAATGAATATCGAAAGGATTTGATTTCAAAATATGATATTTTGAAAATATTATCATTTTAATATTATAATGATAAAGAATATTAAATTTTGATTTAAAATTGAAATAAAGTTTAAATTGTTCCAAAATGAATTTATAAATGATTTATAAAATACGTGTTAAATGGAAATCGATGATATATATATATATATATATATTATATATATTTAAATGGCTTGAATAGAACGCGCCGCGAAGCGATCGTTTGCGAATTTCAACCATTAAATTCAAATTAATGTAACGGGAGATCCGACCGTCCGATTCTCCTAATACCAGCACAGATGGGTTCGTATCGAAAAGAGCTTTCGAATGAATAATTGAGATTTAAATTTGAAAGGATAGATTTTAAAATATGTCCAATTAGTTTTGGAAATGGTCGTTGTGAATGCAGTTCGGCGGCCGTTACTGAAAACAGACTGTAAGGGCCTTATTAAAATTATTAAAAATATGAGTAAATTATATAAAATCATAATAAATGGTTTGGAATGATTTTGATGGAAAAATTCACGTTTGTAAAGATAAGATATATTTTTATCTGAATAAGTTGTTTTGCAACTTGAAATAAGAACTGAAAAGAATTGAAGTGGTTTTAATATAACTAAAATTTTCCAATGTATTAATTGGAAAGGATTTAAATGGAAATAATCTTCGGAATATTTCGATATTAGATTTCATGATTATACAAATATTGTTGAGAAATTTGAAAGATATATATGTATATATATATGTGTAGTTATTCACAATACGATATTTGTTGGTTTCAGAATTTGATATTGAATATTAGCCGATATAATTTCTATTTAGGGACTTGTATTTAATATCAAATTAGATTTTGGGTTTGTCGTGAATGGTGTCTTAAATAACACTGTTCTTAAACCTAGTTGAGAAAGGAGTAAATCTTTTAATCAAGATTAATGATGCTTTCCAATTAATAAAAATAATTGGAATTAAATGGAAGTTGATTTTGGGTTCGTTATGTACGATGTTTTAAATAATATTTGTTCTTAAAACCCAAATTAACAGTGAAGATATGATTTGGAATTTATAATTACTTCGATTAAAATTTAATGGAAATTGCCCAAAGTAAAGTTTTCGAATTTAATATATTAAATTCGAATTGAATGGAATTCGATCTAATAATAATCGAGATGAGCTTCTGTAAAGGAAGATCGTTACTATATAAGGAATTTAAAAGGGTTTGTCGTTATTCCATTTATATTATTAATCTGATACGGAAATTTATATCAATTATATATGTTGATCTTCTTTCCGTGAAGATTCCATAGTTAACCGAAGATGATTTGGGTTTATTGTGAACTGTGTTGTAAATGACACTGGTTCTTTAACCCAAATGAAGACAGGATTAATTTTCCTAAAGTTGAATAATAATGATATTTATATTAAAACTAAACTAGAGTTTTAATAAATCTTTAATTAGATTGAAATGAGAATAAGGTAACTAAATTTACCGAATTCAAGAAATGTTCGAGAATGGAGTACCACCAGTTTTACTCTAGGCGATAGTTAAACTTAAATTAGATTTGAACGTGAAATGGTAATTAAATTTACCGATAACACCGTGGGTGTTTGATAAGGAGTACTACCAGTTTTTTTCCATGGGATAAATAGATTGGGATTGGAAATAATAAAATAATAAATGATTACTTCGGTAAGGCTCGATAATCCCTACTAGTTTTATAAACATTAATTTGATTTAGAATTGTTAAAGAATAAAATAAATCTTTTGTAAATGATATCCAAAGGAAGATTAAAGAATAATTTTAAAAGAAATTATTTTTAATAAAATTAACGGGAACCTTTCCCTTAAGATGTGAATATTTGAATAAAATAATATTATGAATCAGAATGGTGCGTATGATGTGTTTTTATAGCACTTGATTATTGATTATAAAATACGTGAATTATTCGGGAAGACCAGGTTTAACCCATTCTGAATAAGTAATACGATGATTAAAAGTCGACGATGAAGACGGTGGTTGAAGACCGAAGATCTTCACATCGTTTGGATGATTTCTGATGTCTTGAATGGGATGTACACCCAAGACAAGTTAATAAGTGGTGATCATCCTGATGTACTTGAAGATCAACCGGATATGCGAGGACCTCTCTCCTATATTAGACATATGGGACGAGGAATAAGGCGCCTCCGATTTCGTTCAGACCTAGAATGAACTTGTAAAAGGATGTGTGTCTGACATTGGATTTCATTCTATGTTGATTTATTTCTATTAAATATATATCTGTTTGGTGGCGGAGAATTTATTTACTTTCTTAACACCCTTCTCTGAGACGTACGAGCTTAAAGGTTATATATTGATAGACATCAGTTGTATGGCATGAATTGTCAATGTGGCATGCTAAGATGCAAATGATCAAGGCTTTTGTTGAAAAGCAGAGTCTTGTAGTCGATGTTCAAAGCACGACTTTAATTAGGATATCTTTGTGTATAGCGTTAATTCACGAGCCTCACACCCCAGAACGAGTCTAAAACGCGATCAGGGACGCAGGGAGTGCATGTGTTTCTTTCTAGCTAGAAGTGGTGTCGTGGTATGGAGCCCGTATATTTTTTACTTATGTGGATGATGGAATGAGGCGCCTCACATATTGTGTCTCTAATGGCTCAGAGATAGGCCCGATAGGACCAGGAAACGTGTGTTCGGGAATAACCAATCCTAAAAAGTAATAGAGGACCGGCCATGTTGGAACCAAGGGTTTCCCGTATGTGTGATCCTAAGGCATTTGATAGAGTGTCTCGAATCAGAAGGAGTCATCCCTTGCCTTGACTCATGATGAAAATCCAATTTCCAATACGACATCATTCGGTTTTAGTTGTAAACCTATATGGCGACATAGTAGGATGGGGTACTATCCTGTCTATGATTGATACATTTATATTCAAAGTTTTCTTATACACTGTACACTTATAGTAATAATAAAAGATTAATCTCGTGTACCAAGCATATTTGGCCATTATAAGGTAAAACTTTATCCTTCGGCTTGCGTTGCATTGTAATATGGGACCTGAGTCTTATAATGGCTTTATTTTTCCTTTTTAGCATTGCATTGTTTGTTTATGGTATTCTTGGGAGGAAACTCGTTCCGTGTTATACGGCGTAGTCCATTTGTTTACCCTACTTTAAAATAAAGTTAATAACTGTTTTAGTTCTCACACCAGTCCATGACTGACTCGGAGTTCATTATTTATACCTAAACTCTGGGTGCCCATATTTTCCACATGAGCAGCTAGTAGTTTGGTTTTGCAGATATTTATTTTCACAGGATCTTGGATTACAACTGGAGCTATATTCGGAATGCTTTGTATCTGTATATTTCATTCAGTTGTGTTAGTTGATGTATTTCCGCTGTGCATTGTATTTATACATTTTAAATTTGTGTATTTTAATCTCTGATATTTTTCTGTTGTATGTTAATTATTTAAACTTTGATATCTTGTACTCAAATGTAAATTGTTGAAATAACAATGAAATGTTCTCATGTTCGTGTTCTGATGCGTCGTGTTCTCAAAATAGTCCGCCTTGTTGTTCGGTTTAGGATGACTGGGAATTTCGGGTCGCCACAGAATATTTCTTATCAAAGTTGGAAACCATTTCCATATATTCATAAATCCTTGTTTTCTATATTTAGAAAATTACAATATCAACATCGGAAAACAATTCCATATGTTCATATTTCTTATTTCCTATCAACCAAATTATATCATTTTCTATGCTTAGAAAACGTCGCCGATTATACATGCCAGACGTTTCCAACTCATTTGCTTGGATTTAAACAATTGCCCTCCAAAACACTGTTACGACAATTCAAAACCATTAATCACTCATTAACTGCTCGTATCTCTAATCAATCCTCGCTACCGAACCTTAACCATTCCTTAGTCAACAATGAAGTCAATCAAGCTGGGGTATAATTACCTCTCGGACCTTAACTAAACAACATTTCTTAACTTCGGTATGGAAAAAGTTCACAACTATGAATACCAACAAAACACGCTCAAGCAACTCTCGGATTCAATTTAAGAATCCACTTCTTTTACAGAAATCAATGATTGTAGCAATAGTGCTATAACCCATGCTCTGAGATATAAAACTTTAAAATATAACTTCTATTCATTTGTTTAGAGTAAATAATAGCTAAATAAATAAATGAATAATTAATCTATATTAAAACGGAAAGTAAATAGCACTTTCCTGAATTCGATATAGTCGAATTTCAATGTACAATCTCTTTCGAATAATCTTTATTTGAGTAATATTCCAAACTTCGGAATAATCTCATTGTTACAGGTCAATCCAAATTCCCTTATAACCATTTCCATTTGCAAAACGTTTGCTTTAAACCATTACTCACTTTAATATATGAGTGTTATTTCTTTTATAGAAATATTAACTTGCTATATCAAATCAATTTTATTTCATTTGTAAACATTATTATAGATTCAAATCATGTCAATCGAGTCACTTTATAAATTCACATTCATATTCCACTACATCCATAAATCTCATTTGCATGTCAACTTCTTGTTAATTATATATCAAGTTTATAACATAATATCGACTTCATATTCGATTATACGTAAATGGTTCAAAATAAAATATAAATTTCCTGGTCAAGTTTCCAATTATATAATATATCATTTCTAAAAACAAATTATTTTTATAAAATTTGACATATTCGAATTCCAATTATAAATCCTTATGGATTTATTTCAATTCCATTCACATTCCGAACATTGGAATAAATTTCATCGTTTTCTATTGAAATGATTTCCGATTTCCCCTTTTAAATTCACCCTTGAATTTACATTCCCAAATTATCCAATGATAATTATTTCACTTCATTTATAAATATAGTTTATAAATCAAACTATATGTTTTTGTTATTAAAAACAAGTCATTATTTTCTAGCCCATTCAAAATTCAATTTCTAATTTTTTTTTTTAAAATGGTTTTTTCCCGTTTTTAAACCTAAATTCTTATCCTTTCATTCAAATATATTTTTACGGTATTTAAATATAAATATTTAGGGTCATTGCTGTTCAAGCATCCAAACAGAACAAAATCTATCATAGATCATCTAACACATCATATATCACAATATACGAAAACTAATAGTGCTAATTTTGAGGAATCCAGTTGGATCCCTTCAATTTGTTTTTCTTTGCAACCACAAATTTTATACAACATAAATAATACCAATCCCACTTGGAATGTCATGGTGTAGAAGGTCATCCGCTATTATGCAGAGAGCATAGGGTCTCATCCGCTAAAATGTGCGGGAATATCCAACTACCAACCTTTAATATACTAATATATATATATATATATAATAGCAACAATTGATAATAATATATCAATTCAACCAAACAATTATCACACAGCATCCATCATCATTTATCAATTCTAAAATACATTTATAAGATTATAAACTAGACATAGTTGGTGAGTTTACTCACTTTGGTCATTAATTGTTGAATAACAATTAATCACCAATTAAAATAATAAGGCATTCCAGTTTGCTGAAAATTCCCACGTGCTCTAAATCATTCCAGACCAGTTTCATTACAAACGCTTCATCCATACGATCCCAACAGATCTTGCTTTGTCAGATTCTGGTAATGTATGACAAAGTTATAGATTTTGCAAGTTTGAACACATTTATATAAACAGATATGTCATTAACATAATAATTAATAAAGTAATTATAACCTTAATCGCCTTTTAGTTCTTAATTACCTCGCTCATCATCTTCTCTCCTGAACACAGATTTCGAACCCGTGAAGAACCATCACCATGGCACTAATTTTCCTCTACTTATCTCCCTCTCCCCTTCACTGTATATTAAACTAAAATATCCATTAAACTCATCGAAATCTCTTCCTCCCCGTACTCTTCATGCTAAGCTCACAGTCCATGAGCGAAATGTGTTCGCCAGTCCCAAGCTCACGACACCACTGTACATCACGACTTCTTTTAATTCAAAAATTCCCAAAGATTTGCATATACGTGCTATTTTCCCCACTCAATCCCAATACAACCTTGAATTTATGAATCGGTGCCTCAATTACTCAAAACCGTCAACCCTAACTCACATTATAATATTTCTAGCAATCAATGATGTGTTCCCGAAGAAACTGATATAAAATTGAAGATCACCCCTTCATGAATCCAAATATATATATATATTGTGATTTTTAGGATTTTATTTTATTTTCTTTGGATTTTTGGAAGCTCACGTTTTTTATTTTGTTTGTGGCGTCCATGACTTCGTTTGACCAGAGGAAGAAAATAGTTAGGGTTTAGGGTGGGATATGTGGTATATTTGTAGAGTATGATAATATTACTTTAATCGATTATTATATTAATTTACAAAACTTAAGCCTGAAGTAACATGTTTAAACTACCACATATGAGTTCCAATAGCGATAAAACTTGTTATCTCAAAATAACTTAATATTTCAGACACCGTGGAACTAGTTTGATCGAATTCTGAGATTATTTGTAAAACTTTCTTTTTAATATCAAAACATGAATCGATACGCGTTTATGCATGCACGATCATAAAATAAATCCAGTTGATACAAAACTTAAAATCTTACAATAATTAATCACTATGGATTTTATAAAATTAGTTTCGTTAAAATCTGAAGTTGTTTGAAAAATCATTATTCTTAAATTCCATATTAAATAGATATAATATAAGTTGATTCCAAAATAAACAAATCTATTGATAATTTTTATTATTATCATATATAAGTATATGTATGCATGTATGTGTGTATTTAAACTGAATTTGTTAAACTTCATTTTATCTTATGAAATAAATCATTATGGTTTATAAACGATTCCATAGCTACTTTCCGATAATTTTATTTGGGCAAGACTAAAAATATACAATTTGAAATCTTCATTTTTCTATTACATTAGAAAACTATAGTTCAATAGATTCAAACATTTCTTGTTTCGAACAATTTCGACTTTTAATTGATCTTTTACACTCAATATAAGTTTGAATCATAAAACTGTGAACTACCACGCCGCTGCAGGCTTGCTTTTATTAAATATAAATTTATACATTCAAACTCTGTTAAATTAATAAATTCTATATAAAAATCCACTTCTATTTCTATCTCAACACTTTTAAACTAATTAAAATTTAAATCCTAAAAATTCGGGTCGTTCCGTTCCTTCCCCCTTTAAAAGAATTTTGTCCCTGAAATTGCTAAGTCAGGAAAAAATGCTACAACTCTTCTAACTTCTCTCAACCCACTTGGTTGAGATCTTACACTTCATTATTCCACAACTAAGTTCTTACGCAGAACCTTTAATTCTCATGCCCATACTCAAATTTCCATGATTCATCTCAATTGATCCATCCACCATTTTTGGACAATCCATCATCACATTCTTATCTTCAATCCATATGCGTTTTGCATATTTCCACATTTATTCAAATTGATTTTAAATCAATTTATCAACTTCATTATTTCCCCTAAATTTTAGTAACCACATCTGGCTGTCTAATCTCTTATACAATCGGCAAGGCGATTTATAATTATCAAATTTTTCTTAGAAATTTTCTAACTCTTTAAATTTTTGTAAAATTTCACTAGCATCTCCTTTGTACGGCTATTGTTACTACTACAGCTCGCCTCTTTATGCCTCCTCCAATCCAAAAGAAAATCAAAAGTCTAAGTGGCATGCGAAATAGGCTTATAAAAATATCATACTCAATTAAACATGTACCTTTGTCAAGCATTCAATTTATTTTCTTCATTCACTTCATTCCATATACGTCTAACATATGCATATACATGTATTTCCAATGATTTCAAAATAATCCAACTTTTAGTTTTTAATTTACTAATCAACTTTCCTGATTAGTTGACTTCCATTCTATAATTCGTACTTGATTTATATTTCAAAAATTGATCCACTTATTCTGCTTGTGTTCAAATTTTATTCCAGTAATTAACAACTTCCAATATATGCCCAACTAGCTCATGCATAAGTTGAATTCAATTTAATAATTCGAATCTCAAACATTTCTATTTTCCACTATATTCAATTTCATTCGGGGTTATTTCTGTTCGAAATCTATTTCATTTAACTTAACTTAAGTTAAATTTTAATCCATTTGACTCAACTTTTACCATTTCAAGCTATTTAAATTCATAAGTTAAATTTAAATTTTAGAATTCAAGTTCCAGAGTTTTATTTCAAATTAATTTGAAATCATATATATTTATACACAACCATAGCAATTCAAAAATTTTTATTTCTCAAAGCAACTTGCTTTCTCTAACTTTCCATTAATCAACTTACTATGGTAGCAATCCATCACTTAGAAACTCGAAAATGAACACTGTAATGTCGTGATCTATTACCAGAATTATTTTCCTGTGACTGAAGTGATTTTAGTGCTTAATCACATTTAAAATCCATTCAAAACTATTTTTATTCAAAACTTTCTTCAAATAATGAGATATCACTTATAATACTCCAGAAAATATTTTTCTAACATTTGGATTTAAATTCCCAATTCTAGTCTGAATCCAATTTTAATTTAGCTCATTTGCAATTTTTTTATATACAAATTCAAATTGGTTATATATAGCCATCTCCATATTATAATCTCATTCGATTAAAATAACAACCAACACATCCAATATACTATAATAATACCAAGATAAATACTTACTTTATCATAATATACATTGGGTAAAATTATTTCATTTACCCTATTTCAAAACATACTGTGTAACAACCCGCATTCTACGTATCGGAGGATCGTAGAATATTTCTTTCTTTCTCATACGAAGTCGTATGGTCGTGTAGAGTTGGGCAACGACTATTGAGGTAATTTACCATGTTGATGATTTTTGCCGATTTTTAAATGACCGTTTTGCCCCTAGCTGATATTGTTTCGGCCATAACTTTTGATTGGAAAGGAATTTTGACTTGAAACCACTTCCATTAGATTCGTTTGATGGTTTACCTTTCCGTAGAGTGGTCACATGTGAGAAACGGACTTACCGTTTGGGAGATATGGCTGAAACAAGGTTTAGAAGGTGAAAAACAGCTTAACCGGGCCTAATTGAGGTGATTAGCAAGAAGGCCCATAACCCATTTCGGGATTAGGGTTATGGGGAGGCTGAAAACAGTAGGAAAACGAATTTTATTTCATTTTCCAGCCGCCACAAACATGTCTTTCACCCTAGCCATGGACTCCACCTTCTAATTTCATCCCAAATCGTCTCTAATCACTTTCTAATCGAAGATTAAGCAAAACTACAACAAATCAAGGGAGGGTAGCACCAAATCAGAGAGAGAGCTGCTGGAACACATAGGGATTGGATCCAAATCAGATATTATTTCAGATCTAAAGTTTGTTTGTGGCTAAGGTGAGTGATTAACATTGTTTTTACACTAATTACGGCTAATTAGGGGTGATTAGTGATAATTAGTGAAATTATGGCTCAGAAAAATCTGGAAAAATTTGTAAAATTCTAAAACATCATTTTATGCCTCTGTTAGAAATTTGGGTTAATTTGGTTAGGTTCTGATAATCCTATCATTAGTTGTTGTTAAACATGCTTAAGGGAAAATATGGGGTTTTGGCTATATTTGATCCGTTTTAACTTATCAAAATTATTGTTTTCGTGTTTGTGAATGTTTATACATGTTGCTATGACTGTATGGTTTGCTTTGTGATTGTTTAGAAGTGTTAGATTGGTCGAAAACGCCATCGTATGGCGTAAAACAGTCGCTGGAAGAGTGCAGGAAATTGTGTAGAAAACGGATAGCCCCCTCCTTCCGCGATCCGATGAAGTTCCGCGATCCGATGTAGTTCCGCGATCCGATGAAGTTCCGCGATCCGATGCAGTTCCGCGATCCGATGAAGTTTCGCGATCCGATGTAGTTCCGCGATCCGATGGAGTTGGAGCACCGCGATCCGATGGAGTTGAAGCACCGCGATCCGATCCGTTGGAGGGAGCATGAGCTGATGTCATGGGGCGATCCACGGGCCACGAATCGAACCAGGATTGGATGGAAGCTTGGACGTGAGGCATGGATTACGAACCAAATGAAGACCGATCCGGTGATGACCAAAAACCCGAGATGCAAAGGTAGTTCAAATGAGAAGTTAGAGCTCAGGATCCCGTTGGGTACCAAGAGTTCACTTCATGAGTTGGGCTTTGCTGCGGGATGTGTGCAAAGGGGTTATCGGTATCTGTAACCTTGGTTCACTATTGACAGATAGATTAGGGGCTTGTAGTGATAGTTGTACGGGATTGGATTCCGTCATGGCCCAAAGGATTAGGTAACCAAGGTATTGGATATCGTATGCTTTACGCACTGAGTAAGGGATGTGAGGATGATTGTTATGCTTGATTGTTTGACATCACTATGACATGCACTTCCCCACCCCCGTATTTCTTACACTGTATGTTAGCGGCACCTTAGAGTATTGTACGGTATGTAGTGCTAACTCTTTGGTTGCAGGTCCAGGTTCAGGTATGATTGGATTATACCTGTTATTGTTTTGTTTTGCTGCTTATTGCTCATACCAGACTTTTTGTCTGACCCAGAGTTTTATGTCACCTCTTATTACTCTGGGTGCTCACACGAGAAAACTAGAGACAGGTTAGCTAGGTATGCACGGGTTGCTGATCTGGAGACGAGCAGGAGGCTTCCACGTATGATATATATATATATAGTATTCTCCCTGTGTTGTTGAAGATCACTGCTTGGGCATTAGTCGTGCATCTTCTACTTTACTTTTCTTTTGTTTTAGAGACAGTAAATTTGGAAAGTTGTAATAAGCTGTATTTGGATTTCCGCTGCTATGTTGGTTTAGTTTTCAGCTTATGCACTGTCTCGCCTGTTTTATGTCAAGTATATTATTATTATTATATTTTGTTCCATGCGCTGTGAGACATTCTACAGGTTCCTTGTTAGTTCATTCTCTTCTTTCCTTCCTCTGACGACCGTTTCGTGCTAGTCGGGCATGTGTACAGCGCACTTTCGGAGGAAATGCCGACTGGTGCAGGGCGGGCCGTCACATTTGGTATCAGAGCTCTAGGTTGCGTAGTTAACCTAGGGAAAGACACTAGGGAGAGATAGTATGTATATGAGAGCGCG
The DNA here is from genome assembly GCA_030737875.1 of Allium sativum. Taxonomy (NCBI): domain Eukaryota; kingdom Viridiplantae; phylum Streptophyta; class Magnoliopsida; order Asparagales; family Amaryllidaceae; genus Allium; species Allium sativum. The sequence continues at coordinate 638,361,535 of CM060918.1, forward strand.
TATTTGTGATTATTTTTGTTTTCAAAAGCTATATCTATATATACTATTAGTAGTATAAGGATGAAGTCGTACTGCACTAGCACCACTATGGAGATGGTTAATCGTTTTCTCTTTAAAGATTGAACGATGAGCCGATATGCAAGAGGTGCCGGTAGGGGAGCTAATAATGGTAATGTCGCTGACATGAGGACGAGGTTTACTAACCTCATGAGGGAGATGCTTAGGGATATTCAGAGGGAATCTCCCAACGCCGGTAATGGTGGTGGCCCAGTAGTGCAGGCGCCTAGGGCTGATTTCGCCAAGTTGTGCAAGGATTACACTAACATTGGTGGGAAGCCGTTCCACGGAACGGAGTCGGCCACGGATGTTCAGGATTGGTTGGATAGCTGTGATCGTATCTTTGACAACTTGGGTATCGAGGATGCGATGAAGAGAAGGCTAGCATCCCGTCTGCTGCAAGGACGGGCAATGAATTGGTGGAATGCTATTAAGACAGCTACTCCAGAGGATCAAGTCACTTGGAATCAGTTTAAGACTCGCTTTTGTGATAAGTTTATTCCAGCTGCTCATAAATCAGAATTGTTCAGGAAATTCTTGGAGCTTAAGCAGAATGGTAGGGCAGTCTCGGAGTACATCGTAGAATTCGATACTTTATCGAAATATGGATGGTCCCTTATGGATACAGTCGAAAAGAAGAACGAGAAGTTCATAACTGGCTTGGATGGGTACTTGGGGGAAAGACTTATAAACCATATCAATGAGACGTTCGAGTCTATTGTAGGAAAGGCATTAAGGTCAGAGAGCCTTTTTCCTAAGTCGAAGACCGAGGTTGCTACAGCATCTGCAGAGGAGCCAAAGCCGCAAGCAGGCAGTGAAGGCAAGAAGAATTCTCAAAACAAAAGGAAGCAGAACCCGACCAAGGATGGTCAGAATAAGAAAAATAAGAAAGATGGCGAATGCTTTAGTTGTGGCAAGAAGGGCCACTATGCCAGAGATTGTCGAGAAAAGCCTGGGGAATGGAAGTGCTTTAACTGCGGCCAGGCGGGACATCACAAGGATGATTGCCCACAACCTCCTAGGGAGAAGCAGATTGTGAAAGTGTATGCTATCAACGCTGTTCCTTCTTCGTCGAATGCTCCAAGTGCGGCGCAGAAGGGAAAGGGTGTCGTTATAAAAGGTATGCTTTCAATTTAAGATGTTTCTGTTCGGGTATTGTTTGACAAACCCGAGATAGTCGATAGACCTCTAAGTGTGACGAACCCGATAGGTCGTTCGACTGATCTTAGTATGATTTGTTGTGGTTGGTCTTATCGAGTCATGGATGTATGTTTCCTTGTGATTGCTTTGTTTTGGACTTTACTGGGTTTAGCATTATTTTAGGGAGTCGATTTACTCTAAAAGAATATGGTGGTATTAGGTACCTACCTAGTGATGGCGATAGTAGCTGGATTTAAGGAAGCTGAAAGGTTATCGTTGTAATAAGTTATAGTTGTCTCTGGGAGGCAAATGAGTGCTCCAGTGCTAGATTGATTTGCTAGTATCACCTCACGTGGGTTGTCCGAACTCGGAGGAGATATTCCTTGGGTGCTTGTCTGATATTGGTTTAGGCCTTTGGGGCTTGTGCTTGGGGAATGTTGATTTTGATTAGGATGGTTTACGTGAGGGGTAAATAGTCGTTGTGATTCTCATTGGATGATACCTTGGTTTACTCGAGGAGTGATGGGCAGCTGTGACAGGATAAGACTATTCGATGGTATGGACTGCCCCGAGTTAGACTTGATAGGATTATGAGATGACTCGAGTGGGACTCGAGAAAGATGCAAAGTAATGGATTGCTGAGGACCTTATGTTGATGTTCTCTATTGGATAGTAGAATTTTGAAGGAATAGGATGTGCTCGTTGATCATGGAAGATACAACGAAGATTAGGGTGATTCAAGTTGGACTTGAACTCGTAAAAGGAAAATGGGTGTTCGTTGATCTTGGAGATGCAACGAATAAGGAGACGACGACTCACGTTGGACTAGAGTTTGTCGGTACTGGATACTCAAGACTGGGTCTGAGTTATAGATTGACTCGAGCTGGACTCCAGAAGGCTGCAAGGAATTGGATTCGGCTTGAGTTGGACTCGAGAGGGCAGCAAGACAATGGATAGACTTGAGTTGGACTCAAGTATTTTAGGCGGACTAAAAGCAGGGGTATCTGGGGACGCCCGTTACCTTGGATCCATTGGACGTGATCTAGTTATCCTTGGAGGATAAACGTACGTTGGACGTACGGTAGTCCGTAGGGAGGCAGGGCTTCCATTGGCCTAGGATTGGTTGGACCAGTCAAGTAGGCATCGGTGTATGAATGGAGGCTGGGCTTCCATTAGTTATTGATGTTGGTTAGACCAGACATACTAGAATCAACATATTGGGATTGGTTAGAAATCATGTAGGTGTCGGTGTGTATGAATTTAGCAGGTGATAGGTAGGACTTGTTTGATGGTTGTTATGGTTGCTATGTTGTTCCTGTTTTTCTTCCCTTGAGTAGACTATCACCTGTTGGGTTCCAGCGATGGGGAACAAAGTGATTGTAGTAGGACTATGAGCCAGTGCAGTAGAGTCGTCATGACTCGAGGGGAAAAGTGGACATAGTAAAGGATTAGTAAGGCTATGAGCCAGTGCAGTGGAGTTGTTATGACTTCATGGGGCAGAGTGGACATAGCAAAGGAATAGTGGCTATGGATCAGTGCAGTGGAGTCGCCATGACTCCATGGGGCAGAGTGATCATAGTAAAGGATTTGGGTGCGGTAATAGTTGCATTGAGTAGGAGACATGCCAGTTTAGGGGTTTTGTTTCTAGGATGGAAGCAACTAGAGTATATCACAGGATATGATTTCAGACCCAAGAGTGAATTGGATTCAGAAACGCTAGTAAGCTTGACGATGAGATCGATTTTGATTGAGTGGTTTGGTTCCAGTTAGAAGGACGATCCTAACCCACTGGAAATCATCTCTAGGGTAGAGATGGGTATCGATGGAAAGAGAACGATCAAGCAAGGATTTGATCGAGAAGGATGGCTTCAAAAGAATGGAGGGCTAGTTGTACCCAACGTAGATGGACTGAGAGATGAAGTGCTTAGAGAATTTCATCACTCGAAATTGACTATACATCCCGGTGGTAACAAGATGTATGGAGACATGAAGCAGACTTATTACTGGGAAAGGATAAAGAAAGACGTTGGGAAGTTTATGTCCAAGTGCATGAATTGCCAGTTAGTTAAAGATGAGCAAAATAAGCCTAGTGGTTTGTTACAATCATTAGAAATTCCTAAATGGAAATGAGAACAAGTCTCAAATGGATTATGTTGATAGTTTACCAAGGACTAGGTCAGGTTATGATGGTATTTGAGTGAATTGTATATTAGAGAACCTTTTGAGAACTTGTATATTGGATCTTGGGAGGTCATGGGATGACCATTTGCATTTGGTTGAGTTTGCATATAAAGTTGAGTTACCAGACAAAATGGCAGGAGTTCATAACGTATTTCATGTTTCCCAGTTAAGGAAATTCGTGCACGACCCTAGTATGGCTATTTCACCTGATCAGTTGGATAACATCGAAGTTGAACGCGAGGCGGTTGGGAACCGCAAGCCTTTGCGTATTGTTGGGAACGATACGAAGCAGCTTCGAAGGAAAGTCAAAGTTCAGTGGGGTGGTGATGAGGAAGGTTGTACTTCGGAAACAGAGGAGAACATAAGGAAGAAGTATTCAGAACTATTTGCCTGGTAAGGTTTTGGTAGTGATAGTTCTTCCCTTGTTAGTAAACCGCATGCTAGGATAGGCGTATTGTGTTGTTTTGTATGTTTTATTGTTTGAAAATGATTGATAGGCATGCGGAATTCTTTGTATGTTTCTGTTAAGGAATTTTGGGGAAGAAATTTCATAAAGGGGGGGGGGGAGAATGTAACAACCCGCACCTTCTACGTATCGGAGGATCGTAGAATATTTATTTCTTTCTCATACGAAGTCGTATGGTCGTGTAGAGTTGGGGAACGACTATTGAGGTAATTTACCATGTTCATGATTTTTACCGATTTTTAAATGACCGTTTTGCCCCTAGCCGATCTTGTTTCAGCCATAACTTTTGATTGGAAAGGAATTTTGACCTGAAACCACTTCCATTAGATTTGTTTGATGGTTTACCTTTCCGTAGAGTGGTCACATGTGAGAAACGGACTTACCGTTTGGGAGATATGGCTGAAAAAGGTTTAGAAGGTGAAAAACAGCTTAACCGGGCCTAATTGAGGTGATTAGCAAGAAGGCCCATAACCCATTTCGGGATTAGGGTTATGGGAAGGCTGAAAACAGTAGGAAAACGAATTTTATTTCATTTTCCAGCCGCCACAAACATGTCTTTCACCCTAGCCATGGCCTCCACCTTCTAATTTCATCCCAAATCGTCTCTAATCACTTTCTAATCGAAGATTAAGCAAAACTACAACAAATCGAGGGAGGGTAGCACCAAATCAGAGAGAGCTGCTGGAACACATACGGATTGGATCCAAATCAGAGATTATTTCAGATCTAAAGTTTGTTTGTGGCTAAGGTGAGTGATTAGCATTGTTTTTACACTAATTACGGCTAATTAGGGGTGATTAGTGATAATTAGTGAAATTATGGCTCAGAAAAATCTGGAAAAATTTGTAAAATTTTAAAACATCATTTTATGCCTCTGTTATAAATTTGGGTTAATTTGGTTAGGTTCTGATAATCCTATCATTAGTTGTTGTTAAACATGCTTAAGGGAAAATATGGGGTTTTAGCTATATTTGATCCGTTTTAACTTATCAAAATTATTGTTTTCGTGTTTGTGAATGTTTATACATGTTGCTATGACTGTATGGTATGCTTTGTGATTGTTTAGAAGTGTTAGATTGGTCGAAAACGCCATCGTATGGTGTAAAACAGTCGCTGGAAGAGTGCAGGAAATTGTGCAGAAAACGGATAGCCCCCTCCTTCCGCGATCCGATGAAGTTCCGCGATCCGATGTAGTTCCGCGATCCGATGTAGTTCCGCGATCCGATGAAGTTTCACGATCCGATGTAGTTCCGCGATCCGATGGAGTTGGAGCACCGCGATCCGATGGAGTTGAAGCACCGCGATCCGATCCGTTGGAGGGAGCATGAGCTGATGTCATGGGGCGATCCACGGGCCACGAATCGAACCAGGACTGGATGGAAGCTTGGTCGTGAGGCATGGATTACGAACCAAATGACGACCAATCCGGTGATGACCAAAAACCCGAGATGCAAAGGTAGTTCAAATGAGAAGTTAGAGCTCAGGATCCAGTTGGGAACCAAGAGTTCACTTCATGAGTTGGGATTTGCTGCGGGACGTGTGCAAAGGGGTTATCGGTATCCATAACCTTGGTTCACTATTGACAGATAGATTAGGGGCTTGTAGTGATAGTTATACGGGATTGGATTCCGTCATGGCCCAAAGGATTAGGTAACCAAGGTAGTGGATATCGTATGCTTTACGCACTGAGTGAGGGATGTGAGGATGATTGTTATGCTTGATTGTTTGACATCACTATGACATGCACTTCCCCACCCCCGTATTTCTAACACTGTATGTTAGCGGCACCTTAGAGTATTGTACGGTATGTAGTGCTAACTCTTTGGTTGCAGGTCCAGGTTCAGGTATGATTGGATTATACCTGTTATTGTTTTGTTTTGCTGCTTATCGCTCATACCAGACTTTTTGTCTGACCCAGAGTTTTATGTCACCTCTTATTACTCTGGGTGCTCACACGAGCAGACTAGAGACATGTTAGCTGGGTATGCACGGGTAGCTGATCTGGAAACGAGCAGGAGGCTTCCACGTATGATATATATAGTATTCTCCCTGTGTTGTTGAAGATCACTGCTTGGGCATTAGTGTGCATCTTCTACTTTACCTTTCTTTTGTTTTAGAGACAGTAAATTTGGAAAGTTGTAATAAGCTGTATTTGGATTTCCGCTGCTATGTTGGTTTAGTTTTCAGCTTATGCACTATCTCGCCTGTTTTATGTCAAGTATATTATTATTATTATATTTTGTGTTCCATGCGCTGTGAGACATTCTACAGGTTCCTTGTTAGTTCATTCTCTTCTTTCCTTTCTCTGACGACCGTTCCGTGCTAGTCGGGCATGTGTACAGCGCACTTTCGGAGGAAATGCCGGCTGGTGCGGGGCGGGCCGTCACATACTGTGTCGTTTCATCGAATTCAAGTGTTTAGAAACCCCTATGGAAATTGTGGTGCCCCAACATCGACTGGAATTCATAAGTCACTCAACCAATAAATCTCCATAATATAAGACCATTTTTATACAATATACAAATGCGCTCTCTTATATATATACATTCAAACTTAATTTAGGGTATCAATAACCCCATCTCTATTAAGTCACGCCACAGAGCCAAGGTTATCACTCAACCTTAACCTCTGATACCATTGTAACGGCCTGACCAATTCCTAATCCTGATTGTCGATACAAATACCATGTTGATTAACCAAGCACCGAATATTTACCAAATCATTAATAGAAAGAAGTTAGAGGATGAGAAATAGAAAGAAAGAAAAGTTAGAATTGAAGAAATGAAGAACATAAAATCCAAAAAATCAGAGCAGTCGCAAATCTCACAGCAGAATGAATAAAATATATTATATAACATAATTTTTTAAATACACATTGGTAACTGTATATACATAGTACAACACATCACAGCGGAAACAAACTATATCTATATAACAGTGAAGCCACCTGCACCAAGCTCCTCCAAGTGTATCTGTAAAATCCTGACTATTTGACTACCCATACAAATTTGGGCATCAAGAATTTAGGGTAAAACAAAACAAAATAAACTTTGGGTCAGTCATGGGACTGGTGTGAGTAAACTCCAACCACTTGATTTAACTTTATAAATCCTTTTAAAAGAAAGGATAATCATAAAACCGATCCACACATAAATACAAATGGTTTTTACCTTACGATAACCCAAAAATTCTATGCATCAACATTATTCTAATATTATAGTAGTGCCTAATCAAATCAGTAGCAATCTAGCAAAATGCTTGCATCCCAAGCTCCACATACATAGTATACAACCAAAAACCACGAGCGCTTATTAGTTAATGGATTTCCATCTATGACTGACCATACATGACCGACCACTCATTTCACTTGAGATTACCAAATGTATTATCACCAATGGTTGTGATTAGCAACCGTTTCCGAAAGCATACAGAGCGATATAATAAGAAACAAATGAATTTTTCTCTAGATTAGGTAATAATACGCTTATGGGTGTGACCCACCTAGCCGTCCTCCCACCCGATTTTTGTCATCTTTCCGGTTGACGAGGCCTGAGGCTACGTCTTACCTTTATAATACCACGTCATCATTCACTTTGAAGGCTACATCGTCAAATCCGTCAAGTCACTAATTGATGTCCTCAAAAGCACACTGGGTGTTAAGCTAAGAGAAGTTTCCTTCTATGCCACCAACTTTGGTATGTTTGAAGAAATCAATGTATGTGACCATCTAGAAATATCCTGTCAGACATTCATCCATATAAGTTGTTCGGGGACTAGACAAACCGAATGCACCATCCCATTAATTCATCTTAGAAAATTTCTACCTAGAATTAACAAAACAACCTGTTCACTTTGCCCTGTCTTCTATCATCTTCAGCATAATTTTATTCGCAACGCTATTGCCCATACAGAGAGGTTTCAAATAATAACTTGATCCCGGTCTCTTTATAATGACAACAAAAAATATAAATTAGGCTAAAACTTTGATAGTCGGTTATTTAACTATCAAAGGAAACATCATACAACCAATGATTCTATTTCCAAATGGAAATTTCTACTGATCAAGAAATACTAAGCAATTTTAAATTAATTTGTTGTTATATTATCATTTCTCAATTTCTCATTTTTTTCGTTTTTCATATCTTTCCCTAGATATTTCTCAAAACCATTTTGTTTCTCGTAATTCTAGGAAAACATTTCCATATATCATAAACTATTTATCATATTCCTGAAAATGTCTCTTATCATGGTTGAAAAACATTTCCATATATGCACAAATCCTTATTTTCTATATTTAGAAAATATACGTTAGTAACACCTAAAAACATTTCCATATATTCAGAATTCTTATTTTCTATCGGTTCAAATCATTTCATTTTCTATGCATAGAAAACATCTTCGTTATATATGAAAAATGTTTCCAAAACTCATTTACCGCGATTTATACAAATGTCGTATACAACACTGTTACGACAATTCAAAACCATTAATCACTCATTAACTGCCCATATCTCTAATCAATCTTCGCTACCGGCCTTAACCATTTCTTAGTAAACAATGAAGTCAATCAAGCTGGGTGTAATTAACTCTAGGACCTTAACTAAATAACATTTATTAACTCTCATATGAATGAAGTTCACAATTACGAATACCAAAAAAACATTGCTCACATAACCCTCGAATTCAATTTAAGAATCCACTTCTTTTACAGAAATCAATGATTGTAGCAATAGTGCTATAATCCATGCTCTGAGATATAAAACTTTAAAATATAACTTTTATTCATTTTTTTTAGAATAAATAATAACTAAATAAATTAATAATTAATCTTTATTAAAACGGAAAGTGAATAGCACTTTCCTGAATTTGATATAGTCAAATTTCAGTGTAAAATATCCTTCGAATAATCTTTATTCGATTAATATTCCAAAAATCGGAATAATCTCATCGTTACAGGTCAACTCAAATTTCCTTATAACTATTCCCATTTCCAAAATGCTTTCTTTAAACCATTACTCACTTTAAAATGCGAGTACTATTTCTTATATAGAAATCTAGACATGTTGTATCAAATCAATTTAATTTCATTTGTAAACATCATTACAGGTTCAAATACTATTTATCGAATCACTTTATAAATTCACATCCATGTTCCACTAAATTCATAAATCTCGTTTACAAGTCAACTTCTTGTTAATTATCTATCAAGTTTATAACTTAATATAGACTTCATATTCGATTTAAAATTATTGGTTCAAAATCGAATGTAAATTTCCTAGTTAAGTTTCCAATTATATAATATATCATCACACACCATTCATCATCATTCATCAACTCCAAAATACGTTTATAAAATTATATACTAGAAAAAGTTAGTGAGTTTATTCACTTTGGTCATTAATCATTGAATAATGATTAATAGCCGATTGAAATAATCTGGCATTTCGGTTTGCCGAAAAATCTCACGAGCTCCAAATCGCTCCTAACTAGTTTCATTGCGTAGCCTTCTTCCATACGATCTTAATGGATCTTATTTCGTTAGATTCTGATAAATATGACAAAGTTATACATTTTACAAGTTTGAACACATTTATATAAACAAATAGGCAATTAACATATTATTAATAACATAATTATAATCTTAAGCATCTTTTAATTCTTAATTACCCCACTCGTCATCTTCTCTCCCGAACCCAAATTTCGAACTCGTGAAGAACCATCACCATGGCACCACATTTCCTCCACCTATCTCCCACTCCGTTCACTATAAATTAAACAAAAATATCCATTAAACTCCTTATCGAAATCTCTTCCTCCCAAACTCTTCATGCTCAACTCGTACTCCGAACGAAACTCATTCGCCAGTCCCAAACTCATGGCACCACTGTACATGACAACATCTTCTAATTCAAAAATTCCCAAAAACTGCATACAAGTGCTATTTTCCCCACTCATTCCAATGCAACCTTGAATTCGTGAATCAGTGCCTTAATTACCCAAAACCTTCAACCATAATGTTATAATATATCCAACGAACAATAATATGTTCGAACTCGAAGAAACCGATGTAAAATTGAAGAGACCCCTTCAACGATCCAAATATATATATATATATTGTGATTTTTAAAATTTTATTTTATTTTCTTTGGATTTTCAGAACCTCACATTTTTTATTTTGTTTATGGCGGCCATGACTTTGTTTGACCAGAGGAAGAAAATAGTTAGGGTTTAGGGTAGGATATGTGGTATGTTTATGGAGTAGGATAAAATTATCTTATTTGATTGTTATATTAATTTATGAAACTTATTCCTGAAGTAACACGTTTAAAGTAGCACATATGAGTTCCTATAGAGATGAAACTTGTGATTTCAAAATAACTTAATATTTCAGACATGTTGGAACTGGTTTCATCAAATTTTGAGATATTTTGTAAAACGAACTTCCTTTTTAATATCACAACGTGAATGGATATGCGTTTATACCGCGCACGATCACAAAATAAATCCAATTCATACGAAACTGAAAATCTTACGATAATTAATCACTACGGATTTTATAAAATTAATTTCATTAAAATCTGAGGTTATTGGAAAATTGGTTATTCTTAAATTCCATATTAATCAATATAATAAAAATCGATTGTAATAACCCGGAAATCTGAGCCAATTTAAATTTTTTATTTTGGTAATTTTAGTGAATTTTGAATATTTAAAAAGATTTATTTTAAATTAAAATGATAGGAAATTTATTTTGAATAGAATTAGAACGTATAGTTTTATTTGAATCGTCGTTAGAATGTAAATATTTATTTTAAATTATAAAAGGAACTGAAAATGGCGCAGTAATTCGATAATTCGATTTCAAAGTTAAATGAATGTACATGATTCAAAATAAACCGGATTTTAGCGAAACTAAAAATATTATAATCTAATTGAAAATATCTTCCCAACGAATCCGAAAAATTGAAATTTCATAGCGGGAATCAAAAGTTACGCCCAGTTGAAAATTCAGAATAGTCGCTATGGAATTCTGGCCCTTAAAAATGGAAATTTTGCAAACAACCTCGGTTTTCGACGAAACCACTTTTGTTGGATCCGGGATGTCAAATTATGGCTAAGTTCCAAAATTCATAATTTTATGAATCAATGTGTGAGCGTGGCGAAGTTAAACGTGTTTTAACAGTTTCAATCAATTTTGATCAACTGGAAAATGGTCATTTTTCAAATGATCTCAGAATTTGACAAAATTAGTTTTGTTAGGACCGTATCGTCAATACAAAGCTAGAAAATATTTTTCGGGAATTTTTAGAGTTGGTATGTGGCCCCGGTAAATTGAAATGTGCATTCAAATTTAATATACATTGATTTATATTTTAATTTGAACGGAAACTGATCGTAACAGCCAGATTGGGTTACGAAACATGCCCCATTGCGTTCGGAATGGGGGTAATTGGCTAGGGATGACAGTCGTTGGGTTCGTTTGGCGTTCGTTCTGTTAAACAAGTATTTTATGGATAAAATAATAATAAAATATATTATATATAAATAGATTTTCTGGAAAACTCTTATTATCCTTTTCCCCAAAGTCAACACAATACTTCAGAGCCTCCCTCCCTGTTTTCAATCTCGTCGCACCTCTAGGGGGGACTATCGCCGCCGCATCAGAGGCTCCTCCTCCCACAGGCGATGTCGTACTCCTCCCACCATCCTCTCCTCTCGCTTCCCTCTCTCCTCCTCGTTGAACCCCAAAACCGAACGAGTTCACCAAACAAAACCCATAGCACTTCCGCACGACAACCGCTGCCGCCGTATGGCTGCCGCCACCGATCATCTGCCGGGCCCCCCCACCACCTGCGTACCACCCTCCAGCATCGCAGGTCACGCCACCCTCTTATGATTTGGCTGGAGCACCCCCAAATCGCTGGAAGGAAGCTGCCGCCACTCCCCACTCAGATGCCGCCGTTTTCAGTGACCAACGGTCGACTGCGAGGCCCCTCTACGGAGAAAATAGAATAAGGATGTGAGTTTTTATACTTAATGTAATTTGTTTTTTTTAAATTTAGAAACTGGTTTTTATATATAAAAGAAGCATCAAAATAAACGTATGATTTTTTTTTATAAGTAGATACGATTTTTAATCTGGTAAAAATACGATTTCAATATATAAAGTTATAATTTTTATTGTATAAAGTAAAGATTTTTAACAAGATAAAGAAACGATTTTTATTTATAGTTATAGATAATAAAAATATGATTTTTTTTATATTATAGAGATAATAAAAATATGATTTTTATATATGTAGCATAATAAAAATATATTTTTTATTATATGAGAACTGAAATAAAAATATAATCTTTATAGTATATGAAGTGAAATAAAAATATGAACTTTATTAGTGAGAATAAAGATTCGATTTTTATATTAGTAGCGGATTAAAAATAGAATTTTTATATAATGGAGAATATAAAAATATGATTTTTATATATGTAGTGAAATAAAAATCTAATTTTTATTATATATCTAGCATTGAAATAAAAATATGATTTTTGTAGCGTTGAAATAAAAATGTGATTTTTAATATAAACAGCGTGAAAAAGATTGCGTTGGATGTTGGGCAAATCTGAACCGTTCAGAAATTCAGAATAGAATGGAGGAGTGGATCCCAAAGGTGAGAACTCCTCACTTTTATTTTGATTTCTAGTTGAAATATATACTAGGATGCAGACGGTGCTTAGTAGCACCCGACACCCGTCATCCACAGACCATGGACGACTTGTATGCTTGTGTAATTGTTTGTGTTGTGAAATCAAATATATATTCATTGGTTGAAGTAAAATATATATTCATGTGTTGAAGTAAAATATATATTCATGTGTTGAAATAAAATATATATTCATGTGTGGAAATAAAATATATTCATAGGTTGAAGTAAAATATATATTCATGTGTTGAAGTAAAATATATATTCATGTGTTCAAAATATATTCATGTGTTCAAAATATATTCATGTGTTGAAATAAAATATATATTCATGTGTTGAAATAAAATATATATTCATGTGTTGAAACAAAATATATATTCATGTGTTGAAATAAAATATATATTCATGTGTTGAAATAATATATATTCATGTGTTGAAGTAAAATATATATTCATGGGTTGAAATAAAATATATATTCATGTGTTGAAATAAAATATATATTCATGTGTTGAAATAAAATATATATTCATATGTTGAAGTAAAATATATTCATGGGTTGAAGTAAAATATATATTCATGTGTTGAAATAAAACATATATTCATGTGTTGAAGTAAAATATATATTCATGTGTTGAAATAAATATATATTCATGTGTTGAAGTAAATTATATATTCATGTGTTGAAGTAAAATAAATATTCGTTTACAAATCGAACGATTTGTTTATGTACACCGATTTGACTGATGTTGATTGGGACGATAAATTTTACACATCGCCCAACTGCACAAATAAAATCTGTGTTTGTTGATGTGAAACACCACACGGGTATTGGGATGATATTTGACGTAAACTAATCCCGATTGTTTAGTTGTATGTCAATCGACGGGTTGATAGACTGCGTAAGCATTAATTATTTATATTTAATGCTTATGCAGCTGTGTGGTGCACTCTGGATGATGGTTGATGATTTATTGTTGCTATTATATACATGTGTTGTAGAAAATCCATATAATTAACCTTATATGGTAATTGATTGGGCCTCATTCCGATTTGGAAAATAAGGAATATTATAAAAATAAATTCATGTGTTAAATAGAATAAATATTCATGTGTTGAATAGAAAATAAATTCATGAAAATAAATTCATGTGTTGAATAGAAAATAAATTCATGTGTTGAATAGAAATAAATTCATGTGTTGAATAGAATAAAAATTCATGTGTTGAGTAATATAAATTCATGGGTTGAATAGAATGAATATTCATGTGTTGAATAGAATAAATATTCATGTGTTGAATAGAATAAACATTCATGTGTTAAATAGAAAATAAATTCATGTGTTGATTAGAAATAAATTCATGTGTTGAATAGAAATAAATTCATGTGTTGAATAGAATAAAAATTCATGTGTTGAGTAATATAAATTCATGGGTTGAATAGAATGAATATTCATGTGTTGAATAGAATAAATATTCATGTGTTGAATAGAATAAACATTCATGTGTTAAATAAAAGCCGTGTTGATTAGATTGATGCCATTTTGACGTGAACGATATTTATATTGATTTTATTCATTTATATAATGGATATAAGAAAGAAAGTGATTTCAAAATATAACGTTTTGAAAATATTATCATTTGTATATCGATGATGTGGATTATTCAACTTTGATTCGAAATTGAATATGAAGTTGAAATCGTTTCGAAAACGAATTTAAAATGATTTATAAAATACGTTTTAAAAGGAAATCGACGAAATATATAATATATATATATTATATATATATTAAATGGCCTGAATAGAACGCGCCGCAGCAGTTTGCGGATTTCGACCATTGGCTTCGAATGGATATTACGGGAGATCCGACCATCGGATTCTCCTAAAACCGGAACCGTTGGGTTCGTATCGAAAAGAGCTTTCTAAGAATATTAGAAATTAGAAATCTAACGGTTGGATTTGGAATTATGTCCAAATCAAATTTGGAAAAGGTCGTTGTAAGTGCAGTTCGATGGCCGTTGATGGAATTCGACCGTACGGGCCTTGATAAAATTATTAAAAATAGTAATAATTTGTTTAAAATCATAAGAAATGATTTGTGAAGAATTGAGATGAAAAATTCCAAATTTGAAAAGATAAAAATAGATTTTTATCGATATGAAGTAGTTTTTAACTAGAATAATAATTTATTAATTTTTAAATAAATAAATTGGATTTGAAAGGGTTTTAAAAGTAACCAGAAGTTTCAATAATTGAATTGGAATGGAATGTGATTTTGGGTTTTTAGTGAACCGTGTTTTAAATGACATTGGTTCTTTAACCCAATTAAAGACAGAATATGATTTCCCAAGTTAAATAATCATTAATAGTGATTATTAGGAAGATTAAAACCAAGTGGCGTTTTAATGAATCTTTAATTAGATTGAAATGATCGAGAATGGATTATCACCAGTTTTGCTCTAGGCAATAGTTAAATATTTAATTAGATTTGAAAGTGGAATGGTAATTGAATTTACCGATAACACCGTGGTGTTATATATGAAGTATGACCAGTTTTACTTCATGGGATGAATAGGTTGGGATTGGGAAATAAAACAAATGATTACTTTGGTGTGGTTCGCTAATCCCGACTAGTTTGAATTGATATTCCAAAGAAGATTAATGAATAAATTTAAAGAATTTATCTTTGATAAAATTAATGGGAACCTTTCCCAAAGTATAAGAATATTTGAATAAAAGAATATTCTGAATTGGAATGAGGCGTATGTTGTGCTTGTGTAACACTTGTTTATTATATATGCGAGTTATTCAGAAAGACTGGGTTTATCCCATTCTGAATAACTGATTCGACGTGGTGTCGAGGATGAAGACGGTGATCGAAGACCGGAGGTCTTCACATCGTTTGGGTGATTACTGATGATCTTGATTGGGCTGTACACCCAAGAGGAGGGAATCAGTTGGTGATCGTCTAGACGTACTTGGAGATTGATGGATATGCGAGGTACAAGGTGCCTCCGGTTTCGTTCAGACCCAGAACGAACTTGTAAATGGACCGTGTGTCAGTCATTGGATTTTATTTTGTGTGATTGATTTCTATTAAATATATATCTGTTTGGCGGCGGATAATTTATTCTCTTGCTTAACGCCCTTCTCTGAGACGTACGAGCTCAGGGGTTATATATTGATGGATATCAATCGCATGGAGTGAATTGCCTGTATGGTATGCCTAAGTCTCAAATGATCAAGGCTTTTGTTGAAAAGCAAGGTCTTGTGTAACAACCCGTAAAATCTGGGCCAGTTTAAAATTTTTATTTTGGCAATTTTAGCGAGTTTTGATTATTTAAAATGAATTATTTTAAATAATATCGACGTGAAATTTATTTTGAATAGAATTAGAACGTATATATTATATACGTCGTCGTTAGAATATAAATAATTATATATAATTATAAATAGAATTGAAAATGGCGCGGTAGTTCGATAATTCGATTTCAAACTTCAATTGAATGTACCGGGTGCAAAACAATCCGGATTTTAGTGAAACCGAAAATATTAGGATCTAATTGATTATATCTTTCCAATGAATCCGAAAAATCAAGATTTCACTTTAGAAATCAAAAGATATGTCCAGTTGAAAATTCTGAATAGTCGCTGTGGAATTTATATATATTTTTATATATATAAGGCCCTTAAAAATAGCAATTTTGCAAACGATCTCGGATTTCGACGAAACCAGTTTTGTTAGGTCCGTGATGTCGAATTATTGCTAGATTCCAAATTTCATAATTTTTCGAATCAATATGTGAGCGGGGCAAAGGAAAACGTGTTTTGACCATTTCAGTTGATTTTAATCGACTGAAAATTGGCCATTTTTCCAACGGTCTCAGAATTCGACGAAACTAGTTTTGTTAGGACCGTATCGTCAATACGAAGCTAGAAAATATTTTTCTGGAATTTTTAGGGTTAGCATGTGACCCCGGTAATTTGAAATGTGCGTTTAAAATTCAATATAGTGATTTAAATGTAAATTCAAAGGAAACTGATTGTAACGATCGAATCAGCTGGAGATACATATCCCATTGTGTTCGGAATGGGGGTAAAACGCTATGGGCGACAGGCGGTAGGCCTCGTTTCGAGGTCGTATGTAAAAGTCAACTTTTTAATAATTAAATAATAAATAAAAAAAAAAAAAATATCTCCCCTTAACTACCAGGCCCCCCCCCCCCCCGACTAAAATCATAAATCAGAAAAAAAGAAGAAGAAGGGCCCGATCTATAAATCGCCGCCGCCTCCCTCGGAATCGCCACGACGCCATCGCCCGACCACCCCTGGCCCACCGCCCCTCCTCACTCCCTCTCCGATCCTCTCCAGACCCCGAACCTCACCAACCCGCCACCAAACCCCAAATCGATCAAGAATCCCGCCGCCCCTTTTAATTTTAGCCATCAACACCGTCGCCCTGGGGGCCCCATTGCCGAGCCGCCATGCTGGAGAACCACCGCCACTGGAAGTCACGCCCTCTCCGTACAGCCTGACAGCAATACCGCCACCCCCCTTCGAACGTAGCACCCTCCAAGCACCTCCGACAATCAGAAACCCGCCCTCCTCCCTCTTCATTCTGAAATCAGTGAGTTCTTTATTATTATTATTAATATTTTATTTTTGTTTGATTTTATACTGTTTAGAAAACTGATTTTATTTTGGTTTAGAAAACTGATTTCGTTTTTTTTAAAGAACAAAACTGATTTCGTTTTTTTTAAGTAAAAACTGAATTGTTTTTTTTAGGGATAAAACTGTTTTTAGAAAAAGATTAAAAACTGAATTTTTTTTTTAAAAAGAATAAAAAAACAGTTGAATTTTAAGAAGGGTTAAAACTGATTTTAATTTTAAGTTAAAAGCAAAGGGTTTAAACTTTAAAAAGATCGGATTTGTAGAAAAGATAAAAATCATATTTTTATATATTGAAAGTCGAGATAAAAATCATATTTTTATATATTGAACTTTGAACTAAAAATCAGATTTTTATATATTGAACTTTGAACTAAAAATCAGATTTTTACATATTGAACTTTGAACTAAAAATCAGATTTTTATATATTGATTAGCGAAGTAAAAATTCGATGTTTATATATTGAATAGCGAACTAAAAAATAGAATTTTTGTATATTGAACTTCGAAATAAAATGTGATTTTTATATATTGAATAACATAGTAAAAATTCGATTTTTATATATATTGAATAGCGAAGTAAAAATGTGATTTTTACGTATGTAGTGAAAGCAGCAACGAAGGTGACAAAGAGGCGAAACGACGAAGACTTCTGCGAAGGAGTGCCGTGGAGCTAGGATAGCTAATCTGTGAGAATTTCTCACCTTTCAATTTTATTTCTAGTTATATATATATATATACTAGGATGCAGACGGTGCTTAGTAGCACCCGACACAATCGTCCACAGACCATGGACTTGTTTGTTTGACTGTTTGGTGATTGATTGCGATATTGGTTTGAATGTGGTTTGTGGTGTGAAAAATCGAATCGATAAATTGATTAGGATTAGACGTGCGCCGTTATAAGGCGAAGGAGTAAGGCTAGGTTAGACCCTTACTCCAAATTTTGTGGTTTGCATAACGAAAGTGAATTTGATTGATGTGTGAATGGCGTGGGCCTTCACTAGACCGGGGATAAGGCTAGGCCTTGTCCCGTTTCTAGTATCGTGCCGTTATGCCGCCGAAATTTTCTAAAATATGTTAGAAAAATAAAAATATCATTTTATAGAATAAATGAATTGAATAGAAATTCATATGTCGAAATAAAATGTTTTATCGTTAAAAATATAATTTTTAACGTGAATGTGAATAAATAAATATTCATTTATAAACCGAATGGTTTGTTTATGTACACCTATTTAAAAGACATTGATTGGGACGATAAATTTTACACATCGCCCAACTGCACAAATAAAATATGCGGTTGACTGTTTGAAACCCCACACGGGTGTTGGGATGAAATTTGAAGTTCACTCATCCTGATTGATTAAATTTGTCGATCGATTGATTGACAGGCTGTTATAAGCGTTGAATATCTATATTTGATGCTTATACAGTGTAGTGCACTTTGGTTGATGGTTGATTATTTTCAATGTCATTATATACATGTGTTGTATGAAAAATCCATATAATTAACTTTATATGGTAATTGATTGGGCCTCATTCCAATTTAAAAAATAAAGAATATTATAAAATAAAAGTTCATGTGTTGACAGTACTCATTCATTGAGATTGGTCATGTGTTGAACGAAATATTTTGATAATAACAACTATTTTGAAAAAGAAATATTTGAAATAGAATATTTGAAAATAGAAATTTATGAAGCCGTGTTGATTAGATTGACGCCATTTTGACGTGAACGATATTTATATCGATTTTAAAACGATTTCGAAATGAATTGAATTGAAAACGATTTCGAAATGAATTGAATTGAAAACGATTTCGAAATGAATTGAATTGAAAACGATTTCGAAATGAATTGAATTGAAAACGATTTCGAAATGAATTGAATTGAAAACGATTTCGAAATGAATTGAATTGAAAACGATTTCGAAATGAATTGAATTGAAAACGATTTCGAAATGAATTGAATTGAATACGATTTCGAAATGAATTGAATTGAAAACGATTTCGAAATGAATTGAATTGAAAACGATTTCGAAATGAATTGAATTGAAAACGATTTCGAAATGAATTGAATTGAAAACGATTTCGAAATGAATTGAATTGAAAACGATTTCGAAATGAATTGAATTGAAAACGATTTCGAAATGAATTGAATTGAAAACGATTTCGAAATGAATTGAATTGAAAACGATTTCGAAATGAATTGAATTGAAAACGATGTCGAAATGAATTGAATTGAAAACGATTTTGAAATGAATTGAATTGAAAACGAATTCAAATAGAATTGAAAGTGAATTGAATTGAATTCAAATTGAATGGAAATTTGAATTGAATAGAAATGAATTTTTAAACGAATTTATAAAGAAGAATTCAATTTTGATTTGAATTGAAATGGAAGTTGAAATAGATTTTGAAACGAATTCAAAACCATTTATAAAATTCGTTTTAAATAGAAATCGACGAAGTATTTATTATATATATTATATATATAATATAATGGCCTGAATAGAACGCGCCGCGCCGCGGCAGTTCGCGAATTTCGACCATTTATTTCAAACGGACATTACGGGAGATCCGACCGTCGGATTCTCCTAAAACCGGAACCGTTGGGTTCGTATCGAAAAGAGTTTTCTAACGAATATTAGAAATTTGAAATCTAACGGTTGGATTTGGAATTATGTCCAAATCAAATTCGAAAAAGGTCGCTGTAAGTGCAGTTCGATGGCCGTTGATGGAAATCGACTGTACGGGCCTTGATAAAATTATTAAAAATAGCAATAATTTGTGTAAAATCATAAGAAATGATTTGTGAAGATTTGGGATGAAAAACTCCATATTTGAAAAGATAAAAATGGATTTTTATCGAAATGAACTAGTTTTGAACTAGAAATATAATTCTATTTATTTTTAAATAAATAAATTGAATTTAAAAAGGGTTTTAAAAATAACCAAAATTTCCAATGATTGCATTGGAGTGGATTTGAATCGAAATTGTCTTCGGAATATTTCGATGTTGGAATTCGTGATTATACAGGTGTTGTTATGGAAATTTGAAAGATATATATATTTATATCGTTATTTCCAATACGACATTTGTTAGTCGTAGAATTTGATATTGAATATAAGCCGATATATTTTCTATTCAGAGCCTTGTATTGAATATCGAATGTGATTTGGGTTTGTCGTGAATGGTGTCTTCACTAACACTGTTCTTGAACCCAGTTGAGAAATGATTAAATCTTTTTATTTAGATTTAATGAAGTGTACCAATTAAATAATATTTAATTGGAATTGAATTGATATTGATTTTTGGGTTTATCGTGAACAGTGTTTTAAATAACACTTGTTCTTTAACCCGATAATTAATGAATGTGATTTGGGTTTGTCGTGAATGGTGTCTTCACTAACACTGTTCTTGAACCCAGTTGAGAAAAGATTAAATCTTTTTATTTAGATTTAATGAAGTTTACCAATTAAATAATATTTAATTGGAATAGAATTGATATTGATTTTTGGGTTTATCGTGAACAGTATTTTAAATAACACTTGTTCTTTAACCCGATAATTAATGGAATGTGATTTTGGGTTTATCGTGAACCGTGTTTTAAATGACACTGATTCTTTAACCCAGTCGAAGATTAAAACTAAGTGGAGTTTTAATGAATCTTTAATTAGATTGAAAAGATCGAAAATGGAGTATCACCAGTTTTGCTCCAGGCGATAGTTAAATCTTTAATTAGATTTGAACGTGAAATGGTAATTGAATTTACCGATAACACTGTGGTGTTAGAAATGAAGTATTACCAGTTTTACTTCATGGGATAAATAGGTTGGGATTGGGAAATTAAAACAAATGATTACTTCGGTAAGTTTCGTTAATCCCGGCTAGTTGAATTGATATTCAAAAGTAGATTAAAGAATAAATTCAAGAATTTATCTTTGATAAAATTAATGGGAACATTTCCCTATGAATGTGAAATTTAGAAACTAACTGTCGGTTGGCCAAACAGAATGGTTTTCTGGATATTGATCTGATGTTGGTTTCGGCCTTCGGGGTTAATATTTAGGGAATTATTCTCTTGATTAATTTACGGTTAGTGACTAATGAATTGAAATGAGGCGTATGTTGTGTTTGTGTAACACTTTTATAATATATACGCGAGTTATTCGGAAAGATCGGGTTTATCCCATTCTGAATAACTGATACGACGATAAGTCGAAGATGAAGACGATGGTCGAAGACCGGAGGTCTTCACGTCGTTTGGGTGATAACTGATGATCTTGATTGGGCTGTACACCCAAGAAGATGGAAACAGTTAGTGATCGTCCAGACGTGCTTGGAGATCGATGGATATGCGGGGTACTAGGTGCCTCCGGTTTCGTTCAGACCCAGAACGGACTTGTAAATGGACTGTGTGTCTGACATCGGATTTCATTCTGTGTGACTGATATCGGTTGCATAGGATGGCTTGCCTGTGTGGCATGCTAAGATGCAAATGATCAAGGCTTCTGTTGAAAAGCAAAGTCTTGTGGTTGATGATCAAAGCACGGCCTTTGTGGCGTAGCTTTGTGTAACGTTTACCTCGCGTGTTTCACACCAGGTATGAACCAAAAACGGGAGAAAGGACCTCAGGGAGGGCCTGCGTTTCCTCCTAGCTAGAAGTGGCGTCAGTGGTTTTACACGCCCTGACGAGTTTGACTTATGTGGTTGTTGCTGTTGCGAGGCGCCTCGGTTAGATCGGACGATCCGGGTCCGATGGAGTCATTCGTTGGCTCGCTTACGCCCCAAAGGGCGGCGAAACGCAGTGCTCAGGCATTTTAATCCACATCGGTGGACCGGCCCTGTCGCTCCTAGGATCACTCGAGCTCTGATCCTGAGACTCGGGCTAGGCAGTCTCGAATCGGTTGAGGACTATCTTTTGCCTCGGTTCATAGATGGAAATCCAATTTCCAAATACGTGACATTTGCGGTTTTGATTGTAAACCTATATACGGCGACATGATATATGGTACCCATGCCGCCTATGATTGATACTTATGATTTGAAGTTGTTTTATACACTATGCACTTATATAGTATCAAATGATTTGTTTTAAACGTATCAAGCATTCTTTGGCTGTTATAAGGGAAAACCCTATCCTCGACTGCGTTGCATTGTGTGATGGGACCTGGGTCTTATAACAGCTTCATTTCTCTTTATTTAGCATTGCGCTGTTTGTTTTATGCACTGGTATTCTTGGGAGGAAACCCGTTCCGTGTTTATACGGCGTGGTCCCTTGATTTACCTAGCTTTAAAAATAAAGATTAACTGTTTTAGTTCTCACACCAGTCACATGACTGACCTGGAGTTTATTGTTTTAACCTAAACTCTGGGTGCCCTTATTTTGACACGGGCAGCTAGTAGTTTTGGTTTTGCAGATTTATATTCACAGGATCCTGGTTTACAGCTGGAACGATATCCGGAAAGCTTTGTATCCGTATATCTCATTCTAGTTGTGTATTGTATTATTTTCCGCTGCTATGTATTTAAATGTAATTTAAATCTCTGATATTTCTGTGTAATATTCATTTATACTCTGTATATTCGTATAATCTGATGCATTGTTGTAATATACAGTGAAGCGTTCTTCTGTATGCGTTCTGTTGTGGCTTGTTCTCGAACTATCCGACGCTTTCCTTTACGGGGAAGTTGCGGGTCTTTACATTTGGTATCAGAGCTTTGGTTTACAAAGCTCAGAGAACAAGGCACATTAGAACCTTACGAAAGAATTCATCAGATATTGGATTAGTAATATCCAATTAGAATGACTCGTTAGAGATGGGATCAGTAGTATCCTAGAACGGGTGTGAAGAGTATATTTTTCAAATGAAAACAATTTTGTTTTGAAAATCTAAATCAACTATTCGTATTTGATTATTCATTTTATATTGATTAGGACAATTCAGTATATAAAGAGTTTGCATATACGCCTTGCAAACGTATATTCAAAATTTTAATATACTGGATAGATATAGAATTACCCTCTAATCGCCCGGAGATGATTTTGATGATGGAGCTCCATCATTAGAATTTATATTCGAGTGACGAACGTGTAATATCTATATATCTCCTATTGACTGGTGTGAGAACCAAAATTAGATAGGGCCTATTGTTGTGATTTGGTATCAAAAACATGATTTTTGTATATGTATCAAAATTATGAATTTGAAACTCTAATTCACTAATTGATTGATGTTTGGGTTGTTTGTTTATTTGTTTGCTAATTTTTAGCCAATTAGCCTAATTGAATCAAATATTGAACTATATTGAAAATTGGTCGCATTTGCTTGCATATACATATATATCTTTGAACAGGTCATAGCAAGGAGGCTAGAGCAGAGAATAAAATTTGTTTGCCCGACAAATAGGTACATGTTTACTACATAATTTACTGTTTTGGTTGGGTGATGATGATTTTGTGAGCCTATTGGCTAGCCGCTTGGCTTTTTCTTTTTCTTTTTGAGATCTGAAGGACCGGGGAAGCTATTTGAAATTCCCCGATGCTCCCGGTGCAGGGGAGGTTATGGCGAAATTTTTCAAAAATTTAGGGTGTTAGCCAAAATTTTGAAAATTCTCAGAAACTAAAGAGTTGGAGAATGGAAGCCAGATCGAGCGTAGTGTTAAATAATCAAACCACTTTCGACTTCGTTCCTTTTCGGGGACGAAAAGTTTTAAGTGGGGGAGATTGTAACAACCCGTAAAATCTGGGCCAGTTTAAAATTTTTATTTTGGCAATTTTAGCGAGTTTTGATTATTTAAAATGAATTATTTTAAATAATATCGACGTGAAATTTATTTTGAATAGAATTAGAACGTATATATTATATACGTCGTCGTTAGAATATAAATAATTATATATAATTATAAATAGAATTGAAAATGGCGCGGTAGTTCGATAATTCGATTTCAAACTTCAATTGAATGTACCGGGTGCAAAACAATCCGGATTTTAGTGAAACCGAAAATATTAGGATCTAATTGATTATATCTTTCCAATGAATCCGAAAAATCAAGATTTCACTTTAGAAATCAAAAGATATGTCCAGTTGAAAATTCTGAATAGTCGCTGTGGAATTTATATATATTTTTATATATATAAGGCCCTTAAAAATAGCAATTTTGCAAACGATCTCGGATTTCGACGAAACCAGTTTTGTTAGGTCCGTGATGTCGAATTATTGCTAGATTCCAAATTTCATAATTTTTCGAATCAATATGTGAGCGGGGCAAAGGAAAACGTGTTTTGACCATTTCAGTTGATTTTAATCGACTGAAAATTGGCCATTTTTCCAACGGTCTCAGAATTCGACGAAACTAGTTTTGTTAGGACCGTATCGTCAATACGAAGCTAGAAAATATTTTTCTGGAATTTTGAGGGTTAGCATGTGACCCCGGTAATTTGAAATGTGCGTTTAAAATTCAATATAGTGATTTAAATGTAAATTCAAAGGAAACTGATTGTAACGATCGAATCAGCTGGAGATACATATCCCATTGTGTTCGGAATGGGGGTAAAACGCTATGGGCGACAGGCGGTAGGCCTCGTTTCGAGGTCGTATGTAAAAGTCAACTTTTTAATAATTAAATAATAAATAAAAATAAAAAAAATATCTCCCCTTAACTACCAGGCCCCCCCCCCCCGACTAAAATCATAAATCAGAAAAAAAAAAAAAAAGAAGGGCCCGATCTATAAATCGCCGCCGCCTCCCTCGGAATCGCCACGACGCCATCGCCCGACCACCCCTGGCCCACCGCCCCTCCTCACTCCCTCTCCGATCCTCTCCAGACCCCGAACCTCACCAACCCGCCACCAAACCCCAAATCGATCAAGAATCCCGCCGCCCCTTTTAATTTTAGCCATCAACACCGTCGCCCTGGGGGCCCCATTGCCGAGCCGCCATGCTGGAGAACCACCGCCACTGGAAGTCACGCCCTCTCCGTACAGCCTGACAGCAATACCGCCACCCCCCTTCGAACGTAGCACCCTCCAAGCACCTCCGACAATCAGAAACCCGCCCTCCTCCCTCTTCATTCTGAAATCAGTGAGTTCTTTATTATTATTATTAATATTTTATTTTTGTTTGATTTTATACTGTTTAGAAAACTGATTTTATTTTGGTTTAGAAAACTGATTTCGTTTTTTTTAAAGAACAAAACTGATTTCGTTTTTTTTAAGTAAAAACTGAATTGTTTTTTTAGGGATAAAACTGTTTTTAGAAAAAGATTAAAAACTGAATTTTTTTTTTAAAAAGAATAAAAAACAGTTGATTTTTAAGAAGGGTTAAAACTGATTTTAATTTTAAGTTAAAAGCAAAGGGTTTAAACTTTAAAAAGATCGGATTTGTAGAAAAGATAAAAATCATATTTTTATATATTGAAAGTCGAGATAAAAATCATATTTTTATATATTGAACTTTGAACTAAAAATCAGATTTTTATATATTGAACTTTGAACTAAAAATCAGATTTTTACATATTGAACTTTGAACTAAAAATCAGATTTTTATATATTGATTAGCGAAGTAAAAATTCGATGTTTATATATTGAATAGCGAACTAAAAAATAGAATTTTTGTATATTGAACTTCGAAATAAAATGTGATTTTTATATATTGAATAACATAGTAAAAATTCGATTTTTATATATATTGAATAGCGAAGTAAAAATGTGATTTTTACGTATGTAGTGAAAGCAGCAACGAAGGTGACAAAGAGGCGAAACGACGAAGACTTCTGCGAAGGAGTGCCGTGGAGCTAGGATAGCTAATCTGTGAGAATTTCTCACCTTTCAATTTTATTTCTAGTTATATATATATATACTAGGATGCAGACGGTGCTTAGTAGCACCCGACACAATCGTCCACAGACCATGGACTTGTTTGTTTGACTGTTTGGTGATTGATTGCGATATTGGTTTGAATGTGGTTTGTGGTGTGAAAAATCGAATCGATAAATTGATTAGGATTAGACGTGCGCCGTTATAAGGCGAAGGAGTAAGGCTAGGTTAGACCCTTACTCCAAATTTTGTGGTTTGCATAACGAAAGTGAATTTGATTGATGTGTGAATGGCGTGGGCCTTCACTAGACCGGGGATAAGGCTAGGCCTTGTCCCGTTTCTAGTATCGTGCCGTTATGCCGCCGAAATTTTCTAAAATATGTTAGAAAAATAAAAATATCATTTTATAGAATAAATGAATTGAATAGAAATTCATATGTCGAAATAAAATGTTTTATCGTTAAAAATATAATTTTTAACGTGAATGTGAATAAATAAATATTCATTTATAAACCGAATGGTTTGTTTATGTACACCTATTTAAAAGACATTGATTGGGACGATAAATTTTACACATCGCCCAACTGCACAAATAAAATATGCGGTTGACTGTTTGAAACCCCACACGGTTGTTGGGATGAAATTTGAAGTTCACTCATCCTGATTGATTAAATTTGTCGATCGATTGATTGACAGGCTGTTATAAGCGTTGAATATCTATATTTGATGCTTATACAGTGTAGTGCACTTTGGTTGATGGTTGATTATTTTCAATGTCATTATATACATGTGTTGTATGAAAAATCCATATAATTAACTTTATATGGTAATTGATTGGGCCTCATTCCAATTTAAAAAATAAAGAATATTATAAAATAAAAGTTCATGTGTTGACAGTACTCATTCATTGAGATTGGTCATGTGTTGAACGAAATATTTTGATAATAACAACTATTTTGAAAAAGAAATATTTGAAATAGAATATTTGAAAATAGAAATTTATGAAGCCGTGTTGATTAGATTGACGCCATTTTGACGTGAACGATATTTATATCGATTTTAAAACGATTTCGAAATGAATTGAATTGAAAACGATTTCGAAATGAATTGAATTGAAAACGATTTCGAAATGAATTGAATTGAAAACGATTTCGAAATGAATTGAATTGAAAACGATTTCGAAATGAATTGAATTGAAAACGATTTCGAAATGAATTGAATTGAAAACGATTTCGAAATGAATTGAATTGAAAACGATTTCGAAATGAATTGAATTGAAAACGATTTCGAAATGAATTGAATTGAAAACGATTTCGAAATGAATTGAATTGAAAACGATTTCGAAATGAATTGAATTGAAAACGATTTCGAAATGAATTGAATTGAAAACGATTTCGAAATGAATTGAATTGAAAACGATGTCGAAATGAATTGAATTGAAAACGATTTTGAAATGAATTGAATTGAAAACGAATTCAAATAGAATTGAAAGTGAATTGAATTGAATTCAAATTGAATGGAAATTTGAATTGAATAGAAATGAATTTTTAAACGAATTTATAAAGAAGAATTCAATTTTGATTTGAATTGAAATGGAAGTTGAAATAGATTTTGAAACGAATTCAAAACCATTTATAAAATTCGTTTTAAATAGAAATCGACGAAGTATATATTATATATATTATATATATAATATAATGGCCTGAATAGAACGCGCCGCGCCGCGGCAGTTCGCGAATTTCGACCATTTATTTCAAACGGACATTACGGGAGATCCGACCGTCGGATTCTCCTAAAACCGGAACCGTTGGGTTCGTATCGAAAAAAGTTTTCTAACGAATATTAGAAATTTGAAATCTAACGGTTGGATTTGGAATTATGTCCAAATCAAATTCGAAAAAGGTCGCTGTAAGTGCAGTTCGATGGCCGTTGATGGAAATCGACTGTACGGGCCTTGATAAAATTATTAAAAATAGCAATAATTTGTGTAAAATCATAAGAAATGATTTGTGAAGATTTGGGATGAAAAACTCCATATTTGAAAAGATAAAAATGGATTTTTATCGAAATGAACTAGTTTTGAACTAGAAATATAATTCTATTTATTTTTAAATAAATAAATTGAATTTAAAAAGGGTTTTAAAAATAACCAAAATTTCCAATGATTGCATTGGAGTGGATTTGAATCGAAATTGTCTTCGGAATATTTCGATGTTGGAATTCGTGATTATACAGGTGTTGTTATGGAAATTTGAAAGATATATATATTTATATCGTTATTTCCAATACGACATTTGTTAGTCGTAGAATTTGATATTGAATATAAGCCGATATATTTTCTATTCAGAGCCTTGTATTGAATATCGAATGTGATTTGGGTTTGTCGTGAATGGTGTCTTCACTAACACTGTTCTTGAACCCAGTTGAGAAATGATTAAATCTTTTTATTTAGATTTAATGAAGTGTACCAATTAAATAATATTTAATTGGAATTGAATTGATATTGATTTTTGGGTTTATCGTGAACAGTGTTTTAAATAACACTTGTTCTTTAACCCGATAATTAATGAATGTGATTTGGGTTTGTCGTGAATGGTGTCTTCACTAACACTGTTCTTGAACCCAGTTGAGAAAAGATTAAATCTTTTTATTTAGATTTAATGAAGTTTACCAATTAAATAATATTTAATTGGAATAGAATTGATATTGATTTTTGGGTTTATCGTGAACAGTATTTTAAATAACACTTGTTCTTTAACCCGATAATTAATGGAATGTGATTTTGGGTTTATCGTGAACCGTGTTTTAAATGACACTGATTCTTTAACCCAGTCGAAGATTAAAACTAAGTGGAGTTTTAATGAATCTTTAATTAGATTGAAAAGATCGAAAATGGAGTATCACCAGTTTTGCTCCAGGCGATAGTTAAATCTTTAATTAGATTTGAACGTGAAATGGTAATTGAATTTACCGATAACACTGTGGTGTTAGAAATGAAGTATTACCAGTTTTACTTCATGGGATAAATAGGTTGGGATTGGGAAATTAAAACAAATGATTACTTCGGTAAGTTTCGTTAATCCCGGCTAGTTGAATTGATATTCAAAAGTAGATTAAAGAATAAATTCAAGAATTTATCTTTGATAAAATTAATGGGAACATTTCCCTATGAATGTGAAATTTAGAAACTAACTGTCGGTTGGCCAAACAGAATGGTTTTCTGGATATTGATCTGATGTTGGTTTCGGCCTTCGGGGTTAATATTTAGGGAATTATTCTCTTGATTAATTTACGGTTAGTGACTAATGAATTGAAATGAGGCGTATGTTGTGTTTGTGTAACACTTTTATAATATATACGCGAGTTATTCGGAAAGACCGGGTTTATCCCATTCTGAATAACTGATACGACGATAAGTCGAAGATGAAGACGATGGTCGAAGACCGGAGGTCTTCACGTCGTTTGGGTGATAACTGATGATCTTGATTGGGCTGTACACCCAAGAAGATGGAAACAGTTAGTGATCGTCCAGACGTGCTTGGAGATCGATGGATATGCGGGGTACTAGGTGCCTCCGGTTTCGTTCAGACCCAGAACGGACTTGTAAATGGACTGTGTGTCTGACATCGGATTTCATTCTGTGTGACTGATATCGGTTGCATAGGATGGCTTGCCTGTGTGGCATGCTAAGATGCAAATGATCAAGGCTTCTGTTGAAAAGCAAAGTCTTGTGGTTGATGATCAAAGCACGGCCTTTGTGGCGTAGCTTTGTGTAACGTTTACCTCGCGTGTTTCACACCAGGTATGAACCAAAAACGGGAGAAAGGACCTCAGGGAGGGCCTGCGTTTCCTCCTAGCTAGAAGTGGCGTCAGTGGTTTTACACGCCCTGACGAGTTTGACTTATGTGGTTGTTGCTGTTGCGAGGCGCCTCGGTTAGATCGGACGATCCGGGTCCGATGGAGTCATTCGTTGGCTCGCTTACGCCCCAAAGGGCGGCGAAACGCAGTGCTCAGGCATTTTAATCCACATCGGTGGACCGGCCCTGTCGCTCCTAGGATCACTCGAGCTCTGATCCTGAGACTCGGGCTAGGCAGTCTCGAATCGGTTGAGGACTATCTTTTGCCTCGGTTCATAGATGGAAATCCAATTTCCAAATACGTGACATTTGCGGTTTTGATTGTAAACCTATATATGGCGACATGATATATGGTACCCATGCCGCCTATGATTGATACTTATGATTTGAAGTTGTTTTATACACTATGCACTTATATAGTATCAAATGATTTGTTTTAAACGTATCAAGCATTCTTTGGCTGTTATAAGGGAAAACCCTATCCTCGACTGCGTTGCATTGTGTGATGGGACCTGGGTCTTATAACAGCTTCATTTCTCTTTATTTAGCATTGCGCTGTTTGTTTTATGCACTGGTATTCTTGGGAGGAAACCCGTTCCGTGTTTATACGGCGTGGTCCCTTGATTTACCTAACTTTAAAAATAAAGATTAACTGTTTTAGTTCTCACACCAGTCACATGACTGACCTGGAGTTTATTGTTTTAACCTAAACTCTGGGTGCCCTTATTTTGACACGGGCAGCTAGTAGTTTTGGTTTTGCAGATTTATATTCACAGGATCCTGGTTTACAGCTGGAACGATATCCGGAAAGCTTTGTATCCGTATATCTCATTCTAGTTGTGTATTGTATTATTTTCCGCTGCTATGTATTTAAATGTAATTTAAATCTCTGATATTTCTGTGTAATATTCATTTATACTCTGTATATTCGTATAATCTGATGCATTGTTGTAATATACAGTGAAGCGTTGTTCTGTATGCGTTCTGTTGTGGCTTGTTCTCGAACTATCCGACGCTTTCCTTTACGGGGAAGTTGCGGGTCTTTACATCTTGTGGTTGATGATCAAAGCACGGTCTGTGTGGCATAGCTTTGTGTAGCGTTGATTCGCGAGCCTCACACTCTGGTTGTGAACCAGAAACGGGAGAGGAAATCAGGGAGGGCATGCGTTTACTTCTTGCTAGGGTGGTGTCAGTGACCTACCAGCCCTGACATTTATATTATTTTCACTTGTGTGGTTGTTGCTGCTGCGAGGTGCCTCGGATATATCGGTGAATGTGTGGAGCCGATGGAGTCATTTGGCTCATTTACGCCCCCAAAGGGCGGGGAAACGCGGTGTTCAGGCATTTTAATCCACATCGATGGACCGACCCTGACAATCCAAGGGCTCACCTATGTCTGGGACCTGAGGCTCGGGCTAGAGTGTCTCGAATCGGTGAGGACTATCTTTTGCCTCGGTTCACTGATGGAAATCCAACTTCCAATACGTGACTTTGCGGTTTTGATTGTATAACCTATATATGGCGACATAGTGTTATGGGGGCACTTATGTCATCTATGATTGATACTTATGATTTGAAGTTGTTTTATACACTATACACATATAGTAATAATAAAATATGAAATTTCACGTACCAAGCATTCTTGGCTATTATAAGGTAAAAACCTTATCCTCCGGTTTGCGTTGCATTGTGTGAAGGGACCTGAGTCTTATAATAGCTTCATGTTTCTTTGTTTAGCATTGCGCTGTTTTTTTATGCAATGGTATTCTTGGGAGGAAACCCGTTCCATGTTATACGGCGTGGTCCCTTGATTTACCTAACTTTAAAATAAAGATTAATAACTGTTTTAGTTCTCACACCAGTCACATGACTGACCTGGAGTTTATTGTTTTAACTAAACTCTGGGTGCCCTTATTTTGCACGGGCAGCTAGTAGTTTTGGTCTTGCAGATTTATATTCATAGGATTCTGATTTACAGCTAGAATTATACTCGGAAAGCTCTGTATCCGCGTATTCCTTTCAGTTGTGTATTGTATTATTTTTCCGCTGCGATGTATTTAAATGTAATTTAAATCTCTGATAATTTGTGATGTATATTATTTATTCATACTCTGTATATACTTTCATTCTGATGAAATTGTTGTTATAAACAATGAAAAGTTCTTCTGTTTGTGTTCTAATTCGTCTTGTTCGCAAAACAATCAGGGGTTTTGAACGGTCTTGGTCGGTTTAGCGATCGATTCGGATCGAGCGAAATTCCTTTTCGATACAGTTGGTATCAGAGCTTTGGCTTACAGAGCTGGAGAACAAGGCACATTAGAACCGAATGAAAGAATTCATCAGAGATTGGGTTAGTAATATCCAATGGGAATGACTCGTTAGAGATGGGATCAGTAGTATCCTAGAATGAGTGTGAAGAGTATATTTTTAAAATGAAAACAAGTTTTGTTCTGAAAATTTAAATCAATTATTCGTATTTGAATATTTATTTAAAATTGATTTGGACAATCAAGTATATATAGATTTTGCATATATGTCTGATCCACGTGTATTCGAAGTTTTAATATACTGGATAGATATAGAGTCACACTCAAGTCGCCTAAAAATGATTCTGATGATTGTAGCTACATCATCAGAATTAGTGTTCGAGTTTCAAAGGTGTGATATTTATATATTTCCAATTGACTGGTGTGAGAACCAAAACTAGATAGGGCTTATGGTTGTG
Organism: Allium sativum; assembly: GCA_030737875.1. Taxonomy (NCBI): domain Eukaryota; kingdom Viridiplantae; phylum Streptophyta; class Magnoliopsida; order Asparagales; family Amaryllidaceae; genus Allium; species Allium sativum. The sequence goes on from CM060918.1 coordinate 638,394,149, forward strand.
ATTTGGCATCAAAAATGTGATTTTTGACTATGTATCAAAATTATGAATTTGAAACGTTAATTAACTAATTGATTGCTGATTATGTTGTTTGATTATTGGTTGATTAATTAAAATGTTGAACATATAACCAAATTGTATCAAATAGTGAATTGTATTGAAAATTAGTCGCATTTGCATGCATATACATGTACTTACATTGAACAGGTCATAGCAAGGAGGCTAGAGAAGAGGAATAAAATTGTTTGCCCGACAAACAGGTACATGTTTACAATTTTATTCGGTTTTTGATGATTTTATGAGCCGATTGGCTAGTTGCTTGGCTGTTTCTTTTTCTTTTTGGATTGGTGAGGGCCATAGGAGGCTATTTAAAATATCCCGAAGCTCCCGGTGCAGGGGAGGTTATGGCGAAATTTTTGAAAATTTACAGTGTTAGCCAAATTTTTGAAAAATTTGAAAAGTTCTTAGAAACTGAAAAGTTGAATAACTTAAGCCGTAAAGAAAATAATTAAAGTTGAGTTGGGTTGTAAAACAACTTTCAACTTCGTTCTTTTTCGGGGATGAAAAATTTTAAGTGGGGGAGATTGTAATAACCCGGAAATTTGAGCCAATTTCAATTTTTTATTTAGGCAATTTTAGTGAATTTTGAATATTTAAAAAGATTTATTTTAAATAAAAATGATGAGAAATTTATTTTGAATAGAATTAGATCGTATAGTTTTATTTGAATCATCGTTAGAATATAAATATTTATTTTAAATTATAAAAGGAATTGAAAATGTCGCGGTAGTTCGATAATTCGATTTCAAAGTTCAAATGAATGCATAGGATTCAAAATAAACCGGATTTTAGCAAAACCAAAAATATTAGAATTTAATTGAAAATATCTTTCCGACGAATCCAAAAAAATAAAATTTCATGGCGGGAATCAAAAGTTATGCCCAGTTGAAAATTCAGAATAGTCGCTATGGAATTCTGGCCCTTAAAAATGGAAATTTTGCAAACGACCACGGTTTTCAACGAAACCACTTTTGTTGGATCCGGGATGTCTAATTATGGCTAAGTTCCAAAATTCATAATTTTCTGAATCAATGTGTGAGCATGGCGAAGTTAAACGTGTCTTAACAGTTTCAGTCAATTTCGATCAACTGGAAAATGGCCATTTTTCAAAAGATCTCAGAATTTGACGAAATTAGTTTTGTTAGGACCGTATCGTCAATACGAAGCTAGAAAATATTTTTCTGGAATTTTTAGAGTTCGTATGTGGCCCGGTAAATTGAAATGTGCGTTCAAATTCAATATACATTGATTTATATTTTAATTTGAACGGAAATTGATCGTAACAGACGGTTTGGGTTACGAAACATGCGCCATTGCGTTCGAAATGGGAGTAATTGGCTAGAGATGATAGTCGTTGGGTCTCGTTTGGCGTTCGTTGTGTTAATCAAGTATTTTACGGATAAAATAATAATAAAATATATTATATATAAACAAATTTTCTGGCAAACCATTATTATCCTTTTCCCCAAAGTCAACCCGATACTTCAGAGCCTTCCTCCCCGTTTTCAATCTTGTCGCACCTCCAGGGGGGCCATATCGCCGCCGCATCAGAGGCGCCTCCTCCAACAAGCGATGCCGTACTCCTCCGACCCTCCTCTCGCTTCCCTCTCTCCTCCTCGTTGAACCCCAAAACCGAACGAGTTCACCCAAACAAAACCCATAGCACCACCGCACGACAACCATTGTCGCCCTATGGCTGTCGCCACCGATCATCTGCCGGACCCCCCCCACCACCTGCGCACCACCTCCAGCATCGCAGGTCACACCACCCTCTTCTGATTTGGCTGGAGCACCCCCAAATCGTCGGAAGGAAGCTGCCGCCACTCCTCGACTCTGGTGCCACCGTTTTCATCCACCAACGGTCGACTGTGAGGCCCCTCTACGGAGAAAATCGAATAAAGATGTTAGTTTTTATACTTAATGTAATTAGTTTTTTTTAATTTATATGTCGGTTTTTATATATAAAAGAAGCATCAAAATAAAAGTGTGATTTTTTTTATAAGTAGATATGATTTTTAATCTGCTAAAAATACGATTTTTAATATATAAAGTTATAATTTTTATTGTATAAAGTAATGATTTTTAACAAGATAAAGAAACGATTTTTATTTATAGTTATAGATAATAAAAATATGATTTTTTTTGTAACGACCCAGTAATTTTCGGCCCCGAAAATCGACATAAATACCCTTACCGTATCACATGCCGATCCTCCAAGCACCGAAAAATACTGGATAGTTTTAGAAAGAATTTAGAGGGTGAGGTAAGAAAGAAAGAAATATTAGAATAGAAGAAAGAAAAAGAACACCACATCAGAATCTCACAGCGGAACGAATAAAATATAATATAACAAATCCTTTATACAAAAACTGTATATACATACCAATCATCAGAGTACAACATATCAGTCACAGCGGAATAATATCTGTATATAACTAACGGTGAAGCCGCCTGCTTTCAACTCCTGAAACTCTAAACGAAACCTAACCCGGAACATACTCGGTCTGACCCGAGCACATTTGATTTAAAACAAAATACACCGGGTCAGTCTGGAATACCATCATTGATAAATTCACATAACACACACTTGTTAAACTTTGGAAAATCCTTTCGAAAATCAAAGGGTAATAGTAAGACCAGTCCACACATAAACACGGACGGTTTTTACCTTACTATAACTCAAAACGTTTTGAAATCAATATCTTGCTCTGATATTATCATAATGTCTAAATACAAGTAAATAACGATCTAGAGGAACGCTTGCATCTCACGCTCCACATATATAGTATAAAAACGAAAACCGCGGGCGCTTATTGGATATTGGATTCCAACTTGACAAGGTATGGGTCCACCTTCCGCACGTGTATCTCTAGAGGCGAATACACTGGGTTCAACAAGAACGTCTTGCAACCCGGCCCTCACATGACCGACCACTCATTTCGCTTGAGTGTATCGAATGTATATCACCGACGGTTGGGATCAGCAACCGCCACCCGAATAGGGTCAGCATCGAATAGATAAAGAAGCAATAGGAATTTCTCTAGATAGGTGATCATACATCCTAATGGGAGCGACCCACATAGCCATGCTGCCTGCCCGATTTTTGTCATTTCCCGGTTGATGAGGCTTGAGGCCAGAACTTACCTTTAGAACATCTGGTCATCATATACTTTGAATGCCACATCGTCAGATCCTCCAGATCACACTTGATTGACGTCCACAAAAAATACTCTAGTTATTTGGCTAGAGAATACCCATTTCTCCGCCGTCAACTATGGAACGTTTGGAGAAATCAACACATGTAATTCCTTTGGAAATACTCTGTCAGACATCCGTCCATACAAGTCATCCAGGAACAGGATGAACCGAAGGCACTCTCCTACTGCATCTCATATAGGAATCACCCCATGGATCAGTAGCGAGAAGTCCTTGCAACCCGTAGATTCGAACCACGACAGAATCACAGTTTATCTCTGGCCGCTAAACCAGAGATTCTTAGCAGTTCCTCCGCTTATGAAGATCCACGGTCTTTAATGCTCCATCTCGACCATCTTCAAATCTCTTCACGTATTTGTTGGTCGGAATGGTTTTCGAATGTAAATTCGATCCCGGTCTTTCCATACCAACAATCGTATTGGTCTGGTTTGATAGTCGGTGTTTTAACTATCAAAGAACAAATGTGTTAATAAAATGGTTTCACTGGTTCAGTAATTGGCATGACTTGGCCTTTTAAGATATATTTGACAAAATGGTTAATTAACTCTAATTTTTGACTTAACTCTATTCGCTTGACTCTAGATCGCAGCGATCACAATGGTTACGCTTGATTCCCTCAGGAAACATCCGTCCGCCGTAGGCTGTCTGCAGCCCTGCGAATTACGCTAGCAGTCGTACACAATGGTAGCTTTTCCTGAATAACTATGTTTGGCTAACTCTACCTCAATTACTATACTTTATCAACTCTAACTTGAATAACAATTTTTTTATATGCTTTGAAATTAATATTCTTATTCCCTTTAAACCAATATTGTAATATTGCTTAATTTCCCAAAAACCTCGCATCAGAGTTTGATATTCCTCATATAGGATAAAACTAATCTCAACGCTTCACTCGTTCCCGACTAATACTATTCCTTGATAATAGGGATGCCAACCAAGTTGGGGTATTTTAGTTACCTCTCAGACCTTAGTCGACAACCTTCTCACCTCAGAATAATATTAGTTTAACTACTAATGACACAATCACATTTCCCCTTTGATTCCCTTTTAATTAAATTAATCAACTAACTTAATTAATTTAAAGCACTATTTAATTGTTAAATAAACAAAAATTCTCTTTTACCAATCCGTTGGTAAACCCTTGACTTTTCCCTTTTAACTGGTTAAACCATTTAACTAATTTTCTTTATAACTCGATCCAATATATTTATTTTAAATTTCCAATTTAATCACTTATATAAAATAATGGAAAACCTCAATTTGGTTATAAATAAATTTATAACCTTAAACCCACGTCAACTCACTGAGTGTCCACTGACGTCAGAAATAACATATTGATGCCATTCACTGCCAATTACCAAATCAACGCTGTCGATTGATTTTAAACACAACACAGGTGGATATAATTTCAACCATCACACTCAGACAGGTTTTGGTGTTAATCAGGGTAAACAGTTCATATATATGCACAACAATCAAAAATACCGTTTATTTGAGGAATCCGGTCGGATCCCTCCAACCTGTTCTTCTCTGCATCACAGACGTCAGTTGATAACAATATATGAGTTAAACAAATAATCAACTGCAATCAATCAGAAGATAACAACTAATTGCATCCATCGCATCCAAACAGCCAATTTAAACTGTAAACTGCAAAATATATTTAACGGTGAATGTACCACATCACAGTATTCCAGAAGGTGTGAGAATTAACTCACCAGAGTTTGTTCTGGTCGACGGTTGACGCGTTTGTTGCTTTTAATTTGGACCGACCGTCCAAAATTAGCTGAATTTTCAACAGTGTCGGATTGACTCTTAGTCAGTGCCATCGTCTAGATCTCGTCCCTGCGATCCCAACGCAACTGACGGCGTGTAAATCCGATAACATTCGAGTGAGATATCGTAAAATGAATTTTATAAACAAATTAAATTTAAAACTTGAAATTTCTTTGAATTAAAAACTTTGGGCCTTACCTTAAATCATCGGCCCATAAAGGATCCGACCCGGTTTGCCACTTAAAACCCTCATCCACCCGTTTACTTCTCATTACACTCCAGCCGCCTCAAATCAATACTCCAGACCGAACCCTAATCCCTAAATTAAAACCCTAAGCCCTCATTCAATCTTCAGCAACCGAGATTCAGGGCGTCGCAGCCTATTTTCGCCGTCGATCTATCACCATGGCGTCGCGATTAAGCCCCTCCCATCTTCATCACGTGGTAACGAGCGATCGGTTTCAACAGATGAAAGCTAAGTTTTTCTCTTTCGGTTTGTTTTGATTTTTGTATGGATTTTTGAACGGAATTTCTTTTCTGAGTTACTGCGTTCGAATGAGTGGATGAACACTTGCCTGAATACATATTTATAGTTGCGGTTTTACTAAGATTTTGAATCATAGATTTCCTAGACTTAGTTGTCCCTAGATTTTAGGCGTTTACCTTTCACCTCAGTTGTATTATCATCTGTTTGCAATAGCACATAGAATGGTGTAGTTTTTGTGATGGATTTGTGTACGGTTTTTGCTCAATAACCGAGTGTCCCTATGTGGATTAGGTTCAGCTAAGAGTTGTCCATTCGACATGGTAATATGCTGTTCGTATTGTCTTGTCCCTATGGTCTGAAAATCTTATGGATTGAATGAAATATAGTGGGTTTTGCGTTGGGTTTTCAGCAATTTGCTCTGTCCAAAATAATTGTTCAGCTTTATAGATTTTTAGACTGAAACAGCTATATATACTTAGCTGTTGAATTCATTTATTTTTCCCTATATTGATTTGGTATACATAGCCTGTTCGAGTTGTATTGTCTATAGGGTCTATTGAATTGTTTATTGAATTGCAGATTTTATTTTCTTCTTTTCGATGTGGTTGTAAAGATTTTGTGGTACTTTCCCTCCTGTTCACTTATCTGTGCATTTTACATTCTTAGCTGTAAAAGTACATAGCTGTTTCTAGCTATGCCCTTACTGTTCAGGATTGATGTATATGTTTGTCCACAGATTTTAGATATTCGATTTTTCTCTTTGAGCTATTTTCTTATATCACTTTTTTTCTTTTCTTTTCTTTGATTTGAAATCTTTCCACTGTTTACATACCTATACTTTCCTAGCACTTTCCTAGCTATTAATAGCTGTATATTTTTTCTCTCTTCTTCTCAGGTTTGATGGCAGTGAAGATTTGTTGGATTTCCAGAATTTGTCGGTCTGTTCAAAAGGATATTCAAGGAGTTGTTCATTCAACATTTGGATTGAAATGTTGAAATTTCTTTTTCAGTTTTAAATGACAATGATCGTACATGTACATATATTGATTTGATAAATCAAAAATGTAAATTTTCTTCTTCTTTACTATTCTGGATTCGCATTATATTGTTTTATATATGGTGCATAAATGTGTACATTCTACTCATCTTGCACTGTTTCATGATCTGTTTGGATTTGATTTTTTTTTCATATTTTCTTTTCACATTGTTTTGTATATTCACTTGAAGAATATGGATTGTATTTGCCATGTACATTAGCTATTTCAAATCTTTATTTTATGTTCTGTGGTTTTGTTTGTTCTTAGTAATGGGTGTAAATAACACATAGTGTCATATTTGAAAATCTGTTATGTAATAATTGTTATTTAAAAGAGTTGAACAAATTTGTAATCCTGATGTGTAATGTTAAACCAAATCATTCCATTGTATATTGACGACGTACAATGTCTCAATCATAACTCAATTCTATTCAAACCAACACTTAATCCACATACATAAAAATGCTGATGTTACCCAATCCAATGTCAAACTATACAAACTTCATCATTTCAAATGTCATCTCCTTCAACTTCCCCTTCCTCCTCCTATGACACTACAGTCTTCTCATCGTCCAGTACTTCTACCTCTCGTGTTTGCTTTCACTACAGTCATTTACCTTGTAGTTTGTTTATAATAAAATTATATATATTAACCGTTCCGACGTCGTTTTAATAACAAATATATTTATAAAATTAAATATAAACAATATTTAAACCATTTTAACTCGCTCGTTCACGTTATACAGCAAATTCGACATTTTGTCAATATCCCGAAAGTAAAATATTATTATATTATTAATATAAATTAAATATTCAATTTAAAATGGCCAAATGCCCTTATTTAAATTCAAATAAATACTTTAAATGAATAAAATATTCAAATAAATGGTCAGAAAAATACGGGACATTACATTTTTATATTATAGAGATAATAAAAATATGATTTTTATATATGTAGTATCATAAAAATATAATTTTATTATTTGAGAACTGAAATAAAATATAATCTTTACAGTATATTAAGTGAAATAAAAATATGAACTTTATTAGTGAGAATAAAGATTCGATTTTTATATGAGCAGCGGATTAAAAATAGAATTTTTATATAATGGAAAATATAAAAATATGATTTTTATATATGTAGTGAAATAAAAGTATGATTTTTATTATATATTTAGCATTGAAATAAAAATATGATTTTTATAGCGTTGAAATAAAAATGTGATTTTTAATATGAACAGCGTGAAAAAGATTGCGTTGGAAGTTGGGCAAATCTGAACCGTTCAGAAATTCAGAATAGAAGGGAGGAGTGGATCCCAAAGGTGAGAACTCCTCACTTTTATTTTGATTTCTAGTTGAAATATATACTAGGATGCAGACGGTGCTTAGTAGCACCTGACACCCGTCGTCCACAGACCATGGTCGACTTGTATGCTTGTGTGATTGTTTGTGTTGTGAAATCAAATATATATTCACGGGTTGAAGTAAAATATATATTCACGGGTTGAAGTAAAATATATATTCATGTGTTGAAGTAAAATATATATTCACGTGTTGAAATAAAATATATTCATGGGTTGATGTAAAATATATATTCATGTGTTAAAATAAAGTACATATTCATGTGTTGAAATAAAATATATAATTCATGTATTGAAATAAAATATATATTCATGTGTTAAAGTAAAATATATATTCATGTGTTGAAGTAAAATATATATTCATGTGTTGAAGTAAAATATATATTCATGTGTTGAAGTAAAATATATATTCATGTGTTGAAATAAAATATATATTCATGTGTTGGAATAAAATATATATTCATGTGTTGAAATAAATTATATATTCATGTGTTGAAGTAAAATATATATTCATGTGTTGAAATAAAATATATATTCATGTGTTGAAATAAAATATATATTCATGTGTTGAAATAAAATATAAATATATTCATGAGTTGAAGTAAAATATATATTCATGTGTTGAAGTAAAATATATATTCATGTGTTGAAGTAAAATATATATTCATGTGTTGAAATAAAATATATATTCATGTGTTGAAGTAAAATATATGTTCATGTGTTGAAGTAAAATAAATATTCATTTACAAATCGAGCGATTTGTTTATGTACACCGATTTGACTGATATTGATTGGAATGATAAATTTTACACATCGCCCAACTGCACAAATAAAAATCTGTGTTTGTTGATGTGAAACCCCACATGGATATTGGGATGATATTTGACGTACAATGATCCCGATTGTTTAGTTGTATGTCAATCGATGGGTTGACAGACTGTGTAAGCGTTAATTATTTATATTTAATGCTTATGCAATTGTATGGTGCACTCTGGATGATGGTTGATGATTTATCGTTGCTCTTATATACATGTGCTATAGAAAATCCATATAATTAACCTTTTATGGTAATTGATTGGGCCTAATTCCGATTTGGAAAATAAGGAATATTATAAAAATATATTCATGTGTTAAATAGAATAAATATTCATGTGTTTAGTAGAAAATAAATTCATGTGTTGAATAGAAAATAAATTCATGTGTTGAATAGAAATAAATTCATGTGTTGAATAGAAATAAATTTATGTGTTGAATAGAAAATAAATTCATGTGTTGAATAGAAATAAATTCATGTGTTGAATAGAAATAAATTCATGTGTTGAATAGAATAAAAATTCATGTGTTGAATAAAATAAAAATTCATGTGTTGAATAATATAAATTCATGTGTTGAATAGAATAAATATTCATGTGTTGAATAGAATAAATATTCATGTGTTGAATAGAATAAACATTCATGTGTTGAATAAAAGCCGCGTTGATTAGATTGACGCCATTTTGACGTGAACGATATTTATATCGATTTTATTCATTTTTATAATGAATATAGGAAAGAAAGTGATTTCAAAATATAAAGTTTTGAAAATATTATCATTTTTATATTGATGATGTGGAATATTCAATTTTGATTCGAAATTGAATATGAAGTTGAAATCGTTTCGAAAACAAATTTAAAACGATTTATAAAATAAATTTTAAAAGGAAATCGACGAAATATATATAACATATATATAGCATATATTAAATGGCATGAATAGAACGCGCCGTGCAAGTTCGCGAATTTCGACCATTGGCTTCGAATGGATATTACGGGAGATCCGACCGTCGGATTCTCCTAAAACTGGAACCTTTGGGTTCGTATCGAAAAGAGCTTTCTAAAGAATATTAGAAATTAGAAATCTAACGGTTGGATTTGGAATTATGTCCAAATCAAATTTGGAAAAGGTCGCTGTAAGTGCAGTTCGATGGCCGTTGATGGAATTCGACTGTACGGGCCCTGATAAAATTATTAAAAATAGTAATAATTTGTGTAAAATCATAAGAAATGATTTGTGAAGAATTGAGATGAAAAATACCAAATCTGAAAAGATAAAAATAGATTTTTATCGAAATGAACTAGTTTTGAACTAGAATAATAATTTATTTATTTTTAAATAAATAAACTGGATTTGAAAGGGTTTTAAAAGTAACCAGAAGTTTCAATAATTGAATTGGTATGGAATGTGATTTTGGGTTTATAGTGAACCGTGTTTTAAATGACACTGGTTCTTTAACCCAGTTAAAGACAAGATATGATATCCCAAGTTAAATAATCATTGATAGTGATTATTGGGAAGATTAAAACCAAGTGGAGTTTTAATAAATCTTTAATTAGATTGAAATGATCGATAATGGAGTATCACCAGTTTTGCTACAGGCGATAGTTAAATCTATAATCAGATTTGAACGTGAAATGGTAATTGAATTTACCGATAACACTGTGGTGTTAGATATGAAGTATGACCAGTTTTACTTCATGGGATGAATAGGTTGGGATTAGGAAATAAAATAAATGATTACTTCGGTGTGGTTCGCTAATCCCGACTGGTTTGAATTGATATTCAAAAGAAGATTAAAGAATAAATTTAAAGAATTTATCTTTGATAAAATTAATTGGAACCTTTCCCAAAGTATAAGAATATTTGAATAAAAGAATATTCTGAATTGGAATGAGGCGTATGTTGTGCTTGTGTAACACTTGTTTATTATATATGTGAGTTATTCAGAAAGACTGGGTTTATCCCATTCTGAATAACTGATTCGACGTGGTGTCGAGGATGAAGACGGTGGTCGAAGACCGGAGGTCTTCACATCGTTTGGGTGATGACTGATGATCTTGATTGGGTTGTACACCCAAGAGGAGGGAATAAGTTGGTGATCGTCCAGACGTACTTAGAGATCGATGGATATGCGAGGTACAAGGTGTCTTCGGTTTCGTTCAGACCCAGAACGAACTTGTAAATGGACTATGTGTCTGACATTGTATTTTATTCAATGTGATTGATTTCTATTAAATATATATCTGTTTGGCGGCGGAGAATTTATTCTCTTTCTTAACGCCCTTCTCTAAGACGTTCGAGCTCAGGGGTTATATATTGATGGATATCAATCGCATGGAGTGAATTGCCTGTGTGGCATGCCTAAGTGGCAAATGATCAAGGCTTTTGTTGAAAAGCAAAGTCTTATGGTTGATGATCAAAGCACGGACTATGTGGCATAGCTTTGTGTAACATTGATTCGCGAGCCTCACACCCCCGGTAGTGAACCAGAAACGGGAGAGGACATCAGGGAGGGCATGCGTTCCCTTCTAGCTAGGGTGGTGTCAGTGACCTACCAGCCCTGACATTTATATTATTTTCACCTGTGTGGTTGTTGTTGTTGCGAGGCGCCTCAGATATATCGGTGACTGTGTGGAGCCGATGGAGTCATTTGGCTCATTTACACCCCAAAGGTGGGGAAATGCAGTGTTTAAGCATTTTAATCCACATTGGTGGACCGGCCCTGACGATCCAAGGGCTCACCTATGTTTGGGTCCTGAGGCTCGGGCTAGATAGTCTCGAATCGGTGAGGACTATCTTTTGCCTCGGTTCAAAGATGGAAATCCAACTTCCAATACGTGACTTTGCGGTTTTGATTATATAACCTATATATGGCGACATAGTGGTATGGGGCACTTATGCTATCTATGATTTATACTTATGATTTGAAGTGGTTATATACACTATACACTTATAGTAATAATAAAACATGAAATTTCACGTACCAAGCATTCTTGGCTATTATAAGATAAAAACCCTATCCTCCGGTTTGCGTTGCATTGTGTGATGGGACCTGGATCTTATAATATCTTCATGTTTCTTTATTTAGCATTGCGTTGCTGTTTTATGCACTGGTATTCTTGGGAGGAAATCCGTTCCATGTTATACGACGTGGTCCCTTGATTTACCTAACTTTAAAATAAAGATTAATAACTGTTTTAGTTCTCACTCCAGTCACATGACTGACCTGGAGTTTATTGTTTTAACCTAAACTCTGGGTGCCCTTATTTTGCATGGGCTGCTAGTAGTTTTGGTTTTGCAGATTTATATTCACAGGATCCTGATTTACAGCTGGAATTATACTCGAAAAGCTCTGTATCCGCGTATTCCTTTCATCTGTATATTGTATTATTTTTCTGCTCCGATGTATTTAAATGTAATTTAAATCTCTGATAATTTGTGATGTATATTATTTATTCATACTCTATATATTCTTGCATTCTGATGAAATTGTTGTAATAAACAATGAAATGTTCTTCTGTTTGTTTTCTAATTCATCTTGTCCTCAAAACAATCAGGGGTTTCAAACGGTCTTGGTCGGTTTAGCGATCGATTCGGATCGAGCGGAATTCCTTTTCGTTACGTCGATTCCAAAACAAATAAATCTATTGATAATAAATTATTATCATATATATATTCAAACTAAATTCATATAACTTCTGAAATAAAATAACTTAGGTTTTAAACTCGAGATTTCAAATTTCAAGTTAAAACGGTAGTTGTTTATTTTAAAGTCCATTTATTTTATGAAATAAATCGTTATGGTTTATAAATCTATTTAAAATTCCATTAGACATAATTAAAAATCTGCAATATGAAATCTCCATTTTCTCCTTTATTAGAATACTATAGATCAACAGATTCGAACGTTTCTTGTTTCAACGAATTCTGACTTATAATGGATCTTACACACTCAATTTAAGTTCGAATCATAAAACTACGAACTATCATGCCACTGTGGGCTAGTTTTTAATTAAATATAAATTTATATGTTCAAACTTTGTAAAACTAGTAATTTCTATATAAATATCCATTTATATTTTTATATATGTTCAAACTTTTAAACTAATTTAAATTTCCAAAATTTAACGCTTAAAAATCTGAGTCATTACAGTACTATGGGTAGTATCTAATAATATTGGGCATATAGCTACATATATATTATTAGGTTTGATCTACTAAGGAGTAGATGGGTATGATTTGCGCATAGAAGAGGAGTGTTGTAAACCTTAATTAATAACCCAATATAATTATAAATGGTGATAAGGTATATGTAGTGTTGGACTTAAAAGTGTATAATTTGTCCATTTACCAGAACTTTAGCTTTGACCTCCTCCTCATAACAATCTGTAAATTAAGTAGCAGGTAGAGATTATTTGGCTTATAGACACTTGTTTAGAAAGTGTTAATATTATGGTAAGCATTTAATTAATATTAAAATTTTAATCATTTTCGCTGTGGATTCCTATTTATGCTTTCATATAATTATCATTGCCTACTCGCACAATACCAGATACCCATCGAGCTTCAGTGGACTTTAGTTTTAGCATTTTGCGAAAAATTCGAGCCCCAGGGGTTTGTTTTGTTACAAGACATATCAATATCCAATCTCTTTAAATTTTGACTTGGAATATTTGAAGTAGTATGTTTAATTTCATTATGATAAATTATTATTCATGTTTAGTGCCACTTGTTACTACAATCACCAAACATACCATTTATGACTTTCTATCAAATGTACTTTTAATTAAATAAATTGATAGTATAACTCATTGTGGCATGTGTATCATAAAATGAAAACACCTTTAATTATGAAAAAGATTGGTTATTGAGATATATATATGTAATAAACTACATAATTTCCACTATAACATATTTCTGATAATTCATCAATAAATACAATAAATACGTAGAACCATTTTGGAATTATTATATTTTTGATTGCACACTTGTATATGTAATAATTTGCAGAGTACATTAACTCTTATGGTTCTCCTATTGAATATCTTCTTTGCCTTAAATCCTGAGATATGATTTACTAGTACCATATGGTTTAGAATTATACAATCAAAAATAATTTCTCAAAATAGTGGCTTAGTGGATGATTCCAAAATTATCACAATTTTATTAGATACTTTTGTATTTTCCAATGCATCATACATACCAAATAGTATAGTTCTATTTTAGAAAAAATGTTCATAACGTTCGTATTTAAATAAATCAATGCCAATTTTCGATCAATAATGGAAATAATAACAATTCCATGGATAATGTTTGATGTGTCTTACAAAAATAATTTTAATAATATGATGCAGCAAATAAATATTAAATGGAATGCTTTCACTATTTCCTTTATTACTATAATAGTGTATGAAACAAGAAACTCTATTCAACCATTTAATACAAGCTATTTATTTCATTAATTGTAAATGTTTGATAGTCAAGGGTTTTTAAATCAAATACCTTAGACTTAAGGAAATAAAGCTCATAAAATAAGGGGATTGTTAAAGGGACTCCAAATTTGGTTAAGGGGAGGATAATTTTAAGGGAACTCCAGCTTAATATTTTTTTGCTAAGGGGGGTCTGATTTATTAAAAAAAAGACCTAACAACCCTTGATTCGTCACTTATGTTGAACACTAACTTACTAAATTCAGCTCAACTAACAAACGTGCAAATTACAAAACATCTCAATTACAAAAAGGCTAATTCTATTCATAGATCAATAACATCTTTACATTCAACATAAAATAAAATAAACTACTATACACTAAAAATTACTTTTCATACGCCTTTTCTTTTTTACAATACTAGCCTTATTTTTTTCTTCCTCTTCCCTCTCTAAAACTTTAAAGTTATTTACATAAAATAGGAAACCTATAGCACTAAATAAAGTTTAAATTTAGTAAAATGGATATTAAATTTTTTTAGTGTAAGGTATACAATTTATTATGCTACAAAAAATTCTTAATTTCAGCAAAAGAGACCCTGCTTTTAAATTAAATAACTCTAAATTATCACTTACTTGTAAAAGTTATCGTAATTCAAATTTTAGGTTTCATGTTTAAAAATACATTATGTTCATCAAATTATTTTACATAGATTTAATCAAATATCATTAATTACAATCTTTTAGTTTGATGGGTTATCATTAAAAAAAAGTAAAACAAATGCAATAAAAAAGAAGGGTAATTTAGTAGTATATATATTTTTAGCAAAATAGTGGTATACATAAAGTAATTTTCAGTGTATGAATAGAATTTGCCTTACAAAAATTCGATACAACAAATTATAACAAAATATTTGTTTTTGCATTTAAAATTAATCATACCAATTCCAATATGAAATTATAATTAATTACCAAATTCGACGCCTTCTGATTACCCATGAAATTTTCTTATGTCTCTATTATATTAACTATATCCATTGTTTATTTTTATGTGCAACATTAAATTGTAACCATTAATTAAGGTTTAGGCTTTATAGTTTTGTATTAATGAGGATCATAGGGGGTTAATATTGGAATTTTAACTTATATGTTTAAGGGGAGGTTAATTTATTTTGTCCTTCCTATAACAATTATACAATAAATAAAAATTGTTCCTCCCCTTAACCAAATGTGGAGTCCCTTTAACAATCCCCTAAAATAAATCTATGTTAGAATATATTTTTGAATAGAAAACGTATTTAATGTTAATGTTAAGTTATTACTTTTGAAGTATCATTTCCGACGTTTCTTTATAAAGAAGAATGATAGATCATTCTCTTCATGCTAAACGCATCATAGGATGTCCATTCTTATACATTCAACTTACTTTACAAATGGTTAAACCATTCAAAGGAAACCCTCACTACCATATAATAACGAACCCTTTACGGAAGTGTATTTGGTCATCTTTAAGTCCTAAGGGTAATAGTTGAATTGAACTGTGTAAATATATCAAACCAACATTAAGTGATCAATTACACAGATTAATAATGTAGTCTATGGTCGAGTGTTAAATTTAAAACAACAAGATTATTAATATAATGAATCATATTTGATAGTACACGATCGCATACTACAATTTAGTTGCTTAATTCAATTAACTAATTTTATCATAGTTTCATAGACTATGGATTGTTATCATTCACTATATGACATTTAATACGTTATCTTATATTGGTCAAATATATATATATAGGCCAAATATCCATACCCTAACATGAAACGTTGAATTCTTTCGACTCTATTAGTGAGCATTTGCACTTGTCTACATTGGGATTCTAACCTTTAGTTTACACAACAAGTCATAGACCTATAAATGATGGATAATTCCTTGTCTATTGTATCACATATAACTTCAAACCCACGTCCTTGTCCTAGTCTTATTTCGATAATGGCTTAATTTTTTTTAAAGAAATCCTTTACTTGCTTTGAACAATCATGATCCATGACTCTGGCTATCACCGCCAATATTTCTTTGAAACTATCATTAATCGTATGACTGGCCATATCATCGTGCCATTGGTCAAGGGCTAAGAGTTTCTCCAGTTCTAACAAAAACTCCATACGCCTTTCACCGCTACATATCTAGGCCTTTCGTTGCTACCCATGGTACTCGACTAATCATCTAGTCTTTTAGGCATCCCTGGTATACCCTTGCTTTGAGCCTGCTAGAACCTACGACAACAATAATTCCTCGGCATCCATAAGCCTAGTCGTCATCACCGATGACTATCCATAGCTCAGCGCCTTCTCGAGCAACCATCAAACTCAACATCTTTCGGTCATCTTCACATTCGTTGCATTTCACTGATCAACGAACATTTCACAACACTTCAAACATTCCTCCTTGAATTTACTTTGAAGCCACGATCATTGTCGATCCAAAGACATTAGTCGTTTGGTCGATATTCAATCCATAGCGTTTTAGCCTATACACTATGAAAAACATACCACAGCGCTTCAATTTCCATCCATAACATTCCAGAAATGTTGACACTTTTTTCCTAGTCCATCATGGAAATGCGCGGTTCATGAAACACTCGATACATGCTCCGGAACATTCCCAGTCCATGCTTCAGAACTTTGCCTAGTCTATCATGGAAATGCACGGTCCATGAAGCGCTCGATACATGCTCTGGAACTTTCCCAATCCATGCTTCAGAACTTTGCCCGGTCCATACTTCGGAACTTTGCCTGGTCCATGAACCAGAACTTTGCTCGATCCATACTTCAGAACTTTGCCCGGTTCGTACTTCAGAACTTTTCGTAGTCCATAGTTCTGAACTTTTCCCGATCCATGCCCTAGAACTTTGCCCAGTCCATACTTCAGAACTAAGCCTGGTCCAAGCTCTCGAACTTTTCCCAGTCCATAATTCAGAACTTTTCCCGATCCGTAATTCAGAAATTTGCTAGGTTCATAATTCAGAACTTTGCCCGGTCCATGCTCCAGAACTTTCCCCATTCCATATTTCAGAACTTTTCCCAGTCTGTAGTTCAGAACTTTTCCCTGTCCATAGTTCAGAACTTTGCCCGGTCCATGCCCCAAAACTTTACCCGGTCCATGCTTCAGAAACTCGCCCGTTCCATCACCAGAAACTCGTCCAATCAATCAAACCGTCTAGCCCATCAAACCATCCAGTCCGTCAAACTGTCCAGTCCATCAAACTGCCCAGTCCATCAAACTGTCAAGTCCATCAAACTTCACAGCCCATCACCAAAACTTCTGATCCATCATCAAAACTTCCGATCTATATTATCTAACACTTCACGAAGAATATCTATGTAATCAACTCATCCAAATTGACCAATTTCACTCAAGCAATCAACAATCATCATACAATCATATAGAATTCACCAAATCATGATAAAATAATGAACAAATCAATAAATGGGTCTAACTTGCATAAACACATGAATTTACCCATTATAATCTTACTAAATTTGATCCTATGGTGATTCGAAATGAAAACATACTTACATTGATTAGATCTAGGTGCAAACAACTTGAAATGAAGAAAATAAGATCAAACAACCAATATATTCAATTGAATCCGCGCGAGACATGCTTATCACTCACTAATTCTTCAAAAAAACTTAGAAGACTAAATTCTCAATTCCTAAATTCTCAATCCGGACAGCGAAGAATGATCTTCAAACCTTTCAACTTGATGTGATCTTCCTTCACTCGATGTAGATCTAGCTTTGCTTGATGTAGATCTTCAATCTTCTTGCATAGATCTAGAATTTTAATTGAGGAAAGGTGTATTTGATTAAGCAAGGAGGATCACAAGCTCAACCAAATAAGAGAATGAAGAAAGTAAACTATTATTCATGCCTCTACCCCTTATTCATACCCTCCAACCATCCTACTAATGGGCCACACCAAATCAACCCTCTAATGGCTAGCCAAACCTGTACAAAAATTGTGCAACACTAAAACAGCGATTCCTCCCAACCTGCTGAACCAAAACTTTAATGTGACTAATCTGCGGAGTTGGCAACACCATTTACTTTCCAATGAAGTCAATCTTAGCACTTGATTCGATTCCAATCAAAAGTTATTCCCTGTACAAAACTTACAGGGGCAAAATGGTCAAAAATATAATTGGTAAAAATTATGGACATGTCTCACATCTCTGTAAACAACATATCAAAATATGAGAATGTTCCAACCCTTAAGGAATTATATAAAAATATTTTACGATCCTCCAATACATAAAATGCGGGTCGTTACATTCGCCTCCCCTTTAGGAATTTCATCCCTGGAATTCCAAACAAACACTAGCAACCAAAACAATTCTGCATGCCTATCATCCACAAGCAGCCGATTTATCACTCAAACTAGCATCCATTAAGCCATGCATCCATAGCCCTATCCTAGCACGTGGAATTCTAACGAAATAGTACAAGTTGCAATGGTATAAGGTGACACGACATTAATGGGTCATACCGATGAAGAGTTCTGAATGGATCGTCTTTGTACTATCTTCCGTCTCCCATGTACAACCGTCATCATACTCACTTCATTGCACATTTACTAGCTTAACTGTCTTCCTTCTAAGTTGTTTCGTGTCATTCCCCAAAATGCGAAGCGACCCACGAGGTCTCATAACAATGGACTCGACTTCCACATCTTCATATTGCTCTGGAGATACAATCACATTCAAATCATGCACACACTTCCGTAGAAACTAAACATGGAAAACATTGTGTACACTCAATATTTCCTCATGTAAATACAATTTATACGCGCGCTTTCCAATCCGTTCGACTGTCAGAAATGGTCCAACAAACCTTAGAGCTAACTTTTCTTTACTTCTGAATCAAACCACATGCTTCAACGGTGATATCTTTATGAAAACCATGTCACCCATGTCGAACTCCAAATCTTTTCGATGTTTATCGACATAACTCTTCTTATGATCTTAGGTTGACTTCATTCGTTGCTAAACGATCTCAGTACAATCCGATGTCTCTTTGATAATCTATGGGCCGAGTATCAACTTATCTCCAGTTTTTAACAACATGCTGAGAATTACATGGTCTACCATACTACGCCTCGTATGGTGCTATCTCAATGCTCGACTGGTAGCTATTGTTATACGCAAACTCAACTAGATGTAGATGGTCTTCTCATGATCCTTCGAAGTCTAATAAACTAGCCATCAGGAGATCTTCCAAAACTCGGTTAACCCTCTCGGTTTGGGGATGATAGGTTGTGCTCAAACATAACTCGGTTCCCAAAGTTTCTTGCAAACTCCTCCAAAATCCACTCGTGAACAATGGATCTCTGTCATTCACTATGCTCTTCGGGTGGAATCTTACTATCCATCTTATATAAAGCGCAAAACAACTTTGATGATGTCCTAGTCGATCTGACATGAATAAATTTGAAGCTTTTAGTCAACGATCCACTATAACCTAAATTCCTTCGTTTCCTGCCTTTGTTCTAGGTAGTCCATCGATAACTGCTCCGACTTCCAGTAGGAATTTCCAATGGCTGAAGAAATTCACTCAGCTTCTTCCATTCAGCTTTCACCAACTGACAATCCATACACTTGAAAATGAACTTTCCAACATCCCTGTTCATCCCTTCCCAATAGTAGGCTCACTTCATGTCCTGATACATCTTGTTACCACCATGATGAATCGTCTACTTCGAGTGATGACATTCCCTCAGAACCTCATCTCTCAGTCCATCGATATCAGGAAAAACTAGTTGTCCTTGTTTCGGAAGCCAACCTTCTTGATCGACCTCGAATTTCTTATGCTCTGGTTCCAACTTTTGGATTATCTCGACAAGCTTTGCATCATGTTTCTAGCTCTCGCCTATCCTTTCGATGAGAGGTTGTCTTATAGATAAGCTTGCCAACATTTCAGGTTCTAACTCACACCGAGGCCTAAAATCAAATCCTGCCAAGTACACAAGGTGTTTCCATTCCGAAGACATTGCTCCCAAACTTGCACGTCTTCGAGTCAACGTATCTGCCACTACGTTACCTTTACCAGGAGTATAGGCTATACCAAAATCATACAATGCCAAAAACTATAACCATCGTTGCTGCCAAAGATTCAAATACTTTTGCGAGAAAGGATACTTCAATGACTTGTGATCTGTAAACAACTCAAATCGAACTCCCAATAGGTAATTTCTCCATATTTTTAGATCAAACGCGATCACTTCCAACTCCAAATCATGAGTTGGATAATTCCTTTTGGTGCGGCTTCAGTTGTCAACTTGCGTAGGCCATAACTCTATACTTCTGTATTAGCACTACTCCAAGTCCAGTCCACATGCATCGGTTTATACGACCATTTCTTCATTCTCACTTGGAATCGTTAAAATAGGAGCATCGTAAGTCTCTTTTCATGATTCAAAAAGCTTGCTCACAATTTACATCCCATGTAAACACTTGATTCTTCTTCGTTAATCCAGTTAGTGGTGCAGCTATCTTCGAGAAATCCTTGATAAACTGACGATAATATCCGCCAACCCAAGGAAACTTCGAACATCCATCGCATTCTAAGGCATATCCCAGTCCTGGATTGCTGCCACCTTGGCAAGGTCAACCACTATCTTATTTCCAGAAACAATGTGGCCTAAGAACCTCACTTTTCTCTTCTAGAAGTGACACTTCGAAAACTTAGCTCTTAGCTGATGCTTTCGCAAGATTTCCAAAACAACTCTCAAGTGCATCTTATGCTCATCCACATTCCGGGAAAAAACCAGAATATCATCCACAAACACAAGCACGAACTTGTTCAATTGATCTCTGAACACCCTATTCATAAGATCCAATAAATATACTGACGTGTTAGTCAACCCGAATGGCATCACCAACCATTCAAAGAAACAAGATGGTGTCATAAAAGCAGTCTTCGGTACACTATCCTTTGCCATCCTTCACTGGTGGAATCCAGTTGCAAAATCCATCTGAGAAAAAACCTTGGCTTCGTGAAGCTGATCAAACAAGTCGTCTATCCTTGGCAATAGATACTTGTTCTTCTTTGTCACCTTGTTCAGCTCACGATACTCCACATACAATCTCATAGATCCATTTTCCTTGGTTGCAAACATAACTGGTGCACCCCATTCGATACACTTCTCAGAATAAACCCTTTTCCCAAAAGGTCACGTACTTGCACCTCTAACTCTCGTTGTTCCTTCGGCGCGATCCACCTAAGAGGCATAAAGATAGGTCTAGCACCTTCGGCCAAATCAATTCTGAACTCAATCTCACGATGCAGCAACAACCCTTTGACCTCTTCAAAGACATCACTAAACTCACTTGAGATTGGCACCGATGATAAGTCTTCCCGTGGAATTGCAAGAGAAAATAAATAGCTCACGAAGACACCATCTTTGGGCTTACATCGAATCACAACCATTCTCCCTTCCACATTCTGACTTTCACCTCTAGCATCACAATCCACTTTTGCCGCTTACCTCCTGAGCCAGTCCATACCCAAAATAATCCCAAACCCAGCGAAGTTCAAAACAAAGCAATCACACACAAAGGAGCAACCATGACTCGATAACACTAGACCATAACAAATCATAAACAAACTGGACGAACCCCAAACTTGATTAGCCAAAACAAAAGGTCTATTACAAATCTCGGGTTCCAAATCCAAGCGAAAAACAAGCTCATTACAAATGAATGAATGTGATGCTCCAGTATCAAACAACACACGAACTGAAACATCTCTAATGGAAATAATACCTTGAACCACGACAGTCTTCCCCTTCTCCTCTGTCGTAGGAGCCCTTTAAGATGATGACACAACTTCCAAAGCATACATCTTTACAATATTGTAACGACCCGCATTCTACGCATCGCAGGATCGTAGAATATTTATTTCTTTCACATACGAAGTCGTACGGTCATGTAACTTTAGGAGACGACTACTGGGGTCATTTCCCATGTTCATGATTTTTGCCGATTTTTAAATGACCATTTTGCCCATAGCTAGTCTTGATTTGGCCATAACTTTTGATTGGAAACGAGTTTTGATCTGAAACCACTTCCATTGGATCCGGATGATGGTTTACAATTCCGTAGAGTGGTCACATTAGCCAAACGGACTCACCGTTTGGGAGATATGGCTGAAACAAGTTTCAGAAGGTGAAAAACTGCTTAACCGGGCCAAATGAGGTGATTAGTAAATGGGCCCATAACCTATTTCGGGATTAGGGTTATGGGAGGCTGAAATGAGTTAGGTTTTCATTTCATTTCAGTTTTCTAGCCGACATTTACCTCCTAAGAACACTAATAATGACCTCCAACCTCTAAAACATCCCCCAATCACTTTCTAATCAAGGATTAAGCTTAGCAACATCTAATCAAAGAGGATTAGCACCAAATCAAGGTTAGAGCTGCTGTGTTGCATTGGGAATAGCGTCAAATAGAGATTCATTTCAGATTTGGTATTTTATTTGTGGCCAAGGTGAGTGATTAGCAATGTTTTGACACTAATTATAGTTAATTAGGGTGATTAGTGATAATTAGCAAATTTATACATTAATAAATTCTATAAAAATACTTATAAATTTTGAAATATTGTTTTATACCTCTGTTAGAAATTTGGATTGATTTGGTTAAGTTCTGTTAATCTTATGATTAGTTTTGCTTAAGGGAAAATATGGGGTTTTGGCTATGTTGATCCGTTTTAACCTATCGAATTGTTGTTTTGATGTTTGTGGTCAGTTCTATATGTTTCTATGACTGTATGGTATGCTTTGTGATTGATTAGAAAAGTTAGAATGGTCGAAAACGCCGTCATATGGCATAAAACAGTCGCTGGAAGAGTTGAAGGAAAATATGCAGGAAATCGGATCGGATTGTCCTTGCCCAAACCGACCCGATCGTGGAGAGCAACCTGAACCGATCCGCTCTCACTTGAAAACCACGACCCGACCCGGATGCTCATCCCTGAACTGATGGTGCAGCTGTGAAGTCTAGAGCACAATCTGATCCGCTTGTGCTGATCGAACCCGACCTGAATCGCCTGGAGCTCGTGAACTGATAGCCGAGGAGTTCTCCAACCCGATCCGCCCCCCTTGGGCATGTGTCACCCCAACCCGACCCGAGTGGTCACTTCCGAACCGATCCGACAGAGGTTCCTCGATCCAACCCGGAGCAGAGAGGAGGTGTTGGGCTTCTTGTACCTCGAAGGGAGACCACTTCTGAACCGATCCGATTGCTTATGATGATGACCACGAACTGAACCAGGAAGCTTGAATGCGCGGCATGGGTTGCGAACCAAATGAAGACCGATCCGAAGGAGAAGACCAAAACCCGAGATGCAAAGGTAGTCCAAATGGGAAGTTGTACTTGGGATCCAGTTGGGAACCAACGAGTTGACTTCATGAGTTAGGCTTTACTGCAGGACGTGTGCAAAGGGGTTGTCGATGTCTGTAACTTTGGATCACTATGTGTAGGGAGTACGAGAATGGATTCTGGGCCACAGTTGCCTAGGTACGACTAAAGAGCTATAGACCAATGAAGTGGGGTCATTTGTAAAGATTTGGTCATGACTCCATGGGGTAAGCTTGGTAGTAGCAATAGTTGTACAAGTGGAACTCCGTCACTACTTCGATGGGTCTAGTGATCGTAGCAGTAGATATCATATGATTTACGCACTGAGTGAGAGATGTGAGGATGGTTGCTATGTTTGATTTGTTTTCCATCATTATGACATGTACACCCCACCCCCGTATTCTTTACACCATCTGTTTAGTGGCACTTTAGAGTATTGTACGGTATGTAGTGCTAACTCTTTGGTTGCAGGTCCAGGTTCAGGTATGGTTTAGTATACCTGTTATTATTCTATTTAGCAGCTTATCGCTCATACCAGACTTTTTGTCTGACCTGGAGTTTTATGTCTCTTCTTATTACTCTGGGTGCTCTCACGAGCGGACTAGAGACAGGTTAGGTGGTATGCGCGAGTAGGTGTACCGAAGGCGAGCAGGAGGCTTCCACGTATGATACATATATATAAATATTCTCCCTATGTTGCTGCGGTCATTACTTTGGGCATTAGTGGTGTACCCTTCCTTTCTTTTACTTTAGAGACAGTTTTAAAGTTGTAATAATGATGATGTGGAACATAAGCTGTATTTGGATTTTCCACTGCTATGATGTTAGTTTTCAGCTTATGCACTGTCTCGCCTATTTTATGTCAAGTATGTTGTTATTATATTTTATCCCATGCGCTATGAGACATTCTACAGGTTTTCGATTAGTTCATTCTCTTCTTTCCTTTCTTTGGCGACCCTTCCGTGCTACCGGGCATGTGTACAGCGCATTTTCAGAAGAAATGCCGGCTGATGCGGGGCGGGCCGTCACACTTGGTATCAGAGCACTAGGTTGCGTAGTTAACCTAGGGAAGTTATCAGGAAGAGATAGTACACGTATATGAGAGTGCGTATTTGTGATTATTTTGGTTTTTAAAAGCTATATATATATATTATTAGTATAGCTAAGGATGTAGTCGCACTGACACCACAAAGAGGATGGTTAATCGTTTTCTCTGTGCAGATTAAACGATGAGCCAATACACAAGGGGTACCGGTAGAGGAGCCAATAATGGGAATGCTGTTGAGATGAGGAAAATGTTTACTGACCTCATGAGGGAGATGCTTAGGGATGTGCATAGGGCAACTCCCAATGCTGGCAATGGAGGTGGTCCAATAGTTCAGGCGGCTAGGGCTGATTTCGCCAAGCTGAACAAGGATTATACTAGTCTTGGTGGGAAGTCGTTCCATGGAATGGAGTCGGCTACGGATGTTCAGGATTGGTTGGATAGCTGCAAGTGTATCTTCGAAGATTTGGGTATCGAGGATGCGATGAAAAGAAGGCTAGCATCCCGTCAGCTGCAAGGACGGGCAAAGAATTGGTGGAATGCTATAAATACAGCTACTCCCGAGGATCATATTACTTGGGAGCAGTTTAAGGCTCGCTTTAGTGATAAGTTCATTCCAACTGCTCAGAAGTCAGTGCTGTTTAAGAAATTCTTGGAACTCAAGCAGAATGTTAGAGCTGTCTCGGAGTATATTGTCGAATTCGACACTTTGTCGAAATATGGGTTATCCCTAATAGATACTGCCGAGAAGAAGAACGAGAAGTTCATAACTGGCTTGGATCAGTACTTGGGCGAAAGGCTTATTAACTACATCGATGAGACATTTGAATTGATTATGGGGAGAGCATTGAGGTCAGAGAGTATTTACCCTAAGTCGAAGACTGAGGTTGCATCTGCTGAGGAGCCAAAGCCGCAAGAAAGTGGTGGAGGCAAGAATGGTTCTCAGAATAAGAGAAAGCAGAATCAGACCAAGGATGGCCAGAAGAAAAAGAATAAGCAAGATGTTGAGTGCTTCATTTGTCGTAAGAAGGGCCATTATGCTAGTAATTGTCGGGCCAAGCCAGCGGATAGGAAGTGCTTCAACTGTATCCAAGTGGGACATCACATGGACAAGTGTCCATGATCCATTAAAGAAAAGCAGGTGGTGAAAGCATATGCCCTTAATGCTATTCCTTCTTCGTCGAATGCCCCAACTGTAACACCCCGTATTTTCTGAGAATATTAAAAAAAATGGTTAATTATGAAGAAGTTATTAAGCCTTGAAGTTTGTATGCATATGAGAGAAATATATATAGATATATATAAAAATTAAATAAATAAACATGCAAAAAAGGTTCAAAACAGCGAATTGGGAGGGGGAATAACCGAACCGGCCCATTTTTGAGGTCGACCCGAGCCCTGCTGGATCGACTAGGGGTTAATCCAGGATGTTTGGCTGTCATCCCATGGGCCGATTCGCTCAAATGCAGATTTTGCATTTGAATGGTTCTCATGATTCAGGGTTAATCTAATGGTCCTAAATAACTTCCTACACCTATATATACATCCCTAACCTAAACCTAAATCTCATATACAATTCTCTAGCCTCCATTGCTCTCTTCCCCTATAAAAATAAATAAATCAATGGCGTCTCTACTCTGCTGAAACCTAAGCTAGGACTTGTGCTTCTTCTTCCTCCAATTCTGATTAGGATTAAAAGAGAACAGCTACAACACCTTTTTCTTTTAGAATCCAACCAAGGCAAGTGCAGTTATTTTCCGATATAAACTTTAATTATAATTGTGACATGATTGTAAATCTGAATTTGAGATTGCGTATATTCTGTTCTGATCTATTTTATTCTATATCTCTTTCTTCTTTCTGTTCTATAGCCAAGCTACCCCGAGCCTGCACCAAATCTCATAAGAGATTAACGCACGAACGTTAAACTTTGGGACAAATAATGAATGATGGCATAATTGGACATGGCTAATCTGTGACAAAAAGGACATAGCTTGTAAACTAGATTTAGATCTGTGCATATTCTGTGAATTGGAAGAAGAGGAACCATTGTATATTAACATGTGACTTGAGACATTGGACATAACGCATATTTTTGAATTAAAGATCTGTTATAATTTAAAGTTCTAGATTGTTGGGCATATTGTTTATATAGAGATTAATGATTTGGGATAAAAAGGGAATATGACTTAGGTGTGAAGATTTATGTTAAGATTTGATAACTTTTAAATGTGAATAACACCTAAGTGGGAGATTTTTGAATATATGACATGCATTGAAATCGATGGCTATATTTGGTATAATTTATATGTGAATCTTTTGTACTAGGCAAGTTTAACTAAAATTGAGACGTGTGTTATATGGTAAATTATGACCATAATCGGTGCCATGTAAATTCAATGCAAACGTGGGGTATATGATCATAATGTGAATCATGACAACTATTTAGGCATGCAAACTTAGGCCAAATTTATAATTATACAAGATATGTTTATGAAACTTTAAGGAATGATTAAATCTGTTATATGGCCTAATCTGCTAGTTCTGTTATATTGCCTAATTTGCTAGTTCTGTTATATTGCCTAATCTGCTAGTTCTGCTATAATCTGCTATATCTGTTCATATACCAAATCTATCATTTGCTAAGTCTGCTGAAGATGCCTAAACTGTTATATGCTAAATCTGCTAAACTGCTTAATATGCTGAATCCGTTAAGTCGCCTAATCTGCTAAATCTGTTATCTGCCATATCTGTTGAGTTGATATATTTAGTCTGTTATTGACATAATCTGAATTGGCTATAATTATGAAAATTGACATGTATATTAGGCGTGGGCATAAATGGTAAATTAATAATTAATTGGCCGCAAAGATAAACATGGCTGACTCGAGGTTAGAATGAGTTTGCGGCGTAATCCTGCCCGGAACCGCCCGGCACATCCAGTGGCCGCAAACAATAGGTTCTAATGTGAGAAGTTAGTCATAACGTGCTTGAAACCCGAGGTTAGACTCAGTCTGCGGCAGAAATCTTCCCGGAACCAACCGGCCTAACCAGTAGCCGCAAACTGTTAGTCTAATGTGAGAGGTCTGGGCATTAATATTTAATTAATGAAAATCTGAGATAAATATAATGTCTAAAACGTGTTGGGCGGATAGGGTTAAACCCACTAGACTGATGAGTTTAATAAATCTGTTCCATGAATCGGTAGGCCCAATTACAAAGTTAGACAAATCTGTAAATCTGTTAAATCCATATATCTGATCCGTTAGTCTAAAACTTGTCTGACCTGTGAACTAGTTGATTGAATTCTGTATGTCTGAACTTGTTAATCTGAAATCTGTTAGTCTGGGGACACAAGGATAGGAGGGGAATTACTTGTGTCATCTGTTGTTTGGTACCCATATTAGTCAGTAACCCTTTCTTGTATCAAAACTTTGACCCAACAGTAGGTAGGGTCCGGGCACGCTTACTGAACTAATTATAAGCGGTTCATTCTGATAATGGCGAGGGGTGTTGATGGTGTGTTCCAACCGGGTCATGTGCGTGCATGGATTCCGGTCTGCCTCTGAGGATGTAAAACGCAGTGACATCTGTAAATAAGTCTGTGTCATTCAAAGGTTGCCACTTTAGGGAATGATACACCCTTCGGTGGGGCTGGAACAGGGTATTTATGTATTAGGGAGCCGATCGCTTGGGGTAGGGTTTTAGGGTACACTTAGTTCTGTCTGTTTCTGTTGGTACCGTCTGTTTCTGTTGGGTGGCAACACCTGTCTGTTTCTGCGTGGTACTGTCTGTTCGGGTGGTAAAGGCCCAATTACTAGTGTACACCTTATGCTACATTCTGCTTCTGTCTGTTTCTGATCGTGTGGTAAAGGCCCATTACTAGCGTGGAAATTATTTTGTACTTGTTTCTATTTCAGTTTAGACATTAGGGTGACACCTAATTCTGTTATACTAGTATTAGTGCAGAGAAGTGTAAAGCAATAGCTTATATCATTCTGTTCTTCTGTCATATCTGCTACATCTGTTATAGTTATCTCTCATCCAGTTTTATTTTCATGTCATGTTATTATTATCTGTTCATAACTGAAAATCACTGGACTTGCCAGACTTTTGTCTAACCCTTGTTGTTTCGCCTCCTTTCTTCCGTTTCTCTCCCCCCCAGGTTTTGTAAAAGGGAATACTCTAGCTTGATCCAGATTTCTTCCGCTTGCAGTGCTTAAAGTATGGCTTGTCTTCTTCTGTGGGGATTATGATTTTAAACTATGCATTCTGAAGGATTTTTTACAAGACTGATATTTTGTACTTGAATTCTGATATTGTGATTTGAAAGGATGTAACCAAGCTTCTGTTGAAATAAAGTTATAAATTTTTCAAGTACTGTTTTATCTCTCTTGTAAGTTTCTGTTCTATTTACTAAAATGCTCCACCAAAGTTAAGGCATTCCCTGGTGAGTGACCTTAACGGAGGTGGGGTGTTACACCAACTGCAGCGGAGAAGGGAAAGAATGTCGTTATTCAAGGTATGCTTTCTGTTTATGATGTTCCTGTTAGAGTTTTGTTTGATACCGGAGCTTGCAGTTCTTTCATATCTAGTGACCTGGTAGATGGGTTGGGATTGGAGCCCGAGATTGTCGATAGACCTTTAGTAGTGATGAACCCGATTGGTGGTTCAACTAACGTTAGCATGATTTGTTGTAATGTGGTCTTATCGAGTCATAGATGCATGTTTGTTTGTGATTGCTTTGTTTTGGGCTTTACTGGGTATGGCATTATTTTGGGAGTCGATTGACTCCAAAGATACGGGGTGGTGGTAGACTGTGAGGGCTTTTTGGTGACAGCTAGAGCGGATGATGGGCGGAGGGTAGTGTTTGGTGGTCTACCAAGTGATGGGGTAATGGATAGTTATCTAAATTTCCTTGACATCCCGCATGGTGAGTTGTCAAGTTTGCCCGTGGTTGGCCAGTATCCGGACGTCTTCGAAGAAGTGACCGGGCTTCCACCACACTGAGAGATTGAGTTCCATATTGATTTAGTGAAAGATGCCAGACCTATTGTGATGCCACTTCGTCGTATGGCACCAAGGGAGCAGCGAGAGCTCGGGGTGCAAGTCAGCGATCTTTTGAAGAAGGGATTTATCAGAAGGAGTATTTCTGAGTGGGGAGCACCAGTTGTGTTTGCTACCAAGGCGGATGGTTCCCTTCGATTGTGTGTGGACTACCGCGAATTGAATAAGGTGACGAGGAAGAATAAGTATCCTCTACTGCGGATAGATGATTTGTTTGATCAGTTGAGTGGCGCGAGAGTATTTTGCCAGTTGGATCTTGCGACAGGTTTTCATCAGCTTAGGGTGGAAGCTGAGAGTATAGCTAAAACGGCATTTCGGACGCTGTCTGGATTTTATGAGTGGTTGGTCATGCCATTCGGATTGACCAATGCGCCAGCATATTTTGTGGATCTTATGAATAGGGTTTTCAGAGATTAGTTGAATAAGTTTGTCCTTGTGTTCATGGATGATATTTTGGTCTACTCGAGTACAGAGGAAGAACACAAGGAACTTTTGAGGATAGTAATAGAGGCATTGAGAAAACACCAACTGAAAGCGAAGTTTTCTAAATGTCACTTCTGGGGAAGGGAAGTGAGATTCTTGGGCCATGTTGTTTCAGAGAATGGTATCGCCGTGGATCCTGCGAAGGTGGCTACGATACAAGATTGGTCTATGCCCAAGAATGCGACAGATATAAGAAGTTTCTTGGGGTTAGCTGGATATTATCGTAAGTTTATCCAAGACTTTTCCAAGATAGCAGCACCGTTGACTCAGTTGACTAACAAGAATCAAGCTTTCGTCCGGGACGAAAAGTGCGAGAATGCATTCAAGAGTCTAAAGGAAAGTTGACATGTGCACCAGTGTTAGTCATTCCTAAGGGGAATGAAGAGACGATGGTATATACGGATGCATGTGGTACCGGGCTAGGTGCTGTATTGATGCAAGGAGGTAAGGTTGTAGCTTATGCAAGCTGGCAACTGAAACCGCATGAGAAAAGATACCCTACCCATGATTTGGAATTGGCAGCGATCGTGTTCACACTGAAGATGTGGAGACATTATCTCTTGGGAGAAAGATTCGAGTTGTTTACCGATCATAAATCGTTAAAGTATCTCTTCTCTCAAAGGGATCTAAACATCCGACAGCAAAGATGGTTTGAATTTATAGCTTCCAATGATTTCGACATCGCATATACACCAGGAAAGGGCAATGCTGTGGCTGGTGCATTGAGTAGAAGACATGCCAGTTTAGGGGCTATGTTTCTAGAATGGAAGCAACTAGAGTACATCGCTGGGTATGATTTCAGACCAAAGTGCGACTTCGATCCAGAAATGTCAGCAAGTTTGATGATCAGACCTACCTTGATTGAGCGGATTGGTCCCAGTCAGTGGAGCGATCCTAACCTATTGAAAATCATCTCAAAGTTAGAGATGAGAATCGACGAAGAGGTGAACAAGTATGGGCTTGATCGAGATGGATGGCTTAGAAAGAATGGAAGACTACTTGTACCAAATGTCAATGGATTGAGAGATGAAGTGCTTAGAGAATGTCATCACTCAAAATTGACTATACATCCCGGTTGTAACAAAATGTATCGAGACATGAAGTAGACCTACTAATGGGAAGGGATGAAAAGAGACATTGGGAAGTTTATATCTAAATGCATGAATTGCCAGCTAGTTAAAGCTGAGAAAAAGGAACCTAGTGGTTTGTTACAACCATTAGAGATTCCAGAATGGAAATGGGAACAAATCTCAATTGATTTCATTGATGGGTTGCCAAGGACTAGATCGGGCCATCGTAGCTTTTGAGTGATTGTGGACCGACTGACTAAGAGTGCAAGGTTTATACCCGTCAAGTCTAACAGGACGGCAGCTAAGTTAGCGGAACTGTACATAAAGTGGGTAGTGAGATTTCATGGAATACCCAAAGGCATTGTGAGTGACCGAGATCTGTTGTTCACTAGTGGATTTTGGAAGAGCTTACAAGAGGCGTTAGGATCAGAATTACATCTCAGTACCGCGTATCATCCTCAAACCGATGGTCAAACAGAGAGGGTGAATCGTATATTAGAAGACCCCTTGAGAGCCCGTGTATTGGATTTTGGTGGATCATGGGATGACCATTTCCATCTAGTAGAGTTTGCATATAATAATATTTATCAATCTAGTATTCGTATGACTCCATTTGAAGCTTTGTACGGAAGACCGTGCAACTCATCGTCTTGTTGGTTAGAGACCGGTGAGAAATATGTGCTTGGACCAGAAGTAATAAGAGAAATATCAGACAAGATCAAGGTTATCCAACAGCGAATGGAGGCTGCCCAAGATAGGCAGAAGAGTTATGTTGATAAGAGGAGAACAGAATTAAAGTTCTCCATTAGCGACTTGGTGTTTATTAAGATTTCTCCGTTGAAGAGCGTGATATGATTTGGCAGGAGAGGGAAGTTAGCACCAAGATTTGTTGGTCCATTCACAGTTCTTGAGCATGTTGGTAATTTGGCATACAAAGTTGAATTACCAGAGAAGATGGCAAGAGTTCACAACTTGTTTCATGTTTCCCAGTTAAGGAAGTTCATACATGAACCAGATGTGACTATTTCACCTGATCAGTTGGATGATATCGAGGTTAAACCTGAGGCGGTTGAGAACCGCAAGCCTATGCGTATTGTTGGGAACGATACGAAGCAACTTCGAAGGAAAGCGCTGAATCTAGTCAAAGTTTAGTGGGGCGAGAATGAGAATGACTGTACTTGGGAGACAGAGGAGAGCATTAGGAAGACGTATCCAGAACTCTTCGTCTGGTAAGATTTCAGTTTCGGTTTAGTTTTTCGCATGCTAGGATAGGCTTGTTTTGTTTGCTTTGCATGTTTGATTGTTGTTTGTGGTTGGTAGGCATGCGAGATCCTTTGTATGTTTTGGGTTAAGGAATTTTGAGGACGAAATTTCTTAAGGGGGGAGAGTGTAACGACCCGCATTCTACGCATCGCAAGATCGTAGAATATTTATTTCTTTCACATATGGAGCCGTACGGTCATGTAACTTTGGGAGACGACTATTGGGGTCATTTCCCATGTTAATGATTTTTGTTGATTTTTAAATGACCGTTTTGCCCCTAACTAGTCTTGTTTTGGCCGTAACTTTTGATTGGAAAGGTGTTTTGACTTGAAACTGCTTCCAATGGACTCGGATGATGGTTTACAATTCCGTAGAGTGGTCACATTAGCCAAACGGACTCACCGTTTGGGAGATATGGCTGAAACAAGTTTCAGAAGGTGAAAAACTGCTTAACCGGGCCAAATGAGGTGATTAGTAAATGGGCCCATAACCCATTTCGGGATTACGTTTATGGGGAGACTGAAATGAGTTAGGTTTTCATTTCATTTCAGTTTTCTAGCCGCAATTTACCTCCTAAGAACCCTAATAATGACCTACAACATCTAAAACATCCCCAAATCACTTTCTAATCAAGGATTAAGCTTAGCAACGTCAAATCGAAGAGGATTAGCACCAAAGCAAGGTTAGAGTTGCTGTGTTGCATTGGGAACAGCACCAAACAAAGATTCATTTTAGAGTTGGTATTTTATTTGTGGCCAAGGTGAGTGATTAGCATTGTTTTGACACTAATTACAGTTAATTAGGGTAATTAGTGATAATTAGCGAATTTATACATTAATAAATTCGGTAAAAATATTTATAAATTTTGAAATATTGTTTTATATCTCTGTTAGAAATTTGGGTTGATTTGGTTAAGTTTTGTTAATCCTATGATTAGTTTTGCTTAAATATGCTTAAGGGAAAATGTGGGGTTTTGGCTATGTTGATCCGTTTTAACCTATCGAATTGTTGTTTTGATGTTTGTGGTCAGTTTTATATGTTGCTATGTCTGTATGGTATGCATTGTGATTGATTAGAAAAGTTAGAATGGTTGAAAACACCGTTGTATGGTGTAAAACAACCGCTGGAAGAGTTGCAGGAAAATATGCAGGAAACAGGATCAAATCGCCCTTGCCCGAACCGACCCGATCGTGGAGAGCTACCCGAACCGATCCGCTCTCACTTGAAGACCACAACCCGACCCGGATACTCATCCCTGAACTGGTGGTGCAGCTGTGAAGTCTGGAGCACGATCCGATCCGCTTGTGGTGATCGAACCCGACCCGAACCGCCTGGAGCTCGTGAACTGATAGCCGAGTTGTTCTCCGACCCGATCCGCCTCTCTTGGGCATGTGCCACCCCGACCTGACCCGAGTGGTCACTTCCGAACCATTCCGCCAGAGGTTCCTCGATCCGACCCGGAGTAGAGAGGAGGGCTTAAGCTTCTTGTACCTCGAAGGGAGACAACTTCCGAACCGATCCGATTGCTTATGATGATAACCACGAACTGAACCAGGAAGCTTGAATGCGAGGCATGGGTTGCGAACCAAATGAAGACCGATCCGGAGGAGAAGAACAAAATCCGAGATGCAAAGGTAGTCCAAATGGGAAGTTGTACTTAGGATCTAGTTGGGAACCAACGAGTTGACATCATGAGTTGGGCTTTGTTGCGAGACGTGTGCAAAGGGGTTGTCGATGTCTGTAACATTGGATCACTATGTGTAGGGAGTACGTGAACGGATTCAGGGCCACAGTGGCCTAGGTACGACTAAAGAGATATAGACCAATGAAGTGGGGTCATTTGTAATGATTTGGTCATGACTCCATGGGGTAAGCTTGGTAGTAGCAGTAGTTGTACAAGTCGAACTCCGTCACTACTTCGATGGGTCTAGTGATCGAAGCAGTAGATATCGTATGCTTTACGCACTGAGTGAGAGATGTGAGGATGGTTGCTATGTTTGATTTGTTTGCCATCATAATGACATGCACACCCCCACCCCCGTATTCTTTACACCATCTGTTTAGTGGCACCTTAGAGTATTGTACGGTATGTAGTGCTAACTCTTTGGTTGCAGGTCCAGGTTCAGGTATGGTTTAGTATACCTGTTATTGTTCTATTTAGCTGCTTATCGCTCATACCAGACTTTTTGTCTGACCTAGAGTTTTATGTCTCTTCTTATTACTCTGGGTGCTCTCACGAGCAAACTAGAGACAGGTTAGGTAGTATGCGCGAGTAGCTGTACCGAAGGCGAGTAGGAGGCTTCCACGTATGATACATATATATAGATATTCTCCCTATGTTGCTGCGGTCACTACTTTGGGCATTAGTGGTGTACCCTTCCTTTCTTTTACTTTAGAGACAGTTTTAAAGTTGTAATAATGATGATGTGGAACATAAGCTGTATTTGGATTTTCCCCTGCTATGATGTTTAGTTTTCAGCTTATGCAGTGTCTCGCCTTTTTTTGTCAAGTATGTTGTTATTATATTTTATCCCATGCGATGTGAGACATTCTACAGGTTTTTGATTAGTTCACTCTCTTCTTTCCTTTCTTTGGCAACCGTTTCGTGCTAGTTGGGCATGTGTACAGCGCACTTTTGGAAGAAATGCCGGCTGATGCCGGGCGGGCCGTCACAAATATTCTTTCCCTTAGCTGGTTCTGGACAATTCTTCTTATTATGCCTAGGCTTGCCATAGTTGTAGCACCTCTTCTCAGCCTTCGGATTGTTGCAATCCCTGGAGTAATGGAACTTTTGCTGGCAGTTATAACAAGTCACTTCGCCTTTCTTATTTTTCTGGCCATCTTTCCCTTTCTGCTATTGCTGCTTCCTCTTTTTGTTATTACCACCCTGTTGTGGTTTCAGTTCTTCCTTAGTTGCAACAATAGTCTCTTCCTTAGGAAAAAAACTCTCATGCCTTAGAGCTTTTTCCACAATCTTCTCGTCGGTATCATCCAAGTGATAAACCAGTTGGTTCCCAAGATATTTGTCTAAGCCTATTACAAATTTCTCATTCTTCTGATAAGGAGTCTCGACATATGACAAGCATACTTCGACAAAGCTTAGAAGTCAGAAACATTCTCCAGCAATGGTCGACCATTATGCTTAAGCTCAACAAACTTATTAAACAGAATACACTTCTGAACAATAAAGATAGACTTTGCCTCAAACTTGACTTGGAATTGCCTCAGCTTTTGGAGTCTCTAAAGTGACAGAGTTCCACCAGTCTATAGCTTTGTCATGTAGCTGTCTCGATGCAAGCTTTCTCTTCGTCGTATTATCAATTCCCAAGTCTCCAAAGATCTGAATGCAAGTATCAAGCCACCCTTGAATTTCTTCAACCAGTTATGTCCCCTTAAACTGCTTCCCTCCTAGAGTGAAATCTTTGCACAGCTTTGCAAAGTCCATCACCCTAGGTACTTGCACTTGAACTCCTACATCTATCGCGGCTGTCTCCTGAGCTGGTACCCTCCTCATGATCGCTTCCATCATGGCCTCGAACATAACTGGGTAGTCTAGAATACCGTCATTACCCCCTTCAGGAATAGTCTCCTCCCTAGTAGTGTGTCTTGATGTTCAATGACCCATTCTAAATATGTAATATAGAACGATTAGTCCATGTACGAGAAAAAGTACATATGGAGTTCAAACGCTATTATACTACACACTAATATATAATATATATCCATCATAAATCTTCAAGTACGTCTCTCATACGTCATTACATCTTCAAACTATGGCTAAAATTGATTAACCTTGCTTTGAAACCAAATGTGACAACCACCTACAACTCCTGGACTTAACAAGGGAAATAATGCGCTAAAATACATGCAAGGCAGCTATGGAGGATCATCAAGGGAGAATACTATACATGGATCCTGTCGTCTAACTCACAGCGCAAGGGATAAAATATAACATAACATATACAACAAGCAATAATAGTGAAGCAGAATTTACCAGAATCTTAAACTCTTTCATATCATCATGAAATATTATCCACATGTCAAAGGATTAAAACATAAGAGCATGTACATAGTACTTCACTACAAACACATAGAGAAATCATAACAGCGGAAAAACATCAAGATATGTATAGTAGCAATAGTACATAAGCCTCCTGCTTGTCTTTAATCTGCAGCATCAAATCATCAAGATCAATCACCTGCCACCTAGTTTTCCCATCCATAACATCATGGATGAACAACCCAAGGTAATAAGAGGAGACATAAAATCTTGAGTAAGGCAACAGTCTTAATGAGCGATAAGCATCTACCTATCATCATCAATAAAGTGTATGAGAATAGGCGAATTAATCATCTAATCTACCAATCATATCATCAGAGAAGAACCCAACCCATCTTCCCCACATCCGACAGTAATCTCCTTTACAACAATCAAGTAGAAACAAACAGTACATTCCTAACAACCAGTTATTAAGCGTAGACCATCCTAGTCGATATTGACATCTCCCAAGAACAAGCCCCGAAGTCCTAAACCAACATCAAACAAGCACCTAAGAGATATCTCCTTCAACGCCATATAATCTACATAAGACTATACAAGTAGAACAATCATCATCTATGACTCCGACTATCAACACCAATCTTGCTTAGAAACTATCGTTAATCGTATGACTGGACGTATCATCATGTCATCGGTCAAGGGCTAATGGTAACCCCGGTTCAAGAAAAAACTCCATAAGCCTTTAATCGCTACACATCTAGGCCTTTCATCACTACCCTGGGTAGTCGACTAATCATCCATTCTTTTAGGCTTCCCAATTATACCCCTGCTTTGAGCCCGCTAGAACCTACGATAGCAATAATTCCACGGCCTCCATAATTCTTGTCGTCATCACCGGCGACTATTCATAGCTCAAGCGCCTTCTCGAGCAACCATTATCCACAAACTCAACATCGTTGAGTCATCTTCACGTTCGTTGCATTTCACCGATCAACGAACACTTCGAACATTCCTCCTTGAATTTACTTTGAAGCCACGATCATCGTCGATCCAAAAACATACGTCGTTTGGTCAATATTCAATCCATAACATTTCAGCCTTTCCGCTATGAAAAACATAACGCAGCGCTCCAATTTCCATCCATAATGTTTCAAAAACGTTGTCACTTTTCTGCCCGGTCCATCATAGAAATGCCCGGTCCAAGAAACGCCCAATCCATGGAAATGTCCGGTCCATGCTCCAGAACTTTGCCGAGTCCATACTTCAGAACTTTACCCAATCCATAATTCATAACTTTGCCCCGTCCATACTCTAGAACTTTGCCCGGCCATACTTCAGAACTTCTCCTGATCCATAGTTCAGAACTTTGCCTGGTCCATGCCCAAGGACTTTTCCCTGTCCATACTTTAGAAATTTTCCTGGTCCATGCTCAAGAACTGTGCCCAATCTATAGTTCAAAACTTTGCTCGGTCTATAGTTCAAAATTTTGCCCGGTAAATGCTTTAGAAACTCGCCCGATCCAACCAACTGTCTAGCCCATTAAACCGTCTAGTCCACCAAACTGTCCATTCCATCAAACTATCCAGTCTATCAAACTTCCCAGTTCTTCACCAAAACTTAGGATCCATCACAAAACTTCTAATCTATATGATCTAACATTTCACGACGAATATCTATGTAATCAACTCATCCAAATCGACCAATTTCCCTCAAGCAATCAACAATCATATAGAATTAACCAAATCATGATAAAACAATGAACAAATCAATAAATGGATCTAACTTGCATAAACACATGAATTTAATCGTTATAAACTTACTAAATTGGAACCTATGGTGATTTGAAATGAAAACATACTTACATTGATTAGATCTAGGTGAAAAAAACTTGAAATGAAGAAAATAAGATCAAACAACCCATATACTCAGTTGAATCCGAGCGAGACATGCTTATTACTCACCAATTCTTCGAAACAACTTGGAATCCCTAAATTCTCAATCCGGACAGCGAAGAACGATCTTTAAACCTCTCAATTTGATGCGATCTTCCTTCACTCGGTGTAGATCTTTAATCTTCTAGCGTAGATCTAATATTTTGATGGAGAAAAGATGTACTTGATTGAGCAAGAGGATCACGAGCTCTACCTAATGAGAGAATGAAGAAAGTAAACTATTATCCATGCCTCTACCCCCTATTTATAGTCTCCAACCAGCCCACTAATGGGCCAAACCAAATCATCCCACTAATGGCCAGCCAAACCCATACAAAAATTGTGCAGCACTAAAACAACGATTCCTCCCAAACCTCTGAACCAAATCTTTAATTTGACCAATCTACGGAGTTGGCAACACCATTTACTTCCCAATGAAATCAATCTCAGCACTTGATTCGATTCCAGTCAAAAGTTATGCCTTATACAAAACTGACAGGGGAAAAATGGTCACTAATAAAATTGGTAAAAATTATGGATATGTCTCACCTCCCCATAAACAACATATCAAAATATGAGAATGATCTAACCCATAGGGAATTAAATAAAAATATTTTATGATCCTCCGATACATAAAATGCAGGATGCTACAACCACAAACACCATTTATTATAGCAAGTAATAATTACAGTTATTATAGGAGTTTGGCAGTTTACCAACCTACGAATTCGGTTTTTAAGGTGGACCTTACACCATGGACGGATTTTATAGTGGACCGACCACAACAGCTTTACAAGCTTACAATACAACAACTAGACTAATGCAATTAGACTATAATATTACCTAATCCAAAGCACACCATACAACAACAAAAGAAGTGTCAAATACAATGACCATCAGTACTCCACACCAGCTATGCACTGTCAGATCCATACTTAGCAGCAGAAGCTATCCTAGCATCACATCTCCAACATTTATAATATGTGTACGTATATGTATTTATTTGTATGTGTGTATTTTACAAAATACATGTATATCTTTCATATGTGTGTGTGTATGTATATATATATATATTTATATGTGTGTATTTTAATTAATTATTGACTTTTAATTGATTCATGTAATTAATGGACTTATTACTAAATTCATTTATTTTATTAATATTAATAATAAATTCATTTATTTTGTTAACATTATTAATATATTACTTTTTCAAAATTAATTTTACAACATTTTCAAATATTTTGTAAAATTATATTATAATTTTTATAACACTTGTTTTAGTTTAAATTTCCCTTTTAATTTTAAAGCTTATGTTATAAATTTAGAAAACAATCTGAAAATATACAACATTTATAATATACTTTTATTTAACTGTCAGATTTAAAACTTAATTTTTAGTTTTCAGACAATGTTGGAGGTATCTCACTACCCAATTCCAACTCGGTAATTTCCATTGAGAGTGATCTTTAGATTCACATAACCATTCAGGCCATGCCAATTGCCACGTATGACCTTGTACTTCATTACCCAAATATCCAACATATACATTTCCTTTCTTAACGATAATACTAACCGAAATATAAGCTTAAAAAGTTAGCACTGACATAGCTAATCTAGGCCACATACGCTACTGTATTTGGATACCACTATAGGAAATAGGTCATCCTTAATAGAACTTTTTGCTAAATTTCTATTATTTTGTCCATTTTCAGATTTTCATATTATACATATACACACGTATTATGTATATATGTATATATATATACATACGTGTGTGTATGTGTGTGTTTGTGTGTGTATGTGTGCGTATGTGTCTGTGTATAAGTGTATGCATATGTAACATATTAATCCGTATAAGTTTTGACATGCCCGTGGCCCGTGTATAAGCAATGAGATTTACGCTGCAACGGACAAGTTGACTCTTCTTATATACAAATATATCGTCTATTTGTATTTTTATGTAGGTTAATTAATAGAACTAAAAATATTACTAATAAATGTTTATCTATGAATAATTCATATATATCTATATTATAATGAGAATACCTTGAAATGAATTTTGAAATGTCCGGAAAACCCTTCAAACATTGTACTTGCTGGTTGGGGGCAGTTCCGTCCTTTTCCAGTTGTTCCGCGCAGCCACGAAGTCCACTACCGAACCTCCCATTTCATTCATTTTTCCCCTCTTTCGTCTCTTCTTTTCTGCCGGCCTGATGTTTCTCCTCCATTTTCCATGAAATTCTGCACGATGCTCGATCGTACGTTCATTCCTGCCCTGTAGTCATCTGATTTCTCACCAGTAAAATGTTATACCTGCTCTATTCTTCAGATTTTGAGCAGTAACAATTTAAACCTACTTTATTCTTTTAATTTTTTCTTTTTTGGGCTTTCTTCTTGCTTCCTTATGCTGCAATTCAACTATGCGGAAATCTATGTCCCTTAACCATGGATCTGACTCACTCAAGCATGGATTCGAGTCGCTCATGCTCCGTCGAACACGGTGAAATTATAAGCTAGTCTAATGTCTTACTATCTTACTTTGACTGACAAGCATCCAAAGTATTCGTTTTAAAACTATACAGAGCTTCTCACTTTCAACTATGATTTGACAGAGAAGGAAGGATAGATTGCTAAACGTTTAAAAATAGTTGGCTGTTTAGATAAGAACACCTTGCAAACACATTCTCCAATTGATTAATATATCTATAGGTATTGCTTTTTTGACTAATTTATCATAAATAATTTGATAAACCATTTCACTACACCAACCAGTTCTTTTCAGTTTGAATGGCTTTTTTTCCAATGAAATAGTAGTATCATAGTTAGTTAGGTTAGATTATCCAATTGTGATCTACATGTGTAATGAGAATTTTTCCTCTACCGGACCTATTTATGTTTTTTTATGAATGCCTATTCTATGTTTTGTAATACATTTTCCTCTAAAAACTGTAATGAAATAATATTGTGGTTCTTGTTTATATCTACCAGTATAATACTGGAATGTGTAAAGGATTTGCTTAAAAATTGAATTGATGCTCATATACGGATCGTTTCTTCACATATTTTTTGTTTTTAACTGTTTAATGATTTGTTCCTTCTTCGTTTACATTAAATTACATTTTACTTTTTTTATTACTCTATCAGTTCAAAGAAAATTTTCAACTGTTTCTTTGTTGGAACCTGAGGTTTGATCTACAGAAATAAGGTTTGGGTATGTCCAGTTTCTATCATTTACCAGTCTTTTATAAAAAATTACAAACTAAAATTTGATACATGCTTCCAGATTGCTCTTGGTATCAAGAAAGAAAGAGCATATTTGAAGTAGTTGGACTTACTGAGCTGTAGCTTTAATGAGGTTATGCACTCAAAGAAATGTAGTTTTCGCTACCGTTCATATATGTGTACTTACCCTGAATGTTAGGAAGATTTTATGGAGATTACTGAATCCTTTATTATTTGTAAAGCTCAAGATGGAAGGCTTATAAAACAATATTTTAAATGAACCATTGGGAAAGTTAGATGATTAATAAATGGAATATGAAAGTCAACTGTACAAAATTCGTATTTGCATTTTGCTTTGCATTATTATCAACTTTACTAGAATTTTGGCTTTATAATTTTCCTCTTACTGTAATGTACAAATTTTTCCTTTAATTGTGGTTATTGTTATATCTATTTGTATGGATATATCTTTTGCTAATGGTAGTCAAAATGTTTGTTGTCTGATCTAAATATATAAACATAATTCAAACCGTTATTATTATTTGTTTTGTAAGTAATCATATTCATTCTACTGCTTGGTTTACAAAATATTTACTACTAGTATAAACGTATAACAGTGGGAAAACCGACTTTGTAAAGCTACAAGATAAAAGAATTATAAATTAAAAGGGATCATAAGTCAACAGTAAGAAGGTTAAATTTAACAAATTAGTTGGTTAAGAAGAATAAATAAATTAGGCAAGAATTAATGTGGTTAATTAAGAAGAATAAATAAATTAGGTAAAAGGTTTATTTTCATCTTTAAGCATTAAAGTTGTATTTTACATGTATTTCAATCTTATATAACCAATAATGACAAAAAATTATTTAATTTAGTTAATTACACATGTTGATCGTCGAAAGCGGTCAAAAGTAAAATAACGGAGTCGTCCAATGCTATTGGAAGGCTCGGTCGAAAATATTGCTATTGGAAGTGTTTGACAATTTGTAAATGACAGAGTGTTTTTGCATAACGTTTGAATGATATATATTTTCGTTAATTACTTTTTTGCATAAAGGAAACGAACTTGATTAAAGAGCATCAAGTCAATGTAATAGAGTAGCTGAAATATTGCTTTTTATGATAAATATATTTCCTAATTTGTAAAACAATTAAGAATTTTAATTTGAATCAAGCAATTTTTTATATACATTATTATGGAAATCAATTACGACATATTTGTTTCTATAATGATAATCAAAAGGATAAAATATAATTAATTTGAATTGATGTTGATTCCAATTGATTTAATATCTTAATTGCAGCAGTCAAATCAAAATTCATTCCTTGCTCTCAAGTTGTATAAGCAAGGATCCCTTTCTGAGAATTGTAATTATAAATTAATGCAATTTGTGAGAATTAAATTCCTAAAAGGTTATTAATGAAATTAATGTTTTTAATTTAAAGTGGGATAATAAATAAAGTAATAAATGAGATTGGAATTCGAATAAGTTTACTAGATATGGACAAATGGATGAATGAGATTGATTTTAAATAAATCAATTACAAATTACAAATTAGTAACTTAACATTAAATGCTTTAATAAATGTCCATTAGTTACTGTTGACAAACATGCATTTGTAGCATATAATTCAAGGGGATTTATAGGAAAAAATGAATAACTTATGACTGATTTCGTTTATTAATGTTAAGTCATGATTTCAATAGACATTGCAATTAATGCATAAGTCATTATTTCGTTCGAAGGACGACAAAATGTGTATTGTCTGGGGCTTCAGACAAACATAAAT
Organism: Allium sativum; assembly: GCA_030737875.1. Taxonomy (NCBI): domain Eukaryota; kingdom Viridiplantae; phylum Streptophyta; class Magnoliopsida; order Asparagales; family Amaryllidaceae; genus Allium; species Allium sativum. The sequence continues at coordinate 638,437,625 of CM060918.1, forward strand.
TTTTGAAGGCTCAGTAGAATTAAGAAAAACCGACAAAGTCAATTTGAAAAAGTCGGTTTGACAAAACCTTAATTCACATTGCCAACAAAGGCATGCTGAATTAACTTAATTCTATACAGCTTATGTACCATGTCATATTTGTAATTTGCGTGACTTTGTCCTATTAACAAGATAATAGTTTTATATTGCCTACCATGCTTGAAATTTTGATTTGAAAAGTAGAGTAGTCCCAAGAAAAAAATACAGTAAATCTTATGAATCCGTGTAATTGTGTCACTTTTAGATGTAGGAATTCCAAGTTTTCATATTTCTTTATTCCATGCATCAAAGAAAAAGGTAGAAAATTTGGATAAATAAAGATTTAAAGTTATCATTGGTTAGAATATTTTTTGATTAACTATTTATATTATGAATTACTTACACAATATTCTTATTTCCAAAAAAATAGATTTGAGAACTTAGTTTGACGTACATTTACTTTTGTCCAAACAAATAATTTGTATTAACTGAATTATCCACGTAGCATTTGAAATGAAAAAAAAACGTTGCACATAGTTCTTATATCATTTTATTCTTCCAGCTCTTCATTTTTTTCATCGACATCAGGTTTGTCAAGGTCCACCGTTTTGTGTTTTGTATTTTAGGTTTTCTGCGCTTAATTGCAATTTACTTTAGTTAAATGTCATTGTATTAATATGGTATTGTATTTAGCATTTAACTTTTGCATTTCTTTAGAAAATAATTAGGAATATTCCTATGTATTTTTTTCCGTTCCTTTATCCGTTTAGCATCAAAACAGGAAAATGGACATTTGCATTAGATTTCCTTCATTGAATGTAAATATTATTTTGAAAATTATTTATATGACACATTTATTTACTGCTATATTTTGCAACTTTTAATCCTTTTTAATTGATGAAATTATGTTTATTCATCTTAAACACTCAAAAATTTGCAATACTATTTCATTTACTAATTCTTCGCTTCTGTAGCTACCGTTGAATTTCTCATTTATTCTATGCCATCTTTTTTGGGATATCTCATATCAAAGTGTAAAACATGGGACGTAACTATTACATACTATATTAAATTTTGCAATCACATTATTATATATATATATATATATACACATACATACATAGGCCATTTATCCTTAAAAAAATACATTCCCCACGATGTCAATTTATTATCAATCACAATTTTTATGTCCTATTAATTCCAAATTAATATTAACATTTTATTTATTGTTTACCCATCTGTTGCTCTTGCCTCATTCATCAACAAATGAAACAGGTGGATATAGAGGAAAGAGCAAACAAATCGATTACAAAGTAACGGTTTTTATATATATTTCAGTTTGAGGTAACTATGTTAAGCAGTCAGAACCAACGTATATTTCTATCATCATTTAGCAAGTGTGAATTTTTTTCTTCATTTTTACGCTTCAATTATCAACATATTTGGTTATTGTACTATCTATAATTCTATATCTTATAAATAAAATTTAGCTTTCTGTAGTTTTGGTTACATCATAAACTGTAATGATGTTAGACTTCACATCCTTTGTGACGGCCCGCCCCGCACCAGCCTGCATTTCCTCCGGAAGTGCGCTGTACACATGCCCGACTAGCATGGGACGGTCATCAGAAGGAAGGAAAGAAGGGAATTAACTAACAAGAAACCTGTAGAATGTCTCACAGCGCATGGAGTAAAATATAATAATAACATACTTGACATAAAACAGGTGAGACAGTGCATAAGCTGATAACTAAAATCAACATCAACATCAGAGCAGCGGAAATCCAAATAAAGCTTATTACAACTTTCCAAATTTACTGTCTCTAAACAAAAGAAAGCTAAAGTAGAAGATGCACCACTAATGCCCAAGCAGTGATCTCCAACAACACCGGGAGAATACTATATATATATTACGTGGAAGCCTCCTGCTCGTCTCCGGATCGTCTACCCGTGCATCACCAGCTAACCTGTCTCTAGTCTGCTCGTGTGAGCACCCAGAGTAATAAGAAGAGACATAAAACTCTGGGTCAGACATAAAGCCTGGTACGAGCGATAAGCATCTAAACAGAACAATAACATGTATACTAAACCATACCTGAACCTGAACCTGGACCTGCAACCAAAGAGTTAGTACCACATACCGTACAATACTTTAAGGTGCCATAATAAATAGTGTAAAGAATACGGGGGTGGGGTGTGCATGTCATAATGATGGCAAACAAACCATCCATAGCAACCATCCTCACATCTCTCACTCAGTGCGTAAAGCATACGATGTCCACCACTGTCAATCACTAGACCCATCGAAGTAGTGACGGAGTTCAACTTGCACAACTACTGCTACAACCAAGCTTACCACACGGAGTCATGACCAAATCTTTACAAATGACCCCACTTCATTAGTTTATAGCCCTTTAGTCGTACCTAGGCCACTGTGGCCCTGTGTCCGTTCACGTACCTCCCATACATAGTGATCCAAAATCATAGACATCGATAGCCCCTTGACACACGTCCCGCAGCAAAGCTCAATCATGAAGTGAACTCATCGGTTCCCAACTGGATCCTGAGCTCTGACTTCCCATATTGGACTACCTTTGCATCTCGGGTTATTGGTCAATACTGGGTCGGGTCGGGTTCCTTTCAAGCCATCGGTTCGGGTTGGGTCCACTGCGTTGCGTTGGTGCATGGTCTTCCTCTGATAGCGGTTCGGTTCGGGTCGGGTGTCCTCCTCCGGGTCGGGTGTCCCACCTCGGGTCGGGTGCCATCTCCCTTCCAGTTCGTGCTTCCGCTCCGATCCGCTCCCTCGTTCTTCAGGTGATCCGATCCGATCCCTCCTTCTTCATCCGATCCGATCCCAGTTCAATTAGCGTGACCTTCCTTCTTGCCAGTTCTCCCAAGTGTCAAGTTCCGATCCAAGCCCTTCGTCCCTAAGTCGATCCGATCCCCAGCTTAACCAACATAACCTTCCTTTTTGCCAAGCCTCTTTTGTGCCAGACTCCAGATCGGGTCGGGTTCCTTACCCAGGTCTCCAATCCGATCCGAAGCCCTGCACAACTTTCTGCAACTTTTTCCAGCAAATTGTTTACGCCATTCGACGACGTTTTCGACAAATCTAACTATACTAATCAATCACAAATCATGTCAAATAGTCATAGCAACATAGCAAACTAACCACAAACACCAAAACAATGAATTTACATGTCAAAATAGATTAGATATACCCAAAACCCATATTCTCCCTTAAGCATGTTTAAGCAAAACTAATCATAGGGTTTACAAAACTAAACCAAATTAAACCAAATTTCTACCAGAGGCATAAAATATTATTTTCGAATTTATAGACATTTTTCCAGAATTTATTAGTGTATAAATTCGCTAATCTTCACTAATTACCCTAAATTAACTGTAATTAGTGTCAAAACGATGCTAATCACTCACCTTGGCCACAAATAAAATTCTCAGAACTGAAACCTTGCTGATTTGGGTGAATACTGATGTCTAACAGCAGTTCCAACCTTGCTTTCGTGTTTTCTCTCCTTAATTTGACGTAGATTAAGCCAAAACTTGATTAGAAAGTGATTAGAAGGTGATTTGGGTGTTGGAGGCCATTGCTAGGGTTGCAAGAAAGAAAGTGGCGGCTGGGAAATGAGGATAAGATCGTTCTCTAACTGATTTCAGCCTCCTCCTTATCCTAATCCCGAAATCCCCCATTGGGCCTAGCTGTTAATCACCCGGTTAAGCCCAATTAAGTTGTTTTTCACTATCTGAAACTTGTTTCAGCCATATCTCCCAAACGGTGAGTCCTTTTGGCTAATGTGACCACTCTACGGAATTGTAAGCCATCATCCGAAACCAATGGAAGTGGATTCAGGTCAAAATTCCTTTCCAGTCAAAAGTTATGGCCAAAAAAGTACCAACTAGGGGTAAAATGGTCATTTAAAAATCGACAAAAATCATGAACATGGGAAATGACCCCAATAGTCGTCTCCAAAGCTACATGACCATACGACTTCGTATGTGAAAGAAATAAATATTCTACGATCCTATGATGCGTAAAATACGGGTCGTTACACTCTCCCCCCTTAAGAAATTTCGTCCCCGAAATTCCTTAACCCAAAACATACAAAAGATCCTGCATGCCTAACAGCCACATACAACAATCAAACATGCAAAACAAGCAAACAAGTCTATCCTAGCATGCGGAAAACTAAATCGAAGTCAAAATCTTGCCAGGCAAAGAGTTCTGGGTATGTCTTCCTAATGTTCTCCTCTGTCTCCCAAGTGCAATCATTCTCGTCCTCGCTCCACTGAACCTTGACTAGCTTCACCGCCTTCCTTCGAAGTTGCTTCATGTCGTGCTCGACAATACGGGCCGGCTTGCGGTTCCCAACCGCCTCGGGTTCTACTTCGAAGTCCTCTAACTGATCTGGTGAAATAGTCATATCTGGGTCGTGAACGAACTTCCTTAGTTGGGAAACATGAAATACATTGTGAACCCTCGCCATCTTCTCTGGTAAGCCAACTCTATATGCCAAATTCCCGACCAGTTCAAGAACAGGGAATGGGCCAACAAATCTTGGTGCTAACTTGCCTTTCCTGCCAAATCGTATTACGCTCTTCAACGGAGAAATCTTGACAAACACCAAGTCGCCAACGGAGAATTTTAGGTCTCTTCTCCTCTTATCAGCATAACTCTTCTGCCTATCTTGGGCAGCCTTCATTCGTTGTTGAATGACCTTGATCTTATCTGAAGTTTCCCTCACCACATCTGGTCCAAGCATAAACTTCTCGCCAGTCTCTATCCAGCATGATGGTGAGTTGCACGGTCTTCCGTACAAAGCTTCAAACGGAGCCATACCGATACTGGATTGGTAGATATTATTAAATGCAAACTCTACTAGATGCAAATTGTCATCCCATGATCCACCAAAATCCAATATACATGCTCTCAAGAGATCTTCCAAAATACGATTAACCCTCTCCGTCTGACCGTCGGCCTGAGGATAATATGCGGTACTGAGATGTAATTCTGACCCTAGAGCCTCTTGTAAGCTCTTCCAAAACCCACTAGTGAACAACGGGTCTCGGTCACTCACAATGCTTTTAGGTACCCCATGAAATCTCACTACCCACTTCACATACAATTCTGCTAACTTAGCCGCCGTTCTGGTCGATTTGACTGGTATGAATCTTGCACTCTTAGTCAATCGATCCACGATTACCCAAATGCTATCATGTCACGATCTAGTCCTTGGTAAACCATCGATGAAATCCATCGAGACTTGCTCCTATTTCCACTCGGGAATTTCTAATGGTTGCAACAACCCACTAGGATTCTTTTGCTCGGCTTTAACTAGCTGGCAATTCATGCATTCAGATATAAACCTCCCAATGTCTCTTTTCATCCCTTCCCAGTAGTAGGTCTACTTCATGTCTCGATACATCTTGTTACCACCGGGGTGTATAGTCAGTTTTGAGTGATGACATTCTCTAAGCACTTCATCTCTTAATCCATTGACATTGGGTACAACAAGCTTTCCATTCTTTCTAAGCCATCCATCTCTATCAAGCCCATACTTGTTCATCTCCTCATCGATACCCATCTCTAACTTGGAGATGATTTCCAATAGGTTAGGATCGTCCCTCTGACTAGAGCCGATCCGCTCAATCAAAGTGGGTCTGATCGTCAAACTTGCTAACATTTCTGGATCCAATTCGCACTTTGGTCTGAAATCAAACCCCGCGATATACTCCAGTTGCTTCCATTCAAGAAACATAGCCCCTAAACTGGCATGTCTCCTACTCAATGCATCAGCCACCGCATTGCCCTTTCCCGGTGTATATGCAATGTCAAAATCATAGGAAGCCAAGAATTCTAACCACCTTTGTTGCCGGAGATTTAAATCCTTCTGGGAGAAGAGATACTTCAACAACTTATGATCTGTAAACAGCTCAAATATTTCTCCTAAAAGATAATGTCTCCACATCTTTAACGCGAACACAATCGCTGCCAATTCCAAATCATGGGTAGGGTATATTTTCTCGTGCGGTTTCAATTGCCGACTTGCATAAGCTACAACCCTACCGCCTTGCATCAATACAACACCCAGTTCGGTACCACAGGCATCCGTGTATACCGTCATCTCTTCATTCCCCTTAGGAATGACTAACACTGGTGCGCATGTCAACTTGTCCTTTAGACTCTTGAATGCATTCTCGCACCTTTCATCCCAGACAAAAGCTTGATTCTTCTTGGTCAACTGGGTCAATGGTGCTGCTATCTTGGAGAAACCTTGGATAAACTTACGATAATATCCAGCTAACCCCAAGAAACTTCTTACATTGTTGGATTCTTGGGCGTAGGCCAATCCTGCACCGTAGCCACCTTCGCCGGGTCCACAACAATACCATTCTCTGATACAACATGGCCCAAGGACCTCACTTCCCTCCTCCAGAAGTGACACTTAGAAAACTTTTCTTTCAATTAGTGTTTTCTCAGCACCTCCATCACTATTCTTAAATGTTCCTTGTGTTCTTCCTCGGTCCTCGAATAGACCAAAATATCATCAACGAACACAAGGACAAACTTATTCAACTGATCTCTGAATACCCTATTCATAAGATCCACAAAATACGCTGGGGCATTGGTCAGCCCGAATGGCATGACCAACCACTCATAAAATCCAGACGGCGTTCGAAATGCCGTTTTAGCTATACTCTCAGCTTCCACCCTAAGCTGATGAAAACCTGTCGCGAGATCCAACTGAGAAAATACTCTCGTGCCATTCAACTGATCGAACAAATCATCTATCCACGGTAGAGGATACTTGTTCTTTCTCGTCACTTTATTCAACTCGCGGTAGTCTACACACAAACGAAGGGAACCATCCGCCATGGTAGCAAACACAACTGGTGCTCCCCATTCAGAAACACTCCTTCTGATAAATCCCTTCTTCAAAAGATCGCTGATTGCACCTCGATCTCTCGCTGCTCCCTTGGTGCCATACGACGAAGTGGCATCACTATAGGTCTGGCATCTTTTACCAAATCCTTACGGAACTCAATCACTCGGTGTGGTGGAAGCCCGGTCACTTCTTCGAAAACATCCGGATACTGGCCAACCACGGGCAAACCTGACAACTCACTATGCGGAATGTCGAGGGAGTTTAGAAAACTAGCCAATACCCCCTCACTGGGTAGACCACCAAACACTATCCTCCGCCCATCATCCGCTCTAGCTGTCACCAAAAAGCCCTCACAGTCTACCACCACCCCGTATCTTCGGAGCCAATCTACTCCCAAAATAATGCCAAACCCAGTAAAGCCCAAAACAAAGCAATCACAAACAAACATGCATCCATGACTCGATAAAACCACATTACGACAAATCATGCTAAGGCTAGTCGAACCACCAATCGGGTTCGTCACTACTAAAGGTCTATCGACAATCTCGGGCTCCAATCCCAACCTATCTACCAAGTCACTTGATATGAAAGAACTGGAAGCCCCGGTATCAAACAAAACTCTAGCAGGAACATCATAAACAGAAAGCATACCTTGAATGACGACATTCTTTCCCTTCTCCGCCGCAGTTGGGGCATTCGACGAAGAAGGAATAGCATTAAGGGCATATGCTTTCACCATTTGCTTTTCTTTAGGGGGTCGCAGACACTTGTCCTTGTGATGTCCCATTTGGCCACAGTTGAAGCACTTCCTATCCGCTGGCTTGGCCCGACAATTACTAGCATAATGGCCCTTCTTACCACAGCTGAAGCACTCAACATCTTGCTTATTCTTTTTCTTCTGGCCATCCTTAGTCTGAATCTGCTTTCTCTTATTCTGAGAACCACCCTTGCCTCCACCACTTGCTTGTGGCTTTGGCTCATCTGCGGATGCAACCTCAGTCTTCGGCTTAGGGTAGAGACTTTTTGATCTCAATGCTTTTCCCACAATCGATTCAAACGTCTCATCGATGTGGTTAATAAGCCTTTCCCCCAAGTACTGATCCAAACCAGCTATGAATTTCTCATTCTTCTTCTCGGCAGTATCAATAAGAGATAACCCATATTTTGACAAAGTGTCGAATTCAGCAATATACTCCGAGACAGCTCTGCCATTCTGCTTGAGCTCCAAGAATTTCTTAAACAGCACTGACTTCTGAGCAGCTGGAATGAACTTCTCGCTAAGCGAACCTTAAACTACTCCCAAGTAATCTGATCTTCGGGAGTAGCTGCCTTTATAGCATTCCACCAATTCATTGTCCGCCCTTGCAGCTGACGGGACGCTAGCTTTCTCTTCATTGCATCCTCGATACCCAAATCCTCGAAGATACGTTCGCAACTATCCAACCAATCCTGAACATCCATGACCAACTTCGTTCCGTGAAACGGCTTCCCACCAAGACTAGTATAATCCTTGTTCATCTTGGCAAAGTCGACCCTCGGTGCCTGCACTATTGGACCACCACCATTTCCACCATTAGGATCTGCCCTCTGCACGTCCCTAAGCATCTCTCTCATGAGGTCAGTAAACATCGTCCTCATGTCAGCAGCATTCCCATTATTAGCCCCTCTACCGGTACCTCTAAAATATCGGCTCATCGTCAATCTGTAAAAGGAAACGATAAACGACCCCATAGTGGTGCTAGTGCAGCACGACTTCATTCTTATACTACTAATAGTATATATATAGCTTTTAAAAACTAAAATAATCACAAATACGCTCTCTCGTATATGTATACTATCTCTCCCAGATAACTTCCCTAGGTTAACTATGCAACCTAGAGCTCTGATACCAAGTGTGAGGGCCCGCCTCGCACCAGCCTGCATTTCCTCCGGAAGTGCGTTGTACACATGCCCAACTAGCACGGGACGGTCGTCAGAAGGAAGGAAAGAAGGGAATTAACTAACAAGAAACCTGTAGAATGTCTCACAGCGCATGGAGTAAAATATAATAATAACATACTTGATATAAAACAGGTGAGACAGTGCATAAGCTGATAACTAAAATCAACATCAACATCAACATCAGAGCAGCGGAAATCCAAATACAGCTTATTACAACTTTCCAAATTTACTGTCTCTAAACAAAAGAATGCTAAAGTAGAAGATGTACCACTAATGCCCAAGCAGTGATCTCCAACAACACTGGGAGAATACTATATATATATTATGTGGAAGCCTCCTGCTCGTCTCCGGATCGTCTACCCGTGCATCACCAGCTAACCTGTCTCTAGTCTGCTCGTGTGAGCACCCAGAGTAATAAGAAGAGACATAAAACTCTGGGTCAAACATAAAGCCTGGTATGAGCGATAAACATCTAAACAGAACAATAACAGGTATACTAAACCATACCTGAACCTGGACCTGCAACCAAAGAGTTAGTACCACATACCGTACAATACTCTAAGGTGCCATAATAAATAGTGTAAAGAATACGGGGGTGGGGTGTGCATGTCATAATGATGGCAAACAAATCATCCATAGCAACCATCCTCACATCTCTCACTCATTGCGTAAAGCATACAATGTCCACCACTGTCAATCACTAGACCCATCGAAGTAGTGACGGAGTTCAACTTGCACAACTACTGCTACTACCAAGCTTACCACATGGAGTCATGACCAAATCTTTACAAATGACCCCACTTCATTGGTTTATAGCCCTTTAGTCGTACCTAGGCCACTGTGGCCCTGAATCCGTTCACGTACCTCCCATACATAGTGATCCAAAATCATAGACATCGACAGCCCCTTGGCACACGTCCCGCAGCAAAGCCCAATCATGAAGTGAACTCATCGGTTCCCAACTGGATCCTGAGCTCTAACTTCCCATATTGGACTACCTTTGCATCTCGGGTTATTGGTCAATACTGGGTCGGGTCGGGTTCCTTTCAAGCCATCGGTTCGGGTCGGGTCCACTGCGTTGCGTTGGTGCATGGTCTTCCTCTGATAGCGGTTCGGTTCGGGTCCACTCCATCGCGTCGGTTCGGGTCGGGTGTCCAACCTCGGGTCGGGTGCCATCTCCCTTCCAGTTCGTGCTTCCGCTCCGATCCGCTCCCTCGTTCTTCACGTGCTCCGATCCGATCCCTCCTTCTTCATCTGATCCGATCCCAGTTCAATTAGCGTGACCTTCCTTCTTGCCAGTTCTCCCAAGTGTCAAGTTCCGATCCGAGCCCTTCGTCCCTAAGTCGATCTGATCCCCAGCTTAACCAACATGGCCTTCCTTTTTTCCAAGCCTCTTATGTGCCAGACTCCCGTTCGGGTCGGGTTCCTTGCCCAGGTCTCCAATCCGATCCGAGCCCATATCCGATCCGATCCGAAACCCTGCACAACTTTCTGCAACTTTTTCAAGCAACGTGTTTACGCCATTCGACGACGTTTTCGACAAATCTAACTATACTAATCAATCAAAAATCATGTCAAACAGTCATAGCAACATAGCAAACTAACCACAAACACCAAAACAATGAATTTACATGTCAAAATAGATCAGATATACCCAAAACTCCATATTCTCCCTTAAGCATGTTTAAGCAAAACTAATCATAGGGTTTACAAAACTTAACCAAATTAAACCAAATTTCTACCAGAGGCATAAATATTATTTTCGAATTTATAGACATTTTTCCAGAATTTATTAGTGTATAAATTCGCTAATCTTCACTAATTACCCTTAATTAACTGTAATTAGTGTCAAAACGATGCTAATCACTCACCTTGGCCACAAATAAAATTCTCAGAACTGAAACCTCGCTAATTTGGGTGAATACTGATGTCTAACAGCAGCTCCAACCTTGCTTTCATGTTTTCTCTTCTTAATTTGATGTAGATTAAGCCAAAACTTGATTAGAAAGTGATTAGAAGGTGATTTGGGTGTTGGAGGCCATTGCTAGGGTTGCAAGAAAGAAAGTGGCGGCTGGGAAATGAGGATAAGATCGTTCTCTAACTGATTTCAGCCTCCTCCTTACCCTAATCCCGAAATCCCCCATTGCTCCTAGCTGTTAATCACCCGGTTAAGCCCAATTAAGATGTTTTTCACTATCTGAAACTTGTTTCAGCCATATCTCCCAAACGGTGAGTCCGTTTGGCTAATGTGACCACTCTACGGAATTGTAAGCCATCATCCGGAGCCAATGGAAGTGATTTCAGGTCAAAATTCCTTTCCAGACAAAAATTATGTCCAAAACAGTACCAACTAGGGGTAAAATGGTCATTTAAAAATCGACAAAAATCATGAACATGGGAAATGACCCCAATAGTCTTCTCCCAAAGTTACATGACCATACGACTTAGTATGTGAAAGAAAGAAATATTCTACGATCGTATGATGCGTAGAATACGAGTCGTTACATCCTTTATAATTTACGTAATGGATGAGTAAATGTACGCAGAGCACAATATAATATTGAATTTTAGATTTATTATTATAGAAAAAACAATGTTGAATTTATTGCTCCATGCACAGACATCAATTTGTATATTTAATGAGTTTGTCTAATTCATTGATTATAGTACTTATATGCATTTTAATGATAGTATGGTTCACAATTTGTATTTATTGACTTTTGAATGAGGATCTTATGTAGGTTTATAAGTTGGAAATGAAGGTAGATTACCCAACTTCTTTTCTCTTTTATGTGAAAAAATCAGTTATTGCTTTTTTAATAAGTATTTGTACATAATGAGTAGCAAGTTATACTTTTAGTAAGCCATTTTTGGACATTTGGGTAATGTCCACTATCCAAATCTTAGAAAACAATAGGATGTTTCAAGATTTTCATTTTGTTATATTTATTGGTTTGAATTAGAAAGCTTGACTTCTTTTCTTTTTTGTGGTCTTCCTATATTTTATTATTATTATCGATATTATTTTCCATTTATGACTATGATTTCAGAGTTAGCAACTAATAAATTTCTTTGGAATCATTTTTGAAATGCTTTAATAATATGTTTGAATGCCTATTGATACATACTATTATATCTATAAACTAAACTTTTGAAATATGTTTTTTTAGGACTGTTAGTTGTATCACTATTAATGCATACGTTTTATAATACATAATTCTGCAATACTGATGTTGGTTGTTGGTTGAAAGCGTAACTTAATAATACATTTAATAAAAAAACAAAGTATCTTTGCATATGCAACGCATGACAAAAAATTAAATTGGGATTTCAATATTGCAAGAAAGAAGATGCACAAATAAAAACACAACACTCATGTAGTCATCAATTATTCTTCTTCTACCCTTTTTTGTTAAAATATGCATTTGTTCTTTATTTTATTAGTAGGATCCTTTGGCTATTGCACAGCTACTTTTAAATATACCATGATAATAATATATGCCTTGGACATGTCAGTATTATCTTTCAGCTCTTAACTAAGAATATGGTGTACTAATATTTACAAAGTTATCTGTCATGCTTTTTCTGAAATTGTTGCTGAAACTAACATGGATTATTATGTTAATTTGTTCAGGAGAAAAAAAGGAATACCCAAACAATGAAAATGGTTCTAGGATAAGATAGAAGAAGCAAAAATAGAAGAAGAGAAGTTTTAATCGCTAGGCTGATTCAAACAAACAATTTCTAGCTTTACGCATGTTTGGTTAAGCTAATCAATTCATTGAATAAGAAAGTAAACTATTTACATCGATGAAGACTATCATACCATAAATGGACCCAGTGAAGTAAATGATGAAGTTGAATACCTAAACAGTTAGGCAGAAGATGAGGTATGTATGCAGGGGATTGCTTTCACTATTAAGATGATATTTGGATGGATAATAATGTGTATGTTATGTAAACTATTTTAGTTTTGTCCATGGTTGATATTTAATGAAGTTTCCTGTAGGGATGAGCGTTTGGTCGGTTCGGTTTGTTTGGAGCTTAAAAAACTCAAACCGAATTAGAATCGAAAATTTTCCAAACCGAACCGAACCAAATTGAATTAATTTCGGTTAATTCGGTCGGTAACCGATTTAAACGAACTAGAAGGTTGTATTATTTTTCAAATGATGAATTCACTTAAGGTAAAACATAAATTCATGTTTGGAAAAATTTTACATAGTAAAATTTATGTATATGATAAGTTTTGATCTATTTGCAACAAATATCTTTATATTATATAGCTAAACTAATTATATAAAGTACCAAAATATTGTAAAACTAGATAATAAATTAAAAGTTCGGTTAATTCGATTAAACCGATAACCAAAAAAATATATTTTACAAACCGAATTCAAACTGATTTAGTTTTAAAACCGAACCGAACCGACCGAAATGAACCGGTTTGGTCAATTAATTCGGTTTGAACCGAATATTGCTCAACCCTTGTTTCCTGTAACAACCCGGAAAATCGGAAACAATTTAAAATTTTTATTTTAGCAAATTTAATGAATTTTGAATATTTAAAATGATTTATTTTAAATAATAACGACTAGAAATTTATTTTGAGTAGAATTAGAACGTATAAATTTATTTAAATCAAAGTCAGAGTATAAATATCTATTGTAATTATAAAAGGAATTGAAAATAGCGCGTGTAACACCCCACCTCCATTAAGGACACTCACAAAGGGAATGCCTTAACTTTGGTGGAGCATTTTAGTAAACAGAATAGAAAATTTCAAGACAGATAAACAATACTTGAGAAATTATAACTTTATTACAGCGGAAAACAAAAATCAGTATGGTTACATCTTTACCAAAAACTCGAGTACATAAATATCAGTCTTGTTCAGAAAGTCATCAGAGTACAAAACTTTAAAATCATAATCCCCACAGAAGATGCCATAAGAAGTTAAGCCATACTTTACGCACTTCAAGTAATTCAAGCAGAAGAAATCCGGGTCAAGTTAAAGTATTCCCTCCTTGGAAACCCTGGGGGGAATGGAAGAAAAAGGGGCGAAAACAAGCAAGGTCAGACATAAAGTCTGGCAAGTCCAGTGACTTTCAGCATATGAACAGATAATAATAATTATGACATGAAAATAAGCTGGATAAGAGATGACAGTAACAGGAGCAGCAGATGTACTTAGGTTAAACAGAAGAAACAGAATAATATTACTTTTCATTTCTCTGCACTAATACTAGTATAACAGGATTAGGTGTCACCCTAATGTCTAAAATGAAACAGAAACAAGAACAGAATAATTTCCACAGAAGAGAATGCTAGTAATGGGCCTTTACCACCCGAACAGAAACAGACAGAAACAGAATGCTAGTAATGGGCCTTTACCACCCGAACAGAAGATACATAAACAGAAACAGATTAATCCCTACGGAAACAGAATGTAGAATTAGGTGTACACTAGTAAATGGGCCTTTACCACCCGAACATACGGTACCACACAGAAACAGACAGGTGTTACCACCCAATAGAAACAGATGGTACCAACAGAAACAGACAGAACTAAGTGTACCCTAAAACCCTACCCCAAGCGATCGGCTCCCTAATACGTAAATACCCTGTGTCGGCCCCATAGTAGGGTGTATCACTCCCTAAAGTGACAACCAATTGGCACGGACCTATTTACAGATGTCACGGCGTCTTACATCCTCAGAGGCAGACCGGGATCCATGCACGCACATGACCCGGTTGGAACACACCATCAACACCCCTCGCCATTATGAGAATGAACCGCTTATAATTAGTTCAGTACGCGTGCCCGGACCCTACCTACTGTTGGGTCAAAGTCTTGATACCAGAAAGGATTACTGGCTAATATGGGTCCCAAACAACAAATGACACAAGTAATTTCCCTCCTAACCTTGTGTCCCCAGACTAACAGGTTTTAGATTAACTTGTTTACAAGTTCAGACATACATAGTTCATATCAACTAGTTCACAGATCAGACAAGTTTCAGACTAACGGATCGGATTTAACATATTTACAGATTTGTCTTACTTTGTAATTGGGCCTACAGATTCACGAAACAGGTTTGTTAAATTCATTAGTCCAATTGGTTTAACCCTACCCACCCAACACGTTTTAGACATCATATTTATCTCAGATTTGTATCAATTAAAAATTAATGCGCAGACCTCTCACATTAGACTGACAGTTTGCGGCCACTGGTTAGGCCGGTTGGTTCTGGGCAGGTTTCTACTGTAAACTGAGTCTAACCTCGGGTTTCAAGCATGTTATGACTAACTTCTCACATTAGAACCTATTGTTTGCGGCCACTGGTTGTGCCGGGCGGTTCAGGGCAGGATTACGCCGCAAACTCATTCTAACCTCGAGTTAGCCATGTTTCATGTTTAGCCAATGCATTCATTCACAGACTGTGCTAATATCAGACTAATCATGCTAATTTAACAAATTAACTTCTGTACGAGTTACAGCAGATTATTCGAGGTTTTATTAACAAGTTTTGCTCAATTTTAAATCGAGCCTACAGATTTACATACTTCAAATTTCAGCATTTCAGTTCCAACAGATTACGCCATTCAACAGACTAAACAGATAACAGATCTTGCAGATTAGGCGATTTAGCAGGTCTAGCAGATAAGGCAATTTTAACATAATTAGCAGATTAGGCAATTCAATCTAATTAGCAGTTTAGGCAATATAACAAAACTAGCGGATTAGGCAATATAACAGATTTAATCATTCCGTTGCCTAATTATAAATTTAGCCTAAACTTACGTGCCCAAATCAAGGTCATAATTCATAATACAATATATGCCCCAAATTTTAGCCTTAATATTCCCATTTACAGTTCATGTCAAAACTAGATTTAATATTCTAGTTTACCATTTATGTCCAGGACTAATACACATGTAAATCATTCTCTATTATAGCCAATTCAGATTATGCCAACATATTTGCTATGCCAAATTAACATAATTAAGCTACGCCCAATCCCCGTATAACATGTTTCCACAAGTTCTCTAAATACTCATGAAATGGCCCTAGCAAAAGGAATAGGGGATAAGCACAAGAAAGAATAGGCATGCAATAATGAACCAAATACAATGATAATGGCCCCTCTAGGCTCGATGTACATAACAGTGAATGGGAATAAACTAGCAAAGTTACATACTAAATATGAGATCTAACATCATTAAGGGAATAGGCATAAGAAACTAACTACAATAGTTATAGGCAACTAACCACAATAGTCATGGGCGACTAATTACAATAGTTTCTTATTCAATGTCATAGGCAATAGTCTCATAGTCATGAATCATAGTCATAGGCAATAGTCTCATAGGCGTGAATTATAGTCATAGGCAATAGTCTCATAGGCATGAATCATAGTCATAGGAAATAGTCTAATAGGCGTGAATCATAGTCATAGGCAATAGTCTCATAGGCATGAATCATAGTCATAGGCAATAGTCTCATAGGCAACAGTTTCATGTCCAATTATGCATTATTCATTAATTGTCCCAAAATTTAGCGTTCGTGCGTTAATCTCTTATGAGATTCGGCGCAGGCTCGTACTAGCCTGACTATAGAACAAAAAGAAGAAAAAGGTACAGAATAGTCACAAAAAAACAGATCTGACAGATAAGAACATACATAACCTCAGATTCAGATTTATAATCATGCCATAACCATAATTAAATTTTATATCGGAAAATAACTGTACTTGCCTTTCGTGGTTTTAAGAAAGGATAATAAACTGTTATTGATGCAGAAATGTTGAATTACTCCTCTTTAATTGTTGTTGTAGCTCTAAACTTTGATTTGAGATTTGATTTAGCTTTTAATTCTATTCAGGTTGGAAGAAGATGCATCAGTCCGAGTTTTGATTCCAGCAGAGTAGCGATGCCATTTTTATTTTTAATTAGAACAGAGGTAGAATATAGACAAAATGAAATTGTGTAGAGGAAATGAGGCTAGAGGGCTGTTTATATAAGATTAGGCGGATGAATATAGACAGAAAACGAGACCGGATACATCAGAATGAACCAGGTTCAAAAACAGGGTTTTGGGAGCAGGTCGACCCCCAGGTCGACTCCCCAGTCGACCTAGTCATGGGGAGGTCGACACCCCAGTCGACTCCCCAGTCAACCTGGTTGGGGGGGGGGGGGGTCGACTCCCTAGTCGACCTGGGTATATGGGTGGGAATTTTCCCGCCAGCCTTCTCTGGGTTTGAATTTCGAATTTCTGGCTTTATTTTCGAGCTGTTTTATTTTATTTAAATTCCTGAAACTTCGGAGGGTCATAACTTAGTCATACGGACTCCGTTTTTCGAAAACTCGGACTCATTTTCAAGCAGAATTTCGAGACGAACGCAATGGAGCAACCCATTTACCTTGATTCTTATTTTTAAAAATTAACTATTCTCTGATTTGTTACTTATACGTTCACAGAAAATATGGGGTATTACAGCGTGGTAGTTTGAAAATTCGATTTCAATTTCAAATGAAGGTACAGGATTAAAAATAAACCTGATTTTAGTAAAACCAGAAATATTTGAATCTGTTTAAAAATATCTTTTGAACAAATGTAAAAAATCCAGATTTCATAGCGGAAATAAAAAGTTATATCCAGTTGAAAATTCAGAATAATCGCTATGGAATTTATATAATATATAACCCTTAAAAATGGCGATTTTGCAAACGACCTCCGTTTTCGACGAGACCACTTTTGTTGAATCCAAAATGTCAAATTATTGCTAGGTTCTAATTTTCATAATTTTTGGAATGAATATGTGAGCGTGGTGAATTTAAATGTGTTTGGTCAATTCAGTTTGAATTTAATCCACTGAAAAATAACAGTTTTTCAAACGGTCTCCAAATCCGATGAAATTAGTTTTGTTAGGATCGTACCGTCAAAACATAGCTAGATTTATTTTTTTGGAATTTTTGGAGTCAGTATATGGCCCAGATAAATTAAAATGTACGTTCAAATCTAAAATTGAATGTTTTATATTTTAATTTGAAGAAAAACTGACCGAAACAGTCGAATGGTCTTACGAAACATATTCCATGGTGTCCCGAATAGGGGTATTTAGGTGGGGGCTACAGTCGTTGGGTTTGATTTGGAGTTCGTATAAGAAAATGCTATTTTTGGAAATATATATATATATTTATCGGCCAATCAAAATTCTCCATCCATTATATTCGAGAAAAAAAAAAACTTGTAACCCTTCGACGAACGACGGAAACCAATTCACCCCTTGTCTCTTCGATTTCTCTTAATCCACTCAATGAAATCAACCGACCCAGTTGAGGATTTTTTAGATCTCATCGAGAGCTTCAAATCCATACCAAATTTGCCCCTATCATTGAGTATTTTTGGAGAACCGTTGCCGAGAAGTTCAACCGTTCAAGTCACCACAGCTGTCGAACTGGGTGGAACCACCAGGCGCAGGCGTGGGTTCCAGAGTTGGACAGCGTGGCGAGGGCTGATGAAACGACCCAAACTTCCCAGTAAAGGAAACGCTGGATTGCTTTGAGAACAACACACATCAGAACACAAACTGAAGAACATTTTATTTGCTAATTACAACAATTACATCAGAGTACAAGAATGTAACAAAGTATGAATACTTATTACATAATAGAAATACAATAATATCAGAGTTTTAAATTACATTTAAATATCAGCGGAAAAATAATACAAATATACAACTGAAAGGAATACACGGATACAGAGCTTTACGAATACCGCTTCAGCTGTAAGCCAGGATCCTGTAAATATATCTGCAAAAAGCTACTCGACTGCCCGTGTGGAAAATATGGGCACCCGAGTTTGCCAGTGAAACAAACTACAGGTCAGTCACGGGACTGGTATGAGAAATCTTAACTTAACTATCTAATAATAAAGCTAATCACAGGACCACGCCGCTAACGCGGAACGGGTTCTCTCCATTGGATTGCCAGTGCCTAAATTAAAGTAAATCGTTAAACAACGCAATGCCTTTTTAGAAAAATGAAACCATTATAATACCCAAGTCCCATCACACAATGCAACGCAAACCGGAGGATAGAGTTTTACCTTATAATGGTCAAAAGATGCTTGATACGATAAAGCGGATTTAATATTAGTGTGTATATCTATGGGTATATATATTTCAAAAACAATTTCAATCATAATGTATTAATCATAGACGACATAGTACCCCATCCTACTATGTCGCCATACTAGTTCTACAATCAAAACCGCAAGGTCGTATTGGAAATTGGATTTCCATCATGAGTCGAGGCTAGGGGCAAGCTCCTCTCTGATTCGAGACACTCTAGCAAATGCCTCAGGATCCCCCGCAGTGAACCCTTGGATCTTCAGGGTCGGTCCCTACCTAAGGGTAGTGGATTAATTATGCCTGAACACACGCTTCCCGGTTCCTTTGAACCTATAATATGACCACTATCGGCCTATAAGAATCCGAGGCGCCTCAAAATCCATCATCCACATAAGTAAAATGCCAGGCCGTGTCAAAGCACTGACACTACCAATAGCTAGAAAGAAACGTGTGCACTCCCTGCAGTCCATATCCCGTTTTTGACTCATACCGGGGTGTGATGCTCGCGAATTCACGATATACACAAAGCTATGCCATAATAAGCTATGCTTTGATCATCCCACAAGGCCCTGCTTTTCAACAAAAGCCTTGATCAATCGCATCTTGGCGTGCCACATTGACAATTCACGCCATGAGATCAATCACTATTAATATATACCAGGGTGTTAAGTAGAGAATAAATCCTCCACCACCAAACAGACATACATTAACAGAAATCGATTTAATTCACATGGATTGAAATCCAGTGTCAGACACGCATCCATTTACTAGCTTATGCTCTGGGTCTGAGCGAAAACCAAATCCGAACAATCAACAATAGTCCGGACGGCCACCACTGAAGCCCCTTCAAGGTAGCTACTCCCATCAAGGGTCTCTGTAGCAACACATCCATTCGATGTGAAGATCGTCGGTCTTCAAACACCATCTTTATCTTCGACTCTTCATCGTCGTAGTAATTATTCGGAATGGGTTAAACCCGGTCTTTCCGAATAACTCACGTATTTTATAATAAAAATCAAGTACTATAAAACACATCCAACGTCTCATTCCAATTCAGAATATTCTTTTAAATAAAATATTCAAATTATTCTATCAAAGATAAATTCTTTACATTTACTCTTAAATCTTTCTTTTAAAGATTTATACAGAACACCATTTGGTTTTAAATATCAAAAATCATTATTAAATGATTCTTTAGATTTAAGAAATAACTCTTATTCTTAGCTGGGTTAAAGAACTAATGTCATTTAGAACATAGTTCACGGTAAACCCAAAATCGTCTTCCATAAAATATGGAATCTTCACAGAAATCAAATCAATATATAATCATTATAAATTTCTGTATCCAACCAATAATATAAATGGAATAACGGCAAGGCCTCTTAAATTCCATATGTAGTATCGGTCTTCTTTTACAGAAGCTTATCTCGGTTATAATTAATTCGAATTCTATTCAATTCCAATTTAGTATATTAAATTGGAAAACTTTACTTTTGGAAATTTTCTATTTAAATCTTAATAAAAGATTTATAAATTCCAAATCATATTCTCACTGTCAGTTGGGTTAAAGAACATATGTCACTTAAAACACAGTTCACAATAAACCAACTCACATTTCATCTTATTTCAATTACTAAATATAATTGAAAACATTAATAAGCTGAATTAAAAGATTATTCTTTTCATATGGGGTTTAAGAACAGTGTTATTTAAGACACTATTCACGACAAACCCAAATCCACTTTATTTAGATTAATTTCAATTAAATATTGATAAATTGGAAACCTTTATTAAATCTAAATTTAATGATCTATTCTATTTGATAACTAGTGCATTTCAATAAAAATATATTTTCCCAAAATATATTCTTTTACTAAGATATTTTCTTTTATTAAAATATTTTTTTTCTAAAATATATTCTAAAATATTCTTTTCTAGAATATTATTTATTGGGATGTGACTTAATCAACAACCATAAATTTTGTATGGAATTAACAATCATGATAAATAATTATCAAACATCCAAATGACGACCAAAGTGGAATCTATAACTGTGTGAGCATTAAAGTAAATAACCGACGCTCATCACAGACTGTCAATCCATCGATTGACAGATAACTAAATATTGGGATTCAGTATGTATCCAATATCATCCCAATACCCGTGTGGGGTTTCATCCATCAAACAAATAATAAATTATTCGTGCACTTGGGCGATGTGTGAAAATTATCAACCCAATCACATAGACAAGTCGGATGACTTGTAAATGGGAGTGTAATATTCAAACTTGAATATACCAACCTTGTATTTAACACATCAAACATTTCAACATCACAGATATGTAATATAATCTTTAAATTTAATTCTTTTTATTGTGAACAAATGACAATAAAAATCTAAAATTTCAATTCTAATGACAAATGATAATAAAATGTCATTTTATTCTAATGACACAATTTACAACAAAATGTCATTTTAATCTAAGGTCACATTTATAGTTAACATGCAGGTCATTTAATAATTAACATAATGACATCTTATAACAAACATATATGTCATTGTTGTTTGCGTACAAATTATAATATATACATTTACATTAGGATAATATGTTCCTTTTGGTTATAATCCTAATGTATACCTTTCCATTAAAAAGGTATTTTCATTATGTATACAAATCCTAATGTATGAATTTAAAATGATATTTCCCTCTTTTATATAAATCCTGATGTATACATTTACATTAAAATGACATTTTTTTTGTTTAATCCTGTAACGACCCGCATTTTCCAGCAACAGAATAATTAATTAATTTAATTATTTGAATAGTGATTTAGATAATTAAATGGTCGCTTAATTGAATTATAGTGAATATTTAATTAAGTTAAATAATAGAATCATATATTTATTTCTGAAATAGTCAGAAATAGTGGAATTCACAGTATTGTGTGAATGGGCAATATAAAATATATAAATCAGTTTATATGGAATTATATTGACGAATATATTCATAAACGCCGTTTGAACGTATAATTTATATTATAATTATAATATAGCTCGAAATGGCGCTGCAGTTCGCTATTTGGCGATTCGAACTTCAACTGGTTATACAGGATTCGTTTTAACCCGGATTTCTGTGAAACAAGAAACGTGTGGAGCTGGTGGAGTATATCTTCCTAGTGGAAGAGAGAAATCAGGATTTCGTCGTGTAGATTTTGTTTTATGTCCAAATCAAATTTTAAAATAGTCGCTATGGAATTCCTTTATATTTTGCAACGCTTTATTTACGTTATAAATGGATTTTCTGTATAATTTGAATATCGAATTAATACTGGAATTTGAATATCGAGTTATAAACTCTAATATAATTATTTTAAAGCTGTGGTATATCGTATGTGAATATATATGATAATATTTATTTTTAAATATTAAATTTAATTGTTTTTAAATATATTTATATATTAAAAAGGGGCTATTTAGGACTTTAAAAATAGCCACTTTTGCAAACGAAGTCGGATTTCAACGAAACTAATTTTGTTGGATCCGCAATGTCAAATTATTGCTAGATTCCAATTTTCATGATTTTTAGAGTCAGTGTGGGGCCGTACAGATTTTTAGAGTGAGAAACAGTCAGTATTTGGATCGTTAAAAATACGCTGTGTGAGCATATGAAGTCGAAATTCGACGAAACAAGTTTCGTTGGGTCCGTAATGTCGAACTCTAGCTGCATGTCAATTTTCGTGATTTTTGAGTATTGTATGTGATCACAGGAATTTTAGAGGACACAGAAAAACAGCGTTTGCTTAAAGATTAATATTAAAATCAAATAAAAAAATAATAAAACTATTCTATAAATACCCTCTAACCTTCCTAAACCTAGTTGACTTCAGTCCCTGGTCAATTACCCTAGCTGCCACCGAAAAACACTTCATATAGTAAATCCCCGATTTCATATATTCAAGAAGAAATCAAATATATTTCTATAAATCCTCTAGCATGTATATTCGCAATCAGCATCTCATCCTCTTCAAGTTTATATGCTTTCTGAATGGTTCGATTTCAATATTTCGCGATGACAGGCTGCTGTCGTGAGTTAGGGTTCCGGTTTCATCTCGATCTAGGCAAATCTGTGAGGTTTGGTTGTTATATTGGGTTTCAGGGTAGAGAATCGAAGAGGTTGTGGGTTTTTGGTGGATTTCCGTGTCGATAATTGTCGATCGACTGCTGAGGAGCATCGCGAGAAGCCAACGACGGAAGCAGCTTGAGTGGTTCGAGTTTAACAGTGACGGTTTGGGGATGGAGCGTGATTGACAAGTGAAATTGTTGTATTTTTACCTTGATTTGTAGATGAGGATTGAAGAGGTGGAAAGGGAGGATAGTCGGCCGTTTGTTTGTGGTAAAGTGTTTACTGGAGGAAGCTATTTTCGGTTTGGAGAAGAAGCAAGCGGTCATGGGCTTATAAGGGTGAAGATGGGCCTTATTTCTAAGGTTAAGCCCAAGTTATTTACAAAAGAATTTAATTTATTTCAACTAGAAATAGTACAAACTTGTAAATACGATAACTTTGACATATATTATCAGAATCGAGCGAAACAAGGCCCGTTAGGACCGTATGGTCGAGAGCTTCACAATGAGACTGACCGCGAGTGGAACGGAGCCAGTTACAATTTATGACGAAATAAATTGTCCGTCGCAGTCAAATGAATGCATATCGTTATTTAACGATCGCCGACCAATGTGAGTAAATCTCACTAACTCTGAACGCTTTATATTTTTATAAAGTATTTTTAGAATTGATAAATATTGGTTGAATTGCTGTGTATTGGTTGTTTGGTTGAACTGCTAGTCAGTTAATTGAATATTTCGATAACGATATATATAAATCGTATCGAAATATTGACTCTGTTTATCAGAATATTTTATACTCATGTTATTGACGTGGACTGACATCTGTGGATGCAGGGGAACAGGTTGGAGGGACCCAACTGGGTTCCTCAACATTTATTTACCGCTTTTCATATATTTTGATATATGATGTGTTATATCATCCGTTATTGATTCTGTGTGTTTGGATGATGACCAATCATTTTGATTTGATATTTTTACGCCATAAGTGATACTGAAAAGTGAAAAGGGAGATTTTCAAAGTATATTTGAAAATAGAGTATTTATATATAATCAATGGATTTTATATATGAAAGGGAAAAGGGTTTATAAAGGAAAATCATTTTTGTAAATCAAAGAAATAGAGAAAAATATTGGTAAAACCAATATAGAAGAATATTTGTAAAATAATTACAAATGGAACAAAAGAGAAACATTTGGGAAATAGTTACAAATGAAATTAGGAAGAAATATTTGTAAAACATTTCAAATGGACTAAAAGGAAAAAGGAATTTAGGAAATGAACTGAGTTATAAAAGGAATATTTATTGTGGAAATAAATAGAATAATAAAATACTTGGAATTGGCTAAAAGTGTAATGAAGGAGAATTTTACACTAGGAAGAATTTAGGCCCGTGCTTCGCACACGGGTGAACAGAATATGAATTCAAAGTGAGAATTTAAGAGAGATCTGTTTTAACAGATAAAGTGAGAAGGTTAATTTATAAATAAAGTTTTTATAAATTAATTGAGTTATTTATCTTTGGGTAAATAGAGTATATAAGTCAAGACTTATATAGAGAAGTAAAAATCGATTTCCACATCGATATCTGAAACTGAATATGTATGGAAGAGAATTTATCGAATAAGAGATATTCGAAGTAAAGTTATCGAATATCAGTTTATTCGATAGGAAGTTTATTGAATATTAGTTATTCGAAATGGGTTGATCCAAGAGAGGTAATCAAATAGAGTTAATCCAATAAAACAAATTGATGGAGATCAATCATTAGAGTTAAACTGTTAGAGTTGAACTGTTAGTTAAACAGTTAGGGTTAGGCCGTCGAGTTAAACCGTGGGAGTAAACATTTAGAGTTAGTTAGTTAGAGTTAACCAATTAGAGTTAATCAGTTAGAGATAATCGATTAGAGTCTAA
This sequence comes from Allium sativum, assembly GCA_030737875.1. Classification (NCBI taxonomy): domain Eukaryota; kingdom Viridiplantae; phylum Streptophyta; class Magnoliopsida; order Asparagales; family Amaryllidaceae; genus Allium; species Allium sativum. The sequence goes on from CM060918.1 coordinate 638,462,662, forward strand.
TCGAACTAGAGTTATCCAATTATAGTAATCGAATAAGGGATGATTAAATATTAGTTATTCAATGAGATTTGCTCGAATTTAGTTATTCGAGATAGAGTTAAACAGAAGTAGTCATTTAAGGTAAGCTACCAGTGAGCACGACTGCTAGCGTAATTCGCAGGGCTGCAGATAGCCTAAGGCGGACGGATGTTTCCTGAGGGAATCAGGCGTAACCATTGTGATCGCTGCGATCTAGAGTCGAGCGAATGGTGTCAAGTCAAATATTAGTTAATCGATAAAAGTAATTTAGTCGAGTTAATTAAGCTAAGTTAGTCCAGTTGAACTGATCAAGTAAGTGGGTCAAAATGAGTAAATCAGACCGAGTTATCTGAACAAGGGTTAGTCCAGTAAGAGTTAAATAGAATAAGAGTAAATTGAATAAGAGTTACAACTTAGAGTTAACGGAGTATGAGTTAATAATTTAGTTCGTTATTTATTCGAGTTAGAAAATCAAAGTATTTATAAAGTTATTATATTTCGGATGCAGGGAATTATAACATCATTGTTATAATCAAGTGATTTCTGAAAAGGAAGTGGATTCATAAATCGAATCCGAGGGCAATGTAAGGAAGTGTGTTAAAAGATTGGAAAGTTGAACTTTGCCTATTTCGAAGTTAGAAATGTTGTTCAGTTAAGGTCTGAGAGGTAACTATACCCCAACTTGATTGGCTTCGTTTTAACTAAGAAATGGTTAAGGTTCGATAGTGAAAGGTGTTTAAGTGGAAACCAAATGAAGGAGATTTGGCATAGTGATGTTTATTCAAACATCTATTTAATCAAATGAAGGGGATTTGGAAATGTTTTCCAAATGAGTAGCAGGATTGTCTTCTGAATATAGAAACAAGAGATGGAAATGTTTTCCAATGATAATGATATATATTTTCTAAATATAGTGAATAAGAAACATTAAACAACAGGAATAGGGAAATGAACGAATGGATGAAGTGATGATTGTTCGATAGAATTTCCTTCGGGAAATAATATCGTTGGTTGCACACCGACATGTTTTCATTTGATAGTTAAATCACCGACTATCAAAGTTTTGACCATTTTAACGTTGTTAATATGGAGAGACCGGTTGGATCATTATCCAGAGAACCACTCCGTATTAGCATAAGCGTTGCGAATCAAGTATGCTGAATATATTGAAGACGGAGTTGTGCAAGGGCTATCCTGTTTACAGAATAGTGCCTTCGGTTTGTCCAGTCCCAGGACAAACGTGTATGGACGAGTGTCTGACAGAGTATATCCAATAGATCGCGTAAGTTGATCTCTTCAAACGTACTTACGTTTGGTGGCGGAGGAATTCGTTTCTCTTAGCTTTATACCCGTGGTATTTTTGGTGAAATCAATTTGTGATTTGGCGGGTATGACGATGTGGCATTCAAAGTAAGGGAGGTGTGATCTGTCAAAAGATACGTTATGACCTCAAGCCTCATCAACCAGGAAAGGACAAAAATCGGGCAGGCAGCATGGCTAAGTCGGTCGCTCCGAAGTAGGGTGTATGATCACCTATCTAGAGAAATTCCTTTTGTTCTTAAATCTATCGATGCTGTCCCATTTCGGGAGGCGGTTGCTGATCCCAACCGTCGGTGATATACATTCGATACACTCAAGCGAAATGAGTGGTCGGTCATGTGTGGGCCGGGTTGCAAGATGTTCTTGTTGAACCCAGTGTATTTGCCTCTAGAGATACACGTTCGGAAGGTGGTCCCATACCTTGTCAAGTTGGAATCCAATCTCCAATAAGTGCCTGCGAGTTTGATTGTATATTATATATGTAGAGCGTGAGATGCAAGCGTTCTACTAGATTTTAATTACTTGTGATTAGACATTATTATAATATCAGATAATATATGATTTCCAAAGTGTTTTGGGTTATCGTAAGGTAAAAACCGTCCGTGTTTATGTGTGGATTGGTCTTACGATTTTCTTTTCTTTTGAAAAGGATTTTGAAAAGTTAAACAAAAGATTTGAGTTTACTCACACCAGTCCCATGACTGACCCAGAGTTTATTTTGTTTGTTTTCCCTAAACTCTTGGGTGCCCAAATTTGTACGGGCAGTCAAGTAGTCAGGATTTACAGGTATGCTTGAAGAGCTTGGAGCAGGAGGCTTCAAGATTTTTTCTAGCTATTGATTATTCCGTTGTGATGAAAGTGTTGTACTCTGATAATGGTATGATCTACATATACTACTTTGATTTCAAGATATGTTGTCTATTATATTTTATTCGTTCCGCTGTGAGATTCGTGTTACTTTGATGTTGTTGTGTTCTTCTTCTTCTTCTGTTCTAATTTTCTATCTTATCTATCCTCACCCTCTAATTTCTTTCTTGGACTATCCGGTAATTTCGACTTTTGATTGTTCGATAGGTGTTATATATCGGATAACCAAGGTCGCTTTTTTCCCGGGTTGTTACAGTGGTATCAGAGCTGAAGGTTAAGTATTACCTTGGCTCTGTGGCGTGATTCAGTAGAGATGGGGTTAGTAATACCCTAGACTGAGTTTGAGTGTATATATACGAGTGAACGTATTTGTTATTTGATATAAAATGATTTTATATTGTGAAGATTTATTGGTTGAGTTGTTTATGAATTCTGGTCGATCAGTTTGATCCACTGTATCGATAGGGGTTTCTAAACGCTTGAATACGATGAACCGACACAGTATGTTTTGAAAGAGGGTAAATGAAATAATTTTACCCAAATTATATTTTGATATAAACAAAGTATAGTTATTTGAAATATTATCATATATTGGATGTGTTGGTTGTTATTATAATCGAATAAGATTATAAAATGTGAAATGGCTATGTAAATAACAAAACAAAATTCATATAAGTGAAATATATGAAATAAGATGAATTAAATCTGAATTTAAGTTCAGAATTGGAATTAAAATTGCTAAAATTTGAATAAGCGTTGTAAATGGAATTAAATTGAATATATGTGAATTTTAAAATCCTGAGAGATTTTAAATTTGTTACAAGAATTAAAAAGGGAATATTTTGAAATGAATTTCAAAATGGAAATGTTTAAAAATGGGTTTTGAAAGTGCTATAGTATTGAACTCACTTCAATAGCTGGAAATTAGATTCCGACGATGATCCGGACATCGTCGGTGTTCATTTTCGGGTTTGTAAGTGACGGATTGCTACCAAAGGTTTTGTTTTTGAACCGTTTTGAGAAAACAAATTATTTTGATTTTCCAAATGAATGATTTGGTTTTGGAAAAGGCTAAGCTGTTTAAGAACTCCCAGAAACAGATTATTTGGAATAAACACAAATTAAATAGAAATTTGTGAAAGCAAATTTGAAATTGGATTGAACCCAGTTCAGTGGAAAATTGAATTGAATTGAAATAGCATGCTATCAAGTAGAATTGGACTGGATTAGAGATAATCTGGAATAGAAATGAATTGTTGAGTAGTAATTTCGAATTGAGACTGGGATTGCAGTTTGATTGGAATTTGGCTTGGTTATAAGCAAATGGCTGTGTTGGAGATAAAAATGGATTGGAGATACATTGGTATATGCTAAACTGATAGCAGAGTTGAATGCCTGACAAAAAGGTACACGTTTATATTCATATGAGTTTGGAGATTTATGAGCCGAATTGGCAAGCCGCTTGGCTGTTTGATTTTCTTTTGGATTGGAGAGGCCTGTGTGGCAGTTTGGGAACTTTCCCGATGCTCCCGGTACAAAGGAGGTGCTGGCGAAATTTTTTGGAAATTTCGGGTGTTAGAAAAATTTCAGGAGTTTTGGAAATTTTCGTTTATAGAAATGAAGTAATAATTTAATTGAAATAAAAAAATTCAGTTGAAACTGAAATTAAAGAAGTAAACGAATAATTCGAAACCAGTTAATAGGGTTGTTCTCCACCTTAGCAATTTCGAGGACGAAATTATTTTAAGGGGGGAAGAATGTAACGACCCGCATTTTCCAGCAACAGAATAATTAATTAATTTAATTATTTGAATAGTGATTTAGATAATTAAATGGTCGCTTAATTGAATTATAGTGAATATTTAATTAAGTTAAATAATAGAATCATATATTTATTTCTGAAATAGTCAGAAATAGTGGAATTCACAGTATTGTGTGAATGGGCAATATAAAATATATAAATCAGTTTATATGGAATTATATTGACGAATATATTCATAAACGCCGTTTGAACGTATAATTTATATTATAATTATAATATAGCTCGAAATGGCGCTGCAGTTCGCTATTTGGCGATTCGAACTTCAACTGGTTATACAGGATTCGTTTTAACCCGGATTTCTGTGAAACAAGAAACGTGTGGAGCTGGTGGAGTATATCTTCCTAGTGGAAGAGAGAAATCAGGATTTCGTCGTGTAGATTTTGTTTTATGTCCAAATCAAATTTTAAAATAGTCGCTATGGAATTCCTTTATATTTTGCAACGCTTTATTTACGTTATAAATGGATTTTCTGTATAATTTGAATATCGAATTAATACTGGAATTTGAATATCGAGTTATAAACTCTAATATAATTATTTTAAAGCTGTGGTATATCGTATGTGAATATATATGATAATATTTATTTTTAAATATTAAATTTAATTGTTTTTAAATATATTTATATATTAAAAAGGGGCTATTTAGGACTTTAAAAATAGCCACTTTTGCAAACGAAGTCGGATTTCAACGAAACTAATTTTGTTGGATCCGCAATGTCAAATTATTGCTAGATTCCAATTTTCATGATTTTTAGAGTTAATGTGGGGCCGTACAGATTTTTAGAGTGAGAAACAGTCAGTATTTGGATCGTTAAAAATACGCTGTGTGAGCATATGAAGTCGAAATTCGACGAAACAAGTTTCGTTGGGTCCGTAATGTCGAACTCTAGCTGCATGTCAATTTTCGTGATTTTTGAGTATTGTATGTGATCACAGGAATTTTAGAGGACACAGAAAAACAGCGTTTGCTTAAAGATTAATATTAAAATCAAATAAAAAAATAATAAAACTATTCTATAAATACCCTCTAACCTTCCTAAACCTAGTTGACTTCAGTCCCTGGTCAATTACCCTAGCTGCCACCGAAAAACACTTCATATAGTAAATCCCCGATTTCATATATTCAAGAAGAAATCAAATATATTTCTATAAATCCTCTAGCATGTATATTCGCAATCAGCATCTCATCCTCTTCAAGTTTATATGCTTTCTGAATGGTTCGATTTCAATATTTCGCGATGACAGGCTGCTGTCGTGAGTTAGGGTTCCGGTTTCATCTCGATCTAGGCAAATCTGTGAGGTTTGGTTGTTATATTGGGTTTCAGGGTAGAGAATCGAAGAGGTTGTGGGTTTTTGGTGGATTTCCGTGTCGATAATTGTCGATCGACTGCTGAGGAGCATCGCGAGAAGCCAACGACGGAAGCAGCTTGAGTGGTTCGAGTTTAACAGTGACGGTTTGGGGATGGAGCGTGATTGACAAGTGAAATTGTTGTATTTTTACCTTGATTTGTAGATGAGGATTGAAGAGGTGGAAAGGGAGGATAGTCGGCCGTTTGTTTGTGGTAAAGTGTTTACTGGAGGAAGCTATTTTCGGTTTGGAGAAGAAGCAAGCGGTCATGGGCTTATAAGGGTGAAGATGGGCCTTATTTCTAAGGTTAAGCCCAAGTTATTTACAAAAGAATTTAATTTATTTCAACTAGAAATAGTACAAACTTGTAAATACGATAACTTTGACATATATTATCAGAATCGAGCGAAACAAGGCCCGTTAGGACCGTATGGTCGAGAGCTTCACAATGAGACTGACCGCGAGTGGAACGGAGCCAGTTACAATTTATGACGAAATAAATTGTCCGTCGCAGTCAAATGAATGCATATCGTTATTTAACGATCGCCGACCAATGTGAGTAAATCTCACTAACTCTGAACGCTTTATATTTTTATAAAGTATTTTTAGAATTGATAAATATTGGTTGAATTGCTGTGTATTGGTTGTTTGGTTGAACTGCTAGTCAGTTAATTGAATATTTCGATAACGATATATATAAATCGTATCGAAATATTGACTCTGTTTATCAGAATATTTTATACTCATGTTATTGACGTGGACTGACATCTGTGGATGCAGGGGAACAGGTTGGAGGGACCCAACTGGGTTCCTCAACATTTATTTACCGCTTTTCATATATTTTGATATATGATGTGTTATATCATCCGTTATTGATTCTGTGTGTTTGGATGATGACCAATCATTTTGATTTGATATTTTTACGCCATAAGTGATACTGAAAAGTGAAAAGGGAGATTTTCAAAGTATATTTGAAAATAGAGTATTTATATATAATCAATGGATTTTATATATAAAAGGGAAAAGGGTTTATAAAGGAAAATCATTTTTGTAAATCAAAGAAATAGAGAAAAATATTGGTAAAACCAATATAGAAGAATATTTGTAAAATAATTACAAATGGAACAAAAGAGAAACATTTGGGAAATAGTTACAAATGAAATTAGGAAGAAATATTTGTAAAACATTTCAAATGGACTAAAAGGAAAAAGGAATTTAGGAAATGAACTGAGTTATAAAAGGAATATTTATTGTGGAAATAAATAGAATAATAAAATACTTGGAATTGGCTAAAAGTGTAATGAAGGAGAATTTTACACTAGGAAGAATTTAGGCCCGTGCTTCGCACACGGGTGAACAGAATATGAATTCAAAGTGAGAATTTAAGAGAGATCTGTTTTAACAGATAAAGTGAGAAGGTTAATTTATAAATAAAGTTTTTATAAATTAATTGAGTTATTTATCTTTGGGTAAATAGAGTATATAAGTCAAGACTTATATAGAGAAGTAAAAATCGATTTCCACATCGATATCTGAAACTGAATATGTATGGAAGAGAATTTATCGAATAAGAGTTATTCGAAGTAAAGTTATCGAATATCAGTTTATTCGATAGGAAGTTTATTGAATATTAGTTATTCGAAATGGGTTGATCCAAGAGAGGTAATCAAATAGAGTTAATCCAATAAAACAAATTGATGGAGATCAATCATTAGAGTTAAACTGTTAGAGTTGAACTGTTAGTTAAACAGTTAGGGTTAGGCCATCGAGTTAAACCATGGGAGTAAACATTTAGAGTTAGTTAGTTAGAGTTAACCAATTAGAGTTAATCAGTTAGAGATAATTGATTAGAGTCTAATCGAACTAGAGTTATCCAATTATAGTAATCGAATAAGGGATGATTAAATATTAGTTATTCAATGAGATTTGCTCGAATTTAGTTATTCGAGATAGAGTTAAACAGAAGTAGTCATTTAAGGTAAGCTACCAGTGAGCACGACTGCTAGCGTAATTCGCAGGGCTGCAGATAGCCTAAGGCGGACGGATGTTTCCTGAGGGAATCAGGCGTAACCATTGTGATCGCTGCGATCTAGAGTCGAGCGAATGGTGTCAAGTCAAATATTAGTTAATCGATAAAAGTAATTTAGTCGAGTTAATTAAGCTAAGTTAGTCCAGTTGAACTGATCAAGTAAGTGGGTCAAAATGAGTAAATCAGACCGAGTTATCTGAACAAGGGTTAGTCCAGTAAGAGTTAAATAGAATAAGAGTAAATTGAATAAGAGTTACAACTTAGAGTTAACCGAGTATGAGTTAATAATTTAGTTCGTTATTTATTCGAGTTAGAAAATCAAAGTATTTATAAAGTTATTATATTTCGGATGCAGGGAATTATAACATCATTGTTATAATCAAGTGATTTCTGAAAAGGAAGTGGATTCATAAATCGAATCCGAGGGCAATGTAAGGAAGTGTGTTAAAAGATTGGAAAGTTGAACTTTGCCTATTTCGAAGTTAGAAATGTTGTTCAGTTAAGGTCTGAGAGGTAACTATACCCCAACTTGATTGGCTTCGTTTTAACTAAGAAATGGTAAGGTTCGATAGTGAAAGGTGTTTAAGTGGAAACCAAATGAAGGAGATTTGGCATAGTGATGTTTATTCAAACATCTATTTAATCAAATGAAGGGGATTTGGAAATGTTTTCCAAATGAGTAGCAGGATTGTCTTCTGAATATAGAAACAAGAGATGGAAATGTTTTCCAATGATAATGATATATATTTTCTAAATATAGTGAATAAGAAACATTAAACAACAGGAATAGGGAAATGAACGAATGGATGAAGTGATGATTGTTCGATAGAATTTCCTTCGGGAAATAATATCGTTGGTTGCACACCGACATGTTTTCATTTGATAGTTAAATCACCGACTATCAAAGTTTTGACCATTTTAACGTTGTTAATATGGAGAGACCGGTTGGATCATTATCCAGAGAACCACTCCGTATTAGCATAAGCGTTGCGAATCAAGTATGCTGAATATATTGAAGACGGAGTTGTGCAAGGGCTATCCTGTTTACAGAATAGTGCCTTCGGTTTGTCCAGTCCCAGGACAAACGTGTATGGACGAGTGTCTGACAGAGTATATCCAATAGATCGCGTAAGTTGATCTCTTCAAACGTACTTACGTTTGGTGGCGGAGGAATTCGTTTCTCTTAGCTTTATACCCGTGGTATTTTTGGTGAAATCAATTTGTGATTTGGCGGGTATGACGATGTGGCATTCAAAGTAAGGGAGGTGTGATCTGTCAAAAGATACGTTATGACCTCAAGCCTCATCAACCAGGAAAGGACAAAAATCGGGCAGGCAGCATGGCTAAGTCGGTCGCTCCGAAGTAGGGTGTATGATCACCTATCTAGAGAAATTCCTTTTGTTCTTAAATCTATCGATGCTGTCCCATTTCGGGAGGCGGTTGCTGATCCCAACCGTCGGTGATATACATTCGATACACTCAAGCGAAATGAGTGGTCGGTCATGTGTGGGCCGGGTTGCAAGATGTTCTTGTTGAACCCAGTGTATTTGCCTCTAGAGATACACGTTCGGAAGGTGGTCCCATACCTTGTCAAGTTGGAATCCAATCTCCAATAAGTGCCTGCGAGTTTGATTGTATATTATATATGTAGAGCGTGAGATGCAAGCGTTCTACTAGATTTTAATTACTTGTGATTAGACATTATTATAATATCAGATAATATATGATTTCCAAAGTGTTTTGGGTTATCGTAAGGTAAAAACCGTCCGTGTTTATGTGTGGATTGGTCTTACGATTTTCTTTTCTTTTGAAAAGGATTTTGAAAAGTTAAACAAAAGATTTGAGTTTACTCACACCAGTCCCATGACTGACCCAGAGTTTATTTTGTTTGTTTTCCCTAAACTCTTGGGTGCCCAAATTTGTACGGGCAGTCAAGTAGTCAGGAATTACAGGTATGCTTGAAGAGCTTGGAGCAGGAGGCTTCAAGATTTTTTCTAGCTATTGATTATTCCGTTGTGATGAAAGTGTTGTACTCTGATAATGGTATGATCTACATATACTACTTTGATTTCAAGATATGTTGTCTATTATATTTTATTCGTTCCGCTGTGAGATTCGTGTTACTCTGATGTTGTTGTGTTCTTCTTCTTCTTCTGTTCTAATTTTCTATCTTATCTATCCTCACCCTCTAATTTCTTTCTTGGACTATCCGGTAATTTCGACTTTTGATTGTTCGATAGGTGTTATATATCGGATAACCAAGGTCGCTTTTTTCCCGGGTTGTTACAAATCCCTTTTAAATGAACAAAAGTGTAAATTTTCTTTTCTGATCCTTTTAAATAAACAAAATGTATATTTTTAACTAATCCTTTTAAATAAACAAAAATGAATATGAGACGACCCCAAATCCCGTTCTGACGGAGATAAGGGTTATCTTTGGAATATAACACAAAACAGATAATAGCAGAACAAAATAAATAAATACACCAGATAATGAACAATAGAATATACTGGATAAAAGTAATCATCAGAGTTACACAGTATACAGGATCTTATCATTTATCATTTTCTATTCAACTTCATATTTGATTCCATTTGGTTTAAAAACACCATTCATTCTACTGTTACATGTATAGTCAAAAATCATATCATTAGCTAATTAATGAATATTTCAACTCGTATATATTTATTTGAACGAGTTGCTATTTTTAACACTTCACATTTCAACGGTTCATGTATATAATAAAAATGTGATTTTTATTGTAAAACAATTCATTTCAAAACACTATTATTTTATATAGTGTATATATAGGTGATAAAAATAGGATTTTTCCTATAAAACAATTTCTTTCAAAACGAGATTATTTTACACAGTTCATATAGTTGATAAAAGGTGATTTTTATTATCAAACAATTTATTTCAAAATATGAATACCATTCAACACATGAATTTCAAATCAACGAATGAATATCGATTCAACACATGAAGGTTTTCTACTGTTTCTATATATAGATAAAAATGTGATTTTTATATCTAAAACTCGAATACCATTCAACACATGAATTTCTAATCAACGAATGAATATCGATTCAACACATGAAGGTTTTCTATAGTTTCTATATATAGATAAAAATGTGATTTTTATATTTAAAACGCGAATACCATTCAACACATGAATTTCTAATCAACGAATGAATATCGATTTTTCAGATTCGTTAGAAAGGTATTTACTAACAGATTTAAATATTTTTGGTTTCACTAAAATCTGGATTGTTTGCATCCGGTACAGTCCGACAAAGTTTGAATTCAATTTTTGAAACTGCAGCGCCTTTTCAAGCCTTGTTTATAATTAGAATTAATTATATTTGTTTTCAATTGTCGATTCATACTCAGTTTTCATTGCTATTATTTAAAATATTTATTTTAAATATTTAAAATCCATTATTTTAGCCAATTTAATTTTTTTAAATTGGTTCAAATTTTCTGGGTCGTTACAGAATATTTTGGTGTAATCCTTTTAAGTGTGTAAAAATGTCTATTTTAATCTAATTCCTTTTTCAATGTATAAAAATGTTCATTTTTAGTCTCACTAACATGTTTAACACAAAAGGTTGTTTTATTCCACTAACCATGTTTTGGCCAAAAATGTTATTTTTATATAATCCTTATAAAATGACAAAAATGTAATTTTTATCTCGTTCTTTTAAAATGACAAAAATGTCTCTTATTACTTTAATTTACACTTTCTAACGGAAATGTACTTTTTATTCCAATATACATTTTCTTGCAAAATATATATTTTATTCTAATTCATTTCAATGTAAACAAAATGAGAGTTTTGTCTAATTCATTTCAATGTAAACAAAATGAGTAATTTTGTCTATTTCTTTTTATGTAAACCAAATGACAACTTGTCTCATTCTCTTTTTATATAAACAAAATATGAATTTTGTCATATCCTTTTTAATGAAATCAAAATGTTCATTTTAACTAATCCTTTTTTAATGAAATCAAAATGCAATTTTGAACAAATACTTTTAATGTAAACATGAATGCAATTTTTAAACAAATCCTTTTAATGTAAACATATTGTAGATATTTATTTACAAAACAAACGTCAATTCAAAAATGTTATTATTATTTTTTTAGCTTTTTATTTGCAAAACATATTTCAAATAAAAAGGTTGTTTTCACTTTCACTTATCATCCTTTGACACAAAAATGAATATTTGGTGGAATTCATTCTAACGGACAAAATGAATTATTTCTAATATCACATAGAGATGAAATCTTTTATTTCTTTTGCTACATGAAAATGTAACCCTTTCTTTGAATATACGATTTTAATGTTAACATATTTTGCTTTGTCAAATATGAACATCTCTCTAATATTCTATTTTACATTAAAAGTTTTTTTTTTATGTAAGCGTATTCTTCTTGTAAGAATACAATCATTTTTTTCTAATTTATCCTTAATATACAAAAAAAAATGTTAACAAAATGTGAATTTTGTTATAATCCTTTTAAGATTAACAAAATGTGAATTTTGTTCACTAAACAAGTTTAACACAAAGATATCATTCTTTTTAATGTATAAAAATATTTATCTTATATACATAATATATTTTCAAGTAAAATGTTAATTTTACTATAAAGTCACATTTTACAATGAAAATGTCAATCACTCTTTAATGTCACCTTTTACAATGAAAATGTAAGTTCCAGTTTTAATATCACTTTTTACATAAAATGTAAATCCTATTTTTTTCCCTTTTTTTCCTTTTCTTATTTACATAAAATGTAAATTCTATTTTTAAAAGTTATCTTTACATAAAATGTAAATTCTATTCTCTAACAAAAATGAAATTTTTTTTTTCAATTCTAATAGTACAACAAACAAATGATAATTTTGTTTAGTCTAATTCAAATTAACAGGAAAGTTAATTTTAACCATAAAATGAACAAAATTGTAAATTTGTTCAATCTAATTCTAATCAACAGAAATGTAACAATTTTATCGCCACAATCTAAATCAAACAAACAGATGTGTATTTACAATTAACACAGAATCATAACAGTATAAATTAATTGCAAATTTTTAACAATAATTTCAGAATTTATTTTCAATTATAAAGGGAAGAAATAAAATAGATTTCTCACCTAGAAATTGTTCGTGCTCAAATTTTGCTGAAATTTCAAAGTGATTGTTTTCAGATCCGGTCAGCTTCATGTCGTAGTGTTCTTCAATACAATCGCAACGCTTCGAAAATCGCATTATTCTGAGTTCAAACGAAGGAGATAAGATTTATTTAAGTTATAAAACAATTTTAAATTAAATTAAATTTAAAAATAAAAGGAATTACTCCTTCTTCATCGTTTTATTTTAAGAACCGAGCTCGCCTGTTAGGGCTTCACGCCGCACCTTCATCGAAGCGTCGGAGCAGGATCAAGGAGCGTCACAAGACTCGCTGCCGGAAGAGCCACCCATGCCTACATCAATGGCGAACTCGGTGGTGGCAGGGAGCTGAAGAACGGAGGCTAGCGACGGTTCTTCTGGAACCCGATTCGCACCCAATACTCCACCTGAGCAAATCCCACCGTACTGATGTGTAGCTTGTTCGATCCTCTTCAATAATCTCCTACGAACTACCTTGATTCAATGTATGGATGAAGAGATTTTGAGGCTAGAATATTTGAACAGTTTTGGCCATTGATTTTGAATAAGGCGGCTGGAACGATGGAGTTAGGGTTTGGGAGAGATACAGCGTATTTATACAGTATTTCTGGTGTATTTACAACGTATTTTACCTTATTTTAATTAATTTCTCACTGCTAACCCCAAATCAAACCCAGCGAGTGTCGCCCTAGCTAATAACCCCCGTCCTAGACACAATGGACTATGTTTCGTAACCCAGTTTGGCTGTTCCGATATGTTTTTCTTTAAATCAAATTATAAATCATTTAATTATTAAATTCAAATGCACATTTTAAATTACCGGGGCTACAACCTGACTCTAAAAATTATAGAAAAATTATTTCTAGTTATGTTTTGACGATACGGTTCTAACGAGACTAATTTCGTTGAATTCTGAGACTGTTGGAAAAATGGCCATTTTCAAGTCGATTAAATTTGACAAAAACAGTCAAAACACATTTTCCTTTGCCACGCTCACATATTAATTCGAAAAATTATGAAGATTGAAACTTAGCAATAATTTGACATTCCGGTTCCAACAAAAATGGTTTCATCGAAAACCGAGGTCGTTTGAAAAATGACTATTTTCAAGGCCAATATATTTAATTAAAATATATATAAATTCCACAACGATTTTCAAAATTTTAAACTGGACATAACTTTTGATTTCTAAAGTAAAATTTCAATTTTTCAGATTCGTTAGAAAGATATGATTAAATAGATTTAAATATTTCTGGTTTCGTTCAATTCTGACTTAAAATGAATCCTATACGTTCAATCCAAGTTCAATTTCAAATTTTCAAACTACAGCGCTGTTTTAAACTCCTTTTAAAATTAAATTGAATTTATTCATTCTAAAATAAATTTTTAGTCGTTCCGATTTAAAATAAATTATTTTAAATATTAAAGTCCATTAAAATTTTTAAAATAAATTTTTTAAATTGGCCCTAAAATTCCGGGTCGTTACAATCGCCCCCACTTAAAATCTTTTCATCCTCGAAAAGGTACGAAGCTAAAAGTTATTTAATTTAACTAACTCAACCTAAAATTTTATCATTAATGATCATTCTAATATTTTAACTAGTGAAACTAATTATCAAACATCACAACCAACAATCAATTAGGTGATTAATTTTTCAAATATATAATCTTTATATATAGTCAAAAATCATATTTTTAGTGCAAATCATAGCAATGTGTACTAACTAAGTGTTGATTATCATACCAGTCAATGGAAATATATAGAAATCCCACCTTCAAGACTCGAACATAAATACTGGTGATGGTTGACCTATCACCAGAATTACCTCCGGGCGACTAGAGTGTGACTCTATATCTATACAGTATATTAAAACTTCGAATATCCGTTAATTACTCGTATATTCGAAATCTTTATATACTCGATTGTCCACATTAAAATATAATATACTCAAATACGTATTTTAGATAAAATTTTCAAAACTAAATTTGTTTTTATTTTTAAAGAAAATAATACTCTTCACACTCGTTCTTGGACACTACTGATCTCATCTCTAACGAGTTATTCTTATTGGATATTACTAATCCAATCTCTGATGAATTCTTTCGTTCGGTTCAAATGTGTCTTGTTCTCGAGCTCTGTAAACCTCGCTCTGATACCAACTGAAACGACCCAAACTTCCCAGTAAAGGAAAGGCTGGATTGCTTTGAGAACAACACACATCAGAACACAAACCGGAGAACATTTTATTTGCTAATTACAACAATTACATCAGAGTACAAGAATGTAAAAGAGTATGAATACTTATTACATAATAGAAATACAATAATATCAGAGTTTTAAATTACATTTAAATAGCAGCGGAAAAATAATACAAATATACAACTGAAAGGAATACACGGATACAGAGCTTTCCGAATACCGCTTCAGCTGTAAGCCAGGATCCTGTAAATACATCTGCAAAAACCTACTCGACTGCCCGTGTGGAAAATATGGGCACCCGAGTTTGCCAGTGAAACAAACTACAGGTCAGTCATGGGACTGGTATGAGAAATCTTAACTTAACTATCTAATAATAAGGCTAATCACAGGACCACGCCGCTATCGCGGAACGGGTTCTCTCCATTGGATTGCCAGTGCCTAAATTAAAGTAAATCGTTAAACAACGCAATGCCTTTTTAGAAAACTGAAACCATTACAAGACCCAAGTCCCATCACACAATGCAACGCAAACCGGAGGATAGGGTTTTACCTTATAATGGTCAAAAGATGCTTGATACGATAAAACGGATTTAATATTAGTGTGTATTTCTATGGGTATATATATTTCGAAAAAAATTTCAATCATAATGTATTAATCATAGACGGCATAGTACCCCATCCTACTATGTCGCCATACTAGTTCTACAATCAAAGCCGCAAGGTCGTATTGGAAATTGGATTTCCATCATGAGTCGAGGCTAGGGGCAAGCTCCTCTCCGATTCGAGACACTCTAGCAAATGCCTCAGGATCCCCCGCAGTGAACCCTTGGATCTTCAGGGCTGGTCCCTACCTAAGGGTAGTGGATTAATTATGCCTGAACACACGCTTCCCGGTTCCTTTGAACCTATAATATGACCACTATCGGCCTATAAGAATCCGAGGCGCCTCAAAGTCCATCATCCACATAAGTAAAATGCCAGGCCGTGTCAAAGCACTGACACTACCACTAGCTAGAAAGAAACGTGTCATTCCCTGCAGTCCATATCCCGTTTTGACTCATACCGGGGTGTGAGGCTCACGAAGTCACGATATACACAAAGCTATGCCATAATAAGCTATGCTTTGATCATCCCACAAGGCCCTGCTTTTCAACAAAAGCCTTGATTGATCGCATCTTGGCGTGCCACATTGACAATTCACGCCATGAGATCAATCACTATTAATATATACCAGGGTATTAAGTAGAGAATAAATCCTCCACCACCAAACAGACATACATTAAAAGAAATCAATTTAATTCACATGGAACGAAATCCAATGTCAGACACGCATCCATTTACTAGCTTATGCTCTGGGTCTGAGCGAAAACCAAATCCGAACAATCAACAATAGTCCGGACGGCCACCACTGAAGCCCTTTCAAGGTAGCTACTCCCATCAAGGGTCTCTGTAGCAACACATCCATTCGATGTGAAGATCATCGGTCTTCAAACACCGTCTTCATCTTCGACTCTTCATCGTCGTAGTAATTATTCGGAATGGGTTAAACCAGGTCTTTCCGAATAACTCACGTATTTTATAATAAAAATCAAGTACTATAAAATACATCCAATGTTTTATTCCAATTCAGAATATTCTTTTAAATAAAATATTCAAATTATTCAATCAAAGATAAATTCTTTACATTTACTCTTAAATCTTTCTTTTAAAGATTTATTCAAAACACCATTTGGTTTTAAATATCAAAAATCATTATTAAATGATTCTTTAGATTTAAGATATAACTCTTATTCTTAGCTAGGTTAAAGAACTAATGTCATTTAAAACATAATTCACGGTAATCCCAAAATCGTCTTCCATAAAATATGGAATCTTCACAGAAATCAAATCAATATATAATCGTTATAAATTTCTGTATCCAACCAATAATATAGATGGAATAACGGCAAGGCCTCTTAAATTCCATATGTAGTATCGGTCTTCTTTACAGAAGCTTATCTCGGTTATAATTAATTCGAATTCTATTCAATTCCAATTTAGTATATTAAATTGGAAAACTTTACTTTTGGAAATTTTCTATTTAAATCTTAATAAAAGATTTATAAATTCCAAATCATATTCTCACTGTCAGTTTGGTTAAATAACATATGTCACTTAAAACACAGTTCACAATAAACCCAACTCACATTTCATCTTATTTCAATTACTAAATATAATTGAAAACTTTATTAAGCTGAATTAATAGATTATTCTTTTCATACGGGGTTTAAGAACAGTGTTATTTAAGACACTATTCACGACAAACCCAAATCCACTTTATTTAGATTAGTTTCAATTAAATATTGACAAATTGGAAAACTTTATTAAATCTAAATTTAATGATCTATTCTAGTTGATAACTACTGCATTTCAATAAAAATATATTTTCCCAAAATATATTCTTTTACTAAGATATTTTCTTTTATTAAAATATTTTTTTTTCTAAAATATATTCTGAAATATTCTTTTCTAGAATATTCTTTATTGGGATGTGACTCAATCAACAACCATATATTTTGTATGGAATTAACAATCATGATAAATAATTATCAAACATCCAAATGACGACCAAAGTGGAATCTATAAGTGTGTGAGCATTAAAGTAAATAACTGACGCTCATCACAAACTGTCAATCCATCGATTGACAGATAACTAAATATTGGGATTCAATATGTATCCAATATCATCCCAAAACCCGTGTGGGGTTTCATCCATCAAACAAATAATAAATTATTCGTACACTTGGGCGATGTGTGAAAATTATCAACCCAATCACATAGACAAGTCGGATGACTTGTAAATGGGAGTGTAATATTCAAACTTGAATATACCAACCTTGTATTTAACACATAAAACATTTCAACATCACAGATATGTAATACAATCTTTAAATTTAATTCTTTTTATTATGAACAAATGACAATAAAAATCTAAAATTTCAATTCTAATGACAAATGGTAATAAAATGTCATTTTATTCTAATGACACAATTTACAACAAAATGTCATTTTAATCTAAGGTCACATTTATAGTTAACATGCAGGTCATTTAATAATTAACATAATGACATCTTATAACAAACATATATGTCATTGTTGTTTGCATACAAATTATAATATATACATTTACATTAGGATAATATGTTCCTTTTGGTTATAATCCTAATGTATACCTTTCCATTAAAAAGGTATTTTCATTATGTATAAAAATCCTAATGTATGTAGTTAAAATGATATTTCCCTCTTTTATATAAATCCTGATGTATACATTTACATTAAAATGACAATTTTTTTTGTTTAATCCCTTTTAAATGAACAAAAGTGTAAATTTTCTTTTCTAATCCTTTTATATAAACAAAATGTATATTTTTAACTAATCCTTATAAATAAACAAAAATGAATATTTTGGTGTAATCCTTTTAAGTGTATAAAAATGTCTATTTTAATCTAATTCCTTTTTCAATGTATAAAAATGTTCATTTTTAGTCTCACTAACATGTTTAACACAAAAGGTTGTTTTATTCCACTAATCATGTTTTGGCCAAAAATGTTATTTTTATATAATCCTTATAAAATGAAAAAAATGTAATTTTTATCTTGTTCTTTTTAAATTGACAAAAATGTCTCTTATTGCTTTAATTTACATTTCTAACTGAAATTTACTTTTTATTCTAATACACATTTTCTAGCAAAATGTATATTTTATTCTAATTCATTTCAATGTAAACAAAATGAGAGTTTTGTCTAATTCATTTCAATGTAAACAAAATGAGTAATTTTGTCTATTTCTTTTTATGTAAACCAAATGACAACTTATCTAATTCTCTTTTTATATAAACAAAATATGAATTTTGTCATATCCTTTTTAATGAAATCAAAATGTTCATTTTAACTAATCCTTTTTTAATGAAATCAAAATGCAATTTTGAACAAACACTTTTAATGTAAACATGAATGCAATTTTTAAACAAATCCTTTTAATGTAAACATAATGTAGATATTTATTTACAAAACAAACGTCAATTCAAAAATGTTATTATTATTTTTTTAGCTTTTTATTCGCAAAACATATTTCAAATAAAAAGGTTGTTTTCACTTTCACTAATCATCCTTCGACACAAAAATGAATTTTTGGTGGAATTCATTCTAACGGACAAAATGAATATTTCTAATATCACATAGAGATGAAATCTTTTATTTCTTTTTCTACATGAAAATGTAACCCTTTCTTTGAATATACGATTTTAATGTTAACATATTTTGCTTTTTCAAATATGAACATCTCTCTAATATTCTATTTTACATTAAAAGGTAATTTTTTTTATGTCAGCATATTCTGCTTGTAAGAATATAATCATTTTTTTCTAATTTATCCTTAATACACAAAAAAAATGTTAACAAAATGTGAATTTTGTTATAATCCTTTTAGGATTAACAAAATGTGAATTTTGTTCACTAAACAAGTTTAACACAAAGATATCATTCTTTTTAATGTATAAAAATAATTATCTTATATACATAATATATTTTCAAATAAAATATTAATTTTACTATAAAGTCACATTTTACAATGGAAATGTCAATCACTCTTTAATGTCACCTTTTACAATGAAAATGTATGTTCCAGTTTTAATATCACTTTTTACATAAAATGTAATCCTATTTTTTTTCCTTTTTTTCCTTTTCTTATTTACATAAATTGTAAATTCTATTTTTAAAAGTCATCTTTACATAAAATGTAAATTCTATTCTCTAACAGAAATGAATTTTTTTGTTTTCAATTCTAATAGTACAACAAACAAATGATAATTTTGTTTAGTCTAATTCAAATTAACAGGAAAGTTAATTTTAACCATAAAATGAACAAAATAGTAAATTTGTTCAATCTAATTCTAATCAACAGAAATGTAACAATTTTATCGCCACAATCTATATCAAACAAACAGATGTGTATTTACAATTAACACAAATCATAACAGTATAAATTAACTGCAAATTTTTAACAATAATTTCAGAATTTATTTTCAATTATAAAGGGAAGAAATAAAATAGATTTATCACCTAGAAATTGTTCGTGCTCAAATTTTGCTGAAATTTCAAAGTGATTGTTTTCAGATCCGGTCAGCTTCATGTCGTAGTGTTCTTCAATACGATCACAACGCTTCGAAAATCGCGTTATTCTGAGTTCAAACGAATGAGATATGATTTATTTAAGTTATAAAACAATTTTAAATTAAATTAAATTTAAAAATAAAAGGAATTACTCCTTCTTCATCGTTTTATTTTCAGAACCGAGCTCGCCTGTTAGGGCTTCATGCCGCACCTTCATCGAAGCGTCGGAGCAGGATCAGGGAGCGTCACAAGACTCGCCGCTGGAAGAACCACCCGTGCCTACCTCTAGCAGTGGGTCTTCTGGAACCCGATTCGCACCCGATACTCCATCTAAGCAAATCCCACCGTACTGATGTGTAGCTTGTTCGATCCTCTTCAATAATCCCCTATGAACTACCTTGATTCAATGTATGGATGAAGAGATTTTGAGGCTAGAAGATTTGAACAGTTTTAGCCATTGATTTTGAACAAGGCGACTGGAACGATGGAGTTAGGGTTTGGGAGAGATACGACGTATTTATACAGTATTTCTGGTGTATTTACAACGTATTTTACCTTATTTTAATTAATTTCTCACTACTAACCCCAAATCAAACCCAACGAGTGTCGCCCTTAGCTAATAACCACCGTCCCGGACACAATGGACTATGTTTCATAACCCAGTTTGGCTGTTCCGATATGTTTTTCTTTAAATCAAATTATAAATCATTTAATTATTAAATTCAAACGCACATTTTAAATTACCGGGGCTACAACCTGACTCTAAAAATTATAGAAAAATTATTTCTAGTTATGTTTTGACGATACGGTTCCTACGAGACTAATTTCGTTGAATTCTGAGACTGTTGGAAAAATGGCCATTTTCAAGTCGATTAAATTTGACAGAAATAGTCAAAACACATTTTCCTTTGCCACGCTCACATATTAATTCGAAAAATTATGAAAATTGAAACTTAGCAATAATTTGACATTCCGGTTCCAACAAAAGTGGTTTCGTCGAAAACCGAGGTCGTTTGAAAAATGACTATTTTCAAGGCCAATATATTTAATTAAAATATATATAAATTCCACAACGACTTTTCAAAATTTTAAACTGGACATAACTTTTTATTTCTAAAGTGAAATTTCAATTTTTCAGATTCGTTAGAAAGATATGATTAAACAGATTTAAATAATTCTGGTTTCGTTCAATTCTGACTTAAAATGAATCCTATACATTCAATCAAAGTTCAATTTCAAATTTTCAAACTGCAGCGCTGTTTTTAAACTCCTTTTACAATTAAATTGAATTTATTCATTCTAAAATAAATTTTTATTCGTTCCTATTTAAAATAAATTATTTTAAATATTAAAGTCCATTAAAATTTCTAAAATAAAAATTTTAAATTGGCCCTAAAATTCCGGGTCGTTACAATCGCCCCCACTTAAAATCTTTTCGTCCTCGAAAAGGAAAAAAGCTAAAAGTTATTTAATTTAACTAACTCGACCTAAAATTTTTATCATTAATGATCATTCTAATATTTTAACTAGTGAAACTAATTATCAAACATCACAACCAGCAATCAATTAGGTGATTAATTTTTCAAATATATAATCTTTATATATAGTCAAAAATCATATTTTTAGTGCAAATCATAGCAATGTGTACTAACTAAGTGTTGGTTCTCATACCAGTCAATGGAAATATATAGATATCCCACCTTCGAGACTCGAACATAAATACTGGTGATGGTCGACCTATTACCAGAATTACCTCCGGGCGACTAGAGTGTGACTCTATATCTATACAGTATATTAAAACTTCGAATATCCGTTAATTACTCGTATATTCGAAATCTTTATATACTCGATTGTCCACATTAAAATATAATATACTCAAATACGTATTTTAGATAAAATTTTCAAAGCTAAATTTGTTTTTATTTTTAAAGAAAATAATACTCTTCACACTCGTTCTAGGACACTACTGATCCCATCTCTAACGAGTTATTCTTATTGGATATTACTAATCCAATCTATGATGAATTCTTTCATTCGGTTCTAATGTGTCTTGTTCTCGAGCTCTGTAAACCTCGCTCTGATACCAACTGAAATGACCCAAAATTCCCAGTAAAGGAAAGGCTGGATTGCTTTGAGAACAACACACATCAGAACATTTTATTTGCTAATTACATCATTTACATCAGAGTACAAGAGTGTAACAGAGTATGAATACTTATTACATAATAGAAATACAATAATATCAAAGTTTTAAATTACATTTAAATAGCAGAGGAAAAATATACAAATATAACTGAAAGGAATACACAGATACAGAGCTTTCCGAATACCGCTTCAGCTGTAAGCTAGGATTCTGTAAATATATCTGCAAAAAGCTACTCGACTGCACGTGTGGAAAATATGGGCACCTGAGTTTGCCAGTGAAACAAACTACAAGTCAGTCATGGGACTGGTATGAGAAATCTTAACTTAACTATCTAATAATAAGGCTAATCACAGGACCACGCCGCTAACGCGGAACGAGTTCTCTCCATTGGTTTGCCGGTGCCTAAATTAAAGTAAATCGTTAAACAACGCAATGCCTTTTTAGAAAAATGAAACCATTATAAGACCCAAGTCTCATCACACAATGCAACGCACACCGGAGGATAGGGTTTTACCTTATAATGGTCAAAAGATGCTTGATACGATAAAACGGATTTAATATTAGTGTGTATATCTATGGGTATATATAATTCAAAAACAATTTCAATCATAATGTATTAATCATAGACGGCATAGTACCTCATCCTACTATGTCGCCATACTAGTTCTACAATCAAAACCACAAGGTCGTAATAGAAATTGGATTTCCATCATGAGTCGAGGCTAGGGGCAAGCTCCTCTCCGATTCGAGACACTCTAGCAAATGCCTCAGGATCCCCCGTAGTGAACCCTTGGATCTTCAGGGCCAGTCCCTACCTAAGGGTAGTGGATTAATAATGCCTGAACACACGCTTCCCGGTTCCTTTGAAACTATAATATGACCACTATCGGGCTATAAGAATCCGAGGCGCCTCAAAATCCATCATCCGCATAAGTAAAATGCCAGGCCTTGTCAAAGACTGACACTACCACAAGCTAGAAATAAACGTGTGCAATCCCTGCAGTCCATATCCCATTTTTGACTCATACCGGGATGTGAGGCTCGCGAAGTCACGATATACACAAAGCTATGCCGTAATAAGCTATGCTTTGATCATCCCACAAGGCCCTGCTTTTCAACAAAAGCCTTGATCAATCGCATCTTGGCGTGCCACATTGACAATTCACGCCATGAGATCAATCACTATTAATATATACCAGGGTGTTAAGTAGAGAATAAATCCTACACCACCAAATAGACATACATTAACAAAAATCGATTTAATTCACATGGAACGAAATCCAATGTCAGACACGCATCCATTTACTAGCTTATGCTCTGGGTCTGAGCGAAAACCAAATCCGAACAATCAACAATAGTCCGGACGGCCACCACTGAAGCCCCTTCAAGGTAGCTACTCCCATCAAGGGTCTCTGTAGCAACACATCCATTCGATGTGAAGATCGTCGGTCTTCAAACACCGTCTTCATCTTCGACTCTTCATCGTCGTAGTAATTATTCGGAATGGGTTAAACCCGGTCTTTCCGAATAACTCACGTATTTTATAATAAAAATCAAGTACTATAAAACACATCCAACGTCTCATTCCAATTCAGAATATTCTTTTAAATAAAATATTCAAATTATTCTATCAAAGATAAATTCTTTACATTTACTCTTAAATCATTCTTTTAAAGATTTATTCAGGACACCATTTGGTTTTAAATATCAAAAATCATTATTAAATGATTCTTTAGATTTAATAAATAACTCTTATTATTAGCTGGGTTAAAGAACTAATGTCATTTAAAACATAGTTCACGGTAAACCCAAAATCGTCTTCCATAAAATATGGAATCTTCACAGAAATCAAATCAATATATAATCGTTATAAATTTCTGTATCCAACCAATAATATAAATGGAATTTGAGACGACCCGAAATCCCGTTTCTGACGGAGACAAGGGTTATCTTATGGAACATAACACAGAAACAGAAAATAGCAGAACAAAATTAAATAAATACACCAGATAATGAACAATAGAATATACTGGATAAAAGTAATCATTAGAGTTACACAGTATACAGGATCTTACTTAGTACAAATACAGATCAGCTATACATAAATGTCTACAGCGGAAATAAACAAAATATGTACAATAGGAGCTGAACAGCATAAAAAGAGATAAATGCTAGAATCCATCTTCAGCTCCAGCTATCCAGAAAGAACCAGCTAAACCTGAATACAAGGCTGCCCGTGTAGAAAAAGGGGCACCCGAGTTTGAGAGAGAAACAAACTACGAGTCAGTCATGGGACTGGTATGAGAAGTCTACTCAACACATATATAATATGGCAAATCACAGGACCACGCCACTTTCGTGGAACGGGTTTACTCCATTGGATTGCCAGTGCTTTAAGACAAATTTTTCTTTTAAACATCGCTATGCTTTTTATAAAAATGAGACCGTTATAAGACTCAGTTCCCATCACACAATGCAACGCAAACCGGAGGATAGAGTTTTTACCTTATAACGGACAAAATATGCTTGATACGAATAAAACAAAGGCATTTGATATTATTGCTAGTGTTTATATGTTTCGAAAACAATTTCAAATCATAACTATCAATCATAGACGGCATGGGTACCATATATCATGTCGCCATATATATATATACAATCAAAACCGCACGATGTCGTATTTGGAAATTGGATTTCCGTTATGAACCAAGGCAAAAGATAGTTCTTATCGAATTCGAGACGCTCTAGCCCGCCCCTCGGGACCCAGACTCAGGTGGGCCCTTGGATCGTCAGGGCCGGTCCACCGATGTGGATTAAAATTCCTGAACCTGCGTTTCCCCACCCTTTGGGGTGTAAACGAGCCAACGAATGACTCCATCGGACCCGGATCGTCCGATCAAACCGAGGCGCCTCGCAACAGCAACAACCACATAGGTGAAAAGTATATAAATGTCAGGGATGGTAGGTCACTGACACCACCCTAGCTAGAAAGAAACGCAGGCCCTCCCTGATGTCCTCTCCCGTTTTAGGTTCATACCGGGGTGTGAGGCTCGCGAATTCACGTTATACACAAAGCTACGCCACACAGGCGGTGCTTTGATCATCACCACAAGACTTTGCTTTTCAACAGAAGCCCTGATCACTGCTTCTTAGCATGCCACACAGGCAATTCATGCCACGCGACTGATGTCCATCGATATACAATCTCTGAGCTCGTGCGTCTCAGAGAAGGGCGTTAAGCAAAAGAATAAATTCTCCGCCGCCAAACAGATGTATATTTAATAGAGATCAATCGACATAGAATAAAATCCAATGTCAGACACACAGTCCATTTACGAGTCCGTTCTGGGTCTGAACGAAACCGGAGGCACTAAATACCTCGCAAACCCTTCGATCACCACATACGTCTGGACGATCACCACTCATTATCCATATTTCGGGATGCCTCCCAATCAGGACCTCGGTTACCATCCAAACGAGGTGAAGATCTCCGGTCTTCGACCACCGTCTTCATCTTCGAATTTCAATTGTCGGTCAATTATTCGAAATGAGAATTAACTCGGCCTTTTCAAATAATTCACGTATATTTAGAATTTCAAATCAATTTATTTAAATGGTTAAATTATTCGACAACACCAATATTGTTCTTTAATGTAATTTTCACAGCAAACACATTCAACCATCAAATACAACATAAATCGAGCAAATTCAGTTTATTTCCACTCCATATTGTTTATGGTACTTTATAATGATTTATCGCTATTTTTATTTATTTTAAAATAGCCCATTTATTCAAAACGACGCTTCGGGCCATAACGCGGCCGTGGCGCTGTTTTTCTTCAGATTTGATTTACACATATCTAAAAATCTAACCGTTGGATCTTCACAAAATTTACATCATTAGAAAGGTCTTTTCAAAACGAATCCAACGGTTCCAGTTTCGGGAAAATCCGACGGTCAGATCTCCCGGTACAATCGTTTGAAGTTTCGATTTCAAAATACGAACTGCAGCGTCGTTATTCGATTAAATATATAATTATATTTATATATATATATATAAATATAATCGCTTTTGGCGCTGTTTTTCATCAGATTTGAATTAAACATTCCAGACAATCCAACCGTTGGATTTTTACAAGGTTGGTGCCGTTGGAAAGATATTTCCAAGGCGAACCCGACGGTTGAGGTTTCGGGAAAATCCAATGGTCGGATTTCCCGCACTAGTTGTTTGAAATCACGGTTTCAAAATACGAACTGCACTGCCTCGTTTCGTTTTAATTTTATTTATATTTATATATTTATATAAATATAGTTCATTCAATGATTTCAATATCGTTTTCACTTCAAATATTTCACTAACGCCTTAAAATTTTGGAAAATTTCGCCATAACCTCCCCTGCACCGGGAGCATCGGGAAATCGCAAATTGCTTTCCCGGTCCTTCTAATCTCAAAAAGAAAAAGAAAAAGCCAAGCGGCTAGCCAACAGGCTCATAAAATCATCACCCAAACAAAACAGTAAATGTGTACCTATTTGTCGGGCACAAAATTTTATTCCTCTTCTCTAGCCCCTTTGCTATAACCTGTTCAATGAATATGCATTTACATATATATACAGTTCTTATCATTTATCATTTTCTATCCAACTTCATATTTGATTTCTATTTGGTTTAAAAACACCATTCATTCTAATGTTACATACATAGGTGCAAATCATTTCATTAGCTAATTAATGAATATTTCAACTCATATATGTTTATTTTGAACAAGTGGCTATCTTTAACACTTCACATTTCAACGATTCTTGCATACAATAAAAATGTGATTTTTATTGTAAAACAATTCATTTCAAAACACTAATTTTCTATATAGTTCATATAGGTGACAAAAATAGGATTTTTATCATAAAACAATTTCTTTCAAAACGAGATTATTTTACACAGTTCATATAGTTGATAAAAGGTGATTTTTATTATCAAACAATTTATTTCAAAATATAAATACCATTCAACACATGAATTTTTAATCAACGAATGAATATCAATTCAACACATGAAGGTTTTCTATAGTTTCTATATATAGATAGAAATGTGATTTTTATATTTAAAACGCGAATACCATTCAACACATGAATTTTTAATCAACGAATGAATATCAATTCAACACATGAAGGTTTTCTATTCAATGAATAAATATAGTTTAAGCAAATGAAAATAATTCGAACACACGAATATTATTCAAAATTTCGGCAGCATAACGGCAGGGTAGTTAAAACCGGGACCGTCCCTAGTATGGCTCCTCGCTCTACCTTAAAACCTCGCGGTTTTTGACAATGGGGATCATGCATCTAGTTCGCACGTAGGCGGCATGTATATATTTATTTCATTTCCACAAACTAATCCTATGTGGTTTCAATCAAATATTTCTCAATCACAAATGGGTATTTTTCAACCTCAATCAATCAATATCAACCACAAACAATCCCAAACAATCATTCGCTATCAATCAATTTTTCACACAATTTCAACCAATAAATATCGTCCATGGTTTGTGGACGAGGGGCGTGTATATATATATATAGCAATTCACTTTTATTTCAACATATATATATAGCTAGAAAAAGAAATTGAAGACTGAGAAATTCTCACCAATAGCTATCCAATACTATGACTCTTCCTTTATAGAAATCTTCGCCAATCTCGCCTTTTGTCGCTTTCGTTGCCCGTATTCTCTACATATGTAAAAATCGAATTTTTACTATGCTATTCAATATATAAAAATCGAATTTTTACTTTGTTATTCAATATATAAAAATCGAATTTTTACTTTGCTATTCAATATATAAAAATCGAATTTTTACTTTGTTATTCAATATATAAAAATCGAATTTTTACTTTGCTATTCAATATATAAAAATCGAATTTTTATTTAGTTATTCAAGATATAAAAATCGAATTTTCATGAACAAAAATCTCTACTTTGATCATGTTAAAAATCTCTCCTTTTACATGTTAAAAATCTAAACTTTGGCTATTTTACAAATTTAAACTTTTCGCTTTTAAAATCACTCCTTTTCCTTGTAAATAAAAATCCAAACTTTTTATTAATAAAAATCTAAACTTTTTGTTAATAAGAATCTTCTTTAATCTAAGTAAATAAATAAAAGTCAGTTTTTTTTATCACAAAGGAAAATCAGTTTTATATTAAAAATAAAATCAATTAAAAAAAACTCACTTTTAATTCACGCCGGAAGGGGAAGAAGGTCTGTCGGTCGTTGGTGGCTCGCTGCAGGTGGGTGGGTGGTCTGGGCTGACGCGCGGTGGCCTTCCAGGGTGGTGGACTCCGTGGCGGCAGCTGCTACTACCAGAGGGGGCGCAAGGGCTTCGGGTCTAGGGTGTTTTGGGGGCTCGTGGGCCCTGCTAGGTGGAGGCGCCGGTGGTGAGTAGAAAGGGGCGGTCTCATGCTTGGGGCATCGGGGTTTTTCAAAAGGGAACGGAGAGAGAGGGCGACTGCGAGCTGGGGGGGGGGGGGGAATCTCCGGCGTCACGGCGAAGCCCGGGGGGAAGCTCGATGCGGTGGGCGGCCTGCTGGGGAGGAGCGACGTCGATCGCCTCCTTCCTCTTCTTTTGTTTTTTTTTGTTTTCTGATTTGATTCGGGAGAAAGGTATACGGGGGGGGGGGGGGGGGGGTGAGTATATGCAGGGTGTTGACTTCTAATAATAATATATATTTATTTAATTTTCAAAAAGCAACTTTCTATTTTGAACTCGAAACGAAACCCACCGCTTGTCGTCTATAGCGTTTTAGCCCCATTTCGAACACAATGGGATATGTATCCTAAGCTGATTCGAACGTTTTGATCAGTTTCCGTTGAATTTATATTTAAATCACTATATTGAATTTCAAACGTACATTTCAAATTACCGGGGTCACATACTGACTCTAAAAATTCCAGAAAAATATTTTCTAGCTTCGTATTGACGATACGGTCCTAACAAAACTAGTTTCGTCGAATTCTGAGACCGTTTGAAAAATGGCCATTTTCCAGTCGATTAAAATCAACTAAAACTGGTCAAACGCGTTTTCCTTTGCCACGCTCACATATTGATTCGAAAAATTATGAAATTTGAAACCTAGCAATAACTTCACATCCTGGACCCAACAAAAGTGGTTTCGTCGAAATCCGAGGTTGTTTGCAAAATGTCCATTTTTAAGGGCCTGAATTCCATAGCGACTATTCAGAATTTTCAACTGGACATGTCTTTTGATTCCCGCTATCAAATTTTGATTTTTCAGATTCGTTGGAAAGGTATTCACTAACAGATTTAAATATTTTTGGTTTCACTAAAATCCGGATTGTTTTGCACCCGGTACAGTCCGACAAAGTTTGAATTCAATTTTTGAAACTACAGCGCCATTTCAGGCCTTGTTTGTAATTATAATTAATTATATTCGTTTTCAAATGTCGATTCAAACTCAGTTTTCATCGCCATTATTTAAAATCCATTATTTTAGCCAATTTAAAATTTTTAAATTGGTTCAGATTTTCTAGGTCGTTACAATCTCCCCCACTTAAAACTTTTCGTCCCCGAAAAGGAACAAAGTCGAAAGTGGTTTGATAAATCTACAATCACACAACACAACAACCAATCCAATTGTTTTTAACCTTCAAAAATATACTAATCAAATCCTATACCCTTTAAAAATCATTCAGACTATATAATTAAAAGTGCTCATTTATGAAAAGAAGATAACAATAGAGTAGAGAATTGAATGGTAGTGCAAAGTAGGGTAAATGTACCTTGCACCGGAGTAAATCAGAGATATCTACTCGGCATCTAGGATTAGCTTTCTGAATGCTCTCCTCAGTTTCCCAAGTACAATCTCGCAGATCTCCACTCCATTGCACTTTGACTAAGTGAACCTTCTTGTTCCTCAGCTCTTTGGTTTCTTTACCGATAATCTTTAGCGGCTCTCTTCTCACAGCTAATTCTGGGGTTATTTCAATGTCATGTTGAGCTGCTTCTTCCACGATCAAGTCTGGATCATGAACGTGCTTTCGAAGTTGAGATATGTGAAATACATCATGAATTTCAGGCAACCAATTAGGCAGTTTGACCCTATAAGCGAGAGTTCCGATCCGTTCCAGAATAGGAAACGGACCTATGAATTTGGGTGCTAACTTTCCAGTTTTACCGAACCGGATAACTCCTCTCATCGGCGATACTTTCAAATATACATAGTCGCCAACTTCAAAGGATATATCTCTTCTTCTTCTATCGGCATAGCTCTTTTGTCGGCTTTGAGCGGCGAGTAATCGCTTCTTAATAAAATCGACTTTGTCGGCAGCTTCTCGAATCATATCAGGACCCAACACAAGTCTATTTCCAGGCTCGACCCAACAAGCAGGAGATCGGCACGGTCTACCATATAATGCTTCGAATGGCGACATTGTCAGACTCGCCTGGTAGCTGTTGTTATAAGAGAATTCAGCCAAATGCAGATGGTCTTCCCATGATCCACCGAAATCTAGAACACAAGCCCGCAATAGATCTTCTAAAATGCGATTCACCATCTCAGTCTGACCGTCTGTCTGAGGATGATAAGCGGTGCTTAAGTTCAACTTCGTTCCCAGCTCGACTTGAAATGCTTCCCAGAATTTGCTAGTGAATATTGTATCTCTATCACTTACTACACTGAGCGGCACTCCATGCAGTCTAGCTATTTCCCTGAAGTAAATCTGCGCCAGACTCTGAGCGGTTCTGTTTGATCTGACAGGTATGAAATGGGCGGTCTTCGTGAAACGATCTACGATCACCCAAATACTGTCATTTCCTTTTCTGGTCCTGGGCAGACCATCAATGAAATCCATAGAAATATGCTCCCACTTCCAACCAGGAACTTCCAGTGGTTGCAACAATCCAGCCAATTTCTGTTGGTCGCTCTTGACTAGCTGGCAAGTAGGGCATCGGCTAACATATAAGGAAATGTCCCTTTTCATCGACTTCCACCAGAAAGTGCGTTTGATGTCATTATACATTTTGCTTACTCCCGGATGGATACTGAGTTTTGACTTGTGGCATTCATTCAGTACTTCCTTTCGAAGCTCAAGAATGTTAGGAACACATATTCGACCTTTGAGCCTTAGAATCCCATCATTATCAACTTGAAAACTCGAGGGTTCGCCTTGTTGAATTATCCCTCTGATCTTCTGAATGAAGTGATCATTCTCCTAAAGAGCAGATATCTTATCTAGCAATGAAGTCGTGATAATAAAACTGGCGATCATTTCATTCTTTCTGCTTAACGCATCAGCCACGACATTGGCTTTTCCTGGAGTATATATAATTTCAAAGTCATATGCTGCAAGAAACTCCAGCCAACGTTGCTGCCTCAAATTCAAGTCCTTCTGAGTGAACAGATATTTTAACGACTGGTGATCTGTAAACAGTTCAAATCTCTCGCCCAGAAGATAGTGTCTCCAGATCTTCAAAGAGAATATGATAGCCAATAACTCAAGATCATGAGTTACATAGTTTTTCTCGTGCGGCTTCAGTTGACGGCTAGCATAAGCAATCACTTGACCTCTTTGCATTAACACTGCGCCAAGGCCTTCTCTAGAAGCATCTGTCCATACTTTTAAATCCTGGTTGCCATCGATGATGGTTAACACTGGAGCTGTCGTCAATCTTAACTTTAGCTCTTCGAAAGCCTCCTCACTTTCTGGGGTCCATTTGAATTTAGAGTGCTTCTTTGTAAGCTTCGTTAAATGACCAGATATCTTTGAAAAGTCTTTAACGAACTTCCGATAATAGCTAGCCAATCCGAGAAAACTGCGGACTTCAGTGGGGGTACTGGGCTGTTTCCAATTTTGAATAGCCGTGATTTTACTTGGATCCACAGCGATTCCTTCTTTCGATACGACGTGGCCTAGAAATTTCACTTCATCTTGCCAGAATATACATTTGGAAAACTTGGCTTTCAATACATTCCTTCTGAGAATCTCCAACACTTGTTCCAAATGTTTTTCATGTTCGGCCTTTGATTTAGAGAAGATTAGAATATCGTCAATAAAAACCAGAACAAATTTATTCAATACTCCCCTAAATACTCTGTTCATTAGATCGACGAAGTAAGCTGGAGCATTACATAAGCCGAACGGCATTACTAACCACTCGTAGAATAAGTCGGGGCCTCTGAACGCTGTCATTGGAACACACTCTTCGGCAATTCGAAGTTGATGGAAGCCTGTAGCTAGGTCCATTCGTTAGAATACTTGTGCTCCATTTAATCGATCTAACAAATCATCAATCCGCGGCAATGCATACTTGTTCTTTATTGTCTGTTTGTTCAGATCACGATAATCCACGCATAGTCGTAGAGTACCGTCAGATTTTGGGACAAACACCACTGCTGCATCCCAATCAGAGAAACTAGGCCTGATCAGACCTTTCCATACTAGCTGTCGTGTTTGATTGTCTAATTCCTCCTTCTCTATCAAGGACATTCTTCGAATAGCGTGAACTACCGGCCTTGCATTGGGAATCAAAGCAATCTTGAAATCTATTTCTCTTTGCGGAGGTAAGCGAACAACTTCTTCAAACACATCCGCATAATTTTTGACGACAGGGATATCTTTGACTAGATTGGGAATATTCTCTGTGACTTCAGGGACATTTTCTATTTGGTCCGGAGAAACATTTAGAGCTGCCCAGAAGTCTTTTCTATTAGCATTCTGACCTTCACACGGTATGGTTATATAACTCCCTGATTTAATCTTAGCTCTAACAACTCTCTCGGCGCATCTAACCTCTGCTTCATATTTGGTTAACCAATCCAATCCCAAAATAAGATCGAATTCATCAAAATTCATGACGACAGAGATAATAGGGAATTTATAGCAAGAAAAAGAGATGGGTACTGCACAAACCCAACTGAGATTGATGGAACCTCCAACTGGATTTCGGACAGTCATTGGCTCTTTGAGCTTCTTCAAATTCAAATCCAACTTCTTGACTGCACTCTTTGCAATAAAGCTTCGTGACGCACCTGTGTCAAATAGTACTTTAACTGGAATGTTTTTGACATTGAGCGTGCCTTCTAAAACATCAGACCTTTCCTGAGCAGACGGGGAGGCAGGTACTTCTACCACTTCATTCACTTGTACTGCTTCAGATTTCTGAGATAGCGGGCAGTTTTTCGCAATATGCCCAGCCTGATGGCACTTATGGCATCCTCTGCCCTCAGGAACCTTCTTACTGGGTTCAAATCCTCTCTTTCTTCGTTTGTTCCAAGATTTGCAACTTATCGACAAATGTCCTTTTCTATTACAGCTTGAGCACGTGGCGGTCGTTGTTGGTTCTCTCCCGGATTCAGCCCTTTTTCTCTTGGCACTGGGCTTCTTACTGACTTCAGATCTTGTACTGGCTTCAGGAATATCAGTTTCCAACTCTTCTTTGTCACTACAACAAACTTCTTCTTCGTCGCGCAACATTCCTTTCTTATGGAGATCTTCATACTGATAAGCCATGTATATCATTTCAGAAAAAGGATGCTTCACATTCCTCATTACACTATTCTGATATCTCCTTTGCAGACCATGAATAAATCTCAGATTTTTCCTCTTTGGATCTTGAATCAGATGAGGGGCAAAGTGAGCAAGTTCGTTGAATTTCTTATGATATTCTGGGATGGTCATATCACCTTGTATTAGATAAGAAAATTCATCACATAATCTCTCTGTTGCTTCGGGAGGAGTAAATCTTTCCAGGAAAATCACTTTGAATCTATCCCAGGTGATATCACCTTCTGGATTATCTTTGGTGATTGTTTCCCACCAGATTAAAGCTTCTTCTTTGAGCGCCCAAGATGCTACTAACCGTTTCTGGTCATCCCTCAGCTGGATACGCTCAAATATTCTTTCGACAGAACTCATCCAAGCTTGAGTTTGAATTATAGATTCATTGCCCGAGAACTGTGCTCCGTTCAGATTTCGATATCTCTTTAATAGAGCCTCTAGATCGGTGTCTGCATTTCTTCTGTTTCTGGTACTCATTTTTTTCTAGTACTTCTGCAATTAGCAGATCAAGTGTCAGGTCATAGAAAAGAAAATTTTCAAACCTAGAAACATATACTTCAAGTGTAAATGTGTCTATCGAGGTGTAATTTCATTCTGCTTTACTCATACTAGGATATTGCTGATCCTATCTGTATAGAGTTACCCGTCCTAGAACACTACTGGTTCTATTTCTGACGAGTTCGTTCAAATGTTATATTCCAGAACTAAGCTTAACCAAAGCTCTGATACCACATTGAGACGACCCGAAATCCCGTTTCTAACGGAGACAAGGGTTATCTTATGGAACATAACACAGAAACAGAAAATAGCAGAACAAAATTAAATAAATACACCAGATAATGAACAATAGAATATACTGGATAAAAGTAATCATCAGAGTTACACAGTATACAGGATCTTACTTAGTACAAATACAGTTCAGCTATACATAAATGTCTACAGCGGAAATAAACAAAATATGTACAATAGGAGCTGAACAGCATAAAAAGAGATAAATGATAGAATCCATCTTCAGCTCCAGCTATCCAGAAAGAACCAGCTAAACCTGAATACAAGGCTGCCCGTGTAGAAAAAGGGGCACCCGAGTTTGAGAGTGAAACAAACTACGAGTCAGTCATGGGACTGGTATGAGAAGTCTACTCAACACATATATAATATGGCAAATCACAGGACCACGCCACTTTCGTGGAACGGGTTTACTCCATTGGATTGCCAGTGCTTTAAGACAAATTTTTCTTTTAAACATCGCTATGCTTTTTATAAAAATGAGACCGTTATAAGACTCAGTTCCCATCACACAATGCAACGCAAACCGGAGGATAGAGTTTTTACCTTATAACGGACAAAATATGCTTGATACGAATAAAACAAAGGCATTTGATATTATTGCTAGTGTTTATATGTTTTGAAAACAATTTCAAATCATAACTATCAATCATAGACGGCATGGGTACCATATATCATGTCGCCATATATATATACAATCAAAACCGCACGATGTCGTATTTGGAAATTGGATTTCCGTCATGAACCAAGGCAAAAGACAGTCCTTATCGAATTCGAGACGCTCTAGCCCGCCCCTCAGGACCCAGACTCAGGTGGGCCCTTGGATCGCCAGGGCCGGTCCACCGATGTGGATTAAAATTCCTGAACCTGCGTTTCCCCACCCTTTGGGGTGTAGACGAGCCAACGAATGACTCCATCGGACCCGGATCGTCCGATCAAACCGAGGCGCCTCGCAACAGCAACAACCACATAGGTGTAAAGTATATAAATGTCAGGGCTGGTAGGTCACTGACACCACCCTAGCTAGAAAGAAACGCAGGCCCTCCCTGATGTCCTCTCCCGTTTTAGGTTCATACCGGGGTGTGAGGCTCGCGAATTCACATTATACACAAAGCTACGCCACACAGGCGGTGCTTTGATCATCACCACAAGACTTTGCTTTTCAACAGAAGCCCTGATCACTGCATCTTAGCATGCCATACAGGCAATTCATGCCACGCGACTGATGTCCATCGATATACAACCTCTGAGCTCGTGCGTCTCCGAGAAGGGCATTAAGCAAAAGAATAAATTCTCCGCCGCCAAACAGATGTATATTTAATAGAGATCAATCGACATAGAATAAAATCCAATGTCAGACACACAGTCCATTTACGAGTCCGTTCTGGGTCTGAACGAAACCGGAGGCACTAAATACCTCGCAAACCCTTCGATCACCACGTACGTCTGGACGATCACCACTCATTATCCATATTTCGGGATGCCTCCCAATCAGGACCTCGGTTACCATCCAAACGAGGTGAAGATCTCCGGTCTTCGACCACCGTCTTCATCTTCGAATTTCAATTGTCGGTCAATTATTCGAAATGAGAATTAACTCGGCCTTTTCAAATAATTCACGTATATTTAGAATTTCAAATCAATTTATTTAAATGGTTAAATTATTCGACAACACCAATATTGTTCTTTAATGTAATTTTCACACCAAACACATTCAACCATCAAATACAACATAAATCGAGCAAATTCAGTTTATTTCCAGTCCATATTGTTTATGGTACTTTATAATGATTTATCGCTATTTTTATTTATTTTAAAATAGCCCATTTATTCAAAACGACGCTTCGGGCCATAACGCGGCCGCGGCGCTGTTTTTCTTCAGATTTGATTTACACATATCTAAAAATCTAACCGTTGGATCTTCACAAAATTTACATAATTAGAAAGGTCTTTTCAAAACGAATCCAACGGTTCCAGTTCCGGGAAAATCCGACGGTCGGATCTCCCGGTACAATCGTTTGAAGTTTCGATTTCAAAATACGAACTGCAGCGTCGTTATTTGATTAAATATATAATTATATTTATATATATATAAATATAATCGCTTCTGGCGCTGTTTTTCATCAGATTTGAATTAAACATTCCAGACAATCCAACCGTTGGATTTTTACAAGGTTGGTGCCGTTGGAAAGATATTTCCAAGGCGAACCCGACGGTTGAGGTTTCGGGAAAATCCAATGGTCGGATTTCCCGCACTAGTTGTTTGAAATCACGGTTTCAAAATACGAACTACACGGCCTCGTTTCGTTTTAATTTTATTTATATTTATATATTTATATAAATATAGTTCATTCAATGATTTCAATATCGTTTTCACTTCAAATATTTCACTAACGCCTTAAAATTTTGGAAAATTTCGCCATAACCTCCCCTGCACCGGGAGCATCGGGAAATCGCAAATAGCTTTCCCGGTCCTTCTAATCTCAACAAGAAAAAGAAAAAGCCAAGCGGCTAGCCAACAGGCTCATAAAATCATCACCCAAACAAAACAGTAAATGTGTACCTATTTATCGGGCACAAAATTTTATTCCTCTTCTCTAGCTCCTTTGCTATAACCTGTTCAATGAATATGCATTTACATATATATACAGTTCTTATCATTTATCATTTTCTATCCAACTTCATATTTGATTTCTATTTGGTTTAAAAACACCATTCATTCTAATGTTACATACATAGGTGCAAATCATTTCATTAGCTAATTAATGAATATTTCAACTCATATATGTTTATTTTGAACAAGTGGCTATCTTTAACACTTCACATTTCAACGATTCATGCATACAATAAAAATGTGATTTTTATTGTAAAACAATTCATTTCAAAACACTAATTTTCTATATAGTTCATATAGGTGACAAAAATAGGATTTTTATCATAAAACAATTTCTTTCAAAATGAGATTATTTTACACAGTTCATATAGTCGATAAAAGGTGATTTTTGTTATCAAACAATTTATTTCAAAATATAAATACCATTCAACACATGAATTTTTAATCAACGAATGAATATCAATTCAACACTTGAAGGTTTTCTATAGTTTCTATATATAGATAGAAATGTGATTTTTATATTTAAAACGCGAATACCATTCAACACATGAATTTTTAATCAACGAATGAATATCAATTCAACACATGAAGGTTTTCTATTCAATGAATAAATATAGTTTAAGCAAATGAAAATAATTCGAACACACGAATATTATTCAAAATTTCGACAGCATAACGGCAAGGTAGTTAAAACCGGGACCGTCCCTAGTACGGCTCCTCGCTCTACCTTAAAACCTCGCGGTTTTTGACAATGGGGATCATGCATCTAGTTCGCACGTAGGCGGCATGTATATATTTATTTCATTTCCACAAACTAATCCTATATGGTTTCAATCAAATATTTTTCAATCAGAAATGGGTATTTTTCAACCTCAATCAATCAATATCAACCACAAACAATCCCAAACAATCATTCGCTATCAATCAATTTTTCACACAATTTCAACCAATAAATATCGTCCATGGTTTGTGGACGAGGGGCGTATATATATATATATATATATATATATATATATATATAGCAATTCACTTTTATTTCAACATATATATATAGCTAGAAAAAGAAATTGAAGAGTGAGAAATTCTCACCAATAGCTATCCAATACTACGACTCTTCCTTTATAGAAATCTTCGCCAATCTCGCCTTTTGTCGCTTTCGTTGCCTGTATTCTCTGCATATGTAAAAATCGAATTTTTACTATGCTATTCAATATATAAAAATCGAATTTTTACTTTGTTATTCAATATATAAAAATCGAATTTTTACTTTGCTATTCAATATATAAAAATCGAATTTTTACTTTGTTATTCAATATATAAAAATCGAATTTTTACTTTGCTATTCAATATATAAAAATCGAATTTTAACTTTGCTATTCAATATATAAAAATCGAATTTTTACTTTGCTATTCAATATATAAAAATCGAATTTTTATTTAGTTATTCAAGATATAAAAATCGAATTTTCATGAACAAAAATCTCTACTTTGATCATGTTAAAAATCTCTCCTTTTACATGTTAAAAATCTAAACTTTGGCTATTTTACAAATTTAAACTTTTCGCTTTTAAAATCACTCCTTTTCCTTGTAAATAAAAATCCAAACTTTTTATTAATAAAAATCTAAACTTTTTGTTAATAAGAATCTACTTTAATCTAAGTAAATAAATAAAAGTCAGTTTTTTTTATCACAAAGGAAAATCAGTTTTATATTAAAAATAAAATCAATTAAAAAAAACTCACTTTTAATTCACGCCGGAAGGGGAAGAAGGTCCGTCAGTCATTGGTGGCTCGCTGCAGGTGGGTGGGTGGTCTGGGCTGACGCGCGGTGGCCTTCCAGGGTGGTGGACTCCGTGGCGGCAGCTGCTACTACCAGAGGGGGCGCAAGGGCTTCTGGTCTAGGGTGTTTTGGGGGCTCGTGGGCCCTGCTAGGTGGAGGCGCCGGTGGTGAGTAGAAAGGGGCGGTCTCAGGCTTGGGGCATCGGGGTTTTTCAAAAGGGAACGGAGAGAGAGGGCGACTGCGAGCTGGGAGGGGAATCTCCGGCGTCACGGCGAAGCCCGGGGGGAAGCTCGATGCGGTGGGCGGCCTGCTGGGGAGGAGCGACGTCGATCGCCTCCTTCCTCTTCTTTTGTTTTTTTTGTTTTCTGATTTGATTCGGGAGAAAGGTATACGGGGGGGTGAGTATATGCAGGGTGTTGACTTCTAATAATAATATATATTTATTTAATTTAATTTTCAAAAAGCAACTTTCTATTTTGAACTCGAAACGAAACCCACTGCTTGTCGTCTATAGCGTTTTACCCCCATTTCGAACACAATGGGATATGTATCGTAAGCTGATTCGAACGTTTTGATCAGTTTCCGTTGAATTTATATTTAAATCACTATATTGAATTTCAAACGTACATTTCAAATTACCGGGGTCACATACTGACTCTAAAAATTCCAGAAAAATATTTTCTAGCTTCGTATTGACGATACGCTCCTAACAAAACTAGTTTCGTCGAATTCTGAGACCGTTTGAAAAATGGCCATTTTCCAGTCGATTAAAATCAACTAAAACTGGTCAAACGCGTTTTCCTTTGCCACGCTCACATATTGATTCGAAAAATTATGAAATTTGAAACCTAGCAATAACTTCACATCCCGGACCCAACAAAAGTGGTTTCGTCGAAATCCGAGGTCGTTTGCAAAATGTCCATTTTTAAGGGCCTGAATTCCATAGCGACTATTCAGAATTTTCAACTGGACATATCTTTTGATTCCCGCTATCAAATTTCGATTTTTCAGATTCGTTGGAAAGGTATTCACTAACAGATTTAAATATTTTTGGTTTCACTAAAATCCGGATTGTTTTGCACCCGGTACAGTCCGACAAAGTTTGAATTCAATTTTTGAAACTACAGCGCCATTTCAGGCCTTGTTTGTAATTATAATTAATTATATTCATTTTCAAATGTCGATTCTAACTCAGTTTTCATCGCCATTATTTAAAATATTTATTTTAAATAATTAAAGTCCATTATTTTAGCCAATTTAAAAATTTTAAATTGGTTCAGATTTTCTGGATCGTTACAGAATAACGGCAAGGCCTCTTAAATTCCATATATAGTATCGGTCTTCTTTTACAGAAGCTTATCTCGGTTATAATTAATTCGAATTCTATTCAATTCCAATTTAATATATTAAATTGGAAAACTTTACTTTTGGAAATTTTCTATTTAAATCTTAATAAAAGATTTATAAATTCCAAATCATATTCTCACTGTCAGTTGGGTTAAAGAACATATGTCACTTAAAACACAGTTCACAATAAACCCAACTCACATTTCATCTTATTTCAATTACTAAATATAATTGAAAACTTTAATAAGCTTAATTAAAAGATTATTTTTTTCATACTGGGTTTAAGAACAGTGTTATTTAAGACACTATTCACGACAAACCCAAATCCACTTTATTTAATTTAATTTCAATTAAATATTGACAAATTGGAAGACTTTATTAAATCTAAATTTAATGATCTATTCTAGTTGATAACTAGTGCATTTCAATAAAAATATATTTTCCCAAAATATATTCTTTTACTAAGATATTTTCTTTTATTAAAATATTTTCTTTTTCTAAAATATATTCTAAAATATTCTTTTCTAGAATATTCTTTTTTGGGATGTGACTCAATCAACAACCATATATTTTGTATGGAATTAACAATCATGATAAATAATTATCAAACATCCAAATGACGACCAAAGTGGAATCTATAACCGTGTGAGCATTAAAGTAAATAACTGACGCTCATCACAGACTGTCAATCCATCAATTGACAGATATCTAAATATTGGGATTCAGTATGTATCCAATATCATCCCAATACCCGTGTGGGGTTTCATCCATCAAACAAATAATAAATTATTCATGCACTTGGGCGATGTGTGAAAATTACCAACGCAATCAAATAGACAAGTCGGATGACTTGTAAATGGGAGTGTAATATTCAAACTTGAATATACCAACCTTGTATTTAACACATCAAACATTTCAACATCACAAATATGTAATATAATCTTTAAATTTAATTCTTTTTATTGTGAACAAATGACAGTAAAAATCTAAAATTTCAATTCCAATGACAAATGATAATAAAATGTCATTTTATTCTAATGATACAATTTACAACAAAATGTCATTTTAATCTAAGGTTACATTTATAGTTAACATGCATGTCATTTAATAATTAACATAATGACATCTTATAACAAACATATATGTCATTGTTGTTTGCGTACAAATTATAATATATACATTTACATTAGGATAATATGTTCCTTTTGGTTATAATCCTAATGTATAACTTTCCATTAAAAAGGTATTTTCATTATGTATACAAATCCTAATGTATGTATTTAAAATGATATTTCCCTCTTTTATATAAATCACGATGTATACATTTACATTAAAATGACATTTTTTTTGTTTAATCGCTTTTAAATGAATATTTCTAATATCACATAGAGATGAAATCTTTTATTTCTTTTGCTACATGAAAATGTAACCCTTTCTTTGAATATACGATTTTAATGTTAACATATTTTGCTTTTTCAAATATGAACATCTCTCTAATATTCTATTTTACATTAAAAGGTATTTTTTTTTTATGTCAGCATATTCTGCTTGTAAGAATATAATCATTTTTTTCTAATTTATCCTTAATACACAAAAAAAATGTTAACAA
The DNA here is from genome assembly GCA_030737875.1 of Allium sativum. Taxonomy (NCBI): domain Eukaryota; kingdom Viridiplantae; phylum Streptophyta; class Magnoliopsida; order Asparagales; family Amaryllidaceae; genus Allium; species Allium sativum. Next base: position 638,504,451 of record CM060918.1, read on the forward strand.
AATGTGAATTTTGTTATAATCCTTTTAGGATTAACAAAATGTGAATTTTGTTCACTAAACAAGTTTAACACAAAGATATCATTCTTTTTAATGTATAAAAATATTTATCTTATATACATAATATATTTTCAAATAAAATGTTAATTTTACTATAAAGTTACATTTTACAATGGAAATGTCAATCACTCTTTAATGTCACCTTTTACAATGAAAATGTAAGTTCCAGTTTTAATATCACTTTTTACATAAAATGTAAATCCTATTTTTTTTCTTCTTTTTTTCCTTTTCTTATTTGCATAAAATGTAAATCCTATTTTTAAAAGCCATCTGTACATAAAATGTAAATTCTATTCTCTAACAAAAATGAATTTTTTTTGTTTCAATTCTAATAGTACAACAAACAAATGATAATTTTGTTTAGTCTAATTCAAATTAACAGGAAAGTTAATTTTAACCATAAAATGAACAAAATAGTAAATTTGTTCAATCTAATTCTAATCAACAGAAATGTAACAATTTTATCAACACAATCTAAATCAAACAAACAGATGTGTATTTACAATTAACACAGAATCATAACAGTATAAATTAACTGCAAATTTTTAACAATAATTTCAGAATTTATTTTCAATTATAAAGGGAAAAAATAAAATACATTTCTCACCTAGAAATTGTTCGTGCTCAAATTTTGCTGAAATTTCAAAGTGAATGTTTTCAGATCCGGTCAGCTTCATGTCGTAGTGTTCTTCAATACGATCGCAACGCTTCGAAAATCGCGTTATTCTGAGTTCAAACGAAGGTGATATGATTTATTTAAGTTATAAAACAATTTTAAATTAAATTAAATTTAAAAATAAAAGGAATTACTCCTTCTTCATCGTTTTATTTTCAGAACCGAGCTCGCCTGTTAGGGCTTCACGTCGCACCTTCATCGAAGCATCGGAGCAGGATTAGGGAGCGTCACAAGACCCGCCGAGCCACCCATGCCTACCTCAATGGCGAACTCGGTGGTGGCAGGGAGCTGAAGAACGGAGGCGAGCGGCGGGTCTTCTGGAACCCGATTCGCACTAAATACTCCACCTGAACAAATCCCATCGTACTAATGTGTAGCTTGTTCGATCCTCTTCAATAATCCCCTACGAACTACCTTGATTCAATGTATGGATGAAGAGATTTTGAGTCTAGAAGATTTGAATAGTTTTGGCCATTGACTTTGAACAAGGCGGCTGGAACGATGGAGTTAGGGTTTGGGAGAGATACAACGTACTTATACAGTACTTCTGGTGTATTTACAACGTATTTTACCTTATTTTAATTAATTTCTCCCTGCTAACCACAAATCAAACCCAACGAGTGTCGCCCCCAGCTAATAAACCCCGTCTTGGACACAATGGACTATGTTTCGTAACCCAGTTTGGCTGTTTCGATATGTTTTTCTTTAAATCAAATTATAAATCATTTAATTATTAAATTCAAACGCACATTTTAAATTACCGGGGCTACAAACTGACTCTAAAAATTATAGAAAAATTATTTCTAGTAATGTTTTGACAATACAGTTCTAACGAGACTAATTTCGTTGAATTCTGAGACTGTTGGAAAAATGGCCATTTTCAAGTCGATTAAATTTGACAGAAACAATCAAAACACATTTTCCTTTTCCATGCTCACATATTAATTCGAAAAATTATGAAAATTGAAACTTAGCAATAATTTGACATTCCGGTTCCAACAAAAGTGGTTTCGTCGAAAACCGAGGTCGTTTGAAAAATGACTATTTTCAAGGCCAATATATTTAATTAAAATATATATAAATTCTATAGCGACTTTTCAAAATTTTAAACTGGACATAACTTTTGATTTCTAAAGTTAAATTTCAATTTTTCAGATTCGTTAGAAAGATATGATTAAACAGATTTAATTATTTCTTGTTTCGTTCAATTCTGACTTAAAATGAATCCTATACATTCAATCAAAGTTAAATTTCAAATTTTCAAACTGCAGCACTGTTTTAAACTCCATTTAAAATTAAATTGAATTTATTCATTCTAAAATAAATTTTTAGTCGTTCCTATTTAAAATAAATTATTTTAAATATCAAAGTCCATTAAAATTTCTAAAATAAATTTTTTAAATTGGCCCTGAAATTCCGGGTCGTTACAGCTGATCATCAACAAGTATCACGGATTGGAAGCAAAATCGATCCCTAGTTTTGAACGAATTTTCTGAGGTACTGTTTATATAAATTTAAAGATTTATAACACTTAAAAGCGTTGCAAAGTTAAATTAATTTGTAAACATCGTATCTTTTCCATACGAGGTCCAAATCGCGTGAAACTGGATCCATTGTGATCGTGGGGACGAGAGCTTCACAACAAGACTAATCAGGTTCAATTTAGAGTACGTTAGCGCTGTTGGAAAATTCAGACCCGAGCGGTGCTTAATTCGCCAGATAAACACTGACGGAGTGGAAACGAATGTGAGAACTTCTCACTCTAATTTTGTTTTCTAGTTAAATATATACTAGGCTGCAGATGAGGCTTAGTAGCTCCTGACACCGTCGTCCATAGACCATGGACGACTTGTTTGATTGTATTATGTTGCGGAAATTGATTGTGTTTGTGATGTGAAATGTAAAATAAAATATTCATGTGTTGAATAAATTATTTGAACAATAAAAATATCAATTTTATTGAATAAATAAAATATATAAAATATTCATGTGTTGAAATAAATAATTTATCGTTAAAAATATAATTTTTAACGGTATGTGAATGAAAATAAATATTCATTTACAAATTGGACGATTTGTTTATGTACACTCATTTGACTGATATTGATTGGGACGATGTATTTTACACATCGCCCAACTGCACAAATAATAATCAGTATTTATTGTTTGAAAACCCCACACGGGTATTGGGAGGATATTGGACATACACTAATCCAAATATTTAGTTGTATGTCAATCGATAGGTTGACAGGCTATGATGAGCGTTAATTATTTATTATTAACGTTCATATAGTTGTAAACTGCACTCTGGATGATGGTTGATTGTGCATCATTATTGTTATGTACATGTGTTGTATGAAATCCATATAAACAATATTATATGGTAATTGAGTGTGTCTGATTCCAGTTCAAAAAGAATGAATATTTTAAAATAAAGAATATTTTGAAATAATTAATATTTTGAAAATAATATTCAGTAAAAGATCAAAATATGATTTTGATGTCCGATTTGGGATTGACACAGAAATATTAAAATATTTGAAACCGTGTTGATTAGATATGCGCCATTTGGACGCGAACAATATTTATATCGATGTTATTCATTTTTATAATGAATATCGAAAAGGAAAAGATTTCAAAATATAATGTTTTGAAAATATTATCATTTATATATAAATGACATGGAATATTCAATTTTGATTTAAAATTGAAAATAAAGTTGGAATCATTTTTAAAACGAATTTAAAACGATTTATAAAATATGTTTAGAATGGAAATCATCGAAATATATATAATATATATTATATATATAATGGCCTGATTAGAACGCGCCGCACTGCGACCATTCGCGAATTTCGACCATTTACTTCAAATTGACATTACCGGAGATCCGACCGTCGGATTCATCTAAACCCAAAATCGTTGGGTTCATATCGAAAAGAGCTTTCCAACGAGCATAAGAGATTTGAAATCTAACGGTTGGATTTGGAATTATGTCCAAATCAAATTTGGAAAAGGTCGTTGTAAGTGCAGTTCGATGACCGTTTATGGAAAGCGACTGAAAGGGCCTTTATAAAAATATTAATAATTTGTGTAAAATTATTATAAATGATTTGGAAAGAATCTAGATGAAAAATTCCATATTTGGGAAGATAAAAATATATTTTTGTCAAAATGAACTAGTTATTAACTAGAAATAATAATCCAACATTTGTAAATAAAATAAATTGGATTTGAAATTGTTTTAAAATAACCAAAATTTTCCAATAGATAAACTGGAATGGTTTGGAATGGAAATAATCGTCGGAATATAAGCCGATATATTTTCTATTCAGAGCCTTGTATTTAATATCAAATTGGAATTTTGGGTTTTTCGTGAATGGTGTCTTCCTTAACACTGTTCTTAAACCCAGTTGAGAAAAGAGTAAATCTTTTAATAAGATTTAAAGAAGTTTACCAATTAATTAATATTAAATTGAAATTGAGTTGAAATCGAATTTTGGGTTTGTCGTGAATAGTGTCTTCATTAACACTGTTCTTAAACCCAGTTGAGAAAAGAGTAAATCTTTTAAATAAGATTTAGAGAAGTTTTACCAATTAATTAATATTTAATTGGAATGGAATGTGAATTGGGTTTATCGTGAACTGTGTTTTTAATAACACTTGTTCTTTAACTCGATTAACAGTGAAATATGATTTGGAATTTATAAATCTTTTATTAAGATTTGATGGAAAATTTCTGAGGTAAAGTTTTCCAGTTTAATATATTAATTTGGAATGGAATTGTAACGACCCGTGTTTTTCGACCATTTGAATCTGAATATTTAAATTAATTTTAAATATTTTATTTGGAATATCGATGGAATTTGATATTTAATTCATAATTTAAACAAAGTTCGAACGTTATATATTTATATAATTATAAATCGAGCTTGAAAATGGCGTGTAGTTCGTAAATTCGAGTTTTGAACTTCAACTAAATATACCGGATCCGGTATAAGTCGGATTTCTACGAAACAAGAAACGCTGGAAGCGTGTTGATGATAATTTTTATATGAAAGAGAAAAATCCAGATTTCGTTTTATAGATTGCTAGTTTTGGCTAAATCAAATTTTGAAAAAAACGCTATGGAAATCGTTATCGACCTTTAAAATGGCCATTTTTCAAACGAACTCTGTTTTCAACGAAATCATTTTCATTGGAACCGTATCGTTAAATTATTGTATGGTGTTGAATGGCGTGGCAAACCGATGTCGTATGTGACCACGGTAGCTGAAAACGCCCGTTCATTTTCTATAGCGCGTATTTAAATAAATAAAGGGATATGTGGGTGTAACTTGAACAGACGATCGAATTAAGACACGAAACCAACTCCGTTGAGTTCGTATCATTGATTAGAGTCTGGATAAGCATATAGTCTGCCATTTTTGGAGACCGGATAATTTGGCGTTAAAAAGGGTATTGCGGTGCGTGGTAAAAATAGCCTACCGGGGAAACAGGCTCAGAATGCGAAGAAACTAGTGCCGTTGGGTTCGTATCGACAAATTATTTAAGGATTTCAAAGTTTCAAGTTGATTTGATTTGTCTGGTGATCATGAAAAAAATTAGCGCATGTTCATTTCTGGTTTTATAAAGGAATTTTTTTCATACGATGTCGGAATTCAACGAAACTTGTCCCATTGGATCCGAAATACCTTTTTACACCAAGAATAGTTTTTTATCAGTAAACAGAAATTGTTTGTGGGGGTTTTTATCAATTACTTTGCGGCAAAGAAATTCGGCACTACTTCATTTTTGAAAGGACATGTAAGCGGTCTGCACTATATTTTCTTCCATGTGAGGTCCTTATCATCGCAGGCTATCTGAACGCCACTACTCCCCCCAACGTGCTACTCTGTACTCTATACTTTCACCATCAAACCACTGTATTGTCTCCCTCAACGCACAGACCTAAGCATAGGAACAGCTACCCATTTCTTTTGCCGCTAAGCATATTGTCTGAAAGGATAACTCATGTGTTTAGCTTAACTACACACTGTAATGTGAGTTCTACTCAAGCATGTGTTTTCACGTCACCAGAGCCTAAAATACTAAACATATAGCAAGGCCAGAAATGAAAGCACGGTCATCCATCAATGAAAGGAAAACACACAAACAGCTACCCCTATAAAACATGAATTGGAAACATACACTGCAGACCTATGAGTTCAGTACCGTGTTTGCCAAGGACCTTCTGAATATAAGTAGGAGGCCAACAATGCTCATTTTCATCTTCCTGAACCATAAAGTAAGCAAATAATGGCGGTGCCCTCTAAAAAAAAGAAAAAAAAGATGATAGAAACGAAACGCAAGGAGGGAGAAGCACGGTGCATGAGAGGACAACAAAGCAAATGGGAAGGCATGTATTGGAAAGGTGGGGAGCAAGTATGGGGACGTGGGGAGAGTAATGGCTCAGAACATATAGGAGGGTGGTTGGCTGACATTAAGCATGCAAGATAGTGTACAGGAAATGGGGAAGGAAGGGAATGGGAGGAGCGGATGGCCGGTCTCCAATCAACTGTCAATGGCGTGGAGGAGCGGACGTTGGTCGGGTTTGTGGCGCTATGGGTGGGTTGATGATCCACGGTTTGGGATCGCACACTTTGAACTGAAGATGGTCTCTGGAAAAATGAAACATACGAAGGAGTGGATGGGCAAACAAAAAGGATCGGCGTCAGTTTCACATACGAACGAAATTAACACAACATTAACTTATAATCAAGTAAGTGATTAGTTTATAAATCAATGGATTAGTCTTTTAGTTAAATTCCTTTATGATGAAAACGAAAATTTGCTACAGGCCAGATCAAGTGGAGCTTTAGCCTAATACCAGGTTCGAAGGAACTGTATTGTGGTGGGTTTCAAATGTGAGCGTGAGGACATCGGCTTTCGGATATACAACAAGTATTGTTGTTTTTGGTGAAGTAAAACAAGGGAAGCATGGAAGTAAAGGTGAAACATGAGGGATACGTGACGAAGTCTGTCTAAAGAAGGAAGAAGCAAAATTATAAAGGGCACCGCAAGTTGGTCCGGTGTTTTCAGGAAACAAACGAAAGTAAACAACTGTCTTTATTTAATTTAATTACTTTTGAATTAAGTGATGGTTATATAGATCAAAAACATTAAATTTATTCCTGTTAATGTTCAGGTAATTGACAAGGAAGGTAATCAAAACGTGAAAGGGAGCCGGCCTCGTTTTTGTCTGAAGCAGTGAATAGTCGGCCTCGTTCAATTACCCTAAATCAACGTAATTAACCCAAGTAAATTGCGATTAGTAAATAAAGAGTCTAATTAAGGAAATTAGGGAAATTAACTTAAGTTCTTAACGTATACTTATGATATTAATATTTCGTACATGCGCTGACAGAATGGAACACAACAAGCGGTGTCGGGACTGTATGAATGAGATTTACATTCTGGAACAGAAACGAACGCAGTAGAATGCAGCTGGAAATCCCAGTTAAATTAAACGCGAGTTTAATTTAATCAAATCAGTTGTTATTGTAACAACGCAACTCAAGGTGAGTTAAACTCACTTAATTTTTCCCATTTATATTTTACATAAATTGGGTTTTTATTTCGTGTGCTCTGCTTGTTGATGGTTGCCTGTTTGCTAGTTATACATTTGTTTATTGATTTAACTGATGAAATTGAACTGTGTTTAATTTCAGTGAAGTACCAAATCGTTATTTTTAACGATTGGTTCCAATAAAGGTAACTCACCTTGATTGGTCACGTTTACAAAATAAACATGTTAAAATGGTTGAATTGTTTGCATTGCTTGTGGTTGATGTTAAATGATCGTTATTTATCGTTATCAGTTAAATGAAATCGGAATGATCTGATTTGAGATAGCCGTGTGATTTCAGGGAAGAACAGGTTGGAGGGATCGAATCGGATTCCTCAAATACATTATTCATTTCATATTTTCACAAATGAACTGTCCTGTTTGGTTGATTGATTTGATTATTGATTTGGACTGGGAATTCAACCAGTGTTATGTTTAAACCAATGGGCACTATTGGTTTAGTATTTGACATCGTATGGCCTATAAAATCAATCGTTTTATAAAAACTGATTCACCGTCAGGTGAGTCGATAAAGATAAAGTTATAAAATTTATTTTATAACTGGAGATAGATTTTTGAATATAATATTTTGAATAAAAGTTATTAAAGAGAAATAAATAAATATTTTATTTATTTAAGGCTTTGATTTATTATTAAGTTATTTTGTAAAGTAAATTCTGATATTAATCAGATTTATAAGTACGAGCATAAGAAATAAACCGAATGGTTTAGCTTGGATAACTATTTAACCAAGAAACAGTTAACGGAATTTATATAAATTAATTAATTTAAAGTTAGAATTTATTTGGAATCGGTTAACGAGGTAATTGAGTTTTGAGCTGATCGACCGTTTTGAATTGGAATTGATTATCAAATTAATGTGTTTTGATTTAAAATAGTTGAATGAATCTTGTTTAAATTTAGATAAGGTTTCAAAAGGGTTTATTATTTTTTTCAGTTAATAAAGACTTAACTACTGAACTAATTAATAATCGAAGTAAACTATTATTTTAAAAGTAATCGAAGTGAAATGAAATCCAATCGATGTGGTGAAAGAGGTTATGAACGAGGTTTATATTTAAAACCCGAATTTTTATAACGAAGTAATAAAGGAATTTCAAGCGAATATAATAGCTTGAAATAAACGTTACTTAATTATTTTAATTAAGTTAGAGGAAATTTAGATCAAATGGATTTAGGATAAACCAGAGTTTATAAACGAGATTTAAAAGGGAAAAGCGTTAATTTTAACATAACGATTACTTAAAAAGGGATTAAGTGAGAAAAGGAAAATTTAAATAAGATTTCCGAAGTGGGAAATGGTTGAATAGATCTGAAAGGAGATTGGTATAAGTAAATTTTGGATAAAGAAGTGGGTCAAAGGGTTGTATAACCAAATCTAGTTTATAATGGAACTTGTTTAAGATTGGAATGGAATATTTGTTTTTGATTACAACTTATACTTATCTGAGGGTAAGAACGTTGTTGATCAAGGTCTGAGAGGTAATTAAAATACCCCAACTTGAATAACATCAGGATTATATGAAGATGGTATTAGTTGTAATCGTAAGAGAGGTTAGTGATGATTTATTTTTCCATTAGCGAAATAATAATGTAACGTGTAAATTCGGAGAATATATATAACAGGAGGTCCAAAATAAAGGAAATTATTTAAAAGGCCAAGGGATGCCGAATACTAAACTAGTGAACTCATTGGAGTGTCATGATTGAAACACTGTTTATTTTGATAGTTAAAACACCGACTATCAAATCTGTCTAATACGGTTGTTTATATGGAAAGACGGGGATCGAATTTATATTCGAAAACCATTCTGATCTAATAAATACGTGAAGATCTCAGAAGATGATCGAGATGGAGCATTGAAGACCGCGAATTTTCATAAACGGAAGGACCACTAATATTCTCTACCTGGCAAGCAGAGATAAGCTGTGATTATGTCGTGGTCTGAATCTACGAGTTGCAAGGACTTCTCGCTACTGATCCATGGGGTGATTCCTATATTGGATGCGGTTGGAGAGTACCTTTGGTTCATCCTGTTCCTGGATGACTTGTATGGACGAATGTCTGACAGAGTATTTCCAAAGGATCACGTACGTTGATTTCTCCAAATGTGCTATAGTTATTGGCGGAGAATTGCCGTTCTCTTAGCTTCTAACTAGAGTATTTTTGTGAATGTCAATTAGTGATATCTGACGGATCTGATGAAGTGGCATACAAAGTGAATGGTGACCAGATGTTTCAAAAATAAACTCTGACCTCAAGCCTCATCAACCGGGAAAATGACAAAAATCGGGCAGGCAGCATGGCTATGTGGGTCGCTCCCATTAGGGTGTATAATCACCTATCTAGAGAAAATCCTATTTGCTTCTTAAAACTATGTTTTGATGCTGTCCCTTGTCGGGAGACGGTCGCTGATCCGAACCGTCGGTGGTATACATTCGATACACTCAAGCGAAATGAGTGGTCGGTCATGTGAGGGCCGGGTTGCAAGATGTTCTTGTTGAACCCAGTGTATTCGTCTCTAGAGATACACGATCGGCAGTTGGTCCCATACCTTGTCATAGTTGGAATCCAATCTCCAATAATCGCCCGCCGTTTTTGATTGTATACTATATATGTGGAGCGTAAGATGCAAGCGCTCCACTAGATTGTTATTTACTTGTATTTAGACATTATTATAATATCAGAAAAGATATCGATTTCAAAACTGGTTTGGGTTATCGTAGGGTAAAAACCGTCCGTGTTTATGTGTGAATTTGGTCTTATGATTATCCTTTTCTTTTGAAAGGATTTTTGAATTATAAAATCATGATTGGATGATTTACCTTTAGTACTGTGCGAGTTTATCTCACTCTGGTTCACCAGACTGACCCGGTGTTTTGTAAATGCTCGGGTTAGCCCAGGGAGTACAGGTTCAGGTTACCAAATGCTGGGAAGTCCAGAGACGAGCTGGAGATGTTCAGACATATGATATTATGTAGCTACTATTCAGTTGTGTGTTGCATATGGGAACAGGTTATTATAACTGTCCCATGGTGTGATGTACTCTGGTACTGTAAATATTTTTAAAGCTCTCAATAAAGATTTATTTCTGTATTATATGTTGTTCCGCTGCGATGTGAGACTCTCTGTTGTGTTGTTCCTTCTTCTTCCATTCTAATATTTCTTTCTTCCTTATCTCACCCTCTAAATTCTTTCTAATAACTATCCAGTGTTTTGCGGAGCTTGGAGGGTCGGCATGAGTTAAGGTAAATGCATTTATGTCGATTTTCAGGGCCGAAAACCGCTGGGTCGTTACAGTGGTATCAGAGCTGAAGGTTAAGTGATTACCTTGGCTTTGTGGTGTGACTCAATAGAGATGGGGTTAGCAATACCCTAGATTGAGTTGAGTGTATATATACGAGTGAACGTATTTGTAGATTTTATAAAAAAAATTGTTTTATATTGTGGAGATTTATTGGTTGAGTTGTTTATTAGTTCTGGTCGATCAGTTTGATCCGCTGTATCGATAGGGGTTTCTAAACACTCAAGTATGATAAACCGACACAATATGTTTTGAAAGAGGGTAAATGAAATAATTTACCCAAATTTTATTTTGATATAAAGAAAATATATGTATTGGAAGTATTATAGTACACTGGATGCGTTTGTTGATTATAATTTAAATGGTTATATAGATAACCAATTGGAATTCGTATTATAAAAGCAGATTCATAAAATCTGAAATTAAAATCAGAATTGGGATTAAATTTCCTAAAAGTGGAAAAGGGATTTGCAAATGAACTTGGATTGAATATATGAGAAATTTTAAAATCCTGGGAGATTTTAAATTGTTTACAAGCATCGTGAATTTTATTTTGAAATAGATTTCAAAATGAAAGTGTTTAAAATTGGAGTTTTGAAATGATATAGTATTGAACTCACTTCGATCGCTAGGAAATAACTCTGATGATGCTGGCTACAATCATCAGTGTTCATTCCGAGTTCTAAGTGATGGATTACCACCAAAATTTTTGGTTTGAATTGATTTGAGAAAAACAAGTTGTTTTGAATCCTGAAAAGGAATATTTGATTTTTGAAAGAGCTGAACTGTTTTAAAACTCCCAGGGAAATAGTTTGAACAAAAACAAACTTTAAACAGAAAATTGTGAAAACAAATGTGAATTGAATTGAAACCAATTAACTGGAAATTGAATCGGGATATATTATATCAAGTCGAATTAGATTTGGAATTGTGAGACAGGAATCTGAAATGGTGTGGACTGGTAAGTTAAAAGTTGAAATTGAGGATGGATGGAAATTGAGTTAAGAATGGGATTTGGCTTCGATGCGTGAAGGATTTGGGTTTAAGGATAAACCTGGAATTTTATTTGGAAATGCATTTGTATATGTTGACAGGGTAACAGATGGAAAGGATATAATGTAATGCCCGACAAAAAGGTACACGTTTATTTTTATGGGTTTGGTGATTTATGAGCCTATTTGGCAAGCCGCTTGGCTGTTTTCTTTTCTTTTGGATTGGAGAAGGCCTAGAAAGACGAGTTGTAGCTGTACCGATTGAGCCGTACAGAGGAGGTGCTGGCGAAATTTTTCGGAATTTTTTTTTCAATATTTTTGAAAATAATTATCCACTGTATCGAATTGATTTTCTATTTATAATAAAAGTGGATTTGAAAATTAATGGGTTTATAACGTTCTTTCTTACCTTAGCAATTTCGAGGATGAAATTATTTTAAGGGGGGAAGAATGTGACGATCCGTGTTTTTTGACATTTTGAATCTGAATATTTAAATTAGTTTTAAATATTTTATTTGGAATATCGATGGAATTTAATATTTAATTCGTTATTTAAACAAAGTTCGAACGTTATATATTTATATAATTATAAATCAAGCTTGAAAATGGCGTGCAGTTCGTAAATTCGAGTTTTGAACTTCTACTGAATATACAGGATCCGATATAAGTCGGATTTCTGTGAAACAAGAAACGCTGGAAGCGTGTTGATGATAATTTTTATATGAAAGAGAAAAATCTAGATTTCGTGTTATTAATTGCTAGTTATGGCTAAATCAAATTTTGAAAAAAACGCTATGGAAATCGTTATCGGCCTTTAAAATGGCCATTTTTCAAACGAACTCTGTTTTCAACGAAACTAGTTTCATTGGAACCATATCATTAAATTATTGTACGATGTTGAATGGCGTGGAAAACCGATGTCGTATGTGACCATGGTAGCTGAAAACTCCCATTCATTTTCTATAGCGCGTATTCAAATAAATAAAGGGATATATGGGTGTAACTTGAACAGACGATCGAATTAAGCCACGAAACCAGCTCCGTTGAGTTCGTATCGTCGATAAGAGTCAGGATAAGTATATAGTTTGCTATTTTTGGAGACCGGATAATTTGGCATTAAAAAGGGTATTGCGGTGCGCGGTAAAAATAGCCTACAGGGGGAACAGTCTCAGAATGTGACGAAACTAGTGCCGTTGGGTTCGTATCGACAAATTATTTAAGGATTTCAAAGTTTCAAGTTGATTTGATTTATCTGGTGATCGTGAAAAAATTTAACGCGTGTTCATTTCTGGTTTTATTAAGGAATTTTTTTCATACGATGTCGGAATTCAACGAAACTTGTCCCATTGGATCCGGAATACCATTTTACACTAAGAATAGTTTTTTTATCAGTAAACAGAAATTGTTTGTGGGGGGTTTTTATCAATTACTTTGCAGCAAAGAAATTCGGCACTACTTCATTTTTGAAAGGACATGTAAGCGGTCTGCACTATATTTTCATCCATGTGAGGTCCTTGTCATCGCAGGTGTAACGACCAAGGTTTTTGAACGATTAGCTTTAAATATTTAATATCGTTTTAAATACTGCTTTGATAATATAAAAGAATTTTTATATTGAATTGTCGATTTATAATCGATATACGATTTATTTCAAATACATATAATTTTCGAAATACGAGAACTGAATAATTTAATTCAAAGGTAAAATTGAATCGAAATGGTTCAGATGATTAATATATACATACAATTTAAATATAAACGATGATAATAGAAATTTATTGTTGAAGAATTTATTTGTTTTGAATTCAAATTTTATTTAATATGTCTATTTTAAATATACGTTCAAATTAAATTGTATAATCTATTTCGTTGAATTCAAAATAGCGTTATAACATTATAACGACGGTCGGTACGCTAAAATAGCGGTTCACGATTTTTAATTACGAACCTGGATTTATTTGATCAGTGGATAGGATCAAAATCAAATCGATATCCATCTAAAAAGAAAAAAAACCTCTTTGTTTCAAATCAGATTAAATTAAACTATATTTAAAATCAAAATCCTTTCAACCCTTTTACAGCTGACCTAAGCAGTGAAATCACGGACCTATTCCTTTCTTGAGTCACCTTCTCCTATCAAAATCATGTACAAATTCTCTCCCGTTTTCGATATCTTAGAAATAGCATTATAATGTCCTTCGTACCTTCTGTCTTCTCATCATATCTATAAATTGAGCAACACATTCTTTCCATTCTAATACCAATAAACCGATTTCAATTTTCTGCCACCCTTTTAATTCTTTTCCCCAGTCATTCGCGAAATCATATCCTCCGTTAAAAAAAATTGTGAAATAGAAATCGCGTATTGCGATCTGAAGCCGCGAATTCATGGAGCTCGAACGAACTCGAGGATCAAGGAAAAAAGGATCTGTGTGGGATTATACTGCGCTGGCAAAAGGGAATCGAAATAGGGTTGTCGCTCACTCGTGCCTGAAGCACGGAACCGGGTTTGAGGTGCAATACTGGAAGTTTGGAGGGGGTGCGGACTGGGTATTGGAGTTCGAATCTGTGAGAGTTCGGCAGTGGGAGCAATGCAATGCTGATTTAAGGATGGTCTAAGAGTAAGGAGTTCGACCATGGAATTGGAGAGTTCGATCTTGGTCGGAATGCATGTGTGTTGGAGGATGGACAGTCGCGATAGGAGTTTGGAGATAACAAAGTATAGAACGGAGGAGAGTGGAAGACAATGCTGTGAGTGGCTTGACAGTAGCAGCAGCAACGACTATGGGTGATAGAATAAGAAGGGTAAGATTGCCGACAAGGTGTTCGAAGATATGTCAAAGAAGGACTGGGGCTGTTTCAGTAGAACTGATCGGTGATCTGTTGAGTTCGCATCATAACTAGCCGAGGTAATAAGGTATATAGTTTTAAGAAATTTAAAAATACATTGAATGATCCGGTTATACATGATAGTAGTCAATTTTGAAATCGATATCGTTTAACCATTAAATTTAAATTAAATAATCATAGGTGAATAACTCATTCGAAATCAATTTGTGGATGCCACAATATGGAATCAAACTGGATATTCGACAAAGGGAAATTGAGGTGAGTAAATCTCACTCAGCTATTATTTAGAATTATTTTTATTAGTTAAATTTAATTGTTTGATGATTGTTTGAAATGCTTTCTGGTTGATTTAAAAATAATAGTTATTTAGGGTTGAATATTATATATATATATATATTGGTTTGGTGATTGGATTGTTCCCGTAGTATCATTAGCAGATTTCCGCAGTATCATTAGCGAATGACTCTACCCCCACGTATATAAGTGGATCCACTTTTATAGCGCGATATCCTGCCACGTAGCAGGATGGGTATTATTTCTGTTAACTAACGTCTGTGGATGCAGGAAAACAGGTTGGAGGAATCCAACTGGATTCCTCAAAAATATATTATCTGCTTGTTGTTTGCTTGATTTCATATATATTCATATATGACGTGTTAAAAATCAAGTGATTGAAAAATTGGATGATTTGATTGTTTTAAATATCACTGGGCCTAAGTGTTAATTTATAAAAATACCCTGAAAGGGGTATTTGAGATTTAAAAGTGGAATTCTATTTTAGAAAAATAGAATTTTAATTTTTAAATAGATTTGAAATATAAACTTGTTTTGAAAATAAAAACAAGTTGTTCCTTTATAAACGAAGTTTATAAATAATTCTTTTATAAATGAAGTGAAAAGAATTATCATTGGGATAATTCAGAAATAAAAACCCAAGTGTGAAGTAGAAAAGGGGAAGTTATTTTTCCAAAGTAAAAATATTTGATTTCAACGGAATTGGAAATCAAGACTTGTTTAATATAGAAATTCAAATGGAAATTTGGTATAGAAAATTTAAATAAAACTTGAAATAGAATTTCAAGTAGTATTTCAAAAATAGAATTTGAAATAGACTTTGGATACAAAATTCAAAGTAATTGAAATAGGATTTGAATTTAAAGGAATTTCAAATAGAATTTGAATTCAAAGAAATTCAAATTGATTTGAATAAAGAAAGTTCAAATGAAATTTAAAATATAGAATTTGGAAATAGAAGTGAAAGGGAGTTAAATATAGAAATTCGAATGTAATTTGAACATAGAATTCAAATAGAAATTCAAATGGAATTTAAACAAAAGGAATTCAAATTTAGAGTTTGAATATAGAAATTTAAATGGAATTTGTTTATAGAAATTGAATGGAGTTTGGATATAGAAAATTCAAATATGAATTCAAATATAGAATTCGAATATCGGAATTCAAATGGAATTTGAATATAGAATTCAAATAGAAAATTCAAAGGGGATTTGAATATAGGAATTCAAATAGAGTTTGAATGTATGAAATTCAAAGAAAAATCAAATATAGAATTTGAACGTAGAAATTCAAATGGGATTTGAGTAAAGGAAATTTGAATATAGAAATTCAAATAGAATTTGAAATAGATCGGAAATATTACGTTGAATTGGAAAATGGATTTATATATATTAAAAATATATCAGAATAGAGTTGAATTTATATAAACGAAGTTTTAAGCGTTTATATATATAAATATAATTAAAACGAACTCGCCGCAGCGCTGCATTTCGTAAATTGTCGTTTCGAACTTCAATTGAGTATACAGAACTCAATTGCAGTCGGAATTCTTTGAAACAAGAAACGCCAGGACCGATTTGATAATAGTTTTCTAATGGAGGAGAAAAATCTAGATTTCGTCATATAGATTTTGAGTTATGTCAAAATCAAATTTTCAGAAAAACAGCGCCAGAACCATTTTAAAACCATAACGGTTTATTTAAATAAATAAAAGGATTTTTATAAATAAAAATCCAAATTTCTATTAGAAAAATCCAGACTGGAGATATAAAATAAATATGAACTCCAATGAAGTAAGTGAAATGATTTTTGAGACAAAAATCAGATTTTTTACTACTGGATAGAACTAACTAATCTGGAGTATATTTAGTTAAATGAGATTTTGAATCGAATTTGGGTTTTGGTTAAGTAAATTGAACTGGTGGATATATATTCGGAATCGAACATGGAATTTGAGTTGGGAATGGAATTAAATTAATTTATAAGCGAGATCAAAGGATATTTGAACATGCTATTTTCAAATATAAAGTAAAATAGGCAAAAGAAGCTAATAAGAGGATAAATTAGTGAATTGAGTTAAAATGACAATACTGAGTTGGAACAGATTAGAAACAGGTGAGCATGTGTTAGACAGGTATGGGATGAAGTATATGAAGATTTTATTTATGTTCCCGACAAAAAGGTACATGTTTAAATTCATATATTATATTTTATGCGCCGTATCGGCAAGCCACTTGGCTTTTCCTTTTTCTTTTGGATTGGTGAGGGCCATGGGAAGCTATTTGAAATATCCCGAAGCTCCCGGTACAAAGGAGGTTATGGCAAAATTTTCCAGAAATTTAAGGAGTTAGAATATTTTTAAGATAATTTGATAGTTAGAAATCAATGTATCAATATATATAGAATTCGATAAGAAAATGAAATTAAAAATAGAATATTATAAACAAAAAGGGAAATTGATAGGCTGATAATAGAAAGAGAAACATATATACATGTTTTTAAAAATGAATAATTGGGTTTTATAGTGCGTTTATTCGAGGTTAGTGGTTTCGCCATTTTGGAGTTGAGGATGTTTTCAGTCAAGGTCTGAGAGGTAATTTTACCCCAACTTGATTGATTTCATTTTTAATTGATAAATAGCAAGATCCAGTCTCGAAGGGAAGTATTTGAATAAGAGTTAGTGAATTAAATACTTTGGGTTGTTGTAACGATGTTTTACACATCATTCGTTTTAACCCAAGTGGTGGAACTTTGGAAATATAAAAGAAAATATTTCCTGAGTATAATTAAAGTAGTAGAAAAAGTGATAAGTGATTGAAATTGTTTTCAATTGCCAATAGAATATATTTTCTAAATACAGAAAATAAAGGAGGGCGATATTCGGAAATGTTTTTCCAAATAGCGTAAAGGGCCAATATGGTTATTGAAAATATTTGGTTAACAAATATTGATAGGGAAATGGAAAAGAGATTTAATTAATGAATAATTAATTAAAGAGCCCAGTGATTTGATTGATATGTTGAATGAACACTTGTTTTTATTCGAAAGTTAAATCACAGACTATCGAAGTTTTGACCATCGTTGTCAATATGGAGAGACCGGTTGGATTATTATCCGTGAACCAGTCCGTATTGGAAGTAGCATTGCGAATCACATTATATGAAGATAATCGAAGATGGTGTGAAGTGCAAAGGCTTTTTCTATTAATAGAAATTGTGCCTTCGGTTTCGTTCAGTCCCAGAACGAACGTATATGGACGAATGTCTGACAAAGTATTTCCAATGATCTAATTGATTGGTATGTATAAATATATATGGTTGCAACGGATTTATTCCCTTAGCATAACATCCAGAATATTTGTGCAAATCAATTAGTGATTAACGGATCTGACAATGTGGCATTCAAAGTGATTGTGCTATCAATAAATTACAAGAAAACGTAACCTCAGGCCTCAACAACCGGGAAATGACAAAAATCGGGCAGGCAGCATGGCTATTTGGGTCGCTTCCATTAGGGTGTATAATCACCTATCTAGAGATTCATTTAATTTCCTATTCTTTTCGATGTTGTCCCAGTCGGGAGACGGTTGCTGATCCTAACCGTTGGTGATATACATTCGATACACTCAAGCGAAATGAGTGGTCGGTCATGTGTGGGCCGGGTTGCAAGATGTTCTTGTTGAACCCAGATGTATTCGCCTCTAGAGATACATCATCGGAAGATGGTTCCATACCTTGTCATGTTCGAAATCCAATCTCCAATAAGCGCCATGCGGTTTTTGATTTTATACTATATATGTGGAGCGTGAGATGCAAGCGTTCTGCTATTTGGTTATTTATTTGATGTAGACATTATTATAATATCACTAGATTTTCGTATCAAAATATTTTGGGTTATAGTAAGGTAAAAACCGTCCATGTTTATGTGTGTGCTGGTCTTACTATTATCTTTTCTTTCGAAAGGATTTTGAAAGTTAATCAAATGGTTGGAGTTTACTCACACCAGTCCCATGACTGACCCAATTTTTTTTCCTAAACTCTTGGGTGCCCAAATTTGTACGGGCAGTCAAGTAGTCGAGATTTTTCAGATTCATTTGTAGGAGCTGGAAGCAGGAGGCTTCACCAGTTAGCTATAGACTATCATATATTCCGCTGTGATCCATGTTTGTATCTGGAAACAGGTGTTTATAACTGTTCCAGGAATAACTGTTGTGCTCTGATGATGGTATGTATATAAAGTTACTGATTTGTATTTCAAAAGTTATGTTATATAATATATTTTATTCATTCCGCTGTGAGATTTGTCTTCTTTGTTTTCTTCTATTCTAATATTTCTTTCTATTTCTCATCCTCTAACTTCTTTCTAATAATGAGTCATATTTCTGTGCAATTTGGGTTGGACATATCGTATTATTAGTCAACTCAGATAGCACGGATTTGCGGGCCTTTATAGTTGGTATCAGAGCCTAGGTTGAGCGAATACCTAGGCTTTGGTGGGATTATGCTCATTAGAGATAGGGTCAGTAGAACCCTAGAATGAGTTGAGTGTATAGATACGAGAGGGCGTATTTGTTATTTGATATAAAAGTTGTTTTATATTGTGTTGGCTAGTCTGTTGAGTGGTTTATGAATTCTGATCGAATAGTGGGACGCCACAAAGTTGATAGGAATTTCTGAACACTTGAATAGGAGATTGAACACGATATTGTTTTAAAGTGGGTGAATGAAATTATTTTACCCATAATTCTATTTTGATATAGAAAGAATAATTTTTGAAATTATTATATTATATGGATGTGTTGATTGATATCATTATAATCAGATAAGATTATAAAAATTGAAATCGTTATTTATAACCAAACTGAATTTGTATATAAATGAAATATATAAAAATGAGATGAATTT
Organism: Allium sativum; assembly: GCA_030737875.1. NCBI lineage: Eukaryota > Viridiplantae > Streptophyta > Magnoliopsida > Asparagales > Amaryllidaceae > Allium > Allium sativum. The sequence continues at coordinate 638,524,157 of CM060918.1, forward strand.
AAATTGAATTCAACAGAATTTGAAATTTAAATCCTGGGAAGTTTGAAATATTTTTGGAAGTATATTAGAACAATATAGCTTTGTTTTAAAAGGATTTTGAATGGGTTTTGAAATTGTTTAAGTGCTGAATTCACTTCAGTGGCTGGAAAATAATTCTGATGAGGACTGCAGCTTCATCAGTATTCATTTTCAAGTTTCTAAGTGACGAATTGCTACCTTAGAAAAGTTTTGATGGAAATTTGTTTGCAAGAAAACAAGTTAAGTTGAAAATTAAAATGTTTTGAATTTGAGTTAGTTATAAATATCTGTGATTTCAAAAAGGATTTGAAATAAAAACCCCGGGATTTGGATTCTGGAAGTGGAATTTAATAAATGGATTGAAGTGAATCAATCGTCTTGACTCAATTTGAACAGGTTTATTGAAATATAGATTGGATATAAATGGATTGATCATAGGTCATTTGAATTAAATGAAGGAAGACCAAAAGTTGGTGGAATTAAATTTGTCGAAATATGAGGAGTTGAGTTTCAACATAAGTGAGATTTTGAAAAGTAATTGGTTTGTACCAGTTTTCCTACCTTAGCAATTTCGAGGACGAAATTATTTTAAGGGGGGAAGAATGTAACGACCCAGGTTTTTGAACAATTAGTTTTAAATATTTAATATCATTTTAAATATTGTGTTGATAATATAAAAGAATTTTTATATTGAATTATCGATTTATAATCGATATACGATTTATTTCGAATACATATAATTTTCGAAATACGAGAACTGAATAATTTAATTCAAAGGTAAAATTGAATCGAAATGGTTCAGATGATCAATATATATATATATATATACGATTTAAATATGAACGATGATAATAGAAATTTATTGTTGAAGAATTTATTTGTTTTGAATTCAAATTTTATTTAATATGGCTATTTTAAATATACGTTCAAATTAAATTGTATAATCTATTTCGTTGAATTCAAAATAGCGTTATAACATTATAACGACGGTCGGTACGCTAAAATAGCGGTTCACGATTTTTAATTATGAACCCCGATTTATTTGATCAGTGGATAGGATCAAAATCAAATCGATATCCATCTAAAAAGAATAAAAATCTCTTTGTTTCAAATCAGATTAAATTAAACTATATTTAAAATCAAAATCCTTCCAACCCTTTTACAGCCGACCTATGCAGTGAAATCACAGACCTATTCCTTTCTTGAGTCACCTTCTCCTTTCAAAATCATGTACAAATTGTCTCCCGTTTTCGATATCTTAGAAACAGCATTTTAATGTCCTTCGCACCTTCTGTCTGCTCGTCATATCTATAAATTGAGCAACGCATTCTTTCCATTCTCATACCAATAAACCGATTTCAATTTTCTGCCCCCTTTCAATTCTTTTCCCCAATCATTCGCGAAATCAAATCCTCCGTTAAAAATAATAATTGTGAAATAGAAATCACGTATTGCGATATGAAGCCGCGAATTCGTGGAGCTCGAACGCACTCGAGGATCAAGGAAAAAAAAAGGATCTTCGTGGGATTATACTGCGTTGGCAAAAGGGAATCGAATTAGGGTTGTCGCTCACTCGTGCCTGAAGCACGGAACCAAGTTTGAGGTGCGATACTGGAAGTTTGGAGGGGGGAGCGGACTGGGTATTGGAGTTTGAATCTATGAGAGTTCAAAAGTGGGAGCAGTGCAATGCAGATTTAAGGATGGTCTAAGAGTGAGGAGTTCGACCATGGAATTGGAGAGTTCGATCTTGGTTGGAATGTATGTGCGTTGGAGGATGGACAGTCGCGATAGGGGTTTGGAGATAACAAAGTATAGAAGGGAGGAGAGTGGAAGACAATGATGTGAGTGGCGTGACAGTAGCAACAGCAACGACTATGGGTGATAGAATAAGAAGGGTAAGATTGCCAACAAGGTGTTTGAAGATATGTCAAAGATGGACTGGGGCTGTTACAGTAGAACTGATCGGTGATCTGTTGAGTTCGCATCATAACTAGTCGAGGCAATAAGGTATACAGTTTTAAGAAATTTAAAAATACATTGAATGATCTGGTTATACATGATAGTAGTTAATTTTGAAATCGATGTCATTTAACCGTTAAATTTAAATTAAATAATCATAGGTGAATAACTCATTTGAAATCAATTTGTGGATGCCACAATATGGAATCAAACTGGAAATTCGACAAAGGGAAATTGAGGTGAGTAAATCTCACTCACCTTTTATTTAGAATTATTTTTATTAGTTAAAAATATTTGTTTGATGCTTGTTTGAAATGCTTTCTGGTTGATTTAAAAATATTAGTTATTTAGGGTTGAGTATTATATATATATATATATATTGGTTTGGTGATTGGATTGTTCCCACAGTATCATTAGCAGATTTCCGCAGTATCATTAGCGGATGACCATACGTCCACGTATATAAGTGGATCCCCTTTTATACCGCGATATCCTTCCACGAAGCAGTATGGGTATTATTTCTGTTAACTAACGTCTATGGATGCACGAAAATAGGTTGGAGGAATCCAACTGGATTCCTCAAAAATATATTATCTGCTTGTTGTTTGCTTGATTTCATTTATATTCATATATGACGTGTTAAAAATCAAATGATTGAAAAATTGGATGATTTGATTGTTTTAAATATCACTGGGCCTAAGTGTTAATTTATAAAAATACCCTGAAAGGGGTATTTGAGATTTAAAAGTGGAATTCTATTTTAGAAAAATAGAATTTGAATTTTTAAATAGATTTGAAATATAAACTTGTTTTGAAAATAAAAACAAGTAGTTCCTTTATAAACGAAGTTTATAAATAATTCTTTTATAAACGAAGTTTATAAATGAAGTGAAAAGAATTATCATTGGGATAATTCAGAAATAAAAACCCAAGTGTGAAGTAGAAAAGGGGAAGTTATTTTTCCAAAGTAAAAATATTTGATTTCAACGGAATTGGAAATCAAGACTTGTTTAATATAGAAATTCAAATGGAAATTTGGTATAGAAAATTTAAAATAGAACTTGAAATAGAATTTCAAGTAGAATTTCAAAAATAGAATTTAAAATAGACTTTGGATATAGAATTCAAAGTAATTGAAATACGATTTGAATTTAAAGGAATTTCAAATAGAATTTGAATTCAAAGAAATTCAAATTGATTTGAATAAAGAAAGTTCAAATGAAATTTAAAATATAGAATTTGGAAATAGAAGTGAAAGGGAGTTAAATATTGAAATTCAAATGTAATTTGAACATAGAATTCAAATAGAATTCAAATTGAATTTAAACAAAAGGAATTCAAATTTAGAGTTTGAATATAGAAATTTAAATGGAATTTGTTTATAGAAATTGAATGGAGTTTGGATATAGAAAATTCAAATATGAATTCAAATATAGAATTTGAATATCGGAATTCAAATGGAATTTGAATATAGAATTCAAATAAAAAATTCAAAGGGGATTCGAATATAGGAATTCAAATGGAGTTTGAATATATGAAATTCAAAGAAAAATCAAATATAGAATTTGAACGTAGAAATTCAAATGGGATTTGAATAAAGGAAATTTGAATATAGAAATTCAAATATAATTTGAAATAGATCGGAAATATTATGTTGAATTGGAAAATGGATTTGATATATATTAAAATTATATCAGAATAGAGTTGAATTTATATAAATGAAGTTTTAAATGTTTATATATATAAATATAATTAAAACGAACTCGCGGCAGCGCTGCAGTTCATAAATTGTCGTTTCGAACTTCATTTGAGTATACAGAACTCAATTGCAGTCGGAATTCTTTGAAACAAGAATCGTCAGGACCGATTTGATAATAGTTTTCTAATGGAGGAGAAAAATCTAGATTTCGTCGTATAGATTTTGAGTTATGTCAAAATCAAATTTTCAGAAAAACAGCACCAGAACCATTTTAAAACCATAACGGTTTATTTAAATAAATAAAAGGATTTTTATAAATAAAAATCCGAATTTCCATTAGAAAAATCCAGACTGGAGATATAAAATAAATATGAACTCCAGTGAAGTAAGTGAAATGATTTTTGAGACAAAAATCAGATTTTTAACTACTGGATAGAACTAACTAATCTGGAGTATATTTAGTTAAATGAGATTTTGAATCGAATTTGGGTTTTGGTTAAGTAAATTGAACTGGTGGATATATATTCGGAATCTAATATGGAATTTGAGTTGGGAATGGAATTAAATTAATTTATAAGTGAGATCAAAGGATATTTGAACATGCTATTTTCAAATATAAAGTAAAATAGGCAAAAGAAGCTAATAAGAGGATAAATTAGTGAATTGAGTTAAAATGACAATATTGAGTTGGAACAGATTAGAAACAGGTGAGCATGTGTTAGACAGGTATGGGATGAAGTATATGAAGATTTTATTTATGTGCCCGACAAGAAGGTACATGTTTAAATTCATATATGATATTTTATGCGCCGTATCAGCAAGCCGCTTGGCTTTTCCTTTTTCTTTTGGATTGGTGAGGGCCATGGGAGGCTATTGGAAATATCCCGAAGCTCCCGGTACAAAGGAGGTTATGGCAAAAATTTCCGGAAATTTAAGGAGTTATAATATATTTAAGATAATTTGTAGTTAGAAATCAATGTATTGATATATATAGAATTCGATAAGAAACGAAATTAAAAATAGAACATTATAAACAAAAAGGGAAATTGATAGGCTGATAATCGAAAGAGAAACATATATACATGTTTTTAAAAATGAATAATTGGGTTTTATAGTGTGTTTATTCGAGGTTAGTGGTTTTGCCGTTTTGGAGTTGAGGATGTTTTCAGTCAAGGTCTGAGAGGTAATTTTACCCCAACTTGATTGATTTCATTTTTAATTGATAAATAGCAAGATCAAGTCTCGAAGGGAAGTATTTGAATAAGATTTAGTGAATAAAATACTTTGGGTTGTTGTAACGATGTTTTACACATCATTCATTTTAACCCAAGTGGTGGAACTTTGGAAATATAAAAGTAAATATTTTATGAGTATAATTAATGTAGTAGAAAAAGTGATAAGTGATTGAAATTGTTTTCAATTGAAAATAGAATATATTATCTAAATACAGAAAATAAAGGAGGGCAATATTCGGAAATGTTTTTCCAAATAGCGTAAAGGGCCTATATGGTTATTGAAAATATTTGGTTAACAAATATTGATAGGGAAATGGAGAAGAGATTTAATTAAGGAATAATTAATTAAAGAGCCCAGTGATTTGATTGATATGTTGAATGAACACTTGTTTTTATTCGATAGTTAAATCACAGACTATCGAAGTTTTGACCATCGTTGTCAATATGGAGAGACCGGTTGGATTATTATCCGTGAACCACTCTGTATTGGCAGTAGCGTTGCGAATCAGATTATATGAAGATAATCGAAGATGGTGTGAAGTGCAAGGCTTTTTCTATTAATAGAAATTGTGCCTTCGGTTTCGTTCAGTCCCAGAACGAACGTATATGGACGAATGTTTGACAAAGTATTTCCAATGATCTAATGGATTGGTATGTATAAATATATATGGTTGCAACATATTTATTCCCTTAGCATAACATCCTGAATATTTGTGCAAATCAATTAGTGATTAACAGATCTGACAATGTGGCATTCAAAGCGATTGTGCTATCAATGAATTGCAAGAAAACGTAAGCTCAGGCCTCAACAACCGGAAAATGACAAAAACCGGGCAGGTAGCATGGCTATGTGGGTCGCTCCCATTAGGGTGTATAATCACCTATCTAGAGATTCATTTAATTCCTTATTCTATTCGATGCTGTCCCAGTCGGGAGACGGTTGCTGATCCCAACCGTTGGTGATTTACATTCGATACACTCAAGCGAAATGAGTGGTCGGTCATGTGTGGGCCGGGTTGCAAGATGTTCTTGTTGAACCCAGATGTATTCGCCTCTAGAGATACATCATCGGAAGGTGGTTCCATACCTTGTCATGTTGGAAATCCAATCTCCAATAAGCGCCATGCGGTTTTTGATTTTATACTATATTTGTGGAGTGTGAGATGCAAGCGTTCTGCTATTTGGTTATTTATTTGATGTAGACATTATTATAATATCACTGGATTTTCATATCAAAATATTTTGGGTTATAGTAAGGTGAAAACCGTCCATGTTTATGTGTGGGCTGGTGTTACTATTATCTTTTCTTTTGAAAGGATTTTGAAAGTTAATCAAATGGTTGGAGTTTTACTCACACCAGTCCCATGACTGACCCAGAGTTTATTTTGTTTTGCTTTTTCTAAACTCTTGGGTGCCTAAATTTGTACGGGCAGTCAAGTAGTCGGGATTTTTCATATTCATTTGGAGGAGCTGGAAGCAGGAGGCTTCACCAGTTAGCTATAGACTATCATATATTCCGTTGTGATCCATGTTTGTATCTGGAAACAGGTGTTTATAACTGTTCCAGGAATAACTGTTGTTCTCTGATGATGGTATGTATATAAAGTTACTGATTTGTATTTCAAAAGTTATGTTATATAATATATTTTATTCGTTCCGTTGTGAGATTTGTCTTCTTTGTTTTCTTCTATTCTAATATTTCTTTCTTTCTATTCCTCATCCTCTAACTTCTTTCTAATAATGAGTCGTATTTCTGTGCAATTTGGGTTGGACGTGTGGTATTATTAGTCAACTCAGATAGCACGGATTTGCGAGCCTTTACAGCAGGCTATCTGAACGCCACTACTCCCCCCAACGTGCTACTCTGTACTCTATCCTTTCACCATCAAATCAGTGTATTGTCTTCCTCAATGCACATACCTAAGCATAGGAACAACTACCCATTTCTTTTGCCGCTAAACATATTGTCTAAAAGGATAACTCATGCGTTTAGCTTAACTACACACTGTATTGTGAGTTCTACTCAAGCATGCGTTTTCACGTCACCAGAGTCTGAAATACTAAACATATAGCAAGGCCAGAAATGAAAGCACGGTCATCCATCAATGAAAGGAAAACACACAAACAGCTACCCCTATAAAACATGAATTGGAAACACACACTGCAGACCTATGAGTTCAGTACCGTGTCTGCCAAGGACCTTCCGAATATAAGTAGGAGGCCAACAATGCTCATTTTCATCTTCCTGAACCATACAGTAAGCAAGTATTGGCGGTTCCCTCTAAAATAAAGAGAAAAAAAAGATGACAGAAACGAAACGCAAGGAGGGAGAAGCATGGTGCATGAGAGGACAACAAAGCAAATGGGAAGGCATGTATTGGGAAGGTGGGGCGCAAGTATGGGGACATGGGGAGAGTAGTGGCTCAGAACATACAGGAGGGTGATTGGCTGACATTAAGCATGCAAGATGGTCAACAGGAAATGGGGAAGGAAGGGAATGGGAGGAGCGGATGGCCGGTCTCCGATCAACTGTCAATGGCCTGGAGGAGCGGATGTTGGTAGGGTTTGTGGCACTATGGGTGGGTTGATGATCCATGGTTTGGGATCGTACACTTTGAACTAAAGATGGCCTCTGGAAAAATGAAACATACGAAGGAGTGGGTGGGCAAACAAGAAGGATCGGCGTCAGTTTCACATACGAATGAAATTAACACAACATTAACTTATAATCAAGTAAGTGATTAGTTTATAAATCAATGGATTAGTCTTTTAGTTAAATTCCTTTATGATGAAAACGAAAATTTTCTACAGGGCAGATCAAGTGGAGCTTTAGCCTGATACAAGGTTCAAAGGAACTGTATTGTGGTGGGTTTCAAATGTGAGCGTGAGGACATCGACTTTGGGACATACAACAAGTATTGTTGTTTTTGGTGAAGTAAAACAAGGGAAGCATGGAAGTAAAGGTGAAACATGAGGGATACGTGATGAAGTCTGTCTAAAGAAGGAAGAAGCAAAATTATAAAGGGAACCGCAAGTTGGTCCAGTGTTTTCAGGAAACAAACGAAAGTAAACAACCGCCTTTATTTAATTTAATTACTTTTGAATTAAGTGATGGTTATATAGATCAAAAACATTAAATTTATTCCTGTTAATGTTCAGGTAATTGACAAGGAAGGTAATCAAAACGTGAAAGGGAGCCGGCCTCGTTTTTGTCTGAAGCAGTGAATAGTCGGCCTCGTTCAATTTCCCTAAATCAACGTAATTAACCCAAGTAAATTGCGATTAGTAAATAAAGAGTTTAATTAAGGAAATTAGGGAAATTAACTTAAGTCCTTAACGTATACTTATGATATTAATATTTCGTACATGCACTGACAGAATGGAACACAACAAGCGGTGTCGGGACTGTATGAATGAGATTTACATTCTGGAACAGAAACGAACGCAGTAGAATGCAGCTGGAAATCCCAGTTAAATTAAACGCGAGTTTAATTTAATCAAATCAGTTGTTATTGTAACAACACAACTCAAGGTGAGTTAAACTCACTCAGTTTTTCCCATTTATATTTTACATAAATTGGGTTTTTATTTCGTGTGCTCTGCTTGTTGATGGTTGCCTGTTTGCTAGTTATACATTTGTTTATTGATTTAACTGATGAAATTGAACTGTGTTTAATTTCAGTGAAGTACCAAATCGTTATTTTTAACGATTGGTTCCAATAAAGGTAACTCACCTTGGTTGGTCACGTTTACAAAATAAACTTGTTAAAATGGTTGAATTGTTTGCATTGCTTGTGGTTGATGTTAAATGATCGTTATTTATCGTTATTAGTTAAATGAAATCAGAATGATCTGATTTGAGATAACCGTGTGATTTCAGGGAAGAACAGGTTGGAGGGATCCAACCGGATTCCTCAAATACGTTATTCATTTCATATTTTCACATATGAACTATCCTGTTTGGTTATTGACTTGATTATTGATTTGGACTGGGAATTCAACAGTGTTGTGTTTAAACCAATAGGCAGCACTGGTTTAGTATTTGACAGCGTATAGCCTATAAAATCAATCATTTTATAAAAACTGATTCACCGTTAGGTGAGTCGATAGAGATAAAGTTATAAAATTTATTTTAAAACTGGAGATAGATTTTTGAATATATTATTTTGAATAAAAGTTATTAAAGAGAAATAAATAATTATTTTATTTATTTAAGGCTTTGATATATTATTAAGTTATTTTGTAAAGTAAATTCTGATATTAATCAGATTTATAAGTACGAGCATAAGAAATAAACTGAATGGTTTAGCTTGGATAACTATTTGATCAAGAAACAGTTAATGGAATTTATTTAAATTAATTAATTTAAAGTGAGAATTTATTTGGAATCTGTAACGACCCGTGTTTTTCGACCATTTGAATATGAATATTTAAATTAGTTTTAAATATTTTATTTGGAATATCGATGGAGTTTAATATTTAATTCGTTATTTAAACGAAGTTCGAACGTTATATATATATAATTATAAATCGAGCTTTAAAATGGCGTGCAGTTCGTAAATTCGAATTTTGAACTTCAACTGGATATACAGAGTTCGATATAAGTCGGATTTCTGTGAAACAAGACACGTTGGAGCCGTATTGGCGATAATTTTCATATGAAAGAGAAAAATCCAGATTTTTGTGTTATAGTTTGATATTTATGGCCATATCAAATTTTGAAATAGTCGCTATGGAAAATCGTTATTAAATTATAGGCCTTTAAAATGGCCGTTTTGCAAACGGACTCAGATTTCGACGAAATCAGTTTCATTAGAACCGTATCGCTAAATTATTGTACGGTGGTGAATTGCGTGGAAAACCGATATCGTATGTGACCATGGTAGCCGTAAACGCCCGTTCAATTTCTATAGCGCGTATTTAAATAAATAAAGGGGTATTTGAGTGTAACTTGAGAAAACGATCGAATTAGGCCACGAAACCAGTTCCGTTGAGTTCGTATCGTCGATTAGAGTCAGAATAAGTATATAGTTTGTTATTTTTAGAGATCGGGAAATTTGGCGTTAAAAAGGGTAGGGCGGTTCGGGGTAAAAATAGCCTACCCAGGGCAACAGTCTCAGAATGCGACGAAATTAGTGCCGTTGGGTTCGTATCGAAAAGTTATTGTCGATGTTCGCAGTTTCAAGTGGATCTGATTTATCTGATGATCATGAAAAAATTAAACGCGTGTTCATTTCTGGTTTTATAAAGGAAATTTTTTCACATGACCTCGGATCTCGACGAAACTTGTCCCATTAGATCCGGAATATCTTTTTACACCAAGATTAGCTTTTTTATCAGTAAACGAAAATCGTCTGTAGTGATCTTTAACACGGTTTCTCCACGACAAAGTTTCGTACCTTATAATATGAATAAAACTATCCATCCTTTGTTGCTATAGCTTGTTTCTCTTCTATACTTGCTGGCCAAACTATCCATCCGTGTTGTCCAAGAAACGTGCCACCCAAACATTTCTTTTCTTTATCTACCATTACACAGACACCGTGCCGACCAAGTAATCTTCGAGACCCACCCTACCTATGTTATCTGAAATCCTATACCCCCCTACGCCGTGGCCACCACGAAAGTGTTACTATAAATACACATAAGCCATATCGTTATTCCTCTCAACCAGTAAACTAAAAGATTGTGGCTTCCTTTTAGACCGCACCTCTTTCCTCACAAATCGAAAGCCATTGCTCGAGAGGGAACCGACGGTCAGGGTCGAAGTTGCTGTTGGAGTGGAGTTCGTCGGGAAGCCGACGCTGGAAGGACTGGAGGCCGACGCTGGAAGGACTGGAGGCCGAAGCTCGAGGCGTGGGCTGAGCTAAGTGAGGCGTACGTGGGGACGTTGGGGGGTCTCAGGAGTGTTCATGCGTGGAGGAAGGGTAGGCGCGGGTTCCGGCAAGGCCAGATGGACCGCTGATGGTCTGTAGCTTGGAGGATCGGTGGGTTGTGGTTTGCGTTGAGTCCTGGGATCAGAAGAAGACAAAGACGAAGGAAGTAGCAAAGTCAAAAGGGCGTGGGTTCTGTACCGCGTTTGAACGATGAGTGTTGGGGGCGTTGGTTAATGAATCTTCCTTTACAGATCGAAAGAGGGAGAAGCAGCGAGAAACCAATTCATTGGAAGAACAGTGAAGTAATTAAGGAATTATTAATCCATAATTTAATTAATTTAATCAAACTATTAAACAATTTGTGTGTTCAACTTGTGACAGGGTTTGGAAACTGAAAACCCAAAGCAAGAGTGAAACAAAGAACAACCGGCCCTAATCAATTAAAGAGAGCATACCGCTGTTAGGTAAAACGGACAAAGGGTAAGGAATGAACATGAGAACGAAGACCAGAGCAGCATATCAGCCATGTTTCGGCTAGCTAAAGTAATTTAGCTTAATTAAAATTCAATTAAGAAAATAGTATTTTTAATTAAACATATGAACTTATAAATGTTATAATTCATATGTATGTTACTAGAATTGAGCCAAACAAGGGATGCTGGACTCCTCTCAACGAACACTACATTTTGAAACAGGAGTGGACGCGATTGAAATCAACCGGGATTTTTAATTAAATTAAACATTCGTTTAATTTAATTAAAGCCGACGATTCAAACCACGATATCAACTCAAGGTGAGTTAAACTCACTCAGTTACCCTTTTTATATTTTATATAAATTGGGTATTTTTATTTTGTGTTCTCTGCTTGCCAATGGTTGACTGCTTTGCTAGTTATCTATTTAACTGTTTATTTGACAGATGAAATTAAACTGTGTTTAATTTCAGTGAAATACCAAATCGTTGTTTCAACGACTGGATCCAACGGAGGTAGCTTACCCTGTTGGTCACGTTTATTTATAAACGTGCTAAATTGTTTGAATTATTCTGTTATTTGGTTGATGTTAAATGGTTGTTATTTATCATCAGTTAATTGTGATTTATTTGATTGCTGTTTATTAACGAAATATTCAACATCTGTTTAGTTTAAGCCAATGGGTGATATTGATTAAGTGTTTGGCAGAGTATGGCCTTTAAAATCAATCGGGTTATAGACAGTGATTCACCGTCAGGTGAGCCGATAGAACTGAAGTTATAAAATTTATTTTATAACTGAAGTTGAATTTGAAATATATATTATTTTGAATAAAAGTTATTAAAGTGAAATAGATATTTTATTAACTTCAGACTTTGATTGGTTACTAATTTAATTTACAAAGTAAACGCTGATGTTAATCAGAGGATAAGGAGATGAATCGAATGGTTTAACTTTGACAATTATTTTGTAAAGAAAACAATTAATGGGATTTATTTAAATTAATTATATTTTTAATTAATTTAAGGTGAGAATTTATTTGGAATCGGCTAACAAGATAACCGAGTTTTTGAGTTAATTAAATCGACCAGTTTGAATTGAAATTGATGACCAAATTAATGTATTTCGATTTAGATAGTTAAATGAATATTGTTTAAATGTTAAATAAGGTAAAAAGGGATCTCAAGAAAATACAGTAGCTTGAAATAAACGTTACTTGATTATTTGAATTAAGTGAAAGGGGATTACGATAAAAGGGTTTAAGATAAACCAAACACATAAATGAGTTTCAAAGTGTTAAGACGTTAATTTTACATTAACGTTATTTGAAAATGAAATCAAGTAACAAGCGAGTTTTGAAATGAGATTTCAAAAGTGGGAAATGGTTAAATATATTTGAAAGGGGATTGGAAAATGTGAATTGGGGTTAAATAAGGGGTCATAGGGTTGTATAACCAAACCAGAGTTAAATGGAATTTGTTTGGAGATTTGAATGGAATGTTGAGTTCCTGATTACAACTTATATTTATCTGAAGATTTCAACGTTGTTGATTAAGGTCTGAGAGGTAACTGAAATACCCCAACTTGAAAAACATCGGGATTATCTGAAGATGGTATTAGTTGGTAATCGTAAGAGAGATTAGCGATAATCGATTAGTTCCATTTGTGAAATAATAAAGCAACATTGGTGGAATCCTGGAAAATATATATATATATATATATATATATATATATATATAACAAGAGACCCAAAGTAAAGTAAATCAGTATGCAAGGGATATAGTTATTCGAGATAAAATTAGTAAAACATAGTTATTCAAGTTGAGTTGCCATTTCGTACGACTGCTAGCGTAATTCGCAGGGCTGCAGATAGCCTACGGCGGTCGGATGTTGCCTGAGGGAATCAGGCGTAACCATTGTGATCGCTGCGACCTAGAGTCAAGCGAATGGAGTTAAGTCAAATATTAGTTAATCGATTAGAGTTAAATCGAATTGGAGTTATTCAAATATTGTACTTTTGAATATTCAAAGGGTTAGAAGTTTTAATTTAACAAAAATAAATCAGTTTGTTAAAGGCCAGAGATGCTGAACATTCAACCAGTGAACTCATTGGAGTGTCATGATTGAAACACTGTATATTTTGATAGTTAAAACACCGACTATCAAACCTGTCCAATACGATTGTTGGTATGGAAAGACCGGGATCGAATTTATATTCGAAAACCATTCCGACCAACAAATACGTGAAGATCTCAGCAGATGATCGAGATGGTGCTGTGAAGACCGTTGATTTTAAAAAACGGAAGAACCACTAATATTCTCTGCCTGGCAAGCAGAGATAAACTGTGATTCTGTCGTGGTTGGAATCTACGGGTTGCAAGGACTTCTCGCTACTGATCCATGGGGTGATTCCTATATGGATGCAGCAGGAGAGTGCCTTCGGTTCATCCTGTGCCTGGATGACTTGTATGGACGGATGTCTGACAGAGTATTTCCAAAGGATCACGTACGTTGTTTTCTTCAAACGTACGATAGTTGTTGGCGGGGAGTTGCCGTTCTCTTAGCTTCCAGCTAGAGTATTTTTGTGGATATCAATTAGTGATATCTGATGGATTTGACGATGTGGCATTCAAAGTAAATGGCGACCAGATGTCAAGAGTTAATTCGGGCCTAAAGCCTCATCAACCGGGAAATGACAAAAATCGGGCAGGCAGCATGGCTATGTGGGTCGCTCCCATTAGGGTGTATGATCACCTATCTAGAGGAAATCCTATTTGTTTCTTAAATCTATGTTTCGATGCTGTCCCTTGTCGGGAGACGGTTGCTGATCCCAACCGTCGGTGATATACATTCGATACACTCAAGCGAAATGAGTGGTCGGTCATGTGAGGGCCGGGTTGCAAGAAGTTCTTGTTGAACCCAGTGTATTTGTAACGACCCAGATTTTCTGGTCGATTTATTTTAATATTTAATATTATTTTAAATATTGGGCTGATAAGTTAAATCGATTTTTTTTGAATTTATGATATAATTATCGTAATACAAGAATGTTAAGTAATTGAATGTTGAGTCAAAATTTAGTTGAAACAATTTAGTCAATTGATATAAATTCTGTATCAAAGTAGAGTGATAATAATTGTTTATTTTCAATGAATTAAACTATTTGAAATCAATGTTTGTCAATTGAACTTATTATTAATCGTCAATTTAAATTAGTTATCTCCTTTATATAGGCGAATTTAATTTTAGAACCCACTCCGTTGAGTCTAGGATACCAAATCACGGTGGAAATATCTGTCGTTACGGTTAAATAGCGGTTTAGAATTTAGTGTGGAGGACCACGAGATATTTTGGTTATTAATTTAATCACTTCAAAATCTCATCAGCCAACCTATTTGCCACCCTAAAACTAAAATGCGCAAACCTATATTTTCATTTCAGCTGTAAAAATTGTCTCGGACCATCATTATCAAGCAAACAAAAAATTAAAGGCCTTCGTACCTCTGTCTCCTCGAGCTGAAATTTCTGTCTTCCCACTTCAAAATCTAGGGAGCATAATTTTAATGGTTGTGGTAAAATTTGCTACCCTTCGCTCTTATATAAACCACCCTAGCTTCCGTATTCCTTTCCATTCGAAAAAAACCAATTCCTTCCGTTCCTTTCTTCTGTCATTTACGAAATCGATTCCTCCGATTTATAAAAAAAAAATGAAATCGAAATCGGAATGATCCTTTATAACCGCGACTGGAAGAGGGGGGGCTCGAGGCCATTTTGGAACCGCTCGCGTTAAAGGGGATTCAGGCCTCATTGAGTGGTGCGATAAGAGGTAAGGTGCGATGCTATTTGGGCGTTCGTGAATTAAGGAGGGAGGGGGTGCGACGTTACGTTCGAATGGGGATGGAGGTTCGAGAGTTGCGAGGCCTCTTGAAGCTCGACATCCAGACAGATGCGATGGGGTTTCTGGTGATGGTTTGGAGGGAGAACTCAGCCTATATTTTTGGTGAAGACAGTTGAGACGACCCGAACTTCCCCGTTAAGGAAAGCACGGATAGAATTGAGGACAAGACAAAATAGGACGCATACGGAAGAACATTTCATTGTTATTTCAACAATTCCATCAGATACAAGAATATACAGAGTATAAATGAATAAATTACATTCAACAAATATCAGAGATTACAATAAATTACATAGCAGCGGAAAATAATACAAAAGCACAACTAGAAGTGATACACGGATACAGAGCTTTCCGAGCATCGTTCCAGCTGTAAATCAGGACCCTGTGAATATAAATCTGCAAAACCAAAACTACTAGCTGCCCGTGCGGAAAATAGGGGCACCCAGAGTTTAGGTTAAAACAATAAACTCCAGGTCAGTCATGTGACTGGTGTGAGAACTAAAACAGTTATTAATATTGGTTTTAAAGTTAGGTAAATCAAGGGACCACGCCGTATAACACGGAACGGGTTTCCTCCCAAGAATACCAGTGCATAAAACAAACAGCGCAATGCTAAATAAAGAAAAATGAAGCTGTTATAAGACCCAGGTCCCATCACACAATGCAACGCAAGCCGGAGGATAGGGTTTTTACCTTATAACAGCCAAAGCATGCTTGATACGTTTAAAACACATTATTTGATACTATTATAGGTGTATAGTGTCAAAACAATTTCAATCATAAGTATCAATCATAGGCGGCATAGCTACCATCTACTATGTCGCCATACTAGGCTCTACAAATAAAACCGAAACACACGTATTGGAAATTGGATTCCGTCATGAGTCGAGGCAAGGGGCAAGCTCCTCTCCGCGTTCGAGACACTCTAGCAAATGCCTCGGGACCGCACACAGCAATCCCCTGGATCCTCCAAGGCCGGTCCTCTCTTACTTTTGAGGATTGGCAATTCCTGAACACACGTTTCCCGGTCCTAACAGACCTATATCCGAGGCGCCTCGTATCCAACAACCACACAGGTGAAAAGTATATGAATGTCAGGGCTGGTAGGTCACTGACACCACCCTAGCTAGAAAGAAACGTCATGCACTCCTTGGGTCCGTCTCCCGTTTTTGACTCATACCGAGGTGTGAGGCTCGCGAATTCACGTTACACACAAAGCTACGCCACACAGGCCGTGCTTTGATCATCACCACAAGACTTTGCTTTTCAACAGAAGCCTTGATCAATTGCCACTTACGCATGCCACACAGGCAATTCACTCCATGCGTTTGATATCCATCAATATATAACCCCTGAGCTCGTACGTCTCAGAGAAGGGCGTTAAGCAAGAGAATAAATTCTCCGCCGCCAAACAGATATATATTTAATAGAGATCAATCACACGGACTAAAATCCAATGTCGGACACACAGTCCATTTACAAGTCCGTTCTGGGTCTGAACGAAACCGGAGGCACTTTCCTCGCATATCCATCCATCTCCAAGTACGTCTGGAAGATCACCAACTGATTCCCTCATCCTGGGTGTACAGCCCAATCAAGATCATCAGTAATCACCCAAACGATGTGAAGACTTCCGGTCTTCAACCACCGTCTTCATCTTCGACATCTCGTCGAATCGGTTATTCAGAATGGGTATAAACCCGGCCTTTCTGAATAACCCACGTATATAATAAACGAATGTTACACAAACTCAACAAACGCCTCATTCCAATTCAGAATATTCTTTTATTCACAAAATCACATTCTTAGGGGAAATGTTCCCATTAATTTTATCCAAGATAAATTCTTCTAAATTTATCCTATAATCTTCCTTTGGATATCATTTCAAACTAGTCGGGATTAACGAACCACACCGAAGTAATTATTTAGTTTATTTCCCAATCCCAACCTATATATCCCCTGGAGAAAACTGGTAATACTCCACATCTAACACCACTGTGTTATCGGTAAAATTAATTACCATTTCACGTTCAAATCTAATTAAAGATTTAACTATCGCTTTGGAGCAAAACTGGTGGTACTCCACTCTCGATCACTTTTCAGATTTGATAATTTAAACCATCAATTCACATTTTAATCTAATTAAAGATTCATTAAAACTCCACTTAGTTTTAATCTTTTCAAAAATCAATATCCTGCCTTTAACTGGGTTAAAGAACCAATGTCTTCAAAAACACGATTCACGACAAACCAAATCACATTTGATATTAAATACAAGGCTCTGAATAGAAAATATATCGGCTTATATTCAATATCAAATTCTGAAACCAACAAATATCGTATTGGAAATAACGATATAAAATATCTTTCAAATCCCCATAACAATATTTGTATAGTCACGAAATCCAACATCGAAATATCCCGAAGATAATTTCGATTCAGCTCCAGTCCAATCCACGTATTGGAAATTATCGATTATTTTCAAAATCACTTTCAAATTCAATTTATTTATTTTAAAAATAAATTGATTTCAATCCTAGTTCAAAACTAGTTCATTTCGATAAAAATCTATTTTTATCTTTTCAAATGTGGAATTTTCCAGCCCAATCCTTTCCAATTCACATATTATAATTTTACACAAATTATAGATATTTTTAATATTTTTATCAAGGCCCGTACAGTCGATTTCCAACAACGGCCATCGAACTGCACTTACAGCGACCTTTTTCAAATTTGATTTGGACATAATTCCAAATCCAACCGTTAGATTTCAAACTTCTAATATTCATTGGAAAGCTCTTTTCGATACGAACCCAACGGTTCCGGTTTTAGGAGAATCCGACGGTCGGATCTCCCGCAATGTCCGTTTGAAATAAATGGTCGAAATTCACGAACTACCGCGGCGCGGCGCGTTCTATTCAGGCCATTATATATATAATATATATATATTATATATATTTCGTCGATTTCCTTTTTAAAACGAATTTTATAAATCGTTTTAACTTCGTTTCAAAACCATTTCAACACTATTTCCATTCGAAGCCAAAATTGAATTCTTCTTTATAAATTCGTTTTAAAATTCATTTCTATTCAATTCAAATTTTAATTCAATTTGAATTCATTTCAATTCACTTTCAATTCAATTTGAATTCGTTTTCAATTCAATTCATTTCGAAATCGTTTTCAATTCAATTCATTTCGAAATCGTTTTCAATTCATTTCGAAATCGTTTTCAATTCAATTCATTTCGAAATCGTTTTCAATTCAATTCATTTCGAAATCGTTTAAAATCGATATAAATATCGTTCACGTCGAAATAACGCATCTCTAATCAACACGGCTTTATATTTTTCAAAACTCCTTTATTCTATCCAACAAATGAATATTTATCCCATTCAACACATGAATCTATATTTCTTTCAACACACGACTAATCTCAACACATGAGTACTGTCAACACCTCACTATTTTTGTTATGTAAAATATTTTATAAAACTATGGTATCTATCGTTTGATTTTAATTAGACTTCTACTAGGAAGTAGATTCTAATCGTAAATATGATAAAGATGTAATTTATTTTATTTAAAATATTCTACTCAACACATGAATAGTTTCAACACATGATCATCGTCAACACATGACTATTTTTATATTCAACACATGAATTTTCTTTTATAATATTCATTGTTTTCCCGATTGGAATGAGGCCCAATCAATCACCATATAGTGTTAATCTATATGGATTCCATACAACACATGTATATAATAGCATTGAAAAATAATCAACCATCAACCAAAGTGCACTACACTGTATAAGCATCAAATATAGGTATCCGACGCTTATAACAGCCTGTCAATCCACCGATCGACATATTTAATCAATCAGGATGAGTGAACTTCAAATTTCATCCCAACACCCGTGTGGGGTTTCAAACAATCAAACACAGATTTTATTTGTGCAGTTGGGCGATGTGTAAAATTTATCAACCCAATCAATATCAGTCAAATCAGTGTATATAAACAAATCGGCCGATTTGTTTATAAATATTTTATTTATTCACTTTCACGTTAAAAATTATTTTTAACGATAAAATATTCTATTTCAACACTTGAATTTCAATTCATTTCATTTACACAATAAAAATGATATTTTTATTTTTCTAACATATTTTAGAAAATTTCGGCGGCATAACGACACGATACTAGAAACGGGACAAGGCCTAGCCTTATCCCCGGTCTAGTGAAGGCCCACGCCATTCACACATCAATCAAATCACTTTCGTTATGCAAACCACAAAATTTGGAGTAAGAGTCTAACCTAGTCTTACTCCTTCGCCTTATAACGGCGCACGTCTAATCCTAACCAATTTATCGATTCGATTTTTCACACCACAAACCACATTCAAACCAATATCTCAATCAATCACCAAACATCCAAACAAACAAGTCCATGGTATGTGGACGGGTGTCGGGTGCTTCTAATAAGCACCGTCTGCATCCTAGTATATATATATATATCTAGAAAAAGAGAATTAAGAGTGAGAAGTTCTCACCAAAAAGCTATCCAAGCTCCACGGCACTTCATTTGCAGAAGTCTTCGCCGTTTTCGCATCTTCGTCAGCTTCGTCGCCCGTAGCCACTATATATATAAAAATCGAATTTTTATTTCGCTATTCAATATATAAAAATCGAATTTTTATTTCAAAGTTCAACATATAAAAATCGAGTTTTTATTTCAAAGTTCAACATATAAAAATCGAATTTTTATTTCAAAGTTCAACATATAAAAATCGAATTTTTATTTTGACGCTATATGGATAAAAATGCTATTTTTACACCGCTACTATATAGATAAAAATTCTATTTTTACATCTTTATTCTATATATAAAGATCTCGCCTTTTCAACTATAAAGTTTTCGCCTTTATAAAAATAAAGTTTTCGCCTTTATAAAAATAAAGTTTTCATCGTTATGAAAATCACCACTTTATTTCAACGTATATAAAATAAAAATCAGATTTTTATTTCGCTACGTATACAAAGATTATATTTTTATATTCTCTATCCATAAAGATTATATTTTTAATACTTAAAAAAAATATAAAAATCATATTTTTTTTTTCTTCTACATAATAAAGATTATATTTTTTTTTACTTCACTACTCATCTCAAAATATCTTCTTTATAGTTCCCACTATGCAAAGATCATATTTTGACATCATCTATATAGTAAAGACTATATTTTTAATAGTTTAAAAATATAAAGATCATATTTTTAATTCTTTTAAAAATATAAAAATCAAATTTTTTTTTTCTTCGAAGTTCAATATATAAAAATCCTATTTTTATAATTGCTTCCTATATTAAAAAAAAACATAGCCTTTCTATTTTAAAAATCTTTTCTTTTCTATTTGCAAAAGAATCTAACCTTTAAAAACATACCAATCTAATTTTACTAACTTAAAATTCAGTTTTTATACTTTTCTAAAATCAGTTTTTCACCTTAAATAAAAAAAACAGTTTTATACCTTAAATAAAATTAGTTTTAACATTATATAAAAAAAACAATTAGTTTATAAATTAAATAAAATTCAGAAACACTTACAGCGGGGGGGGGGGGGGTTTCTCTGTCGCGGGTCCGTGAGGGAGGAGGGGAAGAGACAGGCGGAGGCGGGTGGCTCGACGTCGGAGGTGGAGGCGGCGTCGGTCTTCTATCGATTTAGGGGCTAGGGTTACGGGTTGGGTCCAAGGGTTATACGAAGAGGAGAGAGGCGCGAGTAGAGGAGGGTGGCCGGAGCTGCTGTGGGAGGGGGGTGCGGTGGTGGGTCAGGGGGTCGGCGCGAGGATGGGGAGGGGCGTCGATCGCCTGGAGCGATCTTTTTTTCTTTTTTTTTCTTCTGTGAAGTAAAATCGGGGGGGGGGGGGGGGCTATATATTTTATTTTATTTTTATTTATTATTTTATTATTTTTAAAAGTTGACTTTTACATACGTCATCAAAACGAGGCCCACCACCTGTCGTCCATAGCGTTTAACCCCCATTCTGAACACAATGGGATATGTATCGTCAGCTGATTCGGCTGTTAAAATCAGTTTCCGTTAAATTTACATTTAAATCACTATATTGAATTTTAAACGTGCATTTCAAATTACCGGGGTCACATACCAACTAGAAAAATTCCAGAAAAATATTTTCTAGCTTCGTATTGACGATACGGTCCTAACAAAACTAGTTTCGTCGAATTTCGAGACCGTATGAAAAATGGCCAATTTCCAGTCGATTAAAATCAACTGAAATGGTCAAAACACGTTTTCCTTTGCCACGCTCACATATTGAATCGAAAAATTATGAAATTTGAAACCTAGCAATAACTTGACATCACGGACCCAACAAAAGTGGTTTCGTCGAAATCCGAGGTCATTTGCAAAATGTCCATTTTTAAGGGCCTGAATTCCATAGCGACCATTCAGAATTTTCAACTGGACATATCTCTCAATTTTTAAAGTGAAATCTCAGTTTCTTACATCCGTTAGAAAGATATTATCAATTAGATCCTAATGTTTTTGGTTTCATTAAAATCCGGATTGTTTTGCACCCGGTACATTCAATTGAAGTTTGAAATCGAATTATCGAACTACCGCGCCATTTTCAATTCTATTTATAATTATATATAAATATTTATATTCTAACGACGACGTATATTTTATATACGTCGAATTCTATTCAAAATAAATTTCTCGTCGATTTTATTTAAAATAATCTATTTTAAATATTCAAAATCAGCTAAAATCGCCAAAATAAAAATTTTAAACTGGCCCAGATTTTGCGGGTTATTACAATCTCCCCCACTTAAAACTTTTCGTCCCCGAAAAGGAACAAAGTCGAAAGTGGTTTGATTATTCAACACTATGTTCGATCTGGCTTCCATTCT
The DNA here is from genome assembly GCA_030737875.1 of Allium sativum. NCBI lineage: Eukaryota > Viridiplantae > Streptophyta > Magnoliopsida > Asparagales > Amaryllidaceae > Allium > Allium sativum. Next base: position 638,546,245 of record CM060918.1, read on the forward strand.
CCAACTTTTTAGTTTCTGAGAATTTTCAAAATTTCAAAAATTTGGCTAACACCCTAAATTTTCGAAAAATTTCGCCATAACCTCCCCTGCACCGGGAGCATCGGGGAATTTCAAATAGCTTCCCCGGTCCTTCAGATCTCAAAAAGAAAAAGAAAAAGCCAAGCGGCTAGCCAATAGGCTCACAAAATCATCATCACCCAAACAAAACAGTAAATTATGTAGTAAACATGTACCTATTTGTCGGGCAAACAAATTTTATTCTCGGCTCTAGCCTCCTTGCTATGACCTGTTCAATATAAGTATATGTATATGCAAGCAAATGCGACCAATTGTCGATATAATTCAATATTTGGTTCAATTAGACTAAATGGTTCAAAATTAGCAAACAAATAAACAAACAACACAAACATCAATCAATTAGTGAATTAGAGTTGCAAATTCATAATTTTGATATATATACAGAAAATCATGTTTTTGATGCCAATTCATAAAAATGTGTTCTAGCTATATTAGTTTTGGTTCTCACACCAGTCTAATGGAAATATATAGAAGTCACACCTTCGAGATTCGAATATGAATACTGATGATGATGCACCATCATCAGAATCATCCCCGGATGTCTAGAATGTGATTCTATATCTACCCAGTATATTAAAACTTCGAATATACGTTCATGACGCGTATACGCGAAATCTATATATACTCGATTGTCCATATTTAATATAAATAAATAATCAAATACGTATAAAGCGATTTAAATTTTCAAAACAAAATTGTTTTTAATTGAAAATTTACTCTTCGCACTCGTTCTAGGATACTACTGATCCTATCTCTAACGAGTAATTCTAATTGGATATTACTAATCCAATATCTGATGAATTCTTTCGTATGGTTCTAATGTGTCTTGTTCTCGAGCTCTGTAAACCAAAGCTCTGATACCAAAATGAGACGACCCGAACTTCCCCGTTAAGGAAAGCACGGATAGAATTGAGGACAAGACAAAATAGGACGCATACGGAAGAACATTTCATTGTTATTTCAACAATTCCATCAGATACAAGAATATACAGAGTATAAATGAATAAATTACATTCAACAAATATCAGAGATTACAATAAATTACATAGCAGCGGAAAATAATACAAAAGCACAACTAGAAGTGATACACGGATACAGAGCTTTCCGAGCATCGTTCCAGCTGTAAATCAGGACCCTGTGAATATAAATCTGCAAAACCAAAACTACTAGCTGCCCGTGCGGAAAATAGGGGCACCCAGAGTTTAGGTTAAAACAATAAACTCCAGGTCAGTCATGTGACTGGTGTGAGAACTAAAACAGTTATTAATATTGGTTTTAAAGTTAGGTAAATCAAGGGACCACGCCGTATAACACGGAACGGGTTTCCTCCCAAGAATACCAGTGCATAAAACAAACAGCGCAATGCTAAATAAAGAAAAATGAAGCTGTTATAAGACCCAGGTCCCATCACACAATGCAACGCAAGCCGGAGGATAGGGTTTTTACCTTATAACAGCCAAAGCATGCTTGATACGTTTAAAACACATTATTTGATACTATTATAGGTGTATAGTGTCAAAACAATTTCAATCATAAGTATCAATCATAGGCGGCATAGCTACCATCTACTATGTCGCCATACTAGGCTCTACAAATAAAACCGAAACACACGTATTGGAAATTGGATTCCGTCATGAGTCGAGGCAAGGGGCAAGCTCCTCTCCGCGTTCGAGACACTCTAGCAAATGCCTCGGGACCGCACACAGCAATCCCCTGGATCCTCCAAGGCCGGTCCTCTCTTACTTTTGAGGATTGGCAATTCCTGAACACACGTTTCCCGGTCCTAACAGACCTATATCCGAGGCGCCTCGTATCCAACAACCACACAGGTGAAAAGTATATGAATGTCAGGGCTGGTAGGTCACTGACACCACCCTAGCTAGAAAGAAACGTCATGCACTCCTTGGGTCCGTCTCCCGTTTTTGACTCATACCGAGGTGTGAGGCTCGCGAATTCACGTTACACACAAAGCTACGCCACACAGGCCGTGCTTTGATCATCACCACAAGACTTTGCTTTTCAACAGAAGCCTTGATCAATTGCCACTTACGCATGCCACACAGGCAATTCACTCCATGCGTTTGATATCCATCAATATATAACCCCTGAGCTCGTACGTCTCAGAGAAGGGCGTTAAGCAAGAGAATAAATTCTCCGCCGCCAAACAGATATATATTTAATAGAGATCAATCACACGGACTAAAATCCAATGTCGGACACACAGTCCATTTACAAGTCCGTTCTGGGTCTGAACGAAACCGGAGGCACTTTCCTCGCATATCCATCCATCTCCAAGTACGTCTGGAAGATCACCAACTGATTCCCACATCCTGGGTGTACAGCCCAATCAAGATCATCAGTAATCACCCAAACGATGTGAAGACTTCCGGTCTTCAACCACCGTCTTCATCTTCGACATCTCGTCGAATCGGTTATTCAGAATGGGTATAAACCCGACCTTTCTGAATAACCCACGTATATAATAAACGAATGTTACACAAACTCAACAAACGCCTCATTCCAATTCAGAATATTCTTTTATTCACAAAATCACATTCTTAGGGGAAATGTTCCCATTAATTTTATCTGTAACGACACGGATTTTGCCCGACCTTAATCGATCACAAAATCGACCAAGACCGTTCAAAACTCGCATACGTTAACTTTGGGAATACAATACATCAGAACAATAACAGCAGACTTTTATTACATTATAATAATGTTACATCAGAGTACAGAATATATCAGAGTACATTGAAATAAAATTACAGCGGAAGATAAAATTACAATACTTTTAATACATTAAACAGCGGAAGACTTCTAAGCTCTGGACACAGCTTTGGGCTTCGATCCAGGATCCTGCTAAAGAGAGAGATATCTGCAAAAAGTTACTCGACTGCCCGTGTGGAAAAGAGGGCACCCGAGTTTGCAAAGTGAAACAAACTACGAGTCGGTCATGGGACTGGTGTGAGAATTCCAAACTAATTTAACTAATAAGACAAATCCAAGGACCACGCCGCTAATGCGGAACGGGTTTTATTCCAATGGATTGTCGGTGCATAAAATCGAGAAATAACGCAATGTCTTTTTGGAAAAATGAAATCATTATAAGACCCAAGTCCCATCACACAATGCAATGCACACCAGAGGATAGGGTTTTACCTTATAATGGTCAAAAGATGCTTGATACGTGAAAACGATATTATTATTATTATTAGTGTGTATATGTTTTAATAAAATGATTTGAATCATAAGTATCAATCCTAGACGGCATGGTTACCATATAGCATGTCGCCAATACTAGTTCTACAATCAAAACCGCAAGGGCGTATTGGAAATTTGGATTCCATCATGAGTCGAGGCTAGGGGCAAGATCCTCTCCGATTCGAGACACTCTAGCAAATGCCTCAGGATTCCCCGCAGTGAACCCTTGGAAGCGGTAGGGCCGGTCCCCGCCTATGGGCAGTGGATTAGTTATGCCTGAACACACGTTTCCCGGTCCCTTTGGACCTATAGTATGACCACCAACGGCCTATAAAGCACGAGGTACCTCAAAATCCATCATCCACAATGAGTAAAATGTCAGCGCTGGTAGGTCCCTGACAACACTCTAGCTAGAAAGAAACGTGTGCACTCCCTACGGTCCGTATCCCGTTTTTGACTCATACCGGGGTGTGAGGCTCGCGAAGTTACGCTATACACAAAGCTACGCCTAAACAGACCGTGCTTTGATCATCGACCACAAGGCCTGCTTTTCAACAAAAGCCTTGATCCATGCATCTTGGCATGCCACATTGTCAGTCCAACCATATCATTGATTTCTACCAATATATAACCTCTAAGCTCGTATGTCTCAAAGAAGGGTGTTAACCACCAAACAGATATATATTAATAGAGATCAACGAATGTAGTATAAAGGACTACAACGTCAGACATACATTCCATTTATAAACTTATGCTCTGGGTCTGAGCGAAAGTCAAATCCGTACAAACCAACACTTCGTCCGAATGGCCACCACTGAAGCCCTTTCAAGGTAGCTACTCCTCTCATGGGTCTCAGTAGCAACACATCCATTCGATGTGAAGATCGCCGGTCTTCAATTACCGTCTTGAAATCTTCGACTTAGAACGTCGTATAATCATTTGAAATGAGATTGAACTCGGTCTTTTCAAATGATTCTCGCATATATATATAATAATTTGAAAACATTTCCTATCGTTATTAATATTTGATAACGACCTATCACTATTTTTATTTATATAAAAATAGCTCGAATAAATTTAACGACGCTTCCCTGGCGCTGTTTTCAACAAAATTTGACTTACGCATATCTAACCGTTGGATTTTGATGAAATATATATCATTGGAAAGATTTTCCCAAAGCGGTCCTAACGGTTCCTGTTTTGGGAGAATCCGACGGTCGGATCTTTCGGTATAACCGTTTAAAGTTACGATTGTCGATAAGCGAACTACCGCGCTTGTTTCGTTTAAATTTAATTTATATATATAAAAATATAAATCGTTTTACTATTTCAATTATAAAAGTCTATTCTTTTTATCGCATCTAAAATGACGATAAAATATTTCTTGTTTTATTTTTACTACCTTTCTTATTTTATTTACTCTAATTGTAAATAAATTATGCTTTATATATCCTTTTAATTTATTTACTATTTATTTACCTAAATGTAAATAATTATATTCTTATCTTTTTCTTATTTATTTACCTAAATGTAAATAAATGGTTTCATCTTCTTTTATCTTATTTATTTACCCTAATGTAAATAAATGTCTACCTTTACTTTTTCTATATTTATTTACACTAATTGTAAATAAATGCATCTGTTACTTTTATCTTATTTATTTACATATGAAAATGTAGATAAATATTATTCACATAATTATTCTATTAATCCTTTTTATATACATAGGGAAATGTAAATAATTCTTATCAACATATTTATTCTTTTAATTCCATTTTACATAGAAATGTAATTTTATTTACAATATAAAACCATATTCCTTAATTACATAAAAATGTGACTTTTATTTAATCTTTTCATTTATCCAATGTAAATAAATGTTTTTTTCCTATGTTTTATTTTATTTACTCTAAATATTTGTAGTAATTTACATATATAAAATGCAAATTTATATATGCTTTAACCTCTCACATTGGATAGGTATTGTTGTGATTACTGGACAGCCGGGCGGGTCCGGGCAGGTTTACATCACAACTCAATCCAACCTCGGGTTACGCATATTATTTTCTTATTTTTTTTACCTAAGTGTAAATAAATGATTTAATTTCTTATCTAAAATGTAAATATAATGTTATTGCAGAATTTGTTCGTTTTATCCTCATAAGAAATGTAAATAAGATAGTCTAATGTTTTACTCATCAAGTTGTGATCTTTAACAAAACATATATTTTGTTTTCAACCTTTTTCTATTTTAACAAAATGTCTATTTTATTTCTATCTATTTTCTATTTTCTTTATTAAACAAAATAGTCCCATTTACAAATTTAACGCATTACGGTGTATAATATTGTCCATTTCTAATGTAACACAAGGTAATTTTGTTTAATAACTCTAATGCAACCAAATGTGGAATGGGGTTTTTGTTTATTAATTTTCAATGTGAACAAAATGGGAATTTTGTTTATTAACTTTCAATGTGAGCAAAAGGCTAATTTTGTTTATTCTATTCAATGCAAACAAACATACTAATTTTGTTTATTCTATTTAATGCAAACAAAAATACTAATTTTGTTTATTCTATTTAATGCAAACAAAAATACTAATTTTGTTTATTCTATTTAATGCAAACAAAAATACTAATTTTGTTTATTCTATTTAATGCAAACAAAAATACTAATTTTGTTTATTCTATTTAATGCAAACAAAAATATGTATAATCTTGTTCGATTCTTCTTTGTAATATGATTAACGAAAGATGTTAATCTTCTTCTTTATAATATAATTAACAAAATATGTATTTGTCATTCTTTCTCAAAGTGACAAAAATATTTTCTTTTGATTCAAGCGATAAAAACATATTCTTTTGATTCAAGTGACAAGAATATTCATTTTATTTGTTCTTTCAAATTGTGACGAAAATATAGATTCTTTTGTCTTCCTTTACATAAAATGTTAACAAAATGTAAATTTTGTTATAATCCCTTTAACATTAATGAAATGTGAATTTTTGTCATGATTCTTTTAGCATTAACAAAGTGTGAATTGTGCTATGTTTCTATTTGTGTTGAAATCACAAATAAAAAGGTAATCCAATCTCTATGTTAATATTTGTGTTGGAAACACAGACAAAAAGATAATCCTTTACTTTATTTAACAAATAATGTTAATTTTGTTTTTTAAACTTTAATTAACAAACAATGTTATCACAAATAAATCAACACAACAATGCTATTTTTGTGTCATCACAACTAAATTAACACAATGACAGGTTTTGCGTCTTTTACAAATAACACAATGATGGGTTTTGTGTTATTGCAAATAAATTAACATAATGATGATTTTGTGTATAAATTTGATGAATCACAATGAAAGGTCTCATCCTTATTTTTATTTGTAAATCAAATAAAAACATTTACTCTTTACTTTATTTTATGAAACAAATAAGATATCTAATCTTTATTTCTCTTTAAAAGATCCAAACTTTCCTTTATTTCATAAATCAAAATAAAGGTTCAAACTTTTTTTTTTTTTTTTTTTTTTTAATTTGTAATTCAAGATGAAACCAAACAATCTTTTAATTGGTAAATAAAAGGATAACTTTCTTTTATTTTGTAAAACAAAAATAAAGATAAGAACTTGTTACTTATATTGTAAACAAAAATAAAGATAAAATCTTCCATTTATTATGTTAACAAAGTTAAAGATAAAAACTTGCTTTTTATTATGTTAACCAAACAAAGGATAAGAATTGGTATTTTATTTTGTAAACACAAAAAAAAATAAACTTGGTATTTTATTTTGTAAACAAAATTGAGGTTTAAATTGGCATTTTAATTTGTAAACCAAATAAAAGTTTAAAACTTTCTTTTTATTTTGTAAACGAAGTAAAGATCAAGATTTGCATTTTATTTTTGTAGACAATAATAAAGATTAAAAACTTTGTTATATTTGTAAATCAAACACAAAGATTAAAACTTTATTATATTTGTAAATCAAAACAAAGATTAAAACTTTGTTTATCCTTTTATTAAAATGTAAAAGATCTAAGCTTTCCTTAATTTATAAATCAAAAATCTAAAATAAAGATTTTTGTCTTTTTGTATAAATCAAGATAAAGATTCACCTTTCTTTTTATTTTGTTAACCAAAATAAAAACCCAACTTTTCATTTTATGTTGTGAATCATAAAATAATGGTTTACTTTCTTTTGTGAACCAGAAATAAAAACCATTTTACGTTATATTTTGTAAGACAAAAGCAAAGGTTAAATTTCTCATCGTATTTAAGAAATAAAAATAAAAATAAATAAGGATGAGAATTTCACAGAGATTACACTAAAATTTACAGATCTAGAATAGCATCAACAGGCATTACAAATCACAATCAGTCATACATTACAATCACAGCACAAACAACATCCAAATGAATATATACAACATAAATTTCATGCTGAGTGAATACAGTAAAATAAATAATTAATTAATTAAAATTTAAAAATAGGAATCTCACATTGATTGGTTTTCAGAAGTCGTTCGTGATTTTAGTCAAAATTTCAAATAGCTCGGAATCACTCCTTTCCGTCTAGAATTGTTGAACTCGTCTCTACGATTGCAACGCTTCAAAAATCGTTAAATTCAGATTTCCTTCTTCACGCTATTATCTGGAAACCGAGAAATCCAACTTCAACTTGAACCTCCTCCCATCGTACCGCCACCCGAGGCCTTGATAAGAATCTCCAGTTCTATATATAACCATCCTCCAATTTTTGTTTTGTACAAACATAAATCTTAGAACTCCAACTTTTTTTTTTTTTTTTAAGAAGTTTTACATAATGGAGGCAGAGAATAGGGAATGGAGTTGTGAGATTTGGTGTTGGATAGAAGGTGTATTCATAAGGGAGGCAGAGTAACTTATGCCCTTAAATTTTAGATTTTTTTATTTTATTTTATTTTTTTAAATATATTGATTGGCTGATGTGTCAATCAATGCCTAACTAATTTATAAACGTGCGTAATTAATGGTATATGAACCTAAAGACTTCTCTTTATATGCACATAGTTAGGGAAATTCAAAATCATGTTAATTAATTACTAGAATGTGCTTACTATATATATAAAAAAAAATATAGAAACCTTTAAATGTCTAATAAATCAAAACTTTAAATATAGAATTTGAACATTAATTGTATTTTGTCAAAAAGACATATCGTCAATGCATAATTAATACACACACGCGCGCACACACACATATATACCTATCATACATATATATATATATATATATATATGCATATATATCTAGAATTTGAAAACCATGTTAATTAGTGGGCAATTAACCCGAGCAATTATTTCACAACGTGCGACTTATACGTTTCCATTTTCTTTGGTTTAATGTAATCAATTTATGAGGGGAAGGGAAAAATGTTTCATTTCCTTTCTTTAAATTACTTAATTAATGGGGATAGTTAGAGAAGGAAACTTTCATTTCCTTTCTAATGTGACCTTTCTAATGTGACATATTATAACAAAAATTTTATTCTTAATAAATGTCATTTTTGTAGCATGGCATTTATAATACGACATAAATGACACTTTAAATACTAACATGAATGACCTTTATATATTCTAATATATTATTTCTGATCAAGTGACATTTTTGTTCTAGTTTAACATTTCTAAAAAAGAGTGACCCTTTTTATCTAATTTAACATTTCTAATAAAAAATGTTATTTTTCATCTAACGTAATTTTTCTAATATAAAATGCCCCTTTTTTAACTAATGTAACATTTCTATATATATAACGTTATTATTATTTTTCTTTGACAATTCTAGTGAAACATTTATCATAAAGATGACAATCTAATTCTAATGTACATTCTAACGATATGACATCATTTTTATAACGAAGTAAATTTCTAACGATAATAACAATTGTAATTTCTAATATAAATGGCAAATGTATGTTACATGAATATTTTTATCTTGCTAACAATAATCTAATTTGACAAAATTGATTTTTAGTTTTAACACAAATCCCTTTTGATAAAAATATAATTTTTCTTCCTTCCTACTCTACCTATATTCATATGCGATAAAAATCTGATTTTTATTTTCTACACAAATTATATTTAACATGAATATAATTCACCAAATCATCACAGCCACAATCAATCAGTCGGTCTCAATTTTATACGACGCACATATGGTTTAATGTTAAAACATTTATCAAGTAATGTATATTAAGTTAAAGCTTAAATTCAAATTCCCAAAATGCATCGCTATTTCAAACTCCTTTTATAATTAAATTAAATTTATTTGTTTTAACTACGATTAAAATAATTTTTTTTTTTTTAGCCATTATTATTCAAAATAAATTATTTTAAATATCCTAAATCCATTAAAATTTCTAAAATAAAAATTTTAAATTGGCCCCAAAATTCCGGGTTGTTACAATCTCCCCCACTTAAAATCTTTTCGTCCTCGAAAAGGAACTAGCTAAGAGTTGTTCAATTAACTAACTAAATTTTAATTTTCTTTTATTAATTTTATTTGTTGACTAACTTATCAAATATACATACTCTTTTATATATTTAAAAATCATATTTTCAGAAATAGAATATATAATCAAAAATACGCTAATTATAAGCTTATCACTCTGAACTCATCCTAGGGCATTACTAACCCCATCTCTAATGAGTTTTCTCATTCTAGGACACTGCTGGTCCTATCTCTAATGAGTATTCTTATTGGATATTACTAATCCAATCTCTGATGAGTCTTTTGTTCAGTTCTAACGAGTTGTACCCCAAAGATTTGAGCTAACCAGAGCTCTGATACCACCTGTAACGACACGGATTTTGCCCGACCTTAATCGATCACAAAATCGACCAAGACCGTTCAAAACTCGCATACGTTAACTTTGGGAATACAATACATCAGAACAATAACAGCAGACTTTTATTACATTATAATAATGTTACATCAGAGTACAGAATATATCAGAGTACATTGAAATAAAATTACAGCGGAAGATAAAATTACAATACTTTTAATACATTAAACAGCGGAAGACTTCTAAGCTCTGGACACAGCTTTGGGCTTCGATCCAGGATCCTGCTAAAGAGAGAGATATCTGCAAAAAGTTACTCGACTGCCCGTGTGGAAAAGAGGGCACCCGAGTTTGCAAAGTGAAACAAACTACGAGTCAGTCATGGGACTGGTGTGAGAATTCCAAACTAATTTAACTAATAAGACAAATCCAAGGACCACGCCGCTAATGCGGAACGGGTTTTATTCCAATGGATTGTCGGTGCATAAAATCGAGAAATAACGCAATGTCTTTTTGGAAAAATGAAATCATTATAAGACCCAAGTCCCATCACACAATGCAATGCACACCAGAGGATAGGGTTTTACCTTATAATGGTCAAAAGATGCTTGATACGTGAAAACGATATTATTATTATTATTAGTGTGTATATGTTTTAATAAAATGATTTGAATCATAAGTATCAATCCTAGACGGCATGGTTACCATATAGCATGTCGCCAATACTAGTTCTACAATCAAAACCGCAAGGGCGTATTGGAAATTTGGATTCCATCATGAGTCGAGGCTAGGGGCAAGATCCTCTCCGATTCGAGACACTCTAGCAAATGCCTCAGGATTCCCCGCAGTGAACCCTTGGAAGCGGTAGGGCCGGTCCCCGCCTATGGGCAGTGGATTAGTTATGCCTGAACACACGTTTCCCGGTCCCTTTGGACCTATAGTATGACCACCAACGGCCTATAAAACACGAGGTACCTCAAAATCCATCATCCACAATGAGTAAAATGTCAGCGCTGGTAGGTCCCTGACAACACTCTAGCTAGAAAGAAACGTGTGCACTCCCTACGGTCCGTATCCCGTTTTTGACTCATACCGGGGTGTGAGGCTCGCGAAGTTACGCTATACACAAAGCTACGCCTAAACAGACCGTGCTTTGATCATCGACCACAAGGCCTGCTTTTCAACAAAAGCCTTGATCCATGCATCTTGGCATGCCACATTGTCAGTCCAACCATATCATTGATTTCTACCAATATATAACCTCTAAGCTCGTATGTCTCAAAGAAGGGTGTTAACCACCAAACAGATATATATTAATAGAGATCAACGAATGTAGTATAAAGGACTACAACGTCAGACATACATTCCATTTATAAACTTATGCTCTGGGTCTGAGCGAAAGTCAAATCCGTACAAACCAACACTTCGTCCGAATGGCCACCACTGAAGCCCTTTCAAGGTAGCTACTCCTCTCATGGGTCTCAGTAGCAACACATCCATTCGATGTGAAGATCGCCGGTCTTCAATTACCGTCTTGAAATCTTCGACTTAGAACGTCGTATAATCATTTGAAATGAGATTGAACTCGGTCTTTTCAAATGATTCTCGCATATATATATAATAATTTGAAAACATTTCCTATCGTTATTAATATTTGATAACGACCTATCACTATTTTTATTTATATAAAAATAGCTCGAATAAATTTAACGACGCTTCCCTGGCGCTGTTTTCAACAAAATTTGACTTACGCATATCTAACCGTTGGATTTTGATGAAATATATATCATTGGAAAGATTTTCCCAAAGCGGTCCTAACGGTTCCTGTTTTGGGAGAATCCGACGGTCGGATCTTTCGGTATAACCGTTTAAAGTTACGATTGTCGATAAGCGAACTACCGCGCTTGTTTCGTTTAAATTTAATTTATATATATAAAAATATAAATCGTTTTACTATTTCAATTATAAAAGTCTATTCTTTTTATCGCATCTAAAATGACGATAAAATATTTCTTGTTTTATTTTTACTACCTTTCTTATTTTATTTACTCTAATTGTAAATAAATTATGCTTTATATATCCTTTTAATTTATTTACTATTTATTTACCTAAATGTAAATAATTATATTCTTATCTTTTTCTTATTTATTTACCTAAATGTAAATAAATGGTTTCATCTTCTTTTATCTTATTTATTTACCCTAATGTAAATAAATGTCTACCTTTACTTTTTCTATATTTATTTACACTAATTGTAAATAAATGCATCTGTTACTTTTATCTTATTTATTTACATATGAAAATGTAGATAAATATTATTCACATAATTATTCTATTAATCCTTTTTATATACATAGGGAAATGTAAATAATTCTTATCAACATATTTATTCTTTTAATTCCATTTTACATAGAAATGTAATTTTATTTACAATATAAAACCATATTCCTTAATTACATAAAAATGTGACTTTTATTTAATCTTTTCATTTATCCAATGTAAATAAATGTTTTTTTTCCTATGTTTTATTTTATTTACTCTAAATATTTGTAGTAATTTACATATATAAAATGCAAATTTATATATGCTTTAACCTCTCACATTGGATAGGTATTGTTGTGATTACTGGACAGCCGGGCGGGTCCGGGCAGGTTTACATCACAACTCAATCCAACCTCGGGTTACGCATATTATTTTCTTATTTTTTTTACCTAAGTGTAAATAAATGATTTAATTTCTTATCTAAAATGTAAATATAATGTTATTGCAGAATTTGTTCGTTTTATCCTCATAAGAAATGTAAATAAGATAGTCTAATGTTTTACTCATCAAGTTGTGATCTTTAACAAAAATATATTTTGTTTTCAACCTTTTTCTATTTTAACAAAATGTCTATTTTATTTCTATCTATTTTCTATTTTCTTTATTAAACAAAATAGTCCCATTTACAAATTTAACGCATTACGGTGTATAATATTGTCCATTTCTAATGTAACACAAGGTAATTTTGTTTAATAACTCTAATGCAACCAAATGTGGAATGGGGTTTTTGTTTATTAATTTTCAATGTGAACAAAATGGGAATTTTGTTTATTAACTTTCAATGTGAGCAAAAGGCTAATTTTGTTTATTCTATTCAATGCAAACAAACATACTAATTTTGTTTATTCTATTTAATGCAAACAAAAATACTAATTTTGTTTATTCTATTTAATGCAAACAAAAATACTAATTTTGTTTATTCTATTTAATGCAAACAAAAATACTAATTTTGTTTATTCTATTTAATGCAAACAAAAATACTAATTTTGTTTATTCTATTTAATGCAAACAAAAATATGTATAATCTTGTTCGATTCTTCTTTGTAATATGATTAACGAAAGATGTTAATCTTCTTCTTTATAATATAATTAACAAAATATGTATTTGTCATTCTTTCTCAAAGTGACAAAAATATTTTCTTTTGATTCAAGCGATAAAAACATATTCTTTTGATTCAAGTGACAAGAATATTCATTTTATTTGTTCTTTCAAATTGTGACGAAAATATAGATTCTTTTGTCTTCCTTTACATAAAATGTTAACAAAATGTAAATTTTGTTATAATCCCTTTAACATTAATGAAATGTGAATTTTTGTCATGATTCTTTTAGCATTAACAAAGTATGAATTGTGCTATGTTTCTATTTGTGTTGAAATCACAAATAAAAAGGTAATCCAATCTCTATGTTAATATTTGTGTTGGAAACACAGACAAAAAGATAATCCTTTACTTTATTTAACAAATAATGTTAATTTTGTTTTTTAAACTTTAATTAACAAACAATGTTATCACAAATAAATCAACACAACAATGCTATTTTTGTGTCATCACAACTAAATTAACACAATGACAGGTTTTGCGTCTTTTACAAATAACACAATGATGGGTTTTGTGTTATTGCAAATAAATTAACATAATGATGATTTTGTGTATAAATTTGATGAATCACAATGAAAGGTCTCATCCTTATTTTTATTTGTAAATCAAATAAAAACATTTACTCTTTACTTTATTTTATGAAACAAATAAGATATCTAATCTTTATTTCTCTTTAAAAGATCCAAACTTTCCTTTATTTCATAAATCAAAATAAAGGTTCAAACTTTTTTTTTTTTTTTTTTTTTTTTAATTTGTAATTCAAGATGAAACCAAACAATCTTTTAATTGGTAAATAAAAGGATAACTTTCTTTTATTTTGTAAAACAAAAATAAAGATAAGAACTTGTTACTTATATTGTAAACAAAAATAAAGATAAAATCTTCCATTTATTATGTTAACAAAGTTAAAGATAAAAACTTGCTTTTTATTATGTTAACCAAACAAAGGATAAGAATTGGTATTTTATTTTGTAAACACAAAAAAAAATAAACTTGGTATTTTATTTTGTAAACAAAATTGAGGTTTAAATTGGCATTTTAATTTGTAAACCAAATAAAAGTTTAAAACTTTCTTTTTATTTTGTAAACGAAGTAAAGATCAAGATTTGCATTTTATTTTTGTAGACAATAATAAAGATTAAAAACTTTGTTATATTTGTAAATCAAACACAAAGATTAAAACTTTATTATATTTGTAAATCAAAACAAAGATTAAAACTTTGTTTATCCTTTTATTAAAATGTAAAAGATCTAAGCTTTCCTTAATTTATAAATCAAAAATCTAAAATAAAGATTTTTGTCTTTTTGTATAAATCAAGATAAAGATTCACCTTTCTTTTTATTTTGTTAACCAAAATAAAAACCCAACTTTTCATTTTATGTTGTGAATCATAAAATAATGGTTTACTTTCTTTTGTGAACCAGAAATAAAAACCATTTTACGTTATATTTTGTAAGACAAAAGCAAAGGTTAAATTTCTCATCGTATTTAAGAAATAAAAATAAAAATAAATAAGGATGAGAATTTCACAGAGATTACACTAAAATTTACAGATCTAGAATAGCATCACAGGCATTACAAATCACAATCAGTCATACATTACAATCACAGCACAAACAACATCCAAATGAATATATACAACATAAATTTCATGCTGAGTGAATACAGTAAAATAAATAATTAATTAATTAAAATTTAAAAATAGGAATCTCACATTGATTGGTTTTCAGAAGTCGTTCGTGATTTTAGTCAAAATTTCAAATAGCTCGGAATCACTCCTTTCCGTCTAGAATTGTTGAACTCGTCTCTACGATTGCAACGCTTCAAAAATCGTTAAATTCAGATTTCCTTCTTCACGCTATTATCTGGAAACCGAGAAATCCAACTTCAACTTGAACCTCCTCCCATCGTACCGCCACCCGAGGCCTTGATAAGAATCTCCAGTTCTATATATAACCATCCTCCAATTTTTGTTTTGTACAAACATAAATCTTAGAACTCCAACTTTTTTTTTTTTTTTTTAAGAAGTTTTACATAATGGAGGCAGAGAATAGGGAATGGAGTTGTGAGATTTGGTGTTGGATAGAAGGTGTATTCATAAGGGAGGCAGAGTAACTTATGCCCTTAAATTTTAGATTTTTTTATTTTATTTTATTTTTTTAAATATATTGATTGGCTGATGTGTCAATCAATGCCTAACTAATTTATAAACGTGCGTAATTAATGGTATATGAACCTAAAGACTTCTCTTTATATGCACATAGTTAGGGAAATTCAAAATCATGTTAATTAATTACTAGAATGTGCTTACTATATATATAAAAAAAAATATAGA
The DNA here is from genome assembly GCA_030737875.1 of Allium sativum. Taxonomy (NCBI): domain Eukaryota; kingdom Viridiplantae; phylum Streptophyta; class Magnoliopsida; order Asparagales; family Amaryllidaceae; genus Allium; species Allium sativum. The sequence continues at coordinate 638,562,113 of CM060918.1, forward strand.
AACCTTTAAATGTCTAATAAATCAAAACTTTAAATATAGAATTTGAACATTAATTGTATTTTGTCAAAAAGACATATCGTCAATGCATAATTAATACACACACGCGCGCACACACACATATATACCTATCATACATATATATATATATATATGCATATATATCTAGAATTTGAAAACCATGTTAATTAGTGGGCAATTAACCCGAGCAATTATTTCACAACGTGCGACTTATACGTTTCCATTTTCTTTGGTTTAATGTAATCAATTTATGAGGGGAAGGGAAAAATGTTTCATTTCCTTTCTTTAAATTACTTAATTAATGGGGATAGTTAGAGAAGGAAACTTTCATTTCCTTTCTAATGTGACCTTTCTAATGTGACATATTATAACAAAAATTTTATTCTTAATAAATGTCATTTTTGTAGCATGGCATTTATAATACGACATAAATGACACTTTAAATACTAACATGAATGACCTTTATATATTCTAATATATTATTTCTGATCAAGTGACATTTTTGTTCTAGTTTAACATTTCTAAAAAAGAGTGACCCTTTTTATCTAATTTAACATTTCTAATAAAAAATGTTATTTTTCATCTAACGTAATTTTTCTAATATAAAATGCCCCTTTTTTAACTAATGTAACATTTCTATATATATAACGTTATTATTATTTTTCTTTGACAATTCTAGTGAAACATTTATCATAAAGATGACAATCTAATTCTAATGTACATTCTAACGATATGACATCATTTTTATAACGAAGTAAATTTCTAACGATAATAACAATTGTAATTTCTAATATAAATGGCAAATGTATGTTACATGAATATTTTTATCTTGCTAACAATAATCTAATTTGACAAAATTGATTTTTAGTTTTAACACAAATCCCTTTTGATAAAAATATAATTTTTCTTCCTTCCTACTCTACCTATATTCATATGCGATAAAAATCTGATTTTTATTTTCTACACAAATTATATTTAACATGAATATAATTCACCAAATCATCACAGCCACAATCAATCAGTCGGTCTCAATTTTATACGACGCACATATGGTTTAATGTTAAAACATTTATCAAGTAATGTATATTAAGTTAAAGCTTAAATTCAAATTCCCAAAATGCATCGCTATTTCAAACTCCTTTTATAATTAAATTAAATTTATTTGTTTTAACTACGATTAAAATAATTTTTTTTTTTTTAGCCATTATTATTCAAAATAAATTATTTTAAATATCCTAAATCCATTAAAATTTCTAAAATAAAATTTTTAAATTGGCCCCAAAATTCCGGGTTGTTACATTATCCAAGATAAATTCTTCTAAATTTATCCTATAATCTTCCTTTGGATATCATTTCAAACTAGTCGGGATTAACGAACCACACCGAAGTAATTATTTAGTTTATTTCCCAATCCCAACCTATATATCCCCTGGAGAAAACTGGTAATACTCCACATCTAACACCACTGTGTTATCGGTAAAATTAATTACCATTTCACGTTCAAATCTAATTAAAGATTTAACTATCGCTTTGGAGCAAAACTGGTGGTACTCCACTCTCGATCACTTTTCAGATTTGATAATTTAAACCATCAATTCACATTTTAATCTAATTAAAGATTCATTAAAACTCCACTTAGTTTTAATCTTTTCAAAAATCAATATCCTGCCTTTAACTGGGTTAAAGAACCAATGTCATCAAAAACACGATTCACGACAAACCAAATCACATTTGATATTAAATACAAGGCTCTGAATAGAAAATATATCGGCTTATATTCAATATCAAATTCTGAAACCAACAAATATCGTATTGGAAATAACGATATAAAATATCTTTCAAATCCCCATAACAATATTTGTATAGTCACGAAATCCAACATCGAAATATCCCGAAGATAATTTCGATTCAGCTCCAGTCCAATCCACGTATTGGAAATTATCGATTATTTTCAAAATCACTTTCAAATTCAATTTATTTATTTTAAAAATAAATTGATTTCAATCCTAGTTCAAAACTAGTTCATTTCGATAAAAATCTATTTTTATCTTTTCAAATGTGGAATTTTCCAGCCCAATCCTTTCCAATTCACATATTATAATTTTACACAAATTATAGATATTTTTAATATTTTTATCAAGGCCCGTACAGTCGATTTCCAACAACGGCCATCGAACTGCACTTACAGCGACCTTTTTCAAATTTGATTTGGACATAATTCCAAATCCAACCGTTAGATTTCAAACTTCTAATATTCATTGGAAAGCTCTTTTCGATACGAACCCAACGGTTCCGGTTTTAGGAGAATCCGACGGTCGGATCTCCCGCAATGTCCGTTTGAAATAAATGGTCGAAATTCACGAACTACCGCGGCGCGGCGCGTTCTATTCAGGCCATTATATATATAATATATATATATATTATATATATTTCGTCGATTTCCTTTTTAAAATGAATTTTATAAATCGTTTTAACTTCGTTTCAAAACCATTTCAACACTATTTCCATTCGAAGCCAAAATTGAATTCTTCTTTATAAATTCGTTTTAAAATTCATTTCTATTCAATTCAAATTTTAATTCAATTTGAATTCATTTCAATTCACTTTCAATTCAATTTGAATTCGTTTTCAATTCAATTCATTTCGAAATCGTTTTCAATTCAATTCATTTCGAAATCGTTTTCAATTCAATTCATTTCGAAATCGTTTTCAATTCAATTCATTTCGAAATCGTTTTCAATTCAATTCATTTCGAAATCGTTTAAAATCGATATAAATATCGTTCACGTCGAAATAACGCATCTCTAATCAACACGGCTTTATATTTTTCAAAACTCCTTTATTCTATCCAACAAATGAATATTTATCCCATTCAACACATGAATCTATATTTCTTTCAACACACGACTAATCTCAACACATGAGTACTGTCAACACCTCACTATTTTTGTTATGTAAAATATTTTATAAAACTATGGTATCTATCGTTTGATTTTAATTAGACTTCTACTAGGAAGTAGATTCTAATCGTAAATATGATAAAGATGTAATTTATTTTATTTAAAATATTCTACTCAACACATGAATAGTTTCAACACATGATCATCGTCAACACATGACTATTTTTATATTCAACACATGAATTTTCTTTTATAATATTCATTGTTTTCCCGATTGGAATGAGGCCCAATCAATCACCATATAGTGTTAATCTATATGGATTCCATACAACACATGTATATAATAGCATTGAAAAATAATCAACCATCAACCAAAGTGCACTACACTGTATAAGCATCAAATATAGGTATCCGACGCTTATAACAGCCTGTCAATCCACCGATCGACATATTTAATCAATCAGGATGAGTGAACTTCAAATTTCATCCCAACACCCGTGTGGGGTTTCAAACAATCAAACACAGATTTTATTTGTGCAGTTGGGCGATGTGTAAAATTTATCAACCCAATCAATATCAGTCAAATCAGTGTATATAAACAAATCGGCCGATTTGTTTATAAATATTTTATTTATTCACTTTCACGTTAAAAATTATTTTTAACGATAAAATATTCTATTTCAACACTTGAATTTCTATTCATTTCATTTACACAATAAAAATGATATTTTTATTTTTCTAACATATTTTAGAAAATTTCGGCGGCATAACGGCACGATACTAGAAACGGGACAAGGCCTAGCCTTATCCCCGGTCTAGTGAAGGCCCACGCCATTCACACATCAATCAAATCACTTTCGTTATGCAAACCACAAAATTTGGAGTAAGAGTCTAACCTAGTCTTACTCCTTCGCCTTATAACGGCGCACGTCTAATCCTAACCAATTTATCGATTCGATTTTTCACACCACAAACCACATTCAAACCAATATCTCAATCAATCACCAAACATCCAAACAAACAAGTCCATGGTATGTGGACGGGTGTCGGGTGCTTCTAATAAGCACCGTCTGCATCCTAGTATATATATATATATCTAGAAAAAGAGAATTAAGAGTGAGAAGTTCTCACCAAAAAGCTATCCAAGCTCCACGGCACTTCATTTGCAGAAGTCTTCGCCGTTTTCGCATCTTCGTCAGCTTCGTCGCCCGTAGCCACTATATATATAAAAATCGAATTTTTATTTCGCTATTCAATATATAAAAATCGAATTTTTATTTCAAAGTTCAACATATAAAAATCGAGTTTTTATTTCAAAGTTCAACATATAAAAATCGAATTTTTATTTCAAAGTTCAACATATAAAAATCGAATTTTTATTTTGACGCTATATGGATAAAAATGCTATTTTTACACCGCTACTATATAGATAAAAATTCTATTTTTACATCTTTATTCTATATATAAAGATCTCGCCTTTTCAACTATAAAGTTTTCGCCTTTATAAAAATAAAGTTTTCGCCTTTATAAAAATAAAGTTTTCATCGTTATGAAAATCACCACTTTATTTCAACGTATATAAAATAAAAATCAGATTTTTATTTCGCTACGTATACAAAGATTATATTTTTATATTCTCTATCCATAAAGATTATATTTTTAATACTTAAAAAAAATATAAAAATCATATTTTTTTTTTCTTCTACATAATAAAGATTATATTTTTTTTTACTTCACTACTCATCTCAAAATATCTTCTTTATAGTTCCCACTATGCAAAGATCATATTTTGACATCATCTATATAGTAAAGACTATATTTTTAATAGTTTAAAAATATAAAGATCATATTTTTAATTCTTTTAAAAATATAAAAATCATATTTTTTTTTTCTTCGAAGTTCAATATATAAAAATCCTATTTTTATAATTGCTTCCTATATTAAAAAAAAACATAGCCTTTCTATTTTAAAAATCTTTTCTTTTCTATTTGCAAAAGAATCTAACCTTTAAAAACATACCAATCTAATTTTACTAACTTAAAAATCAGTTTTTATACTTTTCTAAAATCAGTTTTTCACCTTAAATAAAAAAAACAGTTTTATACCTTAAATAAAATTAGTTTTAACATTATATAAAAAAAACAATTAGTTTATAAATTAAATAAAATTCAGAAACACTTACAGCGGGGGGGGGGGGGGGTTTCTCTGTCGCGGGTCCGTGAGGGAGGAGGGGAAGAGACAGGCGGAGGCGGGTGGCTCGACATCGGAGGTGGAGGCGGCGTCGGTCTTCTATCGATTTAGGGGCTAGGGTTACGGGTTGGGTCCAAGGGTTATACGAAGAGGAGAGAGGCGCGAGTAGAGGAGGGTGGCCGGAGCTGCTGTGGGAGGGGGGTGCGGTGGTGGGTCAGGGGGTCGGCGCGAGGATGGGGAGGGGCGTCGATCGCCTGGAGCGATCTTTTTTTCTTTTTTTTTTCTTCTGTGAAGTAAAATCGGGGGGGGGGCCTATATATTTTATTTTATTTTTATTTATTATTTTATTATTTTTAAAAGTTGACTTTTACATACGTCATCAAAACGAGGCCCACCACCTGTCGTCCATAGCGTTTAACCCCCATTCTGAACACAATGGGATATGTATCGTCAGCTGATTCGGCTGTTAAAATCAGTTTCCGTTAAATTTACATTTAAATCACTATATTGAATTTTAAACGTGCATTTCAAATTACCGGGGTCACATACCAACTAGAAAAATTCCAGAAAAATATTTTCTAGCTTCGTATTGACGATACGGTCCTAACAAAACTAGTTTCGTCGAATTCCGAGACCGTATGAAAAATGGCCAATTTCCAGTCGATTAAAATCAACTGAAATGGTCAAAACACGTTTTCCTTTGCCACGCTCACATATTGAATCGAAAAATTATGAAATTTGAAACCTAGCAATAACTTGACATCACGGACCCAACAAAAGTGGTTTCGTCGAAATCCGAGGTCATTTGCAAAATGTCCATTTTTAAGGGCCTGAATTCCATAGCGACCATTCAGAATTTTCAACTGGACATATCTCTCAATTTTTAAAGTGAAATCTCAGTTTCTTACATTCGTTAGAAAGATATTATCAATTAGATCCTAATGTTTTTGGTTTCATTAAAATCCGGATTGTTTTGCACCCGGTACATTCAATTGAAGTTTGAAATCGAATTATCGAACTACCGCGCCATTTTCAATTCTATTTATAATTATATATAAATATTTATATTCTAACGACGACGTATATTTTATATACGTCGAATTCTATTCAAAATAAATTTCTCGTCGATTTTATTTAAAATAATCTATTTTAAATATTCAAAATCAGCTAAAATCGCCAAAATAAAAATTTTAAACTGGCCCAGATTTTGCGGGTTATTACAACAGTGCTTGAACGTGGACTTTGAAGTTGTACAGTAGGTGATGGGGGTTCAACAGTGGGGAGTTTGCTACTGTGACGATAAGAGGAGGTGATGAACGTTGAGTCTGGACTGTGGTGATCAGATTGATAGATCGTGATTTATATGGCAGTGTAGACAAGGTGCTCGATGTAATGCCGGAATGGATGGTGCAAGAATTTGGGCTGTTTTCAACAGGATTGATCGATGGTTATGGAGTCGCTTCATGTTTAGCTTCGTAGTTATGTGGGAAATAAGGTATACAATTTTTTTATACATAAAAGAATTTATTATGCTTAGTATAGATAAATGTTTAATCATTAAAATTAAAATGAATAATGGTAGGTGCAAGAAAATTCATTTAAGAGGATTCAAGTAAATTCATGGCGTAATGATATGGGATTAAATAAGATATTCAGCAAACAAAACCCGGTGAGTAAATCTCACTCACCTTTTATTTTAATTATTTTTATTTCGTTAAAAATAATTGTTGTTGCTTGTTTGGATTTTTCTGCTTGTTTATATATATATTAGTTATTTAGGCTATTATATATATATATATATATTGGGTTGATTGATTGGTTGGATTCCCGCAGTCTCATTAGCGGATGCCCGCGGTACCATAGCGGATGATTACCCTATACGCCCCACGCTATGATTAGTGGATGACCTTCTATACCGCAATATTCTTCCACGAAGCAGAATTGGTATTATTTACGTGCTAACATCTGTGGATGCAGGAAAACAGGTTGGAGGAATCCAACTGGATTCCTCAAAAATATATTATCTGTTTGTTTATTTGTTTACATATATATTTTTATATATGATGTGTTAGAAAAATAAATAATTCGTTGCTTTGTGTGTTTAAATATCACTGGGCTTAAGTAATGATATTTAAAAATATCGTGGAAGGACATTTGAGATTTAAAAAGGAAAAATTCTATTTTTAAATAGAATTTGAATTTTAAATGGAAATAAAAATATAAACTTGTTTTTTTGAAAAATAAAACAAGTAGATTCTTCATAAACGAAGTTTATAAATAGTTCTTTTATAACAAAGTTATAAATGAAGTGAAAAGAATTATCATTTGATAATTCAGAAATAGAAATACAAGTGTGAAATTGGAATTTGAAATGAAATTTCAAATAGGATGTGAAATGAAATTTTTAAATATATAACTCAAATGAAATTTGAGTATAACATTTGAATAGTAGAATTAGAAAAGGAGTTTAAATATTTGAATTTTTATAGAAAAGAAAAGAAGTTTGGATATTAGAAATTCAAATAGAAGTTCAAATAGAGTTTGAATATGTGAAATTAGAATGAAATATAGAAGTTGAATTCAAATGAATTAAATAGAGTTTGAATCCATAGGAATTCAAATAAAGAAAATTCAAATAGAGATTTGAATATGAAAATTCAAATGGAGTTTGAAATGGGAAATTGAAAATAGTAAATTCAAATAGAGATTTGAATATTGAATTTCAAAATAGAATTTGAAATAAACTTTGAAAATAGGATTTCAAAGTAGGATTGAAATAGGATTTCAAAATAGGAAATCCAAATAGTTTTGAAATGGAATTTGAATTCAAAGGAGTTCAAATGGATTTGAAATAAGGAAAATTCAAATGTGATTTAAATAATGGGTTTTAATAAAGAGGATTTAAATATAAGAATTTAAATAGAATTCAAATGGTGTTGAATATAAGAATTCAAACAAAACTCAAATGGAGTTTAAATAGAAAGAATTTGAATAAGAGGAATTCAAAGAGATTTGAAACATGGTATTTGGATTCAAAGGAATTAAAATGTGGTATTTGAAGTTCAAGTAGATAAAAAAAAAGGAGTTTAAATATTTGAAGTTCAAATAGATTAAAAATGGAATTTGAATTCAAATAGTTGAAATAGAATTTGAATATAGAATTTGAATTAGAATCGAATTGGAATTTGAATATAGATTTCAAATATAAATGAAATAGAAGATCAGAAATATTTGTTGAGTTGGGAAAAAATGGTTTGATATATATTTGAAATATATCAGAATAGAGTTGAATTTATATAAACGAAGTTTTAAAAGTTCATATATATAAATATAAATAAAACGAACTCGCCGCAGCGCTGTAGTTCGTAAATTGGCGATTCGAACTTCAATCGAGTATACAGAACCCAATTGAAGTCGGAATTCTTTGAAACAAGAAACGTCAGGACCGGTTTGATAATAGTTTTCTAATGAAAGAGAAAAATGTGAATTTCGTCGTATAGATTTTGAATTATGTCAAAATCAAATTTTTAGAAAAACAGCGCCAGAACTATTTAAAAACCATAATGGTTTATTTCATTTTATAAAAGGATATTAAACAAATAAAATCCGAATTTCTATTTAGAAAATTTCAGATTTGAGTTATAAAATATATGTGAACTCAGGTGGAGTAATGAATTGATTTTTGAAACAGAAATCAGATTTTTGATTATTGAATAGAATTAACTAATTCGAATAGCAATTAGTAAATGAGATGTTGAATTGATATTGGGCCTTAAATAAGTGAATACGATTTGAAAATTTATATTCGAAATAGAAAAGAGAACTAGAATTGAAATTGAAATTCAATTTGGTTATGAGCAAGTTAAATATTTTGTTTGAACATGTTATGTTCAACAAAGAAGTGAAATAGGCAAAATGACTAATTAAAGAATAAATGGGCGAAACTGAATTCAAACGATTAGATGGTATTGAATTGAATTGAAAACAGGTGAACATGTGTAAGCAGGTTTGATATGAAGTATATGAAGATTTTAATTTGTGTGCCCAACAAAAAGGTACATGTTTAATTCATATATGAGATTTTATGCGCCGTATCGGCAGGCCGCTTGGCTTTTTCCTTTTTCTTTTGATTGAGGAAGATACCGGGAAGCTATTTGAAATTTCCCGATGCTCCCGATACAGGGGAGGTTATGGCGAATTTTTCCGGGAATTTAAGAAGTTATAATATTTTTAAGGAATTTGACAATTAGAAATCTATATATCGATATATATAGAATTCGATAAGGAAACGAAATCAAAAATAGAATATTGAAAACGAAAAGGGGAAATCTATAAATTAGAAATAGAAAGAAAACTATATACATGTTTTAAAAATGAATAATTGGATTGTATAGTGTGTTTATTCGAGGTAAGTGGTTTTGCCGTTTTGAAGTTGAGGATGTTTTCAGTTAAGGTCTGAGAGGTAATTTTACCCCAACTTGATTGATTTCATTTTTAATGGATAAATAGCAAGATCCAGTCTCGAAGAGAAGTGTTTGAAAAAGAGTTAGTTGAATAAAATATTTTGGGTTGTTGTAACGATGTTTTACACAACATTCGTTTTAAACCCAAGTGATGGGATTTTGGAATATAACAAGTAAATATTTCTGAGTATAATTAAAATAGTCGGGATAGAGATAAGTGATTGGAATTGTTGCCAATTGCAAATAGAGATATTTTCTAATATATAGAAAATAAAAGGAGTTGATATTGGGAAATGCTTCCCAAATAGCGTAAAGGGCCAATATGGTTATTGAAAATATTTGGTTAACAAATATTGATAAGGAAATGGAGAAGAGATTTAATTAATGAAATATTAATTAAAGAGCCAGTGATTTGTTTGATATGTTTGGATGAACACTTGTTTTTATTCGATAGTTAAATCACAGACTATCGAAGTTTTTGACCATCGTTGTCAATATGGAGAGACCGGTTGGATTATTATCCGAAAAACCACTCCGTATCGGCATAAGCGTTGCGAACCAAGTATGCTGAATATATTGAAGACGGAGTAAAGTGCAAGGACTCTTTCTATTAATAGAAATAGTGCCTTCGGTTTCGTTCAGTCCCAGAACGAACGTATATGGACGAATGTCTGACAAAGTATTTCCAATGATCAAATGGGTTGGTCTGTATGAATATATATGGTTGCAACGGATTTATCCCTTAGCATAATATCCAGAGTATTTGTGCAAACTCAACTAGTGATTAACGGATCTGACGATGTGGCATTCAAAGTGATTGTGTTATCAATGAATGGTAAGTATGCGTAGCCTCAGGCCTCAACAACCGGGAAAGGACAAAAATCGGGCAGGCAGCATGGCTATGTGGGTCGCACCCATTAGGATGTATAATCACCTATCTAGAGGTTCATTTAATTTCTTATTCTATTCGATGCTGTCCCAGTCGGGAGACGGTTGCTGATCCCAACCGTTGGTGATATACATTCGATACACTCAAGCGAAATGAGTGGTCGGTCATGTGTGGGCCGGGTTACAAGATGTTCTTGTTGAACCCAGTGTATTCCTCTCTAGAGATACACAGTCGGAAGGTGGTTCCATACCTTGTCATGTTGGAAATCCAATCTCCAATAAGCGCCATGCGGTTTTTGATTTTATACTATATATGTGGAGCGTGAGATGCAAGCGTTCTGCTATTTGGTTATTTACTTGATGTAGACATTATTATAATATCACTAGATTTTCGTATCAAAGTGTTTTGGGTTATAGTAAGGTAAAAACCGTCCATATTTATGTGTGGGCTGGTCTTACTATTATCTTTTCTTTCGAAAAGGGTTTGAAAGTTAAACAAGTGGTTGGAGTTTACTCACACCAGTCCCATGACTGACCCAGAGTTTATTTTGTTTGTTTCCCCTAAACTCTTGGGTGCCCAAATTTGTACGGGCAGTCAAGTAGTTCAGGTGTTTACAGATACCATTGGAGGAGCTTGGAGCAGGAGGCTTCAGCGTTAGTTACCTAGTGTTATTTCCGCTGTATTGTAAGTGTTGAACTCTGATTCTGAATGTACATGTATACAGAAATTTTGTATTACAAAAGTATATGATATATATATTTTATTCGTTCCGCTGTGAGTTTGTGATCTTTGTTTTCTTCTATTCTAATATTTCTTTCTTTCTATTTCTCATCCTCTAACTTCTTTCTAATAATGAGTCGTATTTCTGTGCAATTTGAGTTGGACGTGTGGTGTTTTTAGTCAACTCAGATAGCACAGATTTGCGGGTCGTTTCAGTTGGTATCAGAGCTTAGGTTGAGCGAATACCTAGGCTTGTTGGAATGTACTCATTAGAGATAGGGTCAGTAGTACCCTAGAATGAGTTGAGTGTATATACGAGAGCGCGTATTTGTAAGTTGATATAAAAGTTGTTTTATATTGTGTTGGTTAGTCTGTTGAGTGGTTTATGAATTCTGGTCGAATTGTGGGACGCCACAAAGTCGATAGGAATTTCTAAACACTTAAACAGAAAAATTCAACACGATATTGTTTTAAAATGGGTAAATGAAATAATTTTACCCAAAATTTCTATTTTTGATATAGAAAGAATAATTTTCTAGAATTATTATTATATGGATGTGTTGGATGTTGATTTTATAATCAAATGAGATTATAAACTTAGAATGGTTATCTATAACCAAATAGAATTTGTATAGGAATTTAATATACAAATGAGATGAATTAGAATTTAATTCAAACCAGAATTTGGAATTTTAATCCTGGGAAGTTGAAAAATATTTTTTCAAAGTATATTAAAATAATATAGATTTGTTTTAAAGGATTTGAAAAAAAATCATGGATTTTGAAATAATAAGGCACTGAACTCACTTCAGTGGCTGGGAAATTATTCTGATGATGATTGCAACATCATCAGTGTTCATTTCCGAGTTTCTAAGTGATGGATTGCTACCTTAGAAAATTTTGTTGGAAATTTGTTTGAAAATTCAAATGTTTTTGAATTTGTGATAGGAATAAATATATGTTCATATTTATATATTATCTAAAAAAGACTTGAAATAAAAACCCGGGAATTTGAATTCTGGGATTAAAATTTAATTTAAAGCAAGTCAAATGAATCAAAGTGGATAAATTAATTTAGATCAATTTGAATGTGTGAATAAAAACCAAAGGTTTTGGGTGAAATTAAAATTAGTCAAAATATAAAGTGTTGAGTTTCAGCATAAGATGAGTTTTCGAACAGTTAAAGGTTTTGTACCATTTTTTCTACCTTAGCAATTTCGAGGACGAAATTATTTTAAGGGGGAAAGAATGTAACGACCCAGATTTTCTAGTCGATTTATTTTAATATTTAATATTATTTTAAATATTGGGCTGATAAGTTAAATCGATTTTTTTTGAATTTATGATATAATTATCGTAATACAAGAATGTTAAGTAATTGAATGTTGAGTCAAAATTTAGTTGAAACAATTTAGTCAATTGATATAAATTCTGTATCAAAGTAGAGTGATAATAATTGTTTATTTTCAATGAATTAAACTGTTTGAAATCAATGTATGTCAATTGAACTTATTATTAATCGTCAATTTAAATTAGTTATCTCCTTTATATAGGCGAAATTAATTTTAGAACCCACTCCGTTGAGTCTAGGATACCAAATCACGGTGGAAATATCTGTCGTTACGGTTAAATAGCGGTTTAGAATTTAGTGTGGAGGACCACGAGATATTTTGGTTATTAATTTAATCACTTCAAAATCTCATCAGCCAACCTATTTGCCACCCTAAAACTAAAATGCGCAAACCTATATTTTCATTTCAGCTGTAAAAATTGTCTCGGACCATCATTATCAAGCAAACAAAAAATTAAAGGCCTTCGTACCTCTGTCTCCTCGAGCTGAAATTTCTGTCTTCCCACTTCAAAATCTAGGGAGCATAATTTTAATGGTTGTGGTAAAATTTGCTACCCTTCGCTCTTATATAAACCACCCTAGCTTCCGTATTCCTTTCCATTCGAAAAAAACCAATTCCTTCCGTTCCTTTCTTCTGTCATTTACGAAATCGATTCCTCCGATTTATAAAAAAAAAATGAAATCGAAATCGGAATGATCCTTTATAACCGCGACTGGAAGAGGGGGGGGCCTCGAGGCCATTTTGGAACCGCTCGCGTTAAAGGGGATTCAGGCCTCGTTGAGTGGTGCGATAAGAGGTAAGGTGCGATGCTATTTGGGCGTTCGTGAATTAAGGAGGGAGGGGGTGCGACGTTACGTTCGAATGGGGATGGAGGTTCGAGAGTTGCGAGGCCTCTTGAAGCTCGACATCCAGACAGATGCGATGGGGTTTCTGGTGATGGTTTGGAGGGGAGAACTCAGCCTATATTTTTGGTGAAGACAGTGCTTGAACGTGGACTTTGAAGTTGTACAGTAGGTGATGGGGGTTCAACAGTGGGGAGTTTGCTACTGTGACGATAAGAGGAGGTGATGAACGTTGAGTCTGGACTGTGGTGATCAGATTGATAGATCGTGATTTATATGGCAGTGTAGACAAGGTGCTCGATGTAATGCCGGAATGGATGGTGCAAGAGTTTGGGCTGTTTTCAACAGGATTGATCGATGGTTATGGAGTCGCTTCATGTTTAGCTTCGTAGTTATGTGGGAAATAAGGTATACAATTTTTTTATACATAAAAGAATTTATTATGCTTAGTATAGATAAATGTTTAATCATTAAAATTAAAATGAATAATGGTAGGTGCAAGAAAATTCATTTAAGAGGATTCAAGTAAATTCATGGCGTAATGATATGGGATTAAATAAGATATTCAGCAAACAAAACCCGGTGAGTAAATCTCACTCACCTTTTATTTTAATTATTTTTATTTCGTTAAAAATAATTGTTGTTGCTTGTTTGGATTTTTCTGCTTGTTTATATATATTAGTTATTTAGGCTATTATATATATATATATATATTGGGTTGATTGATTGGTTGGATTCCCGCAGTCTCATTAGCGGATGCCCGCGGTACCATAGCGGATGATTACCCTATACGCCCCACGCTATGATTAGTGGATGACCTTCTATACCGCAATATTCTGCCACGAAGCAGAATTGGTATTATTTATGTGCTAACATCTGTGGATGCAGGAAAACAGGTTGGAGGAATCCAACTGGATTCCTCAAAAATATATTATCTGTTTGTTTATTTGTTTACATATATATTTTTATATATGATGTGTTAGAAAAATAAATAATTCGTTGCTTTGTGTGTTTAAATATCACTGGGCTTAAGTAATGATATTTAAAAATATCGTGGAAGGACATTTGAGATTTAAAAAGGAAAAATTCTATTTTTAAATAGAATTTGAATTTTAAATGGAAATAAAAATATAAACTTGTTTTTTTGAAAAATAAAACAAGTAGTTTCTTCATAAACGAAGTTTATAAATATTTCTTTTATAACAAAGTTATAAATGAAGTGAAAAGAATTATCATTTGATAATTCAGAAATAGAAATACAAGTGTGAAATTGGAATTTGAAATGAAATTTCAAATAGGATGTGAAATGAAATTTTTAAATATATAACTCAAATGAAATTTGAGTATAACATTTGAATAGTAGAATTAGAAAAGGAGTTTAAATATTTGAATTTTTATAGAAAAGAAAAGAAGTTTGGATATTAGAAATTCAAATAGAAGTTCAAATAGAGTTTGAATATGTGAAATTAGAATGAAATATAGAAGTTGAATTCAAATGAATTAAATAGAGTTTGAATCCATAGGAATTCAAATAAAGAAAATTCAAATAGAGATTTGAATATGAAAATTCAAATGGAGTTTGAAATGGGAAATTGAAAATAGTAAATTCAAATAGAGATTTGAATATTGAATTTCAAAATAGAATTTGAAATAAACTTTGAAAATAGGATTTCAAAGTAGGATTGAAATAGGATTTCAAAATAGGAAATCCAAATAGTTTTGAAATGGAATTTGAATTCAAAGGAGTTCAAATGGATTTGAAATAAGGAAAATTCAAATGTGATTTAAATAATGGGTTTTAATAAAGAGGATTTAAATATAAGAATTTAAATAGAATTCAAATGGTGTTGAATATAAGAATTCAAACAAAACTCAAATGGAGTTTAAATAGAAAGAATTTGAATAAGAGGAATTCAAAGAGATTTGAAACATGGTATTTGGATTCAAAGGAATTAAAATGTGGTATTTGAAGTTCAAGTAGATAAAAAAAAGGAGTTTAAATATTTGAAGTTCAAATAGATTAAAAATGGAATTTGAATTCAAATAGTTGAAATAGGATTTGAATATAGAATTTGAATTAGAATCGAATTGGAATGAAACGACCCGCAAATCCGTGCTACCTGAGTTGACTAAATACACCACACGTCCAACCCAAATAACACAGAAATACGACTCATTATTAGAAAGAAGTTAGAGGATGAGAAATAGAAAGAAAGAAATATTAGAATAGAAGAAAACGAAGATCACAAACTCACAGCGGAACGAACAAAATATATTATATAACATAAGCTTTGAAATACAAATCTGTTTTGTACATATATACATACCATCATCAGAGTACACATAACATTTGATCCAGCGGAAGTAACTCTAAATAACTAACGTTGAAGCCTCCTGCTTCAAGCTCCTCCAAGTGTATCTGTAAAAGCCTGAAACACTTGACTGCCCGTACAAAATTGGGCACCCAAGAGTTTAGGAAAAACAAAACAAAACAAACTCTGGGTCAGTCATGGGACTGGTGTGAGTAAACTCCAACCACTTGTTTAACTTTTAAAAATCCTTTCAAAAGAAAAGATAATAGTAAGACCAGCCCACACATAAACACAGACGGTTTTTACCTTACTATAACCCAAAACACTTTGATACGAAAATCCAGTGATATTATAATAATGTCTACATCAAGTAAATAACCAAATAGTAGAACGCTTGCATCTCACGCTCCACATATATAGTATAAAATCAAAAACCGCATGGCGCTTATTGGAGATTGGATTTCCAACATGACAAGGTATGGGACCACCTTCCGACAGTGCATCTCTAGAGGCAAATACACCTGGGTTCAACAAGAACATCTTGCAACCCGGCCCACACATGACCGACCACTCATTTCGCTTGAGTGTATCGAATGTATATCACCAACGGTTGGACTCAAACCACCGTTTCCCGAATGGGCAGAATCGATAGATTTAGAAACAAAAGGAATTCTCTAGATAGGTGATTATACACCCTAATGGGTGCGACCCACATAGCCATGCTGCCTGCCCGATTTTTGTCCTTTCCCGGTTGTTGAGGCCTGAGGCTACGAATACTTACCATTCATTGATAGCACAATCACTTTGAATGCCACATTGTCAGATCCGTTAATCACTAGTTGAGTTTGCACAAATATTCTGGATATTATGCTAAGGGATAAATCCGTTGCAACCATATATATTCATACAGACCAACCCATTTGATCATTGGAAATACTTTGTCAGACATTCGTCCATATACGTTCGTTCTGGGATTGAACGAAACCGAAGGCACTATTTCTATAAATAGAAAAGCCCTTGCACTTTACTCCGTCTTCAATATATTCAGCATACTTGGTTCGCAACGCTTATGCCGATACGGAGTGGTTCTTCGGATAATAATCCAACCGGTCTCTCCATATTGACAACGATGGTCAAAACTTCGATAGTCTGTGATTTAACTATCGAATAAAAACAAGTGTTCAATCAACCTATCAAACAAATCACTGGGCCCTTTAATTAATTTTTCATTAATCAAATCACTTTCCCATTTCCTCTATCAATATTTGTTATCCAAATATTTCAATAACCATATTGGTTTCTTACGCTATTTTTGATTTCGTTTCCTTATCGAATTCTATATATATCGATATATAGATTTCTAATTGTCAAATTTCTTAAAAATATTCTAACTCCTTAAATTCCCGGAAAAATTCGCCATAACCTCCCTTGTATCGGGAGCATCGGGAAATTTCAAATAGCTTCCCGGTATCTTCCTCAATCAAAAAGAAAAAGGAAAAGCCAAGCGGCTTGCCGATACGGCGCATAAAATCTCATATATGAATTAAACATGTACCTTTTTGTTGGGCACACAAATTAAAATCTTCATATACTCCATCCCATATCTGTTTAACACCTGTTCACCTGTTTTCAATTTAATTCAACTCAATCCATTCGTTTGAATTCAATTTTGAATCGTTTTGAATTCAGTTTCGCTCAATTATCCTTTAATTAGCCCTTTTGCCTATTTCACTTCTTTGTTTGAACATAACATGTTCAAACAAAATATTTAATTCGTTCATAACCAAATTGAATTTCAATTTCAATTCTAGTTCTCTTTTCTATTTCGAATATAAATTTCAAATCGAATTTACTTATTCAAACCCCAATATTCATTCGAAATCTCATTAACTAATTTCTATTCAATTTAGTTAATTCTATTCAATAAATCAAAATCTGATTTCTGTTTCAAAAATCATATTCATTTACACAACTTGAATTCGCATATATTTTACAACTCAACTCTGAAATCTTCTAAATAGACAATTCGGATTTTTCTTTGCTTAAAATCCTTTTATAACATTAAATAAACCATTATGGTTTTAAAACGATTCTGGCGCTGCTTTTCTGAAAATTTGATTTTGACATAACTCAAAATCTATACGACGAAATTCATATTTTTCTCCTTCATTAGAAAACTATTATCAAACCGGTCCTGACGTTTCTTGTTTCAAAGAATTTCGACTTCAATTGAGTCCTGTATACTCGATTGAAGTTCGAATCGCTATTTTACGAACTGCAGCGCTGCGGCGAGTTCGTTTTAATTATATTTATATATATAAACTTTATACTTCGTTTAAAATGAATTCAACTCCACTCAGACTTCATTTTCACTTTTATTTGAACTCTATATTCAAATTCAAATTTTACTTCTATTGAATCCTATATTCAAGTTCCATATTTCAAATTCCGTTTGAATTATATAGCTAAATCCCATAGTTAAAATTTCATTTGAATGATCTATTCAAATTTTATAATTTAAATTCCATTTGAACTCCCTTTTGAATTCTATATTCAAAATTCCATAGTTTAAAACCCATTTGAATTTCATATTCAAATCCCATAGATTATATCCTATTTGAATTCAATTTGAATCTCTTACATTCAAATTCCATTTTTCATTTCCGACCCCATTTGAATTTCTAATATTCAAATTCATTTTCAACACCATTTGAATTTCTAATATTCAAATTCATTCGAATTCCCTTGAATTCAAATTCCATTTCAAAACTATTTGGATTTCCTATTTTGAAATCCTATTTCAATCCTACTTTGAAATCCTACTTTCAAAGTTTATTTCAAATTCTATTTTGAAATTTCATATTCAAATTTCTACTTGAATTTCTGTATTCACTTCCATGTTCAAATTCAATACTCGAATTTCTATTTCAAATCTCTATTCACATTTCATATTTGAATTCCATTTCAAATCTCTATTCAAATTTCACATTTGAATTCTTCTTTGAAATACTATATTTCAAATTCTATTCAATTTTTCTTTGAAATTCTATATTTCAAATTCTATTTTGAAATTCTACATTCAAATCTCTATTTGAATTTCTTTATTCGAATTCCTTTGAATTCAAATCTTATTTTAATTCCTTGAATTCAAATTCTATTTTCCATTCTAATTTCGTCTATTCAAATTCTATTTGAACTTCTATTTAAATTTCTAATATTCAATCCCCTTAATATTCAATATTTAAAACCCCTTTTTAAATTCAAATGTTATACTCAAATTTCATTTGAGTTATATATTTAAAAATTTCCTTTCACATCCTGTTTTGAAATTTCATTTCAAATCCTAATTTCACGCTTGTATTTTTATTTCTGAATTATCAAATGATAATTCTTTTTACTCCATTTATAACTTCGTTATAAAAGAACTATTTATAAACTTCGTTTATAAAGAAACTACTTGTTTTTATTTTTCAAAAACAAGTTTTATATTTTTATTTCCATTTAAAATTCAAATTCTATTTAAAAATAGAATTTTCTCTTTAAATCTCAAATACTCTTTTCACGATCTTTTTATAAATCAATATTCAAGCCCAGTGATATTTAAACACACAAAGCAACGAATTCTTTATTTTTCTAACACATCATATAAACAAATAAACAACAGATAATATATTTTTGAGGAATCCAGTTGGATTCCTCCAACCTGTTTTCCTGCATCCACAGATGTTAGCACGTAAATAATACCCATTCTGCTTCGTGGCAGAATATCGCGGTATAGAAGGTCATCCACTAATCATAGCGTGGGGCGTATAGGGTAATCATCCGCTATGAAACTGCGGGCATCCGCTAATGAGACTGCGGGAATCCAACCAATCAATCAACCCAATATATATATATATAGCCTAAATAACTAATATATATAAAACAATCAGAAAATATTCACACAAGCAACAGACAATTATTTTTAATGAAATAAAAATAATTCTAAAGGTGAGTGAGATTTACTCACCTGATTTATTTGCCGAATATTCCATTTAAATTCCATTGAGAAGTATTTTGACAATGCAAAGCCAAAGCATCTCGTTTCACCAAGATCTGTTATCGTGCAATGAATTATACTTATGTACAAGATTCATATCAATATTTATTTGTTTATTTATCTATTTTATTTATTTTCATTAGTTAATGAAAATATAAACTAATTCCCATACATTTATCAATTACCACATTACTATTTATTTTAATGATTCCCTAAATAAATTTCTTTAAATATATTTCTAATTGCATAAAAACATTTCCATATAAGATAGAAATCGAAAATCGAAATATACCTTGATCCATGTTTTTAATTCTTCCTAAACTGGTATAACTCCTTCCCGTTTTTTCTTCAACTGAGCTTCTTCTTGGATCTGCAAAGAAACTCCTCACTGTACACAACAATGGCAACCGAAAAATTCTATCCCCACTTTCCAGATAACACAGCCCTCATCACTAGTACATTCAATTCGAATTTCCTTTCTAGTAAAAACAAATGAACCCACCGCATCAACCTGACTTCGCTCCTCCCGACCCTACTGTCTTCGGTCTTCCTCAAGGAAAAACAAGCGACAGGAATACAATTGAAACTTCATCAACTATGTAAACCGCAACACAATCTTGAATCAATACTCAACGCCACTTACTGTTGCTTCGATTTGCCACAAAGTATAACCCTAAATCCCAATTCAACATCGCGATACCTTCCATGTTCTCGAACCCGACACTGTATATCGTCAGTCAACGGACCCCCGTTCGAATCTCAAACGCTCTTCACAAGCACCCCAACACCATTTACTTCGATTCGCGCTTGCTGATTTTGAGAGATTTAAGGGTCCGATTTAAATACAAAATGGGGAAGGGGATTCGATTTGAAGTCGTATTATTTAGTTTCTCGAACTAGAAATTGATTATGTGAAGATCGAATTAAACGAGGAGGGAAAAAGGGATAGCCATGATTTATCCGAGAAGAGCATGGCCATTTTTCTGATTTCACATTTGAAGCATTGATATTTCGGAAGTAACGAGAATAAACAGAAGAAAAGGGGAGGAGCGTGTGTGAATAATGAAGAGGACTCTTTGCGATGGACTTGGTTTTATAGGGGAAAAGCGAAGGAACAGGAGGTACCAGCCATTAATAAGATGTTTCTTTGATATCAAAGAAAACAGACAACATTTCCTGCTTGAGAAACACGATAGGCCTGCATATAGGAGAAGAGGTCGGCTTTGTAGAAATAGGGTGGCTGATGAAACGTTGATATGAAATTTTTATTTGAAATTTATTTTAATTAATTAATTAAAATATCTAACAGTCCCTATCTTGCAGTCCCGAACCGCTATTCTAACTTAACGACTGATGTTATCAGATTATAACGTTATTTTGAATTCAACGAAATATACAGTATAATTTAATTCGAACATTAAAAATAACATATTAAATTGATATAATATGATTTAAATTCAAAACAAATAAATTCCTTAAAAATAAATTACTATTATTCAATTAAAATTTATATTAACCATTTGAATCCCTCGGAATCCATTATAAATTCAAATGGAATTATTTCAGTTCTCGTATTTCGAAAATTATATATATATACGAAATAAATCATATATTGATCACTAATTGGTAATTCAATATAAAAATTCTTTTATATTACTAATTCAATATTTAAAAACCATACTAAATATTTAAAATAAATCGATCAAAAATCCGGGTCGTTACATTCTTCCCCCCTTAAAATAATTTCGTCCTCGAAATTGCTAAAGTAGGGAAATGGTACAAACCTATTACCTTTCAAACTCCTTTATGTTGAAACTCACCTCCTTATATTTCAACATATTTAATTTCACCAAAACTTTTGGTCTTCCTTTATTTAATTTGAATGATCTACGATCAATCCATTTATACCCAATCTATGTTCTATAAAACTAATTCAAATTGATTCTAGTCAATTTGATTTACCCTGAACCATTTAACTTGCTTAAGTTAAATTTTAATTCCAGAATCCAAATCCCAGGGTTTTCATTTCAAATCCGTTTGAAATACATAAATGTATACTTATATTTATTTTCATTTCAAATTCAAAACATTTGAATTTTCAAACCAATTTGTTTTCTTTCAAACAAATTTCCATCAAAAACTATCTAAGGTAGCAATCCATCACTTAGGAACTCGAAAATGAACACTGATGATGTCGCGACTATCATCAGAATTATTTCCCAGCCACCGAAGTGAGTTCAGTGCTTTATTATTTCAAAATCCATGATTTTCTTTCAAATCCTTTAAAACAAATCTATATTACTTTGAAAAATATTTCAACTTCCCAGGATTTTGAATTCTTAATTCTAATTTGAATTTAATTCTAATTCGTCTCATTTGTATATTTAATTTCTATACAAATTCTATTTGGTTATAAATAACCATTCTAAATTTTATAATCTCATTTGATTATAAAATCAACATCCAACACATCCATATAATAATAATTCTAGAAAATTTTTCTTTTTATATCAAAATAGAAATTTTGGGTAAAATTACTTCATTTACCCACTTAAAACAATATCGTGTTAAATCTTCTGTTCAAGTGTTTAGAAATTCCTATCGACTTCGTGGCGTCCCACGATTCGACCAGAATTCATAAACCACTCACAGACTAGTCAACACAATATAAAACAACTTTTATATCAATTAACAAATACGCTCTCTCGTGTCTATACACTCAACTCATTCTAGGATACTACTGACCCTATCTCTAATGAGCACATGCCACACAAGCCTAGGTATTCGCTCAACCTAAGCTCTGATACCAACTGAAACGACCCGCAAATCCGTGCTACCTGAGTTGACTAAATACACCACACGTCCAACCCAAATAACACAGAAATACGACTCATTATTAGAAAGAAGTTAGAGGATGAGAAATAGAAAGAAAGAAATATTAGAATAGAAGAAAACGAAGATCACAAACTCACAGCGGAACGAACAAAATATATTATATAACATAAGCTTTGAAATACAAATCTGTTTTGTACATATATACATACCATCATCAGAGTACACATAACATTTGATCCAGCGGAAGTAACTCTAAATAACTAACGTTGAAGCCTCCTGCTTCAAGCTCCTCCAAGTGTATCTGTAAAAGCCTGAAACACTTGACTGCCCGTACAAAATTGGGCACCCAAGAGTTTAGGAAAAACAAAACAAAACAAACTCTGGGTCAGTCATGGGACTGGTGTGAGTAAACTCCAACCACTTGTTTAACTTTTAAAAATCCTTTCAAAAGAAAAGATAATAGTAAGACCAGCCCACACATAAACACGGACGGTTTTTACCTTACTATAACCCAAAACACTTTGATACGAAAATCCAGTGATATTATAATAATGTCTACATCAAGTAAATAACCAAATAGTAGAACGCTTGCATCTCACGCTCCACATATATAGTATAAAATCAAAAACCGCATGGCGCTTATTGGAGATTGGATTTCCAACATGACAAGGTATGGGACCACCTTCCGACAGTGCATCTCTAGAGGCAAATACACCTGGGTTCAACAAGAACATCTTGCAACCCGGCCCACACATGACCGACCACTCATTTCGCTTGAGTGTATCGAATGTATATCACCAACGGTTGGACTCAAACCACCGTTTCCCGAATGGGCAGAATCGATAGATTTAGAAACAAAAGGAATTCTCTAGATAGGTGATTATACACCCTAATGGGTGCGACCCACATAGCCATGCTGCCTGCCCGATTTTTGTCCTTTCCCGGTTGTTGAGGCCTGAGGCTACGAATACTTACCATTCATTGATAGCACAATCACTTTGAATGCCACATTGTCAGATCCGTTAATCACTAGTTGAGTTTGCACAAATATTCTGGATATTATGCTAAGGGATAAATCCGTTGCAACCATATATATTCATACAGACCAACCCATTTGATCATTGGAAATACTTTGTCAGACATTCGTCCATATACGTTCGTTCTGGGATTGAACGAAACCGAAGGCACTATTTCTATAAATAGAAAAGCCCTTGCACTTTACTCCGTCTTCAATATATTCAGCATACTTGGTTCGCAACGCTTATGCCGATACGGAGTGGTTCTTCGGATAATAATCCAACCGGTCTCTCCATATTGACAACGATGGTCAAAACTTCGATAGTCTGTGATTTAACTATCGAATAAAAACAAGTGTTCAATCAACCTATCAAACAAATCACTGGGCCCTTTAATTAATTTTTCATTAATCAAATCACTTTCCCATTTCCTCTATCAATATTTGTTATCCAAATATTTCAATAACCATATTGGTTTCTTACGCTATTTTTGATTTCGTTTCCTTATCGAATTCTATATATATCGATATATAGATTTCTAATTGTCAAATTTCTTAAAAATATTCTAACTCCTTAAATTCCCGGAAAAATTCGCCATAACCTCCCTTGTATCGGGAGCATCGGGAAATTTCAAATAGCTTCCCGGTATCTTCCTCAATCAAAAAGAAAAAGGAAAAGCCAAGCGGCTTGCCGATACGGCACATAAAATCTCATATATGAATTAAACATGTACCTTTTTGTTGGGCACACAAATTAAAATCTTCATATACTCCATCCCATATCTGTTTAACACCTGTTCACCTGTTTTCAATTTAATTCAACTCAATCCATTCGTTTGAATTCAATTTTGAATCGTTTTGAATTCAGTTTCGCTCAATTATCCTTTAATTAGCCCTTTTGCCTATTTCACTTCTTTGTTTGAACATAACATGTTCAAACAAAATATTTAATTCGTTCATAACCAAATTGAATTTCAATTTCAATTCTAGTTCTCTTTTCTATTTCGAATATAAATTTCAAATCGAATTTACTTATTCAAACCCCAATATTCATTCGAAATCTCATTAACTAATTTCTATTCAATTTAGTTAATTCTATTCAATAAATCAAAATCTGATTTCTGTTTCAAAAATCATATTCATTTACACAACTTGAATTCGCATATATTTTACAACTCAACTCTGAAATCTTCTAAATAGACAATTCGGATTTTTCTTTGCTTAAAATCCTTTTATAACATTAAATAAACCATTATGGTTTTAAAACGATTCTGGCGCTGCTTTTCTGAAAATTTGATTTTGACATAACTCAAAATCTATACGACGAAATTCATATTTTTCTCCTTCATTAGAAAACTATTATCAAACCGGTCCTGACGTTTCTTGTTTCAAAGAATTTCGACTTCAATTGAGTCCTGTATACTCGATTGAAGTTCGAATCGCTATTTTACGAACTGCAGCGCTGCGGCGAGTTCGTTTTAATTATATTTATATATATAAACTTTATACTTCGTTTAAAATGAATTCAACTCCACTCAGACTTCATTTTCACTTTTATTTGAACTCTATATTCAAATTCAAATTTCACTTCTATTGAATCCTATATTCAAGTTCCATATTTCAAATTCCGTTTGAATTATATAGCTAAATCCCATAGTTAAAATTTCATTTGAATGATCTATTCAAATTTTATAATTTAAATTCCATTTGAACTCCTTTTTGAATTCTATATTCAAAATTCCATAGTTTAAAACCCATTTGAATTTCATATTCAAATCCCATAGATTATATCCTATTTGAATTCAATTTGAATCTCTTACATTCAAATTCCATTTTTCATTTCCGACCCCATTTGAATTTCTAATATTCAAATTCATTTTCAACACCATTTGAATTTCTAATATTCAAATTCATTCGAATTCCCTTGAATTCAAATTCCATTTCAAAACTATTTGGATTTCCTATTTTGAAATCCTATTTCAATCCTACTTTGAAATCCTACTTTCAAAGTTTATTTCAAATTCTATTTTGAAATTTCATATTCAAATTTCTACTTGAATTTCTGTATTCACTTCCATGTTCAAATTCAATACTCGAATTTCTATTTCAAATCTCTATTCACATTTCATATTTGAATTCCATTTCAAATCTCTATTCAAATTTCACATTTGAATTCTTCTTTGAAATACTATATTTCAAATTCTATTCAATTTTTCTTTGAAATTCTATATTTCAAATTCTATTTTGAAATTCTACATTCAAATCTCTATTTGAATTTCTTTATTCGAATTCCTTTGAATTCAAATCTTATTTTAATTCCTTGAATTCAAATTCTATTTTCCATTCTAATTTCGTCTATTCAAATTCTATTTGAACTTCTATTTAAATTTCTAATATTCAATCCCCTTAATATTCAATATTTAAAACCCCTTTTTAAATTCAAATGTTATACTCAAATTTCATTTGAGTTATATATTTAAAAATTTCCTTTCACATCCTGTTTTGAAATTTCATTTCAAATCCTAATTTCACGCTTGTATTTTTATTTCTGAATTATCAAATGATAATTCTTTTTACTCCATTTATAACTTCGTTATAAAAGAACTATTTATAAACTTCGTTTATAAAGAAACTACTTGTTTTTATTTTTCAAAAACAAGTTTTATATTTTTATTTCCATTTAAAATTCAAATTCTATTTAAAAACAGAATTTTCTCTTTAAATCTCAAATACTCTTTTCACGATCTTTTTATAAATCAATATTCAAGCCCAGTGATATTTAAACACACAAAGCAACGAATTCTTTATTTTTCTAACACATCATATAAACAAATAAACAACAGATAATATATTTTTGAGGAATCCAGTTGGATTCCTCCAACCTGTTTTCCTGCATCAACAGATGTTAGCACATAAATAATACCCATTCTGCTTCGTGGCAGAATATCGCGGTATAGAAGGTCATCCACTAATCATAGCGTGGGGTGTATAGGGTAATCATCCGCTATGAAACTGCGGGCATCCGCTAATGAGACTGCGGGAATCCAACCAATCAATCAACCCAATATATATATATATATATATATAGCCTAAATAACTAATATATATAAAACAATCAGAAAATATTCACACAAGCAACAGACAATTATTTTTAATGAAATAAAAATAATTCTAAAGGTGAGTGAGATTTACTCACCTGATTTATTTGCCGAATATTCCATTTAAATTCCATTGAGAAGTATTTTGACAATGCAAAGCCAAAGCATCTCGTTTCACCAAGATCTGTTATCGTGCAATGAATTATACTTATGTACAAGATTCATATCAATATTTATTTGTTTATTTATCTATTTTATTTATTTTCATTAGTTAATGAAAATATAAACTAATTCCCATACATTTATCAATTACCACATTACTATTTATTTTAATGATTCCCTAAATAAATTTCTTTAAATATATTTCTAATTGCATAAAAACATTTCCATATAAGATAGAAATCGAAAATCGAAATATACCTTGATCCATGTTTTTAATTCTTCCTAAACTGGTATAACTCCTTCCCGTTTTTTCTTCAACTGAGCTTCTTCTTGGATCTGCAAAGAAACTCCTCACTGTACACAACAATGGCAACCGAAAAATTCTATCCCCACTTTCCAGATAACACAGCCCTCATCACTAGTACATTCAATTCGAATTTCCTTTCTAGTAAAAACAAATGAACCCACCGCATCAACCTGACTTCGCTCCTCCCGACCCTACTGTCTTCGGTCTTCCTCAAGGAAAAACAAGCGATAGGAATACAATTGAAACTTCATCAACTATGTAAACCGCAACACAATCTTGAATCAATACTCAACGCCACTTACTGTTGCTTCGATTTGCCACAAAGTATAACCCTAAATCCCAATTCAACATCGCGATACCTTCCATGTTCTCGAACCCGACACTGTATATCGTCAGTCAACGGACCCCCGTTCGAATCTCAAACGCTCTTCACAAGCACCCCAACACCATTTACTTCGATTCGCGCTTGCTGATTTTGAGAGATTTAAGGGTCCGATTTAAATACAAAATGGGGAAGGGGATTCGATTTGAAGTCGTATTATTTAGTTTCTCGAACTAGAAATTGATTATGTGAAGATCGAATTAAACGAGGAGGGAAAAAGGGATAGCCATGATTTATCCGAGAAGAGCATGGCCATTTTTCTGATTTCACATTTGAAGCATTGATATTTCGGAAGTAACGAGAATAAACAGAAGAAAAGGGGAGGAGCGTGTGTGAATAATGAAGAGGACTCTTTGCGATGGACTTGGTTTTATAGGGGAAAAGCGAAGGAACAGGAGGTACCAGCCATTAATAAGATGTTTCTTTGATATCAAAGAAAACAGACAACATTTCCTGCTTGAGAAACACGATAGGCCTGCATATAGGAGAAGAGGTCGGCTTTGTAGAAATAGGGTGGCTGATGAAACGTTGATATGAAATTTTTATTTGAAATTTATTTTAATTAATTAATTAAAATATCTAACAGTCCCTATCTTGCAGTCCCGAACCGCTATTCTAACTTAACGACTGATGTTATCAGATTATAACGTTATTTGGAATTCAACGAAATATACAGTATAATTTAATTCGAACATTAAAAATAACATATTAAATTGATATAATATGATTTAAATTCAAAACAAATAAATTCCTTAAAAATAAATTACTATTATTCAATTAAAATTTATATTAACCATTTGAATCCCTCGGAATCCATTATAAATTCAAATGGAATTATTTCAGTTCTCGTATTTCGAAAATTATATATGTATACGAAATAAATCATATATTGATCACTAATTGGTAATTCAATATAAAAATTCTTTTATATTACTAATTCAATATTTAAAAACCATACTAAATATTTAAAATAAATCGATCAAAAATCCGGGTCGTTACATGGAATTTGAATATAGATTTCAAATATAAATGAAATAGAAGATCAGAAATATTTGTTGAGTTGGGAAAAAATGGTTTGATATATATTTGAAATATATCAGAATAGAGTTGAATTTATATAAACGAAGTTTTAAAAGTTCATATATATAAATATAAATAAAACGAACTCGCCGCAGCGCTGTAGTTCGTAAATTGGCGATTCGAACTTCAATCGAATATACAGAACCCAATTGAAGTCGGAATTCTTTGAAACAAGAAACGTCAGGACCGGTTTGATAATAGTTTTCTAATGAAAGAGAAAAATGTGAATTTCGTCGTATAGATTTTGAATTATGTCAAAATCAAATTTTTAGAAAAACAGCGCCAGAACTATTTAAAAACCATAACGGTTTATTTCATTTTATAAAAGGATATTAAACAAATAAAATCCGAATTTCTATTTAGAAAATTTTAGATTTGAGTTATAAAATATATGTGAACTCAGGTGGAGTAATGAATTGATTTTTGAAACAGAAATCAGATTTTTGATTATTGAATAGAATTAACTAATTCGAATAGCAATTAGTAAATGAGATGTTGAATTGATATTGGGCCTTAAATAAGTGAATACGATTTGAAAATTTATATTCGAAATAGAAAAGAGAACTAGAATTGAAATTGAAATTCAATTTGGTTATGAGCAAGTTAAATATTTTGTTTGAACATGTTATGTTCAACAAAGAAGTGAAATAGGCAAAATGACTAATTAAAGAATAAATGGGCGAAACTGAATTCAAACGATTAGATGGTATTGAATTGAATTGAAAACAGGTGAACATGTGTAAGCAGGTTTGATATGAAGTATATGAAGATTTTAATTTGTGTGCCCAACAAAAAGGTACATGTTTAATTCATATATGAGATTTTATGCGCCGTATCGGCAGGCCGCTTGGCTTTTTCCTTTTTCTTTTGATTGAGGAAGATACCGGGAAGCTATTTGAAATTTCCCGATGCTCCCGATACAGGGGAGGTTATGGCGAATTTTTCTGGGAATTTAAGAAGTTAGAATATTTTTAAGAAATTTGACAATTAGAAATCTATATATCGATATATATAGAATTCGATAAGGAAACGAAATCAAAAATAGAATATTGAAAACGAAAAGGGGAAATCTATAAATTAGAAATAGAAAGAAAACTATATACATGTTTTAAAAATTAATAATTGGATTGTATAGTGTGTTTATTCGAGGTAAGTGGTTTTGCCGTTTTGAAGTTGAGGATGTTTTCAGTTAAGGTCTGAGAGGTAATTTTACCCCAACTTGATTGATTTCATTTTTAATGGATAAATAGCAAGATCCAGTCTCGAAGAGAAGTGTTTGAAAAAGACTTAGTTGAATAAAATATTTTGGGTTGTTGTAACGATGTTTTACACAACATTCGTTTTAAACCCAAGTGATGGGATTTTGGAATATAACAAGTAAATATTTCTGAGTATAATTAAAATAGTCGGGATAGAGATAAGTGATTGGAATTGTTGCCAATTGCAAATAGAGATATTTTCTAATATATAGAAAATAAAAGGATTTGATATTGGGAAATGCTTCCCAAATAGCGTAAAGGGCCAATATGGTTATTGAAAATATTTGGTTAACAAATATTGATAAGGAAATGGAGAAGAGATTTAATTAATGAAATATTAATTAAAGAGCCAGTGATTTGTTTGATATGTTTGGATGAACACTTGTTTTTATTCGATAGTTAAATCACAGACTATCGAAGTTTTTGACCATCGTTGTCAATATGGAGAGACCGGTTGGATTATTATCCGAAAAACCACTCCGTATCGGCATAAGCGTTGCGAACCAAGTATGCTGAATATATTGAAGACGGAGTAAAGTGCAAGGACTCTTTCTATTAATAGAAATAGTGCCTTCGGTTTCGTTCAGTCCCAGAACGAACGTATATGGACGAATGTCTGACAAAGTATTTCCAATGATCAAATGGGTTGGTCTGTATGAATATATATGGTTGCAACGGATTTATCCCTTAGCATAATATCCAGAGTATTTGTGCAAACTCAACTAGTGATTAACGGATCTGACGATGTGGCATTCAAAGTGATTGTGTTATCAATGAATGGTAAGTATGCGTAGCCTCTGGCCTCAACAACCGGGAAAGGACAAAAATCGGGCAGGCAGCATGGCTATGTGGGTCGCACCCATTAGGATGTATAATCACCTATCTAGAGGTTCATTTAATTTCTTATTCTATTCGATGCTGTCCCAGTCGGGAGACGATTGCTGATCCCAACCGTTGGTGATATACATTCGATACACTCAAGCGAAATGAGTGGTCGATCATGTGTGGGCCGGGTTACAAGATGTTCTTGTTGAACCCAGTGTATTCCTCTCTAGAGATACACAGTCGGAAGGTGGTTCCATACCTTGTCATGTTGGAAATCCAATCTCCAATAAGCGCCATGCAGTTTTTGATTTTATACTATATATGTGGAGCGTGAGATGCAAGCGTTCTGCTATTTGGTTATTTACTTGATGTAGACATTATTATAATATCACTAGATTTTCGTATCAAAGTGTTTTGGGTTATAGTAAGGTAAAAACCGTCCATATTTATGTGTGGGCTGGTCTTACTATTATCTTTTCTTTCGAAAAGGGTTTGAAAGTTAAACAAGTGGTTGGAGTTTACTCACACCAGTCCCATGACTGACCCAGAGTTTATTTTGTTTGTTTCCCCTAAACTCTTGGGTGCCCAAATTTGTACGGGCAGTCAAGTAGTTCATGTGTTTACAGATACCATTGGAGGAGCTTGGAGCAGGAGGCTTCAGCGTTAGTTACCTAGTGTTATTTCCGTTGTATTGTAAGTGTTGAACTCTGATTCTGAATGTACATGTATACAGAAATTTTGTATTACAAAAGTATATGATATATATATTTTATTCGTTCCGCTGTGAGTTTGTGATCTTTGTTTTCTTATATTCTAATATTTCTTTCTTTCTATTTCTCATCCTCTAACTTCTTTCTAATAATGAGTCGTATTTCTGTGCAATTTGAGTTGGACGTGTGGTGTTTTTAGTCAACTCAGATAGCACAGATTTGCGGGTCGTTTCAGTATTCGTCTCTAGAGATACACTATCGGAAGGTGGACCCATACCTTGTCAAGTCGGAATCCAATTCCCAATAAGCGCCTGCGGTTTTGATTGTATACTATATATGTGGAGCGTGAGATGCAAGCGTTCTACTAGATTCTATTTACTTGTATTTAGACATTATTATAATATCAGAAAAGATATTGATTTCAAAAGTGGTTTGGGTTATCGTAAGGTAAAAACCGTCCGTGTTTATGTGTGGATTTGGTCTTACGATTATCCTTTTCTTTCAAAAAGATCTTGAACTTTAAAATCATGATTGGATGATTTACCCTTATACTGTGCGAGTTTATCTCACTCTGGTTCACCAGACTGACCCGGTGTTTTGTAAATGCTCGGGTTAGACCGGGTTGTACAGGTTCAGGTTATCGACTGCTATGAAGAGACGAGCTGGAAGAGTCCAGTCGTATGATATTATATAGCTACTATTCCGCTGTGTGTGGTATATGGGAACTGGCTATTATAACTGTTCCATGGTATGATGTACTCTGATACTGTAAGTATTTTAAAGCTTTCAATAAAGATTTATTTCTGTATTATATTTGTTCCGCTGCGATGTGAGACTCTGTGCTGTGTTGCTTTCTTCTTCTTCTTCTATTCAATATTTCTACCTTATCTATTCTCACCCTCTAACTTCTTTCTATTAATGATCTGGAATGTTCGATGTCTGAATGGTCAACATGGTAGTTTGATGTTGATTTTCGGAGTCGAAAATCCCGGTTCGTTACAGTGGTATCAGAGCTGAAGGTTAAGTAATTACCTTGGCTCTGTGGCGTGACTCAGTAGAGATGGGGTTAGCAATACCCTAGATTGAGTTTGAGTGTATATATACGAGTGGACGTATTTGTAGATTTTATAAAAATTGTTTTATATTGTGGAGATTTATTGGGTTGAGTTGTTTGTGAATTCTGGTCGATCAGTTTGATCTACTGTATCGATAAGTGTTTCTAAACACTCAAGTACGATAAACCGACACAGTATGTTTTGAAAGAGGGTAAATGAAATAATTTTACCCAAATTATATTTTAATATAAAAGAAGGATATATATTTGAAGTATTATAGTATATTGGATGTGTTGGTTGATTATAATTGAAAAAGTTATATAAATAACCAATTAGAATTCGTATAATATAAAACCAGATTTATTAAATCTGAAATCTAAATCAGAATTGGAATTAAAATTCCTAAATATGGGAAATGTGTCTGCAAATGAACCTGGATTGAATATATGAGAAATTTAAGATCCTGGGAGATTTTAAATTTGTTTTACAAACTTTGAGGTGGGTATTTTGAAAAGATTTCAAAATGGAAATGTTTAAATACGGTTTTGATACGTGATATAGTATTGAACTCACTTTGATAGCTGGGGAATAACTCTGAGGATGCTGGCCACATCATCAGTGTTGATTTTCGAGTTCTAAGTGACGGATTACTACCAAAAATCTTGTTTGAATTGCTTTGAGAAGAACGAGTTGTTTTGAATCCTGAAAAGAAATATTTGATTTTTGAAAAGCTGAACTGTTTAAAAACTCCCAGGGGAATTGTTGAACCGAAAAAAAAATTAAATAGAAATTGGAAAAGCAAATATGAATTGAATTGAAACCAATTAACTGGAAATTTAATCGGGAGATAATATATCTAGTCGAATCAGATTTTGAATTGTGAAACAGAAATTTGAAATGGTGTTGGACTGGTAAGGTAAGAGTTGAAATGGATAATGGATGGAAACTGAGTTAAGAATGAGATTTGGCTTGGACGTGTGAAGGATTTGGCTTTGAGGATAAAATTGGAACTTTGTTGGGGATGCATTTGTATATGCTGACATGGTAGCAGACAGAAAGGATATAATGATATGCTCGACAAAAAGGTACACGTTTACTTTATATGGGATTGGTGATTTATCAGCCTATTGGCAAGCCGCTTGGCTGTTTCATTTTCTTTTGGATTGGAGAAGGCCTAGAATGGCGAGTTGGAGTTGTACCGATTGAGCCGTACAGAGGAGGTGCTGGCGAAATTTTTCAGAAATTTAAGGTGTTAGAAAATTTTCAATATTTTTGGAAAATATCTATATACAGTATTGAATTGGTTTCTAATTTAAAAATAAATTGGATTTGAAAGTTAGTGAGTTTATAACGTTCTTTCTTACCTTAGCAATTTCGAGGACGAAATTATTTTAAGGGGGGAAGAATGTAACGACCCGTGTTTTTCGACCATTTGAATATGAATATTTAAATTAGTTTTAAATATTTTATTTGGAATATCGATGGAGTTTAATATTTAATTCGTTATTTAAACGAAGTTCGAACGTTATATATATATAATTATAAATCGAGCTTTAAAATGGCGTGCAGTTCGTAAATTCGAATTTTGAACTTCAACTGGATATACAAAGTTCGATATAAGTCGGATTTCTGTGAAACAAGACACGTTGGAGCCGTATTGGCGATAATTTTCATATAAAAGAGAAAAATCCAGATTTTTGTGTTATAGTTTGATATTTATGGCCAAATCAAATTTTGAAATAGTCGCTATGGAAAATCGTTATTAAATTATAGGCCTTTAAAATGGCCGTTTTGCAAACGGACTCAGATTTCGACGAAATCAGTTTCATTAGAACCGTATCGCTAAATTATTGTACGGTGGTGAATTGCGTGGAAAACCGATATCGTATGTGACCATGGTAGCCGTAAACGCCCGTTCAATTTCTATAGCGCGTATTTAAATAAATAAAGGGGTATTTGAGTGTAACTTGAGAAAACGATCGAATTAGGCCACGAAACCAGTTCCGTTGAGTTCGTATCGTCGATTAGAGTCAGAGTAAGTATATAGTTTGTTATTTTTAGAGATCGGGAAATTTGGCGTTAAAAAGGGTAGGGCGGTTCGGGGTAAAAATAGCCTACCTGGGGCAACAGTCTCAGAATGCGATGAAATTAGTGCCGTTGGGTTCGTATAGAAAAGTTATTGTCGATGTTCGCAGTTTCAAGTGGATCTGATTTATCTGATGATCATGAAAAAATTAAACGCGTGTTCATTTTTGGTTTTATAAAGGAAATTTTTTCACATGACCTCGGATCTCGACGAAACTTGTCCCATTAGATCCGGAATATCTTTTTACACCAAGATTAGCTTTTTTATCAGTAAACGAAAATCGTCTGTAGTGATCTTTAACACGGTTTCTCCACGACGAAGTTTCGTACCTTATAATATGAATAAAACTATCCATCCTTTGTTGCTATAGCTTGTTTCTCTTCTATACTTGCTGGCCAAACTATCCATCCGTGTTGTCCAAGAAACGTGCCACCCAAACATTTCTTTTCTTTGTCTACCATTACACAGACACCGTGCCGACCAAGTAATCTTCGAGACCCACCCTACCTATGTTATCTGAAATCCTATACCCCCCTACGCCGTGGCCACCACGAAAGTGTTACTATAAATACACATAAGCCATATCGTTATTCCTCTCAACCAGTAAACTAAAAGATTGTGGCTTCCTTTTAGACCGCACCTCTTTCCTCACAAATCGAAAGCCATTGCTCGAGAGGGAACCGACGGTCAGGGTCGAAGTTGCTGTTGGAGTGGAGTTCGTCGGGAAGCCGACGCTGGAAGGACTGGAGGCCGAAGCTCGAGGCGCGGGCTGAGCTAAGTGAGGCGTACGTGGGGACGTTGGGGGGTCTCAGGAGTGTTCATGCGTGGAGGAAGGGTAGGCGCGGGTTCCGGCAAGGCCAGATGGACCGCTGATGGTCTGTAGCTTGGAGGATCGGTGGGTTGTGGTTTGCGTTGAGTCCTGGGATCAGAAGAAGACAAAGACGAAGGAAGTAGCAAAGTCAAAAGGGCGTGGGTTCTGTACCGCGTTTGAACGATGAGTGTTGGGGGTGTTGGTTAATGAATCTTCCTTTACAGATCGAAAGAGGGAGAAGCAGCGAGAAACCAATTCATTGGAAGAACAGTGAAGTAATTAAGGAATTATTAATCCATAATTTAATTAATTTAATCAAACTATTAAACAATTTGTGTGTTCAACTTGTGACAGGGTTTGGAAACTGAAAACCCAAAGCAAGAGTGAAACAAAGAACAACCGGCCCTAATCAATTAAAGAGAGCATACCGCTGTTAGGTAAAACGGACAAAGGGTAAGGAATGAACATGAGAACGAAGACCAGAGCAGCATATCAGCCATGTTTCGGCTAGCTAAAGTAATTTAGCTTAATTAAAAGTCAATTAAGAAAATAGTATTTTTAATTAAACATATGAACTTATAAATGTTATAATTCATATGTATGTTACTAGAATTGAGCCAAACAAGGGATGCTGGACTCCTCTCAACGAACACTACATTTTGAAACAGGAGTGGACGCGATTGAAATCAACCGGGATTTTTAATTAAATTAAACATTCGTTTAATTTAATTAAAGCCGACCGTTCAAACCACGATATCAACTCAAGGTGAGTTAAACTCACTCAGTTACCCTTTTTATATTTTATATAAATTGGGTATTTTTATTTTGTGTGCTCTGCTTGCCAATGGTTGACTGCTTTGCTAGTTATCTATTTAACTGTTGATTTGACAGATGAAATTAAACTGTGTTTAATTTCAGTGAAATACCAAATCGTTGTTTCAACGACTGGATCCAACGGAGGTAGCTTACCCTGTTGGTCACGTTTATTTATAAACGTGCTAAATTGTTTGAATTATTCTGTTATTTGGTTGATGTTAAATGGTTGTTATTTATCATCAGTTAATTGTGATTTATTTGATTGCTGTTTATTAACGAAATATTCAACATCTGTTTGGTTTAAGCCAATGGGTGATATTGATTAAGTGTTTGGCAGAGTATGGCCTTTAAAATCAATCGGGTTATAGACAGTGATTCACCGTCAGGTGAGCCGATAGAACTGAAGTTATAAAATTTATTTTATAACTGAAGTTGAATTTGAAATATATATTATTTTGAATAAAAGTTATTAAAGTGAAATAGATATTTTATTAACTTCAGACTTTGATTGGTTACTAATTTAATTTACAAAGTAAACGTTGATGTTAATCAGAGGATAAGGAGATGAATCGAATGGTTTAACTTGGACAATTATTTTGTAAAGAAAACAATTAATGGGATTTATTTAAATTAATTATATTTTTAATTAATTTAAGGTGAGAATTTATTTGGAATCGGCTAACAAGATAACCGAGTTTTTGAGTTAATTAAATCGACCAGTTTGAATTGAAATTGATGACCAAATTAATGTATTTCGATTTAGATAGTTAAATGAATATTGTTTAAATGTTAAATAAGGTAAAAAGGGATTTCAAGAAAATACAGTAGCTTGAAATAAACGTTACTTGATTATTTGAATTAAGTGAAAGGGGATTACGATAAAAGGGTTTAAGATAAACCAAACACATAAATGAGTTTCAAAGTGTTAAGACGTTAATTTTACATTAACGTTATTTGAAAATGAAATCAAGTAACAAGCGAGTTTTGAAATGAGATTTCAAAAGTGGGAAATGGTTAAATATATTTGAAAGGGGATTGGAAAATGTGAATTGGGGTTAAATAAGGGGTCATAGGGTTGTATAACCAAACCAGAGTTAAATGGAATTTGTTTGGAGATTTGAATGGAATGTTGAGTTCCTGATTACAACTTATATTTATCTGAAGATTTCAACGTTGTTGATTAAGGTCTGAGAGGTAACTGAAATACCCCAACTTGAAAAACATCGGGATTATCTGAAGATGGTATTAGTTGGTAATCGTAAGAGAGATTAGCGATAATCGATTAGTTCCATTTGTGAAATAATAAAGCAACATTGGTGGAATCCTGGAAAAAATATATATATATATATAACAAGAGACCCAAAGTAAAGTAAATCAGTATGCAAGGATAAAGTTATTCGAGATAAAATTAGTAAAACATAGTTATTCAAGTTGAGTTGCCATTTCGTACGACTGCTAGCGTAATTCGTAGGGCTGCAGATAGCCTACGGCGGTCGGATGTTGCCTGAGGGAATCAGGCGTAACCATTGTGATCGCTGCGACCTAGAGTCAAGCGAATGGAGTTAAGTCAAATATTAGTTAATCGATTAGAGTTAAATCGAATTGGAGTTATTCAAATATTGTACTTTTGAATATTCAAAGGGTTAGAAGTTTTAATTTAACAAAAATAAATCAGTTTGTTAAAGGCCAGAGATGCTGAACACTCAACCAGTGAACTCATTGGAGTGTCATGATTGAAACACTGTATATTTTGATAGTTAAAACACCGACTATCAAACCTGTCCAATACGATTGTTGGTATGGAAAGACCGGGATCGAATTTATATTCGAAAACCATTCCGACCAACAAATACGTGAAGATCTCAGCAGATGATCGAGATGGTGCTGTGAAGACCGTTGATTTTCAAAAACGGAAGAACCACTAATATTCTCTGCCTGGCAAGCAGAGATAAACTGTGATTCTGTCGTGGTTGGAATCTACGGGTTGCAAGGACTTCTCGCTACTGATCCATGGGGTGATTCCTATATGGATGCAGCAGGAGAGTGCCTTCGGTTCATCCTGTGCCTGGATGACTTGTATGGACGGATGTCTGACAGAGTATTTCCAAAGGATCACGTACGTTGTTTTCTTCAAACGTACGATAGTTGTTGGCGGGGAGTTGCCGTTCTCTTAGCTTCCAGCTAGAGTATTTTTGTGGATATCAATTAGTGATATCTGATGGATTTGACGATGTGGCATTCAAAGTAAATGGCGACCAGATGTCAAGAGTTAATTCGGGCCTCAAGCCTCATCAACCGGGAAATGACAAAAATCGGGCAGGCAGCATGGCTATGTGGGTCGCTCCCATTAGGGTGTATGATCACCTATCTAGAGGAAATCCTATTTGTTTCTTAAATCTATGTTTCGATGCTGTCCCTTGTCGGGAGACGGTTGCTGATCCCAACCGTTGGTGATATACATTCGATACACTCAAGCGAAATGAGTGGTCGGTCATGTGAGGGCCGGGTTGCAAGAAGTTCTTGTTGAACCCAGTGTATTCGTCTCTAGAGATACACTATCGGAAGGTGGACCCATACCTTGTCAAGTCGGAATCCAATTCCCAATAAGCGCCTGCGGTTTTGATTGTATACTATATATGTGGAGCGTGAGATGCAAGCGTTCTACTAGATTCTATTTACTTGTATTTAGACATTATTATAATATCAGAAAAGATATTGATTTCAAAAGTGGTTTGGGTTATCGTAAGGTAAAAACCGTCCGTGTTTATGTGTGG
Source organism: Allium sativum (assembly GCA_030737875.1). Lineage (NCBI taxonomy): Eukaryota > Viridiplantae > Streptophyta > Magnoliopsida > Asparagales > Amaryllidaceae > Allium > Allium sativum. The sequence goes on from CM060918.1 coordinate 638,601,053, forward strand.
ATTTGGTCTTACGATTATCCTTTTCTTTCAAAAAGATCTTGAACTTTAAAATCATGATTGGATGATTTACCCTTATACTGTGCGAGTTTATCTCACTCTGGTTCACCAGACTGACCCGGTGTTTTGTAAATGCTCGGGTTAGACCGGGTTGTACAGGTTCAGGTTATCGACTGCTATGAAGAGACGAGCTGGAAGAGTCCAGACGTATGATATTATATAGCTACTATTCCGCTGTGTGTGGTATATGGGAACAGGCTATTATAACTGTTCCATGGTATGATGTACTCTGATACTGTAAGTATTTTAAAGCTTTCAATAAAGATTTATTTCTGTATTATATTTGTTCCGCTGCGATGTGAGACTCTGTGCTGTGTTGCTTTCTTCTTCTTCTTCTATTCAATATTTCTACCTTATCTATTCTCACCCTCTAACTTCTTTCTATTAATGATCTGGAATGTTCGATGTCTGAATGGTCAACACGGTAGTTTGATGTTGATTTTCGGAGTCGAAAATCCCGGTTCGTTACAGAATCGGTTAACGAGGTAATTGAGTTTTGAGCTGATCGACTGTTTTGAATTGGAATTGATTATCAAATTAATGTGTTTTGATTTAAAATAGTTGAATGAATCTTGTTTAAATTTAGATAAGGTTTCAAAAGGGTTTATTATTTATTTCATTTAATAAAGACTTAACTACTGAAGTAATTAATAATCGAAGTAAACTATTATTTTAAAAGTAATCGAAGTAAAATGAAATCCAATCGATGTGGTGAAAGAGGTTATGAACGAGGTTTATATTTGGAACCCGAATTTTTATAATGAAGTTATAAAGGAATTTCAAGCGAATATAATAGCTTGAAATAAACGTTACTTAATTATTTTAATTAAGTTAGAGGAAATTTAGATCAAATGGATTTAGGATAAACCAGAGTTTATAAACGAGATTTAAAAGGGAAAAGCGTTAATTTTAACTTAACGATTACTTAAAAAGGGATTAAGTGAGAAAAGGAAAATTTAAATAAGATTTCCGAAGTGGGAAATGGTTGAATAGATCTGAAAGGAGATTGGTATAAGTAAATTTGGGATAAAGAAGTGGGTCATAGGGTTGTATAAACAAATCCAATTTATAATGGAACTTGTTTAAGATTGGAATGGAATATTTGTTTTTGATTACAACTTATACTTATCTGAGGGTAAGAAAGTTGTTGATCAAGGACAGAGAGGTAATTAAAATACCCCAACTTGAATAACATCAGGATTATCTGAAGATGGTATTAGTTGGTAATCGTAAGAGAGGTTAGTGATGATTTATTTTTCCATTAGCAAAATAATAATGTAACGTGTAAATTTGGAGAATATATATAACAGGAGGTCCAAAATAAATGAAATTAATTAAAAGGCCAAGGGATGCCGAATACTGAACTAGTGAACTCATTGGAGTGTCATGATTGAAACACTGTTTATTTTGATAGTTAAAACACCGACTATCAAATCTGTCTAATACGGTTGTTGATATGGAAAGACCAGGATCGAATTTATATTCGGAAACCATTCTGATCCAACAAATACGTGAAGATCTCAGAAGATGATCGAGATGGAGCATTGAAGACCGTGGATTTTCATAAACGGAAGGACCACTAATATTCTCTTCCTGGAAAGCAGAGATAAGCTGTGATTCTGTTGTGGTTGGAATCTACGAGTTGCAAGGACTTCTCGCTACTGATCCATAGGGTGATTCCTATATTGGATGCTGTAGGAGAGTACCTTCGGTTCATCCTGTTCCTAGATGACTTGTATGGACGAGTGTCTGACAAAGTATTTCCAAAGGATCACGTACGTTGATTTCTCCAAACGTGCTATAGTTATTGGCGGAGAATTGCCATTCTCTAAGCTTCTAACTAGAGTATTTTTGTGGACGTCAATTAGTGATATCTGACGGATCTGATGATGTGGCATTCAAAGTGAATGGTGACCAGATGTTTCAAAAATAAACTCTGACCTCAAGCCTCATCAACCGGGAAAATGACAAAAATCGGGCAGGCAACATGGCTATGTGGGTCGCTCCCATTAGGGTGTATAATCACCTATCTAGAGAAAATCCTATTTGCTTCTTAAAACTATGTTTCGATGCTGTCCCTTGTCGGGAGACGGTTGCTGATCCCGACCGTCGGTGATATACATTCGATACACTCAAGCGAAATGAGTGGTCGGTCATGTGAGGGCCGAGTTGCAAGATGTTCTTGTTGAACCCAGTGTATTCGTCTCTAGAGATACACGATCGGCATGTGGTCCCATACCTTGTCATAGTTGGAATCCAATCTGTAACAACCCGAATTTTTATAACACGTTAAATCAAGAATCAAGACAGAATTAAATTATAAATTCTGAATCAAGTGAAACGGTCTGTGCCATTGCGTTCGTCTCGGAAAAATACGCGAAATAGAGTCCGAGTTTTCGAGAATCGGAGTCCGTATGACCCGTTAAAGGCCCAAAGAAGATTTCTGGAAATTTGAACTTCGGAAATAGCTTTGAAAATCAGATCTGGGGCTAGGCGGGAAGTTTCCCGCCTAGGCCACGTCGACAGGGCTGTCGACAGGCCTGTCGACTTGGGCCCAGACCAAGTCGACAGCCCTGTGGACTTGCCTGTCGATAGGGGGTGGCCGGGGCAAGTTGCCTGGCGCACCTGTTTGTCTCACCTGGTCTTGTTCTTGGGCTGGTTCTGGAAGCTTCCGAGATCTGATGGTCCTAATTTATCCTAGATCTAATCCTATGGCCTAAAACACACCCTAATCTCTATAAAACACCCCTAAGGCCACCCTAAACCCTCATAACTCACCCTCTCCACGAAGTGCTGCCCAAATGCCAAGTGATCATGGCCTCCATCCCCTTTTCCTAAAGCCTAAGCACTTAAATCGGGTTCAAATCAAGAGGTGCTAGTTTGCTACACCAAATCGGAGGAAGATTAACGTTGCTATGCGAGTTCCATGACGATTCTTCAACAAAGGAGGCATCTTTCTTAGCCAAGATGATTCATGCTTCTTTCCCTAGGCCTAACTATGTAAGTTCTAGCTACTTGTAGATTTAAACGATGATTTTGATGTGACATGGGATAAAATGTAAAGTAACATGAGTATGTTAGCCTATGGGAACCTAGTTTGCCTCTTTAACATGAACATATGACTTTGGGTGATGTTGTAGCGACTAAACCATGCTATTCATGTTGCATTGGACTTAGTTTGCCATGCAAGATTTTCTCTTGTGTTGCCTTTCACTAGTTGAGGGAGGGGTCTCGTGGGACCATAGCCACGTGTAGAAAAGCAGACCTTAGTATCTGCATCGGCAGATAAATCTAAAGCTCCCGACCGAGTCTTGTATTTCTTGTTTTGCCCTGTGACAGAACTCGGATGGCACGATGTGATACATGTGCATACAATTATAGAAAAACGATTCACGATGAATGCGTGGGAAAAAGGGCGCGGTTTAGGGTTAGCGTAATCCCTAGTGGCCTAGGTGGTTTAACCCAAACCGAAATACGAAAGCGTGCAATAGGTAAGCGTAATCCCTAGTGGTGCTAGGTGGCGTAAGTCCTAGTAGTTCAAACGATGATTCATATGGAAGTGCCTAGCTAGAACAAGGGTGACAGTCCAAATGATTTCAAGGATAATACGACATGAGGAAGCCCGTACGAGGTACGGCAAAGGACTGAACTTATATACATGGAAAGAAACATATGATTTGAGTAACCTATATATGCAATATATTAGGTTTACATGGACCATTACACGACTTTGAGTAAGGGACATTCATGGTTAACACATAACAAGGCTGGGATACTAGTACGAGAGGTGCAGAGCAAATATACATGTTAGAACTAGGAAGAATATACATAATAGATACCGTGGGATGTTAGACGGGGCAGATACCTTGGGATAATGTACTCGATAGAAATCTGACGATGTGATACCTTGACTTGTCATAACACCGTAGTTTATCATGATACCTTAGTTTACCTTGCCACAGTAGTTCAACCGGCTACCCTGGTTTAGTTTATCTATCTTGTAGTTATCCTTATGTTTACTTTCAGTTTATGCATGTCATGTTACCTTTACCTGTTTTTATACTGGAAGTAGATAGGACTTACTCAGTCTTTTTGACTGACCCGTTTTGTTTCGCCTCTTTTCTTCCGTTTCCCCCCCCCTCCAGGTTACAGGGAGGAAACAATGCTGTTTAGTTCGGACTTCTTCTGCTTGAAGGTCATCATGGATGGCTTGGACTTTTCTTGGCTATGGCTACTTTACTGTTTTATTTGGGGAATAATTTATGAAAATGTCTTTATGCTTCTTTACTATTGCAAGACAGGTTTTGATGTACTCTGATGTAAAAGGCTTTAGACCTTATTTATTCATGTTATGAAAGTTTGATTTTACTTCCGCTATTTTATATGTTCTGTCTTGTGATATTTCTGTGCATGTTTACCAATAATGCCCCTCTAAAGCTAGTGCATTCCTTTGTGAGTGACCCTAGCGGAGGTGGGGTGTTACATTTGGTATCAGAGCAGAAGGTTACTAGACTGGGCAAAAGTTTTTAAAGACCTTCTGAAAATTATTTGAAAAACCGTTTACAAAGAAGCATTTTTCAATAAAATTTTCTTTTAAAAAGAAAAAGGCTATTCCCCAAAGGCCATTAGCATTATCCTTGTTTCCTTGATTGAATCTCTTTTCCTTTCTTTCCTCCATCTGTAGTCACAGTGGTTTTGACTGCGACTAGTCTTTCTAGCTGCGTAAGTGTTTCCCGTACGATGGAGGTGGTTCTCGAGAGACCGTTGCAGAGTTATGCATGAAAGGATAGTAAGAACAAGGATAAAGGATACGAGCTCAGGGATAAGCAACATGTTGGTATGGCTGAGTCCTAAAAGGAGGGAGAAAGATGAACAATGAAACCCATGACGAGAGAGTACCTTTGGCATGGTGAAACGGGACGGATAGTTAAGTATCATGGAACAGGGACAAGATCATTCGGAGGGCAATAGTATGCTCTCATTTCTAGGGTACCTCAGAAGGAGGGTAACGATCTTGTTAAAGGTTTAGCTTTTCTTCTCTATCATCCTGTCGGGACTTTGTTTTGATCACCGCATCTTTTAAGTTCGCTTCGATAGTTGAGTCTCTGCACCTTAGTACTAGCGTAGTAGAGGATCCCGTTTTTGTCTCAAGTCCTATTGGAAGATCGGTCCATTTACTCATGGCTTGTTTGGATTTGAGAATGTCTATATCAAGTGTTGAGCTTGGAAATAATGCTTATGTTTATAAGTTGTGGATGGATTCTAGGGATGAAGTGGTTATCCAGTAAGGGGTGCCACTCTCGGTTTTAGAAGGAGGGTAGTTAGACTCTTGGCTTGCTTTGGTAATACCCTTGAAGTATCGCGTAACCTTTTGGGTTCTGTCATGATTAGTTACTTAGAATCCCTAGATGCCTTTGTTGGAAATTAGAAACCCGATCGAATGGTGTTCGCTAATAAGACGGATGGTTTACTTCGATTATGTATGGGTTATGGGAATTACCCTAGTAAGTGCGCACGGTAACTTGTTTACTTTCAAGAGAAAGTTTTTCTACGTGGAATACCTTATGGTACGAGGTCCAGGATTCACTAGTGAATTTTGAGGGCTCGCATGGAATAATGTGTACGCAGTCCTGTTTGCGCCAAGTATTCTAGAAGGAGAATAAGTGCAAGTGGAACGAGAGGCGACGAGGAAATGAGTTCCAACTCATGTTATGGAAACAGGAAATAAGAAGCTGCGAAATCATGAAGTAAAAGGGGCGGTCAAGGCACGATGGAACTAAGCTCAAGGTAATGCGACTCAGGAGACTGAAGACTAAATACGTGCCTGATATCTCTTTTGGGAATATATCCTCGATCCCTGTTTCTCTGTTGAGCTTGCTTGTAGGCTATCTTTTATGGATATCCTCTCGGTCCTGTCTCTGTTACAAACCCCGTACGGAGTTTGTTTTGTTTATCTTCTCGACCCTGTTTCAGGGAATCTTAGGTAGAACCCTATGGATGTAAACATGTATTTGAAACATGTTATGGTTGATATGGTTGCAAATGGTTGCTCGTGGATGCGCGAATTTACATTAGATATTAGCTCGACTTGGTCACATTTCATATTGCATATGCACGAGTATTTATACTTGTTTATGGATGAAATTGAATGTGTTATCATGCGAATGTTGCATATGGTTGAATGTTTGTGCACGCATATAGTGTATATGACTAGGACTATTTGCATACATGATGGATTCATAGCACTAAACATATTTTTGCATTCAAAAGATTTTTCAGGCCTGATCATTAGCATTAGCTAAGGAACATATACACACACGTTTTGCATACATTCATAAAGCATTAGGAGTCGTCTAAGGACAATGGTTGCTTGTGGATGATGGTTTGAGTAGATGGATGATGGATGGTAGGATATGTTCTTCCAACTTTGAGATTTCGGGGACGAAATCCTTTAAGAAGGGGAGAATGTAACAACCCAAATTTTTACAACACGTTAAATCAAGAATCAAGACAGAATTAAATTATAAATTCTGAATCAAGTGAAACGGTCTGTGCCATTGCGTTCGTCTCGGAAAAATACGCGAAATAGAGTCCGAGTTTTCGAGAATCGGAGTCCGTATGACCCGTTAAAGGCCCAAAGAAGATTTCTGGAAATTTGAACTTCGGAAATAGCTTTGAAAATCAGATCTGGGGCTAGGCGGGAAGTTTCCCGCCTAGGCCACGTCGACAGGGTTGTCGACAGGCCTGTCGACTTGGGCCCAGACCAAGTCGACAGCCCTATCGACTTGCCTGTCGACAGGGGGTGGCCGGGGCAAGTTGCCTGGCGCACCTGTTTGTCTCACCTGGTCTTGTTCTTGGGCTGGTTCTGGAAGCTTCCGAGATCTGATGGTCCTAATCTATCCTAGATCTAATCCTATGGCCTAAAACACACCCTAATCTCTATAAAACACCCCTAAGGCCACCCTAAACCCTCATAACTCACCCTCTCCACGAAGTGCTGCCCAAATGCCAAGTGATCATGGCCTCCATCCCCTTTTCCTAAAGCCTAAGCACTTAAATCGGGTTCAAATAAAGAGGTGCAAGTTTGCTACACCAAATCGGAGGAAGATTAACGTTGCTATGCGAGTTCCATGACGATTCTTCAACAAAGGAGGCATCTTTCTTAGCCAAGATGATTCATGCTTCTTTCCCTAGGCCTAACTATGTAAGTTCTAGCTACTTGTAGATTTAAACGATGATTTTGATGTGACATGGGATAAAATGTAAAGTAACATGAGTATGTTAGCCTATGGGAACCTAGTTTGCCTCTTTAACATGAACATATGACTTTGGGTGATGTTGTAGCGACTAAACCATGCTATTCATGTTGCATTGGACTTAGTTTGCCATGCAAGATTTTCTCTTGTGTTGCCTTTCACTAGTTGAGGGAGGGGTCTCGTGGGACCATAGCCACGTGTAGAAAAGCAGACCTTAGTATCTGCATCGGCTGATAAATCTAAAGCTCCCGACCGAGTCTTGTATTTCTTGTTTTGCCCTGTGACAAAACTCGGATGGCACGATGTGATACATGTGCATACAGTTATAGAAAAACGATTCACGATGAATGCGTGGGAAAAAGGGCGCGGTTTAGGGTTAGCGTAATCCCTAGTGGCCTAGGTGGTTTAACCCAAACCGAAATACGAAAGCGTGCAATAGGTAAGCGTAATCCCTAGTGGTGCTAGGTGGCGTAAGTCCTAGTAGTTCAAACGATGATTCATATGGAAGGGCCTAGCTAGAACAAGGGTGACAGTCCAAATGATTTCAAGGATAATACGACATGAGGAAGCCCGTACGAGGTACGGCAAAGGACTGAACTTATATACATGGAAAGAAACATATGATTTGAGTAACCTATATATGCAATATATTAGGTTGACATGGACCATTACACGACTTTGAGTAAGGGACATTCATGGTTAACACATAACAAGGCTGGGATACTAGTACGAGAGGTGCAGAGCAAATATACATGTTAGAACTAGGAAGAATATACATAATAGATACCGTGGGATGTTAGACGGGGCAGATACCTTGGGATAATGTACTCGATAGAAATCTGACGATGTGATACCTTGACTTGTCATAACACCGTAGTTTATCATGATACCTTAGTTTACCTTGCCACAGTAGTTCAACCGGCTACCCTGGTTTAGTTTATCTATCTTGAAGTTATCCTTATGTTTACTTTCAGTTTATGCATGTCATGTTACCTTTACCTGTTTTTATACTGGAAGTAGATAGGACTTACTCAGTCTTTTTGACTGACCCGTTTTGTTTCGCCTCTTTTCTTCCGTTCCCCCCCCCCCTCCAGGTTACAGGGAGGAAACAATGCTGTTTAGTTCGGACTTCTTCTGCTTGAAGGTCATCATGGATGGCTTGGACTTTTCTTGGCTATGGCTACTTTACTGTTTTATTTGGGGAATAATTTATGAAAATGTCTTTATGCTTCTTTACTATTGCAAGACAGGTTTTGATGTACTCTGATGTAAAAGGCTTTAGACCTTATTTATTCATGTTATGAAAGTTTGATTTTACTTCCGCTATTTTATATGTTCTGTCTTGTGATATTTCTGTGCATGTTTACCAATAATGCCCCTCTAAAGCTAGTGCATTCCTTTGTGAGTGACCCTAGCGGAGGTGGGGTGTTACACAATCTCCAATAAGCGCCCCCGGTTTTTGATTGTATATTATATATGTGGAGCGTGAGATGCAAGCGTTCCACTAGATTGTTATTTACTTGTATTTAGACATTATTATAATATCAGAAAAGATATTGATTTCATAACTGGTTTGGGTTATCGTAAGGTAAAAACAGTCCGTGTTAAGTGTGGATTTAGTCTTACGATTATCCTTTTCTTTTGAAAAGATTTTTGAACTTTAAAATCATGATTGGATAATTTACCCTTAGTACTGTGCGAGTTTATCTCACTCTGGTTCACCAGACTGACCCGTTGTTTTGTAAATGCTCGGGTTAGCCCGGGGTGTACAGGTTCAGGTTACCAAATGCTGGGAAGTCCAGAGACGAGCTGGAGATGTTCATACGGATGATATTATGTAGCTACTATTTTGTTGTGTGTTGTATATGGGAACAGGTTATTATAACTGTCCTATGGTGTGATGTACTCTGATACTGTAAGTATTTTTAAAGCTCTCAATAAAGATTTATTTCTGTAATATATGTTGTTCCCCTGCGATGTGAGACTCTCTGTTGTGTTATTCCTTCTTCTTCTATTCTAATATTTCTTTCTTTCTTATCTGACCCTTTAAATTCTTTCTAATAACTATCCAGTGTTTTTCGGGGCTTGGAGGGTCGGCATGAATTAAGGTAAATGCATTTATATCGATTTTCAGGGCCGAAAACCACTGGGTCATTACAGGAATGGAATTCGATTCGATAATAATTGAAGTGAGCTTCTGTGGAGGAAGACTGTTACTATATATGGAATTTAAAAGGCTTTGCCGTTATTCCATTTATATTATTAGTCGGATACGGAAATTAATATCGATTATATATTGATATGTTTTCGAGAAGATTACATAGTTAATGGAATGTGATCTGGTTTATTGTGAACTGTGTTTTAAATGACATTAGTTCTTTAACACAGTTAAAGACAGGATTACATGTCTAACATTGTATTTCAGACTGTATGGTTGATCTCTGCTAAATATATATCTATTTGGTGGAGGAAAATTTATTCTCTTTCTTAACACCCTTCTTTAAGACGTACGAGCTTAGGGGTTATATATCGGTAGAAATCAATAGTACGGTGTAGATTGTCGATACGGCATGTTTGTGTTTCCAAAGTTAAATAATCATTAATATTGATTTTTAGGCAGATTAAAACTAAGTGGAGTTTTAATGAATCTTTAATTAGATTGAAATGAGAATTGATAATTTAAATTATCAAATTTTGAAAATGATCGAGAATGAAGTATCACCGGTTTTGCTCCTAGAGATAGTTAAATCTTTAATTAGATTTGAACGTGAAATGGTAATTAAATTTACAGATAACACCGTGGTGTAGATATGGAGTATGACCAGTTTTGATCCATGGGATGAATAGGTTGGGATTGGGAAATTAAACAAATGATTACTTCGATGAGGTGCGTTAATCCCGACTAGTTCTGAAAACCTTAATATGGTTTGAATTGGTATTCAAAGGAAGACTAAAGAATAAATTTAAAGAATTTATCTTTGATAAAAATTAATGGGAACCTTTCCCAAAGGATATGAATATTTGAATAAAAGAATATTCAGGATTGGAATGAGCCTTATGTTGTGTTTTTATAGCACTTGTTTATTATATACGTGAGTTATTCGGAAAAGCCAGGTTTTACCCATTCTGAATAACTGATTCGACGATAAGTCGACGATGAAGACGGTGGTTGAAGACCGGAGGTCTTCAAATATTTTGTATGATTACTGATGTCTTGATTGGGCGGTACACCCAAGACAAGGTAATATGTGGTGATCGCCCAGACGTACGAACTTGTAAATGGATGTGTGTCTGACATTGGATTTTATTCTATGTTAATTGATCTCGATTAAATATATATATATATATATCTATTTGGCAACATAGAATTTATTCTCTTGCTTAACGCCCTTCTCTAAGACGTACGAGCTCAAAGGTTATATATTAATAAACATAAGTCGCATGGCGTGAATTTCCCGTGCGGCATGCTGAGATGCAAATGATCAAGGCTTCTGTTGAAAAGCAGTGTCTTGTGGTTGATGATCAAGCATGACTTTAATATAGCATAGGTTTGTGTATAGCGTTAGTTCGCAAGCCTCACACCCCGGTATGAGATAAACACGGGATAAGGGACCCAAGGAGGACATGACATTTCTTTCTAGCTATGGGTGGTGTTAGGGTTTTGCAAGCCCAGCCATTTTTTTATTTTTACGTATGTGGTTGTTGAAATGCGAGGTGCCTCGGATTTATCGGTTACTATGGAGCCAATGGATATTGAGTCACCTATCTCAACTACACCCTATAGGGTGGGGAAACATGTGTTCAGGAATAATTAATCCTCAAACGTAAGGGAGGACGGGCCTTCGAGGATCCAGAGGTAGCCCAGAGTGTGTAGTTCCGAGGCATTTGCTAGAGTGTCTCGAAGCGGTTTGCAGTACATCCCTTGCCTAGACTCATTACGAAAATCCAATTTTCAATGCGTAACATTTCGGTATTGACTGTAGAGCCTAGTATGGCGACATGATATATGGTACGCATGTCGTCTAGGATTGATACATTTATATTTGAAGTTGTTTTCATATACATTATACTATAATAGGATCAAAATGATTTGTTTTAAACGTACGAAACATGTTTGGCTATTATACGGGAAAACCCTATCCTCCGGCTTGCGTTGCATTGTGTGATGGGACCTAAGTCTTAAAATAGCTTCATTTTTCAAAAAGCATTACGCTGATTATATCTGTTTATGCACAGGTATTCTTGGGAGGAAACTCGTTCCGTGCTATATGGCGTGGTCCCTTGATTTACTTTTAAAGTAAAAGATCTAATAACTGTTTTTAGTTCTCACACCAGTCACATGACTGACCTGGAGTTTATTGTTTTAACCTAAACTTTGGGTGCCTATATTTTCCACGCGGGCCGCTAGTAGATTTGGGTTTGCAGATTTATTCTTACAGGATCTTGGTTTACAACTGGGGATATATTCGGAAAGCTCTGTATCTGTGTATTTGTTTTAGTTGTGTTATGTATTATTTTTCCGCTGCAATGTAATTTAAATCTCTGATATTTTTCTAATGTATAGTATTTATTCATACTCTGTATATTATTGTACTCTGGTGCAAATTGTTGTAATAAGCAATGAAATGTTCTTCTGTTTGTGTTTTGATTTGTCGTGTTCTCAACTCAATCCGGACTTTCCTTTATGGGGGAGTTCGAGTCGTTACAGTTTGGTATCAGAGCTTTGGTTTACAGAGCTCGAGAACAAGACACATTAGAACCAAATGAAAGAATTCATCAGAGATTGGACTAGTAATATCCAATAAGAATGGCTCGTTAGAGATGGGATTAGTAGTATCCTAGAATGAGTCCGAAGAGTGTTGTTTTTAAAATAAAAATAAAAATAAAAGAAAACAAATTTTGTTTTAAAAATTTAAATCCTATTAGACGTATTTGAATATTTATTTTAGATTGAATTTGGACAATCGAGTATATGAGGATTTTGCATATACGCCTAGCTAGCGTGTGTATGAAGTCTCAATATACTAGATAGATATAGAATCACACTCTAGTTCCCCGGAGATGTTAAGATGGTGGTTCGAAACATCATCAGTGCTTGTGTTCGAGCTTTGAAAGTGGGATATCTCTATATTTCCAATTGACTGGTGTAGCTAGAATTTATTGTTTGTGATTTGACACAAAAAATAAGATTTTTGAATTTATAAAGATTATGAATTTGAAAAGCTAACCAATTAATTGATTGGTGATTGTGTTGTTTGATTATTGGTTTAATTACATAAAATTATGAACCATTAAGCCAAATTGAATCAAATATTGAACTGAATTGAAAATTGATTGAAATTGCACGCATACATGTATATACATTGACAGGTCATAGAAAGTAGGCTAGGGAAGAGGAATAAAATTGTATGCCCAACAAATTGGTACATGTTTACTAATTTACTGGGTTTGGATGATTTTATGAGTCGATTGGCCTTTTCTTTTTCTTTTTGATGATGAGGGCCCTACGTGGCTAGTTGCAGTTTTAAATGTCTCCCTGTACAAAGGATGTTATGGCGAAATTTTTAGAAATTGAAAAGTTAAAGAATGAAAGTTGAATTGATTAGTTAAACAACTTTCAACTCCGTTCCTTTCCGAGCATGAAAAGATTTTAAGTGGGGGAGATTGTAACAACCCGGAAAATTGGAACCAATTTAAATTTTTTATTTTAGCAAATTTAATGAATTTTGAATATTTAAAATGATTTATTTTAAATAATAATGATATAAATTTATTTTGAGTAGAGTTAGAACATATAAATTTATTTAAATCGAAGTTAGAGTATATATATCTATTTTAATTATAAAAGGAAATGAAAATGGCGCGGTAGTTTGAAAATTCGATTTCAATTTCAAATGAATGTACAGGATTAAAAATTCCGGATTTTGATAAAACCATAAATATTTGAATCTGTTTGAAAATATCTTTCCAACGAATGTGAAAAATCCATATTTCATAGCGGGAATAAAAATTTATGTCTAGTTGAAAATTCAGGATAGTCGCTATGGAATTTATATAATATATAGCCCTTAAAAATGGCGATTTTGCAAACGACCTCTGTTTTTGAAGAGACCACATTTGTTGAATCCAGAATGTCAGATTATTGCTAGATGCCGATTTTCATAATTTTTGGAATCAATATGTGAGCGTGGTGAATTTAAACGTGTTTGATCAATTCAGTTTGAATTTAATCGACTGAAAAATGACTGTTTTTCAGATGGTCTCCAAATTCGATGAAATTAGTTTTGTTAGGACGATTTCGTCAAAACATAGCTAGATTTATTTTTATGGAGTTAGTATGTGGCCCGATAAATTAAAATGTACGTTCAAATCTAAAATTGAATGTTTTATATTTTAATTTGAAGAAAAACTAACTGAAACAGTCGAATGGGCTTACGAAACATATTCCATTGTGTCTGGAATAGGGGTATTTAGTTAGGGGCACTAGTCGTTGGGTTTGATTTGGAGTTCATATAAGAAAACACTATTTTTGGAAATACATATATTTATCGGCCAATCAAAATTCTCCATCCATTATATTCGAACCTCAGTAACCCTTCGACGAACGACGGAAACCAGTTCATCCCTTCTCTCTTCGATTTCACTTAATCCACTCAACGAAATCAACCGACCCGGTTGAGGATTTTGTAGATCTCATCTAAAGCTTCAAATCCATACCCAATTTGCCCCCTATCATTGAGTATTTTTGGAGATCCGTCGCCGAGAAGTTCAGCCGTTCAAGTCTCTACCACCGTCTATAGCCGCCGTTGAACTGGGTGGGACCACCAGGCGCAGGCGCGGGTTTTGGAGCTGGACAACATGGTAGGGGCTGATTGTCACCAAGCATCATGGATTGGAAGCAAAATCGATCCTTAGTTTTGAACGAATTTTCTAAGGTACGGTTTATATAAATTTAAAGATTTATAACACTTAAAAGCATTGCAAAGTTAAATTAATTTGTAAAAATCATATCTTTTCCATATGAGGTCCAAATCGCGCAAAACTGAATCTGTTGTGATCTTGGGGACGAGAGCTTCACAACAGACTAATCGGGTCCAATCTGAAGCATGTTAGCACTGTTGGAAAATTCAAACCCGAACGGTGCTAAATTCGCCAGATAAACATTGACGGAGTGGAAATGAATGTGAGAACTTCTCACTTTAATTTTGTTTTCTAGTTAAATATATACTATGTTGCAGACGGGCTTAGTAGCTCCTGACACCGTCGTCCACAGACCATGAACGACTTGTTTGATTGTATTGTGGAAACTGATTGTGATTGTGATGTGAAATGTAAAATAAAATATTCATGTGTTGAATAAAATATCTGAAAAATAAAAATATCAATTTTATTGAACAAATACAATATATAAAATATCCATGTGTTGAAATAAATAATTTATCGTTAAAAATATAATTGTTAATGTGTATATGAATGAAAATAAATATTCATTTACAAATCAGACGATTTGTTTATGTACACTCATTTGACTGATATTGATTGGGACGATATATTTTACACATCGCCCAACTGCACAAATAATAATCAGTATTTGTTGTTTGAAAACCCCACACGGGTATTGTAAAGACCCGTAAATCCCCGACCTTTGAATTGACCATAAACCACACAGGTCTGACCCAAAAGTTAGAAATCCACGAATACTTTAACTTTGGGCATACAACACATCAGAACAATAACAACAGACTTTTATAAACATCATAATAATGTTACATCAGAGTACAGACTATCAGAGTACATCGAGATAAATAATACAATGGAAGATAAAATTACAACAAAATTTATACAATGCAATGGAACACTATCAATGCTCTGAACACAACTTTAAGCTTCGATCTATAATTCTGCTTAATATATCTGCAAATCAATCTACTCAACTGCCCATGTGGAAAAGAGGGCGCCAAAGTTTGCAAGTGAAACAAACTATAGGTCAGTCATGGGACTGGTATAAGAAATCTTACTTAAACTATCTAATAATAATAAGGCTACTCACAGGGCTACCCCGCTTATGCGGAACGGGTTTACTCCATTGAATTGCCGGTGCATAATTAAAGTAAATCGTTAAACAACCAATGCTTTTTATAAAAATGAAACTATTATAAGACTCAAGTCCCATCACACAATGCAACGCAAACCGGAGGATAGAGTTTTACCTTATAATGGTCAAAAATGCTTGATACGATAAAACGAATTTGATATTATTATTAGTGTGTATATGTTTTAAAACATTTCAATCATAATATATCAATCATAGACGGCATAACTACCATATACTATGTCGACATACTAGTAATACAATCAAAACCACATGGGTCGTATTGGAAGTTGGATTTCCATCATGAACCAAGGCAAAAGATAGTCCTTACCGAATTCGAGACAATCTAGCCCATGTCTCAGGAACAGAACGCACCGTCCCTTGGATCATCAGGGCCGGTCCACCAAAGTGCAATGGTTGCATTAATAATGCCTGAACAATATGTTTCCCCGCCCTATGGGGCGTAAATAGAGCCACTAGTGACTCAAATAACCGAGGCTCCTCATTCCATCATCCACATAAGTAAAAATGTCAGCCTGGTAAAAACCATTACACCATTTCTAGCTAGAAAGAAACGTATGTCCTCCCTGTAGTCCTTACTCCCATTTCTGGTTCATACCGGGGTGTGAGGCTCGCAAAGTAACGCTACACAAAGCTATGCTATTTAAAGTTGTGCTTTGATCATCAACCATAAGGCTCTGCTTTTCCACAATAAGCCTTGATCATTTGCATCCTGGCATGCCACATTGTCAATCCATACCATACCATTGATTTCTACCAATATATAACCTCTAAGCTCGTACGTCTTAGAGAAGGGTGTTATGCAAGAGAATAAATTATCCTCCACCAACAGATATATATTTAGCAGCGATCAACGAATACAGTATAAAGGAATACAACGTCAGACATACAATCCATTTACAAGTTCGTTCTGGGTCTGAACGAAACCGGAGGCACTTTATACCTCGCATATCCGATTGATCAACAATACGTCCGGACAACTGCCGCTGGAACCTTCTCAAGGCAGCAACTCCAATCAAAGGCATCAGTAGACCTCATCCATTCAATGTGAATGTAAAAGCCCGCAAATCTGAGCTACCTGAGTTGACTAAAACACCACACGTCCAACTCAAGTAACACAGAAATACGACTCATTATTAGAAAGAAGTTAGAGGATGAGAAATAGAAAGAAAGAAATATTAGAATAGAAGAAAAAACGAAGATCACAACTCACAGCGGAACGAATAAAATATATTATATAACATAAGCTTTGAAATACAAATCTGTTTTGTACATATACACATACCATCATCAGAGTACACATAACATTTGATTCAGCGGAAGTAACTCTAAATAACTAACATTGAAGCCTCCTGCTTCAAGCTCCTCCAAGTGTATCTGTAAAAGCCTGAAACACTTGACTGCCCGTACAAATTTGGGCACCCAAGAGTTTAGGGAAAACAAAACAAAATAAACTCTGGGTCAGTCATGGGACTGGTGTGAGTAAACTCCAACCACTTGCTTAACTTTAAAAATCCTTTCAAAGAAAAGATAATAGTAAGACCAGCCCACACATAAACACGGACGGTTTTTACCTTACTATAACCCAAAACACTTTGATATCAAATCCAGTGATATTATAGTAATGTCTACATCAAGTAAATAACCAAATAGCAGAACGCTTGCATCTCACGCTCCACATATATAGTATATAATCAAAAACCGCATGGCGCTTATTGGAGATTGGATTTCCAACATGACAAGGTATGGGACCACCTTCCGACAGTGCATCTCTAGAGGCGAATACACCTGGGTTCAACAAGAACATCTTGCAACCCGGCCCACACATGACCGACCACTCATTTCGCTTGAGTGTATCGAATGTATATCACCAACGGTTGGACTCAAACCACCGTTTCCCGAATGGGCAGAATCGATAGATTTAGAAACAAAAGGAATTTCTCTAGATAGGTGATTATACACCCTAATGGGTGCGACCCACATAGCCATGCTGCCTGCCCGATTTTTGTCCTTTCCCGGTTGTTGAGGCCTGAGGCTACGATTACTTACCATTCATCGATAACACAATCACTTTGAATGCCACATTGTCAGATCCGTTAATCACTAGTTAAGTTTGCACAAATATTCTGGATATTATGCTAAGGGATAAATCCGTTGCAACCATATATATTCATACAGACCAACCCATTTGATCATTGGAAATACTTTGTCAGACATTCGTCCATTTACGTTCGTTCTGGGATTGAACGAAACCGAAGGCACCATTTCTATAAATAGAAAAGCCCTTGCACTTCACTCCGTCTTCAAGATATTCAGCATACTTGGTTCGCAACGCTTATGCCGATACGGAGTGGTTCTTCGGATAATAATCCAACCGGTCTCTCCATATTGACAATGATGGTCAAAAACTTCGATAGTCTGTGATTTAACTATCGAATAAAAACAAGTGTTCATCCAAACATATCAAACAAATCACTGGGCTCTTTAATTAATATTTCATTAATTAAATCTCTTCTCCATTTCCTTATCAATATTTGTTAACCAAATATTTCAATAACCATATTGGCCTTTTACGCTATTTTTGATTTCGTTTCCTTATCGAATTCTATATATATCGATATATAGATTTCTAATTGTCAAATTTCTTAAAAATATTCTAACTCCTTAAATTCCCGGAAAATTTCGCCATAACCTCCCCTGTATCGGGAGCATCGGGAAATTTCAAATAGCATCCCGGTATCTTCCAATCTCAAAAAGAAAAAGAAAAAGCCAAGCGGCTTGCCGATACGGCGCATAAAATCTCGTATATGAATTAAACATGTACCTTTTTGTCGGGCACACAAATTAAAATCTTCATATACTCCATCATGTACCTGTCTAACACATGTTCACCTGTTTTCAATTCAATTCAACACTATCTAATCGTTTGAATTCAGTTCCGCCATTTATTCTTTTAAATCGGCCATTTTGCTTATTTCACTTCTTTGTTTGAACATAACATGTTCAAACAAAATATTTAATTAGCTTATATCCAAATTGAATCCCAAGTTCCCAATTCTAGCTTCCCTTTCGATTTCAAATAAAATTTTCAAATCGAATTCACTTATTCCAAGCCCAATATCAATTCAAAATCCCATTTAACTAATTTCTATTCAAATTAGTTAGTTCTATTCAAAGTCAAAAATCTTATTTCTGTTTCAAAATCAAACTCATTTCTTCACTTGAGTTCACATATAATTACAACTCAAAATCTGAAATTTCCTAAATAAAATTTCGAATTTTATTCGTTTAAAATCCTTTTATAAAACTAAATAAATCGTTATGGGTTTAAAACGATTTTGGCGCTGTTTTTCTGAAAATTTGATTTTGACATATCTCAAAATCTATACGACGAAATCCAGATTTTTCTTCTTCATTAGAAAACTATTATCAAACCGGTCCTGACGTTTCTTGTTTCGAAGAATTCCGACTCCAATTGAGTTCTGTATACTCAATTGAAGTTCGAATCGCTATTTTACGAACTGCAGCGCTGCGGCGAGTTCGTTTTAATTATATTTATAAATATAAACGTTAAACTTCTTTAAAATGAATTCAACTCTATTTAACTCTATTTGAATTCCTTGATTCAAATTCCAATCTCACTTTGAATTCCATATTCAAATTTCAATCCCTTTTCTATTTGATATTCAAATTCAATACTTAAATTCCTATTTGAATTCCCTATATTCAAATTCCATGTTTGAATTCATTTGAATTCTCTTATTCAAACTCTATATTTAAATTCCCTTGGAACTTCTATATTCCAATTTCTATATTTGAATTCTATTGAAATTCAAATATTCAAACTCCTTTTTAAATTCTAGATACAAAATTCCATAGTTTAAAATTTCATTTGAATTTCATATTCAAATTCTAAAATTTAAATTCCATTTGAATTCAATTTGAATCTCTTACATTCAAATTTCATTTTTCATTTCCGACCCCATTTGAATTTCTAATATTCAAATTCATTTTCAACACCATTTGAATTTCTAATATTCAAATTCATTTTTCAACACCATTTGAATTTCTATTATTCAAATTCATTTTCAACACCATTTGAATTTCTATTACAAATCTCAATTCAAATTTCATATTTAAATTCCATTCAAATCTCTATTCAAATTTCACATTTGAATTCTTCTTTGAAATACTATATTTCAAATTCTATTTTGAATTTCTACATTGAAATCTCTATTTGAATTTCTTTATTCGAATTCCTTTGAATTCAAATTTTATTTTAATTTCTTAAATTCAAATTCTATTCTAATTTCGTCTATTCAAATTTTATTTGAACTTCTATTTGAATTTCAAATATTCAATCTCCTTTTAGAATGCAAACATTCAAACTCCTCTTTAAAATTCAAAGGTTATACTCAAATTTCATTTGAGTTATATATTTAAAATTTCCTTTCCACATCTTATTTTGAAATTCCATTTCAAATCCCAATTTCACGCTTTTATTTCTATTTCTGAATTATCAAATGATAATTCTTTTCCACTTCATTTATGACTTCGTTATAAAAGACTATTTATAAACTTCGTTTATAAAGGAACTACTTTGTTTTATTTTTCAAAACAAGTTTATATTTTTAATTCCATTTAAAATTTCAAATTCTATTTAAAAAAATAGAATTTTACCTTTTTAAATCTCAAATATCATTTTTACGATATTTTTAAATATCATTACTTAAGCCCAGTGATATTTAAACACACAAAGCAACCAATTATTTATTTTTCTAACACATCATATATAACAATATATATGCAAACAAATAAACAAACAGATAATATATTTTTGAGGAATCCAGTTGGATTCCTCCAACCTGTTTTCCTACATCCACAGATGTTAGCACATAAATAATACCCATTCTGCTTCGTGGCAGAATATCGCGGTATAGAAGGTCATCCACTAATCATAGCGTGGGGCGTATAGGGTAATCATCCGCTATGAAACTACGGGCATCCGCTAATGAGACTGCGGGAATCCAACCAATCAATCAACCCAATATATATATATAGCCTAAATAACTAATATATATAAAGCAACCAGAAATCATTCACACAAGCAACAGACAATTATTTTTAATAAAATAAAAATAATTCTAAAGGTGAGTGAGATTTACTCACCTCGATTTTTTTTATAACGATTCGTTTCTGATGATCGAAGATCCAACTTGCTCCAGACTTATCTCAATCCAAATCCATTGCAAAAAATGTGGCAATATCTAGATTATTGAATTTATTCATGTAAATGATTATTAAATTAATTTAACATATAAATAGATTAATTACCTTGTATTTTAAATTTTGTAAAAGGTTATACCTTAATGCCTTAACCAATGCCGAAGCAACTTCAACAATATTGCCATGTTCCGGTCCTAGTCACTCGCCTCTTCTCCTAACAACATCACCATCGAACAGCTTCTGATCATCACAACTATGCAACTGTATTGCCTTTCTGTGTTTACTGCTGCGACAAACGCAGCTCTGGACCGAGCCATAGTCCCCTTCAACTCCTTTACGGCATTCTATCGAACACCTTCCAGCTGCCTTAACTTCCCTCTTCCCAAATCTGGAACAAAATGAACAGTAGCGTGCTGTATATCACATCAAACCCCTCATGCTCCACCCTCCTGAGATCGCAGTACTGATTCCCATCCTCCCCAAGGTCGCGAGTGTTTCCAGATAACTGTTGCGATGCCCTGGTTCCTAATCTAACGCTGTCAACCTCCTCTAATCGAAACCCCGTGTCATCAATAAGTTCATCTACAGCCATCGCCTTCCTTCGCGCGTGCCCTAGCTCAACGTCGGCTTCAGAACTCACTATGTACTGAACAGCGTCGCACCCTTATACCCGAGCGCTTCAGGTGTTCGATCGAGCTCCACAAATTCGATGGCCTTCAATCTGGTGCCAAGCTTCGCGATTTCGATTTGGTTACTGAAAGGAAAATGGAACGGAGAGAAAGTGGCTTCGGTTGAGTTCAGAAGAGGATTGATAAAATATGAAGGTGGATGCCTGTTTTATAGTTGCGAGCAGTAGACAGAATGTACTCACCATTAATTTCTTGCTTTTCTTTGTAGGGAAGAAATGAAGCAAAAACTACAGCTCGAAGGATACATGGGTCTGTGCGATAAATCCATAGGTCGGCCTGAAGAACGTATGCGGGGTTAAGTACAGACAGTAATTAAATTTGATTTGAATTTTTAATTAGTTTTCTATTCCAAGATATTTTACGGTTCCCAACCTCAACCACAAACCCTTATTTTAACTTAACGAATGACATCTTCAAGTCATACTGCTATTCTGAATTTAATGGATCTGGTTTTGAATTCTATTTCGACTGTATAGAAGAGAGAACTATTTTAAATTAACGAATTATATTAAATACGATTTAAAATATAATTTGATTTTAAACATTAAATTCATCGATAGAAATCTATTATTATCGTTCTATTCGATATTAAATCATATAATGATTTTTAAACTGATAAATTCCATAATAAAAATCCATTTATTTTTGAATCAATATTTAAAACTATATTAAATATTTAAAATTAACCGACGAAAAATCTGGGTCGTTACATTCTTCCCCCCTTAAAATAATTTCGTCCTCGAAATTGCCAAGGTAGGCAAAAGGGTACAAATCTATTACTTTTCAACATCTCTCTTATGTTGAAACTCAACTCCTCATATTTTTATGACTTTAATTTCAACCAAAACCTTTGGTTTCCATTCATATGCGTTCTAATTCATATTCATTTCAATTTATTTCAAATTGATTCTAGTCAATTTAATTCACCCTGAACCATTTAACTTGCTTCAGTTAAATTTTAATTCCAGAATCCAAATCCCAGGGTTATCATTTCAAATCCTTTTGAAATCACTTAAATATATACATGTATATTTATTTCCATTTCAAATTCAAAACATTTGAATATTCAAACCAATTTGTTTTCTTTCCAACAAATTTCCATCAAAACTTTCTAAGGTAGCAATCCATCACTTAGAAACTCGAAAATGAACCCTGTTGAGGCTGCAGTCATCATCAGAATTATTTCCCAGCGACTGAAGTGAGTTCAGTGCTTTATCATATTTAAAAATCAATTCAAATATGATTTCGATTCAAATCTTTTCAAATTAATGCTATATTACTTTAACATACTTTGAAAAATATTTTTCAATTTCCCAGGATTTTGAATTCTTAATTCTGGTTTGAATTTAATTCTAATTCATCTCATTTGTATATAATTTCTATACAAATTCTATTCTGGTTATAAATAACCATTCTAAATTTATAATCTCATTTGATTATAAAATCAACATCCAACACATCCATATAATAATAATTTTAGAAAATTATTCTTTCTATATCAAAATAGAATCTTGGGTAAAATTATTTCATTTACCCTCTTTAAAACAATATTATGTCGATTCTTCTGTCCAAGTGTTTACAAACTCCTATCGACGTCGTGGCGTCCCACGATTCGACCAGAATTCATAAACCACTCAACAGACTAGCCAACACAATATAAAACAACTTTTATATCCACTTACAAATACGCTCTCTCATATATATACTCAACTCATTCTAGGGTACTACTGACCCTATCTCTAATGAGCACATGCCACACAAGCCTAGGTATTCGCTCAACCTAAGCTCTGATACCAACTGTAAAAGCCCGCAAATCTGAGCTACCTGAGTTGACTAAAACACCACACGTCCAACTCAAGTAACACAGAAATATGACTCATTATTAGAAAGAAGTTAGAGGATGAGAAATAGAAAGAAAGAAATATTAGAATAGAAGAAAAAACGAAGATCACAACTCACAGCGGAACGCATAAGCTTTGAAATACAAATCTGTTTTGTACATATACACATACCATCATCAGAGTACACATAACATTTGATTCAGCGGAAGTAACTCTAAATAACTAACATTGAAGCCTCCTGCTTCAAGCTCCTCCAAGTGTATCTGTAAAAGCCTGAAACACTTGACTGCCCGTACAAATTTGGGCACCCAAGAGTTTAGGGAAAACAAAACAAAATAAACTCTGGGTCAGTCATGGGACTGGTGTGAGTAAACTCCAACCACTTGCTTAACTTTAAAAATCCTTTCAAAGAAAAGATAATAGTAAGACCAGCCCACACATAAACACGGACGGTTTTTACCTTACTATAACCCAAAACACTTTGATATCAAATCCAGTGATATTATAGTAATGTCTACATCAAGTAAATAACCAAATAGCAGAACGCTTGCATCTCACGCTCCACATATATAGTATATAATCAAAAACCGCATGGCGCTTATTGGAGATTGGATTTCCAACATGACAAGGTATGGGACCACCTTCCGACAGTGCATCTCTAGAGGCGAATACACCTGGGTTCAACAAGAACATCTTGCAACCCGGCCCACACATGACCGACCACTCATTTCGCTTGAGTGTATCGAATGTATATCACCAACGGTTGGACTCAAACCACCGTTTCCCGAATGGGCAGAATCGATAGATTTAGAAACAAAAGGAATTTCTCTAGATAGGTGATTATACACCCTAATGGGTGCGACCCACATAGCCATGCTGCCTGCCCGATTTTTGTCCTTTCCCGGTTGTTGAGGCCTGAGGCTACGATTACTTACCATTCATCGATAACACAATCACTTTGAATGCCACATTGTCAGATCCGTTAATCACTAGTTAAGTTTGCACAAATATTCTGGATATTATGCTAAGGGATAAATCCGTTGCAACCATATATATTCATACAGACCAACCCATTTGATCATTGGAAATACTTTGTCAGACATTCGTCCATTTACGTTCGTTCTGGGATTGAACGAAACCGAAGGCACCATTTCTATAAATAGAAAAGCCCTTGCACTTCACTCCGTCTTCAAGATATTCAGCATACTTGGTTCGCAACGCTTATGCCGATACGGAGTGGTTCTTCGGATAATAATCCAACCGGTCTCTCCATATTGACAACGATGGTCAAAAACTTCGATAGTCTGTGATTTAACTATCGAATAAAAACAAGTGTTCATCCAAACATATCAAACAAATCACTGGGCTCTTTAATTAATATTTCATTAATTAAATCTCTTCTCCATTTCCTTATCAATATTTGTTAACCAAATATTTCAATAACCATATTGGCCTTTTACGCTATTTTTGATTTCGTTTCCTTATCGAATTCTATATATATCGATATATAGATTTCTAATTGTCAAATTTCTTAAAAATATTCTAACTCCTTAAATTCCCGGAAAATTTCGCCATAACCTCCCCTGTATCGGGAGCATCGGGAAATTTCAAATAGCATCCCGGTATCTTCCAATCTCAAAAAGAAAAAGAAAAAGCCAAGCGGCTTGCCGATACGGCGCATAAAATCTCGTATATGAATTAAACATGTACCTTTTTGTCGGGCACACAAATTAAAATCTTCATATACTCCATCATGTACCTGTCTAACACATGTTCACCTGTTTTCAATTCAATTCAACACTATCTAATCGTTTGAATTCAGTTCCGCCATTTATTCTTTTAAATCGGCCATTTTGCTTATTTCACTTCTTTGTTTGAACATAACATGTTCAAACAAAATATTTAATTAGCTTATATCCAAATTGAATCCCAAGTTCCCAATTCTAGCTTCCCTTTCGATTTCGAATAAAATTTTCAAATCAAATTCACTTATTCCAAGCCCAATATCAATTCAAAATCCCATTTAACTAATTTCTATTCAAATTAGTTAGTTCTATTCAAAGTCAAAAATCTTATTTCTGTTTCAAAATCAAACTCATTTCTTCACTTGAGTTCACATATAATTACAACTCAAAATCTGAAATTTCCTAAATAAAATTTCGAATTTTATTCGTTAAAATCCTTTTATAAAACTAAATAAATCGTTATGGGTTTAAAACGATTTTGGCGCTGTTTTTCTGAAAATTTGATTTTGACATATCTCAAAATCTATACGACGAAATCCAGATTTTTCTTCTTCATTAGAAAACTATTATCAAACCGGTCCTGACGTTTCTTGTTTCGAAGAATTCCGACTCCAATTGAGTTCTGTATACTCAATTGAAGTTCGAATCGCTATTTTACGAACTGCAGCGCTGCGGCGAGTTCGTTTTAATTATATTTATAAATATAAACGTTAAACTTCTTTAAAATGAATTCAACTCTATTTAACTCTATTTGAATTCCTTGATTCAAATTCCAATCTCACTTTGAATTCCATATTCAAATTTCAATCCCTTTTCTATTTGATATTCAAATTCAATACTTAAATTCCTATTTGAATTCCCTATATTCAAATTCCATGTTTGAATTCATTTGAATTCTCTTATTCAAACTCTATATTTAAATTCCCTTGGAACTTCTATATTCCAATTTCTATATTTGAATTCTATTGAAATTCAAATATTCAAACTCCTTTTTAAATTCTAGATACAAAATTCCATAGTTTAAAATTCCATTTGAATTTCATATTCAAATTCTAAAATTTAAATTCCATTTGAATTCAATTTGAATCTCTTACATTCAAATTTCATTTTTCATTTCCGACCCCATTTGAATTTCTAATATTCAAATTCATTTTCAACACCATTTGAATTTCTAATATTCAAATTCATTTTTCAACACCATTTGAATTTCTATTATTCAAATTCATTTTCAACACCATTTGAATTTCTATTACAAATCTCAATTCAAATTTCATATTTAAATTCCATTCAAATCTCTATTCAAATTTCACATTTGAATTCTTCTTTGAAATACTATATTTCAAATTCTATTTTGAATTTCTACATTGAAATCTCTATTTGAATTTCTTTATTCGAATTCCTTTGAATTCAAATTTTATTTTAATTTCTTGAATTCAAATTCTATTCTAATTTCGTCTATTCAAATTTTATTTGAACTTCTATTTGAATTTCAAATATTCAATCTCCTTTTAGAATGCAAACATTCAAACTCCTCTTTAAAATTCAAAGGTTATACTCAAATTTCATTTGAGTTATATATTTAAAATTTCCTTTCCACATCTTATTTTGAAATTCCATTTCAAATCCCAATTTCACGCTTTTATTTCTATTTCTGAATTATCAAATGATAATTCTTTTCCACTTCATTTATGACTTCGTTATAAAAGACTATTTATAAACTTCGTTTATAAAGGAACTACTTTGTTTTATTTTTCAAAACAAGTTTATATTTTTAATTCCATTTAAAATTTCAAATTCTATTTAAAAAAATAGAATTTTACCTTTTTAAATCTCAAATATCATTTTTACGATATTTTTAAATATCATTACTTAAGCCCAGTGATATTTAAACACACAAAGCAACCAATTATTTATTTTTCTAACACATCATATATAACAATATATATGCAAACAAATAAACAAACAGATAATATATTTTTGAGGAATCCAGTTGGATTCCTCCAACCTGTTTTCCTGCATCCACAGATGTTAGCACATAAATAATACCCATTCTGCTTCATGGCAGAATATCGCGGAATAGAAGGTCATCCACTAATCATAGCGTGGGGCGTATAGGGTAATCATCCGCTATGAAACTGCGGGCATCCGCTAATGAGACTGCGGGAATCCAACCAATCAATCAACCCAATATATATATATAGCCTAAATAACTAATATATATAAAGCAACCAGAAATCATTCACACAAGCAACAGACAATTATTTTTAATAAAATAAAAATAATTCTAAAGGTGAGTGAGATTTACTCACCTCGATTTTTTTTTATAACGATTCGTTTCTGATTATCGAAGATCCAACTTGCTCCAGACTTATCTCAATCCAAATCCATTGCAAAAAATGTGGCAATATCTAGATTATTGAATTTATTCATGTAAATGATTATTAAATTAATTTAACATATAAATAGATTAATTACCTTGTATTTTAAATTTTGTAAAAGGTTATACCTTAATGCCTTAACCAATGCCGAAGCAACCTCAACAATATTGCCATGTTCCGGTCCTAGTCACTCGCCTCTTCTCCTAACAACATCACCATCGAACAGCTTCTGATCATCACAACTATGCAACTGTATTGCCTTTCTGTGTTTACTGCTGCGACAAACGCAGCTCTGGACCGAGCCATAGTCCCCTTCAACTCCTTTACGGCATTCTATCGAACACCTTCCAGCTGCATTAACTTCCCTCTTCCCAAATCTGGAACAAAATGAACAGTAGCGTGCTGTATATCACATCAAACCCCTTATGCTCCACCCTCCTGAGATCGCAGTACTGATTCCCATCCTCCCCAAGGTCGCGAGTGTTTCCAGATAACTGTTGCGATGCCCTGGTTCCTAATCTAACGCTGTCAACCTCCTCTAATCGAAACCCCGTGTCATCAATAAGTTCATCTACAGCCATCGCCTTCCTTCGCGCGTGCCCTAGCTCAACGTCGGCTTCAGAACTCACTATGTACTGAACAGCGTCGCACCCTTATACCCGAGCGCTTCAGGTGTTCGATCGAGCTCCACAAATTCGATGGCCTTCAATCTGGTGCCAAGCTTCGCGATTTCGATTTGGTTACTGAAAGGAAAATGGAACGGAGAGAAAGTGGCTTCGGTTGAGTTCAGAAGAGGATTGATAAAATATGAAGGTGGATGCCTGTTTTATAGTTGCGAGCAGTAGACAGAATGTACTCACCATTAATTTCTTGCTTTTCTTTGTAGGGAAGAAATGAAGCAAAAACTACAGCTTGAAGGATACATAGGTCTGTGCGATAAATCCATAGGTCGGCCTGAAGAACGTATGCGGGGTTAAGTACAGACAGTAATTAAATTTGATTTGAATTTTTAATTAGTTTTCTATTCCAAGATATTTTACGGTTCCCAACCTCAACCACAAACCCTTATTTTAACTTAACGAATGACATCTTCAAGTCATACTGCTATTCTGAATTTAATGGATCTGGTTTTGAATTCTATTTCGACTGTATAGAAGAGAGAACTATTTTAAATTAACGAATTATATTAAATACGATTTAAAATATAATTTGATTTTAAACATTAAATTCATCGATAGAAATCTATTATTATCGTTCTATTCGATATTAAATCATATAATGATTTTTAAACTGATAAATTCCATAATAAAAATCCATTTATTTTTGAATCAATATTTAAAACTATATTAAATATTTAAAATTAACCGATGAAAAATCTGGGTCGTTATAGTGAAGATCGCCGGTCTTCAACCACCGTCTTCATCTTCGACTTTTAATCGTCGTAGTAATTATTCAGAATGTTTAAACCCAGTCTTTCCTAATAACTCGCGTATTTTATAATAAAATCAAGTGCTATAGAACACATCATATGCTACATTCCAATTCAGAATATTCTTTTAATCAGATATTCACATTATTTGGAAAAAGGTTCCCATTAACTTTATAAAAGATAAATTCTTTAATTTATTCTTTAATCCCCTTTTTAAAGATTCATTAAAACCCCAATTTGGTTTTAATATCCAAAATCATTACTTTATGATTATCCAGATTTAAGAAATAAATCTTATCTTTAACTGGGTTAAAGAACAAATGTCCTTTAAAAACATTGTTCACGATAAACCCCAAAATCATCTTCCATTAAATATGGAATTTTCACAAAATCAAATCAATATATAATCGATATAAATTTTTGTATCAGACTAATAATATAAATGGAATAACGGCAAAGCCTCTTAAGTTCCATATATAGTAAAGGTCTTCATAAACAGAAGCTCATCTCGATTATTATTAAATCGAATTCCATTCGATTCCAATTTAATATATTAAATTGGAAAATTTACTTTGGAGAATTTCCAATTAAATCTTAAATAAAGATTTATAAATTCCAAATTATACTTTCACTGTTAATTGGGTTAAAGAACAAGTGTCGTTTAATAACAAAGTTCACAATTCCTTTTATTCCAATTATTAAATATATTTGAAAACTCTAATAATCTTAATTAAAAGATTTATTCTTTCATACGGGGTTTAAGAACAAATGTTGTTTAAAGCATCGTTCACGACAAACCCACAATTCCAATTTATCTTATTTAATTCCAATTAAATATCAATTAATTAGTAAACTTCATTAAATCTTATTTTAAAGATTTATTCTAGTTAATAACTAGTTCAATTCAATAAAAAAATATTTTTATCTTATCAAATATGGTATTTTTCATCCAAACTCTTTCCAATTCATTAATTATGATTTTACATAATTTTTTCCATATTTGTAATAAATTTATTATCACTCGTACCGTCGGTTTCCAATAATGGGCACCGAACTGCATCCATAGCGACCTTTTCCAAATTTGATTTGGACATAATTCCAAATCCAGCAGTTAGATTTCAAAACCCTTATATTCATTGGAAAGCTCTTTTCGATACAAACCCAATGGTTCCGATTTTAGAAGAATCCGACGGCCGGATCTTCCGTTACGTCAATTTGAAGTTAATGGTCGAAATTCGCGAACGGTCGCTGCGCACCGCGTTCTATTCAGGCCATTATATAAATATGTATAATATATCGTTGATTTCTATTCAAAACAGGTTTATAAATATTTATAAATCCGTTTAAAATGATTAAACTTCCTTTTCAATTTTAAAGAAAAATTGAATATTCATTTCTTTATTATATTAAAATAATAATATTTTCAAAATATTATATTTTGAAATCACTTCCCTTTTATACTCACTTTAAAATGAAATAAATCGATCGATAAACCCGTTCGGGTTAAAATGGTGTTTGCTACTAAATTCGGCTTCACATTTTTCTTCTTCACTGAATATTATTTAAAATATTCATTGTACTAAAATATTCTTTATTTTAAAAGATTCTTTATTTTAAAAGATTCTTTATTTTAAAATATTCTTTATATTAAAAGATATACTGAATCGGAATGCGACTCAATCAATTACCCTGCAATTTCTGTTGTATGGACTTCATACATCGCATGTATATATATAACAATAATGATACATAATCACTAAGCAATCCATTCACAACTAGAGTGAAATTTATAATTGTGTGAGCGTTAAAATAAATAAATAAATAAATAATGCTCAGCACAAACTGTCAATCCATCAATTGACATACAGTTAAATATTGGAACTAGTGTATGTCATCCCAACACCCGTATGGGGTTTCCAAGCAACAACAGTTCATCTAAATAGATTATTGGTTAATGAATTTAACCAATTCTGATGTCGAACAAAAAGAATATTTTATTCGCATTACAATTCTATTTTAAACGCGACAAATATAAAGAAATACTTTTATTTATATGACATGTCTCGTATTTTAGCGATGGAATAAAAGAAAATTTTGTTTTGTCGACAATTCCTATTTCAACAAAAATGAAAGTGACAATTACAATTTCAATATAAATGAAAATGATACTTTTGTATGTCGACAATTTCCATTCAAAAGTGACAATTTTATATGTCAATTCCAGATTTGACAAAAGTGACAAATTTATATCTAAATAAACATTCCTAGCTACAATGTTATTTTTAATCTAAATAAGCATCTCTAATGATAATGACCATTTTTATTCTCATGCACATTTTATAACAAAATGTATTTTATTTTCATACGACATTTCATACTAAAATGTTACTTTTATTCAATGTAACATTTTGTACTCTAAATGACATATTTATTCTTATATAACATTTCTTAACAAAAATGTTATTTTAATCTTTCTTAACAAAATTGTTATTTTAAATTAATGTCACATTTTATGATAAAATGTTACTTTTCTCTAAAGCAACATTTTATAACAAAAAAATTGCGATTTTATTTCCAATGTATATTTTATAACAAAAAATCTATTTTATTTCTAATGCATATTTTAAAATGCAAACAAAAAGGTAACCTTTTTAATTCATGTTTTATTTGCATCGGAGAATGCAAATAAAAATGCAAATTTTAAATCAATTTTTATTCACATAAAAATGAAAACAAAAAGGTAACTTTTATATTAATGTTTTTGGTTTACATCTAAATACAATAAAAAATGCAACTTAAATTAATGTTTTGTTTGCATCCAAAATTGCAAACAAAAATGCAACTTTTATTTCCACCTTTTATTCGCATCAAAGAATGCAAATAAAAATTCAACTTTTTATTGCAATATTTTATTTGCATCAAAGAATGCAAATAAAAAAATAACTTTCATTCCAAATAATTAATCTTATTCAATGCTTTAATCTAAATAAACATTACTAACGAAAGTGATGATTTCTAACTAAAATGATGTGTTTAACATAACATGATATTTTTGTCTTGTAGAAAATTCTTATTCAACAAAACAAATAAAGTGATATTTTATTTGTCGATTCTACTCCAACAAAAATGATACTTTTGTTTGTCAATTCTAATACAAACAAAAGTGAAAATTTATTTTGTAAATTCTAATACAAACAAAAATGACATTTTATTTTCCCAATTCTAATACGAACAAAAAGACATTTTATATTTAACTTGTTACTTTTATAACAAAAGACATTTTTACCTAACATAACACTATTCTAACTACATAACATATATTTTTTTCAAAATATGAATGACATATTTTATGTACGAAATATGGTTCTAACTGAATGACAAATTCATGTACAAAATATGATTCAACATAAATGACCAATTTATGTATAAAATATGATTATTTTATATACACAATTAAATATAATATTTATTGTTAACTTTTTCCATTTAGATAATAAATATTTGTCATCATTTCTACAGATACAATAAAAATGTATATTTTTATTTGTTAACCTATTTTATTTTATAAAATTACATCAAATAGATCACACCAACAACAACAGCCAATACAATCTTGATGTTCATCGTAATTACAAACAAACAATTTCAATTTTATACAACACAAACATGAAATTTATAAAGTATAAATATAAATTTCACATCATGGTTAATAATTAATTTTTTAAAAAATAGCGATCTCACCGAATAATTTAGATCCGAAATTTCAAAGTGCTCCGTTTACGCTCTGATCTGTTCCATCACATAGATCTCTGCTTGTAATAACCCGGAAATTCTGAGCTAGTTTAAAATTTTTATTTTGGCGGTTTTAGCGAATTTTGAATATTTAAAATAGATTATTTTAAATAATATTGACGAGAAATTTATTTTGAATATAATTCGGACGTATATATTATATACGTCGTCGTTAGAATATAAATAATTATTTATAATTATAAAAGGAATTGAAAATGGCGCGGTAGTTCGATAATTCGATTTCAAACTTCAATTGAATGTACCGGGTGCAAAACAATCCGGATTTTAGTGAAACCAAAAACATTAGGATCTATTTGTGAATATCTTTCCAACGAATCCGAAAAATCAAAATTTCATAGCGGGGATCAAAAGATATGTCCAGTTGAAATTTCTGAATAGTCGCTATGAAATTCAGGCCCTTAAAAATGGAAATTTTGCAAACGACCTCGGATTTCGACGAAACCACTTTTGTTGGGTCCGTGATGTCAAGTTATTGCTAGGTTTCAAATTTCATAATTTTCGAATCAATATGCGAGCGTGGCAAAGGAAAACGCGTTTGACCAGTTTCAGTTGATTTTAATCGACTGGAAAATGGCCATTTTTCCAACGGTCTCAGAATTCGACGAAACTAGTTTTGTTAGGATCGTATCGTCCATACGAAGCTAGAAAATATTTTTCTGCAATTTATAGAGTTCGTATGTGACCCCGGTAAATTGAAATGTGCGTTCAAATTCCATATATATAGTTATATGTTGATTTTAACGGATACTGATCGAAACGTTCAAATCAGCGTACGATACATATCCCATTGTGTTCGGAATGGGGGTAATTAGCTAGGGGCGACAGTCGGTGGGCTTGATTTCGAGTTCAAACGGAAAGTCAACTTTAAGTTGAATTAAATAATTAAATATATTTGTTTATATACCCTCATCCTCTACCCTCCCTCCCTCTTTTTCACTTCAGCCCCGTTTACTGTTTTCAAAAGGAAAAAAAACCTAATCGCTTCACCACCGCCCGCCGCTCAGGCTCGCCGACCGCCAACCTCCCCCTCCGTCCCCCTCCTTGCCCGATCTCCCCTCTCTCTCCCTGTCTCTATCAAAAACCGCACCCCCACAAAATCCGCGCTGCCCCATAACCTGAACCGCCGCCAGCAGCCAAAGGAGCCGCCGCCCCTGAAGCCAACCCTCCCCTGAAGCCGCCTCCGCCCACTGCACCACCTCGAGCAAACCCCCTCACCTCCAAACGATGTAAGCTCACTGATTTGGATTTTTTTCAGGTCATAAAAATATGATTTTCAAGTTTATATTGGAAATTTTGGTATAGGAAGGTTGTGATTTCTGATTAGAAGAAAATATGGACTTTGTACTGCAGTAGGCTATTAGAAATTACATAAACAATGAGGTAAACCCTATAAACCCTCAAGATAAAAAAACTAATGGGACATCCATTGAAGGAGGAGGTGATTTATGAAAAATCCAAATTAATGTTAAATTCCGAAAGTAACTCCAAATATACTTAAAACGGAAATATAAATTGTTGATGAAACCTTCTGCTGCCTAGATTAGAAAGTACCTAGTAGAGATGAGCAATGCAAAAGTTGAGGCAAGAGATTCAGAATTAGGGCTGGGAGGCTGAATGAAGCAGCGAAGAGATTCACAGATGTTGTTTGATAATTAAGGTGGAACGATTCATGATTTTGAAATTAGAGCGGATTGATTGATTTGGGAATTTTGTGGAATAGGGTTCTCTCAGATCGTAACATTTAGAGATTGAAAAATAGGGGTGGTAAGATGGTATTGTGAAATAAATCCTGCCAAATATTTCTAAACCTAAAACGCAACCATTTTAGGGAGATCGACGAGATGGCTGCATTTAGTATTCAAACGGCGCTATATAATGTAATTAAAAGAATAATTTCTTGTAGTTTCTTCCCACGATCCCCCAAAATCCAACACACAAACTCTTAGGAGATCTTCCAAAACTCAGTAACCCTCTCGGTTTGACCATCAGTCTGGGGATGATAAGTCTTACTCAAACACAACTTGGTTCCCAAAGCTTCTTGAAAACTCTTCCAAAACCCACTCATGAACAATGGATCACGGTCACTTACTATGCTCTTAGGGATACTATGGAATCGAACTATCCATTTAACATAAAGCTCAGCCAACTTCGATGTTGTCCTAGTTGATCTGATAGGAATAAACCTTGCACTTTTGCTCAAGAGATCCACAATGACCCAAATTACTTCGTTTCCTGCCCTGGTTCTAGGTAGTCTATCGATATCTGCTCCCACTACCATGTAGGAACTTCCAATGGCTGAAGCAATCCACTCGGCTTATTCTGTTCATCTTTTACCAATTGACAGTTCATGCACTTGGAAATGGACTTTCCAATATCTCTTTTCATCACTTCCTAGTAGTAAGATTGCTTCATATCCTAATACATCTTATTACCACGAGGATGAATCGTCAACTTCAGGTGAACTCGATAAGCTTGTCAACATTTCAGATTCCAATTCACACCTTGGTTTGAAATCAAATCCTACCAAAAACTCGAGGCTCTTCCCTTTCGAAAACATCGCTCCCAAACCTATATGTCTTCGGCTTAACACATCTGCCACTGTGTTGCTTTTACCAGGAGTATAGGCTATACCAAAATCATATGATGCCAGAAACACTAACCACCATTGCTGTCGAAAACTCAAATCCTTTGGGAGAAAAGATACATCAACGAGTTATGATCTGTGAACAACACGAATCGAACTCCCAATAGGTAATGTCTCGACTCCTTCAGAGCAAACACAATCGCCGCCAACTCCAAATGACGAGTTGGTTAATTCCTTTCGCACGGCTTTAGCTGTCGACTTGAGTGGGCCACAACCTTATCTTTCTACATCAGCACTGCTCCAAGTCCAGTACCGCATGCATCAGTGTATACCCCCATTTTCTCATTCCCACTTGGAATCATCAAAACAAGAGCATTCGTCAGCCTCTCTTTCATGATTCTGAAAGCTTGCTCACACTTTGCATCCCATGTGAACACCTAATTCTTTCTCATCTTTCCTGTTAATGATGCAACTATCTTGAAGAAATCCTTGATAAACTAGCGATAATATCCTGCCAACCTAAGGAAACTCCTAACATTCGTCGCATTCTTAGGTCTTTCCCATTCCTGGATTGCTGCCACCTTAGTGGGGTCAACCGCTATTCCATTTCAAGAAACAACATGGCCTAAGAATCTCACTTCGCTCTTCCAGAAGTAACACTTCGAAAACTTAGCTTTCAGCTGATGCTTTCACAAGATTTCCAAAACAACTCTTAAGTGCGTCTTATGCTGTTCCTCATTCCGGGAGTAAAGCGGAATATCATCCATGAATACAAGCACGAAATTGTTCAATTGATATTTGAACACCCTATTCAAAAGATCCACAAAAGACACTGGCGCATTAGTTAACCCTAATGGCATCACCAACCATTCGAAGAAACCTGATGGTGTCCTAAAAGCAGTCTTCAACACACTATCCTATGCCTCCCTCAACTGGTGGAATCCCATTTCCAAATCCATCTGAGAAAACACCATGGTTTTGTGAAGCCAATCGAACAAGTCATCTATCCTCGGCAATGGATACTTGTTCTACTTAGTCACCTTGTTAAGCTCACGATTGTCCATACACAATCTCAACAAGCCATCTGCCTTGGTTGCAAACACAACTGGTGCACCCCCATTCGGATACACTTCTCAAAGTGAATACTTTTCCTAAAAGGTCACGAACTTGCACCTCTAACTCTTGCTAGTCCTTAAGCGCCATCCTCCTAAGAGGCATAACGATAGGTCTAGCACCCTCGACCAAATCGATTCTAAAATCAATCTCACGATGCGACGGCAACCCTTTGACCTCATCAAAGACATCCCCAAACTCATTTGCGATCAACACAGATGACAAGTCTTCTTGTGGAGTCACAAGCGAATACAAATAGCTCACGAGGACCCCGTCTTCAGGCCTACATCGAATCAACAGCTTTCTCCCTTCCACATCCCTGACTCTCACCTCTAGCTTCTCGCAATTCACTCTTACAGCATACCTCTTGAGCCAATCCATGACCAAGATTATCCCAAACCCAGCGAAGTTCAAAACAAAGCAATCACATACAAAGGAGAAACCATGACTCGACAATATAAGACCACGACAAAGCATACAAAGACTAGACAAACCTCCAACTGGATTAGTCACATCCAAAGGTTTATCACAAATCTCGGGTTCCAAACCCAAGAAGCACACAAGCTCATTACAGATGAAAGAATGTGATGCTCCAGTATCAAACAACACACGAATTGAAGCACCTTTAACTGAAAGAGTACATTGAACGATGACACCCTTTCCTTTATCCTCCATAGTATGAGCTTGTGAAGAAGATGATACACCTTCCAAAGCATAAGCCTTCACTATCTGCTTTCTCTTAACCTATTTGGATAGTCCTTCTTGAGATGCCTAGTCTTGCCACAGTTGTGACACTTCTTCTCAACCTTGGGATTCTTGCACTTATTAGTAAAATGACCCTTCTGTTGGGAGTTAAAGCAAACCACCTCACCCTTAGGTTTCTTCTTGCCATCCTTTTCTTTTTGTTGTTGCTGCTTCCTCTTTTTATTATTACCACCCTAATGAGGTTTCGTAGCTTCCTTGGTTGTAGCAATAACGGTTCCTTCCTTCGGAAACAAGCTTTCATGTCTCATGACTTTTTCTGCTATCTTCTCATAAGGATCACCAAGGTGATCCACCAACGGTCTCCCAATGTAAGTATCCCAATACATCACCATCTTCTTGTTCTTATGATAAGGAGAATCAATGTACGAACGAGCATACTTTTGACAAAGCCTCGACGTCAGAAACATAATCAAGCATGGTCGACCATTCTGTTTTAGCTCCACAAACTTTTTGAACAGAATAGACTTCTGAGTAGTAGAGATAAACTTCGTCTTGAACTTGACTTGGAATTGTTCCTATGTGACCTCCTCTTCTGAAGTCTCAAGCGTACAGAGTTCCACCGGTCCATGGCTCTACCTTGTAACTGCCTCAATGCAAGATTTCTCTTAGTTACATCATCTATGCCCAAGTCACTAAAGATCGTTATGCAAGCATCCATCCATCTCTGAACCTCTTCAGTCGGCTCTGTCCCTTTAAATGGCTTTCCTCCAAGAGAAGTGAAGTCTTTTCATAGCTTCGCGAAGTCCACAACTCTCGGAACCTGCACTTGAATTTCTACATCAACCGCTGCTGCTCCTGGAGCGGGTACCCTTCTCTTGACCATTGCCATCATGGCTTCGAACATGGATGGGTAGGCTGGTGCACCACCATTGCCCCCTCTAGGAATAGCCTTCTCCCAAGAAGTGTGTCTTGACGATCTGCGACTCATTGTAAATTTGTTATATATAATGATTAGCCACCTTCGAGAAATACTCTAGATGGAGTTTAAACTCTATTATACTATATACTACTACATAGTATGCATCCATCAGAAGTCTACAAGTACGTCTCTCTTACGTAATTACGTCCTCGAACTCTGGCTAAGATCGTTAACCAGAGCTTTGATACAAATGTGACGACCATCCCTTACCTTTGCACTAAACAAGAGGAATAATGCACTGAAAGGTGTGCTAGGTAGCTATGGACGATCATCAGAGTAGGTAAACACAAGCGGAACTTGTCATATAACTCACAGCGCAAGGATATATTTAGAACATATACAGCATGTAATAATAGTGGAGCATCATATAACAAACTTTTAAACTTCCATAACATCCTGAAAAATCATCCATACATCAACTGGATATAACATCAAAGTCTGTACGTGAAGCCTCACTACAAAACTCATCAAACAACGGAAACAAAGATACAAGGTAATCACAAAGTAATACGCCAGCCTCTTGCTCGTCATCACAAAGCAGCATCATCTCACCAATCACCAGTCACCTACCACCTAGTCTGCCCATCCAAAATCGGATGAACAACCCAAGGTAATAAGAGGGAAACATAAAACCTTGAGTCAGACAACAGTCTTAGTGAGTGATAAAACAACTATCTAACATCATCAATAAAGTATATGAGAATAGGTAGACTATCATACCAATCTACCCAAAACTCCAGAAAAGGACCCACATCCATCTTTCCTACATATGACAATGATAGCCTTTACATGCAATCATTTCAACCATACATTCATGAAAACCAGAACAATCATCCATTCATGGCAATCAGAAGTAACCAAGCAATAGCAATCATAACAACCAAATTATATATCTCGCGTAAACCATCCTAATCAAGCTCAACATCCCTCAAGCACACTCTCCAGAGGCCTAAACCAATATCAAACAAGTACAAAAGAAACATCTCCTTCAAATTTGAACGATCTACGTGAGACGGTACAAACAAACAACCAAACATCCAACATCCATGACTGACTCTGGCTATCACTGCCAATCCTAGTTTGAAATCATCGTTAATCATATGACGACCTCTTGCCATATGTTAAGGGCTAATGGTAACCCCAGTTCTAGCAAAAACTCCATATGCCTTCATGACTCATATGTTTGTCTTCTCAAATCTCGACAATTAGGCCCTTCATGACTGCCCAAAGTAACCCTTCTTTGAGTCCTCTAGAACTTACAATAACGATAATCTCTCAGCCTTCGCATCTACAGTCGTCACCACCGACGACTATTCCCAACTCAAGTCCCTTTTGAGTAACCATTAACCACAACTCAACACCCTAGAGTGGTCTTCACATTCATTGCTTTACACCGATCAATGGACACATCACATCGCTTTGAACATTCCAGCTTTCGTGCTGAAGCTAGAACCATCATCGAGCCAATAAAAATAAACATCATTTGGTCATATATCTAATGGATCAATATTGGTCCATCCGATGGACCACTACCAATGGACCATTACCGATGGAACACTGCCGATGGACCACTACCAATGGACCACTGCCGATGGACCACTTCCAATGGACCACTGTCGATGGACCACTTCTGATGAAACATTACCAATGGACCACTACCTATGGACCACTGCGGATGGACCACTACCGATTGACCACTGCCGTTGGACCACTGCGGAAGGACTACTGTAGATGGACCACTGCTGATGGACCGCTACTGACGGACCGCTGCTGACGGACCGCTGTTGAAGAACCGCTGTTGATGCACCACTATGGATGGACAACTGTC
This sequence comes from Allium sativum, assembly GCA_030737875.1. Lineage (NCBI taxonomy): Eukaryota > Viridiplantae > Streptophyta > Magnoliopsida > Asparagales > Amaryllidaceae > Allium > Allium sativum. Next base: position 638,640,809 of record CM060918.1, read on the forward strand.
GACGAACCACTGCCGACCACTGCTGACGGACTGTTGCTGATTGGACCTATGCAGATGGACCACTGTTGATGGACCGCTACTAATAGACCGCTACTGATGGACCACTTCCGATGAACCGCTAATGATGGACCACTGCAGATGGGCCACAACTGATTGATAGATACTGATGGACTACTGCCAATGGACCATTGTTGAACAAATCCAACAAAGCAAATCGGATCTAACCAATTTTCCCGCCTAAACGACTAAATCTACTTTTCGAATTTCGAACCAAATCTCGTGCTCAAACCCAATCGATTCCAATATGTTTGCAACCAATAATTAAACCAAAATCCAACAACAATTCACACAACAATCATCAATCATTCCAAACAACAATTATCATAAAAATTACATAGAAACTTACCAATTTAAGTTGCTAGTTAGATCTTATAGCGATTTGAGTAAAAATCATACATACCTTGCTAATTAGATCTTACGGTGATTTGAGTTAAAATCATACTTACCTCGATTAGATTTATGTAAAACAACTCGAAATGATGAACAAGTAATCAAACAACTCATATACTTGATCGAATCCGAGCGAGAGATGCTAATCTCTCACCAAATATTCAAAACAACACAAAAACGATGAATCTCGATTTCAGACAGCGAAGAATGTTCTCCAAACCTTATAATTTGATGAAATCAATCTTCACTCGACGTAGACCTAGCTTCAAACGATGTAGATCTTCGATTCTCTTATATAGATCTAGAATTTTAATGGTGGAAAGGTGTATTTGTTTGAGCAAGCATCAATCACAAGCTCAATCAAATGAGAGAATGAAGAAAGTAACTCTCTCTCCATACCTCTAAACCCCTATTTATAGCCTCACACTAGCCCACTAATGGGGCTCTAAAATCAGCCCTTTAAGGCTCTAAAAATCTGAACAACAAACTGTGAAACACTAAAACAGCGATTCCGCCCAAACCATTGAACCAAATCTTTAATGTAACTACTCTACGGAATGAGAAACATCATTTCCTTTTTAATGAGACCAACCTCAACACCTAATTCGATCCAAGTCAAAAGTTATGCCATGTACAAAACTGATAGGGGCAAAATGGTCACAAACAAAATTGGTAAAAATTATGGACATGTCTCACATCCCCATAATTAACATACTAAAATATGAGAATGATCCAACCCTCAGAGAATTAAATAAAAATATTTTACGATCTTTCGATACGTAAATTACGGTCTATTACACTGGCTCGGGCTCGGGTTCGGGTTCGGATATAGATGCGATATGATGTGTTACACAACCTCGTGAGGCCCTTTGATGGTACTTATTCTACTATCCGATAGGAGTGATAATAATTTCCATAATCTGGTGTATAAATACTTTTATTGTTACACATCCTAAGGTGTGAGATTATTCATATATTGTAGGGTACTAATTCATATACCTTAAGTCGTTAAAAACTCCATTCATTTTTCTAACTATAAGTTCATGTTGTAATAGAAGAGATCTCATGTTGATATGCACTACTAGACCTATACATACATATGTTAAACACAACACACACTCTTTCTCTCACTCACACGCACACGCACTCAAACACACACACACACACACACACACGCACACACTATAATACAATGTGAGACTAATTACAATTTAGTTTATGCACCCACTATAACACAATGCGAGACTCGCCTAACATTATGCAATAATTATAATTATAATGCCGAATGTGATTGTGAAATCACTACCATAAGCTTATTCGACATTCTGACTGCCGCATAATTTGAAATGCTAAGGATGTAATGAACTATTAATGAGTGTAATTATGCCATCACTGTTAGTGCTCACTAACTTATTCATTCATACTTGTGAACTAACAATTGGGCTAACGAAAAGGGTGATGGGGCTATTTCAAGGGGATGGACTCTACATGTTACAAAAAAACCAATAGTCGAACACACCACTAACTTGTGTTGCGACTCTAGCGACATAGTGCATTATACGGGAATACAATAGTGACATGACATAGTTTCCCAATTTTTCTTCAGCCATCTCTCGCCTGCGTCAAAGCCTGCATGTGAAATGAATTGAAATCGTGCAGCATGAGCATCCCGGTATCAAGGACAATATTTCTAGAATTTAGGAAAACAAAAATTTGTTGTCTTACCTGTGAGTTGTTTGGTCTGAAATTTAATTTATCATCTGCTTGAAACCAAAGATCAATGTTGAACTATTGACTTATTTTACTGGGTTTGTTTTCTTAATGTTTTAAGCATAGAGATTTTTTTGTTTATTTATTTAATATTTATTATATTCTTTTTTTTACATTAGAAATTGAAACTGAAATTAAAATTGTTAGTATTTTCTTCCTACGGTTGTAATATTAAAACTTGAGTTTAACAATTTTCAGTAATTTATTTACATTTTTTTGTTTTTTGTTGCAATCCGTGACCGTAACTATTAGATTTGTATATGTTTATTTAAATTGAACACTTTGGATTTCATGTATTCTTATTCATTATTTAGGTAGAGAAAAAGATTAAAAAAAAACGGATTATTTTCAATTTCACATGCAAAAGTAGGTTCATCTTAGTTTGGTATTTCCAAATATAGCAAAACATGTTGTATATATATAAAATAATAAAGAACATATGATGTTTGACAATTTGAAGTGCAATTGACGACTGTAATGAAAAGTTGCTTCCACCATAAGTTCTCGCATAATTAATTAATTTTAATTAATATTACATTTCTCTTTTTATGGTAAACAATGTCAGTTATATGTATATTTTATATTTACATAAATACTCTAAGATCTACATAAAAATATGTAACATTATCATTTTTTCTAATAATATAAGATGTTTGATAATTTAGAATGAAGTTGATGACTATAATGGCAGTGGTGTAAACGAGTCAGACCGGACTGGACAAAGGTTTATCATAGTCCCATCCTATAAGAGATTCGGATGGATGCGGACTGGACAAGCATTAAGCTCAAGCACTGTTTGTACGAGCTAAACAATGTCTGGGCTATAGAATAACATCGAACATTTTAGATCGGACTGGACGGTAGTGTGTCTCAGTCCTGTCCTATAAGAGAATCGTATGGACATGAATCAGACACTTTATAGCCTTGGACCGAGCCATAGAAGGGACTGTTGTAACAAACGTGACTTTTATATCGAAATATTCAATTAATTTAAATATTTAGAACGTTTAGTTTTAAGATTTAATGACTTGGGTTAAATTTAAAATGAAAACTTGAATGTCAAATCAACTTGTAATTGTAAATCTTGAATTTAAAATTCAGTTAAGTTTATTTTGAAGTGGTATAAAAGTCTGTTTGAATATAATGATAATAATAATTATTAAATGAAATCTAAATGTTTGAAAATCGATTTACATTTTATCATTTTGATTTTACACATGAAAATACTCATTTGTCAAACGATCTAGGTATTCAACAAAACCAGTTTCATCGGATCCATAACGGATAATTCTTACAAGATTTCAATTTTCGTGTCAATCGGAGTTGTTGTACGATCATGTGCAATGCAGGATCAATCACCGGGCTACAAAAGTATACTGGTAAACAATTTGAAATTATAATAATTTATAATTTGATTTTAGGAATAACTGTTAAATACGATCAAACTAGCTTCTGAAACTAGTTCCATTGAGTTAAGAATATGGGTAATAAATAGGAGATGATAGTGGGAACATTTCGATTGGAGTTCGAGAATTTTTAACGCGAATAGTGTTTTAATTTTCTATTTAAGGACCTCATCTTTTCATTTTTCTCTATACCCTAATGTTATTGCTTGAGCCGCCATCCTTCTTCTTCAAAATCCAACAACCCTATTTTCATTGTTCGATCCAAGCATTTCTGACCCTATCCTTCAACTACATTTTTGCTTGCGCCCTCCGTATGAACCTGCATCCGGACCCACCGATCATTGATCGAAGCATTATCGGAGTGGTAATTGCCATGTGAACGGGAAAAAGTTTTAGGCATTTTTTAGCGGATTGGAGAAGGCGTGTGTGGGAACATCTATGGTAAAGGTGAGGTTGGAGTTTGGATAAATGATTGGTGATGTCTGATCATCTATGGGAGGTGGCGCGATGAAGTTTTTAGGTCAAAATTGTTCGAAGTCGCAAACTGGAAGGGAGATGATTAAAGTTGGTTAATCTTGTAGATTAGGGTAATTAATTAGGGTTAGTTATTTATAAATTATTTTAATGCAACCAAACTTGTAAAGCACGTAACAATTTCATACGAGATCAAATTCGAGCGAAACAAGTTACACTGGACTTGTAGCTGCAAAACTATGCATACGTGTTGAATTGGAGTGATTTAGAGCTATTTGGAATTTTCTCTGATTTGAAACGACTATTTGAAATCATGTAGAACAACGCATATAAAACATCGATTACAACAGATGGTAAGTTAACGCTCACACTTTCTGCAACACTAATGAATATCGTTATACCATATAATAATATTCATTGTAGATTGTACCCATTTTATTGTGTGTTTGGATGAGTGGATGATTTATTGCTTATTTATTTGGTTTGTTGTTATATATTCCCATCTTGGAGCGGATGACCATTGACACTAGCTGCTTTTAAGCGGAAGATTCACCTTAAATGAATTAGATTGTATTATTTGTTTTATACACATATATAAACTGAATATGAGCTGTGAGGTTGGGGGTGGGTTGAAGGGATATAACAAGATTTCTCAATGTTATGGATGGTATCCGCTTTCATATTTTACGCATACGAATTTTCTAACATTTAAAATATGACTTGGATGAAGATCGCTAAATTAAATTCAATAATGATATGTATTTAATCAATAAACAATATTGGTTAAGTGGTTGACAGTAGATGACCCGAATTTAATATTTTGAAAAATCGAATTTGCAGTAAGGCGAATTGACAAAGTCTGAAGTTATAAATTCATTTAATAAAAAAAAGCAAGATTTTTAAACTGATTTTATATAATTTATATAAAATGGAAGTTTATAAATAAATCAATATTTATAATTAGATTTTATAAAGAAACTATAAAACATTATGTACAGTGAATTCCTATGTTTTAAAAAGTTTTATAATTGAAGATTCGAGTGTTATAACTTAACCAACTTTATAAATAAGCTTTACGATGTTATAAACTCAAGTATTACAAATGATTAAGTTTTTAAGTAATCTTCAACTTTTTTGTGAATAGGTTTAATAAATAGCTTTATTGGACTTATAAATCAACTCAGAAAAGATCTTGAACCTTATAATTGAGATTTATGTCAGTTAAATACTTATAAAGGAATTTGTAAATGATTTAATTTGATTTTAAGATAAGTTATAAAAGATAATTGATTTAAAATCAAATAAATCTTGATAAGATTTGAAGTTTATAAAGAATAAAAATGAAGTTTTATAATGAGAATGTTAAATGAATTTTTATAAATGATTTTACAAAAGGATTTTTGTTAATAATCCAAGTTTTTATACATGTTTTTTAAAAAGGAAATTTAAACTAAAAAGGTTGTTTTCAATAAATTTTTAGTTGATAAACGAATTAAGTAAAAGTGGCTATAATGAGATAAGATTTAAAATGCAAGAAATGTTTTACAGAATCATATTTTAAAGGAGTAGTAAATGGAACTTGATGTGATCTATATATTTGATATCGGATTTTGTGTTAATAAACTTCTATCTATCTTGAAGAAAAGAATGTTGTCGAGCCAAATTCTGAGAGGTAGATAAATACCCTAACTTTAATGACTTTTTTATTATTCAAGGGATGATACTAGTTTGTAAATGTGAGTTGATATTGGAAATTAAATTATTATTTCCATAGAAGAAAGTGTAAACTTTAATTTGTGAAGTTTTGAAGTTAAATAGAACTGTTTGGGTTTTATAGTGAACAAATGTGTAATATGACATTGTTCTGCCCCTTTATATGAGTTGTGACTATATTTATGCCATTTATTTAAGTATACATAATTATTTTCTTAGTAAAAATAATATGTATTTGTGAATGCGCTTTTTTTTTAAAATGATAAGATATGGTTTTCAAAGTGACGAAAACAAGAGACTTGTGAATATGCTTACTCCATTGAGATAAGTAATAGAATCGATTTAGAGAATCAGTGGAATGATTTCAATGAATGATGTAATTCAAAGGGCTTATGTTACTGATGTATTAAACTGTACAATTATGATTTGATAGTTAAAGAACCGACTATCAATAATTTCCCTTGTAACTTATAATGTGTTAGTTTAAGGAACATGGATTGGAAGTGGATCCAAAACCACTTCGAACAGACTTTACATTCGAAACCAAAATTGTAGGTGTTCTTATGTATGGCGATGAATTGAAGGCGCAGGCCTTAAAATGGAAAGAACTTCTTGTTGACGTCTTTGGTTAGTTACCAGAATTATACTTGTAGTAGTAGTCTCTACGTTTGGGGTTCTGCATGATGCAAGGACTTCTTGTTACTAATTCTAAGGATTATTCCAGACATGATATGGTAGAGTACCTTCGGTTAGTTCTGTTCCAAGACAATTCGTTTGGTTAGATGTCTGACATTGCATTTCTTAAATTACATACATTGGTTTTTACAAACTATCGCCTGTCGTTCACCAAGATCGTCAAGCTTCATAATCAAACCACTCAAGACATGGTTCATGCACTTCCACATGTAATATGTCGAATGAAGCAACCTACTTATTTCTCCAACATCCGGGTCAGGCATCAGCCGGGTAAGTGAAGGAAATAGGTATAACTTCAGATCAGCATGAATCTGGCTCGGCTATGCCGACCCAGGCATAGGCTAAACCAGAAATATCACACAAAGATCAATTCTTCTGCATCGTGACCAAGCCCATGAGCTCCTCCAACATCAGATCGGTTACCATGTGTCCCGACTAACCTGGAGCCTAACATCTTCTATTAATAGCCTAATAAAACTTTAAGAAAATGACTTTTGAATTTTCTAACACTACACCATACATGCTAATTAGGCTGTGTTTTAAGCCATATCTAACGCATGTAGGCACAACAAAAAGTCATATCAAAAAATGGCGCGTTAAATTTTTAGATACGGCTTAAAACCGTATCCCAATTTGATAACATACGGCTATTGGTCGTATCTAATGTGTAAGTAGATACGGCTATAAACCATATCTTGTGCGTGTGTGTGTGTATGTATGTATATATATATATAAGCAGAAATGGCATCACATATTATTTGTAACATAAAGCATATATAACACAGGATACACTAATTCTAATAGTAAACGAAACAATTGTATGAAATATTTCATTACATTACAATATATAATGATACATGCTATTTGATTACATTACAATAAATAAGATACACGCTGTTTCATTACATTAAAGAAGATACATAATGTTACATTACAATAAGCTGGGATAAATACACAAACCGGCGTCATGATCTAAAGTGCAGCCACCCGTTGAATCAATGCTTCGTTCAAGATGAACATCCTCCAAAACAGACAAAAGATCATAAACTAGCCAAGCAACATTGCATTCTATCCAAGACATAAAGGAGCCCTTCAGGAAGATCAACACAATTAAATCCCTCAAAGAACTACTCAGGTCTAAGAAAACTTCAAGAGGCCTGCTAATAAGTTAGCTTGGATAACATATAGCATGTACACTACAAAAACCTGTAAAAAAGTGCAAACCGCATAGTTCAGGATATGATATGTCCATAGTATTATTTTCATTAGTAGCTGAATATTGCAAGTCTACAACATTTTTACTTGTTCAGTCGAGACTGAGTCTCGATTAAAGACAGTTGTTATAACCTAATTAAAGAACAATATAGAGGATATGTCCATATTATTATAATTCTCCTTGTCACTTGGCTGCAATGTAGATATAACATTGCTATTGCCTTTCCCTTTCTATTCTATCACCCTTATCTATTGTAGTGTATCCGAGATGAGGGGATGAAAAAAGAGAGATATTACCTGAAGTTTAGATCAATACAATCAAATCCATTCTTATTAGCTTCATCCAAATGACGGAGGTTGCTGCACACACATGTTATAATAGTCGGCTTCTATTTTTGCCATGGGTTAACTAACAAAAATGATTGGTTACATGAGCACAAAGAAACTTGTTTCAAGGCAGCAAGTCATAAATGGAAAAGTAGTTTTATGCCTTTACTCACACGTAATGTGACACACATGACACACCAAACAAATTGACTAAATCTCAACCTATAAATGCCATTCTATTTTCATTCATGCATCCATCACCGGAATTTCTGCTCAATCACACAAATTTCCCAATATCAATTACCAGATACATGCAGCCTAATCAAAAGAACTAGTATGCTTTAGTTCTCAAATCAAATCGTACACATGCACTTCAGATCAGTTATAAGGATCAGTGTACATGGTGCAATAATACACACAAATGAGCAATAGCACAAGTAAAAGTGTCTGAATTCAAGGTAGACAAACACAGCACAAGTAAATGATAGCAAATACACTGCCGCACTGTAATACTGGGGATAATACCCAATTTAAACACAATAGCAGCATGAATTCTAGGTAGACAAGCACATGCAACTATCTATCATTCATATTTTTGAACTAAGGCATGGAAATTCAAATTAAACCCAATTTAAAACCAATTCGAATTCAAATTAAACCCAATTCATATTTAAATTTAACCGTGATCTAGTACTCACTTCTAGAGGCGACGAGAAGGATGAAAGCGGTGGACTGAAGCTTCGCCGCTCAGCTAAAGGCAGCGCAAGCTGACGATACCTCATGGAGTGCGGTGGATGGCTTATTGACAGAGGAAGTCGGTCGAGTACCAAAACCCTAATTTAGGTATTTGGTGGTCGCCATTGCAAAATATAAAGAGGGATTATTCGACCGAAAGTTTTGATGTGGCAAAACTCGATTGTGCCTATGTGGAGGTACGGGGGAAATTTTTTGATATGAATTTCATACAGTCTAAAGCCGTATCAAATGAAATGATCCGGGACTTCGTTGATGGACAGTCAGATTAAGGGTGTTTAGATAATCTCAAACAGTTGTAAGTTTTCTTACTACTTGTATTCACTGTGTACTCGGGATTTAGATAATCTCAAACAGTTGTAACCATTTTCTATTAATAATATAACGAGAAGCTATTAAGTGGGTGTAGGCAACTCATAAACGAACCACTATAAACTCTTGTATGTGATTTCCTCTTGTTTTTTTATTTACATTCTTCATTTTATCCCTTCATATGATCTATTTGGGTATTTGTGCCACTTTTTGGCATAAACATTCAGGGGTTTTCACTGAGAACCACAATTCTCAGCATTAGGGTTATTAAATCTATTGTTTTCTCCTCAAATTCGAAGAGTAAATCCTATATTTTAGTATCTCTAATGAGAATAGTGTCAAAACATGCTATTGCTCCTTACAGGCCCTCCAGTAGTGGTTCTCTTGAAGGATCGATTCAAACTACCGCCGCTCCAGGTTTTGTGTTGGCCTTCTCGACCCGGACTGACGAACCTGCTGCTGCTACCAGTCCTACCACCGCTTCCACTGGTCATGCTCCAGCAACTTCCTTTGCCATTGGAGATGATTTCATGTAATTAATGACCAAGTTGAATAAGACAACTTGGAATTGAATGCTCACGTGCGAGAACTCTATGTTGAGGCAAGACATGAATAAGATGGCAGTGCAATGGGATGAATTCAGGAGTTAGAGAGCTCCTTCCCCCACGACATCGTCACACTCCATAATGTACATGAAATTTAGTTCGGAAGATTTCCAACTCAGCATGCTGACCTAGCTCTGCTCGATAATGCCAACCCGAACTTTTTGTTGACCCAAAGTATCCCCTAGAGCTCGCGATTCCTTGGAACCGCTCGCAATCCAGTACTTCCTCCCTCACGTCCTGTGATTGACGGAGACAACAGAGGTTAAGGAAGCGCTTCCTGGACGGAAGCTCAGGAAACATTCCTTGAAGTGGGAGTAGAAAGGGCTGGCCTTGGCGAGAGCTCGGAAGCAGGATTTATCTTCAATACTCGGGACCTAACTGCTATGGCGAAGCAGATTATGGACTACAGCCGCATATATAAGAATGAAGACTGTGGTATCGACCGTAGTCATACTCCATTCACGGATGACATTTTGGAGGCTGAGTTTCCTCGATGATCCAGTTTGCCACAAATGAACCATTACTCTGGCATGACTGTCCCTCGCCAACATCTGATGAGATATACTTGGTTCATGAAAATAACTGGAGTTTCAAATGCTATAAAATGCAAAGTGTTCCATGTAAACCATAATAAGGTTGCACTTATGTGGTTCACCCATTCATCTCCTAGATCAATGACAAACTTTGAGGATTTAGGTAAAATATTCTTGAATCGATTCCATCTCCATGCCTTTTAAGTAAAGCATGTGATGACTTGCTCATGCATAAATCAGTTCCACAGAGAAGCGTTTAAGGACTATCTTGACTGATTCAATACGAACGTTACTGAGATCGACGATCCAAATCCGGAAATGTTCCTAATGGCATTGGTCGATGGTGTTGATCCAGAGATTGATTTGCAAAATACAAGACATGGAAGCCTCCCTTAACACTTGGCCAGTTTTACGAAAAGCTGATGCCCATCTGTTGACTGAGGAGGCCGACAGGTGTCGAAAGAGAAGAGCGAGCGAAGTATTGAATGGAGTACAAAGTAATTTGGTAGTAAAGCAATCCGGAGAGAACTTCGGGAAAGTTAAAGTCAAATCAAAAAAAAATGCAATAATAACCAGTGTAGAAACAACAATGGAGAGGGGCGTAACCAGCAAGGGGATGCTAAGAAGTGACCCCGGTTTCAGACCTTTGACAACTACACCCCACTGAATGATACGCTAGAGAACATCTATTAGGATACATACAGTACGATGCATTATAAAAAGCCACCTCCACGAGGGTCGACTAAGAAGGAGGTTTAGACTGGAAAGTCTTATTTGTTCTATGAGATCTGCGGCTGTACGACCGATGAGTGTCGTCATCGTCGGGACATTATGGAGAAACTTATTCAAGAAGGAAAATTGAACGAATATAAGGTTGCCTCAAAGGAAAGGGGTGTAACAACCCACCCGGGGTGGGTTTAAATTTCAACATCGAGAAGGCCTAACGGAATTTAGAGCCGCTCTAAATGGATCTTTGGTTCCTAGAAGGAATTACATTTACATAGAAATAACAGAGAACACTAAAGGAAATGGAAACCTCACATGGCGGAAGGGATAAAATATAATATTAGAAATAGATGTACCTTTATTATAAAAATACTATAAATGTAACTTACAACACTATTTCAATTTTCATAACTGGTATATCATAATAAATATCATAACGATAAAACAACAACACAATAATGCTATAATTAATAGTAATAATAGATTGATCCTTCAGCGTCAGGCCCCAAAGACTTCATCTCTCATCGTGAAATCCCACATTCCATCCTGTAATTATGTTAAGATAAGGGAGGTCAGAACATAAAGTCTTGATGAATGCAAATCATGTAAGTTTAAGGGATAATTATTTTCTATATCTAGTAGTAATAAATGCTTCACGATATGTCTACACAATCATACACACAAAAAGGCAAACATACTAATTAACGAGGCAGACATTCGTACAGTCACTTAAGACCTTCATTAACACTTTAGGGTGGATCCTTGATCACTTAAAACCCTATGAGGTGGACATTCTTAGTCACTTAACGTCGTTCTACTATATTTAATTAAGGGTGGATTTAGATGACCACTTAAGATCTTAAGGCGGACCCTAGCCACTTAAGACCCTATCTTATATCCGTCAACGCTACACACACACATACACTCTCATTTGTAATACCAAAAATAGTAACTCTCCACTTAAGACCAGTTTAAGGTAGACCCAGTAAAACCCCTACGGTGGACTCCCATGTTACTACTAAACATATATTACAAGTGAACTCTTATGCCACTTAAGACTTCCCGTAGACAAACATGTTAATTATAATAGCATGCAGCGTAGGATACCAATACCCGTCCCAGGGTCAGCCCTCACCCAGCTCCTAAAGGAAGTGGATAACTTCCGGAGAACTACCCCACCCATTCATTATTGTTATATCTAGTACATTGTAGAGAAGGAGGACCCAAAGATCACATGGAACCTAATAAGGGAGGGTCCCATGACTTTGGCCAAACCAAGGAGTGAACCTTAGAACCGGACCTAGTCATAACCACTTAAAACCCAAATCAGGCAGGTCAGCCACTTAAAACCTTCTCAAGGCATGCAAGCCTACTTACACACACATATATGTGTATATATATATATATATATATATATATATATATATATATATATATATATATAGACATCTCACATTAAACCGTCTATTTGTAGATGCTGGATTTGTCGAGCAATTCTGGACAGGCTTATACTACAAGTGGGCTTAACCTTGTGTCGTAGTGTATTAAATATAATAGCCCATGACACGTAGGCCTCTCACATTAACCAGACTTTCTTGTAGATGCAGGACATGCCAGTCAGTTCCGAGAAGGCTTCTACTATAAGTAATGGTCAACCTCATGTTTGTGTGTTATTAATATTATTTATTAAGTCCATTAACGCACACCCATGCAAACAATTCCTATGGGGACATTTTAAATTTCAAATTACTAACTACCTAATTTAAATGTATTTATTACGCATTAATATTACATTAATTACAATATTAAGATATATAAATAAATAATCGTAAATTAAACATAAATTAAACGTTTCTATTTCATTGAAATGTCAATCTCTAAACAAATAAAAGGCATAACAGTTGCTTCACATATTCCCTTCAATCATCACATAAATATGCATATTAACATATAACAATTCAAATGGGAAAAACAACAATGTTAACACAAAACTTGTAACCTAGGTCTGATTTCATTATCTTAATAATAAAAGATAAACAAAGCGCCATATATTCAATATGTATATATATAATTCCTATTTTGGATAATATTCACTTTTTATGTCTGTTTGTATGTGAAACATTAATATTTGAATATTTTGTAAACAACACTTTCAAATACTTCATTTAAATAAATAGAGATTTAAACCTATTTCAATTTACAATCAATCCAAGTCTTAACCTTTTACAACAAAATTATACATATGAATTTACAAAATAAAGAAATAAGATAAATCTAACCAACATAGAGAATTAAACAACCCCAACATGTTTCTCTTTCAATAATCCAAACCCACATATAAAAATATACTGACCATTTCCGCAATAACAATAAAACATAGGGAATTTGGAGGGTGTTTAATATGATGTTTTCATACAAATCCAAATTTATACTATAAATCAAAGAAAAAAGCAAATTGATGTCATTTTCACTCACTATGCTAAGAAGGGTAAAAACAATGGATATTTGAATAGTGTTTGCTTTTGGATCCAAATCCTTCATACAAAACGTTTTCCAATTCTTATTAATCCATATATCAGAATCATGAGATTAGAGTCTTATATAAAAATCTTTGAATTCTAGAATATAAATCTAGTTTTAATCCTAAATCAGAATAGAGAATAAAAGAAATATAGATTAAGGATTTAGAAGAAAACTTAAACTTTTCTTTGGAATTCTAATGGCAGAATGGAGGCGTGAAGATGAGATAGTTTAGGTTTTAGTAGAGGCTAGGAGGGTGGTATATATAATTGCAAATGTTAATAAGGACCGCAGGATTCATAAGATTAAATCCTGACTGTCTGCTATATGCAAAAAGATATAAAACACTAAAAAAATACAACCCAAATTCCCCTTGCTAATGGTTGATTAATTAAAACGTTTATTGATTGATTGACTAAAACATTTATTTATTTATTGCTTTCCTTTTTTATTCATCCTTATCTCCTTCTATGTGTGTGTATATATACATAAATTTGAATTTCATGGAATATTCCAATTAGCCAATTAATATATATTTATATTCCATATATTTATTTATTTATTTATTTTGTATTTCAAATGTTGTGTAGAAACTATTTGTGTACAAATTATTATTAATGTAGCTTCTTCATATGAACTCTGTTTTAACATATTGTATATGAATACAGTTCAGAATCTCGCTACGAACATAGTTATGATATTTTCGTGGCCAAATTCTTAATTGTCCAAAATCTCATTTTTCAGCTTGCTGATATTTTATTGTTTATTTTAACTTGTTATTATTTATTACTTTTTTATTTTTAAACTTAATTATCTTTTGTCTAATTAAATATATTTTTACCGCATGTTACATTCTCCCCCCTCAAAATATATTTCGTCCCGATATCTGCTTGAAGCAGAGAAAAACACAACTCATTCTAAACAACCATATTGTACACTCATCTTATTTAAAAAATACATAAACATCCATGACTCATAGTGATTATGTACTCAGACTTGCTAAAGTGAGCTCAGTCCTAGAGTGAAAGTGTAATGTGTGATGCAATATATATGCAAAATACTCTATCCTGCATATAATTTCTATATGAGTGCTTGATGCAATTGTGTTGCAAACATCTCCTGCCATCCAATCTAGTAACCACAATGTGACCATATAATCCTATATTTTCTAGAAAGGCCACAAAGAAAATTTAAATTTTCATGTCTTCCATCAAAATTTTCTTCCTAATGTACTCGAACCAATCTAGCTAAATATTGCGGAGTCTTGAAATCCCTTGCTCCACGATATCTATGGTGGAACAAGACCCCATGGTTTTATCTTTGTCTGTATTTCTTGATTAGGCCCTACCAAACTCTACCATACTGTGAAGGTGTCTTTTAAATCATATAAACAACATGGACTCCTGTTATCAACAATATGTTTTATCTCCCTAACTTTGGGGAAAGCCTAAAATATAATACCTACTCTCTTCCCTTCACAATCTATCTAATTGAATTAGACTCTTTCCAAAGTCTAGCAACTAATTTGGTTCAAGTAAAAATTTGTCAATGTCTATTCCATCAACACTTTGGTATTTTAGGTGGCCTCCTTGAAATTCTCCAAGAGCGGCCGCTAATTACTATAAAGATAAATATGCTACTCCTAAAAGGATTAATATTTTTCCTATTATCTAAGAGATCCATGATGCAGCTTCTTCCTCTTATCCCCAAGTTTTGGCTATCTTGGGTTTGTCCTCCAGTCTTTAAATGTAGTTTGACCAAAAAAAATCTTAAATAAAATTCTCTAATTCTAATTAGAGGTAATTAGGTAGAAGGACAAACTTTGCCAAAAAATTAGGCCGAAGGACACAAAATTTTATTTTTAGTCTGAAGGAAAAACTCTGAACCAAAATTAAGCTGAAGGAAAATGCAAAATGTAATTAGCATTATATTCAATTTTTTACACTACACAAAAATGCTAGTTTTAACTAGCATTATTCTGTTTTACACCGTAGAACATGCTAATTATATTTAGCATTGTCCTTCAGCCTATTTTTTTTTTAATTTTCCTTCAGCCTAAAAATAAAACTTGATGTCCTTTAAACTAATTTTTTTCCAAAGTTTGTCCTTATGCCTATTTTCCACTTCTAATTAATTGACATCGAATCTATGCTAATAACCAGAATATTTTCCTATGCACCAATTTGCTGGGATTTAAATCCCAATAAGGTATTTTGTTATAATTTCCATAAATTTGCCATAACAATAATATTGACCTTTTTTAAAATTAGAAGGAAGGTATTGTTTTAATTTAAATGGATAGTGTAATCTACGTGCAAAAGCGTAAAATTACACAACACATCCTTTTAATTTTATGCACATTCTTTATAATTTCAAATATAGTATTTTTTTCCTTTTTTGTGAAAAATTATATAAGGGCTAATTTATAAAACTTAAACAAATATTCTTAAGCAAACTAAAACACAGTCATATTCAACTAAAAAATATTAATATCACAAATACAATATTTAAGCTTATTTCTTAATCTCATGCTTTAAGGATTCCTTAAGGCTATACCTATACTTTCTCATAATTTCTAAAATCACCAGGCCAACACACTTTCCTCCTTGTAGGTCATAAACCCAATACCCTATTGACTTCCAAATCCCATATATGATAAATCGCTAAGTTAAGTGTCCCCATGAAAAATTCTCTCTCTTACTCATTTATCTAAAAATTTAATAAGGGTTTTAAATCCCAACATTTCATGCGTAATAGGAATTCCTTACTTATATCACTTCTTCCCTTTGTCCAATCAATATGGGGGAAACCACAAGCGGTCGCAACTTAAAAATATTCTCTTGGAAGTTTTTTTATAATTAAATGTTTTAAATAGTGATAAGGAATTAAAGTTTTTATCCTAATTTCTTAAGATGCCAATCCATACCTTTAAATCTCTCATCCTCATATTTCTCATAAATGTGTCCATCCATCTTCAAGTTCGGACCATTCCATGAATTCTTACATAATTCCCTTAAGCTTGAAAGTATATCCGTTTTCTCTAAATCAAATAATCCCTTAAATCAGTCCACAAAATTTTATTTTGATCTTATTAATTGCAAACTTATTGCGAATTAAATTTACAATTAATATCCATGAATCTTATTTCTAAAATCGTGAATCACGGTAAATTGCATTACTTATATTATACCTATATTTATATTTCTATATCGCTAGTCGCTATATACATTCATAATCATATTAATTTCAGAAATATTTAGGGAAATCTAGTTTACGACCAAATCTTGATTCTAGAAGTCCCTTTACTTCACCAACTTTTTCCAGTATATACCATTGGGACTAATATTCAAATGTCCAAATTTGATACAACTTATTCGTATCTAGTCCTAGAACCGAATTCTGACTCACCTAATTTGCTATTTCTATAATTATTTCTTTTGTAAAAGTATAAATCTCAGTAGTGACACCAAATAAATTCATTTATATGCTGTTGTCCTTTATATATTTCTCATTATTATAACAACTCACTAAAGTTTACTAAATTCACATATTTGCATTTTAACGTCTTATTAAATGTTGAAGTATTAAAATTTGGATTTTTTTTCCAAAAAGTAATTCTTTTATTCCTTACAAAATGCTTCATTGATGCCTAATAAATGCCTCTCTTTTTTATAATGTTTTGAAAACATTGGTTAAACATTCATAAATCCCTAAATTTTAAGAGAAAAATAACTTCACACATTATAACGGTTACTGAAATAAATACAAATACATGTTTTGTTTTAATAAAACATTCTTTTACAAGAGTTCCAAAAATGTTACAATAAGTAATTAAATGCTTTTTTTCAAGTTTTGGAAACATTTACTAAATATCCTAAAGTAAGAGCAAAATAAATTCCCTTACATTTATTAATATGTTGAATGACATCCATTAGCACTTTACAAGAATGATAGACATTTTAAGATTTACATAAGAACTTTTAATGGCTAATAAAACAAATGCTAATTCTATTTGAGAAACAAAGTCTTGGTTGGATGCCAAAACTTAATTTAGCGACAATTAAGTCTCCTAAAATATTTAATGACATTCATTTCTTAGTTTTCAAAATACATTGTCACTTTTCAAAATAATACTTTTGAAACATTACTCAAGGTTTATGTATATTTTAGCAACAAAATTTTAATAACCTCACCATGTAGTTATATTAGAGATTTTATTGCCATATGAAACTTTAAATATCATAATTAATTCATATTTTGAATTTCGAAAAACATTTATTATACGTGAATGTTTCTTTAAAACAAAAACATTCATTCTAATTTAATTATAACTCTGAATATGCATACTAAAATTTATTTAATAGCTTTAACCATAGAATTTACTTACTTGGAGTGATTAATGATAACTTCTTGTAGAATGTTCATTACTGCAGGAAAAATGTTATCTATTCCATTATTTCCCCTATCTAGTCGTTCTTCTCTATATTCTTAAATAAGCATACTTCGCCTACTAACTTCTTTATTCATCACAAAACATTCCAAATAAATACCTTCTTTTCAAAATTATAAATTTTTAAACATTTATTAAATGCTAATAAATTCTCAAATTAAGAGTAAAGTAATTCTCAAATAAGTTTCACATCTTCTACCACTACAAGGTTTTGAAGGAAAGAATCTTATATTTTTTAAAGTTATGTGAAACTTAATCATATAAAATATGGGTAAAATAAGAAAACGGAAAATTCCTGTAGACTATGAAATTTAAAAGTTGTTATGTAGATATTGCAACAATTACAAAATTAAAATTTCCACTGTTTGTCACCTTTTACAGGAGTAACATTCTTTTACTTTTTTTAAAGCTCATAAATGTAAATTCTTGTAGTTTCTGGTCCATTACTAACATCTTTAAAGAATTTTTTATTTCATTTTCAAAATTTTACATTTATGGTTTGTCAAACGGAAGAAATAGTAATCTTTTCCAAATTTCTCCCAAAATGTCTATATTTCCAAAATTCATATTTTTTAATTTCTTTTTGAATATAAATGTTACATAGTTTGAGCCCATCCATGAAATATGCTATAATTGTTTCAGATTTCCATTCTACAAAATAATTTAGCTAAAAATCATTTCTGTAGGTTTTACGTCTTTTTGTCAATTAGGAAAACCTATATAACACCTCGCATTTTTAAGTAAATAATAAAATAAAATTTGAAAAGATTCCAAAATTTGGTCACGGGATTAGCATCATTGCGTCCGTGGTGATTTTCTGGTCAATTTAAACAAATGATTGCAGCAAACAGATTTAAGAGAAAGAGATGCATTTAAATGAAATATTGTGATAAACATGGAAAGAAGGTATAAGAAAAAGAACAATGACCACCATTATTTTTAGACTTGGTAACAAAGACTATGTAGTCCAGTTGGTAAGAGCGTGTAGCTTACAAGATAGAGGTGCAAGTTCAATTCCCGCGAGCGCCATATTTTTATTTTAGAGGAACAACTAAAACAATACATGTTCTTAAGGGATAAATATGTATAAACGCACATATAAGAAAAATTGTACATATAAGGAAGTACAAAAATATATGTATACATGCATATGTAAATATATACATATATATGTGCATATATATATACACACACACACAATGGAGAAATTTGAAATAAGGATGCAATCAAAGAAATATGATAAGAATTATATAATGGGACAACACCGTTTGAATTTTGAAATTGAAATAAAAGTTATACGTGTATATATATATATATATGTGTAAAATGGGAATTAGAAGTTTTGTATACATATAAGTAGTTTATATGTAAGTATTATGTTTAAATAATTCCAGAAATTCAAATGTTTAATACAAACGTTATCAAATAAACATCTACGCCTAAACCAGCTCGTGGGACCCAAATGGGTCGACCCACACCTGCCTAGGTCGACCTATGGGTCAACCCAAAGGGGGCTAGGTCGACCCTAGGATCAACCTACCCTTGATCCGGGCAGATTCATTTGATGAATCTGGACTTTTATTCTTACCACGTTCGTTGCTGACTCAGTGCTGCATGTACGATAAGATCTTAAACACCTATAAATAGGCTAGCAGAGCCTAGCCTAAATCTCATATTTTCTGAGAGCAGAGCCTAGCCATTCTTCTTCCTCCTTAAATCTCTTCAGAAGGTAGAATAATTAGTCTAAGGAAATCCTGATTCAAGATTTGGAGGAAAAGAATGTATATCTGCAAATGGATGTTCAGAATTCTATTTGAAGTAAGGTAAATTCTTGAATCTGGTTAATTTAAATTTCTCCTCTTTCTTCCCTTTTTCTTTTAGTTGAGAATTGTGGATCCATGGTTATTTAGGTTCTAAATTCAGTTAGGGGAGCCATGGAATGCTAGGTCTAGATCAGATTCATGAATTGGAAAGCTATTATGTGAGTGGATACAAGTTATGCCTTTTTGATAACGGTATATTTATCATTTGACATTCCCCGTTAATATGTATAATAAATACTCTAAAATGATTAATCTACTAAAATGTAAATCTGCTGAAACGTATAAACCTGTTAAATTGTGTGGAAAAGATTAATGTTCTATATATATGTGTTCTAATACTTGTTAATTGAATACTGTAAGTTAAGTTACAGTGAAATTGGGAATAATTGTAATGTCATATTAGACCCGTTCTCCATTAATCGTATGTCTGAGTTGGAATTTACTATAAATGTTGTAATTAGGAAATTTGCATTGAACATGAATGATTGTTTAAGAATATTATCATACCAAAAGATTGTAAATAAGAATTACAATGAAATCTGGATGAATGAATATGCCGAAACTAATAACAAAAAGAAATTTGTGAACGTACTTAGACACGAGGTTAAATTCAACTTGTGGTAGAAGTCTCCCCAGAGCCACCCGACAAATCCAGCATCCACAAGTGGTTTATTTAATGTGAGGGGTCTAGTGCGTAAACATGCATACAACGGTGCTAAGACACGAGGTTAAGTCAACTTATGGTAGAAGTCTGCCCGGAACTGCCCGACAAATCCAGCATCCACAAGAGGTCGACTTAATGTGAGAGGTATGGTACATAAATGTATATATGTATATAACAGGATATAAATAAATGGCATTAATTTAATTAATGGGAATGAATGAAAGTTACAACTTTAAAAGAATTGGAATGAACGGGGAATGATAATAACCTATTGTGAATAAACCTAAAAGGGAAAAAGGAAAGATAATAGGTAGGCTTGTCTTAGGGACAAGTGGAAATTATAACTTAGGTTATAATAAACGATAGAGTGCATGTGATAACTTATGGAATGAAATAAGTTGTACTTAATCATAAATTAAGTAATCTGTAAATGGGGAAACCTGAAACTTATTGTTTGTAATAAGTAGAGAAGGGGGGCTTATGAAATGCAATAAGTTGTACTTAATTATGAATTAAGTAATCTGTAACTTGAGAAATTGAATCCTTCTGATAAGAAGGACATGTTATCTATAAACTTGAGAATATGAAATTTGGTGATAAGAATAACATGTTAATAGCTTATTAATGATGTTAAATGGGTCAAGCTATATAACTGAAATCAATAAGCAAGAGGAACTTGGTAACTTGAATAAGAAGTCAATATGACTTGAAATAACCAAGTTAGTTGGAAAGCTAAATAGGTAGTGCAAGCACGTAACTAAATGATGTCTAATAATGCATTAACCGAAAGCATTGGGACCGGCCCTTACGTCTGAAGGTGAATAACCTAACGGGGTAGATCATCGGGGTGTCATGAGGCACAAAGGGAGCGTACGCCCATCTGATTATCCTGACTATTCTGCTTATTTTTATGCTGGCTTCAAAGGACTGGAAGGGGAAGCACGCGACTTACTAGGATGTGGAGGGTACTCCTAGTAGTCCTCTGTGCGGTAGCAGCGTTTAGGCTGTGCTCGCAGAGGTTGGGTCTGCGTGTTACTACCCGGTGAGTATACCTTGATTGCCACAATAGGGGGTAGTCAGAAGGCTGTAGGGTGGCATAGGTGATTCAATGATCCGGTTGCCTTGTGACTAGGCGGTTATGACCATTTTATCTATTTGCCTTTAGCAGGTCTAACCATCTGTTTGATAGCAGTCGTCGGGTACCAGCCATCGACAGTCAGCGTGATGTGGAAAGACGGAGATCTAAACCTATAGATCATCGACCTTTCTCTATCAAGGCTTTTTTTGCAGGACATGTCAATTAGGATGTTGTTTCTTCTTTTTCTGGGCCACATCACAAGCTCTCAATTTTGTTCTTTCACTAGTTGAGGGAGGGGTCTGGTGGGGCCATAGTCACCGTGAAAATGCAGACCATAACATCTGTGTATACAGAATCCGAAAAATCTCCCAAAAAAGTTCTATGTTTCTGATATAGCCCTGTTACGGAACTCGGTGCATAGTAGATAATATGTATGGATACATGCATACCGTTTCCGAATGGTGTATCATAAAGGTTATGACATCGAGTACGATTGACTATACGTACGTGAGAAAGTTTAGATACATGCATGTCGGCTCCAGGTGGTGTATAATAGACTCAAGGGCATTACTCTATGATGGAATTTGATTCGATCGAAGGTGGCATTCTGTACGCTTGCGTAACATGGCGATGGTGGAATGTAGCGTTGTTATACGGAGTTCCGTACATTGTTCCATTGTAGCAAGAGGGACTACGAATATTTCTGTGGCGTTACGGCAGAGACCATGTGTGTGGGGTACCATGGGGTGTACCTTGATGTTGGGGGTAGCTATATACATATTGTATTAGGTTAGTCCACTGGGAAGTAGATGGGTACGACGTGTGTGTAAGCCTTATGTGTTGTTAACCCAAGTAACCTAATAAATAAGAAAATGTAACTGAACGGTATATGTAGGGTTATCCGAAATGCGTAGTTTAAATCCAGTCACCTGAACTTGTGCTCTGACCCGCTCCTCATAACATACTCGCAGGTTAGATTTGTGGTAGAAATATGATAGATTTGGATACTGGTTAGGCAGTATTATCATCTGGGTAAGGCTATATTTTGATTATATTATATTTTATCCATTCCACTCTGAGATGTTTTCTGAGCTCTCAAATATTTTGTATCTCTGTCTTTTCTGCAGGATACCAGACAAACCAACACGAGTTTCGACAAATTAGAATTTTGGAAAAAAATCAATCTATCGGAATTCAGGTTGTTACATTTGGTATCAGAGCCTAGGTTTAGGATTCCTGTATAGACAATAAGTGAACGTATTTGTATTTTCTTAAAATATAAATATATTATATGTATACCTAGATCCATAAAGGAACCCTCTAAATAGAAAGAGAAGATTATGGTAAGTATTGGGATATCTGTTTTATGCACTATAGAAATGAACATAGAAATCGGAGACCCTTAGGTAATTTGGGTGGGACGTGTACAATATGCTTTGTATTGGAGAAATATGGATCCCATATGTTAGTATTTCATATTAGTGTGTTTGGAAGTAAAACCTTATTAATTGGAAACAGTTATAAAGAGGGAAATGGATTAGGAATATACATAGTTGAGAGAATTGACTTTGTGGGAGTGTCTAGGAAAGCCTAGGTAAGTTGGAAACCCACTTTGAGTCTAACCCCATTGTTAACTTTTAAGAACTTGAAAATGTAAAAGCTTTTGGAAGATGGTTTATGGTGTTTTCAAGTTTTGATCTTAAAAGTTACAGTTTTAAAATATGTAAAGAACATATTTAAAAAGTACATATTGAGTTTTGAAGTAAAATGGGGTATATTTTGGAAATAGTGATTTCTTGTGAAAATTGTGTCTAAATTGAATTTCTCTCAGTAAAAGGTGCACATTATAGAGCATGTATAGCTCGTTAATTTTCTTGTTATATTATATGAAATGATTAAAAGGCAAAACATAAACAATGTTGCTTTTTATTGAAAGCTAGAATTTTCAGTAAATAAAGTTTTGAAATCTCTATTCTTTTAACATTCGTTTTTTTATAATTGCTTTGACATAAAATTTTGTTGGGCAGACAAAATAAGTTGTAGAAATTAAGAATAGAATGGATGTTTGTAACTAGTTGTAAGTAACTGAAATGACAATGTAAGTAAGAACAGTTGTAAACCTGGTTTGGAATATAGTTATCCTTGTCTACTCCAGTTTTTGTTATTTGAAAAAAAAATGATTTGCATTTTTATGAGATGACATGTTTTTATGGTTTGGAAAAAATAAGTTTCATGAGGAAAATAAAAGTTTTAACACTTTTTACTTTTGGAAGGGAAAGGAATCCAAACCACATTTTAAAAAATCATGGAGTAGGCAAGGACAAGTGCCTAAGGAAGATGGGAAAAGTTTTGAGGCTATGAAATAGATAGCGAGAATTATCTTGGAATAATGGTAAGTTCCCGTAGAATGCGTAAGCATTGAAAAACCTAAGGTGTTGCTTGGAAATGACTGTTAGTACACAACCAGGACTAGTGGTGACTACTAGATAGTGAAGGGCAAGTACGTTTTTAGATGATGTTGCTAATATTCCTGCTAGAGGTAAAACCCGTTATTACATTTTTATTGGGATTGTTCAGTTATTTTTTTTCCTATTGGGAAGTTAGGGTAACACTTAAACCTGTCATTGATACCTTGGTTGAACTTTTCTAACTAGGGGGGAGATAGTCTTGAGATTTTTGGCCCTTAGTAGTAGCTGGGTAGAGCATCTGTTTTCCTATTTTAGTTGAAGGACTAGAAGGCTTGTTTGAAACTAAACTTAGATCAGAGTATTAAGTTAAATAAGCTAAGAAAAGAGTAATGGTACAACCAAAAAGGAAACAACCAATTCAGTAAACAACAAACATGACAGTTAAAAAAATTGAAAATTCTGAGAAAAAGTGAATAAGAATAATTTTTTCTAAGATAAGTTGAAAAAGAAAATCTGTAATAGAGAAAGTTTTCTTATGTGGGCTGTGCTTGGATAGGGAATCTTTATATAATAGTTAAATAAAATCCAAGTACGGATAGAAAAAGGTGAATAAAAGAAAAAACGAGGATGTGAAGCATTCCATTTTCCACCTTTTTGTAACATAAGAAATCGTATTTAGAAAATTAGTTTTTTCTGAAATTTGAAAAATACAGTTGCTTAATAGGGTTTGGATGTAAAAAATTTGGATGAACAACGCTCTTGTTCAATAAGAGTGCAGGAAAATTTTAGATGAAAAAGTATTTTGGTTTTCAATTATCGCATTTATATAGAAATTGCCAGTATATTTAGGATGTGTACATCATGTTTTTAAAGGATTTTTGAAATATTTGCGTACATATAGGAGGTACCGCTTAGGCATACATGTATTACTATGTTGTATTACACTTTGCATGAATGCACATATATTTGCAAAAATTGGATGCATACATGATGGATGTATGTTATGCGAGGGATTATTTAATTTTACCCTTATCAAATTTCGGGGACGAAATTTCCTAAGGGTGGGAGAATGTAACACCCCACATTTTTAATTAAATAATAAAATAAAATTTGAAAATCTTCCAAAATTTGGTCACGAGATTAGCGTCATTGCGTCCGTGGTGATTTTCTGGTCAATTTAGACCTATGGATTGCAGAAAACAGATTTAAAATGAAAGAGATACATATAATTGAAATATTGTAACAAACATGAAAAGAAGGTATAAGAAAGCGAACAATGACCACCATTGTTTTTAGACTTGTTAACAAAAGGCTATGTTGTCCAGTTGATAAGACATGTGGCTTTCAAGAGAGAGGTTCAAGTTCGTTTCCCATGGGCACCATATTTTTATTAACGACTAAAATAATACATGTTCTTAAGGGATAAATATGTATAAACGCAGGCTTTAGAATAAGAGCATATAAATAGACATCAATGAAAGTTGTCATATGGAATGTATGGGGTTTGGGAGACCATTCAAACTGCCATGCTATTAATCTAGTTTTGTCCCCACTTAATCTAGATGTACTTTTTCTTCAAGAAACTAAACTTTCTGATTCATCAAATTATCACTTTAGATTGATTGGTGGATCCTCATTGTCTGGGTGGGCTTATGTTAATGCAGTTGAAAATAGAGGTGGCCTTTTTACTGCATGGATTGAATCTGTGTGGTCTTTGCATCAAACCTTTTCCAATCAATTTGCTCTGCATGTAGCTCTTAATCACATTGCCTCTAACACCATCTGCTTCTTTCTAATATTTATGGCCCTCAAGATGCTCATGAAATAATAAATCCTTGGGATCATTGTAAACAAATGGCTAACTTTTTTGATGGACCTTGGGTAATAGGGGGTGATTTCAATACCAATAGAAATGTTTATGAGTGAAAATCTGGAATCATTTCAACTGACACTGATGCTTTCAATTCATTCATTTTCGATTGTTGCCTTATCGACCCCCAATTTTAATCGTTCCTTCACTTGGTCAAGTTATAGATTGAATCCTTCTTTAGCTAAGCTTGAACAATTTATTTTTAATTCATCTTGGGGAGAGCTTCATCCACTATCATTTGTTTCCGGCCTTGCCTCTATAATTTCGTATCATTGTCCAATCATTCTTGATTCGGGTTCCCACTCTAATTTTAAGCATCCATTTAGATTTGAGCGCTTATGGTTACTTGAACCATCATTCAAGGAATTTATTAAACCAGTTTGGGAACATCCTATTCAATCTCAATTAGCTACCCACAAAATCGTTCTAAAGTTGAGATCATTGATAAAATTAATTAAACCATGGGCCAAATCAGTTTGGGGATCAGTTCGTGCTCGAAGTTCTAATATCCAAGATGCCATATTGAATCCCAACATTTTGGAGGAATCTCGTCCTTTAAATGATGAGGAATATAGCTCATTGAAGAACCTTGAATATGAATTAGATAGACTGTTCAAGTAAGAAGAAATTGGTTGGAAACAAAGATCTAAAACTAAATGAATTGATGAAGGAGGATAAAAATACAGCTTACTTTCATAGAATCGAAAATGGTAGGAGACGAGCAACTTACATTCTTGAAATCTCTCATGAAGGTCAGTTATACTCAAATCAAGATGATATTCTTCTCCTCTTCTCTAATTTTTATCGCTCCATTCTTGGATGCTCGTCCTCAGACATTCCAGTTATTGATTGGAATTTTCTTTACCCTTCTCATGGTGCCGTTTCCATTGACCAACCATTTTCTGCAAAAGAGTTTTGAGCTTCTTTAAATGAAATGAATGATGATAAAGCCCCTAGTCTAGATGGTTTTGGGCCTTCATTCTTCAAATATTTCTAAGCCATTGTGGAAAATGATACCATGGCCATGTGTAATGAATTTTATGGTAACCCTAGCCTTATTTCTCATCTAAACTACGCTAACATTGTTCTTCTTCCCAAATTCTCCGGTGCTAACTCCCTCTCTGATTTTCGTCCCATTTGCTTGCTTAATACCACTTTTAAAATTATCACCAAATCCCTTGCTAATCGTCTTCAATATGTGATTTCTGATCTTATTGGCGCTGAGCTATAAGCTTTCATTCAAGGACATTGCATTCTCGATCGTATTGCACCTACTCAGGAGGTAATTTCTTATTGTCACAATACTGCTACACCTGGTGTCCTCCTCAAATTAGACTTTTCTAAAGCTTTTGACTCTGTTAATGGGGAATTCATTTTACAAATGTTTAAACATAGGAGATTTTCTCAGTGATGGTGTAATTGGATTGATTGTATTCTTAAGACAAGTCACTCATCCATTTCTATCAATGGAAGCATTGGGGGTTTAATTAAATCGAATAGAGGGCTTCGCCAGAAGATCCACTATCTTCTCTTATTTTTGTGTTAATTGCAGATGTATTCAATCAAATGGTTAAGAGAGTGATTGCAAATAACTATTTTGATGGAATTCATCTTCTAAATGATTCTCTTGCATTCTCTAACCTTCAATTTGCTGATGATACAATCTTTTTTTCTTCTCCTAACCTTAGCCATATTCACTGTCTTAAAGTGGTGCTACATGTGTTTGAGCTTACATCAGGTCTTTCCATTTATTTTTCAAAAAGTTCAACTATAATGTTAGGAAAAGCTGATCATTTGGGTCCATCTATCTCTTCTATCCTTAATTGTTCTATTCATAATTTCCCAATACTTTATCTAGGAATTCCTCTTAGGCCTACAAAGCTTCATAGATCGGATTGGTTGCCACTCATTCATAAGATTGAAAAAAGGTTATCCTCGTGGAAGGCTAATTCCCTTTCCTCAGCTGGTCGTTTAGTGTTGGTTAAAGTGGTATTAACTGCTTTGCCAACATATTGGATGTCTTTTCATAAGCTCCCTAAATAGGTAATCTCGAAAATTGATTCAATTAGAAGCGCTTTCTTATGGAATAGGAAAAAAGTCAAAAAATTGGTTAATTGGCAAACTATGTGTTTACATATTAATCAGGGAGGCTTGTGTACAGTTAATCTCTTTAATTTCAATTTGGCTCTTCTATCAAAATGGTTATGGCGCATTGTATCACCAGGCTCTTTCATATGGAAAGACTGAATTCTTTCTCTTTATTATTCTAGAAATTCTCACCATGTTTTGCACTTTATCCCCTCTATTAAGCCTTCTCCATTCTGGTCTGGTGTAATTTCATGTATTCCTCGTAATAAAAATTTGGTTCATGTAAGTCTTGGTAATGGTGAAACTTGTCTATTCTTGGATGATATATGGAATGGCCAGCTCCCTCTATCTCAACTTTTCCCTTTTATTTCCAATGTGTGCTCTTCTATGGTGAATTTGATATATAATGGTCCTTCTTCTCTTTTTCCTACATCTATATTTGATGTTCATGTTCTTGATAATCTCCTTGATGTCTCAAGTGTAACACCCCGTATTTCTAACAACAGCGATGTTCATAAATTAATGAATAATTAATCCCAGACGTGAGAATTAAGGGAAACGGGTTTCGCGGTTGCGTTCATCTCGGAAAAATACGCGAAATAGAGTCCGAAATTTTGTGAATCGGAGTCCGTATGACTGAGATATGGCCTTTAGAAGTTTCATGAAAAATCAGAAAACGAAACAGATTTTAAAAATGCAGAATATGGGCTAGGCGGGAAAATTCCCGCCCAGACCAGGTCGACCTGGGAGTCGACCTGGGAGTCGACCTGGGGGTCGACCTGGGGGTCGACCTTCCCACCAGGTCGACTAGGGTGTCGACCTGGGGGTCGACCTCCCTGGTCAAGCCCAGGTGACATGGGTGCACTGATTTGGGATCTGGGCTGTGTTTTGGTGGCTAGGGACGAGATCTGACGGCTCTAATCTAATTTAGGGTTAATCTAATGGCCTAAAACACTTAACTAATCTATAAATACACCCTAAGACTACCTAATTCATACTAAAATTGGAGACAACGTCGTTATGCCATCAAAATGCAACTAGAAGGAGCCACCAACAAATTAAAGAGGAAGATAGCTTCTCAAATCAACTCTAACAACTTAATCTTCTTCATAGAAGTGCTAATCAACAAGTTGTGAGTTTCTATGCCTTTAGCAAGCAATTGCTAAACTAATTATGATAGGATATAATGAGGCTAGGGTTATGAATGTGGATCAATGCAAGTTATGTTATCATATGCTATGTGATCATGATGCTAGTTATGC
Organism: Allium sativum; assembly: GCA_030737875.1. Classification (NCBI taxonomy): domain Eukaryota; kingdom Viridiplantae; phylum Streptophyta; class Magnoliopsida; order Asparagales; family Amaryllidaceae; genus Allium; species Allium sativum. The sequence continues at coordinate 638,669,952 of CM060918.1, forward strand.
AAGTTTTATGCCATATGTTCATGATGCTAGTTATGCAAGTTTTATGCTATATGTTCATGATGCTAGTAGGCAAATCACTATGATAAACATTGATCCATTATGACACCATGTTATGCAAGTTTGGTGTTTGATTATATGCAAGATCATATATGACAAGTTATGCAAGTTTGGTGTTTGATTATATGCAAGATCATATATGACATGTTATGCAAGTTTGGTGTTTGATTATATGCAAGTTCATATATGACATGTTATGCAAGTTTGGTGTTTGATTATATGCAAGTTCATATATGACATGTTATGCAAGTTTGGTGTTTGATTATATGCAAGTAACATGTGCAAGTTTACACCTTTGTATGATATGCATACATGTGCAAGTTTACCCCTTTGTATGTCATGCATACATATGCATGTTTACCCCTTTTTATGATATGAGTAACATATGCAAGTTCATCCCTTTTTAGACCTATGACATGTATGCAAGTTTATCCCTTTATGATAGGTCTATGACATGAACATCTATGCAAGTTACCCTCTTTATGACATATGTGATTCATGCAAGTTTGGGTTGGTTATTTATGCTAGTTGGGTTTGATGCCATGGTCATATATGCAAGTTGACACCTTTAAAACCCATGTTGATGCTAATGTTATGCTAAGTAGAACCCATTGTATTTGTGATGAATCTTCCCTTTTAAGTATGTCATGTTAGCGTGTTACGTGGGGAACGATGGGGTTAATATTCATGTTAACAAAATTGTGGTGAAATTGGTATGATGTTGCATACCATGAGTGGATGGACATAATTGAGTCAATTATGTACATCGTTAAATTGGAATTAATTAGGGAAAATTAATTCAAAATATAGGGGTGATTAATTAGGTGTAATTAATCGACTAAGACACGAGGTTGGACCCTTTTGTAGCATAAGACTGCCCGGACCCGACCGGCAAATCCAGCGGCTACAAATGATTGGCCCAATGTGAGAGGTCTTAGGCATAAACTAAATACGTGATAAGTGTAAAGACACGAGGTTAGACTCGGTTATGGCGTAAGGCTGCCCGGACCCGACCGGCAAATCCAGCTGCCATAAAAGATAGTCTAATATGAGAGGTCTTTGCAAAGGTTACGGTCTTAATCAATTATGAAACACTTAACCAGATAAGCATGTAGTGGGGCATGAGGGGTTAAGTGAGTGCCTTGGGTGGAATGTGGAAATCAAGTGCCTTGGGTGGCATGTGGAAATCTAGTGGGTTGCCTTGGGTGGCAATAGAAAATACGATTAGAATACTTAACCAAGTGGAAACATGTAATTAAACATGATTAAAGGGTTAAGTGGGATGCACTAGAAAAGGGACAAGCTTAAGTGGGTAGCTTATGGGGGCCCATTTCAACCAGTAACCCAAAACGTATCTTTGTGGGCTCGACCCAAGTCGAGGACGGGACACGCATACTGGGCTTGACTATAGGAGGCCAAAAACGGGTTAGCGGTGGCAACGCAAGTCCAACGGGTTTCATATGCGTGTGTGGACCCGGGCTGGTAGGTAAGACGTTGTTGCATCGTGTAGGTATAAGCCGTGCACCATTGGTTGTATCGGGTTGCCACTTTGGGGAGTGATACACCCCACTGTGGGGCCAGCACGGGTATCTACGTTAGGGAGCCGATCGCTTGGGGAGTAGTGGAGATAGGGGCAGACGGCACCTATGTGGTCAGCTAGGGGTACACGAAACTACTAGTTATATTTTCTAAGTCCATGGGTGGGATCAACCTTTAAGTAGGAATGACTGGTGTGGTGCAGTGTAGTAATTACCCTTGGGTGGGTAGATGCGTCTTTATCGATATCTTAGTTCTTCCTATGTCTAGTTGGCTGCTTATTGTAGTCATTTATCCCCAGTCGTTACCGTGCCAAGTTTATATCATACCCTAATTACTTTAATGATTGTATTGTTAAAGTTATAGGACTCACTCAGAATTATGTCTGACCCCGTTGTTTTTATCTTTTTCCCAACCCTCAGGTTCTCAGAGTGGGCCTAGCACTAGTGGGCTTTGATCAGATTGCTTTATCTATCTTTTGGAGCTTGGACCGTGATGTAAAGCTCAGCTTATCTTTTCTATTATGGTTATTAGTTATGTAGTGGGATTATGTACTTATGTTTTTATCAAGATGGATATTTAGTACTTGACTCTTGTTTAGTTGGTTTTGGTATTGTAACCAGACATGTTTATCTTCTGCTGCAATGAAATGATGTTTTAAATTTTCAAGTATTATTTATATCTGTCTTGTTGTAATTTTTCTGTTCTATATTCACTTAAAATACTCCACCGATGCTATGGCATTCCCTTAGTGAGTGTCCGTAGCGGGTGTGGGGTGTTACACGTGGTATCAGAGCTAAAGGTTACCAGAACAGATAATTTTTTTAGAAAAACTATTTTTCTAAAACATTTTTGGAAGAAGTAATTTCAAAAACATGTCTTTTAAGGGAAAAGTTTTTGAAAGAAAAGCATAATCCCCAATAGCCATATCTTTATCTTTCGAATTCTCCGTTTTGAATCTTTCCTCTTTCGTTTCAGCATGGCTGAAGATCTCAACTTTCCGGAGGGTGTAGCGATACCAGTATGGTATAGGAGGTTGATGGAGGCTAGGGCCACCACTGCGGGTCCAGCAAATGTTCCTCCACCAACGGTTGCACCCGATCTTCCTCCTCCTCCTCGAGCGGATACTTTTGCTAAGACTTGCAAGGAATTTAAGGCTATGGGAGGGAAACCTTTTCAAGGATCAGAAACTTTTGTGGAAGCTAGGGATTGGCTTAAGGAGGTGGAAGAATTGATAGATATCTTTGAGATGGAAGAAGGAAAGAAAGTCAAGTTAGCTGCTTGGTTAATGAAGGGAGAGGCCTCGTTCTGGTGGGAGGTCACTAATGGAGAACGCCTAGTTGACTCTTGGGCGGATTTCAGACAAAGGTTTATGGCAAAGTTTCTCTCAAGGGCGGAAGAGAATCTGTATATGGAAAGGTTCTTGACTCTAAAGCAAGGGAACCTATCAGTGAAGGAATATGTCAACAAGTTTAATCAGTTGGCAAGGTTTGGCATAGACATGGTGAATACACCGGAGTAGAAGGCTTTGAGGTTCGTTAAAGGCTTGAATGAACCGATGCATGGATTGGCCATGACTCACATCCCTATGGGGGCCACCTTTGAGAAGCTAGTAGACATGGCACTTATGCATGAGGAAGAGAAGGGTCCCAATGCTAATAAGGCACCCGAGAAGAAAGGAGATCAGAAGAGACCTCAACAGCAACAGCAAAACAAGGGTGGGAAAGGCAACGGTGGCAAGGGAAAGAAGAAGTGCTTCAATTGCGGGACACCAGGCCACCTAAGCAAAGATTGTCGGAAGAAGAAGAAGACTGGCTGCTTCCACTGTGGCGAAGCAGGGCATCTAGTGAAAGACTGCCCAAAGAAGGGGCAGAGGACGGGATCTACCTCAGGGGGACAGGTGCAAGCTCTTATGCCACCAGGTCAGGCAAGGGGGCAAGTTCAGGCTCTCGCGGTTCCATCGATTCAGGAAAGAGGTAGAACTATTTCCGTTGAAAGTCTGGTTTTTCTGTTTGATCATCCTGTCCGTACTTTATTTGACTTTGGCACATCACATTCGTTTATTTCATCATCATTAGTTGAGTCACTGCACTTAGACACCAGTCTAGTAGATGATCCCTTGGTTGTCTCAAACCCAATTGGTGGCTCCACATATTTGTCCATGATATGTTTGGGTTTGAGGATTTCTATACTTAGCGTTGAGTTTAGATGTGATGCTTTTGTTTTGGGCTTCACGGGCTATGGGTTGATTTTGGGCGTGGACTGGTTATCCAGTAATGGTGCCGTTCTTGATTGTGAAAGGAGAGTTGTTAGGCTCATGACCCGCTTGGGGAACACTCTCGAGATCTCTTGTAATCCCATGGATTCTGTTATGCTAAGTTATCTTGAATCGCTTGACGCTTCGGTCGAGAGTTTGCGATCTGTTAGAGTGGTCCGGGAATACTCGGATGTGTTTGAGAAAATAAGGAACAACAATCAATGAGATCGTAATAATGAATCATGAGTTTCAATTTCAAAACAAATTTCATTTGATCTTGAGATAGACATATAATAAAACAGTTTTAATATTCATAAGGGCTTACCTCCGAAGCGGGAGATAGACTTCCGAATATATCTGGTAGACAATTCTAAGCCAGTATATTTGCCAGTGCGCCACATGGCTCCTCGTGAGAGGAGGGAACTCCATAAGAAAGTAGGGGAGTTGCTTGAGAAGGGGTTCATAAGACGAAGCATATCGGAGTGGGGTGCTCCAGTAGTTTTTGCCACGAAGGCAGATGGGTCCCTCAGACTTTGTGTTGACTATAGAGAACTCAACAAGCTTACAAAGAAGAATAGACACCCATTGCCGAGGATTGATGATCTCTTTGATCAGTTGGTTGGCGCCTCAGTGTTTTCACAGTTGGACTTAGCCACGGGGTTTCATCAGTTGAGAGTGGCTGAGAATAGCATAGACAAGACTGCCTTTAGGACTCCGGATGGTTTCTATGAGTGGCTAGTGATGCCCTTTGGTTTGACGAACGCCCCTGCATATTTTGTTGATTTGATGAGTAGGGTGTTCAGGGAGTACCTTAATAAGTTCGTGGTGGTCTTTGTGGATGACATCTTAGTCTTTTCTAAGAGTGAAGAAGAGCATGCCCTACATCTTAGGGAAGTGTTGGAGACTCTTCGAGTGCATAGCCTTAAGGCTAAATTCTCTAAATGTTACTTTTGGAGGAAGGAAGTGCGGTTCTTAGGTCACGTGGTCTCTAAGGAAGGGATAGCTGTGGATCCCGCGAAGGTAGTGTCCATCCAAGATTGGAAGGTTCCGAAGAATGCTACCGAGGTGAGGAGTTTCTTGGGGTTGGCTGGCTACTATAGGAAGTTTATCAAGTACTTCGCGAAGATATCAGCCCCATTAACTCGCTTGACGAAGAAGAATCTAGTCTTCACATGGGACGTAGATTGTGATGATGCGTTCCAACGGTTAAAGAGAGCTTTAACCACAGCTCCAGTCTTAGTGTTGCCAGATGGGAGTAAACCATTTGTTGTTTATACCGATGCTTGTGGGACAGGACTAGGCGCAGTCTTAATGCAAGAGGGAAGGGTAATAGCCTATGGGGGAAGGCAGTTGAGAAAGCATGAGAAAAATTACCCTACCCATGATCTAGAGTTGGCCACTATTGTTTTTGCACTTAAGTCTTGGCGCCATTATCTTCTTGGCGAGAGGTTCGAATTGTTCATTGACCACAAATCATTGAAGTACTTGTTTTCTCAGAAGGATTTGAACTTAAGACAGCAAAGGTGGATGAAGTTCTTAGCATCCTATGATTTCGAGATAGCGTATACCCCTGGCAAGGGTAACGTGGTGGCGGACGCCTTAAGCAGAAAAAGGTTGTCTTTGAGTCCATTGTTCGTTGAATGACGAAGCTTGGAATTTATCTCGATGTTTGACTTCAGACCCTCCGTTGACTTTGTACCCGGTTTGCTAGCATCCTTAGAGGTCGGACCTACTCTTTTGGGACGGATTGGCGAGGCACAACGAGACGACCCACAGTTGGTTGAGTTGGTAGAGAAGCTCATAAGAGGGGAGTCGTCCATCCATTTGAGTAGGTACACCCTAGATGGTAAGGGGTGGTTGCGTAGAGACGGTAGACTTTGTGTACCGCAAGACGAGGGTTTGAAGAAGGTTGTTCTTGACGATGCACATCGTTTAAAGATGACCATTCATCCCGGTGGGGACAAGATGTACCAAGACATGAAGCGAGTTTTCTTTTGGGCTGGTATGAAGAAAGATGTGGCCGAGTATGTCGCTAGATGCTTGGTGTGCCAACAAGTGAAAGCGGAGCAAAAGAAACCCGGTGGGCTGCTTCACCCATTGGAGGTTCCGCAATGGAAGTGGGATAGCGTCTCGATGGATTTTATTGATGGGTTACCGAGATCAAGGAAGGGTAATACGGGAATTTGGGTTGTGGTAGACAGACTTACTAAGAGTGCCCATTTCATACCCGTGAAGAGCAAGAGGACTGCTCCATGGTTAGCTTCAGATTACCTTCGAGAGATAGTTCGATTGCATGGAGTACCTTCTAGCATAGTGAGTGATCGAGATCCTATCTTCACTAGCGAGTTTTGGAAGAGTTTGCAAGAGGCAGTAGGGACTCAGTTGTGTTTGAGCACCGCATATCATCCTCAGACGGACGGCCAGACCGAGAGGGTGAATCGTGTTCTAGAAGACCTTTTGAGACTATGTATCTTAGATTTTGGAGGTACATGGGAAGAGCATCTTCCATTGGTGGAGTTAGCGTATAACAACAGCTTTCAGTCCAGTATTGGTATGGCTCCTTTCGAAGCTCTTTATGGAAGGCCTTGTCGGTCACCTACATGTTGGTGGGAATCTACGGATAAGATCTTGCTTGGGCCGGATATGGTTAGAGAGACTTCGGAAAAGATTGTTTTGATTAGAAGAAGGATGAAAGCAGCGCAAGATAGGCAGAAATCTTACGCGGATAAGAGGAGGACGGATCTTGAGTTTGATGTTGGGGACATGGTCTTTGTCAAAGTATCTCCATTACGGAATGTTGTTCGCTTTGGGTCCGTTGGGAAGTTAGCACCAAGGTTTGTAGGACCGTTTCCTATTAAGGAAAGGATTGGACAGATGGCATATAGAGTAGAGTTGCCCGAGAGACTTAGTGGAGTACATGATGTATTCCATGTGTCACATTTGAGGAAGTGCCTACATGAGACCGCAGAGGTGGTAGAGCCGAGCTTGCTTAGAGAAGTGGAGGTAGAGCGTGATGCGACGATTCGACGAGCTCCTACTCGCATCCTTGGGTCAGAGATTAGGAGGTTGAGAAACAGAGAGGTTCAACTAGTCAAAGTGCAATGGGGAGATGATGAGAGCAACGCTACTTGGGAGACTGAAGCGAAGATGCGTTCACTATACCCATTTCTTTTTGAGGGTATGTCTTTTAACTTCTCCTTTATCGTTTGTCTAGTACTTATCTTATCTTTAGTATGTCCTCTCGTTAGTACCTTTGACCTTTAGATAGGGTAAACCTATGGTTGAAACATGTGTTTGAGACATGTTATGATTGATGGACGCGTGTGGATGCAAGTGTTTGCTAGTGGTTTCTCGTGGATGCATATACACACACTTTAGACACTAGATCGGCTCAATCACTTCATGTTGCATATAATTGTGTGTAGGTAGCTATATTAATGGATGTATAATGGTTGCGTTATCATATGGATGATGCATTTTGGTGTATGGTTGTGCACACATGTAGAAATAGTATGTGTCGATAGGGTTCTTTCGCATACATATTGGATGCATGGCACTATCATGGTTTGCATTAAGGAGGTCAACTGAATAAGTAGACCGCCTGATTTTGCATTAGACAGGGAACATATACACACACTTCTTGCATATGTTCATACAGCATTAGAAACTTTAAGGACAATGGATGCCCGTGTTTGATGGTTTAGTAGATGGTTGTTTGGTTGGTAGGATACGTTCTTCTTGACTTAGAGATTTCGGGGACGAAATCCTTTAAGTAGGGGAGAATGTAACACCCCGTATTTCTAACAACAGTGATGTTCATAAATTAATGAATAATTAATCTCATACGTGAGAATTAAGGGAAACGGGTTTCGCGGTTACGTTCGTCTCGGAAAAGTACGCGAAATAGAGCCCGGAATTTCGTGAATCGGAGTCCGTATGACTGAGACATGGCCTTTAGAAGTTTCACGAAAAATCAGAAAACGAAACAGATTTTAAAAATGCAGAATATGGGCTAGGCGGGAAAATTCCCGCCCAGACCAGGTCGACCTGGGGGTCGACCTGGGGGTCGACCTGACCACCAGGTCGACTAGGGTGTCGACCTGGGGGTCGACCTCCCTGGTCGAGCCCAGGTGACCTGGGTGCACTGATTTGGGATCTGGGCTGTGTTTTGGTGGCTAGTGACGAGATCTGACGGCTCTAATCTAATTTAGGGTTAATCTAATGGCCTAAAACACTTAACTAATCTATAAATACACCCTAAGACTACCCTAATTCATACTAAAATTGGAGACAACGTCGTTATGCCGTCAAAATGCAACTAGAAGGAGCCACCAACAAATTAAAGAGGAAGATAGCTTCTCAAATCAACTTCTAATCAACTCTAGCAACTTAATCTTCTTCATAGAAGTGCTAATCAACAAGTTGTGAGTTTCTATGCCTTTAGCAAGCAATTGCTAAACTAATTATGATAGGATATAATGAGGCTAGGGTTATGAATGTGGATCAATGCAAGTTATGTTATCATATGCTATGTGATCATGATGCTAGTTATGCAAGTTTTATGCCATATGTTCATGATGCTAGTTATGCAAGTTTTATGCTATATGTTCATGATGCTAGTAGGCAAATCACTATGATATACATTGATCCATTATGACACCATGTTATGCAAGTTTGGTGTTTGATTATATGCAAGATCATATATGACATGTTATGCAAGTTTGGTGTTTGATTATATGCAAGATCATATATGACATGATATGCAAGTTTGGTGTTTGATTATATGCAAGTTCATATATGACATGTTATGCAAGTTTGGTGTTTGATTATATGCAAGTAACATGTGCAAGTTTACACCTTTGTATGATATGCATACATGTGCAAGTTTACCCCTTTGTATGTCATGCATACATATGCATGTTTACCCCTTTTTATGATATGAGTAACATATGCAAGTTCATCCCTTTTTAGACCTATGACATGTATGCAAGTTTATCCCTTTATGATAGGTCTATGACATGAACATCTATGCAAGTTACCCTCTTTATGACATATGTGATTCATGCAAGTTTGGGTTGGTTATTTATGCTAGTTGGGTTTGATGCCATGGTCATATATGCAAGTTGACACCTTTAAAACCCATGTTGATGCTAATGTTATGCTAAGTAGAACCCATTGTATTTGTGATGAATCTTCCCTTTTAAGTATGTCATGTTAGCGTGTTACGTGGGGAACGATGGGGTTAATATTCATGTTAACAAAATTGTGGTGAAATTGGTATGATGTTGCATACCATGAGTGGATGGACATAATTGAGTCAATTATGTACGTCATTAAATTGGAATTAATTAGGGAAAATCAATTCAAAATATGAGGGTGATTAATTAGTTGTAATTAATCGACTAAGACATGAGGTTGGACCCTTTTGTAGCATAAGACTGCCCGGACCTGACCGGCAAATCCAGCGGCTACAAATGACTGGCCCAATGTGAGAGGTCTTAGGCATAAACTAAATACGTGACAAGTGTAAAGACACGAGGTTAGACTCGGTTATGGCGTAAGGCTGCCCGGACCCGACCGGCAAATCCAGCTGCCATAAAAGATAGTCTAATGTCAGAGGTCTTTGCAAAGGTTACAGTCTAAATCAATTAAGAAACACTTAACCAGATAAGCATGTAGTGTGGCATGATGGGTTAAGTGGGTGCCTTGGGTGGCATGTGGAAATCAAGTGCCTTGGGTGGCATGTGGAAATCTAGTGGGTTGCCTTGGGTGGCAATAGAAAATACGATTAGAATACTTAACCAAGTGGAAACATGTAATTAAACATGATTAAAGGGTTAAGTGGGATGCACTAGAAAAGGGACAAGCTTAGGTGGGTAGCTTGTGGGGGCCCATTTCAACCAGTAACCCAAAACGTATCTTTGTGGGCTCGACCCAAGTCGAGGACGGGACACGCATACTGGGCTTGACTATAAGAGGCCAAAAACGGGTTAGCGGTGGCAACGCAAGTCCAACGGGTTTCATATGCGTGTGTGGACCCGGGCTGGTAGGTAAGACGTTGTTGCATCGTGTAGGTATAAGCCGTGCACCATTGGTTGTATCGGGTTGCCACTTTGGGGAGTGATACACCCCACTGTGGGGCCAGCACGGGTATCTATGTTAGGGAGTCGATCGCTTGGGGAGTAGTGGAGATAGGGGCAGACGGCACCTATGTGGTCAGCTAGTGGTACACGAAACTACTAGTTATATTTTCTAAGTCCATGGGTGGGATCAACCTTTAAGTAGGAATGACTGGTGTGGTGCAGTGTAGTAATTACCCTTGGGTGGGTAGATGCGTCTTTACCGATATCTTAGTTCTTCCTATGTCTAGTTGGCTGCTTAGTGTAGTCATTTATTCCCAGTCTTTACCGTGCCAAGTTTATATCATACCCTAATTACTTTAATGAATGTATTGTTAAAGTTATAGGGCTCACTCAGACTTATGTATGACCCCGTTGTTTTTATCTTTTTCCCAACCCTCAGGTTCTCAGAGTGGGCCTAGCACTAGTGGGCTTTGATCAGATTGCTTTATCTATCTTTTGGAGCTTGGACCGTGATGTAAAGCTCAGCTTATCTTTTCTATTATGGCTATTAGTTATGTAGTGGGATTATGTACTTATGTTTTTATCAAGATGGATATTTAGTACTTGACTCTTGTTTAGTTGGTTTTGGTATTGTAACCAGACATGTTTATCTTCTGCTGCAATGAAATGATGTTTTAAATTTTCAAGTATTATTTATATCTGTCTTGTTGTAATTTTCCTGTTCTATATTCACTTAAAATACTCCACCGATGCTATGGCATTCCCTTAGTGAGTGTCCGTAGCGGGTGTGGGGTGTTACATCAAGTCTAATCTTTCAAACCCAGATTTCTCACAACCCTAATAGATATGTTTGGGCTTTATCACCAAGAAAGGGATTTTCAGTGGCTTCTATGTATCATTATATTAATTTTTCTGGTAGATCTTTTTCATTTTCAGGATTATGGAAAGTTCGTATGCTTACAAAGGTTCTCTTCTTTAATTGGTGCCTTATTCATGGTAAGGTTAATACCAGAGCAAAGTTACACATGCTTAATATGAATGATGATCCTCATTGTGCTTTTTGTGCAAGTCATGTAGAATCAATTCATCATATGTTCTTTGATTGCGAGTTCTCATTTCCCATTCTTGCCGCCGCTAGCATTTATCTGCTTGGATTTATTACCAACATATCATCTTTGTTCGACTACTGGAAAAATAGTGTTGTTAATGTTGCATTAGATTCCTTTTTATCAATATACTGTTGGTTCATATGGAAAGAGAGGAATGCAGTTGTATTTAACAAACCACTAAAGCTTTTTGAAGGATTATGCAAACTTATTATATACTACTTTCGATCATGGACATGTCAATCTTCCTCAGCTAGATTTATGCTTGCCCCACCAGTTAATAATAGCCCAGCTGAATCTGTGGGTTCAAATCATGGAGACTTGAGTCCAGATTTGCATTAGCTTGGTTATGTCTGCATGGTTTAGTACTTTCATAAGTGGTTCCTTATTTTGGCTTGTATATGTATTTGGTATTGCTTTAGGTCTCTGCTGTGTTGTTTTGTATTAGTTGTAAACGTCGAAACGTTGGGTGTTTGTGTGTTATTATCTCTCTCGAACTATTAGCCACTAGTTGGGCTTTTCAACTGGTTTATATATATATATATATATATATATATAATCAATGCTTAATCGGCCATGTAGTCTCGCTCTACACATCTGTTCTACTAAAAAAAAATATAGTATAAACGTATATATAAGGAAAATTATACATATAAGGAAGTATAAAAATATATGTATACATGCATGTGTAAATATATACATATATATGAGCAAATATATATGTACATATATATACAAACGATAAATTAGAAACAATGCCGCAATCAAAGAAATATGGTAAGAATTAAATAACAACATAGCACCGTCTGAATTTTGAAATTGAAATAAAAGTTGTGCGTATATATACACATGTAAAATAGGCATTAGAAGTTTTATATACATATAAAGAGTTTATATGTAAGTATAATGTTTAAATAATTTTAGAAATTCAAACTTTCAAAAAAACGTTGACAAATAAACATTTGTGCCTAAACCAGCTCGTGGGACCTAAACGAGTCGACCTACACCTTCCTAAGTCAACCTATGGGTCGACCCACCCCTGATCTGCGCAGATTCATTTGATGAATATGGAATATTTTTCTAACCACGTTCGTTGCTCACTCAGCGCTGCATGTACGATAAAATCTTGAACACTTATAAATAGGCTACCAAAGCTAGCCTAAATCTCGTATTTTCTGAGAGGATGTCTAGTTGCTGTCATTCTTCTTCCTCCTCAAATCTCTTCATAAAATAGAATAATTAGTCTAAGGAAATTTTGATTCAAGATCCGGAGGAAAAGAATGTATATCTGCAAATGGGTGTTCAGAATTCTGTTCGAAGTAAGGTAAATTCTTGAATCTAGTCAATTTAAATTTCTCCTCTTTCTTCCCTTTTTTTTTAGTTGAGAATTGTGGATCCATGGTTATTTAGGTTATAAATTAGTTAGGGGAGCCATGGAATGCTACGTCTGGACCAAATTGATGAATTGGAAAGCTATTAGGTAAGTGGATTTAAGTTATGCCTTTTTGATAATGGTATATTTATCGTTTGACATTCCCCGTTAATATGTATAATAAATCTGCTGAAATGATCAGTCTGCTGAAATGTAAATCTGCTGAAATGTATAAACATGTTAAATTATGTGGAAAATATTACTATTGTATATATACATGTTCTATTAACTTGTTAATTGGATACTGTAAGTTAAGTTACAGTGAAATTGGGAATAACTGTAATGTTGTATATGACCTGTTTTCCATTAATCATCTGTTTGAGTTGGAATTTACTGTAAATGTTATAATTAGGAAATTTGCAATGAACATGAATAATTGTTTAAGAATATTATTATGCCAAAAGATTGTAAATAAAAATTACAGTGAAATCTAGAAGAATGAATATGTAACAACCCGGAATTTTGGAAGGGGTTGCAATAGCTTAAAGAATTTTGGCGTTAAAAAACAAATTAATTTAAGATTTAATCGCTGAAATTAAATGTTAGGACGGCGATCCATTTTCAAATGTAGTATTTACTTTTAGAATGAAAATGATTTAGTAACCTCAGTGTAAACAGTTTGCTAAAATTAACGGTATTAACAAATACTAGTTTGGAACCCGTGCTTCGCACACAGGTCAGTATTGAAAGCAGTGTGAACGTTTATCGAAGTTGGGCAGATAAACGATACTTGCGCCATTAAGTAATTTGAAACCATTTGTAGAGTTCAACTTGAAAATATGGATCTTGTAATTTAATTATAAAATTTAGTTTTGAAAATACTTGATATTTGATGATGGCTTTGAAATTTAGTCTATTTTCAGTCGTATTCTGAATCATCTTTGTAAAAGTGAATTTAAATTTTAATTCTAAATTTGTTTTGTTAAATTTTTACGGTATCAATATTTTAAACTAATTTAAAAAATATTGTTGAGAAATTATAATTCGATTTTTTAACTTGGATATTTAATGTAAGCGATTTAGGCGTTAAATAGAAGATTTAGATAGATATTTGAATATATCAAATATATTATTGTTGTGGTGTATACTTAGAGTATTTTAATGGTATCTCCACTTGAACAACACATTTGTTTAAATATCTATTGCCACCTATTTGCTGGTTCTGGATTTTTCTGCAAGCGTCCTCTATTATTTGTTTCACCGACCTTTTTCCCTTTAAATAGGAGGGACAACCATTGGTTCCGGGGGAGGAGATTCTTTCCCTTATCTCGTGATTTTCTCCCCAAAATTTATGATCACTCTAGAGATGAACTTTTCCACCCATATCAAATGAAAATGGCCACTATCGATGGGAAATCGTCCCTTTAATGGCCGGTGCCACCTTCGAAATCAGTCACTAGCCTCCTCTCCTGCCGTCGACCGCCGCGACAGTTCCTTACCACTCATTAGCCATGCCTAGTCGCCGTTCAACAACCCTGGACACCTTTGTGACTGAAGCCGGCTCTCCAATCCTTCGATTACACGAAACGGGGTTACTTGTGTCTCGTTGTGCCATCACTGGTCATCGAACGTTAGAATCAGCCCAGACTGCTGCCCCCGACTCTGGCTGTCGCAAGAACATGCACCACGGACATGGCAGCTGAACCCTGCTCTGATCATTTGGGTAAACTTCGTCCATCATCACCAAAAGCCGCTCGGCAGAACTCTTCACCAAATCTTCACTGGCCTTTCTTCCCTTTTCCGCCTTCGTTATGGACGAACCGAGACCGCCTTCTCGCAGCCGAGCTGTTGCATTTTCTGTAGCCGACCTTCATTGCAGACCCCGCAATCCGAGCCATCATTGCCTGCGTCCTATACCGCAGTAAAAGGTAAGTTTTAGTTTACGATTATACTTATATCAAATTCTCTACTTCACAGTTCAAAAAATATAAATTGTTGTATGTTGTCGTTTAACTGCTTGGGAGGGGTATCTCTATTCTAGTTGTGTTCACTACTATTCTTTTGGTCTTGGGTTGGTTGTCACGAACATGATAAAGTTTAGATACACATTTTTGTGCAAAGCGGGGCTCATGCTTATAAGTCAATCACCAGTCAGTGAGGAATTCACCGAACATATTGAAATTAATATGCTGGCAGCAAAGTCTAACATGCCTGGATGAACTGAAGTAGGCATGATTGTCATTCACATAATTTTGGGTTGTGTTGAATGGGTTTCCAATGATTCATTAAGCCTATTAAACCACTGGCGGGTTCAACAATTCACCCTATTTGCATTTTTATTCGATCTTCAGAAAACAATTGGTCAATCCTTTATAACGTGTACTGTTGTATACCTTGAACCTTGCACATATAAACAGTTTCGATACATGTAAAGCTTTGCATGCAGGTGTAATGTTTTATATAAAAAGGGAATGTGCAACATAGAGTCATTAAAATGTAAGTTATGAGTATGCCACTGTGACAGTACATGATCACATGCTTCCCATTTTGGTAAACAATGTGCAAATTACCTTAATTCCTCTTGTCTTTCTCCAACATCACTTTCTTGCTTATATGGGATTTGGGAAATATGGCTATGTTTGTTTGAGTTTTTTTATATGGAGTAAAGTATTTGAATAGATGTTTGAGTTTCACCTGCATGTTTCTCTTTTTAAGTAAATCTTTATTTTATAGTTATGGCAGCAAATAGTATAAGTTTGTCAGTAAGGGTAGCAAAGTTCATGAACCTATGCTCTTTTCTTGCATAGTGCTGCTACAAGTGCTGTTAGTGTGGGCATAATTTTTTTTACAGCCTTATATGCATATTAGCTGATGACTGAATGCACTTTTAATGTTGCAATTCCTATTGTAAATGTGAAAATGAGAAGAGAAATACTTGAAATGGGATGTGTTCATCAAAATAGTAGCTGTACAGTACTCGTTGATTTACATATAATATTAATTCATTGTTTTATGGCATATTAATGCTTAGGCATTTCATGTTTTATGGCATATTAGTGCTAAGGCGTTTCATGTTTTATGGCACATTAATGCTTAGGCATTTCATGTTTTATGGCATATTAATGCTACCATGTTTGTGCCTTTCCCTATAGCATGTAAAGTAGTCATGTTCTTTCCTTGTGAATGCTTTCAACTATTTTATCTTCATAAATATGCAGTTGTGCACGTTATTTTATACTTAAGTGAAAAAATCTTTTTGTATTAATCTTATTGTGCTACATTTATTCAAATCGTATTGTGCTGCATTTATTCACTTTGCTTTTTCACATCAATGGCATTTTGTTGTCTCACTTACTTAAGGCTCTAACTGTTTTTGTCCTTTTCTCTAAAATTTTATGCACATGCAAGTAGCCAAATCTTTGCTATTAATTTTGCTTCCAGGCACATGTTTTTCTTTAGTTTATATTAAGTTATAATTATTTTAAGTTATACTAATGTTCCCGACTTACAGTGTGTGAACAGTTAAGTGGGAATGTGCGGTATGGGAGCGCAGCGGAAGCATGGTGGGCGCATAACGCACAGGTCCTAGGATCGAAATCTAGCTCTCGTGTGGAGACGTATGTGCGCAAAGCTCAACAAAAGATGAATTTTATTAAAAGAAATTTATGTGTAAATTTACTTTCTTTTCCTCTGTATAAATATTGTAAAACTCTGATATTTTAAAAATAAAATAAAATAAAATAAATATTTTGCTGTAGATATTGTGTACTGTGATTCTATGTTGTATTCCATCTTTAAACCCTGTAAGCCAATAACAATCCGCCGTTTTGAATGCTTCGAGTTAGTTTAATCACCGACTTGGGGCAGTCAAAATGGCGGGTTGTTACAGAATATGCCTAAACTTACAGTAAATGGAAAATTCGTAAACGCACTTAGACACGAGGTTAAACTCAACTTGTGGTAGAAGTCTTCTCAGACCCGCCCGGCAAATCCAGCATCCACAAGTGATTAATTTAATGTGAGGGGTCTAGTGCGTAAACATGCATATAACGGTGCTAAGACACAAGGTTAAGTCAACTTGTGGTAGAATTTGGCCTGGAACCGCCTGGCAAATTCAACATCCACAAGTGGTCGGCTTAATGTGAGAGGTCTCGTACATAAACTTATATATGAACATATGTATATAACAGAATAGAAATGCGTTAATTGTAATTAATGGAAATGAATGAAAGTTACAACAGTAAAAGAATTGGAATGAATGAGGAATGATAATAACCTATTATGAATAAACCGGAAAGGGAAAAAGGAAAGATAATAGGTAGGCTTGTCCTAAGGATAATTGGAAATTATAACTTAGGTTATAATAAATGGTAGAAGGAATGTGATAACTTATGTAATGAAATAAGTTGTACTTAATTATAAATTAAGTAATATGTAAATTTGGAAACCTAAAACCTGTTGTTTGTAATAAGTAGAGAAAGTGGGGACTTATGAAATGCAGTAAGTTGTACTTAGTTATGAATTTAGTAATTTGTAAACTTGAGAATTTGAATCCTACTGATAAGAAGGACATGTTATCTTTAAACTTGAGAATCTGAAATTTGCTGATAAGAATAACATGTTAAAGACTTATTAATGATCTAAAATGGGTTAAGTTATATAACTGAAATCGATAAGCAAGAGGAACTTGGTAACTTGAATAAGAAATCAATATGACTTGGAATAACCAAGTTAACTAGAAAGCTGAAGAGGTAGTGAAAGCGCGTAACTAAATGATTAGACACAGGGTCCAATAACACATTAACCCAAGGCGCTTGGACCAGTCCATACATCTGAAAGTGAATAACCCAATGGGGTAGATCATCAGGGTGTCATGAGGCACGAAGGAAGCACACATCCATCTGATTAATCTTCCTATTCTTCTTGTTGTTCTGTTGATATTCTGCTGGCTCTGATGGATTGGAAGGGGTAGCACGCGACTTCCTGGGACGTGGAGGGTACTCCTAGTAGTCCTTTGTGTGATGACGACGTTTAGGTTGTGCTCGTAGAGGTTGGGTCTGCGCGTTACAACCCAGTGAGTAAAACTTGACTGCCACAATATGGGGCAGTCAGAAAGCTGTAGGGTGGCATAGGTGATTCGACGATCCGGTTTCCTTGTGACTTGGCGGGTTACGACCATTTTATTTGTTTTCCTTTGGTGAGTCTAACCATCTGTTTGATAGAAGTCATTGGGTACCAGCCATCGACTGTCTGCGTGATGTGGAAAGACGGAGACCTAAACCTACAGATCATCGACCTTTCGCTATCAAGGCTATGGTTGCGGGACAAGCCAATTAGGATGTTGTTTATTGTTTTTCTGGGCCATGTCACTAGCTCTCAATTCTTTTTGTCTTTCACTAGTTGAGGGAGGTGTCTGTGGGACCATAGCCACCGTGGAAATGCAGACTGTAGAATCTTTGTATACATATATCTGAAAAAATCTCCCGAATGAGTTCCATGTTTCTGATACATCCCTGTTACGGAAATCAGTCCACAATAGATAATATGTGCAGATACATGCATACTCTTTTTGGATGGTGTATCGTAAAGGTTACCGCATCGAGTACGATAGGCGATACGTACGTGAGAAAGTCTAGATACTTGCATGTTTGCTCTGGATGGTGTATCATAGACTCAAAGTTATTACTCTGTGATGGAATCTGATTCGACCGAAGGTGGAAGTCTATACGATTACGTAACATGGCGATGGCGGAGCATAGCATTGTTATATAGAGATCCATATGTCATTCCGGCACAGGATGAGGGACTGCGTATATTTATGTGGCGTTACGGCAGAGACCATGCAAGTGGGATACCATGGGATGTACCTAAATGTCGGGGGTAGCTATATATATAGTGTATTAGGTTAATCCACTGGGAAGTGGATGGGTACAACGTGTGTGTAAGCTTTGGGTGCTATTAAACCAAGTCACCTAATAAATAAGAAAATGTAACTGAACGGTATATGTAGGGTTATCCAAAATGTGTAGTATAAATCTAGTCACCAGAACTTGCATTCTGACCCTTTCCTCGTAACATACTCGCAGATTAATTTATGGAAGAGATATGATAGCTTTGGATACTGGTTAGGCAGTATTATTACTTGGGTAAGGCTATATTTTGATTATATTATATTTTATCCATTCCGTTGTGATATGTTTTCTGAGCTCTGATATATTTTATATCTCTGTCTGCAGGATACCGAACAAGCCAACATAAGTTTCGATAGATTAGAATTTTGAAAAAAATTCGGTCTGT
Source organism: Allium sativum (assembly GCA_030737875.1). NCBI lineage: Eukaryota > Viridiplantae > Streptophyta > Magnoliopsida > Asparagales > Amaryllidaceae > Allium > Allium sativum. Next base: position 638,688,660 of record CM060918.1, read on the forward strand.
CGGTATTCGGGTTGTTACAACATATTTATTTATTTTTCCTTTAACTTTCCTATCCTACTTATTTTCTTTTCAACAAAGATTGATGTCTACTATTCAAAAAAGCCTGTTTCTTGTCTTAACTCTTTTTTATGTGTTCTTTATTGTTCCATCTTAAAACATTCCTGTTAGCTACCTTAAAGTGTCCTTTTTGTCCATTTAAACCATTTTAAATATTGCTTATTCTTATGGACATTTTAATCTCTCATAATCAAATATTCATACTTTTATACAAATAGTCTTAATTGTTTTTTTTAACACCTTCGTTTTTGACCATTTAACGTTCCTTTGGAATCTAAAATTTTCATGGCTCTATTTTGGAAGTTTATGCAAATAATCAAAGTTGTACTTCCATTTCCTAACATATTTATCAATTTGTCCATTTTAATTGTTAACTAAAAGGACATTTATCTTAAATTCTTACATCCTTATTTTCCATAATAAATGATAGATAATACATTCGATTAATATCCATTTGTTACTGATCAAATAAGGAGGTTTCAATCCTTTTAAATTTCAAATATTCTATAGCCATTTAATGCTTAGAGGTTTCTAGATGGACAAGGAAGTTGCAATATCACTATATGGTTTCTAGATTATTTATAGAATTCAAGGCTAAGTCTATGCTTAAAAAAAGGACCTACAGATGCTATTTTACTTGGATACGCGTACTTTAAATAAATATATACATATACTTATATAGTAAAAAATTTGAGAATTCTTTTTTAAAATAATAAATACACCTCTCATACGTATAATTTCCTCATAATCGGGTAACTTATGCTCTGATACCACATGTAACAACCTGCACAGAGTGAGCCTAAATTTCGACCTAGAAAATACCCATCGGTACTTAGCACCATTCTAAACGGATCTCTGGTTCCTAGAAAAAAATTACATTTACATAGAAATAACAGAGCACACTGGAAACCTCAAACAGTGGAAGGGATGAAGTATAATATCATTAATAGATGTACCTTTATTATAAAATTACCATAAATGTAACTTACAACATTATTTCAATTGTCATAACTAGTACATCATAATAAATATTTCAATGATAAAATAACAACAACACAATAATGCCATTATTAATAATAAATGGATACTCCAGCCTCAGGCTCCAAAGACTTCATCTATCATTGTAAAATTCCACATATTATCCTATAATTATGTTAAGAGTAGGGAGGTGAGAACATTAAGTCTTGTTGAATGAAAATCCCATAAGTTTAAGGTATAAATATTTTTTATATTTGGAAGTAGTAATTGCTTCATGATATATCTACGCAATCATATACACAAAAAGGCAAACATACTAATTAATGAGGTGGACATTCGTACAGTCACTTAAGACCTTGATTAACACTTTAGGGTGGATCCTTGATCACTTAAGACCCTATGAGGTGGGCATTCTTTATCACTAAAGGTCGTTCTACTATATTTAATTAAGGATGGAATTTTATGATCACTTAAGACACTAAGGAGGACCCTTATGGTTGTTGTGTGAGTTGGAGCATACCCTAACACAAAAGACGCACTCTATAGAACCGATCGAGCTTCGTGGTCTAAGTCCTCGAATTGCGATTCCTTAGTGAACGACAAGAATTCGATTCGAGGCTTGTGGAAAATGATTCGAACGGCTTATTTGGGTTCGCCTTTTTTTTACGGAGGAATGATATTCGATTTACTAGGAAAAAGTGAATCGGATTTTACTTTATTGTTTGAGGCTTTCCGATTTATGAAGAGGAGGATCGAAGTAAGGAATCGACCCCTTTTTAATTCTGTAACCACATTTGAAAAATGAGGAAAGGAGAAGAAAAAATGTGGACTTTCCTATTTTTGTTACTAAGGTGCTGATCGAATTACAGAAGAATCAAATGGAAAGGAGGTATGCGCGAATTTATACAGATAAATGCTTAGTTACTAGGGAACAGATAAGTAGTTAGGGTACATAAAATTAAATACGATTTGATTTTGATTTAACCGCGATTGATCTCGATTTGATTTCTAATTAATACGATTTGAAATAAAGATATTTTTATCCCTTTTAAATAGATATCGATTTGATTTTCGATTTGATTTTGATCTTATCCATTACAATTATCTCGGGGTCTATTACATGAATTCACGAACCGCTATTTTAGCATAACGAATGACGTTTAAATGTAATAACTTTCTCTGAATAGAACATTATATATTCTGAAATTTAAATTGAACGTATATACCATATTAAATTAATATTATATAATTTAAATAATGAACTAATCATTTTCTCGATAATAAATTATTATTATTACCATTTTTAGTCAAATGTAAATTTGTATTGATCATCTGAATCATTCTAATTCAGTTTCTAACTTTGATTTCAATATATTTCGTATTACGATAATTCAATATATTCGATATTAAATCGAAATCGATATTTAAATCGATAACTAAATATAAAAAATCATTTATATTATCAAATCAATATTTAAAACCATATTAAATATTTAAAATAAATTGACAGAAAAATCCGGATCATTAAATTCTTCCTCCTTAAAAGAATTTCGTCCCCGAAATTACTAACGTGGGAAAAATGGTACAAACCCATTACTTTTCAAATTCTCACTTATGTTGAAACTCAACACTTCATACTTCTACAACTTTGGTTCTACCGAAACTTCTATTTTCACTCATGTAATCTTAATGATTTACATCCATATATTCACATCTAATTATACTCAATTCAAATTTTATTCATATGCATTCATATTCAAATTGATTTTAATCAATTTATTCACTCCAATTTCATTTAACTTGCTTAAGTTAAATTTAAATTCCAGAATTCAAATTCCAGGGTTTTTATTTCAAATCGTTTTGAAATCACATAAATATATACATATATTTATTTCCATCTCAAATTCAAATTGTTGAATATTCAAACCAACTTGTTTTCTTTCAAATAAATTTCCATCAAAACTTTTCTAAGGTAGCAATCCATCACTTAGAAACTCGAATATGAAAACTGATGATGCTGCAGTCATCATCAGAATTATTTTCCAGCCACTGAAGTGAGTTCAGTGCTTTAACAAATTTCAAAATCCATTAAAAATGATTTTTATTCAAAAATCCCTTTCAAACCAAAGCTATATTATTTTAATATACTTCAAAAAATATTTTCAAACTTCCCAGGATTGAATTCCAAATTCTGGTTTGAATTCAATTTTAATTCATCTCAGTTGTATATTTAATTCATATACAAATTCTATTTTGGTTATATATAACCATTCCAATTTTTATAATCTAATTTGATTATAATATTAACATCCAATACATCCATATATTATAATAATTTCAGAAAATTATCCATTCTATATCAAAATATAATTTTTCGTAAAATTATTTCATTTACCACTTAAAACATTATTGTGTCAAATTGCTCTGCTCAAGTGTTTATAAACTCTTATAGACGTCGTGGAATCCCATGATTTGATCAAAATTCATAAACTACTCAACAGACTAGCCAACACCATATAAAATACTTTATATCAATTTACAAATACACGCTCTCATATATATACACTCACTCATTCTAGGGTACTACTGACCCTATCTCTAATGAGCACATCCCACTAAAGACTAGGTATTCGCTCAACCTAAGCTCTGATACCAACTGTAACGGCCCGCAAATCCGCACTATCTGAGTTGACTAATAACACCACACGTCCAACCCAAATGACACAGAAATACGAATCATTAGTAGAAAGAAGTTAGAGGATGAGGAATAGAAAGAAAGAAAAGTTAGAATAGAAGAAAAACGAAGAACACAAATCTCACAGCGGAACGAATAAAATATATTAAATAACATAAATTTTGAAATACAAATCAGTAACTTTATATACATACCATGATCAGAGAACAACAGTTATTCCTGGAACAGTTATAAACACCTGTTTCTAGATACAACATAGTACACAGCGGAAATATGATAGTCTATAGCTAACTGGTGAAGCCTCCTGCTTCCAGCTCTTCCAAGTGAATCTGAAAAATCCCGACTACTTGACTGCCCGTACAAATTTGGGCACCCAAGAGTTTAGAAAAAAAAACAAAATAAACTCAGGGTCAGTCATGGGACTGGTGTGAGTAAACTCCAATCATTTGTTTAACTTTAAAATCCTTTCGAAAGAAATGATAATCGTAAGACCAATCTACACATAAACACGGATGGTTTTTACCTTACAATAACCCAAAATATTTTTGATATCAAATCCAGTGATATTATAATAATGTCTACATCAAATAAATAGAATCTATTGGAACGCTTGCATCTCACGCTCCATAAATAATATAAAACCAAAACAGTAGGGCACTTATTGGAGATTGGATTTCCACCATGACAAGGTATGGAACCACCTTCCGATAGTGTATCTCTAGAGGGGAATACACTGGGTTCAACAAGAACATCTTGCAACCCGGCCCACACATGACCGACCACTCATTCCGCTTGAGTGTATCGAATGTATATCACCAACGGTTGGGATCAGCAACCGTTACCCGAATGGGACAACATCGAATAAAATAAGGAATTAAATGAATTTCTCTAGATAGGTGATAATACACCCTAATGTGAGCGACCCACATAGCCATGCTGCCTGCCCAATTTTTGTCACTCCTCGGTTGTTGAGGCCTGAGGCTACGATTTCTTATCATTCATTGATAGCACAATCACTTTGAATGCCACATTGTCAGATCCGTAAATCATTAATTGATTTGCACAAATATATTCTGGATATTATGCTGGGAGGATAAATTCGCCGGCACCATATATATTTATAAAGACCAACATATTCGATCATTGGAAATACTCTGTCAGACATTCGTCCATATACTTCGTTCTAGGACTGAACGAAACCGAAGACACAATTTCTATTAATAGAAAAGTCCTTGCACTTTACTCCGTCTTTGATTATCTTTATATAATCTGATTAGCAATGCTACTGCCAATACAGAGTAGTTCACGGATAATAATCCAACCGGTCTCTCCATATTGACAACGATATTTGCAAACACTTCGATAGTCGGTTATTTAACTATCAAAGAAAAACAAACAAATATTCAACCATAACATCAAACCATCACTGGGCCTGTTAATTAATATTTCATTAATTAAATCACCCTTTCCATTTCCTTATCAATATTTGTTAAAACAAATATTTTCAATTATCATCTGGGCCTTTCGCTATTTGGAAAACATTTTTGTATCTCGCCTTCTTTTATTTTCTGTACTTAGAAAATATCCTTTACTTATAGTTGTAAACATTCCAATTACTTATCTCTTCCACGACCATTCATCTATATCTATACTCAGGAAATATTTATTATTATATTTCCAAATTTCCACTTACTTGGTTTAAAACGAATGTTGTGTAAAAAATCGTTACAACAACCCAAAATAATGCATTCAACTAACTCTTATTCAAACATTTCTCTCCGAGACCGGATCTTGCTATTTATCGGTTAAAAATGAAATCAATCAAGTTGGGGTATGACTACCTCTCAGACCTTGACTGGAAATATCCTTAATTTCAAAACGGACAAAACCACTTACCTCGAATAATCAACATCATATTACCAATTATCCATATCTTTTAAATGTGTATACATTTCTCTTTCTAATTTTTTATCAGATTAAATATATTGATTCTCTTTTTGTTTATAACATTCTATTTTAATTTCGTTTCCTTATCGAATTCTATATATATCGATATATCGATTAATAATTATCAAATCTTCTTAAAATATTCTAACTCCTTAAATTTTCGAAAAATTTCACCATTACCTTTTTTGTACCGGTCGATAGCCCAAACCACAACTCACCTCTCTAGGCCCTTTCCATTCAAAAAGAAAATCAAAAAGACAAGTGGCTTGCCGATTCAGCGCATAAAATCCCATATGGAATTTAAACATGTGCCGTATTATCGAGCACACGAATTATAATCTTCATATACTTCATTCCATACCTGTCTAACACGTATGTGTCCATTTCTAATTTATTTCAACTCTATCGGTCATTTTTAACTCAACTCGTTAATTAAACTTTTTATTAGCTCTTTTGCCCATTCCACTTTATATTTGGACATATCATGTTCAATTATCATCTTATCTTGCTTATGAATTAATTTAATTCCATTTCAACTCAAGTTCCATATTCGATTTCGAATAAGAATTCTCAAATCTCCTTTACTTATTCAAAGTCCATTTTCATATCGAATTTCGATTAATTAATTATTATTCAAATTAGTTAATTTTATTCAACAACTAAAAATCTGATTTTTTGTCTCAAAAATCGTTTCACTTACTTCACTGGAGTTCATATTTATTTTATATCTCCAGTTTGGATTTTTCTAATGGCAATTCAAATTTTATTTCTTTAAAGTCCTTTTATTTATTTAAATAAACTGTTATGGTTTTATAATGGTTCTGGCACTGTTTTCCTAAAAATTTGATTTTGACATAACACAAAATCTATAAGACGGAATCCATATTTTTCTCTTCCACTAGAAAACTATTATTCAGTCGGTCCTGATAGTTCTTGTTTCAAAGAATTCCAACTTAAATTGAGTTCTATATACTCAATTGAAGTTCGAAACGCCAATTTACGAACTACCGCTTTGCGGTGAGTTCGTTTTAATTATATTAATATATATAAACGTTTAAACTTCGTTTATAATAAATTCAACTCCATTCTAATATACTTTTAATTTATATCAAATCAATTTTTCCCAATTCAACATACTATTTCCAATTATCTAAAATTATTGATTTTTACTTATTCAATAATAAATATATTTATACTTCCATCTTTTATATTTGATTCCATTCCTTTTATAAATAAATTATTTATAAAATTCTATATAATCGAATTTCGATTATAAACCCGTTGGATTTTTCTCAATTCATCTTATATTCCGAATTCAGAAATATAATCAATTGTTTGGTTTCAAAACAGTTCCCAATTTACATTTAAATTCCTATATTAATTTAAATGGTTTAAATTATCCAAATGATAATTTGTTTCACCAAATTTATAACACTATTTATAAATTCAACTTCCTTGCTTCATATATTTACACAAGTTCCCTTTTCAATTTCTATTTGAAACTCTATCCCTTTGATATTCCGAATTGCAGAATAAAAACTGTTGTTCCTTTTCGAATGATTTCAACTTCTGTTTTTAAATTCATATTTGAATTATCTCTTGATAATTAATTCATTATACTTTTAAACACCATTTTTTTGAATTTCCTTGTTTTATATTTAAACAACTCTATTTTGAAATCTATTTAAAAACCCAAATCTTATTTTGGAAATTTCTATTTATAATAACTTATATATATATATAACACCCAATTTATTTTCATAATCAATTTAACTTCTATTTAAATAAATTAGAATTAATCGAATTCAAATCATAAATCCTTACGGATTCATTTTAGTTCAATTTATATTCTGAACATTAGAATAAATTCCATCGTTTATTTCTTTAAAACGATTTCCCCATTTCTATTTTTAAATTCACATTTGAATTTAAATATTCAAATTATCCAATGATAATTTTTCCACTTTATTTATAAACACTGTTTATAAATTCATTTCAATTCTCGTATTATTAATTTATAAACAACGTTTATAAATTCACTACTTGTGTTATGTATTCAAACAAGTCAATATATTTATAGTCCAATTTAAATTCAAATTCTATTTTAGATAAATAGAATTTTCCCTTTAATTTCAAAAATACCAATTATCAACCATGGATTTTCTAACACATCATATATGACAATATATATGAGAACAAACAAATGATAATATTTTTGAGGAATCAAGTTGGATTCCTCCAACCTGTTTTTCCTGCATCCACAGACGTTAGCCAACATAAATAATACCCATCCTGCTTCGAGGCAGGATATCGCGGTATAGAAGGTCATCCACTATCATAGAGTGGGGCGTATAGGGTCATCCGCTAATGATACTGCGGGAACTATCCAATCACCAATATATATATATATATATAATAGCCACAAACATCAATCCTATATAACTAATATATATGTATAATAGCCACAGTAACATTTAAATGCAACCAAACAACCAACAAATTATTTTTAACGATAAAAATAATTTAAATAAAATTCTTGAGTGAGAATTACTCATCGCGATTTTATTTCAATCCATTTTGATTCCAGTTGATCCCAAACTTTTCCTGACTAATCCCATTTCCCGATACGAGTCTAATTTGACTTGTGTTAATATTTCGGACCTCGTATGACAAAACGTATATATGTTTTAACCATTAATCCATTTATATATTCAGTGTTTACATAAATAAATTAAGAACAAATTTAATTACCTTTTTAATCACTTCTTTAACATTGTCATCTTCTCTAGCCGTGCATTGTCGTGCTCCATATACCGTGATAACTTCACTACCAAAATAACCAACTGTTATTATTATATATTGTTCTCTGTTTATATATATAATAGCCATTATAAATTAATAAAATAAATTTACCTAAATTACTGTTCGAACGTTCTTCTTTCGGACCTGCATCGATCTTCCACCAAACCACCCGATGTTGCTGCTCATTACAGTAAAAGGAATCGTGACTTCTTCCTCAACTATATGTTGCGGCCTCTGCTTGAAAGTTTCCCTCACTTCACAGTCCATGAAAAGTATGAGAACATTGCCATCATCATCTCCTTCCAAATCCATCGCAACCAGTCATGGTTCACCATTCTCGCTTCACTACTACTCTCCAAAAAACCATCACAAATCCACCCATCCTATAAACAGAACTCGATCCCCTTTTCAGAAATCCAAACCCACTTTGTCATGCACTGCTACCTGTCACGATGTGCCTTTGATGATCGGAGCCTCCTCTACCCTTCCCAAATCGCAACTGCTTTCAGCGTTGACTCAATCTTCACAAATCATCTCGTCGATCAATAACTGCTAAAACTCGACCTGCTCAAGTTTGAAATTCACGATCCCCTTACGGTTGTTGTGTGAGTTGGAGCATACCCAAACACAAAAGACACACTCCATAGAGCCGATCGAGCTTCATGGTCTAAGTCCTCGAATCGCGATTCCTTAGTAAACGACGAGAATTCGATTCAAGGCTTTTAGAAAATGATTCGAACGGCTTATTTGGATTCGCCCTTTTTTTACGGAGGAATGATATTAGATTTGAAATAAAGTGATTTTTATCCTTTTTAAATAGATACCGATTTGATTTTCGATTTGATTTCAATCTTATCCATTACAAATATCTCGGGGTCTATTACATGAATTCACGAACCGCTATTTTAGCATAACGTCTGACGTTTAAATGTTATAACGTTACTCTGAATAGAACAATATATATTCTGAAATTTAAATTGAACGTATATACCATACTAAATTAAATTAATATAATTTAAATTCAGAACTAATCATTTTCTCGATAATAAATTATTATTATTATCATTTTTAGTCAAATGCAAATTTGTATTGATCATCTGAATCATTCTAATTCAGTTTCTAACTTTGATTTCAATATATTTCGTATTACGATAATTTAATATATTCGATATTAAATCGAAATTGATTTTTAAATCGATAACAAATATAAAAATTAATTTATATTTTCAAATCAATATTTAAAACCATATTAAATATTTAAAAAAAATCAACAGAAAAATCCGGGTCGTTACAATTCCAAATCAGAATATTCTTTTAAATAAATATTCATATTATGAGGGAAAGGTTCCCATTAATTTTATCAAAGATAAATTTTTTAAATTTATTCTTTTAATCATTTAATTGTCTCATTCCCATTTTTAATCTTACCAATGATTAATTAAAACTTTATTTTAGTTCTAATCTCAAAAATCATTATTTAATGATTATTCAACTTTAAGAAACTAATCTTGTCTTTAACTGGGTTAAAGAACAAATGTTATTCAAAAACATTGTTCACAATAAACCCAAATTCATCTTCCATTAAATATGGAATCTTCATAGAAATCAGATCAACATATAATCGATTTAAATTCCCGTATCAGACTAATAATATAAATGGAACAATGGCAAAGCCTTTTAAATTCCATATATAGTAATGGTCTTCTTTTATGGAAGCTCATCTCGATTATTACCAAATCGAATTCCATTCAATTCCAATTTAATATATTAAATTGAAAACTTTATTTTGGAAAAAAATTCATTAAATCTAAATAAAATGATTTATAAATTCCAAATTATATCTTCACTGTTAATCGGGTTAAAGAACAAATGACGTTTAAAACACAGTTCATGATAAACCCACAATCAACTTTCATTTCAGTTCCAATTAAATATTAATTAATTGGTAAATTTATCTAAATCTTGATTAAAAGATTTAACCTTTTGTCAACTGGGTTTAAGAAAAGTGTTGTTTAAGACACCATTCACGACAAACCCAAAAATCCAATTTCACTTTAATTCATACGTTGAAAATTTTGACTATATTAAAACCATTACAAATCCACTTTATTATTTCTAAAATAATTGGACTATTATTCTAGTTAATAACTATTTCATTTCAATAAAAATATATTTTATATTTTCAAATATGAATTTTTCATCCAAAATCCTTCCAAACCATTTATTATGATTTTACAATATTTTTCCATATTTTTAATAATTTTATCAAGGTCCGTACAGTCGGTTTCCAATAATGACCATCGAACTGCACTTATAGCGACCTTTTCTAAAATTGATTTGGACATAATTCCAAATCCAACCGTTAGATTTCAGGACTCTTATATTCATTGGAAATCACTTCTCGATACGAACCCAAAGGTTCCTGTTTTAGGAGAATCCGACGGCCGGATCTCCCGTTACTTAAATTTGAAGTTAATTGTCGAAATTCACGAACGGTCGCTGCGCGGCGCGTTCTATTCAGGCCATTATATATATATAATATATATATATATATATTTCGTCGATTTCCAATTAAAACGTGTAACGACCCGTGTTCTACACATCATAGGATTGTAGAATATTTATTTCTTTCCCGTGTGAAGTTGTATGGTCATGTAACTTTGGGAAACATTTATTAGAGTCATTTCCCCTGTTCATGATTTTTGTCGATTTTTAAATGACCATTTTGCCCCTAGTCAGTATTGTTTTGGCCATAACTTTTGATAGGGAAGGAATTTTGACCTGAAACCACTTCCATTAGATTCGTTTGATGGTTTCTCTTTCCGTAGAGTGGTCATAATAGCCAAACGGACTTACCGTTTGGGAGATATGGCTGAAACAAGGTTTGGAGGGTGAAAAACTGCTTAACCGGGCCAAATCGGGTGATTAGTGAGTAGGCCCATAACCCATTTCGGGATTAGGGTTATGGGAGGGCTGAAATGAGATGGAGAATCATTCCATTTCAGTTTTCTAGCCTCCACTTATCACCAAGGATCCCTAAAAATGGCCTCCAACCTCTAGATCACCTCCAAATCATCTCTTGGTCAAGGATTTGGCTTAGCAACCCCTAATCAAAGAAGATCTTCACCTAATCAACCTTGGAGCTGCTGTTAGCATTGGGATTCGCATCAAATCAGAGAATTATTTCGTATCTTAGTTTGTTTTGTGGCTAAGGTGAGTGATTAGCTTGCTTTTTGCACTAATTATGGCTAAATTGGGGTGATTAGTGCTAATCAGCGTTTTTAAAGGAAAATAAATTCCGGAAAAATGTTTATAAAATCATAAACGATGTTTTAGACCTCTGATATGAGTTTGGGTTAATTTGGTTAAGTTTTGCTAATCATACCATTAGTTATGCTCACATATGCTTAAGGGAAAACATGGGGTTTTGGGTGTGTTTGATCCATTTACCACTTCATATGGTAGTTTTGGTGTTTGAGGTCACTTGTATGCGTTGCTATGACTCTTTGGTATGCTTTGTGATTGGTTTCAATAGTTAGAATGGTCGAAAACGCCGTCGAGAGGCGTATAAACACTTGCTGGAAAGTTGCAGGAGTTAGTGCAGGAAATCGGATCGGATCGCCCCCTACCCGACCCGAACCGCCCATTTCCCTTCACCACGAACCGAACTGGATCGTTATAGCGAAGCAAGCTGCGCCACGAGCTGAAGGATCTGACCCGCTCCGAGATGGTGAGGCCAAGACGCCACGAACCGACCTGCCTGAAGTGATGGCGCCACGACCGAGCTCTCGCGTGCGAACCGACCCGGCGTAAGAGGCACGATCCGAACCATGGCGTGAAGAAGGCTCCGACCCGATCCGAGGACTGATGCTTGGTGGTTGAAGGTGACACGAACCACGACAGGATGGAGGGTGCGAACCGAACCGAGATGGTGGACCCGGACCGATCCGATGGGTGGTCACGAACCCGACCCGACCCGAATTGGTGGAAGAGATGATGATCCGAACTGATCCAAAGGAGGAAGATCCATAACCCGAAATGCAAAGGTAGTTCAAGTGGAAGTTCGAGCTCAGGATCCAGACGGGAACCAATGAGTTCACTTCGTGATTGGGCTTTGCTGCGGGACGTGTGCTAAGGAGTTGTCGGTGTCTATGACTTTGGATCACTATGTATTAGAGGTGTATGGACGGACTCGGGCTTTGGATATGGTGCGACTAGGGAGCTATCTACCAATGGAGTGGGATCATGGATACGTTGGGCGTGGTCCCATAGGTTTGGCGTTGGTGGTAGTAGGAATGGACATAGTCGTACAAAGTCGAGTTCTGTCGTCTTCTTGAAGGGTTATGGTGATCAAAGAAGTAGATACCGTATGCTTTACGCACTGAGTGAGAGATGCGAGGATGGTTGCTATGCTTGATTGTTTGACATACACATCCCCACCCCCGTATACTTATATTATGTGTTTGTGACATCACAGAGTATTGTACCGTGTAGTACTAACTCTTTGGTTGCAGGTCCAGGTTCAGGTATGACTTAGTATACCTGTTATTATTCTGTTTATGCTTGCTACCACTCATACCAGACTAATGTCTGACCCAGAGTTTTATGTTTCTTCTTATTACTCTGGGTGCTCACACGAGCAGACTAGAGACAGGGGTAGCTGGTAGTGCGCGAGTAGATGGACTGAGGACGAGCAGGAGGCTCCACGTATGCTAGATAGTTATTCTCCCTGTGTCGTGATCGGTATCTACTTTGGGCATTAGTAGCATACCTATTTTGTTTATCTTAGAGACAGTATTTTGAAGTTGTAATAAGCTGTATTCGATTTTCTGCTACTCTGATGATGTTAGTTCAAGTTTTCAGCTTATGCACTGTCTCAATCTGTTTTATGTCAAGTATATGTTGGTTATTATATTTTATTCCATGCGCTGTGAGACATATTACAGGTTCTTTATTTGGTTCATCTTCTTTCTTTCTCTTCTTTGGCAACCGTCCCATGCCAATTGGACATGTGTACAGCGCACAATTGGAGTAAATGTCTGTTGGTGCGGGGCGGGTTGTCACATTTGGTATCAGAGCTCTAGGTTGCGTAATTCACCTAGGGAAAGACACTAGGGAGAGATAGTACGTATATGAGAGCGCGTATTTGTGATTATTTTGGTTTTCAAAAGCTATATCTATATATAGTATTAGTATGTTTAAGAGTGAAGTCGCATTGCACTGCACTGGCGCCACTATGGAGACGGTTAATCGTTTTCTCTTTAACAGATTTGACGATGAGCCGAGGAAGAGGTGCTGGTAGAGGGGCCAATAATGGGAATCCCCCTGACATGAGGGCTATGTTTACCAACCTCATGAGAGAGATGCTTGTGGATATTCAGAGGGCGGCTCCTAATGTTGCCAATGATGGAGGTGCAGCGGTGCAAGCGCCTAGGGTTGATTTCGCCAAGCTGAGTAAGGATTACACTAATCTTGGTGGAAAGCCGTTTCACGGAACAGAGTCGGCCACGGATGTGAAGGATTGGTTGGATAGCTGTGATCGGATCTTCGATGACTTGGGTATCGAGGATGCGATGAAGAGAAGGCTAACATCTCGTCAGCTGCAGGGACGAGCGATGAATTGGTGGAATGCTATTAGGGCAGCCACACCAGAAGATCAAGTTACTTGGGATCAGTTTAAAGCTCGCTTTAGCGACAAGTATATCCCAGCTGCCTAGAATTCGGAATTGTTTAGGAAGTTCTTGGAGCTTAAGCAGAATGGAAGTGCAGTATCGGATTATGTTGCTGAGTTCGACACTTTGTCGAAGTATGGGTTATCTCTAATCGATACTCCCGAAAAGAAAAATGAGAAGTTCATCACTGGTTTGGATGAATACTTAGGGGAGAGGCTGATTAATCACATCGATGAGACGTTTGAGTCGATCGTGGGAAAAGCTTTGAGGTCAGAAAGTCTTTACCCTAAGCCGAAGACTGGGGTTGTTGCTGCCTCTGCTGAAGAGTCAAAGCCGCAAGCAAGCGGTGGAGGCAAGAATAACTCTCAGAATAAGAGGAAGCAGAACCAAGCTAAGGATGGCCAGAAGAAAAGCAGGAAAGAAGTCGAGTGCTTCAAATGTGGAAAGAAGGGCCATTATGCAAGGGAATGTAGGGCCAAGACAGTGGGAAAGAAGTGCTTTAACTGTGGCCAGGAGGGACATTTTAAGGATAAGTGCCCGCAACCTCTGAAGGAGAATCAGATTGTGAAAGCATATGCCATCAATGCTGTTCCTTCTTCGTCGAATGCCCCAACTGCGGCGGAGAAAGGAAAGGGAGTCGTCATTCAAGGTATGCTTTCCATTTATGATCTTCCCGTTAGAGTTTTGTTTGATACCGGGGCTTCCCATTCCTTCATATCTAGTGACCTGGTAGATAGGTTGGGATTGGAACCCGAGTTAGTCGATAGACCATTAGCTGTGACGAACCCGATTGGTGGTTCAACAAACCTCAGTATGATCTGTCGTAATGTGGTCTTATCGAGTCATGGATGTATGTTTGTTTGTGATTGCTTTGTTTTGGGCTTTACTGGGTATGGCATTATTTTGGGAGTCGATTGGCTCCAAAGATACGGGGTGGTGGTAGACTGTGAGGGCTTTTTGGTGACAGTTAGGGTGGATGATGGGCGGAGGGTAGTGTTTGGTAATCTACCCTGTGATGGGGTAATGGCTAGTTTTGTAAATTCCCTCGACATTCCGCATGATGAGTTATCAGGTTTGCCCGTGGTTGGCCAGTACCCGGACATCTTCGAGGAAGTGACCGGACTTCCACCACACCGAGAGATTGAGTTTCGTATTGATTTAGTGAAAGATGCCAGACCTATAGTGATGCCACTTCGTCGTATGGCACCACGAGAACAGCGAGAGCTCGAGGTGCAAATTAGCGATCTTTTGAAGAAGGGATTTATTAGAAGAAGTGTTTCCGAGTGGGGAGCACCAGTTGTGTTTGCTACTAAGGCAGATGGTTCCCTTCGATTGTGTGTGGACTATCGCGATTTAAATAAGGTGACGAGGAAGAATAAGTATCCTCTACCACGGATAGATGATTTGTTTGATCAACTGGAAGGAGCGAGAGTGTTCTCCCAGTTGGACCTCGCGACAGGATTTCATCAGCTCCGTGTAGCAGCTGATAGTATAGCTAAAACGGCATTTAGGACGCCGTCTGGGTTTTATGAGTGGTTGGTCATGCCATTCGGGTTGACCAATGCACCAGCATACTTCGTGGATCTTATGAATAGAGTATTCAGAGACCAACTGAATAAGTTCGTTCTTGTGTTCGTAGACGATATCCTTGTTTACTCGAGGACAGAAGAGGAACACAAGGAACATTTGAGAATTGTGTTGGAGGTGTTGAGAAGACACCAACTGAAAGCGAAATTCTCTAAATGTCATTTTTGGAGGAGAGAAGTGAGATTCTTGGGCCATGTTGTTTCAGAGAATGGTATTGCCATGGACCCTGCAAAGGTGGCTACGGTACAAGATTGGTCTACGCCCAAGAATGCAACAGACGTAAGAAGTTTCTTGGGGTTAGCTGGATATTATCGTAAGTTTATCAAAGACTTCTCCAAGACAGCAGCACCGTTGACTCGGTTGACTAAGAAGAATCAAGCCTTCGTTTGGGACGGAGGGTGTGAAAATGCATTCAAGAGTCTAAAGGAAAAGTTGACGCGTGCGCTAGTGTTGGTCATTCCTAAAGGAAATGAAGAGATGACGGTATACATGGATGCTTATGGTACCGGACTGGGTGCGGTATTGATGCAAGGAGGTAGGGTTGTAGCTTATGCTAGTCGACAGCTAAAGCCACATGAGAAGAAGTATCCTACCCATGATTTGGAATTGGCAGCAATTGTATTTGCGCTGAAGATGTGGAGACATTACCTGTTGGGAGAAAGATTTGAGCTGTTTACCGATCATAAATCGTTAAAGTATCTCTTCTCTCAGAAAGATCTGAATCTCCGTCAGCAGAGATGGTTAGAGTTCTTGGCTTCGTATGATTTTGATATCGCGTATACACCTGGGAAGGGTAATGCGGTAGCCGATGCCTTGAGTAGGAGACATGCCAGCTTGGGGGCAATGTTTCTTGAATGGAAGCAGCTGGAGTATATCGCGGGGTTTGATTTCAGACCAAGGTGCGAATTGGATCCAGTTATGCTAGCTAGCTTGACGATTAGACCCACTTTGATAGAGCGGATTGGTTCTAGCCAGAGGAACGATCCTAACCTATTAGAAATCATCTCCAAGTTAGAGATGGGTATCGAAGAGGAGATGAATGTGTATGGGCTTGATCGAGATGGATGGCTTCGGAAGAATGGAAGACTAGTTGTGCCCAACGTGAATGGTTTGAGAGATGAAGTGCTTAGAGAATGTCATCACTCAAAACTGACTATACATCTCGGTGGTAATAAGATGTATCGAGACATGAGACAGACTTACTACTGGGAAGGGATGAAAAGAGACGTTGGGAAGTTTATATCCAAGTGCATGAATTGCCAGCTAGTTAAAGCCGAGCAAAAGAAGCCTAGTGGGTTGATGCAACCATTAGAAATTCCCGAATGGAAACGGGAACAAGTTTCGATGGATTTCATCGATGGTTTACCGAGGACTAGATCGGGACATGATAGCATTTGGGTAATTGTGGATCGACTGACCAAGAGTGCAAGATTTATACCAGTTAAGTCGAACAGAACTACAGCTAAGTTAGCAGAACTATATATGAAGTGGGTAGTGAGATTTCATGGAGTACCCAAAGGCATTGTGAGTGACCGAGATCCGTTGTTTACTAGTGGATTTTGGAAGAGCTTACAAGAGGCTTTAGGATCAGAATTACATCTCAGTACCGCATATCATCCTCAAACCGATGGTCAGACAGAGAGGGTGAATCGGATATTGGAAGATCTCTTGAGGGCTTGTATATTGGATTTCGGTGGAGCATGGGATGACCATTTGCATCTAGTGGAGTTTGCATATAATAATAGCTACCAATCCAGTATCGGTATGGCTCCATATGAAGCTTTGTACGGAAGACCGTGCAACTCACCATCATGTTGGATAGAGACTGGCGAGAAGTTTGTGCTTGGACCAGATGTGGTGAGAGAAACTTCCGATAAGATCAAGATCATTCAGCAACAAATGAAAGCTGCTCAGGATAGGCAGAAAAGCTATGCTGATAAGAGGAGAAGAGACTTGAAATTCTCCGTTGGTGACTTGGTGTTTGTCAAGATCTCTCCGTTGAAGAGCGTGATACGATTTGGCGGGAGAGGCAAGTTGGCACCAAGATTCGTGGGTCCTTTCCAAGTTCTCGAGGAAGTTGGGAATTTGGCGTATAGGGTTGGCTTACCAGAGAAAATGGCAGGAGTTCACAATGTGTTTCATGTTTCCCAACTAAGGAAGTTCGTTCACGACTCAAATGTGACTATTTCACCTGATCAGTTAGAGGACTTCGAAGTAGAACCTGAGGCGGTTGAGAACCGCAAGCCGATTCGTATTGTGGGGCATGATACGAAGCAACTTCGAAGAAAGTCGTTGAAGCTAGTCAAAGTTCAGTGGGGCGAGGACGAAGATGATTGTGTTTGGGAGACAGAGGAGAGCATTAGAAAGGCTTATCCAGAACTCTTTGCCTGGTAAGATTTACTTTGCGATTTAGTTATTCCGCATGCTATGATAGACTTGTTTTGCATGTTTGATGGTTGTTTTATGATTGATAGGCATGCGGGACCCTTGTGTGTGTTTTGATTAGGGAATTTCGGGGGCGAAATTTCTTAAGGGGGGGAGAGTGTAACGACCCGTGTTCTACACATCATAGGATTGTAGAATATTTATTTCTTTCCCGTGTGAAGTTGTATGGTCATGTAAATTTGGGAAACATTTATTAGAGTCATTTCCCCTGTTCATGATTTTTGTCGATTTTTAAATGACCAATTTGCCCCTAGTCAGTATTGTTTTGGCCATAACTTTTGATAGGGAAGGAATTTTGACCTGAAACCACTTCCATTAGATTCGTTTGATGGTTTCTCTTTCCGTAGAGTGGTCATAATAGCCAAACGGACTTACCGTTTGGGAGATATGGCTGAAACAAGGTTTGGAGGGTGAAAAACTGCTTAACCGGGCCAAATCGGGTGATTAGTGAGTAGGCCCATAACCCATTTCGGGATTAGGGTTATGGGAGGGCTGAAATGAGATGGAGAATCATTCCATTTCAGTTTTCTAGCCTCCACTTATCACCAAGGATCCCTAAAAATGGCCTCCAACCTCTAGATCACCTCCAAATCATCTCTTGGTCAAGGATTTGGCTTAGCAACCCCTAATCAAAGAAGATCTTCACCTAATCAACCTTGGAGCTGCTGTTAGCATTGGGATTCGCATCAAATCAGAGAATTATTTCGGATCTTAGTTTGTTTTGTGGCTAAGGTGAGTGATTAGCTTGCTTTTTGCACTAATTATGGCTAAATTGGGGTGATTAGTGCTAATCAGCGTTTTTAAAGGAAAATAAATTCCGGAAAAATGTTTATAAAATCATAAACGATGTTTTAGACCTCTGATATGAGTTTGGGTTAATTTGGTTAAGTTTTGCTAATCATACCATTAGTTATGCTCACATATGCTTAATGGAAAACATGGGGTTTTGGGTGTGTTTGATCCATTTACCACTTCATATGGTAGTTTTGGTGTTTGAGGTCACTTGTATGCGTTGCTATGACTCTTTGGTATGCTTTGTGATTGGTTTCAATAGTTAGAATGGTCGAAAACGCCGTCGAGAGGCGTATAAACACTTGGTGGAAAGTTGCAGGAGTTAGTGCAGGAAATCGGATCGGATCGCCCCCTACCCGACCCGAACCGCCCATTTCCCTTCACCACGAACCGAACCGGATCGTTATAGCGAAGCAAGCTGCGCCACGAGCTGAAGGATCTGACCCGCTCCGAGATGGTGAGGCCAAGACGCCACGAACCGACCTGCCTGAAGTGATGGCGCCACGACCGAGCTCTCGCGTGCGAACCGACCCGGCGTAAGAGGCACGATCCGAACCATGGCGTGAAGAAGGCTCCGACCCGATCCGAGGACTGATGCTTGGTGGTTGAAGGCGGCACGAACCACGACAGGATGGAGGGTGCGAACCGAACCGAGATGGTGGACCCGGACCGATCCGATGGGTGGTCACGAACCCGACCCGACCCGAATTGGTGGAAGAGATGATGATCCGAACCGATCCAAAGGAGGAAGATCCATAACCCGAAATGCAAAGGTAGTTCAAGTGGAAGTTCGAGCTCAGGATCCAGACGGGAACCAATGAGTTCACTTCGTGATTGGGCTTTGCTGCGGGACGTGTGCTAAGGAGTTGTCGGTGTCTATGACTTTGGATCACTATGTATTAGAGGTGTATGGACGGACTCGGGCTTTGGATATGGTGCGACTAGGGAGCTATCTACCAATGGAGTGGGATCATGGATACGTTGGGCGTGGTCCCATAGGTTTGGCGTTGGTGGTAGTAGGAATGGACATAGTCGTACAAAGTCGAGTTCTGTCGTCTTCTTGAAGGGTTATGGTGATCAAAGAAGTAGATACCGTATGCTTTACGCACTGAGTGAGAGATGCGAGGATGGTTGCTATGCTTGATTGTTTGACATACACATCCCCACCCCCGTATACTTATATTATGTGTTTGTGACATCACAGAGTATTGTACCGTGTAGTACTAACTCTTTGGTTGCAGGTCCAGGTTCAGGTATGACTTAGTATACCTGTTATTATTCTGTTTATGCTTGCTACCACTCATACCAGACTAATGTCTGACCCAGAGTTTTATGTTTCTTCTTATTACTCTGGGTGCTCACACGAGCAGACTAGAGACAGGGATAGCTGGTAGTGCGCGAGTAGATGGACTGAGGACGAGCAGGAGGCTCCACGTATGCTAGATAGTTATTCTCCCTGTGTCGTGATCGGTATCTACTTTGGGCATTAGTAGCATACCTATTTTGTTTATCTTAGAGACAGTATTTTGAAGTTGTAATAAGCTGTATTCGATTTTCTGCTACTCTGATGATGTTAGTTCAAGTTTTCAGCTTATGCACTGTCTCAATCTGTTTTATGTCAAGTATATGTTGGTTATTATATTTTATTCCATGCGCTGTGAGACATATTACAGGTTCTTTATTTGGTTCATCTTCTTTCTTTCTCTTCTTTGGCAACCGTCCCATGCCAATTGGACATGTGTACAGCGCACAATTGGAGTAAATGTCTGTTGGTGCGGGCGGATTGTCACAAAACGTATTTTATAAATTGTTTATATATTTATTTTAAAATGATTCCAACTTCATTTTCGATTTAAATAAAAATTGAATATTCTATATTTTTATCATATTATAATATTAATATTTTCAAAATATTAGATTTTGAAATTACTTCCTTTTAATATTCATTATAAAATGAATAAAATCGATCAATAAACCCGTTCGGGTTAAAATGGCGTTTCGATGCTTAACCCGGCTTAATATTTTTATTCTTTTGTCTCCATCCAAAATCAGGCATAAAAAACATAATTTTATTCTTCACTAAATGTATTTTAAAATATTCATTATTTTAAAATATTCTTATTTTAAAAGATTCTTTATTTTAAAATATTCTTTATATTAAAATGTTCTTTATTCTAAAATATTCTGAATCGGAATGCAGCTCAATCAATTACCATATAATTTCAGTTATATGGATTTTCATACATCGCATGTACATAATAATAATGATAAATAATCATTCAACAATCCATTCAAAACCAGAGTGAATTTTACAACTGTGTGAGCAGTAAAATAAATTAATAAATAACGTTCATCACAGAATGTCAATCCATCGATTGACATACAACTAAATATTGGGACTAGTGTATGTCAAATATCATTCCAATACCCGTGTGGGGTTTTCAAACAACAACAGTTTACCTAAATAAATCATTGGTTAATAAATTTAACCAATTCTAATTCAGTTTGAATTATTTCTATTAACAAATTTTCACTGTTTAAATTATAAATAAGTATTCATAATTTAATTTCAACAAAACATATATTATAACAGGTAATTACTTTTATTATTGTCTAACATGATAAACGTAACATTTTGTCTAACGAAACATACATTTTAACATGTAATCCTTTTATTCTTGTCTAATATGATAAAAGTGACATTTTTATTTCACAAAACCTTATTCTAAATACATGACATTTTTATTAATAAAAAATTATTCTAAATAAATGACATTTTTATTAATCAAAACATTATTCTAAATAAATGACATTTTTATTTCACAAAATATGTTTTCAACATATGATTATTGTTCTAACTTTGCTAATCATAATAATAAATAATGTTTTAATATAACCAAATCATATTTTTAACATATGATCAATTTTCTGATATTAGTAACATATTAATGATAAAGTTTTAATCTAGCAAAAATCATATTTTTAACATATGATCAATTTTCTAATATCGTTATCATAATAATGATTTAATCTAACCAACATACAATAAAAATCCAACATACAATAAAAATGTAAATTTTTATTGTTACCATATTTTTATTTAAAACAATGAATATTTCTAATCATTCCTACAAACACAATAAAAATGTATTTTTTTATTTGTTAACATATTTTTATTTCAAACAATGATCATTTTATATATACAATAAAAATGTAATTTTTTTATTGTTAACATATTTTTATTTCAAACAATGATCATGTGAGGACCCGTAACTTCCCCGTGGAGGAAAGAGCGGATACTTTGAGGACAAGCCACATCAGAACGCAAACAGAAGAACATTTCATTGCTTATTACAACAATTTCATTAGAATACAAGAATATACAGAGTATGAATGAATAAAATACATTTGATAAATATCAGAGATTACAATACATTACATAGCAGCGGAAAATAATACAATACACAACTGAAAGATATATACAGATACAGAGCTTTACGGATATCATTCCAGCTGGAAACCAGGTTCCTGTGAATATAAATCTGCAAAACCAAAACTACTTGCTGCCCGTGGGGAATCCAGAGTTTAGGTTAAAACAATAAACTCCAGGTCAGTCATGTGACTGGTGCGAGAACTAAAATAGTTATTAATCTTTATTTTAAAGTTAGGTAAATCAAGGGACCACGCCGTATAACAAGGAACGGGTTTCCTCCCAAGAATACCAGTGCATAAAACAACAGTGCAATGCTAAATAAAGAACAACGAAGCTATTATAAGACCCAGGTCCCATCACACAATGCAACACAAGCCGAAGGATAGGGTTTTACCTTAAAATAGCCAAAGAATGCTTGATACATGAAATTTCTTCTTTTATTATTACTATAAGTGTATAGTGTCAAAACAATTTCAATCATAAGTATCAATCATAGAAGGCATAAGTGCCCCATACCACTATGATGCCATATATAGGTTTTATAATTAAAACCGCAAAGTCACGTATTGGAAGTTGGATTTCCATCAGTGAGCCGAGCCCAGGGATCGTCCTCAGCGGCTTCGAGACAATCTAGTCCGTGTCTTAGGAATAGGTGCAACTGCCCCATGGATCGTTAGGACCGGTCCACCGATGTGGATTATTATGCCTGAACACTGCGTTTCCTCGCCCTTTGGGGCGTAAATGAGCAAAATGACTCCATTAGCTCCACATAGTCACTGATTTATCCGAGGCGCCTCGCAATCCAACAACCACACAGGTGAAAATTTTATAAATGTCAGGGCTGGTAGGTCACTGACACCACCCTAGCTAGAAGGAAACACATACCCTCCCTGATGTCCTCTCCCGTTTCTGGTTCACAACCGGGGTGTGAGACTCGCGAGTCAACGCTACTCAAAGCTGTTCCACACAGGCGGTGCTTTGATCATCAACCACAAGACTTTGCTTTTAAACAAAAGCCTTGATCATTTGCCACTTAGGCATGCCACACAGGAAATTCACTCCATGCGATTGATATCCATCAATATATAACCCCTTAGCTCGTACGTCTCAGAGAAGGGCATTAAGCAAGAGAATAAATTCTCCGCCGCCAAATAGATATATATTTAATAGAAATAAATCACACAGAATAAAATCCAATGTCAGACACACAGTCCATTTACAAGTTCGTTCTGGGTCTGAACGAAACCGGAGGTACCTTGTACCTCGCATATCCATCGATCTCCAAGTACGTCTGGACGATCACCAACTGATTCCCTCCTCTTGGGTGTACAACCCAATCAAGATCATCAGAAATTATCCAAACGATGTGAATACCTCCGGTCTTCGACCACCGTCTTCATCCTCAACATATCGTCGAATCAGTTATTCAGAATAGGATAAGCCCGGTCTTTCTGAATAACTCGCGTATATAATAAACAAATGTTACACAAACACAACATACGCCTCATTCCAATTCAGAATATTCTTTTATTCAAATATTCTTATACTCTGGGAAAGGTTCCCATTAATTTTATCAAAGATAAATTCTTTAAATTTATTCTTTAATCTTCTTTTGAATATCAATTCAAACCATATTATGGTTTATCCAAACTCATCGGGATTAACGAACCTTACCAAAGTAATCATTTATTTTAAATTTCCCTGTCCCAACCTATTCATCCCATGAAGTAAAACTGGTCATACTTCATATCTAACACCACGGTGTTATCGGTAAATTCAATTACCATTTCACGTTCAAATCTAATTAAAGATTTGTAACGACCCGGGTTTTTGAATGATTAGTTTTAAATATTTAATATCGTTTTAAATATTGTGTTGATAGTATAAAAGAATTTTTATATTGGATTATCGATTAAATAATCGAAATACGATTTATTTTGATAATTATCATAATATGAAACAGTAACAATTGAATTCAGAATTAAAACTGTATCAAAACAATTCTATAAATTAATATAAACTCTATTTGAATTAGAACGATAATAGTAATTTATTATCGGCGAATTTAATTGTTTAAAAATCGATTTATATTTTTAATTGAGTTTAAATCATTAATTTAAATTGTTCTCTCTTTTAACAGTCGAATTGAATTTTAGAACTGGTCCCGTTAGGTTCATAATATCGTATAAACTTGGAAACGTCGGTTGTTAGATGTCAATAAGGATTCGGAACCCCTAAATGTAATTTAAACGGATAAATACAAAATCAATAAATAAATAAATAAATAAATAAATAATTAAAATGTACATCAGCCACCCTATACTTTGAATGAAGCCGACCTAAAACTGAAATCACGCAGACCTTGATTACCTCGAGCTGGGAAAAATGGCCTCCTCTTTCGTTTACAAGCCAACAAGGATTAAATGGCGACGTACGTCTGGTTCCCTCTCCCTTCTATATAAACGCGTAACCCCTCTTCCCTTCTGTTTTCATTTTTCCATCCCTCAGATAAGAAAAATCGATGCCAATTCCCATTTAAACCTTCGAGAAATTTTATATTAAATCCTTCCTGAAATCCTTTCACAAACAAAATCAAAATCCGAAACCGTCGTCCTTCCTTTGTCTTCATCGAAGTCGAGCTTCGATCTTTCCAGCAAATTGAAGAAGAAGGAAACGGAATCGATGGTGACAGGGGTATCGCACAACCTCGACGTCGATGTTGGGCTCGACAGTGAAGCTCACGCTTTAGGTGTACGCGATGGGAATCTCGACTTCGACCAACTATCTAGGGTTCGCATCGGAGTTTGTGTGATCGTCAGAGGTGCCGGTCAGGAGCAGTGCGATGGGTTCTGTGAGTCTCGAACTGTCGGTTTGGGATCTCAATTTTTGTTAAGGAATGAAGGTCTATCAAATAGAAATGGGAATCTCGTATGATAGTGGAGCTGTAGCGTTTGTACTGAGGAGTTCGACAGTGAAAGGTTTGGGAAGTTCGATCCGGGATTTCTGGGAGGAATTTGAGAGGAGCGATGTACTATGGTGGAAGCAGGCGTGACAGAAATGGTCATCACTTTGAGAAGAATGGAGTGTCTGCAATGCGTTCGAGGAAATGCCATAATGGATGACTGAAATTTTAAGGGTTGTTTGCAGTAAAAAGGTTGATCGATGGCTGTTGAGTGGCTTCGTAGTCGTTCAAGAAATAAGGTATACATTTATTTTAAAATACATAGAAGAATTATTTTATTTATCGTTAGTTATTAATTAAAATCAATAATCCGGTTAATCATAAATAAATATTCGTAGGTGGAATTTTACTTAAGACAATTTGTAGCTGCGATGTTCCGAGATTTGAATGGATATTCAGCGCAAATAATATCGAAGTGAGTAAATCTCACTCACCTTTAGAATTTATTTTTATTTCCTTAAAAATAATTGTTTGTGCTTGTGTGAATGCTTTCTGCTTATTTTATATATATTAGTTATTTAGGCTATTATATATATATTGGGTTGATTGATTGGTTGGATTCCCGCAGTCTCATTAGCGGATGCCCGCAGTTTCATAGCGGATGATTACCCTATACGCCCCACGCTATGATTAGTGGATGATCTTCTATACCGCGATATTCTGCCACGAAGCAGAATGGGTATTATTTATGTGCTAACATCTGTGGATGCAGGAAAACAGGTTGGAGGAATCCAACTGGATTCCTCAAAAATATATTATCTGTTTGTTTATTTGTTTGCATATATATTTTATATATATATGATGTGTTAGAAAAATAAATAATTCGTTGCTTTGTGTGTTTAAATATCACTGGGCTTAAGTAATGATATTTAAAAATATCGTGAAATGATAGTTGAGATTTTAAAAAAGGAAAATTCTATTTTTAAATAGAATTTGAATTTTTAATGGAAATAAAAATATAAACTCGTTTTTGAAAAATAAAACAAGTAGTTTCTTTTTAAACGAAGTTTAAGAAATAGTTCTTTTATAACGAAGTTATAAATGAAGTGAAAAGAATTATCATTTGATAATTCAGAAATAGAAATACAAGTGTGAAATTGGAATTTGAAATGAAATTTCAAAATAGGATTTGAAATGAAATTTTAAATATATAACTCAAATGAAATTTGAGTATAACATCTGAATAGTAGCATTAGAAACGGAGTTTAAATATTTGAATTTTAAATGAAAGGAAAAGGAGATTGAATATTAGAAATTCAAATAAGAAGTTCAAATAGAATTTGAATAGACGAGATTAGAATGAAAAGTAGAATTTGAATTCAAGGAATAAAAATATAATTTGAATTCGAAGGAATTCAAATAAAGAAAATTCAAATAGAGATTTGGATATAAAATTCGAATAAAATTCAAATATAGAAATTTGAATATGGAAGTTCAAATGGAATTTTAAATATAGAGTTTAAATAAGAGATTCAAACAGCATTTGAATAAGATAGTTCAAAATGGAATTTGAATAAGAGAATCGAAATAGAATTTGAATAAAGAAATTCAAATAGGGATTTGAATATAGAATTTCAAAATAGAATTTGAAATAAACTTTGAAAATAGGATTTCAAAGTAGAATAGGAAATCCAAATGGTTTGAAATGGAATTTGAATTCAAAGGAATTCAAATGGGTTTGAATAAAGAAATTCCAATGGGATTTAAATATAAGATTTCAAATAGAAATTTAAATGAAGTTTAATATTTAAATTCAAATATGATTTTCAAATATAACCATTCAAAAGGGATTTGATTATAGAATTTAAAGTGGAATTTAATTCAAAGGAATAAATTAAGGTATTGGGATTCAAGAAAATTAAATGTGGAGTTTAACTAATGAATTTGAATTTAGGATTCAATGGTATTTGTAAATGAATTCAAATTTAGAATTCAATGGTGTTTGAAAGAAAATTGGAATATTTTAATTCAAATAGAGTTGGAAATAGATTTGAACATAGAAATTCAAATGGGGTTTGAATATTTGAATTTCAAAAAGGGAATTCAAAATGGAGTTGAATATCTAAATTCAAGTATGAATTTCAAATATAGAAATTCAAAAAGGAGTTGAATTAAAGTGGGAATTCGAATGGAGGATTTGAAATGGAATTCGAATAGAGGATTTGAAATGGAATTCGACTAGAGGATTTGAAATGGAATTCGAATTAAGGATTTGAAATGGAATTCGAATAAAGGATTTCAAATGGGATTTGAATACAGGATTTAAAACTATGGAATTTGAAATGTAAAGATTCAAATGGAATTTGGAATATATATATCTATATATATATTAGAAGGGAGTTGAATTCATTTAACGAAGTTTAAAAGTTTATATATATAAATATAATTAAAACGAACTCGCCGCAGCGCTGCAGTTCGTAAGTTAGCGATTCGAACTTCAATTGAGTATACAGAACGCAATTGAAGTCGAAATTCTTCGAAACAAGAAACGTCAGGACCGATTTGATAATAGTTTTCTAATGAAGGAGAAAAATCTGGATTTCGTCGTATAGATTTTGAGATATGTCAAAATCAAATTTTCAGAAAAACAGCGCCAAAATCGTTTTAAACCCATAACGGTTTATTTAATTTTATAAAAGGATTTTAAGCGAATAAAATCCGAATTTCTATTTAGAAAATTTCAGACTTGAGTTATAAAATATATGTGAACTCAGGTGGAGTAATGAATTGATTTTTGAAACAGAAATCAGATTTTTGATTATTGAATAGAATTAACTAATTCGAATAGTAATTAGTAAATGAGATGTTGAATTGATATTGGGCCTTAAATAAGTGAATTCGATTTGAGAATTTATATTCGAAATAGAAAAGAGAACTAGAATTGAAATTGAAATTCAATTTGGTCATGAACGAGTTAAATATTTTGTTTGAAATTGCTATGTTCAAACAAAGGAGTAAATAGGCCAAATGGCCGATTTAAAGAATAAATGGGCAAAAATGAATTCAAACGAATGGATTGAGTTGAATTGAATTGGAAACAGGTGAACAGGTGTTAAACAGATATGGAATGAAGTATATGAAGATTTTAATTTATGTGCCCGACAAAAGGTACATGTTTAATTCGTATATGAGATTTTATGCGCCGTATCGGCAAGCCGCTTGGCTTTTCCTTTTTCTTTTTGATTGAGGAAGATACCGGGAAGCTATTTGAAATTTCCCGATGCTCCCGATACAGGGGATGTTATGGCGAAATTTTCCGGAAATTTAAGGAGTTAGAATATTTTAAGAAATTGACAATTAGAAATCTATATATCGATATATATAGAATTCGACAAGGAAACGAAATCAAAAATAGCGAAAAGGGCCAATATGGTTATTGAAAATATTTGGTTAACAAATATTGATAAGGAAATGGAGAAGAGATTCAATTAATGAAATATTAATTAAGGAGCCCAGTGATTTGTTTGATATGTTGGATGAACACTTGTTTTTATTCGATAGTTAAATCACAGACTATCGAAGTTTTTGACCATCGTTGTCAATATGGAGAGACCGGTTGGATTATTATCCGAAGAACCACTCCGTATCGGCACAAGTGTTGCGAACCAAGTATGCTGAATATATTGAAGACGGAGTAAAGTGCAAGGGCTCTTTCTATTAATGGAAATTGTGCCTTCGGTTTCGTTCAATCCCAGAACGAACGTAAATGGACGAATGTCTGACAGAGTATTTCCAATGATCAAAAGGGTTGGCCTGTACGAATATATATATATGGTTGCAACGGATTTATCCCTTAGCATAATATCCAGAATATTTGTGCAAACTCAACTAGTGATTAACGGATCTGACAATGTGGCATTCAAAGTGATTGTGCTATCAATGAATGGTAAGTATTCGTAGCCTCAGGCCTCAACAACCGGGAAAGGACAAAAATCGGGCAGGCAGCATGGCTATGTGGGTCGCACCCATTAGGGTGTATAATCACCTATCTAGAGAAATTCCTTTTGTTTCTAAATCTATCGATTCTGCCCATTCGGGAAACGGTGGTTTGAGTCCAACCGTTGGTGATATACATTCGATACACTCAAGCGAAATGGGTGGTCGGTCATGTGTGGGCCGGGTTGCAAGATGTTCTTGTTGAACCCAGTGTATTCCTCTCTAGAGATACACAGTCGGAAGGTGGTTCCATACCTTGTCATGTTGGAAATCCAATCTCCAATAAGCGCCATGCGGTTTTTGATTTTATACTATGTATGTGGAGCGTGAGATGCAAGCGTTCTGCTATTTGGTTATTTACTTGATGTAGACATTATTATAATATCACTGGATTTTCGTATCAAAGTGTTTTGGGTTATAGTAAGGTAAAAACCATCCGTGTTTATGTGTGGGCTGGTCTTACTATTATCTTTTCTTTTGAAAGGATTTTTAAAGTTAAACAAGTGGTTGGAGTTTACTCACACCAGTCCCATGACTGACCCAGAGTTTATTTTGTTTTGTTTTTCCCTAAACTCTTGGGTGCCCAAATTTGTACGGGCAGTCAAGTAGTTGGGATTTTTCAGATTCACTTGGAAGAGCTGAAAGCAGGAGGCTTCACCAGTTAGATATAGACTATCATATATTCCGCTGTGTACTACGTTGTATCTGGAAACAGGTGCTTATAACTGTTCCAGAAATGACTATTGTGCTCTGATGATGGTATGTATATAAAGTTACTGATTTGTATTTCAAAAGTTATGTTATATAATATATTTTATTCGTTCCGCTGTGAGTTTGTGATCTTCGTTTTTCTTCTATTCTAATATTTCTTTCTTTCTATTTCTCATCCTCTAACTTCTTTCTATTATTGGTTCGTATTTCTGTGTTATTTGGGTTGGACATGTGGTGTATTTAGTCAACTCAGATAGCTCGGATTTGCGGGTCGTTTCAGTTGGTATCAGAGCTGGTTGCTTAATTGGTACGGATGATAGGGGGTTCTCGCTTCGCATTCGGTGGCGAACGGGAGACTCTTACCCCTACATCTCCCGACAATGTGGGTTGGTTGTGAAGTCGAGAGGCTGGCCGTAAAATAATTTCTGAGGTATCACTGGATGTCACGGTGGGAGGTTAGCCCACTGCCTGATGGTTGCAAAGCCTAGGGCCGTTTCAGTTGGTATCAGAGCTTAGGTTGAGCGAATACCTAGGCTTGTGTGGCATGTGCTCATTAGAGATAGGGTCAGTAGTACCCTAGAATGAGTTCAGTATATATATACGAGAGAGCATATTTGTTAATTGATATAATTTTTTTTTTATATTGTGTTGGCTTGTCTGTTGAGTAGTTTATGAATTCTGGTCTCGTGGGACGCCACGAAGTCGATAGGGATTTCTAAAAACTTGAACAGAAAATACAACATGGTATTGCTTTCAAGTGGGTAAATGAAATAATTTTGCCCAAAATTCTATTTTTACAAAAAGGAAATAATTTTCTGAGATATTATAGTATAGGGATGTGATGGTTGTTAGGATTATAATCAATGAGATTATAAAATTGGAATGGTTATTTATAACCAAAATAGAATTTGTATAGAAATTATATATACAAATGAGATGAATTAGAATTAAATTCAAACCGGAATTAAGAATTCAAAATCCTGGGAAGTTGAAAAATATTTTTCAAAGTATATTAAAATAATATAGATTTGTTTTAAAAAGGATTTAAAAGAAAATCATTTTAGATGGATTTTGAAATAATAAAGCACTGAACTCACTTCAGTGGCTGGGAAATTATTCTGATGATGATTGCAACATCATCAGTGTTCATTTCCGAGTTTCTAAGTGATGAATTGCTACCTTAGAAAAAGTTTTTGACGGAAATTTGTTTGAAAGAAAACAAATTGGTTTGAATATTCAAATGTTTTGAATTTGTGATGGAAATAAATATATGTATATATTTATGGGATTTCAAAAGAATTTGAAAAGAAAACCCAGGGATTTGAATTCTGGAATTGAAATTTAACTTAAACAAGTTAAATGGGTCGAAGTGAGTGAATTGATTAGAATCAATTTGAATAGGTTTATTGGAATATAGATTGGATATAAATGGATTGATCGTAGATCATTCGAATCAAATGTGTGAAGACCAAAAGTTTTGGTGAAATTAAATATGTTGAAATATAAGGAGGTGAGTTTCAACATAAGTGAGATTTTGAAAAGTAATGGATTTGTACCATTTTTCCAACCTTAGCAATTTCGAGGACGAAATTATTTTAAGGGGGAAAGAATGTAACGACCCGGGTTTTTGAATGATTAGTTTTAAATATTTAATATCGTTTTAAATATTGTGTTGATAATATAAAAGAATTTTTATATTGGATTATCGATTAAATAATCGAAATACGATTTATTTTGATAATTATCATAATATGAAACAGTAACAATTGAATTCAGAATTAAAACTGTATCAAAACAATTCTATAGATTAATATAAACTCTATTTGAATTAGAACGATAATAGTAATTTATTATCGGCGAATTTAATTGTTTAAAAATCGATTTATATTTTTAATTGAGTTTAAATCATTAATTTAAATTGTTCTCTCTTTTAACAGTCGAATTGAATTTTAGAACTGGTCCCGTTAGGTTCATAATATCGTATAAACTTGGAAACGTCGGTTGTTAGATGTCAATAAGGAATCGGAACCCCTAAATGTAATTTAAACGGATAAATACAAAATCAATAAAAATAAATAAATAAATAATTAAAATGTACATCAGCCACCCTATACTTTGAATGAAGCCGACCTAAAACTGAAATCACGCAGACCTTGATTACCTCGAGCTGGGAAAAATGGCCTCCTCTTTCGTTTACAAGCCAACAAGGATTAAATGGCGACGTACGTCTGGTTCCCTCTCCCTTCTATATAAACGCGTAACCCCTCTTCCCTTCTGTTTTCATTTTTCCATCCCTCAGATAAGAAAAATCGATGCCAATTCCCATTTAAACCTTCGAGAAATTTTATATTAAATCCTTCCTGAAATCCTTTCACAAACAAAATCAAAATCCGAAACCGTCGTCCTTCCTTTGTCTTCATCGAAGTCGAGCTTCGATCTTTCCAGCAAATTGAAGAAGAAGGAAACGGAATCGATGGTGACAGGGGTATCGCACAACCTCGACGTCGATGTTGGGCTCGACAGTGAAGCTCACGCTTCAGGTGTACGCGATGGGAATCTCGACTTCGACCAACTATCTAGGGTTCGCATCGGAGTTTGTGTGATCGTCAGAGGGGTCGGTCAGGAGCAGTGCGATGGGTTCTGTGAGTCTCGAACTGTCGGTTTGGGATCTCAATTTTTGTTAAGGAATGAAGGTCGATCAAATAGAAATGGGAATCTCGTATGATAGTGGAGCTGTAGCGTTTCTACTGAGGAGTTCGACAGTGAAAGGTTTGGGAAGTTCGATCCGTGATTTCTGGGAGGAATTTGAGAGGAGCGATGTACTATGGTGGAAGCAAGCGTGACAGAAATGGTCATCACTTTGAGAAGAATGGAGTGTCTGCAATGCGTTCGAGGAAATGCCATAATGGACGACTGAAATTTTAAGGGTTGTTTGCAGTAAAAAGGTTGATCGATGGCTGTTGAGTGGCTTCGTAGTCGTTCAAGAAATAAGGTATATGTTTATTTTAAAATACATAGAAGAATTATTTTATTTATCGTTAGTTATTAATTAAAATCAATAATCCGGTTAATCATAAATAAATATTCGTAGGTGGAATTTTACTTAAGACAATTTGTAGCTGCGATGTTCCGAGATTTGAATGGATATTCAGCGCAAATAATATCGAAGTGAGTAAATCTCACTCACCTTTAGAATTTATTTTTATTTCCTTAAAAATAATTGTTTGTGCTTGTGTGAATGCTTTCTGCTTATTTTATATATATTAGTTATTTAGGCTATTATATATATATTGGGTTGATTGATTGGTTGGATTCCTGCAGTCTCATTAGCGGATGCCCGCAGTTTCATAGCGGATGATAACCCTATACGCCCCACGCTATGATTAGTGGATGACCTTCTATACCGCGATATTCTGCCACGAAGCAGAATGGGTATTATTTATGTGCTAACATCTGTGGATGCAGGAAAACAGGTTGGAGGAATCCAACTGGATTCCTCAAAAATATATTATCTGTTTGTTTATTTGTTTGCATATATATTTTATATATATATGATGTGTTAGAAAAATAAATAATTCGTTGCTTTGTGTGTTTAAATATCACTGGGCTTAAGTAATGATATTTAAAAATATCGTGAAAGGATAGTTGAGATTTTAAAAAAGGAAAATTCTATTTTTAAATAGAATTTGAATTTTTAATGGAAATAAAAATATAAACTCGTTTTTGAAAAATAAAACAAGTAGTTTCTTTTTAAACGAAGTTTAAGAAATAGTTCTTTTATAACGAAGTTATAAATGAAGTGAAAAGAATTATCATTTGATAATTCAGAAATAGAAATACAAGTGTGAAATTGGAATTTGAAATGAAATTTCAAAATAGGATTTGAAATGAAATTTTAAATATATAACTCAAATGAAATTTGAGTATAACATTTGAATAGTAGCATTAGAAACGGAGTTTAAATATTTGAATTTTAAATGAAAGGAAAAGGAGATTGAATATTAGAAATTCAAATAAGAAGTTCAAATAGAATTTGAATAGACGAGATTAGAATGAAAAGTAGAATTTGAATTCAAGGAATAAAAATATAATTTGAATTCGAAGGAATTCAAATAAAGAAAATTCAAATAGAGATTTGGATATAGAATTCGAATAAAATTCAAATATAGAAATTTGAATATGGAAGTTCAAATGGAATTTTAAATATAGAGTTTAAATAAGAGATTCAAACAGCATTTGAATAAGATAGTTCAAAATGGAATTTGAATAAGAGAATCGAAATAGAATTTGAATAAAGAAATTCAAATAGGGATTTGAATATAGAATTTCAAAATAGAATTTGAAATAAACTTTGAAAATAGGATTTCAAAGTAGAATAGGAAATCCAAATGGTTTGAAATGGAATTTGAATTCAAAGGAATTCAAATGGGTTTGAGTAAAGAAATTCCAATGGGATTTAAATATAAGATTTCAAATAGAAATTTAAATGAAGTTTAATATTTAAATTCAAATATGATTTTCAAATATAACCATTCAAAAGGGATTTGATTATAGAATTTAAAGTGGAATTTAATTCAAAGGAATAAATTAAGGTATTGGGATTCAAAAAAATTAAATGTGGAGTTTAACTAATGAATTTGAATTTAGGATTCAATGGTATTTGTAAATGAATTCGAATTTAGAATTCAATGGTGTTTGAAAGAAAATTGGAATATTTTAATTCAAATAGAGTTGGAAATAGATTTGAACATAGAAATTCAAATGGGGTTTGAATATTTGAATTTCAAAAAGGGAATTCAAAATGGAGTTGAATATCTAAATTAAAGTATGAATTTCAAATATAGAAATTCGAAAAGGAGTTGAATTAAAGTGGGAATTCGAATGGAGGATTTGAAATGGAATTCGAATAGAGGATTTGAAATGGAATTCGACTAGAGGATTTGAAATGGAATTCGAGTTAAGGATTTGAAATGGAATTCGAATAAAGGATTTCAAATGGGATTTGAATACAGGATTTAAAACTATGGAATTTGAAATGTAAAGATTCAAATGGAATTTGGAATATATATATCTATATATATATTAGAAGGGAGTTGAATTCATTTAACGAAGTTTAAAAGTTTATATATATAAATATAATTAAAACGAACTCGCCGCAGCGCTGCAGTTCGTAAGTTAGCGATTCGAACTTCAATTGAGTATACAGAACGCAATTGAAGTCGAAATTCTTTGAAACAAGAAACGTCAGGACCGATTTGATAATAGTTTTTCTAATGAAGGAGAAAAATCTGGATTTCGTCGTATAGATTTTGAGATATGTCAAAATCAAATTTTCAGAAAAACAGCGCCAAAATCGTTTTAAACCCATAACGGTTTATTTAATTTTATAAAAGGATTTTAAGCGAATAAAATCCGAATTTCTATTTAGAAAATTTCAGACTTGAGTTATAAAATATATGTGAACTCAGGTGGAGTAATGAATTGATTTTTGAAACAGAAATCAGATTTTTGATTATTGAATAGAATTAACTAATTCGAATAGTAATTAGTAAATGAGATGTTGAATTGATATTGGGCCTTAAATAAGTGAATTCGATTTGAGAATTTATATTCGAAATAGAAAAGAGAACTAGAATTGAAATTGAAATTCAATTTGGTCATGAACGAGTTAAATATTTTGTTTGAAATTGCTATGTTCAAACAAAGGAGTAAATAGGCAAAATGGCCGATTTAAAGAATAAATGGGCAAAAATGAATTCAAACGAATGGATTGAGTTGAATTGAATTGGAAACAGGTGAACAGGTGTTAAACAGATATGGGATGAAGTATATGAAGATTTTAATTTATGTGCCCGACAAAAGGTACATGTTTAATTCGTATATGAGATTTTATGCGCCGTATCGGCAAGCCGCTTGGCTTTTCCTTTTTCTTTTTGATTGAGGAAGATACCGAGAAGCTATTTGAAATTTCCCGATGCTCCCGATACAGGGGAGGTTATGGCGAAATTTTCCGGAAATTTAAGGAGTTAGAATATTTTAAGAAATTGACAATTAGAAATCTATATATCGATATATATAGAATTCGACAAGGAAACGAAATCAAAAATAGCGAAAAGGGCCAATATGGTTATTGAAAATATTTGGTTAACAAATATTGATAAGGAAATGGAGAAGAGATTCAATTAATGAAATATTAATTAAGGAGCCCAGTGATTTGTTTGATATGTTGGATGAACACTTGTTTTTATTCGATAGTTAAATCACAGACTATCGAAGTTTTTGACCATCGTTGTCAATATGGAGAGACCGG
Source organism: Allium sativum (assembly GCA_030737875.1). NCBI lineage: Eukaryota > Viridiplantae > Streptophyta > Magnoliopsida > Asparagales > Amaryllidaceae > Allium > Allium sativum. The sequence continues at coordinate 638,724,987 of CM060918.1, forward strand.
TTGGATTATTATCCGAAGAACCACTCCGTATCGGCATAAGTGTTGCGAACCAAGTATGCTGAATATATTGAAGACGGAGTAAAGTGCAAGGGCTCTTTCTATTAATGGAAATTGTGCCTTCAGTTTCGTTCAATCCCAGAACGAACGTAAATGGACGAATGTCTGACAGAGTATTTCCAATGATCAAAAGGGTTGGCCTGTACGAATATATATATATATGGTTGCAACGGATTTATCCCTTAGCATAATATCCAGAATATTTGTGCAAACTCGACTAGTGATTAACGGATCTGACAATGTGGCATTCAAAGTGATTGTGCTATCAATGAATGGTAAGTATTCGTAGCCTCAGGCCTCAACAACCGGGAAAGGACAAAAATCGGGCAGGCAGCATGGCTATGTGGGTCGCACCCATTAGGGTGTATAATCACCTATCTAGAGAAATTCCTTTTGTTTCTAAATCTATCGATTCTGCCCATTCGGGAAACGGTGGTTTGAGTCCAACCGTTGGTGATATACATTCGATACACTCAAGCGAAATGGGTGGTCGGTCATGTGTGGGCCGGGTTGCAAGATGTTCTTGTTGAACCCAGTGTATTCCTCTCTAGAGATACACAGTCGGAAGGTGGTTCCATACCTTGTCATGTTGGAAATCCAATCTCCAATAAGCGCCATGCGGTTTTTGATTTTATACTATGTATGTGGAGCGTGAGATGCAAGCGTTCTGCTATTTGGTTATTTACTTGATGTAGACATTATTATAATATCACTGGATTTTTGTATCAAAGTGTTTTGGGTTATAGTAAGGTAAAAACCGTCCGTGTTTATGTGTGGGCTGGTCTTACTATTATCTTTTCTTTTGAAAGGATTTTTAAAGTTAAACAAGTGGTTGGAGTTTACTCACACCAGTCCCATGACTGACCCAGAGTTTATTTTGTTTTGTTTTTCCCTAAACTCTTGGGTGCCCAAATTTGTACGGGCAGTCAAGTAGTTGGGATTTTTCAGATTCACTTGGAAGAGCTGAAAGCAGGAGGCTTCACCAGTTAGATATAGACTATCATATATTCCGCTGTGTACTACGTTGTATCTGGAAACAGGTGTTTATAACTGTTCCAGAAATGACTATTGTGCTCTGATGATGGTATGTATATAAAGTTACTGATTTGTATTTCAAAAGTTATGTTATATAATATATTTTATTCGTTCCGCTGTGAGTTTGTGATCTTCGTTTTTCTTCTATTCTAATATTTCTTTCTTTCTATTTCTCATCCTCTAACTTCTTTCTATTAATGGTTCGTATTTCTGTGTTATTTGGGTTGGACATGTGGTGTATTTAGTCAACTCAGATAGCTCGGATTTGCGGGTCGTTTCAAGATTTAACTATCGCCTGGAGCAAAACTGGTGATACTCCATCCTCGATCATTTCAATCTAATAAAAGATTCATTAACACTCCACTTGGTTTTAGTCTTCCAAATAATCACTATCAATGATTATTTAACTTGGGAAATCATATACCATCTCTAACTGGGTTAAAGAACCAATGTCAATTAAAACATGGTTCACGTTAAACCCAAAATCATGTTCCGTTCCATTCCAATTTATTTTATTAAATTGGAAAACTTTACTTTGGAAAACCTCCTTTAAATCTTAACAAAAGTTTTATAAATTCCAAATCACATTTCACTGTAAATTGGGTTAAAGAACAAATGTCGTTAACACACAGTTCACGATAAACCCAATTCCCATTTGATATTAAATACAAGGCTCTGAATAGAAAATATATTGGCTTATATTCAATATCAAATTCTACGACCAACAAATATCGTATTGGAAATAACGATATAAATATATCTTTCAAATTTCCATAACAATATCTGTATAATCACGAAATCCACCATCGAAATATTCCAAAGACAATTTCGATTCAAATCCATTCCAATTCAATTATTGGAAATTCTGGTTACTTTTAAAACCCTATCAAATCCAATTTATTTATTTCAAAAATAAATGGATTATAATTCTAGTTCAAAACTTTGATAAAAATCTATTTTTATCTTTTCAAATATGGAGTTTTTCATCCTAATTTTTTCCAAATCATTTCTTATGATTTTACACAAATTATTACTATTTTTAATAATTTTATCAAGGCCCGTACAGTCGATTTCCATCAACCGCCATAGAACTGCACTTGACCTTTTGTAAATTTGATTTGGACATATTTCCAAATCCAACCGTTAGATTTCAAATCTCTAATATTTGTTAGAAAGCTCTTTTCGATTCGAACCCAACGGTTCCAGTTTTAGGAGAATCCGCCAGTCGGATCTCCCGTAATATCCGTTCGAAGTCAATGGTCGAAATTCGCGAACGGCCGCGGCGCGACGCGTTCTATTCAGGCCATTATATATATATATAATATATTGTATATATTTCGTCGATTTCCTCTTAAAATGTATTTTATAAATCGTTTTAAATTCGTTTTCAAAACGATTTCAACTTAATATTCAATTTCTAATCAAAATTGAATATTCCATATCATCGATATATAAATGGTAATATTTTCAAAACATTATATTTTGAAATCATTTCTTTTTCTATATTCATTATAAAAACGAATATAATCGATATAAATATCGTTCGCGTCAAAATGGCGCAAATCTAATCAAAACGGCTTTATATATTTCAATAACTTCATTATTCTATTCAACAAATGAATATTTTCTTCAACACATGAATATATATATATTTTCTTTCAGCACATGAATATTCTCAACACATGAGTATATATTTTATACAAAACATGAATTTTCTTTTATTCAACACATGAATATATATTTTATTCAACACATGAATTTTCTTTTATTCAACACATGAATATATATTTTATTCAACACATGAATTTTCTTTTATTTTCCAACTTGGAATGAGGCCCAATCAATTACCATATAATGTTAATTATATGGATTCCCTACAACACATGTATATAATAGTAACGATAAATCATCAACCATCATCCAGAGTGCACCACACAACTGCATAAGCATTAAATATAAAAAATTAACGCTTACATAGTGTGTCAACCCATCGATTGATATACAACTAATCAATCGGGATTAGTGTACGTCAAATATCATCCCAATACCTGTGTGGGGTTTCAAATCAACAAACACAAATTTTTATTTGTGCAGTTGGGCGATGTGTAAAATTTATCGTCCTAATCAATATCCTTCAAATGGGTGTACATAAACAAACCGTCCAATTTGTTTATTCATATTTATTTTATTTACATGTTAAAAATTATATTTTTAACTATAAAATATTTTATAATGATAAAATATTTTATTTCATTCCACATCACACAATCAAATTTCACAACACATCAATCAAACAAACAAGTCATCCATGGTCTGTGGACGATGGGTGTCGGGTGCTGCTAAGCACCGTCTGCATCCTAGCATATATTTCAAACTAGAAATTAAAATAAAAGTGAGGAGTTCTCACCTTTGTGTTCCACTCCGCCATTCTAATCCGAATTTCTGAACCGTTTGGATTTGTCTGCAATTCCAATGCAGTCCTTCCCACGCTGTTCATAATAAAAATTATTTTTTTATTCCTTCATTCCAATAAATAAAAATCACAATTTTATTTCTACTTCATATATTTTTACAACGCTTCTTCCTATATAAAAATTATATTTTTATATTTCAACCTCTCATATAAAGATCGAATTTTTATTTCGACGCTATAGAAATCACATTTTTATTTCAACATATATATAATAAAAATCAGATTTTTGTTTTGCTACATATATAAAAATTGTATTTTTATATTCTCTATTATAAAAAATCCTATTTTCAACCCGCTACTCATATAAAAATCGAATTTTTATTTCGCTACAACATATATAAAAATTGTATTTTTATATTCTCTGTCTTATAAAAATCATATTTTTATAATCTCTACTATATAAATATCATATTTTTATTATCTCTATAATATAAAAATCATATTTTTATTTTATACATTATATAAAAATCAAAATTTTATTTTATACATTATATAAAAATCCTATTTTTAATTCACTACTTCTATAAAAATAATATTTTTATTTCGCTACTTCTTTATTTAAAAATCAAGTCCTTTCTAATTTAAAAATCGCATTTTTATGTAACTAAAAATCATGCCTTCATATGATTAAAAATCATATCTTTTCAAGTATAAAAATCTAGTCTTTCTTTGTTTACAAATATTTAAAAACCAAAATTAAACTCGATGCAAATTCATATTAAAAAAAAATCAGATTTTACCTATGCTAAATCTAATTAAAAACTGAAAATAAAATTAAATAAGTAAAAAAAACTTACTTTTTTCATTTTCAGAGGATGGGGGCGTTAGGGCTTTGAGAGGAGGAAGGGGGAGGCTCGTGGGGGGTGTGGCGTGGGGTCCACGGTAGCGACTGGTGGCGGCCTGGGGTGCTTCACGGTGGCTAGGGCAAAGGGTTCAGGGATGGTGTCGATTTGGGTTGCGGTGGTTTAAGTGGAAGGAGGGAAGAGGGGGGTGCGCGAGGGGTCATTGGAGGGGGTAGGGAGGAAGGAGACGCGGGGTGCGAGGGGCGGGGGAGGCCAGCGACCTAGATTGCGGCGGTGCTCCGCCTGGAGGCGGCGGCGCCTCGAATCCGCCACTCCCCATTTTGTTTTTTTTTGTTTTTTTTTCGATCTTGAAAGTCAACGAGGAAGGAGAAAGAATGATGGAGGCTATTATATAAATATATATTTAATTTAAATTTTAAATCCATAAAGTTCATTTTTCGTTCGGACTCCAAATCGAACCCAATGACTATCGCCCCTAGCTAACTACCCCCATTCGGAACCCAATGGGATATGTTTCGTAAGCCAATTTGGTTGTTACAATCAGTTTCCTTCAAAATCAAAATATAAATCTATATATTGATTTTGAATGCACATTTCAATTTACTAGGGCCACATACGAACTCTAAAAATTCCCGAAAAATATTTTGTAGCTTCGTATTGACGATACGGTCCTAACAAAACTAATTTCATCAAATTTTGAGACCGTTTGAAAAATGGCTATTTTCTGGTCGATCGAAATTGACTAAAACCGTTAAAACACGTTTTCTTTCACCACGCTCACATGTCGCTTCAGAAAATTACGAATTTTGGAATATTGCAATAACTTGACATCCCGGATCCAACCAAAGTGGTTTCGTCAAAAACCGAGGACGTTTGCAAAATTTCCATTTTTAAGGGCTAAAATTCCGTAGAGACTATTCTGAATTTTCAATTGGACATAACCTTTTATCCCCGCTATGAAATTTCAATTTTTCGGATTCGTTGGAAAGATATTCTCAAATAGATTCTAATATTTTTGGTTTTGCTAAAATCCAGTTTATTTTGAATCCTGTACATTCATTTGAAATTCGAAATCGAAATTTCAAACTACCGCGCCATTTTCAATTCCTTTTATAATTAAAAATAAATATTTATATTCTAACGACGATTCAAATAAATATATACGTTCAAATTCTATTCAAAATAAATTTCTCGTCATTATTTTTTTAAAATAATTCATTTTAAATATCTAAAATTCATTAAAATTTCCAAAATAAAATTTTAAATTGGCTCAGATTTCCGGGTTATTATAGATCATTTTATATATACAATAAAAATGTAATTTTTTCTATTGTTAACATATTTTTATTTCAAATAATGAATATTTTATATATTTTATACATACAATAAAAATGTGGTTTTCATTGGTCAAACAATTTTACTTCAAAACATGAATATTTTTAATGATCCCTACATGTAATAAAAATGTAATTTTTATCATTGAAATATTTTATTTCAACAAAACATAAATCTTAACAAATAATTATTCTTATTCTTATCTAACATGATAAAGGTGACATTTTCCTAACAAGAGGACATTTTTATTTCACATGACATTTTCTAATAAAATGACATTTTTATTTTAACATAACATTTTCTAACAAAATGAAATATTTATTTTAACATAACATTTTCTAACAAAATGACATATATATTTTAATATAACATTTTCTAACAAAACGACACATTTTATTTAACTAAAACATATAATTCAACAAATCGTCACAACCACCATCAGTCAATCAATCTAAATTTTATACAACGCACATATGTGTTTTATATAGCATGTATATATTTATTATCACAATCCCGATCATTCATTTTAAATTTTAAATTGAGAAATCTCACATTGATTTTACTCCTTCTGAATTTCTGGTACAGTTCAAATTCAGATATGCTTCAAATTCCAATGTGCTCCGTTTTGGTTCTAGTCAGGTCCATCGTGAAGCTGTCAATTTTTTTTTATTTCAACGGATCTAAAATCATGTGATTCTGTGCTCTTATGAAAAAGATACGATGGCTATTAATTTGATTACATAAATGAATTAATTGATTTATAAATTAATTAAAAAAACAGAATTAACCCTTTAATCCCTCGTTCACGTTCTTCTTCCTGCTTCGTAAAAACCCATCATTGTTGATTAGGGTTCCCTTGCCACTTGTACACTGCGCCAAACCCCCATCATCATGCACCACCGCGAGCGCCTCGGTCCCCTCCTCCATTGCCGAATGTGGTCCGCAACTCGAGGCACGAGATAGCCCAGGAAACGAAGCAGAACTCGGCGACTTTGGGGTAAAAATTCAGTCAAACTACCTCATGAAAAATGATCTCATCTATATCATATTGAAGAGCACTGAAATCTCACCAATATTTAGTTTGAAAGCTAGGTATAATTCGCATTATATTTGAAGATATTAGGGATTTTATTTCAGGGCATCTCAACCATGAAAAATTGAAAACGGCGGCTGCCTGGTTAGTGAGATGGGTTTTGAATTAACCTAGATATTTATATTAAATATTATTAAATCCTTTAATTTTTAGAAAAGGCCTGTTAATTCTTAATAACTCCAAATCCAGCCCAACGAATATCTCTCCCAGCCAAATACCCCTATTCCGGACACAATGAATTAGGTATCATCAACCCATTTGATCGTTTCAGCCCATTTTTCTTTAAATTAAAATATAAAACATTTAATTATTTCATTTAATCGTACATTTTAATTTACTGGGACCACATACTAATTAGAAAAATTCCCGAAAAATAAATCTATCTATGTATTGATGATACGGTCCTAATAATATTAATTTCGTCGAATTAGGAGACCATTTGGAAAAAGGTCATTTTCTGGTCGATCCAATTGAACTGAAATTGACCAAACACATTTTCTTTTGCCACGCTCACATATTAATTCCAAAAATTATGAAAATTGGAATCTAGCAATAAATTGACATTCCGGATCCAACCCAAGTGGTTTCGTCGAAAATGAGGTCGTTTGCAAAATGGCTATATATTATATTAATATATATATATATATATAAATCCCATAACGACTATTTCAAATTTTAAACTGGACATAACTTTCTGTTCCCGCTTTGAAATCTGGATTTTTTCACATTCGTTAGAAAGATATTGTTACACAGATTTAGATATTTTTGGTTTTACTAAAATCCGATTTATTTTGAATCCTGTACATTCATTTGAAATTTGAAATCAAATTTTCAAACTACAGCTCCATTTCTAACTCCTTTTATAATTAAAATAAATATATTCATTCTAACTATATTTTAAATAAATTTTAAATTGTTAATGTTTAAAATAATTTATTTAAAATGTTTGAAATCCATTAAAATTTCTAAAATAAAAATTTTAAATTGGTTCCAGAATTCCGGGTTGTTACAATCTCCCCCACTTAAAATCTTTTCGTCCCTGAAAAGGAACGGAACTAAAAGTTGTTTAACCAACCAACTCAACTTTTATTCTTTTATTGGTTTCAATAATTTTATTAGTTGAACTAATAATCACACAACACAATCATCAATCAATTAGTTGATTAGGTTTTCAAATATGTATAACTTACATATATCAAAATCATATTTTCTAAGATCGGAGTATATATATAATTGCAAATACGTTAATTATAAACTTTTCATTCTCAACTCATTCTAGGGCATTACTAACCCCATCTCTAACGAGTTTCTCATTCTAGGATACTACTGATCCTATCTCTAATGAGTATTCATTTATAGGATAATTCTATTCCTACCTCTGATGAGTCTTTGTTCAGTTCTAACGAATTGTACCCCAAAAATTTGAATTAACCAAAGCTCTGATACTACATGTAACGACAAAGGATTTCGCCCAGACCTAATCGATCGCAAAATCGACCAAGATCGTTTGGATCTCGCATACGCTAACTTTGGGCATACAACACATCAAAACAAATAACAGAAGACTTCTATTATATCATAATAACATAACATCAGTGTAACAACTCGATTTTTAGGGATGCTTATTTTGGGAATCAATCAACTAATCAGTGTAATTATTGCAAAATTAATCGGACATTTGAAGGAAAAAGAAGGAAAAAGAAATTGTTTTTTTAGTAAATTAATTGTATGTATAACGCATATAGTAATATGTACAATTTCAAAGAAGGGTCTGCAAAATGTGTATATATGAATCAATATAGGAAGAAATTATAATAAAGGGGGGTTTATATTGGTAAATAAAAGAAAATAATAAAGAAAGAGAGATATTTGGATGAAGCTTCTAGATTAGGGGCTTTTACATAAAAATACCTGCTCACCTCTCACCTTTATTTTTCACGGCACGTGAGAATCTTTGGGAGCAAAAAGAAAGAAACGGAAAACCTATTTCTCCACTGGAATTTTCAAAAGAATAACAAAATCTCTCTCTTTTTCTACAAATTAAATCAGTGATTTGATTCCCAAATCAGGCAATTGAAGAAGGAAGCACAAACAATTGGAAAGCTAGCTGATTCAGGCTTGGTAAGATTGCTTTTGGAGTTTTTGGTCAGTAAATATTCAATTTTTTGTTCAATTTTATGGTTTGAGACTCTTGTCTTAGGCCTAAAGATGAAATCTGTAGGTAAGTTTGATTGGTATCTTCCTTCCCCTATGCCATTTTGCATTGTTAGAATATTCGTAATTAGAATTAAATGGAAATTATAAATTTAATTTGGTAAAAATATTTTTTATGATGTGGAAATGGAAGAGTGAATTGAATTCTCTAATGCAATTGAAGTGCATGTTTCATGGATGTTGAATTGTCTCAATGTGGGGACAAGAAAATAAAGATTTTCAGTCATGTGCTGAACATACTTGTCAAAGAACATATGATCTATACCAATTGTAAAGGTTTTTAGCTTTGAAATTTTGTACATATAAACTTCATTCATGTTCAAACCTACTGCAAATTTTTTGAATTAAAATGATTAAATTTCGATTTTTTTATGATTTTTTTGAAGTGGGTATATGAAAACTATGTTGTTTAAATCTGACCAGAAAATGGATTGTGAAGAATATTAAAACTAAAACAATTGGTAACGAATTTGACTATGAAATTTTTAATGAAGAATATTTACTATTATATGAAGCTACTATAGAAATTTTAAATGAAAATTCTTTATTTTAGAATTTATATGATTTTCTCAATTGGGGTGTATGCAAAATTAGACTTATAAAGATGAGCTGAAGCGTTTGATGAAGAATATTAAGTATGAACCAACTATTAATGAATTTGATTATGAAATTTTTAATGAAGAATATATACTATTATATTAAGCTACTGTAGAAATTTTGAATGAAATTGTTGTATTTTCGAATTTATATGGTTTTCTTAACTTGAGTATGTAAAAACTGAGATTTCTCAAGTTGAGCTGAAGTAGTTGATGAAGAATATTAAATCTCTACCAATTAGTAATGAAATTGATTATGAAATTTTTACTGAAGAATGTTAACTAGAATATGAAGCTACTATAAAAATTTTGAGTTAAAAATATTAAATTTCGAATTTCTATGATTTCTGCAAGTTGGGTTATGAAAATTGAGATTTTTAGAACATAACAGAAAATGGATTGTAAAGAATATGAAATTTGTACCAAATGGTTTTTGAGTTTGGTTCCCAAATGTGGTACATACAAACTAGACTGATATTTAAAGATACTTTAAAAAATTTAGCTTTAAAAGATTAAATGTTGATTTTATATGATTTTAAAAAAAATCAGTATATGTAAATTGATATTATCCGGTCTAAACACAAATCGTTTTGGGTATAACTTTTTGGTTTCTTATAGAATTTTGATAAGTCTTGAAGTTTTGGAAAGCTTAAAAAATGTGTTACAACTTTTAGGTTTGAATATTTGTATCAATTTAAAGTCTAGATTGTCGAAAACTTAATTCTTTGCAGTTGGTCTGTCAATAAAGATAGAATGAATTTTAAGACATGACTTACGAACCAAATTTCATATTTAGGATTTTGAGACAATTGTTGATCTACATAAGTGGATTTCAAATACGATTTATAACATTATAACTTTGTGGAATAGTTATTTGTGTGTATTTTCGATAAGTGGAATTTACTCCCATTTAGTAAATATTAAAGTAATGCAGTGCGGTATGAGACGCAAGTGCATTACTTAAGTAGTTACTGTTTGGATGTGTATGGCACTTTTTGAATTGATGTGGTTTTAGTTCTTCATTGAGTTGGCATACTTATATGTCATTCTTATGATGATGTCTTTTTCTTTATCGCAACTACTGCGATTTGATTTATTTTGTCATATTGTTTATATATGATATTTATTATGAGTATCATATTGACTTATATATGATACTCTGACTTGATTTATTTTATCATATTGTTTTTATATATGATAAAGTTGAATATCAGCTTTGTCTTTTTTTAATTCGAGTTGTGAATATTATTTTGTTGTGCATGTGATGGTATATTTTCAAAACATGATTAAGTTTACAAAGTGTTTTGATGTTATAAACACTTTAAACTTCATGGCATATATATATTATAATTTAATATTCGAAAAATACTTTTCATTTTGGGATCGGAATAGATTGGACTTTGTTGTACCAATGGACCCAAACTCCATCTTGGTCGACCTGATTCAGTTTCGCTGCCTGGATCAGTGGTTTCTCATTCTCCCATCAACTACCAAAGGTTAACGGTCTGCTTCATTGGGCATTTTTATTTTGATCGGGGTTCCCGATTGGGGGGTCACAGACTACATCTGATGGAGGCGTGGGGTCCCACGTGTAGTGCCGTGAACGGGTAGTATACGGCCATCGCCTTAGACCGTCTTGGTTATCCTGGGTTGATCGCCAGGTGTCGTTATGGCGCTATGAGTGGATTACGGTGTGAATGTCTCGATGCGCGCTCGAGCTCTACCACTGTGATTCTACAATACTAGCGTCTGTTTATTTGGTATTTATGAGTCAAGTTACATTTATCCCATAATCCCCTAATATTATATTACATTACAATAATTGATCAATTTAATTATCATATTTATTTATATATTATAATTGTTATGAGTATTGTATTGATTTATATATGATACTCTGATTTGATTTGTATTATCATATTAATTTATATATGATAATTGTTATGAGTATCGTATTGATTTATATATGATACTCTGATTTGATTTATATTATCATATTGATTTATATATGATAATCGTTATGAGTATCGTATTGATTTGTATATGATACTCTGTTTTGATTTATATTGTCATATTGATTTATATATGATAATTGTTATGAGTATCGTATTGATTTATATATGATACTCTGTTTTGATTTATATTATCATATAGATTTATATATGATAATTGTTATAAATGTCGTATTGATTTGATTCATATTACCATACTGATTTATATATGATAACTGTTATGAGTATCATATTGATTTATATATGATACTCTGATTTGATTCATTTTATCATATTGATTTATATAAGATAATTGTTATGAGTATCATATTGATTTATATATGATACTCTGATTTGATTTATTTATATATGATACTCTGATTTGATTTACAAATGATAAATGCCATGAAGATTTTACTGACTTGATTAATTATCATAAAATATTTATTATATGAATCTTATTGTTTTCTTTATGCATTTGTTATGAGTATCATATTGATTTATATATAGTACTTTGTTTTGGATTATTTTATCATATTGTTTTTATATATGATAAATGTAATGTGGATTTCATTAGTTTTTGATACTCTGACTTAATTATTATGAGCATCCTATCAATTTATATATGATTTGTTGAGAGCTTCGCATCGATTAATATGTGATACTCTGTTTGATTTAATTTATCATATTGAATTATATATAATATTTGTTAAGAGCATCGCATTAATTTTTATGTAATCCTTTGACTTGATGAGTATCATATTATTCTATATATGCTATTTTGTATTATATTGGTTTATATGTGACACTCTAACTCGATTTATTTTATCATTTTTATTTTACATATGATATTTGATGTTGGTATTGTACTGAGTTACATACAACATATGTTGGAATTATGACTTATTTAAATGAGAAGATTATGCTGAAATTTTCATATATATATATATATATATATATATATATATATATATATATATATAGTAACATTCATATGCCTCTTGTTGACTTATACATGTGACATCATTTATCTTTTGTTGTCAAATTTTGATAGCCATAGATCCTTACTTCACTCACATTAGACATAGTCTGACTCGTGTGATTTGTTTGTTTTCTAAAACAATACCGGGTCAGGTTGAGGTTGTTTGCAGGTTGGGTTGCAAGGACTGTAGCAACATTCTTATCCTTTTCCATGTTTCGGGGTTTTGGATATGCAGGATTGGACTATCAATAGCCAGTAGTTTGTTATGGTATGTATGTTATTATGTACTTTGGTAGTGATATTATGTATTATGGACATCACTATTATGATATGTATTATGTATTCTACTGTTGTCATTGTGATGCGATTGATTCTATTATATTTTGTACTATGCAACTTGGGAATTTTTTTTATATCATTGCTTTGAACCTAGATTGAGCAAAAATGGTAAGTTGAAAGGTTTTAAAATTTTCGTGTCAGTGTTGGTTCAATGGAATGAGTATAGCATTTAGCCCTATCGAGTTCCATTCTCCGTGCTTTCCGACAGTAATACTTAGTATTGCTCTTGGTTAGCATGGGTATAGGGGTCGGGCGTTACATTTTTGGTATCAGTGCCAGGTTGCATATAGTACAAATATAATTAGAATATCGTTAGCACAAGATAGTAGAAACATCGTACATATCTGTACATCTTTGATATAACTCCCATGATACAATAATAGTTATGTATATCTGAACCAAAACCCTAAGTCATTAATTGATCCCGTGTGAAAATTAAGTTACAGATACATCACTTATGTAGAAATTGCGAGGACGCAATTTTTGTAAGAGGGGAAGTCTGTAACAACCCTATTTTTAGGGATGCTTAATTTGGGAATCAATCAGCTAATCAGTGTAATTATAGCAAAATTAATCGGAAATTTGAAAAAAAAGAAGGAAAAATAAATTGTTTTTTTTAATAAATTAAATGTATGTATAACGCATACAGTAATATGTACAATTTCAAAGACGGGTCTAGAAAATGTGTATATATGAATCAATATAGGAAGAAATTATAATAAAGCGGCGGGGGGGGGGGTATATTGGTAAATAAAAGAAAATAATAAAGAAAGATAGATATTTTGGATGAAGCTTCCAGATTATGGGCTTTTACATAAAAATACCTGCTCACCTCTCACCTTTATTTTTCACGGCACGTGAGAATCTTTGGGAGCAGAAAGAAAGAAACGGAGAAGCTATTTCTCCACTAGAGTTTTCAAAATAATAACAAAATCTCTCTCTTTTTCTACAAATTAAATCATTGATTTGATTTCCAAATCGGGCAATTGAAGAAGGAAGCACAAACAATTGGAAAGCTAGCTAATTTAGGCCTGGTAAGACTGCTTTTGGAGTTTTTGGTCAGTAGAGATTCAATTTTTTGTTCAATTTTATGGTTTGAGACTCTTGTCTTAGGCCTAAAGATGAAATCTTTAGGTAAGTTTGATTGGTATCCTCCTTCCCCTATGCCATTTTTCGTTGTTAAAATATTCGTAATTAGAATTAAATGGAAATTCTAAATTTAATTTGGTGAAAATAATTTTATGATGTGGAAATGGAAGAGTGAATTGAATTCTCTAATGCAATTGAAGTGCATGTTTCATGTATGTTGAATTGTCTCAAAGTGGGGACATGAAAATAAAGATTTTCAGTCATGTGCTGAAAATACTTGTCAAAGAACATATGATCTATACCAATTCGAAAGGTTTTTTGCTTTGAAATTTTGTACATATAAACTTCATTCATGTTCAAACCTACTGCAAAACTTTTGAATTAAAATGATTAAATTTCGATTTTTTTATGATTTTTTTGAAGTGGGTATATGAAAACTATGTTGTTTAAATCTGACCAAAAAATGGATTGTGAAGAATATTAAATCTGAAACAATTGGTAACAAAATTGATTATGAAATTTTTACTGAAGAATATTTACTATTATATGAGGCTACTGTAGAAATTTTAAATGAAAATTCTTTATTTTCGAATTTATATGATTTTCTCAAGTGGGGTGTATGCAAAATTAGACTTATAAAGATGAGCTGAAGTGGTTGATGAAGAATAATAAATATTAACCAACTATTAATGAATTTGATTATGAAATTTTTACTGAAGAATATATTCTATTATATGAAGCTACTGTAGAAATTCTGAATGAAAATGTTGTATTTTCAAATTTATATGATTTTCTTAACTTGAGTATGTAAAAACTGTGATTTCTAAAGTTGAGCTGAAGTTGTTGATGAAGAATATTAAATCTCTACCAATTAGTAATGAAATTGATTATGAAATTTTTACTGAAGAATGTTAACTAGAATATGAAGCTAATATAAAAATATTGAGTTAAAAATATTAAATTTCGAATTTCTATGATTTTTGCAAGTTGGGTTATGAAAATTGAGATTTTTAGAACATAACAGAAAATGGATTGTAAAGAATATGAAATTTGTACCAAATGGTTTTTGAGTTTGGTTCCCAAATTTGGTACATACAAACTAGACTAATATTTAAAGATACTGTAAAAAATTTAGCTTTAAAAGATTAAATGTTGATTTTATATGGTTTAAAAAAAAATCAGTATATGTAAATTGATATTTTCAGGTCTAAACACAAATCGTTTTGGGTATAACTTTTTGGTTTCTTATAGAATTTTGATAAGTCTTGAAGTTTTGGAAAGCTTAGAAAATGTGTTATGACTTTTACGTTTGAATATTTGTATCAATTTAAAGTCTAGATTGTCGAAAACTTAATTCTTTGCAGTTGGTTTGTCAATAAAGATAGAATGAATTTTAAGACATGACTTACGAACCAAATTTCATATTTAGGATTTTGAGACAATTGTTGATCTACATAAGTGGATTTCAAATATGATTTATAACATTATAACTTTGTGGAATAGTTATTTGTGTGTATTTTCGATAAGTGGAATTTACTCCCATTTAGTAAATATTAAAGTAATGCAGTGCGGTATGGGACGCAAGTGCATTACTTAAGTAGTTACTGTTTGGAAGTATATAACACTTTTCGAATTGATGTGGTTTTAGTTCTTCATTGAGTTGGCATACTTATATGTCATTCTTATGATGATGTCTTTTTCTTTATCGCAACTACTGCGATTTGATTTATTTTGTCATATTGTTTATATATGATATTTATTATGAGTATTATATTGACTTATATATGATACTCTGACTTGATTTATTTTATCATATTGTTTTTATATATGATAAAGTTGAATATCAGTTTTTTTTTTAATTCGAGTTGTGATTATTATTTTGTTGTGCATGTGATGGTATATTTTCAAAACATGATTAAGCTTACAAAGTGTTTTGACGTTATAAACACTTTAAACTTCATGGCATATATATACATATTATAATTTAATATTCGAAAAACACTTTTCATTTTGGGATTGGGATAGATTGGACTTTGTTGTACCAATGGACCAAAACTCCATCTTGGTCGACCTGATTCAGTTTCACTACCTGAATCGGTGGTTTCTCATACGCCCATCAACCACCAAAGGTCAACGGTCTGCTACATTGGGCATTTTTATTTTGATCGGGGTTACCAATCGGCGGGTCACGGACTACATCAGATTGAGGCGTGGGGTCCCACGTGTAGTACCGTGAATGGGTAACATACGACCTTCACCTTAGACCATCTTGGTTATCCTGGGTTGATCGCCAGGTGTCATTATGGCGCTATGAGTGGATTACGGTGTGGATGTCTCGATGCGCGCTCGAGCTCTACCACTGTGATTCTACAATACCGGCGTCTGTTTATTTGGTATTTATGAGTCAAGTTACATTTATCCAATAATCCCCTAATATTATATTACATTACAATAATTGATCAATTTAATTATCATATTGATTTATATACGATAATTGTTAGAGTATTGTATTGATTTATATATGATACTCTAATTTGATTTGTATTATCATATTGATTTATATATGATAATTGTTATGAGTATCGTATTGATTTATATATGATACTCTGATTTGATTTATATTATCATATTGATTTATATATGATAATCGTTATGAGTATCGTATTGATTTATATATGATACTATGTTTTGATTTATATTATCATATTGATTTATATATGATAATTGTTATGAGTATCGTATTGATTTATATATGATACTCTGTTTTGATTTATATTATCATATTGATTTATATATGATAATTGTTATAAATGTCGTATTGATTTGATTCATATTACCATACTGATTTATATATGATAATTGTTATGAGTATCGTATTGATTTATATATGATACCTTGATTTGATTCATTTTATCATATTGTTTTATATATGATAATTGTTATGAGTATCATATTGATTTATATATGATACTCTGATTTGATTGATTTATATATGATACTCTGATTTGATTTACAAATGATAAATGCCATGAAGATTTTATTGACTTGATTAATTGTCATAAAATATTTATTATATGTATCTTATTGTTTTGTATATGTATTTGTTATGTGTACCATATTGATTTATATATGGTACTCTATTTTGGATTATTTTATCATATTGTTTTTATATATGATAAATGTCATGTGGATTTCATTAGTTTTTGATACTCTGACTTAATTATTATGAGTATCCTATTAATTTATATACGATTTGTTGAGAGCTTCGCATCGATTAATATGTGATACTCTGTTTGATTTAATTTATCATATTGAATTATATATAATATTTGTTAAGAGCATCGCATTAATTTTTATGTAATCCTTTGGCTTGATGAGTATCATATTATTCTATATATGCTATTTTGTATTATATTGGTTTATATGTGATACTCTTAACTCGATTTATTTTATCATTTTTATTTTACATATGATATTTGATGTTGGTATTGTACTGAGTTACATACAACGTATGTTGGAATTATGACTTATTTAAATGAGAAGATTATGCTAAAATTTTCATATATATATATATATAGTAACATTCATATGCCTCTTGTTTACTTATACATGTGACATTATTTATCTTTTGTTGTCAAATTTTGATAGCCATAGATTCTTACTTCACTCACATTAGACATAGTCTGACCCATGTGATTTGTTTATTTTCTAAAACAATACCGGGTCAGATTGAGGTTGGTTCCAGGTTAGGTTGCATGGACTGTAGCAACATTCTTATCCTTTTCCATGTTTCGGGGTTTTGGATATGCAGGTTTGGACTATCAATAGCCAGTAGTTTGTTATGGTATGTATGTTATTATGTACTTTGGAAGTGATATTATGCATTATGGACATCACTATTATGATATGTATTATGTATTCTACTGTTGTCATTGTGATGCGATTGATTCTATTATATTTTGTACTATGCAACTTGGGAGTTTTTTTTATATCATTGCTTTGAACCTAGACTGAGCACAAATGGTAAATTGAAAGGTTTTAAAATTTTCATGCCAGTGTTGGTTCAATGGAATGAGTATAGCATTTAGCCTTATCGAGTTCCATTCTCCGTGCTTTCCGACAGTAATACTTTGTATTGCTCTTGGTTAGCATGGGTATAGGGGTCGGGCATTACAATCAGAGTATATGATATATCAGAGTACATCGAAAAATAATAATACAACGGAAGAATAATTTACAATGAACTTAATAAAAAGCAGCGGAAGACTTTCATTGCTCTGGACATAGCTTTAAGCTTCAATCCAGAATCCTGCTCAAAAGATAAATATCTGCAAAACAAGCCACTCGACTGCCCGTGTGGAAAATAAGGGCACCGAAGTTTGCCGGTGAAACAAACTACAAGTCAGTCATGGGACTGGTATGAGAAATCTTACTTGACCTATTTAATAATAAGGCTAATCACAGTACCACGCCACTAACGCGAAACGGATTTACTCCATTGGATTGCCAGTGCATAAATAAAGTAAATCATTAAACAACGCAATGCTTTTTATAAAAAATGAAACCATTATGAGACTCAAGTCCCATCACACAATGCAATGCAAATCGGAGGATAGAGTTTTACCTTATAATGGCCAAAATATGCTTGATACGCATAAAACAGATTTGATATTATTATTATTGTCTATATGTTTCAAAAACATTTCAATCATAATATATCATTCCTAGATAGCATAGCTACCATATACTATGGCGTCGTACTAGTTTTACAATCAAAACCGCACGGTGTCGTATTGGAAGTTGGATTTCCATCATGAACCAAGGCAAGGGATCGTCCTTACCGAATTCGAGACACTCTAGCCCGTGCCTCAGGATCAGTTGCAACTGCACTTAGGAGCGCCAGGGTCGGTCAACAAATATGTTTGTGGATTGGTAATGCCTGAACAATATGTTTCCGCGCCCTATGCAGCGTAAATCAAGAGCCACTAGGGACTCAAATCTAAGGTACCTCGCTTTCCATCATCCACAAAAGTAAAAATGTCTGGGCTCCATACCATGACACCACTTCTAGCTAGAAAAAAACGCATGTTCTCCCTTTGGTCCTTCTCCCGTTTCTGGTTCATACCGAGGTGTGAGGCTCGCTAAGTAATCCCATACACAAAGCTATTCTAAATAAAGTTGTGTTTTGATCATCAACCACAAAACTCTGCTTTTCAACAATAAGCCTGATCATTTGCATCTTGGCATGTGAGACGACCCGAACTTCCCCGTGAAGGAAAGCACGGATAGAATTGAGTACAAGACAAAATAGAACGCAGACGGAAGAACATTTCATTGTATATTACAACAATTCCATCAGATACAAGAATATACAGAGTATAAATGAATAAATTACATTCGATAAATATCAGAGATTACAATAAATTACATAGCAGCGGAAAATAATACAAAATCACAACTAGAAGTGATACACGGATACAGAGCTTTCCGAGCATCGTTCCAGCTGTAAATCAGGACCCTGTGAATATAAATCTGCAAAACCAAAACTACTAGCTGCCCGTGCGGAAAATAGGGGCACCCAGAGTTTAGGTTAAAACAATAAACTCCAGGTCAGTCATGTGACTGGTGTGAGAACTAAAACAGTTATAATTCTTTATTTTAAAGTTCGGTAAATCAAGGGACCACGCCGTATAACACGGAACGGGTTTCCTCCCAAGAATACCAGTGCATAAAACAAACAGCGCAATGCTAAATAAAGAAGAATGAAGCTGTTATAAGACCCAGGTCCCATCACACAATGCAACACAAGCCGGAGGATAGGGTTTTTACCTTATAACAGCCAAAGCATGCTTGATACGTTTAAAACACATTATTTGATACTATTTTAGGTGTATAGTGTCAAAACAATTTCAATCATAAGTATCAATCATAGGCGGCATAGCTACCATCTACTATGTCGGCATACTAGTTCTACAATTAAAACCGCAATATCACGTATTGGAAATTGGATTTCCGTCATGAGCCGAGGCAAGGGGCAAGCTCCTCTCCGCGTTCGAGACAATCTAGCAAATGTCCCAGGACCCCACTTTGATCCTTGGAATCGGCTGGGCCGGTCCTCTCTTGCTTTTGAGGATTAGTTATTCCTGAACACACGTTTCCCGGTCCTTACAGACCTATATCCGAGGCGCCTCGCATTCCAACAACCACACAGGTGAAAAGTATATAAATGTCAGGGCTGGTAGGTCACTGACACCACCCTAGCTAGAAAGAAACGTCGTGCTCTCCCAGCGGTCCATCTCCCGTTTTTGACTCATACCGAGGTGTGAGGCTCGCGAATTCACGTTATACACAAAGCTACGCCACACAGGCCGTGCTTTGATCATCCACCACAAGACTTTGCTTTTCAACAGAAGCCTTGATCAATTGCCACTTACGCATGCCACACAGGCAATTCACTCCATGCGTTTGATATCCATCAATATATAACCCCTGAGCTCGTACGTCTCAGAGAAGGGCGTTAAGCAAGAGAATAAATTCTCCGCCGCCAACAGATATATATTTAATAGAGATCAATCACACGGACTAAAATCCAATGTCGGACACACAGTCCATTTACAAGTCCGTTCTGGGTCTGAACGAAACCGGAGGCACTTTCCTCGCATATCCATCGATCTCCAAGTACGTCTGGACGATCACCGACTGTTTCCCTCATCTCGGGTGTACAGCCCAATCAAGATCATCAGTAATCACCCAAACGATGTGAAGACTTCCGGTCTTCAACCACCGTCTTCATCTTCGACATCTCGTCGAATCGGTTATTCAGAATGGGTATAACCCGGCCTTTCTGAATAACCCACGCATATAATTAACAAATGTTACACAAACACTACGAACGCCTCATTCCAATTCAGAATATTCTTTTATTCACAAAATCACATTCTTAGGGAAATGTTCCCATTAATTTTATCCAAGATAAATTCTTCTAAATTTATCCTATAATCTTCCTTTGGATATCATTTCAAACTAGTCGGGATTAACGAACCACACCGAAGTAATTATTTGTTTTATTTCCCAATCCCAACCTATATATCCCATGGAGCAAAACTGGTGATACTCCATATCTAACACCACGGTGTTATCGGTAAAATTAATTACCATTTCACGTTCAAATCTAATTAAAGATTTAACTATCGCTTTGGAGCAAAACTGGTGGTACTCCACTCTCGATCACTTTTTAGATTTGATAATTTAAATTATCAATTCACTTTTCAATCTAATTAAAGATTCATTAAAACTCCACTTAATTTTAATCTTTTCAAAAATCAATATCCTGCCTTTAACTGGGTTAAAGAACCAATGTCATCAAAAACACGATTCACGACAAACCAAATCACATTTGATATTAAATACAAGGCTCTGAATAGAAAATATATCGGCTTATATTCAATATCAAATTCTGAAACCAACAAATATCGTATTGGAAATAACGATATAAAATATCTTTCAAATCCCCATAACAATATTTGTATAGTCACGAAATCCAACATCGAAATATCCCGAAGATAATTTCGATTCAGCTCCAGTCCAATCCACGTATTGGAAATTATCGATTATTTTCAAAAATCACTTTCAAATTCAATTTATTTATTTCAAAAATAAATTGATTTCAATTCTAGTTCAAGACTAGTTCATTTCGATAAAAATCTATTTTTATCTTTTCAAATGTGGAATTTTCCAGCCCAAATCTTTCCAATTCACATATTATAATTTTACACAAATTATAGATATTTTTAATAATTTTATCAAGGCCCGTACAGTCGATTTCCAACAACGGCCATCGAACTGCACTTACAGCGACCTTTTTCGAATTTGATTTGGACATAATTCCAAATCCAACCGTTAGATTTCAAATTTCTCATATTCATTGGAAAGCTCTTTTCGATACGAACCCAACGGTTCCGGTTTTAGGAGAATCCGACGGTCGGATCTCCCGCAATGTCCGTTTGAATTAAATGGTCGAAATTCACGAACTACCGCGGCGCGGCGCGTTCTATTCAGGCCATTATATATATAATATATATATATATATTATATATATTTCGTCGATTTCCTTTTAAAACGAATTTTATAAATCGTTTTAAATTTCATTTCAAAAGCAATTTCCACTTCCATTTCAATTCAAATCAAAATTGAATTCTTCTCTATAAATTCGTTTTAAAATTCATTTCTATTCAATTCAAATTCCAATTCAATTTGAATTCATTTCAATTCGCTTTCAAATCAATTTGAATTCGTTTTCACTTCAATTCATTTCGAAATCGTTTTCAATTCAATTCATTCCTATTTTATTCAAATTCAAATTCACTTCCTATTCAATTCGAATTTCAATCTAATTCAATTGAATTTCATTTCAAAATATTTTAGTTTTGAAATCACTTTTCAATATTCGTTGTAAAACGAATAAAATCGATATAAATATCGTTCACGTCAAAATAGCGCATCTCTAATCCACACGGCTTTATATATTTCAAAAACTTCTATTCAATTCAACACATGAACCTATATTTCTTTCAACACACGACTAATCTCAACACATGAGTACTGTCAACACCTCACTATTTTTGTTATGTAAAATATTTTATAAAACTATGGTATCTATCGTTTGATTTTAATTAGACTCCACCGTAAAGTAGATTCTAATCGTAAATATGACAAAGATGTAATTTATTTTATTTAAAATATTCTACTCAACACATGAATAGTTTCAACACATGATCACCGTCAACACATGACTATTTTTATATTCAACACATGAATTTTCTTTTATAATATTCATTGTTTTCCCGATTGGAATGAGGCCCAATCAATCACCATATAGTGTTAATTATATGGATTCCATACAACACATGTATATAATAGCATTGAAAAATAATCAACCATCAACCAAAGTGCACTACACTGTATAAGCATCAAATATAGATATCCGACGCTTATAACAGCCTGTCAATCCACCGATCGACATATTTAATCAATCAGGATGAGTGAACTTCAAATTTCATCCCAACACCCGTGTGGGGTTTCAAACAATCAAACACACATTTTTGTTTGTGCAGTTGGGCGATGTGTAAAATTTATCAACCCAATCAATATCAGTCAAATCAGTGTAAATAAACAAATCGGCCGATTTGTTTATAAATATTTATTTATTCACTTTCACGTTAAAAATTATATTTTTAACGTCAAAAATATTTATTTCAACACTTGAATTTCTATTCAGTTCATTTACACAATAAAAATGATATTTTTATTTTTCTAACATATTTTAGAAAATTTCGGCGGCATAACGGCACGATACTAGAAACGGGACAAGGCCTAGCCTTATCCCCGGTCTAGTGAAGGCCCACGCCATTCACACATCAATCAAATCACTTTCGTTATGCAAACCACAAAATTTGGAGTAAGAGTCTAACCTAGTCTTACTCCTTCGCCTTATAACGGCGCACGTCTAATCCTAACCAATTTATCGATTCGATTTTTCACACCACAAACCACATTCAAACCAATATCTCAATCAATCACCAAACATCCAAACAAACAAGTCCATGGTATGTGGACGGGTGTCGGGTGCTACTAAACACCGTCTGCATCCTAGTATATATATATATATATAACTAGAAAATAAATTTTGAGTGAGAAGTTCTCACCGAAAGCTATCCAAACATCTTGACTCTTCTTCTCGCCTTTTTATCATCTTCTTGTGCCCGTAGTCACTATATAAAAAAAAAATCACATTTTTATATTTTGATGTCTTTAAAATAAAAATCACATTTTTATTTATTTACTTTCAATTTATAAATCATATTTTTACTTTCACGCTATATGGATAAAAATGCCATTTTTACACCGCTACAATATAGATAAAAATTCTATTTCGAAAATATTTATTTCGCCTTTATAAAAATAAAGTTTTCGCCTTTTTCAAAATAAAGGTTTCATCTTTATAAAAATATCTACTTTATTTCAACGTATATAAAATAAAAATCAGATTTTTATTTCGCTACATATACAAAGATGATATTTTTATATTCTCTATCCCATAAAGATTATATTTTTAATACTTTAAAAATATAAAATCATATTTTTATCACTTTAAAAATATAAAGATCATACCTTTTACCAAATAAAAATCCTATCTTTTCACCTTTTAAAGTTCTAATCTTTTCCCATTTAAAATTCAAACCTTTTCTATTTTAAATTCTATTTAAAATCAGTTTTAAATTACTTTTCAAAAATTCCGTTTTTACATTCTAAAAAAAAACAGTTTTTAAATCTTAAACAAATCAGTTTTATAAATCTAAAAAAATCAGTTTTATAAATCTAAAAAAATCAGTTTTATAAATCTAAAAAAAAATATCAGTTTTATACATAAATAAAAAAAACAGTATATAAAAAAAAATCGGTAAACTCACAGGGGAGGGAAGAGGACTTGCGGCGTTCGCCTGAGGGGGTCGGAGGATGTAGTGGCGGCGGAAAGGGGTTGGCGGTGGTTCAGGTGTGGGCCAAGGGCACGGGTTGAGGCTGCGAAGGCTAGGGGTGTACGGTTTTCGAAGGGGGAGAGGAGCGGGGTGCTTGCCGCGGTGGCTCGCAGGGGGGGGCTCGACGTGGAGGAGGGCGCAGGCTAGGGGCGGCGGCGGTGAACCCGGGGAGGCGCGCTCGATTCGATTGAGGGTTTTTTTCTTTTTCTTTTTCTCTTTTTCTGATTTGATTTCTACGGGGGGGGGGCCTGGTTAAGGAGAAAAAAGGGGGTTTTTATTTTTTTATATTTTATTATTTAATTATTTTAAATTCAAAGAAGTTGACTTTTACATACGACCTCTAAACGAGGCCCACCGCCTGTCGTCCATAGCGTTTTACCCCCATTCCGAACACAATGGGCTATGTACCGCAAGCTGATTCGACTGTTTGAATCAGTTTCCGCTTAATTTGCATTTAAATCACTATATTGAATTTTAAACGTACATTTCAAATTACCGGGGGCACATACTAACTCTATAAATTGCAGAAAAATATTTTCTAGCTTCGTATTGGCGATACGGTCCTAACAAAACTAGTTTCGTCGAATTCTGAGACCGTTAGAAAAATGGCCAATTTCCAGTCGATTAAAATCAACTGAAATTGGTCAAACGCGTTTTCCTTTGCCACGCTCACATATTGATTCAGAAAATTATGAAATTTGAAACCTAGCAATAATTCGACATCACGGACCCAACAAAAGTGGTTTCGTCGAAATCCGAGGTCGTTTGCAAAATGTCCATTTTTAAGGGCCTGAATTCCATAGCGACTATTCAGAATTTTCAACTGGACATATCCTTTGATTCTTAAAGTGAAATCTCAGTTTCTTACATCCGTTAGAAAGATATTATCAATTAGATCCTAATGTTTTTGGTTTCACTAAAATCCGGTTTGTTTTGCACCCGCTACATTCAATTGAAGTTTGAAATCGAATTATCGAACTACCGCGCCATTTTCAATTCTATTTATAATTATATATAAATATTTATATATTCTAACGACGACGTATAAAATATATACGTCGAATTATATTCAAAATAAATTTCTCGTCGATATTATTTAAAATTATCCATTTTAAATATTCAAAATTCGCTAAAATTGCCAAAATAAAAATTTCAAACTGGCCCAGATTTTGCGGGTTATTACAATCTCCCCCACTTAAAACTTTTCGTCCCCGAAAAGGAACAAAGTCGAAAGTGGTTTGACTATTCAACACTACGTTCGATCTGGCTTCCATTCTCCAACTTTTCAGTTTCTGAGAATTTTCAAAATTTCAAAAATTTGGCTAACACCCTAAATTTTCGAAAAATTTCGCCATAACCTCCCCTGCAATGGGAGCATCGGGGAATTTCAAATAGCTTCCCCGGTCCTTCAGATCTCAAAAAGAAAAAGAAAAAGCCAAGCGGCTAGCCAATAGGCTCACAAAATCATCATCACCCAAACAAAACAGGAAATTATGTAGTAAACATGTACCTATTTGTCGGGCAAACAAATTTTATTCTCTGGCTCTAGCCTCCTTGCTATGACCTGTTCAATGTAAGTATATGTATATGCAAGCAAATGTGACCAATTTCAATACAAATCAATATTCGGTTCAATTAGGCTAAATAGTTCAAAATTAGCAAACAAATAAACGACCAACACAAACATCAATCAATTAGTGGATTAGAGTTTCTAATTCATAATTTGATATATATACAAAAAATCATGTTTTGATGCCAATTCACAACAATGTGTTCTAACTATACTAGTTTTGGTTCTCACACCAGTCTAATGGAAATATATAGAAATCACACCTTCGAAACACGAACATAAATACTGATAATGCGGCCGCATTACCAGAATTATCTCCGGGCAACTAGAATGTGACTCTATATCTATCCAGTATATTAAAACTTCGAATATACGTTCATGACGCGTATACGCGAAATCTATATATACTCGATTGTCCATATTCAAAATAAATAAATATTCAAATACGTTTTAAAATGGTTTAAATTTCAAAACGAAAATTGTTTTCATTTGAAAAATATACTCTTCACACTCGTTCTAGGATACTACTGATCCTATCTCTAACGAGTAATTCTAATTGGATATTGCTAATCCAATATCTGATGAACTCTTTCGTATGGTTCTAATGTGTCTTGTTCTCGAGCTCTGTAAACCAAAGCTCTGATACCAAAATGAGAAATAGCCGACGAACTCCGGTAGGCTTTGCAACCATCCCTTCATCCCCCAAGCAGCAGGTAAAACCCACCGTGGCTTTCACCTGGTCCCCCAGTTACTTGTTTTACGGCAACCCTCTCGAGTCTCGCGCCCACTGGCGAACCAACCCCCACCACAAGGGACATGTAGGGGTAAGAGTCTCCCGTTCGCCACCAAACTGCGAAGCGAGAACCCCCTATCACGCGTACCCAGCCCACACAGGGCCAGCAACAAGAACTGGTGATACTCCATATCTAACACCACGGTGTTATCGGTAAAATTAATTACCATTTCACGTTCAAATCTAATTAAAGATTTAACTATCGCTTTGGAGCAAAACTGGTGGTACTCCACTCTCGATCACTTTTTAGATTTGATAATTTAAATTATCAATTCACTTTTCAATCTAATTAAAGATTCATTAAAACTCCACTTAATTTTAATCTTTTCAAAAATCAATATCCTGCCTTTAACTGGGTTAAAGAACCAATGTCATCAAAAACACGATTCACGACAAACCAAATCACATTTGATATTAAATACAAGGCTCTGAATAGAAAATATATCGGCTTATATTCAATATCAAATTCTGAAACCAACAAATATCGTATTGGAAATAACGATATAAAATATCTTTCAAATCCCCATAACAATATTTGTATAGTCACGAAATCCAACATCGAAATATCCCGAAGATAATTTCGATTCAGCTCCAGTCCAATCCACGTATTGGAAATTATCGATTATTTTCAAAAATCACTTTCAAATTCAATTTATTTATTTCAAAAATAAATTGATTTCAATTCTAGTTCAAGACTAGTTCATTTCGATAAAAATCTATTTTTATCTTTTCAAATGTGGAATTTTCCAGCCCAAATCTTTCCAATTCACATATTATAATTTTACACAAATTATAGATATTTTTAATAATTTTATCAAGGCCCGTACAGTCGATTTCCAACAACGGCCATCGAACTGCACTTACAGCGACCTTTTTCGAATTTGATTTGGACATAATTCCAAATCCAACCGTTAGATTTCAAATTTCTCATATTCATTGGAAAGCTCTTTTCGATACGAACCCAACGGTTCCGGTTTTAGGAGAATCCGACGGTCGGATCTCCCGCAATGTCCGTTTGAATTAAATGGTCGAAATTCACGAACTACCGCGGCGCGGCGCGTTCTATTCAGGCCATTATATATATAATATATATATATATATTATATATATTTCGTCGATTTCCTTTTAAAACGAATTTTATAAATCGTTTTAAATTTCATTTCAAAAGCAATTTCCACTTCCATTTCAATTCAAATCAAAATTGAATTCTTCTCTATAAATTCGTTTTAAAATTCATTTCTATTCAATTCAAATTCCAATTCAATTTGAATTCATTTCAATTCGCTTTCAAATCAATTTGAATTCGTTTTCACTTCAATTCATTTCGAAATCGTTTTCAATTCAATTCATTCCTATTTTATTCAAATTCAAATTCACTTCCTATTCAATTCGAATTTCAATCTAATTCAATTGAATTTCATTTCAAAATATTTTAGTTTTGAAATCACTTTTCAATATTCGTTGTAAAACGAATAAAATCGATATAAATATCGTTCACGTCAAAATAGCGCATCTCTAATCCACACGGCTTTATATATTTCAAAAACTTCTATTCAATTCAACACATGAACCTATATTTCTTTCAACACACGACTAATCTCAACACATGAGTACTGTCAACACCTCACTATTTTTGTTATGTAAAATATTTTATAAAACTATGGTATCTATCGTTTGATTTTAATTAGACTCCACCGTAAAGTAGATTCTAATCGTAAATATGATAAAGATGTAATTTATTTTATTTAAAATATTCTACTCAACACATGAATAGTTTCAACACATGATCACCGTCAACACATGACTATTTTTATATTCAACACATGAATTTTCTTTTATAATATTCATTGTTTTCCCGATTGGAATGAGGCCCAATCAATCACCATATAGTGTTAATTATATGGATTCCATACAACACATGTATATAATAGCATTGAAAAATAATCAACCATCAACCAAAGTGCACTACACTGTATAAGCATCAAATATAGATATCCGACGCTTATAACAGCCTGTCAATCCACCGATCGACATATTTAATCAATCAGGATGAGTGAACTTCAAATTTCATCCCAACACCCGTGTGGGGTTTCAAACAATCAAACACACATTTTTGTTTGTGCAGTTGGGCGATGTGTAAAATTTATCAACCCAATCAATATCAGTCAAATCAGTGTAAATAAACAAATCGGCCGATTTGTTTATAAATATTTATTTATTCACTTTCACGTTAAAAATTATATTTTTAACGTCAAAAATATTTATTTCAACACTTGAATTTCTATTCAGTTCATTTACACAATAAAAATGATATTTTTATTTTTCTAACATATTTTAGAAAATTTCGGCGGCATAACGGCACGATACTAGAAACGGGACAAGGCCTAGCCTTATCCCCGGTCTAGTGAAGGCCCACGCCATTCACACATCAATCAAATCACTTTCGTTATGCAAACCACAAAATTTGGAGTAAGAGTCTAACCTAGTCTTACTCCTTCGCCTTATAACGGCGCACGTCTAATCCTAACCAATTTATCGATTCGATTTTTCACACCACAAACCACATTCAAACCAATATCTCAATCAATCACCAAACATCCAAACAAACAAGTCCATGGTATGTGGACGGGTGTCGGGTGCTACTAAACACCGTCTGCATCCTAGTATATATATATATATAACTAGAAAATAAATTTTGAGTGAGAAGTTCTCACCGAAAGCTATCCAAACATCTTGACTCTTCTTCTCGCCTTTTTATCATCTTCTTGTGCCCGTAGTCACTATATAAAAAAAAAAATCACATTTTTATATTTTGATGTCTTTAAAATAAAAATCACATTTTTATTTATTTACTTTCAATTTATAAATCATATTTTTACTTTCACGCTATATGGATAAAAATGCCATTTTTACACCGCTACAATATAGATAAAAATTCTATTTCGAAAATATTTATTTCGCCTTTATAAAAATAAAGTTTTCGCCTTTTTCAAAATAAAGGTTTCATCTTTATAAAAATATCTACTTTATTTCAACGTATATAAAATAAAAATCAGATTTTTATTTCGCTACATATACAAAGATGATATTTTTATATTCTCTATCCCATAAAGATTATATTTTTAATACTTTAAAAATATAAAATCATATTTTTATCACTTTAAAAATATAAAGATCATACCTTTTACCAAATAAAAATCCTATCTTTTCACCTTTTAAAGTTCTAATCTTTTCCCATTTAAAATTCAAACCTTTTCTATTTTAAATTCTATTTAAAATCAGTTTTAAATTACTTTTCAAAAATTCCGTTTTTACATTCTAAAAAAAAACAGTTTTTAAATCTTAAACAAATCAGTTTTATAAATCTAAAAAAATCAGTTTTATAAATCTAAAAAAATCAGTTTTATAAATCTAAAAAAAAATATCAGTTTTATACATAAATAAAAAAAACAGTATATAAAAAAAAATCGGTAAACTCACAGGGGAGGGAAGAGGACTTGCGGCGTTCGCCTGAGGGGGTCGGAGGATGTAGTGGCGGCGGAAAGGGGTTGGCGGTGGTTCAGGTGTGGGCCAAGGGCACGGGTTGAGGCTGCGAAGGCTAGGGGTGTACGGTTTTCGAAGGGGGAGAGGAGCGGGGTGCTTGCCGCGGTGGCTCGCAGGGGGGGGCTCGACGTGGAGGAGGGCGCAGGCTAGGGGCGGCGGCGGTGAACCCGGGGAGGCGCGCTCGATTCGATTGAGGGTTTTTTTCTTTTTTTTTTTCTCTTTTTCTGATTTGATTTCTACGGGGGGGGGGGCCTGGTTAAGGAGAAAAAAGGGGGTTTTTATTTTTTTATATTTTATTATTTAATTATTTTAAATTCAAAGAAGTTGACTTTTACATACGACCTCTAAACGAGGCCCACCGCCTGTCGTCCATAGCGTTTTACCCCCATTCCGAACACAATGGGCTATGTACCGCAAGCTGATTCGACTGTTTGAATCAGTTTCCGCTTAATTTGCATTTAAATCACTATATTGAATTTTAAACGTACATTTCAAATTACCGGGGGCACATACTAACTCTATAAATTGCAGAAAAATATTTTCTAGCTTCGTATTGGCGATACGGTCCTAACAAAACTAGTTTCGTCGAATTCTGAGACCGTTAGAAAAATGGCCAATTTCCAGTCGATTAAAATCAACTGAAATTGGTCAAACGCGTTTTCCTTTGCCACGCTCACATATTGATTCAGAAAATTATGAAATTTGAAACCTAGCAATAATTCGACATCACGGACCCAACAAAAGTGGTTTCGTCGAAATCCGAGGTCGTTTGCAAAATGTCCATTTTTAAGGGCCTGAATTCCATAGCGACTATTCAGAATTTTCAACTGGACATATCCTTTGATTCTTAAAGTGAAATCTCAGTTTCTTACATCCGTTAGAAAGATATTATCAATTAGATCCTAATGTTTTTGGTTTCACTAAAATCCGGTTTGTTTTGCACCCGCTACATTCAATTGAAGTTTGAAATCGAATTATCGAACTACCGCGCCATTTTCAATTCTATTTATAATTATATATAAATATTTATATATTCTAACGACGACGTATAAAATATATACGTCGAATTATATTCAAAATAAATTTCTCGTCGATATTATTTAAAATTATCCATTTTAAATATTCAAAATTCGCTAAAATTGCCAAAATAAAAATTTCAAACTGGCCCAGATTTTGCGGGTTATTACAGCATGCCACACTGAAATTCACGCCATGCGACTGATGTCTATCAATATATAACCTCTGAGCTCGTACGTCTCAGAGATGGGTGTTAAGTAAGAGAATATATTCTCCGCCACCAAGCAGATATATATTAAATAGAGATTAATCAACACAGAATAAAATCCAGTGTCAGACGTACATCCATTTACAAGTCCGTTCTGGGTCAGAACGAAACCGAAGATACCTTATTTCTTGTCCCACATGTCCAATACAGGGGAGAGGTTCTCGCATATTCGTCGATCTCCAAGTACGTCTTGACGATCACCACTTATTACCTTGTCTTGGGATGCCTCCCAATCAAGACATCAGTAATCATCCAAACAATGTGAAGACCTCCAGTCTTCAACCACCATCTTCATCTTCGACTTTTAATCATCGTAATAATTATTCAGAATGGGTTGAACCCGGTCTTTCCGAGTAACTCGCATATTTTATATTCAGTAAACAAGTGCTATAAAACACATCATATGCCTCATTCCAATTCAGAATATTCTTTTAAATAAATCTTCATATTATGAGGGAAAGGTTCCATTAATTTTATCAAAGATAAATTCTTTTAAATTTATTCTTTTAATCATTTATTTGTCTCATTCCCATTTTTAATCCTACCAAAGATTCATTAAAAATTTATTTTAGGCCTAATCTCAAAAATCATTATTTAATGATTATTCAACTTTAAGAAATTAGTCTTGTCTTTAACTGGGTTAAAGGACAAATGTTATTTAAAAACATTGTTCACGATAAACCCAAATTCGTCTTCCATTAAATATGGAATCTTCACAGAAATCAGATCAATATATAATCAATATAAATTTCCGTATCAGACTAATAATATAAATGGAATAGTGGCAAATCCTTTTAAATTCCATATATAGTAACGGCCTTCTTTTACAGAAGCTCATCTCGATTATTACCAAATCGAATTCCATTCAATTCCAATTTAATATATTAAATTGAAAACTTTATTTTGAAAAAAAAATCATTAAATCTAAATAAAAAGATTTATTATTTCCAAATTATATCTTCACTGTTAATTGAGTTAAAGAACAAATGTCGTTTAAAACACAGTTCACGATAAACCCACAATCAACTTTCATTTCAGTTCCAATTAAATATTAATTAATTGGTAAATTTATCTAAATCTTAATTAAAAGATTTAACCTTTTATCAACTGTGTTTAAGAACAATGTTATTAAAGACACCATTCACGACAAACCCAAAAATCGAATTTCACTTCAATTTGTACGTTGAAAATTTTGACTATATTAAAACCATTACAAATCCACTTTATTATTTCTAAAATAATTGGATTATTATTCTAGTTAATAACTAGTTCATTTCAGTAAAAATATATTTTATCTTTTATACGGAATTTTTCATCCAAAATCATTCCAAACCATTTATTATGATTGTACAATATTTTTCCATATTTTTAAAAATTTTATTAAGGCCCGTACAGTCGGTTTCCAATAACGGCCACCGACCTGCACTTACAACGACCTTTTCTAAAATTGATTTGGACATAATTTCAAATCCAACTGTTAGATTTCAAAACTCTTATATTTATTGGAAAGCTCTTCTCGATACGAACCCAACAGTTCCGGTTTTAGGAGAATCCAATGGCCGGATCTCCCGTTACTTAAATTTGAAGTTAATTGTCGAAATTCGCGAACGGTCGCTACGCGGCGCGTTCTATATATATATATAATATTATATATATTTCGTAGATTTCCAATTAAAATGTATTTTATAAATCTATTCAGGCCAGAAAACTTCATTTTCGATTTAAATCAAAATTGAATATGCTATATCTTTATCATATTATAATATTTTCAAAATATTAGATTTCGAAATCACTTCCTTCCGATATTCATTATGAAATGAATAAAATCGATCGATAAACCCATTCGGGTTAAAATGACGTTTCTATGCTTAACCCGGCTTCATATTTTTATATTTTTGTGTCCATCCAAAATCGGACATAAAAATCAAAATTTTATTCTTCACAAAATTTATTTTAAAATATTCGTTATTTTAAAATATTCTTTATTTTAAAAGATACTTTATTCTAAATTATTCTTTATATTAAAATGTTCTTTATTTTAAAATATTCTAAATCGGAATGTGACTCAATCAATTACCATATAATTTCAGTTATATGGATTTTCATACATCGCACGTATATAACAATAATGATAAATAATCATTCAATAATCCATTCACAACCAGAGTGAATTTTACAACTAAGTGAGCATTAAAATAAATAAATAACGCTCATCACAGACTGTCAATCCATCGATTGACATACAACTAAATATTGGGACTAGTGTATGTCAAATATCATCCCAATACCCGTGTTGGGTATTCAAACAACAACTGTTTACATAAATAAGTCAATGGTTAATAAATTTAACCAATTCTAATTCAGTTTTAATTATTTTCTATTTAACAAATTTTCACAGATTAAATTATAAACAAGTATTTATAATTTAATTTCAACAAAACATATATTCTAACAAGTAATTATTTTTATTCTTGTCTAACATGATAAAGGTAACATTTTCTCTAATGAAACATACATTTTAACATGTAATCCTTTTATTATTGTCTAACATAACAAAAGTGACATTTTTATTTCACCAAACATTATTCTAAATACATGAAATTTTTATTAATCAAAACATTATTCTAAATAAATGACATTTTTATTTCACAAAATATGTTTTCAACATATGATTATTGTTCTAACTTCGCTAATCATAATAATGATAATGTTTTAATCTAACCAAATCATATTTTTAACATATGATCAATTTTCTAATATCACTAACATATTAATGATAAAGTTTTAATCTAGCAAAAATCATATTTTTAACGTATGATCAATTTTCTAATATCGTTATCATAATAATGATTTAATCTAACCTACATACAATAAAAATGTAAAATTTTATTTTACAATATTTTTATTTCAAACAATGAATATTTCTAATCATTCCTACAAATACAATATAAATGTATTATTTTTTTATTTGTTAACATATTTTTATTTCAAACAATGATCATTTTAATATACAATAAAAAAGTAATTTTTTTTATTGTTAACATATTTTTATATCAAACAATGATCATTTTATATATACAATAAAAATGTAATTTTTTTATTGTGAACATATTTTTATTTCAAACAATGAATATTTTATATGTTTATACATACAATAAAAATGTGATTTTTATTGGTCAAACAATTTTATTTCAAAACATGAATATTTTTAATGATCCCTACATGTAATAAAAATGTAATTTTTATTGTTGAAATATTTTATTTCAACAAAACATAAATCATAACAAATAATTATTCTTACTCTTATCTAACATGATAAAGGTGACATTTTCCTAACAAGAGGACATATTTATTTCACATGACATTTTCTAAAAATATGACATATTAATTTTAACATAACATTTTCTAACAAAATGACATATTTATTTTAACATAACATTTTCTAACAAAATGACATATTTATTTTAACATAACATTTTCTAACAAAATGACATATGTATTTTAACATAACATTTTCTAACAAAATGACATATTTATTTTAACATAACATTTTCTAACAAGATGACACATTTTATTTAACAAGAACATATAATTCAACAAATCATCACAACCACCATCAGTCAAATAATCTAAATTTTATACAATGCACATACTTGTTTTTTATAGCATGTATATATTTATTATCACAATCACGATCAATTTAAATATATATATTTATTTTAAATTTTAAATTGAGAAATCTCACATTGATTTTACTCCTTCTGAATTTCTAGTATGGTTTGGATTCAAATTTGCTTCAAATTCCAATGTGCTCCATTTTGGTTCTGGTCAGGTCCATCGTGAAGCTCTCATTTTTCTGATTTCAACGGATGTGAAATCACGCGATTCCATGCTCGTATGAAAAAGATACGATGGTTATTACTTTGATTACATAAACGAATTAATTGATTTATTAATTAACTATAAAACAAAGAATTAACCCTTTAATCCCTCGTTCACGTTCTTCTTTGTGCTTCGTATGAACCCATAATCGTTGATTAGGGTTCCCCCGCTACCTGTACACTACGCAAGACCCCAATCAGCATGCACCACCGCGAGCGCCTCGATCCCCTCCTCCATCGTCGAACGTGGTCCGCAATTTGAGGCACGAGATAGCCTAGGAAATGAGGTGGAACTCGGTGACTTTGGGGCAAAAATTCAGTCGAACTAACTCATAAAAACGATCTCATCCGTATCAGATTAAAGAGCACTGAAATCTCACCAATATTTGGTTTGAAAACTAGGTGTAATTCGCATTATATTTGAAGATATTAGGGATTTTATTTCAGAGCATCTCAGCCATGAAAAACTGAAAATGGCTGCTGCCTAGTTAGTGAGCTAGGGTTTGAATTAACCTAGATATTTATATTAAAATATTATTAAATCCTTTAATTTTTAGAAAAGGCCCGTTAACTCTTAGTAACTCCAAATCCAACCCAACGAATATCCCCCCTTGAAAAATACCCCTATTCCGAAAACAATGGACTAGGTCTCATCAACCCATTTGATCGCTTCAGCCCATTTTTCTTTAAATTAAAATATAAAACATTTAATTATTTAATTTAATTGTACATTTTAATTTACCAGGGCCACATACTGACTCCAAAAATTCCCAGAAAATAAATCTAGCTATGTTTTACCGATACGGTCCTAACAATATTAATTTCGTCGAATTGGAGACCGTTTGAAAAATGGTCATTTTCTGGTAGATCCAATTCAACTTAAATTGACCAAACATGATTTCTTTTACCCCACTCACATATTAATTCCAAAAATTATGAAAGTTGGAATCTAGCAATAAATTGACATTCCGGATCCAACCAAAGTGGTTTTGTCGAAAATGGAGGTCGTTTGCAAAATGGCTATATATTATATTAATATATATATATATATATATATATATATAAATTCCATAGCGACTATTTCAAATTTTTGGACTTAATTTTTTATTCCAGTTATGAAATCTGGATTTTTCACATTCGTTAGAAAGATATTGTTACACAGATTAGATATTTTTGATTTTACTGCAATCCGATTTATTTTAAATCCTGTACATTCATTTGAAATATGAAATCGAATTTTCAAACTACCACGCCATTTCTAACTCCTTTTATAATTAAAATAAATTTATTCAATCTAAATTTATTTTAAATAAATTTTTAATCGTTATTATTTAAAATAAATTATTTTGAATATTTAGCAGCCATTAAAATTTGTGAAGACCCGTAACTTCCCCGGTAAGGAAAGCCCGGATGATCTTGAGAACATGACAAAATAGAACACAGACGGAAGAACATTTCATTGTATATTACAACAATTCCGTCAGAATACAAGAATATACAGAGTATGAATAATTATTACACAATAGAAAATATCAGAGATTACAATAAATTACATAGCAGCGAAAAATAATACAATACACAACTAGAAGTGATACAAGGATACTGAGCTTTCCAAGTATCGTTCCAGCCGTAAATCAGGACCCTGTGAATATAAATATGCAAAACCCAAAACGACTAGCTGCCCGTGTCAAAATAAGGGCACCTAGAGTTTAGGTTAAAACAATAAATTCCAGGTCAGTCATGTGACTGGTGTGAGAACCAAAAAGTTATTAATCTTTATTTTCAAAGTTAGGTAAATCAAGGGACCACGCCGTATAACACGGAACGGGTTTCCTCCCAAGAACACCAGTGCATAAAACAACAGCGCAATGCTAAATAAAGAAAAATGAAGCTATTATAAGACCCAGGTCCCATCATACAATGCAACGCAAGCCGGAGGAAAGGGTTTTTACCTTATAATAGCCAAGAATGCTTGATACGTTTAAAACAAATCATTTGATACTATTATAAGTGCATAGTGTATAAAACAAATTCAAATCATAAGTATCAATCATAGACGGCATAAGCGCCCCATTCCACTATGTCGCCATACTAGGCTCTATAAATAAAACCGCAAAGTCACGTATTTAGAAATTGGATTTCCATCTGCGAACCGAGGCAAAAGATAGTCCTCACCGATTCGAGACTCTCTGGCCCGAGCCTCAGGACACAGACTCAGGTGGGCCCTTGAAGCGACAGGGCTGGTCCACCGATGTGGATTAAAATGCTTGAACACTGCGTTTCCCTGCCCTTTGGGGTGTAAATGAGCCAACGAATGGCTCCATCGGACCCGGATCGTCCGATCTAACCGAGGCGCCTTGCAACAGCAACAACCACATAAGTCAAACTCGTCAGGGCGTGTAAAACCACTGACGCCACTTCTAACTAGAAAGAAACGCATGTCCTCCCTGAGGTCCTCTCCCGTTTTTGGTTCACCACCGGGATGTGAGGCTCGCGAACCAACGTTACACAAAGCTACGCCACACAGGCCGGGCTTTGATCATTAACCACAAGACTTTGCTTTTCAACAGAAGCCTTGATACATTGCCACTTAGGCATGCCACACAGGCAATTCATTCCATGCGATGGATATCCATCAATATATAACCCCTGAGCTCGTACGTCTCAGAGAAGGGCGTTAAGAAAGATAATAAATTCTCTGCCGCCAAACAGATATATATTTAATAGAAATCAATCACACAGACTGAAATCCAATGTCAAACACACAGTCCACTTACAAGTTCGTTCTGGGTCTAAACAAAACCGGAGGCACCTAGTACTTCACATATCCATCGATCTCCAAGTACGTCTGGACGATCACCAATTGATTCTCTCCTCTTGGGTGTACGGCCCAATCAATATCATTAGTAATTATCCAACCGACGTGAATACCTCCGGTCTTCAACCACCGTCTTCATCTTCGACACCACGTCGAATCAGTTATTCAGAATGGGATAAACCCGGTCTTTCTGAATAACTCGCGTATATAATAAACATGTGTTAAACAAACACAACATACGCCTCATTCCAATTCATCAGTCACTAACCGTAAATTAACAAGAGAATAATTCCCCAAATATTAACCCCGAAGGCCAAAACCAACATCAGATCAATACCCAGGAAACCATTCTGCTTAGCTAACCTACAGTTAGTTTCTAAATTTCACATTCTTACGGAAAGTTCCCATTAATTTTATCAAAGATAAATTCCTTTAAATTTATTCTTTAATCATCCTTTGAAAATAAATTCAAACCAAATTTTTGTTTATCCAAACTAGTCGGGATTAACGAACCTTACTGAAGTAATCAATTGTTAAATTTCCCACCCCAACCTATTCATCCCATGAAGTAAAACTGGTAATACTTCATATCTAACACCACGGTGTTATAGGTAAATTCAATTACCATTTCACGTTCAAATCTAATTAAAGATTTAACTATCGCCTGGAGCAAAACTGGTGATACTCCATTCTCGATCATTTCAATCTAATTAAAGATTTATTAAAACTCCACTTAGTTCTAATCTTTAACTGGGCTAAAGAATCATTGTCATTTAAAACACTGTTCACGATAAACCCAAAAATCAATACCAATTCAATTCCAATTAAATATCATTTAATTGGTACACTTCATTAAATCTAAATAAAAAGATTTAATCTTTTTCTCAAATGGGCTTAAGAACAGTGTTAATGAAGACACCATTCACGACAAACCCAAATCACCTTTGATATTAAATACAAGGCTCTAAATAGAAAATATATCGGCTTATATTCAATATCAAATTCTACGACCAACAAATATCGTATTGGAAATGACGATATCTATATATCTTTCAAATTTCCATAATGCTATCCATATAATCAGGAAATCCAACATCGAAATATTCCAAAGACAATTTCGATTCAAATCCATTCCCATTCAATTATTGGAAATTCTGGTTACTTTTAAAACCCTCTTCAAATTCAATTTATTTATTTAAAAAGAAATAGAATTATAATTCTAGTACAAAACTAGTTCATTTCGATAAAAATCTATTTTTATCTTTTCAAATATGGAGTTTTTCATCCTAATCCTTCCCAAATCATTTCTTATGATTTTACACAAATTATTACTATTTTTAATAATTTTATCAAGGCCCTTACAGTCGATTTCCATCAACGGCCATCGAACTGCACTTACAGCGACCTTTTCCAAATTTGATTTGGACATAATTCCAAATCCAACCGTTATCTCGAATATTCGTTAAAAGCTCCATTCGATACGAACCCAACGGTTCCGGTTTTAGGAGAATCCGATGGTTGGATCTCCCGCAATATCCATTTGAAGTCAATGGTCGAAATTTACGAACTACCGTAGCGCGGCGCGTTCTATTCAGGCCATTATATTATATATATAATATGTACTTCGTCGATTTTCCTTTAAAACGTATTTTATAAATCGTTTTAAATTCGTATTCGAAATGATTTCAACTTCGTTTTCAAATTCAAATCAAGATTGAAATTTTCACTATAAATTCGTTTTAAATTCATCTCAAATTGATTTCAATTTAAATCGATTTTTAATTCAATTTCAGTTCGTTCTCAATTCAATTTCAATTCGAATTCATTTCTATTCTATTTCAATTCGAATTCAATTCTATGCAATTTCAATTCGAATTCAATTCTATTCTATTTCAATTCTATTCAATTTCAATTCTATTCAATTCTATTCAATTTCAATTCGAATCGAATTCATTTTCAAAATATTCGATTTTGAAATTACTTTTCAATATTCATTATAAAAACGAGTATAATCGATATAAATATCGTTTGCATCAAAATGGCGTCAATCTAATCAACACGGCTTCATATATTTCTATTTTCAAATATTCTATTTCAAATATTTCTTTTTCAAATATTTCTATTTTCAAAATATTCTATTTCAAATATTTCTTTTTCAAAAATTTCTATTTTCAAATATTCTATTTCAAATATTTTTTTTTCAAATATTTCCTTTTTAAAACTGGAATGAGGCCCAATCAATTACCATAGATTTTATTTCTATGGATTTCCATATAACGCATGTATATATCAATAATGACAAATAATCAACCATCATCCAAAGTGCATTCTACGCTGTATAAGCATCAAATGTAAATATTCAACGCTTATAACAGTCTGTCAATCAATCGATCGACATACAACTAATTATTGGGATTAGTGTATGTCATATATCACCCCAATACCCTTGTGGGGTTTTCAAACAATCAAACATAGATTTTATTTGTGCAGTTGGGCGATGTGTAAAATTTATCATCCCAATCAATATCAGTCAAATGGGTGTATATAAACAAATCGTCCGATTTGTTTTTTTTATTTCATTTTAAATACACGTTAAGAATTCTATTTTCAACTATAAAATATTTTACCTATATAAATATTTTATTTTCATTTCACATCACATCACATCATACAATCAACTACACAACAAAATCAAATAAACAAGCATACAAGTCGTCCATGGTCTGTGGACAACGGGTGTCGGGTGCTACTAAACATCGTCTGCATCCTAGTATATATTTTAACTAGAAATAAATTTAAAAGTGAGAAGTTCTCACCGACTAGCTAAACCAATTCGTCACGACTCGTCTTATGTAGGATATCTTCACCGTTGCTTGCCTTTTGACAATTTCATTGTCCGTAGTCACTACATATATAAAAATCACATTTTTATAACTATGCTATATGGATAAAAATCACATTTTTATACCGCTACTATATAGGTAAAAAATCTATTTTTATCATGCTAACTTCATAATAAAAATTATATTTTTATATCGCTTCCAAATACGTAAATATCACTCCTTCACAACGCTACTTCCATGATAAAAATTATATTTTTATCTTGCTAGTAATATAATAAAAATTATATTTTTATTACTCTACATGAATAAAAATTATATATTTATTCTTCCTATGATATAAAGATCGAATTTTTATTATCTATATAATATAAAAATCATATTTTTGTATGGCTACTTCTATAAAGATCACATCTTTATTATTTCTACTATATAAAAGTCATATTTTTAATTACTCTATATATATAAAAGGATTGATTTTTTATTCGCTAATATCGTGTATAAAACTGATTTTTTTTCCTATAAAGCTAATCACACTATATAAATAAAATAAAGAAAAATAAAAATAAATTAAATTAAACTTACAGTGTTGTTTTTTTTTCTGTGAGAAGGGGGGTTTCACCGTCGGTGGGGGGTCAGGGGGTGTCGGCGGCGCGCTCATGGGGATGCGGTGCAGATAGAGGAAGCGGAGGAGGAGCAGGGGAGAGGAACGGGGGGGGGGGGGGGTGGTGCGGTTGTGCTTGACGTCGAGGAAGGAGGGTGGACTACTGCGCGGTGTGAGGAGGAGGAAGAAGAAGAAGGAGCGGCGGCGGCAGACTTGGGGGGCGCGATCGATTTAGGGTTTTTTCCTTTTTCTTCCTGTAGATTGAACTAAAGGAGAAAACCGGGGGGGTTGTGTTTATGTAAATAATATATATTTTATTATTTTAAAACTTCAAAAAGCAACTTTTTATTTTAACCTCAAAACGAGACCCACCGCCTGTCGTCCATAGCTAATTACCCCTATTCCGAACACAATGGGATGTGTATCGTAAGCTGATTCGATCGTTTCAATTAGTTTTCATCAAAATCAACATATAACTCTATATATTGAATTTGAACGCACATTTTACGTTACTGGGGCCACATACAACCTCTAAAAATTCCCGAAAAATATTTTCTAACTTCGTATTGACGATACGGTCCTAACAAAACTAGTTTCGTCAAATTCTGAGACTGTTTGAAAAATGGCCATTTTCCAGTCGATTAAAATCAACTGAAACTGGTCAAACGCGTTTTCCTTTGCCTCGCTCCAACATTGATTCAGAAAATTATGAAAATTGGAATCTAGCAACAACTTGACATCATGGATCCGACAAAAGTGGTTTCGTCGAAATCCGAGGTCGTTTGCAAAATTTCCATTTTTAAGGGCCAGAATTCCATAGCGACTATCCTGAATTTTCAACTGGACGTATCTTTTTATTCTCGCTATGAAATTTCAATTTTTCGGATTCGTTGGAAAGATATTCTCAATTAGATTCAAATACTTTTGGTTTCACTAAAATCCGGTTTAGTCTGCACTCGGTACATTCATTTGAATTTTCGAACTACCGCGCCATTTTCAATTCCTTTTATAATTTAAAATAAATATTTATATTCTAACGACGATCTATATAATATATACATTCGAATTCCATTCAAAATAAATTTCTCGTCGATATTATTTAAAATAATTCATTTTAAATCATCAAAATTCGCTAAAATTGACAAAATAAAAATTTTAATTTGGCCCAGATTTCCGGGTTATTACAATCTCTCCCACTTAAAACTTTTCGTCCCCAAAAAGGAACAAAGCCGAAAGTTGTTTCACAAATCAACTCAACTTCCAGTATTTTCACTACGACTTATGTTCTTCAACTTTTCAGTTTCTAAGAACTTTTCAAATTTTTCAAAAATTCAGCTAACACCCTAAATTTTCGAAAAATTTCGCCATATCCTTCCCTGCACCGGGGACTTCGGGATATTTCATATAGCCTCCAGTGGCCTTCTTCAATCCAAAAGAAAAAGAAAAAGCCAAGCGGCTAGCCAATCGGCTCACAAAATCATCATCACCCAAACAAAATAGTAAATTATGGTAAACATGTACCTATTTGTCGGGCAAACAATTTTATTCCTCTGCTCTAGCCTCCTTGCTATGACCTGTTCAATGTAAGTACAAGTACAAGCATGCAAATGCGACTAATTTTCAATACAATTCACTATTTGGTACAATTTGGCTAAATGGTCCAAATTTTAATTAATCAAACAATAATCAAACAACACAATCAGCAATCAATTAGTTGATTAGCTTTTCAAATTCATAACTTTGATACATAGTCTAAAAATCAGATTTTTGATGCCAAATCGCAACTATAAGCCCTATCTAATTTTGGATTCTCACACCAGTCTAATGGAAATATATAGATATCTCACCTTCGACACTCGAATATAAATGCTGATGACGCCGCGGCATCATCAGAATCATCTCCGAGCGAATAGAGTGATTCTATATCTATCCAGTATATTAAAACTTCAAATACACGCGGATCAGACGTATACGCGAAATCTATATATATGGGATTATCCAAATCAATATAAATAAATATTCAAATACGAATAATTAAATTCAATTTTTCAAAACAAAAATTGTTTTCATTTTAAAAATATACTCTTCACACTCGTTCTAGGATGCTACTAATCCTATGTCTAAAGAGTCATTCTAATTGGATATTACAAATCCAATATCTGATGAATTCTTTCGTATGGTTCTAATGTGTCTTGTTCTCTGAGCTTTGTAAACCAAAGCTCTGATACCAACTGTGAAGACACGTAACTTCCCCGGTAAGGAAAGCCTGGATGATCTTGAGAACACGACAAAATAGAACGCAGACAGAAGAACATTTCATTGTATATTACAACAATTCCATCAGAATACAAGAATATACAGAGTATGAATAATTATTACACAACAGAAAATATCAGAGATTACAATAAATTACATAGCAGCGAAAAATAATACAATAGACAACTAGAAGTGATACACGGATACTGAGCTTTCCGAGTATCGTTCCAGTTGTAAATCAGGACCCTGTGA
The DNA here is from genome assembly GCA_030737875.1 of Allium sativum. Taxonomy (NCBI): domain Eukaryota; kingdom Viridiplantae; phylum Streptophyta; class Magnoliopsida; order Asparagales; family Amaryllidaceae; genus Allium; species Allium sativum. The sequence continues at coordinate 638,769,371 of CM060918.1, forward strand.
ATATAAATCTGCAAAACCCAAAACTACTAGCTGCCCATGTCAAAATAAGGGCACCCAGAGTTTACGTTAAAACAGTAAACTCCAGATCAGTCATGTGACTGGTGTGAGAACCAAAAAGTTATTAATCTTTATTTTCAAAGTTAGGTAAATCAAGGGACCACGCCGTATAACACAGAACGGGTTTCCTCCCCAGAACACCAGTGCATAAAACAACAACGCAATGCTAAATAAAGAAAAATGAAGCTATTAAAAGACCCAGGTCCCATCACACAATGCAACGCAAGCCGGAGGATAGGGTTTATACCTTATAAAAGCCAAGAATGCTTGATACGTTTAAAACAAATCATTTGATACTATTATAAGTGCATAGTGTATAAAACAACTTCAAATCATAAGTATCAATCATAGATGGCGTAAGCGCCCTATCCCACTATGTCGCCATACTAGGCTCTACAAATAAAACCGCAAAGTCACGTATTTGGAAATTGGATTTCAATCTGCGAACCGAGGCAAAAGATAGTCCTCACTGATTCGAGACTCAATAGCCCGAGCCTCAGGACCCAGACTCAGGTGGGCCCTTGGAGCGACAATGCAGGTCCACCGATGTGGATTAAAATGCCTGAACACTACATTTCCCCGCCCTTTGGGGGCGTAAATGAGCCAACGAATGGCTCCATCGGTCCCGGATCGTCCGATCTAACCGAGGTGCCTCGCAACAGCAACAACCACATAAGTCAAACTCGTCAGGGCATGTAAAACCACTGACGCCAGTCTAACTTGAAAGAAACGCATGTCCTCCCTGAGGTCCTCTCCTGTTTTTTGTTCACCACCGGGGTGTGAGGCTCGCGAATCAACGTTACACAAAGCTACGCCACACAGGCCGTGCTTTGATCATCAACCACAAGACTTTGCTTTTCAACAGAAGCCTTGATCCATTGCCACTTAGGCATGCCACACAGGCAATTCATTCCATGCGATGGATATCCATCAATATATAACCCCTGAGCTCGTACGTCTCAGAGAAGGGCGTTAAGCAAGAGAATAAATTCTCCGCCGCCAAACAGATATATATTTAATAGAAATCAATCACACAGACTGAAATCCAATGTCAAACACACAGTCCACTTACAAGTTCGTTCTGGGTCTGAACAAAACCGGAGGCACCTAGTACCCCACATATCCATCGATCTCCAAGTACGTCTGGACGATCACCAACTGATTCTCTCCTCTTGGGTGTACGGCCTAATCAAGATCATCAGTAATTATCCAAACGACGTGAAGACCTCCGATCTTCAACCACCGTCTTCATCTTCGACACCACGTCGAATCAGTTATTCAGAATGGGATAAACCCGGTCTTTCTAAATAACTCGCGTATATAATAAACATGTGTTACACAAACACATCATACGCCTCATTCCAATTCATCAGTCACTAACCGTAAATTAACAAGAGAATAATTCCCCAAATATTAACCCCGAAGGCCGAAACCAACATCAGATCAATACCCAGGAAACCGTTCTACTTAGCTAACCTACAGTTAGTTTCTAAATTTCACATTCTTAGGGAAAGGTTCCCATTAATTTTATCAAAGATAAATTCCTTTAAATTTATTCTTTAATCATCCTTTGAAAATCAATTCAAACCTAATTTTGGTTTATCCAAACTAGTCGGGATTAACGAAACTTACCGAAGTAATCAATTGTTAAATTTCCCACACCAACATATTCATCCCATGAAGTAAAACTGATAATACTTCATATCTAACACCACGGTGTTATCGGTAAATTCAATTACCATTTCACGTTCAAATTTAATTAAAGATTTAACTATCGCCGGGAGCAAAACTGGTGATACTCCATTCTCGATCATTTCAATCTAATTAAAGATTCACTAAAACTCCACTTAGTTCTAATCTTTAACCGGGTTAAAGAATCAGTGTCATTTAAAACACTGTTCACGATAAACCCAAAAATCAATACCAATTCAACTCCAATTAAATATAATTTAATTGGTACACTTCATTAAATCTAAATAAAAAGATTTATTCTTTTTCTCAAATGGGCTTAAGAACAGTGTTAATGAAGACACCATTCACGACAAACCCAAATCACCTTTGATATTAAATACAAGGCTCTGAATAGAAAATATATCGGCTTATATTCAATATCAAATTCTACGACCAACTAATATCGTATTGGAAATAACGATATCTATATATCTTTCAAATTTCCATAACGCTATCCGTATAATCAAGAAATCCAACATCGAAATATTCCGAAGACAATTTCGATTCAAATCCATTCCCAATCAATTATTGGAAATTCTGGTTACTTTTAAAACCCTCTTCAAATTCGATTTATTTATTTAAAAAGAAATAGAATTATAATTCTAGTTCAAAACTAGTTCATTTCGATAAAAATCTATTTTTATCTTTTCAAATATGGAGTTTTTCATCCCAAATCATTTCTTATGATTTTACACAAATTATTACTATTTTTAATAATTTTATCAAGGCCCATACAGTCGATTTCCATCAACGGCCATCGAACTGCACTTATAGCGACCTTTTCCAAATTTGATTTGGACATAATTCCAAATCCAACCGTTATCTCTAATATTCGTTAGAAAGCTCCTTTCGATACGAACCAAACGGTTCCAGTTTTAGGAGAATCCGACGGTTGAATCTCCCGCAATATCCATTCGAAGTCAATGGTCGAAATTCACGAACTACCGCAGCGCGGCGCATTCTATTCAGGCCATTATATCATATATATAATATATATAATATATACTTCGTCGATTTTCCTTTATAACGTATTTTATAAATCGTTTTAAATTCGTTTTCGAAACGATTTCAACTTCATTTTCAAATTCAAATCAAGACTGAATTTTTCACTATAAATTCGTTTTAAATTCATCTCAAATTGATTTCAATTTAAATCGATTTTTAATTCGATTTCAGTTCGTTCTCAATTCAATTCAATTTCAATTCAAATTCTTTTGTATTCAATTTCAATTCGAATTCAATTCTATTCAATTTCAATTCGAATTCAATTCTATTCAATTTCAAATCTATTCAATTTCAATTCTATTCAATTTCAATTCGAATCGAATTCATTTTCAAAATATTCGATTTTGAAATCACTTTTCAATATTCATTATAGAAACGAATATAATCGATATAAGTATCGTTTGCGTCAAAATGGCATCAATCTAACCAACACGGCTTCATATATTTCTATTTTCAAATATTCTATTTCAAATATTTCTTTTTCAAATATTTCTATTTTCAAATATTCTATTTCAAATATTTCTTTTTCAAATATTTCTATTTTCAAATATTCTATTTCAAATATTTCTTTTTTGAATATTTCCTTTTCAAAACTGGAATGAGGCCCAATCAATTACCATAGATTTTTTTCTATGGATTTCCATACAACGCATGTATATATCAACAATGACAAATAATCAACCATCATCCAAAGTGCATTCTACGTTGTATAAGCATCAAATGTAAATATTCAACGCTTGTAACAGTCTGCCAATCAATCGATCGACATACAACTAATTATTGGGATTAGTGTATGTCATATATCACCCCAATACCCGTGTGGGGTTTTCAAACAATAAAACACAGATTTTATTTGTGCAGTTGAGCAATGTGTAAAATTTATCATCCCAATCAATATCAGTCAAATGGGTGTATATAAACAAATCGTCCGATTTGTTAATTTTTTTATTTCATTTTAAATACACGTTAAGAATTCTATTTTCAACTATAAAATATTTTAACTATATAAATACTTTATTTCCATTTCACATCACATCACACAATCAACTTCACAGCAAAATCAAACAAACAAGCATACAAGCCGTCCATGGTCTGTGGACGACGGGTGTCGGTTGCTACTAAACACCGTCTGCATCCTAGTGTATATTTTGACTAGAAATAAATTTAAAAGTGAGAAGTTCTCACCGACTAGCTAAACCAATTCATCACGACTCTTCTTATGTAGGATATCTTCACCGTTGCTCGCCTTTTGTCAATTTCATTGTCCGTAGTCACTACATATATAAAAATCACATTTTAATAACTATACTATATTGATAAAAATCACATTTTTATACTGCTACTATATAGGTAAAAATTCTATTTTTATCACGCTAACTTTGTAATAAAAATTATATTTTTATATCGCATCCACATACGTAAATATCACTCCTTCACAACGCTACTTCCATGATAAAAATTATATTTTTATCTTACTAGTAATATAAAAAAAATTATATTTTTATTACTCTACATGAATAAAAATTATATTTTTATTCTTCCTATGATATAAAGATCGAATTTTTATTATCTATAAAAAAAATCATATTTTTATATGGCTACTTCTATAAATATCACATCTTTATTATTTCTACTATATAAAAGTCACATTTTTAATTGCTCTCTATATAAAAGGATTGATTTTTTTATTCGCTAATATCGTGTATAAAACTGATTTTTTTCCTATAAAGCTAATCACACTATATAAATAAAATAAAGAAAAACAAAAATAAATTAAATTAAACTTACAGTGTTGTTTTTTTTCTATGAGAAGGGGGGGGGGTTTCACCGTCGGTGTGGAGTCAGGGGGTGTCGGCGGCGTGCTCAGGCGAGGGGGGGTGCAGATAGAGGAAGCGACGGAGGAGCAGGGGAGAGGAACGAGGGGGGGAGGTGCGGCTGTGCTTGACGTCGAGGAAGGGGGGTGGACTGCTGCGTGGTGCGAGGAGGAGGAAGAAGAAGGAGCAGCGGCAGCAAACGTGGGGGAGGGGGGCGCGATCGATTTAGGGGTTTTTTCCTTTTTCTTTCTGTAGATTGAACTAAAGGAGAGAACGGGGGGGGGGGGGGGGTGTTTATGTAAATAATATATATTTTATTATTTTAAAACTTCAAAAAGCAACTTTTTATTTCGACCTCAAAACGAGACCCACCGCCTGTCGTCCATAGCTAATTACCCCCATTCCGAACACAATGGGATATGTATCGTAAGCTAATTCGATCGTTTCGATCAGTTTTCGTCAAAATCAACATGTAACTCTATATATTGAATTTGAACGCACATTTTACTTTACCGGGGCCACATACAACCTCTGAAAATTCCCAAAAAATATTTTATAACTTCGTATTGATGATGCAGTCCTAACAAAACTAGTTTCGTCAAATTCTGAAACCGTTTGAAAAATGGCCATTTTCCAGTCGATTAAAATCAACTGAAACTGGTCAAACGCGTTTTCCTTTGCCATGCTCCCACATTGATTCAGAAAATAATGAAAATTGGAATCTAGCAATAACTTGACATCACAGATCAAACAAAAGTGGTTTCATCGAAATCCGAGGTCGTTTGCAAAATTTCCATTTTTAAGGGCCAGAATTCCATAGCGGCTATTCTGAATTTTCAACAGGGCGTATCTTTTTATTCCCGCTACGAAAATTCAATTTTTCGGATTCGTTGGAAATATATTCTCAGTTAGGTTCAAATATTTTTGGTTTCACTAAAATCCGTTTTATTCTGCACCCGGTACATTCATTTGAATTTTGAAATTGAATTTTCGAAATACCGCGCCATTTTCAATTCCTTTTATAATTAAAATAAATATTTATATTCTAACGACGATCTATATAATATATACGTTCGAATTCCATTCAAAATAAATTTCTTGTCGATATTATTTAAAATAATTCATTTTAAATAATCAAAATTCGCTAAAATTGCCAAAATAAAAATTTTTAAATTTGCCCAGATTTCCGGGTTATTACAAAATTTCTAAAATAGAAGTTTTAAATTGGTTCCAAAATTCCGGGTTATTACAAAATATCATCCCAATACCCGTGTGGGGTTTTCGAACAACAACTATTTATTTATTTGTGTAGTTGGGCGATGTATAAAATTTATCGTCCCAATCCATATCAGATAAATGGGTGTACATAAATAAATCGTCCGATTTGTAAATGAATATTTTATTTCTTTTCAAGATAATTTTATACCGTTCATATATATACGTTAAAAATTATTTTTTTAATGATAAAATATTTTATTCAACATATGAATATTTATTTTCTATTTCACACCACAATCACATCACAATACAGTCCAAACAAACAATCATGGTTTCAATCAAAGGTGTCGGGTACTACTAAGCACCGTCTGCATCTTAATATATATTTAACTGTAAAATAAATAGAGTGAGAAGGAGTTCTCACCTTTGGTTTCTACTTCTCCAGTTTTATTTCTGAATTTCTGTTCGCTTCCAATCGGTTCCATCGCAATCTGTTTCACGTGGTATGTATATTAAAAATCATATTTTTAAACAACGATCTTTATAAATAAAATTCACATTTTTTCTTTATAGTAAAAATAACATTTTTCTATACAATGAAGAATCACATTTTTTACTTTACAGTGAAAAATCACATTTTTTCCATAAGCTATATATATAAAGATTACATTTTTAAACCGTTCTATATATTTTTAAAAATTCCTATTTTAGTTTCAAAGTTATCTCTATAGAAATCCATATTTTTAAAACAAAGTATTTATTAATAAAAATTACATTTCCATAACATTATATTTATATATTAAAAACCTCATTTTTAACAAGGCTATTTTATTTAACAAAATCAATGCTATTTTTATTTAACAAAATCAATGTTATTTTAATAAATTTAGAAATCATATTTATAAAAATATCATTTTTTTCTAAAAATCATATTTATATTTTTTAAAATAATGCTAATTTCATTTTAAAGGTAATGCTATTTCATATATTTTACAAGTAATGTTATTCATATATTTTAAAACAATACTAATTATATTTTCAAAACCGTTTTTTACATCATACTTTTTATATTTTATTTTAATTAAAAATTTAGATCTTTAAAAAAATGTCAATTTAATTAAAATTTGAAAATAAGGCAATGTTATAAAAATAACTCACTATTTTCAGTTCTGATCGGTTCTATGTTGTAGATCTCGCGAAGGCGATTCCAATGGTTTCAGTTTTGTCCAATTCTGATAATGCAATAAAAGGTTATCAGACTTTTAAATTTATACCATTTAATTATAATTAAAAGAATTTAATCAATTAATTTAAAACCTTAATTACATGTTTCCTCCTAATTGTCTTCTTCCAGATACGCTCAAACCCAACATCGCTAGAACCTTCACCATGCCGCTCGCAGCTAGGGGTCTCAGAACTCCATCAGAACCCACGAATCCGTAGCCCCGCGCCGACACTAGCGTCGCTGGCGGCGATGCCTAGATCGAAGCCCCCATATGGCTAGTGTAACGACCCGGAATTTTGGGGCCAATTTAAAAATTTTATTTTAGAAATTTTAATGGATTTCAATATTTAAAATAATCTATTTTAAATAAGAACGACTAAAAACTTTGTTTAAAACGAATAAATTCAATTTAATTATAAAAGGAGTTAAAACAGCGCTGCAGTTCGAAAATTTGAATTTGAACTTTGAACGACTGTACAGAATTCATTTTAAATCAGAATTGAGCGAAACAAGAAATATTTAAATCTGTTTAATCATATCTTTCTAACGAATCTGAAAAACTAAAATTTCACTTTATATTTTGAAAGTTATGGCCAGTTCAAATTTTAGAAAAGTCGCTGTAGAATTTATATATATTTTAATATAATATAATGGCCTTAAAAATAGCCATTTTTCAAACGACCTCGGTTTTCGACGAAACCACTTTTGCTGGAACCGGAATGTCAAATTATTGCTAGGTTTCAATTTTCAAAATTTTTTGAATTAACATGTGAGCGTGGCAAAGGAAAACGTGTTTTGTCAATTTCAGTCAAATTTAATCGACTTGAAAATGGCCATTTTTCAAACAGTCTCAGAATTCGACGAAATTAGTCTCGTTAGGACCGTATCGTCAAAACATAAACAGAAATAATTTTTCTGCAATTTTTAGAGGTAGTATGTGGCCCCGGTGATTTAAAATGTACGTTTGAATTTAATAATTAAATGATTTATAATTTAATTTAAAGAAAAACATATCATAACAGCCAAACTGGGTTACGAAACATGTTCCATTGTGTCCGGGATGGGGGTTATTAGCTAGGGGCGATACTCGTTGGGTCTTGTTTGGCGTTCATTGCGATAGACAAATAATAAATAGATTTTTCTTGAATTAAATAAAAAAATACCAATAAAATACCGCATAAATACGGTTAACAATACACAACCCTAATCTACAATTGCAGCCGCCGTATTCATGGATGGAGGGCCAGAAAGCTCCAAACTTCTTCCTCTCTTTTCTCCCAATCCACACAGCGAAATAAAACTTCTACATACCAAATCGAAGAGCAATCCGAGCTCTATAATACCAACGGCTGAGATCAATTCTAGTGCGATTATTCATGGGGAATCGAGCTTCAAAGGGGCGGTGCTCGTGGCCAATATCTGGCCATTTCGGTACGGCGAGTTGGGGCCCACGCCTGGGATCGGACAGCGACGCCAAGGGGAGGCTGACGGAGGTCCTTGATCGGAGGCCGATGGCCCTGGGGAGGAGCGGCTATCGGATTTTTCTTTGGAGCGTTGGGTTCCTGTAACCGATGGTAGAAGAAGGAGCGGCCTTTGTACATGAAATGTAATTAGTGTGAACCTTAATTAATTAATTATTTATTAATGAAATTCAATGTATAAATTGTGATAACTTTTGCAAACTGAATCAGAATCGAACGCTTTTCGTTGCGTTGGACTCGTGAAATCCAGATCTACCTCATGGAACTGATTAGGACTGAAACAGGGCAAGTCAAAAATTCAGAGAAATTTCAGATCTGAATTGTTCGGTGAGATTTCTATTTTTATTTAATAATTAAAATTTAATTATTCACTTATTATTTGAAATCGATGTACATATATAATGAAATCAGATCTGTGATTTGCGATTTGTTGATTATTGATTTTGGTTGTGATGCTTCGCTGAATTTTATCGTTGTTTGTTAGAAAATCTTTGAAACTAACAATCATGTTGACTAGAGAATTGGATTTAAAACAATAGTAGATTTATAAAATTTACACTTATGTTTATTTAGAATTTTATAAATAAAAATCTCACTTATGTTTATTTCGAATTTCTAAATAAAAATGTCCCTTATGTTTATTTAGAATGGTCTAAATAAAAATGTCACATATGTAATTGTCAAAAAAATGAAAGTATCACTTATGTTTATATTAGAATCTATATTCTAATAAAATGGAAAGATATAGAAATTTTTCATGCTTCATATAGAACAGGTTTTCACTAGAAATCTCATTTTATGTTAGCATATAAAAGAACATATTTTTAGAGTCGATTTGTTACAACTAAAAAGCACACATTTTAGTATTGAATTGTTCAACTAAAAAGATTCATGTTACATTTGGAAACATGTTTTTCATTAAAACACATTTTAATGTAATATGAGAAACTTAGAATTAGAAAAGACAAAAGCGTAAAATTAGAAAAATAACATTTTTGTGATAAAACATAAGAAAAGAACTACATTTTTATTTGCATTTTTAAATGCAAGTAGAACATGGAAATTTGTTAACATATGAAATATCCTTTTTATGTTATTAGAAAACATAGAAAATGTTAACAGGTAGAATATGCTTTTATATGTTACTAGAATACATGGAAAAATACAAACACATAAAATACTCTTTTATGTGTTATTAGAACAATTTTAGCGTAATATTCTTTTTAGAATAAAAAGCACATTTTTAGCGTAATATTCTTTTTAGAATAAAAAGCACATTTTTAGTGTAATATTCTTTTTAGAATAAAAAGAACAATTTTAGCGTAATATTCTTTTTAGAATAAAAAGCACATTTTTAGCGCAATATTCTTTTTAGAATAAAAAGTATATTTTGTTAGAAAATGTTTTTAGAATAAAAAGTACATTTTGTTAGAAAATGTACATTGTAAATCAAAATAACATTTCTGTTAGAAAACATGTTATGCAAATAAAATTGACATTTTAAGCAGAAATGTTTTGCTTAATTAAAAATGTTATTATATTGAAATGTCATTATATTGAGAATGCTATTATATTTAGAAATGTATATTTTTATACATTAAAGAAGAATGAATTAGAAATGTATATTTTTATACATTAAAGAAGAATGAATTAGAAATGTATATTTTTATACATTAAAGAAGAATGAAATAGAAATGTATATTTTCGTATATTAAAAGGAATTATACAAAAATGAATATTTTTGTACTTTGAAAAGAATGAGGTAAAAAGAGAGATTTTTGTCACTCTACAAAAAGGATTTAGAAAACATTCATTTTGTCACTTTGAAAGAATGTAGTAGAAGTGGACATTTTGGTCACATTAAGAAGAAGGAATTAAAAATGGACATTTTTGTCACCTTAAAAAAAGGAATTAGAAATGGACAGTTGTGTCACATTAAAAGAAGAATGAAGTAGAATATTCATTTTTAGTCATTTAAAAAGGATTACACCAGATTTACAATTTTTGTTTATTTAGAAAGATTAGACAAAAATTTACATTTTTGTTTATTTGGAGAGATTAGACCAAAGTTCACATTTTGTTTATATTAAAAAGAATTAGACAAAATTGTCATTTTGTTTACATTAAAAGGATTAAACAAAATAATCATATTTTGTTTACATTAAAAAGGATTAGGCAGATTGGTTATTTTGTGTACATTAAAAGGAGGTAGATCAAAATATATAGTTTTGTTTACATTAAAAAGAGTTTAACCAAAATAGTCATTTTAGGTCATTAAAAAGAGTTACACAAAAAAAAAATACATTTTTGGTCATTGAAAGGGGATTACACAAAAGTGATAAAAGTTGATTGTCAATTAGTTACAATAAAAAGATCAGAGATATAAAAGTTAATATTTTTATCGTCGATTAGTTACAATAAAAAGATCATATGTTATAAATATGATATTAGCGATGGCTTGGAGTATATGTATGTGATGTTGAAATGTCTGTTGTGTTAAATATAATGTTTGTATATTCAAACTGAACATTACACTTCCATTTACAAGTTGTCCGACTTGTTTATGTGATTGGGTCGATAATTTTTACACATCGCCCAAGTGCACAAATAATTTATTATCTGATAGTTGGATGAAACCCCACACGGGTGTTGGGATGATATCTGACCTACACTAGTCCCAATATTTAGTGTAGAATCCACTCTGGTTGTTATTTGGATATTTGATAATTATTTATCACGATGGTTGATTATGTACAATATATGGTTGATGACTGAGTCACATTCCAATAAAGAATATTCCTAGAAAAAGAATATGTCAGAAGTGGAACATTTTAGAACAAGAATATATTTTAGAAAAATATATTTTAATTGAAATGAACTAGTTATTAACTAGGATCAATCATTAAATTTAAAGTTAATGAAGTTTTCCAATTTGTTAAGATTTAATTGAAGTTAAATTAAATAAGTTGGATTTTTGGGTTTGTCGTGAATAGTGTCTTAAATAACATTGTTCTTAAACCCCGTATGAAAAGAATAATCCTTTAATTTAGATTATTAAAGTTTTCAAGGATTTAGTAACTGAAATAAGAAGAAACGTGAGTTGGGTTTATTGTGAACCATATTTTTAAGTGACATGTGTTATTTAACCCGACTGACGGTGAAAATATGATTTGGAATTTATAAATCTTTTATTCAAATTTAAATGGGAATTTTCCCAAAAGTAAAGTTTTCCAATTTAATATATTAAATTGGAGTCGAATCGAATTTGAATTAATAATAACCGAGATAAGCTTCTGTAAAAGAAGATCGATACTACATATGGAATTTAAAAGGCTTTGCCGTTATTCCATTTATATTATTGGTTGGATACAGAAATTTATAACGATTATATATTGATTTAATTTTTGTGAAGATTCCATATTTTATGGAAGATGAGTCTGGGTTTACCATGAACTATGTTTTAAATGACATTAGTTCTTTAACCCAGTTAAGGATAAGATTAATTTCTTGAATTTAAATAATCATTGAATAATGATTTTTGATATCTAAAACCAAATTGAGATTTTAATAAATCTTTTAAAAGCAGGATTTAAGTACAAAGTTAAAGAATTTATCTCTGATAAGATAATGTGAATATTTTATTAGAAGAATATTCTGAATTGGAATGTGGCGTTGGATGTGTTTTTATAATACTTGATTTTTATTATAAAAATACGCGAATTATTCGGAAAGACCGGGTTTAACCCATTCCGAGTAATTACTACAACGACGAAGAGTCGAAGATGAAGACGGTGGTTGAAGACCGATGATCTTCACATGGAATGGATGTGTTGCTACAGAGACCCTTGATGGGAGTAGCTACCTTGAAAGGGCTTCAGTGGTGGCCGTCCGGACTATTGTTGATTGTTCGGATTTGGTTTTCGCTCAGACCCAGAGCATAAGCTAGTAAATGGATGCGTGTCTGACATTGGATTTCGTTCCCTGTGAATTAAATCGATTTCTGTTAATGTATGTCTGTTTGGTGGTAGAGGATTTATTCTCTACTTAACACCCTGGTATATATTAATAGTGATTGATAGCATGGCATGAATTTTCAATGTGGCACGCCAAGATGCAAATGATCAAGGCTTTTGTTGAAAAGCAGGGCCTTGTGGGATGATCAAAGTATAGCCTATTACGGCATAGCTTTGTGTATAACGTGACTTCGCGAGCCTCACACCGCGGTATGAGTCAAAAACGGGATTAGGACTACAGGGAGTGCACACGTTTCTTTCTAGCTAAGAGTGGTGTCGGTGCTTAAACTGGCTGACATTTTACTTATGTGGATGATGGATTTTGAAGCACCTCGGATTTTTGTAGGCCGTTAGTGGTCATACTATAGGTCCAAAGGGACCGGGAAGCGTGTGTTCAAGCATAACCAATCCACTGCCGATAGACGGGGACCGGCCCTGAAGATCCAAGGGTTCACTGCGGGGAATCCTGAGGCATTTGCTAGAGTGTCTCGAATCGGAGAGGAGCTTGCCCCTCGCCTCGACTCATGATGGAAATCCAAGTTCCAATACGACCTTGCGGTTTTGATTGTAGGACTAGTATGGCGACATAGTAGGATGGGGTACTATGCCGTCTATGATTAATACATTATGATTGAAATTGTTTTTAAAATATATATATATATACCCATAGATATACACACTAATACTAAATCCGTTTTATCGTATCAAGCATCTTTTGACCATTATAAGGTAAAACCCTATCCTCCAGTTTGCGTTGCATTGTGTGATGGGACTTGGGTCTTATAATGTGTGACGGCCCGCCCCGCACCAGCCTGCATTTCCTTTGAAAGTGCGCTGTACACATGCCCAACTAGCACGGGACAGTCGTCAGAAGAAAGGAAAGAAGGGAATTAACTAACAAGAAACCTGTAGAATGTCTCACAGCGCATGGAGTAAAATATAATAACAATAACCTACTTGACATGAAACAGGTGAGACAGTGTATAACCTGATAACTAAAACCAGCATCAACATCAACATCAGAGCAGCGGAAATCCAAATACAGCTTATTACAACTTTCCAAATTTACTATCTCTAAAACAAAAGAAACCTGAAGTAGGAGATGCACTACTAATGCCCAAGCAGTGATCTTCAACAACACAGAGAGAATACTATATATATCATACGTGGAAGCCTCCTGCTCGTCTTCGGATCATCTACCCGTGCATCACCAGCTAACCTGTCTCTAGTCTGCTCGTGTGAGCACCCAGAGTAATAAGAGGAGACATAAAACTCTGGGTCAGACATAAAGCGTGGTATGAGCGATAAGCATCTAAACAGAACAATAACAGGTATACTAAACCATACCTGAACCTGGACCTGCAACCAAAGAGTTAGCACTACATACCGTACAATACTCTAAGGTGCCATTTTGAATAGTGTAAAGAATACGGGGGTGGGGTGTGCATGTCATAATGATGGCAAACAATCAACCATAGCAATCATCCTCACATCTCTCACTCAGTGCGTAAAGCATACGATGTCCACCACTGTCAATCACTAGACCCATCGAAGTAGTGACGGAGTTCAACTTGTACAACTACTGCTACTACTAAGATTACCACATGGATTCATGACCAAATCTTTACAAATGACCCCACTTCATTGGTCTATAGCCCTTTAGTCATACCTAGGCCACTATGGTCCTGAATCCGTTCACGTACCTCCCATACATAGTGATCCAAAGTCATAGACATCGATAGCCCCTTGGCACACGTCCCGCAGCAAAGCCCAATCATGAAGTGAACCCATCGGTTCCCAACTGGATCCTGAGCTCTAACTTCCCATATTGGACTACTTTTGCATCTCGGGTTATTGGTCAACACTTAGTCGGGTCAGTTTCCCCTTCTAGCCATCGGTTCGGGTCGGGTCCTCTACTTTGAGTTGGTTCGGTTCGTCGTCTTCTCCTCTAGCGGTTCGGTTCGGGTCCATAGCGTTGCATCGGTTCGGGTCCAAAGCGTTGCATCGGTTCGGGTCCACAGCGTTGCATTGGTTCGGGTCGGGTGTCCCACTTCGGGTCGGGTCGGGTTGCCATCTCCCATCCAGTCTGTGCTTCCGCTCCGATCAGCTCCCTCGTTCTTCACATGCTCCGATCCGATCTCTCCTCCTTTATCCGATCCGATCCCAGTTCAATTAGCATGGCCTTCCTTTTTTCCAGTTTTCTCAAGTGTCAAGTTACGATCCGATCGAATCCTTTGTCCAGTTCAACTTATCCGATCTGAGCCCCCATATCCGATCCGGTCCAGAACCTGCACTTTTCCTGCAACTTTTCCAGCAAGTGTTTTACGCCATTCGACAACGGTTCGACCATTCTAACTATTGAAATCAATCACAAAGCATATCATACAGTCATAGCAACATAGCAAACTAACCACAAACACCAAAACAATGAATTTACGTGTCAAAATGGATCAAATATACCCAAAACCCCATATTTTCCCTTAAGCATGTTTAAGCAAAACTAATCATAGGGTTAACAAAACTTAACCAAAGTAAACCAAATTTCTAACAGAGGCATAAAATATTATTTTTGAATTTATAGATATTTTTCCAGAATTTATTAGTGTATAAATTCGCTAATCTTCACTAATTACCCTTAATTAACTGTAATTAGTGTCAAAACAATGCTAATCACTCACCTTGGCCACAAATAAATTTCTCAGAACTGAAATCTTGCTGATTTGGGTGAATACTGGTGTCTAACAGCAGCTCTAAACTTGCTTTCGTGTTTTCTCTCCTTAATTTGATGTAGATTAAGCCAAAACTTGATTAGAAAGTGATTTGGGGATGTTTCTAGATGTCGGCAGCCATTGTTAGGGTTCAAGGATGAAAGTGGCGGCTGAAAGAAATGTTTTCTAACCCTAATCAGCCCCTATACATCTTCAATCCCGAAATCCCCTTTGGGCCTAGCTGCTAATTACCCGGTTAAGCCCAATTAAGCAGTTTTTCACCATCTGAAACTTGTTTCAGCCATATCTCCCAAACGGTGAGTCCGTTTGGCTAGTCTGACCACTCTACGGAATTGTAAACCATCATCCGAAGCCAATGGTAGTGGTTTCAGGTCACAATTCCCTTCCAGTCAAAAGTTATGGCCAAAACAGTGCCAACTAGGGGTAAAATGGTCATTTAAAAATTGACAGAAATCATGAACATGGGAAATGACCCCAATAGTCGTCTCCCAAAGTTACATGACCATACGACTTCGTGAGTGAAAGAAATAAATATTCTACGATCCTATGATACGTAGAATGCGGGTCGTTACACTCTCCCCACTTAAGAAATTTCGTCCCTGAAATTCCTTAACCCAAGACATACAAAAGATCCCGCATGCCTAACATCCACATACAACAATCAAACATGCAAAACAAGCAAACAAGCCTACCCTAGCATGCAGAAAACTAAATCGAAGTCAAAATCTTACCAGGCAAAGAGTTCTGGATATGTCTTCCTAATGTTCTCCTCTGTCTCCCAAGTACAATCATTCTCGTCCTCGCCCCACTGAACCTTGACTAGCTTCACCACCTTCCTTCGAAGTTGCTTCATGTCGTGCTCGGTAATACGGGCCGGCTTGCTGTTTCCAACCGCCTCGGGTTCTACTTCGAAGTCCTCTAACTGATCAGGTGAAATAGTCATATCTGGGTCGTGAACGAACTTCCTTAGTTGGGAAACATGAAATACATTGTGAACTCCCGCCATCTTCTCTGGTAAGCCAACTCTATATGCCAAATTCCCGATAAGTTCAAGAACAGGGAATGGGCCAACAAATCTTGGTGCCAACTTGCCCCTCCTGCCAAATCGTATTACGCTCTTCAACGGAGAAATCTTGACAAACACCAAGTTACCAACGGAGAATTTTAAGTCTCTTCTCCTCTTATCAGCATAACTCTTCTGCCTATCTTGGGCAGCCTTCATTCGTTGTTGAATGATCTTGATCTTACCTGAAGTTTCCCTCACCACATCCGGTCCAAGCATAAACTTCTCCCCAGTCTCTATCCAACATGATGGTGAGTTGCACGGTCTTCCGTACAAAGCTTCAAACGGAGCCATCCCGATACTGGATTGGTAGCTATTATTATATGCAAACTCTACTAGATGCAAATGGTCATCCCATGATCCACAAAAATCCAGTACACAAGCTCTCAGGAGGTCTTCCAATATGCGATTCACCCTCTCCGTCTGACCGTCGGTCTGAGGATGATACGCGGTACTGAGATGTAACTCTGACACTAGAGCCTCTTGTAAGCTCTTCCAAAACCCACTAGTGAACAACGGATCTCGATCACTCACAACGCTTTTAGGTACTCCATGAAATCTCACTACCCACTTCATATACAATTCTGCTAATTTAGCTGCCGTTCTGGTCGATTTGACTGGTATGAATCTTGCACTCTTAGTCAATCGATCCACGATTACCCAAATGCTATCATGTCCCAATCTAGTCCTTGGTAAACCATCGATGAAATCCATCGAGACTTGCTCCCATTTCCATTCGGGAATTTCTAATGGTTGCAATAACCCACTAGGCTTCTTTTGCTCGGCTTTAATTAGCTGGCAATTCATGCGTTTGGATATAAACCTCCCAATGTCTCTTTTCATCCCTTCCCAGTAGTAGGTCTGCTTCATATCTCGATACATCTTGTTACCACCGGGGTGTATAGTCAGTTTTGAGTGATGACATTCTCTAAGCACTTCATCTCTCAATATGTTGACATTGGATACAACAAGCTTTCCATTCTTTCTAAGCCATCCATCTCGATCAAGCCCATACTTGTCCATCTTCTCATCGATACCCATCTCTAACTTGGAGATGATTTCCAATAGGTTAGGATCGCCCTCTGACTAGAGCCGATCCGCTCAATCAAAGTGGGTCTGACCGTCAAACTTGCTAACATTTCTGGATCCAATTCGCACTTTGGTCTGAAATCATACCCAACGATGTACTCCAGTTGCTTCCATTCAAGAAACATAGCCCCTAAACTGGCATGTCTTCTACTCAACGCATCGGCTACCGCATTGCCCTTTCCCGGTGTATATGCGATGTCAAAATCAAAGGAAGCCAAGAATTCTAACCACCTTTGTTGTCGGAGATTTAGATCCTTCTGGGAGAAGTGATACTTCAACGACTTATGATCTGTAAACAGCTCAAATCTTTCTCCCAAGAGATAGTGTCTCCACATCTTTAACGCGAATACGATCGCTGCCAATTCCAAATCATGGGTTGGGTATCTTCTCTCGTGCGGTTTCAATTGTCGACTTGCATAGGCTACAACCCTACCGCCTTGCATCAATACAGCACCCAGTCCGGTACCACAGGCATCCGTGTATACCGTCATCTCTTCATTCCCCTTAGGAATGACTAACACTGGTGCGCATGTCAACTTGTCCTTTAGACTCTTAAATGCATTCTCGCACCTTTCATCCCAGACAAAAGCTTGATTCTTCTTGGTCAACTAGGTTAATGGTGCTGCTATCTTGGAGAAACCTTGGATAAACTTACGATAATATCCAGCTAACCCCAAGAAACTTCTTACATCTGTTGCATTCTTGGGCGTAGGCCAATCCTGTACCGCAGCCACCTTCGCAGGGTCCACGGCAATACCATTCTCGGAAACAACATGACTCAAGAACCTCACTTCCCTCCTCCAGAAGTGACACTTAGAAAACTTTGCTTTCAATTGGTGTTTTCTCAACACCTCCATCACTATTCTTAAATGTTCCTTGTGTTCTTCCTCTGTCTTCGAATATACCAAAATATCATCAACGAACACAAGGACAAACTTATTCTACTGATCTCTGAATACCCTATTCATAAGGTCCACAAAATATGCTGGGGCATTGGTCAGCCCAAATGGCATGACCAACCACTCATAAAATCCAGACGGCGTCCGAAATGTCGTTTTAGCTATACTCTCAGCTTCCACTCTAAGCTGATGAAAACCTGTCGCGAGATCCAACTGAGAAAATACTCTCGCACCACCCAACTGATCGAACAAATCATCTATCTGCGGTAAAGGATACTTGTTCTTCCTCGTCACTTTACTCAACTCGTGGTAGTCTACACACAAACAAATGGAACCATCCGCCTTGGTAGCAAACCCAACTGGTGCTCCCCATTCAGAAACACTCCTTCTGATAAATCCCTTCTTCAAAAGATCGCTGACTTGCACCTCGAGCTCTCGCTGCTCCCTTGGTGCCATACGACGAAGTGGCATCACTATAGGTCTGGCATCTTTCACCAAATCAATATGGAACTCAATCTCTCGATGTGGTGGAAGCCCGGTCGCTTCTTCGAAAACATCCGGATACTGGCCAACCACGGGCAAACCTGACAACTCACTATGCGGAATATCGAGGGAGTTTAGAAAACTAGCCAATACCCCCTCACTGGGTAGACCACCAAACACTATCCTCCGCCCATCATCCGCTCTAGCTGTCACCAAAAAGCTCTCACAGTCTACCACCACCCCGTATCTTTGGAGCCAATCTACTCCCAAAATAATGCCAAACCCAGTAAAGCCCAAAACAAAGCAATCACAAACAAACATGCATCCATGACTTGATAAGACCACATTACGACAAATCATGCTAAGGCTAGTCGAACCACCAATCGGGTTCGTCACTACTAAAGGTCTATCGACAATCTCGGGCTCCAATCCCAACCTATCTACCAGGTCACTAGATATGAAAGAACTGGAAGCTCCGGTATCAAACAAAACTCTAACAGGAACATCATAAACAGAAAGCATACCTTGAATGACGACTTTCTTTCCCTTCTCTGCCGCGGTTGGGGCATTCGACGAAGAAGGAATAGCATTAAGGGCATATGCTTTCACCATTTTCTTTTCTTTGGGTGGTTGTGGACACTTGTCCTTGTGATGTCCCATTTGGCCACAGTTGAAGCACTTCCTATTCGCTGGCTTGGCCCGACAATTGCTAGCATAATGGCCCTTCTTACCACAACTGAAGCACTCAACATCTTGCTTGTTCTTTTTCTTCCGACCATCCTTAGTCAGACTCTGCTTTCTCTTATTCTGGGAACCAACCTTGCTTCCACCACTTGCTTGTGGTTTTGGCTCCTCTGCAGATGCAATCTCAGTCTTCGGCTTAGGGTAGATACTTTCTGATCTCAATGCTTTCCCTACAATCGATTCAAACGTCTCATCAATGTGATTAATAAGCCTTTCCCCCAAGTACTGATCCAAACCAGTTATGAATTTCTCATTCTTCTTCTCGGCAGTATCAATAAGAGATAACCCATACTTCGACAAAGTATCGAATTCAGCAATATACTCCGAGACAGCTCTGCCATTCTGCTTGAGCTCCAAGAATTTCTTAAACAACACTGACTTCTAAGCAGCTGGAATGAACTTCTCGCTTAAGTGAACCTTAAACTGCTCCCAAGTAATCTGATCTTCAGGAGTAGCTGCCTTTATAGCATTCCACCAATTCATTGCCCGCCCTTGCAGCTGACGGGACGCTAGCTTTCTCTTCATCGCATCCTCGATACCCAAATCCTCGAAGATACGTTCGCAACTATCCAACCAATCCTGAACATCCGTATCCGACTCCGTTCCACGGAACGGCTTCCCACCAAGACTAGTATAATCCTTATTCAGCTTGGCGAAGTCGACCCTCGGCGCCTGCACTATTGGACCACCACCATTTCCACCATTGGGAGCTGCCCTCTGCACATTCCTAAGCATCTCTCTCATGAGGTCAGTAAACATCGTCCTCATGTTAGCAACATTCCCATTATTTGCTCCCCTACCTGCACCTCTAGTATATCTGCTCATCGTCAATCTGTAAAAGGAAACGATTAACGACCCCATAGTGGTGCTAGTGCAGTACGACCTCATTCTTATACTACTAATAGTATATACATATATAGCTTTTAAAACCAAAGTAATCACAAATACGCTCTCTCGTATACGTATATTATCTCTCCCTGATAACTTCCCTAGGTTAACTACGTAACCTAGAGCTCTGATACCAAGTGTGACGGCCCGCCCCGCACCAGCCTGCATTTCCTTCGAAAGTGCGCTGTACACATACCCAACTAGCACGGGACGGTCGTTAGAAGAAAGGAAAGAAGGGAATTAACTAACAAGAAACCTGTAGAATGTCTCACAGCGCATGGAGTAAAATATAATAATAATAACCTACTTGACATAAAACAGGTGAGACAGTGTATAAGCTGATAACTAAAACCAACATCAACATCAGAGCAGCGGAAATCCAAATACAGCTTATTACAACTTTCCAAATTTACTGTCTCTAAAACAAAAGAAAACTGAAGTAGGATATGCACTACTAATGCCCAAGCAGTGATCTTCAACAACATAGAGAGAATACTATATATATCATACGTGGAAGCCTCCTGCTCGTCTCCGGATCATCTACCCGTGCATCACCAGCTAACCTGTCTCTAGTCTTCTCGTGTGAGCACCCAGAGTAATAAGAGGAGACATAAAACTCTGGGTCAGACATAAAGCCTGGTATGAGCGATAAGCATCTAAACAGAACAATAACAGGTATACTAAACCATACCTGAACCTGGACCTGCAACCAAAGAGTTAGCACTACATACCGTACAATACTCTAAGGTGCCATTTTGAATAGTGTAAAGAATACGGGGGTGGGGTGTGCATGTCATAATGATGGCAAACAATCAACCATAGCAACCATCCTCACATCTCTCACTTAGTGCGTAAAGCATACGATGTCCACCACTGTCAATCACTAGACCCATCGAAGTAGTGACGGAGTTCAACTTGTACAACTACTGCTACTACCAAGCTTACCACATGGAGTCATGACCAAATCTTTACAAATGACCCCACTTCATTGGTCTATAGCCCTTTAGTCATACCTAGGCCACTGTGGCCCTGAATCCGTTCACGTACCTCCCATAGATAGTGATCCAAAGTCACAGACATCGATAGCCCCTTGGCACACGTCCCGCAGCAAAGCCCAATCATGAAGTGAACTCATCGGTTCCCAACTGGATCCTGAGCTCTAACTTCCCATATTGGACTACCTTTGCATCTCGGGTTATTGGTCAACACCGAGTCGGGTCGGTTTCCCCTTCTAGCCGTCGGTTCGGGTCCTCTACTTTGAGTTGGTTCGGTTCGTCGTCTTCTCCTGTAGCGGTTCGGTTCGGGTCCACAGCGTTGCATCGGTTCGGGTCCACAGCGTTGCATCGGTTCGGGTCCACAGCGTTGCATTGGTTCGGGTCGGGTGTCCCACTTCGGGTCGGGTCGGGTGACCATCTCCCATCCAGTCCGTGCTTCCGCTCCGATCAGCTCCCTCGTTCTTCACATGCTCCGATCCGATCTCTCCTCCTTTATCCGATCCGATCCCAGTTCAATTAGCGTGGCCTTCCTTTTTTCCAGTTTTCTCAAGTGTCAAGTTCCGATCCGATCAAATCCTTTGCCCAGTTCAACTTATCCGATCCGAGCCCCCATATCCGATCCGATCCGGTCCAGAACCTGCACTTTTCCTGCAACTTTTCGAGCAAGTGTTTTACGCCATTCGACGACGTTTCGACCATTCTAACTATTGAAATCAATCACAAAGCATATCATACAGTCATAGCAACATAGCAAACTAACCTCAAACACCAAAACAATGAATTTACGTGTCAAAATGGATCAAATATACCCAAAACCCCATATTTTCCCTTAAGCATGTTTAAGCAAAACTAATCATTGGGTTAACAAAACTTAACCAAATTAAACCAAATTTCTAACAGAGACATAAAATATTATTTTCGAATTTATAGATATTTTTCCATAATTTATTAGTGTATAAATTCGCTAATCTTCACTAATTACCCTTAATTAACTGTAATTAGTGTCAAAACAATGCTAATCACTCACCGTGGCCACAAATAAATTTCTCAGAACTGAAACCTTGCTGATTTGGGTGAATACTGGTGTCTAACAGCAGCTCTAAACTTGCTTTCGTGTTTTCTCTCCTTAATTTGATGTAGATTAAGCCAAAAACTTAATTTGAAAGTGATTTGGGGATGTTTCTAGATATTGGCAGCCATTGTTAGGGTTCAAGGATGAAAGTGGCGGCTGAAAGAAATGTTTTCTAACCCTAATCAGCCCCTATACATCTCCAATCCCGAAATCCCCTTTGGGCCTAGCTGCTAATTACCCGGTTAAGCCCGATTAAGCTGTTTTTCACCATCTGAAACTTGTTTCAGCCATATCTCCCAAACGGTGAGTCCGTTTGGCTAATGTGACCACTCTACGTAATTGCAAACCATCATCCAGAGCCAATGGAAGTGGTTTTAGGTCAAAATTCCCTTCCAGTCAAAAGTTATGGCCAAAACAATGCCAACTAGGGGTAAAATGGTCATTTAAAAATTGACAGAAATCATGAACATGGGAAATGACCCCAATAGTCGTCTCCCAAAGTTACATGACCATACGACTTCGTGAGTGAAAGAAATAAATATTCTACGATCCTATGATACGTAGAATGCGGGTCGTTACATAATGGTTTCATTTTTCTAAAAAGCATGGTGTTATTTAACGATTTACCTTATTTTATGCACTGGCAATCCAATGGAGTAAACCCGTTCCGCGTTAGCGGCATGGTCCTGTGATTAGCCATATTAATTAGATAAGTTAAGTTAGATTTCTCATACCAGTCCCATGACTGACCTATAGTTTGTTTCACTGGCTAACTCGGGTGCCCTTATTTTCCATACGGGCAGTCGAGTAGCTTTTTGCAGATATATTTACAGGATCCTGGCTTACAGCTGAAGCGGTATTCGGAAAGCTCTGTATCTGTGTATTCCTTTCAGTTGTATATTTGTAATATTTTTCCGCTGTTATTTAAATGTAATTTAAAACTCTGATGTTATTGTATTTCTATTTCTGTAATAAGTATTCATACTCTATTATATTCTTGTACTCTGATGTAATTGTTGTAACCAGCGATAAAATGTTCTTCAGTTTATGTTCTGATGTGTGTTGTTCTCAAAGCAATCCAGACTTTCCTTTACTGGAAAGTTCGGGTCGTCACATGTGGTATCAGAGCTTTGGTTTACAGAGATCGAGAATAAGACACATTAGAACCGAACGAAAGAATTCATCAGAGATTGGAATAGTAATATCCAATAAGAATAACTCGTTAGAGATGGGATCAGTAGTATCCTAGAACGAGTGTGAAGAGTATTATTTTCTTTTAAAAATAAAAATGGAAACAAATTTAGTTTTGAAAATTTTATCTTAAAATATATATTTGAGTATATTACTATATTTTTATGTGGACAATCGAGTATATAAAGATTTCGAATATACGAGTAATTAACGGATATTCGAAGTTTTAATATACTGGGTAGATATAGAATCACACTCTAGTCGCCCGGAGATAATTCTGATGATTGGTGCACCATCACCAGTACTTATGTTCGAGTCTCGAAAGTGGGATTTCTATATATTTCCATTGACTGGTATGAGAAGCAAAACTTAGTTAGGACACATTGTTGTGATTTGCACTAAAAATATGATTTTTGGCTATATATAAAAGTTATATATATTTGAAAAGTTAATCACCTAATTGATTGTTGGTAGTGATGTTTGATATTTAGATTCACTAATTAAAATATTAGAATGATAATTAATTAAAACAATAAATAAAATTTTAATTAAGTTGGTTAATTAAACACCCTTTTAGCTTCGTTCCTTTTCGAGGACGAAAAGATTTTAAGTGGGGGCGATTGTAACGACCCGGAATTTTGGGGCCAATTTAAAAATTTTATTTTAGAAATTTTAATGGATTTCAATTTTTAAAATAATCTATTTTAAATAAGAACGACTAAAAACTTTGTTTAAAACGAATAAATTCAATTTAATTATACAGGAGTTAAAACAGCGCTGCAGTTCGAAAATTTGAATTTGAACTTTGACCGACTGTACTGTAACGTCTCGCATTTTTGTCGGTGGGTATTTGAATATTTAAATCAGTTTAAATATTGAATTTGTAATATAAGTGGATTTATATATTAACTAAAACGAAGTTGAACGTATAAAGATATATATTAATTATAATCGAGCCCATAACGACGCTGTAGTTCGTAATTTAACGTTCTGAACTTCAACTGAGTGTACCAGACTCGTTTTGAATCGGATTTCTTCGAAACGAGAAACGTCGAAATCTGTTGAACTGTATCTTTCTAATAGAAGTGAAAAATCAGGATTTCATCGTATAAACTGCAAGATATGTCCAAATCAAATATTCAGAAAGTCGCTATAAAATCGTATATCGACCGTAACGGTTATTTGAATATAACTTGATATTGGGTGCAAATCGGGACAAGGTTCTTTTGAGATGCAGCAATAATTTAATTTTTAGAATTTTACTGTAATTTTTAATTAATTAAATAAGCAACTTTTTATTTGGAGTATTTCGCACCCTGTATCGGTATTTCGGGATTTCAAAATATAAGTCCATCTACCGGTATTATTATATTTTTAGGACCGTGGCACCTCGTTGGACATGACTGTAATTTTATTTCTGTTTATAGCGATTCGAATATGAACGTGCCTACCAAAATAAGGACCAAAATGGCATGTGGATAAGAAACTTGAAATTATAACATTTGAATATATATATATATATATATAAACTTGTATTACTGAGAAATTTGATGAACACATTTCCAACACTTGGGCATCATTCATTATGTCCTTTCTCATATTACCTTTTATAATATTAGTATTAGTGTTCCTTTGAGGATAAGTTTTACGTCTCCTCATGAAATGAAGACCATAACCTACCTATTCTTGCACTGAAAATCAAGCATGGCTACTTTGAAAAATACATACCCTACCTGTACGAAAGGAAATGGCTCCCCTGCATATGCCATACTTTTTGAAATACAAACCCATACGCCTACTTTGGCAAAGCAATACCTACCCTAAGCTAAAACAGTCCAGTGTCACGCAAAAGATCATGAAGTGAAAGAAAAATGGAGAACCATACTCTTCACCATCATGTACAGTTACTTTGGAAAAAGGACCTACCCTATGCTAATACCCTATTCCTTAAACCTTAAGTCTCTCGTCCTCTATATATACGCGACTTCTTCCTATTTTCTCCTGGGCAAAAACAAATGGTTATTTGCAGAAATAATATATTTTACTCCGGGCGCATGAAGTATAAATGGGAAGAAGGCATAAACGTATGCAGATCTGAGCTGTAGTTTAAGGGATCGAGGAAGTTTTGGCGAGTGGTGTTACTAGGCTGGTAGTGGTGAACGAGAGCGAGATCGTGTGGTTGGCCAAGGACTTGCGCATTTGCTGCATGGGAGTGAAGAGGTACTGTTAAGGGATGCGGCGTGAGTTATACGTAAGTACTGTGTGTTGAAAAGGTGACGGGAAGTCGGTGCTGAGGCGGGGCGCTATGGTTAATTGTCAGTACAGTGGAACAATGGAGGGAGCGAGACATAAATGCATGGCTTTGGGGTGATGTTGCGGGTAATACGAAAGGTTAGAAGAGGAGAAGGGATTAACGTGGTGTAAGGATTTGTGAAAGTGGAGCTCATATAGTGGGGACTGTAGAATGAACCAGAAGGTGCATGCGAGAGGGCAAGGTGACAGTGTAAAATAAAGTGTGCGGTGGCATTTGAAAGGGAAGGAGTTTGCATGGTTGAAGTTATGAAAACGTGGGGAGCCATGTTGCGTGGAAAGGAGAGTAGCAAGATTTAACGTGTACGAGGTTCAGGATTTAAATGAAAAGGAATTTTACTATGTTGATGCTTGGGTACAGGCATTGATGAACGGTAGGGGCTTTAAATCGAAAGTGCAGAAGTAGAGGAGTGTGTATAGGAGGGGATGTTCACGCATGTCAAATGGTGACAGTTCGACGAAACTCCAAGGGATGGTGCGAGTTAGTGGAGTTGGGAAGATGGATCAGTTTTTCTGAATTACGGACGGACTCTCACGTTGAAGTCATACGGACGCAGACGGCACACTGGAACCGGTCTGGAGTGATCTAGTGATCGTTGCGACTTTAGACAGGATTTAAACGCCAAATCAGGATCAACTGACGTAAATCGTTATTTAACGGTTAACGCACAAGGTGAGTAAAATCACCAACTCTGATCTATTTTAAAATATTGCAATTATGCTTTAATGTTGTTTGAATGTTGTGTGATGGTCGATTAGGTATATTACAATATATACCGTTACATATGTACACATCATCGGTTGGACACTGATTCCATCAATTAGAATATCCCCTATTATAGAGTTAGTGTAAATTGTGTTGACTGACATTTGTGGATGCGGAAACCGGTTGGAGGAATCCGACCGGATTCCTTGATAATTATATGTACTGTTTGTTTTGTATGAACCCGAATTATATTTAAAACCCCATGTGAATATTGATGTTGAACGGAAAATTCAACATCTGTTTCGATAAATCAATAAAAGATATCAATTTAGAAAATGATAACAGTCGACCGTAAAACCATCGTTTTGTTAAGGAGTTGATTGGTCGTCAGGCAAATCAATGAGGTTAATTATAAAAGTTTATTTTTATAATTAAAAAGAAGATTTAAATTTATAATTGAAGTTCTATTATAAACCAGTATTTTAGAGTTCGTTTTTATAAAATAAATAAAAACGATTGTTGATATTTAAATAAGTTTATAAGGCAGAAATTATCCGATGATTAAGTATTTGGATAATTATATTTAAGATAAACAATTTTAGAAATATCATTAGATTAATTATATTAATCTAATGAGAAGTAATTAAGATCAGTTAACGAATTTACTGATGGAATGAAGTTGATTCAATCAACTGTTATTTGGAAAATGATTATTAGATTAATTGGCCTTTAATTAATCGAATGAAAATAGTTTAGAAATAAATGAGATTTAATTACCTTTTTAATTTAAGAAGTTATCAATAGAACTGTGGAATAGAGAAAGCGGAAAGTTAATGTGGAATATTAATAATCGTAAAACAACCGAGTTCAAAATAAAGATGTGGTATTATAAAACCATATTCCAAAATAAAAAGAGGAAATACGATATGATGTATATTATAAGTAATAAGGAGTTTAGAGTTACGAACGTATATCTGTTCTAAGATAAGAACGTTGTCGATCAAGGTCTGAGAGGTAAATAGAATACCCCAACTTGAACGGCTTCACTATTATCGAGGAACGATAATAGTTTGTAACGGAAAGAGATGTCAAGATGTGTATAAAAGGAATACGGCAGCGTATTGCCAGTCTTAGAACTATAGCAATAAAATAACGCTGTTGATAAGATAAGTGTGACTGTTATGTCAAGATTAGTTATAACAAAGAATATTACAGCGTATGACAAGTTGAACTATAGCAATAAAATAACGCTGTTGATAAGGTAAGTGTGACTGTAATTAGTTATAAGGAGAATATTACAGCGTATGACAAGTTTAGAACTATAGCGACAAATCAACTGTTGTTGATTTGACTTAAGCGTGACTTTTATATATAGCAGCACTTCCTACGAAATGTAACAGTTGGTTTGAAATCCACTTATTCTAGAGTAATAAGTAACGACGTTTGTTCAAAGAAATATAAGAAATAGTTTAGAAAAAGAATTGGGGAATCGTATTAGAAACTGATGACAGCATTTCGATGTTCGAAATGTGATTAGAATTAAACCGTTAGGATTTGTAACTAGAATTCGACGATGTCGAATGTATTAAAAGTAAACTATTTTTAGGGATTATAATCTGATAGAATAATTAACATTTAGTTTAAACAAATAAATGTTGATAGGATAGGAGTCAGTATTAAGTTATAAACTTGATATCGATTTGATAAGAAGTTGTCTTAGAAAACAGAGTTTATAAAGTGGATTGGGAATATAAAGTATGAAAGAAGTTTGGGTAAACAAGATAAGTATTACTTTAATAAAGAGTTAATTGATAAAGGTATTCAGATTTCTATAACAGGAATGGTATTCACATTTTAAAGTGAATTATGTTTTAAAAGTAAACGGTTGGCCGATTAAAATATTTATAATGAAATTGGAAATATTTTCCAATGAAGATAGGGTATACGATCCAAGTGTAGAAACCAAGGAATGTGAAAAGAATGAAAATGTTTCGAACGTTAATAACGTATGTTCCTGGAACATGAAAGAATAAGAGTTTATAATAACTGGAAATGTTTTTCCAAGAAGTATGAAAAGGCTAAAACGGGATTCGAGAAATATCTGGTAAGATATGGGAATTCGAAAAATAAAACGAATGTCAAATAAAAGTGCCCGTGGATGTGTGGTGTTTAGTTATACATTAGAATGGATGTTTGTTTTTACTTCGATGGTTAAATAACCGACTATCGAAGTGTTTTGACCATCGTTGTCAATACGGAGAGACCGGTTGGATATATTATCCGGAAACCACTTCGTATAGGCATAATCGTTGCGAATTAGATATGCTGAAGATAATTGAAGACGGAGTTAAATGCAAGGATCGACCAGTTATAGAATGGTGTGTTTTTGTTTGTCCAGTCCCAGGACAACTTGTATGGACGAGTGTCTGACAGAGTATTTCCAACGGTCACGCCGTTGATTTTATGAATATACCAAGTTGGTGGGGAGAAGGTGACTTCTCTTTATTCTACACCCAGTGTGCATTTGTGTAATCAATGTGTGATTACGGATTTGACGATGTGACATTCAAAGTGAATGGTGATCAGATGTTCTGAAGATAGACGTAGCCTCTAGCCTCACAACCAGGAAGTGACAGAAGTTGGGCTAGGCAGCATGGCTAGTTGGGTCATCCCCAAGCAGGGTGTATTGTCACCAATCTAGAGAAAATTCATATTTATACTTCTTTTCGATTCTGTATCTTCGGATGATGGTTGGATGGCCTACAACCGTGGTGGCAATATATTCGCGACACTCAAGCTAAATGAGTGAGCGGTCATGTGTGGCCGGGTTGCAAGACGTTCTTGTTGAACCCTGAGTGTATCCCCTCTAGAGTACACTATTAAGAAGGTGCTCCCATACCTTGTCCGTTCGAATCCAATCTCCAATAAGTGCCCTGCGGTTTATGATTTTATACTATATATATGTGGAACGTGAGATGCAAGCGTTCTGCTACTTGGATAATTATTTGTTTAGACATTATCATAATATCACTGTTTTGATATCAAAGTAATTTGGGTTATAGTAAGGTAAAAGCCGTCCATGTTTATGTGTGGGCTGGTCTTACTATTTTCCTTTTGTTTCAAAAGGATTTTCTTCAAAGTAAAACCGTATGGTTAGAATTTACTCACACCAGTCCCATGACTGACCCAAAGTTTATTTTGTTTGTTTTCCCTAAACTCTTGGGTGCCCAAATTTGTACGGGCAGTCAAGTGTTTCAGGCTTTGCAGATTCACTTGGAGGAGCTCAAAAGCAGGAAGCTTCACCATTAGTTATGTAGAGTTATTTCCGCTGTGATATGATGTATTGTACTCTGATAATGGTATGTATATACAATACAGTTTTGTATTCAAAGTTATGTTATATAATACATCTTATTTTGTTCCGCTGCGAGTTTCGTGTTACTCTGATTCTGTTCAGTTGTGATCTTCTTCTTCTTCTATTCTATTAGTTTTATCTTTTCTTTCTCACCCTCTAAATTCTTCTATTAATGTCCTGGTGTTTTCGATGCTTGAATAGTCAACAGTGTGTTTTTATGTTGATTTTCTGGGTCGAAAATCCCGCCATTACAGATGGTATCAGAGCATAAGGTTAAGTGATTACCTTGGCTCTGTGGCGTGACTCAGTAGAGATGGAGTTAGTAATACTCTAGATTGAGTTGAGTGTATATATACGAGTGAACGTATTTGCAGATTTATATAAAACTGTTTTATATTGTGTTGACTGGTCAGTCGAGTAGTTATGAATTCTGGTCGAAACAGTAATGCAAACTGAGTCGATAGGTGTTTCTAAACTCTTGAACAGAGTAATTCGACACAGTATGTTTTGAAAAGAGGGTAAATGAAACAATTTTACCCAAAGTATATTTTGATATAAAAAGAAGTGTATATCTTGATATTAATATAATATATTGGATATGTGATCATTATTATGATCGAGCAGGATTATAATTAAGTTGGTTATATAAACTACCAATCGAAATATTATATAAGTATGATATGCAAAATCAGATGAGCTGAATATGAATTAAAAACCAGAATAGAAATAAAACTCTAGAAACTTGGAAAAGAATTGAAATTGAATTTGAATTAAATATAAGGGAATTTTAAAATCCTGGGAGATTTGAAAATTTGTTTTCCAAGTGCTATGAAAGATATTTTGAAGTAATTTCAAAAATAAAGTGATTATAAATGAGTTTTTAAAGCAATAAAGTATTGAACTCACTTCGATGGTTGGAAAATAAATTCCGATGATGATCGCGACATTATCGGTGTTCATTTTCGAGCTGGTAAGTGACAGATTACTACCAAAGATTTTGTTTTGTATTGTTTGAGAAACAAGTTGTCAGAAATTCAAATGTTTTGAATTATATATGATTTCAAACTGATTTGAAATAAATCCCAGGAATTTGAATTCTGAAATAAAAATTTAACTTATGGAGTTAAAATGGTAAAAATGGAATTTAAACAAAGATAACAAAACTGGACTGAATTTGGAAAGATCCAGAATGAAAATTATAAAAGAAAAATATTGGAGATTCGAGTTATTAAAAATGAATTGATTCTTGGAGAATAAGAATCAAATTTTGAATTAGAGATGGAGATAACTGATTTTAGAAATAAATCAGTAAATGGAATGTCGTAATAAAACTTAACAAGGTTAAGAACTGAGAGTGGAATCGGAGTTGAAATAGAAATTTGGCTTAGTAAAAGCGAAAGACTGGTTTGAGAACGGATTAATGGGAGATCAACCAAGGATGCTTGGATATGCTGATTTGATAGCAGATGGCAGAGATAGAGTTGAATGCCGAACAGAGAAGGTACACGTTTATATACGAGTATGAGATTTTTTATGAGTCAGTTTGGGCAAGCCGTTTGGCTGTTTGATTTTCTTTTGGATTGGAGAAGGCCCGGAGTGGCAAGTTGTTGTAGTACCGAGTGAGCCGTGCAGAGGAGATGCTGGCGAGATTCTCTGAAAATTTAAGCGGTTAGGAAATTTTCAGAAATTTTGAAAATATTCGAAATAATAAGGAATTAATATTTTAATTGGAAATAATCAGTTCAGTGGAAACTGGAATTATGAAGTAAACCAAAAAGATTTTTAACCATGTTATAACAGAGATTGGAGCATTTTCCCTATCTTAGCAATTTCGAGGACGAAATTATTTTAAGGGGGAAGGTCTGTAACGTCTCGCATTTTTGTCGGTGGGTATTTGAATATTTAAATCAGTTTAAATATTGAATTTGTAATATAAGTGGATTTATATATTAACTAAAACGAAGTTGAACGTATAAAGATATATATTAATTATAATCGAGCCCATAACGACGCTGTAGTTCGTAATTTAACGTTCTGAACTTCAACTGAGTGTACCGGACTCGTTTTGAATCGGATTTCTTCGAAACGAGAAACGTCGAAATCTGTTGAACTGTATCTTTCTAATAGAAGTGAAAAATCATGATTTCATCGTATAAACTGCAAGATATGTCCAAATCAAATATTCAGAAAGTCGCTATAAAATCGTATATCGACCGTAACGGTTATTTGAATATAACTTGATATTGGGTGCAAATCGGGACAAGGTTCTTTTGAGACGCAGCGATAATTTAATTTTTCGAATTTTACTGTAATTTTTAATTAATTAAATAAGCAACTTTTTATTTGGAGTATTTCGCACCCTGTATCGGTATTTCGGGATTTCAAAATATAAGTCCATCTACCGGTATTATTATATTTTTAGGACCGTGGCACCTCGTTGGACATGACTGTAATTTTATTTCTGTTTATAGCGATTCGAATATGAACGTGCCTACCAAAATAAGGACCAAAATGGCATGTGGATAAGAAACTTGAAATTATAACATTTGAATATATATATATATAAACTTGTATTACTGAGAAATTTGATGAACACATTTCCAACACTTGGGCATCATTCATTATGTCCTTTCTCATATTACCTTTTATAATATTAGTATTAGTGTTCCTTTGAGGATAAGTTTTACGTCTCCTCATGAAATGAAGACCATAACCCACCTATTCTAGCACTGAAAATCAAGCATGGCTACTTTGAAAAATACATACCCTACCTGTACGAAAGGAAATGGCTCCCCTGCATATGCCATACTTTTTGAAATACAAACCCATACGCCTACTTTGGCAAAGCAATACCTACCCTAAGCTAAAACAGTCCAGTGTCACGCAAAAGATCATGAAGTGAAAGAAAAATGGAGAACCATACTCTTCACCATCATGTACAGTTACTTTGGAAAAAGGACCTACCCTATGCTAATACCCCATTCCTTAAACCTTAAGTCTCTCGTCCTCTATATATACGAGACTTCTTCCTATTTTCACCTGGGGAAAAACAAATGGTTATTTGCAGAAATAATATATTTTACTCCGGGCGCATGAAGTATAAATGGGAAGAAGGCATAAACGTATGCAGATCTGAGTTGTAGTTTAAGGGATCGAGGAAGTTTTGGCGAGTGGTGTTACTAGGCTGGTAGTGGTGAACGAGAGCGAGATCGTGTGGTTGGCCAAGGACTTGCGCATTTGCTGCATGGGAGTGAAGAGGTACTGTTAAGGGATGCGGCGTGAGTTATACGTAAGTACTGTGTGTTGAAAAGGTGACGGGAAGTCGGTGCTGAGGCGGGGCGCTATGGTTAATTGTCAGTACAGTGGAACAATGGAGGGAGCGAGACATAAATGCATGGCTTTGGGGTGAAGTTGCGGGTAATACGAAAGGTTAGAAGAGGAGAAGGGATTAACGTGGTGTAAGGATTTGTGAAAGTGGAGCTCATATAGTGGGGACTGTAGAATGAACCAGAAGGTGCATGCGAGAGGGCAAGGTGACAGTGTAAAATAAAGTGTGCGGTGGAATTTGAAAGGGAAGGAGTTTGCATGGTTGAAGTTATGAAAACGTGGGGAGCCATGTTGCGTGGAAAGGAGAGTAGCAAGATTTAACATGTACGAGGTTCAGGATTTAAATGAAAAGGAATTTTACTATGTTGATGCTTGGGTACAGGCATTGATGAACGGTAGGGGCTTTAAATCGAAAGTGCAGAAGTAGAGGAGTGTGTATAGGAGGGGATGTTCACGCATGTCAAATGGTGACAGTTCGACGAAACTCCAAGGGATGGTGCGAGTTAGTGGAGTTGGGAAGATGGATCAGTTTTTCTGAATTACGGACGGACTCTCACGTTGAAGTCATACGGACGCAGACGACACACTGGAACCGGTCTGGAGTGATCTAGTGATCGTTGCGACTTTAGACAGGATTTAAACGACAAATCAGGATCAACTGACGTAAATCGTTATTTAACGGTTAACGCGCAAGGTGAGTAAAATCACCAACTCTGATCTATTTTAAAATATTGCAATTATGTTTTAATGTTGTTTGAATGTTGTGTGATGGTCGATTAGGTATATTACAATATATACCGTTACATATGTACACATCATCGGTTGGACACTGATTCCATCAATTAGAATATCCCCTATTATAGAGTTAGTGTAAATTGTGTTGATTGACATTTGTGGATGCGGAAACCGGTTGGAGGAATCCGACCGGATTCCTTGATAATTATATGTACTGTTTGTTTTGTATGAACCCGAATTATATTTAAAACCCCATGTGAATATTGATGTTGAACGGAAAATTCAACATCTGTTTCGATAAATCAATAAACGATATCAATTTAGAAAATGATAATAGTCGACTGTAAAACCATCGTTTTGTTAAGGAGTTGATTGGTCGTCAGGCAAATCAATGAGGTTAATTATAAAAGTTTATTTTTATAATTAAAAAGAAGATTTAAATTTATAATAGAAGTTCTATTATAAACCAGTATTTTAGAGTTCGTTTTTATAAAATAAATAAAAACGATTGTTGATATTTAAATAAGTTTATAAGGCAGAAATTATCCGATGATTAAGTATTTGGATAATTATATTTAAGATAAACAATTTTAGAAATATCATTAGATTAATTATATTAATCTAATGAGAAGTAATTAAGATCAGTTAACGAATTTACTGATGGAATGAAGTTGATTCAATCAACTGTTATTTGGAAAATGATTATTAGATTAATTGGCCTTTAATTAATCGAATGAAAATAGTTTAGAAATAAATGAGATTTAATTACCTTTTTAATTTAAGAAGTTATCAATAGAACTGTGGAATAGAGAAAGCGGAAAGTTAATGTGGAATATTAATAATCGTAAAACAACCGAGTTCAAAATAAAGATGTGGTATTATAAAACCATATTCCAAAATAAAAAGAGGAAATACGATATGATGTATATTATAAGCAATAAGGAGTTTAGAGTTACGAACGTATATCTGTTCTAAGATAAGAACGTTGTCGATCAAGGTCTGAGAGGTAAATAGAATACCCCAACTTGAACGGCTTCACTATTATCGAGGAACGATAATAGTTTGTAACGGAAAGAGATGTCAAGATGTGTATAAAAGGAATACGGCAGCGTATTGCCAGTCTTAGAACTATAGCAATAAAATAACGCTGTTGATAAGATAAGTGTGACTGTTATGTCAAGATTAGTTATAACAAAGAATATTACAGCGTATGACAAGTTGAACTATAGCAATAAAATAACGCTGTTGATAAGGTAAGTGTGACTGTAATTAGTTATAAGGAGAATATTACAGCGTATGACAAGTTTAGAACTATAGCGACAAATCAACTGTTGTTGATTTGACTTAAGCGTGACTTTTATATATAGCAGCACTTCCTAGGAAATGTAACAGTTGGTTTGAAATCCACTTATTCTAGAGTAATAAGTAACGACGTTTGTTCAAAGAAATATAAGAAAGAGTTTAGAAAAAGAATTGGGGAATTGTATTAGAAACTGATGACAGCATTTCGATGTTCGAAATGTGATTAGAATTAAACCGTTAGGATTTGTAACTAGAATTCGACGATGTCGAATGTATTATAAGTAAACTATTTTTAGGGATTATAATCTGATAGAATAATTAACATTTAGTTTAAACAAATAAATGTTGATAGGATAGGAGTCAGTATTAAGTTATAAACTTGATATCGATTTGATAAGAAGTTGTCTTAGAAAACAGAGTTTATAAAGTGGATTGGGAATATAAAGTATGAAAGAAGTTTGGGTAAACAAGATAAGTATTACTTGAATAAAGAGTTAATTGATAAAGGTATTCAGATTTCTATAACAGGAATGGTATTCACATTTTAAAGTGAATTATGTTTTAAAAGTAAACGGTTGGCCGATTAAAATATTTATAATGAAATTGGAAATATTTTCCAATGAAGATAGGGTATACGATCCAAGTGTAGAAACCAAGGAATGTGAAAAGAATGAAAATGTTTCGAACGTTAATAACGTATGTTCCTGGAACATGAAAGAATAAGAGTTTATAATAACTGGAAATGTTTTTCCAAGAAGTATGAAAAGGCTAAAACGGGATTTGAGAAATATTTGGTAAGATATGGGAATTCGAAAAATAAAACGAATGTCAAATAAAAGTGCCCGTGGTTGTGTGGTGTTTAGTTATACATTAGAATGGATGTTTGTTTTTACTTCGATGGTTAAATAACCGACTATCGAAGTGTTTTGACCATCGTTGTCAATACGGAGAGACCGGTTGGATATATTATCCGGAAACCACTTCGTATAGGCATAATCGTTGCGAATTAGATATGCTGAAGATAATTGAAGACGGAGTTAAATGCAAGGATCGACCAGTTATAGAATGGTGTGTTTTTGTTTGTCCAGTCCCAGGACAACTTGTATGGACGAGTGTCTGACAGAGTATTTCCAACGGTCACGCCGTTGATTTTATGAATATACCAAGTTGGTGGGGAGAAGGTGACTTCTCTTTATTCTACACCCAGTGTGCATTTGTGTAATCAATGTGTGATTACGGATTTGACGATGTGACATTCAAAGTGAATGGTGATCAGATGTTCTGAAGATAGACGTAGCCTCTAGCCTCACAACCAGGAAGTGACAGAAGTTGGGCTAGGCAGCATGGCTAGTTGGGTCATCCCCAAGCAGGGTGTATTGTCACCAATCTAGAGAAAATTCATATTTATACTTCTTTTCGATTCTGTATCTTCGGATGATGGTTGGATGGCCTACAACCGTGGTGGCAATATATTCGCGACACTCAAGCTAAATGAGTGAGCGGTCATGTGTGGCCGGGTTGCAAGACGTTCTTGTTGAACCCTGAGTGTATCCCCTCTAGAGTACACTATTAAGAAGGTGCTCCCATACCTTGTCCGTTGAAATCCAATCTCCAATAAGTGCCCTGCGGTTTATGATTTTATACTATATATATGTGGAACGTGAGATGCAAGCGTTCTGCTACTTGGATAATTATTTGTTTAGACATTATCATAATATCACTGTTTTGATATCAAAGTAATTTGGGTTATAGTAAGGTAAAAGCCGTCCATGTTTATGTGTGGGCTGGTCTTACTATTTTCCTTTTGTTTCAAAAGGATTTTCTTCAAAGTAAAACCGTATGGTTAGAATTTACTCACACCAGTCCCATGACTGACCCAGAGTTTATTTTGTTTGTTTTCCCTAAACTCTTGGGTGCCTAAATTTGTACGGGCAGTCAAGTGTTTCAGGCTTTGCAGATTCACTTGGAGGAGCTCAAAAGCAGGAAGCTTCACCATTAGTTATGTAGAGTTATTTCCGCTGTGATATGATGTATTGTACTCTGATAATGGTATGTATATACAATACAATTTTGTATTCAAAGTTATGTTATATAATACATCTTATTTTGTTCCGCTGCGAGTTTCGTGTTACTCTGATTCTGTTCAGTTGTGATCTTCTTCTTCTTCTATTCTATTAGTTCTATCTTTTCTTTCTCACCCTCTAAATTCTTCTATTAATGTCCTGGTGTTTTCGATGCTTGAATAGTCAACAGTGTGTTTTTATGTTGATTTTCTGGGTCGAAAATCCCGCCATTACATGTACAGAATTCATTTTAAATCAGAATTGAGCGAAACAAGAAATATTTAAATCTGTTTAATCACATCTTTCTAACGAATCTGAAAAACTGAAATTTCACTTTATATTTTGAAAGTTATGGCCAGTTCAAATTTTAGAAAAGTCGTTGTAGAATTTATATATCTGTTAATATAATATATTGGCCTTAAAAATAGCCATTTTTCAAACGACCTCAGTTTTTGATGAAACCACTTTTGTTGAAACCGGAATGTTAAATTATTGCTAGGTTTCAATTTTCAAAATTTTTCGAATTAATATGTGAGCGTGACAAAGGAAAACGTGTTTTGTCAGTTTCAGTCAAATTTAATCGACTTGAAAATGGTCATTTTTCAAACAGTCTCAGAATTCGACGAAATTAGTCTCGTTAGGACCGTATCGTCAAAACATAACCAGAAATAATTTTTTTGCAATTTTTAGAGGTAGTATGTGGCCCCGGTGATTTAAAATGTACATTTGAATTTAATAATTAAATGATTTATAATTTAATTTAAAGAAAAACATATCTTAACAGCCAAACTGGGTTACGAAACATGTTCCATTGTGTCCGGGATGGGGGTTATTAGTTAGGGGCGACACTCGTTGGGTCTCGTTTGGAGTTCATTGCGATAGACAAATAATAAATAGATTTTTCTTGAATTAAATAAATAAAATACCAATAAAATACCGTTTAAATACGGTTAACAATACGCAACCCTAATCTACAATTGCAGCCGCCGTATTCATAGATGGAGGGCCAAAAAGCTCCAAACTTCTTACTCTCTTTTCTCCCAATCCACACAACGAAATTCAAACTTCTACATACCAAATCGAAGAGCAATCCGAGCTCTATAATACCAATGGCTGAGATCAATTCTAGTGCGCTTATGCATGGGGAATCGAGCTTCAAAGGGATGGCGCTCGTGGCCAATATCTGGCCATTTCGGTACGGCGAGTTGGGGCCCACGCCTGGGATCGGACGGCGACGCCAAGGGGAGGCCGACGGAGGTCCTTGATCTGAGGCTGATGGCCCTGGGGAGGAGCGGCTATCGGATTTTTCTTTGGAGCGTTGGGTTCCTATAACCGATAGTAGAAGAAGGAGCGGCCTTTGTACATGAAATGTAATTAGTGTGAACCTTATTTAATTAATTATTTATTAATGTAATTCAATGTATAAATTGCGATAACTTTTGCAAACTGAATCAGAATCGAACAATTTTCATTGCGTTGGACTCGTGAAATCCAGATCTACCTATGGAACTGATTAGGACTGAAACAGGGCAAGTCAAAAAATCAGAGAAATTTCAGATCTGAATTGTTTGGTGAGATTTCTATTTTTATTTAATAATTAAAATTTAATTATTCACTTATTATTTGAAATCGATGTATGTATATAATGAAATCAGATCTGTGATTTGTGATTTGTTGATTATTGATTTTGGTTGTGATGCTTCGCTGAATTTTATCGTTGTTTGTTAGAAAATCTTTAAAACTAACAATCATGTTGATAAGAGAATTGGATTTAAAACAATAGTAGATTTATGAAATTTACACTTATGTTTATTTAGAATTGTCTAAATAAAAATGTCACTTATGTTTATTTAGAATTGTCTAAATAAAAATGTCACTTATGTTTATTTAGAATGGTCTAAATAAAAATGTCACATATGGAATTGTCAAAAAAATGAAAGTATCACTTATGTTTACATTAGAATCTATATTCTAATAAAATGGAAAGATATAGAAATTTTTCATGCTTCATATAGAACAGGTTTTCGCTAGAAATCTCATTTTATGTTAGCATATAAAAGAACATATTTTTATAGTCGATTTGTTTCAACTAAAAAGCACACATTTTAGTATTGAATTGTTCAACTAAAAAGGTTCATGTTACACTAGGAAACATGTTTTTCATTAAAACACATTTTAATGTAATATGAGAAACTTAGAATTAGAAAAAACAAAAGCGTAAAATTAGAAAAATAACATTTTTGTGATAAAACATAAGAAAAGAACTACATTTTTATCTGCATTTTTAAATGCAAATAGAACATAGAAATTTGTTAACATATGAAATATCCTTTTTATGTTATTAGAAAACATAGAAAATGTTAACTGGTAGAATATGCTTTTATATGTTATTAGAATACATGGAAAAATACAAACACATAAAATATTCTTTTATGTGTTATTAGAACAATTTTAGCGTAATATTCTTTTTAGAATAAAAAGCACATTTTTAGCGTAATATTTTTTTTAGAATAAAAAGAAATTTTTTAGCGTAATATTCTTTTTAGAATAAAAAGCACATTTTTAGCGTAATATTCTTTTTAGAATAAAAAGTACATTTTGTTAGAAAATGTTTTTAGAATAAAAAGTACATTTTGTTAGAAAATGTACATTGTAAATCAAAATAACATTTCTGTTAGAAAACATGTTATGTAAATAAAATTGACATTTTAAGTAGAAATGTTTTTCTTAATTAAAAATGTTATTATATTGAAATGTCATTATATTGAGAATGCTATTATATTTAGAAATGTATATTTTTATACAATAAAGAAGAATGAATTAGAAATGTATATTTTTATACATTAAAGAAGAATGAATTAGAAATGTATATTTTTGTACATTAAAAGGAATTATACAAAAATGAATATTTTTGTACTTTGAAAAGAATGAGGTAAAAAGAGAGATTTTTGTCACTCTACAAAATGGATTTAGAAAACATTCATTTTGTCACTTTGAAAGAATGTAGTAGAAATGGACATTTTTGTCACATTAAGAAGAAGGAATTAGAAATGGACATTCTTGTCACCTTAAAAAAAAGGAGTTAGAAATGGACAGTTGTGTCACATTAAAAGAAGAATGAAGTAGAATGTTCATTTTTAGTCATTTAAAAAGGATTACACCAGATTTACAATTTTTGTTTATTTGGAAAGATTAGACAAAAATTTACATTTTTGTTTATTTGGAGAGATTAGACCAAAGTTCACATTTTGTTTATATTAAAAAGAATTAGACAAATTTGTCATTTTGTTTACATTAAAAGGATTAAACAAAATAATCATATTTTGTTTACATTAAAAAGGATTAGGCAGATTGGTCATTTTGTGTACATTAAAAAGAAGTAGATCAAAATATATAGTTTTGTTTACATTAAAAAGAGTTTAACCAAAATAGTCATTTTTGGTCATTAAAAAGAGTTACACAAAAAAAAACATTTTTGGTCATTGAAAGAGGATTACACAAAAGAGATAAAAGTTGATTGTCAATTAGTTACAATAAAAAGATCACAGATATAAAAGTTAATATTTTTATCATCGATTAGTTACAATAAAAAGATCATATGTTATAAATATGATATTAACGATGGCTTGGAGTATATGTATGTGATGTTGAAATGTCTGTTGTGTTAAATGTATTGTTTGTATATTCAAACTGAACATTACACTTCCATTTACAAGTTGACCGACTTGTT
Source organism: Allium sativum (assembly GCA_030737875.1). Lineage (NCBI taxonomy): Eukaryota > Viridiplantae > Streptophyta > Magnoliopsida > Asparagales > Amaryllidaceae > Allium > Allium sativum. Next base: position 638,810,596 of record CM060918.1, read on the forward strand.
TATGTGATTGGGTCGATAATTTTTACACATCGCCCAAGTGCACAAATAATTTATTATCTGATAGTTGGATGAAACCCCACACGGGTGTTGGGATGATATCTGACCTACACTAGTCCCAATATTTACTGTAGAATCCACTCTGTTTGTTATTTGGATATTTGATAATTATTTATCGTGATGGTTGATTACGTACAATATATGGTTGATGACTGAGTCACATTCCAATAAAGAATATTCCTAGAAAAAGAATATGTCAGAAGTGGAACATTTTAGAACAAGAATGTATTTTAGAAAAATATATTTTAATTGAAATGAACTAGTTATTAACTAGGATCAATCATTAAATTTAAAGTTAATGAAGTTTTCCAATTTGTTAAGATTTAATTGAAGTTTAATTAAATAAGTTGGATTTTTGGGTTTGTTGTGAATAGTGTCTTAAATAACATTGTTCTTAAACCCCGTATGAAAAGAATAATCCTTTAATTTAGATTATTAAAGTTTTCAAGGATATTTAGTAACTGAAATAAGACGAAACGTGAGTTGGGTTTATTGTGAACCATGTTTTTAAGTGACAAGTGTTATTTAACCCGACTGACAGTGAAAATATGATTTGGAATTTATAAATATTTTATTAAGATTTTAATGGGAATTTTCCCAAAAGTAAAGTTTTCCAATTTAATATATTAAATTGGAGTCGGATGGAATTTGAATTAATAATAAACGAGATAAGCTTCTGTAAAAGAAGATCGATACTACATATGGAATTTAAAAGGCTTTGCCGTTATTCCATTTATATTATTGGTCGGATACAGAAATTTATAAGGATTATATATTGATTTGATTTTTGTGAAGATTCCATATTTTATGGAATATGAGTTTAGTTTTACCGTGAACTATGTTTTAAATGACATTAGTTCTTTAACCCAGTTAAGGATAAGATTAATTTCTTGAATTTAAATAATCATTGAATAATGATTTTTGATATCTAAAACCAAATTGAGATTTTAATAAATCTTTTAAAAGCAGGATTTAAGTACAAAGTTAAAGAATTTATCTCTGATAAGATAATGTGAATATTTTGTTAGAAGAATATTCTGAATTGGAATGTGGCATTGGATGTGTTTTTATAATACTTGATTTTTATTATAAAAATACGCGAATTATTCGGAAAGACCGGGTTTAACCCATTCCGAGTAATTACTACGGCGACGAAGAGTCGAAGATGAAGACGGTGGTTGAAGACCGATGATCTTCACATGGAATGGAAGTGTCGCTACAGAGACCCTTGATGGGAGTAGCTACCTTGAAAGGGCTTCAGTGGTGGCCGTCCGGACTATTGTTGATTGTTCGGATTTGGTTTTCGCTCAGACCCAGAGCATAAACTAGTAAATGGATGCGTGTCTGACATTGGATTTCGTTCCATGTGAATTAAATCGATTTCTGTTAATGTATGTCTGTTTGGTGGTAGAGGATTTATTCTCTACTTAACACCCTGGTATATATTAATAGTGATTGATCGCATGGCGTGAATTGTCAGTGTGGCACGCCAATATACAAATGATAAAGGCTTTTGTTGAAAAGCAGGGCCTTGTGGGATGATCAAAGTATAGCCTATTACGGCATAGCTTTGTGTATAACGTGACTTCGCTAGCCTCACACCCCAGTATGAGTCAATAACGGGATTAGGACTACAGGGAGTGCACACATTTCTTTCTAGCTAAGAGAGGTGTCGGTGCTTAAACTGGCTGACATTTTACTTATGTGGATGATGGATTTTGAAGCGCCTCGGATTTTTATAAGCCGTTAGTGGTCATACTATAGGTCCAAAGGGACCGGGAAGCGTGTGTTCATGCATAACCAATCCACTGCCGATAGGCGGGGACCGGCCCTGAAGATCCATGGGTTCACTGCGGGGAATCCTGAAGCATTTGCTAGAGTGTCTCGAATCGGAGAGGAGCTTGCCCCTAGCCTCGACTCATGATGGAAATCCAATTTCCAATACGACCTAGCGGTTTTGATTGTAGGACTAGTATGGCGACATAGTAGGATGGGGTACTATGCCGTCTATGATTAATACATTATGATTGAAATTGTTTTTAAAAAATATATATACCCATAGATATACACACTAATACTAAATTCGTTTTATCGTATCAAGCATCTTTTGACCATTATAAGGTAAAACCCTATCTTCCGGTTTGCGTTGCATTGTGTGATGGGACTTGTGTCTTATAATGGTTTCATTTTTTAAAAAGCATGGCGTTATTTAACGATTTACCTTATTTTATGCACTGGCAATTCAATGGAGTAAACCCGTTCCGCGTTAGGGGCATGGTCCTGTGATTAGCCATATTAATTAGATAAGTTAAGTTAGATTTCTCATACCAGTCCCATGACTGACCTGTAGTTTGTTTCACTGGAAAACTCGGGTGCCCTTATTTTCCACACGGGCAGTCGAGTAGCTTTTTGCAGATATATTTACAAGATCCTGGCTTACAGCTGAAGCGGTATTCAGAAAGCTCTGTATCCGTGTATTCCTTTCAGTTGTATATTTGTAATATTTTTCCGCTGCTATTTAAATGTAATTTAAAACTCTGATATTATTGTATTTCTATTTCTGTAATAAGTATTCATACTCTGTTATATTCTTGTACTCTGATGTAATTGTTGTAATCAACGATAAAATGTTCTTCAGTTTATGTTCTGATGTGTGTTGTTCTCAAAGCAATCCAGCCTTTCCTTTACTGGAAAGTTCGGGTCGTCACAGCTAGAAAACCCATCCGAAAATCAGCACTTTGAGCTCGAAATTCTCACTATCTAGAACATTAAAACCTATCTCACCCTTACTAAATTAAAGTCCTCAAAATGCTCATGGTTTTTCGTTTTGAAATCATGAAATAATATATAGGGAATTGGGAACAACTTAGGATGGAAATTAAGAGGATATGCACCGTTGGTTTCATGTTCGAAGGTGACTTCTTTCTTTGAACGAGACAAAGTGATTAGGGTTTCTGGAAAAAGCAAATATATATATGTATATATATACACACACACACACTTTATAATTAAATTATTTTTTAGTTCTCCAATTTTCAAAAAGGCCCGTTAACACATATAAGCTCCAAATCAAGCCCAACGACTGCCGCCCCTAGCCATTTACCCTTGTCCTAGACATAATGGACTAGGTCCCATCAGCTCAATTGATCGTTTCAGCCCATTTTTCTTTAAATAAAAATATAAAACATTTAATTATTTAATTTGATCGTACATTTTAATTTACCGGGGCCACATACTGACTCTAAAAATTCCTAAAAAATAAATCTAGCTATGTTTTGACGATACAGTCCTAACAAAATTAATTTCGTCGAATTTTGTTAAGACCATTTGAAAAATGGTCATTTTCAGGTCGATCCATTTTGACTAAAATTGACAAAACACGTTTTCTTTTGCCACGCTCACATATTAATTCTTAAAATTATGAAAATTAGAATCTTGCAATAATTTAACATTCCGGATCAAGTAAAAGTGATTTCGTCAAAAACGGAGGTCGTTTGTAAAATGGCTATATATTATATTAATATATATATAAATTCCATAGCGACTATTTTGAATTTTAAACTGGACATAACTTTTTATTCCCGTTATGAAATTTGGATTTTTCACATTCGTTTGAAAGATATTGTTAAGTAGATTCTAATATTTTTGGTTTCGCTAAAATCCGATTTATTTTGAATTATATACATATAATTGAAATTTGAAATCAAATTTTAAAACTACCATGCCATTTCAGGCTCGTTATATAATTAAAATAAATTTATCGTTCCAACTTCGATTTAAATAAATTTTTAGTTGTTATTATTTAAAACAAATTATTCTAAATATTCAAAATCTATTAAAATTGTTAAAATAAAAATTTTAAATTTGTTTTGAAAATCGGGGTTGTTACAATCTCCACCCCTTAAAATCTTTTCATCCTCGAAAAGGAACAGAGCTGATAGTTGTTTAACCAACCAACTCAACTTTCATTTTTCAACTTTTCAGTTTCTAAGAATTTTCTAATTTTTCAAAAATTTGGCTAACACCCTAAAATTTTGAACTTTTTTGCCATATCCTCCTTTGTACGGGTTGATATTTAAAACCGCTACTTGCCTCACAGGGCCCTTACCAATCCAAAAGAAAAAGAAAACGCCAATTGGCTCATAAAATCATCAAACCTAAACAAAACAGTAAATATGTACCTATTTGTCAGACATACAATTTTATTCCTCTTCTCAGCTTCCATGCTATGACTTGTTCACGCATATATATGCACATGTATGCAATTTCCAATCAATTTTCAATTCAGTTCAATTCTGATTCAATTTGGCTTAGTTTTATCATTTATTCTCATATTGGTTAAATAATTGTCATTACAATATTTTAAATAGTTAAACTAATTATCTAACATCACAACCGACAATCAGTTAGGTGATTAACTTTTTAAATATATATAACTTTTATATAGTCAAAAATCATATTTTTAGTGCAAATCACAACAATAAACTCTAACAAAGTTTTGGTTCTCACACCAGTCAATTTGGAAATATATAAATATCCCACTTTCGAAACTCGAACATAAACACTGATGATGATATATATCACCAGAATCATCTCCGAGCGACTAGAGTGTGATTCTATATCTACCCAGTATATTTGAGGCTTCGAATAAACGTTAATTACATATATATTCAAAATCTTCATATACTCGATTGTCCAAATTAAAATATAATAATATCTCAATTACATATTTTAAGATAAAATTTTCAAAACTAAATTTGTTCTCATTTTTATTTTAAAAATAAACTCTTCACACTCGTTCTAGGATAATGCTGATCCTATCTCTAACGAGTTATTCTCATTGGATATTAATAATCTAATCTCTGATGAATTCTTTCGTTCGATTCTAATGTGTCTTGTTCTCGAGCTCTGTAAACCAAAGCTCTGATACCAAATGAAACGGCCCAAACTTCCCCTTTCGGGAAAGCCCAGATTGAGTTGAGAACACGAAAAATCAGAACACAAACAGAAGAATATTTCATTTCTATTACAACAATTACATCAGAATACAAGAATATTCCAGAGTATGAATAATTATTACACATGTGGAAATACAATATCATGGATTTAAAATTACATAGCAACGGAAAATAATACATAAGTTTAATTCATAGTGGAAAATAACAATTGACACAACCGAAAGAGATATACCGATACAAACCTTTCCGAATATAGCTCCAGCTGTAATCCAGGATCCTGTTAAATAGAAATCTGCAAAACCAAAACTATTGACTGCCCATGTGGAAAATATGGGCACACAGAGTTTAGGAAGGAACAATAAACTCCAGGTCAGTCATGGGACTAGCATGAGAACTCAAAATAGTTATTAATTTGATTTTAAAGTTAGGTAGATCAAGGAACCACGCCGTGTAATACGAGACGGGTTTACCCCCAAGAATACTAGTGCATAAATAAACAGCGCAATGTTAATTAAAGAAAAATGAAGCAATTATAAGACTAAGGTCCAATCACACAATTTTATGCAAGCCGGAGGATAGAGTTTTACCTTATAATAGCCAAATATGTTTGGTGCGCGAAATTTCTCTCTTATTATTACTATAAGTGTATAGTGTATAAATCAATTTCGAAAGTAAATGTATCAATCATAGACGGCATGAGTGCCCCATCCCATTATGTCGCCATATATAGGTTTACAGCTAAAACCGTAAAGCTCATATTGGAAAGTTTGATTTCCATCATGATGGCTCCTGATTCGAAATAATTATCGCATAGTGCAATACACAACGGCTTACGTCCCAACTAGAGAAAACACCGTAATGCACATCCACACTATATCTAGGATATCGAGTATCTCCGCGACTTACGTCCTATGCATGAGAAAATGTTGCTTACTCTATCCATATGGGAATCGGGGGGGTGTGCCCTATCCCTCTGAGCGTGGAGCGACCACACTCAGTTCATCTCGATCGATCGAATCCACCCTCATATCGAAAGCATACTGACCTGACCATTATCTCACCATCATACCGGGGTGTGCGGCTCGTGAAGTAACGCTACAAAAATCTATGCTAATTAAAGCTATGCTTTGATCATCATCCACAAGGCACTGATTTTCAACAAAAGCCAGGATAAATGCATCTCAGTATGCCATATTGTCAATCCGTACCATACCATTGATTCTGCCAATATATAACCTCTGAGCTCATACGTCTTAGAGAAGGGTGTTAAGCAAGAGAGTAAATTCTCCACCACCAAGCAGATATCTATTAGCAGAGATCAACGAATACAGCGTAAAGGAATACAACGTCAGACATACCATCCATTTACAAGTCCGTTCTGGGTCTGAACGAAACCAGAGGCACCTTATTCCTCGTCCCATATGTCCAATATGGGAGAGAGGCCCTCACATATCTGAACAATCAACAAGTACGTCCAGACGGCTACCACTGTAGCCCCTTCAAGATAGCTACTCCAATCATTGGCATCAGTAGCAACCCATCCATCCGATGTGAAGATCGTCGGTCTTGCACTGTCTTCAATCTCTTCGACTGTTAGTCGTCGTATCAATTATTCATAATGGGTTAAACCCGGTCTTTCCGAATAACTCGCGTATTTTATAATCAGGTGCTATAAAAACACGTCTTACGCCCCATTCCAATTCAAAAAAAATTCTTTATAAAATATTCGCATTTTTAGGGAAAGGTTCCCATTAGTTTTATCAAAGATAAATCCTTTTAAATTTTCTTTTTAATCTCAAAAATCATTACTTAATGATTATTCGAATTTAAGAAATTAATCTTATCATTAACTGAGTTAAAGAAATAATTTCATTTAAAAATGGGTTAAAGAACTAATATCATTTAAAAACACAGTTCACTATAAACCCAAAATCATCTTCCATCAAAATGGAATCTACACGGAAATTGTGACACCCCACGTCCGTTAATGACACTCACAAAGGGAATGCATTAAGTCTTGTGAAGCGTTTTAGAAAACATTAAAGAAACACTGCAAGACATATAAATTTTTTGCAGCGGAATAAAAACAACTTTTATTAATCATAAAGCATGGTTACATCATATGTCTGAAAATACATAAACTCTGTTCATCATTAAAACTTCTGTCTTGTACTTTAAATATCAAACTACAATAATAAAAAAGCATAATCTCCAAATTATAAGCCATAGTAGCAAAGATAGAACCTTGAGCAATATATTTAGAAGCTCTAAGCAAGATGATAGCAGAATCCTGACTAAGCCTGAGAATTCCCTGCCTTGAGAACCTTGGGGGGGAACGGAAGAAAGAAGGAGAAACAAAAGGGGTCAGACAATAAGTCTGGCGAGTCTAGTTACTTTTAACTAGTAGATAAATAAAAGTAGCATGATAGGAATATAAAGTGGATAAGGGAGATCACTACATAAATGACAGGTGTGACAAGGTAAGCAAGATAAAGTGTACATGACTCACTAATGATTTCTCTGCAATGTTACTAGTATATCCAGAAAGAGATGATCCCTCCAACTATTTAGGTATATGTCTAAATGTAACCTAATTACTACCCTGATCGATCTACTCCGTAACCCTCATAGATACCTTGTGCTGGCCCCATAGTAGGAGGTATCACTTCCTAAAGTGGCAAGCCCTCGTCATAACAATGTGCACAACCACATCTACAGGTGTCACGGTCGTCTTATCCCCTTCTGCCCGGCTCATGCACGCACATGACCCAGTCGTTTGCGCCGCCCACACCGTCCTCCACGTTTGGATCTCTTACAATCAGTCAGTAAGCGTGCCCCTTCTCCGCCTAGCACGGAATACTTTGTTTGACACCTACTCTAGGTTGTTGACTGAAATGCGTCCCACATAATATGATACATGCTCTCCCCTTTGCCTTGTATCCCCCACTAGGTTTTTCACTGACTATGTATACCCTTAGGTGTCTTTAATTACGTAGCCCTATGTCAGTTATACTTACATATAGGTGTCTTTAATACATAACCCTCAATCTTTCTATCGGTTATGCTTACCTATAGGTGTCTTTAATATATAACCCCACCATTTCTATAAGTTATGCTTACCCTAAAAGGTGCCTTTAATTACATAACTTTATTATTTCCCTCGGTTATGTATACCACCAGGTGTCTTTAATTACATAACCTTATCAGGTTAAGTTTGTGGGCCTATATATACTAATATTACCTACCTACCCAAGATTTACTTAACCCTCCCACTGATTCAAGCATGGTTATTTAACAGTTAAGTTTGTGGGCCTATATATAATAATATTATCCACCTACCCAAGATTTGCTCAACCAAATTTACTTAACCCCCAACTTAAATTTAAATTCATACAATCTCTATGGATTAACTTAGGTTAAGTAGTCCAATTCATTACCATGTCCATTTATGTTTTATAATGGGCCAGACCTCCCACATTAGGCCTACAACATGTGGATGCTGGATATGTCGGTCGGGTCCGGGTAGACTTATTCCATAGTTGGGCCTAACCTCATGACATAGCATGATTCGTATTTTCGTACTTAGACCTCCCATGTTAGGTTTACCATTAGTGGCTGCTAGATATGCAGGTCGGGTCTGGGCAGACTTCCACAACTAATGTTACCTAACATCGTGTAATAAGTATAATTACCATTCCTAATTGTAATTACTAAACATTCCATTTTTAATTAATTAATCAATTAATTAACCCTTTCCTTTTATAGGTGCCAATAACTATTTTGCCCAATGATTTGAATTACATGTCCATAAATGTTCATATTCAAATTATGCCATTTTTAATTAATTTACCAATTAATTACTCCTTTCCTTTTATAGGTGCCAATACCATTTTTGCCCAATAATTTGAATTACATGTCCATAAATGTTCGTATTCAAATTATGTCATTTTTATCCCTTTCCCCCATTCCTTAACTAGCGCCCTCACAAATTGGCAACATGCCTAGGCTAGACAATAGCTTAGTCATAAACGATAACAGGGAAAATAATTGGAATATATATAAAATAATCATCTTGGCATAAACATAAACTTGTATGATAAAAGGTGAACATACATACTAGCATGGGCATGAAATTTTCATCATAACAAGGTGGACATAAAATTGATGAACTATGATGTCACAATATCTAAATTAGCCGTTTTAGATGTCCAATCGATTTAAATCTAACATGATAACATTGGGTGACAATTTAGATTACATGAAATAGATCTAACATGATTCATAAAGTGAAAAATTTAGATGACATAGGATAGATCTAACATGAATCATAAGGTGAAAATTTTAGATTACATAGGATAGATCTAACATGAATCATAAGGAGACAATTTTAGATCACATAGGACAGATCTAACATGTATCATAAGGTGACAATTTTAGATCAGATAGGATAGATTTAAAATGAATCATAAGGTGACAATTTTAGATCACATAGGATAGAACTAACATGAATCATAAGGAAACAAATTTAGATCACATAGGATAGATCTAACATGAATCATAAAGTGACAATTCTTGATCACATAAGATAGATCTACATGAATCATAAGGTGACAATTTTAGATCACATAGGACAGATCTAACATGACTCATAAGGTGACAATTTTAGATCACATAGGATAGATCTAATATGAATAATAAAGTGACAATTCTAGATCACATAGGATAGATATAACATAAATCATAAAGTGACAATTCTAGATCATATAGTATAGATCTACATGAATCATAAGGTGAAAATTTTAGATCACATAGGATAGATCTAACATGAAAATTTTAGATCACATAGAATAGATCTACATACATCCACATCATAGCATATCATAAAAGTTACAACCCAAGATCCATAATGATAACATAGTAGAACAATTGAATTGGATCTAGAGAAATAGATCTATCATAATATAGCATGAGATCTACCAATAACATAGATTTAAAGTCTACAATCGTATGCACATCACAGTCTTTCATAGTTTCACTATTATTTATCTAAACCTAAAAGCAACTAGAACTCACTATGATTGGATTGCTAGAAATATAGAAAAGGTGCTGATTCTATGATTGAATCTCAAATTTTGATATGCTTTAGTTGTTAGAAGAAGATAAAAAAACCCTAGTTCAGTCCAGAATCCGGCAAAGTTTAGCCGCCATGACTTCTAACGAAGAAATATGTGAAATGGCCATATATTTATAGCAGCAGAATCATCTGGAACCGATTACCACATAAGCCCTAGGGTAAATTAGGTCGCGGGTCGCCTCCCACTTGGGCAAAGGCCCAAATACCCAAAAAAAACTATTCTGGGCGCACTTTACAGGTGCGCCAGTGTAAAAATACATGGGCACACTTGTCAAGTGCATCGGAAATTTCTGCTTTTTCTGCAAAACTTCTATCATCCATAACTTCTTCATACGTTATTCGTTTTACGCAAACTCAGACTCTATCTCAAGAAGAATTCCGAGACGAATGCAATGGCGTAACCTATTTCACTTAATTCTGAATATTAAATTAATTATTCTTTAATTTATCCTCTTTAGTGTCATTAAAAATTTGGGGTGTTACATTCTCCCCTACTCAAAGGATTTCATCCCCGAAATCTCTAAGTTGAGAAGAATGCATATCCTACCATCCATCATCCATCTACTTAACCATCAATCACTGGCATCCATCGTCCTTAAGAATTTCTAATGCTTTCATGAAAATATGCAAAAATGTGTGTATATGTCGCAACACTAATGCGAAAATCAGGCAGTCTACTAATTTAGTTGACCTCCTTAATGCAATGTATGTTTGTGCCATGAATCCAATATATATGCAGATAATCCTATTTTAACATATAAGCTCTACATGCGTGCACACTCATTCATCCAAATGCAACATCCATATGCTAGTTCATCCATTTCCATCCACAAAAGAAAAGAAAATGCACACACATCCATATGCAGTATGAGAGTGATTGAGCCGATCTAATGCCTAATGTGTGTATATATGCATCCACAGGCAACCACTAGCAAACAATTGCATTCATCAAACATAACATGTCTCAAACACATGTTTACAATCATGGGATTTCCTACCTAAAGGTCGAAGATTCGATTGATAGGATATACTCAGATGATAGAAGCAAACGCGAATAAAAGCTTTTGGAAGAGTAGTTAATAACATTCCCTTGAAAGGGAAAGGGTACGAAGCTTAAAAAATCTTGTCTTCAGTCTCCCAAGTTGCATCTTCTTGATTGTCTCCCCACTAGACCTTCACCAACTTGACTTCTTGTTTGCGTAGCTTCTTAACCTCTGATCCAAGTATGCAAGTCGGAACTCATCCAATCATTGCTTCCTTCTTTATTTTCACTTCCTTTCGCAAGTTTGGCCCCACTACCTCGAACTCTATACATTTTATCGCCACTTGGATGAATAGTCATCTTGGAATGATGGGCTTCCTCAAGGATTGTCTTCAATAGGTTTCCCATCCTGATATGATTCACTTATCAAACCTCTTCTCAATTAGCCCCGCCACTTGCTTATCAAGTTCCCTCTTTTTCTTTAAGGATCCATATGGTACACAGGTAATGCAACTGGCTTTGCATTGTCCACCAGGTATATACGAAAATCAATCTCACGTCTCGGGGGTAATCTCTGAACCTTGTCTAAGACATCAGGATAATCATGGACTACTTGTGCCGGTCGTAGATCATCGATAGACGTCTCAAGAGACTCTAGGAAACTAAGCATGACAGAGCCTTATGGGTCCCAAGAAATTTTGAGGGTCCCCCCATGACAAGTTACAAGCTTAACGACCCTCCTCTCACCGCCCAGAATGGCACCATATGTGGTAAGCCAACGCATCCCTATAATCAAACCCTAGCCCATGAAACAAGATGTGCATCGCACTCAAACTCGACGCCTAACACAGATATTCTCAAACCCCAACAAATCACGGATAAATGAGCCGAACCACCAATGGGGTTTGAGACAACAATGGAATCCACTACCATACTAGTAATTAAGTGTAGAGATTCAACTACAGAACTAGATATGAACGAATGCCAATGCGCCCGAATCAAAAAGAGTTCTAACCGGTTGATTGGAGAGAGAAATCAAAACCTCCTATGGAAACTTTCCTACCTCTATCTGGTGCACTAGCCACGAGAGCATTCGCTTTCCCTCCAGAGGTTCCAGTCCTTTGACATTGCCCTTGCTTCCTTGGGAACTCCCCCAGAATAGTATCCAACCTCTCCACAAACGAAGCAAGCATTCTTCCTTTTCCCGTAGTCCTTGGCCAGGTGACCCTCTCGCCCACAACTATGGCACTTCCACTTATCCTTAGCCTTGTCATTTTTTTCTGCCCTTCTTCTATTGTTGTTGTTGTCCTTTCTTGGGCCATGCCTTTTTCTCATCCTTGGGCTGTGCCCCTTAGCCCTAACTTCCTTATACTCCTTTTTACCCACGTTTGTGTAACAAGCTAACAAGTCTTTCGAAAGTTGCCTCCATCGCACAGAAATCCTTACGAAGCTCGAGAAAATTAACTACAGGTGAAACCACTGCGGCTACGGATGGAGGTTAGGCACTTCATTGCCTTTCGACATGTGCTAAACATGCTTACGACATCTTGCCGGAATGGGGACGCCTTTCGAGAAGAATCAGTTCCCTAGACAAAAAAGGAAAAAAAGGAATCAAGTAGAGAATCGAGAGATATTACATATGGCTTTAGGGAATTTGTTTTTCAAGACAGGCTTTTCTTTTGAAAATGCTTTCTTTTAAAACATTTTTGAAAATAATTTTCAAAAACTTTATCCAATCTGGTATCCTTCAATAGGTATGACACCCCACGTTCGTTAATATCACTGACATAGGGAATGTATTAAGTTTTGTGAAGCGTTTTAGTAAACAGAACAGAAACACTACAAGACAGATACAAAATTTTTGCAACGGGATAAAAACAACTTTTATTAATCATAAAGCATGGTTACACCATACGTCTGAAAATACATAAACTCTGTTCCTCATTAAAACTTTTGTCTTGTACTTTAAATATCAGAGTACAATAATAAAGAAAGCATAATCCCCAAATCATAAGCCATAATAGCAAAGATAGAACCTTGAGCAATACATTTAGAAGATCTAAGCAAGATGATAGCAGAATCCTGACTAAGACTGAGAATTTCCTCCCTTGAGAACCTTGGTGGAAATGGTAGAAAGAAGGAGAAACAAAAAGGATTAGACAATAAGTCTGGCGAGTCTAGTTAATTTTAGCCAGTAGATAAATAAAAGTAACATGATAGGCATATAAAGTGGATAAGGGAGAACACTACATAAATGGCAGGTGTGACAAGGTAAGCAAGATAAAGTTTACATGCCTCACTAATGATTTCTCTGCACTGTTACTAGTATATCCAGAAAGAGATGATCCCTCCAACTATTTAGGTATACATCCAAATGTATCCTAATTACTACCCTGATCGATCGGCTCCCTAACCCTCGTAGATACCTTGTGTTGGTCCCACAGTAGGAGGTATCACTTCCTAAAGTGGCAACCCCTCATCGTAACAATGTGCACAACCATATCTATAGGTGTCACGGTCGTCTTATCCCCTTCTTCCCGGCTCATGCATGCACATGGCCCGGTTGGTTTGCGACGCCCAAACCGTCCTCCACGTTTGGATCTCTTACAATCAGTCAGTAAGCGTGCCCCTTCCCCGCCTAGTACGAAATACTTTGTTTGATACCTACTCTAGGTTACTGACTGAAATGGGTCCAACACAATATGATACAAGCTCTCCCCCTTGCCTTGCATCCCTCACTAGGTTTTTCACTGACTATGTCTACCCTTAGGTGTCTTTAATTACATAGCATTATGTCAGTTATGCTTATCGATAGGTGTCTTTAATACATAACCCTCAATCTTTATATCGGTTATGCTTACCTATAGGTGTCTTTAATACACAACCCTACCATTTTTATAAGTTATGCATACCCTAAAAGGGGTCATTAATTACATAACTTTATTATTTCCTTCGGTTATGTATACCACTAGGTGTCTTTAATTACATAACCTTAGCAGGTTAAGTTTGTTGACCTATATATACTAATATTACCCACCTACCCAAGATTTACTTAACCCTCCCACTGATTCAAGCATGTTTATTTAACGGTTAAGTTTGTGGGCCTATATATAATAATATTACCCACCTACCCAAGATTTACTTAACCCATCCCTTTTGTTCAACCAAGTTTACTTAACCCCCAACTTAAATTTAAGTTCATACAATCTCTGTGGATTAAATTAGGCTAAGTAGTCCAATTCATTACCATGTCCATTTATGGTTTATAATGGGTCAGACCTCCCACATTAGGTCTACAACATGTGGATGCTGGATATGTCGGTCGAGTCCGGGCAGACTTTTTCCACTGTTGGGCCTAACCTCGCGTCAAAGCTCGATTCGTATTTACATAATTAGACATCGCACATTAGGTTTACCATTAGTGGCTGCTGGATATGTCAGTCGGGTTCGGGCAGACTTCCACCACTAATGCAACCTAACCTCGTGTCATAAGTACAATTACAATTCCTAATTGTAATTACTAAACATTCCATTTTTAATTAATTAATCAATAAATTAACCCTTTCCTTTTATAGATGCCAATACCTATTTTGCCAAATAATTTGAATTACATGTCCATAAATGTTCATATTCAAATTATGCAATTTTTAATTAATTTTCCAATTAATTAATCCTTTCCTTTGTAGATGTCAATACCTATTTTTCACAATAATTTGAATTACATGTCCATAAATGTTCGTATTCAAATTATGTCATATTTATCCCTTTCCCCCGTTCCTTAACTAGCGCCCTCACAAAATTGGCAACATGCTTAGGCTAGACAAGCCTACTCATAAACGATAAGGGGGAAAATGATGAAAATATACTAAAATAATAATCCTGGCATAAACATAAACTTGTAAGATAAAAGGTGAACATACATACTAGCATGGACATGAAATTTTCATCATAACAAGGTGGACATTTAACTGGTGGACTATGATGTCACAATATCTAAATTAGCCCTTTTAGATGTCCAATCGATTTAAGTCTTACATGATAACATAGGGTGACAATTTAGATTACGTAAAATAGATCTAACATGAATCATAAAGTTACAAATTTAGATCACATAGGATAGATCTAACATGAATCATATGGTTACAATTTTAGATCACATAGGATAGATCTAACATGAATCATAAGGTGACAATTTTAGATCACATACGATAGATCTAACATGAATCATAAGGAGACAATTTTAGATCACACAGGATAGATCTAACATGAATCATAAGGTGACAATTATAGATCACATAGGATAGATCTAACATGAATCATAAGGTGACAATTTTAGATCACATAGGATAGATCTTACATGAATCATAAATTGACAATTCTAGATCACATAGGATAGATCTACATGAATCATTAGGTGACAATTTTAGATCACATAGGATAGATCTAACATGAATCATAAGGTGACAATTTTAGATCACAAAGGATAGATCTAACATGAACATAAGGTGGCAATTTTAGATCACATAGGATAGATCTAACATGAATCATAAAGTGACAATTCTAGATCACATAGGATAGATTTAACATGAATCATAAAATGACAATTTTAGATCACATAGGATAGATCTACATGAATCATAAGGTGACAATTTTAGATCACACAGGATAGATCTAAGATGAAAATTTTAGATCACACAGAATAGACCTGCATACATCCGCATCATAGCATATCATTGTTAGACCAAAAATTGGCTCTAACACACAAATTAGCTATGAATTCAATGAAATAGAATCAAAAAGCAATAAAGAACACGCAATTTATAGTGGTTCGGCATTAACGAGCCTACGTCCACTTTGTTTTCTTTTAATTGATGATTTGAATTCAAATACAGCAATGATTCTCACTCAACTTCACAATTACAATGCATAAACTCACTCAAATCTCTCAAAAATGGAATTTAAGAGATGATTTTGATCTAAATATGATTGTAGAATTCGGGTATGGAGGAAGTATGGACTGAGAATTTGCCAAAAGATCCTTTCAAATGCCTCTAGATGGTGTATTTATAGGTGAAAAATCACTTCAAAGTGGCTCCGGTTCGGAATCGCGTGGCACCCATCCCTTGAGAGTCGGGTTTGGAGGCTTCAAGATGGTGACAGCGCATTGGATTAGTAGGAGATCGTGAGAGAAATGGTCAGGCCTAGTCTGAGTCTTCAGGAGATATGCGCAGCAACGGTTACAGATTTAAAGGGAAAAAGGGGTTCGGATCAGGGCCTCCGATCTGATCCGGTGAGGCAGCTTGCTATCCCTTGATGTTGCTTGCATACTCCTATGATCTGATCCGATGAGGCCAGTTGTTGTATGATGTCGCTGCCATATTCTTCCGATCCGATCCGATGAGTCCACCCGCTATCTGATGTTGCTGACGTGCTCTTCCGTTCCGAACCGATAAGGCCACTTGCTATCCTTTGATATTGCTGACGTATTACCGATCCGATCCGATGTGACCTCTGCGTCTCTGATCTCTACTCTCTTCCTGCGCCAGTCTCCTCCGATCCAAACCGATTGGTGTCTTTCTCACTATTTGCTCTTTGTGTAGCCTAGTTCACAAAGTAGGCTAACAATCATAAAAGTTACAACCCAAGATCCATAATGATAACATAGTAGAACAATTGAACTGGATCCAAAGAAATAGATCTATCATAATATAACATGAGATCTACCAATAACATAGATTTAAAGTCTACAATCGTATCCACATCACAGTCTTTCATAGTTTCACTATTATTTATCTAAACCTAAAAGCAACTAGAACTCACTGTGATTGGATTGCTAAAATGATAGAAAAGTTGCTGAGTCTATGCTTGAATCTCAGAATTTGATATGCTTTAGTTGCTAGAAGAAGATAAGAAACCCTAGTTCAATTCAGAATCCGGCATAGTTTGGTCGCCATGAATTCTAATGAAGAAATATGTGAAATGGCCATATATTTATAGCTGTAGAATCATCTGGAACCAATTACAACATAAGCCCTAGGGTAAATCAGGTCGCGGGTTGCCTCCCACTTGGCCAAAGGCCTAAATACCCAAAAAAACTATTCTGGGCCCACTTTACAGGTGCGCCAGTGTAAAAATACATAGACGTACTTGTCAAATGCGCTGGAAATTTCCGCTTTTTCTGCCAAACTTCTATCGTCCATAGATGTAATGGCCCCTAAATCCGTACTACCTGAGTTGACTAATAACACCACACGTCCAACCCAAATTGTATAGAAATACGAATCATTATTAGACAGAAGTTAGAGGATGAGGAATAGAAAGAAAGAAATATTAGAATAGAAGAAAATAAAGATCACAAACTCACAACGGAACTAAAAATATATATTAAATAACATAACTTTTGAAATACAAATCAGTAACTGTATACATACATACCATTATCAGAGCACAACAGTTATTCCTGGAACAGTTATAAACACCTATTTCCAGATACAACATAGTTCGCAGCGGAAATATGATAGTCTATAGATAACTGGTGAAGCCTTCTGCTTCTAGCTCTTCCAAGTGAATTTGAAAAATCCCGACTACTTGACTGCCCGTACAAATTTGGGCACCCAAGAGTTTAGGGAAAACAAAAACAAAATTAACTCTGGGTCAGTCATGGGACTGGTGTGAGTAAACTCCAACCATTTGTTTGACTTTCAAAATCCTTTCGAAAGAAATGATAATAGTAATACCAGCCCACACATAAACATGGATGGTTTTTACCTTACTATAACCCAAAACACTTTGATACAAAATCCAGTGATATTATAATAGTGTTTAAATCAAATAAATAACAATCTAGCGGAACGCTTACATCTCACGCTCCATATATAATATAAAATCAAAAACCGCAGGGCGTTTATTAGGGATTGGATTTCCAACATGACAAGGTATGGAACCACCTTCTAATAGTGTATCTCTAGAGGGGAATACACTGGGTTCAATAAGAACATCTTGCAACCCGGCCCACGCATGACCAACCACTCATTTCGCTTGAGTATATCGAATGTATATCATCAACGATTGGGATCAGCAACCGTTTCCCGAATGGGACAACATCGAATAGATTAAAGAATGAAATGAATATCTCTAGATAGGTGATTATACACCCTAATGGGAGCGACCCACATAGCCATGCTGCCTGCCCGATTTTTGTCGTTTCCCAGTTGTTGAGGCCTGAGGCTACGATTACTTATCATTTACTGATAGCACAATCACTTTGAATGCCACATTGTCAGACCCGTTAATCACTAGTTGATTTGCACAAATATATTCTAGATATTATGCTAAGGGAATAAATCCGTTGCCACCATGTATATTTATACAGACCAACATATTCGATCATTGGAAATACTCTGTCAGACATTCGTCCATATACGTTCGTTCTGGGATTGAACGAAACCGAAGGCACAATTTCCATTAATAGAAAAAGTCCTTGCACTGTACTCTGTCTTCGATTATCTTCATATAATCTGATTCGCAATGCTACTGCCAATACAGAGTGGTTCTCGGATAATAATCCAATCGGTCTCTCCATATTGACAATGATATTGGCAAATACTTCGATAGTCGGTTATTTAACTATAGAAAAAAAATAAACAAACATTGCAACCATCAAACAAATCACTGGGCCTCTTAATTAATATTTCATTAATTCAATCACTTCTTCTTTTCCTTACAAATATTTGTTAACACGATATTTCCAATTATCATCTTGGCCTCTTATACTATTTGGGAGACATTTCCAAATACCAACTTCTTTTATTTTCTATATTTAGAAAATATATTCTATTTGCAACTGAAAACAATTTCAATCACTTATCTCTTTCCCGACCATTTATTTCTATACTGGGGAAATATTTATTTTCATATTTTCAAATTTCCACTTATTTGGGTTAAAACGAATGTATAAAACATTGTTACAACAACCCAAAATACTGCATTCGACTAACCTTTGTTCAAACATTTTCCTTC
This sequence comes from Allium sativum, assembly GCA_030737875.1. Classification (NCBI taxonomy): domain Eukaryota; kingdom Viridiplantae; phylum Streptophyta; class Magnoliopsida; order Asparagales; family Amaryllidaceae; genus Allium; species Allium sativum. The sequence continues at coordinate 638,829,746 of CM060918.1, forward strand.
GAGACTGGATCTTGCTATTTATCGGTCAAAAATGAAATCAATCAAGTTGGGGTATAATTACCTCTCAAACCTTGACTGAAAACATCATTAACTTCAAAACTGACAAAACCACTTACCTCGAATAATCAACATCATGTAAAGCCAATTATTCATTTTTTTAAAATGTATATATATTTTTCTTTCTATTAACAGACTATTGATTTCCTTTTTGTTTATAATATTCTAATTTAAATTTGTTTCATTATCGAATTCAGTATGTATTGATATATTGATTTCTAATTATCAAAATTTCTTTAAAATATTCAAACTCCTTAAATTTCGCAATAACCTCCTTTGTACCGGGAGCATCGGGAAAATCCCCAAACCGCCACACAGACCTCTCCAATCAAAAAGAAAAAGAAAAAGTAAAGCGGGTAGCCGATTCGGTGCATAAAACCTCATATGGAATTTAAACGTGTACCTTTTTGTCGGGCACTAAATTTATAAACTTCATTCTCTTCATATACTTCATCCCATACCTGTCTAACACATGTTCACCTGTTTTCAACTCAATTCAACTCAATCCATTCGTTTGAATTCAGTTTCACCCATTTATTCTTTAATTAGCTTCTTAGCTTATTTCACTTGTTATTTGAACATATCACGTTCAAATATAAATTAATTTATTTTCGAAACAATCGAATGCCATTTCTAATTCAAGTTTCATATTCGATTTCGAATATGAATTTACAAACCTTTTTTTTTCTGATCTTGAGTCCAAATTCGATTTTAAATTCCATTAACTAATTTTTCCTTACATTAGTTAATTCTACTCAACAATTAAACATCTGGTTTGATTTTGTTTCAAAAATCATTTCATTACTTCACTCGAGTTCAGATATTATTTATAACTCATATCTGGATTTTTCTTAAATAAAATTCGGATTTTATTTGCTCAAAATCATTTTATTTATTTAAATAAAACGTTATGGTTTTATAACGGTTCTAGTGTTGTTTTTCTGAAAATTTGATTTTGACATAACTCAAAATCTATTCCACGAAATCCAGATTTTTCTTATCTATTAGAAAACTATTATCAAATCGGTCCTGACGTTTCTTGTTTCAAAGAATTCCGACTTCAATTGAGTTCTGTATACTCAATCGAAGTTCGAAATGCCAATTTATGAATTGTAGCGCTGCGGCAAGTTCGTTTTAATTATATTTATATATATAAACGTTTAAACTTCGTTTATATATAAATTCCAAATCCATTCTAATATATTTTAATATATAACAAATCCATTTCAACGTAATATTTCCAATCTTCTAAAATTGTCGATTTTCCCTAACCCGGAAATAAATTTATTTAACTTCGATCATCTATATTCAAATTCCATTTCAATTCTATTTGAATTCTATATTCGAATTCCAATTCAATCTATTTGAATTCTATATTCAATTTCAATTTCAATCTATTTGAATTCTATATTCAAATTCCAATTCAATCTATTTGAATTTCCTATACTCAATTTCCATTTCAACTTCTATATTCAACTTCTATATTTTAATTTCCTATACTCAATTTCCATTTCAACTTCTATATTCAAATTCTATATTTGAATTTCCTTTATATTCACTATATTCAAATTCTATATTTGAATTCCATTTGAATTTCTACATTCAAACTCCATTTGAATTTCTGTATTCAAATTCTATTTAAATTTTCTTTATTCATTCTTAAACAAGTCTCGATTTCAATTTCTTTTGAAATCGATATTTCTACTTTTGGAAAATAGATTTCCCTTTTCAATTTCACACTTGTATTTTTATTTCCGAATTATCCAATGATAATTCTTTTCAATTCATTTATAAGCTTCGTTTATAAAAGAACTATTTGTTTTTATTCTTTTAAAACAAGTTAATATTTTTATTCTATTCAAATTTCAAATTCTATTTTAGAAAAATAAAATTTCCCCTTTTAACTCTGGAAATTTCCTTTTTCGATATTTTTAAAATATCAACATTTCGGCCCAATGATATTTAAATACCACCCAACCAACTATTTTTTCCAGGTTTTCTAACACATTATATATGACAGTATATGTGCAAACAAATAAACAAACAGATAATATATTTTTGAGGAATCCAGTTGGATCCCACCAACCTTTTTTTTTCCTGCATCCACTGACGTTAGTCAACATAGTAATACCCATCCTGCTTCGAGGAAGGATATCACGGTATGAAGGTCATCCACTAATATATATTTGTGGGGCGCATAGGGAAATCATCCGCTATGAAACTACGGGCATCCGCTAATGAGACTGCGGGAATAATCCAATCATCAACCAAATATATATATAATAGTTAACCCTAAATAACTAATATATTTAAATTAACCAGAAAGCATTCAAACAAGCAACAACAATTAATTTTACTGAATAAAGATAATTTTAAATAACAGGTGAGTGAGATTTACTCAACAAGGTTTTAAATTGCATTTGTATCTGTTTCAATTACTTTCCATTGATTTCCGAGTCTTCGAACTTCACACAAATGATTTTATTTGATTTTTCTTTGCCTAAGAAAATCCGAATTTTATAAATTAGCTATTGAATTTTTCTTAACAAGATTCTATGCTAAAATATACTAAAATTAAATTTTCTAAACTGCCTGGTTTTGAAAAGCGGAGGATTTCAACTTTCAAGTTTAATTTTTCTCACTTAACTAATTTACAATATATATAATGATTTACTAAATAAAATTCCTTTTCTAAATTCCAAATTTCAGATAATATTAATCCATTTTCTTACCTCTTAACAGTATACTAATTTAGTTTTAACTAGTGTACGAATATAAATATATTTTCCTCTATTTTGCTATTTTATTTAATCATCACAAATCATTTTAAATTAACTATCTAAACCATGATTATAACCCTGTATGATTCAAATATAGTATTTAAAATGTGCAATTTATATCAGCTATATATTTTTCTCTTAAAAAAGATTCAGATTTTAATCTAATTAAAAATAAAATTCTATACCTTAAACTATTTTCTTCCTTTCTGAAAAACTGCGATGCCCTTATTGCCTCCAGGCTTTGAATTCCTGCTGCTCAAACTAAACACCATGGTTACTACTCAAAATACCGACTGGCTCCCCAAACACAGTAATTGTTGTGTTCGATTAACAAAGGATGACATCGCCATCGTTCAATCCATACTCGCGAGCCCTTCAACCCTGTAGTCGTCGTCATCCTTAACTAGCCGCCTTCCTTCTATTTCCGTTCTTCGACATCTACTCGACCAGAATCAGGACCATCAACATTTTTCATTTCTGAATCCCATCGAAATCCACCTGCCAATGCGCCCCCCCTTCGTGAACATCACGCCGCCCTTAATTAACCCAAAATCTCAACGCAACTCAACCCAAAACACAATACACCATGCCTGATATCGAAATTGTCTTCATGTCGCCTTCCTCCTTGCGGGCGAGCGCCTCTACAGCTTCAGAGAGCTCGCGATTTAAATCGAAGATATTTTTTCTTTCAATTCGAGAAAGTGGATTTGATTTCGAAAAGGGGAATTGGGCCATTTTAATTCGAGTTTTGCTGAGGCTTTCGATTGAATAAAAATGGAGATTTCCATTTTGGTTCTCAGAAGAAGGAAATGAGAGGTGGTTATCGCGATTTTATAGGAGAAGGAGGAAACATTTCGTACATAGATTTTAAATGAGTGTTCCCTTAAGTACAAGCACATTAATTCGAATAGATTTTTAATTTAGATTTTGGTTTGATTTCAAATTAAATACGATTTGATATAAAACGATTTTTATTCTTTTTAGATGGATATCGATTTGATTTTGATCTTATCCATTACAAATATATCAGGGTTCATAATTAAAAATCGTGAACCGCTATTTCAACATATCGATCGTCATTCCAATATTATAACGCTATTCTGAACTGAACAAAAACGATTATAAAATCTAATTCGAATGTAAATATAAAATAACTATATTTAATTAATATAATATAATTAAAAATCCTGAAATAATCAGTCCCTCGATAATAAATTATTATTACCATCATATATTCAAATAGAATTCATACCGGTCATCTGAATTGTACTGATTCAGTTTTTTTAACTTCGATTTCAATTATATTTTGTATTTCGATAATTTAATATATTCAATATTAAATCGAAATTGATTATTAAATCGATAACATAATATAAAAATTCATATATATTATCAATTCAATATTTAAAAACATATTAAATATTTAAAATAAACTGTTCGAAAATCCGGGTTGTTACAATAACTTCTTCATACTTTATCCGTTTTACGCAAACTCAGACTCTATCTTAAGCAGAATTCCGAGACGAATGCAATGGCGTAAACCGTTTCACTTAATTCTGAATATTAAATTAATTACTCTTTAATTTATCCTCTTTAATATCGTTAAAAATTCGGGGTGTTACAGAAATCATAACAGTATATAATCGATATAAATTCCCATATCAGACTAATAATGTAAATGGAATAGCGGCAATGCCTTTAAATTCCATATATAGTATCAATCTTCATTCACAGGAGCTCATCTCGATTATTACCAAATCGAATTCCATTCAATTCCAATTTAATATATTAAATTGGAAAACTTTACTTTGGAAAATTTCCAAAAAACCTTAATAAAAGATTTATAAATTCCAAATTATTCCTTCATTGTTAATTGGTGTAAAGAACAAGTGTTATTTAAAACATCGTTCACGATAAACCCAAAAATCCAATTCTTTTATCCAATTCCAACTAAATATTAATTTATTAGTAAAATATTATGTATCCTAATTAAAAGATTTATTATTTTCTGAACTGGGTTTAAGAACAACGTTAATAAAGACACCATTCATGACAAACCCAAAACCCCATTTGATATTAAATACAATGCTCTGAATAGAAATTATATCGGCTTATATTCAATATCAAATTCTGAAACCAACGGATACCGTATTGGGAATAACGATATATATACCTTCCAAATTCCTCAACAATATCCGTATAATTACGAAATCCAAAATCGAAATATTTCGAAGATAATTTTCATTCAAATCCATTCCAATATATATATACATCGGAAATTTCTGGTTATTTTAAAACCATTTTCAAATCCAAATTATTTATTTCTAAAGATAATTCAATTGTTATCCTAGTTAATAACTAGTTCATTTCAATAAAAATATATTTTTATCTTTTCAAAACTGGAATTTTTCATCAAAAATCTTTCCAAATCATTTATTATTATTTTACATAATTTTTTCATATTTTTAATAATTTTATTATCGCCCGTACATTCGGTTTCCAATAACGACCACTGAACTGCATCCATAGCGACCTTTTCCGAAATTGATTTGGACATATCTCCAAATCTTACCATTATATTTCAAAAATTTTATATCCGTTGGAAAGCTCTTTTCGATACGAACCCAATGGTTCAGGTTTTAGGAGAATCCGACGGTCGGATCTCCCGTTACATCTATTTGAAGTTAATGGTCGAAATTCCCAAACGGTCGTTGCGCGACGCGTTCTATTCAAGCCATTAAATATATATAATATATATATATATATATCATATATATTTCATCGATTTCCATTTAAAACATATTTCATAAATCATTTATTATTTTATTTTAAAATAACTTCAACTTCATTTTATATTTTATATCAAAATTGAATATTCTTATCCAAACAATGAATATTTTGATGAATCATACTTACATAAAAAATGTAAAATTTTTAATATCGAAATATTTTTATTCAAACTTGAATCTTTTTCACTATTTCTTATATACAATGCAAATGTAAATTTTTATTGTTAAACCTTTTTATTTCAATCAATGAATATTTTTCAGTATTTCCACATTCAATAAAAATGTGAATTTTTATTGTTTAACTTTTCTATTTCAATCAATGAATATTTTTCATTATTTCTATATTCAATAAAAATGTGAATTTTTATTATTTAACCTTTCTATTTCGATTAATGAATTATTTTCATTATTTCTACATTCAATAAAAATGTGAATTTTTATTGTTTAACCTTTCTATTTCAATCATTAATATTTTTAATCTTTTCTACATATACAATAAAAAATGTAAATTTTATCGTTAACATATTTTTATTTCAAACAAATGATCATTTTCATATTTTATATATATATAAAAAATAAAATGAATTTTTTTTAATGTTCAACCTATTCTATTTCAAAACATGAACATTTTACATATTTTATAAATACAATAAAAATGTGATTTTTTTATTGTTCAAACAATTTTATTTCATAACATGAATATTTTACATATTTTCTAAATACAATAAAATTGTGTATTTCATTACATGTACATTTTGTTCCCTTCACCTACATGTTAAAAATAATAATTTTATCTAACAAACATATAATTCAACATATGATTATTTTTATTACTTCAATTAATATTTTTATCTAACAAACATATAATTCAACATATGATTATTTTTATTACTTCATTGAATATTATTTTAAAATATTCGTTATTTTAAAATATTCTTTATTTTAAAAGATTCTTTATTTCTGAATCGGAATGCGACTCAATCAATTACCATATAATTTCAGTTATATGGATTTCATACATCGCATGTATACAACAATATTGATAAACAATCATTAAAAATTCCATTCATATCCAGAGTGAAATTTTACAACTGTGTGAGCATTAAAATAAATAAATAAATAACGCTCATCATGGACTGTTAATCGATCATTGACATACAACTAAATATTGGGAATAGCATGTCAAATATCATCCCAATACACGTGTGGGGTTTTCAAACAACAACTATTTAGTTATTTGTGCAGTTGGGCGATATGTAAAATTTATCGTCCCAATCCATATCAGATAAATGGGTGTACATAAACAAATCGTCCGATTTGTAAATGAATATTTTATTTCTTTTCAAGATAATTTTACACCGTTCATATATGTACATTAAAAATTATATTTTTAACGATTAAACATTTTATTCAACATATGAATATTTATTTTCTATTTCACACCACAATCCCATCACAATATAGTCCAAACAAACAATCATGGTTTCAATCAAAGGTGTCGGGTTCTACTAAGCACCGTCTGCATCCTAATATATATTTAACTGTAAAATAAATAGAGTGAGAAGGAGTTCTCACCTTTGGTTTCTACTCCTCCAGTTTTATTTCTGAATTTCTGTTCGCTTCCAGTTGGTTCCATCGCAATCTGTTTCACGCGATATGTATATTATAAATCATATTTTTAAACAACAATCTTTATAAATAAAAATCACATTTTTTCTTTACCGTGAAAAATCACATTTTTCTATACAATGAAAAATCACATTTTTTCTTTACAATGAAAAATCACATTTTTTCCCATAAGCTATATATATAAAGATTACATTTTTAAACTGTTCTATATATCTTTAAAAATTCCTATTTTAATTTCAAAGTTATTTCTATAGAAATCCAAATTTTTAAAACAAAGTATTTATAAATGAAAATCAAATTTCTATAACATTATGTGTGTATATATATATATATTAAAAATCTCATTTTTAACAAGGCTATTTTATGTAACAAAATCAATGCTATTTTAAATATTTAAAAATCATATTTATAAAAATCTTATTCTTATTTCTAAAAATCATATTTATATTTTTTAAAATAATGCTAATTTCATTTTAAAGGTAATGCTATTTCATATATTTTAAAAATAATGTTATTCATATATTTTAAAACAATACTAGTTATATTTTCAAAACCATATTTTTACATCATACTTTTTATATTTTATTTTAATTAAAAATTTAGACCTTTAATAACAATGTTAGTTTAATTAAAATATGAAAATAAAGCAATCTTATAAAAGAAACACATTGTTTTCAGTTCTGATCGGTTCTATGTTGTAGATGTCGCGAAGGCGATTCCAACGGTCTCGGTTTTGTCCAATTCTAATAATGTAGTAAGAAGTTATATGACTTTTAAATTTATACCGTTTAGTTATAATTAAAAGAATCTAATCACTTAATTTAAAACCTCAATTACAAGTTTCCTCCTAACCGTCTTCTTATAAATATGCTTAAACCCAACATTGCTAGAACCTTCACCACGCCCCTCGTTGTTAGGGGTGTCGGAACTCCATCAGTGTAACAGCCCGGAAAATCCGAACCAATTTAATATTTTTATTTTGGCAATTTTAATGAATTTTGGATATTTAAAATGAATTATTTTAAATAATAATGACGAGAATTTTATTTTGAATAGAATTGGAAATTTATTTTGAATAGAGTTGCAAATTTAAATAATAATGACGAGAAATAATAATGACGAGAATTATTAGATTCGAAATAAAAAGTTTCTTTTTGGAAATTTAAAATAATTAAATTTTATATAAAGCCCCTCCCCTCTATTCTCTCTCTCTCATTCTTCAGATAAAAAAATAAAGAGAAAAAAACCGCGTTGACCCTTCCCTCCCCCGAACCCTCGTCGATCCCGTCGCCCCCCTCCCTTTTTGCCCCGACCGCCGCCGCCGTAGGGCCTCCCCACCGCTGCGCCACCGTCTCCAGCAACCCACCCCTCTGCGCCTCTCCCCATTTCAGCGAGCACCACCAGCAAATCAGGAGCGCCGCCTCTGAACAGTGCTGAGATGAACGAAGCCCCTTCGATCGCGAGCTCTTCCAGCGATCGGAAACCCTAGAAAAAATTATGAGTCTTCCGGATTTGATTTCTTGATAAAAATAGGATTTTTTAATAAACAATCATAGGATTTTTAGTATATAAAATATAATATTTATGAAAATAAACATATGAATTTTATGAAAGCAAAGATATGATTGTCACATCTTAGATAAAAAGGTTAGATCTTAAAATATAGAAAGGTTAGATTTTTAAACGAAGAAAGATTAGATTTTTTATGTATGAAAAAGATAGGATTTTTAATTAGGAAAATATAATCTTTATCGATATGAAGTCATTGTAAAAATATAATTTTTACATAGAAAGAAGCGTTGTAAAAATATATGAATTTTATATATGAAGTGCCATTATAAAAATGTGATTTTTGAAATAAACATCATATTAAAAATGTGATCTTTATTATGAACAGCGGGAAAGGATCGCATTGGAATTTCAGGAAAATTCAAGCCATTCAGAAATTCAGAAATAAGACTGGCAGAGTGGAACCCAAAGGCGAGAATTTCTCACTTTTATTTTATTTTTCTTGTTAAAATATATACTAGGATGAAGACGGTGCTTACCAGCACCCGACACCCGTCGTCCACAGACCATGGATGACTTGTTTGTTTGATTGATGTGTTGTGAATATTGATGGTGTGATGTGGAATGGAATAAATATTTTATAGTTAAAAATATATTTCTTAACATAAAGGAATGAAATAAATATTTATAAACAAATCGAACGATTTGTTTATGTATACACATTTGACTGATATTGATTGGGACGATAAAATTTACACATCACCCAACTGCACAAATAAAATTCATTATTTGTTGATTGAAACCCCACGTGGGTATTGGGATGATATATGACATACACTAGTCCCAGTAATTAACTATATGTCGATCGATTGATTGACAGGCTGTATAAGCGATGAATATTTATATTTAATGCTTATACAGTGTAAAATGCACCTTGGATGATGGTTGATTGTTCATCATTGTTGTTGCGTACATGTGTGTATGAAATCCATATATATATCACATTATATGGTAATTGACTTTGTCTGATCCAGTTCAGAAAGAAATAATATTTTAAAATAACGATTATTTTAAAATAATGAATATTTTAAAATAATATTCAGTAATGGGTCAAAATGTAATTTTGATGTCCGAGTTGGGATAGGCACGAATATATCTGAATATATATCGATGCCATTTTGACTTGAACGATATTTATATCAATTTTATTCATTTTTATAATGAGTATTGAAAAGGAATTGATTTCAAAATATAATGTTTTGAAAATACTATCATTTATATATCGATGATATGGAATATTCAATTTTGATTTGAAATTGAATATGAAGTTGAAATAATTTTGAAAATGAATTTAAAACGATTTATAAAATACGTTTTAAATGGAAATCGACGAAATATATATTATATATATAATTTAATGGTCTGAATAGAACGCGCCGCGCTGCGGTAGTTCGCGAATTTTGACCATTGACTTCGAATGGATATTACGGGAGATCCGACCATCGGATTCTCCTAAAACTGGAACCATTAGGTTCGTATCGAGAAGAGCTTTCTAACGTATATTAGAGATTTGAAATCTAACGGTTGGATTTAGAATTATGTCCAAATCAATATTGGAAAAGGTCGCTGTAAGTGCAGTTCGATGACCGTTTATGGAAATCGATTGTACGACCCTTGATAAAATTATTAAAAATAACAATAATTTGTGTAAAATCATAATAAATTATTTAGAAAGAATTGGGATGAAAAATTCCATATTTGAAAAGATAAAAATATTTTTTTTATCGAAATGAACTAGTTTTGAAATAAAAAAATTAATCCAGTATTTTTTAAAATAAATAAATTGGGTTTGAAATGGTTTTAAAAATAACCAGGATTTCCAATATATTAATTGGAATGGATTTGAATCGAAATTATCCTCGAAATATTTTGATATTGGATTTCGTGATTATACAGATATTGTGGAGGAATTTGGAAGATATATATATATATATCGTTATTCTAATACGATATTTATTGATTTCAGAATTTGATATTGAATATAAGCCGATATATTTTATATTCAGAGCATTGTATTTAATATCAAATTGGATTTTGGGTTTGTCGTGAATGGTATCTTTAATAATACTGTTCTTAAACCCAATGGAGTTCAGAAAATTAGAATCAGACTAGAGATTAGTTAAGTTGAATGGTTTTCTGGGTCTTGATCTAATGTTGGTTTCGGCCTTCATGGTTAATACTTAGGGCATTGTTCTCTTACTAGTTCACGATTAGGGACTGATGTGATTTTGGGTTTGTCGTGGATGGTGTCTTCATTAGCACTGTTCTTAAACTCAGTACAAAAAAATTAAATCTTTTTTTTTAGATTTAATGAAGTATACCAATTAATTAATATTTAATTGGAATTGAATTGAAATTGATCTTTGGGTTTATCGTGAACGGTGTTTTAAATAACACTGGTTCTTTAACCCGTTTAACAATGGAGTTGAGAAAATCAGAAACTAACGGGAGATTAGTTAAGTTGAATGGTGTTAACCCATGAAAATACATGTTCAATGTGTCGTCAAAGTCATGTCGTTGTTTGTTAGGTCGTAGGGCTCGATACATGAAATGCCAAGTCGTTTTGAAACCATGTCGTAGGGCAAGAAAGGAACCATGCCATCTCCAGTTATGACATATTAGTCAAGTCATCACAATCCATATCAAATCATAAAAGCTAAATCATATACCTCCATGTTGCAACCATGACTCTTCTGAATCATGCCGTAGTTCGTCAGGGTGATCCTAGAAGGTTAGGTTGTTCCAAGCTGTGTCCTACTTGCTTTATGGCGTTAAGGAAAGCTAAGGCGTTCAACAGACAGTCCGCTCTAATGTAATGACGTAAAATAAGGTTGGGATTCATGATAGATAGCGACATGACATTAGCGACATGATAAGCAAATCTTGAACGAAATATGATATTGAAATGAGTTTAACATTATACTAAGATAAGTCGTACCTTGCCATGTCAATCCGTAAAAACCAGGTCAACCTCAAGTCATATCGTAAGTTATTATCTCATCTATTATTCATGTCGGCCTTAAAACATGTCGAGTTAGCCAAGTCGTTGAAAGGCATATCAAGACAAATGGGGCTAAGTCGTTAAAACCGAGTCGTAAGGAAGAGAGGTCGATCATACTACTGTGCCGTGCCACACCAAGTAGCTCTAAGCTACATAGGTCGGAGTCAAGTCATGTCGGCCTCGATAGTGTTGCAACATGAAGAAAAGCCGCACTGATCATCACACTATTCACCATGTCGTGAACGACATGAAGTGGCTCACATAACATGCCACCCTTCTAAAGTCAGGTCGTTGCACAACATCAAGTCGTTACACGTTCATAACAGATGTACCATGCCGCTCCGCGGCATGGTATTAAAAGCATTTCACTGTGTAAAGCTGTGTCAATCCGCATCATAAGATCATGTCGCATGGAATTAAGTCGTGCCTAAGTCGAGGCGTCATGTCGTTCATGCCGCAGGGTAGACAACAGAGTAAAGTCATGCCGCTACAATGCCATTCCGCTTGGTGTTATAAGGAGTCAAGTCGCTAGACGTGCCGCAATGGAAGCTATGCCGCTTCAATGAGTGGATAGAGAGACCAACCCACCATGCGACATGATTCATGTCGTCGCCAAGATGAGTTATGTCGGTGGCGACATGAGTCATGTTGTTTGTCTGTATAATTACGAAACTACCATCTGGTCCAAAGATCACCTATAAATACCCCTCATAATTCATTTGGAAGGGGGACCGAAAATTCATTCTCACGAGGAGACTCCATCAAATTCAAAGCTCCTCTACAACTTCTCTAATGGCTTCTATGAATTCATGAACACCTTTCTAACTTCATGAAGATCAGATCCAAGTCAACGATCATGAGAGTTTTCTACAATTGGATCTAAGCACCTTCGATCTGATTCAAGCTACAAGATAAATCTCTTAAACATCATTCAAAAGATCTCTAATCCCCTTTAAAGCCTAAATAGAATGCTAATACATTATGGAATCTATGAAGATCATGAGAAAGGATCAAAGCACATAAGTGATTGAAGATTCATTACAAAGCTAAATTTCTTCCCCTTTCTTTACCAAGTTTCAGAGAAGTTAAGTCATAAATAGAGTTAGGAGAGAGAAATGATTGTAATGAGGGAAAATTCATATGTTGTAAGCATGAATATTATAATGAGAATAGACTGAAAGTGGATGTAGATTCATATAGAATCGAACCACTATAAAAATTCCTTTGTGTTCTTACTTGCTTTTATCCGTTTATTTTAGCAATTACGTGGTCCCAAATTCTTACCGAATCGGTGAAGTGTAACTTTTACACTCTTGGTGTTTGATCCCAAATTTGGAGCAAACATTTGGCGCCCACCGTGGGGCCGCGTTCACACTTCTCTCAATCTTAAGAGGCTTTCCATTGAAGTTCTAATCCTACTTCTATGGTAGATTTCATAAATCCTCGATCCAAACTAATCGACCAACTCTCTTTCAAATTCAAAAGGTCTCTACCAAAATCCGAAGAGTTGCACGAAGTTATGCCTCAAAACTAAGACAATAAGTCCACCGGATATTCAGGAAGTGTCGATCATGAAGCTATCACTAACCCACGAGCTAATCTTTCAAATGTTGATTGATCCTTGGGCTATGGAGTTGGCGTAATTCAAGATCAACTGGATACAGTTGTGGGCGACTTGAATCAACAAATGGCGATTTCACACAAAGCCTTAATGGATAAGCTTGACGTGCTTCTGGCCACTCAAATGAATCTCATATCTTTAAAAGTTGACTCGCAAAAATGCAGTAAAGCTGTAAAAAATGTCTCCTTCATTCCACAAACTAATAACCCGACTGTCACTGAAACTGTGGAAGCTAGAATAACCCACAACAAATTTAAAGCTATTGGCGCCGATTCCAATAAGAAAGATGAAACTTTGGTGGATAAGATGGAAAGTCTTCTTGTTGCTCGAGCCAATCCAGAACCTCGCAAAATTGAAACCGACTTAAATGGGAATGAACACTCGCTGGTATTAGATCATAATCACGATCACGAGGTAAATAAAGTTGACGTTCAGTCGAATATTAGTAATGAAACCAACATTGAAAATTTCAAAACAAATCTCGAAGCGTTCAAACAAGTCCCGTCAAAGAAAAGACACGAGAACGAGTACGGTTCCCAGAAGGTTGCAAATCCTAACGAAGGGGCATTTCTTCAGACCGGGAATACAGGCCCTCATCTTGTTAGCCGTTATTGCCTGCCCGAACGAATGTCAAAGAAAAGGGCCGATGTCTGCCCCATGGAACAATGCAAAGAGAAGGAGCCTATCTCAGGAAATAGCATTAAGCATGTAGGAACCTTTAACAATGCTATCATGGATACTCCCGTCGATTCCCAAGCCAACAATCTAACCACGAATGAAACTCCAAGGAATTATGTAACTCAAAAAGAATTTGTTGCCGCTATGACCAGTTTGCACCAGAAAATAGATGCTTCAAATGGGATGTTGCTGAATCAAATAAGGGCTCTCTAAACCGCTCAAGCCAGCCACACAAACCATGCAGAACAACTTGGTGTGGAAAGGAGCATGTACCTTACTGGTTCAGATTTTCGTACAGAGAATTGTGGTCATCATGATAACAAGGAAAGCAAGTCCAAGCAACCTTCCACCCCTACCTGTCCAGTAAGCCACAAGAAGGATGTCGGAGGGTGAAAAAGAACATATGGAGACAAAGGCGAAAAAGAGAACAAGAGATTTCACTTTTTCAAGTCTAAAGAATTAACTCCATTAAATGATACCTCGGAGAACATATTCTTTACCACTAAAGGCGCAGGGTTCTTTCCAGAGCCACCACCAATATTAAAGATCTCAAACAAAGCAGTGACATTTGGAAGTTTCTACCATTATCACAACCAACCTGGTCATGATACTAATGATTGCAGACATCTGAAAAGCTCAATCGAGATGTTGGTTAGGGAGAGCAAGCTGCAAAAATATGTCCGGAAATCGTATACGACAAATCCTATTTCAACGCCACAAAAGCGAAGCACATCCGTCAAACGATCAAGCCCAGGTGGAGTGGCTCCAACGAGTAACCATGTAGGGTCAACGTTCAATATTACGGCGAATAGTCCTCGCTCAGACAATAAAAGTTGTGGGAAGATGCAAAGCTATGCAAGTTCTCAAGTGTATAACCCGACTAAGGCAATAATCCCAATCGAATTACAAGCTCCTGTTCATCCAATGATTGCCCGACACTTCCATACTGAAACTCAGTAAAAGCCGGTGTTGAAATATTTGAGTCTAACCGGCAAAGGTCATATGTTATCAGCCAAGAGCACCTGAATGGCATCAACAAACTGTCAACCTTTGATGAAGTCACAATACTGGGAATCCGAAATAATGACCGCTTGTGACAACATTCTACATAAAAACATTACTTAGTTTCTATAAAGAATTATTATGCTTCCCTTTACAAATATTAACCTGCTATGTTAAAAGGGGGAATTGTAATTGAGCAATTACTATATCTATTTTCATATAATAAGAAGTCTGCATTTGCTGTACTTCGATTATTCCATTATATCGAAAGTCACTAAAAACGATTTAATACTGCAGGACGCTTACTGGCTCGCGGTCTGATAAATTCTGGCGACCCTTGCTAACATACCCCATTTGGACAGTCCAAATGTTGGGTACCGAAACCATCATATGGAGTAAACCCGGAGATATGAAGTGCCACTTTGCAAATCAAATGAAAAATTTATCCAGAGTCAGACGATGAAAAGCATAGCAAATGGGCACTGTGTCATAGAGCTGCATATATTCCATTAAAGAGGTACTACTTAAAGTAGGAAGTTGGAAACATCAAATCTCCAACTTCAAGTCATTTACCAAGATAAACACCATGCGGTTCAAGGAATACTGACAACCTTGTGGTTCAACAAGTCTGAGTGATATTTATAACACACCTCGACAATGATATTCCAAGCGTGAAGTGCAACGAGCACCATTCCGCATGTAAAGCGAAGATGTAATGCATCATCCGGAAAATCGAAAGGGGAAGTCATGCAGTGAATTTAACAAGATCGCCAAAGCCGAATCTGCTTGGTCTATTTGTGAAAAATAACGCTTGACGAGCGCTTATTCCGTAGAAAATCGATGATGCTTCACGACCCCTAAAAATACCAGTCCAAGTAAGAAATACACCTAAGTATAGAGATAAAAGCACTACCTTGAAAAGTAGAAGGAAGGGGTTGCGAAGGGTCGAACAGTGAGCAAGTGTCACAATAAACAAACTGAAGGGTTATAAGTTTCACTCAAAGGACATTTCTGTAAGCAAAAGTACCATGGCCAGCATACTACATTAACAAAAGGCTTACCGGGGCGAAGATGAACCATCCTAAGTTGGAGAAGTTAGCATATTGTCTTCTCATTGCCTCAAAGAAGAAAAGGCCACACTACCAAGCCCATTTTATCAAAGTTCTTATCAATGAACCGCTAAAGCAAGTTCTCTTCTGCTCATAAGCTTCGGAAGGATAATTGAAGTAGGATATTGAGCTTAGCCAATATTACATCACTTACCATCCTCGAAGAACTATAAATGGATAGGCTTTATTCGGTTTCATCACTAGGTTTACCGATAAAGGAGAAAGAAAGGAGGAACCAGATGAAGCGACCATCTTCTAAAAGAGCGGGAGCACACATATAGCCAAATAAAACCTGGTGACCGCTACGGCACATCCTGACAAGGATAGCTCAAGCATCTGTTGCTTAATACTCAAACACCATCCATAGTAAATATGAAGGTGTGAAGTACAAAGTCGCAGACAGCGACATCAGGACTTGAGAAATCAAATGGGATGTGACACTCCGACTACAAACAAAATTGTAAGTTTCACCGTAGGGGCACCTTCTTAATTGCAAGGTTCAGGGCCCTAGTTCTAACAAATCACGATGAAAAATCTGACAAATGGACTAGCGTACGCCCTGTGAAACAATGCAACTCTAAAATCTAAAGACCTCCCGAGGGGCACCCGGTTCATCGCCGACGCCATTAAGATATGGCTGGATAGTGATACAAACATCGGGCTTTAACCCAAGACCTCCCCGAGGGGCACCCGGTTCATCGCCGATGCCATTAAGATATGGTTGGATAGCGATACAAACACCGGGCTTTTAACCCAAGATCTCCCCGAGGGGCACCCGGTTCATCGCCGACGCCATTAAGATATGGCCGGATAGTGATACAAACACTGGGATTTTAACCAAAGACCTCCCCGAGGGGCACCCGGTTCATCACCAACGCCATTAAAATATGGCTGGATAGCGAAACTAACACCGGACTTTTGAACCCAAGACCTCCCTGAGGGGCACCCGGTTTGTCACCGACGCCATTAATACATGGCCGGATAGCGATATAAACACAGGGTTTTCAAAGACCTCATTGGAGGCATCTGTTTAGATGCTGAATCTTCCAAATCCAGCTATTGATTCTGGGTCCTTCAAATCCGGTTACTGACGGACCCAAAGACCTCTTCGGAGGCATCCGATAAGTTCAACAAGCGTCTGAATTATTCAGATCCAACGAAAAACGGATCAAAGTTCCTTTCAAGGGCATCCGTTTATAAGCCAAATCTTTCAAATTCAGTTAGTAACAGAACCAAAAATTTCCCTCAAAGTTATCTGATAAAAACCACAAGTAACTGGCCAACTCAGTTACTAGGAATAACAAATTTCATTATCTAGCTGTAAAAACCATGCCTAATTTTCAAAATATTAAAACCAATTGTGGTTTGGGGGCATTACCATCGCATTAATGAAATCTAATGACGCTCTCTTAAACATACTACAATCCGGTCATAATCTCATGAAAACCCGGCATCATGTCACTCCAACCAACAAAAATGGATGTTCTGGAATAACTAAGATAAAATTAAAAGATCCTAATAAAATGGTTATCCATGTGAAAGGGTTGTGAGCATCGTCTTAGTCAAGATCAGGAAAATTCAATAAAGTTGGCCTATCATAATAAATAATTTGTAGTGCAGAAATTGTATTGCAAATTTAAAAAAAAACAAGCGTGAAATGCAAAAAATATAAAAGCACAGTGAAACTAAAAGTAGAAGTTAAGGCACGAAAAGCAGGACACAATTTCCTGACAACAAAGCAGAATTATATCATAAAGCCACAAGTTAAAGTGCAAAATGTCAAACATCAGAGTGCATAAAGGCGACAAGTACAAAGAGTAATAAGCGGGGACCGGCG
Organism: Allium sativum; assembly: GCA_030737875.1. NCBI lineage: Eukaryota > Viridiplantae > Streptophyta > Magnoliopsida > Asparagales > Amaryllidaceae > Allium > Allium sativum. The sequence goes on from CM060918.1 coordinate 638,847,818, forward strand.
CCAGCTTATACAACCGGCCTGAATACAACATGCCAAAGAAAATAGTCAACAACCAGATTAAGCTATTACCAAGCATGATCATTTCTTCCTGTCACTTGATCTAAAAGAAGGCTTTTTAGTCAAGGGTGGAGGGGTTTCTTCCAAATTACTCTGATTCTCCTGGGAAGATAAAGTGATAGCCTCCATGTCTTTCTTCTTCTTTTTCTTCTTAGACGATGAAGGCTTGACAGTTTTCTTCTTACCCTTGACAATGTCTTGGGAACCTTCGTCTGCTTCGATGGCCTCAACATCATCACTAAGGTTATAGTCAACATCATCCAGACCCAGGAGGGCACCAATCGTTGCATCTTGTGACTCGGGAGCTGTAACAAGTAAGGATGTGTTACTAGGAGGAGGGGGAGTAATGACAAAAGTAAGAGGGAAAGTTGTCAATGGAGAGTCAGCCCTAATAGCTCATGTTGTCGTTGCATTGCCTATGGCAGGAGAAGACAGGGGTGAATTTAAATTCAAAGTTTGGAAACATTGAGCATAATAAGAAAGGGACCCATGTGAATCGAAAATGGACTCTAAGCACGACAGGGTAAAGTTAGTTTCAATTTTACCTGTATCTAGAAGACCCTCCAAGGGATCCCTATGCTCGATTCTCTACTGATCGGGATTTTCATCATCAGCCTCATCGTTTCCATGTTCATCAACAATATCTTCTATAGTAAGATTCCCCTCAATAGTGACGTCTTTACCTTTAGGAGCATCAACTGGGTTAGCTAATGTTTGTGAGCCAGAAGCTTCAAAGGCCGAGGGATCAACATGAAGGTTGATATCAGGTTGAGTTTGAACTTTTTCACCGGAAGTACCGGTCCTTTCGTTTATTTGTTGTGCCTTTCCTTCTGCCAAAGCCTCTCTAGACCTATCATCTAGGAGTTTGATAATGAGTTTGTGACGGCCCGCCCCGCACCAGCCTGCATTTCCTTCGAAAGTGCGCTGTACACATGCCCAACTAGCACGGGACGGTCGTCAGAAGAAAGGAAAGAAGAGAATTAACTAACAAGAAACCTTTAGAATGTCTCACAACGCATGGAGTAAAATATAATAATAATAACATACTTGACATAAAACAGGTGAGACAGTGCATAAGCTGATAACTAAAATCAACATCAACATCAGAGCAGCGGAAATCCAAATACAGCTTATTACAACTTTCCAAATTCACTGTCTCTAAACAAAAGAAAGCTAAAGTAGAAGATGCACCACCAATGCCCAAGCAGTGATCTTCAACAACACAGGGAGAATACTATATATATGTATTACGTGGAAGCCTTCTGCTCGTCTCCGGATCATCTACCCGTGCATCGCCAGCTAACCTGTCTCTAGTCTGCTCGTGTGAGCACCCAGAGTAATAAGAGGAGACATAAAACTCTGGGTCAGACATAAAGCCTGGTATGAGCGATAAGCATATAAACAGAACAATAACAGGTATACTAAACCATACCTGAACCTAGACCTGCAACCAAAGAGTTAGTACCACATACCATACAGTACTCTAAGGTGCCATAATAAATAGTGTAAAGAATACGGGGGTGGGGTGTGCATGTCATAATGATAGCAAACAAATCATCCATTGCAACCATCCTCACATCTCTCACTCAGTGCGTAAAGCATACGATGTCCACCACTGTCAATCACTAGACCCATCGAAGTAGTGACGGAGTTCAACTTGTACAACTACTGCTACTACCAAGCTTACTACATGGAGTCATGACCAAATATTTACAAATGACCCCACTTCATTGGTTATAGCCCTTTAGTCGTACCTAGGCCATTTCAGCCCTGAATCCGTTCACATACTTCCCATACATAGTGATCCAAAGTCATAAACATCGACTGCCCCTTGGCACACGTCCCGCAGCAAAGCCCAATCATGAAGTGAACTCATCGGTTCCCAACTGGATCCTGAGCTCTAACTTCCCATATTGGACTACCTTTGCATCTCGGGTTATTGGTCAATACTGGGTCTGGTCGGGTTCTCCTTCTAGCCATCGGTTCAGGTCGGGTCCTCTACTTCGGGTCGGTTCGTAGTCTTCTCCTGTAGCGGTTCGGTTCGAGTCCACAGCGTCGCATCGGTTCGGGTCGGGTATTCCACTTCGGGTCGGGTCGGGTGTCCTCTTCCGGGTTGGGTCGGGTGCCATCTCGCTTCCAGTTCGTGCTTCCGCTCCGATCCGCTCCCTCGTTATTCACGTGCTCCGATCCGATCCCTCCTTCTTCATCTGATCCGATCCCAGTTCAATTAACGTGGCCTTCCCTCTTGCCAATCCTCCCAAGTGTCAAGTTCCGATCCGAGCCCTTCGTCCCTTAGTCGATCCGATCCCCAGCTTAACCAACATGGCCGTCCTTTTTGCGTAGCCTCGTTTGTGCCAGACTCCAGTTCGGGTCGGGTTCCTTGCCCAGGTCTCCAATCCGATCCGAGCCCATATCCGATCCGAAACCCTGCACAACTTTCTGCAACTTTTTCCAGCAACTTGTTTACGCCATTCGACGACGTTTTCGACAAATCTAACTATACTAATCAATCACAAATCATCCCAAACATTCATAGCAACATAGCAAACTAACCACAAACACCAAAACAATGAATTTACATGTCAAAATGGATCAAATATACCCAAAATCCCATTTTCCCCTTAACCATGATTAAATAAAACTAATCATAGTGTTAACGAAACTTAATCAAATCGAACCAAATTTCTAACAGAGGCATAAAATATTATTTAAGAATTTCTAAACATTTTTGCAGAATTTATTAGTGTATAAATTCGCTAATCTTCCCTAATTACCCTTAATTAACTCTAATTAGTGCCAAAACGATGCTAATCACTCACATTGGCCATAAACGAAATTCTCAGAACTGAAACCTTGTTGATTTGGGCGAATACTGATGTCTAACAGCAGCTCTAGCCTTGTTTTCATGTTTCCTCTCCTTAATTTGATGTAGATTAAGCCAAAACTTGATTAGAAAGTGATTAGAAGGTGATTTGGGTGTTGGAGGCCATTTCTAGGGTTGCAAGAAAGAAAGTGGCGGCTGGGAAATGAGAATAAAATCGTTCTCTAACTGATTTTAGCCTCCTCCTTACCCTACTCCCGAAATCCCCCATTGGGCCTAGCTATTAATCACCCGGTTAAGCCCAATTAAGCTGTTTTTCACCATCTGGAACTTGTTTCAGCCATATCTCCCAAAGAGTGAGTCCGTTTGGCTAATGTGACCACTCTACGGAATTGTAAACCATCATCCGAAGCCAATGGAAGTGGTTTCAGGTCAAAATTATTTTCTAGTCAAAAGTTATGGCCAAAACAGTACCAACTAGGGGTAAAATGGTCATTTAAAAATCGGGAAAAATCATGAACATGGGAAATGACCCCAATAGTCGTCTCCCAAAGTTACATGGCCATACGACTTCGTATGTGAAAGAAATAAATATTCTACGGTCCTATGATGCGTAGAATACGGGTCGTTACAGAGTTCGTCCTCGCCACAATCATCATTGTTAATCTCAAGCACTCGCTCCCAAACAAGTGCTAAAGTACATGCAAAATTATCCCCTAAGTAATGCAAACTCCCACGACTCATGACACTATATACGTAGAAGCGGAACATGTCGTCATCAGCTTCAACCATAGCCTGTTTGTGGGTCTCTTTTGCAGTCATCTTGTCTTTCTCAAGAGATTCGACCTTGGCCATCAGTATCTGGTTGGAATCCCTCAAAGACTTTACTTCCTTACGTAGATTGGCGGCATCTTCCCGATATTGTTTGGAGAAATCCTTCTCTACAGCCAATATGGCATCAACATTACGCTTGGCAGTTAAGGCATCTTTTTCTCTTTGTTTGGAAGCCTCGAGTTCGTCCTGGAGCTTCTTAATCTCGTGATCTGATGCTTCCAACTCTGCAACTCTTTTATTGAGAATCGCGATAGTAGCGTCACGATCATCCAAAATCTTTTCCCATTTGACTTTATCAATCTCCGACTCGGCAATTTTTGTGAGATGGGAACTATGGCGCTTTTGGAGGTCGTCGCCAAGTTTCTCCCATCCGCGCAGCTTTCTGTAAAAAAGATATCTCTTATGATGTTCCATTTTGTTTCGAGTTGACTCGTAGCAGTATCAAATTGTGTGTGTTTGACTTATAACTGCTTCCACTTCCTTGAGGAAATCATCGGCATCAAATACACCTACTCCACGATCAAAGTAAAGCCCTTTCAAGTTCCAAACTGGGAGCTTTTTAGAAAAAGAGACATTTGTTGAACCAGGAGTGTGGCGAGGTTTATTAATAATCAAATGGATCTCGGCTGACGGATCGGAAGGGCCGGACAATGAAGGAAGTCGAGGCTTAATAGGCAGCTTTTCTACATAAGAATGCTTATGAGAACCATCCCTTCCTCGTTTCCTCCCTAGTTTTCCCTCATCGGGAGTGTCTTCCCTTAGCCAGATGCATCTTCTAGCCTCTTCTTCCTCACGTATCTTCTTCCTTTGTTCCTTAGTTAGGATGGATTCTGAAGCATGCAAAGACTGGGAAGAGGATTTCGAGGATGGATTAGGATGGGGTTGCTCACGGTGATGTGATGATTGTTGAGGTTTAGATCGTAGTAAGTGCTTTGGATCGATAGCTTTGCTCCTCTTACTAAATTCTGGTCTAATTCCAGACGAGCGTCTCTCGTGCATGTCTAGACCTGAAATGAGTCATGAATGAGTTTCTGGTACTTAAAACTACAAAGAATCTAAAGATATTAAAGAAATATAAAAATTCATAAAAAGAATTGGAATGCACAAGATGAATTTCTTTAGAAGGGTATTGTTATTCATAGATCGGTTATACCCCCTGGGTATAAGGGGATGCCTAAAGACTTAAGATGCTTTTCTGACTCAGCAGAGGCTGCGTCCCTAAGTTCGGTTTCTATGGTTTGAGGATCGAGAGGTTAGGTAACTGCACCATCCTGACTAAGATATCTAGCAGAGTTCAGATCACTCAAATCGTCAAATGTACCTGCAGAATCTTCCTTAGCTGCCGGGGAATCGCCAGTTATAGTCTCAATATTTGGATTAATTTCTAATGCGATTACGTCATCCCCATCATATTCAGTCCCGCGCTCGAATTCATAAGGATTCACTTCCCTATTATCTCTCTTAACCTGTTCGGAATCTGATTCTGGCTCAGAATGTGGGGAAGTGTTCTCTTTCTCAGTCAACTCAGCCGGTGTTATAGGATCCTTGCCTCTATGATGGTTAAAATCCTCATCCTTATTCGAAGTAGTTGACAAAGGCAACGTTCTTCCATTGGTAGGCTCTGAACATCTTTTCAAAGAAGGGTCAGTAATAGGATTTTCACTAGCATGAGTTGCCTTTCGGTCATCAGAACAGCCGACGTTCGACTCTACAGGGTTAGGTTTAGGAGTGGAAGGTCCAACCTTGCATAAAATTTCCTCAAAGGGTGAATTAGATCATATTGGCGAAGAGTATTTTTAGTAATTAAAAGTTTTCTACTTCTCTTAGCCTCGTCAACAACTTTCAGTGTTTCGTATGTGGCTTTAAGAGAAGAGGTTGCTTTGTTGTCCTTAATCAGGGTAGGGAGTACTGCATTTTGAAAGAAATAATGTAAGAACGTGTAACTCAAAAGAAAGATAAAGTCAGAGCCGCTTAGTTAACTACGCGTACCTCCATCTGTCCAATGCCATCGTAATGGTTCGGGGCATCTGACGAAGAAAATTGGTTTAAAAATCCTGAAACACTTTCCGGTAATTCGAGAACTAGCTTCCGGTTTCTGGCACCTTCAACATGCATAATAGAGGGGGTGTCCTTCCTACTCTTGAAAGAACACAAGTACCGAAGTTCCTGGAAAGTAGGCTCTTGCTTTGTCGTATCCATGTAAAGGACATAAAGGCCTAGTAGAACCATGTAGCCATTAGGATGCAGTTGGAAAGGAGCGATGCCTAGATGGTTTAGATTCGCCTTGAAAAATGATTAAACGGGGGAATAGCGCCAGCTGCAAGCATTTGTTTGCTTACGGCAACATATCCAGCAGGAGGGTCGTCAGCAAATGTGCCATCTTTTGGTAATATCGCATCTGTAAGAGGAATTTCGTATTGACCACACAATAGTTCGTATTGCTCCTGAGTTAGGGTGGTAGATTGTCTCTCTTGATCCCGAGCTTTAATCGAGTGAAGGTCCGAAGAAAGGGGGCACAAACTTGGCTAGAGGTTGTAGCTGTTTCAGTCTCAGAAACCTTGTTTAAAAAGGAATCGGTTTGTGCCGAGGAAGTCTCTTTACTTTGAGGAAGAATTTGCTTTTCATTAGCCATTCTACACAGATATACTTAAATACATTTCAAATTTTCTAGTAGCAAGAATTGAAGAATAAAAGTATGAAAACACATCAAAAAATTGAAACAAAGGAGACAAACACCGTGGCAAGGCTTTTGTTGGCAGTAGAATTAAGTCGTTATGACGTAGTTGTTCATGCCGTAGCAACAACATGTCGGTTCGCTCATGTTGCTACCACAACTTGGAATCCATGGCGGTTCACGACATGAGGCTCATGTCAGTTCATGGCATGAGGCTCATGTCGGTTCACAACACAAGGCTCGTATCGGTTCGCAACACAAGGCTCGTGTCGGTTCACGACATAGCACCCATACTGATCCACGACTTGAACCTCATATCAATCTACGACTTGAACCTCATATTGATCTACGACTTGAACCTCATATTGATCCATGACTTGAATCTCATGTTGATCCACAACCTAAGAACCATGAAGGTCCACGACTCCATGTTAGTTTGCAACTTCGAATTTTGAAAGCAACTCAATATTGACATAGAGGCCTTAGCATTAAAAAGGAATGTTTGAACATTATCATAGGTTAAGGTTTATACCGCAGTTGTGTCTTACGACCTACAGCTCAAGTCGTTATCACAACTTGAGACTCATATCGACCTATAGCCAAAGACTCATGCCGGTCTCCGACATGAATTTACTTGACAGTTTAGGAGTCTCGTCAGTTCATGCGATTTGGAATCAAAGTGGACACTTACGCAAGTTTATAACCTACCTTGGATCAACACAAAAACAGATGTATAATGGCTATGATAAAACAACAGAGGTTCATGGTGTAGGCGTTTCATTAAGCAACTGATGTGCAATGATATTCAAAGACAATCCATATGGTCATCATTGTATCAAAGACCAAAAGAAGACATTTTATGGCATTATAGTTATGTCGCTCGAGCGCGGTTTGAAACTCATGCCGCTAGAATGACATAAGACTTAAATCGTGCGTATTTCATAAAAATCGGGATTCAAAGAAGATCAAGGAACTTCAGAGCACTCATACACAAATAAACTCAATCTGATTCAACTTATTTTTGATTCACAAGCAACTTAATAACACAAGATGGTCAAAATCGATTCATGAAATCATTGCTTTACCAAAAGTAAGCGAAAACCCTCGGATTTTATACAAGTCCTAGCATTCAAATAAAAAAGAAAGAAAAAGTAGAATTTAAAGCTAAGAATTACTTGCAATAATTTCTGAATGGTCATCGAGGGAAGGATTCTTCAAAACCGAGACTTAGGTGTTGAATTGGATCGATGGAGCTTGTCGAAATCGGTCGGAATCTGGTCACGATGGCTTGAACAAAGGCGTCGGCTTGGTTGGATAAGTCATTTATGAGATAGGCGGAGGTGTCTCTCTAGTCTAATCTGCCATTAACGAGACGAAGCTTTAGAATAAAAAGAGGAATAGGAATGGGTGCTCGGGTTAGAGCTGATATAAGGAGTGCGGCATGACTGGGCCGAGGTCAGTTCAAATTAAAGCCCAAAACGGCTTAGAGGGTCTCCAGCGACATATATATAAAAAAAAGAAGCTAAAGCAAGTCTCGACATGGTGTTAACTCACGACATAGATCCAAGGGTGCCTAACGACTTAACTATAATACATGGGAAATATATCATAAAATATAAGGATTTGAAGCCCATGCTATTTCTAATAACATGATCTTAAAGGGGCAAATGTTAACCCATGAAAATACATGTTCATTGTGTCGTCAAAGTCATGTCATTGTTTGTTGGGTCGTATGGCTTGATACGTGAAATGCCAAGTCGTTCGAAGCCATGTCGTAGGGAAAGAAAGGAACCATGCTGTCTCCAGTTATGACATATCAGTCAGGTCATCACAATCCGTATCAAATCATAAAAGCTAAATCATATACCTACATGTCGCAACCATGACTCTTCTGAATCATGTCATAGTTCGTCAGGGTGATCCTAGAAGGTTAAGTTGTTTCAAGCTGTGTCGTACTTGCTTTATGGCATTAAGAAAAGCAAAGGCGTTCAACAGATAGTCCGCTCTAATGCAATGACGTAAAATAAGGTTGGGATTCATGAAAGATAGCGACATGACATTATGCTATTGTTATCCGTGACGTTCAGCGACATGATGAGTAAATCGTGAACGAAATATGATACTAAAATGAGGTTAACATTATACCAAGATAAGTCGTACCTCGCCATGTCAATCCGTAAAAACCAGGTCAACCTCGAGTCATATCATAAGTTATTATCTCATCTGTTATTCATGTCGTCCTTAAACCATGTCGAGTTAGCTAAGTCGTTGAAAGGCATATCAGGGCAAAAGGGGCCAAGTCATTAAAACCGACTCGTAAGAAAGAGAGGTCGATCATACTACTGTGCCGTGCCACAACAACTCGCTCCAAGCTACATAGGTCGGAGTCAAATCATGTCGGCCTCGTATATGATGTTAAACCAGTGTTGCGACATGAAGAAAAGCCGCAATGATCATCACACTATTCACCATGCCGTGAACGACATGAAGTGGGTCACATAACGTGTCACCCTTCTGAAGTCATCAAGTCGTTACAAGTTCATAACAGATGTACCATGCCGCTCCGCGGCATGGTATTAAAAGCATTTCACTGTGTAAAGCTATGTCAATCCTCATCATAAGATCATGTCGCATGGAATTAATTCGTGCCTAAGTCGAGGCGTCATGTCGTTCATACCGCAGGGACCACAACAGAGTAAAGTCATGCCGCCACAACGCCATTCTGCTTGGTGTTATAAGGAGTCAAGTCGCTAGACGTACCGCAATGGAAGCTGCGCCACTCTGATGAGTGGATATAGAAACCAACCCGCCATGCGACATGAGTCATGTCGTCGCCGAGATGAGTTATGTCTGTGGCTACATGAGTCATGTTGTTTGTCTATATAATTACAAAACTGCCATCTGTTCTAAAGATCACCTATAAATACCCCTCATAATTCATTTGGAAGGGGGACCGAAAATTCATTCTCACGAGGAGACTCCGGCAAATTCAAAGCTCCTCTACAACTTCTCTAATGGCTTCTATGAATTCATCAACACCTTTCTAACTTCATGAAGATCAAATCCAAGTCAATGATAATGAGAGTTTTCTACAATTGGATCTAAGCACCTTCAATCTGATTCAAGCTACAAGATAAATCTCTCAAACATCATTCAAAAGATCTCTAATCCTCTTTAAAGCCTAAATCGAATGCTAATTCATTATGGAATCTATGAAGATCATGAGAAAGGATCAAAGCACACAAGTGATTGAAGATTCATTACAAAGCTAAATTTCTTCCCCTTTCTTCACCAAGTTTAAGAGAAGTTAAGTCATAAATAGAGTTAGGAGAGAGAAATGATTGTAATGAGGGAAAATTCATATGTTGTAAGCACGAAAATTATAATGAGAATTGATTGAAAGAGGATGTAGATTCATATAGAATCGAACCACTATAAAAATTCCTTTGTGTTCTTACTTGCTTTTATCCGTTTATTTTTGCAATTATATGGTCCCAAATTCTTACCTAATCGGTGAAGTGTAACTTTTACACTCTTGGTGTATGATCCTAAATTTGGGGCAAACAAATGGTTTCCTGGGTATTGATCTGATGTTGGTTTCGGCCTTCGGGGTTACTACTTAGGGAATTGTTCACTAGCTAATTTACGGTTAGAGGCTGATGGAATGGAATGATTGGATTTTCAGTTTATCGTGAACCGTGTTTTAAATGACATTAGTTTTTTAACCCAGTTAAAGATATGATATGGTTTGAATTGAAATCCAAAGGAAGATTAAAGAATAAATTTTAAAGAATTTATCTTTGATAAAATTAGTGGGAACAATCCCTAAAGATGTGAATATTTAAATAAAAGAATATTCAGAATTTGAATGAGGCATATGTTGTGTTTTTATAGCACTTGTTTATTATATACGCGAGTTATTCGAAAAGGCCGGCTTTATACCCATTCTGGATAATTGATTCGACGATGTGTTGACGATGAAGACGGTGGTTGAAGACCGGAGGTCTTCACATCATTTGGATGATTACTGATGTCTTGATTGGGATGTACACCCAAGACGAGGTAATAAGTGGTGATCGTCCAGACATACTTGGAGATCGACAGATATGCGAGGACCTCTCCCCTGTATTGGACATATGGGGGAGGAATAAGGTGCCTCCGGTTTCGTTCAGATCCAGAACAAACTTATAAATGGATTGTGTGTCTGACATTGGATTTTATTCTATGTTGATTGACTTCTATTAAATGTATATCTGTTTGGCGGCGGAGAATTTATTCTCTTTCTTAACACCCTTCTCTGAGACGTACGAGCTCAGAGTTTATATATCGATAGATATCAGTCGCATGGCATGAATTTCCTGTGTGGCATGCTGAGATGCAGTGATCAAGGCTTCTGTTGAAAAGAAGAGTCTTGTGATTGATGATCAAAGCACGGCTTTAATACAGCGTAGCTTTGTGTATTGCGTTAATTCGCGAGCCTTACACCTCGGTATGAGTTAAAAACTGATAAGGACCGCTGGGAGAACACAAAGTTTCTTTCTAGTTATGGGTGGTGTCAGCGTTTTACTAGCCTTGACATCATTGGTTATATACCTTTGTAGATGTTGGGATGCGAGGCGCCTCAGATATATCGGTCTCTTCGGAGCCGATGGATAGGTCCGATAGGACCGGGAAACTTGTGTTCAGGAATAACTAATCCTCAAACATAAGGGAGGACCGGCCCAGCCGATTCCAAGGGTTCTCTGCGAGGAATATCGAGGCATTTGCTAGAGTGTCTCGAAGCCAGTGAGGAGCTTGCCCCTTGCCTCGAATCATGATGAAAATCCAATTTCCAATACGACATTTCAGTTTTAGTTGTAATCCTATATATGGCGACATAGTGGGATGGGGCGCTCATGCTGCCTATGATTGATACATTTATATTTGAAGTTGATTTCTTCACTTATAGTAATAATAAAAGATTAAATTTTGCGTATCAAACATTATTTGGCTATTATAAGGTAAAACCTTATCCTACGGCTTGCGTTGCATTGTGTGATGGGACCTGGGTCTTATAATAGCTTCATTGTTCTTTATTTAACATTGCGTTGTTTGTTTTATGCACTAGTTTTCTTGGGAGGAAACTCGTTCCATGTTATACGGCGTGGTCCCTTGAATTGCTCTCTTTAAAGTAAAGTTTTAAGTAACTGTTTAATTCTCACACCAGTCACATGATTGGCCTAAAGTTTATTGTTTTAACCTAAACTATGGATGCCCCTATTTTCCACACGGGCAGCTAGTAGTTTTGGTTTTGCAGATTTATATTCATAGGATCCTGGTTTACAGCTGGAAGGATATTCATGAAGCTCTGTATCCGTATATCTCCTTCAGTTGTGTTTTGTATTATTATTTTGCTGTATTAATGTATTTAAATCTCTGATATTTTATGATGTGTAACATTTTTTTTCGTACTCCGTATATTCTTGTATTCTGATGCAATTGCTGTAATAAGCAATGAAATGTTATTCTGTTTTTGTTCTGATTCGTCATGTTCTCAAAGCAATTCGTTCTTTCCTCTACGGGGAAGATCGGGTCTCCACAATCAGAACCCATGACTCCAAAGCCCCTCGCCTGCACTAGCATCGCCGGCGGCGCTGCCCAGATCGAAGCCCTCGTTTGGCCAGAAAACCCATCCGAAAATCAACACTTCGAGCTCTATAAATTCTCACTATCCAGAACATTAAAACCGATCTCACCCTTACTAAATTAAAGTCCTCAAAATGCTCTTGACTTTTCGTTTTGAAACAATAATATATAGGGATTTGGAAACAACTTAGGATCGAAATTAGGAGGATATGCGTCATTGGTTTCATGTTCGAAGGCGGCTGCTTTCTTTGATCGAAAGAAAGTGATTAGGGTTTGTAACAACCCAGATTTCTCCCAACCAGATCGATCGCTAAATCGACCAAGACCGTTCAAAACCCAAATATGCTAACTTTGGGAATACAACACATCAGAACAAATAATAGCAGACTTTTATAAACATTACATTAATGTAACATCAGAGTACATAATATTAGAGTACATCGATAAATAATAATACAGCGGAAGATTAAACTACAATGAATGTAATACACTGCAGCGGAACAATTAAATTACACAGCGGAAGACTATCAATGCTCTAGACATGGCTCTACGCTTCAACCTAGAATCCTGCTCAATATATCTACAGAATAAGCTACTCGACTGCCCTTGTGGAAAAGAGGGCACCCGAGTTTGCAAATTGAAACAAACTACGGGTTAGTCATGGGACGGGTATGAGAAATCTTACTTAAGTTATCTAATAAGAAGGCTAATCACAGGACCACGCCGCTAATGCGAAACGGGTTTACTCCATTCGATTGCCAATGCATGAAATAAAGTAAATTGTTAAACAATGCAATGCTTTTTAGAAAAATGAAACCATTATAAGACTCAGGTCCCATCACACAATGCAACGCAAGCCGGAGGATAGAGTTTTACCTTATAATGGTCAAAAATGTTTGATACGATAAAACGGATTTGATATTATTATTAGTTTATATGTGTTTCAAAAACATATCAATCATAATGTATTAATTATAGACGTCATAGCAACCATATACTATGTCTCCATACTAGTTCTACAATCAGAATTGCATGATGTCGTATTTGGAAATTGGGTTTCCATCAAGAGTCAAGGCTAGAAACGATCTCCTTACCGATTCGAGACACTCTAGCAATGTCCCAGGAACACACCTATGAGCAACCCTTGGATACAGCAGGGCTGGTCCACAAATATCGTTAGTGGATTAGTTATGCCTGAACACACGCTCCCCGATCCTATTGGACCTATAAATTGGCCATTGGCGATCAATAAATCCAAGGCGCCGCATTCCATCAACCACATAAGTAAAAATGTCGCGCCTTGTAAAAACCCAAACACCACTTCTAGCTAGAAAGAAACGTGTGCACTCCCTGGGTTCCCTTGTCCTGTTTTTGACTCTACCGAGGTGTGAGGCTCGCGAGGTAACATGATACACAAAGCTATGCCGAAATAGGCTATGCTTTGATCATCATCCACAAGGCTCTGCTTTTCAACAAAAGTCGCGATCAATTGCATCTTGGCATGCCACATTTACAATTCACGCCATGCGATCGATAACTACCAATATATAACCTTTGAGCTCATATGTCTCAAAGAAGGGTGTTAAGCAAGAGAATAAATTCTCCGCCACCACAAATATATATTAATAGATATCAATTTAATTATACATAACGAAATTCAATGTCGGACACACATCCATTTACAACTCCGTTCTGGGTCTGAACGAAACCAGAGACACCTTATTCCTCGTCCCGTATGTCCAATACGGAAGTGAGGTGCTTGCTTATCCGGACAATCAACAAGTACGTCCGGAAAAACTACCACTTTAACCCTTTACTGGGAGTAACCCAATGTCAGGCATTAGTAGTGGTCCATTCGATGTGAAGATCGCCGGTCTTCATCCACCATCTTCAATGTCTTTGACTTTAATCGTCGTAATAATTATTCAGAATGGGTTAAACCCGGTCTTTCCGAATAACTCGCGTATTTTTATAATTAAAAATCAAGTGCTATAAAGACACATCCAACGCCTCATTCCAATTTAGAATATTCTTTAATAAAATATTCGCATTATTAGGAAAGATTCCCATTAGTTCTATCAAAAAAAAAATTCTTTTAAATTTATTCTTTCAATCTTCTTTTTAAAGATTACTTAAAACTCCAATCTGGTTTTAATATCAAAAATCATTACTTTATGATTATTCCAATTTAAGAAATAAATCTTATCTTTAACTAGGTTAAAGAACCAATGTCATTTAAAACACAGTTCACGATAAACCCAAAATCATCTTCCATTAAATATGGAATTCTCACCGAAATCAAATCAATATATGATCGATATAAATTTCCGTATCAGACCAATAAAATAAATGGAATAACGCCAAAGCCTTTTAAATTCCACAGATAATAACAGTCTTCTTTTATAGAAGCCTATCTCGATTATTATCAAATCGAATTTCCACTCAATTCCAATTTAATATATTAAATTGGAAAACTTGACTTTGGAAAGTTTCTTTTTAAATCTTAATAAAAAGATTTATAAATTCTAAATCATATTTTTTTATGGTTAATTGGGTTAAAGAACAAATGTCGTGTAAAACCCAGTTCACAATAAACCCAATTCACATATCAATTTATTTCCATTTTTAAATATAATTGGAAACTCTAATAATCTTAATTAAAAGATTTATTCTTTAATACATGGTTTAAGAATAGTGTTATTTAAGACACCATCCACGACAACCCAAAATCTAATTCTTTTATTTAATTCCAATTTAATATCGGTTAATTGGAAGACTTCATTAAATCATAATTTAAAAGATTTATTCTAGTTAATAACAAGTTTGTTTCGATAAAAATATATTTTATCTTTTGTCCATCCAAGAACGGACATAGAAATCATCATTTTATTCTTCGTTGAATAATATTTTAAAATATTCGTTATTTAAAAATATTCTTTATACCTAAAAAAAGATTCTTTATGTAAAATATTCTTTATATTACAATGTTCTTTATTTTAAAAGATATTCTCTATTTAAAATTATTCTTTATTTATAACATTCTTTATTTTAAAAGAAATCCTAAATTGGAATGCGACTTAATCAATTATCATATAATTTAGGTTATATGGATTTCATACATCGCATGAACATGACAACAAATGATGAACAATCATCAAACCATCCATTCACATCCAGAGTGAAATTTATAACTATGTGAGCATTAAAAATGAGTAAATAACGCTCAGCGCAGCCTGTCAATCCATCGATTGACGTACAACTAAATATTGGGACTAGTGTATGTCAAATATCATTTCAATACCTGTGTGGCGTTTTCAGCCAACAATAGTTCATATAAATAATTAATTGGTTTATGAATTTAACCAATTTTTAATTTCGGCTAACATATTGATGATGAACAAAACATGCTATTTTATTCCTAATGCCGAATAAAAATGTATTTGACTTGTTTAATCTCCTTATACAATTCTAATGTCTAATAAATGGTAATTTATTTACATGGCCTTGTTGGTGATGACAATTAAAGATAATTTTCATTTTCTTTATTTGTATGCAATTCCTATCTTTAATGTTTTTAACAAATAAAATGAAATTGTTTTATTTGTATATGATTTCAGTATATAACCTGACACATATAAATGTCTATATTAACTTGCATAAATATTCTAATATATACATTAACATATAAAAATGTCACTTTAGTTTACATACAAATTCTAATGTATGTTTCGACCATTAATAGGATTCTTATATTTGCATATCAATTCTAATGTATGCTATGTAAATAAAAGTGATTCTTATATTTGCATACAAATTATATTTCAACAAAATACATGAAAAGTAATACATCCATTCTGCTAACAATTCTATTTTATCAAAATGAATATTTTGTTGTAACATAAATCTAGTTAATAAAATTGCTATTTGTGTTTAACTCTTTTATTTAACCAAAAATGTAAATTTTATTTCATTTAAAATCTAATTTAACAAAAATATGGTTTTTGTTTTCAACCATCATATTGAACAAAATGTAATTTTTGTTTCAACTATAATATTTTGACAAAAATAACTATTTTGGTTCAGCTAATCTATTTGGCCAAAAATGTTCATTTTGACTAAAATGAGTATTTTGATTCAACTAATCTATCTTGACAAAAGTGTATATTTTGACAAAAAAACGTATATTTTTAATTCAACTATTTTAATTTGTCAAAAATTCTCATTTTTGTTTCAATAATTATAATTTGACAAAAATGTTCGTTTTTTTTTCAATAAATCCTTTTGACACAAATGATAATTTTGTTTCACTAACATGTTTGGATAAGAAGGTTATTTTTATTTCAACAATCATGTTTTGATAAAAACGATATTTTTATCCCAATAATCATGTTTTAACAAAATCTATATTTTTATTTCAATAATCAAGTTTTATTTACATAACATAATTTTAACATACATGAAAATGTTATTTACATAATATGATTTTAACATAAATGACAATCTTATTTACATAATATGATTTTAACATAAATGACAATCTTATTCATATAATATGATTTTAACATAAATGACAATCTTATTTACATAATACGATTTTAATATAAATGACAATCTTATTTCAATCTTATTTACATAATATGATTTTAACATAAATGACAATCTTATTTACATAATATGATTTCAACATAAATGTCATGTTTAACAAAAATGACTATTTTTATTTTAACCAACATGTTTGATAGAAATGACTATTTCTATTTCATATAAAATGACAACAAAAATGATACTTTTAAATCTTCTATTTTTATTGCATATAAAATGACAATAAAATTGCAACTTTAAAATCTATTCTTTTCATTACAACCAAAATGAAAATAAAAATGTTTCTTTTGTATCAATTCTTTTTATTGTAACTGCCTTGACAATAAAAATGTTATTTTTAAATCTATCCTTTTTATTGTAACTAAATTGACAAAATAAAATGTTACTTTAAATCCATTCTTTTTGTTGCACATAAAATGAAAATAAAATGTTACTTTTTAATCTACACTTTTTATTGCATATAAAATAACAATAAAAATGTTACTTTTAAATCTCAACCCTATTTCATTGTAACTAATTGAAAATGAAAATGAAAATCTTTTATTTCAATTCTAATATTTGTAACTAGTTGTGACGGCAAGGAATTTCGCCCGGTCCGAACCAGTCGCTAAACCAACCCAGACCGTTCGAAACGCCCTATCGTTTGAGAACACGACAAAAAGAACGCATACAGAAGAACATTTCATTGTATATTACAACAATGCACCAGATTACAAGAATATACAGAGTATAAATGAATATTACACAGAAATATCAGAGATTTAAATTACATTTAAATATATAGCAGCGGAAAATAATACAATACACAACTAGAAAGAGATATATGGATACAAAGCTTTCCGGATATCATTCCAGCTGTAAACCAGGATCCTGTGAATATAAATCTGCAAAACCCAAAACTACTAGCTGCCCGTGTCAAAATAAGGGGCACCCAGAGTTTAGGTTAAAACAATAAACTCCAGGTCAGTCATGGGACTGGTGTGAGAACTAAAAACAGTTATAATTCTTTATTTTAAAGTTCGGTAAATCAAGGGACCACGCCGTAACACGGAATGGGTTTCCTCCCAAGAATACCAGTGCATAAAACAAACAGCGCAATGCTAAATAAAGAAAAATGAAGCTGTTATAAGACCCAGGTCCCATCACACAATGCAACGCAAGCCGGAGGATAGGGTTTTTACCTTATAACAGCCAAAGCATGCTTGATACGTTTAAAACACATTATTTGATACTATTATAAGTGCATAGTGTATAAAACAACTTCAAATCATAAGTATCAATCATAGGCGGCATGAGCGCCCCATCCCACTATGTCACCATACTAGGTTCTACAAATAAAACCGCAAATGTCACGTATTTGGAAATTGGATTTCCGTCTATGAACCGAGGCAAAAGATAGTCCTCTACCGATTCGAGACTGTCTAGCCCGAGCCTCAGGAACAGCCGCAACTGCCCCATGGATCGTCAGGGCCGGTCCACCGATGTGGATTATTATGCCTGAACACTACGTTTCCCCACCCTATGGGGTGTAAGTCTGGTCCGTCTGCCGGCCAGAATGCATCGGCCGAAACCGATATAACCGAGGCGCCTCGCAACAGCAACAACCACATAAGTCAAACTCGTCAGGGCGTGTAAAACCACTGACGCCACTTCTAGCTAGAAAGAAACGCAAGTCCTCCCTGAGGTCCGTCTCCCGTTTTTGGTTCATACCGGGTGTGAAACTCGCGAAGTAAACGTTACACAAAGCTACGCCACAAAGGCCGTGCTTTGATCATCACCACAAGACTTTGCTTTTCAACAGAAGCCTCGATCAATTGCCACTTAGGCATGCCACACAGGCAATTCACTCCATGCGTTTGATATCCATCAATATATAACCCCTGAGCTCGTACGTCTTAGAGAAGGGCGTTAAGCAAGAGAATAAATTCTCCGCCGCCAAACAGATATATATTTAATAGAGATCAATCACACGGACTAAAATCCAATGTCAGACACACAGTCCATTTACAAGTCCGTTCTGGGTCTGAACGAAACCGGAGGCACCTAGTACCCCGCATATCCATCGATCTCCAAGTACGTCTGGACGATCACCAACTGTTTCCATCTTCTTGGGTGTACAGCCCAATCAAGATCATCAGTTATCACCCAAACGACGTGAAGACTTCTGGTCTTCGACCACCGTCTTCATCTTCGACACCACGTCGAATCACTTATTCAGAATGGGATAAACCCGGTCTTTCTGAATAACTCGCGTATATATTATAAAAGTGTTACACAAACACAACATACGCCTCATTCCAATTCAGAATATTATTTTATTCAAATATTCCTATACTTTGGGAAAAGTTCCCATTATTTTATCCAAGATAAATTCTTTAAATTTATTCTTTAATCTCCTTTGAATATCAATTCAAACTAGTCGGGATTAGCGAACCACACCGAAGTAATCCTTTATTTTATTTCCCAATCCCAACCTATTCATCCCATGAAGTAAAACTGGTTATACTTCATATCTTACACCACGGTGTTATCGGTAAATTCAATTACCATTTCACGTTCAAATCTAATTAAAGATTTAACTATCGCCCGGAGTAAAACTGGTGATACTCCATTCTCGATCTTTTTAATCTAATTAAAGATTCATTAAAACTCCACTTAGTTTTAATCGTTATCTGGGTTAAAGAATCAGTGTCATTTAAAACACGATTCACGATAAACCCAAAGTCACATTCCATTAATTATCGGGTTAAAGGACGAGTGTTATTTTAAAACACTGTTCACGATAAACCCAAAAATCAATATCAATTCAATTCCAATTAAATATTATTTAATTGGTACACTTCATTAAATCTAAATAAAAAGATTTAATCTTTTCTCAACTGGGTTCAAGAACAGTGTTAGTGAAGACACCATTCACGACAAACCCAAATCACATTTGATATTCAATACAAGGCTCTGAATAGAAAATATACCGGCTTATATTCAATATCAAATTCTACGACTAACAAATGTCGTATTGGAAATAACGATATAAATATATATCTTTAAAATTTCCATAACAACATCTGTATAATCACGAATTCCAACATCGAAATATTCCGAAGACAATTTCGATTCAAATCCACTCCAATGCAATCATTGGAAATTCTGGTTATTTTCAAAACCCTTTTCAAATTCAATTTTATTTATTTAAAAATAAATAGAATTATATTTCTAGTTCAAAACTAGTTCATTTCGATAAAAATCTATTTTTATCTTTTCAAATATGGAGTTTTTCATCTCAATTCTTCACAAATCATTTCTTATGATTTTACACAAATTATTACTATTTTTAATAATTTTATCAAGGCCCGTATAGTCGATTTCCATCAATGGCCATCGAACTGCACTTACAGGGACCTTTTTCAAATTTGATTTGGACGTAACTCCAAATCCAACCGTTAGATTTCAAATTTCTAATATTCGTTAGAAAGCTCTTTTCGATACGAACCCAACGGTTCCGGTTTTAGGAGAATCCGACGGTCGGATCTCCCGTAATGTCCGTTTGAAATAAATGGTCGAAATTCACGAACTGCCGCGGCGCGGCGCGTTCTATTCAGGCCATTATATTATATATATAATATATATATTTCGTCGATTTCTATTTAAAACGAATTATATAAATAGTTTTAAAATTCGTTTCAAAGGCAATTTCAACTTCCATTTCAATTCAAATCAAAATTGAATTCTTCTTTATAACTCCGTTTTAAAATTCATTTCTATTCTTTTCAAATTTCTATTCAATTTGAATTCATTTTCAATTCGCTTTCAATTCAATTTGAATTCGTTTTCAATTCATTTCGAAATCGTTTTCGATTCAATTCATTTCGAAATCGTTTTCAATTCAATTCATTTCGAAATCGTTTTCAATTCAATTCATTTCGAAATCGTTTTCAATTCAATTCATTTCGAAATCGTTTTCAATTCAATTCATTTCGAAATCGTTTTCAATTCAATTCATTTCGAAATCGTTTTCAATTCAATTCATTTCGAAATCGTTTTCAATTCAATTCATAATGAATAAAATCGATATAAATATCGTTCACGTCAAAATGGCGTCAATCTAATCAACACGGCTTCATATATTGATATTTTCAAATATTCCATTTCGAATATTTCTATTTCAAATATTTCTTTTTTTAAAACTGGAATGAGGCCCAATCAATTACCATATAAAGTTAATTATATGGATTTTCATACAACACATGTATAATAGCATTGAAAAATAATCAACCATCAACCAAAGTGCACTACACTGTATAAGCATCAAATATAGATATCTAACGCTTATAACAGCCTGTCAATCAATCGATCGACATATTTAATCAATCAGGATGAGTGAACTTCCAATTTCATCCCAACACCCGTGTGGGGTTTCAAACAATCAAACACAGATTTTATTTGTGCGGTTGGGCGATGTGTGAAATTTATCGACCCAATCAATATCAGTCAAATCAGTGTATATACAAACAAATCGGCCGATTTGTTTATAACTATTCATTTATTCACATTCACGTTAAAAATTATATTTTTAACGATAAAACATTTTATTTCAACCTATGAATTTCTATTCAATTCATTTACACAATAAAATGATATTTTTATTTTCTAACATATTTTAGAAAATTTCGGCGGCATAACGGCACGATACTAGAAACGGGACAAGGCCTAGCCTTATCCCCGGTCTAGTGAAGGCCCACGCCATTCACACATCAATCAAATTCATTCAATTCACCCAAGCAACTCAATTTCAATTCAAATATCCAACTAATCTATGCAACCAAACAAACAAGTCCATGGTCTGTGGACGATTGTGTCGGGTGCTACTAAACACCGTCTGCATCCTAGTATATATATATAACTAGAAAAAAAAGAAATTGAAAGGTGAGAAATTCTCACATATAGCTATCCTAGCTCCACGGCTCCTCACTGATAGAAATCTTCATTGCTATCGCTTCTTCGCTATCTTCTTTGCCCGTAGCCACTACATATATAAAAATCACACATTTTTATATTTTGTTGTCTTTGAAATAAAAATCACATTTTTATTTATTCACTTTCCATTTAAAAATCATATTTTTATGATTTCTTCATACTTTTAAAAATCAAATTTTTACTATGCGATTCAATATATAAAAATCTAATTTTTACTATGATGTTCAATATATAAAAATCCTATTTTTCTATCGAAGTTCAATATATAAAAATCCTATTTTTCTATCGAAGTTCAATATATAAAAATCCTATTTTTCTATCGAAGTTCAATATATAAAAATCCTATTTTTCTATCGAAGTTCAATATATAAAAATCCTATTTTTCTATCGAAGTTCAATATATAAAAATCCTATTTTTCTATCGAAGTTCAATATATAAAAATCCTATTTTTCTATCGAAGTTCAATATATAAAAATCACGCCTTTTTCAAAATCAAATCTTTTCCTTTATTTTCCTAAAACATTAATTTCAGTTTTAAAATGAAAATAAGTTTTCTGTTTTTTAAAAATAAAATAAAATCAGTTTTTAAAAATAAAATAAAATCAGTGTTAAACCTTTTTTTTTTAAAAATCAGTTTTTAATCTGTAAATATAAAACAAAATAAAATATTAATAATAATAAAAAAACAAATACTTACAGCCGAGGGGGGGGTTTTCTTCCTGCGTCGGAGGAGGATGGTAGGGGGGGAGCGCGAGTCAGCAGGGAGGAGGAAGAAGAAGGTGGAGGTGGGGAAGATCGGAGGAGGGGGGGTTTGCTCGCGGTGGGGGCTGAACGGGGGGGCTAGGGTTCGGTTTTGGCTCGATTAAGGGGAGGAGGGGCTCGCTGAAATGGAGCGGAGGGGGCGTCGCGCGGCGTCATGCTGGGCGGAGGGAGATGGAGGAAGAGGAGGAGGGGCGACGAAGCGGTGGTGGCGGTGGCCACCCGCGATGGCGGCGGCTGGCGCCCCTAGGGCTTCAGCGTTCTCCTTTTTTTTTTTTATCTTTGATTTCTGTCGATTGAATTTGGACGGGGGGGGGGGGGCCAAAGGAGATAAGGGGAAGAAAGTTTTTTTTTTATTTTATTATTTTATTTTCAATTTATGTTGACTTTTTCATACGACCTCGAAACGAGGCCCACCGCCTGTCGTCCATAGCGTTTTACCCCCATTCCGAACACAATGGGATATGTATCGCAAGCTGATTTGACCATTTGAATCAGTTTCCGTTTAATTTACATTTAAATCACTATATTGAATTTTAAACGTACATTTCAAATTACCGGGGTCACATACGAACTCCAAAAATTCCAGAAAATTATTTCTAGCTTCGTATTGACGATACGGTCCTAACAAAACTAATTTCGTCGAATTCTGAGACCGTTAGAAAAATGGCCAATTTTCAGTCGATTAAAATCAACTGAAACTGGTCAAACGCGTTTTCCTTTGCCACGCTCACATATTGATTCGAAAAATTATGAAATTTGGAATCTAGCAATAACTTAACATCACGGACCCAACAAAAGTGGTTTCGTCGAAATCCGAGGTCGTTTGGAAAATGTCCATTTTTAAGGGCCTGAATTCCATAGCGACTATTCAGAATTTTCAACTGGACATATCTTTTGATTCCCGATATGAAATCTTGATTTTTCGGATTCGTTGGAAAGATATCATCAATTAGATCCTATCATTTTTGGTTTCACTAAAATCCGGATTGTTTTGCACCCGGTATGTTCAATTGAAGTTTGAAATCGAATTATCGAACTACCGCGCCATTTTCAATTCTATTTATAATTATATATAATTATTTATATTCTAACGACGACGCATATAATATATACGTTCGATTTATATTCAAAATAAATTTCTCGTCGTTATTATTTAAAATAATTCATTTTAAATAATCAAAATTCGCTAAAATTGCCAAAATAAAAATTTTAAACTGGCCCGGATTTTCGGGTTGTTACACTAGTCAATAATAAAAATATGATCTTTTATCACTATTCTTTTTATTGTAATTAATCGACAGTAAAAATATGATCTCTTATAACTGTTCTTTTTATTTTAACTAATATGACAATAAAAACATTTCCTTTGTATTGTCAACAATATTACATAAAATGTAATCTTTTAATCCTATTCTTTTAATGAAAACAATATTACATAAAAAGGTAATCTTTTAATTCTATTCTTTTAATGAAACCTTTTGCATCAAAAATGTTATTTATTTTCTAAGGCAACAATTTATAACAAAATGTCATTTTATTCTAATGTCACATTTTACAACAAAGTGTTATTTTAATCTAATGCCACATTTATAATTAACATGCATGACATTTAATAATTAACATAAATGACATTTTATAATTAACATAAACGGCATTTTTTGTTTTGCATACAAATTCCTCTTTTGTATATAAATTCTAATGTTTACATTTACGTTAAAATGACATTTTTGTTTAATCCTTTTAAATGAGCAAAAATGTATATTATTACTTAATTAATTTTAAATGACAAAAGTGAACATTTCTGCCTCACCCTTCTTAAATGATAAAAAGAAATGTTTTAGTCTCATTCTATTTAACTAACACAGAAATGAATGTTTGGTTACATTCTTTTAACTTTGACAAAAATGAACATTTTTGTCTACTCCCAATTAAATGAAAAAAATGTTTGTTTTAGTTCATTCTTTTAAAATTGACAAAAATGAATATTTTTACTTAATTTTTTTAAATGACAAAAGTGAACATTTTTGTCTCATTCTTCTTAATGATAAAAAGGATTGTTTTAGTCTCATCCTATTTAAATGACACAAAATTGAATGTTTGGTTACATTCTTTTAAATTTTGACAAAAATAAACATGTTTGTCTACTCCTAATTAAATGACAAAAATGAATGTTTTAGTTCATTCTTTTAAAATTGACAAAAATGATACAATCTAATAAACAAAGGATAATTTTGTTTGAATCTAATTTTATAATTAACATAAATGTTAATTACCACAATCTAATGACAAATGACAATTTTATTTGCATCTAAACTTATAATTAATATAAATGTTAATTACAATCATATAATAACAAATGACAGTTTTGTTTGAATCTAATTTCAATTAGCAAAAATATTAATTTTAACAGATCTATAGAATACACCCATCATAAATCAAATCACATATGATGCAAACAGAATTTAGCGATGTATAATTTAACAACACAAATTCTGGAACATATTACATATCATGATTCAGCAATTCTAATTATATATATAAAGAAACATAATTTCTCACATCAATTTGTCTGAATTTTCAAAGTGCTCTGTTTCAAATCTGGTCTACTCCATGCTGTAGATCGCGGAAAGATGATTCCAACGCTTTTGACAGTTCGTAAAACGGATCTCGTATCAAAAAGTTACAAGATTTTAAACATTGGTTACTTTAATAAACAATTATTTATTTAATTAATTCAGTAATGATGTCATTAAGGTAATTAAACCTTCCTCCTTCACGTTCTTCCTTCTTCTTGAAAACTGGACCACACAAACCCATTCATCGCTGTTTCTCTCTCGTTGCGCGCGCCACCATGGTGCTCCGGACCACGATCCAACACCTCCATTCGACGCGCCCTGACCTGAGGCCCCCTGCGCACCCTACCTTGACGAACTTTGGTGGGCCCTCTTCACCAGAAAATGTCCCTAAAGCCAACGCCTTTGAAGCCCAATTCCGACTAAATTACTCCACAATCCATGATCACGATCGTTGAGAATATAGATCTCAGCAAGATCTTCGAATTTGTCTTAGGAATTGTTTGAATTCGCTGTGTGGATTGGAAGAAAAGGAGAGGAGAAGTTTAGGGCACGATGGCCATCCAATTGGGATGGTGGCGGCTACCACGTTTAGGGTATTAGGGTTTAGATTGAGATATTTATAATATATTATTATTTTATTGTTCTATTTTACAAAAAAACCCATAAATTCTTTTCAGATCTAATTTCAGCCCAATGAAAATTGTTCCTAGGCAAATACCCATGTTCCGGACGCAAAGGGCTAGGTCCCGTCAGCCTGTTTGATCATCTCCAGCTTGCGTTATTAAATTTAATATATAAATCATTTATTTAATTAATTTGATCGTACATTTAAATTTACCGGGACCACATGCGGACTCTAAAAATTTCAAAAAAAAATTATTTCTAGTTATGTTTTGACGATACAGTCCTAACAAAACTAGTTTCATCGAATTTGGAGACCGTTCGAAAAATGGCTATTTTCTGGTTGATCGAAATTGACTAAAATTGACAAAACACAATTTCTTTTGCCACGCTCACATATTAATTCGAACATTTATGAAAATTGAAATCTAGCAATAATTTGACATTCCGGATCCAACAAAAGTGGTTTCATTGAAAATGGAGGTCATTTGAAAATGGCTATTTTTAATATTAAAAAATATATATAAATTCTATAGCGACTTTTCTGAAATTTAAACTAGGCATAACTTTTCATTCCCGCTATGAAATTCCAATTTTTCAGATTTGTTGGAAATATATTTTTAATTAGATTTAAATGTTTTTGGTTTCACTAAATTAATTTTATTTTGCACCCTGTACAGTCAGTCAAAGTTCAAATTCAAATTTTCAAACTACCGTGCTATTTCTAACTCCTTTTTATAATTAAAATAAGATTATTCGTTTTAACTTCAATTTAAATAAATTTTCCATTGTTATTATATAAAATAAATTATTTTAAATATTCAAAATTCAATAAAATTACTAAAATAAAAAATTTAAATTGGTTCAGAAATTGCGGGTTATTACAATTTCCCCCACTAAAAATCTTTTTGTCCTCGAAAAGGAACAGAGCTAAAAGTTTGTTTAACTAACCAATTTAATTTTAATTCTTTTTTTGGTTTCAATAATTTTATTAGTTGAACTAATAATCACACAACACAATCATCAATCAATTTGTTTATTAGCTTTTCAAATATATTACCTTTATATATTTAAAAATCATATTTTCTAAGATCAGATTATATATATAATCACAAATACGTTAATTATAAACTTATCACTCTCAACTCATTCTAGGGCATTACTAACCCCACCTCTAACGGGTATCTCATTCTAGGATGCTACTGATCCTATCTCTAATGAGTATTCTTTTATAGGATATTACTAATCCTACCTCCGATGAGTCTTTTGTTCGGTTCTAACGAGTTGCACCCCAAATATTTGAGATAACCAGAGCTCTAATACCAATTGTAACAACCCAGATTTTGCCCGACCAGATCGATCGCTAAGTCGACCAAAACCATTCAAAACCTGAATACGCTAACTTTGGGAATACAACACATCAGAACAAATAACAACAAACTTTTATAAACATTACATTAATGTTACATCAGAGTACAGAATATCAGAGTACATTGACAAATAATAATACAGTGGAAGATTACATTACAATGAATGTAATACACTGCAGCGGAACAATTAAATAACACAACGGAAGACTATCAATGCTCTTGACATGGCTCTATGCTTCGATCCAGAATCCTGCTCAATATATCTGCAGAATAAGCTACTCGACTGCCCGTGTGTAAAAGAGGGCACCTGAGCTTGCAAAGTGAAACAATATACGGGTCAGTCATGGGACTGGTATGAGAAATCTTACTTATCTTATCTAATAAGAAGGCTAATCACAGGACCATGCTGCTAACGCGAAACGAGTTTACTCCATTGGATTGCCAGTGCATGAAATAAAGTAAATCGTTAAACAACGCAATGCTTTTTAGAAAAATGAAACCATTATAAGACTCAAGTCCCATCACACAATGCAACGGAAGCCGGAGGATAGAGTTTTACCTTATAATGGTCAAAAATGCTTGATACGATAAAACGGATTTGATATTATTATTAGTGTATATATGTTTGTAAAACATTTCAATCATAATGTATTAATCATAGACGGCATAGCTTCCATATACTATGTCGCCATACTAGTTCTACAATCAAAACCGCATGTTGTCATATTTGGAAACTGGGTTTCCATCAAGAGTCAAGGCTAGGAATGATCTCCTTACCGATTTGAGACACTCTAGCAATGTCCTAGGATCACACCTAGGGGCAACCCTTGGATACAGCAGCGCCAGTCCACAAATATTGTTAGTGGATTAGTTATGCCTGGACACATGTTCCCCGATCCTATTGGACCTATAAATTGGCCATTGGCGACCAATAAATCCGAGGCGCCTCATTCCATTAACCACATAAGTAAAAATGTCTGGACTTGGAAAAACCCAAACGCCACTTCTAGCTAGAAAGAAATGTGTGCACTCCTTGTGATCCCTTGTCCTGTTTTTGACACTATCGGGGTGTGAGGCTCGCGAGGTAACGTAATACAAAAAACTATGACGAAATAGGCTATGCTTTGATCATCATCCACAATGCTCTTATTTTCATTAAAAGCCCCAACCAATTGTATCTTAGCATGACACATTGATAATTCATGTCATGCGATCGATAACAACCAATATATAACCTTTGAGCTCATACGTCTCAAAGAAGGGTGTTAAGCAAGAGAATAAATTCTCCTCCACCACAGATATATATTAATAGATATCAATTTAATTGCACAAAACGAAATTCAATGTCGGACACACATCAATTTACAAGTCCGTTTTGGGTCTGAACGAAACCGGAGACACCTTATTCCTCGTCCCGTATGTCCAATACGGAAGTGTGGTCCTAGCTTATCCGGACAATCAACAAGTACGTCCGGACAAACTACCACCTGAACCCTTTACTGGGAGCGACCCAATGTCAAGCATCAGTAGACGTCCATTTTATATGAAGATCGTCGGTCTTCATCCACCGTCTTCAATGTCTTTGACTTTAATCGTCGTAATAACTATTTAGAATGGGTTAAACCCGGTCTTTCCGAATAACTCGCGCACTTTTATAATTAAAAATCAAGCGCTATAAAGACACATCCAATGCCTCATTCCAATTCAGAATATTCTTTAAATAAAATATTCGCATTATTAGGGAAAGATTTCCATTACTTCTATCAAAGATAAATTCTTTTAAATTTATTTTTTTAATCTTCTTTTTTAAAGATTCCTTAAAACTCCAATCCGGTTTTAGTATCAAAAATCATTACTTTATGATTATTCCAATTTAAGAAATAAATCTTATCTTTAACTGGGTTAAAGAACCAATGTCATTTAAAACATAGTTCACGATAAACCCAAAATCATCTTCCATTAAATATGGAATTTTCACTGAAATGAAATCAATATATAATCAATATAAATTTCCGTATCAGACCGATAATATAAATGGAATAACGAAAAAGTCTTTTAAATTCCATAGATAATAATAGTCTTCTTTTACAGAAGCCTATCTCGATTATTATCAAATCGAATTTCCACTCAATTCCATTTTAATGTATTAAATTGGAAAACTTGAATTTGGAAAATTTCTTTGTAAATCTTAATAAAAAGATTTATAAATTCTAAATCATATTTTTTACTGTTAATTGGGTTAAAGAACAAATGTCATTTAAAACACAGTTCACAATAAACCCAATTCACATATCAATTTATTTCCATTTCTAAATATAATTGGAAAATCTAATAATCTTAATTAAAAGATTTATTCTTTAATACATGGTTTAAGAATAGTGTTATTTAATACACCATCCACGACAACCCAAAATCTAATTCTTTTATTTAATTCCTATTTAATATCAGTTAATTGGAAGACTTCATAAAATCTTAATTTAATAGATTTATTCTAGTTAATAACAAGTTTGTTTCGATAAAAATATATTTTATCTTTTGTCCATCCAAGAACGGACATAGAAATCATCATTTTATTCTTCGTTGAATAATATTTTAAAATATTCGTTATTTAAAAATAGTCTTTATATAAAAAAAGATTCTTTATGTAAAATATTCTATATATTACAATGTTCTTTATTTTAAAAGATATTCTGTATTTAAAATTATTCTTTATTTATAACATTCTTTATTTTAAAAGAAATCCTGAATCGGAATACGACTTAATCAATTACCATATAATTTCGGTTATATGGATTTCATACATCGCATGAATATGACAACAAATGATGAACAATAATCAAACCATCCATTCACATCCAGAGTGAAATTTATAACTGTGTGAGCATTAAAATGAGTAAATAACGCTCATCGCCGCCTGTAAGTAAATCGATTGACATACAACTAAATATTGGGACTAGTGTATGTCAAATATCATCCCAATACCCATGTGTGATTTTCAACAAACAATAGTTCATATAAATAAATAATTGGTTAAGGAGTTTATCCAATTTTTAATTTCTACTAACATATTGATGATGAACAAAACATGTTATTTTATTCCTAATGCCGAATAAAAATGTATTTGACTCGTATAATCTCCTTATACATTTCTAATGTCTAATAAATGGTAATTTATTTACATGACCTTTTACTGACGACAATTAAAGATAATTTTCGTTGTCTTTATTTGTATGCAATTCCTATCTTTAATTTTTTTAACAAATAAAAATAAATTGTTCTACTTGTATATGTTTTTAGTATATAACCTGGCACATATAAATGTCTATATTAACTTGCATAAACATTATAATATATACATTAACATATAAAAATGTCACTTTAGTTGAAATACAAATTCTAGTGTATGTTTCGACCAATAATAGGATTCTTATATTTGCATATCTATTCTAATGTATGCTATGTAAATAAAAGTGATTCTTATATTTGCATACAAATTATATTTCAACAAAATATATGAAAAGTGATACTTCCATTCTGCTGACAATTCTATTTTATCAAAATAAATATTTTATTGTAACACAAATCTAGTTAATAAAATTGCTATTTGTGTTTAACTCTTTTATTTAACCAAAAATGTATTTTTTTTTCATTTGAAATCTAATTTAACAAAAATCTGGTTTTTGTTTTCAACCATCATACTCAAGAAAATGTAATTTTTGTTTCAACTATTATATTTTGACAAAAATAACTATTTATGTTCAGCTAATCTATTTGGCCAAAAATGTTGATTTTGACAAAAATGAGTATTTTGATTCAACTAATCTATCTTGACAAAAGTGTATATTTGGACAAAAAAATGTATATTTTTAATTCAACTATTTTAATTTGTCAAAAATGTTCATTTTTGTTTCAATAATTATAGTTTGACAGAAATGTTCATTTTTATTTTTCAATAAATCCTTTTGACACAAATGATAATTTTGTTTCACTAACATGCTTTGACAAGAAGGTTATTTTTATTTCAACAATCATTTTTTGATAAAAACAAGATTTTTATCCCAATAATCATGATTTAACAAATCCTATATTTTTATTTCAATAATCATATTTTGTTTACGTAACATGATTTTAACATACATGACAATCTTATTTACATAATATGATTTTAACATAAATGACAATCTTATTTACTTAATTTGATTTTAACATAAATGACAATCTTATTTACATAATATGATTTTAACATAAATGACAATCTTATTTACATAATATGATTTTAACATAAATGTCATGCTTAACAAAAATGACTATTTTTATATTAACCAACATGTTTGACAGAAATGACTATTTCTATTTCATATAAAATGACAACAAAAATTGTGACAACCCGCCTTTTCTGAATAATCCAAGTTGATAATAAAATCACACATGTCCAACTCGAACGATTCAACACTGACAGATAATCAATTTAGGGTTTATAATAGAATCAGAACATAGAATCACATATACAAAATAACATAGAATCTCGCAGCGGAAATGAAATAGTATACATAAGCAGTTCATGAAGCTACTTAAACAGTTTCAATTTAAGTATACAATATAGCGACTCATAAAGTTCGCAAATACAAACCAAACAGAAATAGGAAACTAATACTGGATAGGATAGAGTCTTCGACTACGTCTTCGGCTGCAGATAAAGTGCTTCTCGAGAATACTGTAATACTCAGTCTGACCCGAGCGAAGTGAGAAAAACACAAAATACTCGAGTCAGGTCTAAACATTCTTATGTGATTAGATCTAAATTCAGATGCAAATAACTCAAGAGATGTTACAGTATTTTCCATCTCTTAAGGATTCGTTAAACTATCTATATATAGTAAGATACGCTATTATATGTAATGTCTACCAGTAATATAAAATATTTAAAATAGCTTTAAGGCTTTACATTGATCCCCCTTAACACGTTTTAAACAATGTGGTCTATGCAGGTCCTATAATACAACCAGTAGAATGTCGGTAGCCAGTAAGTCCCCTATAGGCACATGTTAAATAGAAACTCGTAGTGATCATGCATAAGGATAAAACATATGACAAGGCACGTGAGGCAATGCACAAGGTAGGATACTACCAGTTTGCCTGATCCGGACAGGTAGTAACCCCTAACGGCCCACCGCAACACAACACTTCCAAAATCAAGGGTGATCACCAAACAACAAAAATAGAATACACGAAGAAGTGTGTCTGCTAGAGGTAGCTAGCCTCAATGGCCTGGCACGACTCCTATTTTAGTCATTTCAAGTTTGAACCAAGTGTCGGTCATCCATTATCGTTCACTTTCTCCAATCCAGCAACGTACACAAAAAACAACCGCTTCATTCTGGATCATCACTTTACGAACATAGTTATCAAAGTTGTTCAAGTATCGACAGAGAATGTGTCCATAACTGGCTCCGGTCTCTTTGACGACTAACGTCCTTCAATCTTCATTATTAATTTATCGAATATATCAAACCATAATTGTATTTCAACTTCCTTATTTAAACTTGAACTATCAATTATTCCAATTTGAAATATTAACAACATTTTATCGTTTGTAATTATACACTTAACTTTGTGTCTAGTTCCAAAGTTCCAAATCAATAAACTAAAGTTGTATTTTTCTTTTATAAAATTTACAATTTCCAAATATTGAATATTTCACTTCAGTTCACTTCCAAATTTCATAATTTTACTTCATTTAACAAAATTATTTTCTCAACTAAATTTGTATCCAAAATTTACAATTTTGAAATTTATTTCCTTAAATATTTAGGCTAACTTTTTTTTCAATAAGAGGTCCAACAATGCTTATTTTTGTAAGTTTAAATAAAATTTAAATCACTCAATATTTCATTCATCAATTTAAAATAAAATTTTCATGTATATAATTTAAACCATAGCTTAATCTTCGAAATTTGAAAATATTTTATGATTTTTCAAAATGGGAATTTGAAATTTGGATTACGCACGGTAAAATATAGCAGCTGTGAAAATTTCGTTGAAAATTTTAAATGTCGTCGATCGCGCAACTTTCAGTGCGAAGTGCGCATAACATTTCAAATTTTAGCGATTTTAAGATCTGTTCAAAACAAGTTCGGATAAATATGAAAAATATTTTATTCGTTGACAGTAATCCAATGGCGAAATTCGTTTCGCGAAAATTGGACGTTATGACCTTCGTTTCACATCCGCATTTTTACGTTAAAGGGGTCCATAACGCGTTTTTGAACGTAGCTTGCAGACACTGCAAATTTTATACGGTTATGTCCATCTCATCGCGCTGATTACCGAAATATATTCATTTGTCAGTTTCGGTGTTCGGTTTGCGCTGAAACTGTGAAAAAGCTTGCACAGTTCATTTTTGAAACAGAGCCATTTGAGTTCGATGTGTCCCTTTTACGATCTTACGTATCTTTCTAAATATTTTGGGTCTGCAAAAGATGACTTTTTATTTTATTAAACTACCTAATTATTATTTTTTTTTTCAAAATATGGTGAATGTGAAACATTTAAACTCACACAACATATGCATAGCATACATCATAACTAACACACATGCATGAAACACACACCATTAGCACACAATTATTTTATACATACACGCATACACTCAGCACTGCACACACGCTCACACATGAAATAACACAACACACGCATGCACCCCCCTTCTCTCTTATAAAAGACACGTACTTAACATGCATACACAAACATAAATGCATGCATCTATGCCACGCGTACACACTTATACCCTAACATATGCAACCATGCACACTATATGTGTGCATATATAAAAAACACTCACACTGACAAATACATGCATAGGAAAAAATGCACTACATGTCCACACCAATGCTTGATTGTTTACATTTTTATGGGAAAAAGTGATCAATGTTTTTGCTGAGAGGAAAAAAAATGGAAACAAGAGAAGTGAGACGACCCGAACTTCCCCGTGAAGGAAAGCACGGATAGAATTGAGGACAAGACAAAATAGAACGCATACAGAAGAACATTTCATTGTTATTAAAACAATTCCATCAGATACAAGAATATACAGAGTATAAATGAATAAATTACATTCGACTAATATCAGAGATTACAATAAATTACATAGCAGCGGAAAAATACACAAAACACAACTGAAAGTGATACACGGATACAGAGCTTTCCGGATATCGTTCCAGCTGTAAATCAGGACCCTGTGGATATAAATCTGCAAAACCAAAACTACTAGCTGCCCGTGTGGAAAATAGGGGCACCCAGAGTTTAGGTTAAAACAATAAACTCCAGGTCAGTCATGTGACTGGTGTGAGAACTAAAACAGTTATTTAAAACTTTACTTTAAAAGAGAGTAATTCAAGGGACCACGCCGTATAACACGGAACGGGTTTCCTCCCAAGAATACTAGTGCATATAACAAAACAGCGCAATGCTCTTTGGAAAAATGAAGCTATTATAAGACCCAGGTCCCATCACACAATGCAACGCAAGCCGGAGGATAGGGTTTTCCCTTATAATAGCCAAATAATGCTTGCTACGTCAAAACAAATCATTTGATACTATTATAAGTGTATAGTGTCAAAACAATTTTCAATCATAAATATCAATCATAGG
Organism: Allium sativum; assembly: GCA_030737875.1. Taxonomy (NCBI): domain Eukaryota; kingdom Viridiplantae; phylum Streptophyta; class Magnoliopsida; order Asparagales; family Amaryllidaceae; genus Allium; species Allium sativum. The sequence continues at coordinate 638,882,385 of CM060918.1, forward strand.
CGGCATGGGTACCATCTATCATGTCGCCGTACTAGTTCTACAATTAAAACCGCAATATCACGTATTGGAAATTGGATTCCATCATGAGCCGAGGCAAGGGGCAAGCTCCTCTCCGCGTTCGACACACTCTAGCAAATGCCTCAGGACCCCACTATGATCCTTTGGAACCTCCAAGGCCGGTCCTCTCTTACTTTTGAGGATTGGCAATTCCTGAACACATGTTTCCCGGTCCTTACAGACCTATATCCGAGGCGCCTCGTATCCAACAACCACACAGGTGAAAAGTATATAAATGTCAGGGCTGGTAGGTCACTGACACCATCATAGCTAGAAAGAAACGTCGTGCACTCCTTGGGTCCGTATCCCGTTTTTGACTCATACCGAGGTGTGAGGCTCGCGAATTCACGTTATACACAAAGCTACGCCACACAGGCCGTGCTTTGATCATCAACCACAAGACTTTGCTTTTCAACAGAAGCCCTGATCAATTGCTACTTATGCGTGCCACACTGGCAATTCACTCCATGCGACTGATGTCCAACGATATACAACCTCTGAGCTCGTACGTCTCAGAGATGGGCGTTAAGCAAGAGAATAAATTCTCCCCCGCCAAACAGATGTATATTTAATAGAGATCAATCAACACAGAATAAAATCCAATGTCAGACACACAATCCATTTACAAGTTCGTTCTGGGTCTGAACGAAACCAGAGGCACTTTCCTCGCATATCCATCCATCTCCAAGTACGTCTGGAAGATCACCAACTGATTCCCTCATCCTGGGTGTACAACCCAATCAAGATCATCAGAAATCACCCAAACGAGGTGAAGACTTCCGGTCTTCAACCACCGTCTTCATCTTCGACATCTCGTCGAATCGGTTATTCAGAATGGGTATAAACCCGGCCTTTCTGAATAACCCACGTATATAATAAACAAATGTTACACAAACACAACAAACGCCTCATTCCAATTCAGAATATTCTTTTATTCACAAAATCACATTCTTAGGGAAATGTTCCCATTAATTTTATCCAAGATAAATTCTTCTAAATTTATTCTTTAATCTTCCTTTGGATATCATTTCAAACTAGTCGGGATTAGCGAACCACACCGAAGTAATTATTTATTTTATTTCCCAAACCCAACCTATATATCCCATGGAGAAAACTGGTAATACTCCACATCTAACACCATGGTGTTATCGGTAAAATTAATTACCATTTCACGTTCCAATCTAATTAAAGATTTAACTATCGCTTTGGAGCAAAACTGGTGGTACTCCATTCTCGATCACCTTTCAGATTTGATAATTTAAGTTATCAATTCACATTTTTAATCTAATTAAAGATTCTCTAAAACTCCACTTAGTTTTAATCTTTTCAAAAATCAACATCCTGCCTTTGACTGGGTTGAAGAACCAATGTCATCTAAAACACGATTCACGATAAACCCAAATCACATTTGATATTAAATACAAGGCTCTGAATAGAAAATATACCGGCTTATATTCAATATCAAATTCTGAAACCAACAAATATCGTATTGGAAATAACGATATAAAATATATCCCATAACAATATTTGTATAGTCACGAAATCCTACATCGAAATATTCCGAAGATAATTTCGATTCAACTCCAGTCCAATCCACGTATTGGGAATATTGATTATTTTTAAAATCGCTTTCAAATTCAATTTATTTATTTCAAAAATAAATTGATTTTAATTCTAGTCCAAAACTAGTTCATTTCGATAAAAATCTAATTTTATCTTTTCAAATGTGGAATTTCTCATCCCAGTTCTTTCCAATTCATATATTATGATTTTACACAAATTATAGATATTTTTAATAATTTTATCAAGGCCCGTACAGTCGATTTCCATCAACGGCTATCGAACTGCACTTACAGCGACCTTTTTCAAATTTGATTTGGACATAACTCCAAATCCAACCGTTAGATTTCAAATTTCTAATATTCATTGGAAAGCACTTTTCGATACGAACCCAACGGTTCTGGTTTTAGGAGAATCCGACGGTCGGATCTCCCGCAACGTCAATTCGAAGTTAATGGTCGAAATTCACGAACTGCCGCGGCGCGGCGCGTTTTATTCAGGCCATTATATATATATATATATATATATATATATATATATATAATATTATATATATTTCGTCGATTTCCTTTTAAAACGTATTTTATAAATCGTTTTAAATTCGTTTTCAAAACCATTTCAACACTATATTCAATTTCAAATCGATTTGATTTCAATTCAACTCGAATTCATTTCAATATTATTTAATTCGAATTCTAATTCGTTTTCTATTCAATTCGAATCGAGTTCATTTTCTATTCAATTCGAATCGAATTCCTTTTCTATTCGATTCGAATTCATTTCAAATTGATTCAATAAATTTTCAATTTCAATTTTTATCTAATTCAATTTGAATTTCATTTCCCAATATTAGATTTTGAAATCACTTTTCAATATTCATTGTAAAACGAATAAAATCGATATAAATATCGTTCACATCAAAATAGCGCGTCTCTAATCCACACGGCTTTATATTTTTCAAAAACTTCTTTATTCTATTCAACAAATGAATATTTATTCTATTCAACACATGAATCTATATTTCTTTCAACACACGACTATTTTTGTTATGTAAAATATTTTATAAAACTATGTATCTATCGTTTGATTTTAATTAGACTCCACCGTGAAGTAGATTCCAATTGTAAATATGATGTAGATGTAATTTTATTATTAAAATATTTTACTCAACACATGAATATTTTCAACACATGAACATCGTCAACACATGACTATTTTTTTATATTCAACACATGAATCTTCTTTTATAATATTCATTATTTTCCCGATTGGAATGAGGCCCAATAAATCACCATATAATGTTAATTATATGGATTCCATACAACACATGTATATAATAGCAATAATAAACAATCAACCATCAACCAAAGTGCACTACACTGTATAAGCATCAAATATAGATATCTTACGCTTATAACAGCCTGTCAATCAATCGATCGACATATTTAATCAATCAGGATGAGTGAACTTCAAATTTCATCCCAACACCCATATGGGGTTTCAAACAATCAAACACAGATTTTAGTTGTGCAGTTGGGCGATGTGTAAAATTTATCGACCCAATCAATATCAGTCAAATCAGTGTATATAAACAAATCGGCCGATTTGTTTATAAATATTTATTTATTCACGTTCACGTTAAAAATTATATTTTTAACGATGAAATATTTTATTTTAACACATGAATTCCTATTCAGTTCATTTACACAATAAAAATGATATTTTTATTTTTCTAACATATTTTAGAAAATTTCGGCGGCATAACGGCACGATACTAGAAACGGGACAAGGCCTAGCCTTATCCCCGGTCTAGTGAAGGCCCACGCCATTCACACATCAATCAAATCCATTCCATTTCACCAAACAATTCAATTCAAACCAATCATCTAACTAATTTATGCAACCAAACAAACAAGTCCATGGTCTGTGGACGATTGTGTCGGGTGCTACTAAGCACCGTCTGCATCCTAGTATATATATATATATATATATATATATATATAACTAGAAGAAGAAATTGAAAGGTGAGTAGTTCTCACCAATAGCTATCCAATCATCTTGACTCTTCATTTATAGAAATCTTCATCTTTCACGACTTTTTATCACCTTCGTTGCCCGTAGTCACTACATATGTAAAAATCGGATTTTTACTTCGCTATTCAGTATATAAAAATCGAATTTTTACTATGCTATTCAATATATAAAAATCGAATTTTTACTATGTTATATAGATAAAAATTCCATTTCAAAAATATAGATTTCTCCTTTATAAAAATATAGATTTCGCCTTTATAAAAATATAAATTTCGCCTTTATAAAAATATAAAAATATTTTTTTTTCTTCCTTCTAAAAACCATATTTTTAATCCACTACATAAGTAAAAATCACGCCTTTCTCCATTTAAAAATATCGTCTTTCTTCCTTTAAAAATCTAATCTTTTCTATTGTAAAAATCTCATCTTTTCTATCGTAAAAATTTCGTCTTTTCTATTATAAAAATCTCATCTTTTCTATCGAAAAAAAGATTACATTTTTATAGTTTCTACTATGTAAAAATCATATTTTTACATCTTCTATATAGTAAAGACTATATTTTTAATACTTTAAAAATATAAAAATCTGAACTTTATTCAATTAAAAATCTAATCTTTAAAACGAATAAAAATCAAAGCTTTAAAACAAAGACAAATCAGTTTTTAATCACCTAAAGATCAGTTTTTATAATTAACAAAAATCAGCAAATAAAAACTTACAGTTAAAAGGAGAGGAAGGGGCTGGGTCAGGCGGCGCGCTGTTTGGCTTAAGGGGGCATCGGGTTTCAGGCTTACGGGTTCAAGGAGGGACTGGAGGAGAGAAGAAGGCGACGGGGGTGGGAGAGGGGTGGCCAGTCTGGGCGCGTCGGTCGGAGGCGGGTTCGTGGAGGCGAGAGGAGGTGCGATAGGAGGAGGGGCTCGGGGATGTGGTGGCGCGGCAGGAACGGAGGTGGAGGGCGAGGTGGAGTGAGGCAGGAGGGTTGCGGCGGCCTGGGGGGGCTAGCCAGAGGCGGCGGCGCCACCATCGGAGGAGCGACGGTTCCTCCACCTCCTTTTCTTTTCTTTTTTTTATTTTGAAATCGATTTCTGATTTACTCGGGGGGCCAACGGGTTTTAAGGAGAGGGTTTTCTCTTTTTTTTTTTATTTAAATATTTTATTATTTTCCACCAAAAACAACTTTTATTTTCGACCTCAAAACGAGACCCACCGCCTGTCATCCATAGCGTTTTACCCCCATTCCGAACACAATGGGATATGTATCGTAAGCTGATTTGATCGTTTCGATCAGTTTCCGTTAAAATCAACATATAACTTTATATATTGAATTTGAACGCGCATTTCAATTTACCGGGGTCACATACTAACTCTATAAATTGCAGAAAACTATTTTCTAGCTTCGTATTGACGATACGGTCCTAACAAAACTAGTTTCATCGAATTCCGAGACCGCTGGAAAAATGGCCATTTTCCAGTCGATTAAAATCAACTGAAACTGGTCAAACGCGTTTTCCTTCGCCACGCTCACATATTGAATTGAAAAATTATGAAATTTGAAACCTAGCAATAACTTAACATCACGGACCCAACAAAAGTGGTTTCATCGAAATCCGAGGTCGTTTGCAAAATGTCAATTTTTAAGGGCCTGAATTCCATAGCGACTATTCAAAATTTTCAACTGGACATATCTTTTGATTCCCGCTATGAAATCTTGATTTTTCGGGTTCGTTGGAAAGATATTACCAATTAGATCCTAATGTTTTTGGTTTCACTAAAATCCGGATTGTTTTGCACCCGGTACATTCAATTGAAGTTTGAAATCGAATTATCGAACTACCGCGTCATTTTCAATTCCTTTTATAATTTAAAATAAATATTTATATTCTAACAACGATCTATATAAATATATTCGTTCGAATTCTATTCAAAATAAATTTCTCGTCGATATTATTTAAAATATTCTATTTTAAATGTTCAAAATTCATTAAAATTGCCAAATTAAAAATTTTAAATTGGCCCAGATTTTCGGGTTGTTACAATCTCCCCCACTTAAAACTTTTCGTCCCCGAAAAGGAACAAAGTCGAAAGTGGTTTGATTAATCAGCTCTACGTTCGATCTGGCTTCCATTCTCCAACTTTTCAGTTTCTGAGAATTTTCAAAAATTTCAAAAATTTGGCTAACACCCTAAATTTTCGAAAAATTTCGCCATAACCTCCCCTGCACCGGGAGCCACGGGAAAATCCCGAAATTGCCATATAGGCCTTCTGATCTAAAAAAGAAAAAGAAAAAGCCAAGCGGCTAGCCAATAGGCTCATAAAATCATCATCACCCAAACAAAACAGTAAATTATATAGTAAACATGTACCTATTTGTCGGGCAAACAAATTTTATTCTCTGCTCTAGCCTCCTTGCTATGACCTGTTCAATGTAAGCACATGTATATGCAAGCAAATGCGACCAATTTTCAATACAATTCAATATTTGGTTCAATTAGGCTAAATGGTTCAAAATTAGCAAACAAATAAACAAACAACACAAACATCAATCAATTAGTGGATTAACGTTTCAAATTCATAAATTTCGATACATATACAAAAAATCATGTTTTTGATGCCAATTTACAACAATGTGTTCTAACTATATAAGTTTTGGTTCTCACACCAGCCTAATGGAAATATATAGAAATCACACCTTCGAAACACGAAAATAAATACTGATGATGTGGCCACATCACCAGAATTATCCCCGGGTGTCTAGAATGTGACTCTATATCTATCCAGTATATTAAAACTTCGACTATACGTTCATGACGCATATATGCGAAATCTTTATATATTGGATTGTCCATATTCAAAATAAATAAATAATCAAATACGTATAAAGCGATTTAAATTTTAAAACAAAATTGTTTTCATTTGAAAAATATACTATTCACACTCGTTCTAGGATACTACTGATCTTATCTCTAACGAGTCATTCTAATTGGATATTACTAATCCAATATCTGATGAATTCTTTCGTATGGTTCTAATGTGTCTTGTTCTCGAGCTCTGTAAACCAAAGCTCTGATACCAAACTGAGACGACCCGAACTTCCCCGTGAAGGAAAGCACGGATAGAATTGAGGATAAGACAAAATAGAACGCATACAGAAGAATCATTTCATTGTTATTACAACAATTCCATCAGATACAAGAATATACAGAGTATAAATGAATAAATTACATTCGACAAATATCAGAGATTATAATAAATTACATAGCAGCGGAAAATATACAAAACACAACTGAAAGTGATATACGGATACAGAGCTTTCCGGATATCGTTCCAGCTGTAAATCAGGACCCTGTGGATATAAATCTGCAAAACCAAAACTACTAGCTGCCCGTGTGGAAAATAGGGGCACCCAGAGTTTAGGTTAAAACAATAAACTCCAGGTCAGTCATGTGACTGGTGTGAGAACTAAAACAGTTATTTAAAACTTTACTTTAAAAGAGAGTAATTCAAGGGACCACGCTGTAACAACCCAAACTTCCCAGTAGAGGAAAGCATGGACTGCTTTGAGAACAACTCACATCAAAACACAAACCGAAGAACATTTTTATTGCTAATTACAACAATACATCAGAGTACAAGAATATTCCAGAGTATAAATAATATACATTTGAAATACAATATCAGAGTTTAAATTACATTTAAGTAGCAGCGGAAAAATAACACAAATGTACAACTGAAAAGAACTAAACGGGTACAGAGCTTCCCGAATACCGCTTCAGCTGTAGACCAGGATCCTGTAAATAAATCTGCAAAAGCTACCCGACTGCCCGTGTGAAAAATATGGGCACCCGAGTTTGCCAGTGAAACAAACTACAGGTCAATCATGGGACTGGTATGAGAAATCTTAACTAGACTTATCTAATAATAAGGCGAATCACAGGACCACGCCGCTAACGCGGAACGTGTTTACTCCATTGGATTGCCAGTGCATAAAATAAGGTAAATCGTTAAACAACGCAATGCTTTTTAGAAAAATGAAACCATTATAAGACCCAGGTCCCATCACACAATGCAACGCACACCAGAGGATAGGGTTTTACCTTATAATGGTCAAAAGATGCTTGATACGTAAAAACGATATTATTGTTAGTGTGTATGTATATAAAACATTCAAATATAATATCAATCCTAGACGGCATAGGTACCATATACTATGTCGCCGTACTAGTTCTACAATCAAAACTGCAAGGGCGTATTGGGAATTGGGTTTCCATCATGAGTCGAGGCTAGGGGCAAGCTCCTCTCCGATTCGAGACACTCTAGCAAATGCCTCAGGATCCCCCGCAGTGAACCCTTGGATGCGGTAGGGTCGGTCCCCGCCTATGGGCAGTGGATTAGTTATGCCTGAACACACGCTTCCCGGTCCCTTTGGACCTATAGTATGACCACCAACGGCCTATAAAAATCCGAGGCGCCTCAAAATCCATCATCCACATAAGTAAAATGTCAGGGCTGGTAAGTCGCTGACATCACTCTAGCTAGAAAGAAACGTGCGCACTCCCTACGGTCCATATCCCGTTTTTGACTCATACCGGGGTGTGAGGCTCGCGAAGTCACGATATACACAAAGTTATGCCGTGATAGGCTATACTTTGATCATCCCACAAGGCCCTGCTTTTCAACAAAAGCCTTGATCAATTGCATCTTGGCGTGCCACATTGACAATTCACGCCATGCGATCAATCACTATTAATATATACCAGGGTGTTAAGCAGAGAATAAATTCTCCACCACCAATCAGATATACATTAATAAAGATCAATTTAATTCACATGGAACGAAATCCAATGTCAGACACACATCCATTCCTAGCTTATGCTCTGGGTCTGAGCGAAAACCAAATCCGAACAATCAACAATAGTCCGGACGGCCACCACTGAAGCCCCTTCAAGGTAGCAACTCCCATCAAGGGTCTCAGCAGCAACACATCCATCCGATGTGAAGATCGTCGGTCTTCAATCACCGTCTTCATCTTCGACTCTTCATCTTCGTAGAAATTATTCGGAATGTGTTAAACCCGGTCTTTCCGAATAACTCTCGTATTTTTATAATTAAAAATCAAATACTATAAAAACACATCCAACGCCACATTCCAATTCAGAATTATTCTTCTAATGAATTATTCGCATTATCTTATCAAAGATAAATTCTTCAAATTTATTCTTAAATCTTTCTTTTAAAGATTTATTAAAAACTCCAATTTGGTTTTAAATATCAAAATCATTATTTAATGATTTTTTTTTAAATTTTAAGAAATTAATCTTATCTTATTTGAGTTAAAGAACTAATATCATTGAAAACATTGCTCACGATAAACTCAAATTCATCTTCCATTAAATATAGAATTTTTATAGAAATCGGACCAATGTATAATCGATATAAATTTCTGTATCGGACTATTAATATAAATGGAATAACGGCAAAGCCTTTTAAATTCCATATATATTAACGGCCTTCTTTTACAGAAGCTCATCTCGAATATTATTAAATCAAATTCCATTCAATTCCAATTTAATATATTATATTGGAAAACTTCACTTTGGAAAATTTTCTATTAAATCTTAATAAAAGATTTATAAATTCCAAGTTATATTCTCACTGTAAATTGAGTTAAAGAACAGATGTCGTTTAAAAACATTGTTCATGATAAACTCAATTCACAAATCATTTTATTCAAATTATTAAATATAATTGAAACTCTAATAATCTTAATTAAAAGATTTATTCTTCTCTTAATTGGGGTTAAGAACAGTGTTATTTAAGACACCATTCACGACAACCTAAAAATCCAATTTATTCTATTTAATTCCAAGTAAATATTAATTTATTGGAAAACTTTCTTAAATCTTAATTATAAGATTTATTCTAGTTAACCATTAAATCATTATATATATTATATTGGCGATTTCCATTTTAACACACTTTATAAAATAGTTATAAATTCATTTAAAACGATTTTAACTTCATTGCAATTTAAAGTCTAAATTGAATATTTTATTTTCTTTTCATATTAAAATATTAATATTCTCAAAATAGTCTATTTTGAAAATCACTTCTTATATTCATTTAAAGTGAATTAAATTGATCGATAACCCGTTCGGGTTAAAATGGCGTTGTTATATAAAATAGATTAAATAGCCCAATTACTTCTTATTCAATTATATTTTATACTGGGCCAGACCTCCCACATTAAGCCTGCGATTTATGGATGCTGGATATGCCGGTTGGTTCCGGGCAGACTTATCCCATAAGTTGGGCTTAACCTCGTGTCATGGCCCAATTCATATTTTAATTCAACCTTTTTCATTATAACTTTTTAACAAACAAAACAAAATCTTTTGAATTCAAAACATCAAAGTCATTATTTGTTTTCTTTAACTAAATATTAAATTAAATATTCTTTTAATTCAAAATTGGAATGAGACCTAAAACAATTACCATATAATTTAATTATATGGATTTCAAACATCGCAATGTATTCTACACTAATGATAAGATCATTAATAACATCCAAAGTGAATATTAATACTGTATAAGCGTCAAATAAATAACTCTTATAACTAATCACAAGGGCGATGTGTGGATATCAACCCAAGACCCGTGTGGGGTTTCAACCAACACATACACATAACAAATAATTAAATAAATTATTTGTGCACTTGGGCGATTGTGTAAAAATTTATCGTCCCAATCACATAGACAAGTCGGATGACTTGTAAATGGAAGTGTAATATTCAGTTTGAATATTCTAACAATATATTTAACACATCAAACATTTCACATCACATACACATATTTCAATTCTTTTTATTGTGTACAAATGACAATAAAAATCTTAACTTTTATTTCAATTCTTTTTATTGTTAACAAATGTGTAATAACCCGGAAAATCTGGGCCAGTTTAAAATTTTTATTTTGGCAATTTTAGCTGAATTTGAATATTTAAAATAGATTATTTTAAATAATATCGACGAGAAATTTAGTTTGAATATAATTCGAACGTATATATTTATACGCGTCGTTGTTAGAATATAAATAATTATTTATATATATAAATAGAATTGAAAATGGCGCGGTAGTTCGATAATTCGATTTCAAACTTCAATAGAATGTACCAGGTGCAAAACAATCCGGATTTTAGTGAAACCAAAAACATTAGGATCTAATTGTGAATATCTTTCCAACGAATCCGAAAAATCAAGATTTCATATCGGGAATCAAAAGATATGTCCAGTTGAAAATTCTGAATAGTCGCTATGGAATTCAGGCCCTTAAAAATTGGCATTTTGCAAACGACCTCGGATTTCGACGAAACCAGTTTTGTTGGGTCCGCAGTGTCAAGTTATTGCTAGGTTTCAAATTTCATAATTTTTCGATTCAATATGTGAGCGTGGCAAAGGAAGACGCATTTGACCAGTTTCAGTTGATTTTAATCGACTGGAAAATGGCCATTTTTCCAACGGTCTCAGAATTCGACGAAACTAGTTTTGTTAGGACCGTATCGTCCATACGAAGCTAGAAAATATTTTTCTGGAATTTTTCTAGTTAGTATGCGACCCCGGTAATTTGAAATGTACGTTTAAAATTCAATATAGTGATTTAAATGTAAATTCAAGGGAAACTGATTGTAACAATCGAATCAGCTTGCGATACATATCCCATTGTGTTCGGAATGGGGGTAAAGCGCTATGGACGACAGGCGGTGGGCTTCGTTTCGAAGTCGATAGAAAAAGTTACTTTATGTGAATAAAATATTGAAATTAAATAAATAAATTAAAAAAAAAACCTTCTCCCCTTAAACCACTCTGGCCCCCCCTTTATTTCAAAACCAAATCGATACAGAAAAAAAAAAATTCACGACGCCTGCTTCACCTATCGCCACCGCGCCTCCGCCGGGGGTCCCCCACCTCGCGTCGCCCGCCACGTCGAACCCTGGCGCACCCTCCCCTCGCTCTTCCTCCCTGGCATCGATTCCAACCACCCCCCAAAACCCTAAAAGCCCTGGCGAACCCCCCCCCCCCGACTGTAGCGCCGCCTCCTCCCCATATCCGACCACCTCCAGTTCCTCTTCCGCCCCTGCTGACTCCGACCGCTCCGCCCCCAGCCCTCTCCGATCTCTTTCCTCCCTCTACCTGTGACCGACGCCAGCACCAAGACCCCACCTCCTCAACTGGCGTGAACCCCCCCCCCCCCAAGTCGATGAACACAGTAAGTTTATTTTATTCTTATTTCTTTATTTTATTTATGATTGTTTTATTCGATTTTAATTAGGAAAAAAAAACTGATTTTTTTTTAAAAGTATATTGAACATCGAAGAAAAGATTTGATTTTTGTATATCGAAAAGCATAGAAAAATTCGATTTTTTTTTATATATTGAAAAGCATAGTAAAAATGCGATTTTTATAATTAAAAGGTGAAAACTTTAGAATTTAAAAGGCGTGAACGTTATATTTAAAAGGGCAGAAACTATATATTTTATAGCGTTGTAAAAATATGATCTTTGTCTATTTTAAAAGCGTGTTAAAAATAGAATTTTTATATATTGAACTTCGAAATAAAAATATGATTTTTATATATTGAATAGCGAAGTAAAAATTCGATTTTTACATATGTAGAGAATACGGGTGAAAGCGACAAAAAGACGAGTTGGCGAAGATTTCCTGCATTAGAAGTGTCGTGGAGCTAGGATAGCTATCTGTGAGAATTTATCACCTTTCAAATTTCATTTTCTGTTTATATATATACTAGGATGCAGACGGTGCTTAGTAGCACCCGACACAATCGTCCACAGACCATGGACTTGTTTGTTTGGTTGCATAAATTAGTTTGATGATTTGATTTGAATTTGATTGTTTGGTGAATTTGATTGATATGTGAATGGCGTGGGCCTTCACTAGACCGGGGATAAGGCTAGGCCTCGTCCCGTTTCTAGTATAGTGCCGTTATGCCGCCGAAATTTTCTAAAATATGTTAGAAAAATAAAAATATCATTTTATTTAAAGAATGAACTGAATAGAAATTCATATGTTGGAATAAAATGTTTTTTATCGTTAAAAATATAATTTTTAACGTGAATGTAAATAAATAAATATTCATTTACAAACCAGACGGTTTGTTTATGTACACCTATTTGAAGGACATTGATTGGGTCGATAAATTTTACACATCGCCCAACTGCACAAATAAAATATGCGTTTGATTGTTTGAAACCCCACACGGGTGTTGGGATGAAATTTGAAGTTCACTCATCCTGATTGATTAAATATGTCGATCGATTGATTGACAGGCTGTTATAAGCGTTAGATATCTTTATTTGATGCTTATACAGTGTAGTGCACTTTGGTTGATGGTTGATCATTTTTCAATGTTATTATATACATGTGTTGTGTGAAAATCCATATAATTAATTTTATATGGTAATTGATTGGGCCTCATTCCAGTTTAGAAATGGAAATATTTGAAATAGAAATATTTGAAATAGAATATTTGAAAATAGAAATTTATGAAGTCGTGTTGATTAGTTTGACACCATTTTGACGTGAACGATATTTATATCGATTTTAAACGATTTCGAAATGAATTGAATTGAAAACGATTTCGAAATGAATTGAATTGAAAACGAATTCAAAGTGAATTGAAAACGATTTCGAAATGAATTGAATTGAAAACGAATTCAAAGTGAATTGAAAACGATTTCGAAATGAATTAAATTGAAAACGAATTCAAAGTGAATTGATAACGATTTCGAAATGAATTGAATTGAAAACGAATTCAAAGTGAATTGATAACGATTTCGAAATGAATTGAATTGAAAACGAATTCAAAGTGAATTGAAAACGATTTCGAAATGAATTGAATTGAAAACGATTTCGAAATGAATTGAATTGAAAACGAATTCAAAGTGAATTGAAAACGATTTCGAAATGAATTGAATTGAAAACGAATTCAAAGTGAATTGAAAACGATTTCGAAATGAATTGAATTGAAAACGAATTCAAAGTGAATTGATAACGATTTCGAAATGAATTGAATTGAAAACGAATTCAAAGTGAATTGATAACGATTTCGAAATGAATTGAATTGAAAACGAATTCAAAGTGAATTGAAAACGATTTCGAAATGAAGTGAATTGAAAACGATTTCGAAATGAAGTGAATTGAAAACGATTTCGAAATGAAGTGAATTGAAAACGATTTCGAAATGAAGTGAATTGAAAACGATTTCGAAATGAATTGAATTGAAAACGATTTCGAAATGAATTGAATTGAAAACGAATTCAAAGTGAATTGATAACGATTTCGAAATGAATTGAATTGAAAATGAATTCAAAGTGAATTGATAACGATTTCGAAATGAATTGAATTGAAAACGAATTCAAAGTGAATTGAAAACGATTTCGAAATGAAGTGAATTGAAAACGATTTCGAAATGAAGTGAATTGAAAACGATTTCGAAATGAAGTGAATTGAAAACGATTTCGAAATGAAGTGAATTGAAAACGATTTCGAAATGAAGTGAATTGAAAACGATTTCGAAATGAAGTGAATTGAAAACGATTTCGAAATGAATTGAATTGAAAACGATTTCGAAATGAATTGAATTGAAAACGAATTCAAATTGAATTGAAATTTGAATTGAATAGAAATGAATTTTAAAACGAATCTATAAAGAAGAATTCAATTGTGATTTGAATTGAAAAGGAAGTTGAAAATGTTTTTGAAACGAATTCAAAACTATTTATATAATTCGTTTTAAATAGAAATCGACGAAGTATATATTATATATATTATATATATAATATAATGGCCTGAATAGAACGCGCCGCGCCGCGGCAGTTCGCGAATTTCGACCATTGATTTCAAACAGACATTACGGGAGATCCGACCGTCGGATTCTCCTAAAACCGGAACCGTTGGGTTCGTATCGAAAAGAGCTTTCTAACGAATATTAGAAATTAGAAATCTAACGGTTGGATTTGGAATTATGTCCAAATCAAATTTGAAAAAGGTCGCTATAAGTGCAGTTCGATGGCCATTGATGGAAATCGACTGTACGGGCCTTGATAAAATTATTAAAAATAGTAATAATTTGTGTAAAATCATAAGAAATGATTTGTGAAGATTTGGGATGAAAAACTCCATATTTGAAAAGATAAAAATAGATTTTTATCGAAATGAACTAGTTTTGAACTAGAATTATAATTCTATTTATTTTTAAATAAATAAATTGAATTTGAAAAGGGTTTTGAAATTAACCAAAATTTCCAATGATTGCATTGGAGTGGATTTGAATCGAAATGGTCTTCGGAATATTTCGATGTTGGAATTCGTGATTATACAGATGTTGTTATGGAAATTTGAAAGATATATATTTATATCGTTATTTCCAATACGACATTTGTTAGTCGTAGAATTTGATATTGAATATAAGCCGATATATTTTCTATTCAGAGCCTTGTATTGAATATCAAATGTGATTTGGGTTTGTTGCGAATGGTGTCTTCACTAACACTGTTCTTGAACCTAGTTGTGAAAAGATTAAATATTTTTATTTAGATTTAATGAAGTGTACCAATTAAACGATATTTAATTGGAATTGAATTGGTATTGATTTTTGGGTTTATCGTGAACAGTGTTTTAAATAACACTTGTTCTTTAACCCGATAATTAATGGAATGTGATTTTGGGTTTATCGTGAACCGTGTTTTAAATGACACTGATTCTTTAACCCAGTTAAAGATTAAAACTAAGTGGAGTTTTAATGAATCTTTAATTAGATTGAGATGATCGAAAATGGAGTATCACCAGTTTTGCTCCAGGCGATGGTTAAATCTTTAATTAGATTTGAACGTGAAATGGTAATTGAATTTACCGATAACACTGTGGTGTTAGATATGAAGTATTACCAGTTTTACTTCATGGGATGAATAGGTTGGGATTGGGAAATAAAATAAATGATTACTTCGGTGTGGTTCGCTAATCCCGACTAGTTTGAATTGATATTCAAAGGAGATTAAAGAATAAATTTAAAGAATTTATCTTGGATAAAATTAATGGGAACTTTTCCCAAAGTATAGGAATATTTGAATAAAAGAATATTCTGAATTGGAATGAGGCGTATGTTGTGTTTGTGTAACACTTTTATAATATATACGCGAGTTATTCAGAAAGACCGGGTTTATCCCATTCTGAATAACTGATTCGACGTGGTGTCGAAGATGAAGACGGTGGTCGAAGACCGGAAATCTTCACGTCGTTTGGGTAATTACTGATGATCTTGATTGGGCTGTACACCCAAGAAGATGGAAACAGTTAGTGATCGTCCAGACGT
The DNA here is from genome assembly GCA_030737875.1 of Allium sativum. Taxonomy (NCBI): domain Eukaryota; kingdom Viridiplantae; phylum Streptophyta; class Magnoliopsida; order Asparagales; family Amaryllidaceae; genus Allium; species Allium sativum. The sequence goes on from CM060918.1 coordinate 638,898,422, forward strand.
GCTTGGAGATCGATGGATATGCGGGGTACTAGGTGCCTCCGGCTTCGTTCAGACCTAGAACGGACTTGTAAATGGACTGTGTGTCTGACATTGGATTTTAGTCTGTGTGATTGATTTCTATTAAATATATATCTGTTTGGCGGCGGAGAATTTATTCTCTTGCTTAACGCCCTTCTCTGAGACGTACGAGCTCAGGGGTTATATATTGATGGATATCAAACGCATGGAGTGAATTGCCTGTGTGGCATGCCTAAGGGGCAATTGATCGAGGCTTCTGTTGAAAAGCAAAGCCTTGTGGTGATGATCAAAGCACGACCTTTGTGGCGTAGCTTTGTGTAACGTTTACTTCGCGAGTTTCACACCCGGTATGAACCAAAAACGGGAGAGGACCTCAGGGAGGGCATGCGTTTCTTTCTAGTTAGAAGTGGCGTCAGTGGTTTTACACGCCCTGACGAGTTTGACTTATGTGGTTGTTGCTGTTGCGAGGCGCCTCGGATTGATCGGTCGTTCTCGAACCGATGGAGTCATTTAGTTGGCTCGTTTACGCCCCATAGGGCGGGGAAATGCATGTTCAGGGTTTAAGTTTAATCCACATCGGTGGACCGGCCCTGACGATCCAAGGGTCACTCGAGCTCTGATCCTGAGGGGCGGGCTAGAGCGTCTCGAATCGGTTGAGGACTATCTTTTGCCTCGGTTCATAGACGGAAATCCAATTTCCAAATACGTGACATTTGCGGTTTTATTTGTAGAACCTAGTATGGTGACATAGTGGGATGGGGCGCTCATGCCGCCTATGATTGATACTTATGATTTGAAGTTGTTTTATACACTATGCACTTAATATAGTATCAAATGATTTGTTTTAAACGTATCAAGCATTCTTGGCTATTATAAGGTAAAAACCCTATCCTCCGGCTTGCGATTACATTGTGTGATGGGAACTGGGTCTTATAATAGCTTCATTTTTCTTTATTTAGCATTGCGCTGTTTGTTTTATGCACTGGTATTCTTGGGAGGAAACCCGTTCCGTGTTATACGGCGTGGTCCCTTGATTTACCTAACTTTAAAAATAAAGATTAACTGTTTTAGTTCTCACACCAGTCACATGACTGACCTGGAGTTTATTGTTTTAACCTAAACTCTGGGTGCCCTTATTTTCGACACGGGCAGCTAGTAGTTTTGGTTTTGCAGATTTATATTCACAGGATCCTGGTTTACAGCTGGAACGATATCCGGAAAGCTTTGTATCCGTATATCTCCTTCTAGTTGTGTATTGTATTATTTTCCGCTGCTATGTATTTAAATGTAATTTAAATCTCTGATATTTCTGTGTAATATTCATTTATACTCTGTATATTCTTGTAATCTGATGCATTGTTGTAATATACAATGAAACGTTCTTCTGTTTGCGTTCTGTTGTGGTTTGTTCTCGAACTATCCGGCGCTTTCCTTTACGGGGAAGTTACGGGTCTTTACAAAATGATAATAAAATCTTAACTCTTAATTATTGACCAAAAAGTATATTTTTGGTCTCATTCATTTTTAACGACAAAATGAATATTTTACTTCATTTTTTTTTTAATATAACAAAAATGTCTCTTTTTATTCTAATTCTTTTAAATAAAAAAAAATTATGTTTTTGGTTTAATCATTTTAAATGGCAAAACTGAATGTTTATACTTCATTCCTATAAAATGACCAAAAAGGAATGTTTATAATTCATTTCTTTAAATTGAGAAAAATGAATGTTCCCAATTCATTTCTTTAAATTGAGCAAATTTATTTTATAAATTTCAATTCGACCAAATGACTAATCTTTGTTGACAGCTTTTCATACAACAAAATGATAATTTGGTTTGTTAACTTTTGATGCAAACAAAAATGATGATCTTTTCTTTATCAACTTTTAATGCAAACAAAGATGAGGATTTTTGTTATCAACTATTCAATGCAAACAAAATGAGGATTTTGTTTAATAACTTTTCAATGTAAACAAAATGTGAGTTTTGTTCTTAATAATCAAATTAACAAAAATGTAAATTTTGTTCTTACTAAAAAAAATGTAAATCTTTTCTTATTAACAAAAATGTAAATCTTGTTTCATTAACAAAAATGTTAATCTTGTCTCATTAACAAAAATGTAACTTTTGTTCTTTATTTACATTTTAACCAAAAAAATGTAAATTTTGTTCTTTTATTACATTTAAACCAAACAATGTAACTTTTGTTTCAATTTCATTCTGTAACAAAAATGTGAATTTTTTTGTTTCACTTTTATTCAATAACAAAAATATGAACTTTTGTTTCATTTCAATGTTCGCTTAACCAAGTATGATTTTGTTTAAATCCAAGTTTTGACCTTTATATATTTACAAATGTAATGTAAATAAAATCACCTTTTTCCTCTAATCAAGTTTTGATTTTTTTTATTCCTTATTTACAAATGAAATCTAATGTAAATAAATATCACCCTTCTCATAAATCAGGTTTTGACCTTAAATGTGATTATTTATCACTAATCAAGTTTTAATCACAAACGTTGTTCTTTTTCATTTAAACAAGTTTTGACAAAAAGTTCTTCTTTTATTATTCACAAATGAAATGTAAATAAAAATGATTTCTTTAAAAATCAAGTTTTGTTCTCTTTTTATTTACATATGAAAATTGTAAATAAAATTTTTAACCACAATTCATGTTATTAACATAACGCTAAACATAAGTTCATTTTCATGACATTAACACAACGCTAGATATTAGGCTAGATTTCATGTGATAACGTTAAATGACAATCATATTCCTTTTATTTTTGAATTGATAAAATAAATCAATTCCAAATAAACCAAAGTTGTAACATAAGATGACAAATCATGTTTCTTTATTTTTGAATTGATGAAATAAATCAATTCAATATAGCAATAGTGATAACAAAAAGAAGTGACCGTTACATTTCTTTTATCTTTGAATTGATGCAATAAATCAATTCAATATAACCAAAGTGATAACAAAAAGGTGACTATTATATTCCTCCTATTTTTTTTTTAAAAAAAAATAGAACAATCCAATATAACAAAAGTGATAACCAAAAGGACTAGCACACATGGATTTATAACTATCCATCGCAAGCACAGAACAACCATCATCACAACTTATCAAAACAAAATAGATCTGGAGCTTAACATATGCTTATCACATCGCAAAACAATTAAATTAATTAATTAATTAATTTAAAACAAAGAAATCTCACCACTATATTTTCTGACTTTTCAAAGTCCTTGTTTTTAGATCTAGACTGTCCGATGTTGTAGGTCTCTGAAATACGAATCCAACGCAACGAAAATCGCCAAGTTCTGTTTAGAAATAAATAAATAAATTACAAGGGTTTAAACTTTTGATCATACTAATTATTAATTAAATATAATTAACACTAATTTGTCATTAAGGTTCTTAAACCTTTCTCTCTTCCTTCAGCAAACTCACGGAACCCATCTTCGTTGTTCAACTTCACTGGTGCGCCACCCACCGGACTTCCAGACCGAGATCCAACATCTCCACACCGTTGGCCATCATCGACTCCGCCTTCACCCTGAAGCCCCGCCGACTCGGTGCTCCGCCTGGCGCCAGAAATGAGGTCAAACCGCCGGTCTTCACGCACGGAATTCGAGAGGTATGCAGCACCATTTCATATCATAGCCGTTGATAACGGAGACCTCGATCTCCTCTTCATTTTCATATAATTAGTTTCGAATTTTATTTAGAGAATTGAGAGAAAGGATTGAAACGGGTTGGAGCTTTTCTGCCATACGTTTGGTAAGCGGAGGCTGTACAAGTGAGGATTAGGGTTATGTATTGTCTGAGTGTATTTATACGCGCATAGGTAGCGTATTTTATTTATTTAATTTTCCTTAAATTACTTATTTACAATTCTAATCCCCTTACTCAAAATTTTGTGACCTTTACAATTCTGCAAACAATTCCATATTTATTGCCAAAACCCCAAGATTACAAATTATTTATTTCCCATTTATTATGAGAGACATTTCAATATTCCTCCATTTAATTGAAAATTTCAATCAAAGCTTACCTAACATTGTTTCTAATTCATAATTATGTTTACGCTGTTTACATATATTTTTGGGATAGTCAATATATATATATATATATATATATATATATATATATATATATATATATGTATGTATGTATATAAATGTAGAATTATGTATTTACCAATTTATCATTTTAGTTATTACTACCCATGTTACTGACTGAAATAATCCTTTCATTATTCTTTTTCCTTCTTATGAAATCAAAATGTATTTTTGTTTTGATTCTTATTAATGATCATTTTGCTAATTCATTCTTAGTATACCAAAAATGTCCCCTTTTTTTTCTAATCCATTTTTAAATGTAAGCCAACAATGTTAATTTAATTCTAATGTTCATTTTTCACTAAAAATGAGATTCTCATTCTAATGACATCCTTTACATAAATGTAAATTGTAGTTCTAATGTTAACAAAGATGCTGATTCTCATCAAATCCTTTTATTGTTAACAAAAATGTTAATTCTTATCAACTCCTTTTAATGTTAACAAAAATGTAATCTATTTTCTTCTTGCAATAAATGACACCCCTCTAATTTTCATTGGTTATAATTTCAAATTTTATTTATTTATGAAGGAGGCGACTTTCCCTTTTTTTTCTTCACTTGGTTACATATATTTTAAATTTTATCTTTCACTTGTCCCTACATATGTAGTAGGTGACAAATGAAATCTAATTAGTTGACTAGGCATGATGGGACCACACATATTTCATTCAAATTTTTATATTAATGTTTGATTCATTTTCTCTGATTATTAAGTTGTGCAACTTTTTATATGTTTCATCTTATAATAAAAATGTGTTTTTAAGGTTAACCAATTTTCTTTCAATAGTGATAATTTAGTAACGATTCTTTTTACATTAAAGTGTAACTTTTTAATGAATCATATTATTACATGAAAATGTGAGTTTTTTTATGTTACAACAACTTTCCTATTCAAACCAATGTTCAAAAAAATTTTATTTATTTTTTTATTTTTAATTTTTTTCCTTTACAATAAAAATGTAAGCTTTTTATTGTTTAACTTTTTATTTGACGCATTTTCTATTAAAATTTCCTGAAATAAAATTTTTAAATTGGTTCCAAAATTCCGGGTTGTTACAATCGCCCCCACTTAAAATCTTTTCGTCCTCGAAAAGGAACGAAGCTAAAAGTTGTTTAATTAACTAACTCAACTTCAAATTTTTATTTATCGGTTTAATTAATTATCATTCTAATATTTTAATTAGTGAAACTAATAATCAAACATCACAACCATCAATCAATTAGGTGATTAACTTTTCAAATGTATATAACTTTTATATATAGTCAAAAATCATATTTTTGTGCAAATCACAGCAATGTGTCCTTACTAAGTTTTGTTTCTCATACCAGTCAATGGAAATATATAGAAATCCCACTTTCGAGACTCGAACATAAATACTGGTGATGGTCGACATATCACCAGAATTATCTCCGGGCGAATAGAGTGTGATTCTATATCTACCCAGTATATTAAAACATCGAATATCCATTAATTACTCGTATATTCGAAATCTTTATATACTCGATTGTCCACATTAAAATATAATATACTCAAATACGCATTTTAAGATAAAATTTTCAAAACCAAATTTTATTTTTATTTTTAAAGAAAATAATACTCTTTACGCTCGTTCTAGGATACTACTGATCCTATCTCTAACGAGTTATTCTCATTGGATATTACTAATCCAATCTCTGATGAATTCTTTCGTTTGGTTCTAATGTGTCTTGTTCTCGAGCTCTGTAAACCAAAGCTCTGATACCACCTGTAACAACCCAAACTTCCCAGTAGAGGAAAGCATGGACTGCTTTGAGAACAACTCACATCAGAACACAAACTGAAGAACATTTTTATTGCTGATTACAACAATACATCAGAGTACAAGAATATTCCAGAGTATAAATAACATACATTTGAAATACAATATCAGAGTTTAAATTACATTTAAATAGCAGCGGAAAAATAACACAAATGTACAGTGAAAAGAAATAAACGAGTACAGAGCTTCCCGAATACCGCTTCAGCTGTAGACCAGGATCCGGTAAATAAATCTGCAAAAGCTACCCGACTGCCCGTGTGAAAAATATGGGCACCCGAGTTTGCCAGTGAAACAAACTACAGGTCAGTGATGGGACTGGTATGAGAAATCTTAACTAGACTTATCTAATAATAAGGCGAATCACAGGACCACGCCGCTAACGCGGAACGGGTTTACTCCATTGGATTGCCAGTGCATAAAATAAGGTAAATCGTTAAACAATGCAATGCTTTTTAGAAAAATGAAACCATTATAAGACCTAGGTCCCATCACACAATGCAACGCACACCAGAGGATAGGGTTTTACCTTATAATGGTCAAAAGATGCTTGATACGTAAAAACGATATTATTGTTAGTGTGTATGTATATAAAACATTCAAATATAATATCAATCCTAGACGGCATAGGTACCATATACTATGTCGCCGTACTAGTTCTACAATCAAAACCGCAAGGGCGTATTGGGAATTGGGTTTCCATCATGAGTCGAGGCTAGGGGCAAGCTCCTCTCCGATTCGAGACACTCTAGCAAATGCCTCAGGATCCCCCGCAGTGAACCCTTGGATGCGGTAGGGCCGGTCCCCGCCTATGGGCAGTGGATTAGTTATGCCTGAACACACGCTTCCCGGTCCCTTTGGACCTATAGTATGACCACCAACGGCCTATAAAAATCCGAGGCGCCTCAAAATCCATCATCCACATAAGTAAAATGTCAGGGCTGGTAGGTCGCTGACATCACTCTAGCTAGAAAGAAACGTGTGCACTCCCTACGGTCCATATCCCGTTTTTGACTCATACCGGGGTGTGAGGCTCGCGAAGTCACGATATACACAAAGCTATGCCGTGATAGGCTATACTTTGATCATCCCACAAGGCCCTGCTTTTCAACAAAAGCCTTGATCAATTGCATCTTGGCGTGCCACATTGACAATTCACGCCATGCGATCAATCACTATTAATATATACCAGGGTGTTAAGCAGAGAATAAATTCTCCACCACCAATCAGATATACATTAATAAAGATCAATTTAATTCACATGGAACGAAATCCAATGTCAGACACACATCCATTCCTAGCTTATGCTCTGGGTCTGAGCGAAAACCAAATCCGAACAATCAACAATAGTCCGGACGGCCACCACTGAAGCCCCTTCAAGGTAGCTACTCCCATCAAGGGTCTCAGCAGCAACACATCCATCCGATGTGAAGATCGCCGGTCTTCAATCACCGTCTTCATCTTCGACTCTTCATCGTCGTAGAAATTATTCGGAATGGGTTAAACCCGGTCTTTCTGAATAATTCTCGTATTTTTATAATTAAAAATCAAATACTATAAAAACACATCCAACGCCACATTCCAATTCAGAATTATTCTTCTAATGAATTATTCGCATTATCTTATCAAAGATAAATTCTTCAAATTTATTCTTAAATCTTTCTTTTAAAGATTTATTAAAAACTCCAATTTGGTTTTAAATATCAAAATCATTATTTAATGATTTTTTTTTTAAATTTTAAGAAATTAATCTTATCTTATTTGAGTTAAAGAACTAATATCATTGAAAACATTGTTCACGATAAACTCAAATTCATCTTCCATTAAATATAGAATTTTTATAGAAATCGGACCAATGTATAATCGATATAAATTTCTGTATCGGACTATTAATATAAATGGAATAACGGCAAAGCCTTTTAAATTCCATATATATTAACGGCCTTCTTTTACAGAAGCTCATCTCGAATATTATTAAATCAAATTCCATTCAATCCCAATTTAATATATTAAATTGGAAAACTTTACTTTGGAAAATTTTCTATTAAATCTTAATAAAAGATTTATAAATTCCAAGTTATATTCTCACTGTAAATTGAGTTAAAGAACAGATGTCGTTTAAAAACATTGTTCACGATAAACTCAATTCACAAATCATTTTATTCAAATTATTAAATATAATTGAAACTCTAATAATCTTAATTAAAAGATTTATTCTTCTCTTAATTGGGGTTAAGAACAGTGTTATTTAAGACACCATTCACGACAACCTAAAAATCCAATTTATTCTATTTAATTCCAAGTAAATATTAATTTATTGGAAAACTTTCTTAAATCTTAATTATAAGATTTATTCTAGTTAACCATTAAATCATTATATATATTATATATATTATATTGGCGATTTCCATTTTAACACACTTTATAAAATAGTTATAAATTCATTTAAAACGATTTTAACTTCATTGCAATTTAAAGTCTAAATTGAATATTTTATTTTCTTTTCATATTAAAATATTAATATTCTCAAAATAGTCTATTTTGAAAATCACTTCTTATATTCATTTAAAGTGAATTAAATTGATCGATAACCCGTTCGGGTTAAAATGGCGTTGTTATATAAAATAGATTAAATAGCCCAATTACTTCTTATTCAATTATATTTTATACTGGGCCAGACCTCCCACATTAAGCCTGCGACTTATGGATGCTGGATATGCCGGTTGGTTCCGGGCAGACTTATCCCATAAGTTGGGCTTAACCTCGTGTCATGGCCCAATTCATATTTTAATTCAACCTTTTTCATTGTAACTTTTTAACAAACAAAACAAAATCTTTTGAATTCAAAACATCAAAGTCATTATTTGTTTTCTTTAACTAAATATTAAATTAAATATTCTTTTAATTCAAAATTGGAATGAGACCTAAAACAATTACCATATAATTTAATTATATGGATTTCAAACATCGCAATGTATTCTACACTAATGATAAGATCATTAATAACATCCAAAGTGAATATTAATACTGTATAAGCGTCAAATAAATAACGCTTATAACTAATCACAAGGGCGATGTGTGGATATCAACCCAAGACCCGTGTGGGGTTTCGACCAACACATACACATAACAAATAATTAAATAAATTATTTGTGCACTTGGGCGATTGTGTAAAAATTTATCGTCCCAATCACATAGACAAGTCGGATGACTTGTAAATGGAAGTGTAATATTCAGTTTGAATATTCTAACAATATATTTAACACATCAAACATTTCACATCACATACACATATTTCAATTCTTTTTATTGTGTACAAATGACAATAAAAATCTTAACTTTTATTTCAATCTTTTTATTGTTAACAAATGACAATAAAATCTTAACTCTTAATTATTGACCAAAAAGTTTATTTTTGGTCTCATTCATTTTTAACGACAAAATGAATATTTTACTTCATTATTTTTTTACTATAACAAAAATGTCTCTTTTTATTCTAATTCTTTTAAATAAAAAAAATATGTTTTTGGTTTAATCATTTTAAATGGCAAAACTGAATGTTTATACTTCATTCCTATAAAATGACCAAAAAGGAATGTTTATAATTCATTTCTTTAAATTGAGAAAAATGAATGTTCCCAATTCATTTCTTTAAATTGAGCAAATTTATTTTATAAATTTCAATTCGACCAAATGACTAATCTTTGTTGACAGCTTTTCATACAACAAAATGATAATTTGGTTTGTTAACTTTTGATGCAAACAAAAATGATGATTTTATCTTTATCAACTTTTAATGCAAACAAAGATGAGGATTTTTTGTAAGGACCCGTAACTTCCCCGTGAAGGAAAGAGCGGATACTTTGAGAACAACACACAAAAGGACGCAGATGGGAGAACATTTCATTGTTATTACAACAATTCCATCAGATACAAGAATATACAGAGTATAAATGAATAAATTACATTCGACAAATATCAGAGATTACAATAAATTACATAGCAGCGGAAAATAATACGAAACACAACTGAAAGTGATACACGGATACAGAGCTTTCCGAGCATCGTTCCAGCTGTAAATCAGGACCCTGTGGATATAAATCTGCAAAACCCAAAACTACTAGCTGCCCATGCAGAAAATAGGGGCACCCAGAGTTTAGGTTAAAACAATAAACTCCAGGTCAGTCATGGGACTGGTGTGAGAACTAAAACAGTTATTTAAAACTTTACTTTATAGATAGTAATTCAAGGGACCACGCCGTAAAACACGGAACGGGTTTCCTCCCAAGAATACCAGTGCATAAAACAAATGGCGCAATGCTAAATAAAGAAAAATGAAGCTGTTATAAGACCCAGGTCCCATCACACAATGCAACGCAAGCCGGAGGATAGGGTTTTTACCTTATAACAGCCAAAGCATGCTTGATACGTTTAAGACACATTATTTGATACTATTAAAAGTGTATAGTGTCAAAACAATTTCAATCATAAATATCAATCATAGGCGGCATGAATGACCCATACCACTATGTCGCCATACTAGGTTCTACAAATAAAACCGCAATATCACGTATTGGAAATTGGATTTTTGTCATGAGCCGAGGCAAGGGGCAAGCTCCTCTCCGCGTTCGAGACACTCTAGCAATGCCTCAGGACCCCACTCTGATCCTTTGGAACCTCCAAGGCCGGTCCTCTCTTACTTTTGAGGATTAATTATTCCTGAACACACGTTTCCCGGTCCTTACAGACCTATATCCGAGGCGCCTCGTATCCAACAACCACACAGGTGAAAAGTATATAAATGTCAGGGCTGGTAGGTCACTGACACCACCCTAGCTAGAAAGAAACGTCGTGCACTCCTTGGGTCCGTATCCCGTTTTTGACTCATACCGAGGTGTGAGGCTCGCGAATTCACGTAATACACAAAGCTACGCCACACAGGCCGTGCTTTGATCATCAACCACAAGACTTTGCTTTTCAACAGAAGCCTTGATCAATTGCCACTTACGCGTGCCACATTGGCAATTCACTCCATGCGACTGATGTCCATCGATATACAACCTCTGAGCTCGTACGTCTCAGAGAAGGGCGTTAAGCAAGAGAATAAATTCTCCGCCGCCAAACAGATGTATATTTAATAGAGATCAATCAACACAGAATAAAATCCAATGTCAGACACACAATCCATTTACAAGTTCGTTCTGGGTCTGAACGAAACCGGAGGCACTTTCCTCGCATATCCATCCATCTCCAAGTACGTCTGGACGATCACCAACTGTTTCCCTCATCTTGGGTGTACAGCCCAATCAAGATCATCAGTAATCACCCAAACGATGTGAAGACTTCCGGTCTTCAACCATCGTCTTCATCTTCGACATCTCGTCGAATCGGTTATTCAGAATGGGTATAACCCGGCCTTTCTGAATAACCCACGTATATAATAAACAAATGTTACACAAACACAACAAACGCCTCATTCCAATTTAGAATATTCTTTCATTCACAAAATCACATTTTTAGGGAAAGGTTCCCATTAATTTTATCCAAGATAAATTCTTCTAAATTTATTCTTTAATCTTCCTTTGGGTATCATTTCAAACTAGTCGGGATTAACGAACCACACCGAAGTAATTATTTATTTTATTTCCCAATCCCAACCTATATATCCCATGGAGAAAACTGGTAATACTCCACATCTAACACCACTGTGTTATCGGTAAAATTAATTACCATTTCACGTTCAAATCTAATTAAAGATTTAACTATCGCTTTGGAGCAAAACTGGTGGTACTCCATTCTCGATCACCTTTCAGATTTGATAATTTAAATTATCAATTCACTTTTCAATCTAATTAAAGATTCATTAAAACTCCACTTAGCTTTAATCTCTTTCAAAAATCAATATCCTGTCTTTAACTGGGTTAAAGAACCAATGTCATCTAAAACACGATTCACGATAAACCCAAATCACATTTGATATTAAATACAAGGCTCTGAATAGAAAATATATCGGCTTATATTCAATACCAAATTCTGAAACCAACAAATATCGTATTGGAAATAACGATATAAAATATATCTTTCAAATTCCCATAACAATATCTGTATAGTCACGAAATCCAACATCGAAATATTCCGAAGATAATTTCGATCCAACTCCAGTCCAATCCACATATTGGGAATATTGGTTATTTTTAAAATCACTTTCAAATTCAATTTATTTATTTCAAAAATAAATTGATTTTAATTCTAGTTCAAAACTAGTTCATTTCGATAAAAATCTATTTTTATCATTTCAAATGTGGAGTTTTTCATACCAGTTCTTTCCAATTCACATATTATGATTTTACACAAATTATTAATATCTTTAATAATTTTATCAAGGCCCGTACAGTCGATTTCCATCAACGGCTATCGAACTGCACTTACAGCGACCTTTTTTAAATTTGATTTGGACATAATTCCAAATCCAACCGTTAGATTTCAAATTTCTAATATTCATTGGAAAGCTCTTTTCGATACGAACCCAACGGTTCCGGTTTTAGGAGAATCCGACGGTCGGATCTCCCGCAACGTCAATTCGAAGTCAATGGTCGAAATTCACGAACTGCCGCGGAGCGGCGCGTTCTATTCAGGCCATTTTATATATAATATATATATATTTTATATATATTTCGTCAATTTCCTTTTAAAACGTATTTTATAAATCGTTTTAACTTCGTTTCAAAACCATTTCAACACTATTTCAATTTCTAATCAAAACTGAATATTTTATATCATTACTATATAAATGATAATATTTTCAAAACGTTATATTTTGAAATCACTTCTTTTCTATATTCATTATAAAAACGAATATAATCGATATAAATATCGTTCACGTCAAAATAGCGCAACTTTAATCAACACGACTTTATATATTTCAATAAATCCGTTATTCTGTTCAACAAATGAATATTTATTCCATTCAACACATGAATCTATATTTCTTCCAACACCTGACTAATCTCAACACATGAGTACTGTCAACACATCACTATTTTTGTTATGTAAAATATTTTATAAAACTATGGTATCTATCGTTTGATTTTTAATTAGACTTCTACTGGGAAGTAGTTCTAATTTTAAATATGATAAAGATGTAAATTTTATTGTTAAAATATTTTACTCAACACATGAATAGTTTCAACACATGAATATCGTCAACACATTACTATTTATTCTATTCAACACATGAATCTTCTTTTATAATATTCATTATTTTCTCCGATTGGAATGAGGCCCAATCAATCACCATATAACGTTAATTATATGGATTCCATACAACACATGTATATAATAGCATTAATAAACAATCAACCATCAACCAAAGTGCACTACACTGTATAAGCATCAAATATAGATATCTTACGCTTATAACAGCCTGTCAATCAATCGATCGACATATTTAATCAATCAGGATGAGTAAACTTCAAATTTCATCCCAACACCCGTGTGGGGTTTCAAATAATCAAACACAGATTTTAGTTGTGCAGTTGGGCGACGTGTAAAATTTATCGTCCCAATCAATGTCCTTCAAATAAGTGTACATAAACAAACCGTTCGGTTTGTAAATGAATATTTTATTTTATTCACTTCCACGTTAAAAATTATATTTTTAACGATAAAATATTTTATTTTAACACATGAATTTCTATTCAGTTCATTTACTCAATAAAAATGATATTTCTATTTTTCTAACATATTTTAGAAAATTTCGGCGGCATAACGGCACGATACTAGAAATAGGACGAGGCCTAGCCTTATCCCCGGTCTAGTGAAGGCCCACGCCATTCACACATCAATCAAATCCATTCTATTTCACCCAACAGTTCAATTTCAATCAAATAATCTAACTAATTTATGCAACCAAACAAACAAGTCCATGGTCTGTGGGCGATTGTGTCGGGTGCTATTAAGCACCGTCTGCATCCTAGTATATATATATATATATAACTAGAAAAAGAAATTGAAAGGTGAGAAATTCTCACCGATAGCTATCCAACTTCACGGCACTTCTTTTATAGAAATCTTCTTCATTCTCGCCTTTTTATCATCTTCGTTTGCCCGTAGCCACTACATATATAAAAATCACACATTTTTATATTTTGATGTCTTTAAAATAAAAATCACATTTTTATTTGTTCACTCCCAATTTAAAAATCATATTTCTATAATCACTTCATATATTTAAAAATCGAATTTTTACTTCGCTATATAGATAAAAATTTTATTTCAAAAATATAGATTTCGCCTTTTCAAAAATAAAGTTTTCGCCTTTTCAAAAATAAAGTTTTCGCCTTTTCAAAAATAAAGTTTTTATATTTTTCTCGAAGTAAAAAATCACATTTTTACTCATCTCAAAATATAGTGTTTTCATATCTAAAAATATCGTCTTTTCACAACAAAGACTATATTTTTAGCATGTTCTTTATGTTTCTAAAAATCAACTCTTTATAACTTTATAAAATAGCCTCTTTTCTATTTTAAAAATATGGTCTTTCTTATTTTTAGAACATCAAACCTTTTATGTAACTAAAAATCTACGCCTTTTTTAATTAAAATCCCAACCTTCATGCTTATAAAAATCTATGTTTAATACTTTATATTTTCATAATCAAAGTCTATTTTATTTATATAAAAATCTGAAATTTATGACCAAACTAAATTGAAATCAAAAGAAAACTCACCGTATTTTCTGTTCGAAGGAGAGAGGGGCGCTGGTGGAGCTTCGGCGTCGGGTTCAGGCAGTGGAGGCGGCGGCTTTTGGGTGATGGGGTGCTGCGTCGGCCATTGTCGAAGCAAGGGGGGGGCTCGGACGGAGGTAGAAGAGGAAGAGGAGGTGCGGCTAGGGTTGGGCACGGTTTTGGGCGTCACGGCTTCAGGTTGGAGGTGGAGGAGGAAGAGGCGCGGAAGAGGGAGAATCGGGAGAGGGGAACGAGGAGGAGGGTCTGCGAAGGGGGGGGGGAAGGCGGCACCTGGCCCGCTGCGGCGCCAGGAGGCTGGGCGGCGGCCTCCTCCGTCTTCCGTCGATCGCTTTTTTTTTTATTTCGTTTTGAATCGATCAGAAGGGGGGGCCAGAATGAATTAAGGGGAAGGGAGAGAGAAAGTTTATTTTTAATTAATTTAATTAATTTATTTTCAAAAAGTTGACTTTTACATATGACCTCTAAACGAGGCCCACCGCCTGTCGTCCATAGCGTTTTACCCCCATTCCGAACACAATGGGATATGTATCGTAGGCTGATTCGACTGTTTGAATTAGTTTCCATTAAATTTACATTTAAATCACTATAATGAATTTTAAACGTACATTTCAAATTACCGGGGTCACATACTAACTCTAAAAATTCCCGAAAAATATTTTCTAGCTTTGTATTGACGATACGGTCCTAACAAAACTAGTTTCATCGAATTCTGAGACCGTTGGAAAAATGGCCAATTTCCAGTTGATTAAAATCAACTGAAACTGGTCAAACGCGTTTTCTTTTGCCACGCTCACATATTGATTCGAAAAATTATGAAATTTGGAATCTAGCAATAACTTGACATCACGGACCCAACAAAAGTGGTTTCGTCGAAATCCGAGGTCGTTTGCAAAATTCCCATTTTTAAGGGCCTGAATTCCATAGCGACTATTCAGAATTTTCAACTGGACATATCTTTTGATTCCCGCTATGAAATTTCGATTTTTCGGATTCGTTGGAAAGATGTCATCAATTAGATCCTAATGTTTTTGGTTTCACTAAAATCCGGTTTGTTTTGCACCCGGTACATTCAATTGAAGTTTGAAATCGAATTATCGAACTACCGCGCCATTTTCAATTCTATTTAAAATTATATATAAATATTTATATTCTAACGACGACGTATATAACATATACGTCGAATTCCATTCAAAATAAATTTCTCGTCGATATTATTTAAAATAATCTATTTTAAATATTCAAAATTCGCTAAAATTTCCAAAATAAAAATTTTAAACTAGCCCAGATTTTCCGGGTTATTACAATCTCCCCCACTTAAAACTTTTCGCCCCCGAAAAGGAACAAAGTCGAAAGTGGTTTGACTAATCAACTCTACGTTAAATTTGGCTTCCATTCTCCAACTTTTCAGTTTCTGAGAATTTTCAAATTCTTCAAAAATTTGGCTAACACCCTAAATTTTCGAAAAATTTCGCCATAACCTCCCCTGCACCGGGAGCCATGGGAAAATCCCGAAATTGCCATATAGGCCTTCAGATCTCAAAAAGAAAAAGAAAACGCAAGGCTAGCCAATAGGCTCATAAAATCATCATCACCCAAACAAAACAGTAAATTATGTAGTAAACATGTACCTATTTATCGGGCAAACAAATTTTATTCTTCGGCTCTAGCCTCCTTGCTATGACCTGTTCAATGTAAGTATATGTATATGCAAGCAAATGCGACCAATTTTCAATACAGTTCAATATTTGGTCCAATTAGGCTAAATGGTTCAAAATTATCAAACAAATAAACAAACAACACAAACATCAATCAATTAGTGAATTAGAGTTTCAAATTCATAAATTTGATACATATACAGAAAATCATGTTTTTGATGCCAATTCACAACAATGTGTTCTAACTATATAAGTTTTGGTTCTCACACCAGCTCAAATGGAAGTATATAGAAATCACACCTTCGAAACACGAACACAAATTCTGATGATGATATATCAATCATCAGAATCATCTCCGGGTGTCTAGAATATGATTCTATATCTATCCAGTATATTAAAACTTCGAATATACGTTCATGACGCATATATGCGAAATCTTTATATATTGGACTGTCCATATTCAAAATAAATAAATAATCAAATACGTATAAAGCGATTTAAGTTTTAAAACAAAATTGTTTTCGTTTGAAAAATATACTCTTCACACTCGTTCTAGGATACTACTGATCCTATCTCTAACGAGTCATTCTAATTGGATATTGCTAATCCAATATCTGATGAATTCTTTCGTATGGTTCTAATGTGTCTTGTTCTCGAGCTCTGTAAACCAAAGCACTGATACCACTGTAAGGACCCGTAACTTCCCCGTGAAGGAAAGAGCGGATACTTTGAGAACAACACACAAAAGGACGCAGACGGGAGAACATTTCATTGTTATTACAACAATTCCATCAGATACAAGAATATACAGAGTATAAATGAATAAATTACATTCGACAAATATTAGAGATTACAATAAATTACATAGCAGCGGAAAATAATACGAAACACAACTGAAAGTGATACACGGATACAGAGCTTTCCGAGCATCGTTCCAGCTGTAAATCAGGACCCTGTGGATATAAATCTGCAAAACCCAAAACTACTAGCTGCCCGTGCGGAAAATAGGGGCACCCAGAGTTTAGGTTAAAACAATAAACTCCAAGTCAGTCATGGGACTGGTGTGAGAACTAAAACAGTTATTTAAAACTTTACTTTATAGATAGTAATTCAAGGGACCACGCCGTAAAACACGGAACGAGTTTCCTCCCAAGAATACCAGTGCATAAAACAAATGGCACAATGCTAAATAAAGAAAAAAGAAGCTGTTATAAGACCCAGGTCCCATCACACAATGCAACGCAAGCCGGAGGATAGGGTTTTTACCTTATAACAGCCAAAGCATGCTTGATACGTTTAAGACACATTATTTGATACTATTAAAAGTGTATAGTGTCAAAACAATTTCAATCATAAATATCAATCATAGGCGGCATGAATGACCCATACCACTATGTCGCCATACTAGGTTCTACAAATAAAACCGCAATATCACGTATTGGAAATTTGATTTCCGTCATGAGCCGAGGCAAGGAGCAAGCTCCTCTCCGCGTTCGAGACACTCTAGCAATGCCTCAGGACCCCACTCTGATCCTTTGGAACCTCCAAGGCCGGTCCTCTCTTACTTTTGAGGATTAATTATTCCTGAACACACGTTTCCCAGTCCTTACAGACCTATATCCGAGGCGCCTCGTATCCAACAACCACACAGGTGAAAAGTATATAAATGTCAGGGATGGTAGGTCACTGACACCACCCTAGCTAGAAAGAAACGTCGTGCACTCCTTGGGTCTGTATCCCGTTTTTGACTCATACCGAGGTGTGAGGCTCGCGAATTCACGTTATACACAAAGCTACGCCACACAGGCCGTGCTTTGATCATCAACCACAAGACTTTGCTTTTCAACAGAAGCCTTGATCAATTGCCACTTACGCGTGCCACATTGGCAATTCACTCCATGCGACTGATGTCCATCGATATACAACCTCTGAGCTCGTACATCTCAGAGAAGGGCGTTAAGCAAGAGAATAAATTCTCCGCCGCCAAACAGATGTATATTTAATAGAGATCAATCAACACAGAATAAAATCCAATGTCAGACACACAATCCATTTACAAGTTCGTTCTGGGTCTGAACGAAACCGGAGGCACTTTCCTCGCATATCCATCCATCTCCAAGTACGTCTGGACGAATACCAACTGTTTCCCTCATCTTGGGTGTACAGCCCAATCAAGATCATCAGTAATCACCCAAACGATGTGAAGACTTCCGGTCTTCAACCATCGTCTTCATCTTCGACATCTCGTCGAATCGGTTATTCAGAATGGGTATAACCCGGCCTTTCTGAATAACCCATGTATATAATAAACAAATGTTACACAAATACAACAAACGCCTCATTCCAATTCAGAATATTCTTTCATTCACAAAATCATATTTTTAGGGAAAGGTTCCCATTAATTTTATCCAAGATAAATTCTTCTAAATTTATTCTTTAATCTTCCTTTGGGTATCATTTCAAACTAGTCGGGATTAACGAACCACACCGAAGTAATTATTTATTTTATTTCCCAATCCCAACCTATATATCCCATGGAGAAAACTGGTAATACTCCACATCTAACACCACTGTGTTATCGGTAAAATTAATTACGATTTCACGTTCAAATCTAATTAAAGATTTAACTATCGCTTTGGAGCAAACCTGGTGGTACTCCATTCTCGATCACCTTTCAGATTTGATAATTTAAATTATCAATTCACTTTTCAATCTAATTAAAGATTCATTAAAACTCCACTTAGCTTTAATCTCTTTCAAAAATCAATATCCTGTCTTTAACTGGGTTAAAGAACCAATGTCATCTAAAACACGATTCACGATAAACCCAAATCACATTTGATATTAAATACAAGGCTCTGAATAGAAAATATATCGGCTTATATTCAATACCAAATTCTGAAACCAACAAATATCGTATTGGAAATAACGATATAAAATATATCTTTCAAATTCCCATAACAATATCTGTATAGTCACGAAATCCAACATCGAAATATTCCGAAGATAATTTCAATCCAACTCCAGTCCAATCCACATATTGGGAATATTGGTTATTTTTAAAATCACTTTCAAATTCAATTTATTTATTTCAAAAATAAATTGATTTTAATTCTAGTTCAAAACTAGTTCATTTCGATAAAAATCTATTTTTATCATTTCAAATGTGGAGTTTTTCATCCCAGTTCTTTCCAATTCACATATTATGATTTTACATAAATTATTAATATCTTTAATAATTTTATCAAGGCCCGTACAGTCGATTTCCATCAACGTCTATCGAACTGCACTTACAGCGACCTTTTTCAAATTTGATTTGGACATAATTCCAAATCCAACCGTTAGATTTCAAATTTCTAGTATTCATTGGAAAGCTCTTTTCGATACGAACCCAACGGTTCCGGTTTTAGGAGAATCCGACGGTCGGATCTCCCGCAACGTCAATTCGAAGTCAATGGTCGAAATTCACGAACTGCCGCGGAGCGGCGCGTTCTATTCAGGCCATTTTATATATAATATATATATATTATATATATTTCGTCAATTTCCTTTTAAAACGTATTTTATAAATCGTTTTAACTTCGTTTCAAAACCATTTCAACACTATTTCAATTTCTAATCAAAACTGAATATTTTATATCATTATTATATAAATGATAATATTTTCAAAACGTTATATTTTGAAATCACTTCTTTTCTATATTCATTATAAAAACGAATATAATCGATATAAATATCGTTCATGTCAAAATAGCGCAACTTTAATCAACACGGCTTTATATATTTCAATAAATCCGTTATTCTATTCAACAAATGAATATTTATTCCATTCAACACATGAATCTATATTTCTTCCAACACCTGACTAATCTCAACACATGAGTACTGTCAACACATCACTATTTTTGTTATGTAAAATATTTTATAAAACTATGGTATCTATCGTTTGATTTTTAATTAGACTTCTACTGGGAAGTAGTTCTAATTTTAAATATGATAAAGATGTAAATTTTATTGTTAAAATATTTTACTCAACACATGAATAGTTTCAACACATGAATAGTTTCAACACATGAATATCGTCAACACATTACTATTTATTCTATTCAACACATGAATATTCTTTTATAATATTCATTATTTTCTCCGATTGGAATGAGGCCCAATCAATCACCATATAACGTTAATTATATGGATTCCATACAACACATGTATATAATAGCATTAATAAACAATCAACCATCAACCAAAGTGCACTACACTGTATAAGCATCAAATATAGATATCTTACGCTTATAACAGCCTGTCAATCAATCGATCGACATATTTAATCAATCAGGATGAGTAAACTTCAAATTTCATCCCAACACCCGTGTGGGGTTTCAAACAATCAAACACAGATTTTAGTTGTGCAGTTGGGCGACGTGTAAAATTTATCGTCCCAATCAATGTCCTTCAAATAAGTGTACATAAACAAACCGTCCGGCTTGTAAATGAATATTTTATTTTATTCACTTCCACGTTAAAAATTATATTTTTAACGATAAAATATTTTATTTTAACACATGAATTTCTATTCAGTTCATTTACTCAATAAAAATGATATTTCTATTTTTCTAACATATTTTAGAAAATTTCGGCGGCATAACAGCACGATACTAGAAACGGGACGAGGCCTAGCCTTATCCCCGGTCTAGTGAAGGCCCACGCCATTCACACATCAATCAAATCCATTCTATTTAACCCAACAGTTCAATTTCAATCAAATAATCTAACTAATTTATGCAACCAAACAAACAAGTCCATGGTCTGTGGACGATTGTGTCGGGTGCTACTAAGCACCGTCTCCATCCTAGTATATATATATAACTAGAAAAAGAAATTGAAAGGTGAGAAATTCTCACCGATAGCTATCCAACTTCATGGCACTTCTTTTATAGAAATCTTCTTCATTCTCGCCTTTTTATCATCTTCGTTTGCCCGTAGCCACTACATATATAAAAATCACACATTTTTATATTTTGATGTCTTTAAAATAAAAATCACATTTTTATTTGTTCACTCCCAATTTAAAAATCATATTTCTATAATCACTTCATATATTTAAAAATAGAATTTTTACTTCGCTATATAGATAAAAATTCTATTTCAAAAATATAGATTTCGCCTTTTCAAAAATAAAGTTTTCGCCTTTTCAAAAATAAAGTTTTTATATTTTTCTCGAAGTAAAAATCACATTTTTACTCATCTCAAAATATAGTCTTTTCATATCTAAAAATATCGTCTTTTCACAACAAAGACTATATTTTTAGCACGTTCTTTATGTTTCTAAAAATCAACTCTTTATAACTTTATAAAATCGCCTCTTTTCTCTTTTAAAAATATGGTCTTTCTTATTTTTAGAACATCAAACCTTTTATGTAACTAAAAATCTACGCCTTTTGTAAATAAAAATCCCAACCTTCATGCTTATAAAAATCTATGTTTAATACTTTATATTTTCATAATCAAAGTCTATTTTATTTATATAAAAATCTGAAATTTATGACCAAACTAAATTGAAATCAAAAGAAAACTCACCGTATTTTCTGTTCGAAGGAGAGAGGGGCGCTGGTGGAGCTTCGGCGTCGGGTTCAGGCAGTGGAGGCGGCGGCTTTTGGGTGATGGGGTGCTGCGCCGGCCATTGTCGAAGCAAGGGGGGGCTCGGACGGAGGTAGAAGAGGAAGAGGAGGTGCGGCTAGGGTTGGGCACGGTTTTGGGCGTCACGGCTTCAGGTTGGAGGTGGAGGAGGAAGAGGCGCGGAAGAGGGAGAATCGGGAGAGGGGAACGAGGAGGAGGGTCTGCGAAGGGGGGGGGGAAGGCGGCACCTGGCCCGCTGCGGCGCCAGGAGGCTGGGCGGCGGCCTCCTCCGTCTTCCGTCGATCGCTTTTTTTTTTATTTCGTTTTGAATCGATCTGAAGGGGGGGGCCAGAATGAATTAAGGGGAAGGGAGAGAGAAAGTTTATTTTTAATTAATTTAATTAATTTATTTTCAAAAAGTTGACTTTTACATATGACCTCTAAACGAGGCCCACCGCCTGTCGTCCATAGCGTTTTACCCCCATTCCGAACACAATGGGATATGTATCGTAGGCTGATTCGACTGTTTGAATTAGTTTCCATTAAATTTACATTTAAATCACTATAATGAATTTTAAACGTACATTTCAAATTACCGGGGTCACATACTAACTCTAAAAATTCCCGAAAAATATTTTCTAGCTTTGTATTGACGATACGGTCCTAACAAAACTAGTTTCATCGAATTCTGAGACCGTTGGAAAAATGGCCAATTTCTAGTTGATTAAAATCAACTGAAACTGGTCAAACGCGTTTTCTTTTGCCACGCTCACATATTGATTCGAAAAATTATGAAATTTGGAATCTAGCAATAACTTGACATCACGGACCCAACAAAAGTGGTTTCGTCGAAATCCGAGGTCGTTTGCAAAATTCCCATTTTTAAGGGCATGAATTCCATAGCGACTATTCAGAATTTTCAACTGGACATATCTTTT
Source organism: Allium sativum (assembly GCA_030737875.1). Classification (NCBI taxonomy): domain Eukaryota; kingdom Viridiplantae; phylum Streptophyta; class Magnoliopsida; order Asparagales; family Amaryllidaceae; genus Allium; species Allium sativum. Next base: position 638,921,326 of record CM060918.1, read on the forward strand.
GATTCCCGCTATGAAATTTCGATTTTTCGGATTCGTTGGAAAGATGTCATCATTTAGATCCTAATGTTTTTGGTTTCACTAAAATCCGGTTTGTTTTGCACCCGGTACATTCAATTGAAGTTTGAAATTGAATTATCGAACTACCACGCCATTTTCAATTCTATTTAAAATTATATATAAATATTTATATTCTAACGACGACGTATATAACATATACGTCGAATTCCATTCAAAATAAATTTCTCGTCGATATTATTTAAAATAATCTATTTTAAATATTCAAAATTCGCTAAAATGTCCAAAATAAAAATTTTAAACTGGCCTAGATTTTCCGGGTTATTACATTTTTGTTATCAACTTTTCAATGCAAACAAAATGAGGATTTTGTTTAATAACTTTTCAATGTAAACAAAATGTGAGTTTTGTTCTTAATAATCTAATTAACAAAAATGTAAATTTTGTTCGTACTAAAAAAAAATGTAAATCTTTTCTTATTAACAAAAATGTAAATCTTGTTTCATTAACAAAAATGTTAATCTTGTCTCATTAACAAAAATGTAACTTTTGTTCTTTATTTACATTTTAACCAAAAAAATGTAAATTTTGTTCTTTTATTACATTTAAACCAAACAATGTAACTTTTGTTTCAATTTCATTCTCTAACAAAAATGTGAATTTTTTTGTTTCACTTTTATTCAATAACAAAAATATGAACTTTTGTTTCATTTCAATGTTCGCTTAACCAAGTATGATTTTGTTTAAATCCAAGTTTTGACCTTTATATATTTACAAATGTAATGTAAATAAAATCACCTTTTTCCTCTAATCAAGTTTTGATTTTTTTTATTCCTTATTTACAAATGTAATCTAATGTAAATAAATATCACCCTTTTCATAAATCAGGTTTTGACCTTAAATGTGATTATTTATCACTAATCAAGTTTTAATCACAAACGTTGTTCTTTTTCATTTAAACAAGTTTTGACAAAAAGTTCTTCTTTTATTATTCACAAATGAAATGTAAATAAAAATGATTTCTTTAAAAATCAAGTTTTGTTCTCTTTTTATTTACATATGAAAATTGTAAATAAAATTTTTAACCACAATTCATGTTATTAACATAACGCTAAACATAAGTTCATTTTCATGACATTAACACAATGCTAGATATAAGGCTAGATTTCATGTGATAACGTTAAATGACAATCATATTCCTTTTATTTTTGAATTGATAAAATAAATCAATTCCAAATAAACCAAAGTGATAACATAAGATGACAAATCATGTTTCTTTATTTTTGAATTGATGAAATAAATCAATTCAATATAGCAAGAGTGATAACAAAAAGAAGTGACCGTTACATTTCTTTTATCTTTGAATTGATGCAATAAATCAATTCAATATAACCAAAGTGATAACAAAAAGGTGACTATTATATTCCTCCTATTTTTTAAAATTAAAAAAAAAATAGATCAATCCAATATAACAAAAGTGATAACCAAAAGGACTAGCACACATGGATTTATAACTATCCGTTGCAAGCACAGAACAACCATCATCACAACTTATCAAAACAAAATAGATCTAAAGCTTAACATATGCTTATCACATCGCAAAACAATTAAATTAAATTAATTAATTAATTAATTAAAAACAAAGAAATCTCACCACTATATTTTCTGACTTTTCAAAGTCCTTGTTTTCAGATCTAGACTATCCTATGTTGTAGGTCTCTGAAATACGAATCCAACGCAACGAAATCATCAAGTTCTGTTTAGAAATAAATAAATAAATTACAAGGGTTTAAACTTTTGATCATACTAATTATTAATTAAATATAATTATCACTAATTTGTCATTAAGGTTCTTAAACCTTTCTCTCTTCCTTCAGCAAACTCACGGAACCCATCTTCGTTGTTCAACTTCACTGGTGCGCCACCCACCGGACTTCCAGACCGAGATCCAACATCTCCACACCGTTGGCCATCATCGACTCCGCCTTCACCCTGAAGCCCCGCCGACTCGGTGCTCCTCCTGGCGCCAGAAATGAGGTCAAACCGCCGGTCTTCACGCACGGAATTCGAGAGGTATGCAGCACCATTTCAGATCATAGCCGTTGATAATGGAGACCTCGATCTCCTCTTCATTTTCATATAATTAGTTTCGAATTTTATTTAGAGAATTGAGAGAAAGGATTGAAAACGGGTTGGAGCTTTTCTGCCATACGTTTGGTAAGCGGAGGCTGTACAAGTGAGGATTAGGGTTATGTATTGTCTGAGTGTATTTATACGCGCATAGTGTGAAGACCCGTAACTTCCCCGTAAAGGAAAGCGTCGGATAGTTCGAGAACAAACCACAACAGAACGCATATAGAAGAACATTTCATTGTATATAACAACAATGCATCAGATTACAAGAATATACAGAGTATAAAAGAATATTACACAGAAATATCAGAGATTTAAATTACATTTAAATACATAGCAGCGGAAAATAATACAATACACAACTAGAATGAGATATACGGATACAAAGCTTCCCGGATATCGTTCCAGTCGTAAACCAGGATCCTGTGAATATAAATCTGCAAAACCAAAACTACTAGCTGCCCGTGTCAAAATAAGGGCACCCAGAGTTTAGGTCAAAACAATAAACTCCAGGTCAGTCATGTGACTGGTGTGAGAACTAAAGCAGTTATAAATCTTTATTTTCAAAGCTAGGTAAAACAAGGGACCACGCCGTATAACACGGAACGGGTTTCCTCCCAAGAATACCAGTGCATAAGACAAACAACGCAATGCTAAATAAAGAAAAATGAAGCTGTTATAAGACCCAGGTCCCATCACACAATGCAACGCAGTCGAGGATAGGGTTTTCCCTTATAACAGCCAAAGAATGCTTGATACGTTTAAAACAAATCATTTGATACTATTATAAGTGCATAGAGTATAAAACAACTTCAAATCATAAGTATCAATCATAGGCGGCATGAATGCCCCATACCACTATGTCGCCATATATAGGTTTACAAATAAAACCGCAAATGTCACGTATTTGGAAATTGGGTTTCCATCTATGAACCGAGGCTAGGGGCAAGATCCTCAACCGATTCGAGACGCTCTAGCCCGCCCCTCAGGAACAGCCGCAACTGCCCCTTGGATCGTCAGGGCCGGTCCACACGGAGTGGATTATTATGCCTGAACAATACGTCTCCCCACCCTATGGGGTGTAAGTCTGGTCCGTCAGCCGACCAGAATGCATTCGGCCGAAACCGATATAACCGAGGCGCCTCGCAACAGCAACAACAACATAAGTCAAACTCGTCAGGGCGTGTAAAACCACTGACGCCACTTCTAACTAGAAAGAAACGCATGCCCTCCCTGAGGTCCGTCTCCCGTTTTTGATTCATACCGGGTGTGAAACTCGCGAATCAAACGTTACACAAAGCTACGCCACAAAGGTCGTGCTTTGATCATCAACCACAAGACTTTGCTTTTCAACAGAAGCCTTGATCATTTGCATCTTAGCATGCCACACAGGCAAGCCATCCTATGCAACCGATATCAGTCACACAGAATGAAATCCGATGTCAGACACACAGTCCATTTACAAGTCCGTTCTGGGTCTGAACGAAACCGGAGGCACCTAGTACCCCGCATATCCATCGATCTCCAAGTACGTCTGGACGATCACTAACTGTTTCCATCTTCTTGGGTGTACAGCCCAATCAAGATCATCAGTTATCACCCAAACGACGTGAAGACCTCCGGTCTTCGACCATCGTCTTCGTCTTCGACTTATCGTCGTATCAGTTACTCAGAATGGGATAAACCCGGTCTTTCCGAATAACTCGCGTATATTTTAAATAAGTGTTACACAAACACAACATACGCCTCATTCCAATTCATTAGTCACTAACCGTAAATTAATCAAGAGAATAATTCCCCAAATATTAACCCCGAAGGCCGAAACCAACATCAGATCAATATCCAGAAAACCATTCTGCTTGGCTAACCGCCAGTTAGTTTCTAAATTTCACATTCAAATCTAATTACAGATTTATCTATCGCCTGGAGCAAAACTGGTGATACTCCATTCTCGATCTTTTCAATCTAATTAAAGATTCATTAAAACTCCACTTAGTTTTAATCATTATCTGGGTTAAAGAATCAGTGTCATTTAAAACACGATTCACGATAAACCCAAAATCACATTCCATTAATTATCGGGTTAAAGAACAAGTGTTATTTAAAACACTGTTCACGATAAACCCAAAAATCAATACCAATTCAATTCCAATTAAATATCATTTAATTGGTACACTTCATTAAATCTAAATAAAAAGATTTAATCTTTTCTCAACTGGGTTCAAGAACAGTGTTAGTGAAGACACCATTCACGACAAACCCAAATCACATTCGATATTCAATACAAGGCTCTGAATAGAAAATATATCGGCTTATATTCAATATCGAATTCTACGACTAACAAATGTCGTATTGGAAATAACGATACAAATATATATCTTTCAAATTTCCATAACAACACCTGTAATGTCACGAATTCCAACATCGAAATATTCCGAAGACAATTTCGATTCAAATCCACTCCAATGCAATCATTGGAAATTTTGGTTATTTTCAAAACCATTTCAAATTCAATTTATTTATTTAAAAATAAATAGAATTATAATTCTAGTTCAAAACTAGTTCATTTCGATAAAAATCCATTTTTTTATCTTTTCAAATATGGAGATTTTCACCCCAAACTTTCACAAATCATTTCTTGTGATTTTACACAAATTATTACTATTTTTAATAATTTTATCAAGGCCCGTACAGTCGATTTCCAACAATGGCCATCGAACTGCACTTACAACGACCTTTTTCGAATTTGATTTGGACGTATCTCCAAATCCAACCGTTAGATTTCAAATTTCTAACATTAATTAGAAAGCTCTTTTCGATACGAACCCAACGGTTCCGGTTTTAGGAGAATCCGACGGTCGGATCTCCTGTAATGTCCGTTTGAAATAAATGGTCGAAATTCGCGAACTGCCGCGGCGCGGCGCGTTCTATTCAGGCCATTATATTATATATAATATATATAATATATATTTCGTCGATTTCTATTTAAAACGAATTATATAAATAGTTTTGAATTCGTTTCAAAAACATTTTCAACTTCCATTTCAATTCAAATCAAAATTGAATTCTTCTCTATAAATTCGTTTTAAAATTCATTTCTATTCAATTCGAATTTCAATTCAATTTGAATTCATTTCAATTCGCTTTCTATTCCATTTGAATTCGTTTTCAATTCAATTCATTTCGAAATCGTTTTCAATTCATTTCATTTCGAAATCGTTTTCAATTCAATTCATTTCGAAATCGTTTTCAATTCATTTCATTTCGAAATCGTTTTCAATTTATTTTGAATTCGTTTTCAATTCAATTCATTTCGAAATCGTTTTCAATTCAATTCATTTCGAAATCGTTTTCAATTCATTTCATTTCGAAATCGTTTTCAATTCAATTCATTTCGAAATCGTTTTCAATTCATTTCATTTCGAAATCGTTTTCAATTCGATATAAATATCGTTCACGTCAAAATGGCGTCCATACACGGCTTCATAAATTTCTATTTTCAAATATTCTATTTCAAATATTTCTTTTTCAAAATAGTTGTTATTATCAAAATATTTCGTTCAACACATGACCAATCTCAATGAATGAGTACTGTCAACACATGAACTTTTATTTTATAATATTCTTTATTTTTCAAATTGGAATGAGGCCCAATCAATTACCATATAAAGTTAATTATATGGATTTTCATACAACACATGTATATCATAGCATTGAAAAATAATCAACCATCAACCAAAGTGCACTACACTGCATAAGCATCAAATACAGATATTCAACGCTTATAACAGCCTGTCAATCAATCGATCGACATATTTAATCAATCAGGATGAGTGAACTGCATATTTCATCCTAACACCCGTGTGGGGTTTCAAACAATCAAACACAGATTTTATTTGTGCAGTTGGGCGATGTGTGAAATTTATCGACCCAATCAATATCATTCAAATAAGTGTACATAAACAAACCATCTGGTTTGTAAATGAATATTTATTTATTCACTTCACTATTTTCATATTCACGTTAAAAATTATATTTTTAACGATAAAACATTTTATTTCAACCTATGAATTTCTATTCAATTCATTTATTCAATAAAATGATATTTTTATTTTTCTAACATGTTTTAGAAAATTTCGGCGGCATAACGGCACGATACTAGAAACGGGACAAGGCCTAGCCTTATCCCCGGTCTAGTGAAGGCCCACGCCATTCACACATCAATCAAATCAATTCGTTATGCAAACCGCAAACTTTGGAGTAAGGATCTAACCTAGCCTTACTCCTTCGCCTTATAACGGCGCACGTCTAATCCTAACCAATTTATCGATTCGATTTTTCACACCACAAACCACATTCAAACAATATCGCAATCAATCACCAAACTGTCAAACAAACAAGTCCATGGTCTGTGGACGATTGTGTCGGGTGCTACTAAGCACCGTCTGCATCCTAGTATATATATATAACTAGAAAATAAATAGAAAGGTGAGAAATTCTCACCGATTAGCTATCCTAGCTCCACGGCACTTCATTGATAGAAATCTTCATCGCTATCGCATCTTCGTCATCTTCGCTGCCCGTAGCCACTACATATGTAAAAATCGAATTTTTACTATGCTATTCAATATATAAAATCGAATTTTGACTTCGCTATTCAATATATAAAAATCGAATTTTTTTTCTTTTGCAAGTTCAAATCTTTTTCTACTAAAAGATTAAACTTTTTTTCCTATTTTAAAGTTCAAAATAAAATCAGTTTTTCGCTTTCATAAAAATGCAGTTTTTTCATAACTTAAAAAATAAAAATACAGTTTTTGCCTTATTTAAAAATTCAGTTTAAAAATCATTTAAAAATCAGTTTTCTAATCTAAAATAAAATTCAGTCTTAAACCTAAAATAAAATTCAGTTTTAAACCTACCTAAAATCAGAATTTTAAAAACATAAAAATCGGTTTTTAATATTAACAAAATCAGTTTTATAAATTAAGTAAAAATCAGTTTTATAAATAAAGTAAAAACTTACAGTTCGAAAGGGGGGGGTTCACCACCATCGGAGAGGCTTCGGGTGGCTCTGGGTCGGCGGCAGGAGGAGGCGGAGGGTTGGGGCGGCCTTCAGTTCGTCGGCGGTCATCACTGTGGGGGGGGAAAGCTCTGGCGTTTTCGTCTTCGATTCGAAGGGAGGAAGGAGATGAGCTAGAGGGGAGAGGAAGGCGCGACTTTAGGGGGGAGCGGCGGTCCATCGTCGGCGTCAGCAAGGGGGAGGAAGAGGCGTCGCGATCTGAAACTGGAAGGGGTTTTTTTTTTTTTTTTTTTTTTTTTATATTTTGACCGTGGTTTGACTTGTGAGGAAAGAGAGAGCTCAAGGGGGTTATATAATATTTTAATTATTTAAATAATTAATTTCTCCATAAAGTAACTTTAAATTTCGATCTCCGAACGAGGCCCAATGACTGTCGTCCCTAGCTAATTACCCCCATTCCGAATACAATGGGATATGTTTCATAAGCCAGTTCGGCTGTTACGCTCAGTTTTCGCTGAAATTAATGTATAAATCTATATATTCAATTTTAAACGTACATTTCAATTTACCGGGGTCACATACTAACTTTAAAAATTCTAGAAAAATATTTTCTAGCTTCGTATTGACGATACGGTCCTAACAAAACTAGTTTCGTCGAAATCTGAGACCGTTAGAAAAATGGCCAATTTCCAGTCGATTAAAATCAACTGAAACTGGTCAAACGCGTTTTCCTTTGCCACGCTCACATATTGATTCGAAAAATTATGAAATTTGAAATCTAGCAATAACTTTACATCACGGACCCAACAAAACTGGTTTCGTCGAAATCCGAGGTCGTTTGCAAAATGTCCATTTTTAAGGGCCTGAATTCCATAGCGACTATTCAGAATTTTCAACTGGACATATCTTTTGATTCCCGCTAAGAAATTTTGATCATTCGGGTTCGTTGGAAAGATATTCACTATTAGATTCCATTATTTTTGGTTTCACTAAAATCCGGATTGTTTTGCACCCGGTACATTCAATTGAAGTTTGAAATCGAATTATCGAACTACCGCGCCATTTTCAATTCTATTTATAATTATATATAATTATTTATATTCTAACGACGACGCGTATAATATATACGTTCGAATATATTCAAAATAAATTTCTCGTCGATATTATTTAAAATAATTCATTTTAAATAATCTAAATTCGCTAAAATGGCCAAAATAAAAATTTTAAACTGGCCCAGATTTTACGGGTTGTTACAATCTCCCCCACTTAAAACTTTTCGTCCCCGAAAAGGAACAAAGTCGAAAGTGGTTTGATTATTCAGCTCCACATTTGATCTGGCTTCCATTCTCCAACTCTTTAGTTTCTGAGAATTTTTAAAATTTCAAAAATTTGGCTAACACCCTAAATTTTTGAAAAATTTCGCCATAACCTCCCCTGCACCGGGAGCATCGGGAAATTGCAAATAGCGTTCCCGGTCCTTCAGATCTCAAAAAGAAAAAGAAAAAGCCAAGCGGCTAGCCAATAGGCTCATAAAATCATCATCACCCAAACAAAACAGTAAATTATGTAATAAACATGTACCTATTTGTCGGGCAAACAAATTTTATTCTCTGCTCTAGCCTCCTTGCTATGACCTGTTCAATGATATATATGTATATGCAAACAAATGCGACCAATTTTCAATAGAGTTCAATATTTGATTCAATTAGGCATAATTGTTCAAAATTAGCAAACAATTAAACAAACAACACAAACTTCAATCAATTAGTGGATTAACGTTTCAAATTCATAATTTCGATATATATACAAAAATCAGATTTTTGATGCCAAATCACAACAATTAGCCCTATCTAATTTTGGTTCTCACACCAGTCAATAGGAAATATATAGATATCAAACCTTCGAAACACGAACATAAATGTTGATGATGCGATCGCTATCATCAATATCATCTCCGGGCGACTAGGGTGTGGTGCTATATCTATCCAATATATTAAAACTTCGAATACACGCTAGCTAGGCGCATACGCAAAAATCTTTATATTTTGGATTGTCCTAATCAATATAAAATAAATAATCAAATACGAATAATTGATTTAAATTTTCAAATCAAAAATCGTTTTCATTTTAAAAATATACTCTTCACACTCGTTCTAGGATACTACTGATCCCATCTCTAACGAGTCATTCCATTGGATATTACTAATCCAATATCTGATGAATTCCTTCGTACGGTTCTAATGTGTCTTGTTCTCTGCTTTGTAAACCAAAGCTCTGATACCAACTGTGAAGTAGCCGACGAACTCCGGTAGGCTTTGCAACCATCCCTTCATCCCCCAAGCAGCAGGTAATACCCACCGTGGCTCCCACATGGTCCCCCAGTCCCTTGTTTTACGGCGACCCTCTCGAGTCTCGCGCCTATTGGCGAACCAACGCCCTCCCCGGCGCCATGTAGGGGTAAGAGTCTCCCGTTCGCCACCAAACCGCGAAGCGAGAACCCCCTATCATGTGTACCCGGCCTACTCAGGGCCAGCAACAAGAACTGGTGATACTCCATTCTCGATCTTTTCAATCTAATTAAAGATTCATTAAAACTCCACTTAGTTTTAATCATTATCTGGGTTAAAGAATCAGTGTCATTTAAAACACGATTCACGATAAACCCAAAATCACATTCCATTAATTATCGGGTTAAAGAACAAGTGTTATTTAAAACACTGTTCACGATAAACCCAAAAATCAATACCAATTCAATTCCAATTAAATATCATTTAATTGGTACACTTCATTAAATCTAAATAAAAAGATTTAATCTTTTCTCAACTGGGTTCAAGAACAGTGTTAGTGAAGACACCATTCACGACAAACCCAAATCACATTCGATATTCAATACAAGGCTCTGAATAGAAAATATATCGGCTTATATTCAATATCGAATTCTACGACTAACAAATGTCGTATTGGAAATAACGATACAAATATATATCTTTCAAATTTCCATAACAACACCTGTAATGTCACGAATTCCAACATCGAAATATTCCGAAGACAATTTCGATTCAAATCCACTCCAATGCAATCATTGGAAATTTTGGTTATTTTCAAAACCATTTCAAATTCAATTTATTTATTTAAAAATAAATAGAATTATAATTCTAGTTCAAAACTAGTTCATTTCGATAAAAATCCATTTTTTTATCTTTTCAAATATGGAGATTTTCACCCCAAACTTTCACAAATCATTTCTTGTGATTTTACACAAATTATTACTATTTTTAATAATTTTATCAAGGCCCGTACAGTCGATTTCCAACAATGGCCATCGAACTGCACTTACAACGACCTTTTTCGAATTTGATTTGGACGTATCTCCAAATCCAACCGTTAGATTTCAAATTTCTAACATTAATTAGAAAGCTCTTTTCGATACGAACCCAACGGTTCCGGTTTTAGGAGAATCCGACGGTCGGATCTCCTGTAATGTCCGTTTGAAATAAATGGTCGAAATTCGCGAACTGCCGCGGCGCGGCGCGTTCTATTCAGGCCATTATATTATATATAATATATATAATATATATTTCGTCGATTTCTATTTAAAACGAATTATATAAATAGTTTTGAATTCGTTTCAAAAACATTTTCAACTTCCATTTCAATTCAAATCAAAATTGAATTCTTCTCTATAAATTCGTTTTAAAATTCATTTCTATTCAATTCGAATTTCAATTCAATTTGAATTCATTTCAATTCGCTTTCTATTCCATTTGAATTCGTTTTCAATTCAATTCATTTCGAAATCGTTTTCAATTCATTTCATTTCGAAATCGTTTTCAATTCAATTCATTTCGAAATCGTTTTCAATTCATTTCATTTCGAAATCGTTTTCAATTTATTTTGAATTCGTTTTCAATTCAATTCATTTCGAAATCGTTTTCAATTCAATTCATTTCGAAATCGTTTTCAATTCATTTCATTTCGAAATCGTTTTCAATTCAATTCATTTCGAAATCGTTTTCAATTCATTTCATTTCGAAATCGTTTTCAATTCGATATAAATATCGTTCACGTCAAAATGGCGTCCATACACGGCTTCATAAATTTCTATTTTCAAATATTCTATTTCAAATATTTCTTTTTCAAAATAGTTGTTATTATCAAAATATTTCGTTCAACACATGACCAATCTCAATGAATGAGTACTGTCAACACATGAACTTTTATTTTATAATATTCTTTATTTTTCAAATTGGAATGAGGCCCAATCAATTACCATATAAAGTTAATTATATGGATTTTCATACAACACATGTATATCATAGCATTGAAAAATAATCAACCATCAACCAAAGTGCACTACACTGCATAAGCATCAAATACAGATATTCAACGCTTATAACAGCCTGTCAATCAATCGATCGACATATTTAATCAATCAGGATGAGTGAACTGCATATTTCATCCTAACACCCGTGTGGGGTTTCAAACAATCAAACACAGATTTTATTTGTGCAGTTGGGCGATGTGTGAAATTTATCGACCCAATCAATATCATTCAAATAAGTGTACATAAACAAACCATCTGGTTTGTAAATGAATATTTATTTATTCACTTCACTATTTTCATATTCACGTTAAAAATTATATTTTTAACGATAAAACATTTTATTTCAACCTATGAATTTCTATTCAATTCATTTATTCAATAAAATGATATTTTTATTTTTCTAACATGTTTTAGAAAATTTCGGCGGCATAACGGCACGATACTAGAAACGGGACAAGGCCTAGCCTTATCCCCGGTCTAGTGAAGGCCCACGCCATTCACACATCAATCAAATCAATTCGTTATGCAAACCGCAAACTTTGGAGTAAGGATCTAACCTAGCCTTACTCCTTCGCCTTATAACGGCGCACGTCTAATCCTAACCAATTTATCGATTCGATTTTTCACACCACAAACCACATTCAAACAATATCGCAATCAATCACCAAACTGTCAAACAAACAAGTCCATGGTCTGTGGACGATTGTGTCGGGTGCTACTAAGCACCGTCTGCATCCTAGTATATATATATAACTAGAAAATAAATAGAAAGGTGAGAAATTCTCACCGATTAGCTATCCTAGCTCCACGGCACTTCATTGATAGAAATCTTCATCGCTATCGCATCTTCGTCATCTTCGCTGCCCGTAGCCACTACATATGTAAAAATCGAATTTTTACTATGCTATTCAATATATAAAATCGAATTTTGACTTCGCTATTCAATATATAAAAATCGAATTTTTTTTCTTTTGCAAGTTCAAATCTTTTTCTACTAAAAGATTAAACTTTTTTTCCTATTTTAAAGTTCAAAATAAAATCAGTTTTTCGCTTTCATAAAAATGCAGTTTTTTCATAACTTAAAAAATAAAAATACAGTTTTTGCCTTATTTAAAAATTCAGTTTAAAAATCATTTAAAAATCAGTTTTCTAATCTAAAATAAAATTCAGTCTTAAACCTAAAATAAAATTCAGTTTTAAACCTACCTAAAATCAGAATTTTAAAAACATAAAAATCGGTTTTTAATATTAACAAAATCAGTTTTATAAATTAAGTAAAAATCAGTTTTATAAATAAAGTAAAAACTTACAGTTCGAAAGGGGGGGGTTCACCACCATCGGAGAGGCTTCGGGTGGCTCTGGGTCGGCGGCAGGAGGAGGCGGAGGGTTGGGGCGGCCTTCAGTTCGTCGGCGGTCATCACTGTGGGGGGGGAAAGCTCTGGCGTTTTCGTCTTCGATTCGAAGGGAGGAAGGAGATGAGCTAGAGGGGAGAGGAAGGCGCGACTTTAGGGGGGAGCGGCGGTCCATCGTCGGCGTCAGCAAGGGGGAGGAAGAGGCGTCGCGATCTGAAACTGGAAGGGGTTTTTTTTTTTTTTTTTTTTTTTTTATATTTTGACCGTGGTTTGACTTGTGAGGAAAGAGAGAGCTCAAGGGGGTTATATAATATTTTAATTATTTAAATAATTAATTTCTCCATAAAGTAACTTTAAATTTCGATCTCCGAACGAGGCCCAATGACTGTCGTCCCTAGCTAATTACCCCCATTCCGAATACAATGGGATATGTTTCATAAGCCAGTTCGGCTGTTACGCTCAGTTTTCGCTGAAATTAATGTATAAATCTATATATTCAATTTTAAACGTACATTTCAATTTACCGGGGTCACATACTAACTTTAAAAATTCTAGAAAAATATTTTCTAGCTTCGTATTGACGATACGGTCCTAACAAAACTAGTTTCGTCGAAATCTGAGACCGTTAGAAAAATGGCCAATTTCCAGTCGATTAAAATCAACTGAAACTGGTCAAACGCGTTTTCCTTTGCCACGCTCACATATTGATTCGAAAAATTATGAAATTTGAAATCTAGCAATAACTTTACATCACGGACCCAACAAAACTGGTTTCGTCGAAATCCGAGGTCGTTTGCAAAATGTCCATTTTTAAGGGCCTGAATTCCATAGCGACTATTCAGAATTTTCAACTGGACATATCTTTTGATTCCCGCTAAGAAATTTTGATCATTCGGGTTCGTTGGAAAGATATTCACTATTAGATTCCATTATTTTTGGTTTCACTAAAATCCGGATTGTTTTGCACCCGGTACATTCAATTGAAGTTTGAAATCGAATTATCGAACTACCGCGCCATTTTCAATTCTATTTATAATTATATATAATTATTTATATTCTAACGACGACGCGTATAATATATACGTTCGAATATATTCAAAATAAATTTCTCGTCGATATTATTTAAAATAATTCATTTTAAATAATCTAAATTCGCTAAAATGGCCAAAATAAAAATTTTAAACTGGCCCAGATTTTACGGGTTGTTACACATAGGTAGCGTATTTTATTTATTTAATTTTCCTTAAATTACTTATTTACAATTCTAATCCCCTTACTCAAAATTTTGTGACCTTTACAATTCTGCAAACAATTCCATATTTATTGCCAAAACCCCAAGATTACAAATTATTTATTTCCCATTTATTATGAGAGACATTTCAATATTCCTGCCTTTAATTGAAAAATTCAATCAAAGCTTACCTAACATTGTTTCTAATTCATAATTATGTTTACGCTGTTTACATATATTTTTGGGATAGACAATATATATATATATATGTATATATATAAATGTAGAATTATGTATTTACCAATTTATCATTTTAGTTATTACTACCCATGTTACTGACTGAAATAATCCTTTCATTATTCTTTTTCCTTCTTATGAAATCAAAATGTATTTTTGTTTTGATTCTTATTAATGATCATTTTGCTAATTCATTCTTAGTATACCAAAAATGTCCCTTTTTTTTTTCTAATCCATTTTTAAATGTAAGCCAACAATGTTAATTTAATTCTAATGTTCATTTTTCACAAAAAATGAGATTCTCATTCTAATGACATCCTTTACATAAATGTAAATTCTAGTTCTAATGTTAACAAAGATGCTGATTCTCATCAAATCCTTTTAATGTTAACAAAAATGTTAATTCTTATCGACTCCTTTTAATGTTAACAAAAATGTAATCTATTTTCTTCTTGCAATAAATGACACCCCTCTAATTTTCATTGGTTATAATTTCAAATTTTATTTATTTATGAAGGAGGCGACTTTCCCTTTTTTTCTTCACTTGGTTATATATATTTTAAATTTTATCTTTCACTTGTCCCTACATATGTAGTAGGTGACAAATGAAATCTAATTAGTTGACTAGGCATGATGGGACCACACATATTTCATTCAAATTTTTATATTAATGTTTGATTCATTTTCTCTGATTATTAAGTTGTGCAACTTTTTATATGTTTCATCTTACAATAAAAATGTGTTTTTAAGGTTAACCAATTTTCTTTCAATAGTGATCATTTAGTAACGATTCTTTTTACATTAAAGTGTAACTTTTTAATGAATCATATTATTACATGAAAATGTGAGTTTTTTATGTTACAACAACTTTCCTATTCAAACCAATGTTCAAAATTTTTTTATTTATTTTTAATTTTTTTCCTTTACAATAAAAATGTAAGCTTTTTATTGTTTAACATTTTTTTTGACGCATTTTCTATTAAAATTTCCTGAAATAAAATTTTTAAATTGGTTCCAAAATTCCGGGTTGTTACACACGCCGTATAACACGGAACGGGTTTCCTCCCAAGAGTGCTAGTGCATATAACAAAACAGCGCAATGCTCCTTGGAAAAATGAAGCTATTATAAGACCCAGGTACCATCACACAATGCAACGCAAGCCGGAGGATAGGGTTTTCCCTTATAATAGCCAAATAATGCTTGATACGTCAAAACAAATCATTTGATACTATTATAAGTGTATAGTGTCAAAACAATTTTCAATCATAAATATCAATCATAGGCGGCATGGGTACCATCTATCATGTCGTCGTACTAGTTCTACAATTAAAACCGCAATATCACGTATTGGAAATTGGATTCCATCATGAGCCGAGGCAAGGGGCAAGCTCCTCTCCGCGTTCGAGACACTCTAGCAAATGCCTCAGGACCCCACTATGATCCTTTGGAACCTCCAAGGCCGGTCCTCTCTTACTTTTGAGGATTGGCAATTCCTGAACACACGTTTCCCGGTCCTTACAGACCTATATCCGAGGCGCCTCATATCCAACAACCACACAGGTGAAAAGTATATAAATGCCAGGGCTGGTAGGTCACTGACACCACCATAGCTAGAAAGAAACGTCGTGCACTCCTTGGGTCCGTATCCCGTTTTTGACTCATACCGAGGTGTGAGGCTCGCGAATTCACGTTATACACAAAGCTACGCCACACAGGCTGTGCTTTGATCGTCAACCACAAGACTTTGCTTTTCAACAGAAGCCCCGATCAATTGCTACTTATGCGTGCTACACTGGCAATTCACTCCATGCGACTGATGTCCAACGATATACAACCTCTGAGCTCGTACGTCTCAGAGATGGGCGTTAAGCAAGAGAATAAATTCTCCGCCGCCAAACAGATGTATATTTAATAGAGATCAATCAACACAGAATAAAATCCAATGTCAGACACACAATCCATTTACAAGTTCGTTCTGGGTCTGAATGAAACCGGAGGCACTTTCCTCGCATATCCATCCATCTCCAAGTACGTCTGGAAGATCACCAACTGATTCCCTCATCCTGGGTGTACAGCCCAATCAAGATCATCAGTAATCACCCAAACGAGGTGAAGACTTCCGGTCTTCAACCACCGTCTTCATCTTCGACATCTCGTCGAATCGGTTATTCAGAATGGGTATAAACCCGGCCTTTCTGAATAACCCACGTATATAATAAACAAATGTTACACAAACACAACAAACGCCTCATTCCAATTCAGAATATTCTTTTATTCACAAAATCACATTCTTAGGGAAATGTTCCCATTAATTTTATCCAAGATAAATTCTTCTAAATTTATTCTTTAATCTTCCTTTGGATACATTTCAAACTAGTCGGGATTAGCGAACCACACCGAAGTAATTATTTATTTTATTTCCCAAACCCAACCTATATATCCCATGGAGAAAACTGGTAATACTCCACATCTAACACCACGGTGTTATCCGTAAAATTAATTACCATTTCACGTTCCAATCTAACTAAAGATTTAACTATCGCTTTGGAGCAAAACTGGTGGTACTCCATTCTCGATCACCTTTCAGATTTGATAATTTAAGTTATCAATTCACATTTTTAATCTAATTAAAGATTCACTAAAACTCCACTTAGTTTTAATCTTTTCAAAAATCAACATCCTGCCTTTGACTGGGTTAAAGAACCAATGTCATCTAAAACACGATTCACGATAAACCCAAATCACATTTGATATTAAATACAAGGCCCTGAATAGAAAATATACCGGCTTATATTCAATATCAAATTCTGAAACCAACAAATATCGTATTGGAAATAACGATATAAAATATATCTTTCAAATTACCATAACAATATCTATATAGTCACGAAATCCTACATCGAAATATTCCGAAGATAATTTCGATTCAACTCCAGTCCAATCCACGTATTGGTAATATTGATTATTTTTAAAATCACTTTCAAATTCAATTTATTTATTTCAAAAATAAATTGATTTTAATTCTAGTCCAAAACTAGTTCATTTCGATAAAAATCTATTTTTATCTTTTCAAATGTGGAATTTCTCATCCCAGTTCTTTCCAATTCATATATTATGATTTTACACAAATTATAGATATTTTTAATAATTTTATCAAGGCCCGTACAGTCGATTTCCATCAACGGCTATCGAACTGCACTTACAGCGACCTTTTTCAAATTTGATTTGGACATAACTCCAAATCCAACCATTAGATTTCAAAATTCTAATATTCATTGGAAAGCTCTTTTCGATACGAACCCAAGATTCCGGTTTTAGGAGAATCCGACGGTCGGATCTCCTGCAACGTAAATTCGAAGTTAATGGTCGAAATTCACGAACTGCCGCGGCGCGGCGCGTTTTATTCAGGCAATTATATATATATATATTATATATATTTCGTCGATTTCCTTTTAAAACGTATTTTATAAATCGTTTTAAATTCGTTTTCAAAACCATTTCAACACTTTATTCAATTTCAAATCGATTTGATTTCAATTCAACTCGAATTCATTTCAATATTATTTATTTCGAATTCTAATTCGTTTTCTATTCAATTCGAATCGAGTTCATTTTCTATTCAATTCGAATCGAATTCCTTTTCTATTCGATTCGAATTCATTTCAAATTGATTCAATAAAATTTCAATTTCAATTTTTATCTAATTCAATTTGAATTTCATTTCCAAATATTAGATTTTGAAATCACTTTTCAATATTCATTGTAAAACGAATAAAATCGATATAAATATCGTTCACTTCAAAATAGCGCGTCTCTAATCCACACGGCTTTATATTTTTCAAAAACTTCTTTATTCTATTCAACAAATGAATATTTATTCTATTCAACACATGAATCTATATTTCTTTCAACACACGACTATTTTTGTTATGTAAAATATTTTATAAAACTATGGTATCTATCGTTTGATTTTAATTAGACTCCACCGTGAAGTAGATTCTAATTGTAAATATGATGTAGATGTAATTTTATTATTAAAATATTTTACTCAACACATGAATATTTTCATCACATGAACATCGTCAACACATGACTATTTTTTTATATTCAACACATGAATCTTCTTTTATAATATTCATTATTTTCCCGATTGGAATGAGGCCCAATAAATCACCATATAATGTTAATTATATGGATTCCATACAACACATGTATATAATAGCAATAATAAACAATCAACCATCAACCAAAGTGCACTACACTGTATAAGCATCAAATATAGATATCTTACGCTTATAACAGCCTGTCAATCAATCGATCGACATATTTAATCAATCTGGATGAGTGAAATTCAAATTTCATCCCAACACCCGTGTGGGGTTTCAAACAATCAAACACAGATTTTAGTTGTGCAGTTGGGCGATGTGTAAAATTTATCGACCCAATCAATATCAGTCAAATCAGTGTATATAAACAAATCGGCCGATTTGTTTATAAATATTTATTTATTCACTTTCACGTTAAAAATTATATTTTTAACGATGAAATATTTTATTTTAACACACGAATTCCTATTCAGTTCATTTACACAATAAAAATGATATTTTTATTTTTCTAACATATTTTAGAAAATTTCGGCGGCATAACGGCACGATACTAGAAACGGGACAAGGCCTAGCCTTATCCCCGGTCTAGTGAAGGCCCACGCCATTCACACATCAATCAAATCCATTCCATTTCACCAAACAATTCAATTCAAACCAATCATCTAACTAATTTATGCAACCAAACAAACAAGTCCATGGTCTGTGGACGATTGTGTCGGGTGCTACTAAGCACCGTCTGCATCCTAGTATATATATATAACTAGAAGAAGAAATTGAAAGGTGAGTAGTTCTCACCAATAGCTATCCAATCATCTTGACTCTTCATTTATAGAAATCTTCATCTTTCACGCCTTTTTATCACCTTCGTTGCCCGTAGTCACTACATATGTAAAAATCGGATTTTTACTTCGCTATTCAATATATAAAAATCGAATTTTTACTATGCTATTCAATATATAAAAATCGAATTTTTACTATGTTATATAGATAAAAATTCCATTTCAAAAATATAGATTTTGCCTTTATAAAAATATAGATTTCGCCTTTACAAAAATATAAATTTCGCCTTTATAAAAATATAAAAATACTTTTTTTTCTTCCTTCTAAAAACCATATTTTTAATCCACTACATAAGTAAAAATCACGCCTTTCTCCATTTAAAAATATCGTCTTTCTTCCTTTAAAAATCTAATCTTTTCTATTGTAAAAATCTCATCTTTTCTATCGTAAAAATCTCATCTTTTCTATTGTAAAAATCTCATCTTTTCTATAGAAAAAATCTCATCTTTTCTATCGAAAAAAAGATTACATTTTTATAGTTTCTACTATGTAAAAATCATATTTTTACATCTTCTATATAGTAAAGACTATATTTTTAATACTTTAAAAATATAAAAATCTGAACTTTATTCGATTAAAAATCTAATCTTTAAAACGAATAAAAATCAAAGCTTTAAAACAAAGACAAATCAGTTTTTAATCACCTAAAGATCAGTTTTTATAATTAACAAAAATCAGCAAATAAAAACTTACAGTTAAAAGGAGAGGAAGGGGGCTGGGTTAGGCGGCGCGCTGTTTGGCTTGAGGGGGCATCGGGTTTCGGGCTTACGGGTTCAAGGAGGGACTGGAGGAGAGAAGAAGGCGACGGGGGTGGGAGAGGGGTGGCCAGTCTGGGCGCGTCGGTCGGAGGCGGGTTCGTGGAGGTGAGAGGAGGTGCGATAGGAGGAGGGGCTCGGGGATGTGGTGGCACGGCAGGAACGGAGGTGGAGGGCGAGGTGGAGTGAGGCAGGAGGGTTGCGGCGGCCTGGGGGGGCTAGCCAGAGGCGGCGACGCCACCATCGGAGGAGCGACGGCTCCTCCGCCTCCTTTTATTTTTTTATTTTTTATTTTGAAATCGATTTCTGATTTAATCGGGGGGGCCAACGGGTTTTAAGGAGAGGGTTTTCTTTTTTTTTATTATTTAAATATTTTATTATTTTCCACCAAAAACAACTTTTATTTTCGACCTCAAAACGAGACCCACCGCCTGTCATCCATAGCGTTTTACCCCCATTCCGAACACAATGGGATATGTATCGTAAGCTGATTTGATCGTTTCGATCAGTTTCCGTTAAAATCAACATATAACTTTATATATTGAATTTGAACGCGCATTTCAATTTACCGGGGTCACATACTAACTCTATAAATTGCAGAAAAATATTTTCTAGCTTCGTATTGATGATACGGTCCTAACAAAACTAGTTTCATCGAATTCCGAGAACTTTGGAAAAATGGCCATTTTCCAGTCGATTAAAATCAACTAAAACTGGTCAAACGCGTTTTCCTTCGCCACGCTCACATATTGTTGAAAAATTATGAAATTTGAAACCTAGCAATAACTTAACATCACGGACCCAACAAAAGTGGTTTCGTCGAAATCCGAGGTCGTTTGCAAAATGTCAATTTTTAAGGGCCTGAATTCCATAGCGACTATTCAAAATTTTCAACTGGACATATCTTTTGATTCCCGCTATGAAATCTTGATTTTTCGGGTTCGTTGGAAAGATATTACCAATTAGATCCTAATGTTTTTGGTTTCACTAAAATTCGGATTGTTTTGCACCCGGTACATTCAATCGAAGTTTGAAATCGAATTATCGAACTACCGCGCCATTTTCAATTCCTTTTATAATTTAAAATAAATATTTATATTCTAACGACGATCTATATAAATATATTCATTCGAATTCTATTCAAAATAAATTTATCGTCGATATTATTTAAAATATTCTATTTTAAATGTTCAAAATTCATTAAAATTGCCAAATTAAAAATTTTAAACTGGCCCAGATTTTCGGGTTGTTACAAGAAGAAATTGGAAAAGAGAAGGAGGCATTCTATTTTTTTCTATTTTTTTCCAAAGAAATGAAAATGTTCTTCTTAAATGAATGGATCTACACTTATATGTAAAATGAATGTAAACGGTGTGGCTTTTGTTGTTTCAGTTCATGGAAAAATATATATAAAAATATATGTCGTGAGTTCTCAAAATGAAGAGAAGAGGCCGCCTTTTTATCCAGGTTCATGCGCAGGATCCTTTGAGGCAGAGTGAAGATGGCCATAAAATAATGTTTTGAGTCTTCCATTACTAGGAAGGAAAAACGTGAATAATGAATGAATCCTCTTGCTTCATGCCTTAAAACAACTGAAAAGTTGCTGGGCAAACTTCCCCTAACTCAAATGGTTACTGTGAATGCCTTGCGTTTTTATTTTTGAATTGTATAAAAAAAATAATGTAAACAATGCATGTGGGTTTCTTCAATGTGTAAAGATGGATTAGTACAGAGAAGAAAAATGAACATTTGCAAAGAAATAGACAGAGAAATGGATTTGGGCTTGTGTCAGTCGCATAAAAAAATGAAGAGAGCTCATCACACATTAAAGAAAAATTTAGACGTGAGTAAGAACTCATGTTCGGGTTCCGAGAGCTAGCGACGAGAGAACGGAGCTGTCAGAGGTTGGTGCAGTGAGTGTGCTGTCGGAGCTTGAGAGAAGGCGGAGCAAGAAAGGGCGGGTTCTGGGCTGAGAAACAAGGGGAGGGGCATGAGCAAGAAAATGGCTGCTACTTTACTTCATGCATGCGTTCTGTCCTCCGCTTTTGTTTCTTTTCTTTCAATATTTCTTGCAGCATTTTTTTTTAATGAAAGAAATTCTCTGAAGCAAGAAATGAATGGAGAAGAGAAAATGAGGATGAAGCGAGAGCAAATGAGTTTGGGAGCTTATGTATATGGTGGTTTGTAAATTATTGTGGTGTCCCTTAGGCTTGCGTGTAAATGAAGAGAAAGGTGGTATGGCGTGAAGATGAATACTTAGGGGGGTAAGGGGATAACGTGAAGATGTGGTGTTAGGTAAAATGATGTGTTTCTATCACCCATTTAATGCAATGAAGACTCCTCATTTAATGCCTTCATGCATGGTGTAATGGAAGAGATGTCCCTTTCATTCATGCATGGGCAATGCTCCAAAGTAAGAGCCAAAAGGATCAAAATAATGTGGCTTCTTCTTATATTTTATTTTTTGTTTGTCTGTACATTCGTAGGTCACACTTTATTTCAGTCCGATTTTATGTTGCACTTCTTTACAAGGTCACCTATATGAAAATAACTGTCTACCAATTTGTCTTTACGGGCACCAAAATATCAATATAAATATACCATTGGAATCAGGACGTCAAGACGAACATAACGGCACACAGTTATCAGTGATTTGAACGTTTTATAAAAATTCTATTTTTATTTTTAATTTCACTTAGTTAAATGAACGGTCATTTAAATTTATTCAGTTTAAGTTATCAGAATTTAACGGAACGAACTTATAAGGTTACGATTAAAAATTTGTCTTCAAATTCTTTGTATACAAATATTTATTTCTATGTTAAATTCAATAACATTGAATACATTCATTCTAATAACTAAATTTAATCGTTTTGTTTTATTTGCTTGTTTGTTTTTAGGAATTTATCGTTTAAATAAATTTTTTTTCCGTTTTGAAAACCCAGGTCGTTACATTCTCCCCTACTCAAGTCTATTCGTCCTCGAAAAGAACGGAACAAGGAAAAATAAAGAAATAAGCAGGAACGTACGAATGATTAAAGATAAATTGGGTACCTTATGCAAAAAAAATCAGGATTTGAGGCACGGATACTCTCCTCAGTTTCCCAAGTGCAATCTTGGTCATCTCTACTCTACTGAACTTTGACGAGATTAACTATCTTCCTTCTAATCCGCTTCGTATCTTTATCGACTGTACGAAGTGGTCTTTTTTCGGTAGTAAAATTTGGCTCAACATCCATATCTTCAAATAAAGCAGGCTGGACTATAGCTAACGGGTCACGTACACATTTGTGAATATGTGAAACATGAAATACATTATGCACACCCGATAGTTTCTCTGGTAAATCAACCCAATAGGCCAAAACGCCAATCTTTTCTAAGATAGGAAAAGGACCAACAAATCTCGTAGCAAGCTTCCCTTTCTTTCCAAAATGAATCACGTTCCTCAAAGGTAAAATTTTCAGAAATACAAGATCACCAACTACAAATTCCAAATGTCTTCTCTTTCCATCAGCATATTCTTTTGCCTATCTTGGGCAATCTTCATCCTCCTTCTGATTTCTTCAACTTTTTCAGAAGCTTCCAAAATCATTTCGGGGCCCAAAACAAGTCGATTTCCAGATTCAATCCAACAAGATGGAGATTTACATGGCCGTCCATACAGAGTGTCGAACGGTGCCATTTTAATACTCGCCAGAATTTCAAAGTTTTGCTCAAGATTTACATTTATTTAATTATGACTTTAATTTGAATCAAATTACCTAATAGCTATTATTATAGGTGAATTTAATGAGATGGAAATGATCCTCCCAAGATCCCCCAAATTCTAAAGCACAAGCATGAAGCAAATCCTCCATAATTTTATTTACTCTTTCGGTCTGACCGTCTGTCTGAGGATGATAGGCGGTGCCCAGATTAAATTGAGTTCCGAAAGTTATTTGGAAAGATTTCCAGATTTTGCTAGTAAAAATGGGATCTATATCACATACTATGCTAGATGGAACACCATGAAGTCGGACTATGTCCTTCATATAGAGCTCAACTAAACTTGAAGCAGTTCGAGTTGTCTTCACAGGAAAAAAGTGCGCTGATTTGGTTAGTCTATCAACAATAATCCAGATGCTTTCATTCCCCCCTAGTCCTTGGTAATTTATCTATGAAATCCATAGAAATTTGATCCCATTTCCAGTTAGGAATCTCTAAAGGCTGTAACAACCCTGTAGTCTTCTAATGGTCAGCTTTTACTTGTTGGCAAGTCGCGCATCTACTAATATGAATAGTAATGTCTCTCTTCATTCCACTCCACCAATAAAGCTTCTTCATATTCTGATACATCCTGGTGATCCCAGGATGAATAGAAAGTTTGGACTGATGATTCTCCCTAAGCACCTCCTGTCTTAGACCATGCACATTTGGAACGTAAATATGATTGTCGATCCTCAAAATTCCATTGGAACCAATTTTAGTGCCCCATCCCTTTTGCACATTTACAACTTCTCTATTTAGAATGCTTTCCTTTATTCGCCTAATAATTTCATCTTCTTCTTGCTTGGCAATAATGCGATCCATAAGAGCTGGAGAAGCAGTAATTTGGAATAACATTGTTTTGTTTCTACTCAAAGCGTCGGCTACCACATTAGCCTTTCCGGGGGTATAGTTGATGTCGAGGTCATAGGATGCTAAGAACTCGAGCCATCTAACTTGCCTCTGATTCAGATCCTTTTGAGAAAAGATACACTTCATTGCTTTATGGATAGTGAAGAGTTCAAATTTTATTCCTAAAAGATGGTGCCTCCACAACTTAAGAGCAAAAACTACAACAAATAGTTCTATGTCATGCGCTGCATAATTAACCTCATGGACTCTGAGTTGTCTGCCAGAATAAGTAATAACTTTACCATGCTGCATAAGAACAGCTCTTAAACCTTCTCCGCAAGCATCGGTATAAACAATCAAACCTTCACTTCTATCCAGGATAGTAAGAACGGGAGCAGAAGTTAACTTGCGTTTAAGTTCATTAAATGCTTTTATACACTTATCGCTCCAATCGAACTTAACATTCTTTCCAGTCAGAGCTATGAGTGGTGAAGAAATTCGAGCAAAATTCTCGATGAATCTCCTATAATAACCAGCTAAGCCGAGGAAACTACGAATATCGGTTGGAGTTTCAGGAGTTTCCAATCCTAAAAGTTAAAGAATTTATGAATACCTATATAAGAGAGATAAGATGAATCGAATAAGAATGAATGGATGTTTTAAATAAAACGCTTACTTTGGTTACGACGATCTTAGCTGGATCGACCGAAATCCCATTCTCCGAAACAATATGTCCAAGAAATTTAACTTCATCTCTCCAGAAATGACACTTAGAAAACTTGGCCTTTAGTTGATGATCTATCAAAGTTTTAAGAACAAACGTGAGATGCTCATGTTCTTCTTTAGTCTTAGAAAAGACTAGAATATCATCAATAAAGATACAAACGAACCTATTCAGAACATCCCAGAATACTCTGTTCATGAGGTCAACAAAGTAAAGCTCGGGAATTAGGTAAACCAAATGACATAACCAACCATTTATAGAAACCGTCTTCTGTTCGAAAAGCTATTTTGGTAATACTATCTTCAGAAATTCAAAGTTGGTGAAAACTTGTAGCAAGGTCAAGTTGAGAAAATATCTTGGCTCTATGCAGTTGATTAAATAGGTCATTAATGCGAGGCATTGGATATCGGTTCTTGTGAGTAAGCTTATTCAATACTCGATAGTCTACGCACATTCTCACAGAACCGTCTGACTTAGTAACAAATACAACTGCAGCTCCCCATTCTGAATGACTTCGATGAATTAGATCTTTAGAGAATAGATCTTTGATTTACACCTTTAATTCAATCTTTTACTTAGGTGCCATTCTTCTTGAAGCAAGTACAATGGGTCTAGCTCCATGAATGAGATCAATACGGAATTCAATTTCACGATGAGGTGGTAAGGAAATTACCTCTTTCTCGATTCATCCTGAAAAGTCCAGGATGAGATAAGAACAAAATTTGATAAATTTAAACTAAAGAGAATCCTAATTGAAGGAAATAGGCTAAAGTTTAAAAATAGATTTTGAAAATAGGTTTGATCTTAAAACATTTTATACTTTCAAAATACGCTCTCTCGAAAATTATTCTACTCATTCTAGGGTATTTCTAATCCTATCTATAATGAGTTTTACCCCCAGGATAAGGTGCTTCTAAACCTCGGCTCTGATACCAACTGTGAAAACCCGCCTTTTCTGAATAATCCAAGTTGACAATAAAACCACACATGTCCAACTCGAACAATTCAAAACTGTCAGATAATATATTTAGGGTGTACAATAGAATCAGAACATAGAATCACCTATATAGAATAACGTAGAATCTCGCAGCGGAAATGAAATAACATACATAAGCAGTTCATGAAGCTACTTAAACAGTTTCAATTTAATTATACAATATAGCGACTCATAAAGTTCGCAAATACAAACCAAACAGAAATAGGAAACTAATACTAGATAGGATAGAGTCTTCGACTATGTCTTCGGCTCCAGATAAAGTTCTCCTCGAGAACACTGCAATACTTAGTCTGATCCGAGCGAAATGAGAAAAACACAAAACACTCGAGTCAGGTCTAAACATTCTTATGTGATTAGATCTAAATTCAAATGCAAATAACTCAAGAGATGTTACGGTATTTTCCATCTCTTAAGGATCCGTTAAACTATCTATATATAGTATGACACGCTATTATATGTTATGTCTATCAATAATATAGAATATTTAAAATAGCGTTAAGGCTTTACATTGATCCCTCTTAACACGTTTTAAACAATGTGGTTTATACAGGTCCTATAACACAACCAGTAGAACGTTGGTAGCCAGTGAGTCCCCTATAGGCACATGTTAAATAGAAACTCGTAGTGGTCGCGCATAAGGATAAAATGTATGACAAGGCACATGAGGCAATGCCCAAGGTAGGATACTACCAGTTTACCTGATCCAGACTGGTGGTAACCCCTAACGGCCAACCGCAACACAACACTTCCAAAATCAAGGGTGATCACCAAATAACAAAAATAGAATACACGAAGAAGTGTGTCTACTAGAGGTAGCTAGCCTCAATGGCCCGACACGGCTCTTGTTTTAGTCATTACAAATTTGACACAAGTGTCGGTCATCCATTATCGTTCACTTTCTTCAATCCAGCAACGTACACACAAAAATAACCAATTCATTCTGGATCATCACTTCACGAACAAAGTTATCAAAGTAGTTCAAGTATCGACAGAGAATGTGTCCATAACTGGCTCCGGTCTCTTTACAACTAAGGTCCTTCAATCTTCATTATTAATTTATCGTTTGTAATTATGCACTTAAATTTGTGTCTAATTCCAAAGTTCCAAATCAATAAACTAAAGTTGTATTTTTCTTTTATAAAATTTACAATTTCCAAATATTGAATATTTCACTTCAGTTCACTTTCAAATTTCATAATTTTACGTCATTTAACTAAATTGTTTTTCTCAAATAAATTTGTATCCAAATTTTACAATTTTGAAATTTATTTCTTTAAATATTTAGGCTAACGTTTTTTTTCCAATAAGAGGTCCAACAATGCTTATTTTAGTAAGTTTAAATAAAATTTAAATCACTCAATATTTCATTCATCAATTTAAAATCAAATTTTCATGTATATAATTTAAACCAAAGCTTAATCATCGAAATTTGAAAATATTCTATGATTTTTCAAAATGGAAATTTAAAATCTGGATTATGCATAGTAAAATATAGCACCTGTGAAAATTTCGTCAAAAAATTTGAATGTCGTCGGTCAAGCAATTTTCAGTGCGAAGCTGCGCATAATAGTTCAAATTTTAGCGATTTTAAAATCTGTTCAAAACAAGTTCGGATAAACATGAAAAATATTTTATTCGTTGACAGTAATCTAATGGCGAAATTCGTTTCGCGAAAATTGGATGTTTTGACTTCCGTTTCACTCCGCATTTTTACGTTAAAGGGGTCTGTAACGCGTTTTTGAACGTAGCATGCAGACGCTGCAAATTATATACCGTTGTATCCGTCTCATCGCGCAGATTACCGAAATATATTCATTTGTTATTTTCGGTGTTTGGTTTGCGCTGAAACTGTGAAAAGCTTGCACAGTTCATTTTTGAAACAGAGCCATTTGAGTTCGATGTGTCCCTTTTACGATCTTATGTATCTTTCTAAATATTTTGGGTCTGCAAAAGATGTATTTTTATTTAATTAAACTACTTAATTATTATTTTGTTTTTGTTTTTCAAAATATGGCGAATGTGAAACATTTAAACTCACACAACGTAACACATGTTCATATATGTTTACATACACATATACACATTTTTCTGCGCATGTCCACAAACACATCATTTACATTATCTGCGCATGTCCACAAACACATCATTTTCGGTGTTTGGTTTGCGCTGAAACTGTGAAAATCTTGCATAGTTCATTTTCGAAGCAGAGCCATTTGAGTTCGATGTGTCCCTTTTACGATCTTACGTATCTTTCTAAATATTTTGGGTCTGCAAAAGATGTCTTTTTATTTTATTAAACTACCTAATTATTTTTTTGTTTTTGTTTTTGTCTTTCAAAATATGGCGAATGTGAAACATTTAAACTCACACAACGTAACACATGTTCATATATGTTTACATACACATGTACACATTTTTCTGCGCATGTCCACAAACACATCATTTACATCATCTGGACAACATATGCATTACATACATTACACTTGTTGGAATATTTCGTCAATTGGGTCACATATGTAAAATAAAATGTGTTGTGCTATTTTGGTGTAAAGCCTAATTAAAGTGATCTAATTTTGGATTAAAATTAATAGGCTTAAAGTTTAAGTTATCATAGGCCTAATGTGTAGATACCGGGGCATTTTATAATTTGTTGAAGGGCCGAATTACAAAATGCCAACTCTATAAATAAAGGGTTATGGTCCCCGAATTACACAAGCCTTAGCAACTCTCTAACCTCTTCTACGGAGAGTTGAATCTAATCTAGGGTTTGTGTCAATTTGGAAGACCAAACCTAATTCATCTTCTCGTTTAACAATCGACTACGGATTCAAGTATTGCCATGATTAAATACAGATTCAGGTATGCTTCCGCTAATCTATTTCTGTTTTTTTCTCAATTAAATCAATATGGGTAACATATTTGGATCTAGGGTTTCACGATTGAATATTGTTAAAATATACTGAAATCCTAATAAGTGGTATCGGAGCCAACCATTATTGATTCTATTGGGAATTTTTTTTACACACGTTGTTTTGCCATTTCAGAACAAAGGTTGAATTGTGTTTTCAATTCATACGATTTATATGTTATGTTTTCATTTCACAACAGGTTGAGTTTATTAACTGAGGCTAATAACTAAGAAAAGTTTTTTTTTAATTTGGGTTAAGTTTCAGATCTATATGGATTAAGATCTATTATCTCCTTCAAGTTCTTTCATTGGTTCTATGGATCCAGCATGAATAATGTTAATATAACATAGTTTGTCAATATGTTAATTCAACGGGTTCTGGTTTTTTGTTTAAAAATATATGTTTCTTACGTCTAGTTGTAAGTTGCATTCTGCAGCCGCCAGTCTATTGTTATTTATGATGTCATATATTATACTATATTATTTGTTTTGACCAAGTCTTGAACCCGTTTTATGCATAAAGTTTCGGAAGCTCTACTAAGCGAATTTCATGCTATCCTTACAGGCTTTTAATTTTTTTTTAAAATATATACCAGTGTACTGTTTGGAACAATTATTGCTTATTGTATGGATGTAGGGCATGCCACATTAACTTATTTGTCATATGCAAATAATATTTCATGGCATGTGTATGATGTTTCGGTAACCTGTCATGATGCTTTTATTTTATGCCTTTTGGGTTTGGTATATAAAATTTTGCATTTGTGTTGCTTAATCTAATTAGCTATCATGTTTGAATCTTTGACCATTCACCCACGTTTTAGGATGATGATCAGTAGGTTACTTTATTATGGTCAAACTACAGTAACTTCTACGGTTTAAAAAAAGTTTTTCTTTTCTTTCTGGTTCGGTTGACAGTATAAAAAAAGCACATGTTATATTATGCTTCGGATATACATCATGGTTACTTCAGTCATTCAGGTTATTCAATATGATATTTATTATGTTGTTTACACATAATTTTATGTGGTAATTGATCATGACATTCATTTATGACATCATGATTTATTTATGATTTTTTGTATCATATTTATTAAGGAAATGTCGTGAATGTAACTACATACCTAAAGTAATAGATTATGACAACTATGACTAAAACTCGTTATGTCGTTATTATAATTTTAAAATTTTCAGATGTCATATAGACCTAAAGCATTGAGAGTGTTTTATAACACTCGAAATATATTGTACATATATTAAGGATAAATTAAAATATAATTTTGGCGTCTCTTTATAACCGTAAATATCCTACATACATAGTGAATTGACTGAAATAATATGTCATCAAAGTGACCTCTATATTTTGGTGGTTCATGAAAATGTTTGATATTTATGTGTAGTTGTTCATGCGAGTATTAGCCGGCCCAAAGGAAGAATAATATTTGGCTGAATCGCTTACACATGTGTAATGATAAATACGTGACAATTATAAGGTTTTTCGGGTGAATAATTAATCGGCCCAATGGAAGGTTGTTATTTGACTTGAATTTATTGTTAGTGTTTGATCATTACAACAAGAGTACCACTTACAGTTAATATTACTGTCCAAAGACTTGATATTAATGTGTACTAGGTATCTTGAAAAGAGACTTACCAATTATTTGAGTTTACTATGGTTGATATTTGGCTATAAGCATATACGGTCAATCTTCATTTTATTTTATTTTTTGTTCATTTTCAGCTAATTTTACTGAATTATTTGTCAATTTAAAGAATATTCCCATCTTGTTTTGAGATAAATATAAGGATTTGTATGAGAGCATGTTATTTGTTCTTGACTTTATAGATTTAACTCTTGTAACTAGGAGGGTTACAACCAATCCTACTACAGTTAGATATTCTTATAATGTTATGAAGAATATTGAAAGGTGATATAATTCAAAGGCAAGAGTTAAATGATCATTAAGTAAATACTTCAGAAGCTTTCAATGATGTGCTATAGGTAACAATAACTAATTTTGTATAAGTTATCTACTGAGATTGGAAATGGTTTTTTGTGAAAACAATAAGGGAAATCAAGCACTCTTTGTGGTGCTTGATTACATAAAGTCAAAGTAAAAGAAATATAAATGAGTACTATACGGAAAAAGGATATAGCATCAAAAGCTAATATGCTCAAGTTATTGTTATTTATTTGGTGCTATCTCTAGTATGATCATTTTAAAGATTAAAATTATTTTAAGAATAATTTGTTATCTTATTGGGCTAATTTAGCGCTTTGCTAATTAAAATAGGGATTGAAGTTTTTATGATTGAAAAGTACACATTTGATATACATTGTAAATAAATGTATGAATAAGGATTAAGAAGTCGCTAAGGATCTCAAAGAAAAGAAATAACATACGGATATTTTTTTATAGTTGTTTCTGTAATGAGATATACAGACATATAAAGTAAAATATACTTGATATTTTATAGTTATTACTGAAATTTAAGTCAATTTTTTTGGATTTATTTATACTGTCATTTAGACAGATTTCGGTTTTATATTTCTAACATGAACATATTAGGTTATTATTGTTCATCAAGAAATAGTTATGTTAATTTATGAATAAATTCAAAATCTAATGTAATTGAAGCTCATATAAGTTATGGCTACTTATGCTAAATAAATTATGTAATGATATCTCAAATTTTGTTTTGGTGACTAATATAATTTTTGTTTTAGTTTACTGAGGAATTATAGATTGAGATATCATATAGAAAGAAAATGCTTTATTGATATTCTAAGGAATTTAAAGTTTATAATTTTTTATGAACCCACACTAAGGAAAAGTTTTAAAGCAGGAATTGCAATAGTTATTTTGAGGATGTTGAGTTTGGGGGGAGAAATAAAGTAATATCATTATCTTTAAAGAGAATCATTATCTTTGATTCAACTGTAACGATAAGGAATTTCGCTCGATCCGAATCAGTCGTTAAACCGATCTAGACCGTTCAAAACCCCTGATCGTTTTGAGAACAGGACATAATCGAACGCAGACGGAAGAACATTTCATTGCTATTACAACAATTCCATCAGATATAAGAATATACAGAGTATAAATGAATAAAATACATTCGATGAATATCAGAGATTACAATAAATTACATAGCAGCGGAAAAACAATATAAAACACAACTGAAAGTAATGCACGGATACAGAGCTTTCCGAGCATCGTTCCAGCTGTAAATCAGGATCCTGTGAATATAAATCTGCAAAACCAAAACTACTAGCTGCCCGTGTCGAAAATAAGGGCACCCAGAGTTTAGGTTAAAACAATAAACTCCAAGTCAGTCATGTGACTGGTGTGAGAACTAAAACAGTTATTTAAAACTTTACTTTAAAAGAGAGTAATTCAAGGGACTACGCCGTATAACACGGAACGGGTTTCCTCCCAAGAATACCAGTGCATATAAATAAACAGCGCAATGCTTTTTCTAAAAATGAAGCTATTATAAGACCCAGGTCCCATCACACAGTGCAACGCAAGCCGAAGGATAAGGTTTTCCCTTATAATAGCCAGACATGCTTGGTACGTTTAAAACAAATCATTTGATACTATTATAAGTGTATAGTGTCAAAACATTTTCAATCATAAATATCAATCCTAGGCGGCATGGGTACCATATATCATGTCACCATACTAGTTCTACAATTAAAACCGTAATATCACGTATTGGAAATTGGATTTCTGTCATGAGTTGAGGCAAGGGGCAAGCTCCTCTCCGATTCGAGACACTCTAGCAAATGCTCAGGACTACACACTCTGGGCAGCCACTTGGATCGGTTGGGCTGGTCTTCTCTTACGTTTGAGGATTGGCAATTCCTGAACACAAGTTTCCCTGTCCTATCAGACCTAATATCGAGGCGCCTCATTCCAACAACCACAAAGGTGAAAAGTATATATAAATGTCAGGGCTGGTAAGTCACTGACACCACCTAAAGCTAGAAAGAAACGTCGTGTTCTCCCAACGGTCCGTATCCCGTTTTTGACTCATACCGAGGTGTGAGGCTCGCGAATCCACGCTATACACAAAGCTGCCACGTAGGCCGTGCTTTGATCATCAACCACAAGACTTTGTTTTTCAATAGAAGCCTTGATCCATGCAACTCAGCGTGCCACACAGGCAATTCATGCCATGCGATTGATATCTATCGATATATAACCTCTAAGCTCGTACGTCTCAGAGAAGGGCGTTAAGCAAGAGAATAAATTCTCCGCCGCCAAATAGATATATATTTAATAGAAATCAATCAACACAGAATAAAATCCAATGTCAGACACACAATCCATTTACAAGTCCGTTCTAGGTCTGAACGAAACCGGAGGCACTTTCCTCGCATATCCATCGATCTCCAAGTACGTCTGGGCGACCACCAACTGATTCCCTCATCTTGGGTGTACAGCCCAATCAAGATCATCAGTAACTACCCAAACGATGTGAAGACTTCCGGTCTTCGACCACCGTCTTTCCGAACAACCCGCGTATATAGTAAACAAATGCTACACAAACACAACATACGCCTCATTCCAATTCATCAGCCACTAACCGTAAATCAGCGAGAGAATAATTTCCTAAATATTAACCCCGAAGGCCGAAACCAACATCAGATCAATACCCAGGAAACCATTCTTCTTAACTAACCTACAACTAGTTTCTAAATTTCACATTCTTGGGGAAAGGTTCCCATTAATTTTATCAAATACAAATTCTTTAAATTTATTCTTTAATCTTCCTTTGGATGTCATATCAAACCAAAATTATGGTTTTCCAAACTAGTCGAGATTAGCGAACCACACCGAAGTAGTAATTATTTATTTTATTTCTCAATCCCAACCTATTCATCCCATGAAGCAAAACTGGTAATACTCCATATCTAACACTACAGTGTTATCGGTAAAATTAATTACCATTTCACGTTCAAATCTAATTAAAGAATTGACTATCGTTTTGGAGCAAAACTGGTAATACTCCATTCTCGCTCACTTTCTAAATTTGATAATTTAAATTATCAATTCACATTTCAATCTAATTGCGGATTCATTAAAACTCCTTTTAGTGGGTTAAAGAACTAATGTCATTTAAAAAACAGTTCACGATAAACCCAAATCACATTCTATTTATTATCGGGTTAAAGAACAAGTGTTATTTAAAACACTGTTCACGATAAACCCACAAATCAATTCTATTTAAAACCCATTTCAAATCCAATTTATTTATTTAAAAATAAATGGGTTTTATTTTAGTTCAAAACTAGTTCATTTCGATAAAACTCTATTTTTATCTTTTCAAATGTGGAGTTTTTCATCCCAATTTTTCCCAAATCATTTCTTATGATTTCATACAAATTATTACTATTTTTAATAATTTTATCAAGGCTCGTACAGTCGATTTCCATCAACGGCCATCGAACTGCACTTACAGCGACCTTTTCCAAATTTTATTTGGACGTATCTCCAAATCCAACTGTTAGATTTCAAATTTCTAATATTCGTTCGAAAGCTCTTTTCGATACGAACCCAACGATTCTAGTTTTAGGAGAATCCGACGGTCAGATCTCCCGTAATGTCCGTTCGAAATAAATGGTCGAAATTCACGAACTGCCGCGGCGCGGCGCGTTCTATTCAGGCCATTATATTATATATATAATATATATTTCGTCGATTTCTATTCAAAACGAATTTTATAAATAGTTTTAAATTCGTTTCAAAAACATTTCAACTTCCATTTCCAATTCAAATCAAAATTGAATTTTCCCTTATAAATTCGTTTTAAATTCATTTCAATTTAATTCAAATTTCGATTCAATTTGAATTCATTTCAAATCAATTTTTTTTCTATTTCAATTTGTTTTCCATTCAATTCGAATTCGTTTTATATTCAATTCAATTCGAATTCGTTTTATATTCAATTCTATTCAAATTCGTTATATATTCAATTCAATTCGAAAAACGAATATCATCGATATAAACATCGTTCGCGTCAAAATAGCGCATCTCTAATAAACACGGCTTTATATATTTCAATAATTCCGTTATTCTATTCAACAAATGAATATTTATCCTATTCAATACATGAATCTATATTTTTGTCAACACATGACTAATCTCAACGGGTGAGTATTGTCCATGTGTGACTATGTTTGTTATTTAATATATTTTATAAAAATTATGGTATCTATCGTTTGATTTCAAATCAGACTCCAACCGTAAATTAGTAAGAGAACGATTCCCTAAATATTAACCCCGAAGGACGAAACCAACATCAGATCAATATCCAGGAGACCACTCATCTTATCTATTTCCCAGTTAGTTTCTAATTTTATATATGATAAAGATGTAAATCTTATTGTTAAAATATTTCATTCAACACATGACTAATCTCAATGGATGAGTACGGTCAACACATGAACCTTTATTTTATAATATTCTTTATTTTCTAAATTGGAATGAGGCCCAATCAATTACCATACAAAGTTAATTATATGGATTCCATACAACACATGTATATAATAGCAACGATACATAATCAACCATCATCCAAAGTGCACTACACTGTATAAGCATCAAATATAGATATCTAACGCTTATAACAGCCTGTCAATCAATCGATCGACATACAACTAAATATTAGGATTAGTGTATGTCGTATATTATCCTAATACCCGTGTGGGGTTTCAAATCAACAAACACAGATTTTATTTGTGCAATTGGGCGATGTGTAAAATTTATCATCCCAATCAATATCCTTCAAATAGGTGTACATAAACAAACCGTCCGGTTTGTAAATGAATATTTATTTTATTCACATTCACGTTAAAAATTTTATTTTTAACGAAAATTATTTTATTCAACCTATGAATATTCTATTCGGTTCATTTATTAAATAAAATGATATCTTTATTTTTCTAACATATTTTAGAAAATTTCGACGGCATAACGGCGCAATACTAGAAACGGGACAAAGCCTAGCCTTATCTCCGGTCTAGTGATGGCCCACGCCATACACATATCAATCAAATCAATTTCATTTCACCAAACAATCAAATTCAAATCAAATAATCTAACCAACTATACAACCAAACAAACAAGTCCATGGTCTGTGGACGATGGTGTCAGGTGCTACTAAACACCGTCTGCATCTTAGTATATGTTTATATAACTAGAAAAAGAAATTTAAAGTGAGAAGTCCTCACCAAGAGCTAAACCACACGCCATGACTCTTCATATGTAGGAAATCTTCATTGTTCTTCCAACGCAGTATGTTTCACGAAGTATATGTTAAAAATCATATTTTTAACATCTCTATTTATATAATTGAAATCACATTTTTATTCTATCATAATATATACAAAAACTGAATCTTTTCATGTTAAAAATGTAAATAAAAACTGAATCTTTTCTTGTTAAAAATATATATAAAAACTGAATCTTTTCATGTTAAAAATGTAAATAAAAACTGAATCTTTTCATGTTAAAAAAAATATTATCTTTTCGTTTATAGAATTCTAATCTTTTTGGTTTTGAAAAATCGAATCTTTTTACTTCTAAAAATCGAATCTTTCTCCTTCTAAAAATCGAATCTTTCTCTATAAAAACCATTTCTATTCCTATATAAAAAAATCTATTCTTTCAAATTAAAAATAAAAATTTTCTTTTAAATAGAAATCATAATTTTCTATTTATAAAAACCTCGTTCTTATATTGCTAATCATATAACAAAATCTAATTTTTATATAGCAAATCATATAGTAAAAATCTAATTTTTATCCTATGTCTTACGTATACAAATTTGAATTCAAATCAGCGTTTAATTATATATAAAACTGAAATTAAAATCGAAGTTATAAAACTCACATTCCTTTGCTTGGACGTCGACCGGAAGGGGGGGGGGGGTGGCTGTTCGCCAGCGCTCAGGCGGGGGAGATGCTGGCGCGGCTTCCAGTTGGTGACGCTGGTGCCTGACTAGGGCATGGGAGAATTGGGGGATTTTGGGTTCGAGGGGGGGACTGGAAGAAGGAGGAGGTGGAGCGGAAGTGGGGGGCGACGGCAGAGGTGGGGCAGGGGGTCGCTGTGGCTGCGCTTGGCCGGAGGCAGGGGCGGCTTCGATCGATTGGGGGCGCGCGATGTTTATTTGTTTTTTTTTGTTTTTTCAACTGAACGGGTCAATGGAGGGGGAAAAAGATAGGTAAGGGGGGTAAAGGTTTTATAAAATATATATGTTATTTATTTAATTAATTTAATTTCATAAAGCAACTTTTTATTTCGAACCCCAATCGAGGCCCAACGACTGTCGTCCCTAAATAATTACCCCTATTCCGAACACAATGGGATATGTATCGTAAGACAATTCAGCCGTTTCGATCAGTTTCTGTTAAAATTTCAATATAAATTAATATAAAAGTCAATATTGATTTTAATGCACATTTTGATTTACCAGGGCCACACACTGACTCTAAAAATTCTAGAAAAATTATTTCAAGCTTCGTATTGACGATACGGTCCTAACAAAACTAATTTCATCGAATTCTGAGATTGTTTGAAAAATGGCCATTTTCCAGTCGATTAAAATCAACTGAAACTGGTCAAACGCGTTTTCCTTTGCCACGCTCACATATTGAATCGAAAAATTAGGAAAATTGAAATCTAGCAATAACTTGACATCATGGATCCAACAAAAGTGGTTTCGTCGAAATCCGAGGTCGTTTGCAAAATGTCTATTTTTAAGGGCCTGAATTCCATAGCGACTATTTAGAATTTTCAACTGGACATATCTTTTGATCCCCGCTATGAAATTTCGATTTTTCGGATTCGTTGGAAAGATATTATCAATTAGATTCTATTATTTTTGGTTTCACTAAATTCCGGTTAATCTTGCACCCGGTACATTCATTTGAAGTTTAAAATCGAATTATCGAACTACCGCGCCATTTTCAATTCCTTTTATAATTATAAATAATTATTTATATTTTATCGACGATCTATATAACCATATATGTTCAATTTATATTCAAAATAAATTTCTCATCGATATTATTTAAAATAATTCATTTTAAATGTTCAAAATTCGCTAAAAATTGCCAAAATAAAAATTTTAAATTGGCCCGGATTTTCGGGTTATTACATCAACTGTGGTTGCTTCTTCGCTTAAAGTTTAAGATTTGTTTTTTATTAGGAAGAAGTAAATTAAGAACTATAATAAGACAATGTTGAAGATAATTTTTTATATAAGCTAAGGTTACTGTTTCAAAAAAACAAACTCAACAACCTCAAAATGCAAAGATCACTATGGAAATCCACCTAAATGGAAAAAAAATGCTATTTCAGATTATTGTGTAGTATTTCTTCATAAAGATAAATAATGGATTGATAAAGATGACGCTATGGACTTACATCAATCCATGTAAGGTACTAATTTAAAATGTGGATTTAAGAAATGAACATATAGCATAAATCCATATGGATAATAAAGTTTGAAATCTCCCTCTAACTTAAGTAATAAGATCATTGGTTATGAATAACCATTCAAAGCCAAAAGGGATAAAGTGGGTAATATTGAATTTTATAAGGCACTTTTATTAAAATCGCTATTATTAAAAGGAAATTTTATTTTCTTTAAAGAATGTTTCATTTTGGACTTAGTAAACGATTCTTTAGAATCAATCGCTTTGGAGCTTACTACATTTTGTACTTTTGAGCATTATCTGATGGAGATTAAAGTTATGTTTCTCAAAGGAGACATTGGTGAAACTACTTAAGAAACTCATTTATGGATTAATCTTTTGTATTTGGGATTCTAATACACCATTATTGTTCATGGGGTGATATTTGGATTATTACAAAAGAATTAGGAAGATAAATGCTTAAAAGATTTGGTATGTAAACTGCGATTCAGTTGTTTTTCTTTTACCAAACAGATAAATGCTACCATCCTTGAAATTAAAGAAACGCAAAAGATTTCTCATGCATTTGCAGTGTGAATTCTAATGCATACTAATGTACATACACATATGGATATGCGTGTATTATTTGGCAGATAACTTACTGATATTAAAAGTGGATCAATGATTTAGTAGCCAAAATGGTTATGATATATATGATATATCTTTAAAAGACAAAATAAAAGATTATATGCTCATAGATAAAAGATCGGATCGGGTGGAGATAATAAAGAATTATGATCCGGATATTTTGGATGTCATTACTGTAAAAGTTCCACTTCTAGCAATGATAATATATTTTATGGGTGAAACTATATAAGGGGAAAGTGTCATTTAGGCACTTATAGTTTTTGCCATTTTGAAAATATCGTCTTTGGTTAATTATAAGACATCCAAATATGGAAAATAATAAAGAATTTTGTCACAAGACTCCAGTTATAGATAAAGAATTGAAAGACTAAGTAATATTGTGACAGTAAAGAATATATTATTTTCCAATAAGGGAAGAGGGCAAAATTTATTGTAATTCATAGAGCACACTTAGACAAACTCCATTATGGCGGATCCGCTTACCAAAAGGTTATCACCTAAGGTCTTTCATGAGCATGTAGCTCAATTGGTGTAACTTTTATGTAATGACCCGGGATTTTGTGGACTTTGGTTATCGCCATAAACTCAATGATGACTAAACAAACATCGAAAAATACCGGTCATTAGTGAAAAAAATTAGAGGATGAGGATTGATAAGATAGAAACTTAGAATAGAAGAAGAAGAAGAAGAACACAATATCAGAGTAACATGAATCTCACAGCGGAACGAATAAATATATTTCATAACATAACTTTGGAATACAAATATGTACTTGAATATACGTATCATTATCAAAGTACAACACTTACAACACAGCAGAAATAACTATAGCTATAATCCTGAAGCCTCCTGCTCCAGCTCTTCAATTGCATCTGTAAATCCCAACTACTTGACTGCCCATATAAAATTGGGCATCCAAGAGTTTAGGGAAAACAAAACAAAACAAACTTCGGGTCAGTCATGGGACTGGTGTGAGTAAAATAGTTTAAAACAGTTCAAGTAGGTAAATGATATCTCATAAGACCACGCCGTATAACGGAACGGGTTTTTCCCTTATGAGAATTCAAATGTCTTTATATCAAAAACCTTTTGATATTATAATAATGTCTATCAACACAATATAATAATCATCTAGCAGAAACGCTTTCATCTCACGTTCAACATATATAGTATACAATCAAAACCGCAAGCACGTATTGGGTAATGGATTTCCAACTATGACAAGGTATGGGACCACCTTTCGCTAGTGTACCTCTAGAGAGGAATACACTAGGTTCAACAAGAACATCTTGCAACCCGGCCACACATGACCGACCACTCATTGCGCTTGAGTGTATCGAATGTATATCACCAACGGTTGGGATCAGCAACCGTTTCCCGAATGGGACAGCATCAACAATAGCTTTTTAGAAGTAAATGAAACTCTAGATCATATGATTATACACCCTACTTCGGTGCGACCGACTTAGCCATGTTGCCTGCCCGATTTCTGTCATTTACCGGATGTTGAGGCTAGAAGCTACGCTTTGTCATCACATCAGATTCACTTTGAATGCCACATCGTCAAATCCATCAAATCACTGATTGACGTCCTCAACCATACATTATGTGTTAGCTAAAAGAGGTTTCCTTCTCCGCTTCCACTCTTGGTACGGTTGGAGAAATCAATATACGTGATCGTCTGGAAATACTCTGTCAGACATCCGTCCATACAAGTCATCCAGGAACAGGATGAAACGAAGGCACTATTCTGTAAACAGGATAGCCCTTGCATAACTCCATCTTCAATTTCCTTTGGCATATATGATTCGCAACGCTTATGCCAATACAGAGTGGTTCTTTGGATAATAATCCAACTGGTCTCTCCATATTAACAACGTTAAAATGGTCAAAACTTCGATAGTCTGTGATTTAACTATCGAAGAAAAACAGGTGTGCAAACAACGATATTATTTCCAAATGGAAATTTATATCGATCAAACATCATTCAACATTTATCTCTTTATTTCATTAATTTACTTATCTCCTGTTTCCCTATATTCAATATTTCTTATTTTCTAAATTTGGAAAATATACGTTATTAACAATGGAAAAAATTCCCATTTCTTGTTTTCTTTATTAGAAAACATTTCTGGTTTCTTATTTGGAAAACATTTCCAAAGCTTCTTCATTGGACTTAGACAGATGTTTAAACAAACCATCGCGATGCCAACTCAAACCATTTCCTTTAATTTCTAAATTCACTTAACCATCCTTTACTATCGAACCTTAACCATTCCTTAGTTAAAAATGAAGTCAATCAAGTTGGGGTAGAACTACCTCTCAGACCTTAACTGAACAACATTTCTAACCTTGAAATAGGCAAAGTTCACTTTATATTTCTTTAACTAACTTCCTTACTTAACCCTCCTTCGAATCATCTCTTGTTCGATAATTCTTTCCTTCGAATAAGGTGTATTCGATAACTCTATTCAATTTACTCTATTCGATTAATCCTTATCAATTAACTCTATTGGACTAACGCTATTGGATTAACTCTATTGGACTAACGCTATTAGATTAACTCTATTGGACTAACGCTATTGATTTACTCATTTCACTTAACTCCTTTCAAATAAACTATACGATAACTCCTTTAACTCTATTCGAATAAAATATATTCGATTAACTCAATTGATTTTATTCACTTAACTCTTTTGATTTAACTTTAACTCTATTTACTTAACTCCTATCGAATAAACTATATTCGATAACTCTTTTAATTCTATTTGAATAAACTATATATTCGATTAACTCCTTTATTCTATTTGAATAAACTATATATTCGATTAACTCATTTGCTTTAACTCTAATCGATTAAACTAACTTCGATTAACTCCTTTCGATTAAACTAACATCGATTAACTCCCATTAACTCGATTAAACTAACATCGTTTAACTCCTTTTACTATTCGAATAAACTATATTTGATTAACTCCTTTTAACTCGATTAGACTATTCATTTATAAAGATTTACTTTTAGTAACGGTTCTTCACTTTAGGAATGATTTCCCTTTTAATTCTATTTTTAAATGG
Organism: Allium sativum; assembly: GCA_030737875.1. Taxonomy (NCBI): domain Eukaryota; kingdom Viridiplantae; phylum Streptophyta; class Magnoliopsida; order Asparagales; family Amaryllidaceae; genus Allium; species Allium sativum. The sequence goes on from CM060918.1 coordinate 638,963,719, forward strand.
TTTTACAAATATCTCCTTTTCGATTTCATTTGTAAAGGTTTTTCAAATATTCCACTTTCTGATTGATTTGTAAATGGTTTACAAACCTTTTTCGTTCTAATCTATTTGCAAATGGTTTGCAAATAATTTCTTTAGGGTTTCATTTCTAAGTATTTTCTATTTATAAATAATCCATTTATAAATAAATTTCTATTTATAAATATTCCATTTATAAACAATTCCTTTTATAAAATCATCATTGATTGTTATAAATATTATCTCTTTTATAAAATCCTTTGATTTTATGAATAATCTATTTTCAATATTCATTTTGAAAATTCCCTTTTCACCATTCCGGTATGTTATGATATTTAACACATCAAATCACGATGATCAATATCGTTCAAACGCATATAATCGACAACATATTATATATCACATCATATATTACAATATAAGAATCATAGTAAAATAAATGTTGAGGAATCCAGTTGGATTCCTCCAACCTGTTTCCCTGCATCACAGATGTTAAATAATATAGATAACATCACTTTCAGTTCCATATGATATATTCTGTTAAACAGAATCAAATATAGAAATTCAACTAACTGACTAGCAGTTCAATCAAACAATCAACACACAGTCAATCAGCCAATATTTAACAGTTCTAAAAATACAACATAAAATTATAAACTGTTCAGAATTAGTGAGATTTACTCACTTTGGCAGTTCTTCGTTAAAGAACGATAAACTGTTTGTTTAATTTGAATCAAACAATTTATCTCGCCATAAATTCAAACTAGCTCCAATCCACTTCCAGTCAGTCGCATTGGGTAGTGTCCGTCCATACGATCCCATCGGATCTTGTTTCGCTCAATTCTGATCAAGTATGACGAAGTTATGCTATTACGAAGTTAATACATTTTTAAATCAAATTAAAACTAAGCTTTTAACTTTAAATGGGCCTCACCAACTCTAACCCGGCCAAAACCAAACCCAATTTCTCTTCTTCCTCATTCCCAAACATTTCGTGCCTTCCAGTATTCAACACCGCCATTCTCTGAACTTCCAATCCCAACCGCAAGTTCTCCTCTTCACTGAATTTCAAACAAGCACCACCAACCAACTCCTCTTCATACCGTCCTCCACCTCCACTCAAAAATGGTGAGCTCGCACCGTTCAACATAAGGCCGACGAACAGCATTTTTTTTCGGTTGGTACAGTACACGATCGACATCAAAACCCACGGTTCTGCCCCAAACTTCTCCAATCAGTGCGAGATGCTCAGCTAAACCCAATTAAAGCACTCGTTCCAATCAAAGATGCCTGAACTTGCGGAAAACCGAAGCCTTAGCTTTACTGCTCCTATTTCGAACTACAGACAATTCCGTCGAGTGCCATAAAACATGTATGAGGTGCAAGCTAACGACTTTAGCAACTCAAATATGTAATCCTTAGGATTTTAGGATTTTACTTTGATTTTATCTCCTTCCATTTAACTATTTGAAGAAGAACAAGAGAGCGGCGGAAATGAATGTTGACCGAGGAATGAGAATTCTAGGTTAAGGAGGAGTTAGAGTTATTATATAGGGTAGATATTTTCATTATTTTATTCTATAATAATCAACCGCTATGTATATTTATCATTTAAAAATTCCTGTGACCACATACGATACCCAAAAATCACGAAAATGGACATGCAGCTATAGTTCGACATTACGGTCCCAACAAAACTGGTTTCGTCGAATTCCGACTCCGTTTGCTCACACAGCGTATTTTTAAAGGTCAAAATATCGACTGTTTCTCACTCTAAAAATCGGTACGGCCACACAGTGACTCTAAAAATCACGAAACTGGAAATCTAACAACTATTTGACATTGCGGATCCAAAAAAGTTAGTTTCGTCGAATTCCGACTTCGTTTGCAAAACTGGCTATTTTTAACGCTCTGAATGACCCATTTAAATATATAAATATATTTAAATAAAACTAAATTAAATATAAATAAATTTATATTATCATATATAATTACCGAGGAATATCATACAGCTCCAGGATAATTATATTCTCGATATTCCAAGTCCTGGTTGAATCGACATTCCATTTTATACTAAAATCCCTTTTATAACGTAAATAAAGCATTACGAATTATAAAGGAATTCCACAGCGACTTTTATGAAATTTGATTTGGACATAAATCAAAATCTACACGACGAAATCCCTATTTTTCTCTTCCACTAGAAAGATATACTCCACCAGCTCCACATGTTTCTTGTTTCACAGAAATCCGGCTTAAAACGAATCCTGTTCATTCAGTTGAAGTTCAAATCGCCAATTAACGAACTGCAGCACCATTTCAAGCTCAATTTTAATTATAATAAAATTATACGTTCGAACTGTCGTTCAAATAATATATTCGTTATTCTAATTAAATTCCAAGCTGAATTAAATATCACAGATGATCCAGTTCACACCATATCGCCATTTCAGCCAATTCTGATTATTTCAAAATTAAATATATTATTTTAAATTAAATATTCATCATTATTTAATTAAACACCATTTAATTCACTATATCACTATATATAAAATTAAATAAATTAATTATAATACCTCTGCCAATGCGGGTCATTACAATCTTTCCCACTTAAAATAATTTCGTCCTCGAAATTGCTAAAAGGTAGAGGACGACCCTATCGACTGGTTAGAACATATTTGTTCACTTCTTAACTTCAGTTTCAACTAAACCAATTTAATTTCAATTAAATTATTAATTAATTCTTATCAACGAAAATTTTCAAAAATCCTGAAAATTTTCTAATGCCTTAACTCTTCGAAATTTTTTGCCAGCACCTCCTTTGTACTGGTTAATAGCTCAACTCCAAATTTCCTCTCTGGGCCATCTCCAACCCAAAAGAAAATCAAACAGGCAAGCGGCTTGCCAATTCGGCTCATAAATCTTATATCCAATAGAAATATAAACTTGTACCTTTTGTCGGCATATCATTATATCCTTTCCACCTGTTATCAATTCAGCAGATACAAGGGTCATCCCAATCAAATTCCAATCTTCCTTTATCCACATCACAACCATTCACTTATATCCGAGCCAAATATCATTTCAACTCGAGTTTCTTCTTGATTCCCAACTCTTAACTTGATTATCACATTACACTTCAAATTTGAATCTCACAATCCAATTTGTCTTGATATCATTCTAATTCAATCTCAGTTACCACTTTACTGGCTTTACTTTAATTCAAATTTGGTGTCACAAATTTTTGTTAATTTTTTTTATTCAAACAGTCTTTCCCTGGGATTTTCAAACAGTTTACTCTTTTCAAAATCAAATTTTCCTTTTGAACATGTCACCGAGCCCTTAATTAATATTCCATTAGTTAAATCACTTCTCTATATCTTTATCAATATTTGTTAACCAAATATTTTCAATAACCATATTGGCCTTTTATGTTATTGGGAAAACATTTCCGAATATCGCCTTCCTTTATTTTCTAAACTTTAGAAAATATATGCTATTTATAATTGGAAAATATTCCAATTACTTATCTCTTTTCCGATCTCGTTTATGTCTATACTTAGGAAATATTCATTATTCTATTTCCAAGTTTACACTTATTTGGGTTAAAACGGATGTTGTGTAAAACATCGTTATGACAACCCAAATACTATATTCAACTAACTCTTATCCAACATTGATCTTCGAGACTGAAATCTTACTATTTATTTGTTAATAATGAAATCAATCAAGTTGGTGTATAACTACCTCTCAGACCTTGACTGAATAACATTTATAACGTCAAAACGGATATGACTACTTATTCGAATAATCAATACCATACAACTACTTATTCACTTTCAAATACATATACGCTTCCTCTTTCTATTCTTACTAGATTTTATTCTTAGTCTTCCTTTTTGATTTTACTATTCTATTTCTAAGTTCGTTTCCTAATCGACTTCTATATATATATCGATACGTTGATTTCTAACTATCAAATTATCTTAAAAATATTCTAACTCCTTAAATTCCCGGAAAAATTCGCCATAACCTCCTTTGTACTAGGAGCATCGGGATATTTCAAATAGCCTCCCATGGCCCTCACCAATCCAAAAGAAAAAGAAAAAGCAAAGCGGCTAGCCGATACGGCGCATAAAATCTCATATATGAATTAAATACATACCTTTTCGTCGGGCATTCTATTTATATACCTTCATACCTTATCCATACCTATCTCATGTATATTTATACCTACCCAATCTATTTTAACTATACCTGATCGTTTTAACTAAATTCGTTAATTAATTTGTTAATTAACTCTTTAGTCTATTCCACTTTTATATTTGAACATGACATGTTCAAATATATTTTAACTTGCTTATTAACTAATTTGAATACAAATTTCAAATTTAAGTTCTATATTCGATTTCGAATATCCATTTAATAGTCCAATTCACCTTTTAAAGTTCAACTTCAAATTCAAAACTCGATTAACTAATTTCTCTTCGACTTAGTTAATTCTATTCAATTTCTATTCAAATTTTATATCACTTCTTTTATTCAAATCTATATCAAATTCTATTCAAATTCTATAGTTTAAATTCCATTTGAATTCTATATTCAAATTCTATATATTCAAATTCTATAGTTTAAATTCCATTTGAATTCTATATTCAAATTCCATTTGAATTCTCTATATTCAAACTCTATTTCAATTCCATTGAATTTCATATATTCAAATTCCCTTTGAATTTCTATATTCAATATCTATTTGAATTATCTTTATTCAAATTCTATATTCAATTCCATTGAATTTCATATATTCAAACTCTCTTTGAATTTCTATATTCAATATCTATTTTCAATTCCATTGAATTTCATATATTCAAACTCTGTTTGAATTTCTATATTCAATATCTATTCCAAACTTTCTTTATTCAATTTTTTTTATAAATCCCATTTTGAAATTCAACACAACTTGTCTTTCCCAAAACAAATTCGAAACAGTATCTCTGGTAGTAATTCGTCACTTACAACTCGAAAATGAATACTGATGATGCAGCTGTCATCATCAAAATCTATTTTCCAGCGATTGAAGTGTGTTCAATACTATAAAACCATTTCTAAACATTTCTACTTTGAAAATCATTTCAAAATATAATTCACACTGCTTGTAAAACAATTTAAAATCTCCCAAGATCTTAAATTTTCCTTATTTTTAATCCAAATCCATTTACAAACACTTATCCAATTTTCCAGAATTTTTAATTCAATTTCTGGTTTAAAATTTCAGATTCAACTCATCTAATTTCACGTATTTCACTTATATGAATTCTGATTGGTTATTTACATAACCATTTAATTTATAATCTTACTCGATTATAATAACAACCAATATATCCACTATATTATAATTTTGATATATATATCTTCTCTATATCAAGATATACCTTGGGTAAACTTATTTTAATTTACCCACTTTTCAAAACATATCGTGTCGACCCATCGTATTCGAGTGTTTATAAACTCCTACCGATCTAGGGTATTACTAACCCTATCTCTACCGAGTCACGCCACAGAGCCAAGGTAAATCACTTAACTTAAGCTCTGATACCAACTGTAATGACCCGGGATTTTGTCGACTTTGGTTATCGCCATAAACTCAATGATGACTAACCAAACATCGAAAAATACCGGTCATTAGTGAAAGAAATTAGAGGATGAGGATAGATAAGATAGAAACTTAGAATAGAAGAAGAAGAAGAACACAATATTAGAGTAACACGAATCTCACAACGGAACGAATAAATATATTTCATAACATAACTTTGGAATACAAATCTGTATTTAAATATACATATCATTATCAAAGTACAGCATTTACAACACAGCGGAAATAACTATAGCTATAATCCTGAAGCCTCCTGCTCCAGCTCTTCAATTGCATCTGTAAATCCCAACTACTTGACTGCCCATACAAAATTGGGCACCCAAGAGTTTAGGGAAAACAAAACAAAACAAACTTCGGGTCAGTCATGGGACTGGTGTGAGTAAAACAGTTTAAAACAGTTCAAGTAGGTAAATGATATCTCATAAGACCACGCCGTATAACGGAACGGGTTTTTCCCTTATGAGAATTCAAATGTCTTTATATCAAAAACCTTTTGATATTATAATAATGTCTATCAACACAATATAATAATCATCTAGCAGAAACGCTTTCATCTCACGTTCAACATATATAGTATACAATCAAAACCGCAAGCACGTATTGGGTAATGGATTTCCAACTATGACAAGGTATGGGACCACCTTTCGCTAGTGTACCTCTAGAGAGGAATACACTGGGTTCAACAAGAACATCTTGCAACCCGGCCACACATGGCCGACCACTCATTGCGCTTGAGTGTATCGAATGTATATCACCAACGGTTGGGATCAGCAACCGTTTCCCAAATGGGATAGCATCAACAATAGATTTTTAGAAGCAAATGAAACTCTAGATCAGGTGATTATACACCCTACTTCGGTGCGACCGACTTAGCCATGTTGCCTGCCTGATTTCTGTCATTTACCGGATGTTGAGGCTAGAATCTACGCTTTATCATCACATCAGATTCACTTTGAAGGACACATCGTCAAATCCATCAAATCACCGATTGACGTTCTCAACCATACATTATGTGTTAGCTAAAAGAGGTTTCCTTCTCTGCTTCCACTCTTAGTACGGTTGGAGAAATCAATATATGTGATTGTCTGGATATACTCTGTCAGACATCCGTCCATACAAGTCATCGAGGAACAGGATGAACCGAAGGCACTATTCTGTAAACAGGATAGCCCTTGCATAACTCCGTCTTCAATTTCCTTTGGCATATGTGATTCACAACGCTTATGCCAATACAGAGTGGTTCTTTGGATAATAATCCAACCGGTCTCTCCATATTAACAACGTTAAAATGGTCAAAACTTCCATAGTCTATGATTTAACTATCAAAGAAAAACAGGTGTGCAAACAACGATATTATTTCCAAATGGAAATTTATATCGATCAAACATCATTCAACATTTATCTCTTTATTTCATTAATTTACTTATCTCCTGTTTCCCTATATTCAATATTTCTTATTTTCTAAATTTGGAAAATATACGTTATTAACAATGGAAAACATTTCCATTTCTTGTTTTCTTTATTAGAAAACATTTCTGGTTTCTTATTTGGAAAACATTTCCAAAGCTTCTTCATTGGACTTACACAGATGTTTAAACAAACCATCGCGATGCCAGCTCAAACCATTTCCTTTAATTACTAAATTCACTTAACCATCGTTTACTATCGAATCTTAACCATTCCTTAGTTAAAAATGAAGTCAATCAAGTTGGGGTAGAACTACCTCTCAGACCTTAACTGAACAACATTTCTAACCTTGAAATAGGCAAAGTTCACTTTATATTTCTTTAACTAACTTCCTTACTTAACCCTCCTTCGAATCATCTCTTATTCGATAATTCTTTCCTTCGAATAAGGTATATTTGATAACTCTATTCAATTTACTCTATTCGATTAACCTTTATCAATTAACTCTATTGGACTAACGCTATTGGATTAACTCTATTGGACTAACGCTATTAGATTAACTCTATTGGACTAACGCTATTGATTTACTCATTTCACTTAACTCCTTTCGAATAAACTATATTCGATAACTCTTTTAACTCTATTCGAATAAACTATATTCGATTAACTCAATTGATTCTATTCACTTAACTCTTTTGATTTAACTTTAACTCTATTCACTTAACTCCTATCTAATAAACTATATTCGATAACTCTTTTAATTCTATTTGAATAAACTATATATTCGATTACCTCCTTTATTCTATTTGAATAAACTATATATTTGATTAACTCATTTGCTTTAACTCTAATCGATTAAACTAACATCGATTAACTCCTTTCGATTAAACTAACATCGATTAACTCCCCTTAACTCGATTAAACTAACATCGTTTAACTCCTTTTACTATTTGAATAAACTATATTTGATTAATTCCTTTTAACTCGATTAGACTATTCATTTATAAAGATTTACTTTTAGTAACGGTTCTTCACTTTACAAATGATTTCCCTTTTAATTCTATTTGTAAATGGTTTTACAAATATCTCCTTTTCGATTTCATTTGTAAAGGTTTTTCAAATATTCCTCTTTTTGATTGATTTGTAAATGGTTTACAAACCTTTTTCATTCTAATCTATTTGCAAATGGTTTGCAAATAATTTCTTTAGGGTTTTATTTTTCTATTTATAAATAATCCATTTATAAATAAATTTCTATTTATAAATATTCCATTTATAAATAATTCCTTTTATAAAATCTTTTTTGATTGTTATAAATATCATCTCTTTTATAAAATCCTTTGATTTTATGAATAATCTATTTTCAATATTCATTTTGAAAATTCCCTTTTCACCATTCCGGTATGTTATGATATTTAACACATCAAATCACGATGACCAATATCGTTCAAACACATATAATCGACAACAGATTATATATCACATCATATATTACAATATATGAATCACAGTAAAATAAATGTTGAGGAATCCAGTTGGATTCCTCCCACCTGTTTCCCTGCATCACAGATGTTAAACAATATAGATAACATCACTTTCAGTTCCATATGATATATTCTGTTAAACAGAATCAAATATAGAAATTCAACTAATTGACTAGCAGTTCAATCAAACAATCAACACACAGTCAATCAGCCAATATTTAACAGTTCTAAAAATACAACATGAAATTATAAACTGTTCAGAATTAGTGATATTTACTCACTTTGGCAGTTCATCGTTAAAGAACGATAAACTGTTTGTTTGATTTGAATCAAACAAATTATCTCGCCATAAATTCAAACTAGCTCCAATCCACTTCCAGCCAGTCCCATTGGGTAGTGTCCGTCCATACGATCCCATCGGATCTTGCTTCGCTCAATTCTGATCAAGTATGACGAAGTTATGCTATTACGAAGTTAATACATTTTTAAATCAAATTAAAACTAAGCTTTTAAGTTTAAATGGGCCTCACCATCTCTAACCCGGCCCAAACCAAACCCAATTTCTCTTCTTCCTCATTCCCAAACACTTCGTGCCTTCCAGTATTCAACACCGCCATTGCCTGAACTTCCAATCCCAACCGCAAGTTCTCCACTTCACCGAATTTCAAACAAGCACCACCAACCAACTCCTCTTCATACCGTCATCCACCTCTACTTAAAAATGGTGAGCTCGCACCGTTCAACACAAGGCCGACGAACAACATTTTTTTTCCGATTGGTATAGTACATGATCGACATCAAAACCCACGGTTCTGCCCCAAACTTCTCCAATCAGTGTGAGATGCTCAGCTAAACCCAATTGAAGCACTCGTTCCAATCAAAGATGCCTCAACTTGCGGAAAACCGAAGCCCTAGCTTTACTACTCCTATTTCGAACTACAAAAAATTACGTCGAGTGCCATAAAACATGTATGAGGTGGAAGCTAACGACTTTAGCAACTCAAATATATAATCCTTGGGATTTTAGGATTTTACATTGATTTTATCTCCTTCCATTTAACTGTTTGAAGAAGAACAAGAGAGTGGCGGAAATGATTGTTGACTAAGGAATGAGAATTCTAGGTTAAGGAGGAGTTAGAGTTATTATATAGGTTAGATATTTTCATTATTTTATTCTATAATAATCAACCGCTATGTCTATTTATCATTTAAAAATTCTTGTGACCACATACGATAACCAAAAATCACGAAAATGGACATGCAGCTATAGTTCGACATTACGTTCCCAACGAAACTGGTTTCGTCGAATTCCGACTCCGTTTGCTCACACAGCGTATTTTTGAAGGTCAAAATATCGTCTGTTTCTCACTCTAAAAATCGGTACGGCCACACAGTGACTCTAAAAATCACGAAACTGGAAATCTAACAACTATTTGACATTGCGGATCCAAAAAAGTTAGTTTCGTCGAATTCCGACTTCATTTGCAAAACTGGCTATTTTTAACGCTCTGAATGACCAATTTAAATATATAAATATATTTAAATAAAACAAAATTAAATGTAAATAAATTTGTATTATCGCATATAATTACCGAGGAATATCATACAGCTCCAGGATAATTATATTCTCGATATTCCAAGTCCTGGTTGAATCGATATTCCATTTTATACTAAAATCCCTTTTATAACATAAATAAAGCGTTATGAATTATAAAGGAATTCCACAGCGACTTTTCTGAAATTTGATTTGGACATAAATCAAAATCTACACGACGAAATCCCGATTTTTCTCTTCCACTAGAAAGATATACTCCACCAGCTCCACATGTTTCTTGTTTCACAAAAATCCGGCTTAAAACGAATCCTGTTCATTCAGTTGAAGTTCAAATCACCAATTAACGAACTGCAGCGCCATTTCAAGCTCGATTTTAATTGTAATGTAATTATATGTTCAAACTGTCGTTCAAATAATATATTCGTTATCCTAATTAAATTCCAGGCTGAATTAAATATCACAGATGATCCAGTTCACACCATATCGCCATTTCAGCCAATTCTGATTATTTCAGAATTAAATATATTATTAAATTTATTATTTTAAATTAAATATTCATCATTATTTAATTAAACCACCATTTAATTCACTATATCACTATATATAAAATTAAATAACTTAATTATAATACCTCTACCAATGCGGGTCATTACATTTTATGTAAGGATATTTTGGTTCGGGGGGAGTTTGTATTTGGTATTGTCATATGACTCATTGCTCCATACTTCGGTTACAGATATATGCATATCAAGTTCTTTTTCTGATCAGAAATAAAGTAATGAATTTTTCTTTGCACTCAGTTTATTTAAATATTAAACATTTGATCTCACTAAAGAAGGACCAGCTGGAAATAGACATGTATAGATCACATTTCATGTAATTTCCATGCTACACATCCATGATTGATCTATGTCATTTGATTGTATTGATATATGTGACCATTGATGGGTTTAGTTACGATAAATGTAACAAATGCCACTTTGATCCTTTGTCAACCCAATTAATGGACGAGATTGTTTCAGATACACCATATGTTATAAACAGCAAATTTTGGAGCTCATAAAGTTAAACACATTTTAAGGTTATTTCATATGTGACCCAGGGGGATATTGTTGGAATATTTCGTCAATTGGGTCACATATGTAAAATAAAATATGTTGTGCTATTTTGGTGTAAAACCTAATTAAAGTGATCTTATTTTAGATTAAAATTAATAGGCTTAAAGTTTAAGTTATCATGGGCCTAATGTGTAGATACCGGGGCATTTTATAATTTGTTGAAGGGCCGAATTACAAAATGCCAACTCTATAAATAAAGGGTTATGGTGCCCGAACTACACAACCCTTAGCAACTCTAACCTCTTCTACGGAGAGCTGAATCTAATCTAGGGTTTGTGTCAATTTGGAAGACCAAACCTAATTCATCATCTCGTTTAACAATCGACTACAGATTCAGGTATTGCCATGATTAAATACAGATTCAGGTACGCTTCCGCTAATCTATTTCTGTTTTGTTCTCAATTAAATCAATATGGGTAACATATTTGGATCTAGGGTTTCACGATTGAATATTGTTAAAATATACTGAAATCCTAACAACACTAACACACATGCATGAAACACACACCATTAGCACACAATTATTTTATATATACACCCATACACTCAGCACTGTACACACACTCACGCATGAACTAACACAACACGCGCATGCACCCCATTCTCTCATGTAAAAGACACGTACTTAACATGCATACACAAACATGCATGCATCTATGCCACGTGTACACATTATACCCTAACATATGCAACCACGCACACTATATGTGTACATATATAAACAACACTCACACTGACAAACACATGCATAGGCAAAAATGCACTACACGTCCACACAAATGCTTGATTGTTTACATTTTTAAGGGAAAAAGTTATCAATGTTTTTGCTGAGAGGAAAAAAATGGAAACAAGAGAAGAAATTGGAAAAAGAGAAGGAGGCATACTATTTTTTTCTATTTTTTTTCTCCAAAGAAATGAAAACATTCTTCCTCAATGAATGGATCTGCACTTGTATGTAAAATGAATGTAAATGGTATGGCTTTTGTTGTTTCAGTTCATGGAAAAATATACATAAAAATATATGTCGTGAGTTCTCAAAATGAAGAGAAGAGGCCCCCTTTTTATCCGAGTTTGTGACGGCCCGCCCCGCACCAACCGACATTTACCCCAAAAGTGCGCTGCACACATGTCTAGTTAGCACGGGACGGATCGTCAGAGGAGAAAGGGAAGAAGGAAATTAACTAACGAGGAACCTGTAGAATGTCTCACAGCGCATGGAACAAAATATAATAATAACATACTTGACATAAAACAGGTGAGACAGTGCATAAGCTGATAACTAAGACCAACATCAACATCATCATCAGAGCAGCGGAAATCCAAATACAGCTTATGATCCAACATGATTATTACAACTTTAAACTGTCTCTAAAGAAAAAGAAAGCTAAAGTAGAAGATGCACTACTAATGCCCAAGCAGTGATCTTCAACAATACAGGGAGAATACTATATGTATCATACGTGGAAGCCTCCTGCTCGCCTCCGAATCAGCTACTCGCGCATCACCAGCTAACATATCTCTAGTCTGCTCGTGTGAGCACCGAGAGTAATAAGAAGAGACATAAAACTCTGGGTCATACAAAAAGTCTGGTATGAGCGATAAGCATCTAAACAGAACAATAACAGGTATACTAAACCATACCTGAACCTGGACTTGCAACCAAAGAGTTAGCACTACATACCGTACAATACTCTAAGGTGCCACTAAACAGATGGTGTAAAGAGTACGGGGGTGGGTGTGTGCATATCATAATGATGGGAAATATATCAACCATAGCAACCGTCCTCACATCTCTCACTCAGTGCGTAAAGCATACGATGTCCACCACTGTCAATCACTAGACCCATCGAAGTAGTGACGGAGTTCGACTTGTACAACTACTGCTACTACCAAGCTTACCACATGGAGTCATGACCAAATCTTTACAAATGACCCCACTTCATTGGTCTATAGCCCCTTTAATCGTACCTAGGCCACTGTGGCCCTGAATCCGTTTACGTACTCCCTACACATAGTGATTCAAAGCTACAGACATTGACAACCCCTTTGCACACGTCCCGCAGCAAAGCCCAATCATGAAGCTCACTCATTGGTTCCCAAGTGGATCCTGAGTCAAAGCTCCTCATTTGGACTTCCTTTGCATCTCGGGTTCTGGTCATCACCTTCTTATCCGGACCGGTCTTCATTTCTTCACCTTACTTTACTTCAGGTCGTGGTCATAAGTTCCTCGGTTCGGATCGGAATACTCCTCCCTAAGCAATCGGATCGGTTCGGAATCTCCAGCTCAACCTTCCTCTCTGCTTCGGGTCGGATCGGAGTGATCTTCCTCCAGCGGTTCGGATCGGAGTCCACACATCCTGGCTTCATGGAAAACTCCTTTGGTTCGGTCCTTCTTCCCAAGCAATCGGATCGGGTCGGGTCTCTCAAGCTTCTCCATCGGGTCGGCTCGGGATTCTAGTTCCATAGCACCAGGTCGGTTCGGTTCGGGCTCCTCCCTCCGATACGGTCCGGATCGGCCAGATTCCTGCAACTCATTCCAGCGACTGTTTACGCCATTCGACGGCGTTTTCGACCAATCTAACACTTCTAGACAATCACGAATCATGTCATATAGTCATAGCAACTTGTAACATCAACCACAAACATCAAAACAATAACTATAGCATGTAAAATGGATCAAACATACCCAAAATCCCATATTTCCCTTAAGCTTGTTTAAGCAAAACTAATCATAGAGTTAACAAAACTTAACCAAATTTCTAACAGAGGCATAAAATATTATTTTTGAATTTATAGATATTTTTCTAGAATTTATTAGTGTATAAATTCGCTAATCTTCACTAATTACCCTTAATTAACCGTAATTAGTGCAAAACTATGCAAATCAGTCACCTTGGCCACAAATAAAATTCTCAGAACTGAAACCTCGCTGATTTGGGTGAATACTGATGTCTAACAGTAGCTCTAACCTTGCTTTCGTGTTTTCTCTCCTTAATTTGATGTAGATTAAGCCAAAAATTAATTAGTGAGTGATTTGGGGATGTTTCTAGATGTTGGCGGCCATTGTTAGGGTTCAAGAATGAAAGTGGCGGCTGGAAAATGAGGATAAGATCATTCTCTAACTGATTTCAGCCTCCTCATAACCCTAATTCCGAAATTCCCCATTGGGCCTAGCTGTTAATCACCCGGTTAAGCCCAATTAAGCTATTTTTCACTATCTGAAACTTGTTTCAGCCATATCTCCCAAACGGTGAGTCCGTTTGGCTAATGTGACCACTCTACGGAATTGTAAACCATCATCCGGAGCCAATGAAAGTGATTTCAGGTTAAAATTCATTTCCAGTCAAAAGTTATTGCCAAAACAGTACCAACTAGGGGTAAAATGGTCATTTAAAAATCGGGAAAAATCATGAACATGGGAAATGACCCCAATAATCGTCTCCCAAAGTTACATGACCATACGACTTCGTATGTGAGAGAAATAAATATTCTACGATCCTATGATGCGTAGAATTCGGTTCGTTACACTCTCCCCCTCTTAAGAAATTTCGTCCCCGAAATTCCTTAACGCAAAACATACAAAGGATCCCGCATGCCTACCAGCCACATACAACAATCAAACATACAAAACAAGCAAATAAGACTATCCTAGCATGCAGAGAAACTAAATCGAAGTTAAAATCTTACCAGGCGAAGAGTTCTGGATACGTCTTCCTAATGCTCTCCTCTGTCTCCCAAGTACAGTCATTCTCATTCTTGCCCCACTGAACTTTGACTAGATTCACCACTTTCCTTCGAAGTTGCTTCGTATCGTTCCCAACAATACGCATAGGCTTGTGGTTCCCAATCGCCTCCGGTTCAACTTCGACATCATCCAACTAATCAGGTGAAATAGTCACATCTAGGTCGTGCACGAATTTCATTAACTGGGAAACATGAAATACGTTGTGAACTCCTGCCATCTTCTCTGGTAATTCAACTTTATATGCCAAATTCCCAATTTGCTCAAGAACTGGGATTGGACAACCAAATCTTGGTGCTAACTTGCCTTTCCTGCCAAATCGTATTACGCTCTTCAACGGAGAAATCTTGACAAACACCAAGTCGCCAACGGAGAATTTTAAGTCTCTTCTCCTCTTATCAGCATAACTCTTCTGCCTATCTTGGGCAGCCTTCATTCGTTGTTGAATGATCTTAATCTTATCTGAAGTTTCCCTCACCACATCTGGTCCAAGCATAAACTTCTCGCCAGTCTCTATCCGACATGATGGTGAGTTGCACGGTCTTTCGTACAAAGCTTCATACGGAGCCATACCGATACTGGATTGGTAGCTATTATTATACGCAAACTCTACTAGATGCAAATGGTCATCCCATGATCCACCAAAATCCAATATACATGCTCTCAAGAGATCTTCCAAAATACGATTCACCCTCTCCGTTTGACCATCGGTCTGAGGATGATATGCGGTACAGAGATGTAATTCTGACCCTAGAGCCTCTTGTAAGCTCTTCTAAAACCAACCAGTGAACAACGGGTCTCGGTCACTCACAATACTTTTAGGTACTCCATGAAATCTCACTACCCACTTCATATACAATTCTGCTAACTTAGCTGCCGTTCTTGTCGATTTGACTGGTATAAATCTTGCACTCTTAGTCAATCGATCCACAATTACCCAAATGCTATCATGTCCCGATCTAGCCCTTGGTAAACCATCGATGAAATCCATCGAGACTTGATCCCATTTCCATTCGGGAATTTCTAATGGTTGCAACAACCCACTAGGCTTCTTTTGCTCGGCTTTAACTAGCTGGCAATTCATGCATTTTGATATAAACTTCCCAACGTCTCTTTTCATCCCTTCCCAGTAGTAGGTCTGCTTCATATCTCGATACATCTTATTACCACCGGGGTGTATAGTCAGTTTTGAGTGATGAAATTCTCTAAACACTTCATCTCTCAATCCATTGACATTGGGTACAACTAGTCTTCCATTCTTTCTAAGCCATCCATCTCGATCAAGCCCATACTTGTTCATCTCCTCGTCGATACCCATCTCTAACTTGGAGATGAATTCAAATAAGTTAGGATCGCTCCTCTGACTGGAACCAATCTGCTCAATCAAAGTGGGTCTGATCGTCAAACTTGCTAACATTTCTGGATCCAATTCGCACTTTGGTCTGAAATCATACCCAGCGATGTACTCCAGTTGCTTCCATTCAAGAAACATAGCCCCTAAACTGGCATGTCTTCTACTCAATGCATCGGCTGCCGCATTGCCCTTTCCTGGTGTATATGCGATGTCAAAATCATAGGAAGCTAAGAACTCTAACCATCTCTGCTGACGGAGATTCAGATCCTTCTGGGAGAAGAGATACTTTAACGATTTATGATCGGTGAACAACTCAAATCTTTCTCCCAAGAGATAATGTCTCCACATCTTCAGCGCAAACACGATCGCTGCTAATTCCAAATCATGGGTGGAATAATTCTTCTCATGCGACTTTAGCTGCCGACTTGCACAAGCTACAACCCTACCTCCTTGCATCAATACAGCACCTAGTCCGGCACCACAAGCATCCGTGTATACCGTCATTTCTACATTCCCCTTAGGAATGACTAACACGAGTGCACACGTCAACTTGTCCTTTAGACTCTTGAATGCATTCTCGCACCTTTCATCTCAGACAAAAGCTTGATTCTTCTTGGTCAACTGGGTCAACGGTGCTGCTATCTTGGAGAATTCTTGGATAATCTTACGATAATATCCAGCTAATCCCAAGAAACTTCTTAAGTCTGTTGCATTCTTGGGCGTAGACCAATCTAGTACCGTAGCCACCTTCGCAGGATCCACGGCAATACCATTCTCTGAAACAACATGGCCCAAGAACCTCACTTCCCTCCTCCAGAAGTGACACTTAGAAAACTTTGCATTCAACTGGTGTTTTCTCAAGACCTCCATCACTATTCTTAAATGTTCATTGTGTTCTTCCTCTGTCCTCAAATAGACCAAAATATCATCAACGAACACAAGGACAAACTTATTCAACTGATCTCTGAATACCCTATTCATAAGATCCACTAAATATGCTAGGGCATTGGTCAGCCCGAATGGCATGACCAACCACTCATAAAATCCAGACGGCGTCCGAAATGCCATTTTAGCTATACTCTCAGCTTCCACTCTAAGCTGATGAAAACCTGTCGCGAGATCCAACTGAGAGAATACCCTCGCGCCACTCAACTGATCAAACAAATCATCTATCCGTGGTAGACAATACTAATTCTTCCTCGTCACTTTATTCAACTCGCGGTAGTCTACGCACAAACGAAGGGAACCATCCGCCTTGCTAGCAAACACAACTGGTGCTCCCCACTCAGAAACACTCCTTCTGATAAATCCCTTCTTCAAACGATCGCTGACTTGCACCCCGAGCTCTCGCTGCTCCCTTGGTGCCATACGACGAAGTGGCATCACTATAGGTCTGGCATCTTTCACCAAATCAATACGGAACTCAATCTCTCGATGTGGTGGAAGCCCGGTCACTTCCTCGAAAACGTCCGGATATTGGCCAACCACGGGCAAACCTGACAACTCACTATGCGGAATGTCGAGGGAATTTAGAAAACTAGCTAATACCCCCTCACTGGGTAGACCACCAAACACTATCCTCCGCCCATCATCCGCTCTAGCTGTTACCTAAAAGCCCTCACAGTCTACCACCACCACGTATCTTTGGAGCCAATCGACTCCCAAAATAATGCCCAACCCAGTAAAGCCCAAAACAAAGCAATCACAAACAAACATGCATCCATGACTCGATAAGACCACATTACGACAAATCATGCTAAGGCTAGTCGAACCACCAATCGAGTTCGTCACTACTAAAGGTCTATCGACAATCTCGGGCTCCAATCCCAACCTATCTACCAGGTCACTAGATATGAAAGAACTGGAAGCTCCGGTATCAAACAAAACTCTAACAGGAACATCATAAACAGAAAGCATACCTTGAATGACGACATTCTTTCCCTTCTCCGCCGCAGTTGGGGCATTTGACGAAGAAGGAATAGCATCAAGGAAATATGCTTTCACCATTTGCTTTTCTTTAGGGGGTTGCGGACACTTGTCCTTGTGATGTCCCATTTGGCCACAGTTGAAGCACTTCCTATCCGCTGGCTTGGCCCGACAATTACTAGCATAACGGCCCTTCTTACCACAGCTGAAGCACTCAACATCTTGCTGATTCTTTTTCTTCTGACCATCCTTAGTCTGATTCTGCTTTCTCTTATTTTGGGAATCACCCTTGCCTCCACCACTTGCTTGTGGCTTTCGCTCCTCTACAGATGCAACCTCAGTCTTCGGCTTAGGGTAGAGACTTTCTGGCCTCAATGCTTTCCCCACAATCGATTCAAACGTCTCATCGATGTGGTTAATAAGCCTTTCCCCCAAGTACTGATCCAAACCAGTTATGAATTTATCATTCTTCTTCTCGGCAGTATCAATAAGAGATAACCCATACTTCGACAAAGTGTCGAATTCAGCAATATACTCCGAGACAACTCTGCCATTCTGCTTGAGCTCCAAGAATTTCTTAAACAACACTGACTTCTGAGCAGCTGGAATGAACTTCTCGCTAAAGCGAACCTTAAACTGCTCCCAAGTAATCTGATCCTCGGGAGTAGCTGCCTTTATAGCATTCCACCAATTCATTGCCCGCCCTTGCAGTTGACGGGACGCTAGCTTTCTCTTCATCGCATCCTCGATACCCAAATCCTCGAAGATACGTTCGCAACTATCCAACCAATCCTGAACATCCTCGGCCGACTCCGTTCCGTGGAACGGCTTCCCACCAAGACTAGTATAATCCTTATTCAGCTTGGCGAAATCGTCCCTAGGTGCCTGCACTATTGGACCACCACCATTACCACCATTGGGAGCTGCCCCTTGCACCTCCCTAAGCATGTTTCTCATGAGGTCAGTAAACATCGCCCTCATGTCAGCAGCATTCCCATTATTGGCTCCCCTACCAGCACCTCTAGCATATCGGCTCATCGTCAATCTGTAAAAGGAAACGATCAACGACCCCATAGTGGTGCTAGTGCAGTACGACTTCATTCTTAGCTATACTAATAGTATATATATATATAGATTTGAAAACCAAAGTAATCACAAATACGCACTCTCATATACGTACTATCTCTCCCTAGTGTCTTTCCCTAGGTTAACTACGCAACCTAGAGCTCTGGTACCAAATGTGACGGCCCGCCCCGCACCAACCGACATTTACTCCAAAAGTGCGCTGTACACATGTCTAGTTAGCACGGGACGAATCGTCAGAGGAGAAAGGGAAGAAGGAAATTTACTAATGAGGAACCTGTAGAATGTCTCACAGCGCATGGAACAAAATATAATAATAACATACTTGACATAAAACAGGTGAGACAGTGCATAAGCTGATAACTAAGGCCAACATCATCATCAGAGCAGCGGAAATCCAAATACAACTTATGATCCAACATGATTATTACAACTTTAAACTGTCTCTAAAGAAAAAGAAAGCTAAAGTAGAAGATGCACTAATAATGCCCAAGCAGTGATCTTCAACAACACAGGGAGAATACTATATGTATCATACGTGGAAGCCTCCTGCTCACCTCCGAATCAGCTACTCGCGCATCACCAGCTAACCTGTCTTTAGTCTGCTCGTGTGAGCACCCAGAGTAATAAGAAGAGACATAAAACTATGGGTCAGACAAAAAGTCTGGTATGAGCGATAAGCATCTAAACAGAACAATAACAGGTATACTAAACCATACCTGAACCTGGACCTACAACCAAAGAGTTAGCACTACATACCGTACAATACTCTAAGGTTCCACTAAACAGATGGTGTAAAGAGTACGGTGGTGGGGTGTGCATGTCATAATGATGGGAAATATATCAACCATAGCAACCGTCCTCACATCTCTCACTCAGTGCGTAAAGCATACGATGTCCACCACTGTCAATCACTAGACCCATCGAAGTAGTGACGGAGTTCGACTTGTACAACTACTGCTACTACCAAGCTTACCACATGGAGTCATGACCAAATCATTACAAATGACCCCACTTCATTGGTCTATAGCCCCTTTAGTCATACCTAGGCCACTGTGGCCCTGAATCCGTTCACGTACTCCCTAGACATAGTGATTCAAAGCTACAGACATCGACAACCCCTTTGCACACGTCCCGCAGCAAAGCCCAATCATGAAGCTCACTCATTGGTTCCCAACTGGATCCTGAGTCAAAGCTCCTCATTTGGACTACCTTTGCATCTCGGGTTCTGGTCATCACCTTCTTCTCCGGACCGGTCTTCTTTACTTCACCTTACTTTACTTCAGGTCATGGTCATAAGTTCCTCGGTTCGGATCGAAATACTCCTCCCTAAGCAATCGGATCGGTTCAGAATCTCCAGCTCAACCTTCCTCTCTGCTTCGGGTCAGATCGGGGTGATCTTCCTCCAGCGGTTCGGATCGGAGTCCACACCTCCTGGCTTCATGGAAAACTCCTCTGGTTCGGTCCTTCTTCCCAAGCAATCGGATCGGGTCGGGTCTCTCAAGCTTCTCCATCGGGTCGGCTCGGGATTCTAGCTCCATAGCACCATGTCGGTTTGGTTCGGATATGCTCCTTCAGTTCAACTCGTTAGGCTACCTGACTCCAGAACATCGGTTCATGGGGAGGTCTCCTGGTCGGTTCGGTTCGGGCTCCTCCCTCCAATCCAGTCCGGATCGGCCAGATTCCTACAACTCATTCCAACGACTGTTTACGCTATTCGATGGCGTTTTCGACCAATCTAACACTTCTAGACAATCACGAATCATGTCATACAGTCGTAGCAACATGTAACATCAACCACAAACATCAAAACAATAACTATAGCATGTAAAATGGATCAAACATACCCAAAATCCCATATTTCCCTTAAGCATGTTTAAGCAAAACTAATCATAGGGTTAACAAAACTTAACCAAATCAAACCAAATTTCTAACAGAGGCATAAAATATTATTTTCGAATTTATAGATATTTTTCCAGAATTTATTAGTGTATAAATTCGCTAATCTTCCCTAATTAACTGTAATTAGTGCAAAACTATGCAAATCACTCACCTTGGCCACAAATAAAATTCTCAGAATTGAAACCTCGCTGATTTGGGTGAATACTGATGTCTAACAGCAGCTCTAACCTTACTTTCGTGTTTTTTCTCCTTAATTTGATGTAGATTAAGCCAAAACTTGATTAGTGAGTGATTTGAGGATGTTTCTAGATGTTGGCGGCCATTGTTAGGGTTCAAGAATGAAAGTGGCGGCTGGAAAATGAGGATAAGATCATTCTCTAACTGATTTCAGCCTCCTCATATCCGTAATCCCGAAATCCCCCATTGGGCCTAGTTGTTAATCACCCGGTTAAGCCCAATTAAGCTGTTTTTCACTATCTGAAACTTGTTTCAGCCATATCTCCCAAACGGTGAGTCCGTTTTGCTAATGTGACCACTCTACGGAATTGTAAATCATCATCCGGAGCCAATGAAAGTGGATTTAGGTCAAAATTCCTTTCTAGTCAAAAGTTATGGCCAAAACAGTACCAACTAGGGGTAAAATGGTCATTTAAAAATTGGGAAAAATCATGAACATGGGAAATGACCCCAATAATCGTCTCCCAAAGTTACATGACCATACGACTTCGTATGTGAGAGAAATAAATATTCTACGATCCTATGATGCGTAGAATGCGGGTCGTTACAGAGTTCATGCGCAGGATCCTTTGAGGCAAAGTGAAGATAGCCATAGAATAATGTTTTGAGTCTTCCATTACTAGGTAGGAAAAACGTGAATAATGAATGAATCCTCTTGCTTCATGCCTTAAAACAATTGAAAAGGTTGCTAGGCAGACTTCCCCTAACTCAAATGGTTACTGTGAATGCCTTGCGTTTTTATTTTTGAATTGCATAAAAAAAATGTAAACAATGCATGTGGGTTTCTTCAATGTGTAAAGATGGATTAGTACAAAGAAGAAAAATGAACATTTGCAAAGAAATAGAAAGAGAAATGGATTTGGGCTTACGTCAGTCGTATAAAAAAATGAAGAGAACTCATCACACAGTAAAACACATTAAAGAAAAATTTAGACGTGAGTAACAACTCAAGTTCGGGTTCCGAGAGCTAGCGACGAGAGAACGGAGCTGTCGGAGGTTGGTGCGGTGAGTGTGCTGTCGGAGCTTGAGAGAAGGCGGTGCAAGAAAGGGCGGATGGGTTCTGGGCTGAGAAACAAGGAGAGGGGGGTGAGCAAGAAAATGGATGCTACTTTACTTCATGCATGCGTTTTGTCCTCTTCTTTTGTTGTTTTTCTTTTCTTTCAATATTTCTTGCAGCAATTTTTTTTAACGAAAGAAAGTCTCTAAAGCAAGAAATGAATGGAGAAGAGAAAATGAAGATAAAGCTAGAGCAAATGAGTTTAGGAGCTAATGTATACGGTGGTTTGTAAATTATTGTGGTGTCCCCTATGCTTGCGTGTAAATGAAGGGAAAGGTGGTATGGCGCGAAGATGGATACTAAGGGGGAAGGTAAGGGGATAACGTGAAGATGTGGTGTTAGGTAAAATGGTGCGCTTCTATCACCCATTTAACGCAACGAAGACTCCTCATTTAATGCCTTCATGCATGGTGTAATGGAAGAGATGTCCCTTTCATTCATGCGTGGGCAATGCTCCAAAGTAGAGAGCCAAAAAGATCAAAATAATGTGGCTTCTTCTTTTATTTTATTTTTTGTTTGTCGGTACATTCGTAGGTCACACTTTATTTCAGTCCGATTTTATGTTGCACTTCTTTACAGGGTCACCTATATGAAAATAACTATCTACCAATTTGTCTTTATGGACACCAAAATATCAGTATAAATATACCATCGGAATCAGGACGTCGAGACGAACAAAACGGCACACAATTATCAGTGATTTGAACGTTTTATAAAAATTCTATTTTTATTTTTAATTTCACTGAGTTAAATGAACGGTTTAGTTTAAATTATCAGAATTTAACGGAACGAACTTATAACGTTTCGATTACAAATTTGTCTACAAATTCTTTGTATACAAATATTTATTTCTATGTTAAATCCAATAACATTGAATATATTCATTCTAATAACTAAATTTAATCGTTTTATTTTATTTGCTTGTTTGTTTTTAGGAATTTATCGTTTAAATAATTTTTTTTCCGATTTGAAAACCCAGGTCGTTACAAAAATGATACTTTTAAATCTTCCATCTTTATTGCATATAAAATGATAATAAAAATGCAACTTTAAAATCTATCTTTTCATTACAACCACAATGAAAATAAAAATGTTTCTTTCGTATCAATTCTTTTTATTGTAAATTACTTGACAATAAAATTGTTATTTTTAAATCTATCCTTTTTATTGTAAATAAATTGACAAAATAAAGTGTTACTTTAAATCCATTCTTTTTATTGCATATAAAATGAAAATAAAAATGTTACTTTTTAATCTATACTTTTTATTGTATATAAATGACAATAAAAATGTTACTTTTAAATCTCAACTGTATTTCATTGTAACTAATTGAAAATAAAAATGAAAAACTTTTATTTCAATTCTAATCTTTGTAACTAATCGACAACAAAAATATGATCTTTTATAACTATTCTTTTTATTGTAACTAATCGAGAGTAAAAATATGATCTCTTATAACTATTCTTTTTATTTTAACTAATATGACAGTAAAAACATTTCCTTTGTATTGTTGACAATATTAAATAAAATGTAATCTTTTAAGCATATTCTTTTAATGAAAACAATATTATATAAAAAGGTAATTTTTTAATTCTATTCTTTGTAATAACCCGGAAATCTAAGCCAATTTTTTTTTATTATTTTGGCGATTTTAGCGAATTTTGAATATTTAAAATGAATTATTTTAAATAATAACGATGAGAAATTTATTTCGAATGGAATCCGAACGTATATAGTTGTATAGATCATCGTTAGAATATAAATATTTATTTTAAATTATAAAAGGAATTGAAAATGGTGCGGTAGTTCGATAATTCGAATTCAAATTTCAAATGAATGTACAAGATTCAAAATAAACCGAATTTTAGTGAAACCAAAAATATTTGAATCTAATTGAGAATATCTTTCCAACGAATCCGGGGAATCGAAATTTTATAGCGGGAATCAAAAGTTATGCCCAGTTGAAGATTCAGAATAGTCGCTATGGAATTCTGGCCCTTAAAAATGGAAATTTTGCAAACGACCTCGGTTTTCGACGAAACCACTTTTGTTGGATCCGTGATGTCAAGTTATTGCTAGATTTCAAATTTCATAATTTTTGAAGCTAGTATGTGAGCGTGGTAAAGAAAAATGCATTTGACCAGATTCAGTTGATTTTAATCGACTGGAAAATGACCATTTTTCAAACGGTCTCAGAATTTGACGAAATTAGTTTTGTTAGGACCGTATCGTCAATACGAAGCTAGAAAATATTTTTCTGGAATTTTTATAGTTAGTATGTGTCCTCGGTAAATTGAAATGCGCGTTCAAATTCAATATATAGAGTTATATTTTGATTTTGGACGGAAACTGATCGAAACGATCGAATCAGCCTACGGTACATATCCCATTGTGTTCGGAATGGGGGTAATTAGCTATGGGCGACAGTCGTTGGGCCTCGTTTGGTGTTCGGATTTAAAAATCAGCTTTTTTAAATTAAATAATAAATATATTATAAAAATATAAACATTTCCTTATACCCCCCCCCTTTCGCTCGTTGACTTCAGATAAAAAAACGATCGTTCAAATCGCCCCCCTTCTCTGCGTCGATCGCGCCACCAAGAATGCCCCCCTCCGTCGATCTGCCACCGTACCCCCCTCCGTAGCCTTCACCCCTCTCGCTCCCTTCTCTCTCCTCTTCTGTTAAGACCCGTAACCCCCCCATCACGATTCTCCCTCCTCTTCCAATTAAGCCGCCGCCGCACCCACATCCACCCCCAGGCGAACATCCGACCACCGCTGCCGTCCGCAGGCCAACGCCGCTCTCTGAACCCCCATCTCCGAGCGCACAGACCCCCCCCCCCTCTCCAATGTAAGTTTTCTTTATTTAATTAATTTATTTTCTATATGATTAGTGTTAAAAATCAGTTTTTTTTTGTTTTTTTTGTTTTTCTGTATGTAAAGAAATAAAGGCAGATTTTTATATAGAAAATGGTAATGTAAGGATTTGATTTTTATGAAGAAAATAGCAATGTAAATATATGTTCTTTAAGTTATAACATATAGGATTTTTCTTTTTAGAAAGCTTTGATTTTTATCGTGATAAAGTTTTGATTTTTATTTATAAAGACCCAAATTTTAAAGTGTTAAAAATGAGAATTTTAAAGTGTTAAAGACGAGATTTTTAAAAGGGTTAAAGGCTCGTTTTTTTTAGTGATTTGAGATTTGATTTTCATACATATAAAAATTCGATTTTTATGTGAGTGGCAAAGTAAAGATTTGATCTTTATATAAGTAGCGAAATAAAAATTTGATTTTTATTATATATATGTTGAAATAAAAATGGGATTTTTATAGTGATGAAATTAAAATTCAATCTTTATATATCAAGTAGAAATATGAAAATATAATTTTTATATAGAATGAAGCGTCGAAAATATATATGAAGAAGAAATAAAAATATGATTTTTATTGATTAGGATGAAGTGATAAAAATATAATTTTTATTATAAACAGCGGGATAAGGACTGCATTAAAATTTCAGTCAGATCCAGACGGTTCCGCAGTTCAGACAGCAAAGCACGGCGGAGTGGAACCCTCTGTGAGAACTTCTCACTTTGAATTTAATTTTTCTAGTTGAAATATATACTAGGATGCAGACGGTGTTTAGTAGCACCCGACACCCGTCGTCCACAGACCATGGACGGCTTGTATGCTTGTTTGTTTGATTTTGATGTGTAGTTGATTGTGTGAATATGGAATGAAATAAAATAATTATATAGTTGAAAATAAAATATTTCTGTAGTTAAAATATTTTATAGTTGAAAATAGATTTTTTAACTTGTATATAAAATAAATATTTATAAACAAATCGGAGATTTGTTTATATACACTGATTTGATTGATATTGATTGGGACGATAAATTTTACACATCGTCCAACTGCACAAAGAAAATCTGTGTTTGATTGTTCGAAAACCCCACACGGGTATTGGGATAATATATGACATACACTAGTCCCAATAATTAGCTGTATGTCGATCGATTGATGGACAGACTGTTATGAGCGTTAAATATTTATATTTAATGCTTATACATTGTAGAATGCACTTTGGATGATGGTTGATTATTCATCGTTGTTATTGTATACATGTGTTATAGAAAATCCATATAATTAACATTATATGGTAATTGATTGGGCCTCATTCAAGTTTTGAAAAAGAAATATTTGAAAAATAAATATTTGAAATAGAAATATTTGAAATAGAAATATTTGAAATAGAATATTTGAAAATAAAAACAAATGAAGCCGTGTTGATTAGATTGACGCCATTTTGACGTGAACGATATTTATATCGATTATATTTGTTTTTATAATGAATATTGAAAAGTGCTTTCAAAATCAAATATTTTGAAATGAAATTTGAACTATATTGAAAAGAATAGAAATTCGACTTAAATTGAAATTGAATTGAATAGAAAATGAATTCGAATTAAACTGAATAGAGTTGAAATTTGAATAAGATTGAAATAGAATTGAAATCATTTTGAATTGAATTTAAATCGTATTGGAATTGAACTGAAAATCGATTTGAATTGAAATCAATTTGAAATGAATTTAAAACGAATTTGCAAGGGAAAATTCAATTTTGATTTGAATTTGAAAAGGAAGTTGAAATTGTTTTGAAAACAAATTTAAAACGATTTATAAACTACGTTTTAAAAGGAAATCGACGAAGTATATATTATATATATATTATATATATAATATAATGGACTGAATAGAACACGTCGCGCCGCGGCAGTTCGCGAATTTCGACCATTGACTTCGAACGGATATTACGGGAGATCCGACCGTCGAATTCTCCTAAAACCGAAATCGTTGGGTTAGTATCGAAAAGAGCTTTCTAATGAATATTAGAAATTAGAAATCTAACAGTTGGATTTGGAATTATGTCCAAATCAAATTTGGAAAAGGACGTTGTAAGTGCAGTTCGATGGCCGTTATGGAAATCGACTGTACGGGCCTTGATAAAATTATTAAAAACAGTAATAATTTGTGTAAAATCATAAGAAATGATTTGGGAAGAATTGGGATGAAAAACTCCATATTTGCAAAGATGAAAATAGATTTTTATCAAAATGAACTAGAATGATACCTCTATTTATTTTTAAATAAATAATTTGAATTTGAAAAGGGTTTTAAAAGTAACCAGAATTTCCAATAATTGAATTGGAATGGATTTGAATCGAAATTGTCTTTGGAATATTTCGATGTTGGATTTCGTGATTATACAGATGTTGTTATGGAAATTTGAAAGACATATATATATATATGTATATATATATCGTAATTTCCAATACGATATCTGTTGGTCGTAGAATTTGATATTGAATATAAGCCGATATATTTTCTATTCAGAGCCTTGTATTTAATATCAAATGTGATTTGGGTTTGTCGTGAATAGCGTCTTCATTAACACTGTTCTTAAGCCAGTTGAGAAAAAGATTAAATCTTTTTATTTAGATTTAATGAAGTGTACCAGTTAAATAATATTTAATTGGAATTGAATTGGTATTGATTTTTGGGTTTATTATGAACAGTGTTTTAAATAACACTTGTTCTCTAACCTGATAATTAAGGGAATGTGATTTTGGGTTGTCGTGAACGGTATCTTCAATAATACTGTTCTTAGACCCAAAGGAGTTAAGAAAATCAGAAACTAACTGGAGATTAGTTAAGTTGAATGGTTTCTGGGGTATTGATCTGATGTTGGTTTCGGCCTTCGGGGTTAATACTTAGGGAATTGCTCACTTGCTAATTCACGGTTAGGGACTAATAGAAATGGAATGTGATTTTGGGTTTATCATGAATCGTGTTTTAAATGACACTGATTCTTTAACCCAGTTAAAGATTAAAACTAAGCGGAGTTTTAATGAATCTTTAATTAGACTGAAAAGATCGAGAATGGAGTATCACCAGTTTTTCTCCAGGCGATAGTTAAATCTTTAATTAGATTTGAACGTTAAATGGTAATTGAATTTACCGATAACACCGTGGTGTTAGATATGAAGTATTACCAGTTAACTTCATGGGATGAATAGGTTGGGGTTGGGAAATTTAACAATTGATTACTTTGGTAAGGTTCGTTAATCCCGACCAGTTTGGATAAACCAAAATTTGGTTTGAATTGATTTTCAAAGGATGATTAAAGAATAAATTTAAAGGAATTTATCTTTGATAAAATTAATGGGAACCTTTCCCTAAGAATGTGAAATTTAGAAACTAACTGTGGGTTAGCTAAGAATGACGGTTTCCTGGGTATTGATCTGATGTTGGTTTCGGCCTTAGGGTTAATATTTGGGGAATTATTCTCTTGCTAATTTACGGTTAGTGACAGATGAATTGGAATGAGGCGTATGTTGTGTTTGTGTAACACTTGTCTATTATATATGCGAGTTATTCGGAAAGACCGGGATTATCCCATTCTGAATAACTGTTACGACGATAAGTCGAAGATGAAGACGGTGGTTGAAGACCGGAGGTCTTCACGTCGTTTGGGTGATTACTGATGATCTTGATTGGCCCGTACACCCAAGAGGAGGGAATCAGTTACTGGTCGTCCAGACGTACTTGGAGATCGATGGATATGCGGGGTACTAGGTGCCTACGGTTTCGTTCAGACCCAGAACGAACTTGTAAATGTACTGTGTGTCTGACATTGGATTTTAGTCTGTGTGATTGATTTCTATTAAATATATATCTTTTTGGCGGAGGAGAATTTATTCTCTTGCTTAACTCCCTTCTCTGAGACGTACGAGCTCAGGGGTTATATACTGATGGATATCAAACGCATAGAGTGAATTGCCTGTGTGGCATACCTAAGTGGCAAATGATCAAGGCTTCTGTTGAAAAGAAAATTCTTGTGGTTGATGATCGAAGCACGACCTTTGTGGCGTAGCTTTGTGTAACGTTTACCTCGCGAGTTTCACACCCGATATGAACCAAAAACGGGAGAAGGACCTCAGGGTGGGCATGCGTTTCCTTCTAGCTAGAAGTGGCGTCAGTGGTTTTACACGCCCTTACGAGTTTGACTTATGTGGTTATTGCTATTGCGAGGCACCTCGGATATATCGGTCGATCCGGGACCGATGGAGTCATTGGACTCATTGACATCCCATAGGGTGGGGAAACGTAGTGTTCATGCATAATAATCCACATCGGTGGATCGACCCTGACGATCCAAGGCTTGCCTGCGTGCTTTCCTGAGACACGGGCTAGAGCGTCTCAAAGACGGTGAGGACGATCCCTTGCCTCGGTTCATAGATAGAAATCCAACTTCCAATACGTGACGTTTCGATTTTAGTTGTAATCTTATATATGGCGACATAGTGGGATGGGGCGCTTATGTCGTCTATGATTGATACTTATGATTTGAAGTTGTTTTATACACTATGCACTTATAATAGTATCAAATGATTTCTTTGAAACGTATCAAGCATTCTTGGCTATTATAAGGTAAAAACCCTATCCTCCGGCTTGCGTTACATTGTGTGATGGGACCTGGGTCTTATAATAGCTTCATTTTTCTTTATTTAGCATTGCGCTGTTTGTTTTATGCACTGGTATTCTTGGGAGGAAACCCGTTCCGCGTTAGCCGCGTGGTCCCTTGATTTACCTAACTCTAAAATAAAGATTTATAATTGTTTTAGTTCTCACACCAGTCCCATGACTGACCTGGAATTTATTGTTTTAACCTAAACTCTGGGTGCCCTTATATTCGACATGGGCATCTAGTAGTTTTGGTTTTGCAGATTTATATTCACAAGATCCTGGTTTACAGCTGGAACGATATTCGGAAAGCTTTGTATCCGTATATCTCCTTCAGTTGTGTATTGTATTATTTTCCGCTGCTATGTATTTAAATGTAATTTAAATCTCTGATATTTCTGTGTAATATTCATTTATACTCTGTATATTCTTGTATTCTGATGGAATTGTTGTAATTAACAATGAAATGTTCTTCCGTCTGCATTCCTTTTGTGGCTTGTCCTCGACTCAATCCGCGATTTCCCGTAAGGGGGATTTCGAGTCGTTTCATCGTGGTATCAGAGCTTTGGTTTACAAAGCTCAGAGAACAAGACACATTAGAACCATACGAAAGAATTCGTCAGATATTGGGTTAGTAATATCCAATGGGAATGACTCGTTAGAGATGGGATCAGTAGTATCCTAGAACGAGTGTGAAGGGTATATTTTTAAAAGTGAAAACAAGTTATGTTTTGAAATTTAAATTACTTATTCGTATTTGATTATTTATATTAAATTGATTTGGACAATCCAATATATAAAGATTTTGCATATATGTCTTGCAAACGTGTGTTCGAAGTTTTAATATACTGGGTAGATATAGAATCCCTCTAATGACCGGGGATAATTCTGGTGGCGGGGCACCATCGCCATTATTTATTTTCGAGTTTCGAAAGTGAGATTTCTATATATTTCCAATTGACTGGTGTGAGAACCGAAACTAGATAGGGCTTATTGTTGTTATTTGGCATCAAAAATCTGATTTTTTGACTATATATTAAAGTTATGAATTTGAAAATCTAATCAAATAATTGATGATGGTTGTGTTGTTGATTAGTGGTTGATTAATTAAAATTTGTACCCTATAGCCAAATTGATCAAAAAGTGAATTGTAATGAAAATTAGTCACATTTGCTTGCATATACATGTACTTACATTAAACAGGTCATAGCAAGGAGGCTAAAGCAGAAGAATAAAATTGTTCGCCCGACAAATAGGCACATGTTTACCATAATTTACTGTTTTGTTTGGGTGATGATGATTTTATGAGCCGATTGGCTTTTTCTTTTTGAGATCAGAGGGCCTGTAAGGCAATTTCGGGATTTTCCCGGTGCTCCCGCTGCAGGGGAGGTTATGGCGAAATTTTTCAAAAATTTAGGGTGTTGCCAAATTTTTGAAAATTTTGAAAAGTTCTTAGAAAATGAAAAGTTGAAGAACTTAAGCCGTAGTGAGAACACTGAAAGTTGAGTTGATTAATTAAACAACTTTCGGCTTCATTCCTTTTCGGGGACGAAAAGTTTTAAGTGGGGGAGATTGTAATAACCCGGAAATTTGAGCCAATTAATTTTTTTATTTTGGCGATTTTAGCGAATTTTGAATATTTAAAATGAATTATTTTAAATAAAAATGATGAGAAATTTATTTTGAATGGAATTCGAATGTATATAGTTGTATAGATCGTCGTTAGAATATAAATATTTATTTTAAATTATAAAAGGAATTGAAAATGGTGCAGTAGTTCGATAATTCGATTTCAAATTTCAAATGAATGTACATGATTCAAAGTAAACCGGATTTTAGTGAAACCAAAAATATTTGAATCTAATTGAGAATATCTTTCCAACGAATCCAGGGAATCGAAATTTCATAGCTGGAATCAAAAGTTATGCCCAGTTGCAGATTCAGAATAGTCGCTATGGAATTTTGGCCCTTAAAAATGGAAAATTTGCAAACTACCTCGGTTTTCGATGAAACCACTTATGTTGGATCTATGATGTCAACTTATTGCTAGGTTTCAAATTTCATAATTTTTGAAGCTAGTATGTGAGCATGGCAAAGAAAAACGCATTTGACCAGTTTTAGTTGATTTTAATCGACTGGAAAATGACCATTTTTCAAACGGTCTCAGAATTTGACGAAATTAGTTTCATTAGGACCGTATCGTCAATACGAAGCTAGAAAATATTTTACTGGAATTTTTAGAGTTAGTATGTGGCCCTGGTAAATTGAAATGCGCATTCAAATTCAATATATAGAGTTATATTTTGATTTTGGACGGAAACTGATCGAAACGATCGAATCAGCCTACGGTACATATCCCATTGTGTTCGTAATGGGGGTAGTTAGCTATGGGCGATAGTCGTTAGGTCTCGTTTGGTGTTCGGATTTAAAAATCAACTTTTTGAAATTAAATAATAAATAGAATTTAAAAACATAAACATTTCCTTATACCCCCCTCCTTTCTCTCGTTGACTTCAGATAATAAAAAAAATGGTCGTTCAAATCGCCCCCTTCTCTTCGTCGATGGTGCCACCAAGAACGCCCCCCTCCGTCGATTTGCCACCGTGCCCCCCTCCGTTGCCTTCACCCCTCTCGCTACCTTCTCTCTCCTCTTCTGTTGAGACCCGTAACCCCCCATCACGATTCTCCCTCCTCTTCCAATTAAGCCGCCGCACCCAAATCCACCCCTAGGCGAACCTCCGACCACCGCTGCCCTCCGCAGGCCGACGCCGCCCTCTGAACCCCCATCTACGAGCGCACAGAACACCCCCCCTCTCCAATGTAAGTTTTCTTTATTTAATTAATTTATTTTCTATATGATTAGTGTTAAAAAATCAGTTTTTTTTTGTTTTTTTGTTTTTCTGTATGTAAAGAAATAAAGGTCAGATTTTTATATAGAAAATGGTAATGTAAGGATTTGATTTTTATGAAGAAAATAACAATGTAAATATATGATCTTTAAGTTATAACATATAGAATATTTCTTTTTAGAAAGCTTTGATTTTTATCGTGATAAAGTTTTGATTTTTATTTATAAAGACCCAATTTTTAAAGTGTTAAAAATGAGATTTTTAAAGTGTTAAAGACGAGATTTTTAAAAGGGTTAAAGGCTCGTTTTTTTTAGTGATTTGAGATTTGATTTTCATACATATAAAAATTCGATTTTTATGTGAGTGGCAAAGTAAAGATTTGATCTTTATATAAGTAGCGAAATAAAATTTTGATTTTTATTATATATATGTTGAAATAAAAATGGGATTTTTATAGTGATGAAATTAAAATTCAATCTTTATATATCAAGTAGAAAAATGAAAATATAATTTTTATATAGAATGAAGCGTCGAAAATATATATGAAGAAGAAATAAAAATATGATTTTTATTGATTAGGATGAAGTGATAAAAATATAATTTTTATTATAAACAGCGGGATAAGGACTGCATTAAAATTTCAGTCAGATCCAGACGGTTCCGCAGTTCAGACAGCAAAGCACGGCGGAGTGGAACCCTCTGTGAGAACTTCTCACTTTGAATTTAATTTTTCTAGTTGAAATATATACTAGGATGCAGACGTGTTTAGTAGCACCCGACAACCGTCGTCCACAGACCATGGACGGCTTGTATGCTTGTTCGTTTGATTTTGATGTGTAGTTGATTGTGTGAATGTGAAATGAAATAAAATAATTATATAGTTGAAAATAAAATATTTCTATAGTTGAAAATAGAATTTTTAACGTGTATATAAAATAAATATTTATAAACAAATCGGAGATTTGTTTATATACATTGATTTGATTGATATTGATTGGGACGATAAATTTTACACATCGCCCAACTGCACAAAGAAAATCTGTGTTTGATTGTTTGAAAACCCCACACGGGTATTGTGATGATATATGACATACACTAGTACCAATAATTAGCTGTATGTCGATCGATTGATGGACAGACTGTTATGAGCATTAAATATTTATATTTGATGCTTATACAGTGTAGAATGCACTTTGGATGATGGTTGATTATTCATCGTTGTTATTGTATTCATATTTTGTAGAAAATCCATATAATTAACATTATATGGTAATTGATTGTGCCTCATTCAAGTTTTGAAAAAGAAATATTTGAAAAAGAAATATTTGAAATAGAAATATTTGAAATAGAAATATTTGAAATAGAATATTTGAAAATAAAAACATATGAAGCCGTGTTGATTAGATTGACGCCATTTTGACGTGAACGATATTTATATCGATTATATTCGTTTTTATAATGAATATTGAAAAGTGCTTTCAAAATCGAATATTTTGAAATGAAATTCGAATTATATTGAAAAGAATAGAAATTCGACTTAAATTGAAATTGAATAGAATAGAAAATGAATTTGAATTAAACTGAATAGAATTGAAATTCGTATTAGATTGAAATAGAATTGAAATCATTTTGAATTGAATTTAAAACGTATTGAAATTGAACTGAAAATCGATTTGAATTGAAATCAATTTGAAATGAATTTAAAACGAATTTGTAAGGGAAAATTCAATTTTGATTTGAATTTGAAAAGGAAGTTGAAATTGTTTTGAAAACGAATTTAAAACGATTTATAAACTACGTTTTAAAAGGAAATCGACGAATTATACATTATATTTATATATATTATGTATATAATATAATGGCCTGAATATAACGCGCCGCGCCGCGGCAGTTCACGAATTTCGACCATTGACTTCGAACGGATATTACGGGAGATCCAACCGTTGGATTCTCCTAAAACCGGAACCGTTGGGTTCGTATCGAAAGAGATTTCTAATGAATATTAGAAATTATAAATCTAACGGTTGGATTTGGAATTATGTCCAAATCAAATTTGGAAAAGGTCGCTGTAAGTGCAGTTAGATGGCCGTTGATGGAAATCGACTGTACGGGCCTTGATAAAATTATTAAAAATAGTAATAATTTGTGTAAAATCATAAGAAATGATTTGGGAAGAATTGGGATGAAAAACTCCATATTTGCAAAGATGAAAATAGATTTTTATCAAAATGAACTAGTTTTGAACTAGAATGATACCTCTATTTATTTTTAAATAAATAATTTTAATTTGAAAAGGGTTTTAAAAGTAACCAGAATTTCCAAGAATTGAATTGGAATGGATTTGAATTGAAATTGTCTTTGGAATATTTCGATGTTGGATTTCGTGATTATACAGATGTTGTTATGGAAATTTGAAAGATATATATATATATATCGTTATTTCGAATACGATATCTATTGGTCGTAGAATTTGATATTGAAATAAGCCGATAAATTTTCTATTCAGAGCCTTGTATTTAATATCAAATGTGATTTGGGTTTGTCATGAATAGTGTCTTCATTAACACTGTTCTTAAGCCCAGTTGAGAAAAAGATTAAATCTTTTTATTTAGTTTTAATGAAGTGTACCAGTAAAATAATATTTAATTGGAATTGAATTGGTATTGATTTTCGGGTTTATCGTGAACAGTGTTTTAAATAACACTTGTTCTCTAACCCGATAATTAAGGGAATGTGATTTTGGGTTGTCGTGAACGATATCTTCAATAATACTGTTCTTAGACCCAAAGGAGTTCAGAAAATCAGAAACTAACTGGAGATTAGTTAAGTTGAATGGTTTTTGGGGTATTGATCTGATGTTGGTTTCGGCCTTCGGGGTTAATACTTAGGGAATTGCTCACTTGCTAATTCACGGTTAGGGACTAATTGAAAAGGAATGTGATTTTGGGTTTATCGTGAACCGTGTTTTAAATGACACTGATTCTTTAACCCAGTTAAAGATTAAAACTAAGCGGAGTTTTAATGAATCTTTAATTAGATTGAAAAGATCGAGAATGGAGTATCACCAGTTTTGCTCCAGGCGATAGTTAAATCTTTAATTAGATTTGAACGTGAAATGGTAATTGAATTTACCGATAACACCGTGGTGTTAGATATGAAGTATTACCAGTTTACTTCATGGGATGAATAGGTTGGGGTTGGAAAAATTAATAATTGATTACTTCGGTAAGGTTCGTTAATCCCGACCAGTTTGGATAAATCAAAATTTGGTTTGAATTGATTTTCAAAGGATGATTAAAGAATAAATTTAAAGGAATTTATCTTTGATAAAATTAATGGGAACCTTTCCCTAAGAATGTGAAATTTAGAAACAGACTGTGGGTTAGCTAAGAAGGACGGTTTCCTAGGTATTGATCTGATGTTGGTTTCGGCCTTCGGGGTTAATATTTGGGGAATTATTCTCTTGCTAATTTACGGTTAGTGATGAATAAATTGGAATGAGGCGTATGTTGTGTTTGTGTAACACTTGTCTATTATATACGCGAGTTATTCGGAAAGACAGGGTTTATCCCATTCTGAATAACTGTTACGACGATAAGTCGAAAATGAAGACGGTGGTTGAAGACCTGAGGTATTCACGTCGTTTGGGTTATTACTGATGATCTTGATTGGGCCGTACACCCAAGAGGAGGGAATCAGTTTGGTCGTCTAGACGTACTTGGAGATCGATGGATATGCGGGGTAATAGGTGCCTCCGGTTTCGTTCAGACCCAGAACGAACTTGTAAATGGACTGTGTGTCTGACATTGGATTTTAGTCTGTTTGATTGATTTCTATTAAATATATATCTGTTTGGCAGAGGAGAATTTATTCTCTTGCTTAACGCCCTTCTCTGAGACGTACGAGCTCAGGGGTTATATACTGATGGATATCAAATGCATAGAGTGAATTGCCTGTGTGGCATGCCTAAGTGGCAAATGATCAAGGCTTCTGTTGAAAAGCAAAGTCTTGTGGTTGATGGTCGAAGCACTGCCTTTGTGGCATAGCTTTGTGTCACATTTACTTCGCGAGTTTCACACCCGATATGAACCAAAAACGGGAGAAGGACCTCAGGGAAGGCATGCGTTTCCTTCTAGCTAGAAGTGGCGTCAGTGGTTTTACACGCCCAGACGAGTTTGACTTGGTTATTGCTGTTGCGAGGCGCCTCGGATATACCGGTCGATCCTGGACCGATGGAGTCATTGGACTCATTGACACCCCATAGGGTGGGGAAACGTAGTCGGTGGACCGGCCCTGACGATCCAAGGCTTGCCTGCGCGCTTGCCTGAGACACGGGCTAGAGCGTCTCGAAGACGGTGAGGACGATCCCTTGCCTCGGTTCACAAATGGAAATCCAACTTCCAATACCTGACGTTTCGATTTTAGTTGTAATCCTATATATGGAGACATAGTGGGATGGGGCGCTTATGCCGTCTATGATTGATACTTATGATTTGAAGTTGTTTTATACACTATGCACTTATAATAGTATGAAATGATTTGTTTTAAATGTATCAAGCATTCTTGGCTATTATAAGGTAAAAACCCTATCCTCCGGCTTATGTTGCATTGTGTGATGGGACCTGGGTCTTATAATAGCTTCATTTTTCTTTATTTAGCACTGCGCTGTTTGTTTTATGCACTGGTATTCTAGGGAGGAAACACGTTCCGCGTTAGCGGCGTGGTCCCTTGATTTACCTAACTCTAAAATAAAGATTTATAACTGTTTTAGTTCTCACACCAGTCCCATGACTGACCTGGAGTTTATTGTTTTAACCTAAACTCTGGGTGCCCTTATTTTCGACATGGGCATCTAGTAGTTTTGGTTTTGCAGATTTATATTCACAGGATCCTGGTTTACAGCTGGAACGATATCCGAAAAGCTTTGTATCTGTATATCTCCTTCAGTTGTGTATTGTATTATTTTCCGCTGCTATGTATTTAAATGTAATTTAAATCTCTGATATTTCTGTGTAATATTCATTTATACTCTGTATATTCTTGTATTCTGATGGAATTGTTGTAATTAACAATGAAATGTTCTTCAGTCTGCGTTCCTTTTGTGGCTTGTCCTCGACTCAATCCGCGATTTCCCATAAGGGGGATTTCGGGTCGTTTCATTCTTTTAGTGAAACCTTTTGTATCGAAAATGTTATTTCTTTTCTAACTCAACATTTTATAACAAAACGTCATTTAATTCTAATGTCACGTTTTACAACAAAGTGTCATTTTAATCTAATGCCACATTTATAATTAACATGCATGACATTTTATAATTAACATAAATGACATTTTGTAATTAACGTAAATGGCATTTTTTGCTTTGCATACAAATTCCTCTTTTGTATATAAATTCAAATGTATACATTTACATTAAAATGACATTTTTGTTTAATCCTTTTAAATGAACAAAAATGTATATTTTTACTTAATTCATTTTAAATGACAAAAGTGAACATTTTTGCCTCATTCTTCTTAAATGATAAAAACAAATGTTTTAGTCTCATTCTATTAACTGACACAGAAATGAATGTTTGGTTACATTCTTTTAACTTTGACAAAAATGAACATGTTGTCTACTCCTAATTAAATGACAAAAATGAATGTTTTAGTTCATTCTTTTAAAATTGACAAAAATGATACAATCTAATAAACAAAGGATAATTTTGTTTGAATCTAATTTTATAATTAACATAAATTTTAATTACCACAATGTAATGACAAATGACAATTTTGTTTGAATCTAATTTCAATTAGCATAAAGGTTAATTTTATCAGATCTATAGAATACACCTATCATAAATCAAATCACGTATGATACAAACAGAATCTAGCGACGTATAATTTAACAACACAAATTCTATAACAGATTACGTATCATGATTCAACAGTTCTAATTATATATATAAGTAAATAAAGAAACAAAATTTCTCACATCGATTCGTCTGAATTTTCAAAGTGCTCTATTTGAAATCTGGTCTACTCCATGCTGTAGATCACGGAAAGATGATTCCAACGCTTCTAACGGTTCGTAAAACAGATCTCGTATCAAAAAGTTACAAGATTTTAAACATTGGTTACTTTTATAAACAATTAATTATTTAATTAATTTAGTAATGATGTCATTAAGGTAATTAAACCTTCCTCTTCATGTTCTTTCTTCTTCATGAAAACAGGACCATGCAAACCCATTCATCGCCATTTCTCTCCCTTGCGCGCACCACCATGGTGCTCCGGACCACGATCCAACACCTCCATTCGACGTGCTCTGACCTGAGCCCCCCTGCGCACCTCACCTCGACGAACTCGGTGGGCCCTCTTCACCAGAAAATGGCCCTAAAGCCGGCGCCTTTGAGGCCCAATTTCGACTAAATTACTCCACCATCCATGATCACGACCATTAAGAATATAGATCTCAGCAAGATCTTTGAATTTGTCTTAGGAATTGTTTGAATTCGCTGTGTGGATCGGAAGAAAAGGAGAGGAGAAGTTTAGAACACGGTGGCCATCGAATTGTGATAATGGAGGCTACCACATTTAGGGTATTAGGGTTTGGATAATATATTATTATTTTATTGTTCTATTTTACAAATAAACCCGTAAATTCTTTTCAGATCCAATTTCAGCCCAACGAAAATTGTTTCAAGGCAAATACCCACGTTCCAAACGCAATGGGCTAGGTCTCGTCAGCCCGTTTGATCATCTCCAGCGTGTTTTATTAAATTTAATAAATAAATCATTTATTTAATTAATTTGATCGTACATTTAAATTTACCGGGACAACATACGGAATCTAAAAATTCCAAAAAAAATATTTCTAGTTATATTTTGATGACACGGTCCTAACAAAACTAATTTCGTCGAATTTGGAGACCGTTCGAAAAATGGCCATTTTTTGGTCGATCGAAATTGACTAAAATTAACAAAACACAATTTCTTTTGCCATGCTCACATATTAATTCGAAAAATTATGAAAATTGAAACCTAGCAATAATTTGACATTCCGGATCCAACAAAAGTGGTTCAAAAACGGAAGTTGTTTGAAAAATGGCTAATTTTAATATTAAAATATATATAAATTCTACACCGACTTTTTTGAAATTTAAACTGGGCATAACTTTTGATTCCCGCTATGAAATTTCTATTTTTCGGATTCGTTGGAAAGATATTTTTAATTAGATTTAAATATTTTTGTTTCACTAAAATACGTTTTATTTTGCACCCTATACAATCAGTCAAAGTTCAAATTCAAAATTTTAAACTATCGTGCTATTTCTAACTCCTTTTTATAATTAAAATAAAATTATTCGTTTTAACTTCGATTTAAATAAATTTTCGTCATTATTATTTAAAATAAATTATTTTAAATATTCAAAATTCACTAAAATTACTAAAATAAAATTTTTAAATTGGTTCAGAAATTGCGGGTTTTTACAGGGTTTCCGAAAAAAGAAAATATATATACTTTATAATTAAATTATTTTTAATTCTCCAATTTTCAAAAAAGGCCCGTTAACCCATATAAGCTCCTGATCAAGCCCAACGGCTACCGCCCGTAGCCGAATATCCCTATTCCGAACATAATGGACTAGGTCTCATCATCCCATTTGATCGTTTCGACCCATTTTTCTTTAAATTAAAATATAGAACATTTAATTATTTAATTTGATCGTACATTTTAATTTACCAGGGCCACATACTGACTCTAAAAATTCCTGAAAAAAAAATCTAGCAATGTTTTGATGATACGGTCCTAACATAATTAATTTCGTCGAATTTGGAGACCGTTTGAAAAATTGCCAGTTTCAGGTCTATCCAATTTAACTTAAATTGACAAAATACGTTTTCTTTTGTCACACTCACATATTAATTCTAAAAATTATGAAAATTGGAATCTTGCAATAATTTAACATTCCGGATCCAACAAAAATGGTTTCGTCAGAAATGGATGTCATTTGTAAAATGGCATATATATTGTATTAGAATATATATATATATATATATATATTCCATAGCGACTGTTTTGAATTTTAAACTGGACATAACTTTTCATTCCTGTTATGAAATTTGGATTTTTCACATTCGTTTGAAAGATATTGTTATGCAGATTCTAATGTTATTGGTTTCACTAAAATCCAATTTTTTTGAATTATGTACAATCAATTGGAATTTGAAATACAGTTTTCAAACAACCGCACCATTTCAGGCTCATTATATAATAAAAATAATTTTTTCATTCCAACTTTGATTTAAATAAATTTTTAGTCGTTTTTATTTAAAATAAATTATTTTAAGTATTCAAAATCCATTAAAACTGTAAAAATAAAAAATTTAAATTTGTTTTGAAAATCCAGGTTGTTACACATCGTATATGCAATTAAAAAATATGTAAGACTGTGACACCTTATGTTTTAAAAAATAATAATTAGTAAATTTAAATAACATTGAAAAAAATGAACATTTAATATATGTTGAAATTTAACCACAAAATACATACCATTGCATTTATGGCAATTCTTTGATGAATTGTCATATACAATATTTTTTGCTTGGAGTTCAAACGGAGAAGTTATGATTGTTTGAAGTTTTAACGTCAGAAACAACTATATGTATATGTTTGAATGTATGTATGTAAATATAAAACCTTATTAGTTTTATATGGTTGAAAAGGATAATGTATATGTAACGTAAAAAGTAAATAAAATAAAGTGTTGTAATGACAACGTAGTAAATGAAGTAACAATAAATGGTGCATAACATATTTAATTAATAAGTAACTGAAATCAATAATAAAAGAAGTTTATAGGAATAATGAATGAGAATTTGAAAATAAGTAATGAGAATAGTATATGTATGCAAGCAAGCATGCATGCATGCATACATACATACATATATATATATGTATATATGTATGTATATATATATATATATATATGCGTGTGTGTGTGTATAAGAAGTTTATAAGAAGAATGAATGAGAACAGTTTATGCATAACACATGCATGCGTGTGTGTGTATATATATATATATATATATATATATGTATGTATATATGTATATATGCATATATGTGTGTATATACATATGAATTAAAATTAATTTTCAAAAAAAATATGAATTCAAATTGTAGAACACCAATGTAATTTGTATCGTACTCTTTCAAAGAAGAAATTAAAATGTATGTCACATTAATAATTATGTGTATTACAAACATATACAAGGGTAATTTAAATATTAGGACAATTTATAATAAAAGGGGTAATTATGAAAAATATATTAATAAAGTTGATATGTGTATATGTATATATGTGTGCGTACATAAGAGCTCTCAATTTAAAGTGCGTTTAAAATTGAAATTCAAACTTACAATAAAACAGAAAGGAAATTAATATAATTAGAGCATTAAATAAAATTAAACACAAGAATGGTAATGTTCACAATAACGTTATAAGAAATTAAGACAGAAATAAATAACATTAATAATAGCAATTGAACATTAATTATAACATGTTAAAAACACGCGTGTTTGTAGTGTTTCCAACGAATGAAGTTAATCCATTTTATATCATATGGACCAAGACGTTTCAAATCCTTACAAACAAACATATATCGCTAGCCTCCAAACTCATTTATTCTAAACGGGTGCAGAAGTCCTGTTGCTTTTTTTTATCCTTCAAAATCTAATAAATCATGTAATCTAGATTTAGGCTTTCTATAGTAAATGAGGAAGAAGATTGTAGATCTAGGATAAGGTTTGCTTTAGAAGATCATTCATATGAGGTAAAGGTTTAGACCCGACTTTTATTTAGATAATTTAATTTATTTATATGCAAATTTGACGGTCCATATTTATTTCAATTTTTAATTCCAAATAATATTTGCAAAGAGGAAGAAAATGGATAATAAGGCTGGATTTAGATCAAATTTGAAATTCGGGGTGCTTTATATAGGTGAGTGGATCAAAATATATATCTTTTATTATAACTATGATATATGCTATCATTTGATTTTCATTAAGTTATTCAATCAGAAATGTTATTCTCAAATTAGCTTTTGAATTAATCATTTAAAATTATTCACATCAAACTATAAATTCTAAAATAAATGTGAACTTAGTTGCAAAAGCTATTAATTGGTAATAAAACCAAATAAATAATTAAATGTAGATTAAAATGAGAAAAAATGGTGCGAGCTTTAATAAGATAGGAATTTACAGTAATCACATTGAATTTATAAAGTAACCAAAAGAAATTTCTATATAACCTGTTTTGGGAAAACTTGTAAATTTTAGTCAGTTGGAAAGAATAAATATCCATAATAAAATTTAGAAGGATATATTGAACATAGTAGAACAGAAATAAAAGAAAAAAAGGATCAGTACAAAATAAAGAACTGTATTTTGTACTAGCTACCAAAATGAAAAGATACCTTATTATTACAGATTATTGCACAAGATATTGTTTTGTAGTAAATATGATAGTAGATTTAAGTAAAACCCCAGAAGCCAACCTACTAGAATACTACTAGGTCCATAAGGATAATATTTAAGATAGTAGCAGGAGAAGTGGAAGACGCAACAACTAAGATAAAGATAAAAAGGAAGAGTTAGTAACCCAGTTGAATGCTTGCTTAGTTAATGAAAAGATAAAGCCTAGACGATAATAGATGTAAAGATAGATAAAAAGAAAAGAAAACAATTAACATCTTCCTTTTGAGATATGTAATTCAAAAAAGAAAAGATTTAAACTATTACGATACTAGTCCCACGATAGAATTATAAAACTTTTTCAAACAGTGGCTATGATGAAATAGTAAAGAACCTCAAAAGAGTAGAATATTATAATAATAGACATAATATAGTTGGGGCTTATACTAACGAAGAATTAGATATTCATTGGCAAGGGAATTAAGTAACCCATAGCAACAAAATAAGGTTAGTAAAAGAAAAAGAAAGATTAAGTTATACACATAAGAAAAGAGCTAGACGCAGGGTCTAATAGAATGATTTTACAATAATAACCTCATAAGATGCGTTTAGAGCAATCTAAATGAAATATGGATGCACACAATCA
Organism: Allium sativum; assembly: GCA_030737875.1. Lineage (NCBI taxonomy): Eukaryota > Viridiplantae > Streptophyta > Magnoliopsida > Asparagales > Amaryllidaceae > Allium > Allium sativum. The sequence goes on from CM060918.1 coordinate 639,007,741, forward strand.
TGTGATCGCATGAGAAAATGAATAGTGGAAGCCCAACCTAAAATATTTGCGGATACCGAAGCTGTAAATAAATTATGGTCCTTACAAATGGGATTATTCAACAAATACCGATATAGAAAATATGTGACTTCAAATAAACATAGAGAATAACCCGGGACGACCCTTTTTTGTATGATTAGCGGCGATCCACCATTGGCATGGTTTATAGTGTTCATCAAGAGGGTATTGCCTTGACCACGCTAGACGTTCTTAAGGCTGACATATGACTAGCGAGTTAAGCGACCCAAAGTTAGAGGCGCCAATAGTAGTAAAATCCAAAAGGATATTAATCCTATAAGTGCAGGAATCATATATTAGTAGCAAGAACAGGAAAGATATACTTTATACCTCTATAGGCCAAATAATCTTTTACCACTAGATTGGGGTTAAACAATGCCATATGATCATTTTAGTTTGTTTGTTTAGGGAAAATCTATTAACCCATCATAGTATTTTCCACGTAAAAAGAATGGTCATGCATAGCCTATGCATGATAGAAAGATAAATAATAGTTTACAGTAAATTCTCGACCGATTTCCATACAGAGTGGGTACTAACGCCTTCTGTAAGCGGAATTCAAAAGGATAGGCAAAATGATCACGTTCAGGTCCACAATATAGGCATAGTGAGGCATTCCGTTATGGATATCCCCAATTGTAGGCATAGAGAAGTGGATCATTGCAGATGCAGTTTGCACATTTTCATATCAGATGACGGGACATTTGTAGTGTAGAAAAACTTGTACGGTCCAGGATAGATGTAGTTTCAATGTTGTCGTAGCGAGATGGTGGAATCATACAAGGAGGTTATGAAATATACTAGAGGTAGTATCTATGATCGAGGAGGTCCAAGAAAATACAATTATATATGAGTATTGTTCATTAGGTTAAATCTAATGGGAAGTAGATAGGTGTGATTTATGAGCAAAGATGAGAGTTTAGCAATCTTAGTAAACCTAATATAACAAATATGGTAGCAAAATATATATGTAGTGTTGCGCATAAAAGTACATAATTTACCAACTAATATAACCTTTGTTCTAATCTCTTCCTCAAAACAACCCACAGTTAGATAAAAGGCAAAGGTTGTTTAACTTAGAGACACATGATTTAGAAAGTGTCATTACCCTGGTGAAGATATATTTATTATTATATTTTAAATTTCTTCTGCCATGAGTTATTTACTAAAGGTCTGATATATTTGTCTTTGCCTTTTTGTAGGATACCAAGCAATTCCCTCATGCTTCAATTGGAATTGGATTTCAGCTTTTCGTGAAGAACCTGGAATCGCTAGGGTGTATGTTGTTACAAAGACATAAATTACTAAAAGAAAAGAAAAATAAACTATACATGTCTATTTATTCTATAACTAGAGGATTACAAATCTAAAAATGGAGTGTTAATCTAGCTGAAGGAAAGAAAGAGCAAGAGAGAAAAATAAGGATCAGATCCACCTTACTCTCTATGATTTCTTCCTTTATTTAAGAAACATTTTTTTTCCTAAAAAATGTGATTTTTGACACATAACTTGTACATTCTATTAATGAAAATTACAATGACTTCATAATAAAATTCAATTCCTACTTCATCTTAATCATCGATCATAATCACTTTAGAAGCTAGCACCTTTCCGAAAAGGAATCATGTTCAAGGAGCCTGTCACTTCAATTCTACAGTTATTTAGTTGGCTTTGGTAAATGTATGTTTTTGACTTATAATTATAAATTAATGTTCTATCATTTATACTTAGATGATGTTTATATTGATAAATGACATATATATTGTATCGGTTTATCCTAACATTTATGATGGTTGTTTGTTCATGTATTTATATATAAAAAAATTATATAGTTGATAATACTCGTGGAATATTAAAAATATTATTATTTCAATTTAACATTAAAATATTTTATCCAAATCCATATGTTCATAAATAAAAATATAAACTATATCGTATAAATTACGTTTTAAAATTATATAAATTTATTTTTTTTATCCGAAATGCTTTCGACATTGTAAAAAAATTCTTTTCGACACACAAATTATTAAATATTATTTAAATCAAGTAAATTTTATAAATATATCATATAGAATATATCTTTAATTTTTTAAAATTAATTATATACCTTATGACTTTTGGCATTAAGAAAAACTATGTTTATTTGCATCATACTAATTGCTTTCAACCCCCAATAAAAAAGTTGAACAAATAGTTTTTGTAACGACCCAGATTTTTGAACAGTTTATTTTAAATATTTAGTATGGTTTTTAAAATATTGAATTTAAAATATAATAATTTAATATGGTATATATGTTCGAATTAAATTTCAGAATATATACTGTTCAATTTAGGGTAGTGTTATGATATCGAAACGTCAGTCTGTACGTTAAAATAGCGGTTTAGAATTTTAAAATTAAAGAACCGCGATATAGTTTAGTTTTTAATTAAAGAAAAATCAAATCAAAACTTTAACCAGCCGACCTATTTCTGTTAACGCCACCCTATTTCCTTCCTCGAGCTGAAATTTCTGTCTTCCCACTTCAAAATCTAGGGAGCATAATTTTAATGGTTGTGGTACAATTGCTACCCTTCGCTCTTATATAAATCACCCTAGCTTCTGTATTCCTTTCCATTCTAAAACCAATTCCGTCCGTTCCTTTCATTCCTTTCTTCTGGCATTTGCGAAATCGATTCCTCCGATTTATATAAAGAAAAAAAAAAGATGCAAATAGTAATCAAAATCAAAACCGCCAGATCTCTCGACACTGTTCTGGAGACGCTCGCGAATAGGGAAGAGGTGTGACTCGTATAGCTAGGGTTAAAGGAGTTCAAGGTTGGACTGGGTGCGATGCTTCCTAGTAGCTCGAGTTATGTATTCGAAGTCGTGGCCTAAGGTGAATCTCGAATTGGGTCTGAGGGTTCGTGGAGGCACGACATTGATTGCTGCGATGTCAGTTGAGTTCGTGATTTCAAAAGGGGGAATTCCGACTATAGTTGAGGTATTGGATGTAAAGGAGTTCGTCAATTGGGTGTTGCGATTTCTGGGAAGGGTGCGTGGATAAAGGGTGCAGACTAGGGAAAGAAGTGTTCAACAATTGAACGCTGTAGTATTTGGGGATTGAAGTGCGATGTGGTGTTCGACAGTGGACGCGACAGTAATGGTCGCTGTTTGGGATGAAGGTCGAACCGAGGAGCTGGGTTTTGGTTCCAAGTTTTGCGGTGATTTGAGGATAAGGTAACTAAGGTAAAACCAATTTTCCTTGCTTATTTAAATTTATACAGTAAGATCAGTTTTTAAATTAAGTAATTAGATTATAATTACATTAAAATCAATGGCTTTAAGAAAGACATTGTCTGAGAGGAATCAAGTGGAAATACCATTCTGTTTATATCTAAAGGAAAATTGGAAATAAATTTTTGTAATAAATCATTTTGTAAATAGATAATTTTAAATTGTAAATCATTTAATGGTTAAATAAAATGATTATAATGTTGGGAAATTAGTTTAAATAAAAAAAAGGGAATCTGTTAATAAGTAAACATATCATTTATCAAATTAAGGTTTAACTTGGAGTTGGTTTACACGTAGATAATTTATTAAATCCGATAATGGAGATTTTATTAATTATTGTTGTTTTCCGTTGGGAAACAGACGTATGGGAGAACTGCTATGAAATCTATATAAGATGCTTCGGTGGCTATTCAACGCGAATAAAAATCAGGTGAGTAAATCTCACTCACCTTTAGAATTATTTTTATTTCATTAAAAATAATTGTCTGTTGCTTGTGTGAATGTTTTATGGTTGTTTTATATATATTAGTTATTTAGGCTATATATATATATATATTGGGTTGATTGATTGGTTGGATTCCCGCAGTCTCATTAGCGGATGCCCGCAGTTTCATAGCGGATGATTACCCTATACGCCCCACGCTATGATTAGTGGATGACCTTCTATACCGCGATATTCTACCACGAAGCAGAATGGGTATTATTTATGTGCTAACATCTGTGGATGCAGGAAAACAGGTTGGAGGAATCCAACTGGATTCCTCAAAAATATATTATCTGTTTGTTTATTTGTTTGCATATATATTTTTATATATATGATGTGTTAGAAAAATAAATAATTCGTTGCTTTGTGTGTTTAAATATCACTGGGCTTAAGTAATGATATTTAAAAATATCGTGGAAGGATATTTGAGATTTAAAAAGGAAAAATTCTATTTTTAAATAGAATTTGAATTTTAAATGGAAATAAAATAAAACAAGTAGTTATTTATAAACGAAGTTTATAAATAGTTCTTTATAACGAAGTTATAAATGAAGTGAAAAGAATTATCATTGATAATTCAGAAATAGAAATACAAGCGTGAAATTGGGATTTGAAATGAAATTTCAAAATAGGATGTGAAATGAAATTTTTAAATATACAACTCAAATGAAATTTGAGTATAACATTTGAATTTTAAAAGGAGTTTAAATATTTGAATTTTTAAGAGGAGATTGAATATTAGAAATTCAAATAGAAGTTCAAATAGAATTTGAATAGACGAAATTAGAATGAAAAATAGAATTTGAATTCAAGAAATTAAAATAAAATTTGAATTCAAAGGAATTCGAATAAAGAAATTCAAATAGAGATTTGAATGTAGAATTTCAAAATAGAATTTGAAATATAGAATTTCAAAGAGGAATTGAATAGAATTTGAAATATAGTATTTCAAAGAAGAATTCAAATGTGAAATTTGAATAGAGATTTGAATGGAATTTAAATATGAAATTTGAATAGAGATTTGAAATAGAAATTCAAGTATTGAATTTGAACATGAAATTGAATATAGGAATTCAAGTAGAAATTTGAATATGGAATAGAATTTGAAATAAGCTTTGAAAGTAGGATTTCAAAGTAGGATTGAAATAGGATTTCAAAATAGGAAATCCAAATAGTTTTGAAATAGAATTTGAATTCAAGGGAATTGAAATAGAATTTGAATTCAAAGGAATTCAAATGGGATGGAAATAAAGGAAATTCAAAAATGGAATTTCAAATAAGAGAAGAATGTAATTTGAAATTTTGGGAATTTCAAATAAGAGAAAATGGAATTTGAAACATTTAGAATTTCAAATAGAATCTAAATGGAGTTTGAATATTTGAATTTCAAATGGAGTTGGGATATTCGAGAATTCAAATAGACTTTAAATATAGGAATTTCAAACAAAATTTGAGAATGGAGTTAAATCCAGAATTGGAATTCAAGAGATATAAAATTTGAATCCAAGGGATATAAATCTAGGATTTGAATTCAAGAGAAATTTAAATATGGCATTTGAATTCAAAGTGAAGTTTAATATGAGATTTGAAATTCTAATAGAATGAAAATAGATTTAAGTATAGAAATTTAAATGGAGATTGGAAATGGGATTTGAATAAGGAAATTCAAATGTAAAATTTCAAAGTAGAACTTGAATTAAACTTTGAAAATAGAATTTCAAATAGAACTCGAAATAGAATTAACTATGGGATTTGAATATGGAATTCAAATGGAATTGAAACTATGGATTTGAATATATTAAAATCAGAATGGGATTGAATTTCATTCAAACGAAGTTAAAAGTTTATATTTATAAATATAATTAAAACGAACTCGCCGCAGCGCTGCAGTTCGTAAATTGGCGACTCGAACTTCAATTGAGTATACAGAACTCAATTGAGGTCGGAATTCTTCGAAACAAGAAACGTCAGGACCGATTTGATAATAGTTTTCTAATGAAGGAGAAAAATCTGGGTTTCGTTGTATATATTTTGAGTTATGTCAAAATCAAATTTTCAGAAAAACAGCGCCAGAATCGTTTTAAACCCATAATGGTTTATTTAATGTTATAAAAGGATTTTAAGCGGGAAAAAAATCCGAATTGTCTATTTAGAAAATTTCAGAGTTGAGTTGTAAAATATATGCGAATTCAAGTTGTGTAAATGAATATGATTTTTGGAAACAGAAACCAGATTTTGATTATTGAATAGAAATTAGTTAATGAGATTTCGAATGAATATTGAGCTTTAAATAAGTGAATTCGATTTGAAAATTTATATTCGAAATAGAAAAGAGAACTGGAATTGAAATTTTGAAATTCAAATTTGGTCGTGAGCAAGTTAAACATTTATTTGAACATGTTATGTTCAAACAAAGAAGTGAAATAGGCAAAAAGGCTAATTAAAGAATAATTGAGCGAAACTGAATTCAAACGATTCAAAATTTAATTAAAACGAATGGATTGAGTTGAATTGAATTGGAAACAGGTGAACAGGTGTTAAACAGATATGGGATGGAGTATATGAAGATTTAAATTTATGTGCTCGACAAAAAGGTACATGTTTAATTCATATATGAGATTTTATGCGCCGTATCGGCAAGCCGCTTGGCTTTTCCTTTTTCTTTTCGATTGGAGAAGATACCGGGAAGCTATTTGAAATTTCCCGATGCTCCCGATACAGGGGAGGTTATGGCGAATTTTTCCGGGAATTTAAGGAGTTAGAATATTTTTAAGAAATTTGACAATTAGAAACCTATATATCGATATATATAGAATTCGATAAGGAAATGAAATCAAAAATAGCGAAAAGGGCCAATATGGTTATTGAAAATATTTGGTTAACAAATATTGATAAGGAAATGGAGAAGAGATTTAATTAATGAAATATTAATTAAAGGGCCCAGTGATTTGGTTGATATGTTGATTGAACACTTGTTTTTATTCGATAGTTAAAACACAGACTATCGAAGTTTTTGACCATCGTTGTCAATATGGAGAGACCGGTTGGATTATTATCCAAAGAACCACTCCGTATCGGCATAAGCGTTGCGAACCAAGTATGCTGAATATATTGAAGACGGAGTAAAGTGCAAGGGCTTTTCTAGTAATAGAAATAGTGCCTTCGGTTTCGTTCAATCCCAGAACGAACGTATATGGACGAATGTCTGACAAAGTATTTCCAATGATCAAATGGGTTGGTCTGTATGAATATATATGGTTGCAACGGATTTATCCCTTAGCATAATATCCAGAATATTTGTGCAAACTCAACTAGTGATTAACGGATCTGACAATGTGGCATTCAAAGTGATTGTGTTATCAAGGAATGGTAAGTAATCGTAGCCTCAGGCCTCAACAACCGGGAAAGGACAAAAATCGGGCAGGCAGCATGGCTATGTGGGTCGCACCCATTAGGGTGTATAATCACCTATCTAGAGAAATTCCTTTTGTTTCTAAATCTATCGATTCTGCCCATTCGGGAACGGTGGTTTGAGTCCAACCGTTGGTGATATACATTCGATACACTCAAGCGAAATGAGTGGTCGGTCATGTGTGGGCCGGGTTGCAAGACGTTCTTGTTGAACCCAGGTGTATTCGCCTCTAGAGATACATCATCGGAAGGTGGTCCCATACCTTGTCATGTTGGAAATCCAATCTCCAATAAGCGCCATGCGGTTTTTGATTTTATAATATATATGTGGAGCGTGAGATGCAAGCGTTCTGCTATTTGGTTATTTACTTGATGTAGACATTATTATAATATCACTGGATTTTTGATATCAAAGTGTTTTGGGGTTATAGTAAGGTAAAAACCGTCCATGTTTATGTGTGGGCTGGTCTTACTATTATCTTTTCTTTCGAAAAGGATTTTGAAAGTTAAACAAGTGGTTGGAGTTTACTCACACCAGTCCCATGACTGACCCAGAGTTTATTTTGTTTTGTCTTCCCTAAACTCTTGGGTGCCCAAATTTGTACGGGCAGTCAAGTGTTTCAGGCTTTTACAGATACACTTGGAGGAGCTTGAAGCAGGAGGCTTCAACGTTAGTTATTTAGAGTTACTTCCGCTGGATCAAATGTTATGTGTACTCTGATGATGGTATGTATATATGTACAAAACAGATTTGTATTTCGAAGCTTATGTTATATAATATATTTTATTCGTTCCGCTGTGAGTTTGTGATCTTTGTTTTCTTCTATTCTAATATTTCTTTCTTTCTATTTCTCATCCTCTAACTTCTTTCTAATAATGAGTCGTATTTCTGTGTTGTTTGGGTTGGACGTGTGGTGTATTTAGTCAACTCAGATAGCACGGATTTGCAGGCCTTTACAGGTGGTATCAGAGCTTAGGTTGAGCGAATACCTAGGCTTGTGTGTGTAACGACACGGATTTCGCCCGGACCTAATCGATCGTTAAACCGACCAAGACCGTTCGAATCCCGCATACGCTAACTTTGGGTATACAACACATCAGAACAAATAACAGAAGACTTCAATAATTCATCATAATAATGTTACATCAGAGTACAGAATATCAGAGTATATCGAAAATAATACACAGCGGAAGATAAATTTACATAAATGTAAAACAGTGCACAGCGGAAATATAAACTACACAGCGGAAGACTGTAAATGTCTGGACACAGCTTAAAGCTTCAATCCAGAATCCTGCTCAAAACATCTGCAAAATAAAACTACTCGACTGCCCGTGTGGAAAATAGGGGCACCCGAGTTCGCAAGGGAAAAGCAAACTACGAGTCAGTCATGGGACTGGTGTGAGAACTAAAAAACAGTTGTTAACTTTGTTCAAAAATAAGGCAAATCACGGGACCACGCCACTTTCGCGGAACGGGTTTACCCCCATGAAAGCCAGTGTATAAACAACAATCAATATAGATATATGGATCTACTATGCATCAATCAACATGCAATATCCCAATCTACCCATTTAGATTAATCACCACACTTAGATTTTCCAAATCCAATTCAATTTACAGAAATTATTCCTTTGGATTTTATTCCCGATTTCTTATTTCAAATCATTTGAAATACATATCTAACTTTCTATATCAAAGTAGATTTCACTTCGGGATCTCAAATCAAATCATTTGGAAATATGAATTCCAAAACATAACAATGCATACAAACAAGTATGCAACCAAATATCGTGCTCCCCATCGACAAGGCAAAGGGTACGCACCTCGCAACTCGATATATATATGTGCACCTACCCCACATAGGAGTAGGCTACACCGACGATGCACCTCCCACTCAGGAGAGCATACACCGCCCTCTCACCCATACTTTTAGTCTCAGGGTTACCCGAATCTTTAGTCACATACTAAATCATTTCATATCCCGAAGTAGGGAAAATCATTTCACAACATAATAATCACAATGTAACATATAATACATTTCTAAATCACTTTAGAAATCATCGGGTTTTGGGCCTCGAAATCCTTTCTGTTTTATAAAACATTTTTATAAAACATTCCCTGTCCAAAATCGGGAATACATTTCTTTTCACTTAAGAAAAATATCATTTCTCAATCATTCGTTAAATTTGAAATGAACACAACATCGCTAAACACTTTATCGTCAAATCGTGAAGTGTTTCACAAGGCGTTAGCACACAGATATTTTCAACCCAACCCAATGCTAAATGTAAAAGCATATTCTGCTCATAAACTGGTCGAGCACAATCCAAACCATCAATCAATCAAATTTAACATACGCCTCATTCCAATTCATTAGTCACTAACCGTAAATTAATCAAGAGAATAATTCCCCAAATATTAACCCCGAAGGCCGAAACCAACATCAGATCAATATCCAGAAAACCATTCTGCTTGGCTAACCGACAGTTAGTTTCTAAATTTCACGTTCAAATCTAATTAAAGATTTAACTATCGCCTGGAGCAAAACTGGTGATACTCCATTCTCGATCTTTTCAATCTAATTAAAGATTCATTAAAACTCCATTTAGTTTTAATCTGTGACTGGGTTAAAGAATCAGTGTCATCTAAAAACACGGTTCGCGATAAACCCAAAGTCACATTCCATTAATTATCGGGTTAAAGAACGAGTGTTATTTAAAAACACTGTTCACGATAAACCCAAAAATCAATATCAATTCAATTCCAATCAAATATCATTTAATTGGTACACTTCATTAAATCTAAATAAAAAGATTTAATCATTTCTCAATTGGGTTCAAGAACAGTGTTAGTGAAGACACCATTCACGACAAACCCAAATCACATTCGATATTCAATACAAGGCTCTGAATAGAAAATATATCGGCTTATATTCAATATCGAATTCTACGACTAACAAATGTCGTATTGGAAATAACGATATAAATATATATCTTTCAAATTTCCATAACAACACCTGTATAATCACGAATTCCAACATCGAAATATTCCGAAGACAATTTCGATTCAAATCCACTCCAATGCAATCATTGGAAATTTTGGTTATTTTCAAAACCCTTTTCGAATTCAATTTATTTATTTAAAAATAAATAGAATTATAATTCTAGTTCAAAACTAGTTCATTTCGATAAAAATCCATTTTTATCTTTTCAAATATGGAGTTTTTCATCCCAATTCTTCACAAATCATTTCTTATGATTTTACACAAATTATTACTATTTTTAATAATTTTATCAAGGCCCGTACAGTCGATTTCCATCAATGGCCATCGAACTGCACTTACAGCGACCTTTTTCGAATTTGATTTGGACATAATTCCAAATCCAACCGTTAGATTTCAAATTTCTAATATTCCTTAGAAAGCTCTTTTCGATACGAACCCAACGGTTCTGATTTCAGGAGAATCCGACGGTCGGATCTCCCGTAATGTCCGTTCGAAGTCAATGGTCGAAATTCGCGAACTGCCGCAGCGCGGCGCGTTCTATTCAGGCCATTATATTATATATATAATATATATAATATATATTTCGTCGATTTCTATTTAAAACGAATTATATAAATAGTTTTGAATTCGTTTCAAAAACATTTTCAACTTCCTTTTCAATTCAAATCACAATTGAATTCTTCTTTATAGATTCGTTTTAAAATTCATTTCTATTCAATTCAAATTTCAATTCAATTTGAATTCGTTTTCAATTCAATTCATTTCGAATTCGTTTTCTATTCAATTCAATTCGAATTCATTTTCTAGTCAATTCAATTCGAATTCGTTTTCTATTCAATTCAATTCGAATTCGTTTTCTATTCAATTCAATTCGAATTCGTTTTCTATTCAATTCAATTCGAATTCGTTTTCTAGTCAATTCAATTCGAATTCGTTTTCTATTCAATTCAATTCGAATTCGTTTTCTAGTCAATTCAATTCGAATTCGTTTTCTATTCAATTCAATTCGAATTCATTTTCTAGTCAATTCAATTCGAATTCGTTTTCTATTCAATTCAATTCGAATTCGTTTTCTATTCAATTCAATTCGAATTCGTTTTCTAGTCAATTCAATTCGAATTCGTTTTCTATTCAATTCAATTCGAATTCGTTTTCTATTCAATTCAATTCGAATTCGCTTTCTATTCAATTCAATTCGAATTCGTTTTCTATTCAATTCAATTCGAATTCGTTTTCTATTCAATTCAATTCGAATTCGTTTTCTATTCAATTCAATTCGAATTCGTTTTCTATTCAATTCAATTCGAATTCGTTTTCTATTCAATTCAATTCGAATATTTCATATGCATCGTTTTCATTTCGAATATTTCATATACATCGTTTTCATTTCGAATATTTCATATACATCGTTTTCATTTCGAATATTTCATATACATCGTTTTCAATTCGAATATTTCATATACATCGTTTTCAATTCATATATATATTTCATATACATCGTTTTCATTTCATATATATATATATATATATATTCACCTTTCACTATATACGATATTTTCATTTTCAATACATACGATATATTCATTTTCAATATATTCGATATTTTCACTTTCAATATATATATTTCATACACTTCTAATATATATAATATTTTCACTTTCAATATATTCAATATTTTCACTTTCGATATATTCGATATTTTCACTTTCAATATATATATCGTTTTCACTTCATATATATATATATATATCGTTTTCAATTCGAATATTTCATATACATTGTTTTCAATTCGAATATTTTCACTTCGCTATATATATAAATTTCACTTTTCATATATTCGTTATTTCACTTCGCTATATATCAATTTTCACAACAATTTCAACCAATAAATATCGTCCATGGTTTGTGGACGAGGGGCGTATATATATATATATAGATATTTATATATAGCAATTCACTTCCACTTTCAACACATATATATAAAATTATAAAAAGAAATTGAAGAGTGAGAAATCCTCACCAATAGCTATCCACTCACGATTCTTCCTTTATAGAAATCTTCGCCTTTTGTCGCTTTCACCCGTATTCTCTACATATGTAAAAATCGAATTTTTACTATGTTATTCAATATATAAAAATCACATTTTTACTTCGATGTTAAATATATAAAAATCACATTTTTACTTCGATGTTAAATATATAAAAATCACATTTTTACTTCGATGTTAAATATATAAAAATCACATTTTTACTTCGATGTTAAATATATAAAAATCACATTTTTAAAACGATGTCCTTCTTATAAAAACTGATTTTCTTTTAAACTACGATTTTTATATCAAAATCCCCTTATCAATTTTTTTTATATTTTTTTTTTCTTTAGAACCATTTTTATTCTAAATTCTGAAACAAAAATAAAACTATGTTATTTCATTATAAAATCGGATTTTAATAACACTTAATTACATAAAAGAAAAATATAATTTCACTGTAAATGGAATTTCACCTTTTTAGCCGTCGAAGGAGGGGTTAGGTGGCTTGTGCGATCAGCGGAGGGGCGCTACTGGCGGCGGAGGTCGGGGTTTGGCCCTAGTGCGGGCGGCGGTGGTCAGTTCTGGTCAAGCGCGAGGGTGGCTAGGGCTAGGGACCTGCGGGTTGGGGTTTTTGCTGAAGGGAGCGGGAAGAGAATCGTGAGTGGAGAAGGAGAAGCAGGAGAGGAGGACGGGAAGAGCGGCTGATGGGGGGGTGCGGCGGTCGTTGGATCGGCGGCGTCGCCCCTTCCGATCTGAGAAGAATCATTCGGTTTTTTTTTTTTTTTTTTTTTTTTCTTTTTCCTTCTGTTTGACTTTTTTAGAGATAGAAAAGGGCCAAGGGCTTTTATATAAAAATATATTTATTTAATTATTTAATTCCATAAAGTAACTTTTAATTTTGACCTCGAAACGAGACCCACCGCCTGCCGTCCATAGCGTTCCACCCCCATTCCGAACACAATGGGATATGTATCGTAAGCTGGTTTGATCGTTACAATCAGTTTCCGTTGAATTTACAATATAAATCAGTATATTGAATTTTAAACGTACATTTCAAATTACCGGGGTCACATACTAACTAGAAAAATTCCAGAAAAATATTTTCTAGCTTCGTATTGACGATACGGTCCTAACAAAACTAGTTTCGTTGAATTCTGAGACCGTTGGAAAAATGGTCAATTTCCAGTCGATTAAAATCAACTGAAACTGGTCAAACGCGTTTTCTTTTGCCACGCCCACATATTGATTCGATAAATTATGAAATTTGAAACCTAGCAATAATTTAACATCACGGACCCAACAAAACTGGTTTCGTCGAAATCCGAGGTCGTTTGCAAAATGTCCATTTTTAAGGGCCTGAATTCCATAGCGACTATTCAGAATTTTCAACTGGACATATCTTTTGATTCCCGATATGAAATCTTGATTTTTCGGATTCGTTGGAAAGATATTATCAATTAGATCCTATCATTTTTGGTTTCACTAAAATCCGGATTGTTTTGCACCCGGTACATTCAATTGAAGTTTGAAATCGAATTATCGAACTACCGCGCCATTTTCAATTCTATTTATAATTATATATAAATATTTATATTCTAACGACGACGCGTATAATATATACGTTTGATTTATATTCAAATAAATTTCTCGTCGATATTATTTAAAATAATTCATGTTAAATAATCAGAATTCGCTAAAATTGCCAAAATAAAAATTTCAAACTGGCTCGCATTTTACGGGTTGTTACAATCTCCCCCACTTAAAACTTTTCGTCCCCGAAAAGGAACAAAGTCGAAAGTGGTTTGATTATTCAGCTCTACGCTCGATCTGGCTTCCATTCTCCAACCTTTTAGTTTCTGAGAATTTTTAAAACTTCAAAAATTTGGCTAACACCCTAAATTTTTGAAAAATTTCGCCATAACCTCCCCTGCACCGGGAGCATCGGGAAATTGCAAATAGCGTTCCCGGTCCTTCAGATCTCAAAAAGAAAAAGAAAAAGCCAAGCGGCTAGCCAATAGGCTCACAAAATCATCATCACCCAAACAAAACAGGAAATTATGTAGTAAACATGTACCTATTTGTCGGGCAAACAAATTTTATTCTCTGCTCTAGCCTCCTTGCTATGACCTGTTCAATGTAAGTGCAAGTATATGCATGCATTTGCAACCAAATTTCAATACAGTTTACTATTTGGTTCAATTGGCTAAATGGTTAAAAATTATCAAACAAGTAAACAAACAACACAAACATCAATCAATTAATTGATTATATTTTCAAATATATAATTTTATATATTTAAAAATCATATTTTCTAAAATCAGATTATATATATAATCACAAATACGTTATTCATAAACAAATAACTCTCGACTCATTCTAGGGCATTTCTAACCCCATCTCTAACGAGTCACTCATTCTAGAATGCTACTGATTCTATCTCTAATGAGGATTCTTTTATAGGACATTACTAATCCTACCTCTGATGAGTCTTTTGTTCAGTTCTAATGAGTTGTACCCCAAAGATTTGAGTTTAACCAAAGCTCTGATACCACGTTGTAACGACACGGATTTCGCCCGGACCTAATCGATCGTTAAACCGACCAAGACCGTTCGAATCCCGCATACGCTAACTTTGGGTATACAACACATCAGAACAAATAACAGAAGACTTCAATAATTCATCATAATAATGTTACATCAGAGTACAGAATATCAGAGTATATCGAAAATAATACACAGCGGAAGATAAATTTACATAAATGTAAAACAGTGCACAGCGGAAATATAAACTACACAGCGGAAGACTGTAAATGTCTGGACACAGCTTAAAGCTTCAATCCAGAATCCTGCTCAAAACATCTGCAAAATAAAACTACTCGACTGCCCGTGTGGAAAATAGGGGCACCCGAGTTCGCAAGGGAAAAGCAAACTACGAGTCAGTCATGGGACTGGTGTGAGAACTCAAAAACAGTTGTTAACTTTGTTCAAAAATAAGGCAAATCACGGGACCACGCCACTTTCGCGGAACGGGTTTACCCCCATGAAAGCCAGTGTATAAACAACAATCAATATAGATATATGGATCTACTATGCATCAATCAACATGCAATATCCCAATCTACCCATTTAGATTAATCACCACACTTAGATTTTCCAAATCCAATTCAATTTACAGAAATTATTCCTTTGGATTTTATTCCCGATTTCTTATTTCAAATCATTTGAAATACATATCTAACTTTCTATATCAAAGTAGATTTCACTTCGGGATCTCAAATCAAATCATTTGGAAATATGAATTCCAAAACATAACAATGCATACAAACAAGTATGCAACCAAATATCGTGCTCCCCATCGACAAGGCAAAGGGTACGCACCTCGCAACTCGATATATATATGTGCACCTACCCCACATAGGAGTAGGCTACACCGACGATGCACCTCCCACTCAGGAGAGCATACACCGCCCTCTCACCCATACTTTTAGTCTCAGGGTTACCCGAATCTTTAGTCACATACTAAATCATTTCATATCCCGAAGTAGGGAAAATCATTTCACAACATAATAATCACAATGTAACATATAATACATTTCTAAATCACTTTAGAAATCATCGGGTTTTGGGCCTCGAAATCCTTTCTGTTTTATAAAACATTTTTATAAAACATTCCCTGTCCAAAATCGGGAATACATTTCTTTTCACTTAAGAAAAATATCATTTCTCAATCATTCGTTAAATTTGAAATGAACACAACATCGCTAAACACTTTATCGTCAAATCGTGAAGTGTTTCACAAGGCGTTAGCACACAGATATTTTCAACCCAACCCAATGCTAAATGTAAAAGCATATTCTGCTCATAAACTGGTCGAGCACAATCCAAACCATCAATCAATCAAATTTAACATACGCCTCATTCCAATTCATTAGTCACTAACCGTAAATTAATCAAGAGAATAATTCCCCAAATATTAACCCCGAAGGCCGAAACCAACATCAGATCAATATCCAGAAAACCATTCTGCTTGGCTAACCGACAGTTAGTTTCTAAATTTCACGTTCAAATCTAATTAAAGATTTAACTATCGCCTGGAGCAAAACTGGTGATACTCCATTCTCGATCTTTTCAATCTAATTAAAGATTCATTAAAACTCCATTTAGTTTTAATCTGTGACTGGGTTAAAGAATCAGTGTCATCTAAAAACACGGTTCGCGATAAACCCAAAGTCACATTCCATTAATTATCGGGTTAAAGAACGAGTGTTATTTAAAAACACTGTTCACGATAAACCCAAAAATCAATATCAATTCAATTCCAATCAAATATCATTTAATTGGTACACTTCATTAAATCTAAATAAAAAGATTTAATCATTTCTCAATTGGGTTCAAGAACAGTGTTAGTGAAGACACCATTCACGACAAACCCAAATCACATTCGATATTCAATACAAGGCTCTGAATAGAAAACATATCGGCTTATATTCAATATCGAATTCTACGACTAACAAATGTCGTATTGGAAATAACGATATAAATATATATCTTTCAAATTTCCATAACAACACCTGTATAATCACGAATTCCAACATCGAAATATTCCGAAGACAATTTCGATTCAAATCCACTCCAATGCAATCATTGGAAATTTTGGTTATTTTCAAAACCCTTTTCGAATTCAATTTATTTATTTAAAAATAAATAGAATTATAATTCTAGTTCAAAACTAGTTCATTTCGATAAAAATCCATTTTTATCTTTTCAAATATGGAGTTTTTCATCCCAATTCTTCACAAATCATTTCTTATGATTTTACACAAATTATTACTATTTTTAATAATTTTATCAAGGCCCGTACAGTCGATTTCCATCAATGGCCATCGAACTGCACTTACAGCGACCTTTTTCGAATTTGATTTGGACATAATTCCAAATCCAACCGTTAGATTTCAAATTTCTAATATTCCTTAGAAAGCTCTTTTCGATACGAACCCAACGGTTCTGATTTCAGGAGAATCCGACGGTCGGATCTCCCGTAATGTCCGTTCGAAGTCAATGGTCGAAATTCGCGAACTGCCGCAGCGCGGCGCGTTCTATTCAGGCCATTATATTATATATATAATATATATAATATATATTTCGTCGATTTCTATTTAAAACGAATTATATAAATAGTTTTGAATTCGTTTCAAAAACATTTTCAACTTCCTTTTCAATTCAAATCACAATTGAATTCTTCTTTATAGATTCGTTTTAAAATTCATTTCTATTCAATTCAAATTTCAATTCAATTTGAATTCGTTTTCAATTCAATTCATTTCGAATTCGTTTTCTATTCAATTCAATTCGAATTCATTTTCTAGTCAATTCAATTCGAATTCGTTTTCTATTCAATTCAATTCGAATTCGTTTTCTATTCAATTCAATTCGAATTCGTTTTCTATTCAATTCAATTCGAATTCGTTTTCTAGTCAATTCAATTCGAATTCGTTTTCTATTCAATTCAATTCGAATTCGTTTTCTAGTCAATTCAATTCGAATTCGTTTTCTATTCAATTCAATTCGAATTCATTTTCTAGTCAATTCAATTCGAATTCGTTTTCTATTCAATTCAATTCGAATTCGTTTTCTATTCAATTCAATTCGAATTCGTTTTCTAGTCAATTCAATTCGAATTCGTTTTCTATTCAATTCAATTCGAATTCGTTTTCTATTCAATTCAATTCGAATTCGCTTTCTATTCAATTCAATTCGAATTCGTTTTCTATTCAATTCAATTCGAATTCGTTTTCTATTCAATTCAATTCGAATTCGTTTTCTATTCAATTCAATTCGAATTCGTTTTCTATTCAATTCAATTCGAATTCGTTTTCTATTCAATTCAATTCGAATATTTCATATGCATCGTTTTCATTTCGAATATTTCATATACATCGTTTTCATTTCGAATATTTCATATACATCGTTTTCATTTCGAATATTTCATATACATCGTTTTCAATTCGAATATTTCATATACATCGTTTTCAATTCATATATATATTTCATATACATCGTTTTCATTTCATATATATATATATATATATTCACCTTTCACTATATACGATATTTTCATTTTCAATACATACGATATATTCATTTTCAATATATTCGATATTTTCACTTTCAATATATATATTTCATACACTTCTAATATATATAATATTTTCACTTTCAATATATTCAATATTTTCACTTTCGATATATTCGATATTTTCACTTTCAATATATATATCGTTTTCACTTCATATATATATATATATATATCGTTTTCAATTCGAATATTTCATATACATTGTTTTCAATTCGAATATTTTCACTTCGCTATATATATAAATTTCACTTTTCATATATTCGTTATTTCACTTCGCTATATATCAATTTTCACAACAATTTCAACCAATAAATATCGTCCATGGTTTGTGGACGAGGGGCGTATATATATATATATATAGATATTTATATATAGCAATTCACTTCCACTTTCAACACATATATATAAAATTATAAAAAGAAATTGAAGAGTGAGAAATCCTCACCAATAGCTATCCACTCACGATTCTTCCTTTATAGAAATCTTCGCCTTTTGTCGCTTTCACCCGTATTCTCTACATATGTAAAAATCGAATTTTTACTATGTTATTCAATATATAAAAATCACATTTTTACTTCGATGTTAAATATATAAAAATCACATTTTTACTTCGATGTTAAATATATAAAAATCACATTTTTACTTCGATGTTAAATATATAAAAATCACATTTTTACTTCGATGTTAAATATATAAAAATCACATTTTTAAAACGATGTCCTTCTTATAAAAACTGATTTTCTTTTAAACTACGATTTTTATATCAAAATCCCCTTATCAATTTTTTTTATATTTTTTTTTTCTTTAGAACCATTTTTATTCTAAATTCTGAAACAAAAATAAAACTATGTTATTTCATTATAAAATCGGATTTTAATAACACTTAATTACATAAAAGAAAAATATAATTTCACTGTAAATGGAATTTCACCTTTTTAGCCGTCGAAGGAGGGGTTAGGTGGCTTGTGCGATCAGCGGAGGGGCGCTACTGGCGGCGGAGGTCGGGGTTTGGCCCTAGTGCGGGCGGCGGTGGTCAGTTCTGGTCAAGCGCGAGGGTGGCTAGGGCTAGGGACCTGCGGGTTGGGGTTTTTGCTGAAGGGAGCGGGAAGAGAATCGTGAGTGGAGAAGGAGAAGCAGGAGAGGAGGACGGGAAGAGCGGCTGATGGGGGGGTGCGGCGGTCGTTGGATCGGCGGCGTCGCCCCTTCCGATCTGAGAAGAATCATTCGGTTTTTTTTTTTTTTTTTTTTTTTCTTTTTCCTTCTGTTTGACTTTTTTAGAGATAGAAAAGGGCCAAGGGCTTTTATATAAAAATATATTTATTTAATTATTTAATTCCATAAAGTAACTTTTAATTTTGACCTCGAAACGAGACCCACCGCCTGCCGTCCATAGCGTTCCACCCCCATTCCGAACACAATGGGATATGTATCGTAAGCTGGTTTGATCGTTACAATCAGTTTCCGTTGAATTTACAATATAAATCAGTATATTGAATTTTAAACGTACATTTCAAATTACCGGGGTCACATACTAACTAGAAAAATTCCAGAAAAATATTTTCTAGCTTCGTATTGACGATACGGTCCTAACAAAACTAGTTTCGTTGAATTCTGAGACCGTTGGAAAAATGGTCAATTTCCAGTCGATTAAAATCAACTGAAACTGGTCAAACGCGTTTTCTTTTGCCACGCCCACATATTGATTCGATAAATTATGAAATTTGAAACCTAGCAATAATTTAACATCACGGACCCAACAAAACTGGTTTCGTCGAAATCCGAGGTCGTTTGCAAAATGTCCATTTTTAAGGGCCTGAATTCCATAGCGACTATTCAGAATTTTCAACTGGACATATCTTTTGATTCCCGATATGAAATCTTGATTTTTCGGATTCGTTGGAAAGATATTATCAATTAGATCCTATCATTTTTGGTTTCACTAAAATCCGGATTGTTTTGCACCCGGTACATTCAATTGAAGTTTGAAATCGAATTATCGAACTACCGCGCCATTTTCAATTCTATTTATAATTATATATAAATATTTATATTCTAACGACGACGCGTATAATATATACGTTTGATTTATATTCAAATAAATTTCTCGTCGATATTATTTAAAATAATTCATGTTAAATAATCAGAATTCGCTAAAATTGCCAAAATAAAAATTTCAAACTGGCTCGCATTTTACGGGTTGTTACAGTGTGGCATGTGCTCATTAGAGATAGGGTCAGTAGTACCCTAGAATGAGTTGAGTGTATATAGATAAGAGAGAGCGTATTTGTTAATTGATTTAAAACAATCGTTTTATATTGTGTTGGCTAGTCTGTTGAGTGGTTTATGAATTCTGATCGAATAGTGGGACGCCACAAAGTCGATAGGAATTTCTAAACACTTGAACAGAAGATTGAACACAGTATTGTTTTAAGTGGGTAAACGAAATAATTTTACCCAAAATTTCTATTTTGATATAGAAAGAGTAATTTTCTAGAATTATTATTATATGGATGTGTTGGATGTTGATTTTATAATCAAATGAGATTATAAACTTAGAATGGTTATTTATAACCAAATAGAATTTGTATAGGAATTAAATATACAAATGAGATGAATTAGAATTAAATTCAAACCAGAATTAAGAATTCAAAAATCCTGGGAAGTTGAATAATATTTTTCAAAGTATATTAAAGTAATATAGCTTTGTTTTAGAAGGATTTGAAAGAAAATTATTTTAGATGAATTTTGAAGTGATAAAGCACTGAACTCACTTCAGTGGCTGGGAAATAATTCTGATGATGATTGCAACATCATCAGTGTTCATTTTCAAGTTTCTAAGTGATGGATTGCTACCTTAGAAAATTTTTGATGGAAATTTGTTTGGAAGAAAACAAATAGTTTGGAAATATTCAAATGTTTTGAATTTGAATTAGTTATAAATATATGTGATTTCAAAAAGAATTTGAATGAAAAACCCAGGGATTTGAATTCTGGAATTTAAATTTAACTTAAACAAGTTAAATGGGTCGAAGTGAGTGAATTGATTAGAATCAATTTGAATAGGTTATTGGAATATAGATTGGATATAAATGGATTGATCGTAGATCATTTGAATTAAATGTGTGAAAACCAAAAGTTTTGGTTGGAGCTAATTTGTTGAAATATGAAGAGGTGAGTTTCAGCATGAAGGAGTTATGAAAAGTTAATCAGTTTGTAGTATTTTTCCTACCTTAGCAATTTCGAGGACGAAATTATTTTAAGGGGGGAAGAATGTAACGACCCAGATTTTTGAACAGTTTATTTTAAATATTTAGTATGGTTTTTAAAATATTGAATTTAAAATATAATAATTTAATATGGTATATATGTTCGAATTAAATTTCAGAATATATACTGTTCAATTTAGGGTAGTGTTATGATATTGAAACGTCAGTTTGTACGTTAAAATAGCGGTTTAGAATTTTAAAATTAAAGAACCGCGATATAGTTTAGTTTTTAATTAAAGAAAAATCAAATCAAAACTTTAACCAGCCGACCTATTTCTGTTAACGCCACCCTATTTCCTTCCTCGAGCTGAAATTTCTGTCTTCCCACTTCAAAATCTAGGGAGCATAATTTTAATGGTTGTGGTACAATTGCTACCCTTCGCTCTTATATAAATCACCCTAGCTTCTGTATTCCTTTCCATTCTAAAACCAATTCCTTCCGTTCCTTTCATTCCTTTCTTCTGGCATTTGCGAAATCGATTCCTCCGATTTATATAAAGAAAAAAAAAAAAGATGCAAATAGTAATCAAAATCAAAACCGCCAGATCTCTCGACACTGTTCTGGAGACGCTCGCGAATAGGGAAGAGGTGTGACTCGTATAGCTAGGGTTAAAGGAGTTCAAGGTTGGACTGGGTGCGATGCTTCCTAGTAGCTCGAGTTATGTATTCGAAGTCGTGGCCTAAGGTGAATCTCGAATTGGGTCTGAGGGTTCGTGGAGGCACGACATTGATTGCTGCGATGTCAGTTGAGTTCGTGATTTCAAAAGGGGGAATTCCGACTATAGTTAAGGTATTGGATGTAAAGGAGTTCGTCAATTGGGTGTTGCGATTTCTGGGAAGGGTGCGTGGATAAAGGGTGCAGACTAGGGAAAGAAGTGTTCAACAATTGAACGCTGTAGTATTTGGGGATTGAAGTGCGATGTGGTGTTCGACAGTGGACGCGACAGTAATGGTCGCTGTTTGGGATGAAGATCGAACTGAGGAGCTGGGTTTTGGTTCCAAGTTTTGCGGTGATTTGAGGATAAGGTAACTAAGGTAAAACCAATTTTCCTTGCTTATTTAAATTTATACAGTAAGATCAGTTTTTAAATTAAGTAATTAGATTATAATTACATTAAAATCAATGGCTTTAAGAAAGACATTGTCTGAGAGGAATCAAGTGGAAATACCATTATGTTTATATCTAAAGGATAATTGGAAATAAATTTTTGTAATAAATCATTTTGTAAATAGATAATTTTAAATTGTAAATCATTTAATGGTTAAATAAAATGATTATAATGTTGGGAAATTAGTTTAAATAAAAAAAAAGGGAATATGTTAATAAGTAAACATATCATTTATCAAATTAAGGTTTAACTTGGAGTTGGTTTACACGTAGATAATTTATTAAATCCGATAGTGGAGATTTTATTAATTATTGTTGTTTTCCGTTGGGAAACAGACGTATGGGAGAACTGCTATGAAATCTATATAAGATGCTTCGGTGGCTATTCAACGCGAATAAAAATCAGGTGAGTAAATCTCACTCACCTTTAGAATTATTTTTATTTCATTAAAAATAATTGTCTGTTGCTTGTGTGAATGTTTTATGGTTGTTTTATATATATTAGTTATTTAGGCTATATATATATATATATATATATATTGGGTTGATTGATTGGTTGGATTCCCGCAGTCTCATTAGCGGATGCCCGCAGTTTCATAGCGGATGATTACCCTATACGCCCCACGCTATGATTAGTGGATGACCTTCTATACCGCGATATTCTGCCACGAAGCAGAATGGGTATTATTTATGTGCTAACATCTGTGGATGCAGGAAAACAGGTTGGAGGAATCCAACTGGATTCCTCAAAAATATATTATCTGTTTGTTTATTTGTTTGCATATATATTTTTATATATATGATGTGTTAGAAAAATAAATAATTCGTTGCTTTGTGTGTTTAAATATCACTGGGCTTAAGTAATGATATTTAAAAATATCGTGGAAGGATATTTGAGATTTAAAAAGGAAAAATTCTATTTTTAAATAGAATTTGAATTTTAAATGGAAATAAAATAAAACAAGTAGTTATTTATAAACGAAGTTTATAAATAGTTCTTTATAACGAAGTTATAAATGAAGTGAAAAGAATTATCATTGATAATTCAGAAATAGAAATACAAGCGTGAAATTGGGATTTGAAATGAAATTTCAAAATAGGATGTGAAATGAAATTTTTAAATATATAACTCAAATGAAATTTGAGTATAACATTTGAATTTTAAAAGGAGTTTAAATATTTGAATTTTTAAGAGGAGATTGAATATTAGAAATTCAAATAGAAGTTCAAATAGAATTTGAATAGACGAAATTAGAATGAAAAATAGAATTTGAATTCAAGAAATTAAAATAAAATTTGAATTCAAAGGAATTCGAATAAAGAAATTCAAATAGAGATTTGAATGTAGAATTTCAAAATAGAATTTGAAATATAGAATTTCAAAGAGGAATTGAATAGAATTTGAAATATAGTATTTCAAAGAAGAATTCAAATGTGAAATTTGAATAGAGATTTGAATGGAATTTAAATATGAAATTTGAATAGAGATTTGAAATAGAAATTCAAGTATTGAATTTGAACATGAAATTGAATATAGGAATTCAAGTAGAAATTTGAATATGGAATAGAATTTGAAATAAGCTTTGAAAGTAGGATTTCAAAGTAGGATTGAAATAGGATTTCAAAATAGGAAATCCAAATAGTTTTGAAATAGAATTTGAATTCAAGGGAATTGAAATAGAATTTGAATTCAAAGGAATTCAAATGGGATGGAAATAAAGGAAATTCAAAAATGGAATTTCAAATAAGAGAAGAATGTAATTTGAAATTTTGGGAATTTCAAATAAGAGAAAATGGAATTTGAAACATTTAGAATTTCAAATAGAATCTAAATGGAGTTTGAATATTTGAATTTCAAATGGAGTTGGGATATTCGAGAATTCAAATAGACTTTAAATATAGGAATTTCAAACAAAATTTGAGAATGGAGTTAAATCCAGAATTGGAATTCAAGAGATATAAAATTTGAATCCAAGGGATATAAATCTAGGATTTGAATTCAAGAGAAATTTAAATATGGCATTTGAATTCAAAGTGAAGTTTAATATGAGATTTGAAATTCTAATAGAATGAAAATAGATTTAAGTATAGAAATTTAAATGGAGATTGGAAATGGGATTTGAATAAGGAAATTCAAATGTAAAATTTCAAAGTAGAACTTGAATTAAACTTTGAAAATAGAATTTCAAATAGAACTCGAAATAGAATTAACTATGGGATTTGAATATGGAATTCAAATGGAATTGAAACTATGGATTTGAATATATTAAAATCAGAATGGGATTGAATTTCATTCAAACGAAGTTAAAAGTTTATATTTATAAATATAATTAAAACGAACTCGCCGCAGCGCTGCAGTTCGTAAATTGGCGACTCGAACTTCAATTGAGTATACAGAACTCAATTGAGGTCGGAATTCTTCGAAACAAGAAACGTCAGGACCGATTTGATAATAGTTTTCTAATGAAGGAGAAAAATCTGGGTTTCGTTGTATATATTTTGAGTTATGTCAAAATCAAATTTTCAGAAAAACAGCGCCAGAATCGTTTTAAACCCATAATGGTTTATTTAATGTTATAAAAGGATTTTAAGCGGGAAAAAAATCCGAATTGTCTATTTAGAAAATTTCAGAGTTGAGTTGTAAAATATATGCGAATTCAAGTTGTGTAAATGAATATGATTTTTGGAAACAGAAACCAGATTTTGATTATTGAATAGAAATTAGTTAATGAGATTTCGAATGAATATTGAGCTTTAAATAAGTGAATTCGATTTGAAAATTTATATTCGAAATAGAAAAGAGAACTGGAATTGAAATTTTGAAATTCAAATTTGGTCGTGAGCAAGTTAAACATTTATTTGAACATGTTATGTTCAAACAAAGAAGTGAAATAGGCAAAAAGGCTAATTAAAGAATAATTGAGCGAAACTGAATTCAAACGATTCAAAATTTAATTAAAACGAATGGATTGAGTTGAATTGAATTGGAAACAGGTGAACAGGTGTTAAACAGATATGGGATGGAGTATATGAAGATTTAAATTTATGTGCTCGACAAAAAGGTACATGTTTAATTCATATATGAGATTTTATGCGCCGTATCGGCAAGCCGCTTGGCTTTTCCTTTTTCTTTTCGATTGGAGAAGATACCGGGAAGCTATTTGAAATTTCCCGATGCTCCCGATACAGGGGAGGTTATGGCGAATTTTTCCGGGAATTTAAGGAGTTAGAATATTTTTAAGAAATTTGACAATTAGAAACCTATATATCGATATATATAGAATTCGATAAGGAAATGAAATCAAAAATAGCGAAAAGGGCCAATATGGTTATTGAAAATATTTGGTTAACAAATATTGATAAGGAAATGGAGAAGAGATTTAATTAATGAAATATTAATTAAAGGGCCCAGTGATTTGGTTGATATGTTGATTGAACACTTGTTTTTATTCGATAGTTAAAACACAGACTATCGAAGTTTTTGACCATCGTTGTCAATATGGAGAGACCGGTTGGATTATTATCCAAAGAACCACTCCGTATCGGCATAAGCGTTGCGAACCAAGTATGCTGAATATATTGAAGACGGAGTAAAGTGCAAGGGCTTTTCTAGTAATAGAAATAGTGCCTTCGGTTTCGTTCAATCCCAGAACGAACGTATATGGACGAATGTCTGACAAAGTATTTCCAATGATCAAATGGGTTGGTCTGTATGAATATATATGGTTGCAACGGATTTATCCCTTAGCATAATATCCAGAATATTTGTGCAAACTCAACTAGTGATTAACGGATCTGACAATGTGGCATTCAAAGTGATTGTGTTATCAAGGAATGGTAAGTAATCGTAGCCTCAGGCCTCAACAACCGGGAAAGGACAAAAATCGGGCAGGCAGCATGGCTATGTGGGTCGCACCCATTAGGGTGTATAATCACCTATCTAGAGAAATTCCTTTTGTTTCTAAATCTATCGATTCTGCCCATTCGGGAACGGTGGTTTGAGTCCAACCGTTGGTGATATACATTCGATACACTCAAGCGAAATGAGTGGTCGGTCATGTGTGGGCCGGGTTGCAAGACGTTCTTGTTGAACCCAGGTGTATTCGCCTCTAGAGATACATCATCGGAAGGTGGTCCCATACCTTGTCATGTTGGAAATCCAATCTCCAATAAGCGCCATGCGGTTTTTGATTTTATAATATATATGTGGAGCGTGAGATGCAAGCGTTCTGCTATTTGGTTATTTACTTGATGTAGACATTATTATAATATCACTGGATTTTTGATATCAAAGTGTTTTGGGGTTATAGTAAGGTAAAAACCGTCCATGTTTATGTGTGGGCTGGTCTTACTATTATCTTTTCTTTCGAAAAGGATTTTGAAAGTTAAACAAGTGGTTGGAGTTTACTCACACCAGTCCCGTGACTGACCCAGAGTTTATTTTGTTTTGTCTTCCCTAAACTCTTGGGTGCCCAAATTTGTACGGGCAGTCAAGTGTTTCAGGCTTTTACAGATACACTTGGAGGAGCTTGAAGCAGGAGGCTTCAACGTTAGTTATTTAGAGTTACTTCCGCTGGATCAAATGTTATGTGTACTCTGATGATGGTATGTATATATGTACAAAACAGATTTGTATTTCGAAGCTTATGTTATATAATATATTTTATTCGTTCCGCTGTGAGTTTGTGATCTTTGTTTTCTTCTATTCTAATATTTCTTTCTTTCTATTTCTCATCCTCTAACTTCTTTCTAATAATGAGTCGTATTTCTGTGTTGTTTGGGTTGGACGTGTGGTGTATTTAGTCAACTCAGATAGCACGGATTTGCGGGCCTTTACAGTTTTACCCTTTAACAATTAATTGATGTTGATAATGGCTGGTCCTCATTTGTAATCCAATTAATGGCATTGACTCAAATCAACCAACGGTGTCAGCAACGTTAATTAATTTAATAAATCCTAGCACTTAGTGTTATAGAATGATCCAACTCAAAACAATGGTCATTTGCCAACTAAAATCTAACTACGACCAAAAAAATAAAACACAATGTTAAACTATATATCCTTACCGTGCTGTTACTTAAATATTACATTTGCACATTTGCCTCTGAACTACTTGCTTTTTCCCATTTTGGATTGTAATGTGAAGTTGCTAAGGTTTTAATTGTAAAAGAAATAAGGAATTGGTAAAAAGAAGGAAGGAGAAAAAGATGTAACAACCTCAATTTTTAGATTATTTTAACTAATAATTTAATTTAAAATTTTGGTGTATTAATTTTATTTGTTTACATTTTATGAAAATAATTTTTATTTTGATTATTTAAAACTAAATTTGTTTGGATTTTTATTAAAAAAAAATATTTTTGATATGAATATAATTTAATAATACAATTCAATATTTGCTATTTTAGAATTTTTATTTGTGGTAAATTTTAATCGAGTTACTTATTTGCATTCATTCTTGAATTTTTATATAATATTTAATTTGTATAATTATACCCTAAATTTTTAATATGGAATTATATCTTTAATTCGATTTCAATTCATATAGATTGTTGTTGATATAAATATAGCAAAATTTTAATTGTTCTTTAATTTAATTTCAATTCGTATTTTTTTGTTGATATAAATATAGCAAATTTTTAATTGTCAGATTCTTTTTCTTTGATATCGTTTATTTTATATTTGATTTGCAAAATTGTTGTTAATTTTATATTGCTAAAAAACCGTCGGTTTCTTTGTATTTAATATTTATATTTTTTTATTCTTTTTTTTGTAACTGATGTTTAACATTTAAATTTCAACGTCCATCTTTTAGTATAAATTATTTCCTCGAACAGTCATTATTTCAAAATTTGAATCGTTCGCCTCCTTTTACTTATTTCCTTTTTAAAATCCATACATTTCCTGAATTTATCAAGCGTTATATAGCATTAAACTCCTACCCTTTCATTGGCATCACGGAGCGTTTTCAAAGCACTAATATTAGCCAATTTGAAATTTTAGTTTGGAATATAAATCAGTCTATTGATAAATTAGTAAACATGGTGTACATGAATTATGGCATCCACATTTGAATTTTTAAACCACGGTTAAATGCTATATGTAATAAATAAGAACCCATTGGGTTCCACAATCTCCATTCAAACTTTGTCCATTCCCTTCTCCCATTAATTTTCTCATGAGCATTGAAATAAGCAACTGCCACGCTAATTCTTATTTTATCACATGCTCCGTTCCTTTACTATTATATCTCCTCCCCTCTCTATATTCTCTTTCTTCGTTTATAAAGATCTGAAAGCTTATACATATATATATATAAACCATAGCTTTAAAGCCTGGAGACCTGAACGCTTCACCAACTCCGACCTTCACCCCTGCTCCACAACCGCAGCTCCCAATCGTCATTTTTCCCTAACCCGCAAACCTTCCCATTCTTCCCTTCATCATGTCGCGAGCCCATCACAGTAGCTCCTCCTTCCTTCCCATCGCGCGGACCCCATCACCTTGCTCTCTATGATAGCGCCTCCCCACCTGAGTACTCGAACCCACCTATTTTCCCCTATTGTTTGTTGTTCCGAACCAAAGCCGTGCCATCGAAAACCGCCTGCCGATGACTAGCCAACGTGAAGCCACTATCCCCACTCTTCTCCTTCTCATGCAGTACCCTTGTGTCTTATATACGTGAGTTTTTGGTGTTTATATTTGCGATGGTGTTTACAATGTGATGTTGCATGGACTTATTTTCTTTTATGTATTATATATGTATGTATTCATTTGTTTTGTGTGTGAGTGGTATTTTGGTGCGTGATTTATTTATTGGGTTGATGTTCTCTTTTGTGTGCGTTATTCATGTGAAAGTTGTGTGTTTGTATCAGTGTGTTATGGTGTGTACGGTAATGTGTGTATATTACTGTTGCGTTGATTTTCAATGGGTTTAGTTTTAAAAGGGTAAATTCTGAGATTTTAGTTTTAAATTCTAATATTTTAAATAAATATTGTGTGTGTAGATTTTAATACATACATACATATATATATTTTGTTTTTGTTTATATATATTTGTTTGAAAGTACATATATACATATATATTGTATTGTGTGTGTACTTCTTTTGACATCATATTTAAAAATAAATGTTTATATATTGGTGTGAGTTCACATATATTTTGTTTAAATGTTTAAATATAGGTATATATATTGTTTAAAAAGTTTATAAATGAATATATACATATACTTTGGGAAGTGTTCTGTATATTTTATATAATTGGGTTTGTGTGATAAACGTTCGTGTGCGTTTATAAATATATGATTATATATAAAAGAAACATATATTTCGGTGTTGAATGCATGGCGTTGAGTCGCTTTGGAAATTTAATTTTTGAAAATAGTAATATATATATTTGTTTTAAATATTTATTTATATATATACCGTTTTTACGGTTTTATTTGGGTGTATTTGTGTTGTATGTAATTTAAAAATATATATGGTTTGGATATATATAATTTAATATATATATATATATATATATTTATATAAGTGATTTGGAATGTGTAGAATTTTAAATTTATATGTATATATTAATTTTAGTGTGTATATGTTGAACATCTTGGATTTTTGACCATTCAAATCGACAATGATCCTCAAATGTCGACTTAAACAAATCAAAAATACATATAGTTATTTGGATTAATATAAGAAAAAGAAGAAAGAAGGAAAATAATCATAATCTCAAAGCGAAAGTGTAACAACCTGGAAAATCAGATCCAATTTAATTTTTTTTATTTTGGCAATTTTAATGAATTTTAAATATTTAAAATGATTTATTTTAAATAATTACGACTAGAAATTTATTTTGAATAAAATTAGAACTTAAAATTTATTTAAATCGAAGTTAGAACAAATAAATTTATTTTAATTATATAACAAGCCTGAAATGGCACAGTAGTTTGAAATTTCGATTTCAAATTTCAAATGAATGTACAGGATTCAAAATAAACCGGATTTTAGTAAAACCAGAATTATTTGAATCTGTTTGAAAATATCTTTCTAACGGATGTGAAAAATCCAGATTTCATAATGGGAACAAAGAGTTATGTCCAGTTGAAAATTCAGAATAGTCGCTATAGAATTTTATATAATATATAGCCCTTAAAAATAACCATTTTGCAAACGACCTCCGTTTTCGATGAGACCACTTTTATTGGATCCGAAATGTCAAATTATTGCATGATTCCAGTTTTCATAATTTTTGGAATTGATATGTGAGCGGGGTGGATTTAAACTTGTTTGGTAATTTTAGTTTGAATTTAATGGACTGGAGTTTGGAGTTCGGACGAAATTTCAACTTTTTTTATATTGATATGTGAGCGAGGTCTCGTTTGGAGTTCGGACGAAATTTCAACTTTTTTGAGAGAAAAAATATAAAATAAATACATATAACCCCCATCTTTTTTTACTTTCTCTCTCTCCCCCTTCAGAAACGAAAACCCGATCCCAAAACCCCGTATAATAGAATTAAGTATAATCATTGGAATATAACATATTAATCATCATTAGCAGAGAAAAGATAATAGCTTAAACAGATAATAGAATAATTTTCATCAATGTGACAGTGGAATCATAATATGTAATAAACATCAGAGTAGCACAGTGCAGGATACAACTTAGTGCATAAAAGGAAATGATCAGTCTACATCAAGATCACTGGGATATATACATCATAGTGTACATAATAGAAGTAAATCTGTCTAAATCACGATAAGTGGAATCACATACATAAGATACTAATGGCGGAATATCTAATAGCCAAAATATTGAGGAATCTAGTCTTCACCATACAAGCCAAAAGGTGCACTCCATGCTGCAGTGCAAATGCCAAAATATAACCTGCCACCTGTTGCTAGGCTGCCCGTGTGAAAATAAGGGCACCCGAGTTTGCAAAGTGAAACAAACTACGAGTCAGTCATGGGACTGGTATGAGAAATCTACTTAACTTCTTAAGCAACAATAATAAGGAAAATCATAGGACCACGCCACTTTCACGGAACGGGCTTACTCCAGTGATTTCCAGTGCATGAATTAAAGTAAATCTTTTGAACAACACAATGCTTTTTATCAAAATGAAGTCGTAGTAAGACTCAGGTCCCATCACACAATGCAACGCAAGCCAGAGGATAAAGTTTTACCGTATAATGGCCAAAATATGCTTAATACGTATGAAGAAAAATCATTTGATATTATTCCTAATGCATATATGTTTCAAAAGCAAATTCAATCATAAATATCAATCCTAGACGGCATGAGTACCATATATCATGTCGCCGTATGTAAGTTACAATCAAATCCGTAATTTTGTATTGGAAGTTTGGATTCCATCATGAGTCCAGGCAAAGGATATACTCCTAATTGCTTTGAGACACTCTTGCAAATGCCTCAGGACTACACACCCTAGGTAACCTTGGATCTGTTGGGCCGGTCCGCACTTACGTTAATGGATTGGAAATTCCTGAACACACGTTTCCCGGTCCTATCGGACCTATCCATCGGCTCTGTAGAGACTGATATATCCGAGGCGCCTCGCATTCCAACATCCACAAAGGTATAATAATCAACTATGTTAGAGCTAGTAAAACGCTGACACCACCCATAGCTAGAAAGAAACGTCGTGTTCTCCCAACGGTCCTTATCCCGTTTTTATCTCATACCGGGGTGTGAGGCTCGCGAATTAACGCG
Source organism: Allium sativum (assembly GCA_030737875.1). Lineage (NCBI taxonomy): Eukaryota > Viridiplantae > Streptophyta > Magnoliopsida > Asparagales > Amaryllidaceae > Allium > Allium sativum. Next base: position 639,040,248 of record CM060918.1, read on the forward strand.
TTACACAAAGCTACGCCATATTAAAGTCGTGCTTTGATCATCAACCACAAGACTCTGCTTTTCAACAAAAGCCTTGATCAGTTGCATCTTTGCATGCCACGCTGTCTATCCACACCATACCACTAATGTCTACCGATATACAACCTCTGAGCTCGTACAACTCAGAGAAGTGCATTAAGCAAGAGAATAAATTCTCCACCGCCAAAAAGATGTATATTTAGTAGAGATCAACGAATACAGCACAGAATAAACGTCAGACGCACATCCATTTACAAGTCCGTTCTGGGTCTGAACGAAACCGGAGGCACCTTATTCCTCGTTCCATATGTCCAATACGGAAGAGAGGCCTTCGCACATTCGGACGATCAACAAGTACGTCCAGAACACTACCACTTAACCTCGTCAAGGGAGATACCTGAAAAACCCCACCTCCGTTAAGGTCACTCACAAAGGGAATGCCTTAACTTCGGTGGAGCATTTTTAGTACAAGATGTAGAAAAATTACAAGATAGACAAATAAAGCAGTGGAAAATAAATAACCTTTATTGATTAAAACAGCTTATACAAAGATTGTTTACAACACCAATACTTATTACAACAAAGCATCTGTCTTGTTTAATATAAAGAAGCACAAATTGGCAATGATATTCCCCAATAAAGCATGAGCCAGCCATAGCAGTAGAAAATGGAGTTCAAAGCAATGCGCCAAAGAATCTTCAAGCTCGGAAAGAGTAACGGCCCCCAAATGAGCAGAGCTTTTCCCTCCCTGACTACCGGGGGGAACGGAAGAAAAGAGGCGAAAGCAAACTATGTAAGACATAAAGCCTGGTAAGCTCAGTGATTCTTAGCATTTAAACGAGGAAAAGGGTCATAACATGAATAAACTAAATATAAGACTAAACCAGAGTAACAAGATAACATGGGATAAGAATGGGATATGGCAAGATAAACTGAATGTACCGATAAACTGGTTATACTGGTAAACTGGATAAACTGACTATACTGATAAACTGAATGCGCTTCTACTCCTTCTCTGCTTCGCAACTACCCTGTTATACTGATTTCTATATCTCTGCACTACCTAACTAGTAATCTATATAAAATGATCATATGATAACGTGATCACCATCCCCGTAATTGTGGTTGCCTTCAGGTGTACATCTATTATGGGGATTCCATTTATTACCTAGATCAAATCTGAGGTTTACTATCGAGCGCTTCCAAGATTCACCCAGGGTTTACGCTACGTAGGGCCACTGGGGTTTATGCTACCTATTGAACGCTTCTCAGATTCAGGGTTTACGCAACCCAGATTCAACTAGGGATTATGCTACCTATCGAACGATGCCCCCTAGTCTAGGACACAATACCCAGAGCGGCATATGTTCCTCGACTTTCCCCACGTATGTGTCTGTAACACCCCACACCCGCTAAGGTCACTCACTAAGGGAATGCCTTAGCTTCGGTGGAGTATTTAAGTGAATATAGAACTGAAAAATTACAACAAGACAGATATAAGTAATACTTGAAATTTAAAACATCATTTTATTGCAGCAGAAGGTAAACATGTTTTGTTACATCTCAAAAACCAACAAGAGTCAAGTACAAAATATCCATCTCGTTAAAACATAAGTACATAATCCCACTACATCCTAATAGCCATAATAGAAAGGATAACCGAGCTTTTCTTCAAGAGTCCAATTTCCAAAAGATAGATAAAGCAATCTGATCAAAGCCCACTAGTGCTAGGCCCACTCTGAGAACCTGAGGGTTGGGGAAAAAGATAAAAACAACGGGGTCAGACATAAGTCTGAGTGAGCCCTATAACCTTAACAATACAATCATTAAAGTAATTAGGGTATGATATAAACCTGGTACGGTACGACTGGGGATAAATGACTACACTAGGTAGCCAACTAGACTTAGGATAAACTAAGATAACGGTAAAGACGCGCCTATCCACCCAAGGATAAATACTATTCTGCACCACACCAGATCTACCCACCCAAGGATAATTCCTACACTGCACCACACCAGATCTACCCACCCAAGGGTAATTCCTACTTAAAGGTTGATCCCACTAAGTGTACTTAGTAATTTTTAATAATAGTTTCGTGTACCCCTAGCTGACTACATAGGTGCCGTCTGCCCCTATCTCCACTAGGTGTACCCACAACTTAGTAATTTTAATAGTAGTCTCTTGTACCCCTAGCTGACTACATAGGTGCCGTCTGCCCCTATCTCCACTAGGTGTACCTGCTACTCCCCAAGCGATCGGCTCCCTACCGTAGATACCTGTGCTGGCCCCACATTTGGGTGTATCACTCCCCAAAGTGGCAACCCGATAATATCAATGGTGCAAGGCTTATATCTACACGATGCAACAACGTCTTACCTACCAGCCCGGGTCCACACACGCATATGAAACCCGTTGGACTCGCGTTGCCACCGCTACCCCGTTTTGGCCTCTTATAGTCAAGCCCAGTACGCATGTCCCGTCCTCGACATGGGTCGAGCCCAATAAGATACATATGGGTTACTGGTTGAAATGGGCCCCCACAAGCTACTACTTAAGCTTGTCATTTTATCTAGTGCATCCCACTTAACCCCTTTTTAATAATCATGCCCACTTACATGTTAAGGTTTGGTTAAGTCATCTAATCATATTTCAATTGCCACTCAAGGCACCCACTAGATTTCTACATGCCACCCAAGGCACCCACTTGATTTCCACATGCCACCCAAGTCACCCACTTAACCCTTTAATCATGTTTAGTTACATGTTCCACTTTGGTTAAGTATTCTAGTCGTATTCTCTATTGCCACCCGAGGCAACCCACTAGATTTCTCCACATGCCACCCAAGGCACCCACTTAACCCTTTAATCATGTTTAATTACATGTCCCACTTTGGTTAAGTATTCTAATCTTATCTTCTATTGCCACTCAAGGCAACCACTAGATTTCCTCATGCCACCCAAGTCACCCACTTAACCCTTTAATCATGTTTAATTACATGTTCCACTTTGGTTAAGTATTCTAATCGTATTTTCTATTGCCACCCAAGGCAACCACTAGATTTTCTCATGCCACCCAAGGCACTTACTTAATCTGCACATGCCACCCAAGGCACCCACTTAACCCTTCATGCCCCACTACATGCTTATCTGGTTAAGTGTTTCTTAATTGATTAAGAACGTAACCGTTGTAAAGACCTCTCACATTAGACTATCTTTTATGGCAGTTGGATTTGCCGGTTGGGTCCGGGCAGTCTTACGCAATAACCGAGTCTAACCTTGTGTCTTTACACTTGTCACGTATTAAGTTTGTGCCTAAGACCTCTCACATTGGGCCAATCATTTGTAGCCGCTGGATTTGCCGGTCGGTTCCGGACAGTCTTACGCTACAAAAGGGTCCAACCTCGTGTCTTAGTCGATTAATTACACCTAATTAATCACCTCCATATTTCGAATTAATTTTCCCTAATTAATTCCAATTTTAACGATGTACATAATTGACTAAATTATGTCCATCTACTTTATGGTATGCATAATCATACCAACTTCACACTATTTCATTAACATGTATATTAACCCCATCGTTCCCCACGTAATTCGCCAACATGACATAAAAGGGAAGATTCATCACAAATACAATGGGTTCAACTTGCATATCATTAGCATCAACATGGGTTTAAAGGTGTCAACATGCACATAGCATCAACCCAACTAGCATAAATAATCAACCCAAACTTGCATGAATCACATATGTCATAATGAGGTTAACTTGCATAAGTTATTTATGTCATACAAAGGGGTAAACTTGCATATGTATGTATGACATACAAAGGGGTTAACTTGCATATGTATGCATATCATACTAAGGTCTAAACTTGCACATGTTACTTGCATATAATCAAACACCAAACTTGCATAACATGTCATATATGAACTTGCATATAATCAAACACCAAACTTGCATAATATATCATATATGAACTTGCATATAATCATACACCAAACTTGCATAACATGGTGTCATAATGGATCAATGTTTCTCATATGACTTGCATATCTTGCATAACACCACAAACACATAGCATATGACTTGCATAACTTGCATAACATCATAATCACATAGCATATGACTTGCATAACTTGCATAACATCATAATCACAGAGCGTATGACTTGCATAACTTGCATAACATCATAATCACATAGCGTATGACTTGCATAACTTGCATATCATCATAATCACATAGCATATGACTTGCATAACTTGCATAACATCATGAACATGTATCATATGACTTGCATAACTTGCATAACTTCATGAACATATAGCACATAACTTGCATAACATGCATAACATCATTAACACATAGCAAATAACTTGCATAACATGCATAATATCACTAACACATAGCATATAACTTGCATAACATGCATAACATCATTAACACATAGCAAATAACTTGCATAACATGCATAATATCACTAACACATAGCATATAACTTGCATAACATGCATAACATCACTAACACATAGCATATAACTTGCATAACATGCATAACATCATTAACACATAGCATATAACTTGCATAACATGCATTGATCCACATTCATAGCCATAACCTCATTATATCCTATCATAATCATTTCAATAATTGGTCATTAAGGCTATAGAAAACTCACAACTTGTTGATTAGCACTCCTAAGAAGAAGATTAAGTTGCTAGAGTTGATTAGAGATTGATTTGAGAAGCTATCTTCCTCTTTAGATTGATGGAGGCTCCTTCAAGTTGCATTTTGACGGCATAACGGTGTTGTAGCTATTTTTAGTATGAATTAGGGTAGTCTTAGGGTGTATTTATAGATTAGTTAGGTGTTTTAGGCCCTTAGATTAACCCTAAATCAGATTAGAGCCGTCAGATCACGTCCTAGCCACCGAAACACAGCCCAAAAGCCAAGCTGATGCACCCAGGTCACCTGGGCTCGACCAGGGAGGTCGACCCCCAGGTCGACCCTAGGGTCGACTCCCTAGTCGACCTGGGGGGAGGTCGACTCCCCAGTCGACCCCCTGGGTCTGGCGGGATTTTTCCCGCCACTTCTGAAAATTGAAAATTTTGTTTTTAAATCTGAATTTAAATTTCTAAAAACTTCTTTGGGCCTTATTTGGGTCATACGTACTCCGATTTTCGAAAACTCGGACTCCATTTCGCGTATTTTTCCGAGACGAACCCAATGGCATAGCCCGTTTCCCCTGCTTCAGATTTTAATTCTGCCCTGTTTTATATTATAGCAAGTTATTCAACATACGGGGTGTTACATTCTCCCCTACTTAAAGGATTTCCTCCCCGAAATCTCTAAGTCAAGAAGAACGTATCCTACCATCCAAACAACCATCTACTCAAACCATCAAACACTGGCATCCATTGTCCTTAAAGTTTCTAATGCTGTATGAACATGTGCAAAGAGTGTGTGTATATGTTCCCTGTCTAATGCAAAATTAGGCGGTCCACTTATTTAGTTGACCTCCTTAATGCAAACCATGATAGTGCCATGCATCCAATATGTATGCGAAAGATCCCTATCGACACATACTATCTCTACATGAGTGCACAATCATTCACCAAATTGCATAATCCATGTGATAACACAACCATTATACATCCATTAATATAGCTACCTACACACAATTTTATGCAATATGCAATATGAAGTGATTGAGCCGATCTAGTGCCTAGAGTGTGTGTATATGCATCCACGAGCAACCACTAGCAACCACTTGCATCCACACGCATCCATCAAACATAACATGTCTCAAACAAATGTTTCAACCATAGGTTTTCCCTATCTAAAGGTCAAAGGTACTAATGAGAGGACATACTAAAGATAAGATAAGCACTAGACAAATGATAAAGGAGAAGTTAAAAGACATACCCTCAAAAAGAAATGAGTACAATGAACACATCTTCGCTTCTGTCTCCCAAGTAGCATTGCTCTCATCTTCTCCCCTTTTCACTTTGACTAGTCGAACCTCTCTGTTTCTCAACTTCCTAATCTCTGACCCAAGGATGCGGGTAGGAGCTCGTCGAATAGTCGCATCACGCTCTACGTCCATTTCTTTAAGCAAGCTCGGCTCTACCACCTCTGCGGTCTCATGTAGGCACGTCCTCAATTGTGACACATGGAATACGTCATGTTCCCTATGCAACTGAATTATCTCTCGAGGATAAACCGAAGCTAGACATGGAGCAGTCCTCTTGCTCTTCACGGGTATGAAATGGGCGCTCTTAGTAAGTCTACCTACCACAACCCAAATTCCCGTATTACCCTTCCTCGATCTAGGTAACCCATCAATAAAATCCATCGAGACGCTGTCCCACTTCCATTGCGGAACTTCCAATGGGTGAAGCAACCCACCGGGTTTCTTTTGCTCCGCTTTCACTTGTTGGCACACCAAGCATCTAGCGACATACTCGGCCACATATTTCTTCATATCGGCCCAAAAGAAAACTCGCTTCATGTTTTGGTACATCTTGTCCCCACCGGGATGGATGGTCATCCTAGAACGGTGTGCATCATCAAGAATAGCCTTCCTTAAACCCTCGTCTTGCGGTACACAAAGTCTACCGTCTCTACGCAAGCACCCCCTATCGTCTAGGGTGTACCTACTCAAATGGCTGGACGACTCCCTCCTTATGAGCCTCTCTGCCAACTCAACCAACTGTGGGTCGTCCCGCTGTGCCTCGCTAATCCGTCTCAAAAGAGTAGGTCTGACCTCCAAGGATGCTAGCAAACCGGGCATAAAGTCAACTGAAGGTCTGAAATCAAACATCGAGATAAATTCCCAGCTTCGTTGTTCCCTGAACAATGAACTCAAGGACAACTTTTTTCTACTCAAGGCGTCCGTCATCACGTTACCCTTGCCAGGGGTATACGCTATCTCGAAATCATAGGATGCTAAGAACTCCATCCACCTTTGCTGTCTCAAGACTATGCGCTCGAAGAGTCTCCAACACTTCCCTAAGATGTAGGGCATGCTTTTCTCCACTTCTGGAGAAAACCAGGATATTCTCCCATACAGAATCGTCACAACTATCCATCTCTCACGCAGACCATCCTAGTCGAACTCGACATCCCCCAAGTGCAAGCCCCAAAGGTCTAAACCAATATCAGACAAACACCCAAGGGATACCTCCTTCGAATTCAGACGACCTACGTGAGATGATACTAGTAAAACGGCTAAATGATTAAGCCCTTGTCCAACTCTGGATGTCCTTGCCAGTCTCGCTCCAAAACCACCGTTGATCAAATAACTGGCTTTGCTTAACCTATTAAGCACATACGAAAACTTATTTCGCTTTTAGAAAAGACCAAGATGTCATCCACAAAGGCCACTACGAAGTTATTTAGGTACTCCCTGAACACCATACTCATCAAATCAACAAAACATGCAGGGGCGTTCGTCAACCCAAATGGCATTACCAGCCACTCATAGAAACCGTCCGAAGTCCTAAAGGCAGTCTTGTCTATGCTATCCTCAGCCACCCTCAACTGATGAAACCCCGTGGCTAAGTCCAACTGAGAAAATACTGAAGCGCCAACCAACTGATCAAAGAGATCATCAATCCTCGGCAATGGGTGTCTATTCTTCTTTGTGAGCTTGTTGAATTCTCTATAGTCTACACAAAGTCTGAGGGACCCATCCGCCTTCGTGGCAAAAACTACTGGAGCACCCTACTCCGATATACTTCGTCTTATGAACCCCTTCTCAAGCAACTCCCCTACTTGCTTATGGAGTTCCCTCCTCTCACGAGGAGCCATGTGGCGCACTGACAAAGATACTGGTTTAGCATCGTCTACCAGATATATTCGGAGGTCTATCTCCCGCTTCGGAGGTAAGCCCTTCACCTCCCCAAACTCGTCCGAGTATTCTCGGACCACTCTAACAGATCGCAAACTCTTGACAAAAGCGTCAAGCAATTCAAGATAACTTAGCAAAACAGAATCTATGGGATTACAAGAGATCTCGAGAGTGTTACCCAAGCGGGTCATGAGCCTAACAACTCTCCTTTCGCAATCAAGAACGACACCATTACTGGATAACCAGTCCATGCCCAAAATCAACCCATAGCCCGTGAAGCCCAAAACAAGAGCATCACCTCTAAACTCAACGCTAAGTATGGAAATCTTCAAACCCAAACATATCATGGACAAATAAGTGGAGCCCCCCAATTGGGTTTGAAACAACCACGGGATCATCTACTAAACTGGTGTCTAGGTGCAGTGACTCAACTAATGATGATGAGATAAACGAATGTGGTGCACTAGAGTCGAATAAAGTTCGAACAGGATGATCGAGAGAACCAAATTTCAACTTAGACGGTCCTACCCCCATCAGGTATACCCGTCGTGAGGGAATACATCTACCCTCCAGAAGATCCTGTACTTCGTCCTTACCTCTTTGGACAACCCCAAGGTGTCCTATTTCTCCAAAGCAACTAGCCTTCCCCTTCACATTCTCCTTTCGTGGCCTTCTTACCACGATGAGGTTTCGTCCTTTATTTACCTAACAACTATTTGAACCTTCCTCTCTCGTCCATCTTAAAGGTACTCATAAGCCCTCCACCCCCTTGGACTAACTTCTTAGCCTGGCAAACGTCTTAGTCCCTTGAAGTGGTTCTTCCGTCCTTCATGCGGAAAGACTTCTATACGCGGAGGGGAAATTCAAAAAGAGAAAGAGGAAGAGATTCAAAACGGAGAATCCGAAGGATAAAGATATGGCTATTTGGGGATTATGCTTTTCTTTCAAAAACTTTTCTCTTAAAAGACATGTTTTTGAAAATACTTCTTCCGAAAATGCTTTTAGAAAAATAGTTTTCTAAAAATTTTATCTGTTCTGGTAACCTTGAGCTCTGATACCACGTGTAACACCCCACACCCGCTAAGGTCACCCACTAAGGGAATGCCTTAGCTTCGGTGGAGTATTTAAGTGAATATAGAACTGAAAAATTACAACAAGACAGATATAAGTAATACTTGAAATTTAAAACATCATTTTATTGCAGCAGAAGGTAAACATGTTTGGTTACATCTCAAAAACCAACAAGAGTCAAGTACAAAATATCCATCCCGTTAAAACATAAGTACATACTCCCACTACATCCTAATAGCCATAATAGAAAGGATAACTGAGCTTTTCTTCAAGAGTCCAAGCTCCAAAAGATAGATAAAGCAATCTGATCAAAGCCCACTAGTGCTAGGCCCACTCTGAGAACCTGAGGGTTGGGGAAAAAGATAAAAACAACGGGGTCAGACATAAGTCTGAGTGAGCCCTATAACCTTAACAATACAATCATTAAAGTAATTAGGGTATGATATAAACCTGGTACGGTACGACTGGGGATAAATGACTACACTAGGTAGCCAACTAGACTTAGGATAAACTAAGATAACGGTAAAGACAAGCCTATCCACCCAAGGATAAATACTATTCTGCACCACACCAGATCTACCCACCCAAGGATAATTCCTACACTGCACCACACCAGATCTACCCACCCAAGGGTAATTCCTACTTAAAGGTTGATCCCACTAAGTGTACTTAGTAATTTTTAATAATAGTTTCGTGTACCCCTAGCTGACTACATAGGTGCCGTCTGCCCCTATCTCCACTAGGTGTACCCACAACTTAGTAATTTTAATAATAGTCTCTTGTACCCCTAGCTGACTACATAGGTGCCGTATGCCCCTATCTCCACTAGGTGTACCTGCTACTCCCCAAGCGATCGGCTCCCTACCGTAGATACCCGTGCTGGCCCCACAGTGGGGTGTATCACTCCCCAAAGTGGCAACCCGATAATATCAATGGTGCACGGCTTATATCTACACGATGCAACAACATCTTACCTACCAGCCCGGGTCCACACACGCATATGAAACCCGTTGGACTCGCGTTGCCACCGCTACCCCGTTTTGGCCTCTTATAGTCAAGCCCAGTACGCGTGTCCCGTCCTCGACATGGGTCGAGCCCAATAAGATACATATGGGTTACTGGTTGAAATGGGCCCCCACAAGCTACTACTTAAGCTTATCATTTTATCTAGAGCATCCCACTTAACCCCTTTTTAATAATCATGCCCACTTACATGTTAAGGTTTGGTTAAGTCATCTAATCATATTTCAATTGCCACTCAAGGCACCCACTAGATTTCTACATGCCACCCTAGGCACCCACTTGATTTCCACATGCTACCCAAGGCACCCACTTAACCCTTTAATCATGTTTAGTTACATGTTCCACTTTGGTTAAGTATTCTAGTCGTATTCTCTATTGCCACCCAAGGCAACCCACTAGATTTTTCCACATGCTACCCAAGGCACCCACTTAACCCTTTAATCATGTTTAATTACATGTCCCACTTTGGTTAAGTATTCTAATCTTATCTTCTATTGCCACTCAAGGCAACCACTAGATTTCCTCATGCCCCCCAAGGCACCCACTTAACCCTTTAATCATGTTTAATTACATGTTCCACTTTGGTTAAGTATTCTAATCGTATTTCTATTGCCACCCAAGGCAACCACTAGATTTTCTCATGCCACCCAAGGCACTTACTTAATCTCCACATGCCACCCAAGGCACCCACTTAACCCTTCATGCCCCACTACATGCTTATCTGGTTAAGTGTTTCTTAATTGATTAAGAACGTAACCGTTGTAAAGACCTCTCACATTAGACTATCTTTTATGGCAGCTGGATTTGCCGGTTGGGTCCGGGCAGCCTTACGCCATAACCGAGTCTAACCTCGTGTCTTTACACTTGTCACGTATTAAGTTTGTGCCTAAGACCTCTCACATTGGGCCAATCATTTGTAGCTGCTGGATTTGCCGGTCGGTTCCGGGCAGTCTTACGCTACAAAAGGGTCCAACCTCGTGTCTTAGTCGATTATTACACCTAATTAATCACCCCCATATTTCGAATTAATTTTCCCTAATTAATTCCAATTTTAACGATGTACATAATTGACTCAATTATGTCCATCTACTTTATGGTATGCATAATCATACCAACTTCACACTATTTCATTAACATGTATATTAACCCCATCGTTCCCCACGTAATTCGCCAACATGACATAAAAGGGAAGATTCATCACAAATACAATGGGTTCAACTTGCATAACATTAGCATCAACATGGGTTTAAAGGTGTCAACATGCATATAGCATCAACCCAACTAGCATAAATAATCAACCCAAACTTGCATGAATCACATATGTCATAAGGAGGTTAACTTGCATAAGTTATTTATGTCATACAAAGGGGTAAACTTGCATATGTATGTATGACATACAAAGGGGTTAACTTGCATATGTATGCATATCATACTAAGGTGTAAACTTGCACATGTTACTTGCATATAATCAAACACCAAACTTGCATAACATGTCATATATGAACTTGCATATAATCAAACACCAAACTTGCATAACATATCATATATGAACTTGCATATAATCATACACCAAACTTGCATAACATGGTGTCATAATGGATCAATGTTTCTCATATGACTTGCATATCTTGTATAACATCATAAACACATAGCATATGACTTGCATAACTTGCATAACACCACAAACACATAGCATATGACTTGCATAACTTGCATAACATCATAATCACATAGCATATGACTTGCATAACTTGCATAACATCATAATCACATAGCATATGACTTGCATAACTTGCATAGCATCATAATCACATAGCATATGACTTGCATAACTTGCATATCATCATAATCACATAGCATATGACTTGCATAACTTGCATAACATCATGAACATGTATCATATGACTTGCATAACTTGCATAACTTCATGAACATATAGCATATAACTTGCATAACATCATTAACACATAGCAAATAACTTGCATAACATGCATAATATCACTAACACATTGCATATAACTTGCATAACATGCATAACATCATTAACACATAGCAAATAACTTGCATAACATGCATAATATCACTAACACATAGCATATAACTTGCATAACATCACTAACACATAGCATATAACTTGCATAACATGCATAACATCATTAACACATAGCATATAACTTGTATAACATGCATTGATCCACATTCATAGCCATAACCTCATTATATCCTATCATAATCATTTCAATAATTGGTCATTAAGGCTATAGAAAACTCACAACTTGTTGATTAGCACTCCTAAGAAGAAGATTAAGTTGCTAGAGTTGATTAGAGATTGATTTGAGAAGCTATCTTCCTCTTTAGATTGATGGAGGCTCCTTCAAGTTGCATTTTGACGGCATAACGGTGTTGTAGCCATTTTTAGTATGAATTAGGGTAGTCTTAGGGTGTATTTATAGATTAGTTAGGTGTTTTAGGCCCTTAGATTAACCCTAAATCAGATTAGAGCCGTCAGATCACGTCCTAGCCACCAAAACACAGCCCAAAAGCCAAGCTGATGCACCCAGGTCACCTGGGCTCGACCAGGGAGGTCGACCCCCAGGTCGACCCTAGGGTCGACTCCCCAGTCAACCTGGGGGGGAGGTCGACTCCCCATGCGACCCCCAAGTCGACCCACTGGGTCTGGCGGGATTTTTCCCGCCACTTCTGAAAATTGAAAATTTTGTTTTTAAATCTGAATTTAAATTTCTGAAAACTTCTTTGGGCCTTATTTGGGTCATACGGACTCCGATTTTCGAAAACTCGGACTCTATTTCGCGTATTTTTCCGAGATGAACGCAATGGCCTAGCCCGTTTCCCCTGGTTCAGATTTTGAAATTTAATTCTGCCCTGTTTTAAATTATAGCAAGTTATTCAACATACGGGGTGTTACAGTGTCATGAATCGTTATCGATGTCTAGATGCACATGTCCTCTATATGTGCGACCGAGTCCCGTGGCATGGCTAGTCAAGAAACATGGAACTCGGTCAGGAGCTTTCAAATATATGTCGATTGCTGATGCTAAGGTCTGCTTTTACAGTGGCTATGGTCCCACTAGACCCCTCCCTCAACTAACAAATGAAAGGCACCCAAGAAAATCAAGAATGAGAACTGTACGTAGGCCCCTCAATGCCCCCAGCAACCAATGGGCCAACCTCACCCGTAACTAGATGGCAAGTATATGGTCTGTTGGAGTTCTCCGCCTTTCCGTATCTCGACTAACTCAAGACGGTAGGTAGACGACGGGTTGCTATCACAGGGAAAAAACTGGTCTTGCCGAATCACGCTTGTCCATCCTAGTCTTTAGGTTGCCTTATTATTGCAACCAAGGCATACCCTTGGCTCTTATAACGCAGACCTTAACCTCGGTGAGCCCAGGAGGATCATCTTCAGCCTCACAGAGGGATACCAAGAGTACCCTCATGTCCCCTCGAAGCTGCGTTGTAATGACCCGCGAATCCATAATATTAGAGTTGACTATATAAATAATACGTCCAACCCAAATATCACGAAAATACGAAACATTTTTTTTAGAAGAAAAAGGTAGAAGAAGAACAGAAACAACAACACAGAATCTCACATTGCAGCGGAACAAAATATAATATATCATATTCTTGAAATAAAAAATCTCAACTGTATAACATATACTTATCAGAGTACAACACTTACAACACAGCGGAACAAAACTCTATATAACTAACGCTGAAGCCTCCTGCTCTAAGCTCCTTTAGATAGATCTGTAAAATCCTGAACTACTTGACAGCCCGTACAAATTTCGACACCCAAGAGTTTAGGTAAAACAAAACAAATAAACTCCGGGTCAGTCATGGGACTGGTATGAGTAAACAGTTTAAAACAGTTTCAGAAAAACTAAATGATATCTTATAAGACCACGCCATATAACACGAAACGGGTTTTTCCCTTATGAGAATCCAAACACTTGACTTATCTTTCAAAGTCCTTTTGAAAGGAATAATAATCTTTATATCAAACTCTTTTGATATTATAATAATGTCTAAATCAAGTAAATAACAATCTAGTGGAATGTTTGCATCTCACGATCCACATATATAATATACAATCAAAACCGCAAGCACGTATTGGGTAATGGATTTCCAACTATGACAAGGTATGGAACCACCTTCCGCTGGTATATCTCTAGAGGAGAATACACCGAGTTCAACAAGAACAACTTGCAACTCAGCCACACATGACCGACCACTCATTTCGCTTGGGTGTATCGAATGTATATCACCAACGGTTGGGATCAGCAACTGTTTCCCGAATGGTACAGCATCGACAATAGATTTTTAGAAGTAAATGAAACTCTAGATCAGGTGATTATACACCCTAGTAGGTGCGACCTACATAGACATGTTGCTTGCCCGATTTCTGTCATTTACCGGTTGATGAGGCTAGAAGCTACGCTTTATCATCACATCAGATTCACTTTGAATGCCACATTGTCAGATCCATCGAAAATCACTAACTGACGTCTACAACAGTACATTACGTGTTAGCTAAAGAAGTTTCCTTCTCCGCCTCCACTCTTGGTACGGTTGAAGAGATCAATGTACATGACCTTTCTGGAAATACTCTGTCAGACATTCGTCCATTTACGTTCGTTCTGGGATTGAACGGAACCGAAGGCACAATTTCTATTAATAGAAAAAGTCCTTGCACTCTACTCCGTCTTCGATTATCTTCATATAATCTGATTCACAACGCTACTGCCAATACTGAGTGGTTCTCGGATAATAATCCAACCGGTCTCTCTATATTGACAACGATGGTCAAAAACTTCGATAGTCTGTGATTTAACTATCAAAGAAAAACAAGTGTTTCGATAGACGATGATTTAACTATCGAAGAAAACAAGTGTTCATTCAACCTATCAACCAATCACTAAGCCCTTCATTAATATTCCATTAATTAAATCACTTCTCTTTTTCTTTATTAATATTTGTTAACCAAATATTTTCAATAACCATATTGGCCTATTACGTTATTTGGAAAACATTTCCGAATATCGCCTTCCTTTATTTTCTAAACTTTAGAAAATATATGCTATTCATAATTGGGAAATATTCCAATTACTTATCTCTTTTCCGATCCCGTTTATTTCTATACTTAGGAAATATTTATTATTCTATTTCCCAGCTTACTCTTATTTGGGTTAAAACTGATGTTGTGTAAAACATCGTTACGACAAACCAAATACTATATTCAACTAACTCTTATTCAACATTGATCTTCGAGCCTGAAATCTTACTATTTATTTTTTAATAATGAAATCAATCAAGTTGGGGTATAACTACCTCTCAGACCTTGACTAAATAACATTTATAACGTCAAAACAGATAAGACTACTTACTCGACTAATCAATACCATACAACTAATTCTTCACTTTTAAACACGTATTCACTTTCCCTTTCTATTATTACGAGATTTTATGCTTATACTTCCTTTTTGATTTTTACTATTCTATTTCTAAGTTCGTTTCCTTATCGACTTCTATATATATCGATACGCTGATTTCTTACTATCAAATTATCTTAAAAATATTCTAACTCCTTAAATTCCCGGAAAAATTCGCCATAACCTCCTTTGTACCAGGAGCTTCGGGATATTTCAAATAGCCTCCCATGGCCCTCACCAATCCAAAAAGAAAAAGAAAAGCCAAGCGGCTAGCCGATACGGCGCATAAAATCTCATATATGAATTAAATACATACAATTTGTCGAGCATTTTATCTATATCTCTTTTATCACTTTATTCCATACCTGTCTCCTGTATATCTATACCTGCCCAATCTATTTTAACTATACCAATCGTTTAACTCCATTCGTTAATTAATTTGTTAATTAACTCTTTAGTCTATTTCACTTTTATATTTGAACATAACATGTTCAAATATATTTTAACTTGTTTACAACTAATTAGAACTCCATTTTCAACTTACGCTTCATATTAAATTTCGAATATAAATCCTCAAATCCCTTTGAATGCTATATTCAAATTCCATTTGAATTCTATTTGAATTTTATATTCAAATTACATTTGAATTTCTGTATTCAAATTCTATATATCAAATTCTATACTCAATTCTCTTTTCAAATTTCATATTCAAATCTATATTCAATTTCCATTATTTAAATCTTCTTTATTCAAATCTCATTTGAATTTCTATATTCAAATCCCCTTTGAATTTTCTATATTCAAATCCTCTTTGAATTTTGTATATTTAAATTCTATGGTTTAATTTCCTTTATTCAAATCCCATTTGAATTTCTATATTCAAATTCTATAGTTAAACTCCATTTGAATTCTATTATTCAAATTCCATATCAATCTATTTGAATTCTATATTCAAATTCCATTTCACTTCTCTTATATTCAAATCCCATTATTCAAATTCTATTTAAATTACTATATTCAAACGCCGTTTGAATTCAATGTTCAAACTCCATTTAAATTTCTATATTCAATTCCTTTAAACAAGTTTCGATTTCAATTCCTTTTGAAATCGATATTTCTACTTTTGGAAAATAGATTTCCCTTTTCAATTTCACACTTGTATTTTTATTTCCAAATTATCCAATAATAATTATTTTCACTTAATTTATAAACTTCGTTTATAAAAGAATTATTTATAAACTTCGTTTATAAAGGAACTACTTATAAACTTCGTTTATAAAGGAACTACTTGTTTCATTTTTCAAAACAAGTTTATTATTTCAAATCTATTTAAAAATTCAAATTCTGTTTTAGAAAAAAAAGAATTCCCCTTTTAAATCTCAAATATCCCTTTCAGGATATATTTATAAATTATCACTTAAGCCTAAACACCAAACAACCAATTATTTATTTTCCTAACACATCATATATGACAGTATATATGCAAACAAATAAACAAACAAAAAATATATTTTTGAGGAATCCAGTCGGATTCCTCCAACCTGTTTTCCTGCACCCACAGATGTTAGTCAACATAGTAATACCCATCCTGCTTCGAGGCAGGATATCGCGGTATGAAGGTCATCCACTAATATATATTTGTGGGGCGCATAGGGAAATCATTCGCTATGAAACAACGGGCATCCTCTAATGAGACTGTGGGAATCCAACCAATATCAACCCAATATATATATAATAGTCAACCCTAAATAACTAATATATATTTTTTACAGCCACAGTAATATTTTTATGCATACAGACAATCAACAATTTATTTTTAAATGCTAAAAACAAATTAACAGGTGAGATTTACTCATAGAGATTTTATGGTCGATATCGCTTTCAATTTAGAATTGAATAACGTTTGCTTTCTTCTAAAATTCTGGATAGCTCCAAAATTAACCTAGATTGTTTCTTAGCATTGCCTATATTAATACAAGTCAAACATTTCTGATCGCGCTCAATATGTACCTAATATGGCCGATTTATATAGTTCATAAATTTTGATTTTTAACAACGATAATTATAACTAAGTATCTATCTCAAATTAATTTCATACCTTAATCTTGTTTTAAATTCTTCTTCCTGGTTTTTGAATTCCCTTTGAGTCATTAAATCGAACACCTAGTGCTCCTTAAAAACGAACTGCCTTTGAACCCAAATCCTTCTCCAAAAATCATCAAACCGTCGAACTCAGGTTGGAACAGTCCATCGTCAAATTTCAGTTGCAACCATATGTCGATGTCAGCTTCTGCAGCGCCACTCAGAAGTTTAGAATTCCCTCTGTAATTTCCGCTCGCCCCATGACAGCCATTTCTGAATGCAAGTGCTTCACCTGATGTCGACGAGCTCTAGGATGTCGCGATTCTTTGTAGCACTGCAGTCCTCCCAAATCGCTACCTCACTGCCTTAGCCTCACCGCACCCTCAACTCGCCCCCATTCAGTATCACCGATTGATCGATGAGCCCTAGCGTGCTATCCCAAGATTCGCGATGTTCGAGTTCCAAGTCGAACTTGCTATCGCACTCAGATCTGACTTCGAACCCAGTCGCGACTTCCATTCGACGTCGAGCTTCAGCTTAAACTCGAACACTAGAAGACCCCGGTCCTTGATTTGAAGATGGCTCCAGGAATCGCGACTTGCGATTTTGATTTGGATAATAAAAGCTCGTGGTGACCATTTTTGATTGAAGAAGTCGGCCCCTTTTCTGTTTGATTTCCCGAAGAGATTTATAAAGGAGAAGGTTGCGGTTATAAGGGAAAGGAGATGGTTTTTAATTGAACAGCAAGGTCGTATATGGGTGGAGAGAAAGGGGAACTCGTGTTCTTTCTATGTCCACACACGAATTTTCATTTCTTTTATTTATTTATTTTTATTTAAATTAAACTGATATCTTTTAAATAAAAATACCCCTGATTCTGAATTCCTTTCTGGACCCAACGACTCCCAATTTTAGGGTAATACCCCTATTCCGGATACAACGGGATAGGTCACGAAGTCCAATTCGACCATCTGTAGCAGACATAAATTTAATTCGATATAAATTAATTTTTTTAAAACATCAAATCCTGCGATAATAAATTAATATTATTATTCGAATTCAAACAGAAGTCTGAACTGTATTTAATTCAGTTTTAAAATCTCGAACTGAATTATAGTTTCGCATTACGATGATTTAATATATTCGATATTGAATCGAAATTGATTATTAAACTGATAAATTAATATAAATATTCCTTTAGTTTATCAAATTAATATTTATAACCGTATTAAATATTCAAATTTAACCGACGAAATATCCGGGTCATTACATTCTTCCCTACTTAAAATAATTTCGTCCTCGAAATTGCTAAGGTAGAAAAAGTGCTACAAACCCATTAACTTTTCAAAATCTTACTTATGTTGATTCTCAACATTTCAGACTTCCTTACGTAACTCTCTTTCATCCCTATTCGATAACTCCTCCCTTCGAATAACTATATTCGATAATCTCTCTTTCGAATAACTAGATTCGAAAACCTTTCTTCGAATAAACTATATTCGATTTACTCTATTCAATTTACTCTTATCAATTAACCCTATTGGATTTTACTCTTATCGATTAACCCTATTTGATTAGCTCTTTTCACTTAACTCCTTCCGAATAAGCTATATTCGATAACTCCTTTAACTCTATTCGAATAAACTATATTCGATTAACTCCTTTAATTCTATTCGAATAACTAATATTCGATAACTCCTTTTAACTTTATTTGAATAACTAATATTTGATTTAACCCAATTTGCTTGACTCCAGATCGCAGTGATCACAATAGTTACGCCTGATTCCCTCAGGAAACATCCGACCGCCCTAGGCTATCTGCAGCCCTGTGAATTACGCTAGCAGTTGTACGAAATGGCAACTTATCCTGAGTAACTATGTTTGACTAACTCTATCTCAATAACTATATTCGATCAACTTTAATTGAATAACTAACATTCAATTAAATCCTAATTCAATTAACTATGTTCAATTTACTTTATTTGGTTAACTCTTAATTTGAATAACAAATATTCGATAAATTCTAATTGAATAACTAATATTCAATTAACTCTATGGATTAACCGTAACTGATTAACTCTAACTGGTTAATTCTTACTCTAATCGATTTATTCTAACTCTAATCGACTTCTCCTATTCAAATAACTCCTTTTGGATAACGTTTATTCATTTATAAAGATTTACTTTTAGTAACGGTTCTTCACTTTATAAATGTTCTCTTTAATAACGTTACTTCACCTATACTAGTGTTGTGTACCCCTTCTATTTAAAACTATCGGTGTTAAAAACCAATATCTCTTCTCTATATAAGTTCAGACTTATATATTCCATTTATCGAATGATAAATATTTAATTTAATTTATAAACTGTTATTTATAAATTAATCTTTTCTATTTATCTGTTAAAAACAGGTTTCCATTTTCTATTCATCTTCTAAATATTCCTTTGATTAAATTCTATTTATTTAACAAATAAATATCTCATTTATAACATTCTATTTATTTTCTGTAAATAAATATTTCCATTTAATCTATTTGTAAATGTTTTACAAATATTTCCTTTTAAATTCTATTTGTAAATGTTTTTACAAATATTTCTCCTTCTATTTGTTTGCACATAACTTCCTTTGTATTTGTGTTACAAATATATTTCCTTTATATTTGTTTTCAAATATATTTTCTTTTATCTCTTTTGGTTTTTCCTTTATTCACACCCAATTCATATTTCATTCACATTGATTTTACTCAATTTATTCATTTCGATCCATTTAACTTACTTCAGTTAAATTTAATTTCAATCATTTAAATTCCCATTAACAAGTTGCTAATTAACCGTTCTGCCTATTTCACCCTTTTTATTTGAATATAACTTGTTCAAATATATGTTAACTTAATTATAAACTAATCTAATTATATTTTCAACTTGAGTTACATATTCGATTTTGAATTCAAATTCTCAATCTCTTTCACTTATCAAAAAACCCAATTTCGATTCAAATTTCCTTTAACTAATTATTCTCGAATTTAGTTAATTCTATTTAACCATTTAAAATATGATTTTTGTCTTAAAAATCATTTCACTTACTTCATTGGAGTTCATATTTATTTTATATCTCCAGTCTGGATTTTTCTAATGCCAATTCAGATTTTATTTCCTAAAAATCCATTTATTTATTTAATTAAACCGTTATGGTTTTATAATGGTTCTGGCATTGTTTTTCTAAAAATTTGATTTTGACATAACTCAAAATCTATACGACGAAATCCAGATTTTTCTCTTTCATTAGAAAACTATTGTTCAACCGGTCCCGACAATTCTTGTTTCAAAGAATTCCGACTTCAATTGAGTCCTGTATACTAAATTGAAGTTCGAATCGCCAATTTACGAACTGCCGCACTACGACGAGCTCGTTTTAATTATATTTATAAATATAAACATTTTAACTTTGTTTATAATAAATTCAACTCCATTTTGATATATTTTTAGTATATACCAAATCCATTTTTCCATTTCAACATAATATTTCCGATCTATTTCACTTCTATTTGAAATCTATATTCCAATTCCGATTCACTTCTATTTGAAATCTATATTCCAATTCCGATTCACTTCTATTTGAAATCTATATTCCAATTCCCATTTCGAAATTCCTTTGAAGTAATATAAATATATACATATATTTATATCTATCTCAAATTCAAAACATTTGAATTTTCAAACAACTTGTTTCTTTTCAAACAAATTTCCATCAAAAACTTTTCTAAGGCAGCAATTCATCACGTAGAAACTCGAAAATGAACACTGATGATGTTGCGACCATCATCAGAATTATTTCCCAGCCACTGAAGTGAGTTCAGTGCTATATTTCTTTCAAAAATCCATTCAAATGATTTTTATTCAAAAATCCTTCCAAAATAAAGCTATATTATTTAAAAAAAAATCGGAAAATATTTTCCAACTCCCCCGTATTTTAAATTTTGAATTCTGGTTGGAATTCAATTTCAATTTATCACATTTGTATATATTTCATTCTTATACAAATTCTATTGGTTATATACATAACTACTTCAGTTTTTATAATCTAATTTGATTATAATCCTAACAATCAACTCAACTATTTAAAACAATATTGTGTCCAATCTTATGTTCAAGTGTTTATAAACTCCTATCGACGTCGTGGCGTCCCACGATTCGATCAGAATTCATAATCCACTCAACAGACTAGTCAATACAATATAAAATAGTTTTTATATCAAATAACAAATACGCTCTCTCGTACATACATATATATACACACTGAACTCATTCTAGGGTACTACTGACCCTATCTCTAATGAGCACATTCCAACAAGCCTAGGTATTCGCTCAACCTAAGCTCTGATACCAACTGTAATGACCCGCGAATCCATAATATCAGAGTTGACTATATACATCATACGTCCAACCCAAATATCACGAAAATAAGAACCATTTTTTTTCGAAGAAAAAGGTAGAAGAAGAACAGAAATAACAACACAGAATCTCACATCACAGCAGAACAAAATATAATATATCATATCGTTGAAATACAAAATCTCAACTGTATAACATATACTTATCAGAGTACAACACAGCGGAACAAAACTCTATATAACTAACGTTGAAGCCTCCTGCTCCAAGCTCCTTTAGATAGATCTGTAAAATCCTGAACTACTTGACTGCCCATATAAATTTAAGCACCCAAGAGTTTAGGTAAAACAAAACAAATAAACTCCGGGTCAGTCATAGGACTGGTATGAGTAAACAGTTTAAAATAGTTTCAGAAAAACTAAATGATATCTTATAAGACCACGCCGTATAACACGGAACGGGTTTTTCCCTTATGAGAATCCAAACACTTGACTTATCTTTCAAAGTCCTTT
The DNA here is from genome assembly GCA_030737875.1 of Allium sativum. Classification (NCBI taxonomy): domain Eukaryota; kingdom Viridiplantae; phylum Streptophyta; class Magnoliopsida; order Asparagales; family Amaryllidaceae; genus Allium; species Allium sativum. The sequence goes on from CM060918.1 coordinate 639,062,648, forward strand.
TGAAAGGAATAATAATCTTTATATCAAACTCTTTTGATATTATAATAATGTCTAAATCAAGTAAATAACAATCTAGTGGAACTTTTGCATCTCACGTTCCACATATATAATATACAATCAAAACCGCAAGCACGTATTGGGTAATGGATTTCCAACAATGACAAGGTATGGAACCACCTTCCGCTGGTATATCTCTAGAGGAGAATACACCGAGTTCAACAAGAACATCTTGCAATTCAGCCACACATGACTGACCACTCATTTCGCTTGAGTGTATCAAATGTATATCACCAACGGTTGGGATCAACAACCGTTTCCCGAATGGGACAGCATCGACAATAGATTTTTAGAAGTAAATGAAACTCTAGATCAGGTGATTATACACCCTAATAGGTGCGACCTACATAGACATGCTTCCTGCCCGATTTCTGTCATTTACTGGTTGATGAGGCTAGAAGCTACGCTTTATCATCACATCAGATTCACTTCGAATGCCACATTGTCAGATCCATCGAAAATCACTAATTGACGTCTACAACAGTACATTACGTGTTAGCTAAAGAAGTTTCCTTCTCCGCCTCCACTCTTGGTACGGTTGAAGAGATCAATGTACATGACCTTTCTGGAAATACTCTATCAGACATTCGTCCATTTACGTTCGTTCTGGGATTCAAAGAAACCAAAGGTACAATTTCTATTAATAGAAAAAGTCCTTGCACTCTACTCCGTCTTCGATTATCTTATATAATCTGATTCGCAATGCTACTGCCAATACAGAGTGGTTCTCGGATATTAATCCATCTGGTCTCTCTATATTGACAACGATGGTCAAAAACTTCGATAGTCTGTGATTTAACTATCAAAGAAAAACAAGTGTTTCGATAGTCAACGATTTAACTATCGAAGAAAACAAGTGTTCATTCAACATATCAACCAATCACTGAGCCCTTCATTAATATTCCATTAATTAAATCACTTCTCTTTTTTTATCAATATTTGTTAACCAAAAATTTTCAATAACCATATTGGCCTATTACGTTATTTGGAAAACATTTTCGAATATCGCCTTCCTTTATTTTCTAAAATTTAGAAAATATATGCTATTTATAATTGGGAAATATTCCAATTACTTATCTCTTTCCCGATCCCGTTTATTTCTATACTTAGGAAATATTTATTATTCTATTTCCCAGCTTACTCTTATTTGGGTTAAAACTGATGTTGTGTAAAACATCGTTACGACAACCCAGATACAATATTCAACTAACTCTTATTCAACATTGGTCCTCGAGCCTGAAATCTTACTATTTATTTGTTAATAATGAAATCAATCAAGTTCGGGTATTACTTCCTCTCAGACCTTGATTGAATAACATTTATAACGTCAAAACAGATAAGACGACTTACTCGAATAATCAATACCATACAACTAATTCTTCACTTTTAAACACGTATACACTTTCCCTTTTTATTCTTCCGAGATTTTATTCTTATACTTCCTTTTTATTTTTACTATTCTATTTCTAAGTTCGTTACCTTATCGACTTCTATATATATCGTTACATTGATTTCTAACTATCAAATTATCTTAAAAATATCCCGGAAAAATTCGCTATAACCTCCTTTGTACCGGGAGCTTCGGGATATTTCAAATAGCCTCCCATGGCCCTCACCAATCCAAAAAGAAAAAGAAAAGCCAAGCGGCTAGCCGATACGGCACATAAAATCTTATAAATGAATTAAATACATACCTTTTGTCGGGCATTTTATCTATATCTCTTTTATCACTTTATTCCATACCTGTCTCCTGTATATCTATACCTGCCCAATCTATTTTAACTATACCAATCGTTTAACTCCATTCGTTAATTAATTTGTTAATTAACTCTTTATTCTATTTCACTTTTATATTTGAACATAACATGTTCAAATATATTTTAACTTGTTTACAAATAATTAGAACTCCATTTTCAACTTACGCTTCATATTAAATTTCGAATATAAATCTTCAAATTCCTGTTGAATGCTATATTCAAATTCCATTTGAATTCTATTTGAATTTTATATTCAAATTACATTTGAATTTCTATATTCAAATTCTATTCAAATTCTATATATCAAATTCTATACACAATTCTCTTTTCAAATTTAATATTCAAATCTATATTCAATTTCCATTATTTAAATCTTCTTTATTCAAATCTCATTTGAGTTTCTATATTCAAATCCCCCTTGAATTTTGTATATTCAAATCCTCTTTGAATTTTCTATATTTAAATTCTATGGTTTAATTTCCTTTATTCAAATCCCATTTGAATTTCTATATTCAAATTCTATAGTTAAACTCCATTTGAATTCTATTATTCAAATTCCATATCAATCTATTTGAATTCTATATTCAAATTCCATTTCACTTCTCTTATATTCAAATCCCATTATTCAAATTCTATTTAAATTACTATATTCAAATGCCATTTGAATTTCTATGTTCAAACTGCATTTAAATTTCTATATTTAATTCCTTTAAACAAGTTTCGATTTCAGTTTCAAAAATAGATTTCCCTTTTCAATTTCACACTTGTATTTTTATTTATGAATTATCCAATAATAATTCTTTTCACTTCATTTATAAACTTCGTTTATAAAAGAATTGTTTATAAACTTCGTTTATAGAGGAACTACTTATAAACTTCGTTTATAAAGGAACTACTTGTTTTATTTTTCAAAACAAGTTTATTATTTCAAATCTATTTAAAAATTCAAATTCTATTTTAGAAAAAAATAGAATTTCCCTTTTAAATCTCAAATATCTCTTTCAAGATATTTTTATAAATTATCACTTAGGCCCAGTGATATTAAACACCAAACAACCAATTATTTATTTTCCTAACACATCATATATGACAAAATATATGCAAACAAATAAACAAACAGAAAATATATTTTTGAGGAATCCTGCCGGATTCCTCCAACCTGTTTTCCTGCATCCACATATGTTAGTCAACATAGTAATACCCATCCTGCTTCGAGGCAGGATATCGAGGTATGAAGGTGTGACGGCCTGGAATTTCGCTCGATCTGAATCAGTCGTTAAACCGATCTAGACCGTTCGAAACCCCTGACTGTTGAGAACAGGACAAATCAGAACACAAACAGAAGAACATTTCATTGTATATTACAACAATGCATCAGATTACAAGAATATACAGAGTATAAATGAATAAATATTACACAGAAATATCAGAGGTTTAAATTACATTTAAATACATAGCAGCGGAAAATAATACAAAGCACAACTGAAGGTGATATACGGATACAGAGCTTTCCGGATATCATTCCAGCTGTAAACCAGGATCCTATGAATATAAATCTGCAAAACCAAAACTACTAGCTGCCCGTGCGGAAAATAGGGGCACCCAGAGTTTAGGTTAAAACAATAAACTCCAAGTCAGTCATGTGACTGGTGTGAGAACTAAAACAGTTATTTAAAACTTTACTTTAAAAGAGAGTGATTCAAGGGACCACGCCGTATAACACGGAACGGGTTTCCTCCCAAGAATATCAGTGCATAGAATAAACAACGCAATGCTTTTTCGAAAAATGAAGCTATTATAAGACCCAGGTCCTATCATACAATGCAACGCAAGCCGGGGGATAGGGTTTTCCCTTATAATAGCCAAACATGCTTGGTACGTGTAAAACAAATCATTTGATACTATAATAAGTGTATAGTGTCAAAACAATTTCAATCATAAATATAAATCATAGACGGCATAGTATCCCATGCTACTATGTCGCCATACTAGGCTCTACAAATAAAGCCGAAATATCTCGTATTGGAAATTGGATTTCCGTCATGAGTCGAGGCAAGGGGCAAGCTCCTCTCCGCGTTCGAGACACTCTAACAAATATCTCAGGATTACGCACACTGGGTAACCCCTGGATGCGGCTGGGCCGGTCCTCACTTACGTTAGAGGATTAATTATGCCTGAACACGCGTTTCCCGGTCCTTACAGACCTATAATCGAGGCGCCTCATTCCAACAACCACAAAGGTGAAAAGTATATATATGTCAGGGCTGGTAAGTCACTGACACCACCAAAGCTAGAAAGAAACGTCGTGCTCTCCCAGCGGTCCGTATCCCGTTTTTAACTCATACCGAGGTGTGAGGCTCGCGAATACACGCTATACACAAAGCTGCCACGTAGGCGTGCTTTGATCATCAACCACAAGACTTTGCTTTTCAACAGAAGCCTTGATCCATGCAACTCAGCATGCCACACAGGCAATTCATGCCATGCGATTGATATCTATCGATATATAACCTCTAAGCTTGTACGTCTCAGAGAAGGGCGTTAAGCAAGAGAATAAATTCTCCGCCGCCAAGCAGATATATATTTAATAGAAATCAATCAACACAGAATAAAATCCAATGTCAGGCACACAATCCATTTACAAGTCCGTTCTGGGTCTGAACGAAACCGGAGGCACTTTCCTCGCATATCCATCCATCTCCAGGTACGTCTGGACGACCACCAACTATTTCCATCCTCTTGGGTGTACTGCCCAATCAGGATCGTCAGTAATTATCCCTACGATGTGAAGACTTCCGGTCTTCAACCACCGTCTTCATCTTCGACATATCGTCGAATCGGTTATTCAGAATGGGTGTAAACCCGGACTTTCCGAACAACCCGCGTATATTAAAACAAATGTTACACAAACACAACATACGCCTCATTCCAATTCATTAGTCACTAATCGCAAATCAGCAAGAGAACAATTTCCCAAACATTAACCCCGAAGGCCGAAACCAACATCAGATCAATACCCAGGAAACCATTCTTCTTAGCCAACCTACAGCTAGTTCCTAAATTCCACATTCTCAGGGAAAGGTTCCCATTAATTTTATCCAAGATAAATTCTTTAAAATTTATCCTGAAATCTTCCTCTGGATGTTATTTAAAACCAAATTATGGTTTTTCCAACTAGTCGAGATTAGCGAACCACAACGAAGTAATTATTTATTTTATTTCCCAATCCCAACCTATTCATCCCATGAAGCAAAACTGGTAATACTCCATATCTAACACCACTGTGTTATCGGTAAAACTAATTACCATTTCACGTTCAAATCTAATTAAAGATTTAACTATCGCTTTGGAGCAAAACTGGTAATACTCCATTCCCGCTCATTTTCTAAATTTGGAAATTTAGATTACGAATTCACATTTCAATCTAATTGCAGATTCGTTAAAACTCCTTTTACTGGGTTAAAGAACTAGGTGTTATTTAAAACACAGTTCACGATAAACCCATTTCAAACTCAATCAAATATATTAGAAATTCGATTATTTAAAACCCCTTTTTAAATCTTGTTCATTTATTTAAAAATAAATTGGGTTTAAATTTAGTTTAAAACTAGTTCATTTTGATAAAAATCTATTTTTATCTTTTCAAATATGGAGTTTTTCACCCCAATTTTTCCCAAATCATTTCTTATGATTTTACACAAATTATTGATATTTTTAATAATTTTATCAAGGCCCGTACAGTCGATTTCCAACAATGGCCATCGAACTGCACTTACAGCGACCTTTTTCGAATTTGATTTGGACGTATCTCCAAATCCAACCGTTAGATTTTGAATTTCTAATATTCGTTAGAAAGCTCTTTTCGATGCGAACCCAACGGTTCCGGTTTTAGGAGAATCCGACGGTCGGATCTCCCGTAATGTCCGTTTGAAATAAATGGTCGAAATTTACGAACTGCCGCGGCGCGGCGCGTTCTATTCAGGCCATTATATTATATATATAATATATATAATATATATTTCGTCGATTACTATTTAAAACGAATTATATATTTAGTTTTGAATTCGTTTCAAAAACAAAGTCAACTTCTATTTCAATTCAAATCAAAATTGAATTCTTCTTTATAAATTCGTTTTAAAATTCATTTCTATTCAATTCAAATTTCAATTTAATCTGAATTCATTTCACTTCATTTTAAATTCAATTCGAATTCGTTTCTCAATTCAATTCAATTCAATTCAATTCAAATTGATTTTCTATTCGATTCAAATTCATTTTCTATTCAAATTAAATTCGTTTCGGTTTCTATTTGAATCAAGTTCATTATATATTCAATTTGAAATCAAATTGGTTTTCTATTCCATTCAAATCGAAATCGTTTTATATTCAATTCAAATCGAAATCGTTATATATTCAATTCATTTCGAAATCGTTATATATTCAATTCATTTCGAAATCGTTATATATTCAATTCATTTCGAAATCGTTAAAATCGATATAAATATCGTTCGCGTCAAAATGGCGCATCACTATTCAACACGGCTTTATATATTCTGTTTCAAATATTTCTTTTTGTCAACACACGACTAATCTCAACGAATGAGTACCGTCCATGTGTGACTATTTTTGGTCAAAATATTTCGTTCAACACATGACTAATCTCAACGGATGAGTACAGTCAACACATGAACCTTTATTTTATATTGATAAAGATGTAAATTTTTATTATAAAAATAATTCGTTCAACACATGACTAATCTCAACGGATGAGTACAGTCAACACATGAACTTTTATTTTATATTGATAAAGATGTAAATTTTTATTATAAAAATAATTCGTTCAACACATGACTAATCTCAACGGATGAGTACAGTCAACACATGAACTTTTATTTTATAATATACTTTATTTTTCAAATTGGAATGAGGCCCAATCAATTACCATATAACGTTAATTATATGGATTTTCATACAACACATGTATACGATATCATTGAAAAATAATCAACCATCAACCAAAGTGCACTACACTGTATAAGCATCAAATATAGATATCTAACGCTTATAACAGCCTGTCAATCAATCGATCGACATATTTAATCAATCAGGATGAGTGAACTTCATATTTCATCCCAACACCCGTGTGGGGTTTCAAACAATCAAACACAGATTTTATTCGTGCAGCTGGGCGATGTGTAAAATTTATCGACCCAATCAATGTCATTCAAATAGGTGTACATAAACAAACCATCTGGCTTGTAAATGAATATTTTATTTTATTCGCATTCACTATATTCATATTCACGTTAAAAATTATATTTTTAACGATAAAACACTTTATTTAACCTATGCATATTCCATTCGATTCATTTATTCAATAAAATGATATTTTTATTTTTCTAACATATTTTAGAAAATTTTGGCGGCATAACAGCACGATACTAGAAACGGGACGAGGCCTAGCCTTATCCCCGGTCTAGTGAAGGCCCACGCCATTCACACATCAATCAAATTCACTTTCGTTATGCAAACCACAAAATTTGGAGTAAGGGTCTAACCTAGCCTTACTCCTTCGCCTTATAACGGCGCACGTCTAATCCTAACCAATTTATCGATTCGATTTTTCACACCACAAACCACATTCAAATCAATATCTCAATCAATTACCAAACAGCCAAACAAACAAGTCCATGGTCTGTGGACGATTGTGTCGGGTGCTACTAAGCACCGTCTGCATCCTAGTATATATATATATATATATATATAAATATAACTAGAAAAAGAAATTGAAAGGTGAGAAGTTCTCACTGAAAGCTATCCTAGCTCCTCGGCACTTCATTGATAGGAATCTTCATCGCTATGGCATCTTCGTCAGCTTCGTCGTCCGTAGCCACTACATATATAAAAATCGAATTTTTACCTTGCTATTCAATATTTAAAAATCATATTTTTATTTCGAAGGTCCATATATAAAAATCAAATTTTTAGTTCAGAGTTCAATATATAAAAATCGAATTTTTACTTTAAAGTTCAATATATAAAAATCGACTTTTCTATCGCTATGTCAAATAGATAAAAATTATATTTTTATCACGCTATTTTCCACATAAAGATTTCGCCTTTTCTAAAATAAAGATTTAGCCTTTTCAAAAATAAAGTTTTCGCCTTTATAAAAAATAAAGTTTTCGCCTTTAAAAATCACCACTTTATCTCAACGTATATAAAATAAAAATCAGATTTTTATTTCGTTACATACACAAAGATGATATTCTTATTTTCTCTATCCTATAAAGATTATATTTTTAATACTTTAAAAATATAAAAATCATATTTTTAATATTCCTATATAGTAAAGACTATAATTTTAATACTTTAAAAATATAAAAATCATATTTTTAATATTCTAAAAATACGAAGATCAGGTCTTGTTCCTTCTCAAATCAGTTTTTATTTTCTTTTAAAAATCCAGTTTTAACTCTTTTATAAAAACAAAACAGTTTTTATCTTTTAAAAGATTCAGTTTTTTTTTTTTTTTTCTTTTCAAAAATTCTATTTTTAAAACTCTTTTATAAAAATGCAGTTTTTATATCTTTTTCAAAATGCAGTTTTTTATATCTTTTAAAAATATGCAGTTTTTTTCTTCTTTTTTTAAAAATATGCAGTTTTTGAAATCTTTTAAAAACAGTTTTGCCTTTTTAGAAAAAAAATCAGTTTTCATAATCCTTTAAAAATTCTGTTTTTAAAACTTAAAACAAAAAATCAGTTTCAGTTTTTTTTTTTTTATACTTTTATAAAAAAAATCATTTCAGTTTTAATCTTTTAAAAACAAAACAGTTTAAATAAATCAAAAGAAATCAGTTTTAATACTTATAAAAAAAAAAAAAAAAAATCAGTTTTACAGAATAAAATTAAAAATAAAATTACCTAGATCTGCGAAAAAAGGGGGGCCTGCTCTGCTTTTGGCGGCGTCGGGGAGAAGAAGATGGAGGCGGCGGCGATGGGCTGCGATGGGTTTTGCTCGATTTGGGCATTAGGGTCCGATGCGGGTTCGGAGGAGGGAAGGGGATCGGGGAAGAAGGAGGAGGAGGATAAGGGGAGGGCGGCGGCGGCGATGGGCGACAAGGGGGGGGGGGGCGATCGGCGTTAATCGCCTGGGCGATTTAGTTTTTTTTTTTTTTTTTTTTTTTATTTGATTTTGAAATAAACGAACGGGGGGGGCCTAGGTAGTTAAGGAGAAAGGGTTTTATTTTTTTATTTTTTTATTTTATTTAATTTAATTATTTAATTCAATTTAAAGTTGACTTTCTGTTTTAACTCGAAATCAAGCCCACCGACTGTCGCCCCTAGCTAATTACCCCCATTCCGAACACAATGGGATATGCCACGCAAGCTGATTCGACTGTTTGAATCAGTTTTCGTTGAATTTACATTTAAATCACTATTTTGAATTTTAAACGTACATTTCAAATTACCGGGGGCGCATACTAACTAGAAAAATTCTAGAAAAATATTTTCTAGCTTCGTATTGACGATACGGTCCTAACAAAACTAGTTTCGTTGAATTCTGAGACCGTTAGAAAAATGGCCATTTTCCAGTCGATTAAAATCAACTGAAACTTGTCAAACGCGTTTTCCTTCGCCACGCTCACATATTGATTCGAAAAATTATGAAATTTGGAATCTAGCAATAACTCGACATCACGGATCCAACAAAACTGGTTTCGTCGAAATCCGAGGTCATTTGCAAAATGTCCATTTTTAAGGGCCTGAATTCCATAGCGACTATTCAGAATTTTCAACTGGACATATCTTTTGATTCCCGCTATGAAATCTTGATTTGTCGGATTCGTTGGAAAGATATTATCAATTAGATCCTAATGTTTTTGGTTTCACTAAAATCCGGATTGTTTTGCACCCGGTATGTTCAATTGAAGTTTGAAATCGAATTATCGAACTACCGCGCCATTTTCAATTCTATTTATAATTATATATAATTATTTATATTCTAACGACGACGCGTAAAATATATACGTCGAATTCTATTCTAAATAAATTTCTTGTCGATATTATTTAAAATAATCTATTTTAAATAATCTAAATTCGCTAAAATCGCCAAAATAAAAATTTTAAACTGGCCCAGATTTTCCGGGTTATTACAATCTCCCCCACTTAAAACTTTTCGTCCCCGAAAAGGAACAAAGTCGAAAGTGGTTTGATTATTCAGCTCTACGTTCGATCTGGCTTCCATTCTCCAACTCTTCAGTTTCTGAGAATTTTCAAATTTTCAAAAATTTGGCTAACTCCCTAAATTTTTGAAAAATTTCGCCATAACCTCCCCTGCAATGGGAGCATCGGGGAATTTCAAATAGCTTCCCCGGTCCTTCAGATCTCAAAAAGAAAAAGAAAAAGCCAAGCGGCTAGCCAATAGGCTCACAAAATCATCATCACCCAAACAAAACAGGAAATTATGTAGTAAACATGTACCTATTTGTCGGGCAAACAAATTTTATTCTCTGCTCTAGCCTCCTTGCTATGACCTGTTCAATGTAAGTATATGTATATGGAAGCAAATGCGACCAATTTCAATATAATTCAAAATTTGGTTATATTAGGCATAAATGGTTCAAATTAGCAAACAAATAAACAAACAACACAATCATCAATCAATTAGTTGATTATATTTTGAAATTCATAACTTTGATATATATACAAAAAAAATCATGTTTTGATGCCAATTCAAAACAATGTGTTCTAACTATATTAGTTTTGGTTCTCACACCAGTCTAATGGAAATATATAGATATCACACCTTCGTTACTCGAACATGAATACTAATGACGACTAGTCAATCATCAGAATCATCTTCGGGCGTCTAGAATGTGATTCCATAACTATCCAATATATTAAAACTTCGAATATACGTTCATGACGCGCATATACAAAACCTTTATATATTGGATTGTCCATATTCAAAATAAATAAATATTCAAATACGTATAAAGCGATTTAAATTTTCAAAACAAAATTGTTTTCAATTGAAAATATACTCTTCACACTCGTTCTAGGATACTACTGATCCTATCTCTAACGAGTCATTCTAATTGGATATTACTAATCCAATATCTGATGAATTCTTTCATATGGTTCTAAGGTGTCTTGTTCTCGAGCTCTGTAAACCAAAGCTCTGATACCAAATGTGACGGCCTGGAATTTCGCTCGATCTAAATCAGTCGTTAAACCGATCTAGACCGTTCGAAACCCCTGACTGTTGAGAACAGGACAAATCAGAACACAAACAGAAGAACATTTCATTGTATATTACAACAATGCATCAGATTACAAGAATATACAGAGTATAAATGAATAAATATTACACAGAAATATCAGAGGTTTAAATTACATTTAAATACATAGCAGCGGAAAATAATACAAAGCACAACTGAAGGTGATATACGGATACAGAGCTTTCCGGATATCATTCCAGCTGTAAACCAGGATCCTGTGAATATAAATCTGCAAAACCAAAACTACTAGCTGCCCGTGCGGAAAATAGGGGCACCCAGAGTTTAGGTTAAAACAATAAACTCCAAGTCAGTCATGTGACTGGTGTGAGAACTAAAACAGTTATTTAAAACTTTACTTTAAAAGAGAGTGATTCAAGGGACCACGCCGTATAACACGGAACGGGTTTCCTCCCAAGAATATCAGTGCATAGAATAAACAACGCAATGCTTTTTCGAAAAATGAAGCTATTATAAGACCCAGGTCCTATCATACAATGCAACGCAAGCCGGGGGATAGGGTTTTCCCTTATAATAGCCAAACATGCTTGGTACGTGTAAAACAAATCATTTGATACTATAATAAGTGTATAGTGTCAAAACAATTTCAATCATAAATATAAATCATAGACGGCATAGTATCCCATGCTACTATGTCGCCATACTAGGCTCTACAAATAAAGCCGAAATATCTCGTATTGGAAATTGGATTTCCGTCATGAGTCGAGGCAAGGGGCAAGCTCCTCTCCGCGTTCGAGACACTCTAGCAAATATCTCAGGATTACGCACACTGGGTAACCCCTGGATGCGGCTGGGCCGGTCCTCACTTACGTTAGAGGATTAATTATGCCTGAACACGCGTTTCCCGGTCCTTACAGACCTATAATCGAGGCGCCTCATTCCAACAACCACAAAGGTGAAAAGTATATATATGTCAGGGCTGGTAAGTCACTGACACCACCAAAGCTAGAAAGAAACGTCGTGCTCTCCCAGCGGTCCGTATCCCGTTTTAACTCATACCGAGGTGTGAGGCTCGCGAATACACGCTATACACAAAGCTGCCACGTAGGCGTGCTTTGATCATCAACCACAAGACTTTGCTTTTCAACAGAAGCCTTGATCCATGCAACTCAGCATGCCACACAGGCAATTCATGCCATGCGATTGATATCTATCGATATATAACCTCTAAGCATGTACGTCTCAGAGAAGGGCGTTAAGCAAGAGAATAAATTCTCCGCCGCCAAGCAGATATATATTTAATAGAAATCAATCAACACAGAATAAAATCCAATGTCAGGCACACAATCCATTTACAAGTCCGTTCTGGGTCTGAACGAAACCGGAGGCACTTTCCTCGCATATCCATCCATCTCCAGGTACGTCTGGACGACCACCAACTATTTCCATCCTCTTGGGTGTACTGCCCAATCAGGATCGTCAGTAATTATCCCTACGATGTGAAGACTTCCGGTCTTCAACCACCGTCTTCATCTTCGACATATCGTCGAATCGGTTATTCAGAATGGGTGTAAACCCGGACTTTCCGAACAACCCGCGTATATTAAAACAAATGTTACACAAACACAACATACGCCTCATTCCAATTCATTAGTCACTAATCGCAAATCAGCAAGAGAACAATTTCCCAAACATTAACCCCGAAGGCCGAAACCAACATCAGATCAATACCCAGGAAACCATTCTTCTTAGCCAACCTACAGCTAGTTCCTAAATTCCACATTCTCAGGGAAAGGTTCCCATTAATTTTATCCAAGATAAATTCTTTAAAATTTATCCTGAAATCTTCCTCTGGATGTTATTTAAAACCAAATTATGGTTTTTCCAACTAGTCGAGATTAGCGAACCACAACGAAGTAATTATTTATTTTATTTCCCAATCCCAACCTATTCATCCCATGAAGCAAAACTGGTAATACTCCATATCTAACACCACTGTGTTATCGGTAAAACTAATTACCATTTCACGTTCAAATCTAATTAAAGATTTAACTATCGCTTTGGAGCAAAACTGGTAATACTCCATTCCCGCTCATTTTCTAAATTTGGAAATTTAGATTACGAATTCACATTTCAATCTAATTGCAGATTCGTTAAAACTCCTTTTACTGGGTTAAAGAACTAGGTGTTATTTAAAACACAGTTCACGATAAACCCATTTCAAACTCAATCAAATATATTAGAAATTCGATTATTTAAAACCCCTTTTTAAATCTTGTTCATTTATTTAAAAATAAATTGGGTTTAAATTTAGTTTAAAACTAGTTCATTTTGATAAAAATCTATTTTTATCTTTTCAAATATGGAGTTTTTCACCCCAATTTTTCCCAAATCATTTCTTATGATTTTACACAAATTATTGATATTTTTAATAATTTTATCAAGGCCCGTACAGTCGATTTCCAACAATGGCCATCGAACTGCACTTACAGCGACCTTTTTCGAATTTGATTTGGACGTATCTCCAAATCCAACCGTTAGATTTTGAATTTCTAATATTCGTTAGAAAGCTCTTTTCGATGCGAACCCAACGGTTCCGGTTTTAGGAGAATCCGACAGTCGGATCTCCCGTAATGTCCGTTTGAAATAAATGGTCGAAATTTACGAACTGCCGCGGCGCGGCGCGTTCTATTCAGGCCATTATATTATATATATAATATATATAATATATATTTCGTCGATTACTATTTAAAACGAATTATATATTTAGTTTTGAATTCGTTTCAAAAACAAAGTCAACTTCTATTTCAATTCAAATCAAAATTGAATTCTTCTTTATAAATTCGTTTTAAAATTCATTTCTATTCAATTCAAATTTCAATTTAATTTGAATTCATTTCACTTCATTTTAAATTCAATTCGAATTCGTTTCTCAATTCAATTCAATTCAATTCAATTCAAATTGATTTTCTATTCGATTCAAATTCATTTTCTATTCAAATTAAATTCGTTTCGGTTTCTATTTGAATCAAGTTCATTATATATTCAATTTGAAATCAAATTGGTTTTCTATTCCATTCAAATCGAAATCGTTTTATATTCAATTCAAATCGAAATCGTTATATATTCAATTCATTTCGAAATCGTTATATATTCAATTCATTTCGAAATCGTTATATATTCAATTCATTTCGAAATCGTTAAAATCGATATAAATATCGTTCGCGTCAAAATGGCGCATCACTATTCAACACGGCTTTATATATTCTGTTTCAAATATTTCTTTTTGTCAACACACGACTAATCTCAACGAATGAGTACCGTCCATGTGTGACTATTTTTGGTCAAAATATTTCGTTCAACACATGACTAATCTCAACGGATGAGTACAGTCAACACATGAACCTTTATTTTATATTGATAAAGATGTAAATTTTTATTATAAAAATAATTCGTTCAACACATGACTAATCTCAACGGATGAGTACAGTCAACACATGAACTTTTATTTTATATTGATAAAGATGTAAATTTTTATTATAAAAATAATTCGTTCAACACATGACTAATCTCAACGGATGAGTACAGTCAACACATGAACTTTTATTTTATAATATACTTTATTTTTCAAATTGGAATGAGGCCCAATCAATTACCATATAACGTTAATTATATGGATTTTCATACAACACATGTATACGATATCATTGAAAAATAATCAACCATCAACCAAAGTGCACTACACTGTATAAGCATCAAATATAGATATCTAACGCTTATAACAGCCTGTCAATCAATCGATCGACATATTTAATCAATCAGGATGAGTGAACTTCATATTTCATCCCAACACCCGTGTGGGGTTTCAAACAATCAAACACAGATTTTATTCGTGCAGCTGGGCGATGTGTAAAATTTATCGACCCAATCAATGTCATTCAAATAGGTGTACATAAACAAACCATCTGGCTTGTAAATGAATATTTTATTTTATTCGCATTCACTATATTCATATTCACGTTAAAAATTATATTTTTAACGATAAAACACTTTATTTAACCTATGCATATTCCATTCGATTCATTTATTCAATAAAATGATATTTTTATTTTTCTAACATATTTTAGAAAATTTTGGCGGCATAACAGCACGATACTAGAAACGGGACGAGGCCTAGCCTTATCCCCGGTCTAGTGAAGGCCCACGCCATTCACACATCAATCAAATTCACTTTCGTTATGCAAACCACAAAATTTGGAGTAAGGGTCTAACCTAGCCTTACTCCTTCGCCTTATAACGGCGCACGTCTAATCCTAACCAATTTATCGATTCGATTTTTCACACCACAAACCACATTCAAATCAATATCTCAATCAATTACCAAACAGCCAAACAAACAAGTCCATGGTCTGTGGACGATTGTGTCGGGTGCTACTAAGCACCGTCTGCATCCTAGTATATATATATATATATATATATATATATAACTAGAAAAAGAAATTGAAAGGTGAGAAGTTCTCACTGAAAGCTATCCTAGCTCCTCGGCACTTCATTGATAGGAATCTTCATCGCTATGGCATCTTCGTCAGCTTCGTCGTCCATAGCCACTACATATATAAAAATCGAATTTTTACCTTGCTATTCAATATTTAAAAATCATATTTTTATTTCGAAGGTCCATATATAAAAATCAAATTTTTAGTTCAGAGTTCAATATATAAAAATCGAATTTTTACTTTAAAGTTCAATATATAAAAATCGACTTTTCTATCGCTATGTCAAATAGATAAAAATTATATTTTTATCACGCTATTTTCCACATAAAGATTTCGCCTTTTCTAAAATAAAGATTTAGCCTTTTCAAAAATAAAGTTTTCGCCTTTATAAAAAATAAAGTTTTCGCCTTTAAAAATCACCACTTTATCTCAACGTATATAAAATAAAAATCAGATTTTTATTTCGTTACATACACAAAGATGATATTCTTATTTTCTCTATCCTATAAAGATTATATTTTTAATACTTTAAAAATATAAAAATCATATTTTTAATATTCCTATATAGTAAAGACTATAATTTTAATACTTTAAAAATATAAAAATCATATTTTTAATATTCTAAAAATACGAAGATCAGGTCTTGTTCCTTCTCAAATCAGTTTTTATTTTCTTTTAAAAATCCAGTTTTAACTCTTTTATAAAAACAAAACAGTTTTTATCTTTTAAAAGATTCAGTTTTTTTTTTTTTTTTTTCTTTTCAAAAATTCTATTTTTAAAACTCTTTTATAAAAATGCAGTTTTTATATCTTTTTCAAAATGCAGTTTTTTATATCTTTTAAAAATATGCAATTTTTTTTCTTCTTTTTTTAAAAATATGCAGTTTTTGAAATCTTTTAAAAACAGTTTTGCCTTTTTAGAAAAAAAATCAGTTTTCATAATCCTTTAAAAATTCTGTTTTTAAAACTTAAAACAAAAAATCAGTTTCAGTTTTTTTTTTTATACTTTTATAAAAAAAATCATTTCAGTTTTAATCTTTTAAAAACAAAACAGTTTAAATAAATCAAAAGAAATCAGTTTTAATACTTATAAAAAAAAAAAAAAAATCAGTTTTACAGAATAAAATTAAAAATAAAATTACCTAGATCTGCGAAAAAAGGGGGGCCTGCTCTGCTTTTGGCGGCGTCGGGGAGAAGAAGATGGAGGCGGCGGCGATGGGCTGCGATGGGTTTTGCTCGATTTGGGCATTAGGGTCCGATGCGGGTTCGGAGGAGGGAAGGGGATCGGGGAAGAAGGAGGAGGAGGATAAGGGGAGGGCGGCGGCGGCGATGGGCGACAGGGGGGGGGGGGGGGGGCGATCGGCGTTAATCGCCTGGGCGATTTAGTTTTTTTTTTTTTTTTTTTTTATTTGATTTTGAAATAAACGAACGGGGGGGGGGGCCTAGGTAGTTAAGGAGAAAGGGTTTTATTTTTTTATTTTTTTATTTTATTTAATTTAATTATTTAATTCAATTTAAAGTTGACTTTCTGTTTTAACTCGAAATCAAGCCCACCGACTGTCGCCCCTAGCTAATTACCCCCATTCCGAACACAATGGGATATGCCACGCAAGCTGATTCGACTGTTTGAATCAGTTTTCGTTGAATTTACATTTAAATCACTATTTTGAATTTTAAACGTACATTTCAAATTACCGGGGGCGCATACTAACTAGAAAAATTCTAGAAAAATATTTTCTAGCTTCGTATTGACGATACGGTCCTAACAAAACTAGTTTCATTGAATTCTGAGACCGTTAGAAAAATGGCCATTTTCCAGTCGATTAAAATCAACTGAAACTGGTCAAACGCGTTTTCCTTCGCCACGCTCACATATTGATTCGAAAAATTATGAAATTTGGAATCTAGCAATAACTCGACATCACGGATCCAACAAAACTGGTTTCGTCGAAATCCGAGGTCATTTGCAAAATGTCCATTTTTAAGGGCCTGAATTCCATAGCGACTATTCAGAATTTTCAACTGGACATATCTTTTGATTCCCGCTATGAAATCTTGATTTGTCGGATTCGTTGGAAAGATATTATCAATTAGATCCTAATGTTTTTGGTTTCACTAAAATCCGGATTGTTTTGCACCCGGTATGTTCAATTGAAGTTTGAAATCGAATTATCGAACTACCGCGCCATTTTCAATTCTATTTATAATTATATATAATTATTTATATTCTAACGACGACGCGTAAAATATATACGTCGAATTCTATTCTAAATAAATTTCTTGTCGATATTATTTAAAATAATCTATTTTAAATAATCTAAATTCGCTAAAATCGCCAAAATAAAAATTTTAAACTGGCCCAGATTTTCCGGGTTATTACAGAAGGTCATCCACTAATATATATTTGTGGGGCGCATAGGGAAATCATCCGCTACGAAACTGGGGGCGTCCGCTAATGATACTGCGGGAATCCAACCAATCTCAACCCAATATATATAATAGTCAACCCTAAATGACTAATATATATTTTTAACAGCCACAGTAATATTTTTATGCATACAAACAATCAACAATTTATTTTTAAATGCTAAAAATAAATTAACAGGTGAGATTTACTCACAGAGATTTTATGGTCGATATCGCTTTCAATTTAGAATTGAATAACGTTATCTTTCTTCTAAAATTCTGGATAGCTCCAAAATTAACCTAGCTTATTTCTTAGCATTGCCTATGTTAATACGAGTCCAACATTTCTGATCGCGCTCGATATGTACCTAATATGGCCGATTTATATAGTTCATAAATTTTGATTTTTAACAACGATAATTATAACTAAGTATTTATCTCAAATTAATTTCATACCTTAATCCTGTTTTAAATTCTTCTTCCCGGTTTTTGAATTCTCTTTGAGTCATTAAATCGAACACCTAGTGCTCCTTAAAAACGAACTGCCTTTGAACCCAAATCCTTCCCCAAAAATCATCAAACCGTCGAACTCAGGTTGGAACAGTCCATCGTTGAATTTCAGTTGCAACCATATGTCGAAGTCAGCTTCTGCAGCGCCACTCAGAAGTTTAGAATTCCCTTTGTAATGTCCACTCGCCCCATGACAGCCATTTTTGAACGCAATTTCTTCACCTGATGTCGACGAGCTCTGGGATGTCGCGATTCTTTGTAGCACTGCAATCCTCCCAAATCATTACCTCACTGCCTTAGCCTCACCGCACCCTCAACTCGCCCCCATCCAGTATCACCGATTGATCGATGAGCCCTAGCGTGCTATCCCAAGACTCGCGATGTTCGAGTTCCAAGTCGAACTTGCTATCGCACTCAGATCTGCCTTTGAACCCAGTCGCGACTTCCATTCGACGTCGAGCTTCAGCTTAAACTCGAACACCAGAAGACCCCGGTCCCTGATTTGAAGATGGCTCCAGGAATAACGACTTGCGATTTTGATTTGGAAAATAAAAGCTCGTGGTGACCATTTTTGATTGAAGAGGTTGTCCCCTTTTCTGTTTGATTTCCCGAAGAGATTTATAAGGGAGAAGGTTGCAGTAATAAGGGAAAGGAGGTGGTTTTTAATTGAACAGCAAGGTCGTATATAGGTGAGAAAAAGGGGAACTCGTGTTCTTTCTATGTCCTCACACGAATTTTCATTTCTTTTATTTATTTATTTTTATTTAAATTAAACCGATATCTTTTAAATAAAAATACCCCTGATTCTGAATTCCTTTCTGAACCCAACGACTGTCAATTTTAGGGTAATACCCCTATTCCGGATACAATGGGATAGGTCACGAAGTCCAATTCGACCATCTGTAGCAGATATAAATTTAATTCGATATAAATTAATTTTTTTAAAACAACAAATCCTGCGATAATAAATTAATATTATTATTCGAATTCAAACAGAAGTCTGAACTGTATTTAATTCAGTTTTAAAATCTCGAACTGAATTATATTTTTCGCATTACGATGATTTAATATATTCGATATTGAATCGAAATTGATTATTAAACTGATAAATTAATATAAATATTCCTTTAATTTATCAAATTAATATTTAAAACCGTATTAAAGATTCAAATTTAACCGACGAAATATCCGGGTCATTACATGCGTGCTTCGTAGCCGAGTTCGTTGGAGCCTTCTTCATGATCAGATGGACGTTCGCTCCTCCTCGTATTCTACTTGGTTTTCTTGACTAAGGTTTACTACTTTGTTCTCTTACCTAAGGTTTACTACTTAGTTTCCTGAATCGTTCGTTTTCTTAACTAAGGTTTACAACTTAGTTCTCTTAACTAAGGTTTACTACTTAGTTCTCTTCCTCATCATGTTGGGTTGGTTAAGTGTTATCCAGCAGTTTACGTTGACTTAACCTACCCATATATCATGTTAAATTGTTTAAGCGTTCCTTAACCTTAATCGTTTATCAGGTTATACTGGTTAAGTGTCTCTCATTAACTTAACCCTGTTTATTTATCATGCTATAACAGCTAAGTGTTCTAAGTTTACTTAACCCCACCATCTAGTCTAGTTAGCACGTTATAACGGTTAAACATTAACTTAACCTTACCCACTTGTCTAGTTTACATGTTGTACTGGTTAAGTGTTTCCTTAGTTACTTAACCCCCACACATCTTGCCTTGTTAGCATGTTAAGTTGGTTAAGTGTCCAAATTAATCTAACCCCTATCAATCTTGTCTAGTTAACATGTTGAATTGGCCAAATGTTTTCTCAATTACTTAACCCCACCCTTCTTGTCTTTGTTAACACGTTAAGTTGGTTAAGTGTTTCCTTAATTACTTAACCTCGCTATTTCTAGCTTGATTGTTCATGAGCTTTAATTAAGTAATTAAAGCACCAACCACTCACATTAGGCAGGTATTGTTGTGGTTACTGGATGTGCTGGTCAGCTCCGGGCAGGTTTACAACACAACTCAGTCTAACCTCGGGTCTTTCTGGGCTTGATGCACTAACCTCTCAAATTAGACAGGTATTGTTGTGGTTACTGGATGTGCCGGGTGGTTCTAGCAGTTTTACACCATAACTCAGTCTAACCTCGGGTTAGGCATTTTCCTCTTCTCTAATTTTACATATTTACTATTCATGTATATTTTCCGAAAATCAATTTAGCCTAGACCAAATTCATTCGTCATGCAAATTAACATACTTACATTCTATGCCAAAAGATTGATTTACCTATCAATTAACCCAACTTGCAGTTTATACCAATTTAGATTTAATATTCCCCTTTTATAATTCATGCTCAATTTAGATTAATATCCCAATTTACAGTTCATGTCAAAACTAGATTTAATATTCTAGTTTACCGTTTATGTCCAAAACTTGGTTTACATGCCAATTACATACTTGTGGCTAATTAAAATTTATTATTTGTGCCCAAGTCTAATATGTATGTAGATTATTCACTATTATAGCCAATTCAGATTATGGCAACATATTTATTATGCCAAATTATCTTAATTAAGCTACACACAATCCCCGCATCATAATCGTACGTATAACATGATTTCACAAGTTTTCTAAGTACTCATGAAAAGGCACTAACAAAAGGAATAGGGGATAAGCACAAGAATTGATATGAAAGAATAGGCATGCAAAAATAATGGCTGCAACAGGTTCGATGTACATAATAGTGAATAGGAATAAACTAGCCAAGTTATACACTAAATATGAGATCCAACATAATCAAGGGAATAGGCATAGGTGATTTGGTCCAACATAATGCCAGTTCAAGGTACAACATGATCGGTTAATTGTAACAATGGGAATAGGCATAAGCAACTAACTACAATAGTTACAGGTAATTAACCACAATACTCATGGGCGACTAATCACAATAATTTCTTAATCAATGTCATAGGCAATAGTCTCATAGTTATGAATCATAGTCGTGGGAAACAGTCTCATAGTCACGAATCA
Source organism: Allium sativum (assembly GCA_030737875.1). Taxonomy (NCBI): domain Eukaryota; kingdom Viridiplantae; phylum Streptophyta; class Magnoliopsida; order Asparagales; family Amaryllidaceae; genus Allium; species Allium sativum. Next base: position 639,084,145 of record CM060918.1, read on the forward strand.
TAGCCATAGGCAACAGTTCATGGCCATCGTCTTAGGCAAAGGTCTCATAGTCATAGTCATAGGCAATAGCTTCATAGGCAACAGTTTCATAGTCATAGTCTTAGGTAAAAGTCTCTTAGTCATAGTCGTAAATCAAATCCAAAGGCATAAATAACTTAAGATTTGACATAAGCATGAATCAAAGATAATTAACTTGCAAATAGGTACCGTTCTTATTACATTCACGATTCCAATTACACGTTCAAATCTAAGGAATAACCGAACTTACAAAGAAGGAATTCTTGATTTCTGGAATCTGAATTCTAAAGTTGGAATGCTCGCCTTTGATGTAGATCGTTGTTCTTATAATTCAGATTTGATTCACTTCGTAGCTTTCTAGTTTTCTTTTATTTGAAAGAGAATGGTGTCTGTCCTAGGTTGAGTATGGCGGTATGACGACTCTTAGAATGAATTAGTGTGATTTTAGGGTTGAGTGTTAGGTTGTTTTATATAGAATTTCAATTTAATTAAATCCGTCGGATGAACCTAGAGTTAACCACAACCATTCAGTCAGGATAAGGTGACACCTCAGCCCTAATGACTCAGTAAGGAGTCAGAAAGGACTCAACAATGAGTCATAGTACGGATCAGAACACACCAGAAAGCTGTGCAGGCATTCAGCCCGACCTGGGCGCACTTGGCAGGTGCGTTAGTGCAATTTTTGTACTGGCGCACTTCCCAAGTGCACCAGTGCAATTTTTCTTCTTCTTCTGGTTCTCTTCCTAACTTCGTTCGTCCATATCTTCTTCATACGGTATCCAATTTACGCAAACTCGGACTCTATCTCAAGCAGAATTCCGAGACGAACGCAATGGCGTAACCCATTTCCCTTAATTCTCGCATTTGAAATTAATTATTCTTTGATTATATCTTATGCCCCGCTTTAAAATTGCGGGGTGTTACATTCTCCCATCCTTAAAGGATTTTGTCCCCGAAATCTCTAAGTTAAGAATAATGCATATCCTACCATCCAATATCCATGTACTCAACCATTCAATCACTGACGTCCATTGTCCTTAAAAGATTTATAATGCTTTCATGATCATATGCATAGTGTGTGCACATGTCCTTATCTATTGCAAAATCAAGCAGTCTACTGATTTAGTTGACCTTCTTAATGCGGATTATGTTAGTGCCATGAGTCCAATAAGTATGCAATCTTAATGATACATATTATTTCTATATGAGTGCACAACCATTCACTCAAGTGCAACGTCCACAGGATAACACATCAAGTTCAATCCATAAACAAATACATATATGAAAATGCAATATGAAAGTGTGTGAGCTGATCTAGTGTCTAATGTGTGCATATGCATCCACGATCAACCACCAGCAACCACATGCAACGATCAATCGTAACATGTTTCAAACACATGTTTACATCCATTGGCTTCTACCTATGGATCGAAGATATGACCTGGAGGATATACCTTAAAAGATAAAGACTAGCATGCAAATAAACTTTACAGAAAAAGAGGAATCAACGATACACGCTTAAAAAGGGTATGATGTGCGTATCTAGTCTTCAATCTTCTAAGTCACGTCTTCTTGAGCTTCACTCCACTGTACCTTGTCTAATTTAACTTCTTGGTTGTGAAGCTTCTTGACCTCCATTTCCAAAACCCACTAGTAAAGATAGGTCCTCGATCACTTACTATGCTAGAGGGTATCCAATGTAGTCGAACTGTCTTTCCAAGATAAACAGATATCAAGTGTATATCCTAAGATGATTAGAGGTCTCTCCTCTACTTAGCTTATCCATCATGTTGCAAATCTGAGGGTCTAAAGGTAATGGTTACTATGTGCTTATTACGTCTCTTAAGGTCAGTCTAACTTAGGGTGCCAGCCCCAACCTTTTATTTCTCATGCAAACCATCCTAGTCGAACTCGACATCCCTTAAGTTCAAACCTCAAAGGCCTAAACCAATATCAGACAAGCACCCAAGGGATACCTCCTCCGAATTTGGATGATCTATGTGAGATGATACTAACAAAACAACCAAACAATTGAGCACTTTACCGACTCTGGCTATCCTCGCCGATCTTGCTCCAGAATTATCATTGATCGCATAACTGGCTTTGCAGTGTCATCTAGATACATGCAGAAGTCTGTCTCGAGTTTTAGGGGGAAAACCCCTACCCTAATCAAAACATCTTGCGCACTCATGGACTACCCCAACGGATCGAAAATCGTCGATAGACAAGTAAAGTGATTCTAGGTAGCTAAGACAAACTGATCCCTTAGGATCGTACGAAATCTCAAGGGTATTCCCGAGGCAAGTCGAAAGTCTAACTACCCTTGTTTCATAATTACTAGCTAACCAATCAATGTCTAGAATCAACCCTTAGCCCAAAAAAACATAAGCATAAATATAGCTATTCTCAAATCCTCACAAGTCAAAGATAAATGGGCTGAACCTGCAATTGGATTTGAGAATATAATGGGATCCCATACTATACAATATCTAGGGTGCATAGACTCAACTATAGAAGCAGATATATACGAATGTGAAGCGCTAAAATCAGAAGGAGTACTAACAGGATAATAAAAAAGGAAAAACTCTTTCAACAGAAATCTTACTGTCTCTCTCTCAGGTATGCTGGCGGTGAGAGCATGCACTTGCCTTCCGGAAAATCATGTCCCTTGTTCTTGCCCTTGCCCTTAATTATATGACCCGTTATACCAAAATAAAGATACTTCCTCTTGTTTTAGGTTTTACTATTCTTTCCTCCCCTCCTTTGTGAACCAAGTCCATATCCATGGGTTCTTCATCCTTGTGTTGTGCTCCGTAGCCAAACCACCTCATTCTCAACTTTGCCATCCTTGTGTAACTTGCTGACATGTCTCTCGAAAGCTGCCTCCATCGCATGGGGAATCCTACAAAGCTCGAAAGAAAATTACAGCTACAGATGGAAGTTAGGCACTTATTTTCCCTTTGACAAGTGTCATAGTCTCATCAAGCCTACAGAACTATGCCGCGATGAGGTTATCTCCCAGAAAGTCAGGAGCCCCAGAGACACAGGAACGAAGGAAACAAGGATTCAAACAGAGGATCAAAAGATAGTGCATATGGATTGGGGAATATGCCTTTAAAACAAAACTTTTCTTTTGAAAATGCTTCTTTTAAAACCGTCTGAAAATAATTTTTCAAATCTTTTTATTAGATCTGTTAACCTTCAGCTCTGATACCAAGTGAAACACCCCACCTCCGTTAAGGTCACTCACAAAGGGAATGCCTTAACTTCAGTGGAGCATTTTTAGTACAAGATACGGAAAAATTACAAGACAGACAAATAAACCAGCGGAAAATAAATAACCTTTATTGATTAAAACAGCTTGTACAAAGATTGTTTTACAACACCAATACTTATTATAACAATGCATCTGTCTTGTTTAATATAAAGAAGCACAAACTGATAATGATATTCCCCAATAAAGCAAGAGCCAGCCATAGCAGTAGAAAATGTAGTTCAAAGCAATGCGCCAAAGAATCTTCAAGCTCGGAAAGAGTAACGACCCCAAAATAAGCTGAGCTTTTCCCTCCCTTACTACCTGGGGGGGAAACGGAAGAAAAGAGGCGAAAGTTAACTAGGTCAGACATAAAGCCTGGTAAACTCAGTGATTCTTAGCATTTAAATGAGGAAAAGGGTCATGACATGAATAAACTAAATATAAGACTAAACCAAAGTAACAAGATAACATGGGATAAGCATGGGATATGGCAAGACAAACTGAATGTACCGATAAACTGGAATAACTGGTAAACTGAATATACTGATAAACTGAATATACTGATAAACTGAATGCGCTTCTACTCCATCTCTGCTTTGCAACTACCCTGTTATACTGATTTCTATATCTCTGCACTACCTAACTAGTGTCCAAACTAGTAATCTATATAAAATGATCATATGATAACGTGATCCCCATCCCCGTAATTATGGTTGCCTTCAGGAGTACATCTATTATGGGGATTCCATTTATTACCTAGATATAATCTAGGGTTTACAATCGAGCGCCTCTAAGATTCAACCAGGGTTTACGCTACACAGGGCCACTGGGGTTTATGCTACCTATTGAACACTTCTTGGATTCAGGGTTTACGCGACCTAGGTCCAACTAGGGATTATGCTACCTATCGAACGATGCTCCCTAGTCCAGGACACACTACCCAGAGCAGTATATGTTCCTCGACTTTCCCCACGTATGTGTCATGAATCGTTATCGATGTCTAGATGCACATGTCCTCTATATGTGCGACCCGAGTCCCGTGGCAGGGCTAGTCAAGAAACACAGAACTCGGTCGGGAGCTTTCAAATATCTGACGATTGCATATGCTAAGGTCTGCTTTTACAGTGGTTATGGTCCCACTAGACCACTCCCTCAACTAACAAATGAAAGACACCCAAGAAAATGAAGAATGAGAACTGTACGCAGGCCCCTCTATGCCCCCACCAAATTATGGGTCAACCTCACCCATAACTAGATAGCAAGTATATGGTCTGTTGGAGATCTCCGCCTTTCCTTATCTCGACTGACTCAAGATGGTAGGTAGACAACGAGTTGCTATCACAGGGCAAAAACTGGTCTCGCCGAATCACGCTGGTCCATCCTAGTCTTTAGGTTGCCTTATTATTGCAACCAAGGTTTAACCTTGGCTCTTCTAACGCATACCTTAACCTTTGTGAGTCCAGGAGGATCATCTGCAGCCTCACAGAGGGATACCAAGAGTACCCTCATGTCCCCTCGAAGCTGCGTGCTTCATAACCCAGTTCGTTGGAGCCTTCTTCATGATCAGATGGACGTTCGCTCCTCCTCGTATTCTACTTGGTTTTCTTGACTAAGGTTTACTACTTAGTTCTCTTAACTAAGGTTTACTACTTTAGTTTCCCGAATCGTTCGTTTTCTTAACTAAGGTTCACAACTTAGTTCTCTTAACTAAGGTTTACTACTTAGTTCTCTTCCTCATCATGTTGGGTTGGTTAAGTGTTATCCAGCAGTTTACGTTGACTTAACCTACCCATATATCATGTTAAATTGGTTAAGCGTTCCTTAACCTTAATCGTTTATCAGGTTATACTGGTTAAGTGTCTCTCATTAACTTAACCCTGTTTATTTATCATGCTATAACAGCTAAGTGTTCTAAGTTTACTTAACCCCACCATCTAGTCTAGTTAGCACGTTATAACGGTTAAACATTAACTTAACCTTACCCACTTGTCTAGTTTACATGTTGTACTGGTTAAGTGTTTCCTTAGTTACTTAACCCCCACACATCTTGCCTTGTTAACATATTAAGTTGGTTAAGTGTCCAAATTAACATAACCCCTATCAATCTTGTCTAGTTAACATGTTGAATTGGCTAAGTGTTTTCTCAATTACTTAACCCCACCCTTCCTGTCTTTGTTAACATGTTAAGTTGGTTAAGTGTTTCCTTAATTACTTAACCTCATTATTTCTAGTTTGATTGTTCATGAGCTTTAATTAATTAATTAAAGCACCAACCACTCACATTAGGCAGGTATTGTTGTGGTTACTGGATGTGCCGGTCGGTTCCGGACAGGTTTACACCACAACTCAGTCTAACCTCGGGTCTTTCTGGGCTTGATGCACTAAACTCTCACATTAGACAGGTATTGTTGTGGTTACTGGATGTGCCGAGCGGTTCCAGGCAGTTTTACACCACAACTCAGTCTAACCTCGGGTTAGGCATTTTCCTCTTCTCAAATTTTACATATTTACTATTCATGTAAATTTTCCATAAATCAATTTAGCCTAGACCATATTCATTTGTCATGCAAATTAACATACTTATATTCTATGCCCAAAACTTGATTTACCTATCAATTAACCCAAATTGCAGTTTATACCAATTTAGATTTAATATTCCCCTATTACAATTCATGCCCAATCTAGATTAATATCCCAATTTACAGTTCATGTCAAAACTAGATTTAATATTCTAGTTTACCGTTTATGTCCAAAACTTGGTTTACATGCCAATTACATACTTACGACTAATTAAAATTTATTATTTGTGCCCGAGTCTAATATGCATGTAGATTATTCACTGTTATAGCCAATTCAGATTATGCCAACATATTTGTTATGCCAAATTATCTTAATTAAGCTACGCGCAATCCCTGCATCATAATCTTTCGTATAACATGATTTCACAAGTTTTCTAATACTCATGAAATGGCACTAACAAAAGGAATAGGGGATAAGCACAAGAATTGATATGAAAGAATAGGCATGCAAAAATAATGGCTTCAACAGGTTCGATGTACATAATAGTGAATAGGAATAAACTAGCCAAGTCACACACTAAATATGAGATCCAACATAATCAAGGGAATAGGCATATGTGATTCGGTCCAACATAATGCCAGTTCAAGGTACAACATGATCGGTTAATTGTAACAATGGGAATATGCATAAGCAACTAACTACAATAATTATAGGCAATTAACCACAATAGTCATGGGCGACTAATCACAATAATTTCTTAAGCAATGTCATAGGCAATAGTCTCATAGTTATGAATCATAGTCGTGGGCAATAGTCTTATAGTGACGAATCATATTCATAAGCAATAATTTCATAGGCAACAGTTCATGGCCATCATCTTAGGCAAAGGTCTCATAGTCATAGTCATAGGCAATAGCTTCATAGGCAACAGTTTCATAGTCATAGTCTTAGGCAAAAGTCTCATAGTCATAGTCGTAAATCAAATCCAAAGGCATAGATAACTTTAGACTTGACATAAGCATGAATCAAAGATAATTAACTTGCAAATAGGTACAGTTCTATATTTTGATTTATTACATTCACGATTCTAATTACACGTTCAAATCTAAGGAATAACCGAATTTACAAAGAAGGAATTCTTGATTTCTGGAATCTGAATTCTGAAGTTGGAATGCTCGCCTTTGATGTAGATCGTTGTTCTTATAATTCAGATTTGATTCAATTCGTAGCTTTCTAGTTTTCTTTTTAGTTGAAAGAGAATGGTGGCTGTCCTAGGTTGAGTATGGCGGTATTAAGGCTCTTAGAATGAATTAGTGTGATTTTAGGGTTGAGTGTTAGGTTGTTTTATATAGAATTTCAATTTAATTAAAGTCGTCGGATGAACATAGAGTTAACCACAACCATTCAGTCAGGATAGGGTGACACTTCAGCTCTAATGACTCGGCAAGGAGTCAAAAAGGACTCAGCAATGAGTCATAGTATGGATCAGAACGCACCAGAAAGCTGTGTAGGCTTTCAGCCCGACCTGGGCGCACTTCGCAGGTGCGCCAGTGCAATTTTTGTAATGGCTCACTTCCCAAGTGCGCCAGTGCAATTTTTTTTCTTCTGGTTCTCTGCCTAACTTCGTTCGTCCATATCTTCTTCAGACGATGTCCGATTTACGCAAACTCGGACTCTATCTCAAGCAGAATTCCAAGATGAACGCAATGGCGTAACTCGTTTCCCTTAATTCTCGCATTTGAAATTAATTATTCTTTGATTATATCTTATGTCCCGCTTTAAAATTGCGGGGTGCTACACTACCCATCTCAAAGGCATTAGTAGTAATCTACATGATGTGAAGATCACCGATCTTTCTCCGTCTTCATATCTTCGACATTTATTCGTCGATTAATTATTTGAAATGAGAATTAACTTGGCCTTCTAAAATAATTCACTAAATTAGAATTCAAATCAATTCTATTCATGGTTAAATTATTCGACACCCACATTTCAGTTCTTTATATAACTTTCATGTCAAACACATTCAACCATCAAATATCAAGCAAACCAAGTTGAATCGGTTTATTTCCATTCCATATCGCATATAATATTTTATAACGATATATCACTATTTTTATTTATTTAAAAATAGCGCCATTTAATTAAACGACGTTTCAGGACATAATGTGGCCCTGGCGCTGTTTTTCTCTAATTTTGATTTACACATTTCTCAAAATCTAACCATCGGATCTTAACGAAGTTAAGTTGTTGGAAAGATCTCTCCAAAGCAAACCCAATGGTTCTAGTTTCGGGAAAATCCGATGGTTGGATCTCTCGACATAATAGATTAAAGTTACGATTTCAAAACACGGACTGCATTGTCGTTATTCATTTTATTTAATTTATATATATAATTCATTCTAGCGCTGTTTTTATTCAGATTTAAATTATACATTTCACACAATCCAACCATTAGATCTTAACAAATTTTATATCGTTGGAAAGAGCTTTCCAAAGCGAACCAATGGTTCCGATTTCGGGGAAATCCGATGGTCGGATCTCTCGATATAATCGCTTAAAATTACGATTCCAAAACATGGACTGCAGCTGCGCGATTCGTTTATTTAATTTATACTTATATATATATATAAATATAATTTATTTGATGATTTCTATATCGTTTTTCACTTCAAATATTTCACTAACGCCTTTAAATTTCAGAAAATTTCGCCATAACCTCCTTTGCACGGGGAGGGGTTTAGAAATTTATTGGGCCGTATTAGGCACCTAATAAATCCTAAAAAGAATGCATATATTTATAGTGATATATTCCGGTGTCCACAGGGGAGTGTGTATAGACCATAACTCCGGAGAATAAATTCTCGTCACCCTATAAATTGTTTTTGTGCCTTAATGACTAGAGAGACGTGTTTATTGTCATCTCCAGACCCATGTGGTTTTTTTTATTAATCTGGCAATTTACCGTTACATTTTATATAGTCCATATCAGTCTTCAGTTCAACCTGAAATATAGTCATTGCCATACAAGCCTCTCGCTTGCATGGTATATCTTCAACCTCATCACATAAGCTCAAATGCTTACGTGGTATATGATAGTGTATGATATCTTCAAGAAGTATGCCATGTAGTGTAGTTCAAAATTAATTGTTACTATCCTATGGTGACGTTTATTATTTCGCACAGAACAACCAGCACTCTGCATCCAATGGCATTCCCAGGAGTTTATATAATAATAAAATGGCGTGGCCAACTCATTACCTATTTATCGGGTACGCAAATATATTCTTTACTTAACAGCTAATCCATATTCCTATTCAACATATGTATATATATGCAGAACTAAGCTAAAAATAATATTTCTAGCGAACAAATGTTTATTTCAACACACGGTTATTTTTAACACTTCATACATAGGATAAAAATGATATTTTTGGTGAACAAAAATATGTTTCAACACATGTTTATTTTTAACACTTCATACATAGGATAAAAATGATATTTTTGGCGATCAAAAACATGTTTCAACCCATATGTATTTTTAGCGAGTCGTATACATGATAAAAATGATATTTATATCGATCAAAATATTAATTCCACACATAAATGTTTTTAACACTTCATATTCACAATAAAAATGTAAATTTTAATGTCCAATCCTTTCATTCAACACATGAATACTTCTCAACACATGAATATTTTAAATAGTTCATATATTTAATGAATATGATAATTTTATCGTTATAACAATTTATTTGAGACATGGATATTTTATATACTTCATACATAAGATAAAATTGTTATTTTTGGTGTCAAAACAGTTTATGTAAAACAGTAATATTTTATATAGTCCATATATATGATAAAAATGTTATTTTTACCTTTCAAAGAATTTATTCAACACATGAATGTCATTCAACACGTGAATATTTCATATACTTCATACGCATAATAAAAATGTGTTTTTTATTATCTAAACAATTTATTCGACACATGAATTAATTCAACACATGAAAATAATTCAACACATGAAAATAATTCAAACACATAGATATTACTGAAAATTTCGGCAGCATAACGGTAGGGGGTTTAAAACCGGCACCATCCCGAGTACGGCTCCTCGCACTACCTTAGGCCTCGCGGCGTTCCATAAGAGGCTTATCTAAATGATCTAAGATCAACTTCATATTATATGAATTGTCCACAACAATTCCCATTTGTTTCAACCACAAACAATTTCTTTCAACCACAAACATTTATTTCCAACCATTCGCATTTCAATTAATTTCAACCATTCGCATTATCAACCAATTTCACGTCAATCACAATCAATTCATATTGTCCATGGTCTGTGGACGAGGGGAGTATATATATACACACACGTATATAAATATATTTTATTTCCATTTCAATACATATATGATTTTTACAATGCATGTATAATTTATACATCACTCATATAACTTATACAATGCTCAAACATGAGGTGTACAATGCCTATATAATTTATACTTTCCTTATATAATTTATACAACGCATTTCCATTCCATATTTGAATTTAGAAGTCTCACATCGATTTTAAACATTCTGAAATTTGTAGTGAACTCGGAATACGTTCTAGTTTCTTCTAGAATGTATATGACGTCGCTACGAGTCCGATGTTCCCTGTTTCATCGAATTTCGTCAACATAGCAAAAAGATATGATTTTTATTTGAAAATCAAGATTTGCAACACTTAGAAGTGTTATAATCAGTTTTAAAAACAAAGGCCGCACCTTTCACGTTGGTGTTCGTAACTATGTTTAGGTTTTCTCGAAATCCGTGCAGCGTTAGCCCGATCAGGTGGTGCCACACTTTAGAGCTCGGAGAGGCGCTCAGGCGGAGGTGTGTGGGGTCCACTTCGATGCAGGGGTTTAGGGGCGACGGCTCTTTAAATTTGCGATCTTTGAGGGAGCAGTTCTCGCTGATGGCGCGACGAAAGGGGACATGGTCGGTCTTGATTTGAAGAGGGGAGGAAGATCTTCAAAAAGTTCCAAAGGGGAGAGGTGTAATGGTGAACGGAATCGCCAGAAATTGGCTAGGAAGGGCAGAGCACAGTTTAGTCGTCGATCGAGAGAGGTAACGGGGTTTTTTGAATTTTTTTTTATAAAATTAATTATGAATGAAATAATATGATTGGCCCACTATATATTTAATTCAAAAATATGGTTTTCTCCATATGAACCCTAAATCAAACCCAATGACTGTCGCCTCTAGCTAATGACCCCTATTCCAAGCACAATGGAATATATTTCGTAAGCCCATTTGACTATTACAGTCGGTTATTCTTCAAACTAAAATATAAAACATTCAAATTTGGATTTGAACGTACATTTTAATTTGCCGAGGCCACATACTGATTCTAAAAATTCCCGAAAAATAAATCTAGCTATGTCGGGATGATACTGTCCCAACAAAACTGATTTCGCTGAATTCTCAGACCGTTTGAAAATGGCCATTTTCTGGTCGATCCAATTTGACTGAAATCAACTAAACACATTTTCCTTTGCCACGCTCATATACTAATTCTAAAAATTATGGAATTAAGCAATAAATTGACATCCCGGATCCAACAATAGTGGTTTCTTCGAGAACGAAGGTCGTTTGCAAAATGCCACTTTTCAAGGGCTATATTTATTCCATAGCGACCATTCTGACTATTCAACTGGCCATAACTTTTGATTCCCGCTATGAAATTTCGATTTTTCAGATTCGTTAGAAAGATATTCTTAAACAAATTTAAATATTTTTGGTTTCACTAAAATCCATTTTATTTTGCACCCTGTACATTCAGTCAAAGTTTGAATTCAAAATTTTAAACTGCCGCGCTATTTTTAACTCGTTATTTAATTAAAATAAATTATTTCAATTACTCCTAATTCATTAAAATAGCCAAATTAAATTTTTTAAGTTGGCTCTGGTTTTCTGGGTTGTTACAATCTCCCCCACTTAAAACTTTTCGTCCCCGAAAAGGAAACAGCAGTAAAGTAGGAAACAAAACGGAAACGCAAATTATTGTAAATGTACCTTGCACCGGAGCTAATCAGAGATGTCCACTATGCAATTGGGATAAGCTTGTTTAATGCTTTCTTCTGTCTCCCAAGTACGGTCTCTAAGATCTCCACTCCAATGCATTTTAACTAAACGAACCTTCTTGTTCCTTAGCTCTTTAGTTTATTTGCCAATAATCTTTATCTGCTCTCTTCTGACTGCTAATTCTGGAGTAACTTCCAAGTCCTGTTGTGCTGCTTCTTCTACAACAAGATCTGGATCATGCACATGCTTTCGAAGTTGAGATACGTGAAACACAACATGTACTTCAGGCAACCAATCAGTTAATTAAACCCTATAAACAAGAGTTCCAGTCCGTTCAAGTACAGGAAATGGACCAATAAATCTAAGAACCAACTTCCCAGCTTTACCGAATTGGACAACTCCTCTCATTGGAGAAACTCGCAAATAAACATAATCACCAACAACAAATGCTAAATCTCTTCTTCTCGAATCTGCATAACTCTTCTATCGACTTTGAGCTATTTGTAATCGTTTCTAAATGAAATCCACTCTCTCGGGAGCTTCACGAATCATATCTGAACCCAATACAAGTCGGTTTCCAGGTTCTACCCAACATGCGGGAGATCTACATGGTCTACCGTAAAAGGCTTCCAACGGTGACATTGTCAAGCTCGCTTGATAAATGTTGTTGTATGAGAATTCAGCTAAATGCAAGTGGTCTTCCCATGATCCGCCAAAATCTATAACACAAGCCCGCAGTAAATCTTCTAGTATACGGTTCACCCTCTCTGTTTAGCCCTCTGTTTGAGGATGATAGGCGGTGCTTAGATTTAGCTTCGTTCCCAATTCTTTTTGGAATGCCTCCCAGAATTTGCTAGCAAATATTGGGTCTCTATCACTGACAATACTGATGGGTACTCCATGTAGTTTAACGATTTCTTTGAAATAAATCATACTTTGAGCGGTTCTATTGGACTTGACAGGTATAAAATGGGCGGTCTTCGTGAAGCCATCTACGATCACCCAAATACTGTCATTTCCTTTTCTGGTTCGGGGAAAACCATCTATGAAATCCATGGAAATTTGTTCCCACTTCCAATTTGGAATTTCCAATGGTTGCAAAAATCCAGCTAGTTTTTGTTGGTCACTTTTGACTTGCTGGCAAGTAGAGCACCTGTTAACATATAAAGAAATGTCCTTCTTCATGGACCTCCACCAGAAGGTGTGTTTGATATCATTATACATTTTCCTCACTTCTGGATGGATACTAAGTTTAGAGTTGCGACACTCATCCAGTACTTCTCTTCGGAGTTCAGAAATGTTCGGAACACACATTCAGTTCTTTAACCTTAGAACGCCTTCATTATCAACCTGAAAACTCGAGGGCTCGCCGTTCTGAATTCTATCCTTGATCCTATGAATGAAGTGATCATCCTTCTGAATAGAAGATATTTTATCAATCAATGAAGGTGTACTTATAAGATTGGCGATGATTGCGGTTTTTCTGCTAAGCGCATCCGCTACCACATTGGCTTTTCCTGACATATACATAATATCTAGATCATACGCAGTAAGAAATTCTAGCCAACATTGTTGTCTCATATTCAAGTCTTTCTGGGTGAACAAATACTTCAATGATTGATGATCATTACATAATTCAAATTTCTTACCCAATAGATAGTGCCTCCATATTTTCATAGCAAACACGATGGGTAACAACTCAAGATCATGAGTTGCATACCTCATTTAATGAGGCTTCAACTGACTGCTAGCATAAGCAATTACTTAGCCTCCTTGCATTAATACTGCACCAAGGCCTCTAATAGAAGCATCCGCCCAGACTGTCAAATCTGGATTGCCATCGATAATGGTTAATATTGGAGCAGTTGTCAATTTTAATTTCAGCTCTTGGAAAGCTTCCTCACATTCTGGAGTCCACTTAAATCTTTCGTGCTTCTTTGTAAGCTTTGTTAATGAACCAGATATCTTCGAGAAATCCTTAACGAATCTCCGATAATAACTAGTTAATCCAAGAAAACTTCGGACTTCTGTGGATGTAGTAGGCTGCTTCCAATCTTGAATTGTTGTAATTTTGCTTGGATCTACAGAAATTCCTTTCTTTGACACGATGTGGCGAAGGAACTTCACTTCAACTTGCCAGAAGATACATTTAGAGAATTTAGCTTCGAAGACGTTCCTTCTCAGAATTCCCAACACTAGTTTTTCATGCTCGCTTTCTGAATTAGAGTAGATTAAAATATCATCGATGAATACCAGAACAAATTTATTTAGGACTTCTCTGAACACTCTATTCATTAAATCGACGAAGTAAGCTGTAGCGTTACACAAGCCGAACGGTATTACTAACCACTCTTAAAATATGTCCGGACCTCTGAAAGCTATCAAAGGAACACATTCTTCGGCAATTCTCAGTTAATGGAAACCTGTAGCTTGGTCCATTCTGGAAAATACTCACGCTCATTTCAATTAATCCAATAAATCATCGATGCGGGGTAATGGATATTTGTTCTTGAGCGTCTTCTTGTTGAGGTCTCGGTAATGAACACACAATCGGAGAGTACCGTCTGACTTAGGAACAAACACTACAGCTGCACCCCAATTAGAGAAGCTAGCTCTGATCAGACCTTTCCACAGCAATTGACGAGTTTGATCGCCTAATTCCTCTTTTTCTTTTAGAGTCATTCTTCGAATTAGATGTACTACGGGTCTGGCATTCGGAATTAAATCAATTATGAATTCAATTTCTCTTTGTGGAGGTAAGTTATCAACTTCTTCGAACACATCGGCATAGTTTTTAACGACAGGAATGTTTTCTAACAAAGTGGGAATAAGTTCCAGCGCATACCAAAACTCTTTTCTATCTGAGTCTGAGCCATGACACTGTATGACAATATTTCCCATCTTCGTTTTAACTTTAATGTCTCTTTCGGCATATTTAACTTCAGCCTCATATTTCGTTAACCAATGCAACCCCAGAATAATATCGAACTCAGGAAAATCGATAACGGTCAAATCAAAAGGAAACCGATATCGAGAGAAAGAAATGGGTGCTCTACAATATGAACCGAGAACAATAGACCCTCCTATTGGATTATGAACTCTAACCAATTCTTTAAGCTTTCTTAGATTGAACTTTAACTTTTTAACAGTGTTACTTGCAATAAAACTTTGTGATGCGCTAGTGTTAAATAGTACGGAAACAGGAATATTGTAACACCCCGTATTTTCTGTGAACATAAGAATGACAAATCAGAGAATAATTAAATTGTAACAAAATAATTAAGGGAAACGGGTTATGCCACTGCGTTCGTCTCGAAATTCTTCTTGGAGTAGAGTCCAAGTTTGCATAAATCGGACTTCGTATGAAGAAGATATGGCCTTCAGAAGTTTCAGCCCGAAATTTAAAATAGACAGGACCCAGGTTGACGCTAGGTTCGACCTAGGGGTCGACCTATGTACACAGGTCGACACAAAGGTCGACCTGGGGGTTGACTTATGTAAATATGTCGACACTAGGGTGACCTCCCCCCTATTTCCAGATCCGTAGACAGATGCATTTTTCTCTATTTAGATGCCCGTTCTGACCAGATTCATGACCTCTATGCTATTTAAACACCCCCAAACCTAGCTTTCTCTCCACACAATTTCATTCTGCCTATACTCTGCCTTTATTCTTATTAAAAATAAAAATGGCATCGCTACTCTGCTAGAATCAAAACTAGAACTAGTGCATCTTCTTTTAATCTGAATAGAATTGAAAGAGAATCAAATCTAATCGATAGTCTACGCCAAAGGAGCGCTATTCAATGTCAGAATACAGATTCCAGAATACAAGAATCATTCCCTTTTTGTGAGTACAGTTATTTTCAGATATGAAATTTAATAATTATCTTGACATTTTTGCGAATCTGGATCTGAGGTTATGCATACTTTTCTGTGGATCTATCTTGTTAATATTATTGTGACTGTTCTGTATATGTTCCCTCTTTTCTTACTTTTTGTTCATATCCACGCTACCACGAGCCTGCGCCGAAACTCATAAGAGATTAACGCACGAACATTAAATTTTGGGACAAATAATGGATAATGCATAATTGGACATGACTGATTTTTGAACGATTTGAGAAAAGAACATAGGTTGTAAATTAAGATCTGGAATCAGTGCATACTATGTATGATAGACTGTGATTAGGAAGAAGAATTATTAAATGATAGCATATGACTTGGAATTTGGAATATAATGCATGTTGTAGTGCAAGATCTGATTGTGAGGACATAATACATGATTAAAAATTTAAGATCTAGATTTTGGGCATATTTTATATCACGATCTATGACTTAAAAAGAAGAGAAGGATTTGTGACTTAGGAATAAAGATCTATGTTAAAATAAGATAACTATTAATGTGAATGCGCCTAAATATGGGTTTTTGGATATTTGACATCATAAGCTATAATTTAGCATAATTCATATTGTTTGGGGATTTTTGAGAATATTCTGTACTGTGCAAAGCTTAACTAAAATTTGGGCATATGTTGTATTATGAATTATGACCACGATTTAGGCATGTAAGGTTAGGCTTAATTTATGAATAGGCAAGATATGTAAATAGAATTTTAGAAATGTTTAATCTGTTGAATTTCCTAATCTGCTAAATCTGTTATCTGCTAAATCTTTTGAATTGCCTAATCTGCTAAATCTGTTATCTGTTAAATCTGTTGAATTGCCTAATCTGCTAAATCTGTTATCTGCTAAATCTGTTGAATTGCCAAATCTGCTAAATCTGCTATCTGCTAAATCTGTTGAATTGCCTAACCTGCTAAAACTGTTATCTGCTAAATCTGTTGAATCGTCTAATCTGTTAGATCTGTTATCTGTTGGGTTGCCTAATCTGTTGATAGCTAAATAATTGTAATTTGGGTACGAAAATTCGTAGGCTCGATCTAAGATTGAGTAAAAACATGGAAATCTGATTAATCTGTTGTAACCTATAAAGAAGTTTAATCTGTTAAATGGACATAATTAGCCTGGTATCTGTATAATCTGTATTGGAATAAATTGGCTATGACATGAGGTTAGACTCTGTTTGCGGTAGAAGCCTGCCCGGAACCAACCGGCTTAACCAGCAACCGCAAACTGTCAGTCTAATGTGAGAGGTCGTAGGCATAACTAAAATATGCTTAGACACGAGGTTAGGTCTAGCTTGTGGCAGAAGTCTGCCCGGAATCGCCCGGCACATCCAGCGGCCACAAGCTACCGACCAAATGTGAGAGGTCTATGCATTAATATTTAATTAATGCAAATTTAAGAGAAATGTGGTGTCTAAAAACTTGTTGGGTAGTTAGGGCTAAACCAACTGGACTGATGAATCTAATAAACCTGTTTCATGAATCTGTAGGCCCAATACAAAGTTAGACAATCTGTAAGTCTGTTAAGTCCATACATCTGATCTGTTAATCTGAAAACTTGTTAACTTGATTGTCTAACCTGTGAACTAGTAATCTGAACTCTGTCTGAAATCTGTAAACAATTTAATATGAAATTTGTTAGTCTGGGGACACAAGGTTAGGAGGGGAATTACTTGTGTCATCTGTTGTGTGGAACCCATATTAGTCAGTAACCCTTTCTGGTATCAAAACTTTGACCCCACGCTATGTAGGGGTCCGGGCACGCTTACTGAACTAATTATGTAACAACCCGTATTTTCAATAACCTGTAATAATGTAAATCGAGGCAGAATTTAATTCTAAAATCTGAATCAAGGGAAATGGGCTATGCCATTGCGTTCGTCTCGGAAAAATACGCGAAATAGAGTCCGAGTTTTCGAAAATCGGAGTCCGTATGACCCGATTAAGGCCCAACGAAGTTTTCAGAAAAATTCAAAGTAAAAACAGATTTCAAATTCAAGTTTGAATTTGGAAAATTTGGGCCAGTTTGGGCCAGGCGGGAAAATTCCCGCCAGAGCACCCAAGTCGACAGCCCTGTCGACTTGGGAGTCGACTTGGTTGGACCCAAGTCGACAGCCCTATCGACTTGGCTGTCGACTTGGTCCAGCCGGGCTGTTTAGCCTGGTGCACCATTTAGGGATTGTGTTGAGCTTGGGGGCCAGATTCGGTTTTAAGGGCTGAGATTGGAACTAGGGTTTAATCCTAAGGCTAGAACTAGTCCTAATCTCTATAAATAAGGCCCTAACCTAACCCTAAATCATCATTATTCATTCTAGTAACTAAACTATGGCAAAATCAATCCTCTCATGGCCTCCACTCTCTTCATAAAATTCCTAAATAAATTTCTAAGTGATTTTCCATGCATACAAGTGTTTTCAAACTTGTATGAGCATCATTAGCTTGCATTCAAGTCAAGTTTCTATATTTGCATCATAAAGAAAGAGTTTTGATCATTTTGGCTCAAGGGTTTTTTATGTTAGAGCTTGCATTTTGGGTCTATTTGATTGCATAAGGGCTTTGTTATATCTTTTGTGCCTTCATAAGTATTGTAAGCCCTATTCTACTTTCATACTTAAACTCTAAAGTTAAATGTATGATATGCAAGTTTACTATGCTATGATATGCAAGTTTATATGCAAGTTTACTATGCTATGATATGCAAGTTTATATGCAAGTTTACTATGCTATGATATGCAAGTTTCTATGCAAGTTTGCTATGCTATGATATGCAAGTTTATCATGTTGTGATATGCAAGTTTATATGCAAGTTTGCTATGCTATGATATGCAAGTTTATCATGTTGTGATATGCAAGTTTATATGCAAGTATGCCATGTTATGATATGCAAGTTCATCATGTTATGTTATGCAAGTATGCCGTGTCATGATATGCAAGTTTACTAAGTTATGTTATGCAAGTTTGGGTTGAACATTTTGTTCATGCTATCATGTTATGCAAGCTTATCTTGGGTTTATGAACATAAAGCTTCAAGCTTTATGCCAAAGATTGCATTTTGGCAACATGTAAGTTATCATATCCCTTATGATAACTTGCATGTGAGGCTAAATGCGAACTTATGGCCATTTCTACATGTCATTTATTACCATGTATCACCAATATGCTAAGTTTGGTTTTATGCATGCTTTTGAGGCCTAAAAATGTAATATGCAAGTATATGAACATATGTCCATTTCATATGCCATCATGTTGAACTTGTGGCTTCAACACCTTTATGTCGTGATTATGCCAAGTTCCCTCTTTCTATCCTTTATGCGCTATGGCGATATGTAAGCGATGGGATTGCGTTTGGGGTTGGGTAAACTTAAAAGACATAAAAACATAAGCTTGGGAATTTACCTATTAAGTTAGGTCTACCCATTGGGAATTTACCTATTAAGTTAGGTCTACCCAATTGCTTGAAAATTTGTAACATGTTTTGGAAACATGATGGACATGACACTTAGAAAAGATAAGTGTGACCAACTCGAGGTTGGGTTGAGTTTGTAGCGTAAACCTACCCGGAACCGACCGGCTTAACTAGTTGCTACAAACAGTAGGACCCAATGTGAGAAGTTGGCCATGTTGTACCTTGAACCCGAGGTTAGACCAAGTTGTGGTGTAAAGCTATCCGGACCCGCCCGGCTTAACTAGTAACCACAACAAGGTCTAATGTGAGAGGTTAAGGCGCATTAAATTAATTAATGCCTCGTGATTAGGGTTAAGTCATGGTCCACTTAATACTTAACCAATTTCGGCTTGGTAGATTAATCAGGGTTAAGTCGTGAACTCATCGTTACACTTAACCATGTTAATCCATGATTAGCAAGAGGGTTAAACCGTACTTAACCCACTAGAAAAATCCTAGCAATGGGGGTCCACTCCAGCAGTAATCCCAAGTTTGTATCATTATGGCCCTAGGGACTAGGCTAGGGTGTGGGGCACGGTTACTGAACTGGAGGTAAGTGACCAAAAACGACGGCAGAGTGGTACGCCGGTGTAGTTCCGGGCAGACTTATGGTCGTGCACATAGTCCGAAGCCGGGGAAAACATGCACGGGTACCAGTAGATCGAGACTGTGCACGCATGTTTATGGTGTCCAGGGGTTGCCACCCTAGGGCTTGATACACCCGACGGGAGACCCGGCACAGTCTGACTACAATTATGTTTGGGCCATATGGACACCAACACGTGACGAGTTAGGCTTATAGGGAGCCGATCGACTAGACCGTTTGGTTAGACCTTGTATTAGGGTCATTTCATGTTATTGGGTCAAAGCTTGGGCCAAGGGATCAATACTTATTTATTCAAGTCATGTTAGTTTGCTGGTACACCTGTGGTGCAAAACCTTAAACCTGATTATGCGATGACACCTTTATCTACCTTGTTAGTTAATCATCATGCTAGTATGTTGTTATCCTTATGTTCATACCTGCTTCTCATGCCAGTTAACTTTATCAGTTTACATTGATTGTAGTAGGGCTTACTCAGTCTTTTTGACTGACCTGTTTTCTTTCGCCTCTTTTCTTCCGTTCCCCCCCCCCCCCAGGTTCTCAGGGTGGGAACGTTGGAGCTTAGCTTGGACTTCGGATTGCTTGCTTGTGGGATTTCAGCTCATGTACGGTTTCGACATGAAGCTAGCTATGGTTATCACTTATTTGGGGATAGTACTTATGTATTTCAGTTTTTCAGTTGATGTTGTTTTTATCTAGACGTGTGTATTTGGAAAGTGACATTATGTTGTATCAGACTTGTTTTGAAATAGTTTGAAATCTTCCGCTGTTTTACTTATCTTATTTACTCTGTTTACATATATACATATGTTCTTGTTCTGCCTTGATATATCATTATGCATGTTTACCTGATTCAAACGCCCCTCCAAAGTCAGAGTGCTTGCAAGAGCCACCCTGGCGGAGGTGGGGTGTTACATTTGGTATCAGAGCATATGGTTTACGAGAAGGAACAAAAAGGTTTTTAGAAAACTTTTGGAAAACTATTTTCAAAACCAAGTATAAAGTATTTTCCAAAGAAAAGTCTAGTTTATTTTAAAGGCTATTCCCCAAAAAGCCATTGGCAAAATTCCTTCATTTTTCTCCATTCTGAATCTATCTTTTTCTTCGTTTTCAGTATGGCCAATAAGTTTTCCATTCCGGAGGGAGTACACGTACCTGTTTGATATAGGAGACTTTTGGAGGCTAGGGCGACCGAAGCCGGCCCCGCAATTATTACTCCTCCTCCGGTAGTTGATGTTCCTCCTCCTCCTATCGCTGAGGTTCCTCTTCCTCCTCCCCCTCAGCATCCACAAAAAGATTTCGTGGAGATTTGCAAAGACTTTAGGGCGATGGGTTGCAAGAATTTCATTGGAACCGAGACTTTCGTAGAGGCCAGGAATTGGTTGAAAGAAACCGAAGATCTTTTTGCCTTCTTTGATATAGGTGACCGTAGGAAGGTTTTATTAGCAGTGTGGTTGCTAAAGGAAGAAGCTGCACGTTGGTGGGTGGTCACCACCGCTACTAGGCCAATTGAGACTTGGGATGACTTTCGGGGAAAGTTTGGACTAAGGTTCCTATCACTGGAACAAGGGGATATGACTATTAGGGAATACATAGATAAGTTTAATCAACTGGCTCTGGTCGGTTTAGACTTGGTTAACACAGCTCCGAAGAAGGCCCTATACTTTGCTCTAGGATTAAACGAGCCATTACATGGTTTAGCCGTGACTCATATACCCTTGGGGGCAACTTTCGAAAGTTTGGTGAATATGGCCCTACTCAATGAAGAGAATAGGAGTGACAAGAAGGAGATCAAGATGAATGATACTCAAGCCAAGAAGACTGATTCTCAGTGGAAAGGAAATCAGGGTAATCCAAGCGGTCAGAGCAGTCAAGGCAATAAGAACAAGAACAAGAGTCATGGCAACAAGGGGAACAACAACAAGGGCAATAACGACAAGAGGAAGTGCCATTATTGCGGTTCAGTTGGGCATCTTATTAAGGATTGTAGGAAGAGAAAAAGGAGGAGTGGTGAATGCTTTCATTGTGGTGAGTTTGGACATTTCAGCAAAGATTGCCCGAAGAAGCAAGGGCAAGGTCAGACTCAGTATGCAAGACCATCTAGAGGGCGAATTCATCCCCTCAACATCGTTCTTCCAGCTCATGATCGAGGTAGTATTTCTGTTGAAAGCTTTGTATATATATTTCTGATTTTCCTGTTCGTACCTTGTTTGATTCTGGTGCATCGCATAGCTTTATCTCATCTGATCTTGTTGATAGTTTGCACCTAAGTACTAGTCTAGTTAATGATCCCGTGTGTGTTTCAAATCCAATTGGGGGTTCCGCCCATTTGTCTATTATCTAGGTGGATTTGAATTCTCGCGTGATGTTTATATTCTCGGTTTCATGGGGTATGGGTTGATTTTTGGGCATGGATGGGTTGTCCAGTTTTGGAGCCATTCTTGATTTTTGAGCATAGGGTTGAGAGGCTCATGACTCGCCTCGGTAATACCCTAAAAATTTCTAGTAACCCTATGAGTCCCGTCATGTTGTGTTATCTTGAATCCCTCAACTCGTCTATCGATAGTTTGTAATCGGTGAGGGTGGTCCGAGAATATCATGATATCTTGGGTGAAGTGAAGGGGGTTACCCCTAAACGAGAGATAGATTTCCGCATTTATCTGGTTGATAATGCCAAGAAAGTTTCGTGGCCGGTAAGGCACATGGCCCCGCAAGATGAGAGTTAAGAAAGCAAGTCAAGGAGTTGCTTGAGAAAAACTTCATTAGATGAAGTATATCTGAATGGGGAGCGCCTGTAGTATTTACTACCAAGGCAGATGGTTCTCTTCGACTTTGTGTTGATTATCGTGAGTTAAACAAGGAGAATAGACAACCATTGCCAAGGATCGATGATTTGTTTGATCAACTCGTACGAACATCTGTTCCATCAGCTTAGAATAGCTGAGGATAGTATAGGCGAAACTGCGTTCAGAACTCCAGATGGATTCTTAGAATGGCTGGTCATACCATTCGGTTTGACTAATGCACCCGCCTACTTCGTGGACTTGATGAGTAGGGTGTTCAGGGAGTTCTTGAACAAGTTTGTCGTGGTCTTCGTAGATGATATTCTGATCTTCTCTAAGGATGAGGAAGAGCATGCAAGGCATCTCGTGGAGGTGATGGATACGCTTAGAGCGCATCAGTTGAAGGCCAAATTCTCCAAGTGTCACTTTTGGAGAAAAAGGAGTTAGATTTATTGGGCACATAGTTTCTAAGCAAGGCTTAACGGTAGATCCCGCTAAGGTAGTCGCAGTTCAGGATTGGAAGACTCCAAGGAATGCAACCGAAGTAAGAAGTTCTCTCAGTTTAGTTAGTTAGTAAGCGTCCCTTGAGGTTAGACCCACCCATCTGGATCAAGTAGGGACTTCACAGAAAGAAGACCCGCAATTAGTCAAGATCATGGACCATTTGATTCGAGGCGGGATGGTAAGTCACCTCGCTATAGATGACAAGGGATGGCTAAGACGCGATAATAGAAAGAAGGTTCTTGAAGATGCACATCACCCGAGGAGGTGGCCGAGTTTGTCCCAAGGTGCATGTTGTGCCAACAGGTTAAAGGCCAAGTCATAGAAGCCCGATGGGCTATTACATCCATTGGAGGCCACCGCAATGGAGGAGGGAAAAACGTCACGAAGGATTTCGTGGATGGACTGCCTAGATCAAGAAAGGGAATAAGAGCATGTGGGTCATAGTAGGTAGACTCACGAAGAGTGCTCATTTCACTCCGGTAAAGAGCGAAAGGACTGCATCATAGCTAGCGACAGTTTACTTTCAAGAAATAAAGCAGTTGCACGAGGTTCCCTCAAGTATAGTTAGTAACCATGACTTAATCTTCACTAGTCAGTTTTGAGATAGTCTACGGGAAGTCATGGGCAAGCAACTGAATCTAAGCACAGCTTATCATTCGCAGGCGGATGGTTCATTAGCAACGTGGATTGGTATTTTCGAGAAAAGTTCTGCTGCATGGAATACTTTATAGTAAGTAAACGAGATCCAGGATTCACTAGTGAACTTTGGAGAGCTTGCATGAAACCATGAGGTCATAGTTATGTTTAAGCCAAGAATGATAAGAGAGTAAGTGAAAAAGAAGACGAGAGGCGATAATGGAATGGGCTCCAACTCATATTTGGAAATAAGAGTTAAGAAGCTAAGAAATCATGAGGTAAAAGACAGTCAAAGCATAGTGGAGTTAAGCTCAAGGAAACGTGACTTAGAAGACTGAAGGCTAGATACGCGCATCATATCTCTTTTTAAGAGCATATCCTTGATCCTTGTTTTCCGGTGGAACTTACTCGCATGATATCTTTTACATATATCCTCTCGGTCCCGTCCTCGATCCCATTTCTGTTGTAAACTCCATAAGGGGGTATGACTCATCGGTTAGTAATACATGTCAAGGTTGGAAGGGGGTCCGTTAGGCTGACTAAACCTTTTGGGCTTTTATAGGATTGGGGTTGGGTTAGGAAGGGATTTCTTGTAATCCGAAAGGGGTATTCCTGCTTATCTTCCCGATCTCTTTGTAGCATATCTTTTGCTATCCATGTTTGTCTTGATTATCTAGTATATCGTGTTAATCTTGTCATGAGAACCTTAGGTAGAAACCCTTTGGATGAAACATGTGTTTGAAACATGTTATGCTTGATGGTTGCAAGTGGTTGCAAGTGTTTGCAAGTGGTTACTCGTGGATGCATTATTCACATTAGGCACTAGATCGGCTCACACACTCCTCATATTGCATATGCATGAGTGTTTATGCTTATTCATGGATGAAAATTTTTGTGTTATCACATGGATGTTGCATATGGATGTATGTTATGTGCACACATATAGATGTTATACATTATGTTAGGAATTGCATACATATGGATTCATTTCACTAACATAATTTGCATTGATGATATTTGCATTAGATAAGTACATATACACACACCTGTGCATATGTTCATACAACATTTAGAATCTTGTAAGGACAATGATTGCTCGTGGATGATGTTTTGAGTAGATGGATGTTGGATGGTAGGATACGTTCTTCCTAACTTGAAGATTTCGGGGACGAAATCCTTTAAGGAGGGGAGAATGTAACAACCCGTATTTTCAATAACCTGTAATAATGTAAATCGAGGCAGAATTTAATTCTAAAATCTGAATCAAGGGAAACGGGCTATGCCATTGCGTTCGTCTCGGAAAAATACGCGAAATAGAGTCCGAGTTTTCGAAAATCGGAGTCCGTATGACCCGATTAAGGCCCAACGAAGTTTTCAGAAAAATTCAAAGTAAAAACAGATTTCAAATTCAAGTTTGAATTTGGAAAATTTGGGCCAGTTTGGGCTAGGCGGGAAAATTCCCGCCAGAGCACCCAAGTCTACAGCCCTGTCGACTTGGGAGTCGACTTGGTTGGACCCAAGTCGACAGCCCTGTCGACTTGGCTGTCGACTTGGTCCAGCCGGGCTGTTTAGCCTGGTGCACCATTTAGGGATTGTGTTGAGCTTGGGGGCCAAATTCGGTTTTAAGGGCTGAGATTGGAACTAGGGTTTAATCCTAAGGCTAGAACTAGTCCTAATCTCTATAAATAAGGCCCTAACCTAACCCTAAATCATCATTATTCATTCTAGTAACTAAACTATGGCAAAATCAATCCTCTCATGGCCTCCACTCTCTTCATAAAATTCCTAAATAAATTTCTAAGTGATTTTCCATGCATACAAGTGTTTTCAAACTTGTATGAGCATCATTAGCTTGCATTCAAGTCAAGTTTCTATATTTGCATCATAAAGAAAGAGTTTTGATCATTTTGGCTCAAGGGTTTTTATGTTAGAGCTTGCATTTTGGGTCTATTTGATTGCATAAGGGCTTTGTTATATCTTTTGTGCCTTCATAAGTATTGTAAGCCCTATTCTACTTTCATACTTAAACTCTAAAGTTAAATGTATGATATGCAAGTTTACTATGCTATGATATGCAAGTTTATATGCAAGTTTACTATGCTATGATATGCAAGTTTATATGCAAGTTTACTATGCTATGATAAGCAAGTTTCTATGCAAGTTTGCTATGCTATGATATGCAAGTTTATCATGTTGTGATATGCAAGTTTATATGCAAGTTTGCTATGCTATGATATGCAAGTTTATCATGTTGTGATATGCAAGTTTATATGCAAGTATGCCATGTTATGATATGCAAGTTCATCATGTTATGTTATGCAAGTATGCCGTGTCATGATATGCAAGTTTACTAAGTTATGTTATGCAAGTTTGGGTTGAACATTTTGTTCATGCTATCATGTTATGCAAGCTTATCTTGGGTTTATGAACATAAAGCTTCAAGCTTTATGCCAAAGATTGCATTTTGGCAACATGTAAGTTATCATATCCCTTATGATAACTTGCATGTGAGGCTAAATGCGAACTTATGGCCATTTCTACATGTCATTTATTACCATGTATCACCAATATGCTAAGTTTGGTTTTATGCATGCTTTTGAGGCCTAAAAATGTAATATGCAAGTATATGAACATATGTCCATTTCATATGCCACCATGTTGAACTTGTGGCTTCAACACCTTTATGTCGTGATTATGCCAAGTTCCCTCTTTCTATCCTTTATGCGCTATGGCGATATGTAAGCGATGGGATTGCGTTTGGGGTTGCGTAAACTTAAAAGACATAAAAACATAAGCTTGGGAATTTACCTATTAAGTTAGGTCTACCCATTGGGAATTTACCTATTAAGTTAGGTCTACCCAATTGCTTGAAAATTTGTAACATGTTTTGGAAACATGATGGACATGACACTTAGAAAAGATAAGTGTGACCAACTCGAGGTTGGGTTGAGTTTGTAGCGTAAACCTACCCGGAACCGACCGGCTTAACTAGTTGCTACAAACAGTAGGACCCAATGTGAGAAGTTGGCCATGTTGTACCTTGAACCCGAGGTTAGACCAAGTTGTGGTGTAAAGCTACCTGGACCCGCCCGGCTTAACTAGTAACCACAACAAGGTCTAATGTGAGAGGTTAAGGCGCATTAAATTAATTAATGCCTCGTGATTAGGGTTAAGTCATGGTCCACTTAATACTTAACCAATTTCGGCTTGGTAGATTAATCAGGGTTAAGTCGTGAACTCATCGTTACACTTAACCAAGTTAATCCATGATTAGCAAGAGGGTTAAACCGTACTTAACCCACTAGAAAAATCCTAGCAATGGGGGTCCACTCCAGCAGTAATCCCAAGTTTGTATCATTATGGCCCTAGGGACTAGGCTAGGGTGTGGGGCACGGTTACTGAACTGGAGGTAAGTGACCAAAAACGACGGCAGAGTGGTACGCCGGTGTAGTTCCGGGTGGACTTATGGTCGTGCACATAGTCCTAAGCCGGGGAAAACATGCACGGGTACCAGTAGATCGAGACTGTGCACGCATGTTTATGGTGTCTAGGGGTTGCCACCCTAGGGCTTGATACACCCGACGGGAGACCCGGCACAGTCTGACTACAATTATGTTTGGGCCATATGGACACCAACACGTGACGAGTTAGGCTTATAGGGAGCCGATCGACTAGACCGTTTGGTTAGACCTTGTATTAGGGTCATTTCATGTTATTGGGCCAAAGCTTGGGCCAAGGGATCAATACTTATTTATTCAAGTCATGTTAGTTTGCTGGTACACCTGTGGTGCAAAACCTTAAACCTGATTATGCGATGACACCTTTATCTACCTTGTTAGTTAATCATCATGCTAGTATGTTGTTATCCTTATGTTCATACCTGCTTCTCATGCCAGTTAACTTTATCAGTTTACATTGATTGTAGTAGGGCTTACTCAGTCTTTTTGACTGACCTGTTTTCTTTCGCCTCTTTTCTTCCGTTCCCCCCCCCCCCCAGGTTCTCAGGGTGGGAACGTTGGAGCTTAGCTTGGACTTCGGATTGCTTGCTTGTGGGATTTCAGCTCATGTACGGTTTCGACATGAAGCTAGCTATGGTTATCACTTATTTGGGGATAGTACTTATGTATTTCAGTTTTTCAGTTGATGTTGTTTTTATCTAGACGTGTGTATTTGGAAAGTGACATTATGTTGTATCAGACTTGTTTTGAAATAGTTTGAAATCTTCCGCTGTTTTACTTATCTTATTTACTCTGTTTACATATATACATATGTTCTTGTTCTGCCTTGATATATCATTATGCATGTTTACCTGATTCAAACGCCCCTCCAAAGTCAGAGTGCTTGCAAGAGCCACCCTGGCGGAGGTGGGGTGTTACAAATTATAAGCGGTTCATTCTGATAATGGAAAGGGGTGTTGATGGCGCGTTCCAACCGGGTCATGTGCGTGCGTGGATCCGGTCTACTCTTAGGATGTAAGACGTTGTGACATCTGTAAATAGGTCTGTGCCAATAGGTTGCCACTTTAGGGGGTGATACACCCTACTGTGGGAACGACACAGGGTATTTATGTATTAGGGAGCCAATCACTTGGGGGTAGGGTTTAGGGTACACTTAGTTCTGTCTGTTTCTATTGGTACCATCTGTTTCTGTTGGGTGGTAACACCTATCTGTTTCTGCGTGGTACCGTCTGTTGGGGGTGGTAAAGGCCCATTACTTGTGTACACCTAATTCTGACATTTTGTTTCCATAGGGATTATTCTGTTTCTGTCTCTGATCCCATTTCCGATTCTGTTTCCGTACCTTATGTCTATTGGGGTGGTAAAGGCCCATTAGTTGGGTGGTAAAGGCCCATTATTAGTATTCTATTTTCGTACCTTCTGTCTGTTGGGGTGGTAAAGGCCCATTACTAGCATTCTGTTTCTGTATAGATTATTCTGTTTTCGTTTCTGTTTCAGTTTAGACATTAGGGTAACACCTAATCCTGTTATACTAGTATTAGTGCAGAGAAGTGAAAACTAAGTAAGAAGCTTAGCTTAGCCTATATCATTCCGTTTCTTCTATTAACCTGCTATTCCTGTTACGGTTATCTCTCATCCAGTTTTACTTACATGTCATGATATTGTTATATGTTTATATGTTGAAAGTCACTGGACTCACCAGACTTATGTTTAACCTAGTTTGTTTCGCCTCTTTTCTTTCCGTCCCCCCTCCCCCCCCCCCCCCCAAGTTTTTAAGGTGGAAACATAGGAGCTTGATTCATATTCTCTCTGCTTGAAGTGTTTGAAGTATTGCTTGGCTTTGTCCCTGTCATTCCATGGCAGTTTATATTGGGGATTATGGCTTTTAAAACTATGCATTCTGAAGACTTTTGTATAAGACCAATATTTAGGTACTTGAATTCTGATATTGTGATTTTGAAAGATGTAACTAAACTCAGTTTCCGTTGTAATAAAGTTATAAATTTTTCAAATACTACTTTATCTGTCTTGTAAATTTCTGTTCTGTCCAATAAAAACGCTCCACCAAAGTTAAGGCATTCCCTTTGCGAGTGACCTTAATGGAGGTGGGGTATTACAAATATTTTTAATAGTAAGGGTACCTCCCAAAACACCCGGTTTACCTGTCCCGGAGAAGCAGCTGACGGGTTCACCTCGTCATATACATGTGCAACCTATGAATTCTTCAGCAAAGGACAATTCCTCCTGATGTGCCCCATCTGGTGGCAGTTAAAGCACTCACTAGGGTTGCGGGGGTTCTGACTAGCGCTTGGTTGGTTGGTCTTCTGCCGCTTCGGAGTGGTGCATACATTGGAGTAACGACCAGCTTGACCGCTGTTGTAGCAACTTCCCTTGGGTGGCCTATTTGTTTGCGGCTTGGCATTTGTTGCTGTGTTGCTTGATTCGAGCTGCCTTTCTGATGTCTTGTGCTTGTTGCCTGCTTGATTCGAGCTGCCTTTCTGATGTCTTGTGCTTGTTGCCTGCTTGATTCTTTGTGCGATCTACTTGCATGTTCCTCAAATCCAAGCTCTCATAATTACACACCATATTAACCATATCAGCGAATGCAAGCATAACGTGGCTCATTGCCCTATTCTGGTACTTGCGATGAAGTCCATGTATGAACCACTTATTCTTCGCCTTAACAGTCAGATGAGCTCTGAAGCATAGTGGGATAGCTGAGTAAACCTGTTGAGATATTTTTGAATGTTGCGATCTCCTTGTTGGAGATTGGCAAACTCATCATGCAAGCGCTCCATCCCTTTCTCGGGAATGAACTTCTCTTTGAATACTTCTTTGAAATCATCCCAAGACATTTCCACCTCTTTCTCGTTCAAGGTAATGGCTTCCCACCATAGTTGTGCCTCATCTTGCGATAGCCAAGCACCCATAAAGCTTTTCCTATGAGCATCAAGACCTAAGCCACCGAAGATCTTCTCACATGATTTTAGCCAACCTAAGGCTTCAGTCACAGTGCCCGTGCCAGAGAGTGTCTTGCCTTCAAGATTCTTATACTTCTTCGCCACTCGGTCTAAATCAAACAGTTGCGGGGGTGGTGGTGGCCGAATCAAAGGCTCTTTGGCAACGAGAATATTCCTCTATCATCTGCCACGGCCTCCTCGGCCTCCTCTAACTCTAGCTGCTTGGTTAGCCATCTAAGTCAATTCTGTACAAGCAAGAAAAGAGTCAAGCTCACAGAAATGATAATTTTAAGATATGGTAAAAGAAGAAGAATATATGGAAAGATAACTATGTACTGATCAAGTTATTTTGCTATTTTGCTATTCTGCTTAGCTCATTATAGGACATTACTAATCCTATCTCTAATGAGCTACTCGCCTTAGAACACTACTGATTCTATTTTGATGAGGTGTTTAATGTGTTAAATACCATAACTAAGATTAAGCAAAGCTCTGATACCACCTTTGACTATCCCAAAACCATGTATCATGGAATTAAGGATAATCATTGGAATATAACACATTAATCATCATTAGTAGAGAACAGATAATAGCATAAACAGAAAATGTAATAATTTACATCAATATGATAGCGGGATCATGATATGTAATAAACATTAGAGTAGCATAGTGCATGATACAACTTAGTGCATAAAAGGAATTGATCAGTCTACATTAAGATCATTGGGACATAATGTACATAATAGAAGTAAATCTGTCTACATCGCAATAAGCGGAATCATATACATAAGATACTGATGGCGGAATATCAAATAGCCAAAATACTGAGGAATTTAGTCTTCGCCATACAATCCAAAAGGTGTACTCCATGCTGCAGTGCAAAAGACAAAAATATAATCTATCACTTGTCACTAGGCTGCCCATGTGAAATTAAGGGCACCCGAGTTTACACAGTGAAACAAACTATGAGTCAGTCATGGGACTGGTATGAGAAATCTACTTAACTGCTTAAACAACAATAATAAGGTAAATCATAGGACCATGCCACTTTCGCGGAACGGGTTTACTCCAGTGATTGCCAGTGCGTTAATTAAAGTAAATCTTTTGAACAACGTAATGCTTTTTATCAAAATGAAGCCGTTATAAGACTCAGGTCCCATCACACAATGCAACGGAAGCCGGAGGATAGATTTTTACCTTATAATGGCCAAAATATGCTTAATACGTATAAAGCAAAATCATTTGATATTATTCCTAGTGCATATACGTTTCAAAAGCAAATTCAATCATAAATATCAATCCTAGATGGCATGGGTACCATATATCATGTCGCCATATATAAGTTATAATCAAATCCGTAATTTCGTATTGGAAGTTTGGATTCCAACAAGAGTCTAGGCAAAGGATATAATCCTCACCGCTTCGAGACACTCTAGCAAATGCCTCAGGACTACACACTCTGGGTAACCCTGGATCGGTTGGGCCGGTCCACACTTACGTTAGTGGATTGGCAATTCGTGAACACACGTTTCCCGGTCCTATCGGACCTATCCATCAGCTACGTAGAGACCGATATATCCAAGGCACCTCGCATTCCAACATCCACAAAGGTATAATAATCAACAATGTCAGGGCTAGTAAAACACTGACGCCACCCATAGCTAGAAAGAAACGTCGTGTTCTCCCAATGGTCCTTATCCCGTTTTTAACACATACCGGGGTGTGAGGCTCGTGAATTAACGCCATACACAAAGTTACGCTATATTAAAGACGTGCTTTGATCATCAACCACAAGACTCTGCTTTTCAACAAAAGCCTTGATCATTATCATCTTTGCATGCCACGCTGTCAATCCACACCATACCACTGATGTCTACCAATATACAACCTCTGAGCTCGTACATCTCAGAGAAGGGTGTTAAGCAAGAGAATAAATTCTCCGCTGCTAAACAGATGTATATTCAGTAGAGATCAACGAATACAACATAAAATACACGTCAGACACACATCCATTAACAAGTCCGTTCTGGGTTTGAACGAAACCGGAGGCACCTTATTCCTCGTTCCATATGTCCAATACGGAAGAGAGACCCTCGCACATCCGGACGATCAACAAATACGTCCAGACCACTACCACTGTAACCTTGTCAAGGGAGCTACCCATTTCAAAGGCATCAGTAGTAATATACACGATGTGAAGATCACCGCTCTTGCACCGTCTTCATAACTTCGACATTTATTCGTCGATCAATTATTTGAAATGAGAATTAACTAGGCCTTCTCAAATAATTCACTATATTAGAATTCAAATAAGTTCTATTCGTGGTTAAATTATTCGACATCCACATTTCAGTTCTTTATATAATTTTCATGTCAAACACATTCAACCATCAAATATCAAGCAAACCAAGTAGAATCGGTTTATTTCCATTCCATATCGCCTATAATATTTTATAACGATATATCGCTATTTTTATTTATTTAAAAATAGCGCCATTTAATTAAATGACGTTTCAAGCCATAACGTGGCCCTGGCGCTGTTTTTCTCTAATTTTGATTTACACATTTCTCAAAATCTAACCATCGGATCTTAACAAAGTTAAGTCCTTCGGAAAGATCTCTCCAAAGCGAACCCAACGGTTCCGGTTTCGGAAAAATCCAATGGTCAGATCTCTCGATATAATCATTTAAAGTTACAATTTCAAAACATGAACTATAGCATCGTTATTCGTTTTATTTAATATATATATATATATATATATAATTCATTCTGGTGTTGTTTTTATTCAGATTTGAATTAAACATTTCACTCAATCCAACCATTAGATCATAACAAATTTTATATCAATTGGAAAGATTTTTCCAAAGCGAACCCAACGGTTTCGGTTTCGAGGAAATCCGATGGTCGGATCTCTCGATATAAAGTTTAAAATTACGTTCCAAAACACGAACTGCAGCTGCGAGATTCGTTTATTTAATTTATATATATATATATATGATTTATTCGATGATTTCTATATTGTTTTTCACTTCAAATATTTCACTAACGCCTTTAAATTTCAGAAAATTTCGCCATAACCTCCTTTGTACTGGGAGTGGTTTGGAAATTTATTGGGCCGTATTAGGCACCCAATAAATCTTAAAAAGCATGCACATATTTATAGTGATATATTCCGGTGTCCACAGGGGAGTGTGTATAGATCATAACTCCAGAGAATAAATTCTCGTCACCCTATAAATGGTTTTTGTGCCTTAATGACTAGAGAGACGTGTTTATTATCATCTCCAGACCCATGTGGTTTTTTTTACTAATCTGGCAATCTACCATTACATTTTATATAGTCCATATCAGTCTTCAGTTCAACCTGAAATATAGTCATCGCCATACAAGCCTCTCGCTTGCATGGTATATCTTCAACCTCATCACATAAGCTCAAATGCTTACGTGGTATATGATAGTGTATGCTATCTTCAAGAAGTATGCCATGTAATGTAGTTCAAAATTAATTGTTACTATCCTATGGCGACGTTTATTGTTTCACATAGAACAACCAGCACTCTGCATCCAATGGCATTCACATGAGTTTATATAATAATAAAATCGCACGGCCAACTCATTAAGGCTTACCTATTTGTCGGGCATGCAAATATATTCTTTACTCAACAGCTAATCCATATTCCTGTTCAACATATGTATATATACGCAGAACTAAGCTAAAAATAATATTTCTAGCGAACAAATGTTTATTTCAACACACGGTTTTTTTAACACTTCATACATAGGATAAAAATGATATTTTTGGTGAACAAAAAATATGTTTCAACACATGTGTATTTTTAGCACTTCATACGTAGGATAAAATGATATTTTTGGCGATCAAAAATATGTTTCAACCCATGTGTATTTTTAGCGAGTCATATACATGATAAAAATGATATTTTTATCGATCAAAATATTTATTCCACACATATATGTTTTTAGCACTTCATATTCATAATAAAAATGTAAATTTTATTGTCCAATCCTTTTATTCAACACATGAATCCTTCTCAACACATGAATATTTTAAATAGTTCAAACATATAATGAAAATGATATTTTTATCGTTAAAATAATTTATTTGAAACACGAATATTTTATATACATAAGATAAAAATGTTATTTTTGGTGTTAAAACAATTTATCTAAAACACTAATATTTTATGTAGTCTATATATATGATAAAAATGTTATTTTTACCTTTCAAAGAATTTATTCAACACATGAATGTCATTCAACGCATGAATATTTCATATACTTCATACGCCTAATAAAAATGTGATTTTTATTATCTAAACAATTTATTCGACACATGAATAGAATTTAACACATGAAAATAATTCAAACACATAGATATTACTGAAAATTTTGATAGCATAATGGTAGGGGGTTTAAAACCGGCACTGTCCCGAGTACAACTCCTCGTACTACCTTAGGCCTCGCAGCGTTCCATAAGGGGCTTATCTAATTGATCTAACATCAATTTCATATCATATGAATTTTCCACAACAATTCCCATTTGTTTCAACCACAAACAATTTCTTTCAACCACAAACAATTATTTCCAACCATTCGCATTTCAACTAATTTTCAACCATTCGCATTATCAACCAATTTCACGTCAATCACAGTCAATTCATATCGTCCATATTCTGTGGACGAGAGGAGTATATATATATATACGTATATAAATATATTTCATTTCCATTTCAATACATATATGATTTTTACATCGCATGTATAATTTATACATCGCTCATATAACTTATACAACGCTCATACATGAGGTGTACAACGCCTATATAATTTATACTTCGCTTATATAATTTATACAACGCATTTCCATTCCCTATTTGAATTTAGAAGTCTCACATCGATTTTAATCCTTCTAAAATTTGTAGCCAGCTCGGAATAGGTTCTAGCTTCTTCTAGAATGTAGATGACGTTGCTACGAGTCTGATGTTTCCTGTTTCATCGAATTTCATCAACATAGCAAAAAGATATGATTTTTATTTGAAAATCAAGATTTGCATCACTTAGAAGTGTTATAATCAGTTTTAAAAACAAAGGCCGCACCTTTCACGTTGGTGTTCAGAACTATGTTTAGGGTTTTCTCGAAATCTGTGCAGCGTTAGGCCGATCAGGTGGTGCCACACTCTAGAGCTCGGAGATGCGCTCAGGCGTAGGTGGGTGGGGCCCACTTCGACGCAGGGGTTAAGGGGTGGCGGCTCTCTGAAGTCGCGATCTTTGAGGGAGTGGTTCTCGCTGATGGCGCGAAGAGAGGGGACGTGGTCGGTCTTGATTTGAAGAGGGATGGAAGAGTTGCAAAAAGTTCCAAAGGGGCGAGGTGTAATGGAGAACGGAATCGCCAAAAATTGGTCGGGAAGGGCGGAGCATGGTTTCGCTGTCGATCGTGAGAGATAACGGGGGTTTTTTGAATTTTTTTTATAAAATTAATTATGAATGAAATAATATGATTGACCCACTATATATTTAATTCAAAAATAGGGTTTTCTCCATATGAACCCCAAATCAAAACCAATGACTATTGCCCCTAGCTAATTACCCATATTCCGAGCATAACAGAATATGTTTCGTAAGCCCATTCGACTTTTACAGTCAGTTATTCTTCGAATTAAAAATAAAACATTTAAATTTTGATTTAAATGTACATTTTAATTTGCCGGGGCCACATATTGATTCTAAAAATTCCCGAAAAATAAATCTAGCTATGTTGGGACGATAAAGACCCAACAAAACAGATTTCGTCGAATTCTGAGACCGTTTGAAAAATGACCATTTTTTGGTCGATCCAATTTGATTGAAATCAACAAACACGTTTTCCTTTGCCACACTCACATATTAATTTCAAAAATTATGGAATTTGAAATCTAGCAATAAATTGACATCTCGGATCCAACAAAAGTGGTTTCATTGAGCATGGAGGTCGTTTGCAAAATGTCTATTTTCAAGGGCTATATTTATTCCGTGGCGACCGTTCTGAATATTCAACTGGCCATAACTTTTGATTCCCGCTATGAAATTTCGATTTTTCAGATTCGTTAGAAAGATATCCTTAAACAGATTTAAATGTTTTTGGTTTCGCTAAAATCCATTTTGTTTTGCACCCTGTACGTTCAGTCAAAGTTCGATTTCAAAATTTCAAACGGCCGCACTATTTCTAACTCGTTATTTAATTAAACTAAATTATTTCAATTACTCCTAATTCATTAAAATAGCCAAATTAAAAATTTTAAATTAGCTCTGATTTTCCGGGTTATTACATTATGTTAGAAAAATAAAAATATGATTTTTATTCATATGAATAACATATAAAGATTTGATTTTTGTTTATAAAAAGATTCGATTTTTATTTATAAAAAGATTTGAGTTTTAATTATACAATGATATGATTTTTAATTATATAAAATTATGATTTTCATATATATAGAAGTATTATAAAAATATGATTTTAATATAGGCAAAGCGTTATAAAAATATGATTTTTAGCAAAATAAAAATATGGTTATATATATATTAGTGGAATAAAAAAAATCTATTTTTATATATGAAGTAGCGATATAAAAATATAATTTTTATATAGAAAGTAGCATTGTAAAAATATAATCTTTATAGGACAAATTTTCAAAGTAGGCTACTTTTGGAAACAATTTCGCGTTTGAGGGTAATTTGCAAACTTATTACCAAATAGGGATGATATGTCCCTAGTCAGCATTTTTATGACTAAAATCTGTGGGTGCAACTATGAGTTACACCCCATATTTGGAAAAGTATATATAATCATTTGCGCTTGCTTCCTGTGTTAGTAAAAGAAAAAAGCATAACTCATGCGGCACAAATATGAGTTGCGCCACTTCTAGGTTGTATTATTTCTCGTACAAAAGTTTGTCGCATAACCACAATAAATAAATAAATAAATCTGGGTGCAAGTATGAGTTGCGCCCGGACGAGGCAGTTACAAAATCACTGATTTGGTAGCTGATTGGGCAGAAACCAGCCTTGTTTGGTAATAAGTTTATAGACTAGCGTTGAACCCAAAATTGTTTCAAAAACTAGTCCATTTCGAAAATTTGCCCATCTTTATAATGTAGATTTGAAATAAAAATTTGATTTTTATTATATATATATATAGCGATATAAAAATGTGATCTTATATATATATATACATTTATATATAGAGAGAGAGAGATATAAAAATGTGATTTTTAAATATATAAACATCATATTAAAATTGTGATTTTTACAATGAACAGCGTGGAAAAGGCTGCATTGGAATTTCGGGCAAATCCAAACGGTTCAGAAATTCAGAAATAGATCTGGAGGAGTGGATCCCAAGGGTGAGAACTTCTCACTCTGATTTATTTTCTAGTTATATATATATATACACTAGGATACAAAAGGTGCTTAGTAGCACACGACACCTTTGTTTGAAACCATGTTTGTTTGGTTGATTGGTTTATTTGTTTGAATTTTGTTTGGGATGTAAATTGAAATGATTAAAATTGGTATGTGCATGGCGCGAGCCATTATTAGGCGAGGGATAAGGCTAGACCTTATTCCGGTTCTAGTATCGCGTCGTTATGCTGCCGAAATTTTCTAAAAATGTTAGAACAATAAATATATCATTTTTGTTGTATAAATGAACTGTATAAAATATTCATATGTTGAAATAAATATTTTATCGTTAAAAATATAATTTTTAACAAGTATACGAATGGAAATAAATATCCATTTACAAATCGGATAATTTGTTTATACACACACATTTGTCTGATATTGATTGGGACGATATATTTTACACATCGTTCAACTGCGCAAATAAAATCTGTGTGTGTTGATTGAAACCCCACACGGGTATTGGGATGATAGTTGACGTACATTAATCCTGTTATTTGGTTGTATGTCAATGATGGGTTGACAGGCTGTGATGGGCATTAATTATTTATTTTTAATGCTTACGCAGTTGTGTACTCTGGATGATG
Organism: Allium sativum; assembly: GCA_030737875.1. NCBI lineage: Eukaryota > Viridiplantae > Streptophyta > Magnoliopsida > Asparagales > Amaryllidaceae > Allium > Allium sativum. The sequence goes on from CM060918.1 coordinate 639,122,355, forward strand.
GTTAACTGTGTTTGATTATTGTTGTGGACATGTATGTATGAAATCCATATAAATAAAATTATATGGTAACTGATTGTGTCTGATTCCAATATGGAAAGAACAAATATTTTAAATTAAAGAATATTTTAAAATGACGAATAATGTATTTTAAAATAACTAATATTTTAAAATAATATTCAGTAATGGATCAAAATATGGTTTTGATGTCCGATTTGGGATGGACACGAAAATATTAAAATATATGAAGTCGGGTTGATTAGATTAACACCATTTTGATGTGAACTATATTTATATCAATTTTATTCATTTTTATAATGAATATCGAAAAGGAAATGATTTCAAAATCTGATATTTTGAAAATATTATCATTTTAATATTATAATGATAAGGAATATTCAAATTTGATTTGAAATAGAAAATGAAGTTAGAATCATTTTAAAAAGAATTTATAAAATAAGTTTTAAATGGAAATCGACGAAATATATATAATATATATTTATTTAATGGCCTGAATAGAAAGCGCTGCGGTACTTCGCGAATTTCGGCCATTGACTTTGAATGGACATTATGGGATATCCGACCGTCAGATTCTACTAAAAGCAGAACCATTGGGTTCGTATCGAAAAGAGCTTTCCAATGAATATAATAAATTTAAAATCTAATGGTTGGATTTGGAATTATGTCCAAATCAAATTTGAAAAAGGTCATTGTAAGTGCAGTTCGATGGCCATTTATGGAAATCGACTGAAAGGGCCATAATAAAATTATTAAAAATATTGATAATTTAGGTAAAATCATAATAAATGATTTGGAAAGAATTTAGATGAAAAATTCCACGTTTGTAAAGATAAAAATATATTTTTATCATAATGAACTAGTTATGAACTATAATTATAATCCAACATTTTTAAAATAAATAAATTGGATTGGAAATGGTTTTTAAAATAACCAGAATTTCCAATATATTTAATTGGAATTGAATAAAAGAATTAGATTTTGGGTTTGTCGTGAATGGTGTCTTTATTAACACTATTCTTAAACCCAGTTGAGAAAAGATTAAATCTTTTAATTAAGATTTACTGAAATTTTCCAACTAATTAATATTTAATTGGAATTGAATAAAAGAATTAGATTTTGGGTTTGTCGTGAATGGTGTCTTCAAAAACACCGTTCTTAAACCCCGTGTGAAAAGAATAAATCTTTTTGTTAAGATTATTAGAGTTTCTAGTTAATTAACATTTAATTGGAATAAAATGGAATGTGAATTGGGTTTATTGTGAACTATGTTTTTAGCAACATTCATTCTTTAACCCAATCTACAGTAAAATGTGATTTGGAATATGTAAATCTTTTATTAAGATTTAATGGGATTTTCCAAAGTAAAGTTTTCCAATTAATTAATATTTAACTGGAATGGAATGGAATCCGATTTGATAATAATCAAAGTGAACTTCTGTGGAGGAAGACTGTTAATATATATGGAATTTAAAAGGCTTAGCCATTATTCCATTTATATTATTAGTCAGATACGGAAATTGATAACAATTATATATTGATCTGTTTTCCGTGAAGATTCAATAATTAATGGAATGTGATTTTGGGTTTATCGTGAACTATGTTTTAAATGACATTGGTTCTTTAACCCAGTTAAGGAGAGTATTTATTTTCTAAAATTGAATAATCATTATATAATTATTTTTTAGAAGATTAAAAATGAATTAGAGTTTTAATGAATCTTTAATTAGATTGGAATTTGAATGGGATAATTAAATTTATCGAATTCATGAAATAATTGAGAATGGAGTATCACCAGTTTTGCTCCAAGCGATAGTTAAATCTCTAATTAGATTTGAACGTGAAATTGTAATTAATTTTACTGATAACACAGTGTTGTTAGTTATGAAGTATTACTAGTTTTACTTCATGGGATGAGTAGGTAGGGATTGGAAGATTAAACAAATGATTACTTCGGTAAGGTTCGCTAATCCCGACTAGTTCGGATAAACCTTAATTAGGTTTGAACTGATATCAAGTGGAAGATTAAAGAATAAATCTAAAGAATTTATCTTTGATAAAATTAATGGGAACCTTTCCCATAGGGTATGAATATTTAAATAAAAGAATATTCAGAATTGGAATGAGGCGTATGTTGTTTTTTATAGCAGTTGTTTATAAAATACGCGAGTTATTCAGAAAGACTGGTTTATCCCATTTTGAATAACTAATTCGACGATATGTCGACGATGAAGACGGTGGTTGAAGACCGGGGGTCTTCACATCGTTTGGATGATTACTGATGTCATGATTGGGCTGTACACCCAAGACGAGGTAATAAGTGGTGATCGTCCAGATGTACTTGGAGATCGACCGGATATGCGAGGACCTCTCTCCTGTATTGGACATATGGGACGAGGAAAAAGGTGCCTCCGGTTTTCTTCAGACGCAGAATGAACTTGTAAATGGATGTGTGTTTGACATTGGATTTTATTCTGTGTTGATTGATCTTTATTAAATATATATCTTTTTGGTGGCGGAGAATTTATTCTCTTGCTTAACACCCTTCTCTGAGATGTACGAGCTCAGAGGTTATATATCGATAGACATCAGTCGCATGGTGTGAATTGCCAGTGTGGCATGTTAAGATGCAAATGATCAAGGCTTTTGTTGGAATGAAAAGTCTTGTGGATGATGATCAAAGCACGACTTTAATATAGCATAGCTTTGTGTATAGCGTTAATTCGCGAGCCTCACACCCCGGTGTGAACCAGAAACGGAGAGGACTTCGGGGAGGACATGTGTTTCCTTCTAGCTAGGAGTGATGTCATGGTATGGAGCCCAGACATTTTACTTATGTGGATGATAGATAGCGAGGCGCCTTGGTTATATCGTTCACTACGGGACCGATGGATGGTTTGGTCGATATACTGACCAGTTTTATGTCCCATAGGGCGGGGAAACATATTGTTCAGTCATTTAATCCATTCTGTGTGGACCGACCCTAATAATTCAAGGGCCCACCTGTGTCTGGGCCCTAAGGCTCGGGCTTGAGAGTCTCGAAGCGGTAATGACGATCCCTTGCCTTGGTTCATAGATGGAAATCCAACTTCCAATATGTGACTTTGCGGTTTTAATTATAGAGCCTAATATTGGCAACATGATATATGGTACCCATGCCGTCTATGATTGATACATTTATATTTGAAGTTGTTTTATACACTATGCACTTATAATAATATCAAACTGATTTGTTTTAAATGTACCAAGCATGTTTGGCTATTATAAGGGAAAACCCTATCCTCCGGCTTGCGTTGCATTGTGTGATGGGACCTAGGTCTTATAATAGCTTCATTTTTCCAAAAATTATTGCGTTGTTTGTTTTATGCACTGGTATTCTTGGGAGGAAACCCGTTCCATGTTATACGGCATGGTCCCTTGATTTACTTTTAAAGAAAAAAAATTAACAACTATTTTTAGTTCTCACACCGGTCACATGACTGACTTGGAGTTTATTGTTTTAACCTAAACTCTAGGTGCCCCTATTTTCCACACGGGCAGCTAGTAGTTTTGGTTTTGCAGATATTATATTCATAGGATCCTGGTTTACAGCTGGAGCTACATTCAGAATGCTTTGTATCCATTTATCTCTTTCAGTTGTGTTATGTATTATTTTCCGCTGCTATATAATGTATTTTAATCTCTGATATTTTACAATGTGTAATATTTATTCATACTTTGTATATTCTTGTATTCGGATGTAAATTGTTGTAATAAGCAATGAAATGTTCTTCTGTTTGTGTTCTGATTTGTCGTGTTCTCAACTCAACCCGATCTTTCTTTTACGGGAAAGTTTGGGTTGTTTCAGTTGGTATCAGAGCTTTGGTTTACAGAGATCGAGAACAAGACATTAGAACCGAACGAAAGAATTCACCAGATATTGGACTAGTAATATCAAATAATAATCGCTCGTTAGAGATAGGATCAGTAGTATCCTAGAATGAGTCCGAAGAGTGTTGTTTTTAAAATAAAAATGAAAACAAAATTTGTTTTGAAAATTTAAATCTTATTATTCGTATTTGAATATTTATTTTAGATTGAATTTGGACAATCGAGTATATGTAGAATTTGAATATACGTCTTGCAAATGTGTATTCGAAGTCTCGAATATATTGGATGGATATAGAGTCACACTCTAGTCGCCCGGGGATAATTCTGATGATGGTGCACCATTATTTGTATTTATTTTCGAGTTTCGAAAATGGGATTTCTATATATTTCCAGTTGACTAGTGTGACAACCAAAACTAATAGGGTCTATTGTTGTGACTTGGCATCAAAAATGGATATATATATAAGTTATGGGTTTGAAACGATAATCAACTAATTGATTACTGATTGTATTGGTTGATTATTGGTTTGATTAATTAAAATTTTAAACCATTAAGCCAAATTGAATCAAATGTTGAACTGAACTGGAAATTTGATTCCAATTGCATACATGTACATGTGTATATAATGAACAAGTCATAGCAGGGAAGCTAAGCAGAGGAATAAAATTGTATGCCCGAGAAATAGGTACATGTTTACTATATTTCTTGGGTTTGGATGATTTTATGAGCCGATTGACTAGTCGCTTGTCGTTTTCTTTTTCTTTTTGGATGATGAGGGCCCTGCATGGCTAGTTGAAGTTTTAAATGTCTCCCCGTACAAATGAGGTTATGGCGAAATTTTTCAAAAATTTAGGGTATTAGCCAAATTTTTGAAAATTAGAAATTCTTAGAAACCAAAAAATTGATGAATGAACGCCAGAATGAAAGTGGAATTGATTAGTTAAACAAATTTTAGCTCCGTTCCTTTTAGAGGACGAAAAGATTTTAAGTCGGGGAGATTGTAACAACCCAGAAAATCAGAACCATTTTAAAAAAATTATTTTGGCAATTTTAATGAATTTTGAATATTTAAAATGATTTATTTTAAATAATTATGACTAGAAATTTATTTTGAATAAAATTAGAATGTAAAACTAATTTAAATCGATGTTGGAACGAATAGATTTATTTTAATTATATAACGAGCCTTAAACGGCGCGGTAGCTTGAAATTTCGATTTCGAATTTCAAACTAATGTACAGGATTCAAAATAAACCGGATTTTAGTAAAACAAGAAATATTTGAATCTGTTTGAAAAATATCTTTCTAACGGATGCGAAAAATCCATATTTCATAACGGGAATAAAAAGTTATGTCCAGTTGAAAATTCAGAATAATCGCTATGAAATTTTATGTAATTTATAGCCATTTTGCAAACGACCTCGTTTTCGATGAGACCACTTTTGTTGGATCCGGAATGTCAAATTATTGCAAGATTACAATTTTCATAATTTTTGGAATTGATATGTGAGCGAGGTGGATTTAAACGTGTTTGGTAATTTTAGTTTGAATTTAATCGGCTGGAAAATGACCGTTTTTCAAATGGTCTCCAAATTCGATGAAATTAGTTTCGTTAGGATTGTATCATCAAAACATAGCTAGATTTATTTTTCGGGAATTTTTGGAGTCAGTATGTGGCTCTGGTAAATTAAAATGTGCATTCAGATTAAATATATATTGATTTATATTTTAATTCTAATGAAAACTGATCTTATCAGCCGAATTGGGTTATGAAACATATCCCATTGTGTTCGGAATGTGGGTAATTAGTTAGAGGCGTTAGTCGTTGTGTCTCGTTTGGAGTTCGGATGAAATTTCAAATTTTTTGAGAAAAAAATATATATAACCCCCCTTTTTTTACTTTCTCTCTCTCGCTTCAAAAAAGAAAACCCGATCCCCAATTTCTCGTCGCCCTACCTCCCCTTAACCCTAGCGACACCACCACCGTCGCGAGCCCCCCTCCACCCCCCTCCCACCCTGGCCTCCTCCGATCGGAATCCACTCCCCCTCCTCGTCTCCGGCCCACTCTCTCTCCACCTCATTGAATTCAATCTAAACACCCACCACCAGAAAAACCCGCTGCATCCTGCCTTCCCCCGGCCGCCACTGACGCTGCGCCACCCCACTGCTCCGGCGAGGCCCCCTCTCTCCGACGCCCTCTCTCCTCTTTCCCACTTTCTTGCCCTAAAACCGTAACCCCAAACCACCGGAGACCGCTGCTGCCACTGTCGGGGCCTACCACCGCCTGCGCGACCTCCAGCCGCCTTCCCCGACCGCACGCACCATCCTCCTCCGGCCATCAATCCATTAGTGAGCGTTTATTTTCATTTTTAGTTGTTCATGTAATTAAAAATGTGATTTTTATTGTGAAGTTAGAAAAATAAAAATATGATTTTTATTATGATGTTAGCAAAATAAAAATAAGAGTTTTATTCATATGAATAACATATAAAGATTTGATTTTTGTTTATAAAAAGATTCGATTTTTATTTATAAAAAGATTTGAGTTTTAATTATATAAAGATATGAGTTTTAATTATATAAAATTATGATTTTTATATATGTAGAAGTATTATAAAAATATGATTTTTATACAGGCAAAGCGTTTTAAAAATATGATTTTTAGCAAAATAAAATTATGGTTATATATATATGTATTAGCAGAATAAAAAAATTCGATTTTTATATATGAAGTAGCGATATAAAAATATAATTTTTATATAGAAAGTAGCATTGTAAAAATATAATCTTTATAATGTAGATTTGAAATAAAAATTTGATTTTTATTATATACATAGCGATATAAAAATGTCATCTTATATATATATATATAGCGATATCAAAATGCGATTTTTAAATATATAAATATCATATTAAAAATGTTATTTTTACTATAAACAATGTGGAAAAGACTACGTTGGAATTTCGGGTAAATCCAAACGGTTTAGAAATTCAGAAATAGGACTGGAGGAGTAGATCCCAAAGGTGAGAACTTCTCACTTTGATTTATTTTTTAGTTTAATATATAAACTAGGATGCAGACGGTGCTTAGTAGCACCCAATAGCTTTGTTTGAAACCATGTTTGTTTGGTTGTTTGATTGATTATTTTATTTGTTTGAATTCTGTTTGGAATGTAAATTGAATTGATTAGAATTGGTATGTGCATGGAGCGAGCCATTATTAGGCGAGGGATAAGTCTAGACCTTATTCCGGTTCTACTATCGCGCCGTTATGCTGCCGAAATTTTCTAAAAATGTTAGAACAATAAAAATATCATTTTTATTGTATAAATGAACTGTATAAAATATTCATATGTTGAAATAAATATTTTATCGTTAAAAATATAACTTTTAACGAGTATATAAATGAAAATAAATATACATTTATAAATCGGATGTTTTGCTTATGTACACACATTTGACTGATATTGATTGGGACGATATATTTTGCACATTGCCGAACTGCACTAATAAAATATGTGTGTGTTGATTGAAACCCCACACGAGTATTGGGATGATATTTGATGTGGACTAATCCCGATATTTGGTTGTATGTCAATCGATGGGTTGACAGGCTGTGATGAGCGTTAATTATTTATTTTTAATGCATGCGCAGTTGTGTAATGCACTCTGAATGATGGTTGACTGTGTTTGATTATTGTTGTGGAAACATGTGTATGAAATCCATATAAATAAAATTATATGGTAATTGACTGTGTATGATTCCATTTCGGAAAGAACAAATATTTTAAATCAAAGAATATTTTAAAATTACGAACAATGAATATTTTAAAATAACTAATATTTTAAAATAATATTCAGTGATGGATCAAAATATGATTCTGATGTCCGATTTGGGATGGACACGAAAATATTGAAATATATGAAGTCACGTTCATTAGATTAACGCCATTTTGATGTGAACGATACTTATATCGATTTTATTCATTTTTATAATGAATATCAAAAAGGAAATGATTTCAAAATCTGATATTTTGAAAATATTATCATTTTAATATTATAATGAGAAGGAATATTCAAATTTGATTTGAAATTGAAAATGAAGTTAGAATCATTTTATAATGAACTTATAAAATACGTTTTAAATGGAAATCGACGAAATATATATAATATATATTATATATATTTAATGGCCTGAATAGGATGCGTCGCGCTGTTGTAGTTCGTGAATTTCGACCAATGACTTCGAATGGGCATTACGGGGGATCTGACAGTCGGATTCTCCTAAAACTGGAACCATTGGGTTTATGTCAAAAAGAGCTTTCCAATGAATACAAGAAATTTGAAATCTAATGGTTGGATTTGGAATTATGTCCAAATCAATTTTGGAAAAGGTCGCTGTAAGTGTAGTTCCATGACCGTTTATGGAAATAGACTAAAAGGGCCTTAATAAAATTATTAAAAATATTGATAATTTGGGTAAAATCATAATAAATTATTTGGAAAGAATTTGGATGAAAAATTCCACGTTTGTAAAGATAAAAATATATTTTTATCAGAATGAACTAGTTATGAACACGAATTATAATCCAACATTTTTAAAATAAATAAATTGGATTTGAAATGGTTTAAAAAATAACCAGAATTTCCAATATATTTAATTGGAATTGAATATAAGAATTGGATTTTGGGTTTGTCGTGAATGGTGTCTTTATTAACACTATTCTTAAACCCAGTTGAGAAAAGATTAAATCTTTTAATTAAGATTTAGTGAAAATTTTCAATTAATTAATATTTAATTGGAATTGAATAAAAAATTGGATTTTGGGTTTGTCGTGAATGGTGTCTTCAAAAACACTGTTCTTAAACCCCGTGTAAAAAGAATAAATCTTTTAATTAAGATTATTAGAGTTTCCAGTTAACTAACATTTAATTGGAATAGAATGGAATGTGAATTAGGTTTATTTCGAACTGTGTTTTTAGCAACATTCGTTCTTTAACCCGATCTACAATAAAATGTGATTTGCAATATATAAATCTTTTATTAAGATTTAATGGGATTTTCCAAAGTAAAGTTTTCAATTAATTTATATTTAATTGGAATGTAATGGAGTTCGATACGATAATATTCGAAGTGAATCTATGGAGGAAGACTGTTAATATATATGGAATTTAAAAGGCTTAGTCGTTATTCCATTTATATTATTAGTCGGATACGGAAATTGATATCGATTATATATTGATCTGTTTCCCGTGAAGATTCCATAATTAATGGAATGTGACTTTGGGTTTATCGTGAACTGTGTTTTAAATGACATTGGTTCTTTAACCTAGTTAAGGGCAGGATTTATTTCCTGAATTTGAATAATCATTACATAATGATTTTTGAGAAGATTAAAACTGAATTAGAGTATTAATGAATATTTAATTAGATTGGAATGTGAATGGGATAATTAAATTTATCGAATTCGTGAAATGAACGAGAATGGAGTATCACCAGTTTTGCTCCAAGCGATAGCTAAATCTTTAATTAGATTTGAACGTGAAATGGTAATTAATTTTACCGATAACACCGTGGTGTTAGATATGAAGTATTACCGGTTTTACTTCATGGGATGAATAGGTTGGGATTAGGAAATTAAACAAATGATTACTTCAGTAAGGTTCGCTAATCCCGACTTGTTCGGATAAACCTGAATTAGGTTTGAATTGATATCCAATGGAAGAATAAAGAATAAATATAAAGAATTTATCTTTGAAATAAAATTAATGGGAACCTTTCCCAAAGGGTATGATATTCAAATAAAAGAATATTCAGAATTGGAATGAGGCGTATGTAGTGTTTTATAGCACTTGTTTATAAGATACGCGAGTTATTCAGAATGACTAGGTTTATCTCATTCTGAATAATTGATTCTACGATATGCCGATGATGAAGACGGTGGTTGAAGAACAGGGGTCTTCACATCATTTGGATGATTACGGATGTCTTGATTGGGCTGTACACCCAAGACGAGGTTATAAGTGGTGATCGTCCAGACGTACTTGAAGATCGACCGGATATGCGATGTAACGACCTGCATTATATGCATCGCAGGATCATAAAATATTTATTTCTTTCACACACGAAGTCGTATGGTCATGTAACTTTGGGAGACGACTATTTGGGTCATTTCCCATGTTCATGATTTTTCCCGATTTTTAAATGACCGTTTTGCCCCTAGCTAATACTGTTTTGGCCATAACTTTTGACTGGAAAGGAATTTTAACCTGAAACCACTTTCATTAGATTTGTTTGATGGTTTACAATTCCGTAGAGTGGTCACATTAGCCAAACGGACTCACCGTTTGGGAGATATGGCTGAAACAAGTTTCAGATAGTGAAAAACAGCTTAACCGGGCCTAATTAGGGTGATTAACAAGAGGGCCCATAACCCATTTCGGGATTAGGGTTATGAGGAGGCTGAAATCAGTTAGAGAACGATCTTATTTTCATTTTTCAGCCGCCACTTTCATTCTTAGAACCCTAGCAATGGCCTCCAACACCCAAACCAACTTCTAATCACTTTCTAATCAAGGATTAAGCTTAGCAACATCAAATCAAGGAAGAATAGCACAAAATCAGTATTGGAGCTGCTGTTAGACATTGGTATTAACCGAAATCAGCGAGGTTTCAGTTTTGAAAATCTTATTTGTGGCCAAGGTGAGTGATTTGCATAGTTCCTCACTAATTACGGTTAATTAAGAGTAATTAGTGTTGATTAGCAAATTTATACACTAATAAATTCTGGAAAAATATTTATAAATTGTTAAATGATGTTTTAGACCTGTGTTAGAAATTTGGTTTAATTTGATTAAGTTTTGTTTATCATATCATTAGTTTTTCCTAAACATGCTTAAGGGAAAATAGGGGATTTTGAGTAGGTTTGATCCAATTTACATGCTATGGTTGTTGTTTTGATGTCTATGGTTGATTCCCTACATTGCTATGACTGTATGGTATGTTTTGTGATTGTTTAAAATAGTTAGATTGGTCGAAAACGCCGTTGTATGGCGTAAAACAGCCGCTGGAAAAGTTGCAGGAAAATGTGCAGGGTTTCGGATCGGGATAAGGGGCTCGGATCGGATGGTGAACTGAGCAGAGAAACCGAACCGGATCGGAACCTCAGACTAAAGGAGAATTGGCAAGAAGGAAGGCCACTTGCTTAGGATTGGAGTTGGGCAGGAGATCGGATCGGGAGCAAGGGCGCAGGGGATCGGATCGGAAGCAAGAGTGTAGAGATCGGATCGGAGGACCAAGCTTGGAGCTGGGATCGGAGCGAAGCACCGGATCAGATCGGGACATCCAAGAGAGAGCAACCACCGAACCTAGGCATGAGCTATGAACACCGAACCAAATCGGATGAGAACACCCGAACCGAACCGATGTGGCATGCAGGACCCCATACACCGAACCGAACCGAATGACCTAATGTTTCTACTATCACGCGACGAATCTTTTGTAGACCAACTCCAATTCGACCAAAACCCGAGATGCAAAGGAAGTCCAAATGAGGAGCCTTGACCCCAGGATCCAGTTGGGAACCAATGAGTGGGCTTTGATGTGGGACGTGTGATAAGGGGTTGTCGATGTCTGTAACTTTGAATCACTATGTGTAGGGAGTACGCGAACGGATTGAGTGCCACAGTGGCCTAGGTACGACTAAAGGGCTATAGACCAATGAAGTAGGGTCATTTGTAAAGATTGGTCATGACTCCATGTGGTAAGCTTGGTAGTAGTAGTAGTTGTAAAAGTCGAACTCCGTCACTACTTCGATGGGTCTAGTGATTGATAGTGGTGGACATCATATGCTTTACGCAATGAGTGAGAGATGTGAGGATGGTTGTTATGGTCGATTTGTTTGCCATCATTATGACATGCACACCCCCACCCCCGTTATCTTTACACCATTTGTTCAGTGGCACCTTAGAGTATTGTACGGTATGTAGTGCTAACTCTTTGGTTGCAAGTCCAGGTTCAGGTACGGTTTAGTATACCTGTTATTGTTCTGTTTAGCTGCTTATCGCTCATACCAGACTTTTTGTCTGACCCAGAGTTTTATGTCACTTCTTATTACTCTAGGTGCTCTCACGAGCAGACTAGAGACATGTTAGCTGGGTATGCATGGGTAGATGATCCGGGGACGAGCAGGAGGCTTTCACGTATGATACATATAGTATTCTCCCTGTGTTGTTGAAGATCACTTCTTGGGCATTAGTAGTGCATCTTCTACTTTAGCTTTCCTTTGTTTTAGATACGGTAATTTGGGAAGTTGTAATAAGCTGTATTTGGATTTCCGCTGCTATGTTGGTTTAGTTTTCAGCTTATGCACTGTCTCGCCTGTTTTATATCAAGATTGTGTTATTATTATATTTTGTTCCATGCGCTGTGAGATATTCTACAGGTTCTTTGTTGATTCTTCGTCTTCTTACTTTCCTTATGACGACCATCCCGTGCTAACTGGACATGTGTACAGCGCACTTTTGGAGTAAATGTCGGTTGGTACGGGGCGGGCCGTCACATGCGAGGACCTCTTTCCTGTATTGGATATATGAGATGATGAATAAGGTGCCTCCGGTTTCGTTCAGACCCAGAACGAACTTTTGAATGGCTGTGTATCCGACATTGGATTTTATTCTGTGTTGATTGATCTCTATTAAATATATATCTGTTTGGTGGCGGAGAATTTATTCTCTTGCTTAACACCCTTCTCTGAGACGTATGAGCTCAGAGGTTATATATCGATAGACATCAGTCGCATGGCGTGAATTATCAGTGTGGCATGCTAAGATGCAAATGATCAAGGCTTCTGTTGGAAAGAAAAGTCTTGTGGATGATGATCAAAGTACGGCTTTAATATAGCATAGCTTTGTGTATAACGTTAATTCGCGAGTGTAACAACCTGAACCGATTTAAAATTTGGATTTAAGCCATTTTAAGGAATATTCAAATAGAAATTGGTTATTTTTGCTAAATAAAATTTGATAATAATTTTAAAATTAGTTTTTATCTTTTATTTGACTAAAAATAAACTCAGTAATAAAATTTAATTGATTTAAAAGCTCTGTTTTGGAAATTTTGAAAATTCGATGTTTAAAATCACCGTTAAAAGGTTAAAATTTGCATATGAGCTAAGAATTCGACAAAATAATTTTTTTTGGATTCGCAATGATATATTGTTGAGTTCCAAAAGGTGCATCTAACGGAGTTAGTATGGGGCCGTGGGAGCTAAAACAGTTCAGGGAAAAAGAGGCAATCATTTTACAAAGGAACATTATGCAGACGATCTCAGAATTCGATTCTGTTTTTTTTATAAATTTGTATTGTCAAATAATGGTTAAATCCAAAAGGCCATAATTTTTGGAGTTAGCGTGTGGGCGTGCAAGAAGAAAAGGTACACTAAAATCGCATTTTTGAAGCTAATTTGAGTAGTTTTACAAAGGAAAATTATTGAGACGACCTGGAATTGGATGAAACTTTTTTTATTGAATCCGTAGCATCGAATAATGCTAAAATTCTAAAGTTCAGGACTTTTAGAATCATTATGTGACCGCGCGTGATTTTACAGTGGAAAAACAGTCACTATTTTGATTTAAAAATTCGCTGTTTGTGCATACTGGCTCAGAATTTGACAAAACCAGTTGTATTATGTCCGTAATGTCAGAGTGTAGCTTCATGTCAATTTTCATCGAAAAAGGAGTCCGCATGTGACCACACGGATTTTTAAATGATGAAAACAAGTGATATTTGGGTATAATAAAATATAAAATTAATAAAAAATATTTTGGCTCCACTATAAAAGATTCTAAATACTTCTAACCTAACCCAAAATCCTTATTCAGCCGTAACTCCTCTTTCTTCAAAAACATGAAAATCCTCTTCTTAGAAAAATCCAAACAATTCAAATACAAAGCTATAAATTGCGAAATAAATATTTATGTAATTCTCATGAGAAGCTCTTCAATTTGATATGCATTTTATGGGGTTCAGCATGTTTTTGATTGCTGCGTTCAATGCAGCGTGTGAGTTTGGCAGCCTACGGCTTGAGATTTTGTAAATTATAAGCAATGATGTTCGATTTGGTTATTATATTTGGATTTGTGGTAGGAATTGTGAGTTGTATGCGAAGTTTGAGCCGAAACGGTAAAAAAACGTGTCGAGGAAATGAAGGGGGCAGCGGACGTTTGAAAGTAAATGTGATTTTTGGGGAAGCTTGAGTTTGATATTCATGGTGTTGAGATTGTAGAGGAGAAGAAGAGAAGAAGAACAGTGTTTACGGTTTGCGATTTCATGTAGAAACGAAGGAGAAAGAGGTGGAGGAAGCTTGTATGATAATGGACATGAGAGGAGCTGCGCGTGAGTTTCCTGTAGGAGGGAGAAGATGAGCAAGGTGATTAAGGGGTAGCTTAAGGTAATTAATTAGTTTATATGTTAAGTTAATTACATATACATGTACATGAAACTTGTAAAAGACAACTTTTTCATACGAACACGGAATTCTGCAAAACTGGATCCGTTGGAACCGTATCGACGAGGGCTTCACAATGAAACTGATTTGGAGATATTTGGAGCTCGTCTTAATTTTTGGTGGAGGAAAATGTCATATTCGATCAATCGATCATTTGGCGACATTTAGCGACAAACCAATCAAGGTGAGAACTCCTCACTCAAAATGATTTATCATGTTATTATATTCTTGTAAAAAAATATAAAATTGCCAATGTAGATTTCTATTAGTTTTAATCACTATAAATTGTATATGGTGCCTATTGGTTCACCTTTCTCGTCCACAAACCATGGATGATTTAATTGACTGTATTGTGTATTGATTTGACTGTTGAAATGTTTAACATATTAAAAATAATGTTAATATTAATATGGTAGTTGAAATTAAATTATAAATATTTATTTATAATTTAAGCAGTGAAAATTAGTTAAATAGAAAATAATTCAAACTGAATTAGAATTGGTTAAATTTATTAACCAATGATTTATTTAATTAGACTGTTGTTGTTTGAAAACCCCACACGGGTATTGGGATGATATTTGACATACACTAGTCCCAATATTTAGTTGTATGTCAATCGATGGGTTGACAGTCTATGAAGAGCGTTATCTTTTTATTTTAATGCTCACACAGTTGTAAATTTCACTTTGGAAGTAAATGGACTATGTAATGATTATTTATCATTATGTTTGTATACATGCAATGTATGAAACCATATAACTGAAATTGTATGGTAATTGATCGAGTCGCATTCTGATTCAGAAATAAAAGAACATTTTAATGTAAAAGAATATTTTAATGTAAAAGAACTTTTTAATGTAAAAGAACATTTCAATGTAAAAGAACATGTTAATGTAAAAGAACATTTTATTGTACAGGAATATTTTAATATAAAAGAACATTTTAATGTACAAGAATATTTTAAAATAAAAGAATATTTTAAGTGAAAGAATATTTTAAGGTAACAGAACATTTTAATGTAAAAGAATATTTTAATGTAAACGAATATTTTAATGTAAAAGAACATTTTAATGAAAAGAACATTTTGACGAAAAGAACATTTTAATGTAAAGAATATTTTAAATAAAGAATAATTTAAAATAAAGAATCTTTAAAATAAAGAATATTTTAAAATAAAGAATATTTTAAAATAATATTCAGTGAAGAATAAAATTTCATGATTTTGATGTCTGATTTTGGATGGACACAAAAATATTGAAATGTGAAGCCGAGTTAAGTAGCAAACGCCATTTTAACCCGAACGGGTTTATCGATCGATTTTATTCATTTTATATCGAATATTGAAAAGAAGTGATTTCAAAATCTATATTTTGGAAATATTATCGTTTTAATATGATAAAGATATATGATATTCAATTTTGATTTAAAAATGAAATAGAAGTTGGAATCATTTTAAAATGAATTTATAAACAGTTTATAAAATATGTTTTAAATAGAAATCGACAATATATATATATATATATATATATATATATATTATATTTTATGGCTTGAATAGAATGCACCGAGCAGTGAACGTTTGCGAATTTCGACCATTAACTTCAAATTGATGTAACGAGAGATCCGACCGTCGGATTCTCATAAAACCGGAACCCTTGGGTTCGTATCGAAAAGAGCTTTCCAATGAATATAAGAAATCCGAAATCTAATGGTTGGATTTGGAATTATGTATAAATAAAATTTGGAAAAGGTCGTTGTAACTGAAGTTTGATGATCATTTATGGAAAATCGATTGAAAGGGCCTTAATAAAATTATTTAAAATATTAATAATTTTTGTAAAATCATAATTTATGATTTGGAAAGAATTTGAATGAAAAATTGCACGTTTTTAAAGATAAAAATGTATTTTTATCAAAATGTGCTAGCTATTAACTAGAATAGTAATCCAAATATTTTAAATAAATAAATTGGATTTGTACATGGTTTTAACATAACCAAAATTTTCCAACGCATGAACTGGAATGGATTTGAATAGAAATAATCTTCAGAATATTTCAATATTGGATTCCATGATTATACGGATATTGTTGAGGAATTTGGAAGATATATAAATATCGTTATTCCCAATACGATATTTGTTGATTTCGGAATTTGATATTGAATATAAACCGATATAATTTCTATTCAAAACCTTTTATTTAATGTCAAATTGGATTTTGGGTTTGTCGTGATTGGTGTCTTTAATAACACTGTTCTTAAACCCAGTTGAGAAAAGGTTAAATCTTTTAATTAAGATTTAGATAAATTTACCAATTAATTAATATTTAATTGGAACTGAAGTGAAAGTTGATTGTGGGTTTATCGTGAACCGTGTTTTAAACAACATTTGTTCTTTAACCCAAATCAACAGTGAAAATATATTTTGGAATTTATAAATCTTTATTAAGATTTAAATGGAAATTTTCTAAAGTAAAGTTTTCCAATTTAATATATTAAATTGGAATTGAATGGAATTCAATTTTGTAATAATCGAGATGAGCTTCTATGGAGGAAGACCGATACTATATATGGAATTTAAAAGGCCTTGCTACTATTCCATTTATATTATTAGTCAGATATAGTAATTTATATCGATTGTGTGCTGTTATGATTTTCGTGTAGATTCCATTTTAATGGAAGATGATTTTGGGTTTATCGTGAACTGTGTTTTAAATGACATTGGTTCTTTAATCCGGTTAAAGACAAGAATAATCTCTTAAAGTTAAATAATCATAAAGTAATGATTTTTGATATTAAAACCAAATTGGAGTTTTAATAAACTTTTAATTAGATTGAAATGGGAATGAGATAATTAAATTTATCGAATTCTTGAAATGATCGAAAATGGAGTACCACCAGTTTTACTCCAAATGATAGTTAAATTTTTAATTAGATTTAAACGTAAAAGGGTATTAAATTTTATCCAGAGCACAGTGGGTGTTAGATATGGAGTGCTACTAGTTTTTCTCCATGGGATGAATAGGTTGGGATTGGAAAATAATAAATGATTACTGCGGTAAGGTTATCTAATCCGACTAGTTAATAAAACCGTTTGAAATGATATTCAAAAGAAGATTGAAGCATTTATCTTTGATAAAATTAATGGGAATCTTTCCCTAATAATGTGAATATTTTATTAAATGAATAGTCTGAATTGGAATGAGGCGTATGATGTGTTTCTATAGCACTTTATTATTGATTATAAAATATGCGAGTTATTCGGAAAGACTGGGTTTGACCCATTCCGAATAATTCCTACGACGAGTAAAGGTCGACTATGAAGACGGTGGTTCAAGACCGGAGTTCTTCACATCATTTGGATGATTACCGATGTCTTGATTGGGCTGTACACCCAAGACAAGGTAATAAGTGGTGATCGTCCAAACGTACTTGGAGATCGACAGATATGCGAGGACCTCTCTCCTGTATTGGACATATGAGACGAGGAATAAGGTGCCTCTAGTTTAGTTCAGACCTAGAACGGACTGGTAAATGGATGGTATGTCTGACGTTGTATTCCTTTATGATGTATTCGTTGATCTCTGCAAAATATATATCTGTTTGGTGGCAGAGAATTTATTCTTTTGCTTAACACCCTTCCCTGATATGTACGAGCTTACAGGTTATATATTGGCAGAAATCAATGGTATGGTATGGACTGACAATGTGGCATGCTAAGATGCAAATGATCAAGGCTTTTTTTGAAAAGAAGAGCATTGGGGTTAATGATCAAAGCACAGCTTTAGTTAGCATAGCTTTGTCTGTAACGATACTTTGCGAGCCTCACACCCCGGTATGAGCCAGAAATGGGAGAGGACTACAGGGAGAACATGCATTTCTTTCTAGCTAGGAGTAGTGTCATGGTATGAAGCCTAAACATTTTACTTATGTGGATGTTGGAATGAGGCGCCTCGGATATTGAGTCCCTAGTGGCTCAGATTTTATGCCTTATGGGGCAGGGAAACGTATTGTTCAGGCATTACTAATCCACTGAAGTATTTATGGACCGACCCAAAAGATCCAAGGTGCAGTTGCAGCTGATCCTGAGGCACGGGCTAGAGAGTCTCGAATCTGGTAAGGACAATCCCTTGCCTTGGTTCATATATGGAAATCCAACTGTGGTTTTGATTGTAGAACTAGTATGGCGACATGATACACTACACCAGAAAATGCCTTTCGTAGCGTTGTAAAAACGCTGCTAAAACTTGTCGTAGCGTTTCGATAAACGCTGCAACACGACATGCAACTAAAAGTCTGAAAGTTTTAGTTGCATTATGGAAAACGCAACCAAAAATGAACATATTGTAGCGTTTCAGAAAACCTACCAAAAACA
The DNA here is from genome assembly GCA_030737875.1 of Allium sativum. Lineage (NCBI taxonomy): Eukaryota > Viridiplantae > Streptophyta > Magnoliopsida > Asparagales > Amaryllidaceae > Allium > Allium sativum. The sequence continues at coordinate 639,141,122 of CM060918.1, forward strand.
TTTTTGGTAGCATCTTAAAAATGCAACAAAAGTGGTATTTGTATCTTTTTTTATTTTCTATAACGTTTTTTCTATGCTACTATAATATTTTTTGTAGCGTTTCAGAAACCCTACCAAAGACAATTAATGTTTTGTTGCTATTTACTGTTAATGGCTTTTATCATTTCCAAAAATCACTTGTATATAATAGCGATATTAAAATATCAATCACATAATACCATTTTCAAGCCAACATCGATGATCTTCATTTTCAAATAATTGAAAAATCACATTTATCGCGTAATCAAATATAATATCCATTATCATTTCAATAGTAGTATTCCACAACCATTTATAAACAAGTCTACACGACTAGATGCGAATAAAATATTATAATACATAACAGTTAAAGTCTTCTTCATGGCTTAATTATCGAAGTTCTTTGATGCGGCTATTCTTCACTTCAGAAATACTAATTACCTTTACACAAGTATAACGGTCAACAGTTAGAATTACATATAAGTATAACAGGTGGAAACATACAAGAAAAATATAATAAAATGTGTAGTTGTGAAACTAACAAAATAGAATTTGATCCTATATTCCATTAATTCAGAAAACACATTAGTATTGGATGAAAAGAAAGTGTAATTTCAACTTTGCTTATTTTACAGCACTCCTATAAATCAACTGGAAAAAATGCCTCTACTTTTACTCGAAATCTATACTCGATTAACTTGTTGACTGTAAATCAATTAAATTTAAAAAAAAAACATAATTTCAATACTATTCTTGAAATACTCCATTCACAGCACACAAACATATTTGACAACTATTCAACTTATGCGTTCAAATGTGTCGTTCGCACCTTAATAATTCATGTGGCTTAAGTAATTCAATTTTTGGTAAAGCATGCGGCTTATATTTGCTGTGATGGTTTTAGTGTAAAACTACTATATCAATCGCTATCATTACTTTAGACGTCTGTTTATTTCATTACTTTATGTTGTTTCCTTTTGCATATTTTTCCAGCCTTAATTATGCTTATTCTCATGGTCTAATGCATGGAGAAAGATTTGGATAACAAAAAAGGAAAACGATCTTTCAACTATTTAACATCAATTATAAGCAACTTAATCCATCAAAATAGCCTAACAACAAATTTATGAAGCATGTTTTCTAGTGCTATATTAATCAACGCCATAATCACGCACAGGTAATGAAGAATACTAGTATAGTTAAACCACAAATTATTTCTATAAGCCATTCAAGCGATGTGCCTAAACCAGAAAATAAATGGAATTTCTTTTCATTCCTTTGTGGATTGTCATATTCTTCTTTTCAGTTGTGTCTAGTCCTCATGAATTTAGTTGATTTTCTCCCAATAAAGGCAGTGTGAATCTGAGATCAAGGGACCTTCAACAACATCCCAAGAGAAAGAAACCAAACAAGTAATCAAACAGAGCACAAGGGATCAAATTACACAGCAAACTAAACCCTTACAAGCAGCTTACATTATGTCCTACCAAATATTGTTATGAACAGATGTAAAATCCAACGTTGCAGCTGCAGGACTGAATAACTTGCTCAATAGCTTTATCCTTTCAACAAATTCTGGTATACTTTTTTTTATTAACGTTTACTTGAATCTGTTCATGCTAACTGAAAATCTACGATTGCTGCAATTTTCTTTTCTTAATCGTTTGTTGAGAATGTAATAAGAGGAAAGCTTAGCACTAATCATAAATTTAGTAAAACAATTACATACTTCTAATTTATAACCTTACCCAGGCAGGCATAACCCAAGGATAGACAGTGTACAATTATCATTTATTTGCAGTAAAATTTGAATTATACCTATTTATCTATAAATGGAGGTCTTAAAAGAACACATGTTTCTGAACAAATTCTCATCATTTTCTCCGCCTTCAGCTTCTCCATACACTAACGCTTCCGCTACTATCCCGGCGAAAAGTACCATGCAATATATGAATGTATATATATTTAAGAAAATAATAAACTTCAGTTTGATTGAATATATTTAAAGTTTATATAAAAGCATACACTTACCTATCAAATGCAGTTGTGCTAATGTAGCATTGCAAGCTCAGTCTCCAACTTCTCATCCCAAAATTGGGTTCCTACCTATATGACTATCAAGTGGATCACACGTCCTTCCTCACTTGCCGATTGTAACATGTGTTGCATTAGACACTTACAGGATATTTATTAATTCAGTTATATTGCCCACCTCGTGTGCTATTTCAATCTCCTTTTTTGAATTATCAATCAATTCAATAGTGATATTGACGTATTATCCCTCTAGCCAACTTCAGGATTCTCTCCCAAACTTTTGGACTTGGATACTACCACAGTTGACCATTATTGCCTCTTTAATAACTACACAGCCGAAGGGAAAAAAAATCAACTAGACATACCATCAAAATCATTGTATATAAATTCAGCATCTGCATATCACTAACTATTTCATTCACCATAAAATAAAAAATAAAAATAGAAACTGAGAATTGATTTATACCAGTCAACATGCAAGATTTGAAAAATATTATCAAAAGAAGTGGTTTTGACGGTAACTATTTTTTTCATCTTTTTTCTTTTAACATTGAAATATATGTGTTTTCTGTTAGGATGTCTGAAAATGACATAAAATGATATAAATGCTTTAAAGAATAAACAGGTGTCAAAATAAAAGATCACAACCGATGTTTCTAATATACTAGTGACCTCGTTCTTGGTTCAAATAAGCTTGGCCTTGTATCTAAAAAAAGAAACAAGACATATTACAAAGTTCATCTCAGCAGCAGGTATATATTCAACATAGGTACTAAAAAATCATGCATATAAATAAACTGGTTTCAACACATATAAGAAAACTGGTTCCATACCACAAGAACAAGATAAAATAATATAAACGCTTCAAAGAATGAAAGAAACTAAGAAGAAGAAGGTTTATGATATCTATGTATTACATAAAATGATATCATTTTTTCTTTTGATATCTATGTAGATCTTGGGCTAAATAGTCAAGACTATCATTGTGCATAAAAATATTGTATAAGCAAATAGCAGTAATATATCCGCACCAGTAAATGCGCCTTATGTTGACAGGCTCAAATTTAGTAACAAAATCATATTCATTGCTGCATATGTGAGAAATAATATGGAATATTAACTAGTTGACATGATTTATAAATACATGATCATGCCAATTGTTTTTATATGTATATCTGTAGTTGATCCCTTTGTTCCTGCTAAATTCTCATTGTTTGCATTTTCCCTTAACTCGTATTCTCGGTTTACATACAATTTACGCATTCTATTCACTGTTGTGCGGGCAAATTGGTGGTCATATAGCAATGATTAGTCGACCAATTAATCAGTAATCATGATTTTGTGATTGTTTATCATCAGCAATATCATCTCCACTTTTTCCGTAAACCTAAGATTTTGAAATAACTGTATGCTAAATTAGTCGTGGTTCGTTGATTTGTTAAAGAGTCAAAAAAATTCTAAATAATGTATGTGTCAATGATTTGTTAAAGAAAAATAAACTTTTACATGTGAAAATGAAACTAACCGCTTTGTAATCTTCACCGTTGTCAAAACCTACTGTAATCCATGCACAAAACTTCAGAATATTATAAGTACACATGAGCCGCTGAAACTCCTGTAGACACTAGAAATGGTCAAAGCTCTATGCATATCATAGAAAATAGCTACACAAGATGCACTGGTGTAATAACCCGGAAATCTGGGCCAGTTTAAAATCTTTATTTTGGCAATTTTAGCGAATTTTGAACATTTAAAATGAATTATTTTAAATAATATCGACGAGAAATTTATTTTGAATATAATTCGAACGTATATGTTATATACATCGTCGTTAGAATATAAATAATTATATATAATTATAAATAGAATTGAAAATGGCGCGGTAGTTCGATAATTCGATTTCAAACTTCAATTGAATGTACCTGGTGCAAAACAATCCGGATTTTAGTGAAACCAAAAATAATAGAATCTAATTGGGAATATCTTTCCAACGAATCCAAAAAATGGAAATTTCATAGCGGGAATCAAAAGATATGTCCAGTTGAAAATTCTGAATGGTCGCTATGGAATTCAGGCCCTTAAAAATAGCCGTTTTGCAAACGACCTCGGATTTCGACGAAACCACTTTTGTTGGGTCCGCTATGTCAAATTATTGCTAGATACCAAATTTCATAATTTTTCGAATCAATATGTGAGCGTGGCGAAGGAAAACACGTTTGACCAGTTTTAGTTGATTTTAATCGACTAGAAAATGGCCATTTTTCAAACGGTCTCAGAATTCGAAGAAACTAGTTTTGTTAGGACCGTATCGTCAATACGAAGCTAGAAAATATTTTTCGGGAATTTTTCGAGTTAGTATGTGACCCCAGTAAATTGAAATGCGTGTTCAAATTCAATATATAGAGTTATATGTTGATTTTAACGAAAACTGGTCGAAACGATCGAATCAGCTTGCGATACATATCCCATTGTGTTCGGAATGGGGGTAATTAGCTATGGACGATAGGCGGTGGGCCTCGTTTAGAGGTTGTATGAAAAAGTCAACTTTTTGTAAATTAAATAGTTAAATAAAAAAATATAATAAACCTCCTCCCCTTCAAAACCGCTGGCCCCCACCCCCCCCCCCCCCTTTCATCTTCGTTCAGATCAAAAAAAAAAAGAAAAAAAAGAGATACCGATCGACGAAGACGGAGCGCCGCTCCACCGCCGTCGCGCCCTCAGGTGGCGCACCGACCACTGAGCACCCCCTCTCTTCTCCTACTCTTCCTATTTCCTCCGTCCTCGCTCCTCTCGTTCTCCGCGAATCCTCTAGCCCTAAACCCCCAAAAACCCATCGCCCTTAAGCTCAGCTCACCGCCCACCTCCCCAGACTGTCCTGCTCCACACCGACGACGTCGCTCCGACCCCCCCTCCTGCAGCACTCCGGCTTCTCCATTCTCCGCCGTTCCCACTTTAAACCGTGAGTCCCTTTATACTTTTGCTTATTTATTTTACTGTTGATTTTATTTTCAGTTTTAAATTTAAATACCGTTGGTATAAGGAAGTGGTTAATAAATAGTAAAGTTATAATTTTAATATTATAGAAGTATTAAAAATTCGATCTTTATTATGTAGGAGGAACAAAGATATGATTTTTATAGTATGGAAGGTATAAAAACACGATTTTTATATTATATAGATAGTAAAAATATCATCTTTATAAATATAGCGAAACAAAAATATTTATCTTTGAAAAGGCGAAATATTTATCTTTGAAAAGGCGAAATCTTTATAATTGAAAAGACGAAATATTTATTTTTGAAAAGGCAAAATCTTTATATTTGAAAAGGCGAAATCTTTATATTTGAAAAGGCGAAATCTTTATAATTGAAAAGGCGAAATATTTATTTTTGAAAAGGCGAAATCTTTATATTTGAAAAGGCGAAATCTTTATATAGAGAATAGCATGATAAAAATATAATCTTTATTATATGAACACGATGTAAAAATAGAATTTTAATCTATATAATAGCGGTGTAAAAATAGAATTTTTATCTATATAGTAACGGTGTAAAAATAGAATTTTTATCTATATAGTAGCGGTGTAAAAATAGAATTTTTATCTATATAGTAGCGATGTAAAAATAGAATTTTTATCTATATAATAGCGGTGTAAAAATAGAACTTTTATCTATATAGTAGCGGGGTAAAAATTCGATTTTTATATATTGAATAGCGAAGTAAAAATTCGATTTTTAAATATTGAATAACGAAGTAAAAATTTGATTTTTATATATGTAGTGAATACGGGCAACGAAAGCGACGAAAGAAGAAACGGCGGAGATTTTCTACATATGAAGAGTCGTGGAGTTAGGATAGCTATCGGTGAGAACTTCTCACTCGAAATTTCTTTTTCTAGTTATATATATATATAATAGGATGCAGACGGTGCTTAGCAGCACCCGACACCCGTCGTCCACAGACCATGGATGGCTTGATTGTTTGGTTGATGTGTTGTGAAAATTTGTTTGTGATGTGGATGCGAAATCGATAATAAAATGTAGATGGTTGAAATAAATTAATTATCGTTAAAAATATATTTTTTAACGTGAATGTGAATAAATAAATATTTATAAACAAATCGGCCGAATTGTTTATATACACTGATTTGACTGATATTGATTGGGTCGATAAATTTTACACATCGCCCAACTACACAAATAAAAATCTGTGTTTGTTGATTTGAAACCCCACACGGGTGTTGGGATGATATTTGAGTACACTAATCCCAATTATTTAATTGTATGTTGATCGATTGGTCGACAGGCTGTGTAAGCGTTAATTATTTATATTTGATGCTTATGCAGTTGTGTGGTGCACTTTGGATGATGGTTAATTGTGTATCGTCGCTATTATATACATGTGTTGGATGGAATCCATATAATTAACGTTATATGGTGATTGATTGGGCCTCATTCCAATCGGAAAAACAATGAATATTATAAAAGAAAATTCATGTGTTGAATATAAAAATAGTCGTGTGTTGACAGTACTCATTTGTTGAGATTAGTCAAGTGTTGAAAGAAATATAGATTCATGTGTTGAATAGAATAAATATTCATTTGTTGAATAGAATAAAGAAGTTTTTGAAAAATATAAAGCCGTGTTGATTAGAGATGCGTTATTTTGACGCGAACGATATTTATATCGATTTTATTCGTTTTATAATGAATATTGAAAAGTGATTTCAAAATTTAATATTTTGAAATGAAATTCAAATTAAATTAGAATAAAATTCAAATTGAAATTTTATTGAATCAATTTGAAATGAATTCGATTCGAATTGAATAGAAAGTGAATTTGAATTCGAATTGAATAGAAATGAATTCAAATTGAATTAAATTGAAATTGAATTAAAAACGAATTGAAATTGTTTTGAATGAAATTTAAAACGAACTGAAATTGAATTGAAATCAATTTGAAATGAATTCGAATTGAAGTAAATAGAAGGTAAATTCAATGAATTGAATTGAAACGAATTTGAATTCGAATTAAATAAAATTGAAATGAATTCGAATTGAATTGAAATCAAATCGATTTGAAATTGAAGATGAAGTTGAAATTGTTTTTGAAACGAATTTAGAACTATTTATAAAATTCGTTTTAAAAAGGAAATCGATGAAATATATAATATATATATATATTATATATATAATGGCCTGAATAGAACGCGCCACGGCAGTTCGTGAATTTCGACCGTTCACTTCGAATTGACATTACGGGAGATCCAACCGTCGGATTCTCCTAAAACCGGAACCATTGGGTTCGTATCGAAAAGAGCTTTCCAATGAATATTAGAAATTTGAAATCTAACGGTTGGATTTGGAATTATGTCCAAATCAAATTTGGAAAAGGTCGTTGTAAGTGCAGTTCGATGGCCGTTAATGGAAATCGACTGTACGGGCCTTGATAAAATTATTAAAAATATTAATAATTTGTGTAAAATCATAATATGTGAATTGGAAAGAACCGGGATGAAAAATTCCACATTTGAAAGGATAAAAATATATTTTTGTCGAAATGAACCAGTTTTGAACTAGGATTAAAATCAATTTATTTTTGAAATAAATAAATTGAATTTGAAAGCAATTTTAAAAATAATCAATATTCCCAATACGTGAATTGGACTAGAGTTGAATCGAAATTATCTTCGGAATATTTCGATGTTGGATTTCGTGACTATACAGATATTGTTATGGGAATTTGAAAGATATATTTTATATCGTTATTTCCAATACGATATTTGTTAGTTTCAGAATTTGATATTGAATATAAGCTGGTATATTTTCTATTCAGAGCCTTGTATTTAATATCAAATGTGATTTGGGTTTATCGTGAATCGTGTTTTATATGACATTGGTTCTTTAACCCAGTTAAAGGCAGGATATTGATTTTTGAAAAGATTTAAACTAAGTGGAGTTTTATTGAATCTTTAATTAGATTGAAATGTGAATTGATAATTTAAATTATCAAATCTGAAAGGTGATCGAGAATGGAGTACCACCAGTTTTGCTCCAAAGCGATAGTTAAATCTTTAATTAGATTTGAACGTGAAATGGTAATTAATTTTACCGATAACACTGTGGTGTTAGATATGGACTATTACCAGTTTTTCTCCATGGGATGAATAGGTTGGGATTGGGAAAGAAAACAAATAATTACTTCGGTGTGGTTCGCTAATCCCGACTAGTTTGAAATGATATCCAAAGGAAGAATAAAGAATAAATTTAGAAGAATTTATCTTGGATAAAATTAATGGGAACCTATTCACTCAGAATGTGATTTTGTGAATAAAAGAATATTCTGAATTGGAATGAGGCGTTTGTTGTGTTTGTGTAACATTTGTTTATCATATACGTGGGTTATTCAGAAAGGCCGGGTTTATAACCATTCTGAATAACCGATTCGACGAGATGTCGAAGATGAAGACGGCGGTTGAAGACCGGAAGTCTTCACATTGTTGGGGTGATTACTGATGATCTCGATTGGGCTGTACACCCAAGATGAGGGAAACAGTTGGTGGTCGTCCAGATGTACTTGGAGATGGATGGATATGCGAGGAAAGTGCCTCCGGATTCGTTCAGACCCAGAACGAACTTGTAAATGGATTGTGTGTCTGACATTGAATTTTATTCTGTGTCGATTGATCTCTATTAAATATACATCTGTTTGGCGGCGGAGAATTTATTCTCTTGCTTAACGCCCTTCTCTGAGCCGTACGAGCTCAGAGGTTGTATATCGATGGATATTAGTCGCATGGAGTGAATTGCCAGTGTGGCACGCGTAAGTGGCAATTGATCAAGGCTTTTGTAGAAAAGCAAAGTCTTGTGGTTGATGATCAAAGCACGGCCTGTGTGGCGTACCTTTGTGTATAACGTGAATTCTCGAGCCTCACACCTCGGTATGAGTCAAAAACGGGATAGTGACTGCAGGGAGAGCACGACATTTCTTTCTAGCTAGGGTGGTGTTAGTGACCTACCAGCCCTGACATTTATATACTTTTCACCTGTGTGGTTGTTGGATACGAGGCGCCTCGGATATAGGTCTGTAAGGACCGGGAAACGTGTGTTCAGGAATAATTAATCCTCAAAAGTAAGAGAGGACCGGCCCTGAAGATCCAAGGATCATAGTGGGGTCCTGGGACATTTGCTAGAGTGTCTCGAACGCGGAGAGGAGCATGCCCCTTGCCTCGACTCATGACGGAAATCCAATTTCCAATACGTGATAGTGCGGTTTTATTTGTAGAACCTAGTATGGCGACATAGTGGTATGGGTCATTCATGCCGCCTATGATTGAAATTGTTTTGACACTATACACCTATAATAGTATCAAATAATGTGTTTTAAACATATCAAGCATGCTTTGGCTGTTATAAGGTAAAAACCCTATCCTCCGGCTTGCGTTGCATTATGTGATGGGACCTGGGTCTTATAACAGCTTCATTTTTCTTTATTTAGCATTGCGTTGTTTGTTTCATGCACTGGTATTCTTGGGAGGAAACCCATTCCGTGTTATACGGCGTGGTCCCTTGATTTACCTAACTTTAAAAATAAAGATTAATAACTGTTTTAGTTCTCACACCAGTAACATGACTGACCTGGAGTTTATTGTTTTAACCTAAACTCTGGGTGCCCCTATTTTCTACACGGGCAGCTAGTAGTTTTGGTTTTGCAGATTTATATCCACAGGTTCCTGATTTACAGCTGGAACGATGCTCGGAAAGCTCTGTATCCGTGTATCACTTTCAGTTGTGTTTTGTATATTTTTCCGCTGCTATGTAATTTATTGTAATCTCTGATATTCATCGAATGTAATTTATTCACTTATACTCTGTATATTCTTGTATCTGATGGAATTGTTGTAATATACAATGAAATGTTCTTCCGTCTGCGTTCTATTTTGTCTTGTCCTCAATTCTATCCGTGCTTTCCTTCACAGGGAAGTTCGGGTCGTCTCAGTTTGGTATCAGAGCTTTGGTTTACAGGGCTCGAGAACAAGACACATTAGAACCAAACGAAAGAATTCATCAGATATTGGATTAGTAATATCCAATTAGAATGACTCGTTAGAGATAGGATCAGTAGTATCCTAGAACGAGTGTGAAGAGTATATTTTTCAAATGAAAACAATTTTGTTTTGAAAATTTAAATCGTTTTATATGTATTTGATTATTTATTTATTTTGAATATGGACAATCCAATATATCAAGATTTCGCGTATACGCGTCATGAACGTATAGTCGAAATTTTAATATACTGGATAGATATAGAATCACATTCTAGACACCCGGGGATAATTCTGATGATGTGGCCACATCATCAGTATTTATGTTCGTATTTCGAAGGTATGATTTCTATATATTTCCATTAGACTGGTGTGAGAACCAAAAACCAATATAGATAAAATTCATTGTTGTGATTTGGCATCGAAAATAAGATTTTTTTGTATATATATCAAAATTATGAATTTGAAACTCTAATTCACTAATTGATTGATGTTTGTGTTGTTTGTTTATTTATTTGATAATTTTGAACCATTTAGCCTAATTAAATCACATATTGAATTATATTGAAATTTGGTCGCATTTGCTTGCATATACATGTACTTACATTGAACAGGTCATAGCAAGGAGGCTAGAGCAGAGAATAAAATTTGTTTTCCCGACAAATAGGTACATGTTTACCATATTTTACTGTTTTGTTTGGGTGATGATGATTTTATGAGCCGATTGGCTTTTTCTTTTTCTTTTTGAGATCAGAAGGCCTGTATGGAAATTTCGGGATTTTCCCGTTGCTCCCGGTGCAGGGGAGGTTATGGCGAAATTTTTCGAAAATTTAGGGTGTTAGCCAAATTTTTGAAAAATTTGAAAAGTTCTTAGAAACTGAAAAGTTGAAGAACTTAAGCCGTAGTCAAAATAATGGAAGTTGAGTTGATTTGTTAAACAACTTTCGGCTTCGTTCCTTTTCGGCCTTTGATTTAGAGAAGATTAGAATATCATCAATAAAAACCAGAACAAATTTATTCAATTAAATCACACATTGAACTGATTAGAAAATAGTTAGAAATATATACTTGTGCATTATATATGTTTGAACAGGAAATTGGATAGCTGTTGAGTAAAGATTTTATTTGCGTGCCCGACAAATAGGTAAACCTTAATGAGTTGGATGCGAAATATTATTATATCAACTCCTGTGAATGCCATTGGATGCGGGGTGCTGGTTATTCTGTGTGAAATAATAAACATCGCCATAGGATAGCAACAATTAATTTTGACCTACATTACATGGCATAATTCTGGAAGATAGGCATACTTCATCATATACCACATAAGCATTTGGAGCTTGTGTGACGAGGTGGGAGATTTACCATACGAGCGGGAGGCTTGTATGGCGATGACTATGTTTTACATGTTGAACTAATGACTGATATGGACTATTTAAATTGTAACGATAAAATTGCCAGATTAATAAAAACCCCACACAGGTCTAGAGTTGACAATAATCTCATCTCTCTAGTTATTAGATATGACACATGGACTATTTATTTCCCACACGGGACGAGGTGACGAGGATTTATCCTCTGGAGCATTTAAAATACACACTCCCTCAGGCTTTGACAGGTTGACGAGAATTTATTCTCTGGAGTTATTATCAATACACGCTCCCCTGTAAACACCAGAATATATCACTATAAATATGTGTATGCTTATTAGGATTTATTGGGTACCTAATACGGCCCAATAAATTTCCAAACCTCTCCATGTACAAAGGAGGTTATGGCGAAATTTTTCGAAAATTCCGGGTGTTAGCCAAATTTTTGAAGAATTTGAAAATTCTCAGAAACTAAAAAGTTGGAGAATGGAAGCCAGATCGAACGTAGAGTTAATTAATCAAACCACTTTCGACTTTGTTACTTTTCGGGGACGAAAAGTTTTAAGTGGGGGAGATTGTAATAACCCGGAAATCTGGGCCAGTTTAAATTTTTTATTTTGGCAATTTTAGCGAATTTTGAACATTTAAAATGAATTATTTTAAATAATATCGAAGAGAAATTTATTTTGAATATAATTCGAACGTATATATTATATACGTCGTCGTCAGAATATAAATAATTATATATAATTATAAATAGAATTGAAAATGGCGCGGTAGTTCGATAACTCGATTTCAAACTTCAATTGAATGTACTAGGTGCAAAACAATCCGGATTTTAGTGAAACCAAAAATAATAGAATCTAATTGGGAATATCTTTCCAACCAATCCGAAAAATTGAAATTTCATAGCGGGAATCAAAAGATATGTCCAGTTGAAAATTCTGAATGGTCGCTATGGAATTCAGGCCCTTAAAAATAGCCATTTTGCAAACGACCTCGGATTTCGACGAAACCACTTTTGTTGGGTCCGTGATGTCAAATTATTGCTAGATTCCAAATTTCATAATTTTTCGAATCAATATGTGAGCGTGGCGAAGGAAAACGCGTTTGACCAGTTTTAGTTGATTTTAATCGACTGGAAAATGGCCATTTTTCAAACTGTCTCAGAATTCGACGAAACTAGTTTTGTGTGGACCGTATCGTCAATACGAAGCTAGAAAATATTTTTCGGGAATTTTTCGAGTTAGTATGTGACCCCAGTAAATTGAAATGCGTGTTCAAATTCAATATATAGAGTTATATGTTGATTTTAACGAAAACTGATCGAAACGATCGAATCAGCTTGCGATACATATCCCATTGTGTTCGGAATGGGGGTAACTAGCTATGGACGACAGGCGGTGGGCCTCGTTTAGAGGTCGTATGAAAAAGTCAACTTTTTGTAAATTAAATAATTAAATAACAAAAATTAATAAACCTCCTCCCCTTCAAAACCGCTGCCCCCCTTTCATCTTCGTTCAGATAAAAAAAAAAAGAGATACCGGTCGACGAAGACGGAGCGTCGCTCCACCGCCGTCGCACCCAGGTGGCGCGCCGACCACCGAGCACCCCCCTCTCTTCTCCTCCTCTTCCTATTTCCTCCGTCCTACCTCGCCGTCCTCGCTCCTCTCGTTCTCCGCGAATCCCCTAGCCCTAAACCCCCAAAAACCATCGCCCTTAAGCTCAGCTCGCCGCCCACCTCCAACGACTGTCCTGCTCCGCCACCGACGACGTCGCTCCGACCCCCCCCCTCCTGCAGCACTCCGGCTTCTCCATTCTCCCCCGTTCCCACTTTAAACCGTGAGTCCCTTTATACTTTTGCTTATTTATTTTACTGTTGATTTTATTTTTAGTTTTAAATTTAAATACCGTTGGTATAAGGAAGTGGTTAATAAATAGTAAAGTTATAATTTTTATATTATAGAAGTATTAAAAATTCGATCTTTATTATGTAGGAGGAACAAAGATATGATTTTTATAGTATGGAAGGTATAAAAACACGATTTTTATATTATATAGATAGTAAAAATATCATCTTTATTGATATAGCGAAACAAAATTATTTATCTTTGAAAAGGCGAAATCTTTATAATTGAAAAGGCGAAATATTTATCTTTGAAAAGGCGAAATCTTTATAATTGAAAAGGCGAAATATTTATTTTTGAAAAGGCGAAATCTTTATATTTGAAAAGGCGAAATCTTTATATTTGAAAAGGCGAAATCTTTATAATTGAAAAGGCGAAATATTTATTTTTGAAAAGGTGAAATCTTTATATTTGAAAAGGCGAAATCTTTATATAGAGAATAGCATGATAAAAATATAATCTTTATTATATGAACACGATGTAAAAATAGAATTTTTATCTATATAGTAGTAGTGTAAAAATAGAATTTTTATCTATATAGTAACGGTGTAAAAATAGAATTTTTATCTACATAGTAGCGGTGTAAAAATAGAATTTTTATCTCTATAGTAGCGATGTAAAAATAGAATTTTTATCTATATAATAGCGGTGTAAAAATAGAATTTTTATCTATATAGTAGCGGGGTAAAAATTCGATTTTTATATATTGAATAGCGAAGTAAATATTCGATTTTTATATATTGAATAGCGAAGTAAAAATTCGATTTTTATATATGTAGTGAATACGGGCAACGAAAGTGACGAAAGAAGAAAAGGCGGAGATTTTCTACATATGAAGAGTCGTGGAGTTAGGATAGCTACCGGTGAGAACTTCTCACTCTAAATTTCTTTTTCTAGTTATATATATATAATAGGATGCAGACGATGCTTAGCAGCACCCGACACCCGTCGTCTACAGACCATGGATGGCTTGTTTGTTTGGTTGATGTGTTGTAAAAATTTGTTTGAGATGTGGATGCGAAATCGATAATAAAATGTAGATGGTTGAAATAAATTAATTATCGTTAAAAATATAATTTTTAACGTGAATGTGAATAAATAAATATTTATAAACAAATCGGCCGATTTGTTTATATACACTGATTTGACTGATATTGATTGGGTCGATAAATTTTACACATCGCCCAACTACACAAATAAAAATATGTGTTTGTTGATTTGAAACCCCACATGGGTGTTGGGATGATATTTGAGTACACTAATCCCAATTATTTAATTGTATGTCGATCGATTGGTCGACAGGCTATGTAAGCGTTAATTATTTATATTTGATGCTTATGCAGTTGTGTGGTGCACTTTGGATGATGGTTAATTGTTTATCGTTGCTATTATATACATGTGTTGGATGGAATCCATATAATTAACGTTATATGGTGATTGATTGGGCCTCATTCCAATCGGGAAAACAATGAATATTATAAAAGAAAATTCATGTGTTGAATATAAAAATAGTCATGTGTTGATAGTACTCATTTGTTGAGATTAGTCAAGTGTTGAAAGAAATATAGATTCATGTGTTGAATAGAATAAATATTCATTTGTTGAATAGAATAAAGAAGTTTTTGAAAAATATAAAGCCGTGTTGATTAGAGATGCGTTATTTTGACGCGAACGATGTTTATATTGATTTTATTCGTTTTATAATGAATATTGAAAAGTGATTTCAAAATTTAATATTTTGAAATGAAATTCAAATTAAATTAGAATAAAATTCAAATTGAAATTTTATTGAATCAATTTGAAATGAATTCGATTCGAATTGAATAGAAAGTGAATTTGAATTCGAATTGAATAGAAATGAATTCAAATTGAATTAAATTGATATTGAATTAAAAACGAATTGAAATTGTTTTGAATGAAATTTAAAACGAACTGAAATTGAATTGAAATCAATTTGAAGTGAATTCGAATTGAAGTAAATATAAGGTAAATTCAAATTGAATTGAATTGAAACGAATTCAAATTGAATTGAATTGAAACGAATTAGAATTAGAATTGAATTGAAACGAATTAGAATTTGAATTGAATTGAAATGAATTCGAATTCGAATTAAATAAAATTGAAATGAATTCGAATTGAATTGAAATCAAATCGATTTGAAATTGAAGATGAAGTTGAAATTGTTTTTGAAACGAATTTAGAACTATTTATAAAATTCATTTTAAAAAGGAAATCGACGAAATATATATAATATATATATATACTATATATATAATGGTCTGAATAGAACGCACCACGGCAGTTCATGAATTTCGACCATTGACTTCGAATTGACATTACGGGAGATCCGACCGTCGGATTCTCCTAAAACCGGAACCGTTGGGTTCGTATCGAAAAGAGCTTTCCAATGAATATTAGAAATTTGAAATCTAACGGTTGGATTTAGAATTATGTCCAAATCAAATTTGGAAAAGGTCGTTGTAAGTGCAGTTCGATGGCCGTTGATGGAAATCGACTGTACGGGCCTTGATAAAATTATTAAAAATATTAATAATTTGTGTAAAATCATAATATGTGAATTGGAAAGAACTGGGATGAAAATTTCCACATTTGAAAGGATAAAAATATATTTTTGTCGAAATGAACCAGTTTTGAACTAGGATTAAAATCAATTTATTTTTGAAATAAATAAATTGAATTTGAAAGTGATTTTAAAAATAATCAATATTCCCAATACGTGAATTGGACTGGAGTTGAATCGAAATTATCTTCGGAATATTTCGATGTTGGATTTCGTGACTATACAGATATTGTTATGGGAATTTGAAAGATATATTTTATATCGTTATTTCCAATACAATATTTGTTAGTTTCATAATTTGATATTGAATATAAGACGGTATATTTTCTATTCAGAGCCTTGTATTTAATATCAAATGTGATTTGGGTTTATCGTGAATCGTGTTTTATATGACATTGGTTCTTTAACCCAGTTAAAGGCTGGATATTGATTTTTGAAAAGATTAAAACTAAGTGGAGTTTTAATGAATCTTTAATTAGATTGAAATGTGAATTGATAATTTAAATTATCAAATCTGAAAGGTGATCGAGAATGGAGTACCACCAGTTTTTCTCCAAAGCGATAGTTAAATCTTTAATTAGATTTGAACGTGAAATGGTAATTAATTTTACCGATAACACCGTGGTGTTAGATATGGAGTATTACCAGTTTTGCTCCATGGGATGAATAGGTTGGGATTGGGAAATAAAACAAATAATTACTTCGGTGTGGTTCGCTAATCCCGACTAGTTTGAAATGATATCCAAAGGAAGAATAAAGAATAAATTTAGAAGAATTTATCTTGGATAAAATTAATGGGAACTTATTCCCTCAGAATGTGATTTTGTGAATAAAAGAATATTCTGAATTGGAATGAGGCGTTTGTTATGTTTGTGTAACATTTGTTTATCATATACGTGGGTTATTCAGAAAGGCCGGGTTTATACCCATTCTGAATAACTAATTCGACGAGATGTCGAAGATGAAGATGGTGGTTGAAGACCGGAAGTCTTCACATCATTTGGCTGATTACTGATGATCTCGATTGGGCTTGACACCCAAGACGAGGGAAACAGTTGGTGGTCGTCCAGACGTACTTGGAGATGGATGGATATGCGAGGAAAGTGCCTCCGGTTTCGTTCAGACCCAGAACGAACTTGTAAATGGATTGTGTCTGACATTGGATTTTATTCTGTGTTGATTGATCTCTATTAAATATACATCTGTTTGGCGGCGGAGAATTTATTCTCATGCTTAACGCCCTTCTCTGAGACGTATGAGCTCAGAGGTTGTATATCGATGGATATTAGTCGCATGGAGTGAATTGCCAGTGTGGCACGCGTAAGTGGCAATTGATCAAGGCTTTTGTTGAAAAGCAAAGTCTTGTGGTTGATGATCAAAGCACGGCCTGTGTGGCGTAGCTTTGTGTATAACGTGAATTCGCGAGCCTCACGCCTCGGTATGAGTCAAAAACGGGATAGTGACTGCAGGGAGAGCACGACGTTTCTTTCTAGCTAGGGTGGTGTCAGTGACCTACCAGCCCTGACATTTATATACTTTTCACCTGTGTGGTTGTTGGATACGAGGCGCCTCAGATATAGGTCTGTAAGGACCAGGAAACGTGTGTTCAGGAATAATTAATCCTCAAAAGTAAGAGAGGACCGGCCCTGAAGATCCAAGGATCATAGTGGGGTCCTGGGACATTTGCTAGAGTGTCTCGAACGTGGAGAGGAGCTTGCCACTTGCCTCGACTCATGACGGAAATCCAATTTCCAATACGTGATAGTGCGGTTTTATTTGTAGAACCTAGTATGGCGACATAGTGGTATGGGTCATTCATGCCGCCTATGATTGATATTTATGATTGAAATTGTTTTGACACTATACACCTATAATAGTATCAAATAATGTGTTTTAAACGTATCAATCATGCTTTGGCTATTATAAGGTAAAAACCCTATCCTCCGGCTTGCGTTGCATTGTGTGATGGGACCTGGGTCTTATAACAGCTTCATTTTTCTTTATTTAGCATTGCGCTGTTTGTTTCATGCACTGGTATTCTTGGGAGGAAACCCGTTCCGTGTTATACGGCGTGGTCCCTTGATTTACCTAACTTTAAAAATAAAGATTAATAACTGTTTTAGTTCTCACACCAGTCACATGACTGACCTGGAGTTTATTATTTTAACCTAAACTCTGGGTGCCCCTATTTTCTACACGGGAATCTAGTAGTTTTGGTTTTGCAGATTTATATCCGCAGGTTCCTAATTTATAGCTGGAACGATGCTCGGAAAGCTCTGTATCCGTGTATCACTTTCAGTTGTGTTTTGTATATTTTTCCACTGCTATGTAATTTATTGTAATCTCTGATATTCATCGAATGTAATTTATTCACTTATACTCTGTATATTCTTGTATCTGATGGAATTGTTGTAATATACAATGAAATGTTCTTCCGTCTACGTTCTATTTTGTCTTGTCCTCAATTCTATCCGTGCTTTCCTTCACGGGGAAGTTCGGGTCGTCTCAACCGAAAATACATAAGCACTAAAACTGGGAAGACAAATAAAAGGTATACGTTTCCGGAAATTTGAGAATTGACAAATAAAAGGTATACATTTCTAGAAAAAGCAATATTATTTGGAAATTATTATCCGCAGTCCATGTCCCGCTCTTACAATTTATTTTGCCCAATATTGAATAGAGAAATGCAGAAGAATCAGCTGGAGTGCGAATAACAATTTTATATAATTAGATTTAAAAACTATTGTGCATGTATGTATGAATTATGGTGTTATTATTTCTGTAATTATTTTTAAAGTGCAATTCTTAGAATATTAGATTTATACATGTGTCGTACCTTCAATTTGCCTCTCCTGCTAGAATGATAATTCCCAAAATATGAGGATGTGTTTTAGCTTGTATTATTCATCATGTGACATAAGTCATTAACCTTTGACAATTATCCATTGTACTGGAACCTGTATACACAAAAAAATAACATTACAAAATTAGTTGCTTATTTCACGATGTGTTATCATAAATTGAATTATGCTTCAACTGGCTAAATATGTAATATGTATGTGAATGGAGTGCAATTATCATCTTGAACATTTGGCATAGCAGATACTTTACAATGCCCTAGGCTCCCTGCGCATAACAATTGAAACTATTAAAGTAAAAAATTAGAGAGTATCAACCACAATACTTAAAGTGGTTCACAAATATTACCTCGTAGAAAGCCTAGAATTCCTTCAATACGCGTCATTCCCTTTGAGTGGATTGATAATATTTCAAATAATACTATTTGTATTTGGGAAGAAGGTAGTCAATAGCAAATAAAAGATAGATTACATATTTCATAATATCTTCATATGCTTATGATGTTTATTTCATATAAACATGTTGATGTATAGTATTTGAAACTTCTACAGGAAACTTATCAGAACATGGGTATTTCTATTTAGCTACTCTGTTTTATCGCTCGTGCCCCTTCAAAAGATCTACTATTTTTCGAACATGCCTGGCTCCGTCTTTTTATACAACGGAATCCACTATTGCATTTTCACAAAATAAAGTCAAAAATATGGCGCTCTGGTTTGAAGGCCATCACGATACCAACGACGATTGTGGACAATCAGGCAAAAAATTCTTGTTAATAGTGAACAGAACTAGAGAAGATTGGGAAAGTTTTTGTTCATTTTATAATTTTTATTCCATGAGAAGTACAATTAGGCAGCTAGCAATTTGAAACTAGATTACACATTCCAAAATGTAGTGTGTCTTCATGGAACAAACAGAAGAGTTTGAAAAATGGACGAGGCTGAAGAAGTCAAATAACCAACACAACCTGAATCTACATTGAACATAGATGATAAAGCAAATAGTTCCTAGAAGGAAGAGGATGTTGTGTTGGTTATTACTGATATACAAGTCAATGGTAAGAATGTAAAATTTGATGTGTTTGAAATGATTGTCGCTCTCAAGTGGAAAGCTCTTACTAAGGTTGACAGCCTAAAAAAAATCAATATGCCTTAATTCCAAATGAATGATCCTTGGTTAAATTTAACTTTTCAAACTTTAATCCTCATAGTATGCCAAATTATGACATCCGGTTTGTTTGTTTGTTTTTTTTAATAAAAAAAAAGAACTGAGCGAAAATATCAGAGAAGTTAAATACATACGTAAGGACATACCAAATCCTATTGCGCCTTCGTTTTCTCTTCAGTTTGCAATATATTTGATGAGGATTATAGATTGAGATTATATGATTAATACCAAAAAGAATGGGTACCTTGTTAAACAAAGAATAATTCAGTCAACAAGAGTCCAAGACAAACAGAAAAAGGGGAAAGCATAAGCATGACTACCTAAATGAGTGAACATAGCCGAACCATTTACTTCAACCTGTGGCTACTGCCATGGGAAAATAAGCAAAAATATTTATGGTAGACATTCACCAAAAAAAAAAAGCAAAACTGCTAGATGCTGCTTAGGTGAATAGTAAAAAAACAAAAAACGCTCCTCTGTGCAATTATTCTATGCATGGCCTGTTGAACACTGATTTTTCAAATGAAATAATCGGTTACTACTTTTGATCCAATTATCACTGTCTGATATCTATGATTATCACCTTTGTCCACTTTTCCACTATTCGCCTAAGCACAATATAATATATAACTATTCCAGATACCGCCTAAATGTGGACATCATTGATCAAATAATATCTCAAGATAACGCCTAAATGTTGAACACTGATTTTATTTAATTTTTTGACTGAGATCACAAATAATATCTCTAGTTTTACAGCCAAAGAGTAAATAAGATAAGGTATGAACAATAGAAGGATCCCCTTGTAAAATGCATGATAGCACAAAGCAATTAAACTCCACCAATAACATCAAAAGCAAATTCTTGTCTGGGCAAAGGATTCTTACCAAAAACAAGGATAATTTCATTTAAGTGGTAAGCTCCACAATGGCAATAACAATGTCATCATCAGCAGCACTAAGTGCCTTGACAATCTTTGGCCTGAAACCCCTGCTTGTGTCATCACCAACTGAATGTCCTTGGCTTAACTCCTATTTCATCAACTTCTTCATTATCTTAAGCCATGGCAGATTCTTCAGGCCTTGATACCAAGTTTCTCAGATCAGGTGCTTTGAACCGCTCCGCTGCTTGCGTTTGCAACTAGGAGCTCAGATCCTCAATCGACGCTTCTCCAAGTATCACGTATGTGTCTAAATTTGGACTCTTGAATACATTCGACTTTGATATCACAAACAGTATCTGTGAAGCAAAGGGATATACAAATAATTTACACAAAAAGAAAATGAGAAAGGAATAAATGCTCCTTAAATTACTTCGTTAAAATCTCTCATTACTATTTGTCGTAAACAAACCCTAAAAGCCGAGAACATGTTGTCATCAGGAGTATCGTTCTAATATGCATATGCGTGCATACATATTTTTTCTAATACATTTCATATTGCCTATCATGTGGACATGGTCTCATATTTCCAGTTAGTGCATATGTGATACGTTTAACAATAACTACGCTAAAAAATTATATAAACAATGCAATTCTATTTCAGCTAAATTAAAAGAACGCTCACTTAAAAAAGAACCGACATCCTAAATCAAACTAACATCTCTCCTTCTGTAAAGCTAGACCTCATTCTTGTACTAATTCTTATACATGGCAGATTTTGACTAAATCTAATTCAGGTACACGACTTCAATGTCCAAAAACCAAAGCCAACCAATTCGAGTTAATTTCTAATCGTTGAAGCAATTCGCCAAAAACTATGGCTAATCTCCAACTTAATCTGCCTTACAAATTCACCTCCTCCTACAAATCAGTCAGAGCTTCATCTAATGGTTTATCTTATTTTCACTTCTTTCAATACTGTAATATTTTCATACACACTTCTCAACTAAATTTCCAAGTTCCAATTTTCATGCCTAAAGCCAATTTGCAGTAAACCTAACATTATTTCCTCTGAATTTTCATTTGAATGCTAACACAAACACTGTTCCTCAGTCGTATACTGATTTTATTCCTTTTACACGAATGCTTTTCAATGTAGGCGTGTGGGATCGTTATCTACTGCTACTTCAGTTCTTGTTTGACACTAGCTGTTAGCTCTCTGACAATGGCTACAAATGACGACCGATTCAAACTAACATCACTTAAAATGCTCCTTAAAATGGTTCGTTAAAATCTCTCGTTACTATTTGTCATAAACACACCCTAAAAGAAGAGGACATGATATTTGTCATCAGGAGTACTGTTCTAATATGCATATGCGTGCATACATATTTTTTCTAATACATTTCATATTGGCTATCATGTAGACATAGTCTCATATTTCCAGGTAGTGCATATGTGATACGTTTAACGATTACTATGCTCAAGAATTATACAAACAATGCAATTCTACTTCAGCAAAATTAAAAGGACGCTCACTTAAAAAAACCGGCATCCTAAATCAAACTAATGTCTCTCCTTCTGTAAAGCCAGACCTCATTCTTGTACTAATTCTTGTACACGGCAGATTTTGACTAAATCTAATTCAGGTACATGACATCAATGTCAAAAAACCAACGCCTACCAATTCGAGTTAATTTTTATTCATTAAAGCAATTCGCCAAAAACTATGGCTATCCAACTTAATTTGCCTTACAAGTTTAGCTCCTCGTACAAACCAGTCAGAGCGTCATTTAATGGTTTCTCTTATTTTCACTTCTTTCAATACTGTAATATTTTCATACAAAATTATCGCATAATTTATCTCGGAACTTGTGTTTTGCTTTAGGAATTGCATTTACAAAGCAAAATTCAAGAGCGCCTATGATTCTAGGTTACAAAACTAGGACCTGCTGCTTAGTGTATACAGTGGTGGCTCAAACTAATTAACCACTGCACGCAAACTTAGCTGCCTCTCCTAATACTTCAGCTGTACCACCAATTGTGTTTACTTCTGCACCCGACCCTACTCCGTCAACCTTGTGTGCTTCTCTACCCCTGAGCCTACGCATGTGTCTCATACAATACCGGTGCATGCGACCGTCAATCATCCAATAGCTAAGCAAAGTTCAGGTCAAGAACACGAAAATTTAATGTCATCTCTATGCACTTCATCAGTCTCGACAACTTCAATATCTACCTATCCTGACCCTGCTCCGTCATCTAATATTGCTCCTACCTTCGTACTTGGATCAGCTACCAGTTCTGCATTTTATTTTTCTAGTTTGCCAAGTGGTGCCAAGCCTACCCACTTCAACTAAATTTCCAAATGCCGATTTTCATGCCTAAAGCCAATTTGCAGTAAACCTAACATTATTGCTTTTGAATTTTCATTCTATACTAACACAAACACTGTTCCGCAGTCATATGCTGATTTTCTTCCTTTTAAGCGAATGCTTTTCAATGTAGGCGTGTGGGATCGTTATCTACTGCTACATCAGTTCTTGTCTGACAATAGCTATTACCTCTTTGACAGTGGCTCCAGTTTCGGTTACAAGTTCTTCTAGCTTAGGTTCAACCTGCCTACTCTTGCCACATTCACCGACTTCATCCGGTCTAATGGATTAGGTTTTGCGGATCATGTTACCGGCCTAATGTATATTTACTTTCATTGCGTACACAGTGGTATGTTCAATCATGTATGTTAGTTTTTTTTCATAACAGTTGTATATATTATAATTTGGATGTGAGTACCAGCAGAAAATTTATTGTAAATCAAACACAAAATCAAATACAACAATACAGCGTGGTTACATTAATACATCACTTAATCTGACATTATATCAAAGTCAGACACCTCGTGATCAATAAGGCATTAAATTAGTAATTCATTAATAATAGTAAACACTAAACATATGTGAAACATTACAGTAAATCATACATTAGGAATCGAAGAAAATTAACGTTGAGCTAGTAACTAGAATTACTCACACATCGGCCATATAAACCAAAGAAAAATTTGACTTGCCATTGAGTCTTAGTTCCACTTTAAACAACACATAGATGAAAACAATAGGCTTGCATCATAAAACGGTAAAGACTGCTGTAATTGGAAAGGTATTTCTTGCAACAACCTAACTGGTCATGCATCAGGTTAGATCTACGCAATACATGCCCCCGTTCTGACCAGAATAGTATTCTTTACAATGGCTGGTCCATGGAAAATTTATATGGTGTTTAAGATTCATAATTTATTTACATATTGCAGGTATATATATCATATCTACTAAAGAGTTAAGCCCTGTGTTGTAGATTATATGGACTAAATACGTTCAGCTTTTTACATAGCTCCTTACTATAAGCCCATATATTGTTAACATTAATAAAGAAGATGCAAATGCAATAAATGGTCAATGAAATTATAGGATTCCTACCCAAGCTAGGTTCTAATCAGTGTAATCAGGCTCAGGTTCAAGTTTTAAGATATTCAACTGAACTCGATCAACTGACAGACTTAGTATATATTGTTATATTACAAATAACCAAAGTAAAATATATATCTTTTTCTGCTAAGCCTTAAACCTCAAATAAAATATGAATTATTATTTTTGCTAAGCTTCAACCTTAAAATATATAAGAAAGAATATATGACGACTTAATGCAGACTAAAAGGCAAGAAGCATTTCACGCAATAAATCTCGTGTTTGAACAGGAAAAAAAGCAGATGACATGACAAAATGAAATAAATACAAATCTTCTAGGTCATAGTATTTCCTAACCCAAAATAAGTGAAAAATGTGCAACTGATACAATCTTTTAGGTCAATTTATTTTGCTGCCAAGAACTTCACAAATCTTTCTTATTTTGATATATCTGATGATTTTATATGTCAAGAAATCATCCATGATGGTTATTTGACATAAAAAGCCTCACACACATTGATCTAAGCAAAAAACCTTTCCCCCTCAATAGCAGGTGCAGTGGAAAATTTAATTTCCACTCAGTATAGAATTTCAAGTAATAATTTCAATGGCGATTTACCACAAGCATTGAAAAATTTGTAACAATAAAAAAGATATTACATAGGGCAGAATTCTATTAAACAACAAACCATCAACATAAACACAGTAAAAATTGTATTTCTTTTCAGGATAGAATTCTATAACAAATCTGAATCTGAATCGTTTGCCAAAATAAAAAATTAATTAACGTACCTTAATTATAGATCTAAATCTGAATCGGATGCTCAATGACGACCGTTCCACAATCTGAAACACACCTAAAACCTCAATCTGACATGAATCGATTTCTAAATCTGAAACGAACCAAGACCTCAATCGAAACCGCGATGGAAACGCACCAAAATTACGCGACGGTAGCTGAATAAACGGAAGGAGGACGAGATGAATAGAAGGGGAAATCGAGATGATAATCGAGGGGAACGAAAGCTAAGCTAAAGTGAATAAACTACGTTGTGAAGCTGAAGCAAAATGAGGAGGGAAATTTTCGATTGGAGGGAATTTTTGATGGAGAGGGAAAAGTTAATAAACGTGGCAAAGGAGCTGGCTATAGACGGTGAATTTTGCTTATGTCTAATGAACAAAAACGAAAGGAAAACACGGACTAAAATTGTATTCGTTGCTTTCACACCGTAAACCACCAATAAATGTAACTAAAGACATATTTTCTTGTAGTGATATATGGTACCCATGCCGTCTACGATTGATACATTTATATTTGAAGTTGTTTTTAAACACTATGCACTTATAGTAATATCAAAATGATTTTCGTTTTATACATATCAAGCATATTTGGCTATTATAAGGGAAAACTCTATCCTCCGGCTTGCGTTGCATTGTGTGATGGGACCTGAGTCTTATAATAGCTTCATTTTTCCGAAAAGCATTGCATTGTTTTATTTAAACTAAGATTCATGTGGAGTACACACGTTCCGTGTTATATGACGTGGTCTCATGATTTACCTACTTTAAATTTAAGATTAATAACTGTTTTAGCTCTCACACCAGTCCCATGACTGACCTGGAGTTCATTGTTTTAACGTAAACTCTAAATGCCCATATTTTCCACACGGAAAGCTAGTAGTTTTGGTTTTGCAGATATTATATTCACAGGATCCTCGTTTTCAGATGAAGCTATACTCGGAAAGCTCTGTATCCGTGTATTTCCTTCAGTTGTGTTATGTATTATTTTTCCGCTGCTTTGTAATTTAAAACTCTGATGTTGTATTTCCAATGTGTAATATTTATTCATACTCTGAAATATTCTTATACTCTGATGTAATTGTTGTAATAAGCAATGAAACGTTCTTCTATTTTTGTTATTATTTATCGTGTTCTCAATTCAATCCGGACTTTCCTTTATGGGGAAGTTTGGGTCGTTCCATTTGGTATTAGAGCTTTGGTTTACAGAGCTCGAGAAAAGACACATAAAAACCGAATGAAAGAATTCATTCGAGATTGGATTAGTAATATCCAATAAGAATGACTCGTTAGAGATAGGATTTGTAGTATCCTAAAATGAGTTCGAAGAGTGTTATTTAACAAAAAAAAATAGTTCTGAAAATTTTATCTTTAAATACGTATTTGAGTATTTTATTTTATATAGAATTTGGACAATCGAGTATATAAAGATTTGCAATATACGCGTAATTAACGTGAACTCGAAGTCTCAAATATACTGGTAGATAGAAAATCACACTCTAGTCGCCCGAAGATGATTTTGATGATGACCATGGCATCATCACTGTTTGTGTTCGAGTTTCGAAAGTGGGATATCTATATATTTCCAATTGACTGGTGTGAGAACCAAACTTAGTTAGAGTTTATTGCTGTGATTTGCACTAAAAATATTATTTTTGACTATATATAAAATTTATATATGTTTGAAAAGTTAATCGACTAATTGATTGCTAGTTGTGATGTTTGATTATTAGTTTAACTAATAAAAATATTGGAATGATAATTAATTTAACCAATATGAGAATGAATGATAAATTTATCCAAATTGAATTTAATACTGAACTGAATTGAAAATTGATTGTGATTGCATTTCTATACATGTATATATAATGAACAGGTCATAGCAAGGAGGCTAAAGAAGAGGAATAAAATTGTATGACCGACAAATAAGTACATATTTACTGTATTTATTGGGTTTTGATAATTTTATTAGTCGATTGGCTAGCCGCTTGGCTTTTTCTTTTTCTTTTGGATTGATGAGGGCCTTGTGAGGCCAGATGCGGTTTTAAATATAAACCCCATACAAAGGAGGTTATGGCGAAATTTTTCAAAAATTTACTGTGTTAGCCAAATTTTTGAGAAATTAGAAAATTCATAGAAACTGAAAAGTTGAAGAATGAAAGTTGAGCTGGTTAGTTAAATAACTTTCAGCTCCGTTCCTCTTCGAGGATGAAAAGATTTTAAGTGGAGAGAGATTGTAACAACCCACATTTTCAGAACCAATTTAAAATTTGGATTTGAGCCATTTTAAGAAATATGCAAATAGAAATTGGTTATTTTTGCTAAGTAAAATTTGAGAATAATTTTAAAATTAGTTTTTATCTTTTATTTGACTAAAATAAACTCCGTAAAAAATTTCAATTGATTTAAAAGCTTTGTTTTGAATATTTTGAAAATTCGATGTTTAAAATCAATACATAGCCCTTAAAAAGTGAAATTTTGCATATGAGCTCAGATTTTGACGAAATAAATTTTTTTGGATTGCAATGATAAATGAGAACCACTCCACAATTGCAGTAGCGTTGCGAATCTGATTGTATGTAGACAATCGAAGACGGAGTAAAGTGCAAGGGCTTTTTCTTTTAATCCTAAGTAGAAACTTCCTAAGATGGATTAATGGATATTATGCCTTCGGTTTTGTTTAGTCCCAGAACAAACATTGTTGAGTTCCAAAAGGTGCGTCGACCGGAGTTAGTATGTGGCCATGCGAGCTGAAATAGTTCAGGGAAAAACATGTAGTAATTTTACATAGGAACATTATGCAGACGATCACGGAATTCGATTCTGTTTTTTTCGTATTGTCAAATAATGGTCAAATCCAAAAGGCCATAATTTTTGGAGTTAGCGTGTGGGCGTGCAAGAAGAAAAGGTACACTAAAATCACATTTTTGAAGCTAATTTGAGAAGTTTTACAAAGGAACATTATTGAAACGACCTCGGAATTCGACAATTTTTTTTTGTTGAATCCATAGCGTCGAATAAAACAAAGATTCCAAAGTTCATGATTTATAGAATCAGTATGTGACTGTGCGTGATTTTACAGTGGAAAAACTGTCACTATTTTGACTTTAAAAATTCGTTGTTTGTGCATATGGACTGAGAATTTGATGAAACCAGTTTTGTTATATTTGTATTGTCAGAGAGTTGCTTCGTGTCAATTTTCATCGAAAACGGAGTCCGTAGGTTACCACACAGATTTTTAAATGATGAAAATAAGTGATATTTGTGTACAATAAAATATAAAATTAATTAAAAAATATATTTTGGCTCCACTATAAAAGATCCTAAACACTTATAAACCTAACCCAAAATCCTTATTCAGCTGTAACTCCTCTTTCTTCAAAAACATGAAAATCCTCTTCTTAGAAAAATCAAAACAATTCAAATACAAAGCTATAAGTCATGAAATAAATATTTATGTAATCCTCATGAGAAGCTCTTCAATTT
The DNA here is from genome assembly GCA_030737875.1 of Allium sativum. Lineage (NCBI taxonomy): Eukaryota > Viridiplantae > Streptophyta > Magnoliopsida > Asparagales > Amaryllidaceae > Allium > Allium sativum. Next base: position 639,169,730 of record CM060918.1, read on the forward strand.
GATTGCATTTCAGTGTGGTTCAGCGTGTTTTTGGTCACTGCGCTCAATGCAGCGTGCGAGTTGGCAGCCTACGGCTTGAGATTTTTTAAATTATAAGCAACGATGTTCAATTTGGTTATTATATTTGGGTTCGTGGTAGGAATTGTGAGTTGTATGTAAAGTTTGAGCCGAAACGGTGACAAAAAGTGTCGATAAAATGAAGGGGCAGCGAAGGTTTGACAGTAGACATGATTTTTGGGGAAGCTTGAGTTTGAGTTTCATGGTGTTGAGATTGTAGAGGAGAAGAAGAGAAGAACAACAGTGTTTACGGTTTGTGCTTTCGTGTAGAAACGAAGGAGAAAGAGGAATCGGAAGCTTGCATGAAAATGGACATGGGAGGAGCTATGCGTGAGTTTCTTGTAGGAGGGAGAAGATGAGAAAGATGATTAAGAGGTAGATTAAGGTAATTAATTAATTTATATGTTAAGTTAATTACATATACATGTACATGAAAATTGTAAAAAGCATAACTTTTTCATACGAACTCAAAATTCAGCAAAACTGGATTCTTTAGAACCGTATCGATGAGGGCTTCGCAATGAAACTGATTTCGAGAGATTTGGAGCTCATCTCAATTTTTGGTGGAGGAAAATATCATATTCGATCAATCGATCGTTTGGTGATATTTAACGACAAACCAATCTAGGTGAGAACTCCTTCTAACTCAAAATTATTTTATCATGTTATTATATTCATGTAAAAAATTTTTGCTAGTGTAGATTTCTACTAGTTTTAATCGCTATAAATCGTATACGGTGCCTGTTAGTTCACCTCTCTCGTCCATAAACCATGGACGATTTAATTGGCTGTATTGTGTCTTGATTTGACTGTTGAAATGTTTAACATATTAAAAATAATGTTAATATTAATATGGTAGTTTAAATTAAATTATAAATATTTATTTATAATTTAAATAGTGAAAATTAGTTAAATAGAAAAAAATTCAAACCGGGTTAGAATTGGTTAAATTTATTAACCAATGATTTATTTAAACAGACTGTCGTTGTTTGAAAACCACATACGGGTATTGGGATGATATTTGACATACACTAGTCCCAATATTTAGTTGTATGTCAATCGATGGGTTGACAGTATGTGAGGAGGGTTATTTATTTATTTTAATGCTCGCACAGTTGTAAATTTCACTTTGGATGTGAATGGACTGTGTTATGATTATTTATCATTATTTTTGTATACATGCAATGTATGAAAACCATATAACTGAAATTATAAGGTAATTGATTGAGTCGCATTCCGATTCAGAAACAAAAGAACATTTTAATGTAATAAACATTTTAATGTAAAAGAACATTTTAATGTAAAAGAATATTTTAATGTAAAACATTTTAATGTAAAAGAATATGTTAATATAAAAGAATATTTTAATGAAAAGAACATTTTAATGAAAAGAACATTTTAATGTAAAGAATATTTTAAAATAAAGAATAATTCAAAATAAAGAATCTTTTAATATAAAGAATATAATAAAACAACGAATAATTTAAAATAATATTCAGTAAAGAATAAAATTATGATTTTGATGTCCGATTTTGGATGGACACAAAAATATTGAAATGTGAAGCCGAGTTAAGTAGTAAACGCCATTTTAACCCGAACGGGTTTATCGATCGATCTTATTCATTTTATAATGAATATTGAAAAGAAGTGATTTCAAAATCTAATATTTTGGAAATATTATCATTTTAATACGATACAGATATAGAATATTCAGTTTTGATTTAAAATTAAAATAGAAGTTGGAATCGTTTTAAAATGAATTTATAAACAATTTATAAAATACATTTTAAATAGAAATCGACGATATATATATATATATATATAATATCTTTTATGGCCTGAATAGAATGCGTCGCGCAGCGACCATTCATGAATTTCAACCATTAACTTCAAATTGATGTAACGGAAGTTCCGACCATTAGATTCTCCTAAAACCGGAACCGTTGGGTTCTTATCGAAAAGAGCTTTCCAATGAATATAAGAGATTTGAAATCTGATGGTTGGAATTGTAATTATGTCCAAATCAAATTTGGAGAAGGTTGGTGTAAATGCAGTTCGATGATCATTTATGGAAATCAACTGAAAGGGCCTTAATAAAATTATTAAAAATATTAATAATTTGTGTAAACTCATAATATATGATTTGGAAAGAATTTAGATGAAAAATTCCACATTTGTAAAGATAAAAATATATTTTTATCAAAATGTACTAGTTATTAACTAGAATAGTAATCCGTGTTTTAAATAAATAAATTGGATTTGTACATGGTTTTAACATAACTAGAATTTTCCAATGCATGAATTGGAATGGATTTGAATAGAAATAATCTTCGGAATATTTCAATATTGGATTCCGTGATTGTACGGATATTGTTGAGGAATTTGGAAGATATATAAATATCGTTATTCCCAAATACGATATTTGTTGATTTCAGAATTTGATATTGAATATAAATCGATATAATTTCTATTCAGAACCTTTTATTTAATGTCAAATTGGATTTTGGGTTTGTCATGAATGGTGTCTTTTATAACACCGTTCTTAAACTAAGTTGAGAAAAAGGTTAAATCTTTTAGCTAAGATTTAGATAAATTTACCGATTAATTAATATTTAATTGGAAATGAAGTGAAAGTTGATTGTGGGTTTATCGTGAACTATGATTTAAATGACATCTGTTCTTTAACCCAAATCAACAGTGAAAATATAATTTGGAATTTATTAATCTTTTATTAAGATTTAAATGGAAATTTTCCAAGTAAAGTTTTCTAATTTAATATATTAAATTGGAATTCGATTTGGTAATAATCGAGATGAGCTTCTGTGGAGGAAGACCGATACTATATATAGAATTTAAAAGGCCTTGCTTCTATTCCATTTATATTATTAGTCTGATACGGAAATTTATATCGATTATGTAATATTATGATTTCCATGTAGATTCCATTTTAATGGAAGATGGTTTTGGGTTTATCATGAACTGTGTTTTAAATGACATTGGTTCTTTAACCCAGTTAAAGACAAGAATAATCTCTTAAAGTTGAGTAATCATAAAGTAATGATTTCTGATATTAAAACCAAATTGGAGTTTTAATAAAATTTTAATTAGATTGAAATGGGAATGAGATAATTAAATTTATAGAATTCTTGAAATGATCGAAAATGGAGTACCACCAGTTTTACTCCAAACGAAAGTTAAATCTTTAATTAGATTTGCACGTAAAAGAGTAATTAATTTTGCCCAAAGCACAGTGGGTGTTAGATATGGAGTGCTACTAGTTTTGCTCCATGGGATGAACAGGTCGGGATTGAAAAATAATAAATGATTAATGCAGTAACGTTCGCTAATTCCGACTAGTTAATAAAACCTTTTGAAATGATATTCAAAAGAAGATTAAAGAATAAATTTAAAAGAATTTATCTTTGATAAAATTAATGGGAATCATTCCCTAATAATGTGAATATTTTATTTAAAGAATATTCTGAATTGGAATGAAGCATATGATGTGTTTCTATAGCACTTTATTATTGATTATAAAATACGCGAGTTATTCGGAAAGACCGGGTTTAACCCATTCCGAACAATTACTACAATGATTAAAAGTTGACTATGAAGATGGTGGTTGAAGACCGGAGTTCTTCACATCATTTAGATGAATACTGATGTCTCGATTGGGCTGTACACCCAAGATAAGGTAATAAGTGGTGATTGTCCAAACGTACTTGGAGATCGATGGATATGCGAGGACCTCTCTCCTGCATTGGACATATGGGTTGAGGAATAAGGTGCCTCCGGTTTCGTTCAGACCCAGAATGGACTTGTAAATTGATGGTATGTCTGACGTTACATTCCTTTATGTTGTAGTCGTTGATCTCTGCGAAATATATAACTACTTGGTGGAGGAGAATTCATTCTCTTTCTTAACACCCTTCTCTGAGACATACAATCTTAGACGTTATATATGTGCAGAAATCAATGGTATGGTCCGGACTGACAATGTGGCATGCTAAGATGCAAATGATCAAGGCTTTTGTTGAAAAGAAGAGCCTGGTGGTTGATGATCAAAGCACAGCTTTAGTTAGCATAGCTTTGTGTATTGCAATACTTTGCAAGCCTCACACCCCGGTATGAACCAGAAACGGGAGATGACTACAGGGAGAACATGCATTTCTTTCTAGCTAGGAGTGGTGTCATGGTATGGAGCCTAGACATTTTACTTATATAGATGTTGGAATGAGCCGCCTCGGATATTGATTCCCGAGTGGCTCAGATTTTATGCCCCATAGGGCAGGGAAACATATTGTTCAGGCATTACTAATCCACTAAAGTATTTGTGGACTGACCCTGAAGATCCAAGGTGCAGTTGCGGCTGATCCTGAGGCTCGGGCTATAGAGTCTCAAATCTGGTAAGGACGATCCCTTGCCCTGGTTCAAAGATGGAAGTCCAACTTCCAATACGACATCGTACGGCTTTGATTGCATAACTAGTATGGCGACATGATATATGGTACCCATGCCGTCTATGATTGATACATTTATATTTGAAGTTGTTTTTAAACACTATGCACTTATAGTAATATCAAAATGATTTTTGTTTAATATGTATCAAGCATATTTGGCTATTATAAGGGAAAACTCTATCCTCCGGCTTGCGTTGCATTGTGTGATGGGACCTGAATCATATAATAGCTTCATTTATCCAAAAAGCATTGCATTGTTTTATTTAAACTAAGATTCATGTGGACTAAACCTGTTCCGTGTTATATGGCGTGGTCCCATGATTTCCCCACTTTTAAATTTAAGATTAATAATTGTTCTAGTCCTCACACCGGTCCCATGACTGACCTGGAGTTTATTATTTTAACCTAAACTCGGGTACCCATATTTTCCACATGGGCAGCTAGTAGTTTTGGTTTTGCAGATATTATATTCACAGGATCTTGGCTTTCAGCTGAAGCAATATTTGGAAAGCTCTGTATCTGTGTATTTCCTTCAGTTGTGTTATGTATTATTTTTCCGCTGCTTTGTAATTTAAAACTCTGATATTGTATTTCTAATGTGTAATATTTATTCATAATCTGGAATGTTCTTATACTCTGATGTAATTGTTGTAATAAGCAATGAAATGTTCTTCTGTTTGTGTTCTGATTTGTCGTGTTCTCAATTCAATCCGGACTTTCCTTTACGGGGAAGTTTGGGTCGTTACAGCGAGCCTCAAACCCCGGTGTGAACCGGAAGCGGGAGAGGACTTCAGGAACGACATGTGTTTCCATCTAGCTTGGAGTGGTGTCATGGTAGGAGCCCAGAAATTTGTGGATGATGGATAGCGAGGCGCCTTAGTTATATTGGTCATAACGGGGCCGATGGATGATTTGGTCAATTTACTGACCAGTTTTACTCCCCATAGGGCGGGGAAACGTATTGTTCAGGCATTTTAATCCACTTGTGTGGACCGTCCCCGACGATCCAAGGGCCCACCTGTGTCTGGGCCCTGAGGCTCGAGCTAGAGAGTCTTGAAGCGGTACGGACGATCCCTTGGCTTGGTTCACAGACGGAAATCCAACTTCCAATACGTGACTTTGCGGTTTTAATTGTAGAGCCTAGTATTGACGACATGATATATGGTACCCATGCCGTCTATGATTGATACATTTATATTTGAAGTTGTTTTATACACTATGCACTTATAATAATATCAAAATGATTTGTTTTAAACGTACCACGCATGTTTGGCTATTATAAGGGAAAACCCTATCCTCTGGCTTGCGTTGCATTGTGTGATGGGACTTGGGTCTTATAATAGCTTCATTTTTCCAAAAAAACATTGCGCTGTTTGTTTTATGCACTAGTATTCTTGGGAGGAAACCCGTTTCGTGTTTTACGGCGTGGTCCCTTGATTTATTTTTAAAGTAAAAGATTTAATAACTGTTTTTAATTCTCACACCAGTCACATAACTGACCTTGAGTTTATTGTTTTGACCTAAACTCTGGGTGCCCCTATTTTCCACACGGGCAGCTAGTAGTTTTGGTTTTGTAGATATTATATTCACAGGATCCTGGTTTACAGCTGGAGCTATATTCGGAACGCTCTGTATCCGTTTATTACTTTCAGTTGTGTTATGTATTATTTTCCGCCACTATGTAATGTATTTTAATCTCTGAAATTTTACAATGTGTAAAATTTATTCATACTACGTATATTCTTGTACTCTGGTGTAAATTGTTGCAATAAGCAATGAAATTTTCTTTTGTTTGTGTACTGATTGGTAATGTTCTCAACTCAATCCGGGCTTTCCTTTACGGGGAAGTTTGGGTCGTTTTAGGAAGGACATAATATAAAAATAAATAACAATTCATGAAGCTGTTAAAACATATATTTGATTTTACACTTATAATGATTATCAGAGTTAACTGTTATACAACATACCAATATTTGCAGCGAAATAATAATAATAATACGTCTGTCAAGCTCCGTCTTGATCTTCATAACGTTGTCTTCAATAACTGAAAACTCAGGCTGACCTGAGCACAAATGAAAAGAAAAAAACACTCGGACCAGAACTAAAATATTCTCATATCAGTTAAATCAATTTCATGCGATAATATGAGTGCAATAACTTAAGAGATGTTACAAGAGTTTCCATCTCCTAAGGATCCGTCAAACTAGAAACTATATAATATAGTACGCTATTATAATAGTGTCTATAGGAAAATATAAGATAATAAAATAGCATAAGTGAGATTACATTTTTACCCTTACACCGTTTATAAACATCACGTTGCATATAAAACACCAGTAACGGTCGGTGGATAGGGATGCACCGCTATACGACAACGTCAAATCAAAATCGTAGGGGGCTCGATCAGGATAATATGACAAGGCACACGAGGAATGCCCAGAGTATGAATATACTAGTTACATGCCCGGACTGGTTGTAACGCATAGCCGCGACTACCGCCTACCTCAGACAACACTCCCAAATTACGGATGCGCGTCAAATCAAATCAATCAAACCGAGGGACTATAGTAATAAAGGAAGAAGTGTTGCCAATGGATGTAGATAACCCCACTTAGTCACGGTATAGCCCTATTTTAGTCATTTTAATTATGACGTGAAGGTCAAGGATATCGTTCTCTTTCTTCAAATCCAGTTATCGCCTCCAAACCAACCTACTTCATTATGGAACTCCACCGTGTACACAGTTGTTAAAGTGGTTTTCAGTATTGGCAGAGAGTATGACAATATCCGATCCTAGTCTTTTTAATAACAATGCGTTTACATTTTTCACACCGGTCAGTTCTTTTACATGTCAAAGAGGTTCATACGTCATATCAAAATATCATGTTTCAAAAACGTTAAATATTCAAGATAGAATATTATAAAATCTCTTTTTCAACCAATTTAAAATCTTGAAACAATTCCAACTTAAATAATTTGAATATTAAAATATTTAATAGTATATTTAAAATAATTTAGATATATAATAGAAATTGTCTGAAAATAAATAGTTAATTATAAATTGATTTATTAAAATAATTTAAAAAATAAATAGTAATAAAATAAAATAGTTTATAAATAAAAATAATAATTATTAAATTAATTTATCAAATGGTTTAAAATACTATAGTTGGAATTAGAATCGTTTCTCTAAATTTTGTCCACTAAGACTTGAAGTCATATTTCAACCTTAAATCAATCAATCTCAATTTCAATATTTCAATTGATTTAAATTTCCATTTTTATATTCATTTGAATTAAATCCATTTACCCCCAAACAGTTAAATTCCAATTCAAATCCCCATTTCAACTATTTCAATTTATAACAAATACTGAGTTCACAATTCAGATATAATTCATATCAATGTTAATTCATAATAAATTTCAAAGGTGGGTGAAACAATTCAATTTCAAATAAATTTGATTTACATTCAATTTCACTTTTATTTAGCTTCAGTTACAACACTAATTTATTTCCCTCTTTATTTATTTCAAAATTTCAAAGTTCAAGTTCAAAGAAAAATAAATTATAAAATGTCGCTTATAGTGTCTTTAAAAAATTATTTAAAAGTTCATGGTTAAAACAAATTTTATTTAACCAACCGGTGTACATATATAATTTTGTATCCTATGGCCAAGTGATACTTAAATTTAATTTTAGTACTTTGGGAAAGGACATATATCATTTCAATCCAAATTAGGGTCATCGGTATTTTTTATTTCAACCTATGTTCTTAATTTATTTTAATGATTAATTCCGGTTTATTTGATGCCCATAACATCTAGGGTAATGGTTGGGATTATCAAAAAAATCGCTATATATATAAATAAATGTCGATAACAAGATGAATTACATATCAATACATTAAATATATAATTCCACAACATCAATCAAAAATCACTACATCTAAACAGTTAAATGTGATATCAGTTTACTAGTCATAACATATAAGGTTTTTAGACAGAAATTAAATTCTAACTGTACATTTTATATCAACAATTAAATTAAATTATACAATCTATGCAAATTTTGACATAAATAATAAATTTAAACAGTCAAACAGTAATCAAAACAATCATATCATAACATGAATTCAATTTAACTAACAATCAAATATTTAAGTTACATGTGAGTGGGTTTAATCACTCACCTTGATTTCAAACGAGATTAAGATCCAAATTTTAGCTTAGAAACTAACAATCTCAGAATTAGTCCGTGACAGCTACATGTTGTCCGAAATTTCGATACGATTCCAACAGATCCAACCGCGCGTCAAACTGAAGTCGTATGTGAAAGTTATAAGCGATTTACTAATTGAAATTCAATATATAAATAAATAAAATAAAACAAACTCCTCACCCAACCAAAACGCGACAGTTCAGCTCTCTCTCCCACTTCTTCATCGCGGAAATACACTGCTCCAGGAAAGCAACCTGATTCCGCCGATCAAATCCTTGAAATCGCACCACCCTATAAGACTTCGGGACCCGATCGAAGGAATCAACCGCGACCGTCGTTCTCAGCTCTGCCTCCAACCAGAAGTGGGCCCCCCTCGTTCGTGCCTTTGCCTCAAAAATCGCGCTTAAAGGAGCAGTCTTTCACGATGAATTCTGGCAAATCCGCTTCAATCTAGGACGAATCACCGTATTGATGTGTAGAGGAGATCAATGGCTACATTTTCGCTTCGGAATTTTCTGATTTCATTGAATGGATTTAGAGAAATCGAGGAGGGAAGATTATGAATTTCTGGCCATCTCAATTTTGATAGGGTGGCGGTCATGTTTTAGGGTTTTAGAAAAAATTATTTTAATATTTAATTGTCTCGGTTTGCGTGTTTTAAAGTCAAAAACGGACCGTAGTCCAAATCAGGCATGCTTACTGCCTAACAATAGATTTTGACGTCTTCTGAACGCAATGGGACTAGTGACGAAGTCCAATTTTGAAGTCTATAATAGTTTCTTCTAAAAATCAATTATTAAATTAAATTGTACATATAAATTTATGCGCCTTTTAATTTCTTATGATCAAACTAAATTTCCGACGGCTATGAAACTATATATATTACAATAATTTATAAATTTGGATCAAATAAAATTAATTTTATTGAATTCTGATATTATTTGCAAAATGACAAATTTCGACCAGTTAATTAGTGCAATAAAATATTAGTTTTTTTATTAAACAATAAATTAAATTCAAAGGTTTATAAATTCAGTTCAAATCGAAATAAAAATTCATGATAAATTTATAAATCAATTATAATTTTAGTTCATACATTATCAATATAGGACATAAATTATTAACTTTAATTTTTAAATAATTTTGTTCAGAACATATTAAATTTAACATTTTAATTTGTCGAAAAATCTTGCGATGTTACACTCTTCCCTACTTATCGAAAAGGCATAGTAATAAAGTTGTCAATTTATATATATTTAGCCATATAAATTTTTATTCAACCTGATTTTATTAACATTTTAGTTTTAAATCAGAAATTACTATATAGCGATATTTCTAAAAATTTAAACTACACATCTTAAAATCTATAAGTCGAAATCTAAAATTTTCTCTTTCATTAGAAAGCTATATTCAAACAGATTCAAAGGATTCTTGTTACAAAGAATTTCGACTTATTTTGGATCCGCTATATCCATTTGTACTTCAATTCGAAAAATTACGAACTGTAGCTTCGCGACGAGCTCGTTTTAATTAAATTTGATTAATTAGTTTAACCATTGTTAAATTTATACATCATAAACCAATTCTCTTATATTTTCACATAAAGTAGTTAAACAGTTAATTTCAACCTAGAAATACCGATTATCCTAAATCGTCGAACATCCAACCGTCAATACCAATTCATAACCAAACCATGTACTTTATTAACTTATTTCATTAATCTGTTTTATTCGCATTAGTTAGTTCAATTAAATTTCAAACATAACTAAGTATAAATCGTTTATTTCATAATTAAGTTTCATTCGTATATATAGACCAAATTTTTCCACCTTCATTATCCATACTAAACTTGTATATTATCCAATTGCACATCCTTATAACATTTCTACTTTTATATAATGTGTAAATTATGTATGCCGAAGAAAGGATTGAATTTTACACAAGTTCAATGGTTTAAATTTGGTTCAAATTCACTATTGATATTTCTGATTTTCAACTTTAATTACTATTTCTCTTGGGATTATTTTCCTATTATACGATTCAGAAGGTTCTAGAATTTTGGTATCTTTCATAAATTGAAATTTATTAATTATTCGAAAATTTAAGAATTTAACTTCAGGTTAGTTAAAAATTTCAAAGTGATCTCCCCACTTAATCTCTTAAAAATAAATGCCGATGATGCATGCACTCGTCGCCGAAATCATTTTCCAAAGGCAAGGGGGAAATATACAGTTTCTTTCAAAATTCATTTGAAAACAATTTCTATATGAAACAACTTTTTAAAATATAAATATATCATTTCAAAAACATTTTTTAATCAATATTACAAAACCACCCGAAATCAAATTCTCAAATTCATATTTTACTTCTTAGTTCATTACCAATTAATTTTCAACATTTCATTATCAACTTATTTTCAATATTTATTTCTTAAGCCATTCAATAATCAAGAGTTTTAAATTATTGAATAATCGAGTAGTAAATGATGAAAATTTAATATTATCATCAACAAAATCAAAATTCATATATTTTCAAATAATTCTATATATAAATAAAATATAGTTCAAAACATACTATGTCAACAAGTCCTATACGAGTGTTTAGAAATCCCTATCAATGCCTTGGCGTCCCAAGTACCGACCAGAATTCATAAATACTCAACATACAAATTAACACAATTCAAAATAATTTTTATTTCAATTTACAAGTACGCTCTCTCATATACACTCCAACTCATTCTAGGGCATTATATCCCTATCTCTAATGAGTTAATCCCAAATAGAGACAAGGTTTTCGCTAAACCAAAGCTCTGATACCAAATGTAACGTCCGGGATTTTTGACCATTCAAATCGGCAATGATCCTCAAATGTCAACTTAAACAAATCAAAAATACAGATAGTTATTAGGATTAATATAAGAAAAAGAAGAAAGAAGTAAAATAATCACAAAATCTCACAGCGGAAGAACAAAATATAAAAATAAATAACAGTTCATGAAGCCGTTAAAACATACATTTGATTTTACACTTACAACGATTATCAGAGTTAACTGTTGTACAACATTGCAATATTGGCAGCGGAATAATAATAATAATACGTCTGTCAAGCTCCATCTTCATCTTCATAACGTCGTCTTCAATAAGTGAAAACTCAGGCTGACCTGAGCACAAATGAAAAGAAAAAAACACTCGGATCAAAACAAAAATATTCTCATATTAGTTAAATCAAATTCATGCAATAATATGCATGCAATAACTTAAGAGATGTTATGGGAATTTCCATCTCCTAAGTATCCGTCAAATTAGATACTATATAATATAATACGCTATTTTAATGGTGTCTATGGTTAAATATAAGATAACAAAATAGCATAAGCGGGATTAGATTTTTACCTTTACACCATTTATAAACATCGTCATAAACATTGCATATAAAACACCAGTAATGGTCGGTGGATAGGGATGCGCCGCTATATGACAACGTCAAATCAAAATCGTAGGGGGCTCGATCAGGATAACATGACAAGGCACATGAGGAATGCCCAGAGTATGAATATACTAGTTGCACGCCTGGACTGGTGGTAACGATAGCCACAACCACCACCCACCTCGGACAACACTCCCAAATCACGGATGCACATCAGATAAAATCAATCAAACTGAGGGACTATAGTAATAAAAGAAGAAGTGTTGCCGATGGAGGCAGTTAACCCCACTTGGTCACGGTATAGCCCTGTTTTAGTCTTTTTAATTATGACCCAGAGGTCAATGATATCCATTATCGTTCTCTTTCTTCAAATCCAGTAATCGCCTCCAAATCAACCTACTTCATTCTGGAACACCACCATGTACACAGTTGTTAAAGTGGTTTTCGGTATTGGCAGAGAGTTGACAATATCCGATCTCGGCCTCTTTAACAACCAAATGTTTACATTTTTCACACCGGTCGGTTCTTTTATATGTCAAAGAGGTTCATACCACATATCAAAATATCATGTTTCAAAAACATTAAATATTCAAGATCGAATAATATTTAAAATAAAATCTCTTTTTCAACCAATTTAAAATCTTGAAACAATTCCAACTTAAATAATTTGTATATCAAAATAGTTAATAGTATATTTAAATAATTTAGATATATAATAGAAATAGTTTGAAAATAAATAGTTAATTATAAAATAATTTATAAAATAAATAGTTATAACATAAAATAGTTTATAAAGAAAAATAATTATTATTTAATTAATTTATAAAATAGTTTAAAATACTATAGTTGGAATTAGAATCGTTTCTCTAATTTTTCTCCAGTTAGACTTGATGTCATATTTCAACCTTAAATTAATCAATCTCAATTTCAATATTTCAATCGATTTAAATTTCCATTTTTACATTCATTTCAATTAAATCCATTTTCCCAAATTAGTTAAAATTCAATTTAGATCCCCATTTCAATGATTTCAATTTATAACAAATATTGAGTTTACAATTAAGATATAACTCATATCAACGTTAATTGATAATAAATTTCAAAGGTGGGTGAAACAATTCGATTTCAATAAATTTAATTTATATTCAATTTCACTTTTATTTAGCTTTAGTTACAACACTAATTTATTTCTACCTTTATTTATTTCAAAATTTCAAAGTTCAAGTTCAAAGAAAAATAAATTATAAAACATCGCTTATATTATCTTTGAAACAGTATTTAAAATTTCATGGTTAAAACAAATTTTATTTAACCAACCAGTGTCCGTGTATAATCTTCTATTCTATGGCCAAGTGATACTTAAATTTAATTTTAGTACTTTGGGAAGAGATATATATCATTTCAATCCAAATTAGGGTCATAGTTATTTATCATTTCAACCTACGTTCTTAATTTATTAATGATTAATTCCGGTTTATTTGATGCCTGTAACATCTACGGTAATGGTTGGGATTAATCAACAAAATCACTACATACATAAACAAATATTGATAACAAGATGAATTGCATATCTGTACATTAAATATATCATTCCACGACATCAATCAAAAATCACTACATCTAAACAGTTAAATATGATATCAGTTTACTAGTCATTACATATGAGGTTTTTAAATAGAAATTAAATTCTAACTATACATTTTATATCAACAATTAAATTAAATTATGCAGTCTATGCAAATTTTGACATAAATAGTAAATTTAAACAGTCAAACAACAATCAAAACAATTATATCATTACATGAATCCAGTTCAACTAACAATCAAATATTTTAGTTAGATGTGAGTGAGTTTAACCGCTCACCTTGATTTCAAACGAGATAGATCCAAATTTTAGCTCAAAAAATAGCAGTCTCAGAATCAGTCCGCAACAACTACATGTTGTCCGGAATTTCGATACGAACCCGACGGATCCAACCGTGCGTCAAACTGAAGTTGTATGTGAAATTTATAAGCGATTTACTAATTGAAATTCAATATATAAATAAATAAAATAAAATAACTCCTCACCCAACCAAAACGCGATAGGTTAGCTCCCTCTCTCCTCCTTCTTCATCGCGGAAATACATCGCTCCAGGAAAGCAACCCAATTTCGCTGATTAAATCCTTGAAATCGCACCACCCTATAAGACTCTGGGACTCGATCGAAGGTCTCCACCGTGACTGATGTTCTCATCTCCGCCTCTGCCCAGAAGTGGGGCCCCCTCGGTCGTGCCTTTTCCTCGAAAATCATGATTAAAGGCGCATTCTTTCACGATGAATTCTGGCGAATCCACTTCAACCTAGGACAAATTACTGTATGGATGTGTAGAGGAGATCAAGGGCTACGTTTTCGCTTTGGAATTTTCTGATTTCATTGAATGGATCTAGAGATATTGAGGAGGGAAGATTATGAATTTCTAGCCGTCCGAATTTTGATAGGGCGACAGCCATGTTTTAGGGTTTCGGAAAATAATATTTTAATATTTAATTGTCTCGGTTTGCGTGTTTTAAAGTCAAAAACGGGCCGTAGTCCAAATCAGGCATGCTTACTGCCTAACAATAGGTTTTGACGTCTTCTGAACGCATTGAGACTAGTGACGAAGCCCAATTCTGAAGTCTATAATAGTTTCTTCTAAAAATCGATTATTAAATTAAATTGTACATATTAATTTATGCGTGTTTTAATTTCTTGCGATCAAACTAAAATTCTAACGGCTATGAAATTTAATATATTACAATAATTTATAAGGATCAAATAAAATTAATTTTATTGAATTCTGATATCATTTGCAAAATGACAAATTTCGACCAGTTAATTAATATAATAAAATATTCGCTTTTGTTTATTAAACGATAAATTAAATTCAAAGGTTTATAAATTCAGTTCAAATCAAAATAAAAATTCATAATAAATTTATAAATCAATTATTGCTTATTGTGAACAAATTCCAATACTTACGAATTTAAATTTTAGTTCATACATTATCAATATACGACATAAATTATTAATTTTAATATTAAGCAATTTTGTTCAAAACATATTAAATTTAATATTTTAAATTGTCAAAAAATCTTGGGATGTTACGATAAGTTTATATTAAATATATAAATACTATTTTGAAAAAGGATTTGGTGTGTGTTTATGTATAATTTATAATATATATATATTGTTATAATTTGTGTTGTGTGTGTATGAGTTTATGTGTGTGTTTAAAATTATATATTATATAAGTGTATATGATTTAGTATGCGTTAGTGTTGTGTTTTATTTAAATGTATAATTTATAAAATATATTTTTGTGCATGTAATTTTAAATACATATATATTTTTAATTAACAGGTTATATATGAATATATATAACTAAAGCTTTTGGTGTGTTTTATATAATTTATAATATATACGTTATAATTTATGTTGTGTGTTTGCGGTGTGCGTTGAATTTTAAATATATATATATATATGTGTGTTATTTTTTTCTGTGTGTAAGTGTGTGTGTGTGTGTGTGTGTGTATATATATATATTTGTGTGTGAAGAATTATTGTGTTTTATTTTTGGTTTAACTAGGCTAGTGTTGTGTTTATTTTTGAGTCGAATGTAGTGTTGAGTTCCAAAACCCATTCCTAAACTGAACAACTGTACCAATCCTTTGAAAACTCCCTAGCATCCTCTTATGAAAATAAAATATATCACGAGCGGTTATCAAGATATGAATCTGTTCTGAATCATGCCTACAAGTTGTCATTTCATTTTGGGCCACGAAAGGTGAGATTATCACACACCTGACACACATTATTTCATAGATGTTAGATCAACTAAATGAACTATTATGAAGTGCATAGCATTGTCAGTAGAAATTGTTTGTTTAAAATATACACTTTCATATGTGACACGATATTCATATGACATATATGTACACCGATTATACATGACTATGATGTGATTGATGATATCTGATGACTTGTGATGTGGTAGATACTCCTAGTTTAGGAAAGAATCACTAAGGGTTGAAATGGTACATACCCGAACGGACATTAGACTAGGGAAAATCGTTATGGGTTGAAATGATAGACCTGAATGACTTTTACTGAATTTGGGATTGCGGGTTGAAATGATAAACCCGTAGAAATTTTATAAATTGCAGGTTGAAATGATAAAAATCTGTATCACCTGACCATAGGGTAGAAAACTATATAAAGACACCGTTGGTCATGTTTTCGAATTAAAATGATTTGGAAATTTTGATTGTAATAATATTAATTTAAGTTCTTATATTTTATATTTATATTTTAAAGATTTATACATAAATTTTGTAAATTTTTATATTATATGTTTTAAAAATGGTTTTATGCGTAAAAATGTACTTAAATGCTTATTTATGATTTTACTTATAATTAATTTATTTTAAACTATATAATTTAAACATATATGTATTTTTAACTTTAAATTAATATATTATAATAAATTATTCTTTTTAAATCTATTTCGAAATTATTTTAAACATATATATGTTTATAAAACAATTTTCTTATATAAATTTATAACTTATAAATATATTTTCAATGCTTATTTTGTATATATTTTATAAACTTTAATAATAAACTCAATAGGTGGATAAGTTTTGGTTTTGCGATTTAAATTCAAGGTTTAAGGATGTAAATGTATATAACGATACTTGATTCAATGAATTTGATTTTAATTCAACTAAATGTAAATTTTTAATTGACTTAAATATTGAACTTTGTATGAAATGAACGTGAACTGCGTAATTAGTTAGAATTTGAATAAAAAATTGATATGAATATATGAATTCGATTATAAATAGATTGATTATGAATTGAAGTAATTTTATATATTGAATTGATTCATAAACTGTTTGGTTTTAATTAAAGAACTTTCTTAAATCAATTTATTTCAAGATATGATTTTATAAAATGACCACAGTGTGAAAAATGTAAACGTTTGGTTGTTAAAGAGACCAGGATCAGATATTGTCATACTCTCTGCCAGTACCGAAAATCACTTTAACAACTGTGTACGCGGTGAAGTTCCAGAATGAAGTGGGTTTATTTGGAGGTGATTATTGGATTTGAAGAAAGAGAATGATAATGGATATCCTTGACCTTCAGGTCATAAATAAACTGACTAAAACAAGGCTATACCGGACCAAGTGGGGTTAGCTACCTCCATCGGCAACACTTCTTCTTTTATTATTATAGTCCCTCGGTTTGATTGATTTGATTTGATGCGCATATGTGATTTGGGAGTGTTGTTCGAGGTGGGCGGTAGTCGCGACTATGCGTTACCATAAGTCCGGGCATGCAACTAGTGTATTCCTACTTTGGGCATTCCTCGTGTGCCTTGTCATATTATCCTGACCGAGCCCATATGATTTTGATTTGACGTTGTCATATAGCGGTGCATCCCTATCCTGATCGAGCCCATATGTTTACGATAAAGTTTATAAACAATGTAAGGGTAAAAATGTAATCCCGCTTATGCTATTTTAATATGTTATATCCAAACATAGACACTATAATAATAGCGTATTATATTATATGATATTAGTCAAACGGATCCTTAGAGGATGCTGATCCCAAAAATCCTTTTAAGTTACTGATGCATTTCATTTAATATTTCATTTGAGTTGATTTACTTCCATGAGAATTTTAGTCCTGATCCAAGTTGTTTTGTTTTGCATCATCGCTCGGGTCAGATCGAGTATTGCAGTGTTGAGATTTCCCCTTTTGAAGCTGGAGACTATTGAAGATATCACCTCTACCTGTTGATTCTAGCTATTTCTCTTTTGTATTAGATATTATTGTATTTAGACTTCCGCTGTATTTAATTTTGTAACTCTGACACTATGAATAAATTTTGATTTTATTTAGTAGCTTCATGAACTACTATTTTATAATTTATTATTCCACTGCGAGATATTCTATTTTTTCTGTGGCTGTGATTCGGTGATTTATTCTATTTACCTTAGAAGCTAATAACATTCTATCATTTCAAACGGTTTGAGTTGGTTAAATTACCAGCTTGAAGTGGACAAAAGACGATATGTTACATTTGTATCAGAGCTTTGGTTTATTAAAGCTTCGCTTATGGGGTAAAAGCTCATTAGGGATAGGGTAGTGATACCCTAGAATGAGTAGATTCAGTTGCAGAATCTTCCTTTAGAGAGCGTATTTTTAAAGTGTAAATGGTTTTAAAATATCTTTGAACATATATTTTCGGATATAAAATTTTGTTAATATTAAAATCTTCTTTTGAATTTTCCTTTCCATTTGAATCCATCTTCCTTTGTAGATCCTCTTTGACTAGGTTTTTTCGTTCATTCAGCTTTCAACACAAATCATATAACTTATCTTTGTCCATAATAAGATAAGAACGTGAAGGAGAGTATAAATCGTCTAGCAAGTCCATTCTTATTAAATATTGGTTCGAAATAGATATTATAATTTCTCGATGCAATATTGAAATTTTGATATATTTGTGGAAGATATACTTTTGTAAATAACATTTATGTTATGGTAATACTTGTATTTTGAAAAGATTTTGATGTTTATAATTTAGGATGATATATTTTATAAACAAATATATTTTATATCGATTTTTTTCTTGGTTGAAATCTATAATGGTTTTGTTTATGTATGTATATATAGAAATTTTTAAATTTAAATTGGTTTATAAAGATTTTGATTTTTTTGATGTATATATATGTTAAACGTATGGAATTAAACAAGTTTATATGTTTTAAATATTGATAACTTGGATTTGAAAAATATTTAGATACAATATTGAATAATTTGTTATGTATTTGATTTAATAATAATATTGTTTATATATTTTATAAATTATGTTTTAGTTTTAATAAATAAATGATGGGGGAGAAATATAATTTTCGCTACTTAAATTTTTAATGATTTGATATATATTATATATAACATATGATTGAAAATTTGGTATATATATTGTTTAAATATAGAAAAATGTTTTGAGTGTTTATTTAACATTAAAGTTGTCCTATCGAATGCCTTGTGATTTGGGTATACGTCTGATCAACTTATATTTTAAATCCTATGTTTATTAGATAGATATAGAGTCACACTCTAGTCGCTTGAAAATAATTCTGGTGATGACTGGGCATCATCGATATCTATTTTTAGGTTTCGAAAGTGCGATAAATATATTTAGCCTATCGAAACGCTAAGTGAATACTTAAAACTATTTTGAAATGTTTGGAAAAAAATTTGATTTATATATATATATATATATATATATATGTGACGAGAGGGAATTTCGCTCGGTCCGAACCAGTCGCTAAACCGACCCAGACCGCTCGAAACGCCCTATCGTTTGAGAACAGGACAAAACAAAACGCATACAAAAGAACATTTCATTGTATATTACAACAATGCACCAGAATACAAGAATATACAGAGTATAAATGAATATTACACAGAAATATCAGAGATTTAAATTACATTTAAATACATAGCGGCGGAAAATAATACAATACACAACTAGAAGGAGATATACGGATACAAAGCTTTCCGGATATCGTTCCAGCTGTAAACCAGGATCCTGTGAATATAAATCTGCAAAACCAAAACTACTAGCTGCCCGTGTCAAAATAAGGGCACCCAGAGTTTAGGTTAAAACAATAAACTCCAGGTCAGTCATGTGACTGGTGTGAGAACTAAAACAGTTATTAATCTTTATTTTTAAAGTTAGGCAAATCAAGGGACCACGCCGTATAACACGGAACGGGTTTCCTCCCAAGAATACCAGTGCATAAAACAACAGCGCAATGCTAAATAAAGAAAAATGAAGCTGTTATAAGACCCAGGTCCTATCACACAATGCAACGCAAGCCGGGGGATAGGGTTTTCCCTTATAACAGCCAAAGAATGCTTGATACGTTTAAAAACAGATTATTTGATACTACTATAAGTGTATAGTGTATAAAACAACTTCAAATCATAAGTATCAATCATAGGCGGCATGAATGCCCCATACCACTATGTCGCCATATATAGGTTATACAATCAAAATCGCAAAGTCAAGTATTTGGAAGTTGGGTTTCCATCTATGAACTGAGGCAAAAGATAGTCCTCAACTGATTCGAGACGCTCTAGCCCGTGCCTCGGGACCCAGACACAGGTGGGCCCTTGGATCGTCAGGGCCGGTCCACCGATGTGGATTGAAATGCCTGAACACTGCGTTTCCCCGCCCTTTGGGGCGTAAATGAGCCAACGAATGGCTCCATCGGACCCGGATAGTCCGATCAAACCGAGGCGCCTCGCAACAGCAACAACCACACAGGTGAAAAGTATATAAATGTCAGGGCTGGTAGGTCACTGACACCACCCTAGCTAGAAGGAAACGCATGCCCTCCCTGAGGTCCGTCTCCCGTTTTTGGTTCACAACCGGGGTGCGAAACTCGCGAAGTAAACGTTACACAAAGCTACGCCACAAAGGTCGTGCTTTGATCATCACCACAAGACTTTGCTTTTCAACAGAAGCCTCGATCAATTGCCACTTAGGCATGCCACACAGGCATTTTAGAGCAAGCGTTTGATATCCATCAATATATAACCCCTGAGCTCGTACGTCTCAGAGAAGGGCGTTAAGCAAGAGAATAAATTCTCCGCCGCCAAACAAATATATATTTAATAGAGATCAATCACACGGGCTAAAATCCAATGTCAGACACACAGTCTATTTACAAGTCCGTTCTGGGTCTGAACGAAACCGGAGGCACCTAGTACCCCGCATATCCATCGATCTCCAAGCACGCCTGGACGATCACCAACTGTTTCCATCTTCTTGGGTGTACAGCCCAATCAAGATCATCAGTAATCACCCAAACGACATGAAGACTTCCGGTCTTCAACCACCGTCTTCATCTTCGACTTATCGTCGTATCAGTTATTCAGAATGGGATAAACCCGGTCTTTCCGAATAACTCGTGTATATTTTAAATAAGTGTTACACAAACACAACATATGCCTCATTCCAATTCATCAGTCACTAACCGTAAATTAATCAAGAGAATAATTTCCCAAATATTAACCCCGAAGGCCGAAACCAACATCAGATCAATATCCAGAAAACCATTCTGCTTAGCTAACCGACAGTTAGTTTCTAAATTTCACATTCATAGGGAAAGGTTCCCATTAATTTTATCCAAGATAAATTCCTGCGATTTATTCACTAATCCTCTTTTGAATTTCGATTCAACTAGTCGGAATTAGCGAACCTTACCGAAGTAATCATTGGTTTTAATTTCCCAATCCCAACCTATTCATCCCATGAAGTAAAACTGGTAATACTTCATATCTAACACCACGGTGTTATCTGTAAATTCAATTACCATTTCACGTTCAAATCTAATTAAAGATTTAACTATCGCCTGGAGTAAAACTGGTGATACTCCATTCTCGATCTTTTCAATCTAATTAAAGATTCATTAAAACACCACTTAGTTTTAATCGTTAACTGGGTTAAAGAATCAGTGTCATTTAAAACACGGTTCACGATAAACCCAAAGTCACATTCCATTAATTATCGGGTTAAAGAACAAGTGTTATTTAAAACACTGTCCACGATAAACCCAAAAATCAATATCAATTCAATTCCAATTAAATATTATTTAATTGGTACACTTCATTAAATCTAAATAAAAAGATTTAATCTTTTCTCAACTGGGTTCAAGAACAGTGTTAATGAAGACACCATTCACGACAAACCCAAATCACATTTGATATTAAATACAAGGCTCTGAATCGAAAATATCCCGGCTTATATTCAATATCAAATTCTACGACCAACAAATATCGTATTGGAAATAACGATATATATATATCTTTCAAATTTCCATAACAACATCTGTATAATCACGAAATTCAACATCAAAATATTCCGTAGACAATTTCGATTCAAATCCATTCCAATGCAATCATTGGAAATCCTGGTTATTTTCAAAACCATTTCAAATTCAATTTATTTATTTAAAAATAAATAGAATTATAATTCTAGTTCAAAACTAGTTCATTTTGATAAAAATCTATTTTTATCTTTTCAAATATGGAGTTTTTCATCCCAATTCTTCACAAATCATTTCTTATGATTTTACATAAATTATTCCTATTTTTAATAATTTTATCAAGGCCCGTACAGTCGATTTCCATCAATGGCCATCGAACTGCACTTACAGCGACCTTTTTCAAATTTGATTTGGACATAATTCCAAATCCAACCGTTAGATTTCTAATTTCTAATATTCGTTAGAAAGCTCTTTTCGATACGAACCCAACGGTTCCTGTTTTAGGAGAATCACGAACTGCCGCGGCGCGGCGTGTTCTATTCAGGCCATTATATTATATATATAATATATATAATATATATTTCATCGATTTCTATTTAAAACGAATTTTATAAATCGTTTTAAATTCATTTTCAAAAGCAATTTCAACTTCCATTTCTATTCAAATCAAAATTGAATTCTTCTTTATAAATTCGTTTTAAAATTCATTTCAAATTGATTTTGATTCAAATTGATTTCTAATTCAATTTCAGTTCGTTTTCAATTCAATTCAATTCGAATTCACTTCTATTCAATTTCAATTCGAAACGATTTCAATTTTATTTCAATTCTATTCGAACTTCGAACCGTTTCAGTTTATTTCGAATTTCAAACCAATTCAATTAGATTCGAATTTCAATTCACTTTAATATTCACTTCAATTTGAATAAAATCGATATAAATATCGTTCACGTTAAAATGGCGTCAATCTATCAACGCGGCTTCATATATTTCGATTTTCAAATATTCTATTTCAAATATTTCTATTTCAAATATTTCTAGTTTTCAAATATTCTATTTCGAATATTTCTATTCAAATATTTCTATTTCAAATCTTTCTATTTCAAATATTTCTATTTCAAATATTTCTATTTCAAATATTTCTATTTCGAAACTGGAATGAGGCCCAAACAATTACCATATAATGTTACTTATATGGATTTTCTACAACACATGTATATATCAACAACGATGAATAATCAACCATCATCCAAAGTGCATTCTACACTGTATAAGCGTCAAATATAAATATCCAAAGCTCATAACAGCTTGTCAATCAATCGATCGACATACAACTAAACAATCGGGATTAGTGTACATCAAATATCATCCCAATACCCGTGTGGGGTTTCAAGCAATCAAACACAGATTTTTATTTGTGCAGTTGGGCGATGTGTAAAATTTATCGTCCCAATCAATGTCCTTCAAATAGGTGTACATAAACAAACCGTCCGGTTTGTAAATGAAAATTTATTTATTCACATTCACGTTAAAAATTATATTTTTAATGATCAAACTATTTTATTCAATCTATGAATATTCTATTCGGTTCATTTATTAAATAAAATGTTATCTTTATTTTTCTAACTTATTTTAGAAAATTTCGGCGGCATAACGGCATGATACTAGAAACGGGACAAGGCCTAGCCTTATCCCCGGTCTAGTGAAGGCCCACGCCATTCACACATCAATCAAATCAATTTCATTTCACCAAACAATTCAATTCAAACCAAATAACCTAATCAACTACACAACCAAACAATTAAACAAACAAGCCATCCATGGTCTGTGGATGACGGGTGTCGGGTGCTACTAAACACCGTCTGCATCCTAGTATATATATATAACTAGAAAAAGAAATTTTGAGTGAGGAGTTCTCACCAATAGCTATCCAACTTCATGACACTTCTTTTATAGAGATCTTCATCGTTATCGCATCTTCGCCCGTAGCCACAACATATGTAAAAATCACATTTTTTACTTCGCTATTCAATATATAAAAATCGAATTTTTACTTCGCTATTCAATATATAAAAATCGAATTTTTACTTCGATGTTCAATGTATAAAAATCACATTTTTACTTCGATGTTCAATGTATAAAAATCACATTTTTACTTCGATGTTCAATATATAAAAAATCACATTTTTACTTCGATGTTAAATATATAAAAATCACATTTTTACTTCGTCATTTCAACAATAAAAATCCGACCTTTCACATATTAAAAATCTGATCTTTCTAAATTAAAAATATAATCTTTTCTAAATTAAAAATATAATCTTTTCTAAATTAAAAATATAATATTTTCTATCGATAAAAATTGAAACTATCAATATAAAATAAAAATCCTACATTTTCTTTCTAATAAACTAATTACTTAGTTAGAGAAATAAACAACAATTAAAAAGCAAATGATGAAACAAAGTTAAATAAAGAAAATAAGGGCTTACATTGTATCGGAGAGGAGGGGGAGGCGTCAGTGGGAAGCAGTGCAGGCGGTGGGGTCTTGAACGGAGGTGGGTTGCGCAGTCTGGAGGGGGAGCTCGTAGTCGGAGTCGGGGGTGGGGCGCGTCAGGAGGAGGAGCGGTGGTGGAGCGGTTTTCAGGTGGAAAAGGGGGTTAGGGTTCGGTTTTGGGGAAGATGGAGGATCGCTCTGGGGGGGGTTTCGAGATGGAGGAAGGAGGGAGAGGGCGCACGCGTCGGTGGGGGGAGGGGGTCAGGGAGGCGGCGCCGCCACTGGAAGGGGAGGCGCGATTTTCCGTCGATCCCCGTTTTCTTTTCTTTTTCTTTTTTTATTTCGGTTTAAATGAAGAGAGAGAGAGGAGGGTAAGGGGTTAAGTGAAAATATATATTTTAATTTATTTATTTCTAAAAAAGCAACTTTGAAATTCGAACTCGAAATTGAGCTCACCGACTGTCGTCCCTAGCGTAATAACCCCATTCCGAACACAATGGGATATGTATCGTCAGCTGATTCGGCTGTTTCGATTAGTTTCCATCAAATTTACGATTAAATAATTATATTGAATTTTAAACGTACATTTCAATTTACCGGGGTCACATACGAACTCTATAAATTGCAGAAAATATTTTCTAGCTTCGTATTGACGATACTGTCCTAACAAAACTAGTTTCGTCGAATTCTGAGACCGTTAGAAAAATGGCCAATTTCCAGTCGATTAAAATCAACTGAAACTGGTCAAACGCGTTTTCCTATGCCACGCTCACATATTGATTCAGAAAATTATGAAATTTGAAATCTAGCAATAATTTGACATCACGGATCCAACAAAAGTGGTTTCGTCGAAATCCGAGGTCGCTTGCAAAATTTCCATTTTTAAGGGCCTGAATTCCATAGCGACTATTCAGAATTTTCAACTAGACATATCTTTTGATTCCCGCTATGAAATTTCGATTGGTCGAATTCGCTGGAAAGATATTGTCAATTAGATCCTAATGTTTTTGGTTTCACTAAAATCCGGTTTATTTTGCACCCGGTA
This sequence comes from Allium sativum, assembly GCA_030737875.1. Taxonomy (NCBI): domain Eukaryota; kingdom Viridiplantae; phylum Streptophyta; class Magnoliopsida; order Asparagales; family Amaryllidaceae; genus Allium; species Allium sativum. The sequence goes on from CM060918.1 coordinate 639,195,310, forward strand.
CATTCATTTGAAGTTTGAAATCGAATTATCGAACTACCGCGCCATTTTCAATTCTATTTATAATTATATATAAATATTTATATTCTAACGACGACGTATATAATATATACGTCGAATTATATTCTAAATAAATTTTCTCGTCGATATTATTTAAAATAATTCATTTTAAATAATCAAAATTCGCTAAAATTGCCAAAATAAAAATTTTAAACTGGCCCAGATTTTCTGGGTTATTACAATCTCCCCCACTTAAAACTTTTCGTCCCCGAAAAGGAACAAAGTCGAAAGTGGTTTGATTATTCAACTCTACGTTCGATTTGGCTTCCATTCTCCAACTTTTCAGTTTCTGAGAATTTTCAAATTTTCAAAAATTTGGCTAACACCCTAAATTTTCGAAAAATTTCGCCATAACCTCCCCTGCAATGGGAGCATCGGGAAATCTCAAATAGCTTCCCCGGTCCTTCAGATCTCAAAAAGAAAAAGAAAAAGCCAAGCGGCTAGCCAATAGGCTCATAAAATCATCATCACCCGAACAAAACAGTAACTTATGTAGTAAACATGTACCTATTTGTCGGGCAAATAAATTTTATTCTCTGCTCTAGCCTCCTTGCTATGACCTGTTCAAGGTAAGTATATGTATATGCAAGCAAATGCGACCAATTTTCAATACAGTTCAATATTTGGTTCAATTAGGCTAAATGGCTAAAAATTAGCAAACAAATAAACAAACAACACAAACATCAATCAATTGGTGAATTAGAGTTTCAAATTCATAACTTTGATACATATACAAAAATCATGTTTTTGATGCCAATTCACAACAATGTGTTCCAACTATATTAGTTTTGGTTCTCACACCAGTCTAATGGAAATATATAGATATCACACCTTCGTTACTCGAACATGAATACTAATGACGACTAGTCAATCATCAGAATCATCTTCGGGCCACTAGAGTATGATTCTATATCTATCCAGTATATTAAAACTTCAAATACACGTTTGCAAGGCGTATATGCAAAATCTTTATATACTGGACTGTCCAAATCAATACAAATAAATAATCAAATATGAATAATTGATTTAGATTTTCAAAACAAAATTTGTTTTCATTTTTAAAAATATACTCTTCACACTCGTTCTACGATACTGCTGATCCCATCTTTAACGAGTCATTCTAATTGGATATTACTAATCCAATATCTGATGAATTCTTTCGTATGGTTCTAAGGTGCCTTGTTCTCTAGCTTTGTAAACCAAAGCTCCGATACCAACTGTGACGAGAGGGAATTTCGCTCGGTCCGAACCAGTCGCTAAACCGACCCAGACCGCTCGAAACGCCCTATCATTTGAGAATAGGACAAAACAGAACGCATACAAAAGAACATTTCATTGTATACTACAACAATGCACCAGAATACAAGAATATACAGAGTATAAATGAATATTACACAGAAATATCAGAGATTTAAATTACATTTAAATACATAGCAGCGGAAAATAATACAATACACAACTAGAAGGAGATATACGGATACAAAGCTTTCCGGATATCGTTCCAGCTGTAAACCAGGATCCTGTGAATATAAATCTGCAAAACCAAAACTACTAGTTGTCCGTGTCAAAATAAGGGCACCCAGAGTTTAGGTTAAAACAATAAACTCCAGGTCAGTCATGTGACTGGTGTGAGAACTAAAACAGTTATTAATCTTTATTTTTAAAGTTAGGCAAATCAAGGGACCACGCCGTATAACACGGAACAGGTTTCCTCCCAAGAATACCAGTGCATAAAACAACAGCGCAATGCTAAATAAAGAAAAATGAAGCTGTTATAAGACCCAGGTCCTATCACACAATGCAACGCAAGCCGGGGGATAGGGTTTTCCCTTATAACAGCCAAAGAATGCTTGATACGTTTAAAAACAGATTATTTGATACTACTATAAGTGTATAGTGTATAAAACAACTTCAAATCATAAGTATCAATCATAGGCGGCATGAATGCCCCATACCACTATGTCGCCATATATAGGTTATACAATCAAAATCGCAAAGTCACGTATTTGGAAGTTGGGTTTCCATCTATGAACCGAGGCAAAAGATAGTCCTCAACCGATTCGAGACGCTCTAGCCCGTGCCTCAGGACCCAGACACAGGTGGGCCCTTGGATCGTCAGGGCCGGTCCACCGATGTGGATTAAAATGCCTGAACACTGCGTTTCCCCGCCCTTTGGGGCGTAAATGAGCCAACGAATGGCTCCATCGGACCCGGATCGTCCGATCAAACCAAGGTGCCTCGCAACAGCAACAACCACACAGGTGAAAAGTATATAAATGTCAGGGCTGGTAGGTCACTGACACCACCCTAGCTAGAAAGAAACGCATGCCCTCCCTGAGGTCCGTCTCCCTTTTTGGTTCACAACCGGGGTGCGAAACTCGCGAAGTAAACGTTACACAAAGCTACGCCACAAAGGCCGTGCTTTGATCATCACCACAAGACTTTGCTTTTCAACAGAAGCCTCGATCAATTGCCACTTAGGCATGCCACACAGGCAATTCAGTCCATGCGTTTGATATCCATCAATATATAACCCCTGAGCTCGTACGTCTCAGAGAAGGGCGTTAAGCAAGAGAATAAATTCTCCGCCGCCAAACAGATATATATTTAATAGAGATCAATCACACGGGCTAAAATCCAATGTCAGACACACAGTCCATTTACAAGTCCGTTCTGGGTCTGAACGAAACCGGAGGCACCTAGTACCCCGCATATCCATCGATCTCCAAGCACGTCTGGACGATCGCCAACTGTTTCCATCTTCTTGGGTGTACAGCCCAATCAAGATCATCAGTAATCACCCAAACGACGTGAAGACTTCCGGTCTTCAACCACCGTCTTCATCTTCGACTTATCGTCGTATCAGTTATTCAGAATGGGATAAACCCGGTCTTTCCGAATAACTCGCGTATATTTTAAATAATTGTTACACAAACACAACATACGCCTCATTCCAATTCATCAGTCACTAACCGTAAATTAATCAAGAGAATAATTTCCCAAATATTAACCCCGAAGGCCGAAACCAACATCAGATCAATATCCAGAAAACCATTCTGCTTAGCTAACCGACAGTTACTTTCTAAATTTCACATTCATAGGGAAAGGTTCCCATTAATTTTATCCAAGATAAATTCCTGGAATTTATTCTCTAATCTTCTTTTGAATTTCGATTCAGCTAGTCGGAATTAGCGAACCTTACCGAAGTAATCATTGGTTTTAATTTCCCAATCCCAACCTATTCATCCCATGAAGTAAAACTGGTAATACTTCATATCTAACACCACGGTGTTATTGGTAAATTCAATTACCATTTCACGTTCAAATCTAATTAAAGATTTAACTATCGCCTGGAGTAATACTGGTGATACTCCATTCTCGATCTTTTCAATCTAATTAAAGATTCATTAAAACACCACTTAGTTTTAATCGTTAACTGGGTTAAAGAATCAGTGTCATTTAAAACACGGTTCACAATAAACCCAAAGTCACATTCCATTAATTATCGGGTTAAAGAACAAGTGTTATTTAAAACACTGTCCATGATAAACCCAAAAATCAATATCAATTCAACTCCAATTAAATATTATTTAATTGGTACACTTCATTAAATCTAAATAAAAAATTTAATCTTTTCTCAACTGGGTTCAAGAACAGTGTTAATGAAGACACCATTCACGACAAACCCAAATCACATTTGATATTAAATACAAGGCTCTGAATAGAAAATATCCCGGCTTATATTCAATATCAAATTCTACGACCAACAAATATCGTATTGGAAATAACGATATATATATATCTTTCAAATTTCCATAACAACATCTGTATAATCACGAAATTCAACATCGAAATATTCCGAAGACAATTTCGATTCAAATCCATTCCAATGCAATCATTGGAAATCCTGGTTATTTTCAAAACCATTTCAAATTCAATTTATTTATTTAAAAATAAATAGAATTATAATTCTAGTTCAAAACTAGTTCATTTTGATAAAAATCTATTTTTATCTTTTCAAATATGGAGTTTTTCATCCCAATTCTTCACAAATCATTTCTTATGATTTTACATAAATTATTCCTATTTTTAATAATTTTATCAAGGCCCGTACAGTCGATTTCCATCAATGGCCATCGAACTGCACTTACAACGACCTTTTTCAAATTTGATTTGGACATAATTCCAAATCCAACCGTTAGATTTCTAATTTCTAATATTCGTTAGAAATCTCTTTTCGATACGAACCCAACGGTTCCGGTTTTAGGAGAATCCGACGGTCGGATCTCCCGTTATGTCCGTTTGAAATAAATGGTCGAAATTCACGAACTGCCGTGGCGCGGCGTGTTCTATTCAGGCCATTATATTATATATATAATATATATAATAAATATTTTGTCGATTTCTATTTAAAACGAATTTCATAAATCGTTTTAAATTCATTTTCAAAAGCAATTTCAACTTCCATTTCAATTCAAATCAAAATTGAATTCTTCTTTATAAATTCGTTTTAAAATTCATTTCAAATTGATTTTAATTCAAATTGATTTCTAATTCAATTTCAGTTCGTTTTCAATTCAATTCAATTCGAATTCATTTCTATTCAATTTCAATTCGAAACGATTTCAATTTTATTTCAATTCTATTCGAACTTCGAACCGTTTCAGTTTATTTCAAATTTCAAACCAATTCAATTAGATTCGCATTTCAATTCACTTTAATATTCACTTCAATTTGAATAAAATCGATATAAATATCGTTCACGTTAAAATGGCGTCAATCTATCAACGCGGCTTCATATATTTCGATTTTCAAATATTCTATTTCAAATATTTCTATTTCAAATATTTCTAGTTTTCAAATATTCTATTTCGAATATTTCTATTCAAATATTTCTATTTCAAATCTTTCTATTTCAAATATTTCTATTTCAAATATTTCTATTTCAAATATTTCTATTTCGAAACTGGAATGAGGCCCAAACAATTACCATATAATGTTACTTATATGGATTTTCTACAACACATGTATATATCAACAACGATGAATAATCAACCATCATCCAAAGTGCATTCTACACTGTATAAGCGTCAAATATAAATATCCAAAGCTCATAATAGCTTGTCAATCAATCGATCGACATACAACTAAACAATCGGGTTTAGTGTACGTCAAATATCATCCCGATACCCGTGTGGGGTTTCAAGCAATCAAACACATATTTTTATTTGTGCAGTTGGGCGATGTGTAAAATTTATCGTCCCAATCAATGTCCTTCAAATAGGTGTACATAAACAAATCATCCGGTTTGTAAATGAAAATTTATTTATTCACATTCACGTTAAAAATTATATTTTTAACGATCAAACTATTTTATTCAACCTATGAATATTCTATTCGGTTCATTTATTAAATAAAATGTTATCTTTATTTTTCTAACTTATTTTAGAAAATTTCGGCGGCATAACGGCATGATACTAGAAACGGGACAAGGCCTAGCCTTATCCCCGGTCTAGTGAAGGCCCATGCCATTCACACATCAATCAAATCAATTTCATTTCACCAAACAATTCCATTCAAACCAAATAACCTAATCAACTACACAACCAAACAATTAAACAAACAAGCCATCCATGGTCTGTGGATGACGGGTGTCGGGTGCTACTAAGCACCGTCTGCATCCTAGTATATATATATATATAACTAGAAAAAGAAATTTTGAGTGAGGAGTTCTCACCAATAGCTATCCAACTTCACGACACTTCTTTTATAGAGATCTTCATCGTTATCGCATCTTTGCCCGTAGCCACTACATATGTAAAAATCACATTTTTACTTCGCTATTCAATATACAAAAATCGAATTTTTACTTCGCTATTCAATATATAAAAATCGAATTTTTACTTCGATGTTCAATGTATAAAAATCACATTTTTACTTCGATGTTCAATGTATAAAAATCACATTTTTACTTCGATGTTCAATATATAAAAAATCACATTTTTACTTCGATGTTCAATATATAAAAAATCACATTTTTACTTCGATGTTAAATATATAAAAATCACATTTTTACTTCGTCATTTCAACAATAAAAATCCGACCTTTCACATATTAAAAATCTGATCTTTCTAAATTAAAAATATAATCTTTTCTAAATTAAAAATATAATCTTTTCCAAATTAAAAATATAATATTTTCTATCGATAAAAATCGAAACTATCAATATAAAATAAAAATCCTACATTTTCTTTCTAATAAACTAATTACCTTAGTTAGAGAAATAAACAACAATTAAAAAGCAAATGATGAAACAAAGTTAAATAAAGAAAATAAGGGCTTACATTGTATCGGAGAGGAGGGGGAGGCGTCAGTGGGAAGCAGTGCAGGCGGTAGGGTCTTGAACGGAGGTGGGTTGCGCGGTCTGGAGGGGGAGCTCGTAGTCGGAGTCGGGGGTGGGGCGCGTCAGGAGGAGGAGCGGTGGTGGAGCGGTTTTCAGGTGGAAAAGGGGGTTAGGGTTCGGTTTTGGGGAAGATGGAGGATCGCTCTGGGGGGGTTTCGAGATGGAGGAAGGTGGGATAGGGCGCACGCGTCGGTGGGGGGAGGGGGTCAGGGAGGCGGCGCCGCCACTGGAAGGGGAGGCGCGATTTTCCGCCGGTCCCCTTTTTCTTTCTCTTTTCTATTTTTATTTCGGTTTAAATGAAGAGAGAGAGAGGAGGGTAAGGGCTTAAGTGAAAATATATATTTTAATTTATTTATTTCTAAAAAATCAACTTTGAAATTCGAACTCGAAATTGAGCTCACCGACTGTCGTCCCTAGCGTAATAACCTCATTCCGAACACAATGGGATATGTATCGTCAGCTGATTCGGCTGTTTCGATTAGTTTCCATCAAATTTACGATTAAATAATTATATTGAATTTTAAACGTACATTTCAATTTACCGGGGTCACATACGAACTCTATAAATTGCAGAAAATATTTTCTAGCTTCGTATTAACGATACTGTCCTAACAAAACTAGTTTCGTCAAATTCTGAGACCGTTAGAAAAATGGCCAATTTCCAGTCGATTAAAATCAACTGAAACTGGTCAAACGCGTTTTCCTATGCCACGCTCACATATTGATTCAGAAAATTATGAAATTTGAAATCTAGCAATAATTTGACATCACGGATCCAACAAAAGTGGTTTCGTCGAAATCCGAGGTCGCTTGCAAAATTTCCATTTTTAAGGGCCTGAATTCCATAGCGACTATTCAGAATTTTCAACTGGACATATCTTTTGATTCCCGCTATGAAATTTCGATTGGTCGAATTCGCTGGAAAGATATTATCAATTAGATCCTAATGTTTTTGGTTTCACTAAAATCCGGTTTATTTTGCACCCGGTACATTCATTTGAAGTTTGAAATCGAATTATCGAACTACCGCGCCATTTTCAATTCTATTTATAATTATATATAAATATTTATATTCTAACGACGACGTATATAATATATACGTCGAATTATATTATAAATAAATTTTCTCGTCGATATTATTTAAAATAATTCATTTTAAATAATCAAAATTCGCTAAAATTGCCAAAATAAAAATTTTAAACTGGCCCAGATTTTCCGGGTTATTACAATATATATATATATATATAAACATATATAGGTATGAAGACCAATATGAACCATTTGGTTTAAATATATTAATTATTTAAATACCATTTCCCTACCACTTTCCTTTTAGGAGACAAAAAGGTTTGAGTAGGGAAGATTGTAACAACCTCAATTTTTAGTGTATTTTAATTAATGATTTAATTTAAAATTTGGTTTATTTATTTTATTTATTTATTTACATTTTATGAAAATAATTTTTATTTTGATTATTTAAATATGTTTGGATTTTTATAATACAAATGAATTTTATTTTTGATATGAATAAAATTCAATATTTGCTATTTTAGAATCTTATTTATGGTAAATTTTAATCGAGTTACTTATTCGCATTCGTTCTTGAATTTTTATATAAATAGTTAATTTGTATAATTATACGCTTCGTTTTTAATATGAAATTATGTCTTTAATTTAATTTCAATTCGTATTGATTGTTGTTGATATAAATATAGCAAAATTTTAATTGTTCTTTAATTTAATTTCAAATCATATTTATTGTTGTTGAAAATATAGTAAAATTTTAATTATCAGATTCTTTTTCTTTGATATGGCTTATTTTATATTTGATTTGCAAAATTGTTGTTAATTTTATATTGCCAAAAAAACCGTTGCTTTATTTATATTTAATATTTATATACTTTTTTTGTAATCAATGTTTGCCATTTAAATTTCAACATCCATTTATTAGTATAAATTCTTTCCTTGAACATTCATTATTTCAAAATTTGAAACATTCGCCTCCTTTTACTTATGTCCTTTCGTTCTCATATGAATATATTATATTTCCTTTTTAAAATCTATACATTTCCTGAATTTGTCAAGCGTTATATAGCATTAAACTCCTACCTTTTCATTGGCATCACGGAGCGTTTTCAAAGCATTAATATTAGCCAATTTGAAATTCTTGTTTGGAATATCAATAAATCTGCTGATAAATTAGTAAACATGGTGTACGTGAAATATGGCATCCATATTTGAATTTTTGATCCACGGTTAAAGGCTATATCTAATAAATAAGAATCCATTAGGTTCCACAATCTCCATTCAAACTTTGTCCATTTCCTTCTCCCATTAATTTTCTCGTGAGCATTAAAATAAGCAACTGCCACTCTAATTCTTATTTTATCACACGTTCCGTTCCTTTACTATTATCTCTCCTCCCCTCTCTATATTCTCCTTCTTCATTTATAAAGATCTGAAAGCTTATATATATATATATATATATATACATATATATATACCGCCACTCTGGAGACCTGAAGGCTTCACCAACTCCGACCTTTGCCCCTGCTCCTTCACAACCACAGCTCTCTATCGCCATTTTTCCCCTAACCCGCTAGCCTTCCCATGCTTCCCTTCATCATGTCACGAGCCCATCACAGCAGCTCCTTCTTCCTTCCCATCGCGCGGACCCTATTACCTCGCTCTCTATGATAGTGCCTCCCCACCTGAGTACTCGAACCCACATATTTTCCACAATTGTTCGCTGTTCCAAACCAAAGCCGTGACGCCCAAAACCGCCTGCCGATGACTAGCCAACGCGAAGCCGCTATCCCTACTCTTCTCTTTCTCATGCAGTACCCTTGTGTCTTATATTCGTGAGTTTTTGGTGTTTATATTTGCGGTGGTGTTTACAATAAGATGTTGTGTGGACTTATTTTCTTTTATGTATTATATATGTATGTATTCATTTGTTTTGCGTGTGAGTGGTGTTTAGGTGCATGAATTATTTACTGGGTTGGTGTGCTATTTTGTATGCTTTATTCATGTGAAAGTCGTGTGTTTGTATCAGTGTGTTATCGAGTGTATGGTAATGTGTGTATATTAGTGTTGCGTTGATTTTCAGTGGGTTTAATTTTAAAAGGGTAATTTCTGAGATTTTAGTTTTAAATTCTAATATTTTAAATATATATTGTGTGTGTAGATTTCATTACATACATATACATTTTGTTTTTTTATATATATTTGTTTGAAAGTATATATATATATACATATATGTTGTATTGTGTGTGTACTTCTTTTGACATCAAATTTAAAAGTAAATGTTTATATATTGGTGTGAGTTCGCATATACTTTGTTTAAATGTTTAAATATGGTATATTTATTGTTTAAAAAGTTTATAAATGAATATATGCATATACTTTGGGAAGTGTTTAGTATATCTTATAAAATTGGTTTTAGTGTGATAAATGTTTGTGTGCATTTATAAATATATGTTTATATATAAAAGAAACATATATTTCGGTGTTGAATGCCTGGCGTTGAGTCGCTTTGGAAATTTAATTATTTTGAAAAAAATAATTTGTATATATATATATATATATATTTGTTTTAAATATCTATTTATATATATCCTATTTTTACGATTTTATTTGGGTGTGTTTGCGTTGTATGTAATTTAAAAATATATATGGTTTGGTGCTATATAATTTAATATATATATATATATATTTATATGAGTGATTTGGAATGCGTCGAATTTTAAATATATAGGTATATATTAATTTTACTGTGTATACATTTATATTAAATATATATATATATATATATACTATTTTGAAAAAGGATTTGTTGTGTGTTTATGTATAATTTATAATATATATACTATTATAATTCGTGTTGTGTGTACGGTGTGTGTTTGTGTGTATGAGTTTATCTATGTGTTTCAAATTATATATTATATAAGTGTATATGATTTAGTATGCGTTAGTTTTGTGTTTTATTCAAATGTATAATTTATAAAATATATTTTTGTGCATCGAATTTTAAATATTTATATATATATATTGTTAATTAAAAAGTAAAATATGAATATATATATATATATATAAAGCTTTGGGTGTGTTTTATATAATTAATAATATATACGTTATAATTTACATTGTGTGTTTGCGGTGTGCGATGAATTTTAAATATATATATATGTATTATGATTTTTTTCTGTGTGTATGTATGTGTGTATATATATATATATATAATGTATAAAGAATTATTGTGTTTAATTTTATGTTTAAATTGGATAGTGTTGTGTTTATTTTTGAGTTGAATGTAGTGTTGAGTTCCAAAACCCATTCATAAACCCAACAACTGTACCAATCCTTTGAAAACTCCCTAGCATCCTCTTATGAAAATAAAATATATCACGAGCGGTTATCAAGATATAAATCTGTTCTGAATTGTGCCTGCAAGTCGCCATTTCATTTTGGGCCACGAAAGGTGAATTTATCTCACACCTAACTCACATTATTTCATAGATGTTAAATCAGCTAAATGAATTGTTATGAAATGTATTGGATTGTCAGTAGAAATTGTTTGTTTAAAATATACATTTTCATATGTGACAAGACATTCATATGACATGTATGTACAATTATTATATATGTATATGATGTGATTGATGATATGCAATGATTTGTGATGTGGTAGATACTCCTAGTTTAGGAAGAAATCACTAAGGGTTGAAATGATACATACCCGAGAAAACATAAGATTAGGGAAAAATCGTTATGAGTTGAAATGATAGACCTGAATGACATTTACTGTATTTGGGATTGCGGTTTGAAATGATAAACCCGTAGAAATTTTATAAATTGCGGGTTGAAATGATAAATATCCGTATCACCTAACCATAGGGTAGAAAACTATATACAGACACCGTTGGTCATGTTTTTGAATCAAAATGATTTGAAAATTTTGAATGTAATAATATTAATTTAAGATCTTATATTTTATATTTATATTTTAAAGATTTATACTTAGATTTTGTAAATTTTTACATTATATGTTTTTAAAATGATTTTATGAGTAAAAATTTATTTAAGTGCTTATTTAAGATTTCACTTATTTAAGTGCTTATAACAATTTATTCTTTTTAAACCTACTTCTAAATTATTTTAAACCTATTTATGATTATAAAACTATTTTTTATATAAATTTATAACTTACAAATATATTTTAAATGCTTATTTTATATATATTTTATAAACTTTAATAATAAACTCAATAGGTGGATAAGTTTTGATTTTGCGATTTAAATTCAAGGTTTAAGGATTTAAATGTATATAACGATACTTGATTCAATGAATTTGATTTTAATTCAACTAAATGTGAATTTCGAATTGACTTAAATATTGAACTTTCTGTTAAATTGCAACGACCTGGCATTTTGCCCGTTCCAAATTGGCATTTAAACCAATTCGAAACGTCCAAAATGACAAATTGTTATTGGCTTACACGGTTTAAATTGAAATAAATGCAGAATCACAGCTTATAATTTGCAGTGGAATAAAAATTTCTCATATATATCAGAGTTTTACAAACATTTGTACAGCGGAAGAAAAATGTAAATTTATACATAAGTTTCAAAGAATAAAACTTTACGATTTTTGTTGTCGAGCTAGCGCATGCGTATGTGTCTCTATGTGTCGTCTTCACGTTCCCCTCCTGTTTGCAAGCTGAAACCTTAACTTGGAACACTTGGAGCCTGACCCGAGTGTCCCATGCAAAATACACAAAACGCCCGAGTCAGGATTATACTTATTTCAAATTAGCAAACTTCGATAAACACAAAATGTAATTAGTTTTATCCTAATAATATATTAAATAACCCGAGTACCCCAATACAGTGAAATGTTGGAAACAAATGGACACGAATTACACCTAATGTGGACATATATCCATTTCCAAGGGTAGGTGTAACAAGATCCTATTATAATTATTTATGGTCACACTAAAGGGAAACACGCCATAATTTATCTGTCAAGTGAGGTAATCAATAGGTAGGCAACATCTCGAGTTCAACATGTCAGTGTAGGAGCATACGGAAATCACCAAGATTAAAACATGTAGTGATAGTAACTTTAGTGGTAGTAGTGCATAACACTACAACAAAAAACACTTTTCGCAATAGGCGATATCTGTTGCAGTAGACCTACTGCAACAGGCCTGCGCCTGTTGGTATAGCCGAAGCTGCAAAAAGTCCGCAACATTTTCTGCCTGTTGCAATAAGATGTTGCAGTATACCTTTTTGCAACAGGCTTTTGTGGTTGCAACAGATCATTTTGCAACAGTATATGCCTGTTGCAATAGATCCATAAATCTATTAATTTTTTTTTACAGCTTATAGATATTAAATATTAAATGTATTCGTTTCAATAATAGTGTATATCACAAAATGAAATAAACAAATAAAATTTTTATTTTAACAAAGTTTTAATAGTACAAATAATTACAACAAAAATTTCTACAATTTTCATACACCATTCATGTATAACAAATTCTTCTCTCACACAACACATTTTTTCGAATAGAGTATTTTCTAATCATATTTCTACTCTATCATACATATACTATAACAAGAGAACGAATATCATGCACCAATCAAGAATCATGCTCCTCCTTAGTAGCTTGTGTTGCTGCATTGGAAGCATATGAAACTATGCTAATCTCCTTTAGGCTTTTTTCCATTTCATCGAGCTCCTGCATCTTGGTGACGTCATTGTCAGGATGGTTCGCCATGTCTACATCAGTGCCCATGTATGTAAGTCTCTTCCGGGATTTCACCACCATACACCGCATGCTCTTCATCCTCCATTGGTCTTCAGGAGTAATGTGTTTATATTTCTCTAATGCCATATTCTGTAGAGACCAGAGAAAAAGATGTTTAAAAGTCTAATTTATTCAATAGAGTATACGATGTAAATCATGCATCCATTATTATTCATAATCTGCATTAAAATGAATTCACATACCTAGTTCTCTCATTGAACTATACTGCTATCTTTGTTTTTTATTACCAAATTCTTTCACGGTGCCAGTTTTTGAGAAAGTCTCATTTTGACCTATTTATCATCAATACTAGTTACAAACTAAGACTGTATAGCAAAGCAAGCTATAATATAACCAAAATAAAAATAAAAAACTTCAGAAAATTCACAAAATGAGACTGTATTGGCAACACCTTGTGTTTACATAATTGAGGTGTATGTAAGGCTCTGATACCATGTGAAAATCTTGAACGAAATATGATTGTGGATATACTTGAGTATTGAGAAGAAAAGATGGAACAAAAAATTTATCTTTATTTGATACCGAATGAATTGATTTTCATTGATACAGCAAAACAGAGAACATTACAATGTTTATATAGACAGAAAAATAAAACTGCAGGAAAGAAGCCCACAAACATAATTGAGGTGAAAGAAAATAAGAAGAAATAAAGTGGTCCGGCATTAGCAGCACACGTGAGCGACACAAGACCACGAGACCACCTTATAACATTAGATACAGAAGAGAGTTAGGCATTTTTGATATGTTTCAATAATTGTCAATTGATCTTCGTTCAAATGATTAATCTCTTGTCCATACTTACTGACTATCGATTTTTTATTACCTTGTTTACACCCCAATTTGGTTATCTATGGGAATTGGCTGAATGTAGAGTTGATGTTTGGAAGTTGGAATATAACATAATATCGGGATATTGTGCTGAACTTTGGTCATGCTATATATTTAAATCTAAGATTTTGGGTTAGCATCTATCGGTTAAAACACTTTGCAATACATTGTATGAAAAAGTTATAGATGCTTGCAGACAAGTTGTGTGTGAAATTAGTAGCAATTATTAAGACAGTTTAGGAGCACGTTGTTGGTGTTACTGTGCTGAAGTGTTCCAAAATTTGGGTTTCTCTCAATTTTCGAACAAAACTGAATCAGTTCAATTTTAAGATGTTTGATTAGACTACATACTGAAGATTAGTAGACTGAACTTGAGCATGAAGCAGGAAGATCCTGCATTGGCTAGGCTGGTCAATTTTCAGTCGGCAGTCACCTTTTGAGGCAGTCGATTGAAGGTCTTCAGCAAGCCCAATTTCATGCTGGAATGTGCAGTTTTTTCAATAACAATTTGGTATTTTGGCACTCGGGATTTTCACAATATATTGATCGCTAAGTTTCTCCTTTATTAAAGCTGTTCATTCCTTTCTCCACAAAATTAGTCTTTAAATAAATCAAATATTGTATGGATCTTGTTTCAAAATATTTGTGGATAGGTTCTTTTAAAATATTTGTGACAATCTTGTTGCTTCCGTTCCTAGCTTTGATTGTGTTAAGAGTTCAAATTTGACACAGTGGAATCAAAATTTATTTAAATTATTCTGACAACATGTTGCAAAATCCGAAAGTAATTGTTAATGTTTATGCTAGTATGGTTGAGATATAATTATCAAAATATTTAAATTGGTTCTCCGTTCTCCCAAATATTTTGGATGAATCAAAAATGTTCACCTAAAGATTAGAATTTGAAATTCATAGCCATTATTGTCAACCTAAACCAAACTCAAGGTAACATGGCTGACTAAACACGACTACACAATTCAGTGTTAAGATTTATCACAAAATTATCGTCAATGTTTTCGTAGGAAACATGGGTATTAACTTCTAAAGAAAGTTTAACCAAGTTATAAAATGTACCTTTTATGATCGTTGAACTAGCAACAATTTTTTTCAAAAGTAATGCTTTCAAAACTCAAATCAAATTTGAGAACGGAAGGTGTTGCCAGTACAGTCTTAGTTTGCAACACATATCAACTTTTATCACACAGTGACTTATGCAATCAAAAAGCATAACACAGCAATGCAATCAAATATTTCACTAAATCTATAATTTCATAATATAAATCGTAACAGTCTCTAAAGTATTTCTGGACTAGTAATGTCATTTCTTATAAGTTCACTTTAATCATTTTGATCTGATTTATAAAATTTTGATGTATTCCAGTCAATATAATCATGGTACATGTGAACCCTACTTCACAGCATACATTGTGATGCAGTCCATAAAATTTAGTAGTATCATCTTCAACAATCATTTTATTTGCTGATTCAACTCTAACCATTTTTTCATAAAATATCTTTTTATCTTTATAACAAATCTTTATAACCATATGGAGTTTAAAACCATAAAACAGTCGGATCAGGCATCAATCTTTAAATGTGACAACATTCTATTCGAACCAATATAACAACCATTCATGAAATCAGTCAAATAAAATCATGCAATCAAACAACATCATGTATACTCGCTCATGACAGCAATACAGTGAAATATAGATAAAGCGGCCGTCTATAAAAGGTCTTATTGCCTAAAGGAGGAAAAATACACTCGCAGTGGGTTTAATCTCGATTTTATCCCTTTTGAGATCTCGATTTGGCTGCGAGATCCTCCTAGACTTGCTGCTCTCGCCCTCGAGTCCGTCTCCATCACGAATCCGTCCCCAAATCTGATGCGAGATCATTTACTTCGGATTTCCCCTAATTTTCCACTGCAAGGGCTCGACCATTTTTAGTTCTCTTTATTTTGAACGAGGAGATAAAATGAATCGTGGCATCCCCATCCTTTACTGGCGGCGGAAGGGAGCTGTTATTTGGTAAAGTGCGATTTAAGGTTTCAAAGACTGGTTCAAACGGGAAACAAATAAAAAGAAGCGGAATGAAATATTTGGGAGCCCACAATTCCAACTTTTATTGATTGCCTCTTTCATAGTTGCAACGTTGCTTTATTGAATGTTGCTTGTCTAATTTTATTGGACGTGACAAACACTGGATATTTTTCACTACTAAGAAATTTTGATTATGATATCAACAAGCAAAAACAAACCATAATGAGTACTGAGATTTGAAATGTAAAGTTTTTACTGTTAGATCTTGAACTTTTTAACATCTTTAATTTTTCTGAATTTTGAATATTTTATTAACTTTTTCTACATTTTTTTTAAATTCATGAAATATCAATATTTTATCAATAATTTAAAACCATTTTTAATCCTTTTAAGAATATTAAGTATAACAGTTGAATTTAATTATTGTTAGATGCTAAATAATAAATATAACTTATTAATTGTCAAATATTAAAATTAAAATGTTGTATTCTACCGAAGACATGTTGTACAGATATGTACTACCGTCAAACTACCCAATTTCAAGAAGAAACATTTGGTTGTCATTTATAATTATTAAATATTTACAGCGATTGAAATTAGTCGTCTGTTATGCATCTCTATTACAATCGACTAAATTAATACGTATCATATTTCAAATTATTTATTAATTAATAATAGCTAATTATTTAATAGTAATTATTAAAAAGTTAATCATTAAAAGCTACTTCTTATTTATTATTATTTAATATTTATTTTATTATTTTATTATTTTCAAATGTTAATTATTTTTGTTAATTATTATTATTTAATTATCAGTCATAAATATCACTTTATAATACTTAAATTTTATTATTAATTAATAGTTATTAATTATTAATTTTAATTATTATACAATTACTAGTAGTTAATCATTAAAAGCTGATACTTATGTTTAATAGTATGTTTTTCGCAACTGGCTTTACCAGTTGTAAATAAATACAGTTATTGCAAGTGGCGAAAACAGTTGCTAAAGATATCTATTCGCAACTGGCTTGGAAGCGCAGTTGCAAATAATATGTTTTTTGCAACTGCAACAGAAGCACAGTTGATAAAAGTAGGTTTTTGCAACAGAAAGGGAAGCGCAATTGCTAAAAATACGCTTTTCGCAACAAAAAGGAAAGGCCTCTTGCTAAATCTCATCTATTGCAACTGCTATAATAGGTATGTTGCTAAATATCATTTACTGCAACTGTCATGTGTCACCTGTTGCAAATAACTAGTTGCAATAGAGTATTTTTCTTGTAGTGTAATGAATTGTATGCTAACGTGAAGACAATGTATACATTGCCCATGCATGTGTGCAAGCAAAATGCATGGCAGCCAAGGGCGGTATATGCATTGTAACAACAGGTCCAAGTGCAGAAATATAAATAAATGAAGCTAGATAACAAGTAGAGGTGTGCATGCCCATGGAATAAGCTCAAAATCCGGTACCATCATGCTTAACAGTGGAGATATATCCTCGCATTTTAACTTATGAACTTCGGCTATTTCAGTTCTAATTTTCGAGACAACGAAACTACCACAGTTTACCTATCAATCTTGTTAAGTATTTGTGCAAAAGGACAGTACCCATAATCTTAAAAAATAAGCAGTGCATGAGAAGTGCTACAATTTCCCAGTTTCGTTATGGGTTCCATTAACCGAATTCAGATCGCATGAGAAGCCCATAAAGCCAACTTCCAAAATATGCAACATAATATCTATAGACAAACATGCATGTATTGTTTTGGCATAGAAAATTGCTGCAACCCATCATTATTATGCTTATGTCAATCGAATCTTATTGGTTAACATAAATGATCATGCCAAAGTGAATACCCAAAAAGGGAATGAACAATTAATGTGAGCAGTACTGATGTATATAAATATTTAATAATTTCAGAACAAGGCACGGGTCACATGCACTAGTAAGGCAACATCAGTATGTATATCCATATTACTTTATTTATAAAACACACAAAACACATTAGCAATAAATGTTAATAATATTTGACTCATGAGGCTGCTCCCACATACCCTTACAGATAACAAATTGACACTGAACTGATTTATTATTGCCCACCTAAATTTGTCTTTTACTCCTACATTATGTCAGGCTTGCTTATTTATAAATGTACATAACCAATACAGTTTTAGGCTAGAAAGCAATGCTACGAGGTGCCATGACAAAATTTCCCGAGGTGTTCTACACAACTAATTTGTCCTAACCAACTATTAGGCTTTGTCCCATATCACTTAAATTATCCACATGTAACGGTGGGGTTAAGGTACCAAAACGAATGATTCAAGTAGCATATTTTTAAGTGGCAAACGTCAAAATAAACTCATTTTAGATCAACATAACCTACACATTATTTACTATGAACATGCAGCAAACACCATGTCAACCAGAAAAAGGAAATCATGCATAAGGTTGGAATAAATCTTATATTATGAATTTATAAATTCTTGCTATATCATTTTTAGTTCATATTAACATTAACCAAACTACCTAAGTTCATCGGTGGTTAAATATTTATGTGAAGAGAGATTATAGCCCAACAGTAACATGCATGTGTAAAAATGGAGACATGCAAGCCAACCCTGAATCATTCTATTGACGAGACAGAAATGAGGCAGCCAATATAAAAGAAACAGCGACCAACAACCCACACCACATTATATTTTGTGAATGTGAAATTAGAGAACTTGAAATAAGTCGAATCACAAGTTAAACTTACATTTGGTCAAGACAGCGAAGGGTTTGGACGGTCCCCCTTCTTGCTTTGTACGGTGGACTGGAGGTGGAGCCTTGGTTCTCACAGCTCACAACGCGCCTTAGGTGGAAGCTTCACTTGATGCGAGGATGGCCAACGACGCTCAATTGGAAGGAGGGAGCTTCGAGCCAGTGCACTGCAAGGTGCTGATAGTGAACGGCGCTTGATCGACGAACTTGGTTTGTTGAAAAAAGCGGCGCGGCTTCCTATAAACGAACGGACTAAAGTGACGGTGGAACAAGGAAGCTCGGGTGCTCGACTAAGAGAAGCTCAAGAGTCAAGGGGAGGAGCGAAGGAGATGACTTGCAGTTCACTGGTTGTGACGTGGTTAAATCATGGTGAAGGCGAAGAGGTGACGGTCAGCAGCGGCAAATGGATGGGAAAAAGCAGTAGCGACCACTTGGAGAGTCGATTTGGGGAGAATGATTTTGATTTGGGAAAAATAAAAATTTGGAGAAAGAAAATCATTTGAGAGGAATAACAATTGGCTGTAAAAAATGGTGAAGAGAAGGGGAAGTATTTTGGTAAACGGTGAATGGGGTATGATTAATTTTATAATTAAACGAATGGAGCAGGATTCCGAAGAAGAACAACACGTGTAATGCCAATCAGAGCGGCAAGGCCAAGTGGTACCTGATTTCCACCGCCCAAATCTCAGCAAATATTTATCAGATATTGCGTTGGATTTGATATTGGCTAAACGAGGTAAACGGGTTTGAACGAAGTATTCCAAGTGAACGGTGCAGAAAACTGAACGAACGTCAGGCCGGAACATGGTTGAACATTAATTTGTGTAAAATTGTTGAACCAGACAACGTTGTGTACGTATTTTATCCCAGTATAATTTCCATCAATTGAACAATTAAATCAATTTATATTAAAATAAATCGTTCCTTCATTAAATTACAACATTTATTTTTCAAAGTTTACAATATTAATCCCAGCAGTTATCAACCTATTAAATCAAGCAAGTTGCATTTCATTACGCGATAAAATTTCTTTATTAAAATAAAACATTTATTTACTAAATTACAAAATATTCTTCAGTGTTTATCTTATTTTAAATGTTATAAAGCAACTCACGTTAGTTAATGACATTCGCCTTAACCAACGTTTAAATATTCAAAATTAAATCCCAAAATTCCTACTGGTCATTGGCTTCTCCGTCCAAGCTTCCCCGTACTCGAATTTGGATTTCCTCTCGTATTCCTTTTCCTTGATGCTGCGTCTTCCATCCTGTTACGATTTGAAAGAACAATTAACTTACTTTCTAATTAATCCTTTAGTTTAACAGATTACATATTTTCCAACTCAAGAAACCCAAGCCGCGATTTACCCTTTTCCATCGTTCTACTATTGCTGCTTTGAACTTTTGCTCCAAACAGAATCCGCATATGCGCCACCCTACCATTCACCGGGTGTCGATCCATGGTTAACAAAACCTGCCTCTTTCCCTCATCAACCTTCACCAGTAGCAGCTCGGCCTTCAGTGCTTCTATTCATCAGTAAAAGACCCCGTGTCGGTAACCCTTTTACCCTCAATTCCCGCCACCACGTCGAGCGAACTTCGATTAATACCGGTCAGAATCAGGAGCTCGGTGAGCTGAATAGTTTGGTATTGAAGTATTATCAGATTGATTACCAGATTGGATGATAATTGAGAGGGAAGTTGGTTGTATTACTGTAACGACCTGGTTTTTAAGATACTTTGGTTATTAACATAAACTCAATGACGACTAACCAAACATCAAAAAATACTGGTAGTTAATGAAAGAAATTAGAGGGTGGGAATAGATAAGACAGAAACTTAGAATAGAAGAAGAAGAAGAACACAACATCAGAGTAACACGTGTCTCACAGCGGAACGAACAACATATAATAGATAACATATCCTTGAAATAAAATCAGTATATATTTACAGTAACATTATCAGAGTACAACACTTACAACACAGCGGAAATAACTATAGTTATATAATCCTGAAGCCTCCTGCTCCAAGATCTTCCAGTATATCTGTAAATCCCGACTACTTGACTGCCCGTACAAAATTGGGCACCCAAGAGTTTAGGGAAGCAAAACAAAATAAACTTCGGGTCAGTCATGGGAATGGTATGAGTAAAAATGTGTGACGGCCCGCCCCGCACCAGCCTGCATTTCCTCCGGAAGTGCGTTGTACACATGCCCGACTAGCACGGAACGGTCGCCAAAGAAAGGAAAGAAGGGAATGAACTAATCAAGGAACCTGTAGAATGTCTCACAGCGCATGGAATAAAATATAATAATAATATACTTGACATAAAACAGGTGAGACAGTGCATAAGCTGATAACTAAAATCAACATCAATCATCAGAGCAGCGGAAATCCAAATACAGCTTATTACAATTTTCCAAATTTACTGTCTCTAACAAAAGAAAGCTAAAGTAGAAGATGCACCACCAATGCCCAAGCAGTGATCTTCAACAACACAGGGAGAATACTATATATATTACGTGGAAGCCTCCTGCTCGTCTCCGGATCATCTACTCGTGCATCACCAGCTAACCTGTCTCTAGTCTGCTCGTGTGACCACCCAGAGTAATAAGAGGAGACATAAAACTCTGGGTCAGACATAAAGCCTGGTATGAGCGATAAGCATCTAAAAAGAATAATAACATGTATACTAAACCATACCTGAACCTGGACCTGCAACCAAAGAGTTAGTACCACATACCGTACAATACTCTAAGGTGCCATAATAAATAGTGTAAGAATACGGGGGTGGGGTGTGCATGTCGTAATGATAGCAAGCAAATCAACCATAACAACCATCCTCACATCTCTCACTCCGTGCGTAAAGCATACGGTATCTACCACTTTGGAACACCAGACAAATTGAGGTAACGACGAATCCCGTCTTGTAGAAACCCTGCTGCGACCAAGCTAAACACATGGAGTCATGACCAAACATTTCAATGACCCACCACATTGGTCGTAGACCTTGGTCCTACCAATTCCATAATGGCCCTGAATCCGCCTTCGTACCTCCTACCATAGTGGGTCCAAAGCTATAGACATCGATAACCCCTTAACACGCGTCCCGCAGCAAAGCCCAATCATGAAGCGAACTCGTTGATTCCCATCTGGATCTTAAGCTCTAGCTTCTCATTTGAACTTCCTTTGCATCTCGGGTTTGGTCGAATTGGAGTGGGTCTTCAGAAGAGTTATCGTGCAGTAGTAGCCCTAGAATTCTGTTCGGTTCGGTAGTCATTACCCTCGTCGGTTCGGTTCGGTCCTCCTTCCTTGTCATCTTTTCATTCGGTTCGGATCGGGTACTTCACTTCGGGTCGGGTCGGTGTCCTCCTCCGGGTCGGGTCGGGTTGCTGTCTTCCTTCCAGTTCATGCTCCTTCTCCGATCAGCTCCCTCGTTTTCCATCTACTCCGATCCGATCTGATCCCTTCGCCTTACTCCAGTCGTAGCCTTCCATTCTTGAGTCGATCCGATCTGGCCTCCATTATTCTTCCGATCCGATCCCCTTGTCCACTCCAACTCTAAGCAAACGGCCTTCCTTTTTGCCAAGTCTCTTATGTGCCAAACTCCAGTTCGGGTCGGGTTTTCTTGCCCAGTTCACATATCTGATCCGATCCGAAGCCCTGCACAACTTTCTGCAACTTTTTCCAGCAACTTGTTTACGCCGTTCGACGACATTTTTGACAAATCTAACTATTCTAATCAATCACAAATCATGTCAAATAGTCATAACAACATAGCAAACTAACCACAAACACCAAAACAATGGATTTACATGTCAAAATGGATCAAATATGCCCAAAATCCCCTTATTTTCCCTTAAGCATGATTAAATAAAACTAATCATAGAATTAACAAAACTCAATCAAATTAAACCAAATTCCTACCAGAGGCATAAAATATTATTTTAGAATTTCTAAACATTTTTCCAGAATTTATTAGTGTATAAATCCGCTAATCCTCACTAATTACCCTTAATTACCGTAATTAGTGCAAAAACTATGCAAATCACTCACCTTGGCCACAAATGAAACACCAAATCTGAAATACTCTCTGTTTGGGTCGAATTCCTACGTATAGCAGCAGCTCCAACCTTGCTTTGTTGCTATTTGGCCTTGTTTTGATGTAGTTTAGGCTTAATCTTCACTAAAAATGTGTTTTTGAGTGTTTTAGAGGATGGAAGCCATTGCTAAGGTCTCAAGAGGGTTTGTGGCGGCTCAAAACTGAAATGAAAGTGATTTCCTAACCCTAATCAGTCCTCCTATACCTCTAAACCCGAAATTCCCCTCTGGGCCTAGCTGCTAATCACCCGGTTAAGCCCAATTAAGCTGTTTTTCACCATCTGAAACTTGTTTCAGCCATATCTCCCAAACGGTGAGTCCGTTTGGCTAATGTGACCACTCTACGGAAAGAGAAACCATCTTCCGGAGACAATGGAAGTGGTTTCAGGTCGAAATTCCTTTGAAGTCAAAAGTTATGGCCAAAACAGTGCCAACTAGGGGTAAAATGGTCATTTAAAAATCGGGAAAAATCATGAACATGGGAAATGACCACAATAGTCGTCTCCCAAAGTTACATGACCATACTACTTTGTATGTAAAAGAAATAAATATCCTACGATCCTATGATGCGTAGAATACGGGTCGTTACACTCTCCCCCCCTTAAGAAATTTCGTCCCCGAAATTCCTTAACCCAAAACATACAAAGGATCCCGCATGCCTAACAACCACATACAACAATCAAACATGCAAAACAAGCAAACAAGCCTATCCTAGCATGCGGAAAACTAAATCGAAGTCAAAATCTTACCAGGCAAAGAGTTCTGGGTGTGTCTTCCTAATGTTCTCCTCTGTCTCCCAAGTACAATCATTCTCGTCCTCGCCCCACTGAACCTTGACTAGCTTCACCGCCTTCCTTCGAAGTTGCTTCATGTCATGCTCGACAATACGGGCAGGCTTGCGGTTCCCAACCGCCTCGGGTTCTACTTCGAAGTCCTCTAACTGATCAGGTGAAATAGTCATATCTGAGTCGTGAACGAACTTCCTTAGTTGGGAAACATGAAATACGTCGTGAACTACCGCCATCTTCTTCGGTAAGTCGATTCTGTATGCCAAATTCCCGACTAGTTCAAGAACAGGGAATGGGCCAACAAATCTTGGTGCCAACTTGCCTCTCCTGCCAAATCGTATTACGCTCTTCAACGGAGAAATCTTGACAAACACCAAGTCACCAACGGAGAATTTTATGTCTCTTCTCCTTTTATCAGCATAACTCTTCTGCCTATCTTGGGAAGCCTTCATTCGTTGTTGGATGATCTTGATCTTATCTGAAGTTTCCCTCACCACATATGGTCCAAGCATAAACTTCTCGCCAGTCTCTATCCAACATGATGGTGAGTTGCACGGTCTTCCGTACAAAGCTTCAAACGGAGCCATACCGATACTGGATTGGTAGCTATTATTATATGCAATCTACTAGATGTAAATGGTCATCCCATGATCCACCAAAATCCAATATACACGCTCTCAAAAGATCTTCCAAAATACGATTCACCCTCTCCGTTTGACCGTCGGTCTGAGGATGATATGCGGTACTGAGATGTAACTCTGACCCTAAAGCCTCTTGTAAGCTCTTCCAAAACCCACTAGTGAACAACTGGTCTCGGTCGCTCACAATGCTTTTAGGTACTCCATGAAATCTCACTACCCACTTCATATACAATTCTGCTAACTTAGCTGCCGTTCTGGTCGATTTGACTGGTATAAATCTTGCACTTTTAGTCAGTCGATCCACAACTACCCAAATGCTATCATGTCCCGATCTAGTCCTTGGTAAACCATCAATGAAATCCATCGAGACTTGCTTCCATTTCCATTCGGGAATTTCTAAGGGCTGTAACAACCCACTAGGCTTCTTTTGCTCGGCTTTAACTAGCTGGCAATTCATGCACTTGGATATAAACTACCCAACGTCTCTTTTCATCCCTTCCCAGTAGTAAGTCTGCTTCATATCTCGATACATCTTGTTACCACCGGGGTGTATAGTCAGCTTTGAGTGATGACATTCTCTAAGCACTTCATCTCTCAATCCATTGACATTGGGTACAACAAGCTTTCCATTCTTTCTAAGCCATCCATCTCGATCAAGCCCATACTTGTTCATCTCCTCATCGATATCCATCTTTAACTTGGAGATGATTTCCAATAGGTTAGGATCGTCCCTCTGACTAGAGCCGATCCGCTCAATTAAAGTGGGTCTGATCGTCAAACTTGCTAACATTTCTGGATCCAATTCGCACTTTGGTCTGAAATAAAACCCCGCGATATACTCCAGTTGCTTCCATTCAAGGAACATAGCCCCTAAGCTGGCATGTCTTTTACTCAATGCCTCAGCCACCGCATTGCCCTTTCCCGGTGTATATGCGATGTCGAAATCATAGGAAGCCAAGAATTCTAACCACCTTTGTTGCCGGAGATTTAGATCCTTCTGGGAGAAGAGATACTTCAACGACTTATGATATGTAAACAGCTCAAATCTTTCTCCTAAGAGATAGTGTCTCCACATCTTTAACGCGAACACGATCGCTGCCAATTCCAAGTCATGGGTAGGGTATCTTTTCTCGTGCGGTTTCAATTGCCGACTTGCATAAGCTACAACCCTACCGCCTTACATCAATACAGCACCCAGTCCGGTACCACAGGCATCCGTGTATACCGTCATCTCTTCATCCCCCTTAGGAATGACTAACACTGGTGCGCTTGTCAACTTGTCCTTTAGACTCTTGAATGCATTCTCGCAACTTTCATCCCAGACAAAAGATTGATTCTTCTTGGTCAACTGGGTCAATGGTGCTGCTATCTTGGAGAAACCTTGGATAAACTTACGATAATATCCAGCTAATCCCAAGAAACTTCTTACATCTGTTGCATTCTTTGGCGTAGGCCAATCCTGTACCGTAGCCACCTTCGTCGGGTCCACGGCAATACCATTCTCTGATACAACATGGCCCAAGAACCTCACTTCCCTCTTCCAGAAGTGACACTTAGAAAACTTTGCTTTCAATTGGTGTTTTCTCAACACCTCCATCACTACTCTTAAATGTTCCTTGTGTTCTTCCTCTGTCCTCGAATAGACCAAAATATCATCAACGAACACAAGGACAAACTTATTCAACTGATCTCTGAATACCCTATTCATAAGATCCACAAAATATGTTGGGGCATTGGTCAGCCCGAATGGCATGACCAACCACTCATAAAATCCAGACGGCGTTCGAAATGCCATTTTAGCTATACTCTCAGCTTCCACTCTAAGCTGATGAAAACCTGTCGCGAGATCCAACTGAGCAAATACTCTCGCGCCACTCAACTGATCGAACAAATCATCTATCCGCGGTAGAGGATACTTGTTCTTCCTCGTCACTTTATTCAACTCGCGGTAGTCTACACACAAACGAAGGGAACCATCCGCCTTGGTAGCAAACACAACTGGTGCTCCCCATTCAGAAACACTCCTTCTGATAAATCCCTTCTTCAAAAGATCGCTGACTTGCACCTCGAGCTCTCGTTGCTCCCTTGGTGCCATACGACGAAGTGGCATCACTATAGGTCTGGCATCTTTTACCAAATCAATACGGAACTCAATCTCTCGGTGTGGTGGAAGTCCGGTCACTTCTTCGAAAACGTCCGGATACTGGCCAACCACGGGCAAACCTGACAACTCACTATGCGGAATGTCGGGGGAGTTTAGAAAACTAGCCAATACCCCCTTACTGGGTAGACCACCAAACACTATCCTCCTCCCATCATCCGCTCTAGCTGTCACTAAAAAGCCCTCACAGTCTACCACCACCCCGTATCTTTAGAGCCAATCTACTCCCAAAATAATGCCAAACCCAGTAAAGCCCAAAACAAAGCAATCACAAACAAATATGCATCCATGACTCGATAGGACCACATTACGACAAATCATGCTAAGGCTAGTCGAACCACCAATCGGGTTCGTCACTACTAAAGGTCTATCGACCATCTCGGGCTCCAATCCCAACCTATCTACCAGGTCACTAGATATGAAAGAACTGGAAGCTCCGGTATCAAATAAAACTCTAACAGGAACATCATAAACAGAAAGCATACCTTGAATGACGACATTCTTTCCCTTCTCCGCCGCTGTTAGGGCATTCGACGAAGAAGGAATAGCATTAACGGCGTAGGCTTTCACTATTTTCTTTTCTTTAGGGGGTTGCGGACACTTGTCCTTGTGATGTCCCATTTGGCCACAGTTGAAGCACTTCCTATCCGCTGGCTTGGCCCGACAATTACTAGCATAATGGCCCTTCTTACCACAGCTGAAGCACTCAACATCTTGCTTATTCTTTTTCTTCTGGCCATCCTTAGCCTGATTCTGCTTTCTCTTATTCTGGGAACCACCCTTGCCTCCACCACTTGCTTGTGGCTTTGGTTCATCTACGGATGCATCCTCAGTCTTCGGCTTAGGGTAGGGACTTTCTGATCTTAATGCTTTCCCCACAATCGATTCAAACGTCTCATCGATGTGGTTAATATGTCTTTCCCCCAAGTACTAATCCAAACCAGTTATGAATTTCTCATTCTTTTTCTCGGCAGTATCAATAAGAGATAACCCATATTTTGACAAAGTGTCAAATTCAGCAATATACTCCGAGACAGCTCTGCCATTCTGCTTGAGCTCCAAGAATTTCTTAAACAGCACTAACTTCTGAGCAGCTGGAATGAACTTCTTGCTAAAGCGAGCCTTAAACTTCTCCCAAGTAATCTGATCTTCGGGAGTAGCTTCCTTTATAGCATTCCACCAATTCATTGCCCGCCCTTGCAGCTGACGGGACGCTAGCTTTCTCTTCATCGCATCCTCGATACCCAAATCCTCGAAGATACGTTCGCAACTATCCAACCAATCCTGAACATCCGTGGCCGACTCCGTTCCGTGGAACGGCTTCCCACCAAGGCTAGTATAATCCTTATTCAGCTTGGCGAAGTCGACTCTTGGCGCCTGCACTATTGGACCACCTCCATTTCCACCATTGGGAGCTGCCCTCTGTACATCTCTAAGCATCTCTCTCATGAGGTCAGTAAACATCGTCCTCATGTCAGCAGCATTCCCATTATTGGCTCCCCTACCAGCACCTCTAGTATATCGGCTCATCGTCAATCTGAAAAAGGAAATGATTAACGACTCCATAGTGGTGCTAGTGCAGTACGACTTCATCCTTATACTAGTAATAGTCTATATATATAACTTTTAAAAACCAAAGTAATCACAAATACGCTCTCTCGTATACGTATATTATCTCTCCCTGATAACTTCCCTAGGTTAACTATGCAACCTAGAGCTCTGATACCAAGTGTGACGGCCCGCCCCGCACCAGCCTGCATTTCCTCCGGAAGTGTGCTGTACACATGCCCGACTAGCACGGAACGATCGCCAAAGAAAGGAAAGAAGGGAATGAACTAATCAAGGAACCTGTAGAATGTCTCACAGCGCATGGAATAAAATATAATAATAATATACTTGACATAAAACAGGTGAGACAGTGCATAAGATGATAACTAAAATCAACATCAATCATCAGAGCAGCGGAAATCCAAATACAGCTTATTACAATTTTCCAAATTTACTGTCTCTAACAAAAGAAAACTAAAGTAGAAGATGCACCACCAATGCCCAAGCAGTGATCTTCAACAACATAGGGAGAATACTATATATATTACGTGGAAGCCTCCTGCTCGTCTACGGATCATCTACCCGTGCATCACCAGCTAACCTGTCTCTAGTCTGCTCGTGTGAGCACCCAGAGTAATAAGAGGAGACATAAAACTCTGGGTCAGACATAAAGCCTGGTATGAGCGATAAGCATCTAAATAGAATAATAACAGGTATACTAAACCATACCTGAACCTGGACCTGCAACCAAAGAGTTAGTACCACATACCGTACAATACTCTAAGGTGCCATAATAAATAGTTTAAGAATACGGGGGTGGGTGTGCATGTCGTAATGATTGCAAACAAATCAACCATAGCAACCATCCTCACATCTCTCACTCCGTGCGTAAAGCATACGGTATCTACCACTTTGGAACACTAGACAAATTGAGGTAACGACGAATCCCGTCTTGTAGAAACCCTGTTGTGACCAAGCTAAACACATGGAGTCAAACCAAACATTTCAATGACCCACCACATTGGTTGTAGCCCTTGGTCCTACCAATGCCATAATGGCCCTGAATCCGCCTTCGTACCTCCTACCATAGTGGGTCCAAAGCTATAGACATCGATAAACCCTTAACACGCGTCCCGCAGCAAAGCCCAATCATGAAGCGAACTCGTTGATTCCCATCTGGATCTTGAGCTCTAGCTTCTCAATTGGACTTCCTTTGCATCTCGGGTTTGGTCGAATTGGAGTGGGTCTTCAGAAGAGTTATCGTGCAGTAGTAGCCCTAGAATTCGGTTCGGTTCGGTAGTCATTACCCTCGTCGGTTCGGTTCGGTCCTCCTTCCTTGTCATCTTTTCATTCGGTTCGGATCGGGTACTTCACTTCGGGTCGGGTCGGTATCCTCCTCCGGGCCGGGTCGGGTTGCTGTCTTCCTTCCAGTTCATGCTCCTTCTCCGATCAGCTCCCTTGTTTTCCATCTACTCTTATCCGATCCGATCCCTTCGCCTTACTCCAGTCGTAGCCTTCCATTCTTGAGTCGATCCGATCTGGCCTCCATTATTCTTCCGATCCGATCCCCTTGTCCACTCCAACTCTAAGTAAACGGCCTTCCTTTTTGCCAAGTCTCTTATGTGCCAAACTCCAGTTCGGGTCGGGTTTTCTTGCCCAGTTCACATATCCGATCCGATCCGAAGCCCTGCACAACTTTCTGCAACTTTTTCCAGCAACTTGTTTACGCCGTTCGACGACGTTTTTGACAAATCTAACTATTCTAATCAATCACAAATCATGTCAAATAGTCATAACAACATAGCAAACTAACCACAAACACCAAAATAATGGATTTACATGTCAAAATGGATCAAATGTGCCCAAAATCCCCTTATTTTCCCTTAAGCATAATTAAATAAAACTAATCATAGAATTAACAAAACTCAATCAAATTAAACCAAATTCCTACCAAAGGCATAAAATATTATTTAAGAATTTCTAAACATTTTTCCAGAATTTATTAGTGTATAAATCCGCTAATCCTCACTAATTACCCTTAATTACCGTAATTAGTGCAAAAACTATGCAAATCACTCACCTTGGCCACAAATGAAACACCAAATCTGAAATACTCTCTGTTTGGGTCGAATTCCTACGTATAGCAGCAGCTCCAACCTTGCTTTGTTGCTATTTGGCCTTGTTTTGATGTAGTTTAGGCTTAATCTTCACTAAAAATGTGTTTTTGAGTTGTTTTAGAGGATGGAAGCCATTGTTAAGGTCTCAAGAGGGTTTGTGGCGGCTCAAAACTGAAATGAAAGTGATTTCCTAACCCTAATCAGTCCTCCTATACCTCTAAACCCGAAATTCCCCTCTAGGCCTAGCTGCTAATCACCCGGTTAAGCCCAATTAAGCTGTTTTTCACCATCTGAAACTTGTTTCAGCCATATCTCCCAAACGGTGAGTCCGTTTGGCTAATGTGACCACTCTACGGAAAGAGAAACCATCTTCCGAAGCCAATGGAAATGGTTTCAGGTCAAAATTCCTTTCAAGTCAAAAGTTATGGCCAAAACAGTGCCAACTAGGGGTAAAATGGTCATTTAAAAATCGGGAAAAATCATGAACATGGGAAATGACCACAATAGTCGTCTCCCAAAGTTACATGACCATACTAATTTGTATGTGAAAGAAATAAATATCCTACGATCCTATGATGCGTAGAATACGGGTCGTTACAAACAGTTTAAAACAGTTCGAACAAGTAAACGATATCTCATAAGACCACGCCGTATAACGGAACGGGTTTTCCCTTTTGAGAATCCAAAATATCTTTATATCAAAACCCTTTTGATATTATAATAATGTCTATCAACCACAATATAATAATCATCCAGCAGAAACGCTTCCATCTCACGTTCTACATATATAGTATACAATCAAAACCGCTAGTACGTATTGGGTAATGGATTTCCAACTATGACAAGGTATGGAACCACCTTTCGCTAGTGTACCTCTAGAGAGTAATACACTGGGTTCAACAAAAACATCTTGCAACCCGGCCACACATGACCGACCACTCATTTCGCTTGAGTGTATCGAATGTATATCACCAACGGTTGGGATCAGCAACCATTTCCCGAATGGGACTACTTCAACAATAGATTTTTAGAAGTAAATGAAACTCAATATCAGGTGATTATACACCCTAATAGGTGCGACAAACATAGCCATGCTGCCTGCCCGATTTCTGTCATTTACCAAATGTGAGGCTAGAAGCTATGCTTATCTTTCTTTTAATAACTTATTTATTCTCCTAAATAAATATCCCTTTTAATTCTATTTGTAAATATTTTACAAATATCTACCTTTCTATTTTATTTGTAATTGTTTTACAAATATTTTCTCTTTATATTTGTTTGACAAATATTTTCCTTTACATTTGTTTTACAAATTAATTCTTTTAACTCTTTTGATTTTTTAATTTATTTCCTTTTATAAAACTCCTTTTTCCTTTTTTGTATAAAATCCACTGATTTTATATAACTAATTCATTTTCAAAATATACTTTGAAAATCCCCTTTTTACTTCCCAGTATTTTCATGGTATTTATAATACCAATCACAATGATTGATATTATTTAAACACACTTAATCAACAACATATATCACATCATATAATACAATATATGAAAACAGTAAAATAAATGTTGAGGAACCCAATTAGGTCCCTCCAACCTGTTTCCCCGCATCACAAATGTTAAACAACACGAATATAAAATATTCTGATAACCAAAATCAATATTCGATTAACGATTTATATATATATCGTTATCTATATTTTTAATCAATACACAGACAATTCAACCAAACAGTTAACACACAGCAATCAGTCATCATTTATATGTTATAAAAATAGAACTGTTCAGAGTTGGTGAGTTTTACTCACTTTGGCAGTTCATCATTAAAGAACGATAAACTGTTGTTTGATTTGAATCAAACAATTAAATTCGCTATAAATTCAAATGAGCTTCAATCCACTCCCAGTCAGTTCCATTATGGAGCTCTCGTCCATACGGTCCTAACGGATCCAACCGTTCGAAATTCTGATCATGTATGTAGAAGATATACGATTTATAAGTTCATATACAATTTAAAATTAAATAAAACACTAATTTATTAATTCGGGCCTCACATTTAAACCTCCCAGCCCAACATCCTACTAAGGCCCATCCTCACATTTTAAAACCCGACCCCTTTTACCTCATCTTCCCACAATCAGATTTTCACGACTCCAGTATTTCTCGATCCTCCTTCAACCACCATCCTCCATCACTTTGGTCATCAAACTCTGGCGCAACCACCACCATAACACTCCCCTTCGCCATCCATACCCTTCAACACTGATTCGATCCCACTGCTGCTCATCGCGGTTCTCAGGTGAACCCGCATATCAAGTGCAGACATCGAACCTTATCACCATGGTTTTCCCCCAAAGACTCTCGAGTGATGCTACTCTCCAAGATGACCTCAAATCCATACTCGAATTCCCACAAAATGTTCAAATTCCGTGATTTTCCTAACCCTAGCTCGCTCGTGTAAAATACAACGATGAAACCTCGAGTTTGAGCTCGGCCAAAGGCACACCAAAACGAAGTGGATCATCCAAGGATTCTCAATTTATCTATATATATATGATGATTTATGGGATTTTTGTTCCATTTGTATGATTTTTTTCTTTTAAGGATTGAATTTTTCTGCTGCGGTATTTGTTTGAGGAAGAGGCATTTGTTCTTGCGTTTTAAACAGGTGGGTGTGGCTGAGAATGACAAACGTGGTCTTGTTTTTGACCACCAATAAGTTCGGATATTTTTAATTTGATTATTTTATATTTGTTCTGATTTCTAAAAATTCTTGTGATCACCCATGATACCTAAAAATCACGAAACTGGACATGCAGCTACAGTTCAACATTATGGTCCCAGCGAAACTGGTTTCGTAACCATCGAAATACTAACTGTTTTTTACTCTAAAAATCTGTACGGCCACAAAGTGACTCTAAAAATCACAAAACTTGGAATCTAGCAATAATTTGATGTTGCGGATCCAACAAAATTAGTTTCGTCGAATCCTGACTTCGTTTGCAAAAGTGGCTATTTTTAAAGCTCTGAATAACCCATTTAAATATATAAATATATTTAAAAATAATTAAATTTAATATTTATAAATAAATATTATCGTATATATTAACGTGGAATACCGCACAGCTTCAGAATATTCCTGTACAAATTTCTAACTCGATATTTCGAAATCAGAGTTACATCGGTATTCGATTTAAAATGAAATTCCTTTTATATATCGTTATAAATTATAAAGGAATTCCACAGCGACTTTTCTAAAATTTGATTTGGTCATAAATTAAAATCTGCACGACGAAATCTCGATTTTTCTCTTCCACTAGAAAAATATACTTCACCAGCTCCTAACGTTTCTTGTTTCACAGAAATCCGACTTAAAACGAATCCTGTACATTCGGTCGAAGTTCAAATCGCCAAATCGCGAACTGTCGCGCCATTTCGAGCTTGATTATAATTAAATTATAATTATACGTTCAAACTTCGTTTAAATAATATATTCATTATTCAAATTCAATTATAAACTGAATTATATATTATATATAATCCAATTCAAGCTGTATTGCGAATTCCACTATTTTGATTATTTCTGAATTAAATATATTATTATATTATTTAAATTAATTAAATAATCCATATAACTTAATTTAACGACCATTTAATTCTTTCAATTACTATTTAAATAATTAAATAATTAAATTATTATATCGTCGAAAAAATGTGGGTCATTACAATTATGTTCGGTCACTTCAGTTAGTGGAGGCGCAATGAAGGTTTGTTGACCACGCATGTTTTAGAATAGGGTTGGACCATTTTAAGATGTTATTTATAGTGGAAGTGAATATATTATTTTAATTTTACGAAACTTCATCCTAAAGTAACGCAATAAACCCACTACAAATGATTTTTGTTTTCTGATAAAAAAGCTAATCCTGATGTAAAAAGGTATTCCAGATCCAATGGGATAAGTTTCGTCAAATTCCAACATCGTTTGGAAAAATTTACTTTATAAAACCAGAAATAAACACACGTTTAATTTTTCCACGACCACTAGATAAATCAAATCAGCTTGAAACTTTGAAATCCAAAAATAATTAGTTGATACGAACCCAACGGTACCAGTTTCGTCGCATTATGAGACTGTTTCCCTAGTAGGATATTTTTACCGTGCACCGCAATACCCTTTTTAACGTCAAATTATCCGGTCTCTAAAAATAACAAACTATATACTATCCTGACTCTATTCGACGATACGAACTCAACGGGACTGATTTCGTGGACTAATTCGGTCGTCTGCTCAAGTTACACTCAAATATCCACTTATTAAATTAATTTAATTACACGCTATAGGAAATGAACAGGCGTTTACGGCTACCGTGGTCACATACGACATCGTTTTGCCACGCAATTCAACACCGTACAATAATTTAACGTTACGGTTCCAATGAAACTGATTTCATCGAAATCCGAGACCATTTGCAAAATGACAGTTTTAAAGCCCGATATTTTAATAACGATTTCCACAGCGATTATTTCAAATTTTGTTTTGGCCATAACTTACAATCTATAACACGAAATCTGGATTTTTCTGTTTCATATGAAAATTATCGTCAATACGGTTCCAACGTTTCTTGTTTCACAGAAATCTGACTTATTTCGAGCTTGTTTTATATTTATATATAAAACTAACGTTCAACCTTCGTTTCAAATAATGAATTAAATATTAAAATCCATTAATACTCCAATATATAATATTTAAAATAATAAATTAAATTAAATATTTGATGGCCAAAAATACGGGAAATTACATTTTTCCCCCCTTAAAATAATTTCGTCCTCGAAATTGCTAAGGTAAGAAAGAACGTTATAAACCAATTAATTTCCAAATTCCATTTAGTTATAATCAAAAATCAATTCAATACTATAAATAAATATTTTCAAAAATATTGAAAATTTTCTAACACCTTAAATTTCCAAAAAAATTCGCCAGCACCTCCTTTGTATGGCTGAATCGGTATGACTACAACTCGCCTTTCTAGGCCTTCTCCAATCCAAAAGAAAATAAAACAGCCAAATATGCTCATAAATCACCAAACCCATATAAAAATAAACATGTACCTTTTTGTCGGGCATATCATTATATCATTTCCATCTGCTATCCTATCAGCATATACAAATGCATTCCCAAACAAAATTCCAATTTTATCTCCAAAACCAAATCCTTCATGCGTCCAAGCCAAATCCCATTCTTAACTCAATTTCCATCCATTATCAGTTTCAACTCTTAACTTACCCGTCCAACACCATTTCAGATTCTTGTCTCACAAATTCAAAAACTGATCCTACTTGATATATTATATCCCGATTCTATTTCCAGTTAATTGGTTTCAATTCAACTCGTATTTGCTTTCCCAATTTCTATTTAATTTTGCCTTTGTTCAAACAATTTTCCTGGGAGTTTTTAAGCAGTTTAGCTCTTTCAAAAAATTCAAATATTCCTTTTCAGCATTCAAAACAACTTGTTCTCCTCAAAACAATTCAAAACAAAATCTTTGGTAGTAATCCATTACTTAGAACTCAGAAATGAACACTGATGATGTGGCCAACATCCTCAGAGTTATTCCCCAGCCATCGAAGTGAGTTCAATACTATATCATTTATCAAAACTGTATTTAAACATTTTCATTTTGAAATATATTTCAAAATACCAAACACAATGCTCGTAAAACAAATTAAAATCTCCTAGGATTTTAAAATTCTCATATATTCAATCCAAGTTCATTTGCAAATTCCTTTCCCAGTTTTGGAAATTTTAATTCCAATTTTGATTTTAGTTTCAGATTTAATAAATCTGCTATTATATTATATGAATTCTAATTGGTTATTTATATAACCATTTCAATTATAATCAACCAACACATCCAATATACTCTAATACTTCAAATATTAATCATTCTTTTCTGTTAAAATATAATTTGGGTAAAATTATTTCATTTACCCTCTTTCAAAACATACTGCGTCGGTTTATCGAACTTGAGTGTTCAGAAACTCCTATCGATACAGTGGATCAAACTGATCAACCAGAACTCATAAACAACTCAAACAAATAAATCTCCACAATATAAAACAATTTTTATAAAATCTACGAATACGTTCACTTATATATACACACTCAAACTCAATCTAGGGTATTACTAACCCCATATCTATTGAGTCACGCCATAGAGTCAAGGTAATCACTTAACCTTCTGCTCTGATACCACTGTAATGACCCAAGGATTTCCAGCCCTGGAAATCGACATAAATACCTTTACCGTAACTCATGTTGACCCTCCAAGCACTGAAAAACACTGGATAGTTACTAGAAAGAAATTAGAGGGTGAGATAAGATAGAAAGAAATATTAGAAATAGAAGAAGAAGAACCAATACAACACAGAGTCTCTCATCGCAGCGGAACAAAACATAATACGGAAAAAAATCTTTATTGAGAGCTTTAAAAATACTTACAATATCAGAGTACATCACACCATGGGACAGTTATAATATCATGTTCCCATATACAACACACAGCGGAATAGTAGCTGCATAATACCATACGTCTGAACATCTCCAGCTCGTCTCTGGAAGTCACAGCATTCGATAACCTGAACCTGTACACCCCGGGCTAACCCGAGCATTTACAAAACACTGGGTCGGTCTGGAGAACCAGAGTGAGATAAACTCTCACAGTATTAAGGGTATCACACAACCTGATTTTAAAGTTAAAATCTTTCAAAGAAAAGGATAATCGTAAGACAAAATCCACACATAAACACGGACGGTTTTTACCTTACGATAACCCAAAACAGTTTTGAAACCAGTATCTTTTCAGATATTATAATAATGTCTAAATACAAGTAAATATCAATCTAATGGAACGTTTGCATCTCACGCTCCACATATATAGTATACAATCAAAACCGCAGGCGCTTATTGGAGATTGGATTCCAACTATGACAAGGTATGGGACCACCTGCCAATAGTGTATCTCGAGAGGCGAATACACTGGGTTCAACAAGAACGTCTTGCAACCCGACCCTCACATGACCGACCACTCATTTCGCTTGAGTGTATCGAATGTATATCACCGACGGTTGGGATCAGCAACCGTCTCCCGAAAAGGGACAACATCGAAAATATAGATTAAAGAAGTAAATAGGAATTTCTCTAGATAGGTGATTATACACCCTAATGGGAGCGACCCACATAGCCATGCTGCCTGCCCGATTTTTGTCATTTCCCGGTTGGTGAGGCTTGAGGTTTAGATTAACTTTTAAATACTAGGTCACCATTCACTTTGAATGCCACATCGTCAGATCTGTCAGATATCACTAATTGACGTCCACAAAAATACTCTAGTTAGAAGCTAAGAGAACGACAATTCTCCGCAAAAAATTATAGCATGTTTGAAGAAATCAAGATACGTGACCCTTTTGAAATACTCTGTCAAATACTTATCCATACAATTCATCCAGGAACAGGATGAACCGAAGGCACTCTCCTACTGCATCCAATATAGGAATCACCCCATAGATCAGTAGCGAGAAGTCCTTGCAGCCCGTAGATCTCAACCACGACAGAATCACAGTTTATCTCTGCTTGTTAGGCAGAGAATATTAGTGGTTCTTCCGTTTATGAAAATCCACAGTTTTCAATGCTCCACCTCGATCATCTTTTGATATCTTCTTGTATTTGTTGGTCGGAATGGTTTTCGAATATAAATTCGATCCCATTCTT
Organism: Allium sativum; assembly: GCA_030737875.1. Lineage (NCBI taxonomy): Eukaryota > Viridiplantae > Streptophyta > Magnoliopsida > Asparagales > Amaryllidaceae > Allium > Allium sativum. The sequence goes on from CM060918.1 coordinate 639,233,364, forward strand.
TCCATACCAACAATCTTATTGGACAGATCTGATAGTCGGTGATTTAACTATCAAAATACATAGTGATTCAATCATGACACTCCCATGAGTTCACTGGTTCAGTATTCGGCATCCCTTGGCCTTTAACTTTAAACCAAACTAGTTCACTTCTGTTTAATAAAACTTCTAACTCTTAATATTTTAAAATACGATATTTGTATTCTTATTTAATATACTAATGTTCTCAAAAACCAATTCTTTATAATACTTAGTAAAATAACTTATAACCGTATTCACTTTCCACTTAATTCTTTTTCCAAATCTATTCTACCATTTCTCACTTTGGAAATCCTATTTCAATTCTCCACTTTTTACTTGATTTCAACATCAAATAACGTTAATCTAGTATCAGCGCTTTTACACTTAAAATCTCATTTACATAACCCTGGTTTTCTATAAACCCTTATGTTCTCAATTCCTTTTTCTTAACTCAAATATTAAGCAACTATTTAATTTACTCTCTTGTATTCATTTCAACTTCTCCTTATAACTTCGTTATAAAAATTCGGGTTTTAAATATAAAACTCATTCATAGACTCCATACACCATCCCATTAGATTTCAATTCACTTCGATTACTTTTGAAAACTAATTTTCTAAACTATTATTAATTTAAAATAATAATTTGTCTTAATCATTAACTATATTAGTAGTTAATTTCTTTATTAAGATAAAATAAATAGTAAATCCTTTTTAGAGACCGTATTTACATTTATACAGTATTCATTAAACTATTTTAATCGAAACATATCAATTTGATAATCAATTTCAATTCAAACTGGTCGATTTAATTAACTCAAAACTCGATTATCTCATTAACTAATTCTAATTAGTCCTCACTTTAAATTAATTAAAAATATAATTAATTTAAACAATTCCATTAATTGTTTTCTTTACAAAACAATTATCAAGATTTAACCATTCGATTTATTCCTTATCCTCGTACTTATAAATCTGATTACCATCAGAATTTTCTTTATAAATAAATTAATAATAAATCAAAGTTTTAAATAAATAAAATATTTATTTAATTCCCTTTTTATAACTTTTATTCAAAATAATATATTTCAAAATCTACCTCCAGTTATAAAATAAATTTTATAACTGCATCTCTATCGACTCACCTGACGGTGAATCAATATCTATAAAACGATTGATTTTATAGGCCATACGCTACCAAATACTCAACCAATACCGTCCATTGGTTTAAACTAACGGATGTTGAATATTCAGCCAATAATCAACAATCAAATAAATCACCCCAAATAGGACAGTTCATATGTTTATAATATGAAATAAATAATATATTGAGCAAACCCGTTGGATCCCTCCAACCTGTTCTTCCCTGTATACAAGTTTGTTATCACAAATCCAGATCATTCATTTTGGTTTAATTGATAAAATAAATAACGACACATCAACTACGAGCAATGTGAATAATTCAACAAAATTTAAACACGTTTATAAATAAATGTGACCAATAAGGTAGGTTACCTTTATTGGAACCAATCGTTAAAATAACGATTTGGTATAAATACTGAAATTAAACAACGGTTTAATTTCATCATTTAAATCAACAAATAATTGTAATGCTAGCAAACAGTCAACCATAGCAATTCAGAGCACACAAAATAAATAAAAAACCAATTTATATAAAATATAAATGGGAAAACTGAGTGAGTTTAACTCACCTTTGATTCCATTTGTCGCTAAGCGATTTGGTTTTTCAGTTAAATTAAACTGATGCTTAATTTAACGAAAAAAATTCCAGCAATCACAATTTCCATCCACATCAATTCCAAAAGAAAGTCATGCTCGTCAATATAGTTCCATTGCATCTTGTTCGGTTTAATTCTGGCCACATATGCACAGGTTATATAATCATAACTATTTGCGGTTTATATGATTTATTTTAACCAATTAATTTCCTAACTATACCTTAATTATTTTAATTACTTCAGTTTAAACTCGGATTAGCAACCTCTGACCGAACTAATTTCTGGAATGATATTGAAACATCCCAACTTCTGTTCACGTATTCAGCTTTCCAAGCTCCTTTGTTTGAATCTATATGATATATAAACAACATAAATTTACTGTTTTTAATATAATAATTTAAATTTCCATAGTTCATAAATATTACCACTAAATTACTGTTTATAACAAATCTCGTTCGTTACTTCTTATATACCCTTTATGTTGAGAACCCTGCACCGCACGATTAATAATTAATATAAGCATATGAGTTTAAATTTAACATAATTAATTCCTTAAGGACTTTGGATTAGCTTAACTAACTACTAACTAATGTTGATTGGTCATGTAACAGGGCAAAATCCTTTGTTCACCACCCGTGCTCCTCGTATTCACCACGCACAGGATTCCCACCCTTTCCAATATCATCTGTCCAAAGAAAATGATTTAACACGTTGTTAATCCCTTAATTAATTAATTAAATTAACAATTAATTTCATGACAAAATCCTACTGGTCATTGGCTTCTCCGTCCAAGCTTCCCCGTACTCGAATTTGGATTTCCTCTCGTATTCCTTTTCCTTGATGCTGCGTCTTCCATCCTGTTACGATTTAAAAGAACAATTAACTTACATTCTAATTAACCCTTTAGTTTAACAAATTACATATTTTCTAACTCAAGAAACCCAAGCCGCGATTTACCCTTTTCCATCGCTCTACTATTGCTGCTTTGAACTTTCGCTCCAAACAGAATCCGCATATGCGCCACCCTACCATTCACTGGTGTCGATCCATGGTCTCTGAAACCTGCCTCGTTCCCTCATCAACCTTCACCAGTAGCAGCTCAGCCTTCAGTGCTTCCGTTCATCAGTAAAAGACCCCGTACCGGTAACCCTTTTACGCTCGATTCCCGCCACCACGTCGAGCGAACTTCGATCATTACCGGTCAGAATCAGGAGCTTGGTGAGATGAACTGTTTGGTATCGAAGTATTATCGGATTGATTACCGGAATGGATGATAATTGAGAGGGAAGTTGGTTGTATTACGTTCGTTCACTTTAGTTAGTGGAGGCGCAATGAAGGTCTATTGACCACGCATGTTTTAGAATAGGGTTGGACCATTTTAAGATGCTATTTATAGTGGAAGTGAATATATTATTTTAATTTTACGAAAAATCGTCCTAAAGTATCGCGATAAAACCACTAAAAATGATTTTTGTTTTCTGATAAAATAGCTAATCCTGATGTAAAAAGGTATTCCGGATCCAATGGGATAAGTTTCGTCAAATTCCGACATCGTTTGGAAAAATTTCCTTTATAAAACCAGAAATAAACACGCGTTTAATTTTTCCACGTCCACTAGATAAATCAAATCAGCTTGAAACTTTGAAATCCTAAAATAATTAGTTGATACGAACCCAACGGTACCAGTTTCGTCGTATTCTGAGACTGTTTCCCTGGTAGGCTATTTTTACCGCGCACCGCAATAACCTTTTTGACGTCAAATTATCCGGTCTCTAAAAATAACAAACTATATACCTATCCTGACTCTAATCAACGACACGAACTCAACGGGACTGATTTCATGGCCTAATTCGTCTGCTCAAGTTAGACTCAAATATCCATTTATTAAATTAAATTAAATTAATTACACTCTATAGGAAATGAACGGGCATTTACGGGTACCGTGGTCACATACGACATCGTTTTGCCATGCAATTCAACACCGTACAATAATTTAACGTTACGGTTCCAATGAAACTGATTTCATCGAAATCCAAGACCGTTTGCAAAATGGCCATTTTAAAGGCTGATATTTTAATAACGATTTCCACAACGATTATTTCAAATTTTGTTTTGGCCATAACTTACAATCTATAACACGAAATATGGATTTTTCTCTTTTATATGAAAATTATCCTCAATACAGTTCCAACGTTTCTTGTTTCACAGAAATCCGACTTATATCGAATCCTGTATTCTCAGTTAAAGTTCAAAACCAAATATTATGAACTACCGCGCGATTTCGAGCTCGTTTTATATTTATATAAAAAACTAACGTTCAACCTTCGTTTTAAATAACGAATTAAATATTAAAATCCATTAATACTCCAATATATAATGTTTAAAATATTAAATTAAATATTTGACGGCCAAAAATATTGGACGTTACAGAGGATGATGATCCCAAACATCCTTTAAGTTACTGATGCATTTCATTTAATATTTCATTTGAGTTGATTTACTTCCATGAGAATGTTAGTCCTAATCCGAGTTGTTTTGTTTTACATCATCGCTCGGGTCAGATCGAGTATTACAGTGTAGAGATTTCACCTTTTGAAGCTGGAGAGACTATTGAAGATATCACCTCTTCCTGTTGATTCTGGCTATTTCTCTTTTGTATTAGAAATTCTTTTATTTGGACTTCCATTGTATTTAATTTTGTAACCCTGATACTATGTATAAATTTTGATTTTATTTAGTATCTTCTTGAACTAATATTTTATAATTTATTATTCCGCTGCGAGATATTCTGTTTTTCTATGGTTGTGATTCTGTGATTTATTCTATTTACCTCAGAAGCTAATAACATTCTGTCATTTCAAATGGTTTGAGTTGGTTAAATTACCAACTTGAAGTGGACGTAAGATGGTATGTTACAAAAGAAAACATAGATAATAATGGAATAAAGATAATTTATGAACAAATGGGTGAAAAGTGGGGTGCGAATTATTTTTCGAAATAAATAGGGAAGGGGCAACAATTATTAATGTGGCAATAGACGAATCCCTTAAAATGGGCTATTTAAATATTATCTAAATCAAATGAATTATGTAAAACCTAAATATTAATAAATATACCATGTAAAATATGTTTCTAATTTTGTACAATTTATTCTGAAGCTATTAAGCTTTCAGCAGTACGTATATATATATTCTGATATATTTAAATTTAATATAAATAAATATATGTAAAATTAATAATTACGTTTAATAATTGGTTTTAAGTTACGATTTATATTTATTTAAATTTAAAATATATTATACAAATATTTTATAATAATTTCAGTATGAAAATGTTGTGTTAATAATTAATTTTATTTTGATTTTAGTCATTTCCAAAGAAATAAATGAATAATACATATATTAAATTAGTTTTTTTATTGATTCTGTATTAAAAAATAAAATAAAATAAAACATAAAATAAATTTTATTTTTTAAAATTTATGTGTTACATATAGTATTATGAATTCCATACATATATATACCAGTATGTAAAAAATGGCGTCTGAAGAAAACCCTAGATCTCAAAATCCTGATCGACAGATCCTTGCTTCAGAGTCTGAAAACACGAACACTAATCAAAATTTGGATGAAGGATGACAACAAGTGAGAACAAGGCGCACAGGTTTTCTACAAGCAGCAAAACATGGAAGCTCAATTCAATCCCATGCTCGCACAAGGAAGACAATTAATTTTTACAATTCAAAGAGGGTGCCAGATCGTGGGCATCTGTTGTTGCGGGAAACACAAAAATTAAAGGTGGTGTATCCAAATTTGCTGGATCAAATGATGAATTTGCTGAATTTGCTGAATTGGATGATCTTGTTTTCACATCAGCAAAAATCATGTAGAAAAATTCTATTACATATATCTGGTTGGTAAAAGACCTTATTGCGTACACCTGAATGCATATATTAGAAGAGAATGGCAACCAAGAGGTTCATGGGACGTGTTTGCAAGAGAGAACAGTTTTTATTTGATCAAATTTGTACTAGAAGAGGATTGCACTAAAGTTTTAAACGGTGGTCCATGGTTTATGGACAGTAAATTAATTTTTACTAAAAGATGGGAGCCAAATTTAAGTCTTGAGAGAGACATGCTTGAATCACACCCTGTTTAGATTAAATTGTTGAACCTTGACCTATCTTTGTGGAATGCTAGAGGCATAAGTAAATTAGCAAGTCTAATTGGTACTCCATTAGCCATGGATGATTTAACAAAAAATGTGAAATGTCTTAATTATGCCAAAGTTCTTGTAGAATTGATCGTGAATGATGAAAGGAAAACTCAAATTAGAGGTAAAGATAAACAAGGAAACGTTTATATACAAGACACAGAATATGAGTACATACCCCCTGTTTGCAAAAGTTGTAAATGTTTTGGCCATTCAGACGATCAGTGCAACACTGTTGCAGAACTAATCAAACAAGTATGTTTGATGACCCCAAACTTCCGTAGACCGAAAGCATGGATAATCATTTTGGAATACAACATAATTACAACAATAAACAGATCTCATAGAAAGAACATAACACATAAACATTTCAGTGGAAATAAAATGTCATCAGCATCATAATATCCAATACATCAGAGTACGAAGTACAGGATACAACTTAGCCAAATAAAGAGTCTCAACAAAAAGGGAAATAAATTTCCAAATGGAAAAGAAACAAGTCTCAAAAACTCCGTCACATACATCAAAGCTAAAGGTAAAAATGTCTCAAAGCAGAAAAGAAAACTTGAAAAAAGCCTTCTCCTTCTTCCGTCCAAGCAAGCTCCAATCAGAATGTATCACCTGAACCTGTCAATTAGCTGCCCGTGTGGAAAGAGGGCAGCGGAGTTTGCAAAAGTGAAACAAACTACGAGTCATTCATGGGACTGGTGTGAGAATTCTTAACTAAATTAACTATCAAGATGGCAAATCTCAGGACCACGCCGCTAACGCGGAACGGGTTTACTCCATTTGATTGCCAGTGCAATATTTTATAAAGTTTATATAAAACAGCGAAATGACTTCGAAAAATGAAACCATCATAAGACTCAGATCCTATCACACAATGCAACGCACACAGGAGGACAGAGTTTTTCCCTTATGATGATCAAACATGCTTAATATGTGAAAAGTAATATTTTAATATTATTATTAGTGTCTAAGCAGAATTAAAATACTTCAATATAAATATATCAATCCTAGACGGCATAGTACCCCATCCTACTATGTCGACGTATATGAGTTTACAATCAAAACCGAAATGTCGTCGTATTGGGAATTGGTTTTCTGTCATGAAATCGAGGCTAGGGATCGTCCTCTTCCGATTCGAGACACTCTGAAATACAAATATATTTCATAACATAACTTTGAAATACAAATCTGTACTTGAATATACATATCATTATCAAAGTACAGCACTTACAACACAGCGGAAATAACTATAGCTATATGATCTTGAAGCCTCCTGCTCCAAGCTCTTCCAGTATATCTGTAAATCCTGACTACTTGACTGCCCGTACAAATTTAGGCAACCAAGAGTTTAGGGAAAACAACACAAAATAAACTCCGGGTCAGTCATGGGACTGGTGTGAGTAAAACAGTTTAAAACAATTCAAGCAGGTAATCGATATCTCATAAGACCACGCCGTATAACGGAACGGGTTTTCCCTTATGAGAATCCAAATTATCTTTATATCAAAAAACCTTTTGATATTATAATAATGTCTATCAACACAATATAATAATCACCTAGCAGAAACGCTTTCATCTCACGTTCTACATATATAGTATACAATCAAAACCGCAAGCACGTATTGGGTAATGGATTTCCAACTATGACAAGGTATGGAACCACCTTTCTCTAGTGTACCTCTAGAGAGGAATACACTGGGTTCAACAAGAACTTCTTGCAACCCGGCCACACATGACCGATCACTCATTTCGCTTGAGTGTATCGAATGTATATCACCAACGGTTGGGATCAGCAACCGGTTCTCGAATGGGACAACATCAACAGTAGATTTTTAGAAGTAAATGAAACTCTAAATCAGGTGATTATATGTGACGGCCCGCCCCGCACCAGCCTGCATTTCCTCCAAAAGTGCGCTGTACACATGCCCGACTAGCACAAGACGGTCGTCATAAGAAAGGAAAGGAGGGAATGGACTAATCAAAGAACCTGTAGAATGTCTCACCGCGCATGGAATAAAATATAATAATAACATACTTGACATAAAACAGGCGAGACAGTGCATAAGCTGATAACTAATAATCAATGTCAACATCAGAGCAGCGGAAATCCAAATACAGCTTATTACAATTTTCCAAATTTACTGTCTCTAACAAAAGAAAACTAAAATAGAAGATGCACCACCAATGCCCAAGCAGTGATCTTCAACAATACAGGGAGAATACTATATATATTACGTGGAAGCCTCCTGCTCGCCTCCGGATCATCTACCCGTACATCACCAGCTAACCTGTCTCTAGTCTGCTCGTGTGAGCACCCAGAGTAATAAGAGGAGACATAAAACTCTGGGTCAGATATAAAGCCTGGTATGAGCGATAAGCATCTAAACGGAATAATAACAGGTACACTAAACCATACCTGAACCTGGACCTGCAACCAAAGAGTTAGTACCACATACCGTACAATACTCCAAGGCGCCATAGTGAATAGTGTAAGAATACGGGGGTGGGGTGTGCATGTCATAATGATAGCAAACAAATCATCCATGGCAACCATCCTCACATCTCTCACTCAGTGCGTAAAGCATACGACATCTACCACTTTGGAACACTAGACAAACTGAGGTATCGACGAATCCCGACTTGTAGAAACCCTGCTGTGACCAAGCCAAACACTTGGAGTCATGACCAAACATTTCAATGACCCACTTCATTGGTCGTAGCCCTCGGTTCTACCGATGCCATAATGGCCCTGAATCCGCCTTCGTACCTCCTACCATAGTGGTCCAAAGCTATAGACGTCGATAACCCCTTGGCACGCGTCCCGCAGCAAAGCCCAACTCATGAAGTGAACTCGTTGATTCCCATCTGAATCTTGAGCTCTAACTTCTCATTTGGACTTCCTTTGCATCTCGGGTTTCTGTCATCACCCTCCGGATCGGTCTTCATTCTGTACGTAACTTCCTGATTCGGTTCGCAGTCACCAGCTCGTAGCCTTCAACCTCGGATCGGTTCGGATCATCCTTCACGCTCGGGTCGGATCGTGTCGCACCACATGGATCGCACCTCGTCAGCTCGTGGCGCCTTGTCGGGTCGGTTCGGGCTTGTCAGTTCGTGGCAACCCACTGGTTCGGGTCGAGCTACCCATCTGGATCGTGGTGCTTCCCTTCAGTCGTGGAGGAACATCGGTTCGGATCGGGAGCTTCTTAACGGGTCGGAGTAGCTCATTCTCTCGAGAGACGGATCGGATCGGTTCATCGGGTCGGGGTCCTCAGCCATCAGCGGAGCGGGTCGCGCTATCGGATCGGATCGTGGTCTTCCCTTCGTGGCTCCGAGCTCTGGCATGTGGCGCGGTTCGAGAAGGCGGGTCGGTTCGTGGGCATGGGGGCGATCCGATCCGGATAAATTCCTGCACTTCGTTCCAGCGACAGTTTCTCGCCATTCGACGGCGTTTTTGACCAAACTAACACTTCTAAGCAATCACAAAACACACCACAGAGTCATAGCAACATGTAATAGCAACACAACAGCAAACAATCACTTAAATGAATCAAAATGGATCAAAAATGGCCAAAGCTCCTTATTTTCCCTTAAGCATGTTTAAGTAAAACTGATCATAGGGTTAACAAAACTTAATTAAACCGAACCAAATTTCAACCAGAGGCATAATACGTTATTTAAGAATTTCTAAACATTTTTCCAGAATTTATTAGTGTATAAATTCGCTAATCTTCACTAATTACCCTTAATTACCGTAATTAGTGCAAAAACTATGCAAATCACTCACCTTGGCCACAATTAAAATTTTCAGAACTGAAACTCCTCTGATTTGGGGCGAATACTGATGTCCAACAGCAGCTCTAACCTTGCTTTGGTGCTTTTTCTTCTTAATTTGATGTTGCTAAGCCTAATCTTCAATTAAAGAGTGATTTGGGGTGTTTTAGATGTAGGATGCCATTGTTAGAGTGTCTAAGGATGAAAGTGGCGGCTGGAAAATGTCTAAAGAAATGTTTTCTAACCCTAATCAGCACCTATATACCCCTAAACCCGAAATTCCCCTTGGGCCTAGCTGCTAATCACCCGTTTAAGCCCAATTAAGCTGTTTTTCACCATCTGAAACTTGTTTCAGCCATATCTCCCAAACGGTAAGTCCGTTTGGCTAATGTGACCACTCTACGGAAAGAGAAACCATCATCCGGAGCCAATGGAAGTAGTTTCAGGTCAAAATTCCTTTCCAGTCAAAAGTTATGGCCAAAACAGTGATAATTAGGGGTAAAATGGTCATTTAAAAATCGGGAAAAATCATGAACATGGGAAATGACCCCAATAGTCGTCCCCCAAAGTTACATGACCATACGACTTCGTTTGTGAAAGAAATAAATATTCTACGATCCTATGATGCGTAGAATGCGGGTCGTTACATTATACACCCTACTTCGGTGCGACCGACTTAGCCATGCTGCCTGCCCGATTTCTATCATTTACCGGATGTGATGCTAGAAGCTACGCTTTATCATCACACCAGATTCACTTTGAATGCCACATCGTCAAATCCATCAAATCACCGATTGACGTCCTCAACCATACATTATGTGTTAGCTAAAAGAAGTTTCCTTCTTCGCTTCCACTCTTGGTACGGTTAAAGAAATCAATATACGTGATCGTCTGGAAATACTCTGTCAGACATCCGTCCATACAAGTCATCCAGGAACAGGATGAACCGAAGGCACTATCCTGTAAACAGGATAGCCCTTGCATAACTCCGTCTTCAATTTCCTTTGGCATATATGATTCGCAACGCTTATGCCAATACAGAGTGGTTCTTTGGATAAAATTCCAACCGGTCTCTCCATATTAACAACGTTAAAATGGTCAAAACTTCGATAGTCTGTGATTTAACTATCGAAGAAAAACAGGTGTGCAAACAACAATATCATTTCCAAATGGAAATATTATAAATCAATCATCAATCACTACCATTCCACAACTATCAGAATCTAACTGTAAACTAGTAGGAGAACAATTCTCTAAGTATTAACCCCGAAGGCCGAAACCAACATCAGATCGATACTCAGAAAACTATTCAACTTAACTAATCTCTAGTCAGTTTCTAATCTTGTTTAACTCTATTTCTTAACTCTATACGATTAACTCTAGTTCGTTTTTAACTCTAATCGATTAACTCTATTTGATTACCTCTAACTGATTTACTCCTTTCAAATACTATATTCGGTTTACTCCTTTCACTCTATTCAAATAAATTATATTCGATTAAATCCTTTAACTCTAACTGATTAATTCTAACTCCTTTTACCCTAACTGATTTATTCTAACTCCTTTTAAAATATCGTATTTATTCTCTAAATAAATATTTCCTTTATTCTATTTATTTTCTCAAATAAATATTCCTTTATTCTAATTCTATTTATTTCCTAAATAAATAAATAATCCCTTTTAATCTATTTGTAAATGTTCTACAAATATTTCCTTTATAATTCTATTTTATTTGTAAATGGTTTACAAATATATCCTCTTCTCTATTCTATTTACTTAACAAATAAATATTCCTTTATTATAAATTATCCTTCGATTTTATAAATATTTTCTTTATAAAAAAATCCTTTTTCTTTTCTATATAAAATCCATCGATTTTATATAAATAATTCATTTTCAAAATACACTTTGAAAATCCCCTTTCCCACATCCAGTATTTCTTATGTATTTAACATACCATATAACAACGATAAATATCGTCCAACCCACATAATCAACAATAGATTATATATCACATCATATATCACAATATATGAATCACAGTAAAATAAATGTTGAGGAATCCAGTCGGATTCCTCCAACCTGTTTCCCTGCATCACAGATGTTAAACAATATAGATAACATCACTTTCAGTTCCATATGATATATTCTGTTAAACAGAATCAATATAGAAATTCAACTAACTGACTAGTAGTTCAATCAAACAGTCAACACACAATCAATCAGACAATTTTTAACAATTCTAAAAATACAACATGAAATTATAAACTGTTCAGAGTAAGTGAGATTTACTCACATTGGACGATCATCGTTAATAATGATAACCATCGCTTGATTTGATTCTGACAATTTATTTTGCTATAAATTGTAACGAACTCTGATGGACTTCCAGTCAGTTCCATTGGGTAGTGTCCGTCCATACGATCCTGTCGGATCTTGTTTTGTCAAGTTCCTCTTTGAAAACAATTCGGCCCATACCACTCCTTACCCCCTTACTACAGTAGTGTCCCCCTCAAATCCAAATAACGAGTTCCCGACATTTTGTTCTCCATCATTTTCGAATCTTAAACTCCTTACTTCCATCCAACATCAATTCACAACGAAAATCCTCCAACTAATTTAGATTACACTTAACTCTTAATTGGGCCTCACCGCAAATATATTGGCCCATCTTCTCAAGTAAAGCCCAACCGCATCAAATCTTTCTTCTCAGACATACCAACCCGCAACTCCCTTTCTTCTTCATTTTTCTGATCCTTACCCACGAGAAAGCCCAACAAATCCCAACTTAAAACCCACGTTGGTCATCTTCCTTCTCAACAAAAAGGGTACTCGCTTCTCCTGTGTACAAATATCCATCCGCCCTCATCCTTCATTACCTCAAAAGTACCCAGTATCCATCCTGAACAACCCTTCTTCAGAACAAAAGCTCCTTCTTTGATCCAAGGAAACAGACCCGTCTTCTTCCTCCCTCATTCTTGTTTCCGTCGAACCAAACCTGGAATACCATGGGCACTATCCAAGGAAACTGGCTATTTTTAAAGATCCGAATGACCCATTTAAATATATAAATATATTTAAATATAATTAAATTACATACAAATAAATTTATATTATCGTATATACTCACAGTGGAATACCATACAGCTCTACTAGGATTTATAACTTGATATTTCAAATCCCGATTAAATCGATATTCGATTTAAAATGAAATTCCTTTTTAAAATATAAATAATTCCTTTATAAAATATAAAGGAATTCCACAGCGACTTTTCTAAAATTTGTTTTGGACGTAAATCAAAATCTACCCGACGAAATCCATATTTTTCTCTTCCACTAGAAAGATATGCTCCACCAGCTCCACACGTTTCTTGTTTCACAGAAATCCGGCTTAAAACGAATCCTGTACATTCAGTTGAAGTTCGTATCGCCAATTTACGAACTGCAGCGCCATTTCGAGCTCGATTATAATTATAATATAATTATACGTTCAAACTGTCTTCTATATAATATATTCGTTATTCTACTTCAATTCTAAACTGAATTAAATATCACAGATGATCCAGTTCACACCATATCGCCATTTCAGCCAATTCTGATTATTTCAGAATTAAATATATTATTTAATTTATTATTTTAATTAAATATTCACCATTATTTAATTCAATGACCATTCAATTCACTATATCACTATTTATATAATTATATAAATTAATTATAATACCTCTGCTAGTGCAGGTCATTACATTCCCGGTCCCTTTGGACCTATAATATAACCACTTCCGGCCTGTAAAAACCCGAGGTACCTCAATCCAAAATCCACATAAGTAAAGTGTCGGGCCGTGTCAAAACCCAAGCACCACTCCTAGCTAGAAAGAAACGTGTGCACTCCATACGGTCCATATCCCGTTTTTGACTCATACCGGGGTGTGAGGCTCGCGAAGTCATGATATACACAAAACTATGCCTAAACAGGCTATGCTTTGATCATCAGCCACAAGGCCTGCTTTTCAACAAAGCCTTGATCATTGCATCTTGGCGTGCCACATTGACAATTCAACGCCACGCGATCGATAATTATCACTATGTATCAGGGTGTTAAGTAGAGAATAAATCCTCAACCACCAAATGGACATATATTAATAGAAATCGATTAATTACATGAAGTGAATTTCGATGTCAGACACGCATCCATTTACAAGTCCGTTCTGGGTCTGAACGAATCTAGAGACACCAAAAAGGCGCTTGCTTATCCGCACGACCAACACACATGTCCGGACAATTACTGCTTCAACCCAGTCCTGGGAGCAAGTCAGTCCAAGGTATCAGAAGTCATCGTCCATTCGATGTGAAGATCGCCGGTCTTCAACCATCGTCTTCTTACATCTTTGATTTATTCGCCGTGCAATTATTTGAAATGAGTTAAACTTGGCCTTTTCAAATAATTATCGCATAATTATAATTTAAAACATTTCATATATATTTATAACTATTTATCGCTATTTTTATTTATTAAAAATTGCTCGAAATAAATAAACGACGTTTCGGGTCAATGGGTGGCTCTGGCGCTGTTTTTACCATAATTTGATGTACACATATCTTAAAATATAACCGTCGGATTTTGATGAAATTTATATCATTGGAAAGCTCTTCCCAAAGCGGTCCTAACGGTTCCAGTTTTGGGAAAATCCAACGGTCGGATCTTTCTATATATTCGTTTGAAGTTACGATTGTCGATACGCGAACTACCACGCTCGTTTCGCTTAATTTTATATTTTATATTTATATATAAACCATTTTGCGATTTCCCCTTTTTAAAATCCATTCATATTACTCTATGGAAATAACATTTTTATTTACCAACTCTAATGCGACAAAGATGATGTTTCCAACGATGTATATTTTCATATTCAACAAAAATGACATTTTTGTTCGCCAATTCTAATGCGACAAAAATGATATTTACAACGATGTATATTTTAATATCAAATAAAAATGACATTTTTGTTCGCCAATTCTAATGCGATAAAAATGATGTTTTTAACGATGTATATTTTTATATCAAATAAAAATGACATTTTTGTTCGCCAATTCTAATGCGATAAAAATGATGTTTTTAACTATGTATATTTTTATATCAAATAAAAATGACATTTTTGTTCACCAATTCTAATGCGATAAAAATGATGTTTTTAACGATGTACATTTTTATATCAAATAAAAATGACATTTTTGTTCGCCAATTCTAATGCGATAAAAATGATGTTTTTAACGTACTCATTATTCAATTATATAGAAAATGTTCTTTTATCCTATTTGTGTTAAAAACATAAAAATGGACTTTTATTCTATTTCATTTTTATAACATAAAAATGAACTTTTTATAAAATGTAAATGTTTCATCTCTTTTTCTTTGATAATGAAAAATGTAAATTCTTTTACATTGAAAAGTGTGAACCTTTCTTTATTACATAGAAAAATTGTGAATCTTTCATCTTCACATAGGAAAATGTAAATCTTATATTTTAACATAGAAACTTGTAAATTTTCTATCCCTCTTTATTAAAATATAAAAAATGTAAATTTCCTATTACACTTTATTAAAATAGAAAAATGTAAATTCTCCATTACTCTTTATTAAAATAGAAAAATGTAAATTCTCTATTTATCGTTTCCTATTTACATATGTAAATTCTCTTTTTATTATTCTCTTTTACATTGAAAAATGTAAATATTTTCCTTTCTTTTCTTTTACATTGAAAAATGTAAATATTTTCTTTTACATTGAGAATGTAAATAATTTCTTTTTTTTTTCTTTTCTATTCTTTTACATTGAAATTGTAAATAATTTCTTTACATAGAAAAATGTAAATGTTCTATTATTTTTCTAAGTTTCAATTTTTAACCCAACACCAAAATATGTTCATTTCAACTACATAGACATAACGATGAATTTTTGATGCATTTCAACTAAATTAACATAACTATGAAATTTGTGTCATTACAACTAAATTAACATAACGATGAATTTTGTGTCATTACAACTAAATTAACATAACGATGAACTTTGTGTCATTACAACTAAATTGACATAACGATGAATTTTGTGTCATTACAACTAAATTAACATAACGATGAATTTTGTGTCATTACAACTAAATTAACATAAAGATGAATTTTGTGTCATTACAACTAAATTAACATAACGATGAATTTTGTGTCATTACAAATACACCAACATATGATCGGGTGTATAATTTCTATGAATCAAAATAAAAGGTCCCACCTTTATTTTGTGAAATCAAACAAAATATATGAACTTTATTTATTTTATAAATTAGAATAGAAGATCAAATCTTTATTTATTATATCTCAAAATAAAAGATCAAATCTTCTAAAACAAAAGATCAAAACTTTATTATATTTTGTTTCAAAAACAAAAGATCAAAACTTTATTATATTTTTTTTCAAAAACAAAAGATCAAAACTTTATTATATTTTGTTTCAAAAACAAAAGATCAAAACTTTATTATATTTTGTTTTAAAAACAAAAGATCAAAACTTTATTATATTTTGATTCAAATTAAAATTCTAACTTTTCTTTTTGCTTGAAAATAAAAATTCAACTTTACTAGAAAGGAATAAAAATAAAAATAAAAATAAAAGTGAGAACTTTATTATGATTACATCAAAATTTTACAGATCCAAACTGTCATACTATAACATGATATCACAACGAATATAATTCAACTATACAACGATCACTACATAACAGATCAGAAATAACATATAATGATTCAACTGATCGAATATAATTAAATTATTTAATTATTCAAATTCAGAAATCTCACAGTCATTGAAGATGTTGGCCAAAATTCAAACTTTTCAGAATCAACTCCAGTCAGTTTAGACGCGTAGATCTCAGTCACACGATCCCAACGCCACTGAAATCATCAAATTTCGAGTTGAAACGAGTTAGATATGATTAGTTGAAGTTTTAAAACAATTTAAATAAATTAATTAATAAATTAATTAGGCAAATACCCCTTTCTTCCCCAAATAAGCTATTGGCCATAGCTTCCTCTTATTGTTCAAAACTAGGGTACGGGATTGCAGCCACTACAGGAGTCGAGGAGCTGATCGGCAGGCATCACGATGGGGAGCTCGGAGAGGCGCACGAGGGGGGTGTTCGGCGCAGCTCGGTCGAGCTCTGGGGGGCCCACGACGGCAAGATGCGGCGAAGTTTGGGGAGTTGGGGTGGCTGCTAGGGGCAATTACAGGGGTGATGACCGTACGGATGTGTGGAGGAGAAGGTCCTCTACAATAAACTCCAAAGGAGCAGTAGGTTTTAGTGTGAGAATTGAGGGAAATTAAGAGGAGAAGGAAGGAGCAAATTCGGCCATGGGATTCATGGTGGCCGCAGCTCAGAGAAATTGAACAGTGATTAGGGTTTTAATCTCCTATTATTTATAATATTATAATGTATTTTTACAAAAAAAAAACCATATCTTCCAAACCGGTTCAATTTCAGTCCAGTAGAAAGTGACCCTAGCCAATAGCCCATAATCTGGATCCAATGGGACAGGTCCCGTCAGCCCAAACGGCTGTCTGTGGCCTGTATTATTTAATTTAATTTTTAATTCCTTTATTAATTTAATTCGTCTGCATAAATAAATTCACCGGGGCCACAAACGGACTCAGAAAAATCCAGAAAAAATATATTTGTCTATGTTATAACGATACGGTCCTAACAAAATTAATTTCGTCGAATTCTGACACTGTTTGAAAAATGGCTATTTTTCAGTCAATTAAATTTGACTATAATCGACCAAACACATTTTCCTTCGCCACGCTCACATATTAATTCGAAAAATTCTAAAAATTGAAACCTAGCAATAATTCAACATCCCGGTTCCAATGAAAGTGGTTTCGTCGAAAACAGAGATCGTTTGAAAATTGACTATTTTCACTGGCTTTAATATTATTTAAAAATGAAAATTTTAATTTCTGCCACATTTTTCCACTAAATAATTTAAAATAAAATTTTTAAATTGGTTCAGATTTTCTAGGTCGTTACAATCTCCCCCACTTAAGAATTTTCGTCCTCGAAAAGGAAACAAACAAAAGTAGGAGACAAGATGGAAGATGTAAATTGGTATAAACGTACCTCAGTACAAGAGTTACTCGGAGATATCCACTCTGCACTTGGGGTAAGCCTTTTTTATGCTATCCTCTGTCTCCCAAGTACAGTCTCTAGGATCCCCACTCCATTGAACCTTGACTAGGTTGATCTTCTTGTTCCTCAAGATTTTGGTTTCTTTGCCAATGATCTTAATCGGGTCCTTTCTCACTGTCAGATTTGGAGCAATATCTAGGACCTGTTGGTTTAATTCGTCCTCTATCATATCTGGATCGTGAACATGCTTGCATAGTTGAGACACATGAAATACATCATGCACCCCTGGCAACCAGTCAGGCAGCTGCACTCTATAAGCGAGAGTACCAATCCTTTCGAGAATAGGGAATGGACCAATGAACCTCAGTGCCAACTTTCCCGTCTTCCTAAAACGAATCACGCCTCTCAAAGGAGAAACCTTCAAGTATACTCGATCACCCACAGAGAATTCTAGATTTCTTCTCCGCTGGTTTGCATAGCTCTTTTGTCGGCTCTGAGCAGTCAACAAGCGCTTTTTAATCAAGTCAACCTTATCTGATGCTTCACGAACCATGTCGGGGCCTAAGACTAGTCGATTGCCTGACTCCACCCAACATGCCGGAGATCTGCACGGCCTGCCGTAGGTAATTCAAACGGTGACATCCCCAAGCTTGCTTGGTAGCTATTATTATAGGAGAATTCCACCAAGTGCAAGTGGTCCTCCCATGAACCGCCATAATCAAGAATGCAAGCTCGCAACAAGTTTTCCAAAACACGATTCACCCTCTCAGTCTGGCCATCTGTCTGAGGGTGATAGGCAGAGCTCAGATTCAACTTGGTCCCAAGCTCTTCTTGAAAAGCTTCCCAGAATTTGCTGGTAAATAATGGATCCCGATCACTGACAATGCTTTTGGGAACCCCATGTAGTCTGACTATCTCTTTAAGATAAAGCTGTGCCAAACTACGAGCTGTTCTATTGGACCGAACAGGGATGAAATGGGCAGATTTTGTTAAGCGGTCGACAATCACCCATATGCTATCGTTGCCTTTTCGGCTTCGGGGCAAGCCATCTGTAAAGTCTATAGAAATTTCCTCCCACTTCCAACCAGGAACTCCTAGCGGTTGCAACAAACCTGCCAGTTTCTGTTGATCACTTTTAACTTGCTGACAAGTGGGACATCTAGCCACATAAATAGAAATATCCCTCTTCATCGATTTCCACCAAAAGGTGCACTTGAGATCATGGTTCATTTTGTTTACCCCTGGATGGACGCTGATTTTAGATTTGTTGCACTCATCCATCACTTCTCTTTTTAGCTCAGCAATGTCAGGCACACAAATTCGCCCTTGTAATCTAAGGATCCCGTTATCGTCAATCTGGAAACTTGAGGCTTCGCCCTTACGAAATCGCTCACAAAGCTTCTGAATAAATTCATCATTCTTTTGAAGAGCCGAGACTTTATCAATCAGAGTAGGAGTGATAATGAGATTGGCGATAATTAGATTGTTGCATTCTGCATTCTTTCTACTGAGTGCATTAGCTACAACGTTGGCCTTTCCCGGAGTATATAGGATATCCAGGTCATATGATGCAAGAAATTCAACCCAGCATTGCTGCCTCATATTCAAATCTTTTTGGGTAAAAAGGTGTTTCAAGGATTTGTGATCCGTGTAAATTTCAAATTTCTCACCCAAAAGATAATCCCTCCATATTTTAAGAGCAAACACAATGGCCATTAGTTCAAGGTCATGCGTGACATAATTCTTCTCATGCGGTTTCAGTTGGCGGCTAGCATATGCGACTACTCTGCCTCTTTGCATCAGCACCGCACCAATACCTTAAATAAATAAGGGATAACATGTTAAAATGAGATTTGACATCAAAGGAAAAATGTTACCTCTGACATGTTAATTTATAAAAGAAATAACCTTGCTTAGAAGCGTCGGTCCAGACCTTCAAATCTGATTGCCATCTATGATGGTCAACACAGGAGCATCGGTCAACCTCTTCTTTAGCTCTTGGAAAGCTGTCTCGCATTCTGGTGTCCACTTGAATTTCGTATGCTTCTTGGTTAGGTTTTTCAATGGGCAAGCTACCTTCGAAAAAATTTTGACAAATTTCCGAAAATTGCCAGCCAGTCCTAAGAAACTTCTGACCTCCGTGGGAGTTCTAGGCTGCTTCCATTCTTGGATGGCTGAGATCTTTCCTGGATCTACTGAGATGCCTTCCTTTCATACAACATGGCCGAGGAATTTCACCTCCTCTTGCCAGAATATGCATTTAGGAAATTTTGCTTTCAGCACATTTCTTCGCAAAATCTCTAAGACTTCTCTCAGATGTTGTTCGTGCTCAGCAGTGGATTTAGAAAAGATGAGGATGTCATCGATGAACACGAGCACAAATTTATTTAAAACATCTCTGAATACTCTATTCATCAGGTCAACAAAATATGATGGAGCATTACATAGACCGAAGGGCATTACTAGCCATTCGTAAAAGATGTCCGGTCCTCTGAAAGCAGTTAAAGGCACACACTCCTCTGCAATGCGAAGTTGATGGAAGCCTGTAGTTAGGTCCATCCTAGAGAATACTCGTGCTCCATGCAATCGGTCAAGCAAGTCATCAATACAAGGCAGTGGATATTTGTTCTTTAGAGTTTTCTTGTTGAGATCACGGTAGTCTACACATAGCCTGAGAGTACCGTCTGATTTTGGGACGAACACCACTGCTGCTCCCCATTATGAGAAGCTGGGCCTGATCAGACCCTTCCACAAAAGCTGCTTGGTTTGAGTTTTCAACTCCTCTCTTTCTTTTGGCGACATTCTCCGAATGGGATGTACAACAGGCCTTGAATTCGGAGCTAAATCAATTCGGAAGATGATTTCCCTATGCGGAGGTAGGCCCTCAACTTCTTTGAATTTATCAGCGTAATCTTTGACGACAGGGATATCCTCAATAGAAGTAGGGGTAACTTCTAGAGAAGACCAGAATGTTTTCCTGTCGGTGGCTGAGCCATGGCAGGGGATACATACATTACCGAGTTTAGTTTTAACTTTGACAATTCTTTCGGCGCATACTAACTCAGCTTCATATTTTGCTAACCAATCTATACCAAGTATGATGTCATACCCATGAAACTCCATGATGATCAAATTAAATGGAAACTGATAGCAAGAATAGGAGATAAGCACTTTACAATACTGATCTAGAATGAGGGAACCTCCTATCAGACTATTAGCTCTAATCAAATTTTTGAGTTTTCTTGGTTTCAGTTTCAACTTTTTACTTGCATCTTTAGAAATAAAGCTTCTTGCAGCACCAGTACCAAATAAGACAGTAATAGGGATGTTCTTAATATTAAGCGTACCTCCTAAGACATCAGGTTTATTAGGCCCCTCAGTCGAAGCTAGTGTATCTGCTCCCTCATAAACATGTGCCACCTGAGCATTCCTTAGCAGTGGACAGTTGGCCTTGATGTGCCCATTTTGATGGAAATTGTAGCATTCCCTTTTGTCCTGCGAACTCTGGCCACGATTCTAAGGATTTTGACCACGGTTCTGGGAACTCTGACCATGGTTCTGACTAAGGCCTGAATCATTCCTCTTGGCCTTTTTAGGAGCTCTACACTCGTAATCGAAATGTCCAATCTTGCCGTAGTTATAGCAGGTCACCTTGCTCCTATCCCTCTTCTTCCCTTGGGGTTTAGCTGCAGAAGAATTGCTCGCCTCCTATTTCTTGTTAGCCTGATCCTTCTGGTTGTTGCTTTGAATTTTTCCTCTATCCTGAGGTCCAGACTCATCATTCTCCTCATAGCGGCACGCCATCTCTACTACTTCATTGAAAGGAAGCTTGATATGGGCAGTGACTCGGTTCAAATATTTCTTGGGCAGCCCCTTGATAAATTTCTTATTCTTCTCTACTGGATCTTGAATCAAACTAGGAGCATATCGTGAAAGCTCATCAAACTTCCTCACATACTCAGAAACGGTCATATTCCCTTGCTATAGGTTAATGAACTGCTCGCGCAGGCGCTCTCTAGCTTGTGGGGGTATATATTTCTCATTGAAAAGTTCCTTGAATCTGGCCCAAGACATATTGGCCACGTCATTGCAGATTTTGATCGTATCTCACCAATGCCCTGCTTCCTCTTTTAGTTGCCAAACTGCCAGATAACGCTTTCACTGATCTTCCAACTCCAAGCCCTCTAGGATTTTTTCGCAATCTTTAAGCCATGCTTCTGCCTGAATCGCAGACTCTCGCCCTGTAAGAGGTACACCTCCAAGGTTTTTGAATTTATTTGACATTCTCTCCAAATCGAAAGGCTGTAGAGGTGGAGGTGGTTCGACTACGACCTCTGAATTATGTTGTTCCTGAGTGATGGGTGTCTCGTCTCTAGCTTGCCCTCCAGCTCCTACTCGGGCTCCTCCTCTAGCCCCGCCACGAGCTCCACCTCGGGCTCCGCCTCGGGCTGTTCTTGCTCTAGTATCCATTTAAATCAGTCT
The DNA here is from genome assembly GCA_030737875.1 of Allium sativum. Classification (NCBI taxonomy): domain Eukaryota; kingdom Viridiplantae; phylum Streptophyta; class Magnoliopsida; order Asparagales; family Amaryllidaceae; genus Allium; species Allium sativum. The sequence continues at coordinate 639,255,770 of CM060918.1, forward strand.
GTACCATCAAGGAAAGAGTCAGACCAACAAAAATGAGAATTTTTCAAGAAAAGATAAGATAAGGACGAGATGAAAAGATGATGATGTAATGACTGGTAAATATGTGCTATCATGTTGTGCTCATTCTAGGACATTACAGGTCCTATCTCTAATGAGCTACTCGTCTTAGAATTATGTGGATTCTATCTAGACGAATTGTTCTAAATATGTTATATTCCGAAGCTAAAGTAAACCTTAGGCTCTGATATTGTAACACCCCGAATTTTAGTTAATGCTAAAATTCACTAATTACAGAATAAATAATCTCATATGTGAGAATTGGGGGAAACGGGCTGCGTCATTTCGTTCGTCTCGGAAAAATACGCGAAATAGAGTCCGGGTTTTCGAGAATCGGAGCCCGTATGGCCCGGTTATGGCCCAAAGAAGTTTGCGGAAAATTCAAAGCTAAAAACAGATTTAGAAATTTAAATTCAGATTTTAAATTAGAACCAGCGGGGCCAGGCGGGAAAATTCCCGCCTTGACCATGTCGACAGGGCTGTCGACAGGCCTGTCGACAGGGGGAGTCGACTTGCCTGTCGACACAGGGTGTCGGCCCTGATGGTCTGGGTGCACCAGATCTGGTTTTTGGCTAAGTCTTGGGCTGTGTTCTAGAGATTTCCTAAATCTAACGGACCTAATCTAATCTAGGGTTAATCTAAGGGCCTAAAACACTGCCTAATCCTATAAATAAGACCCCAACCCTACCCTAATTCATTCATAATTAAATCTTGTAATTAAACTATGGCAAAATGAAACTTGATCATGGCCTCCACAAATCAATGAAGAGGGTTGCAAGCTAATCACTCCCTAATCAACCTCTAATCCATTCTAAGCATCTTAATCTTCTTCATTTGGAGTGCAAATTTGCTAGTGGTGAGTTTCTATCACTTTGATGATCAATTGCTAAATTAAGTAGATGAGATATGATGAGATCTATGGTTTTGCATGAGGATTAATGGGTTTTTAAGTCATATGATATGATGTGAATATGCTAATCTATGTTTAATATTAATCCTATGTTTATGCAAGTTAAATATGTGAGTTTATGCATGTTGAATATGTAAGTTTAGGCAAGTGGTTTATGCAAGTTAAGTGATGGGTTTATGCATAATAAGTAATTGATTTTATGCATGCTAAGTAGGTGGTTTTATGCATGCTAAGTGTTTGGTATTATGCATAAATCATAATATGCAAGTTATGCATGCTTATGCAAGTATATGAATGCTTATGCAAGTTATGTATATGCTTAAATGCAAGTTTAACATGATATGCAAGTTATGCATGCTTATGCAAGTATGTGGATGCTTATGCAAGAATGTGAATGCTCATGCAAGTTATGTGTATGCTTAAATGCATGTTATGCAAGTTATGAGAATGCTTATATGCAAGTTCATATGCAAGTTAATGTGTATGATGTTATGTAAGTTATGTGCATGTTGTTATGCAAGTTCATATGCAAGTTTATGTGTATGATGTTATGTAAGTTATGTGCATGTTGTTATGCAAATTCATATGCAAGTTATGTGTATGATGTTATGCAAGTTATGTGCATGATGTTATGTAAGCTATGTGTATGTTGATATGCAAGTTATGTTTATAATATTATGCAAGTTATGTGTATGATGTTATGCAAGTTAACATGTAACATGTTGTGCAAGTTCACACCTTTAAGACACATGCAAGTTCACCTTTGTATAACCTATGAACACTTATGCGAGTTGCCTTTATACATGACATATGTATGTTCATGCAAGTTGGGTTATTTAGAAATGCTAGTTGGGTTAATGTCATGATGTAAGTGGACACCTTTTAACCCATGTTAATGCTAATGTATGCTAAATGAAACCCATGTTAATTGTGAAAGAATCTTCTCTTGGAAATATGCCGTGTTAGCATAAGTACGTGGGGAAACGATGGGGTTAACAGACATGTTAATGAAATGGTGTGAAATGGTTATGATTAAGCATACCATAAAATGAATAAGCATAAGTGGGAATTTACCTATTGAGTTAGGTCTACCCCATGGGAATTTACCTATTGAGTTAGGTCTACCCATGTTATGAAAAACTTGATATTAATTAGGGATAATTAATATGGGGGTGATTAATTAGGTGTAATTAATCAACTAAGACACGAGGTTGGACCCTTTTGTAGCGGAAGTCTGCCCGGAACCGACCGGCCATCCAGCGGCTACAAATGATTGGCCCAATGTGAGAGGTCTTAGTCATAAATTAAATACATGATTAAAGTAAAGACACGAGGTTAGACCCTTTTGATGACAGAAGTCTGCCCGGAACTAACCGGCATATCCAGCAGTCATAAAAGACGGTCTAATGTGAGAGGTCTTTATGAGGTCATGATCTTAATTAATGAATTAAGAAACACTTAACCATATTAGCATGTAGTGGGACATGAGGGGTTAAGTGGGTGCCTTGGGGTGGCATGATGAGACTAGTGGGTTGCCTTGGGTGGCAATAGAAAAATACGATTAGAATACTTAACCAAAGTAGAACATGTAATTAAACATGATTAAAGGGTTAAGTAAGTGCCATGGGTGGCATGTGAAAATACGATTAGAATACTTAACCAAAGTAGAACATGTAATTAAACATGATAAAAGGGTTAAGTAAGTGCCATGGGTGGCATGTGAGAATACGATTAGAATACTTAACCAAGGTGGAACATGTAATTAAACATGATTAAAGGGTTAAGTAAGTGCCATGGGTGGCATGTGAAAATCTTGTGAGTACCTTGTATGACAATTAGAATATGATTAAAGGACTTAACCAAAATTTATAACATGTAAGGGGACATGGTTAAAGGGTTAAGTGGGATTCACTAGAAATAGCAAGCTTAGGTGGTAGCTTGTGAGGGCCCATTTCAACCAATATCCCAAACCTATCTTTGTGGGCTCGACTTTAGTCGGGTGACGGGACACGCATATTGGGCTTGACTATAAGAGGCCAAACCGGGTTAGCGGTGGCAACGCGGGACCAACGGGTTTCATATGCGTGTGTGGACCCGGGTTGGTTGGTAAGTCGTTGTTGCATCGTGTAGATATAAAGCCGTGCACTGTTGATATTATCTGGTAGCCACTTTAGGGGAATGATACACTCCAATCGTGGGACCAGCACGGGTATCTACGTAGGGGAGCCGATCGCTTGGGGAGTAGTGGGTACACCTATGTAGTCAGATAGGGGTACACGAAACTACTAAATTACTAAATTACTAAGTACACTTAGGGGGATCAACCTTTGAGTAGGAATGACTGGTGTGGTGCAGTGTAGTAATTATCCTTGGGTGGGTAGATGCGTCTTTACGGTTGTCTTAGTTTATCCTAAGTCTACCAAACTGCATAGTGTAGCCATTTATCCCCAGACGTCACCATATATCAAGCTTATATCTTCTCTGGTTACTTTAATGATTGTATTGTTAAAGTTATAGGACTCACTCAGACTTATGTCTGACCCCGTTGTTTTTATCTTTTTTTCCCAACCCTCAGGTTATCAGAGTAGGCCCAGTACGAGTGGGCTTTGATCAGGCTGCTTTATTCTCTTTTGGAGCTTGGACCATAGGTGTAGAGCTCAGCTTACCCTTTCTTTTATGGCTATCAGTTCATGTATTGGGATTATGTACTTTTATTTATCAGGATGGATATTTTGTACTTGACTCTTATTTGGTTTTGTGATGTAACCAAACATGTTTTACTTTCCGCTGCAATTGAAATGATGTTTGAAATTTTCAAGTATTACTTATATCTGTCTTGTTGTAATTTTTCTGTTCTATATTCACTTAAAATACTCCACCGATGCTATGGCATTCCCTTAGAGAGTGACCATAGCGGGTGTGGGGTGTTACACGTGGTATCAGAGCAAAGGTTACCAGAACAGATAAAAGTTTTAGAAAACTATTTTTCTAAAAACATTTTTGGAAGAAATATTTTCAAAAACATGTCTTTAAAGAGAAAAGTTTTTGAAAGAAAAGCATAATCCCCGATAGCCATATCTTTATCTTTCGAATTCTCTGTTTTGAATCTTTCCTTTTTCGTCTCAGCATGGCTGAAGATCTTTATCTTCCGGACAATGTAGCGGTACCAGTATGGTATAGGAGATTGTTAGAGGCTAGGGCCGCCGCTGCAGGTCCAGCAAATGTTCCTCCTCCACCCGTTGCACTCGTTCCTCCTCGCGCGGATACTTTTGCTATGACTTGTAGGAAGTTTAAGGCTATGGGAGGGAAACCTTTTGTGGTAGCTAGGGATTGGCTTAATGAAACGGAAGAATTAATGGAAATCTTGGAAGTGGAAGAGGGAAAGAAAGTCAGGTTAGCCGCTTGGTTAATGGAAGGAGAGGCCTCGTTCTGGTGGGAGGTCACTAATGGAGAACGCCCTGTTGATTCTTGGATGGATTTCAGGCAAAGGTTTGAGGCAAAGTTTCTCTCAAAAGCGGAAGAGAATATGCACGTGGATAGGTTCTTGAACTTAAAGCAAGGGAACTTGTCGGTGAAAGAATATGTTAACAGGTTTAATCAGCTAGAGAGATTCAACATGGACTTGGTAAACACACCAGAAGAGAAAGTTCTGAGGTTCGTTAAAGGCTTAAACGAACCGATGCACGGATTGGCTATGTCTCACATCCCTATGGGGGCCACTTTCGAGAAGTTAGTGGACATGGCACTTATGCATGAGGAAGAGAAGGGTCCCAATGCTAATAAAGCACACGAGAAGAAAGGAGATCAGAAGAGACCTCAACAGCAACAGCAAAACAAGGGTGGGAAAGGCAACGGTGGCAAGGGAAAGAAGAGGTGCTTCAATTGTGGGACACTAGGCCACCTAAACAAAGATTGTCGCAAGAAGACTAAGACTGGCTGCTTCCACTGTGGCGAAGCAGGGCATCTGATGAAAGACTGTCCAAAGAAGGAGCAAAGGACGGGGTCTACCTCAGGAGGACAGGTGCAAGCCCTTGTGGCACCAGGTCAGGCTAGGGGGCAAGTACATGCTCTCGCGATTCGGGAAAGAGGTAGAACTATTTCTATTGAAAGTCTAGTTTTTCTGATCGATCATCCTGTCCATACTTTATTTTTGACGCATTGAATTCATTTATCTCATCATTGTTAGTAGAGTCACTGCACTGAGACACCAGTTGGTAGATGATCCCTTAGTTGTTTCAAACCCAATTGGGGCTCCATGATGTGTTTGGGTTTGAAAGTTGCTATACTTAGCGTTGAGTTTAGATGTGATGCTTTTTGGGCTTCACGGGCTATGGGTTAGTTTTGGGCATGGACTGGTTATCCAGTAATGGTGCCGTTCTTATTGTGGAGGGAGAGTTGTTAGGCTTATAACCCGCTTGGGTAACACTCTCGAAATCTCTTAATCCCATGGAACTTGTTATGCTAAGCTATCTAGAGTCGCTTGACACGTCGGTCGAGAGTTTGCAAACTATAGAGTGGTCCGGGAATACTCGGATGTGGTTGAGGAGGTGAAGGGCTTACCTCCGGAGCGGAAGATTGACTTCCAAATATATCTGGTAAGCAGTGCCAAACCAGTGTCTTGGCCAGTGTGCCACGTGGCTCCTCGTGAGAGGAGGGAACTCCATAAGCAAGTAGGCAATTTGCTTGAGAAGGGGTTTAGAAGACGAAGTATATTGGAATGGGGTGCTCCGGTAGTTTTTGCCACGAAGGCGGATGGGTCCCTCAGACTTTGTGTAGGCTAAAGAGAGCTAAATAAACTCACAAAGAAGAATAGACACCCATTGTCGAGGATTGATGGTCTCTTTGATCAGTTAGTGGGCGCCTCAGTATTTTCGCAGTTGGACTTAGCCACGAGATTTCATCAGTTGAGAGTGACTGAGGATAGTATAGAGAAGACTACCTTTAGGACTCCGGATGGTTTTTGTGAGTGGCTGGAGATGCCATTTGGTTTGACGTACGCCCCCGCATATGGTGAGAAGGGTGTTCAGGGAGTACCTAAATAAGTTCGTGATGGTCTTTGTAAATGACATCTTGGTCTTTTCTAGGAGCGAAATAAGTTTTCGTATATGCTCAATAGGATGAGCAAAGCCAGTTATGGGATAAACGGTGGTTTTGGGAGCGAGACTGGCGAGGACATCCTGAGTTGGACAAGGGCTTAATTATTTAGCCGTTTTTACTAGTATCATCTCACGTAGGTCGTCTGAATTCGAAGGAGGTATCCCTTGGGTGTTTGTCTGATATTGGTTTAGGCCTTTGGGGCTTGCATTTGGGGGATGTCGAGTTCGACTAAGGTGGTCTGCGTGAGGGATGGATAGTTGTGACAATTTTGCATAGGAGAATATCCTGATTTTCTCTAGAAGTGGAAAAGAGAAGTGCGATTCTTAGGACATGTGGTCTCTAAGGAAGGGATAGCTGTGGATCCCGCAAAGATAGTATCCAGGATTGGAAAGTTCCTAGGAATGCTACCAAAGTAAGAAGTTTCTTGGGGTTGGCAGGATATTATAGGAAGTTCATCAAAGACTTCGCAAAGATATCAGCCCCATTAAACCGCTTGACGAAGAAGAATCTGGTTTTCTCAGGGGACGAGATGTACCAAGACATGAGCGAGTTTTCTTTTTGGCCAGTATGAAGAAAGACATGGCCGAGTATGTCGCTAGATGCTTGGTGAAAGCGGAGCAAAAGAAACCAAGTGGGTTGCTTCACCCATTGGAAGTTCCGCTAAGGAAGTGGGATAGTGTCTCGAAGGATTACCAAAATCAAGGAAGGGTAATACGGGAATTTGGGTGGTAGTAGACAGGATTACTTAGAGCGCCCATTGTATACCCGTGAAGAGTAAGAGAACTGCTCCATGGTTAGCTTCAGTTTACATTCGAGAGATTATTAGATTACATGATGTACCTTCCAGTATAGTGAGCGATCAAGATCCTATCTTCACTAAAGAGTTTTGGAAAAGTTACAAGAGGCGGTAGAGACTCAGTTGTATTTGAGTACCGCATATCATCCTCAGATAGACGGCCAGACCGAGAGGGTGAATCGTATTTTAGAAGACCTTTTGAGGCTATGTATCTTGGATTTAGGAGGTACATGGGAAAAGCATCTTCCATTGGTGGGGTTGTCCGACAGACTTAGTGGTGTACATGATGTATTCCATGTGAGGAAGGGCCTACATAAGATCGTAGAGGCGATAGAGCCAAGCTTGCTTAAAGAAGTAAGGTAAAGCGTGATGTGATTATTCGACGAGCTCCTACCCGCATCCTTGGGTCAGAGATTAGGGAGTTGAGAAACAGAGAGGTTCAACTAGTCAAAGTACAATGGGGAGATGAAGAGAGCGACGCTACCTGGGAGACGGAAGCGAAGATGCGTTCGGGGTACCCTTTTCTTTCGGAGGGTATGTCCTTTTACTTCTCCTTCATCATATCTTGTGCTTATCTTATCCTTAGTACGTCCTCTCGTTAGTACCTTTGACCTTTAGATAGGGTAAACCTATGGTTGAAACATTTGTTTGAGACATGTTATGGTTGATGGATGCAAGTGGATGCAAGAGTTTGCTAGTGGTTGCTCGTGGATGCATATACACACACTCTAGGCACTAGATCGGCTCAATCACTTCATATTGCATATTGCATAAAATTGTATGTAGGAAGCTATGTTTATGGATGTATAATGATTGTGTTATCATATGGATGATGCATTTTTGTGAATGATTGTGCACTCATGTAGATATTGTATGTGTCGATAGGGTTCTCTCGCATACATAATGGATGCATGGCACTATCATGGTTTGCATATGTTCATACATTAGATAGGGAACATATACACACACTTTTTGCATATGCTCATACATCATTAGAAATTGTTTTAAGGACAATGGATGCCCGTGTTTGATGGATTGAGTAGATGGTTGTTTGGATGGTAGGATATGCATTCTCCTTAGCTTAGAGATTTCGGGGACGAAATCTTTTAAGGAGGGGAGAATGTAACACCCCGAATTTTAGTTAATGCTAAAATTCACTAATTACAGAATAAATAATCTCAGATGTGAGAATTGGGGGAAACGGGCTGCGTCATTTCGTTCGTCTCGGAAAAATACGCGAAATAGAGTCCGGGTTTTCGAGAATCGGAGTCCGTATGGCCCGGTTATGGCCCAAAGAAGTTTGCGGAAAATTCAAAGCTAAAAACAGATTTAGAAATTTAAATTCAGATTTTAAATTAGAACCAGCGGGGCCAGGCGGGAAAATTCCCGCCTTGACCATGTCGACAGGGCTGTCGACAGGCCTGTCGACAGGGGGAGTCGACTTGCCTGTCGACACAGGGTGTCGGCCCTGATGGTCTGGGTGCACCAGATCTGGTTTTTGGCTAAGTCTTGGGCTATGTTCTAGAGATTTCCTAAATCTAACGGACCTAATCTAATCTAGGGTTAATCTAAGGGCCTAAAACACTACCTAATCCTATAAATAAGACCCCAACCCTACCCTAATTCATTCATAATTAAATCTTGTAATTAAACTATGGCAAAAAGAAACTTGATCATGGCCTCCACAAATCAATGAAGAGGGTTGCAAGCTAATCACTCTCTAATCAACCTCTAATCCATTCTAAGCATCTTAATCTTCTTCATTTGGAGTGCAAATTTGCTAGTGGTGAGTTTCTATCACTTTGATGATCAATTGCTAAATTAAGTAGATGAGATATGATGAGATCTATGGTTTTGCATGAGGATTAATGGGTTTTCAAGTCATATGATATGATGTGAATATGCTAATCTATGTTTAATATTAATCCTATGTTTATGCAAGTTAAATATGTGAGTTTATGCATGTTGAATATGTAAGTTTATGCAAGTGGTTTATGCAAGTTAAGTGATGGGTTTATGCATAATAAGTAATTGATTTTATGCATGCTAAGTAGGTGGTTTTATGCATGCTAAGTGTTTGGTATTATGCATAAATCATAATATGCAAGTTATGCATGCTTATGCAAGTATATGAATGCTTATGCAAGTTATGTATATGCTTAAATGCAAGTTTAACATGATATGCAAGTTATGCATGCTTATGCAAGTATGTGGATGCTTATGCAAGAATGTGAATGCTCATGCAAGTTATGTGTATGCTTAAATGCATGTTATGCAAGTTATGAGAATGCTTATATGCAAGTTCATATGCAAGTTAATGTGTATGATGTTATGTAAGTTATGTGCATGTTGTTATGCAAGTTCATATGCAAGTTTATGTGTATGATGTTATGTAAGTTATGTGCATGTTGTTATGCAAATTCATATGCAAGTTATGTGTATGATGTTATGCAAGTTATGTGCATGATGTTATGTAAGCTATGTGTATGTTGATATGCAAGTTATGTTTATAATATTATGCAAGTTATGTGTATGATTTTATGCAAGTTAACATGTAACATGTTGTGCAAGTTCACACCTTTAAGACACATGCAAGTTCACCTTTGTATAACCTATGAACACTTATGCGAGTTGCCTTTATACATGACATATGTATGTTCATGCAAGTTGGGTTATTTAGAAATGCTAGTTGGGTTAATGTCATGATGTAAGTGGACACCTTTTAACCCATGTTAATGCTAATGTATGCTAAATGAAACCCATGTTAATTGTGAAAGAATCTTCTCTTGGAAATATGTCGTGTTAGCATAAGTACGTGGGGAAACGATGGGGTTAACAGACATGTTAATGAAATGGTGTGAAATGGTTATGATTAAGCATACCATAAAATGAATAAGCATAAGTGGGAATTTACCTATTGAGTTAGGTCTACCCCATGGGAATTTACCTATTGAGTTAGGTCTACCCATGTTATGAAAAACTTGATATTAATTAGGGATAATTAATATGGGGGTGATTAATTAGGTGTAATTAATCAACTAAGACACGAGGTTGGACCCTTTTGTAGCGGAAGTCTGCCCGGAACCGACCGGCCATCCAGCGGCTACAAATGATTGGCCCAATGTGAGAGGTCTTAGTCATAAATTAAATACATGATTAAAGTAAAGACACGAGGTTAGACCCTTTTGATGACAGAAGTCTGCCCGGAACTAACCGGCATATCCAGCAGTCATAAAAGACGGTCTAATGTGAGAGGTCTTTATGAGGTCATGATCTTAATTAATGAATTAAGAAACACTTAACCATATTAGCATGTAGTGGGACATGAGGGGTTAAGTGGGTGCCTTGGGGTGGCATGATGAGACTAGTGGGTTGCCTTGGGTGGCAATAGAAAAATACGATTAGAATACTTAACCAAAGTAGAACATGTAATTAAACATGATTAAAGGGTTAAGTAAGTGCCATGGGTGGCATGTGAAAATACGATTAGAATACTTAACAAAAGTAGAACATGTAATTAAACATGATAAAAGGGTTAAGTAAGTGCCATGGGTGGCATGTGAGAATACGATTAGAATACTTAACCAAGGTGGAACATGTAATTAAACATGATTAAAGGGTTAAGTAAGTGCCATGGGTGGCATGTGAAAATCTAGTGAGTACCTTGTATGACAATTAGAATATGATTAAAGGACTTAACCAAAATTTATAACATGTAAGGGGACATGGTTAAAGGGTTAAGTGGGATTCACTAGAAATAGCAAGCTTAGGTGGTAGCTTGTGAGGGCCCATTTCAACCAATATCCTAAACGTATCTTTGTGGGCTCGACTTTAGTCGGGTGACGGGACACGCATATTGGGCTTGACTATAAGAGGCCAAACCGGGTTAGCGGTGGCAACGCGGGACCAACGGGTTTCATATGCGTGTGTGGACCCGGGTTGGTTGGTAAGTCGTTGTTGCATCGTGTAGATATAAAGCCGTGCACTGTTGATATTATCTGGTAGCCACTTTAGGGGAATGATACACCCCAATCGTGGGACCAGCACGGGTATCTACGTAGGGGAGCCGATCGCTTGGGGAGTAGTGGGTACACCTATGTAGTCAGATAGGGGTACACGAAACTACTAAATTACTAAATTACTAAGTACACTTAGGGGGATCAACCTTTGAGTAGGAATGACTGGTGTGGTGCAGTGTAGTAATTATCCTTGGGTGGGTAGATGCGTCTTTACGGTTGTCTTAGTTTATCCTAAGTCTACCAAACTGCTTAGTGTAGCCATTTATCCCCAGACGTCACCATATATCAAGCTTATATCTTCTCTGGTTACTTTAATGATTGTATTGTTAAAGTTATAGGACTCACTCAGACTTATGTCTGACCCCGTTGTTTTTATCTTTTTTCCCAACCCTCAGGTTATCAGAGTAGGCCCAGTACGAGTGGGCTTTGATCAGGCTGCTTTATTCTCTTTTGGAGCTTGGACCATAGGTGTAGAGCTCAACTTACCCTTTCTTTTATGGCTATCAGTTCATGTATTGGGATTATGTACTTTTATTTATCAGGATGGATATTTTGTACTTGACTCTTATTTGGTTTTGTGATGTAACCAAACATGTTTTACTTTCCGCTGCAATTGAAATGATGTTTGAAATTTTCAAGTATTACTTATATCTGTCTTGTTGTAATTTTTCTGTTCTATATTCACTTAAAATACTCCACCGATGCTATGGCATTCACTTAGAGAGTGACCATAGCGGGTGTGGGGTGTTACAGATACCAACTGTGATGACCCCAAACTTCCGTAGACCGAAAGCAAGGATAATCATTTTGGAATACAACATAATTACAACAATAAACAGATCTAAGAGAAAGAACATAACACATAAACATTTCAGCGGAAATAAAATGTCATCAGCATCATAATATCCAATACATCAGAGTACGCAGTACAGGATACAACTTAGCCAAATAAAGAGTCTCAACAAAAAGGGAAATAAGTTTCCAAATGGAAAAGAAACAAGTCTCAAAAACTCCGTCACATACATCAAAGCTAAAGGTAAAAATTTCTCAAAGCAGAAATGAAAACTAGAAAAAAAGCCTTCTCCTTCTTCCGTCCAAGCAAGCTCCAATCAGAATGTATCACCTGAACCTGTCAATTGGCTGCCCGTGTGGAAAGAGGGCACCCGAGTTTGCAAAAGTGAAACAAAATACGAGTCAGTCATGGGACTGGTGTGAGAATTCTTAACTAAATTAACTATCAAGATGGAAAATCTCAGGACCACGCCGCTAACGCGGAACGGGTTTACTCCATTTTATTGCCAATGCAATATTTTATAAAGTTTATATAAAACAGCGAAATGACTTTGAAAAATGAAACCATCATAAGACTCAGATCCTATCACACAATGCAACGCACACAGGTGGATAGAGTTTTTCCCTTATGATGATCAAACATGCTTAATACGTGAAAAGTAATATTTTAATATTATTATTAGTGTCTAAGCAGAATTAAAATACTTCAATATAAATATACCAATCCTAGACGACATAGTACCCCATCCTACTATGTCGACGTATATGAGTTTACAATCAAAATCGAAATGTCGTCGTATTGGGAATTGGTTTTCTGTCATGAAATCGAGGCTAGGGATCGTCCTCTTCCGATTCGAGACACTCTAGCAAATGCCTCAGGATCCCCCGCAGTGAACCCTTGGATGCGGTAGGGCCGGTCCCTACTTAACGGTAGTGGGTTAGTTATGCCTGAACACACGTTTTCAGGTCCCTTTGGACCTATAATATGACCACTTCCGGCCTATAAAAACCCGACATACCTCAATCCAAAATCCACATAAGTAAAGTGCCGGGCCGTGTCAAAACCCAAGCACCACTCCTAGCTAGAAAGAAACGTGTGCACTCCCTACGGTCCATATCCCGTTTTTGACTCATACCGAGGTGTGAGGCTCGCGAAGTCACGATATACACAAAGCTATGCCTAAACAGGCTATATGCTTTGATCATCAGCCACAAGGCCTGCTTTTCAACAAAGCCTTGATCATTGCATCTTGGCGTTCCACATTGACAATTCAACGCCATGCGATCGATAACTATCACTACGTATCAGGGTGTTAAGTAGAGAATATTCTCTACCACCAAACAGACATATATTAATAGAAATCGATTAATTACATGAAGTGAATTTCGATGTCAGACATGCATCCATTTACAAGTCCGTTCTGGGTCTGAACGAATCCGGAGACACCAAAAAGGCGCTCGCTTATCCGCACGACCAACACACACGTCCGGACAATTACTTCTTCAACCCAGTCCTGGGAGCAAGTCAGTCCAAGGTATCAGAAGTTATCGTCCATTTGATGTGAAGATCGCCGGTCTTCAACCATCGTCTTCTTACATCTTTGATTTATTCACCGTGCAATTATTTGAAATGAGTTAAACTCGGCCTTTTCAAATAATTGTCGCATAATTATAATTTAAAACATTTCATATAAATTTATAACTATTTATCGCTAATTTTATTTATTAAAAATTGCTCGAAATAAATAAACGACGTTTCGGGTCAATGGGTGGCTCTGGCGCTGTTTTTACTAGAATTTGATTTGCACATATCTTAAAATCTAACCGTCGGATTTTGATGAAATTTATATCGTTGGAAAGCTCTTCCCAAAGCGGTCCTAATGGTTCCAGTTTTGGGAAAATCCAACGGTCGGATCTTTCTATATATTCGTTTGAAGTTACGATTGTCGATACGCGAACTACCGCGCTCGTTTCGTTTAATTTTATATTTTATATTTATATATAAACCAATTTGCGATTTCCCCTTTTTAAAATCCATACCTATTACTCTATGGAAATAACATTTTTATTTACCAACTCTAATGCGACAAAGATGATGTTTCCAACGATGTATATTTTCATATTCAACAAAAATGACATTTTTGTTCGCCAATTCTAATGCGACAAAAATGATATTTACAACGATGTATATTTTAATATCAAATAAAAATGACATTTTTGTTCGCCAATTCTAATGCGATAAAAATGATGTTTTTAACGATGTATATTTTTATATCAAATAAAAATGACATTTTTGTTCGCCAATTCTAATGCGATAAAAATGATGTTTTTAACGATGTATATTTTTATATCAAAAAAAATGACATTTTTGTTCGCTAATTCTAATGCGATAAAAATGATGTTTTTAACGATGTATATTTTTATATCAAATAAAAATGACATTTTTGTTCGCCAATTCTAATGCGATAAAAATGATGTTTTTAACGTACTCATTATTCAATTATATAGAAAATGTTCTTTTATCCTATTTGTGTTAAAAACATAAAAATGGACTTTTATTCTATTTCATTTTTATAACATAAAAATGAACTTTTTATAAAATGTAAATGTTTCATCTCTTTTTCTTTGATAATGAAAAATGTAAATTCTTTTACATTGAAAAGTGTGAACCTTTCTTTATTACATAGAAAAATTGTAAATCTTTCATCTTCACACAGGAAAATGTAAATCTTATATTTTAACATAGAAAACTGTAAATTTTCTATCCGTCTTTATTACAATAGAAAAAAATGTAAATTTCCTATTACACTTTATTAAAATAGAAAAATGTAAATTCTCTATTTATCATTTCCTATTTACATATGTAAATTCTCTTTTTATTATTCTCTTTTACATTGAAAAATGTAAATATTTTCCTTTCTTTTCTTTTACATTGAAAAATGTAAATATTTTCTTTTACATTGAAAATGTAAATAATTTCATTTCTTTTCTATTCTTTTACATTGAAATTGTAAATAATTTCTTTACATAGAAAAATGTAAATGTTCTATTATTTTTCTAAGTTTCAATTTTTAACCCGACACCAAAGTATGTTCATTTCAACTACATAGACATAACGATGAATTTTTGATACATTTCAACTAAATTAACATAACTATGAAATTTGTGTCATTACAACTAAATTAACATAACGATAAATTTTGTGTCATTACAACTAAATTAACATAACGATGAATTTTGTGTCATTACAACTAAATTAACATAACGATGAATTTTTTGTCATTACAACTAAATTAACTTAACGATGAATTTTGTGTCATTACAACTAAATTAACATAACGATGAATTTTTTGTCATTACAACTAAATTAACATAACGATGAATTTTGTGTCATTATAACTAAATTAACATAACGATGAATTTTGTGTCATTACAACGATGAATTTTGTGTCATTACAACTAAATTAACATAACGATGAATTTTGGGTCATTACAACTACGACAACATATGATCGGGTGTATCATTTCTATGAACCAAAATAAAAGGTCCCACCTTTATTTTGTGAAATCAAACAAAATATATGAACTTTATTTATTTTATAAATTAGAATAAAAGATCAAATCTTTATTTATTATATCTCAAAATAAAAGATCAAATCTTCTAAAACAAAAGATCAAAACTTCATTATATTTTGTTTAAAAAACAAAAGATCAAAACTTTATTATATTTTGTTTCAAAAACAAAATATCAAAACTTTATTATATTTTGTTTCAAAAACAAAAGATCAAAACTTTATTATATTTTGATTCAAATTAAAATTCTAACTTTTCTTTTTGCTTGAAAATAAAAATTCAACTTTACTAGAAAGGAATAAAAATTAAAATTAAAATTAAAATTAAAATTAAAATTAAAATAAAAGTGAGAACTTTATTATGATTACATCAAAATTTTACAGATCCAAACTGTCATACTATAACATGATATCACAACGAATATAATTCAACTATACAGCAATCACTACATAACAGATCAGAAATAACATACAATGATTCAACTGATCGAATATAATTAAATTATCTAATTATTCAAATTCAGAAATCTCACAGTCGTTGAAGATTTTGGCCAAAATTCGAACTGTTTAGAATCAACTCCAGTCAGTTTAGACGCGTAGATCTCAGTCACACGATCCCAACGCCGCTGAAATCATCGAATTTCGAGTTGAAACGAGTTAGATATAATTATTTGAAGTTTTAAAACAATTTAAATAAATTAATTAATAAATTAATTAGGAAAATACCCCTTTCTTCCCCAAATAAGCTATCGGCCGTAGCTTCCTCCTATTGTTCAAAACTAGGGTTCGGGATTGCAGCCACTATAGGAGTCGAGGAGCTGATCGGCGGGCGTCAGGATGGGGAGCTCGGAGAGGCGCACGAGGGGGGGGGGGTGTTCGGCACAGCTCGGACGAGCTCTGGGGGGCCCACAGCGGCAAGATGCGGCGAAGTTTGGGGAGTTGGGGTGGCTGCTAGGGGCAATTACAGGGGTGATGACCGTACGGATGTGTGGAGGAGAAGGTCCTCTACAATAAACTCCAAAGGAGCAGTAGGTTTTGGTGTGAGGATTGAGGGAAATTAAGAGGAGAAGGAAGGAGCAAATTCGGCCATGGGATTCATGGCGGCGGCGGCTCAGAGAAAGTGAGTAGTGATTAGGGTTTTAATCTCCTATTATTTATAATAGTGAAAATTAGGCTCACATCCCTATTTTCAAACTTAATTAAAGCCACATCCCCCTAACTTTCCATACGTTTCCGCCCCCTGTTTTTAGCTGCCGCCCACTTTTTTGTGTCCATTTTCGGACCTACCATGAAATGTTACGTGTTTTCCAATTTTTGAAAAAAAAAGTGCGCTAGTGAGTAAAAAAAAATTATAAAAATAGGAAATATTCTCAGGTGCATTCGCCAAAAAAAAAGTTGCATACTTCTGTGCAACAATATCTGAAAAGTAGCATACATGTATGCATATATTCATATAGTGTATTTTTGTTGAAAATCTGGACCAATATATGCATACATGTATGCAACTATTAGCAAATAACTGCATACATTTATGCATACAAAGTTGAATTGAGATTCATGTGTAACAAAAAGTTGCATACATGAATGCAACTATTCTGTATATATGCATGCATGTGTGCAACAATTTTAAAAGGGACGACGGCTAGCGAATATATGCATGTATGCATGCATTTATTCTGTACAAGAGCATAAATGTGTGCAACAATGTCTGAAAACGGCGAATGCTTGAAAAAACAGGTCAAATTTGAATATATGCATAAAAGGATGCATGTAATGCAGTTTACCTGCATACATGTATGCATTTATACTGCAGTTTGGGCGCAACACTGGAATATTAGCATGAATGTGTGCAACTATTTACAAATATGTGCATCTTTTGATGCAAAAACCTGCTGTTTCGCTGATTTTGTGTTATTTTAGGTTTTGACGTGGTATTTGATTGTTTTTCCACCTGATTTTTTTGGCGTGAACGTGTTTTATTTAATAATGAATTTTAGTGATTTTTTTATATATTTTTTTATATTTTTTTATATGTTTTTGAAAAATAGGGACCTAGTTTACAATAAGTTTAGGACCGGATGTGAGCCTAATTTTGAAACTTAATAGGGACCTGTGACAAATGGACCCTTTATAATATTATAATGTATTTTTACAAAAAAAACCATATCTTCCAAACCGGTTCAATTTCAGTCCAGTAGAAGGTGACCCTAGCCAATAGCCCATATTCCGGATCCAATAGGATAGGTTCCGTCAGCCCAAACGGCTGTCTGTGGCCTGTATTATTTAATCTAATATTTAATTCATTTATTAATTTAATTCGTCTGCATAAATAAATTCACCGGGGCCACAAACGGACTCAGAAAAATCCAGAAAAAATATAATTGTCTATGTTATGACGATACAGTCCTAACAAAATTAATTTCGTCAAATACTGACACTGTTTGAAAAATGGCTATTTTTCAGTCGATTAAATTTGACTATAATCGACCAAACACATTTTCCTTCGCCACACTCACATATTAATTTGAAAAATTCTAAAAATTGAAACTTAGCAATAATTCAACATCCCGGTTCCAATGAAAATGGTTTCGTCGAAAACGGAGATCGTTTGAAAATTTACTATTTTCACTGGCTTTAATATTATTTAAAAATGAAAATTTTAATTTCTGCCACATTTTTCCACCAAATAATTTAAAATAAAAATTTTAAATTGGTTCGGATTTTCCGGGTCGTTACAGTATAGCAAATGAAAGCTTCTAATCCTAATCATGTAAAGAAAAACCAGTCAACTACTGTGGTGACCGGAGACAAAATGGATGTAGCTTGTACATCTACTACTACTATATGTACAGAACCATCAGTGAGTGATGTAGCTATTCTGGAGAAAGGGTAGACATCTGAATAGGTGGACTTCGCATCAGTAGATGTATCAGAATTGAATCCAGGTTAGCAGCATCTTGAGGACCCAGTTGTGGTGGTGGATCCTGATCCTGAAACAATTAAAGATTTGAATAAATTAGATATTGACCTTGATGAAAATAATGAAGAAGAGAACAATGAAGAAGATAATAACAAGAAGAAGAATTACACAAAATCAAATGCAGCATATGGCAGTCAACTCAAAAGAAAGAGAAGGCTAGTACCACTGGTACTACTATTGGTGCTCGACCTCCTAGGATTTTGAGGAGTAACTCCCTCAATTCCAAATGTCCTTAATCGTATGGAATGTCAGAGGTCTTAATAATGATACCCGATTATTAGACCTTTATTATCAAAGAAGGAGTCATCTTCCTTCTTTTTTGGGTATTCTAGAAAATAAGTTGAATGAAGAAAACCTGAAATTCTTATGTGATTCGTTTGGTGATGACTTGTCACATGCCACAAACAATAATTTTACTAACAAGGGTATAATACTTGTGTTTTGGAATAAAAGCATTTGGCAGTGTAATATTTTTGATATTGATGAACAAAAAATTACTGCTAAACTTGTTAACACTGGGGGTTTGACAGTTTATGCATCAGTAATCTATGTTAGTAATTCAGCTAATGAAAGAATCAAGCTATGGGATAAGATCAAGGTTCTTGCACCAAACATGAATGATTCATGGATAGTTTTGGGTGATTTCAATTCTATTCTCAAACCAGGAGATAAAATTGGTGGTAATATCTGCGTTGCCTAATTATCTGAATTCAACAAATATATTATTGTTGCGGGATTAGTCGAGCCTGTCCATTGTGGCCTGCATTTCACATGGAGAAGTGGTGAAGGAAGGAAAATTTCATGCAAATTGGACAGAGTTCTTATTAACTCTGTCTGTATTAATAAATTCTCCGACTTAAAAGTTAATGTTCTGCCTTCATCAACTAGTTATCATTATCCTATTCTTATTAATCTTATTTCCAGGGATAATGACTCCAAAGGCAAACCGTTCAGATACGCTAATTACTGGAATTGTTGCCTGAATATAAAGAAATTATTGACACTGTTACATTCAAAGATGCAGAAACGGATATGTTTTCAGTGTTGCAATTCCTCAAAGACTCAAAAGCTAAGTTAAAAGAATGGAACAGAACAAGGGAAAAGGAGCATGATAGAGTTGATAACCTAGAGAAAGAACTGTCAAATGTATTACAACCTATAGATGTAGGGGACTTAAGCGATGAAGTTTGGTCTCATTACCACAAATGTCAAACAGATTAGAGAGAAGCACTAAAAGTCAAAACTATAGAGTTGAAACAAAAAGCAAAAGAAAAATGGATCAATGAAGGAAATGAATGCTCAAAATTCTTTTACACCAAAATGTCTGTTCGCCGTAACATCAACCATAATTATCAAATCCTTAACCAAGACGGAAATAACTTGGTTTACGTAAAAAAAATTGAACAGGAAGCTGTGGATTACTTTATGGAACTATATAATGGTGAATGTGCTACTAATTTACCCATTATTCACTCCTAGAAATTGCTGAATGCTGGTGGGAGATGATGGATGTGTAGAAGAGTTACTGGAGAAGAAGTTTGGCTGGCCATTAAATCCATTCATGTTGACTCCTTCCCCGGACCAGATGGTTTCGGGTCCAGCTTCTTCTTGAATCATTGGAGCTGCCAGAAAAATTGTTTGGTGTCAGTAATTCAAGAATCTTTCAATTCAGGTAAAACTGTAAAGGAAATTAATCATACGTTTTTATGTTTAATTCCTAAAACTGATAAAGCAACCAAGATAGCAGACTATCGACGTATTGCTTGTTGCAATGTGTTATATAAAATTTTGAGTTGGGTCATTTATAATAAAATGAAGGCTGTGTTACCAGATTTAATTGTAGAGTGTCAAGGTGGGTTTATCAAGGGCAGAAGCATATCTGAAAATTCACTACTGGCTCATGAACTAGTAAGGAACTTTAACAAACAAGGCACAGATAAATTTTATCTAAAAGTTTATCTTCAGAAAGCATTTGACAAGATTAACAGACATTTTATCATTCATATGCTAAAAGCCATAGGGTTTCCAATGAAAATTATTAGATTAATTTCTCAGTGCATTCAATCACCTACTTTTTTTGTTCTTATCAATGGAGTACCAAAAGGATTCATTACCAGCAACCGGGGTATTAGACACGGGGATCCTCTATCCCGTTATCTGTTTGCAATCGCAATGGACTACTTTTCTCTCCAGATGGAACTTTCAGTGTATGACAAATGGTACAACCAATTCGCAATTTTCAACCTTCTGTTAGCCACTTTTTGTATGCAGACGACCTGATAATTTGTGTTAAGGCAAATATTAAAGCTGCTCTTAAGATAAAAGAATTATTCCTTAATTTGGAGATGTAAATGGGTCTTAAGATGAATGAACTAAAAAGTAAATGCTACTTTAATAAGTTTTGTGTATCCAGGTCTAATGTGCTTAACATTTTGGGTGTGTCTGAAGGGGAATTACCTGTGAAGTATCTTGGTGTTCCACTATCATCAAACAAAATTACTGATCGTGAATGTGCATAGCTAATTACTAAAATCAGAGACAAATTGCGAGGTTGGAGCTCCAGACTATTATCCTTTGTGGGTAGAGTTGAACTAGTGCACACAGTAATTCAAGCAAAAGTTAATTTTTGGCTATAAACTTTTCAAATTCCAGATGCGTCTATTGACAAAATTGAGAGAGTTTGTGCAAATTTCATATGGAGTGGTAAAATGCATAAAATTAAATTTGATGACCTTTGTAGACCTAAAGAAGAAGGTGGAGTTGGTTTGAGGAAAATCAAAGAAATGAGAGATGCATTTACTATCAAGCAAGCATGGAAAATCATCAATAATCAGGGATTATGGGCTAGATGGATGTGTAAAAGATATATCAGGTCCAATTTCTGGACCATGTCAATTGATAATAATGCTTCAGCAATGTGGAAAGCCATTCTTAAAATCAGAAATAAATTGGCTGCAAACTGTGAAAAAGAAATTGCTAATGGTTATGGTACGGACTTATGGAGAGATCCATGGATAAAAGGTAAATCATTTATTGATAGGTTAGGTTGGGATACGTTTTCAGCTTATGGGAGTCCTAACCAATCTGTTAATCATATTATTTCTGATGGAGCGTGGAGGAGTGATCGACTGCCTCATGTAGAGACTTTAAAAAGAGAAATCGAATTCACTCCATTATTCCTCGATAGAGAGTTTAACAAATGGAAGTGGATACCGGACAGAAACTTCACAAGGAAAAGTGCATGGAATGCATGTCGAGTTGCTGACACTAAAGTGGATTGGAAATGTATAGTGTGGAACAGACACATACCACCTAAATTATCACACAACATTTACAAAATCTTACTACACCGTTTGCCTGCAAGAGATAGGCTACAAAAGTAGGGTATAATTTTCTGAAAATATTTGCCCTTTATGTGAGAAAAGCGAAGAAAATCATCAACATTTTTCTTCGAATGTGAATTCTCAACAAATTTAATCAACCGCATCCAAAGTAAGTACAACATCAGTGAAAGAACCAACAAGATACAACATATCATGAGTTACCTGGTGAGGAATTGGTCGAAGATAGATGTAGAAATAAAAGAATACAACGTTAGCATTATATCTGCAAGTTGGTGGTTACGGAAAGAGCGAAATAGAAGGATTTTTCACAATAAACAATGATTAGTACAAGAAATTAACAAGCTAAATGAGGAAGAAGTCAAATTTATTTTTAAATGTCGAAGGAAAAGTCGTACATCAACAAGGGAAGAACCACCATATGGTACTGGAGCTGAGGATCCACTGGAGAGGCGGGTATCACGGAATGAAGGTTAAAACCTAAGGTCGCCATGAATTCATGAGCAATTGGGAAGCCGCCGCCATTCGCCATTTGTGTGAATTGAGGATTTGTGTAATTTAGAAAGAAGAGTTTGTAAGTGGCTATATGTTTTGTTGTCGGACTTGAATCTGACTTGCCTTGTATGTGTTGTTGCATGTTTTGCGCGCAGTAGCAATTCTTTTGGGCCGCCAAAAGCCCATAATAAAAAATTAACCCAATTTCAAATGTGTATGTGTGTGTGTGTATATATATATATATCCGTATGTCCGGCACGTCCGTTGGATGTGTGGAAAGAAATTTATGAGCAAATTTATTTATTGTGAAATAGTGGTTATGTGCATAAATAGAAACCTTGTTGTTTACATACGTGTCATCCTAATTTGACAATATAAAACATTAATTTTACAACAAAGTGGTTATATTTTGTACATGTAATATTGTTTTTTTTTCTTATCTACGTTATTCTTAGATATTCATAAAATATGTAAAACTTCTTATATATATATGACTTTTTGATTATCTACCAAATAATTATCATGACAGAGGTAATTAAAAATCATTAAAAAGATCATATATTGAAACCGACACTTACATATGTACTTTTTTTTGACATGTGCAAAGGAATAAATGAGCAAATTTAAATTATCGTCAATAATGAATTTGTGCTAGGTAATATTTGACATCCAAAATTTATGTGAATGGAGGAGTGATAAAATAAGACTACTGAAAGCACGCAAAGACAAAATACCACTCAAATCAATTATAGTTTTTACCTTCCGTAATCAGATACATTTCCACCTGATGACTACTAAAATATATAAGTTTTAACTTCTACACAACTATGTAGATATTTGTTGATTTGTTTCAGATAATTGTTATAAATCCTGAAAGGTAAGATGGAGGAGTACTGATAATTGATGGACGAAAAATCTATAAAACCTTCCCGTCATTTAATTTCATA
Organism: Allium sativum; assembly: GCA_030737875.1. Lineage (NCBI taxonomy): Eukaryota > Viridiplantae > Streptophyta > Magnoliopsida > Asparagales > Amaryllidaceae > Allium > Allium sativum. The sequence continues at coordinate 639,278,776 of CM060918.1, forward strand.
CCTCGCAGTCTATTTTGGAACTTATTTTATTATTTTTTGGTACAGAACATACAAATATGAATAGAAATTTCATAGCATGAACAAATAAAATGTAGTGGACTCATGAAGATATTAGGTGCATCTACATCAATGATAAGTAGTTATTCATTGCAAAAAATATATTTAGAATATACTCTATGACAACGAAGAATTACATTTAAAATACGGTTTTTTCAGTTTAGTTTCTAGAATGTATTTTTGCTGAACATCACAACATTAAGATAATAATAAAACTAATTAATGCTTATTGATTTTGATTAACTTCCTCGCATTACTCATTTAACAGTAAAACCAATTAATTCTTATTGATTTTGATTAACTTCCTCGCACTACTTACTTAACTTCCTCGCATTACTCATTTAACAAAGCAAAACTAACAGGCAAACAAATGAAAATCGTAAGGTGAAATATAACGACTCGAACTCCCCCGTAAAGGAAAGCCCGGATTGAGTTGAGAACACGACAAATCAAAACGTAAATAGAACAACATTTCATTGTTTATTACAATAATTTACATCAGAGTACAAGAATATACAGAGTATGAATAAATATTATACAACAGAAAAATATCAGAGATTTAAATTACAATGCAACAGAAAAATAATACATAACACAACTGAAACAAATACACGGATATAGAGCTTTCCGAATATATCCCCAGTTGTAAGCCAGTATCCTATAAGAATAAATCTGCAATCCCGAAACTACTAGCTGCCCGTATGGAAAATAGGGACACCCAGAGTTCAGGTTAAAACGATAAACTCCAGGTCAGTCATGTGACTGGTGTGAGAACTAAAAATAATTATTAAATCTTTTACTTTAAAAGTAAATCAAGGGACCACGCCGTATAACACGGAATGGGTTTCGTCCCAAGAATATCAGTGCATAAATAGTATAAACAACGCAATGTTTTTTTAAAAAATGAAGCTATTATAAGACTCAGGTCCCATCACACAATGCAACGCAAGCCGGAGGATAGAGTTTTCCCTTATAATAGCCAAATATGCTTGGTATGTTTAAAACAAATCATTTGATAATATTATAAGTGCATAGTTCATAAAAAAACTTCAAATATAAATGTATCAATCCTAGACGAGATGGGCACCATATATCATGTTGCCATACTAGGCTCTGCAATCAAAAACGAAATGTCACGTATTAGAAATTGGATTTCCGTCATAAGTCTAGGTAAGGGTTGTACTCCTAACTGCTTCGAGACACTTTAGCAAATGCCTCGGGACTACACACTCTGGGCAACCCCTGGATCCTCCAAGGCCAATCCTCCCTTACGTTTGAGGATTATTTATTCCTGAACACATTTTTCGCCGCCCTATAGGGCATAATTGAGCCAGATGACTCAATATCCATCAGCTCTACAGTAACCGATATATCTTAGGCGCTTCGCATTCCAACAACCACATAGGTAAAAATATAAAAATGTCTGGGCTTGCAAAACCCTGACACCACCCATAGCTAGAAAGAAACGTCATGTCGTCCTTGGGTCCCATATCCCGTTTTTACCTCGTTCCGAGGAGTGAGGCTCGCGAATTAACGCTATACACAAAGCTATGCTATATTAAAGTTGTGCTTTATTCATCAACCACAAGACTCTGCTTTTCAACAGAAGCCTTGATCATTTGCATCTCGGCATGCCACACAAGCAATTCATACCATGCGACTGATATCTATCGATATATAACATCTGACCTCGTACGTATTAGAGAAGGGCGTTAACAAGAGAATAAATTCTCCGTCGCCAAACAGATATATATTTAATAGAGATCAATCAACACAGAATAAAATCCAATGTCAGACACACATCCACTTACAAGTTTGTTCTAGGTCTGAACGAAACCGGAGGCACCTTATTCCTCGTCCCGTGTCCAATACAGGAGAGAGGTCCTCGCATATCCAGTCGATCTCCAAGTACGTCTGGACGATCACCACTTATTACCTTGTCTTGGGTATACCGCCCAATCAAGACATCAGTAATCATCTGAAGTATGTGAAGACCTCCGGTCTTCAACCACCGTCTTCATCGTCGACTTATCGTCGAATCAGTTATTCAGAATGGTTATAAACCCGGCCTTTCCGAATAACTAGCGTATATAATAAACAAGTGCTATAAAAACACAACATGCGCCTCATTCCAATCCTGAATATTCTTTTATTTAAATATTTATATCCTTTGGGAAAGGTTCCCATTAATTTTTATCAAAGATAAATTCTTTAAATTTATTCTTTAATCTTCCTTTGGATACCAATTCAAACCATATTAAGGTTTTCTAAACTAGTCGGGATTAGCGCACCTCACGGAAGTAATCATTTGTTTAGTCTCTCAATCCCAACCTATTCATCCCATGGAGAAAAACTGGTCATACTCCATATCTTACACCACAGTGTTATCGGCAAATTTAATTCCATTTCACGTTAAAATCTAATTAAAGATTTAACTATCGTTAGGAGCAAAACTGGTGATACTCCATTCTCGATCATTTCACAAATTTGATAATTTAAATTATCAATTCCCATTTTAATCTAATTAAAGATTCATTAAAACTCCACTTAGTTTAATCTTCCCAAAAATCAATATTAATGATTATTTAACTTTGGAAACACAAACATGCCGCATCGACAATCTACACCGTACTATTGATTTCTACCGATATATAATCTTTAAGCTCGTACGTATTAGAAGGGTGTTAAGCAAGAGAATAAATTCTCCACCGCCAAACAGATATATATTTAGCAGAGATCAACCCTACAGTTCAAAATACAATGTTAGACATGTAATCCTGTCTTTAACTGGGTTATAGAACAAATGTCATTTAAAACACAGTGCACAATAAACCCAAATCACATTCCATTAAATATGGAATCTTCTCGAAAATAGATCAATATATAATTGATATCAATTTCCGTATCCGACTAATAATATAAATGGAATAACGGAAAAGCCTTTTAAATTCTATATATAGTAACAGTCTTCCTCCACAGAAGCTCAGTTCGATTATTATCGAATCGAATTCCATTCCATTCCAAAATAATATTTTAAACTGGAAAACTTTACCTTGGAAAATTTCCATTAAATCTTGATAAAAGATTTATATATTCCAAATCATATTTCACTGTTAATTGAGTTAAAGAACAAGTGTTATTTAAAACACAGTTCACGATAAACCCGATTCACATTCCATTTCAATTCCAATTAAATATTAATTAATTGGTAAAACTTCTCTAAATCTTATTTAAAAGATTTACTCTTTTCTCAACTGGGTTTAAGAACAGTGTTAATGAAGACACCATTTACGACAAACCCAAAATCCGATTTCAACTCAATTCCAATTAAATATTAATTAATTGGTAAACTTCTTTAAATCATATTTAAAAGATTTACTCTTTTCTCAACTGGGTTTAAGAACAGTGTTAATGAAGACACCGTTCACGACAAACCCAAAAATCCAATTTGATATTAAATACAAGGCTTTGAATAGAAAATATATCGGCTTATATTCAATATCAAATTCTAAAACCAATGGATATCATATTGGGAATAACGATATCTGTATCTTCCAAAATCTAATTTGATATTAAATACAAGGCTTTGAATAGAAAATATATCGGCTAATATCCGATTTCAAATTCTGAAACCATTGGATATCGTATTGGGAATAATGATATCTGTATCTTCCAAATTCCAATAACAATATCCATATAATCACGAAATCCAATACTGAAATATTCCGAAGATTGTTTCCATTCCAAACCATTCCAATTCATCTATTGGAAAATTCTAGTTATTTTAAAACCATTTCAAATCCAATTTATTTTATTTAAAAATATTGGAATATTATTTCTAGTTAATAACTAGTTCATTTTGATGAAAAAATATTTTTTATCTTCCCAAATATGAAATTTGTCATCCAAATTATTTCCAAATCATTTATTACGATTTTACACAAATTATTAATATTTTTAATAATTATTAAGGCCCTACTTTCAGTCGATTTCCATAAACGGTCATCGAACTTCACTTATAGCGACCTTTTCCAAATTTAATTTGATATAATTCCAAATCGAACTGTTAGATTTCAAATTCTTAAATTCGTTGGAAAGCACTTTTTGATACAAAACCAACGGTTCTGGTTTTAGGAGAATCCAACGGTCGGATCTCCCGTAATGTCAATTCGAAGTCAATGGTCGAAATTCGCGAACATTCGCAGCGCGGCGCGTTCTATTCAGGCCATTAAATATATATATTATATATATTTCATCGATTTCCATTCTAAACATATTTTATAAATTGTTTTAAATTAGTTTTAAAAACGATTCCAACTTTATTTTCAATTTTAAATCAAAATTGAATATTCCATATCATTTATATATAAATGATAATATTTTCAAAACATTATATTTTGAAATCTTTTCCTTTTCGATATTCATTATAAAATGAATAACATTGGTAAAAATATCGTTCGCGTCCAAATGGTGCATATCTAATCAACACAGCTTCAAATATTTTAATATTTCCGTGTCAATCCAAAATCGGACATCAAAATCATATTTTGATATTTTACTGAATTTTATTTTTAAAATATTTGTTATTTTAAAATATTCATTCTTTCTAAAATGGAATCAGACACAGTCAATTAAAATATAATATTATTTATATGGATTTCATACAACACATGTACATAACAATAATGATACACAATCAACCAACATCCAGAGTGCAATTTACAACTGTATGAGCGTTAAAAATAAATAATTAACGCTCATCACAGCCTGTCAACCCGTCGATTAACATACAACTAAATATTGGGATTAGTGTATACCCAGTATCCTCCTAATACCTGTAACAACCCACAAATTCTAAACCAATTTAAAATTTTTATTTTAGAAATTTTAAAGGATATCGAATATTTAAAATGATTTATTTTAAATAATGAGGATTAAAAATTTATTTTAATTGAAGTTGGAATGAACATGTTTATTTTAATTATAAAAGGAGTTAGAAATAGCGCGGTAGTTTGAAATTTTGAATTTGAATTTTGACTGATTGTACAGGATGCAAAATAAATCGGATTTTAGTGAAACCAAAATGTTAGAATCTAGTTAAAAATATCTTTCCAATGAATCCGAAAAATCAAAATTTCATAGCGGGAATGAAAAGTTATGCCCAGTTTAATTTTCAGAAAAGTCGTTGTAGACTATATATATATATATATGTGTGTGTGTGTGTGTGTATGTATATTTTAATATTAAAAATAGCCATTTTGCAAATGATCTCTGTTTCCGACGAAACCACTTTTATTGGAACTGGAATGTCAAATTATTGCTAGGTTTCAATTTTTAGAATTAATATGTGAGCGTGGAAAAAGAAAATGTGTTTTGTCAGTTTCAGTCAATTTTAATCGACTTGAAAATAGCCATTTTTCAAACGGTATCAGAATTCGACGAAATTAGTCTCGTTGGGACCGTATCGTCAAAATATAACTAGAAATAATTTTTCTGTAATTTTTAGAGCTAGTATATGGCCCCGGTAAATTAAAATGTGCGTTTAAATTAAATAGTTAAATGTTTTATATTTAAATTTAAAGATAAACATATCGTAACAGCCGAACTGGGTTACGAAACATATTCCATTGGGTCCAGGATAAAGGTAATTAGCTAGGGGCAACACTCGTTGGGTTTGAATTGAAGCTCATATGGACTAAAGGAAATTTATTGAATTATATGAATTAAATAAATAAAATTAAAATAGAAATTATACTCTATATATACCGTATGAATACAGGGTCGTTTTGGTGGAGATTCGGGGGTATAGGGTCGTGCGAGTTCATCGCTGGGGGAGGGGGGGCTTATGGAGCTCAGGCGAAGGGCCTTGACATGGTGAAGGCGGATCGACAGTCGGGTGAACGAAGGAGCATGCAACGGTGATGTATGGAGCGGAGCTGATGGGTTCGTGGTAGCAGGAAGATAACGATGAAGGTGGAATTTTATAAAGGTTAAATTATATAACAAATTTAATTAATTATTTCATTTAACTACTCCAATTATTAAAATCCATAACTTGTTCAAATCTTAACGAAATTCAGCGAAACGAAAAACACTGGAATCGTGAAGCAGAGATCTATATGATAGAACAGATCAGAGCGTAAATGGAGCATTTTGAAATTTCAGATCTAAATTGTTCAGTGAGATCTCTTTTTTAAACAAATTTAAATATTAATCATGATGTGAAATTTATATTTATACTTTATAAATTTCATGTTTGTGTTGTATAAAATTTAAATTGTTTGTTTGTAATTACGATGAACATCTGGATTGTATTGGCTGTTGTTGTTGGTGTGATCTATTTGATGTAATTGTATAAAATAAAAATAGGTTAACAAATAAATAATATACATTTTTATTATATCTGTAGAAATGATGACAAATATTTATTGTCTAAATGGAATAAGTTAACAATAAAAATTATACTTAATTTTGTGTATAAAATAATCATATTTTATACATAAATTGGTCATTTATGTTGAATCATATTTTGTACATGAATTTGCCATTCAGTTAGAACCATATTTTGTACATAAAATATGTCATTCATATTCTGAAAACAAAATATGTCATGTTGCTAGAATAGTGTTATGTTAGGTAAAAATGTCTTTTGTTATAAAAATAACAAGTTAAATATAAAATATCTTTTTGTTCGTATTAGAATTGGGAAAATAAAATGTCATTTTTTTTGTATTAGAATTAACAAAATAAATTGTCACTTTTGTTTGTATTAGAATTGACAAACTAAAGTATCATTTTTGTTGGAGTAGAATCGACAAAAACAAAAATATCACTTTATTTGTTTGGTTGAATAAGAAATTCGATAAGACAAAAATATCATGTTATGTTAAACACATCATTTAGAAAACATCACTTTCGTTAGTAATGTTTATTTAGATTAAAGCATTGAATAAGATTAATTATTTGGAATGAAAGTTACTTTTTATTTGCATTCTTTGATGCAAATAAAAGGTGGAAATAAAGGTTGCATTTTTGTTTGCAATTTTGGATGCAAACAAAACATTAATTTAAGTTGCATTTTTGTTTGTATTTAGATGTAAACCAAAAACATTAAAATGAAAGTTACCTTTTTGTTTGCATTTTTGATGTGAATAAAATATTGATTTAAAAGTTGCATTTTTTATTTGCATTCTTTGATACAAATAAAACATGAATTAAAAAGGTTACCTTTTTGTTCGCATTTTAAAATATGCATTAGAAATAAAATAGCATTTTTGTTATATAATATGAATTGGAAATAAAACAGCATTTTTTTGTAATAAAATGTTGCATTGGAGAAAAATAACATTTTGTCATAAAATGTGACATTAGTTTAAAATAACAAATTTGTTAAGAAAGATTAAAATAATATTTTTGTTAAGAAATGTTACATAAGAATAAATATGACATTTAGATTATAAAATCTTACATTGGGTAAAAATAACATTTTAGTATGAAATGTTGTATGAAAATAAAATACATTTTTTTATAAAATGTGCATGAGAATAAAAATGGTCATTATCATTAGGGATGCTTATTTATATTAAAAATAACATTGTAGCTAGGAATGTTTATTTAGATATAATTTTGTCACTTCTGTCAAATCTGGAATTGACATCTAAAATTGTCACTTTTGAATAGAAATTGTCGACATACAAAAGTATCATTTTCATTTTCATTTATATTGAAATTAGAATTGTCACTTTCATTTTTGTTGAAATAGGAATTGTCGACAAAACAAAAATTTCTTTTATTTCGTCGCTAAAATATGAGACATGTCATATAAATAAAAGTATTTCTTTTTATTTGTCGTGTTTAAAATAGAATTGTAATGCGAATAAAATATTCTTTTTGTTCAACATCAGAATTGGTTAAATTCATTAACCAATAATCTATTTAGATGAATTGTTGTTGCTTGGAAACACCACACGGGTGTTAGGATGACATACACTAGTCCCAATATTTAACTGTATGTCAATCGATGGATTGACAATTTGTGTTGAGCGTTATTTATTTATTTATTTTAACGCTCACACAATTATAAATTTCACTCTGGTTGTGAATGGATTGCTTAGTGATTATGTATCATTATTGGTATATATATACATGCGATGTATGAAATCCATACAACTGAAATTGTATGGTAATTGATTGAGTCGCACTCCGATTCAAAATATCTTTTAATATAAAGAATATTTTAAAATAAAGAATCTTTTTAAATAAAGAATATTTTAAAATAACGAATATTTTAAATAATATTCAGTGAAGAAGAAAAATGTGAAGCCGAATTTAGTAGCAAACGCCACTTTAACCCGAACGGGTTTATCAATCGATTTATTTCATTTTAAAGTGAATATAAGAGGGAAGTGATTTCAAAATATAGTATTTTGAAAATATTATTGTTTTAGTATGATAAAGAAATGGAATATTCAATTTTTCTTTAAAATTGAAAATGAAGTTAAATCATTTTAAATGGATTTATAAATATTTTATAAACCCGTTTTGAATAGAAATCGACGATATAATAGATATATTTATATAATGGCCTGAATAGAACGCGCCATGCAGTGACCTTTCACGAATTTCGACCATTAACTTCAAATTGACGTAACGGAAGATCCGACCGTCGGATTCTTCTAAAAGCAGAACCATTAGGTTCGTATCGAAAAGAGCTTTCCAATGAATATAAGGGTTTTGAAATCTAACGGCTGGATTTGGAATTATTTTCAAATCAAATTTGGAAAAGGTCGCTATGGATGCAGTTCGGTGGCCGTTATTGGAAACCGACTGTAGGGCGATAATAAAATTATTAAAAATATGGAAAAATTATGTAAAATCATAATTAATGAATTGGAAAGAGTTTGGATGAAAAGTTCCATATTTGATAAGATAAAAATATATTTTTATCGAATCGAACTAGTAATTAACTAGAATAAAGCTTTAAAATAAGATTTAATGAAGTTTTCTAATTAATTGATATTTAATTGGAATTAAATAAGATAAATTAGAATTATGGGTTTGTTGTGAACGATGTTTTAAACGACATTTGTTCTTAAACCACGTATGGTCGATTCAAAGGTCGGGGATTTACGGGACTTTACAGCTGGTATCAGAGCTCTGGTTAGCTCAAATCTTTGGAGTACAACTCGTTGGAACTGAACAAAAGACTCATCGGAGATTGAATTAGTAATATCCAATAAGAATACTCATTATAGATAGGATCAGCAGTATCCTAGAATGAGAAAACTCGTTAGAGATGGGGTTAGAAATGCCCTAGAATGAGTTGAGAGTGCCAACTATATAATTAACGTATTTGTGATTATATATATAATCTGATATTAGAAAATATGATTTTTGAATATATAAAAGTTATATATATATATATTTGATAAGTTAATCAAATAATAAAATTAAATTGGAACCAACAAAAAAAGGAAAAAATATATAAAATTGAGTTGGTAAATTAAACAACTTTTAGCTTCGTTCCTTTTCGAGGACGAAAAGATTTTAAGTGGGGGAGATTGTAACAACCCGCAAATTCTGAACCAATTTAAAATTTTCATTTTAGAAATTTTAAAGGATATCAAATATTGAAATTGATTTATTGTAAATAATGACAATTAAAAATTTATTTTAATTGAAGTTGGAATAAATATATTTATTTTAATTATAAAAGGAGTTAGAAATAGCGCAGTAGTTTGAAAATTTGAATTTGAACTTTGACTGACTGTACAGGATGCAAAATAAAACGGATTTTAGTGAAACCAAAAATATTAGAATATATTTAAAAATATCTCTCCAAAGAATCTGAAAAATCGAAATTTCATAGCGGGAATCAAAAGTTATGCCCAGTTTAATTTTCAGAAATGTCCCTGTAGAATTTTTTATATATTGTAATATTAAAAATAGCCATTTTGCAAAAGTTCTCTGTTTCCGACGAAACCACTTTTGTTGGAACCGGAATGTCAAATTATTGTTAGGTTTCAATTTTCATAATTTTTAGAGTTTATATGTGAGCGTGGCAAAAGAAAATGTGTTTTGTCAGTTTCAGTCAATTTTAATCGACTTGAAAATGGCCATTTTTCAAATAGTCTCAGAATTCGATGAAATTAGTCTTGTTGGGACCGTATCGTCAAAACTTAACCAGAAATAATTTTTCTGAAATTTTTAGAGCTAGTATGTGGCCCTGGTAAATTAAAATGTACGTTTAAATTAAATAATTAAATGTTTTATATTTAAATTTAAAGAAAAAATATCATAACAGCCGAGCTGGGTTATGAAACATAATCCATTGTGTCCAGGATGGGGGTTATTAGCTAGAGGCAACACTCATTGGGTTTGAATTGGAGTTCGTATGGACTAAAGGAAATTTATTGAATTATATGAATTAAATAAATAAAATTAAAATAGAAATTATACTCTATGTATACCGCGTGAATACAAAACCCTAATACATATAATACTTAGCCGCCACCCTTTTGGATCAATGGCAGGAGCGCTCTCCACTTCCTCCCGTTCTTTCTCTCAATCCAAACACTAACTCCAACGATTTTAACAGCAAATTTCTTCGTTTAGGAGAGGCCGACCTAACCAACGGTGGTGATCGACTCTGGTGGTCATGGGTGATTGGAATTTGGGCTGGAAGGCATTGCGTTTGGGTGGAGATTCGGTGGTCCAGGGTCATGCGAGTTCGTCGCTGGTGGGGGGCGTATGGAGCTCAGGCGAAGGGCGTTGACATGACGAAGGCGGATCGACGGTCGGGTGAACAAAGGGGCACGCGATGGTGATTTATGGAGCGGAGCTGATGGGTTCGTGGTAGCAGGAAGGTAACGATGAAGGTGGAACTTTAGAAAGGTTAAATTATATAAAAAATTAAATAATTATTTCGTTTAACTACTCAAAGTATTAAAATCCATAACTTGTTCAAATCTAAACGAAATTCAGCGAAACGAAAAACGCTGGAATTGTGAAGCGATGTAAAAACCCGTAAAGGAAAGAGCGGATAGTTCGAGAACAACACACAGAAAAACGCAGACGAAAGAACATTTCATTGTATATTACAACAATGCATCAGATACAAGAATATACAGAGTATAATTGAATAAATTACATTCTACAAATATCAGAGATTACAATAAATTACATAGCAGCGGAAAATAATACAAAGCACAACTGAAGGTGATATACGGATACAGAGCTTTCCGGATATCATTCCAGCTGTAAACCAGGATCCTGTGAATATAAATCTGCAAAACCGAAACTACTAGCTGCCCGTGCGGAAAATAGGGGCACCCAGAGTTTAGGTTAAAACAATAAACTCCAGGTCAGTCATGTGACTGGTGTGAGAACTAAAACAGTAATCTTTGTTTTTAAAGTTAGGTAAATCAAGGGACCACGCCGTATAACACGGAACAGATTTCCTCCCAAGAACACCAGTGCATAAAACAACAGCGCAATGCTAAATAAAGAAAAATGAAGCTGTTATAAGACCCAGGTCCTATCATACAATGCAACGCAAGCCGGGGGATAGGGTTTTTCCTTATAACAGCCAAAGAATGCTTGATACATTTAAAAGAAATCAGTTGATACTATTATAAGCGTATAGTGTATAAAACAACTTCAAATCATAAGTATCAATCATAGGCGGCATGAGCGTCCCATGCCACTATGTCGCCATACATAGGTTTACAATTAAAACCGCAAAGTCACGTATTTGGAAATTGGGTTTCCGTCTGTGAACTGAGGCTAGGGATCGTCCTCACCGTCTTCGAGACTCTCTAGCCCGAGCCTCAGGGTCAGAGCGCATCGACCCTTGGATCGTCAGGGTCGGTCCACCGATGTGGATTAAAATTCCTGAACACTACGTTTCCCCGCCCTTTGGGGGGTAAATGAGCCAACGAATGACTCCATCGGACCCGGATCGTCCGATCAAACCGAGGCGCCTCGCAACAGCAACAACCACACAGGTGAAAAGTATATAAATGTCAGGGCTGGTAGGTCACTGACACCACCCTAGCTAGAAAGAAACGCATGCCCTCCCTGAGGTCCTCTCCCGTTTTTGGTTCACAACCGGGGTGCGAGGCTCGCGAATTCACGTCACACAAAGCTGTGCCACACAGGCTGTGCTTTGATCATCACCACAAGACTTTGCTTTTCAACAGAAGCCTCGATCAATTTCATCTTAGCATGCCACACAGGCAAACCACTCTATGCAACCGATACCAGTCACACAGAATGAAATCCAATGTCAGAAACACAGCCCATTTACAAGTCCGTTCTGGGTTTGAACGAAACCGGAGGCACCTAGTACCCCGCATATCCATCGATCTCCAAGCACGTCTGGACGATCACCAACTGTATCCATCTTCTTGGGTGTACAGCCCAATCAAGATCATCAGTAATCACCCAAACGACGTGAAGACTTCCGTTCTTCGACCATCGTCTTCATCTTCGACTTATCGTCGTATCAGTTATTCAGAATGGGATAAACCCGGTCTTACCGAATAACTCGCGTATATTTTATAAAAGTGTTACACAAACACAACATACGCCTCATTCCAATTCATCAGTCACTAACCATAAATTAATCAAGAGAATAATTCTCAAAATATTAACCCCGAAGGCCGAAACCAACATCAGATCAATATCCAGGAAACCATTCTGCTTAGCTAACCGACAGTTAGTTTCTGAATTTCACATTCATAGGGAAAGGTTCCCATTAATTTTATCAAAGATAAATTCTTAATATTTATTCTTTAATCTATCCTTTTGAATTTCGATTCAACTAGTCGGGATTAACGAACCTTACCGAAGTAATCAGTTATTTTAATTTCCCAATCCCAATCTATTCATCCCATGAAGTAAAACTGGTAATACTTCATATCTAACACCACGGTGTTATCGGTAAATTCAATTACCATTTCACGTTCAAATCTAATTAAAGATTTAACTATCGCCTGGAGCAAAACTGGTGATACTCCATTCTCGATCATTTCAATCTAATTAAAGATTCATTAAAACTCCACTTAGTTTTAATCGCTAACTGGGTTAAAGAATCAGTGTCATTTAAAACACGGTTCACGATAAACCCAAAATCACATTCATTAATTATCGGGTTAAAGAACAAGTGTTATTTAAAACACTGTTCACGGTAAACCCAAAAATCAATATCAATTCAATTCCAATCAAATATTATTTAATTGGTACACTTCATTAAATCTAAATAAAAAGATCTAATCTTTTCTCAACTGGGCTTAAGAACAGTGTTAATGAAGACACCATTCACGACAAACCCAAATCACATTTGATATTAAATACAAGGCTCTGAATAGAAAATATCCCGGCTTATATTCAATATCAAATTCTACGACCAACAGATATCGTATTGGAAATAACGATATACATATCTATATCTTTCAAATTTCCATAACAACATCTGTATAATCACGAAATCCAACATCGAAATATTCCGAAGACAATTTCGATTCAAATCCATTCCAATGCAATCATTGGAAATTCTGGTTATTTTCAAAAACATTTCGAATTCAATTTATTTATTTAAAAATAAATAGAATTATAATTCTAGTTCAAAACTAGTTCATTTCAAGAAAAATCTATTTTTATCTTTTCAGATATGGAGTTTTTTCATTCCAATTCTTTCTAAATCATTTCTTATGATTTTACACAAATTATTACTATTTTTAATAATTTTATCAAGGCCCGTACAGTCGATTTCCACCAATAGCCATCGAACTGCACTTACAGCGACCTTTTTCAAATTTGATTTGAACATAATTCCAAATCCAACCGTTAGATTTATAATTTCTAATATTCATTGGAAAGCTCTTTTCGATACGAACCCAACGGTTCCGGTTTTAGGAGAATCCGACGGTCGGATCTCCCGTAATGTCCGTTTGAAATAAATGGTCGAAACTCGCGAACTACCGCGGCGCGGAGCGTTCTATTCGGGCCATTATATTATATATATATAATATATATAATATATATTTCGTCGATTTCTATTTAAAACGTGCTTTATAAATCATTTTTTAAATTCATTTTCAAAACGGTTTCAACTTCATATTCCATTTCAAATCAAAATTGAATATTCCAATTTAAATTCATTTTAAATTCATTTCAAATTGATTTCAATCCAAATTGATTTCTAATTCAATTTTAGTTCGTTTTCAATTCAATTTCAATTCGAATTCATTTCTATTTCAATTCTATTCGAATTTCGAACCATTTCAGTTTATTTCGAATTTCAAATCAATTCAATTAGATTCGAGTTTCAATTCATTTTAATATTCACTTCAATTTGAGTAAAATCGATATAAATATCGTTCACGTTAAAATGGCGTCAATCTATCAACGCGGCTTCATATATTTCGATTTTCAAATATTCTATTTCAAATATTTCTATTTCAAATATTTCTATTTCAAAACTGGAATGAGGCCCAATCAATTACCATATAATATTAATTATATGGATTTTCTACAACACATGTATTCAATAACAACGATGAATAATCAACCATCATCCAAAGTGCATTCTACACTGTATAAGCATCAAATATAAATATTCAACGCTTATAGCAGCCTGTCAATCAATCGATCGACATACAACTAAACAATCGGGATTAGTGTACGTCAAATATCATCCCAATACCCGTGTGGGGTTTCAAACAATCAAACACAGATTTTATTTGTGCAGTTGGGCGATGTGTAAAATTTATCGTCCCCAATCAATGTCCTTCAAATAGGTGTATATAAACAAACCGTTCGGTTTGTAAATGAATATTTATTTATTCACATTCACGTTAAAAATTATATTTTTAACGATCAAATATTTTATTTTAACACATGAATTTTCATTCAGTTCGTTTAAAAATAAAAATGATATTTTTATTTTTCTAACTTATTTTAGAAAATTTCGGCGGCATAACGGCACGATACTAGAAACGGGACAAGGCCTAGCCTTATCCCCGGTCTAGTGAAGGCCCACGCCATTCACACATCAATCAAATTCACCAAACAACCAAATTCAAATCAAACCATCTAACTAATTTATGCAACCAAACAAACAAGTCCATGGTCTGTGGACGATTGTGTCGGGTGCTACTAAGCACCGTCTGCATCCTCGTATATATATATAACTAGAAAAAGAAATTGAAAGGTGAGAAATTCTCACCGATAGCTATCCAAACATCTTGACTCTTCTTTGATAGAAATCTTCATCGTTATCGCATTTTTGTCATCTTCGTTGCTGTAGCCACTACATATGTAAAAATCGAATTTTTACTTCGCTATTCAATATATAAAAATCGAATTTTTACTTCGCTGTTCAATATATAAAAATCGAATTTTTACCTTGTTATTCAATATATAAAAATCGAATTTTTACTACGATGTCATATAGATAAAAATTCCATTTCAAAAATATAGATTTCGCCTTTTCAAAAATATAGATTTCGCCCTTTCAAAAATATAGATTTCGCCTTTTCAAAAATAACATTATAAAAATCACATCTTTATTTTTCTACACATATAAAGATGATATTTCTAATATTCCTATCATGTAAAAATTATATTTTTAATACTCTAAAAATATAAAAATCATATTTTTAATACTTTAAAAATATAAAAATCATATATTTTATATCATCTATATAGTAAAGACTATATTTTTAATACCTTAAAAATATAAAGATCATATTTTCATTACTTCTAAACTTCATACATAAAAATCCATTTTTTATGAAGCTATTGCTTCTATAAAAATCGTATTTTTCATATAAAAAAATCATACCTTTTCATATTCTAAAAACCGTATCTTTTCTAAATTAAAAATACAATATTGAATAGTTTACTTTTTATTACCTGAAGTTATTTATACTTCTTAATCTCGTAATATTTTCTATCTCTATGAATATATTTTTTCTAAATTTTCAAAATATTATGGCAGCGGACATGGGAGCTTTTCAGATAATGTGAAGCTGAACAATTTTATTGGACATTTTCGTCGTACTCTGATTCTTATTCCTTATCATGGATGGTAAACAATTTTTCATCTTAATTTTTATATCCCTTTTGCGCTTTTATAGAAAAAATGATATATTCATTTGGTATTGCTCAAAATGGATTATTTGTGGAATGATTGTGTTCTAGTTTAGCACTTAATAATTGTTTTGTGTTGAATAAAATTGCAATACTATTAAGTTGTTAAGGGAAAAAGAAAAGAACAATAACTAGAAGCATTTTATTCTTTTCATTTGGTGAGTACAATCCTTTCCATTCAAAAAGTTATCAAATATAAATGGTCAGATTTTTTTATTTTGAATTTCTTTATATGATTTTGCTGCATTTCAAAGCTCTTTGTGTTATTAATCATTTCAAACCAATTGAAATTGCATTAACTTGAGTTTAAAACATGTTTGCATCTTGGTCAACCAAGCGCCTACAAAAACCAGGCTTCCATAAAAACCAAATCCAATTATACATGAATAAAACTCATAGTAATCGTACATGTTCAAAGCAAACTTTGTCTCATATAACTTGTATTTTACTATATGCCCATTGAGTGAAGCGACTGACTAATCAAAATGTGTACACACCGAGCACCTAGAGGCATATAACATACTTGTAGAATATTGTTGTTATTTTGATGTTGTTATATATTACCCACCTTTTGTGTTTCTAGTATTGGAAATAAACCTAACACCGTGCACTAATTGTTATAGTATTTGAGAATGTAATATAGGGTTCTCATGGCTAAAAAGATTAGCTTTGAAATTTTTTTTCTTCTTCTATAGTAGAATGAGGTAGAAGAAGGATTACCATTGCTATCAATCTTCCCCGATCCAACCCACTTGCTATTTCTCTTTTTTTTTTTTCAAACTCAATTTCTCTTCCTTTATTTTTTCTACATCGATTTTCTTTAAATAGGATCTTTTAGTACTATTGCACCTTGATAACTATTTGTTGTCACTTCATTTTTGTTGTGCATAATGCATAATGTTTATGAATATTTGAAGTGTGCAGAATTCTAATTTTGTTATTAGGTTGTAGTTCACACCTCTTCACCTTCCAGTAGTTTTGTTATACCTTTAGACACTACAAGAGTGAGCTAAAATAGTGACGGATAGTAGCGACGGCTGGCGACGGTTAAAAAAAGCGGCCCTCGCTAGCCGTCGCCCAGCGGAAATATAACCGGGAGGCTACAGGAAACAAAAAATCATTTTCCCCAAATCAAAACCCTCACCCAAAACCCACGGCCGAGAACAGCCTGCTTCTCCGCCTGCCGACGCCTTCCGACGCCTGCCGACGCCTTCCGACGCCGATCGTGTGCTCCGGCCATTCTCCTCCCCCCTCCGGCCTTCTCAATCCTTCTCCATTCCTCCAAACCAATCTCTCTCTCTCTCTAAGGTATGAATTATAACCTAATTTCATGATTTAATTATTCAATAGTGATACAAATGTATGTGTTAGTTGATTATATAATGGTTGTTGAATTGATGTAGTTGAATTAGTAATGATTGGAACCCTAGATTGTTGATTTACTTGTTTATCGGTGTGATGTTTGATTTTGTGTTAATGTATGTGTTAACGAATCGTTATGGTGTACATGTTGTTGGATATAGCTAGTTAAAAGCGATGGTTGTGAAATTGTTGGGTTGTGGACGGGGCTTGAAAATGAATTGTATTGTGGAAATTATAGGAATGGAATGACTATGCATGTATGGCGCAAGTAGGATTTTGGTTGATGGTCATGATAGAAATAAATTGCTTAGATAATAAAAATCACATTTTTATTATGTATGAAACACGAAAAATATTCATGTGTTGAATAAATTCTTTGAACAATAAAAATCACATTTTTATTGTATGTATGAACCACTAAAAATATTCATGTGTTGAATAAATTCTTTAAACAATGAAAATCACATTTTTATTATATGTATGAACAACTAAAAATGTTCATGTTTTGAATAAATTCTTTGAACAACATATGTATGTGTTATCGAAATCACTGACATATATTTTTGAATCAGGAAAAATGTCCAATTATTACATTGACCGTAGTTGGATGTATGACGTTAGAATTGGAATGAAAGGCTCAGTGAAAGAATATTTCTATAATGGTGTAAATGAATTTGTTAGATTTGCAGTATCTAATAATCGAAATTACGAGGAGCTTCGTTGTCCGTGTAGTAAGTGTAAACTGATGAGGTTTCATAAACCAGACATCGTTAAAGTACATTTGTACAAATCAGGTTTTGTGCCAAATTATTATTTATGGGATCGTCATGGAGAAACTGTTGCACCTACAGTAAATCCTGTAGCGTCGGAGGTCGAATTAGTTACGACGAATCCAATAGAAGATATGGTGGAAGATGCAGCACGGTCAATGTTTCCTTTCGGCCAGGTTGACGACGATGACGTCAATATTGAAGAAGAACCGAACACGGAAGCCAGAAAAATATATGATTTATTGGCTTCAGCTAAGCGGCCATTGTGGAATGGTTGTGAAAGTGGAACTGAATTATCGGTAACCGCTGAGTACATCACCATGAAATCAAAATTTAACCTTACAGAAGCTGCATTTACAGCGGTTGTACAAGCTGCGAAAAGACATATGTCACCCGATAATCTGATGTGCGATAGTCATTACAAAGTGAAAACACTGATGCCGGCTTTTGGTTTGCCGTACCAAAAAATAGATACTTGTGTTAAAGGTTGCATGTTGTATTGGAAAGATGATATTAATCTTAGAAACTGTAAGAAATGTGGCGGGGAAAGATATAAACCTAGAAAAAAGAATGGTAAGGAAGTTCCGTATACAAGAATGCATTATTTACCAATCATCCCTAGACTACAACGGTTATATGCATCCTCAGCCACTGCATGTCATATGCGATGGCATAGTGTGCGAACACAAGAAGATGGAACGTTGACACATCCATCGGATGGAGAAGCATGGAAACATTTTGATAGGACGTATCCAACATTTGCCGCAGAGAGTCGTAACGTCGGACTTGGTTTATGTACAGATGGGTTTTCACCATTTTCTCAGTTTGGTAGTAAATATTCATCTTGGCCTATTATCGTTACTCCTTATAATTTACCTCCGTGGATGTGTATGAAAACTCCATATATGTTTCTCACTGTTGTCGTTCCTGGTCCTAATGATCCGAAACAAGGCATCGATGTTTATCTACAACCGTTAATCGAAGAGTTGAAAAAACTATGGGATGATGGAGTTGAAACCTACGACATTTCAAAAAAAAAGAATTTTCGTATGTTCGCTTGTTTGTTATGGACGATTAGTGATTTTCCTGCATATGGGATGCTTTCAGGTTGGAGTACCGCCGGTCGTCTATCTTGTCCTTTATGCATGGAAGAATCACAAGCATTTTTCTTACGGTATGGAAGGAAGCATTCGTGGTTTGATTGTCACCGTTGTTTTCTGCATATCAATCATACTTTTAGAAGAGATAAAAAAAACTTTAAAGTTAACAGCGGAATGACTTTGCAAGCACCCAAAATTTGGACAAGTGAAGAAATATACGATATTGTAAAGGATTATCCGAAGATCCATGAGACTGGAGAGCAAACAGAAATTCCGGGCAAATCTGACATTCATAATTGGTGTAAACAAAGCATATTCTGGGAGCTACCTTATTGGAAAGATCTCAAACTTCGACATAATATCGACGTTATGCACAATGAAAAAAATGTATTTGATAATGTGTTTAATAATGTTTTGAATGTCAAAGGAAAAACAAAGGACGATATACATTCGAGACGTGACATAGAAGAATATTGTAAACGTCCAAAACTTCATATGAAGCCCAACGACAATAAAAAACCCAAAGCGTGCTATGAACTAGACAACAAACAAATAAAACTTGTACTGAAATGGGTTGAGGGACTGAAATGTCCGGATGGGATTTCTTCTAATCTTCGTAGATGTGTTGACTATAAAAACAACAAACTGAGTGGGATGAAAAGTCATGATTGTCATATCATGATGGAATATTTATTACCAGTGGTGTTCAAAAAATTATTGCATGTAAAAGTGTGGGGTGTTTTAACAGAGTTAAGCTTATTCTATAAACAACTTTGTTCGGCAACGTTGAAAATTGATCGTCTCCGTAAACTTGAAGTCGAAATTCCGGTATTGATTTGCAAATTAGAGAAAATATTCCCTCTGGGATTTTTTAATGTAATGGAGCATTTACCTATTCATCTTCCATCCGAAGCTATTCTTCGAGGTCCAGTGCAATATGGATGGATGTATCCTTTTGAAAGGAAAAATTCATGCTTACAATTCAAAGTGACATTAGTGCATATAAATTGAATTAATTTTATTTTAGGTATTTGAATCATCTGAAGAAAAAAGTACGACAAAAAGCACGAGTTGAAGGTTCGATTTGCAAATCTTATCTTGAAGAAGAAGCTTCGTTCTTTTTTTCTCATTACTTCAGTGATCATGTGAACCTATCATTTGTAAGTGGTCCTCGTAATGATGAAACCGTGGAACCCAATTTTTGTCCGACAATGCTATCTGTTTTTAGACAACATGGACGATCTTCTGGAAAATGTGTAGAAATATGGTTAGATGATAGAGATCACCATGTAGCACACACATATGTTCTTCTAAATTGTGCTGAAGTTGCACCATTTGTTAGGTACTAAATTTTTAACTTATTACAATTATATGTGTACATCAATTGTTAGTTAGTAATAGAATCATTTATATTTGCAGTATTTACGAATCAGAAAATCCAAATGGCGATCTCAGTAAAGATTTTGCTAAATGGTTCTCGAAGTACGTTTTCGATCCAATAAACTGCGTCAATGACGAGGGTTTGCAACATCTTGCGCTTGGACCAAAAAGAATTGTTAAGACTTATCCAATATTCTTCGTCAATGGATTTAAATTCAACACCAAAGATCATGGTACTGACAGATTAACATATAACAGTGGTGTATTTGTCAAAGGTAGTGATGATCCCGAAGAGCATATAAAAGACTTTTATGGCGTCTTGACACAGATTTTAGAGTTGACATATTATGTACAACCCGTTGAAAAAGTTGTTCTATTCAAGTGCAACTGGTTCAGCAATGTTCCTGGTACTGGAATCAACGTGCATAAAGATTACAAGCTTATAGAAATAAAGCACACATCGCATTACTCTAAGTATGATCCTTTTGTATTGGCAAAGCAAGCATTACAAGTTTACTTTGCTCCGTATCCGTCCTTAAAAAGAGATAAAGCAGATTGGTCTGCTGTAATTAAAACAAAGGCAAGATTTACATTTGAAGGAATTGCTATTCCAGACGATGCAGCGTATCAAACGGATGCAAATCAAAGCGATGAAATAATAATTGCTAATGATGTCCATTTAGAGTCTTTAAACGATGAATCAAATGAATTAATAGAAGCTTTTGAGAGTACAGAGGACAACGATATAGAGTATGAGACCGAGACTGAATCAGAAAATGAAGAAGAATAACATTATTTGTATATGATGTGCTATGTTGTGAACTTATATGATGTGCTATGTTGTAAACTTATATGATGTGCTATGTTGTGAACTTATATGATGTGCTATGATGTGAACTTATATGATGTGCTATGATGTGAACTTATATGATGTGCTATGTTGTGAACTTATATGATGTGCCACGGTTATCTATTATCTGGTTCTTCTTCTTTTATGTAAATGATTCTTGTAGTTGCATTTGATAATATATGTTGTATGAGTTTATTTGATAATGTATGTGCATAATGATATATGAGTTTTTAATTTCGTGACAGATATGCCTCCTAGACGCCGACCTTCCCACAGTTCAGAGGCAGGTGCGAGCGGTACAGCACCGGATACACGTCCGGTCGTAGAGCTCGTGCCGAAGTCCGCAGGGTAAGTTTTTAATTTCGTAACTGCTTAATATTCAAAAGTTATTAAATGCTAATATCGTATTTTCTGCAGGGGGTTTGATATTATTCCAGGAGAGCTTGTTTTACGTGTGTCTAGACAAGCATATGTCGCTAGGTGGACAGAGGCGTGGCCTCACTAGGATGATATTCCTATGCATATTAGGAATGCCGTCCTCGCGGAGGTTCTTGTAAGTATAAATATATTTCTCATTTTTAAAATTATATAAAATATGTAATACTCTTTGTTTGTTAATTTATAGTGTTCTATACGGGTCCGGGATGAAGATATGGATGTTTTCCTCACCGCATGGAACCAGAAGATGAGGAAAAATTATTCAGGCAATCTATACAAGGCAAGGAAAGCAACAAAGAGGCCTCAGTGGATGAGCGAGGAGGTCTACGCCGATTTCCAGAAATTGTGGGCCACGGAAGCTGCTAGGGTAAATTACTTAAGCTTGTTTTAAAATTTTATTTTGTATATCCATCAATTAATCATATAATTAAATATACAGGAGCTTTCAGAGCGAAATCGAGCAAACAGGCTCAAAAATCCTGCTTTGCATCGGGCTGGGTCTAAGTCTTTCTCCCAGCATCGTCGCGAGCTGGTACGAAAGATAAATCACATTTACAGATAGTTCTAAACTTTTTAAATCGTATTGATTAATTCCAAATATATATTTTATCATTTCAGATGTCGACTCTCCAGCGGGAGCCTACACTTGCTGAGGTGTTTACCCAGACTCATGCCGTCGAGCGGACAGATCAGGAGGGTAACACCTCATATACATGGTCGGACCCTAAGTCCTGCGAAACGATGGTTAGAATTTCTAATAATTTATATTTCTAATAATTTGTATAACAAAAATATATTTCTAATAATTTGTATTTCGCAGGACAAATACATGGCGGCATTAGATGCTCGAGCGACGGAGTTAGGCCAAGAGCTGGACGTGGAGGAGTGCAATCGCATCTGGAACAGAATCATCGACCCTCCTACCAGGGGTAGACGCTACGGCTTCGGGAACATAGAGGTGTACATTTATATTGACAACTCTATTACAATAATTGTATAAAGCATGTATGGTATATAAAAAAACTTTTGACAATGGTTTCTAACTAGTTTAATATAATTATAGACGGCGGGGACTCAGGCCTCTTATACGAGGCGTCAGGATGAGGAGGAGATCAACATGCTTCGACAACAGGTTGCAGCCTTAGAAGATTTTCAGAAGAACACGCTCGTGTCCGTGCTGGATGCGCGGATTGCTGCATATCTTCAGGAGCATGGCGTGATGCCGCCGAGTGATCGCGATGATGAGGATGATGAAGACGAGGATGATGAGTAGGTAGGTACTTGTTTTTTTGTTTTATCTTGGACTTGTTTTGTAAATATAAACTTTGGTGATGGACTTGAGATGTTTGTGGTATTTTGTGGAAACGATCGATGATGGTATTTTGTGGTGTTTGTGGTATTTTGTGGACGTGTTGATGGTTTTATGATAATTTATCATTTTTATTCTTGTTTTTTTGGACGTATTGATGGTATGAGGTGATGGATTGTGAATATGAGTGGATGGAATGTGAAATTGAGTGTATATGAGTTGCAGATGAACTGCATTTTGGGTTGTGTGGTTTTGATGGCTTGTTAGCTGCTGTAGTATAAAAAAAAAAGTTACAGTTTGGCGACGGCTGGCGACGGCCAGTGACGGCCTTCTGGTCAGGTTGGGCGACGGCTTGCGACGGCTTGCGAGGGCCTTTTGCCCAGTTTTTCCACGAATGGCGAGGGCTGGCGACGGCTTATTTGCAAGGTATAGCGACGGCTTGCGACGGCTTTTTAGGGCAAAAGGGTGACGGGTTGTGACGGCTTATAGCCGTTGTTTCGAATTATAACTGCTTGTCCACGTGGCAACTTTGCCGTCGCCAACCGTCACAAAAGTGGTGACCAATGCCGTCGCTATGGCCGTCGCTATTTGCCTAGCGTCCACATTTTTTGTGACGGCAATTAGCGTCGGCTGGCGACGCCTGGCGAGGGCTAGTGACGGTTTATAGCCGTCGCTATTTCCGCTTTTTTTTGTAGTGAGATGAGACAACTTTGTCTAATATAATTCAATTATCAAGTTCAACACAGCTTAAAGAATGGGTATCTTTGATAGTGAGAACCATTATTCAACCAATAGACGATTGGCTATGAATGTGGTTTAAGGTCCATTGAATATTTATTTTGACAGCTTTCTTAGTGAGGAAAAGGTCAAATTTTGTTCAAAAATTTCAATAATGTGAATGTCGTGCCGAGCAATCATTTTCTTTGCCTAGTCAATCTTTGTGTCTTTATGGGCATCCCTAATGTTCTATGCTGTAATGTTAGGTAACATTAATAATTTTCATTAGAGAAGGGTGAGTTCAATGTCTTGCTCCTTGTTGAAGGAGATTTATCTTTATTTTCCTCAGGGTGTGAACTAAACAGTGGGTGCAGTGGATCAAGGTTAAAGTCTGAAGAGTTGGATTTATTTGATTTCTTGGGCTTTTTGTATGGGATTTGGAGACATTAATTTTTTCGATGGGATTTTGGGTTGGTTTAGTGGGACTAATACTGGTAGTTTGGTTAGGAGGAGGTTGAGGGAAGTTGGGGGCTTGACATTCAAAACAATTTTGTCAGCATTGTGTGAAGGGGAGGTGTTAATATGGTTGTTTAGAGAGGCTATGGAGTAGTTGTTGATAAACTTGTACCAGTTAGGTTTATGGCATTTGGTTTTGGTCGTGATAGTTCAGTGGTCGGATCGAGGTGATCATTTGATTCTTTACTTTCACAATTGATTATAGTTTGGTTCTATGCAAGTTGGGTGTAGATATGCGCCATTCTTGTATTTAGCCTTTATGTATTTTGTTTGGTATATGTTATCTGCATGATTTATCCTTCTCTATTCCCATTTTTAGTTATTTTTGGTATATTTTCTATTTCTTGTTTGTGCCCAGTTTCAAACATCTCATCAAACGCACGTTTATCCGATATCATCCATTAGATATCACGTTATCATCCATTACATAGTACGTTACATATCATGTGATAAACTGATTTGAATTACTGATTGAATCTAGTAACTGGTTTGAAATACTGATTGTGTTATCATCCATTACATATCACGTTTTTGCATGTTAACAGCGAGAAGTCATCTGATATTCTGTATATATAAAATATTAGCAGTATTGGTCTTAAAATTGGTAACAGCTACAAGCAGACATCGGATCTAAAGTGGAGAAACTCAAGACTGCTGGTGAAGTGCAGCACCGTTGTTGAGGGCTGTTGAAATAGTGATGATTTGGAATTCGTCGGGGTTGGGTCAATGATAACGTGTGAACTCCAGTCTGGTCTTACTCTGAGGTATTGGATTGTGCACAGATATTAACATTCTTTTTCTTTAGATATTGTTCCTTCTCGATCGATGTTGGGTTCTATTCAAGGTCATTTGTGTTCATTATTATCTTTCCTTCTATCTTCTCTTTCCTAGCAACGTTGAAGTAGTGGGTGTAGGGTTGATTTCCTTCACTTTCCCATTTTCCAAATTGCGGTACACGAGGTTTCTTTGTATGGTTAAAACGTCGGTGTTTTGGCTTTGTGATGGACATTTATTTGATTTTTAAGCACTCAAACTAAATTTTGCTGAATTTGTAAAACTTATCTGACAAAGCCCAAACAAAGTGATAACATATTCTAAAAACCTCTTTTGCAGCCTAGTCAGACGGTCAAGAATATGCAAGATTTTATGTCCAAACCGTTTCTTCCAATCAAAACCACAAATGAAAGTATAAAACACAAAGCATCCAAGAATACTTGTGTGTGCATGTAGGGCTGCACAAAGTATGGGTTGGATCGGGTTAGACCAAATACTTTATCCGACCCACATAGGTATGGGTTTAAAGTAGCTCAACCCGTACCCGACCCTATATGAAGTTGGATATGAGTTGGGTTGGGTTAAGTAAGGTTGGGTTGGGTCACTTGAATACAATAAAAAATGAGAATATGAGGGATTTTTTCTAAAAATTATATCAAAATATTCAGCATAATATATCAGATTTTAGCTAGCATAATGCATTTAAAATAACCGATTCATTACAAGACATATAATTAAAATTTCATTGTAAAACACATCATATGAAATTAATTTACTACATAGTTGAGCAAGTGTTTCATTTTAAAATACATTAAAATGCTTTTTAAAATATATTTATCAAATTCTATCTAGTTTGGATTGACATGAAATATTTTTTTGTACATTTATTATAGAATACATAAACATTATTCTAGGATTATACTATTCTAATTTTAATTGGATGGATATTAAATTAATTTTTTTTAAATAGGTTTGGGTTGAGTTAAAATGAGGTTGGGTTGAACAAAATGTCAAACCCGACCCGCATATAGTATGGGTTACAAATTGTAACCCATATCCGACCCGAACTAGGATGGGTTGGGTTGGGTTTATGTGGGTTGGGTCGGGTTGGATATGGGTTGTGTGCAACCCTATGTGCATGTAAGAACCCAATTTTTTTTAAAAGCCAAGCTTATGTTATAACACAGTTATTTATATAGACTACTAATTATAATGTGACAATCATACCTTGTAGGAGATACTCTAAGATGAAAGCTGCGGTGACAGCCACAGGCTGAGCAATAAAGACTCATTATGTGGCACAAATTCGCCACAGCCATCGATGATGTAAGTTCCAAGATTACTTGACTGATTCTTCATGCACTTCATATATAGCTCTACTTTGAATGCTACTTATTTTTCCCTTTTTGTGTCATTCTTATATAGCTCTACTTTGAATGCTTTTTATTTCTTTTCCCCTCTAGTTCTCAGTCATGACCACTTACGGTTATCTTAGAAGTTTTCTTTTTTTTTTTTTTTTTTTTTTTTTTTTTTTTTTTTTTTGATTTAGATATTAGCTATTGCCAAATCCAGCATTTGAACTTCAACGATCTGAAATATAACGGTCTGGCACTGAATCCAAATGTTTAACCAGCAGTCTTCCCTAATAACATCGTAATACATAACTGTGCCAACAGTGCTTTCCCAGTTTCATCCTACTTATATATCATCTAAATCAACATCCATAGAATCAGACCTATTTTTGTCAAATTCGTGTATAAGTGCATCTCGGACCTTATCTCTCAAACTAGAAGCTTCTTCAGGTAGAAACCACTTTTTTCCAAACATAGAAAGGTCTTTCTTTCTCAACCTTTCAGGAGCCTCTTCAATAAACCTTTGCATAAAATAAAGCACAAAGAGGCTGCAGTCATATGCATTCCTTTCTTGAGGAACCTAACAATATGGAGTATGTTATCAGATAGAATAGTATCTTGGAAGATTGGTTGTTTATATAGTGGCCTTGAAATAGTGAATTTGCTTATTGAATAGTGTAGTGTTACATAATTCACTACTTTGCCATTGTTATTTTTTTTATAGAATTTGTATGTATGACATTTAGGTTTCTGGCAGCGAAAACTGTTTATAGTACAATAATTATTTGCTGGAAATTAAAGTAAAAATTAACGTTAGATCTAGTATGACTATAATGTTTTTTTGCTATTCATCTAATGTAATAGTTCATAGCAAACATATTAGCAGTATTTAACTGCTAATCCATGATCATTTTCGTCCCTGATTTTGTTTGTACTCTGTTAGAGTATTATGGTCGACATAGTACTTGCAAGCATCATATATTATGAAACTACTTTTTATTTATTTGCACATGAGTTTTAGTTTGTCGGTCTGTTGATACATTATCTTTACAAATAATGAAAGGTTAACTTGTATGTATGCTCCACGAATATTGGACTAAATGTATAGTTTTGCTTGGCCAGTAACTGATCCAAGTCTCCATGTTTCGATTGATTATTCCTATAATTAATTGGTACATAATCATTGTAAACCTTTTCTGAGACAATACAACTATCCATGAAACTTGTATGCATGAATCTGAACTAAATTGTGGCTTAATTAGGTTGAATTAAAATAGTATATGGATCAGTTTTATACTTTTTATGTAGTCAAGGCTTAAGTATTAATTTACATTTCAGCAAACAAAAACGCCCAACTTGTAATGATAATATAACCTGAATAACAGATTAATAATGCTTTAAGAAAAAAAAGTTTGAAAGCATGCTTGTAAGTAAAGGGATTATCCATTTATCAGGATCTCTAAATCAAAATTCTTATATTCAGAACTAATATAGTTCATTGACATGTCTGTATTTAAATATATTTCTAGAACGCACTGCATTGTAATAATTTGTATTATAGAATTGTATGGATGATTGGAAAAAATCTTAAATTTTAATACCATTGTTTGCGTCGCAAATGTACTGAATAATGGACATACGTACACAAGCACGCATGTATACAAAAAGAAATAAAGGAAACAAAAAATGAAATGTGGGGACATGATGGTTGGGGAAACCTGCAAATTATAGTATAAAGACTTTTCTAATAATAGTCTACATACATGAATCTAACAATCTTCATACTACTTATATGATTATAATAGTGTTAACATATTATCATAACATATATTCATATCCCATAATGATGCTATGTCAATGTTTACTATTTTTAATTAGCCTCAATATAAAAACTAAGAGATTAGCACATAATTATAAGTTGCATCCTTAAGTTTGATTAACGGTACCTTAGTGTAATAAAGCCATGTTAACTAAGAATTTCAAAATGTATGAGTATAGGAATCTTACTGAGTCAAGCAATCAATAGTTTTGATGGATCCATTAAATTAAAAATCATCATGTGTTTTAATAGAAATATAAACAATTTTTTTCCAAGGATCCAATATTAATAGTTTATTAAGTTAGTTTATTGTGTATGCAGACTAATTTAGTAAAACAAGTTCTAAGCATAAATGGAGATATGTTGGAGCTTTGAAATATTGGAGTTTGCACCATGTAAGGAGGCATGTCGGTTTTTCTATAAGAAAGACTAAACTGACCGATTTGCTTCTGTAAGCCATACCTCCTTATCCATGATTCTTTCATCCTGCATCAGTCAAGCGCGTGTGCTGCTACCATCTTAGCTACAACATTACATTTTCACCCCAGTAGTATCTTCTCAAATGTCCCATCCATCTCTATTTTTACCAAGGCAAAGTTTTATGGATATACGTTTTCACCCCAGTAGTATCTGATGTGAGTGCAGCCTCATAAATCGAGGAGAGAGGCCACTTCTAATCAGAGTAGGCATCAACTGTCCATATCTACTTTCTTTCTATTAGATAGGTAATACTTTTTTGTTTTTCCAACTTTAAGATGCATAAATTTTTATTCATACCTCATGGTATAACCTTTTTATACTTGCAACTTGGCTTTGTTTACAGTTTTCTCTTGCTTTAGCTGGCTTACATTATAGAATAATTACAACTTAGTGACAAGATTAGCAATGCTTTGCAGACTACACTAATCTCTCCATTGCAAACTAATTTAAACATTAAGATATGGCTGAAAGAGTCTTATGAAGTGTCACGGAAGAAGAAAGAACCTGAAACACTCAAATTTCTCAAAGTGATGTTGTGGTATATTCTTGATTTGCAATTAATGTTATATGGTTTACAATTAATTATATAGCAATCTTTTGTTCTTCCCATGTACATAATAAAGTAGGCCACTATATCAGTGAATTTATGTCCTAAACATTTCATCCATATAATGCATTTTTGATAAGTTAACTTTAAAAATTAAAAGCAAATTTTATTCACGTCCACCATAACTATTAGTTAACCCATTCTGATTTTCTAGGATTGCTTCCTACTTTTATGGTCTCTTTACTTTCTAAATTTTGATTAGTTAATCCACTTAATTTATAGTTGCATCTTCTCCTCATAGTTCTCTTTCATTTTTTAATCATCAAATCATAAATACATCCCCTTAGAGGGGAAAAAGACAAAACAAAACAAAAACAAATTATGGATGAGAATAAAAAGGAATTACAATATGATAAGCTCACCACGATATGAGGCACTACTCTCATAGAATAGAGAAAATCTCAGCAAAACAAGAAGAGCCCTAAAGTGCAATTTGAATGGGGTTAATTCCATTCATACACCCATAATTCCTTAACATACACCGCAAAATGAAATAAAATAGCATACACTAAAAATTTCTTTTCATACACCATGTCTTTCACAAAATTACCCTTTTATATTTTCATCACCTTTTCTCTCTTTAACCTTAAAACTAAAACTGGGAATTCATTGCAATATATTTACCTTAAACTAAAAAACTTTTATTTTAACACTAGTATCTTAAATTATTTAATTGTTTTATTTTTAAATCACTTTTAATTTTAGATGATGGAAATTTGAACTTAATTTTTTAAATATTAGAAAGTTAAATTAGTTAAATTTTGGTGTTAAATTTAAACAATTAGATTTGAATGAAAGATTGAAGAATTTAGTACTCTGTATAAAATTAATTTTAGTAGTTAGCTTTAAATTTTAATTTTTATATTTAATTAAAGTGAAAACTGTTAAAATTGACTGTATATAAATGTTGCTTGTAACGATATGAATATATTTTAATCCTCAAATGAAATATAAAATTAATTTAACCAGTGATATAAATTAATTTATAATATACTAACTTTACAAGAGAAATATTGAGTATGCATAATACAAACAAGGGAGAATTATATATATTTTCATTCTTTAATATTGATTCTTTTTTAATAAGGTCGTTTTGGTCTTAAATTTTATTTAAAATCCCATGGTGTAGGTAAAGCAATTTGTGGTGCTTGAATAGAATTTGCCTTTGAATGGTTAGTGAATTGTTTGAAAGTTTAGCCATTTGAAAAGTTTCAAAAGTAGAAGACCTGAATTTGGCTTTCTATTTACCTGCAATATTGCATTAATTAAGTTCAACTTTTGACATACTATTTACCTCTGTAATCACGGTTGAAAATAATGTTGTCAATAAACATTGTTTTCAAAACCCATATTTCAAAGAAGATTTTCTTTTAAAGGACAAACTTTGCAAAAAAATTGGTAAAAAGTATGAAAAGTTTTAAAATTAGGACGAATGACACATTTACATTAAAAGTGGAATTCAGTAGGTCCACCATCCTTTCCCCATTTACACTAACATTTGTCCTTCTCAATAAAAGTGGAATTCAGAGAGAAGGACAAATGTTAGTGTAAATGGGGAAAGGATGGTGGGCCCTCTGAATTCCATTTTTAGTGTAAATGTGACATTCTCCCTAATTTTAAAACTTTTCATGCTTTTCACTAAAGTTTTTGCTAAGTTTGTCCTTTAAAAGAAAATCATACAAACTTTGCCAAAAATTTGGTGAGAAGTATGGAAAGTTTTAAAATTAGAGAAGGACACATTTACACTAAAAGTGGAATTCATGGGGTCCGCCATCCTTTCCCCATTTACACTAACATTTGTACTTCTCACTAAAACTGGAATTTAGGGAGAGTACAAATGTCAGTGTAAATGGGGAAAGGATGGCGGGCCTCCTGAATTCCACTTTTAGTGTAAATGTGTCCTCCCTAATTTTAAAACTTTCCAAACTTTTCAGCAATTTTTTTTGCTAAGTTTGTCCTTTAATAGAAAATCCTCTAAATATGGGTAAAATAAAAAACCTGTAGACTTTGAAATTTAAAAGTTGTTACGTGGAAACTGCAACAATTACAAAATTAAAATTCCCACTTTTTATCACTTTTTAATTGAGTAACATTCTTTTACTTTTTTTCTTAAAGCTCATAAATGTAAATTCTTGTAGTTTCTGGTCCATTACTAACATCTTTAAAGAATTTGTTATTTCGTTTTCAAGAATTTACATTTATGGTTTGTATAACGAAAGAAATAGTAATCTTTTCCAAATTTCTCCAAAAACGTCTATATTTCCAAAATTTTAATTAATTTCTTTCCAGATATAAATTTTACACAATTTGAGTCTATCCATGAAATATTCTATAATTGTTTCAAATTTCCATTTTACAAAATAATTTAGCCAAAAATCATTTCTATAGGTTTTACACCTTTTTGTCAATTAGGAAAACATATTTATTTATTTTTCCTTCAACTTTCCTATCCAACCTATTATCTTTTCAACAAAGATTGATGTCTACTATTCACAGAAGTCTGTATCTTGTCTTAACTCTTTTTTTCTGTGTTCTTTATTGTTCCATCTTAAAACGTTCCTAATAGCTACCTTAAAGCATCCTTTTTGTCCATTTAAACCATTTTAAGTATTGCTTATTCTTATGGACAATTTAATCTCTCGTAACAAAATATTTTACTTTTATACAAATAGTTTTAATTGTCTTTTTATCGCCTTCCTTTTTGACCATTTAGCGTTCCTTCGAAATCTCAAATTTTTAACCAAAAGGACATTTATCTTAAATGCTTTTATCCTTATTTTCCATAATAAATGTTATATAATCCATCAGATTAATATCCATTTATTACCTCTTAAATAAGGAGGTTTCAATCCTTTTAAATTTCAAATATTCTATAGCCATTTAATGCTTAGAGGTTCTAAATGGATAAGGAAGTTGTAATATTAATATATGGTTTCTAGAGTATTTCTATAATTTGACATTAAGCCTTTGCTAAAAAAGGACCTACAAATGCTATTTTACTTGGATACACATACTTTAAATAAATGCATACATATACTTATATCGTAAAATGTTATAAAATAAGATAGAACAGATCATAAAAGAGAATACATTAGAAAGAACATAAGAGATATGGGAGAGACATTTTTATTTCTCTTCATTCAGTGTACATAATTCTATTACGTTGGCTCCCTTATATATTGGCTTTGGATCTGATGTTATCCTTACACCCAAAATGTGGGACTAAAAATAATATGACAAATGCATATTCACTTACATATATTACAACACTCCCCCTTGAATATGCGTATGTAAAGATGATAAGATTAATTGCCTCACTAAAAACCTTTTTGTGAAAAAACCTTGTGGGAAAACTCATAAACAAGGAAAAGAGTACAATTTTTATTTCATCTCCAGGAAACATATTGACAATGTTCCAATGAGGGTTGATACTTCTGGACCAAAATAATGCCTCGTTAAAAACCTTACTAATAAAAACCCAGTGGGAAAAATATTAGTGAAGGAAAAGAGTGCATTACAGCATAATATATGCTCCCCCTGATTCCTAAAGCATTATTCAAATAGTTTGGTGATGCAAGCTGCGTATACCAATTTTATATATCGTCTTCTGCAATGTTGATTATGGAAGTGCCTTCGTGAATAAATCTATTGGATTTTCTTGAGATCGGATTTTCTTCACTTCTATCTTATTGTCCTTTTGAAGCTCATGTGTGAAAAAGAATTTAGGAGAAGTATGTTTTATCCTATCACCCTTGATATACCCCGCTTGAATCTGAGCTACGCATGCTGCATTGTCTTCATAAATAATAGTTGATCTTTCTGTAGTTGAGGGAAGTTGACATGTGCTTCGAGTATGTTCAATTAATGACCTTAACCAAACACATTCTCGACTCGCTTCATGTAGTGCTAGAATTTCAGAATGATTGGATGATGTTGCTACCAATGTTTGTTTTGTATCTTCATGAAATAGCTGCATTGTTGTTTGTAAACACATATCTAATTTGTGATTTTGCTTTATGTGGATCAGAAAGGTAACTTTAACACTTCTCCTTGAATATGTGTCTTCAAATTCTTCAATGCTCTTATAGTAGCTTGAAATTACCCCCCTTGAAAAATTATTGCTCCCCTCATAGATATTGTCATATTAAAATGATATTTTTTATAAGAATTCGATACTTCAGGATCGATGTAACGCCTCATTTAAACCTTACTAAGAAAAACCCTATGGGAAAAATCTTAGTAAAGGAAAAAGAGTACAAAAACATATTTTCAAAAATTTACTACATTAAATGTAGAATGATACTTCTGGATCAATATAATTCTTCAGTAAAAACCTTACAAAGGAAAACCCAGTGGGAAAAACCTTAGTTAAGGATTAAAATACAGATTAACTTAAATAACATATTTGAGATGTTATTTCTTGATGTGGTGCTTGATTCTTCTAGATCAAGATAATGCCTCATTACAACTTTCAATATTACTTTGAGGATGATACTTCTGGATTAATATAATATCTCATTGGAACTTTACTAAGAAAAACCCGGTGGGAAAAATTTTAGTTAAAGAAAAAGAGTGCATACTTTTTGATATCTCAATTTCGTTATAGATACTTCTGGATCCATAAATATATATCTCTCATTGATAATATTACTTAAACAAATCTTGTATAGAAAATAAACTCAAGAGATAGTAATCTTTACTCTTCATACTTCCAACGTTCATCATTTATTAACATTTGCCTCATTAAAACCTTCACAATGGAAAACCCTATGGGAAAAAACCAAAGTGAAGAAAAAAGAGTACAACATCACAAGAAAATTCTTAATGAACTTTTCTTAAAAGACTTTTGTGTGCATTTTCATGCTTCAGGCATGTTTTCTTATTTAAAACACCTTTTGTTTGCGCTTGCTTGCTATACACTTCGAGTGTTTACAATTTTGTTCTTTAATCAGGTTTGCACACTACAATACATTTGTAATGAACAATAATAGTTTCATTATAGCAATACTTATAAGAAGGAAGTAATCTACTCATCTTGAATTATATCAAGGTTTTCATTACAACAATACTTAGAAGCATGTTGTAATCTATATTCTATGTTCTTTGCATTCTTTATAATCACTAAAGTTATTTATGTTCTTCAGGAACCTGTACACTTCAATGAATTTTACATATCGCAACTATACTCAAAAGTACATAAAATGTTTCATAACAGCAATACCTAAAAGCAGGAAATAATCTACTCATCATGAATTATATCATGATTTTCATTATAACAATACTTAAAAGAATGTTGTAATCAACTTTCTTTGTTCTTTATATTCTATATAACTAACAAAGTAGTTTATGTTCTTCAGGAACTAATATTCTTTCATCATTTAGTGTGATTTAACAAATATTCATACCTTCGAGGTTTATTCACTACTTTGTGGACTATAGGTCCACATTTCTCAATTAGAGAAGGATTCATGATGGCCAATTCATGATTTAACATAAGCGCTTTACTTTTTATAAATTTATCATCGATGATTATATATTGTCAGTTTTAGATATAATTTACTGAGATCTCTTTATTTATCTATTTTACGTACCTAAACCACTTCTGGGGTTATTTGACAATTATGTCATGGATCTCTTCAAGAGACTCCTTAGGTGTTTCTTTAAGAACACTCACCTCCTTCATCTGACATCTTTATTACTTACTTCAAAAGTGTCTCGAACTGACTTGTAAACCAATCCTTAAATGTGGTTAATGCATTTTGATCCTTCAGGGATTCAAAGATATATTGAAGCAAGTCTACAAGGGATATTATTTATAATTTATTCATGTGTCAATTATACTGATACTCAAAATGAAATGTATCCCTTTATCCTCCCCCTCAATGTTGACAAACATTGTCACACTAAATAATAATCATCATGGGATTCTCATTTTGGTCCATTATCACATTGCTGCTGGCAAGTATATTATATGTATATCAGTTGTTGGAGGATAACCCTTTAATTAGTCGATAAGATGCATTCATCATTTTTTTTATTAGTTATTATGTTTCATTGATCTGGCAATATTGGAGGAATTTTCATATTATATAGGTTATTTGAATACACATATGACTTCATGTTCATGTTGACTGCAATTTAAATCACTAAATAATATTCATGCATAATCTATAAAATATGCTTATAACAAACTTCAGGTTAGTTAAATATTTACAGATATGAATATATAAATACGTGCGTCCACGTATTATAAATTTGCATAGACTTTCTCATTTGAGTTAGTGATTTTAGAATAAATTATTACAAAGATCAAACTATTGATTTCAATGTATCGATCAATGTCATTACAAATTCTTCAGGATCGTATGATAATGTTTAAAACTTCTGGTTTGAAAACATATCAAACTTCTGGTCCAAATAAATACATGAACAACTTCAAGTTGTTAAGTTGATGGAGTTTTAATATCGCTTTTGCGATATTCCATAAACACCATTTGCGGAGTTTTAATACATATTTTCCCTTTTAGGAGAAATTTATGAACTTTTCTACAAATATTTATCACTTTTTAATTGTAGAAATCTCTTCTGGAGATATTTTATTATTTTCATATAAACGGATCTCTTCTAGAGATATCTTATCATTTCTAAATATACAAATATCCTCTAAAGATATTTTGTTATCACCGCTTCTGGGATGAACTTATCTCCTCCATACAAACTACTGAAGTATCATATCAATATACGAAAATACATATCAAACTTTAAATGCAGTAACGAAATTAGATGCATTAAATAAAAATAAGATTCAAGAAAATAAATCACTACTTCTGGAGTGTATGATATTCCTTCAGGGAACATAATTTTTTATTTATTTATGTAAATGATCATAGTTGATCCGGAAAGACCTAAACGATCATGCCAAAGAATCAATTTCTTTGTATTTGTGAGCTTCTAGCTCGTGTTTATAAAATGAGATTCAACTATGCCAAGTTTGGTAAAGTATAATCTAGTTGAAATTGTTCCAATTTTTTCTAAAATAAGCTTCTGGCTTTCAATTTTAGAAATAACATAAAGATATTCTTTGTTTTCATTTATAGTTTCAATATGATATCCATTTATTCTTATATCTTTGAAGATAAGCAAATTTCTTTTAGAATTTCTTGAATATAGTGCATTTTGAATGAATATATGGTACCATTTGGTAACACTATATGGGCTCTTCCGGACCCTTCAACTATATTGGCTGAACCAACTATAGTTCAAACTTTATATGAAACATTTTCAGATAATTCAGAGAAAAACTTCTGGTTTTTCAATATCGTATGAGTAGTTCCACTATCAACCAGACATATATCATCACTTAAACACTGTCGATCCATACC
Organism: Allium sativum; assembly: GCA_030737875.1. Taxonomy (NCBI): domain Eukaryota; kingdom Viridiplantae; phylum Streptophyta; class Magnoliopsida; order Asparagales; family Amaryllidaceae; genus Allium; species Allium sativum. The sequence continues at coordinate 639,315,844 of CM060918.1, forward strand.
TTTTGAATTAAAAACAATACAGCTAGTTAATAACTGAAACAACTTATAAATACAGATAAATGTCCATGGGAATAAACTACTTATCATGTCTGACATTACATATTATTTCTGCAATTCCATAAGCACAAACTAAAAAGAAAGGCAAATAAACAAAAGTTTCAAACTAATACGTGATGAAAGGAAATGAAACAAAAAAAAAATAACATAGTTAGCTTCAGGCTAATTATTACCACCATAGAAACTGCAGGTTCTAAGTTATCCATTTTATAACAAAAACTACTTTTGCATTCACTTCCGATGTGCAAAATTTTGATCAGTATTTAGATCTTAACTTAATATGATCTTCAGGATGCATATTTTCTTTATAAAAGTTTTCCTAAGAAACAATAAATTATTTCTTCTAGAAATATAATATGACTATAGTAAAACTTGAAGTTTTATCATAATTCATATAATGTTATTATATATTTTTAAATTGAAGCAACTTTTCTAGAAAGTGCCCTTTTTTCACATATGAGAGTCATTTTACTATTTTTCTTCAAGAAAATAGTATTGATTATAAATGTAATAATCTCTTCCAATAATAAGTTTCTTCAAGAAATTATTTGTAGCATAAAGTTGGAATATAATGCTCTTTCCTCTTGTTAAAACTTTTCCTTTCATTGATTTTTCAAATATTTTCCTATTATCGGTCATTTGCTATAAGCAAATATTAAATGAAATTATTGTCTTTTATATTCTATTTCATGTTTCTCAACTGAATATGAACTTCAGGTTCTTCGTGAACTTCAGGTCCCTCATTTGAAAGGATTTGTATATGAACTTTAGGTCATATGAAATTCAGGTCATTTGCATGTGAACTTCAGGTCATTTGCATGTGAACTTCAGGTTCAACCACTCTTGCCTTGTGTTTGGAAGTATGACCATCTTCTGGTGGTCATAACGCTCCTTTAGGGAGTTCCATAAGTGGATAGGATCTTTTTCAGTTAAATATTTAGATCATCGTGGATGTGGCATCTTAAAAATATCTGAGCCTTTGCTTTGTCCTGCTGGGACATAGTATTACCATTTTTAATCGTATCCTCTAAGAATTTAGATTGTAAATGGATCTCAGTATTGACATTTTTGTGAACTACAAAAAAAAAATTGTAGATGCTTAATTAAAAAAAATCACATATCAGTATACATGTTCTATAATTAAATTGAATATATTACGGCACGGAGTCATTAAAAAATATCCAAATATGCAAGTCTTTCTCTATACATTTATAATGAACTAATTACAATAATGAAACAATACAAACCGTCAAGGAGACATACACCATATAACAAAAATAATGGCCACAGTAATACATATGTTGGCTAACAAGCAGCTTGCTTGTGTTGGAAGATGAAAAAGCATATAAAAGTAAGCCATACATGGAAATGTAATTCTAAATATTTAAAGCATCTCATCTAGCATTAGATTAAATAAGAAGTAGTCTGCAGTATACATATATGCATACTTATTAGCATTGGCTTCTCTGTTATTGAAGAGATAAAGTAGCAAATGAAGATGTTTTATGTATGGCGTATGGGGTAAAAGATCCATATATAATATTATAAAAAGAAAATGAATGGATTTTCCTAAAAATATATTTGGTATACAATAATACCAGATCAAATATGAATAGGTGGATATCTAAAAACCACTAAGCTAAAAATAATTAGATCTAAAAAGTTAGATCCATTGGAACATAATCTAGATCTACAAAAAAAAAAATATAGATCCATAGATCAAATATTCTCAAATAAAAAATTACTTACATGACAAATTCATAGATGTAGATCTAGAAGATCTCAACTAATAACAATAAAAGAATCTCGTGCTGATAACGTGTTATAAAATAAGATAGAACAGATCATAAAAGAGAAGACATTAGAAAGAACATAAGAGATAAGGGAGAGACCTTTTTATTTCTCTTGATTCAGTGTACATACTTCTATTACATTGGCTCCCTTATATATTGGCTTTGGAGCTAATGTTAGCCTTACTCCCAAAATGTGGGACTAAAAATAATATGACAAATGCATATTCACTTACATGTATTACAACGTAAAAAAAATTATAAATTCTTTTTTAAAGTAATAAATACGTCTTTTATACGTATAATTTCCTCATAATCGGGTAAACTATGCTCTGATACCACTTATAACAAACCATCCGGAGAGAGCCTAAATTCAAACCTAGAAAATTCCCATTGGAACTTAGCACCACTCTAAACGGTCGCTGGTTCCTAGAAGAAATTACATTTACACAGAAATAACATAGCACACTAAACAACAAAATGGAAACCTCAAACAACGGAAGGGATAAATTATTATATCGTAAATAGTCGTACCTTTATTATAAAAGTACCATAAATGTAACTAACAACATTATTTCAATTGTCATAACCGGTACATCATAATAAATATCTCAATGATAAAACAACAACAACAACAACAACACAATAATGCCATAAATAATAATAATAACAATAGATGGATACTTCAGCGTCAGGCTCCAAAGACTTCTTCTCTCATTGTGGAATCCCACATGTTATCTTATAATTATGTTAAGAAGAGGGAGGTCAGAACATAAAGTTATTTTATAAATACAACCGATGCAAAAACTTGATTTTCCTCGATGCGATTACACTAAGGGTTGATGATAACCAATGCAAATTGCAATTTTTTTTTTTGTATTTTCTACTACTTTTCGAGCACCAATTGCATCAGCTGTTTAGCTAAAAACCGTACAAATTATTTTAATTACATCCGTTGCAACCACAACCGATGCAAAGCAGGCGAAGCAACATGCATATTTTGTACTAGTGAGATATTGTTGGAACCATTCTAAAAAGTATCGGGGCCTTGCCCGGTTACACTGCTCAGTAGGATTATCAGTCATTCTACTATCTGAAAAGAAAAGGCAGAATCCCTTAGTGGATACTCCTAAGATAGTATTTAAGCTGAAAAGGGAAGAAAACGATAAGGTTTCCTTGTATAGATGCGCATGCCTATTGGGGTATATTATATATATATATATATATATATATATATATATATATATATATTACAGATATATATATTACATATAGTTTGAAAAACCTTTTTCAATATACAAATACGCCTCTCTTACGTATAATTCCCTTATAATCGGGTAACCTAGGCTCTTATACCAAATGTAACAACCCACCCGGATTGGGCCTAAATTTTGATCGAGAAAAGACCCATTAAAACTTAGAGGCATTCTAAATGGGTTGTTGGTTCCTGTAAGAAATTATATTTGCACAGATAATACATACATACACTTCGAATAGAAATCTCGCACAACGGTAAAAGAAAATATAATACTGAAATAAGATGTACCAACACAATAATCAAGATTACATCTGTTCCATGGGTACATATATATATTCATTCTCAAAAGTTTCCATAAGAAGTAAAGCAATAACAAATAATAATAGCATGACAACTTCGTCTTTGTCTTCAGCTCCCATCATGATTTCATCCATGGCTTTTATCCCATCTACTAACCAGTTGGATATGTTAAAGAGAGAGGCTAAACCATAAAGTTCTGTATGACTGGAATATGGTGTTTACTTAAAGTCCATACCCTAGTTTTTTGCAGGTTACATATGTTAAGGTATGTCTACGCTGCACACAACATTTGTGATAACCCTAAACTTCCGTAGTACGAAAGCAAGGATAATCATTGGAATATAATATAATTACAATAATAGCAGATCTTAGATAACATCATAACACATAAATAATTTCAGCGGAAGGATGTCATCAACATCACAACATCAGAGCATCAGAGTGGCACAGTTATAGGATATAACTTAGTAAATAGAAGTCTCAGCAAAAAGAAATAAGTCTCAACCCCATCAAGTACATCATAGATAAAGGATGCCTAAATGTTTCAAAGCAGAAATAAAAGATAAAATGATCTTCATCTTCAGCCCACAAGCATGTTCCAATCCAGCATATGTGCATAAATACCTAAATCTATCAGTTGGTTGCCCGTATGAAAAGAGGGCACCCGAGTTTGCAAAGTGAAACAAACTACAAGTCAGTCATGGGACTGGTATGAGAAATATTTCCTAACTTATCTAACAATATAGCTAATCACAGGACCACGCCGCTAATGCGGAATGGGCTTGCTCGATTGGATTGCCAGTGCATAAGTTTAATAAATTTTTATTCAAAAACAACGCAATGAATTTTAGGAAAATGAAATCATTATAAGACTCAAGTCCCATCACACAATGCAACGCAAACCGTAGGATTGATTTTACCTTATAATGATCAAACATGCTTGATACGTGAAAAATAATATTTTAATATTATTATTAGTGTCTAATCAGTTTTAAAATACTTCAAAGTAAATGTATCAATCCTAAACGGCATAGTACCACATCCTACTATGTCACCATATATAGGTTTACAATCAAAACCGTAATGTCGCATTGGAAATTTGGTTTCCGTCATGAGTCAAGGCTAGGGACGATCTCCTTACTGATCCGAGACACTCTGGCAATGTCTTAGGATTTGGACGCTGGCGAACCCTTGGATTCTGCAGGGCCGGTCCACAAATACTTTAGTGCATTAATTATGCCTGAACACACACTTCCCAGTCCTATTAAACCTATAATTTGGTCACTATCGACCAATAAAACCAAGGTGCCTCATAATCCATCAACCAGATAAGTAAAATGTCAGGGCTGGAAAAATCCTGATACAACTTCTAGCTAGAAAGAAACTTTTGCACTCCCTGCGTTCCCTTGTCCCGTTTCTGACTCTTACCGGGGTGTGAGGCTCGCGAGGTAACACTACACATAAAGCTATGCCGAAATAGGCTATGCTTTGATCATCAACCACAAGGCTCTGCTTTTCAACAATAAGCCATGATCATCTGCATCTTGGCATGCCACGTTGACAATCCACGCCATGCAATCGATAACTACCAATATATAACCTCTGAGCTCGTGCATCTCAGAGAAGGGTGTTAAGCAAAAGAATAAATTCCCGCCACCAACAGATATATATTAAATAGAAATCAATTTACATGGAATGAAATCCAAGTTTGGACACACATCCATTTACAAGTCCGTTCTGGGTCTGAACGAAATCGGAGACACCTTATTCCTCGTCCCGTATGTCCACTACGAAAGAGAGGTGCTCGCTTATCCGGACAATCAACAAGTATGTCCGGATAACTACCGCTTTAACCCTTTACTGGGAGCTAACCAATGTCGGGAATCAGTAGTTATCCATTCGATGTGAAGATCGTCGGTCTTCAATCACCGTCTTTAATATCTTCGATTTAGTCGTCGCATAATTATTTGAAATGAGATTAAACTCTGTCTTCTCAAATAATTCTCGCATATATATATATATATAAATATATTTTAAAACCATTTCATATCGCTAATATTATTTAATAACGATTTATCGCTATTTTTATTTATATAAAAATAGCCCAATTAAATTTAACGACGCTTCGGGTCAATAGGCGGTCCTGGCGCTGTTTTTATCAAAATTTGATTTACACTTTTCTCGAAATCTAACTGTGGGGTTTTAACAAAATTTATATCTTTGGAATGATCTCCCCAAAGCGGTCCTAATGGTTCCAGTTTTGGGAAAATCCGACGGTCGGATATTTCGGTATAATCATTTAAAGTTATGATTCCGAAACGCGAACTACCGTGCGCGATTCGTTTAATTTTAATTTATATTTATATATATATAATTATATATAAATATAAACCGTTCGACGATTCCACTAACGTTTTTAACACGCCAAATAAAAGAATGTTTTATTGGCATATCATATCTACATGTTCATAATGTCAAATAAAATATATTTTATTTACATGACAATTGAACTAATGACAAATAAAAACTAATTTTATTTGTATTTCTATTTTTAACTCTAACAAATAAAAAGGAATATTTTATTTGTATATAGTTTCAATGCATGTTTGACAATAAAAATAATTCATACAAATTCTATTGTATGTATTGTCAATAAAAATGGTATTTTAACTTTGCATATAAATTCTAATATATGCATTGTTCATAAAATGATATTTTAACTTTGCACATAAATTCTAATATATGTATTGTTAATAAAATAATATTTTAACTTTGCATATAAACTCTAATATATATATATTGATGATAAAAACGTCACCTAGATTTATACACAAATTCTAATAAACATTTTGATGTTTCATTTTGATAACAATTATATTTCAAACAAAATGTATAAAAGCGATGCCTTCATTTTCCTCCTTTCTAGCATGTTAAAAATAATGCTTTTAACATACAAATATTTTCTAACATATGTTTTCTAACATGTTAAAAATATGGTTTTTAATATTTTTATATCTTCTACCATATATTTTCTAATGAATCGCTTTTACATTAAAATTGGAAATTTTAATGTTGCAACATTTTTATTCAAACAGTCAATATTTCTAATGAATCAAACTTCACATTAAAAATATGATTTTTAATGTTTCAACAATTTAATTCAAATATGAACCATTTTCATATGAGTCATTCTTTTTATAAAAATGAGATTTTTAATGTTAACATGCTTTTATGTTAAAAATGAACATTTTCTAGTGATTCATTCATTACATTAAAAATAAGGTTTTTAATGTTATCATGTTCCTATATTTAACATGAACATTTTTCCTAGTTTCTTACATTACATCAAAAATGTGAAATTTTAATGTTAACATGTTTTTATTTTAAAACATGAACATTTCACTATTTTCTTATATTACATTAAAAATGTGAATTATTAATGTAAACATGTTTTTATTTTAAAACATGAACATTTAACTATTTTCTTACATTATATTAAAAAGGTGGATTTTTAATGTAAACATGTTTTTATTTTAAAATATGAACATTTCACTATTTTCAATTTTAATTCAACAAAATGATCAAAATGATTCTCTTCATTTTTGTTGAAATATTCTAATTCAAGAAAATGATAAAATTTGATATTTCATTTTTGTTGAAAATTCTAATTCAACAAAATAACAAATAAAGGTTCTTTCATTTTTGTGTGGACAAAATGTAATTTGTGCTTTGACATAAATCTGCTTAACAAAAATGTCATTTTTGTTTTGATTATATTATCTCAACCAAAATGTTCATTTTTTTATATTTTAACAATTTTATTAAAACAAAAATGTTCATTTTTGTTTTGACAAATTTTATTTAAATAAAAATGACAATTCCAATTCAACTATTCTAATTTTGACAAAAATGATAATTTTTGTCCAATGGTTCTAATTTGACAAAAATGATAAGTTTTGTCTAATTAACAAAATGATAATTCTTTTAATTCAACTATTCTAATAAACCAAAAATGATAATTCTTGGTTCCATTCTTCCAATTAACAGAATGATGAATTTTATGCAATGATTCTAATTTCATAATTTTATCTAAACAAAAATTATATATTTTTGTTTCACTCATTTTATTACAACAAAATAACCTATATGTTTTTAACAGTTTTATCATAACACAATATCACCAAATGAACAGATCTACATACCACATCCATCACAGATCAAGTCACGAATCATAACAAATAGAAATTAACTGCGGATTGGTGATAATACAATCAGGATTATTTGTAATTATTTAAGAGGAAGAAATAAAATAGAATTCTCACAGCCGTTTTAATTCTAAACAAATCAGAATTGAATTTTGTCCAAAATTTAATTTGCTCCATATCAGTTCTAATCAGTCCAGAAGTGTAGATCTCAGACTCATGATCGTAATGGATCTGAAATTATTCAATTCCGAGTTCGTATGCATTAGTTATGATTTTATTTGCGTAGATAACAATTTATATTTATTAATTAATTAATTAATCTAGAAAAATACCCTTCATCCTCAATCACAGAACAAGGCCGCACCTTTATGCTATTAGCTCCAAACTAGGTTAAGGTTTTTCATCAAAACCGTTGAGCTGCATCGAAATCTGACATCACCACGCCGGAGAGGAGGAGGTGGCACGCCTGGGGGGGACCAACACGGTGGCATGCGATGGAGGGTAGATGACGACGGCATTCAGAACACGACGAGTTTGGGGCGCTGGTTCTCGGGCTACGTGCAACGATGGAGGTTGAAACGGATATGTATTCGTAGATCTCAGAGAGGACTGTAAAATCCTCTAAAGGATGGTGGTCTAATTCCTGGTGGATTGAGAGAATTTGAAGGAGGAAGGTTTGAAGAATTTAGGCCATGAACACAATGAAGATGGCGGCGCTACAGTATAGGGTAATCAGGGTTTTTGATGTATATTTATAATATTTAATTACTAGTTTTGCAAATAAACCCGTTAAGTCTCAATAGCACCAATTTCAGCCCAACTAGAGTTGTATCTACCCAATTGCCCCAATTCCGGAACCAGTGGGCTAGGTCCTGTCAGGCCAAACGATTGTGTTCAGCCTTTTTCTTTTATTTAAAATTTAAATCATTTATTTATTAAATTTGATCATACATTTAAATTCACCGGGGCCACATACGGACTCCGAAAATTCCCGAAAAAATAAATTTAGCTATATTTTGATGATACGGTCCTAACAAAATTAATTTTGTCGAATTTGGAGACCGTTTGAAAAATGGCCTTTTTAACGGTCGATTAAATTCAATAGAAATTATCGAATCACATTTTAATTTACCACGCTCATATATTAATTCATTATGGAAAAATAAACTTAGCAATAATATAACATTCTGGATTCGACAAAAATGGTTTCGTCGAAAACGGAGGTCGTTTGTATAATGGCCCTTTACACGGGCTATAAATTATATTAAATTTCTTAGTGACTATTCTGAATATTTAATTGGCCATAACTTTTTATCCCCGCTATGAAATTTCGATTTTTCGGATTTGTTGGAAAGATATTTTTAAACAGATTTAGATATTTTTGGCTTCACTAAAATCCATTTCATTTTGAATCTTGTACATTTAGTCAAAATTCAGATTCAAATTATCAAACTACCGTTCTATTTCTAACTCCATTTTAGAATTAAAATAAATATATTCGTTCTAACTTCGACTTAAATAAATTTTATATCGTTATTATTTAAAATAAATTATTTTAACTATTCAAAATTCATTGAAATAACCAAAGTAAAATTTTTAAATTGGTTCTGATTTTCCGGGTTTTTACAATCTTCCCCACTTAAAAGCTTTTCGTCCTTGAAAAGGAAACAATAGTAAAGTAGGAAACAAAACGGAAAATGCAAGGTATTGTAAATGTACCTCAGCACAAGAGTTACTCGGAGATGTCCACTCTGAACTTTGTTTAAGCCGGTTTGATGCTATATTCAGTCTCTCATGTACAGTCTCTTGGATCTCCACTTCACTGCACTTTGACTAAGTGGATCCTCTTGTTTCTCAGAACTTGGGTCTCTTTGCGAACAATTTTCACTATCTCCCTTCTCACTGCTAGGCTCGGGGTAATCTCAAAATCTTGTTGTGCTGCTTCCTCTACAACTAAGTCTGGATCATAAGCATGCTTCCGAAGTTGAGACACATGGAATACATCATGCACCCCTGGCAACCAGCCAGGCAACTGCACCCTATAAGCGAGAGTTCCAATCCTTTTGAGAATAGGAAATGGACTAATGAATCTCGGCGCCAACTTCCCAGTCTTCCCAAAACGAACTACACCTCTCAATGGGGAAACCCTCAAGTACACATAATCGCCAATAGAGAATTCTAAATCTCTTCTTCGTGAGTCTGCATAGCTCTTCTGTCGGCTCTGAGCAGTCAGTAGGCACTTCTTAATAAAATCAACTTTATCTAATGCTTCGCGAATAATGTCGGGACCCAATACTAGATTATTGCCTGGTTCCACCCAACATGCAGGAGATCTGCATGGCCTGCCATATAATGCTTCAAATGGCAACATCTACAAGCTTGCCTGGTAACTATTATTATAAGAGAACTCATCCAAGTGTAAGTGATCTTCCCATGACCCGCCAAAATCAAGAATGCATGCTCGCAACAAGTCTTCTAATATGCAGTTCACACTCTCAGTCTGGTCGTCTGTCTGAGGATGATAAGAGGTGCTTAGATTCAACTTGGTCCCAAGCTCCTCTTGGAATGCTTCCCAGAATTTGCTAGCAAATATCGGATTACGATCACTAACAATGCTATTGGGAACTCCATGTAGTTTGGCAATCTCTCTGAAATAAAGTGACGCCAGACTTTGAGCTATTCTATTAGATCTAACAGGAATGAAATGGGCAGTCTTCGTGAAACGATCGACAATCACCCACATACTGTCATTGCCTTTTCTGGTTCAGGGCAAGCCATCGATGAAGTCCATAGAAATTTGGTCCCACTTCCAACTTGGAACTTCTAGCGGTTGCAACAATCCTGCAAGCTTCTGTTGATCGCTTTTAACTTGTTGGCAAGTGCAACATCTAGCAACATATATAGAAATGTCTCTCTTCACTGCCTTTCACCAGAATGTGTGCTTAAGATCGTGATACATCTTGCTTACTTCTGGATGGATGCTAAGTTTAGATTTGTGACATTCATCCATAACTTCTCTTTTTAGCTCAGGAATATCTGGCACACGGATTCGTCCTTGTAGCCTAAGAGTCCCCTTGCTGTTAATTTGGAAGCTTGAAGCCTCGCCCCTTCGAACTCGCTCGCTAATCATCTGAATAAACTTATCATCTTTCTGAAGAGCAGAAATCTTATCCATTAATGTAGGCGTAATGATAAGACTAGCGATGATAAGACTGGCATTGTCCGCATTTTTCCTGTTGAGCGCATCGGCTACAACATTGGCTTTTTGTAACACCCCGTAATTTTATAACATTAAAATTCACAAATTAAAGTATACTTAATTTTTAGAAAAGAATTAAGTGAAATGGGTTGCGCAGAGAAATATATATATATATATATATATATATATATTGATATATATATATATATATAAATTAAAAAAATAAATAAATAAATATGCGAAAAAGTTCAAAACAGCGAATTGGGAGGGGGAATAACCGAACCGGCCCATTTTTGAGGTCGACCCGAGCCCCGTTGGGTCGACTAGGGGTTAATCCAGGGTGTTTGGCTGTCAACCCGTGGGCCGATTCGCTCAAATGCAGATTTTGCATTTGATTGGTTCTCATGGTTCAGGGTTAATCTAATGGTCCTAAATAACTTCCTACACCTATAAATACATCTTAATGCTAACCCTAAACCTAATTAAAATAGAATAGTTGCCGTCGCTATGGAAATCAATGGAGCCGCCGCCAACTAAGAAAGAAGAAAAGCAAATTCAATTCTAATTCTCTCAACCCTAAAGCAAAGCAAAACGCTCTCTTTTCTTCTCTAAATTGTGAGTATGATGATCTTAACAAGATTATTGTTATTTTAATTAGATTGAGTTATGAATGGATTATGAGTAGATGATGTGAATTATCATATGTGTTGTTGTAAACCCCTTTTGCTATCATGTATATTGTAAATCCAATGTTATGTGATGATGATATCTTATATGTTGTAAATCATTCTATGATGATGTTATGTATGTTGAAAGTTTCTATGCTATGTTGTGATGAATCATACATGTTAAAAAGGCCATGATGTTACCATCTATGCTAGTTAGTTCATATTAATTAAATCATCATGTTTGGGTTATGTTGATCTATATGACAAGTCACATATGCAAGTTAGATTGATTAGAAAAGTTATGAACATATACCAAGACATCTATTATGACATCTAGAATTATGCTATGACATATGTGATATCCTATGCTAGTTCACACCATCATTATGTTGCCTAAAAACCCCATATGCAAGTTTATGTATAGATTTGGGCTATGATCATATCATATAAATTGAGACATTTAACAAGTTGACACATTTTGATCCTTAACATGTGTAGTTTATGCAAGTTTCACCCCTATTATGATTAGATTTATTATAATTGTCTATATGTTGTGATAATTTATCTTTGTGCTAGGTGTTAGACTATACAAGTCTAGCCTATATTATGCGTTGAACAAGCAAACGTATAAACGTGGGGTAGGGGTAATATTAAGGATTTAATATTAAAAAGTTGGGGTGAAATTGATATGATTTTGCATGCCATAAGTGGATGGCCATAATTGAGTCAATTATGGACATCATTAAAAGTTGACTTAATTAATAATTTGAATAGGGAATTATTAAAACTGGGGTAAAAGATTTTAAGTGTTAATCAATGCTTAGGACACGAGGTTGGACTCGTTTGTGACGTAAACCTGCCCGGCAAATCCAGTGGTCACAAATGTCAGCCCAATGTGAGAGGTCCTAGGCCTAAACTAAAGCATAACGGTTGTAAAGACACGAGGTTAGACTCTTTTATGGTGTAAGACTGCCCGGACCCGCCCGGCAAATCCAGCTGCCATAAATGCCAGTCTAATGTGAGAGGTCTTTATGAGGTTATGGCCTGAATGAATTAAGAAATACTTAACCAGATAAACATGTAAGGTGGGACATGGGGGTTAAGTAGGTGCCTTGGGTGGCATGAGGAATCTAGGGGGTGCCCTTAGTGGCATGTGAAATACGATTAGTAAGACTTAACCAAACACACATGTAAATGAACATGACTAAGAGGGTTAAGTGGGATATACTAGTGACAAGCTTAGGTGGGTAGCTTGTGGGGGCCCATTTCGACCAGTATCCCAAACGTATCTTTGTGGGCTCGACCCAAGTCGAGGACGGGACACGCATGCTGGGTTCGACTGTAAGAGGCCAAAACGGGGAGCGCTGGCAACGCAAGTCCAACGGGTTTCATATGCGTGTGTGGACCCGGGCTGGTAGGTAAGACGTTGTTGCATCGTGTAGGTATAAGCCGTGCATTCTCAAGTTGTATCGGGTTGCCACTTTAGGGGAGTGATACACCCCACTGTTGGGCCAGCATGGGTATCTACGAGTAGGGAGCCGATCGAAAGTGGGTAGTGGGGTACACCTAGTGGAGATAGGGGCAGACGACACCTATGTAGTCAGCTAGGGGTACGTAAGGCTATTTATAAAGTTTCTGTGTGAAGCAAGTGGGATCAAACAATAGGGTGACTTGTGTGGTGCAGTGTAGTAATGTGCGATGCACTGTAGTAATCATTCGTTAGTAATTAGGTGTGCCTTTACCGTTATCTTTGACGTTATCTTAAACGCTATCTTTATCTTCCTAATAGTTCATAGACATTTACTTGTCTTCCATCTTATGCCTTAGTCTAGTTATTTTGATAATAGTATTGTTAGAATTATCATACTCGCCAGACTTTATGTCTGACCCCCTCCATTTCTATCCTTTTCCCCCCTCCAGGTCCTCAGGTTGGACCCAGCTCTAGTGGAGTTTGATTGGATTGCTTCATCTCTTTGGAAAGCTTGGACCGTTGAAGTAAAGTCCAGCTTGTTATCTTTTTAATGGCTATTTATGTAATGGGATTATGTATTTTGTTTTATGAAGATGGATAATGTACTTGACTCTGATTAATGGTTTTGTGATGTAATAAACATGTTTCCGCTGCAATAAAATGAAGTTTTAGATTTCCAAGTACTACTTATTATCTGTCTTGTTGTAATTTTTCTGTTCTATATTCACTTATAACCTCCATGGAAGTTAATGCATTCCCTTTGTGAGTGACATTAATGGACGTGGGGTGTTACACGTGGTATCAGAGCTTAAGGTTACCAGAGCAGATAAAAATACTTTAGAAAAATAGTTATTTTTGGAAGAAGTGCTTTCAAAAACATGTTTTAATGAGAAATTTAAAGAGAAAAGTTTTTATGATAAAAAACATAATCCCCAATAGCCCATATCTTTATCTTTCGAATTCTCCATTCTGAATCTTCCCTTTTTCGTTTCAGCATGGCTGAAGATCTTAATCTACCCGACGGTGTAACGATACCAGGATGGTATAGGAGGTTATTAGAGGCTAGGGCCGCTGCAGGTCCAGCCAATGTTCCTCCATCACCAGTTGCACCCGTTCCTCCTCCTCCTCCTCGCGTAGATACTTTTGCAAAGATGTGCAAGGAATTCAAGGCTATGTGTGGAAAACCATTTCAAGGGTCAGAAACATTTGTGGAAGCTAGAGAATGGCTTAAGGAGGTGGAAGAATTGCTAGAAATCTTTGAAGTAGAAGAAGGGAGGAGAGTTCGTTTAGCAGCTTGGTTGATGAAGGGAGAGGCCTCGTTTTGGTGGGAGGTCACTAATGGGGAGCGTCCTGTTGACTCTTGGGCGGATTTCAGACGTAGGTTCGAGGCGAAGTTTCTCTCAAGGGCGGAAGAAAATCTATATGTGGAAAGGTTCTTGACATTGAAGCAAGGAAGCTCATCAGTGAAAGAATATGTCAATAAATTTAATCAGTTAGTAAGGTTTGGCTTGGACTTAGTGAACACGCCGGAGAAGAAGGCGCTGAGGTTCGTGAATGGCTTGAATGAACCATTGCAAGGGTTGACTATGACCCACATCCCTATGGGGGCCACCTTTGAGAAGTTAGTAGAAACAGCGCTTATGCATGAGGAGAAAAGCGCTAAAGCTGATAAGGCACCCGAGAAGAAGGGGGGTCAGAAGAAACCACAACAGCAAAACAAGAAGGGTGGTAAAGACAATAACGGCAAGGGAAAGAAGATATGTATTAACTGTGGGACACCAGGCCATCTCAGCAAGGATTGCCGAAAGAAAAAGAAGACAGGATGTTTTCATTGTGGCGATGCGGGACATTTAGTGAAGGACTGCCCGAAGAAGGGGCAAAGGGCAGGAGCTACCTCGGGAGGATAGATGCAGGCTCTTATGGCACCTGGGCAGGCAAGGGGACAAGTTCAGGCTCTCGCGGTCCCACCGCTGCAAGAACGAGTTAGAACCATTTCTGTTGAAAGCTTAGTTTTTCTGTTTGATCATCCTGTCCGTACCTTATTCGATTCGGGCGCATCACATTCGTTTATCTCTACATCATTAGTTGAATCACTGCACTTAAACACCAGTTTAGTAGAGGATCCCTTAGTTGTTTCGAATCCAATAGGGGGCTCAGCTTATTTGTCCATGATGTGTTTGGATTTGAAAATTTCCATACTTAGCGTTGAATTTAGATGTGATGCTTATGTGTTGGGCTTCACGGGCTATGGGCTAATTTTAGGAATGGATTGGTTATCTTGAAATGGGGCCGTTCTTGATTGTGAAAGGAGAGTAGTTAGGCTTGTGACTCGCCTTGGCAACACTCTCGAAATCTTTTGTAATCCCATAAATTCGGTTATGCTAAGTTATCTAGAATCGCTTGACGCGTCTGAGGAAAATCTACGATCTATTAGAGTGGTCCGAGAATATTCGGATGTGTTTGAAGAGGTGATGGGCTTGCCTCCGAAGCGAGAGATATATTTTCGAATATATCTTGTGGATAATGCGAAACCAGTATCTTTGCCAGTACGCCACATGGCTCCACGTGAAAGGATAGAACTCGGTAAGCAAGTGAAGGAGTTGCTTGAGAAGGGGTTCATAAGACGAAGTATATCGGAGTGGGGTGCTCCAGTAGTATTTGCCACGAAGGCGGATGGGTCCCTTAGACTATGCGTGGACTATAGAGAACTTAATAAACTTACTAAGAAGAACGAGGATTGACGATCTCTTCGATCAGTTAGTTGGCGCCTCAGTGTTTTCACAGTTGGACTTAGCCACTGGTTTCCATCAGTTGAGAGTGGCTGAGGATAGCATTAACAAGACTGCCTTTAGGACTCCGGACGGTTTCTATGAATGGCTAGTGATGCCCTTCGGTTTGACAAACGCCCCCGCATACTTTGTTGATTTGATGAGTAGGGTGTTTAGGGAGTACCTTAACAAATTCGTGGTAGTCTTTATAGATGACATCTTGATCTTTTCTAAGGATGAAGAAGAGCATGCAATACATCTTAGGGAAGTGTTGGAGACCCTACGAGCGCATAGCCTTAAGGCTAAATTTTCTAAGTGTCACTTTTGGAGGAAGGAAGTACGGTTCTTAGGACACGTGGTTTCCAAAGAAGGAATAGCTGTAGATCCCGCGAAGGTGGTGGCCATCCAAGATTGGAAGGTTCCTAAAAATGCTACCGAAGTGAGAAGTTTCTTGGGGTTGGCTGGCTACTATAGGAAGTTTATCAATGACTTCGCAAAGATATCAGCTCCATTGACACGCTTGACAAAGAAGAACCTAGTTTTCACATGGGACGTAGATTGTGATGATGCGTTCCAACGTTTGAAGAGAGCTTTGACTTCAGCCCCAGTCTTAGTATTGCCAGACGGGAGTAAGCCGTTTACCGTTTATACTGACGCTTGTGGGACAGGACTAGGCGCAGTCTTAATGCAAGAGGGTAGGGTAATAGCCTATGGTGGAAGGCAGTTGAGTGCGCATGAGAAAAATTATCCTACACATGACCTAGAATTGGCCGCTATTGTTTTCGCGCTTAAGTCTTTGCGTCATTATCTTCCTGGCGAGAAATTCGAACTATTCACTGACCACAAATCTTTAAAATACCTATTCTCTCAAAAGGACTTGAACTTAAGGCAGCAAAGGTGGATGGAGTTCTTAGCTTCCTACGACTTCGAAATAGCCTATACCCATAGCAAGGGTAACGTGGTGGCAGACGCCTTAAGTAGAAAAAGATTATCCTTAAGTCCTTTGTTTGTTGAGTGGCGAAGTTTAGAATTCATTTCGATGTTTGACTTTAGACCTTCCGTTGGCTTCGTACCCGGTTTTCTAGCATCCTTGGAGATCAGACCTACGCTTTTGGGATGGATTGGCGAGGCACAGCGAGACAACCCGCAGTTGGTTGAGTTAGTAGAAAAACTCAAAGGAGGGGAGTCATCGAGCCATCTCCGTAGGTATACCCTAGACGATAAGGGTTGGTTACGTAGGGACGGTAGACTTTGTGTACCAAAAGACGCTGACCTAAGGAAGACTATTCTTGACGAAGCACATCATTCGAAGATGACCATTCATCCCGGCGGGGACAAGATGTACAAAGACATGAAGAGAGTTTACTTTTGGGCCGGCATGAAGAAAGATGTGGCCGAGTATGTCGCTAGATGCTTGGTGTGCCAACAAGTAAAAGCGGAGCAAAAGAAACCCGGTGGGTTGCTTCACCCATTGGAGGTTCCACTATGGAAGTGGGAAAGTGTCTCGATGGATTTTGTGGATGGGTTACCGCGATCAAGGAAGGGTAATACGGGAATTTGGGTTATAGTAGATAGACTTACTAAAAGCGCTCATTTCATTCCCGTAAAGAGTAAGAGGACTGCTCCATGGTTAGCCTCCGTATACGTTCGAGAAATAGTTCGTTTGCACGGTGTTCCTTCTAGCATAGTGAGCGACCGCGATCCTATTTTCACTAGCGAATTTTGGAGAAGCTTACAAGAGGCGGTAGGGACTCAGTTATGTTTGGGAACCGCATATCATCCTCAGACGGACGGCCAGACCGAGAGGGTGAATCGCATTCTAGAGGATCTGTTGAGGCTATGTATCCTAGACTTTGGGGGTACGTGGGAAGAGCATCTTCCATTGGTGGAGTTCGCATATAATAACAGCTTTCAGTCCAGCATTGGTATGGCACCATTCGAAGCTCTTTATGGACGACCTTGTCGTTCACCAACATGTTGGTGGGAATCTACGGATAAGATCTTACTTGGGCCCGATATGATTAGGGAGACTTCGGAGAAGATCGACTTGATTCGAAGGAGGATGAAAGCAGCACAGGATAGGCAGAAATCTTATGCGGATAAGAGGAGGACGGATCTCGAGTTTGAAGTTGGGGACATGGTCTTTGTCAAAGTGTCTCCATTACGAAACGTTGTTCGCTCTGGGTCCATTGGGAAATTAGCACCAAGGTTTGTAGGGTTGTTTCCTATTAAGGAGAAAATTGGACAGATGGCATATAGAGTGGAGTTGCCCGAGAGACTTAGTGGTGTACACGATGTATTCCATGTGTCACATTTGAGGAAGTGCTTGCACGAGACCGCGGAAGTGGTAGAGACGAGCTTTCTTAGAGAGGTGGAGATAGAGCGTGATGCGACCATTCGACGAGCTCCTACGCGCATTCTTGGGTCAGAGATCAAGAGGTTGAGGAATCGAGAGGTCAGACTAGTCAAAGTGCAATGGGGAGATGATGAGAGCAACGCTACTTGGGAGACGGAAGAGAAGATGCGTTCACGATACCCTTTTCTTTTTTAGGGTATGTCCTTTAATTTCTCCTTTATCGCTTAGCTTGTACTTATCTTATCTTTAGTATATCCTCTCGCTAGTATCTTTGACCTTTAGTTAGGATAATCCTATGGTTGAAACATGTGTTTGAGACATGTTATGTATGGTGGATGCAAAGTGGATGCAAGTGTTTGCTAGTGGTTGCTCGTGGATGCATATACACACACTATTAGGCACCAGATTGGCTCAGTCACTTCATATTGCATATTGCATATATATGGATGTATTTAGTAAAATGGATGTATAATGGTTGTATTGTCATATAGTTGCTGCATTCGGGTGGATGGTTGTGCACGCATATAGAATTAATATGTATCATTAGGAATCTTTTGCATACATATTGGACGCATGGCACTATCATGAATTGCACTAAGGAGGTCGACTGAATCAGTAGACCGCCTAATTTTGCATTAGATATGGACATATACACACACTGTGCATATAAACATTAAAGCATTAGAAGTCTTTTAAGGACAATGGATGCTGGTGTTTGATGGTTGAGTAGATGGACGATTAGATGGTAGGATATACATTCTTCTTGACTTGGAGATTTTCGGAACGAAATCCTTTAAGGAGGGGAGAATGTAACACCCCGTAATTTTATAACATTAAAATTCACAAATTAAAGTATACTTAATTTTTAGAAAAAATTAAGTGAAATGGGTTGCGCAGAGAAATATATATATTGATATATATATATATTAAAAAAATAAAAAAATAAATATGCGAAAAAGTTCAAAACAGCGAATTGGGAGGGGGAATAACCGAACCGGCCCATTTTTGAGGTCGACCCGAGCCCCGTTGGGTCGACTAGGGGTTAATCCAGGGTGTTTGGCTGTCAACCCGTGGGCCGATTCGCTCAAATGCAGATTTTGCATTTGATTGGTTCTCATGGTTCAGGGTTAATCTAATGGTCCTAAATAACTTCCTACACCTATAAATACATCCTAATGCTAACCCTAAACCTAATTAAAATAGAATAGTTACCGTCGCCATGGAAATCAATGGAGCCGCCGCCAACTAAGAAAGAAGAAAAGCAAATTCAATTCTAATTCTCTCAACCCTAAAGCAAAGCAAAACGCTCTCTTTTCTTCTCTAAATTGTGAGTATGATGATCTTAACAAGATTATTATTATTTTAATTAGATTGTAAACCCCTTTTGCTATCATGTATATTGTAAATCCAATGTTATGTGATGATGATATCTTATATGTTGTAAATCATGCTATGATGATGTTATGTATGTTGAAAGTTTCTATGCTAAGTTGTGATGAATCATACATGTTAAAAAGGCCATGATGTTACCATCTATGCTAGTTAGTTCATATTAATTAAATCATCATGTTTGGGTTATGTTGATCTATATGACAAGTCACATATGCAAGTTAGATTGATTAGAAAAGTTATGAACCTATACCAAGACATCTATTATGACATCTAGAATTATGCTATGACATATGTGATATCCTATGCTAGTTCACACCATCATTATGTTGCCTAAAAACCCCATATGCAAGTTTATGTATAGATTTGGGCTATGATCATATCATATAAATTGAGACATTTAACAAGTTGACACCTTTTGATCCTTAACATGTGTAGTTTATGCAAGTTTCACCCCTATTATGATTAGATTTATTATAATTGTCTATATGTTGTGATAATTTATCTTTGTGCTAGGTGTTAGACTATACAAGTCTAGCCTATATTATGCGTTGAATAAGCGAACGTATAAACGTGGGGTAGGGGTAATATTAAGGATTTAATATTAAAATGTTGGGGTGCAATTGATATGATTTTGCATGCCATAAGTGGATAGCCATAATTGAGTCAATTATGGACATCATTAAAAGTTGACTTAATTAATAATTTGAATAGGGAATTATTAAAACTGGGGTAAAAGATTTTAAGTGTTAATCAATGCTTAGGACACGAGGTTGGACTCGTTTGTGACGTAAACCTGCCCGGACCCCCCCGGCAAATCCAGTGGTCACAAATGTCAGCCCAATGTGAGAGGTCCTAGGCCTAAACTAAAGCATAACGGTTGTAAAGACACGAGGTTAGACTCTTTTATGGTGTAAGACTGCCCGGACCCGCCCGGCAAATCCAGCTGCCATAAATGCCAGTCTAATGTGAGAGGTCTTTATGAGGTTATGGCCTCAATGATTTAAGAAATACTTAACCAGATAAACATTTAAGGTGGGACATGGGGGTTAAGTAGGTGCCTTGGGTGGCATGAGGAATCTAGGGGTGCCCTTAGTGGCATGTGAAATACGATTAGTAAGACTTAACCAAACACACATGTAAATGAACATGACTAAGAGGGTTAAGTGGGATATACCAGTGACAAGCTTAGGTGGGTAGCTTGTGGGGGCCCATTTCGACCAGTATCCCAAACGTATCTTTGTGGGCTCGACCCAAGTCGAGGACGGGACACGCATGCTGGGTTCGACTGTAAGAGGCCAAAACGGGGAGCGGTGGCAACGCAAGTCCAACGGGTTTTGCGTGTGTGGACCCGGGCTGGTAGGTAAGACGTTGTTGCATCGTGTAGGTATAAGCCGTGTATTCTCAAGTTGTATCGGGTTGCCACTTTAGGGGAGTGATACACCCCACTGTGGGGCCAGCACGGGTATCTACGAGTAGGGAGCCGATCGAAAGTGGGTAGTGGGGTACACCTAGTGGAGATAGGGGCAAACAACACCTATGTAGTCAGCTAGGGGTACGTAAGGCTATTTATAAAGTTTCTGTGTGAAGCAAGTGGGATCAAACAATAGGGTGACTGGTGTGGTGCAGTGTTGTAATGTGCGGTGCAGTGTAGTAATCATTCGTTAGTAATTAGGTGTGCCTTTGTCGTTATCTTTAACGTTATCTTAAACGCTATCTTTATCTTCCTAATAGTTCATAGACATTTACTTGTCTTCCATCTTATGCCTTAGTCTAGTTATTTTGATAATAGTATTGTTAGAATTATCATACTCGCCAGACTTTTTGTCTGACCCCCTCCATTTCTATCCTTTTTCCCCCTCCAGGTCCTCAAGTTGGACCCAGCTCTAGTGGAGTTTGATTGGATTGCTTCATCTCTTTGGAAAGCTTGGACCGATGAGACGACCCGATTTCCCGTTCTCACGGAAACAAGGTTATCTTTGGAATATAACACAGAAACATATAATAGCAGAACAGAATTAAATAAATACACCAGATATGAACAACAAAATATACTGGATAAAAGTAATCATCAGAGTTACACAGTATACAGGATCTTACTTAGTACAAATACAGTTCAGCTATACATAAATGTCTACAGCGGAAATAAACAAAATATGTACAATAGGAGCTGAACAACATAAAAAGAAATAAATGATAGAATCCATCTTCAGCTCCAGCTATCCCGAAAGAAGAACCAGCTAAACCTGAATACAAGGCTGCCCGTGTAGAAAAAGGGGCACCCGAGTTTGAGAGTGAAACAAACTACGAGTCAGTCATGGGACTGGTATGAGAAATCCACTCAACACATATATAATTGGCTAATCACAGGACCACGCCACTTTCGTGGAACGGGTTTACTCCATTGGATTGCCAGTGCTTTAAAACAAATCTTTCTTTTAAACATCGCTATGCTTTTTATAAAAATGAAGCCGTTATAAGACTCAGTTCCCATCACACAATGCAACGCAAACCGGAGGATAGAGTTTTTACCTTATAACGGCCAAGATATGCTTGATACGAATAAAACAAAGGCATTTGATATTATTGCTAGTGTTTATATGTTTTGAAAACAATTTCAAATCATAACTATCAATCATAGACGACATTAATGCCCTATACCACTATGTCGCCATATATAGGTATACAATCAAAACCGCACGATGTGGTATCTGGAAATTGGATTTCCGTCATGAACCAAGGCAAAAGATAGTCCTTACCGAATTCGAGACTGCCTAGCCCGAGCCTCAGGCAAGTACTCTGTCAAGCCTTAGGATCGTCAGGGCCGGTCCACCGATGTGGATTAAAATGCCTGAACCATACGTTTCCCCGCCCTTTGGGGCGTAAACGAGCCAACGAATGACTCCATCGGACCCGGATCGTCCGATCAAACCGAGGCGCCTCGCAACAGCAACAACCACATAAGTCAAACTCGTCAGGGCGTGTAAAACCACTGACGCCACTTTTAGCTAGGAGGAAACGCAGGCCCTCCCTGAGGTCCTTTCTCCCGTTTCTGGTTCATACCGAGGTGTGAGGCTCGCGAATCCACGTTATACACAAAGCTACGCCACACAGGCGGTGCTTTGATCATCACCACAAGACTTTGCTTTTCAACAGAAGCCCTGATCACTGCATCTTGGCATGCCACATAGGCAATTCACGCCATGCGATTGATGTCCATCGATATACAACCTCTGAGCTCGTACGTCTCAGAGAAGGGCGTTAAGCAAAAGAATAAATTCTCCGCCGCCAAACAGATGTATATTTAACAGAAATCAATCAACACAGAATAAACTCCAATGCCAGACACACAGTCCATCTACACGTCCGTTCTGGGTCTGAACGAAACCGGAGGCACTAAATACCTCGCAAACCCTTCGATCACCACGTACGTCTGGACGATCACCACTCATTATCCATATTTCGGGATGCCTCCCAATCAGGACCTCGGTTACCATCCAAACGAGGTGAAGATCTCCGGTCTTCGACCATCGTCTTCATCTTCGAATTTCAATCGTCGGTCGATTATTCGAAATGAGAATTAACTCGGCCTTTCCAAATAATTCACGTATATTTAGAATTTCAAATCGATTTATTTCAATGGTTAAATTATTCGACAACACTG
Source organism: Allium sativum (assembly GCA_030737875.1). Taxonomy (NCBI): domain Eukaryota; kingdom Viridiplantae; phylum Streptophyta; class Magnoliopsida; order Asparagales; family Amaryllidaceae; genus Allium; species Allium sativum. Next base: position 639,338,969 of record CM060918.1, read on the forward strand.
GTTTTGTCCTTTAATGTAATTTTCACACCAAACACATTCAACCATCAAACATCACATAAATCAAGCAAATTTAGTTTATTTCCATTCCATATCGCTTATGATATTTTATAACTATTTATCGCTATTTTTATTTATTTTAAAATAGCCATTTTATTCAAAACGACGCTTCGGGCCATACAGCGGCCGTGGCGCTGTTTTTCTTCAGATTTGATTTACACATATCTGAAAATCTAACCGTTGGATCTTCACAAAATTTACATCATTAGAAAGGTCTTTTCAAAACGAATCCAACGGTTCCAGTTTCGGGAAAATCCGACGGTCGGATCTCCCGGTACAATCGTTTGAAATTTCGATTTCAAAATACGAACTGCAGCGTCGTTATTCGATTAAATATAATTCTATTTATATTTATATATAAATAAAATCGATTCTGGCGCTGTTTTTCTTCAAATTTGAATTAAACATTCCAGACAATCCAACCGTTGGATTTTTACAAGGTTGGAGCCGTTGGAAAGATTATTCCAAGGCGAACCCAACGGTTGAGGTTTCGGGAAAATCCAATGGTCGGATTTCCCGTACTAGTCGTTTGAAATCACGGTTTCAAAATACGAACTGCACGGCCTCGTTTCGTTTTAATTTTATTTATATTTATATATTTATATAAATATAGTTCATTCAATGATTTCCATATCGTTTTCACTTCAAATATTTTTCTAACGCCTTAAATTTTGGAAAAATTTCGCCATAACCTCCCCTGCACCGGAAGCATCGGGAAATCGCAAATAGCGTTCCCGGTCCTTCTAATCTCAAAAAGAAAAAGAAGAAGCCAAGCGGCTAGCCAACAGGCTCAAAATCATCACCCAAACAAATCAGTAAATGTGTACCTATTTGTCGGGCACAAAATTTTATTCCTCTTCTCTAGCCCCTTTGCTATAACCTGTTCAATGAATATGCATGTACATATATATACAGTTCTCATCATTTATCATTTTCTATTCGACTTCATATTTGATTTCAATTTGGTTTAAAAACACCATTCATTCTAATGTTACATAAATAGGTGCAAATCATTTCATTAGCTAATTAATGAATATTTCAACTCATATATGTTTATTTTGAACAAGTGGCTATTTTTAACACTTCACATTTCAACGATTTATGCATACAATAAAAATGTGATTTTTATTGTAAAACAATTCATTTCAAAACACTATTTTTCTATATAGTTCAAGTTGGTGATAAAAATGGGATTTTTATCATAAAACAATTTATTTCAAAATATGAATACCATTCAACACATGAATTTCTAATCAACGAATGAATATCAATTCAACACATGAATGTTTTCTATAGTTTCTATATAAAGATAAAAATGTGATTTTTATTATCGAACAATTTATTTCAAAATATGAATACCATTCAACACATGAATTTCTAAACAACGAATGAATATCAATTCAACACATGAATGTTTTCTATAGTTTCTATATATAGATAAAAATGTGATTTTTATTATCGAACAATTTATTTCAAAATATGAATACCATTCAACACATGAATTTCTAAACAACGAATGAATATCAATTCAACACATGAATGTTTTCTATAGTTTCTATATATAGATAAAAATGTGATTTTTATTATCGAACAATTTATTTCAAAATATGAATACCATTCAACACAAGAATTTCTAAACAACGAATGAATATCAATTCAACACATGAATGTTTTCAATAGTTTAAGCATATGAAAATAATTCAAACACAAGAATATTATTCAAAATTTCGGCAGCATAACGGCAGGGTAGTTACACCGGCACCGTCCCTAGTACGGCTCCTCGCTCTACCTTAAAACCTCGCGGTTTTTGACAATGGGGTTCATGCATCTAGTTCGCACGCAGGCGGCATGTATATATTTATTTCATTTCCACAAACTAATCCTATGTGGTTTCAACCAAATATTTCACAACCACCAATGGGTATTTTTCAACCACAATCAACCAATATCAATCACAAACAATCCCAAACAACCATTTGCTATCAATCAAATTTTCACAACAATTTCAACCAATAAATATCGTCCATGGTTTGTGGACGAGGGGGCGTATATATATATATATATATATATAGATATTTATATATAGCAATTCACCTTCATTTTCACACATATATATATAATTTTAAAATCAGAAATCTCACCAATAGCTATCCAGTACCACGACTCTTCCTTTATAGAAATCTTCGCCTTTTGTCGCTTTCGCCCGTATTCTCTACACATGTAAAAATCGAATTTTTACTATGCTACTCAATATATAAAAATATGATTTTTCTTTCGACTTTCGATATATAAAAATATGATTTTTACTTCGACTTTCAACATATAAAAATATGATTTTTACTTCGACTTTCAACATATAAAAATATGATTTTTACTTCGACTTTCAACATATAAAAATATGATTTTTACTTCGACTTTCATCATATAAAAATATGATTTTTACTTCGACTTTCAACATATAAAAATATGATTTTTACTTTTAAATTCCTAATCTCCTTCTAGTTTATAAATCATTTTAAAATCAGTTTAAAAATGCTTATAAAATCAGTTTAAAAATGCTTTTAAAACCAGTTTAAAAATTCTTTTAAAATCAGTTTAAAATTCTTTTTTAAAATCAGTTTAACCTTCTTTTTAAAATCAGTTTAACCTTCTTTTTAAAATCAGTTTAACCTTTTTATAAAATCAGTTTTAAAATTCTTTTATAAAATTCAGTTTTAACCCTTATAAAAAATCTGTTTTAAACCTTTTTTAAAAAAAATCTGTTTTTATACCCAAAGTCGAAATTATTTTTAATGAATTAAAATAAAAATAAAATACCATAAAATACTTACAGTATTTAGAAGAAGGGGGGGGATTTCTCTGGTGGCGGTCGGCTTCAGCTTCGCGAGCGAGGGGGGAAGAAGATGTCGTCGGCGATTGTCTTCTCGAGGGTGGCGCTCGGGGTTTGGTGGCGTCGCGATGGGATTCGACGGGGGGGGGGGGGGGCGATGGCTTCGAGGAGTGGCGATGGCTTCGGGTCTTCGAGGTGGCGGCTTGGGGTTTGGTGGCGTCGCCGTCGAGTCTTAGGGTTTTTTTCTTTTTTTTTTCTTTTTTTTTTGTTTCTGGTAATTGAATCGGGGGGGGGGGGGCAGTGAAGAAGAAAAAGGGGGGAAGGGAATTAAAAAAAAATTTATTTTTATTATTATTTAATTGTTTAAAGTTGACTTTTACCCACGACCGCGAAACGAGGCCCACCGCCTGTCGTCCATAGCGTTTAACCCCCATTCCGAACACAATGGGATATGTATCGCAAGCTGATTTGATCGTTACAATCAGTTTCCTTTTGAATTTTCATTTAAATCATTATATTGAATTTTAAACGCACATTTCAAATTACCGGGGTCACATACGGACTAGAAAAATTCCAGAAAAATATTTTCTAGCTTCGTATCGACGATACGGTCCTAACAAAACTAGTTTCGTCGAATTCTGAGACCGTTTGAAAAATGGCCAATTTCCAGTCGATTAAAATCAACAGAAACTGGTCAAATGCGTTTTCCTATGCCACGCTCACATATTGATTCGAAAAATTATGAAATTTGAAACCTAACAATAACTTGACCCTGCGGATCCAACAGAAGTGGTTTCGTCGAAATCCGAGGTCATTTGCAAAATATCCATTTTTAAGGGCCTGAATTCCATAGCGACTATTCAGAATTTTCAACTGGACATATCTTTTGATTCCCGCTATCAAATTTCGATTGGTCGGATTCGTTAGAAAGATATTATCAATTAGATTCCATTATTTTTGGTTTCACTAAAATCCGGATTGTTTTGCACCCGGTATATTCAATTGAAGTTTGAAATCGAATTATCGAACTACCGCGCCATTTTCAATTCTATATATAATTATAATTAATTATATTCGTTTTCAAATGTTGATTCAAACTCAGTTTTCATCGCCATTATCTAAAATATTTATTTTAAATATTTAAAGTCCATTATTTTAGCCAATTTAAAAATTTTAAATTGGTTCAGATTTTCTGGGTCGTTACAACCGTTGAAGTAAAGTCCAGCTTGTTATCTTTTTAATGGCTATTTATGTAATGGGATTATGTATTTTGTTTTATGAAGATGGATAATGTACTTGACTCTGATTAATGGTTTTGTGATGTAATAAACATGTTTCCGCTGCAATAAAATGAAGTTTCAGATTTCCAAGTACTACTTATTATCTGTCTTGTTGTAATTTTTCTGTTCTATATTCACTTATAACCTCCATGGAAGTTAATGCATTCCCTTTGTGAGTGACATTAATGGACGTGGGGTGTTACACTTTTCCTGGAGTATATAAGATGTCCAGGTCATAGGTCACAAGAAATTCAATCCAACGTTGTTGCCTCAAGTTCAAGTCCATTTGGGTGAACAGATACTTCAAGGATTTATGATCTGTATATAGTTCGAACTTCTCACCCAAAAGATAGTGCCTCCATATCTTTAGAGCAAACACGATGGTCATCAACTCAAGATAATGAGTGGGGTATTTCTTCTCATGTGGTTTCAACTGACGGCTAGCATGAGCAATTACTTAGCCCCTTTGCATTAACACTGCACCAATACCTTAAATAGATAAAAAGGATAACATGTTATTTTTCAAAAAATGTCATCTCTAACATGTTTGTTTTGATAAAAGGAATAACATTCAATAGAAGCATCAGTATGGACTGTCAAATCTTGGTTGCCATCAATAATGGTTAACATAGGAGCAGTGGTCAACCTTAATTTCAGCTCTTCGAAAGCTGCCTCACATTCAAGTGTCCAAATAAATTTTGTATGCTTTTTGGTTAGCTTCGTCAATGGACAAGATAGTTTCGAAAAATCTTTAATGAATTTCCGATAATAGCCAGCCAATCCTAGGAAATTTCTGACTTCTGTAGGGGTGCTAGGATGCTTCCAATCTTGGATGACTGAGATATTGCCTGGGTCTACTGAAATGCCTTTCTTTGATACTACATGGCCTAGGAATTTCACTTCTTCTTGGCAGAATATGCATTTACAGAATTTGGCTTTCAACACATTCTTTTACAGGATTTCCAAAACTTCTTTCAGATGCTTTTCATGCTGAGTAGTGGATTTGGAAAAGATTAAGATATCATCGATGAAAACTATCACGAATTTATTTAAGTTCTCCTGGAATACTCTGTTCATTAGATCGACAAAGTAGGCTGGAGCATTACATAGGCCGAACGACATTACCATCCATTCATAGAATAAGTCTGGCCCTCTGAAAGCTGTCAAAGGGACACATTCTTCGGCAATGCGCAATTGATGGAAACCTGTAGCTAGGTCCATTCTAGAGAATACTTGTGCTTCATTCAAGCGGTCCAACAGATCATCAATACGCGGTAATGGATATTTATTTTTGAACGTTTTCTTATTAAGGTTACGGTAGTCTACACATAGCCTGAGAGTACCGTCTGACTTTGGGACAAACACCACTGTTGCACCGCAATTTGAGAAGCTAGGTCTGATCAGACCCTTCCACAAAAGCTGTTTAGTTTGATTGCTCAGCTCTTCTTTTTCTTTCAGTGTCATTCTCCGAATAGGATGCACAGCTGGCCTTGCATTCGGAACTAGGTCAATCCTGAAGTCGATTTCTCTGCGCGGAGGTAAGCTATCAACTTCTTCAAACACATCCGCATAATCTCTGATGACATGAATATCTTCAATAGAAGCAGGAGTAACTTCTAGAGAAGAACAGAATTCTTTTCTATCTATGGCTGAGCCGTGGCATGGTACAGCAATAACATCTCCAAATTTGGTTTTAATTTTGACTATTCTTTCAGCGCATAGTAACTCAGCTTTATACTTTGTTAGCCAATCCATTCCAAGTATGATATCATACCCGGAGAAATTCATGACGATCAAATTAAAAGGGAATTGGAAATAGGAATAAGAAACAGGCACTCTACAATACTGATCAAGAATAAGTGAACCTCCTATCGGACTATGGGCTCTAATAAATTCTTTAAGTTTTTTTGGTTTCATTTTTAGCTTTTTAATTGTGTCACTAGAAATGAAACTTCGCGATGCACCAGTTTCAAACAATACTGTAATAGGAATATTCTTAATATTAAGAGTACCTCCTAAAACATCGGGTTTAACTGCTCCCTCGGAAGAAGCTGGTGCAGCCGCTCCATCGTAGACATGAGCCACCTCAGTTTTCTTTAGCGATGGGCAATTCTTAATAAGATGCCCTGGCTTGTGGCAATTAAAGCATTCCCTGGTGCCATGAGAATTCTGGCTGGGTCCTGATTCATTTATCCTTGGTTTCTTTGGAGCCCGGCATTCGTAGTCAAAGTGCCCCATCTTCGGACAATTAAAGCGTCTCACCTTGGATTTGTCTCTTTTATTTCCTTGGGGCTTGGCGGCTGAAGAGATGCTCGTCTCTGGTTTCTTGTCAACTTGCTTTCTTTTGTTATTATTCTGATTCTACTCCCGCTCTTGCTGCGAATTTTTGTCATTGTCCTCGTACCGGCAAGCTATCTCGATCACCTCATTAAATGGGAGCTTAATGTGTGTTGTGACTCTGTTCAAATATTTCCTGGAGAGGCCATTAATAAATCTTTTGTTCTTCTGGACTGGGTCCCGAATTAATTATGGAGCATAGCGTGAGAGCTCTTCAAACTTCCGTACATATTCTAAAACAGTCATATCTCCTTGCTGAAAATTGGCAAATTGATCGTGGAGCCGCTCTACTTCTTACGGAGGAACAAACCTCTCGTTGAAGAGTTCTTTGAATTTGGCCCAAGACATGTCGGCCTAATTATTGCCAATTATGACAGTATCCCACCAATTTTCAGCTTCATCTTTCAATAGCCACGATGCCAAAAAGCGTTTGCGGTGGTTTTCTAATTCCAGGCCTCCAAATATCTTCTCGAAATTTTTGAGCCATGCCTGTGCTTCTATTACAGTCTCTCGTCCGGTGAATGATACGCCCCCCAAATTCCTGAACTTCTTGGCCACCTTGTCCAAGTCAAAAGGCTATGGGGTTGGAGATAGTGGTGTTACAGCCTTGGGAGTGGGTTGCCTCTAAGCAATGGGAGTCTCTTCTCTTGCTGGTCCTTTGGCCCCACCTCTGCCTCGAGCTCTAGCTCTCGCTCTAGTGCTCATTTTCTAGTTAGTTCTGTACCATCAAGGAAAGAGCTAGACTAAAAGAAATGATAATTTTAAAGGAAAGGTTAAAAGTAGAGACATATGGAAAGATGACAATGATGTAATGACTGATTTATATGTGCTATTATGCTTTGCTCATTCTAGGACATTACTAGTCCTATATCTAATGAGCTACTCGCCTTAGAATACTGTTGATTCTATCTAGATGAATTGTTTTAAGTATGTTATACTTCGAAGCTAAGGTTAACCTTTAGCTTTGATACAAACTTTGATAACCCCAAACTTCCGTAGTACGAAAGTAAGGATAATCATTGGAATATAACATAATTACAACAATAGCAGATCTCAGATAACATCATAACACATAAATCATTGCAGCGGAAGAATGTCATCAACATCACAACATCAGAGTGGCACAGTTACAGGATATAACTTAGCAAATAGAAGCCTCAGCAAAAAGAAATAAGTCCCAACTCCATCAAGTACATCATAGATAAAGGATGTCTAAATGTTTCAAAGAAGAAATAAAAGATAAAATGATCTTCATCTTCAGCCCATAAGCATGCTCCAATCCAGCATATGTGCATAAATACCTAAACATGTCACTTGGCTGCCCATGTGGAAAGAGGGCATCCGAGTTTGGAAAGTGAAAGAAACTACGAGTCAGTCATGGGACTGGTATGAGAAATCTGTCCTAACTTATCTAGCAATATGGCTAATCACAGGACCACGCCACTAACGCGTAATGGGTTTACTCCATCAGATTGCTAGTGCATAAGTTTAATAAATTTTTATTTAAAAACAACACAATGCTTTTTAGAAAAATGAAATCATTATAAGACTCAAGTCCCATCACACAATGCAACGCAAACCGGAGGATAGAGTTATACCTTATAATGATTAAACATGCTTGATATGTGGAAAATAATATTTTAATATTATTATTAGTGTCTAATCAGTTTTAAAATACTTCAAAGTAAATGTATCAATCCTAGACGACATAGTACCCCCATCCTACTATGTCGCCATATATAAGTTTACAATAAAAACCATAATGTCATATTGGAAATTGGGTTTCCGTCATGAGTCAAGGCTAGGGATGATCTCCTTACCGATTCGAGACACTCTAGCAATGTCTCAGGATTCGGACGCTGGCTAACCCTTGGATCCTACAGGGCCGGTCCACAAATACTTTAGTGGATTAGTTATGTCTGAACACACGCTTCCTGGTCCTATTGAACCTATAATTTGGTCACTATCGACCAATAAAACCGAGGTACCTCATAATCCATTAACCACAAAAGTAAAATATCAGGGCTGGCAAAACCCTAATACCACTTCTAGCTAGAAAGAAACGTGTGCACTCTCTGCGTTCCCTTGTCTCGTTTCTGACTCTTACCGGTGTGAGACTCACGAGGTAACGCTATACACAAAGCTATGCCGAAATAGGCTATGCTTTGATCATCAACCACAAGGCTCTGCTTTTCAACAATAAGTCTTGATCATCTGCATCTTGGCATACCACATTGACAATCCACGCCATGCAATCGATAACTACCAATATATAACCTCTGAGCTCATGCGTCTCAGAGAAGGGTGTTAAGCAAGAGAATAAATTCTCGCCACCAACAAATATTTATTAAATAGAAATCAATTTACATGAAATGAAATCCAATTTCGGACACACATCCATTTACAAGTCCGTTCTAGGTCTGAACGAAACCGGAGACACCTTATTCCTCTTCCTGTATGTCCAATACAAAGAGAGGTGCTCGCTTATCCGAATAATCAACAAGTTCGTCTAGATAACTACCACTTTAACCCTTTACTGGGAGCTAACCAATGCAGGGCATCAGTAGTTATCCATTCGATGTGAAGATCGTCGGTCTTCAATCAACGTCTTTAATATCTTCGATTTAGTCGTCGTATATTTATAATTTAAAACCATTTCGTATCGCTAATATTATTTAATAACGATTTATCGCTATTTTTATTTATATAAAAATAGCCCAATTAAATTTAACGACGCTTCGGGTCAATAGGTTGTCCTGGGGTTGCTTTAACAAAATTTGATTTACACTTTTCTCGAAATCTAACCATGGGATTTTAATAAAATTTATATCGTTGGAAAGATCTTCCCAAAGCAGTCCTAATGGTTCCAGTTTTGGGAAAATCCGACACTCGGATCTTTCGGTATAATCGTGTAAAGTTATGATTCTGAAACGCGAACTACCGTGCGCCATTCTTTCAATTTTAATATATATATATATAAACCATTCGACGATTCCACTAACCTTTTCAACACACCAAGTAAAAGAATGTTTTATTGGCATATCATATCTACATGTTCATAATATCAAATAAAATATATTTTATTTACATGACAATTGAACTAATCACAAATAAAAGTTATTTTTATTTATGTTTCAATTTTTAACTCTAATAAATAAAAAGGAATATTTTATTTGTATATAGTTTCAATGCATGTTTGACAATAAAACTAATTCATACAAATTCTAATGTATGTATTGTCAATAAAAATTATATTTTAACTTTGCATATAAATTCTCATATATTCATTGTTCATAAAATGATATTTTAACTTTGCATATAAATTCTAGTATATGCATTGTTAATAAAATGATGTTTTAACTTTGCATATAAGCTCTAATATATATATATATATATATATATATATATATATATATTGATGATAAAAACGTTACCTAGATTTATACAAAAATTCTAATGTATATTTTGATGTTTCATTTTGTTAAGAATTCTATTTTAAACAAAATGTATAAAAGCGATGTCTTCATTTTCCTCTTTTCTAGCATGTTACAAATAATGATTTTAACATACAAATATTTTCTAACATATGTTTTCTAACATGTTAAAAATATGGTTTTTAACATTTTTATATCTTCTAACATATGTTTTCTAATGAATCACTTTTACATTAAAAATGGAATTTTTAATGTTGCAACATTTTTATTGAAACTGTCAATATTTCTAATGAATCAAACTTTACATTAAAAATATGATTTTTAATGTTTCAACACTTTTATTCAAATATGAACCATTTTTATATGAATCGTTCTTTTTATAAAAATGAGATTTTTAATGTTAACATGCTTTTACGTTAAAAATGAACATTTTCTAGTGATTCATTCATTACATTAAAAATAAGGTTTTTAACGTTATCACGCTCCAGTATTTAACATGAACATTTTTCCTAGTTTCTTACATTACATCAGAAATGTGAAATTTTAATGTTAATATGTTTTTATTTTAAAACATGAACATTTCACTATTTTCTTACATTACATTAAAAATGTGGATTTTTAATGTAATCATGTTTTTATTTTAAAACATGAACATTTCAATATTTTCTTACATTACATTAAAAATGTGGATTTTTTAAGTAAACATGTTTTTATTTTAAAATATGAACATTTCACTATTTTCTATTTTAATTCAACAGAATGATTCTCTTCATTTTTGTTGAAATATTTTAATTCAACAAAATGACAAAATTTGATATTTCATTTTTGTTGAAAATTCTAATTCAACAAAATGAAAAATAAAGGTTCTTTCATTTTCGTGCGGACAAAAATGTAATTTGTGCTTTGACACAAATTTGCTTAACAAAAAATGTCATTTTTGTTTTAATTATTTTATCTCAACCAAAATGTTCATTTTTTTATATTTTAATAATTTTATTTAAATAAAAATGTTCATTTTTGTTTTGACAAATTTTATTTAAACAAAAATGACAATTCCAATTCAACTATTCTAATTTTGACAAAAACGATAATTTTTGTCCAATGGTTCTAATTTGAAAAAAATGATAAGTTTTGTCTAATTAACAAAATGGTAATTCTTTTAATTCAACTATTCTAATAAACCAAAAATGATAATTCTTGGTTCCACTATTCCAATTAACAAAATGATGAATTTTGTCCAATGATTCTAATTTGACAGTTTTATCTAAACAAAAATTATATATTTTTGTTTCACTCATTTTATTACAACAAAATAATCTATATGTTTTTAACAATTTTATCATAACACAATATCACCAAATGAACAGATCTGCATACCACATCCATCACAGATCAAGTCACGAATCATAACAAATAGAAATTAATTACGGATTGGTGATAATACAATCAGGATTATTTTTAATTATTTAAGAAGAAGATATAAAATAGAATTCTCACAGTCGTTTTAATTCTGAATAATTCAGAATTGAATTTTGTCCAAAATTTGATCTGCTCCGTATTAGTTCTAATCAATCCAAAAGTGTAGATCTCGAACTCACGATCGTAACGGATCTGAAATTATTCAATTTCGAGTTCGTATGCATTAGTTATGATTTTGTTTGCGTAGATAACAATTTGTATTTATTAATTAATTAATTAAATTATAAAAATACCCTTCTTCCTCAATCACAGAACAAGGTCGCACCTTTATGCTATTAGCTCCAAACTTGGTTAAGGTTTTTCGTCAAAACCGTTGAGCTTCGACGAAATTCGACACCACTACACCGGAGAGGGGGAGGAGGCGCGCCTGGGGGGACCCATGCGGTGGCATGCGATGGCGGGGTAGGTCACGGCGGCGGTCAGAACATGGCGGGTTTGGGGCGCTGGTTCTCGGGCTACGTGCAACGATGGAGGCTGAAACGAATACATATTCGTAGATCTCAGAGAGGACTGTAAAATCCTCTAAAGGATGGTGGTCTAATTCCTGGTGGATTGAGAGAATTTGAAGGAGTAAAGTTTGAAGAGTTTAGGCCATGAATACGATGAAGATGGCGGCGCTACAGTATAGGGTAATTAGGGTTTTTGATGTATGTTTATAATATTTAATACTAGTTTTGCAAATAGACCCGTTAAGTCTCAGTAGCACCAATTTTAACTCAACCAGAGTTGTTCCCACCCAATTTCCCCCATTCCGGAACCAATGGGCTAGGTCCCGTCAGCACAAACAATTGCTTTCAGCCTGTTTTCTTTAATTTAAAATTTAAATCATTTATTTATTAAATTCGGTCATACATTTAAATTCATCAGGGCCACATACGGACTCCGAAAATTCCCAAAAAATAAATATAGCTATGTTTTGACGATACGGTCCTAATAAAATTAATTTTGTCGAATTTGGAGACCGTTTGAAAAATGGCCTTTTTAGCGGTCGATTAAATTCAACAGAAATTATCGAATCACAGCTTAATTTACCATGCTCACATATTAATTCCAAAATTTTGGAAAATTAAACTTAGCAATGATTTGACATTCTGAATCCGACAAAATGGTTTCGTCGAAAATGGAGGTTGTTTGTATAATGGCCTTTTATACGGGCTATAAATTACATTAAATTTCATAGCAACTATTCTGAATATTCAATTGGCCATAACTTTTTATTCCCGCTATGAAATTTCGATTTTTCGAATTCGTTGGAAAGATATTTTTAAACAGTTTTAGATATTTTTGGTTTCACTAAAATCCGTTTCATTTTGAATCCTGTACATTCAGTCAATGTTCGGATTCAAATTTTCAAACTACCGTGCTATTTCTAACTCCTTTTTAAAATTAAAATAAATATATTTGTTCTAACTTCGATTTAAATAAATTTTAAACAGTTATTATTTAAAATAAATTATTTTAACTATTCAAAATTCATTGAAATAACCAAAGTAAAAATTTTAAATTGATTTTTATTTTCAAGGTTGTTACAACATTCACACAAACACGAAGTGTCTAACCAATGAGGTAGATATCTAAGTCAATCGCTCATTAGTGTTTTTTGGGCAATGACCCAATGAGGTGGGAATTCTCGGTCACTTATGGCCCTATTAAAGGTGGATTCTTATGATCTCTTATAACCCTGAGGCGGACCCTGGCCCCTTAAGACCCCGTCCTAGTACGTCAACGTTCTAAAGTATATACTCTCAATTGTAATATGAGAAATAGTATTGCGAACATTACCACTTAACTGATATTACGGTAGAAAACCTATGTTGCTTATGACTTCCCTTAGACAGTTGGTGAGCATGCAATGACCATACATCTTTCATATACCAATCTTTTCCCAAGTTGAGCCTCTATAAGCTTCTAGAGGAAGTAGACATCCTCTGTGAACTACCATACTCCGTTACGCTTACACCTAACCACGTTTAGATAAGGAGGACCCAAAGACTTACAACGAATCTAATAAAGGTAAGTCCCATGACTTTGGTTCCTCTGTAAGGAATAAACCTTTGGAAGGATCCTAGTCCTAACCACTTAAGACCCAAATTGGACAAGAGGATAGTCAACCACTTAAGACCTTCTCAAGGTGTAGTAAACCTTCCTATTTCAACACACAATAGACTTTTATATATATATATATATAGTTATTTATACATACAAACTAGACCTTTCACATTAAACCGTATACCTGTAGATGTCGGATATGCCGGGAGGTTCTGGGAAGACTCTTACTACAAGTTTGAATGGCCCATGGCATCCGGACCTCTCACATTAGTTGGGCCTCTTGTGGTTCCTAGATTTGCTGGTCGGTTCCGGGCAGCTTTCCAACACAAATGGCAACTAACCTCGTGTCTATGTGTCATTATTAATATATGTAAAGTCATTCCATACACACACATAAGCAATCAATATATATATAGGGACATTTCAAATTTGAATTCTATCTTAATCGCATTTATTACATTAATTACACTATATTAATATAATAATTATACCGCATAATTAACGCTAATGTTCGTACGAACGAGAGAACGTTCTAATGAGATGAAAATTTTCAGTCTTGTCTAAATTAAGGTGTACAAGCTAATTTCCATATCTTGACCGCTATATTTTAGGCATGATGGCATAATAGCATAGTAACAGATAACACTGAATGAAAAATACAACATACATACAATTTCAACTTGCATCCTAGGCTTATTGGAATGATTTCAATAATGGATCAAGAATAGAGTATAATATACACAATTGTATATTTATAACCTCAACTTTATCTAATTCACCCCTTTCTGGTGTATTTCGCATAAAAATGTTTATATTTGATAGATTTCAAGTATGAATACGTTTGGATTCAGAATAGAACTCAAATCTAATCAAATCATGAATCAACCCAAATCTAAACCCTTTTAGGCTACAATCAAATATTTTGTAACAAGGATGAATTACATAAAATAGAAACAACAATACCCTTCCATTCTCAATTCAATATTAAGACCCAAATCCACAAACCCAAATAAAATGACAATTCTTACGCAAACATAAAATAGAGGATTTGGGGGTTTTGCATTGATGTTATCGTTTGCCAAATCCTCTTAGGCATAATAATCAACATGTTAATCTATTAAAAATTAGAATAATCCTAAGAAATACAATATTCCAATCACTGATCTAAGGAAGAACGAATAGGATTCTTGTTGTAGATTCAGATCTATGTTCAGCCTTTGTGATAAACATGCTCCAATCCTTATAACATGTATATAAGAATCATCTTTAGAATCTTATGCATATATAATCTAAATTCCAAAATTTATACTAAAATCTATATGAATTTAGATTAGAGAAAAATAAGAATGGAGGTTAGAGGAATGTAGAGAAATTCCTAACCTTTCTGGAATTCAGCAATGATAGAGGGATAATATGGAGGTGGAGACAAGAGAGTGGCTAGGGTTTAGTTGTTAGGTTTGAGGGACTATATATAGTAGCTTGTGTAAGCGTAGGCCGTCAGATTATTTAGATGTAATCCTGGCCAAATATTTATATATTCCCTAAAAAAACCTAACCAAACATAGATTCATTGGGCCTCTCAGCCGCCTGGCGATCGACCTCCTGGTCATAGAAATGCCCAATGAAAGTATGTGGCACTGAGGTGTTTAATTAATTAATACGTTACTTTGTTTGCTTATCTCTTTCCTTACTTATAATATTTTCTGTCCCCTCCATCTTATCCTCTATTTGAATTTCAAATTCACCCATATTTCATTTTAATATATTTTGGGTATATATATATATATATTACTCATCTAATTTTTTTTGTGTGTGTGTGTATATATATATATATCTGCGTTTTACTGTCCAATTTCATTTGCTTGTAACTTCTTCATACTTTCACCGTTTTCAGCATATTATATATGAAAACGATACAGAATTTTGCCATATATCCAAATAAAAGATTTTCGTAGCCAAATTCTTCAAGCTGCAAAATCTCATTTTTTAGCCTTATTATTAAATTGTTTATTTTTATTTATTGTTAATATTTGTGTCTTTACGGTGTGTTACAAAATTCATTATTCATTCATTCATTTATTAATCGAATCTCTTTCTTCTTCCTGTAAATTCATCTGCAAAAGATTATGGATCCAAGCCCAAAATTACATTCTATTCTCTCCTTTGTGACTTCTCGTTTCCCTTCCTTGAAATCCCCAAAAAAATCGTGATGAATACGACATCGAATAGCCCCGGATCAGTCCTCGAGGCCCTAATCCATTTCCCCGAATCCAGCTGGTTGCCCGCTTCCCACGCCTCTCCGACCCGGTACTTCTGGTCGCTATGAAGTCCACGGTCGCAGATGTCACTCAGGCCTGTTCAATTTTCGCGGTCCTAGTCAACGTCGCGATCACGAACGTGTCGACCTCGCAAAGTCTCAGCTCGTCAAAATTCAACATGAAACTCAGGGTGAAGACATAAAAAGCGAGCTGGTGGGCCTGAAGGCGATCGTTCAGTTGGACAAGGATGCATGAGTCATATGAAAATTTGTTGAAGGATGTTGAGATGAGGTTGATGAAGATCTACGAGGGACATGATAGTGGAAGAAAACTGGCAGCAGTGAACGAGGAGAAGGAGATGGTAAGGGGGGAGGCGGCGATAGTTTTGAGGGACGTAGAATAAAAGATCTTGGATAAGGTGATGCTTTCAGGGAAGTTGAAACATTATAACCTGATGAAACAGGTTAATGGGTTACAGGGATCAATATAGGAAGCAACCTTCCAAAATTGGGATTAATTAAATATAATCCAAACTATGGATTAATATGGGAAGACACATGAAATTTGGATTAATTGTGTCAATTTATTCTTTTTGTAACCATTTTAATGAAAGTCCTCCATTCAAAATTTTCAATTGTATGGAAAACATGTTGCTTGTTTTTTAGCTAAATTAGCCACATACACCATGTCTCTATTCTAGTATTTTTTTTAGCTAACTAACTATTGGTTAGTGTTAAAGAACCGACTAAACCATGATTATTCTTGAATCTTAAAACATTATGGTTTAAAAAAATGAAATGATATTAAATGTGCATGAACTAATGTTAAATTTTAATATCTTCACAAACCTAGAATTTTTCTTGTTGCATTTCAAATTTGAAGGAAAAAATACATGTTAGATTAAAAAGAAAACTAATGAAGCAAAACAGATTTGATTACTAATATGGAAAGCTTACGATTGAATTAAAGATTACAAGAATAAAATAATGAGTACATATAAACTGTGTAACAGAGCATCTAAAAATGAGGACAACGTGTCCTAGTCTATCTCCATCTTATTCGTTTCCTAAACAAACGTAAAGACCAAGTCTGCAGTACAACGTTCACAAATGCCACATTGGTTTATTCAGAATTAAAACAAAACGAGTAAATGAATATCTTTAGATTAATCATAATCCTAACATACTCCCCCTTAATCTGAACATTCTCCAGATTCTTGGCTCCTAGTAAATTCCTCATTTTCTCAAACTTTGTTGCTGCCAACGCCTTCTTTAACATATCAGCACGTTGCTCACTTGTATGAACATGTTTTATAACAATCAAGCCTTGCTCAACACAATTACAAATAAAATGATATCGCAAATCAATGTGTTTACTCCGTCCATGGAAGACCAGGTTTTGAGCTAGAACCACAGAAACTTGTTGTCAATATATAAAGCAACTGAACCTGGTTTAATATCATGATATGATTGAGAACTCGTTGCAGCCAAATTGCCTGACAAGCAGCAGCTTTAGCTTCCATAAACTCCGCCTCACACGATTAAAGTGCAACACATTGTTGTTTTTGAGAGACCCATGTGATCATATTTTCATTGAGATAAAAAGCCATTCCTCCCGTGCTTTTTCGATCATCCAAACTGCTAGCTAAATCACTTTCTGAAAAACCAGATAGAATGTAATTTCCACGTACATTTGTATAAACTAGACTATGTTGCAGCGTTCCCTTCACATAGCGACAAACCCTTTTCACAACGTTCATATGAATTTCAGTAGGCCTCTCCATATATCTACTAACAATTCCCACTGCATAAGCGATGTCAGGTCTTGTGTGCACTAAGTACCTCAACCCACCAACAATACCCTTGAAATGTGTAGAGTTTACAGGTTCGCATGTCTTGTCTGTATGAAGTTGTAATTTGTGTTCCATGAGAAATTTAACAGCATTTCACTCTGCCATCCCTGCCTTCTCGAGTACTTTCTTTGCATAAGTGACCGTCTCAGCTCAATAAATCATCTGCCTTGAGTGACTTCCAATCCTAGATAATATGATAATTTTCCGAGGTCAGACATGTCAAATTTACGACTCATCTCCGCCTCGAATTCGACAATGTGAGACAAACTCGTGCATGTGACTAATAAGTCATCGATGTATACACTAACAATCAAAGAATTATCACCTTCTTTTTTTGTATAAACAGCGTGCTCAACTGGACATTTAATAAAACCCAGCTTTAATAGATATTGATTAAGAGGAGAGTACCATGCCCTTGGAGCTTGACGAAGACTGTACAATGCTTTGATTAATTTATAAACCTTTTGTCTAGATCCTTTCTGGACATAACCTTTTAGTTGTGACATGTATACCTCCTCCTGTGTGACACCATTTAAGAAAGTAGATTTAACGTTAAGATGATGTACCACCCAATCATGTTTAGCTGCCAATGCTAAGAGTAGACGTACTATCTTAAGTCTAGTTACAGAAGCAAAAACTTCTTCGTAGTCTACGCCATAATGCTGCACATTGCTTTTGCCATGAAACATGCTTTATGTTTTGTCACCTTTCCATTTTGATATTTCTTTAATTTAAAAACCCATTTATGATCGATAGCTTTGTGCCCATGTGGTAAATCCGTCAACTGCCAGGTTTTATTTTCTTCGATGGAATCAATTCCCGATCCATTGCTTCTTTCCAGACATTATCTTCTGCTGCTTGTTCAAAACATATGGGTTCATCAATACCCATCAACAGTAGCTCGTCTGATGCTCTACCTCTATTGTGTTCTCATGGATATCATTAAGAGATCTGAATTTTCGGGGTTGTCCGCTGCTAGCATTGGATACATTTGAATTAGTTTTGTCTTCGTTTTCAAACTGGGAACTTGTCTGAGTTAACATTGAGGCTTATGGCATTGAAAGCAATCCAGCTGAATTAGGTTCATCTCTCCACAATTCAGATTCACCAGTTTGTGTTGGTGTATAATCCTCCAGAATAAACTCTTCTTCCCCACGTGTTCCAGAGTCTATTTCAGTCTCCCATTCCCATGCTTCATTTTCACTGAACACAGGGTCTCTTCTAACATGTGCGTTGCCTATGATTGGATCGTACATGCAAAACACCTTTTTCCCTGGTACTCTGCCAAAATGCACCACCATTTGACTTCTATCATTGAGCTTTTTTGTACGTATAGTAGGTATCTTCATGTAGGCTATGCATCCAAATACGTTCAAACAATCTACATTTGGCTTCTTGCCAAACCAGGCTTCATGTGGAGTGATAGTAGAAAATGCTCGAGTTGGTAATTTATTAAAAACAAAGACGACATGCCTGATAGCCTCCCCCTGTGTTTTGGTACTTTTCTTTCCTTTAGTAAGCTCCTGGCCATGGAAACCACTGTTCGATTATGATGTTCTACTACACCATTTTGTTGTGGTGTGTAGGGCGTTGTGTAATGTCGCATTATGCCATGTGTGTAACACATCGAATTTTTGAATAATCGAATTAACTAAATTCAAGAATAATTAATCTTAGACATGAGAATTAAGGGAAACGGGTTGCGCCATTGTGTTCGTCTCGGAATTCTGGTTGAGATAGAGTCTGAGTTTGCATAAAACGGATACCGGATGAAGGAGATATGGACGAACAAAGTTAGGCGGAGAAATCAGAAGAAAAAAAATTATTGCACTGGCGCACTTGGGAAGTGCGCCAGTACAAATATTGCACTGGCGCACCTGCCAAGTGCGCCCTGGCTGAGCAGGAAGCCTGCACAGCTTTTTGGTGTGATCTGATCCATATTGTGACTCATTGCTGAGTCCTTTCTGACTCCTTGCTAAGTCATTAGGGCTGAGGTGTCACCCTATCCTGACTGGATGGTTTTGATTAACCCTAAGATCATCCGACGGCTATAATTAATTTAAAATTCTATATAAACATGGGTAGACTCAAACCCTAAATCAAAATAAAAACTGGAACTATGGCTGTCATGCAGTCATCTTGTAACCTAGAGTAGCCGCCACCAATTAGAGAGGAAGAAAAGTGTAACACCCCACCTCCGCCAGGGTGACTCTTGCAAGCACTCTGACTTTGGAGGGGCGTTTGAATTAGGTAAACATGCATAATGATATATCAAGGCAGAACAAGAACATATGTATATATGTAAACAGAGTAAATAACATAGATAAAACAGCGGAAGATTTCAAACCATTTCAAAACAAGTCTGGTACAACTTAATGTCAATTTTCCAAATACACAAGTCTAGATAAAACAACATTACTAAGAAACTGAAATACATAAGTACTATCCCCAAAATAAGTGATAACCATAGCTAGCTTCATGTCAAGACCGTACATGAGCTAAAATCCCACAAGCAAGCGATCAGAAATCCAGCTAAGCTCCAATATTCCCTCCCTGAGAACCTGGGGGGGGGGGGAACGGAAGAAAAGAGGCGAAAGAAAACAGGTCAGTCAAAAAGACTGAGTAAGCCCTACTACAATCAATGTAAACTGATAAAGTTAACTGGCATGAGCAGCAGGGATGAACATAAGGATAACAACATACTAGCATGATGATTAACTGACAAGGTGGATAAAGGTGTCATCGCATAATCAGGATTAAGGTTTTGCACCACAGGTGTACTAGCAAACTAACATGACTTGAATAAACAAGTATTGATCCCTTGGCCCAAGCTTTGGCCTAATAACATGTAGTGACCCCAATACGAGGTCCAAAGAGTAAACAAGAAGTGATCCCCAGGCCCAAGTTTGGCCCAACATCATGAATGACCTAAACCAAGGTCCAACTAGCGCGGTCTAGTCGATCGGCTCCCTATAAGCCTAACTCGTCAAGTGTCGGTGTCATACGGCCCAACTACGAAGTGTAGCTAAACTGTGCTAGGTCCACCCTAGGGTGTATCAAGTCCTAGGGTGTCAACCACTGACACAAATCAATGCACGCACAGTCTAAACCTACTGGTGCCCGTGCCTGCTTTTTCAACTTCGGACCATGTGCACGACCATGGCCCGCCTGAACCTACACCGACGCACCTACTCAGCCGTCGTTTTGGTCGCTTACATGGCATCCAGTAATCGTGCCCCTCCCTAGCCTAGTCCCTAGGGTATCATGATACAACTAAGAGGGTTACTGGTGCAAAGGACCACGTAACTAGGGTTTCCTTAATGGGTTAAACGTGGTTAACCCAACCCACTCAAGTACCAAGTTGGTTAAGTGTACCCAAGGTTCATGACTTAACCCTACCAACCCATCGTGTTTAATTGGTTAAGTATTCAAGCGGTCCATGACTTAACCCTAATCATGAGGCATTAATTTATTTAATGCGCCTTAACCTCTCACATTAGACTTTGTTGCAGTTACTAGTTAAGCCGGTCGGTTCCGGGTAGCTTTACACCACAACTTGGTTTAACCTCGGCTTCAAGGTACAACATGACCAACCTCTCACATTGGGTCCTATTGTTTGTAGCAACTAGTTAAGCCGGTCGGTTCCGGGTAGGTTTACGCTACAAACTCAACCCCAACCTCGAGTTGGTCACACTTATATTTTCTAAGTGTCATGTCCATCATGTTTCCAAAACACATTACAAGTTTTCAAGCAATTGGGTAGACCTAACTTAATAGGTAAATTCCCAATGGGTAGACCTAACTTAATAGGTAAATTCCCAAGCTTATGTTTTTATGTCTTTTAAGTTTACCCAACCCCAAACGCAATCCCATCGCTTACATATCGCAATAGCGCATAAAGGATAGAAAGAGGGAACTTTGGCATAACCATGACATAAAGGTGTTGAAGCCACAAGTTCAACATGGTGGCATATGAGATGTACATATGTTCATATACTTGCATGTTACATTTTAGGCCTCAAAAGCATGCATAAAACCAAACTTAGCATATTGGTGATACATGGTGATAAATGACATGTAAAAATGGCCATAAGTTCGCATTTAGCCTCATATGCAAGTTATCATAAGGGATATGATAACTTTCATGTTGCCAAAATGCAACCTTTAGCATAAAGCTTGAAGTTTTATGTTCATAAGCCCAAGATAAGCTTGCATATCATGATAACATGAGCCAAATGATCAACCCAAACTTGCATAACATAACTTGCATATCATATGACAAACTTGCATATCAAACTTGCATAACATAACTTGCATATCATATGACAACTTGCATATCAAACTTGCATAACATAACTTGCATATCATATGACAACTTGCATATCAAACTTGCATAACACATCATAGTAAACTTGCATATCATGGCAAACTTGCATATCATACATTTAACTTTAGAGTTTAAGTATGAAAGTAGAATAGGGCTTACAATGCTTATGAAGACTCAAATGAGTATAGCAAATATAAGAAAGCCCTTATGCAATAAATTAAACCCCAAAATGCAAGCTCCAAATCAATAAAAACCCTTGCTTTATGATGCAAATATAGAAACTTGACTTAAATGCAAGCTAATGACACTTATACAAGCTTGAAAACACTTGTATGCATGGAAAATCTTTCATAGAAATAATTTTAGAAATTTTATGAAGAGAGTGGAGCCCATGAGAGGAATGATTTTGCCATAGTTTAGTTGTATGAATGAATAATGATGATTTAGGGTTAGGTTAGGGCTTTATTTATAGATTAGGCAAGTGTTTTAGGCCATAGGATTAAACCCTAGTTCCAATCTCGGCCCTTAAAACCGAATCTGGCCCCCAAGCTCAACACAATCTGTAAATGGTGCACCAGGCTAAACAGCCCGGCTGGACCAAGTCGACAGCCAAGTCGACAGGGCTGTCGACTTGGGTCCAATCAAGTCGACACCCAAGTCGACAGGGCTGTTGACTTGGGTGCTCTGGCGGGAATTTCCCGCCTGGCCCAAACTGGCCCAAATTTCCAATTTCAAACTTGAATTTGAAATCTGTTTTTACTTAGAAATTTTCTGAAAACTTCGTTGGGCCTTAATCGGGTCATACGGACTATGATTTTCGAAAACTCGGACTCTATTTCGCGTATTTTTCCGAGACGAACGCAATGGCATAGCCCGTTTCCCTTGATTCAGATTTTAGAGTTAAATTCTGCCTCGATTTATGTTATAACAGATTATTGAAAATACGGGTTGTTACATTCTCCCCTCCTTAAAGGATTTCGTCCCCGAAATCTTCAAGTTAGGAAGAACGTATCCTTCCATCCAGTCATCCATCTACTCAAAACATCATCCACGAGCAATCATTGTCCTTACAAGATTCTAAATCTTGTATGAACATATGCAACGGTGTGTGTATATGTACTTATCTAATGCAAATATCATCAACGCAAATTATGTTAGTGAAATGAATCCATATGTATGCAATTCCTAACATAATGTATAACATCTATATGTGTGCACATAACATACATCCATATGAAACATCCATGTGATAACACAAAAATTTTCATCCATGAATAAGCATAAACACTCATGCATATGCAATATGAGGAGTGTGTGAGCCGATCTAGTGCCTAACGTGTATAATGCATCCACGAGTAACCACTTGCAAACACTTGCAACCACTTGCAACCATCAAGCATAACATGTTTCAAATACATGTTTCATCCAAAGGGTTTCTACCTAAGGTTCTCATGACAAGATTAACACGATAAACTAGATAATCAAGACAAACATGGATAGCAAAAGATATGCTACAAAGAGATCGGGAAGATAGGCAGGATATACTCCTCTTTCGGATTACAAGAAATCCCTTCCTAACCCAACCCATATTCTATAAAAGCCCAAAAGGTTTAGTCAACCTAATGGACCCCCTTCAAACCCTGACATGTATTACTAGCCAATAAGTCATACCTCCCGACAGAAATGGGACCGAAAATGGGACCGAGAGGATATACGTAAAAAGATAACATACGAGTAAGTTCCACAGGAAAACAAGGATCAAGGATATGCTCTTAGAAAGAGATATGATGCGCGTATCTAGCATTCAGTCTTCTAAGTCACGTTTCCTTGAGCTTAACTCCACAGTGCTTTGACCGTCTTTTACCTCATGATTTCTTAGCTTCTTAACTCTTATTTCCAATTATGAGTTGGAACCCATTTCATTGTCGCCTCTCGTCTTCCTCTTTCACTTACTCTACTATCATTCTTGGCTTAAGCATAACCATGACCTCATGATTTCATGCAAGCTCTCCAAAATTCACTAGTGAATCCTGGATCTCGTTTACTTACCATAAAGTATTCCACGCAGCAGAACTTTTCTCGAAAATACCAATCCACGTTGCCAATGAACCATCCGCCTGCGAATGATAGGCCGTGCTTAGATTCAGTTGCTTGCCCATGACTTCTCGTAGACTATCCCAAAACTGGGTAGTGAAGGTTAAGTCATGGTTACTAACTATACTTTAGTGAACCTCGTGCAACTGCTTTATTTCTTGAAAGTAAATTGTTGCTAGCTATGATGCAGTCCTTTCGCTCTTTACCGGAGTGAAATGAGCGCTCTTCTTGAGTCTACCTACTATGACCCACATGCTCGTATTCTCTTCCCTTGACCTAGGCAGTCCATCCACGAAATCCTTCGTGATGCTTTTCCCTCTTCCATTGCAGGGACCTCCAACGGATATAATGGCCCACCGGGCTTCTACGACTCGGCCTTTAACCTGTTGACACAACATGCACCTCGGGAAAATCTCGGCCACCTCCTCGGGTGATGTGCATCTTCAAGAACCTTCTTTCTCTCATCGCGTCTTAGCCATCCCTAGTTATCTATAGCGAGGTGTCTTAACATCTCGCCTCGAATCAACTTGTCCATGATCTCATCTAACTGCGGGTCTTCTTTCTGTGAAGTCCCTACTTGATCCAGAAGGGTAGGTCTAAACTCAAGGGACGCTTACTAACTAACTAAACTGAGAGAACTTCTTACTTCGGTTGCATTCCTTGGAGTCTTCCAATCCTGAACTGCAACTACTTTAGCGGGATCCACCGCTAAGCCTTGCTTAGAAACTATGTGCCCAAGGAATCTAACTTCCCTTCTCCAAAAGTGACACTTTGGAGAACTTGGCCTTCAACTGATGCGCTCTAAGCGTATCCATCACCTGCACGAGATGCCTTGCGTGCTCTTCTTCATCCTTAGAGAAGATCAGAATATCATCTACGAAGACCACGACAAACTTGTTCAAGAACTCCCTAAACACCCTACTCATCAAGTCCACGAAGTAGGCGGGTGCATTAGTCAAACCGAATGGCATGACCAACCATTCTAAGAATCCATCCGGAGTTCTGAACGCAGTCTTGTCTATACTATCCTCAGCTACTCTGAGCTGATGGAATCCAGTAGCAAGATCAAGAGAAAACAGATGTTCCTACAAGCTGATCAACCAAATCATCGATCCTTGGCAATGGTTGTCTATTCTCTTCGTTTAACTCATGATAATCAACACAAAGTCGAAGAGAACCATCTGCCTTGGTAGTAAATACTACAGGCGCTCCCCATTCAGATATACTTCATCTAATGTAGTTCTTCTCAAGCAATTCCTTGACTTGCTTTCTTAACTCTCATCTTGCGGGGCCATGTGCCTTACTGGCCACGAAACTTTCTTGGCATTATCAACCAGATAAATGCGGAAATCTATCTCTCGTTTAGGGGTAACCCCCTTCACCTCACCTAAGATATCAGGATATTCTCGGACCACCCTCACCGATTGCAAACTATCGATAGACGAGTTGAGGGATTCAAGACAACACAACATGACGGGACTCGTAGGGTTACTAGAAATTTTTAGGGTATTACCGAGGCGAGTCATGAGCCTCTCAATCCCTAAGCTCAAAAATCAAGGACGGCTCCAAAACTGGACAACCCATCCATGCCCAAAAATCAACCCATACCCCATGAAACCGAGAATATAAGCATCACGCGAGAATTCAAATCGACCTAGATAATAGACAAATGGGCGGAACCCCCAATTGGATTTGAAACACACACGGGATCATTAACTAGACTAGTACTTAGGTGCAAACTATCAACAAGATCAGATGAGATAAAGCTATGCGATGCACCAGAATCAAACAAGGTAAGAAATATATACAAGGCTCTCAACAGAAATACTACCTTGATCGGGAACTGGAGCGGCATTGAGAGCATGAACTTGCCCTCCTGAAGGTCCAGCACGCTGAGGCTGACCCTGGCCTTGCCCTTGCTTCCTAGGGCAATCCTTGTTAAAATGTCCCGTCTCTCCACAGTGAAAGCACCCACCCAATTTCCTTTTCTTCTTCCTACAGTCCTTGACTATGTGCCCAACAATCCCACAGAAGTTGCACTTTCTTGTTTCCTTTGCCTTGTTCTTGTTGCCCTTGTTGTTCTTGTTGTTCTGATTGCCTTGACTGCTCTGACCACTTGGATTACCCTGATTTCCTTTTCCCTGGGAATCGGTCTTCTTGGCTTGAGTATCATTTTTCTTGACATCTCCCTGAAGTAACGCCATATCAACCAAGCTCTCAAACGTGGCCCCATGGGGAATATGTGACATAGCCAATCCCTGCAACGGCTCATTCAATCCTCTAGCAAAACGAAGAGCCTTCTTCTGAGGAGTATTCACCATATCCAAGCCAAAATGAGCTAACTGATTGAATTTGTTCACATATTCTTTGACAGACATATCTCCTTGTTTCAAAGTTATGAACCTCTCCATTTGCAGATTCTCCTCAGCAGAAGATAGAAACTTAAGCACGAACCTTGCCCTGAAATCGGCCCAAGTCTCAACAGGCCTAGTACCATTGGTGACTTCCCACCAATAAGCGGCCTCATCCTTCATAAGCCAAACTGCCAACAAGATCTTCCTCTGATCGTCTAACCCAAAGATAGCAAATAAATCCTCTGTCTCTTTCAACCAATTTCTGGCCTCTACAAAAGTCTCAGTGCCTTGAAAGTTCCTGCCATCCATTGCTTTGAAATCCTTGCAAGTCTTTGCGAAGTCAGCCTGAGGATGCTGAGGGGGAGGAGGAAGAGGAACCTCAGCGACAGGAGGAGGAGGAACATTAGCGACAGGAGGAGGAGGAACATTAACTACTGGAGGAGGAGGAGGGACATCTGCGGGGCCGGCTTCGGTCGCCCTAGCCTCCAAAAGTCTCCTATACCAAACAGGTACGTGTACTCCTTCCGGAATAGCAGAGTTATCGGCCATACTGAAAATGAAGAAAAAGATAGATTCAGAATGGAGAAAAATGAAGGAATTTTTGCTAATGGCTTTTTGGGGAATAGTCTTTAAAATAAACTAGACTTTTCTTTGGAAAATACTTTATACTTGGTTTTGAAAATAGTTTTTCAAAAAGTTTTCTAAAAACCTTTTTGTTCCTTCTCGTAAACCATATGCTCTGATACCAAATGTAACACCCCACCTCCGCCAGGGTGACTCTTGCAAGCACTATGACTTTGGAGGGGCGTTTGAATTAGGTAAACATGCATAATGATATATCAAGGCAGAACAAGAACATATGTATATATGTAAATAGAGTAAATAACATAGATAAAACAGCGGAAGATTTCAAACCATTTCAAAACAAGTCTGGTACAACTTAATGTCAATTTTCCAAATACACAAGTCTAGATAAAACAACATTACTAAGAAACTGAAATACATAAGTACTATCCCCAAAATAAGTGATAACCATAGCTAGCTTCATGTCAAGACCGTACATGAGCTAAAATCCCACAAGCAAGCGATCAGAGATCCAACTAAGCTCCAATATTCCCTCCCTGAGAACCTGGGGGGGGGGGGGGGAACGGAAGAAAAGAGGCGAAAGAAAACAGGTCAGTCAAAAAGACTGAGTAAGCCCTACTACAATCAATGTAAACTGATAAAGTTAACTGGCATGAGCAGCAGGGATGAACATAAGGATAACAACATACTAGCATGATGATTAACTGACAAGGTGGATAAAGGTGTCATCGCATAATCAGGATTAAGGTTTTGCACCACAGGTGTACTAGCAAACTAACATGACTTGAATAAACAAGTATTGATCCCTTGGCCCAAGCTTTGGCCCAATAACATGTAGTGACCCCAATACGAGGTCCAAAGTGTAAACAAGAAGTGATCCCCAGGCCCAAGTTTGGCCCAACATCATGAATGACCTAAACCAAGGTCCAACTAGCGCGGTCTAGTCGATCGGCTCCCTATAAGCCTAACTCGTCAAGTGTCGGTGTCATACGGCCCAACTACGAAGTGTAGCTAAACTGTGCTAGGTCCACCCTAGGGTGTATCAAGTCCTAGGGTGTCAACCACTGACACAAATCAATGCACGCACAGTCTAAACCTACTGGTGCCCGTGCCTGCTTTTTCAACTTCGGACCATGTGCACGACCATGGCCCGCCTGAACCTACACCGGCGCACCTACTCAGCCGTCGTTTTGTTCGCTTACATGGCATCCAGTAATCGTGCCCCTCCCTAGCCTAGTCCCTAGGGTATCATGATACAACTAAGAGGGTTACTGGTGCAAAGGACCACGTAACTAGGGTTTCCTTAATGGGTTAAACGTGGTTAACCCAACCCATTCAAGTACCAAGTTGGTTAAGTGTACCCAAGGTTCATGACTTAACCCTACCAACCCATCGTGTTTAATTGGTTAAGTATTCAAGCGGTCCATGACTTAACCCTAATCATGAGGCATTAATTTATTTAATGCGCCTTAACCTCTCACATTAGACTTTGTTGCGGTTACTAGTTAAGCCGGTCGGTTCCGGGTAGCTTTACACCACAACTTGGTTTAACCTCGGGTTCAAGGTACAACATGACCAACTTCTCACATTGGGTCCTATTGTTTGTAGCAACTAGTTAAGCCGGTCGGTTCCGGGTAGGTTTACGCTACAAACTCAACCCCAACCTCGAGTTGGTCACACTTATATTTTCTAAGTGTCATGTCCATCATGTTTCCAAAACACATTACAAGTTTTCAAGCAATTGGGTAGACCTAACTTAATAGGTAAATTCTCAATGGGTAGACCTAACTTAATAGGTAAATTCCCAAGCTTATGTTTTTATGTCTTTTAAGTTTACCCAACCCCAAACGCAATCCCATCGCTTACATATCGCAATAGCGCATAAAGGATAGAAAGAGGGAACTTTGGCATAATCATGACATAAAGGTGTTGAAGCCACAAGTTCAACATGGTGGCATATGAGATGTACATATGTTCATATACTTGCATGTTACATTTTAGGCCTCAAAAGCATGCATAAAACCAAACTTAGCATATTGGTGATACATGGTGATAAATGACATGTAAAAATGGCCATAAGTTCGCATTTAGCCTCACATGCAAGTTATCATAAGGGATATGATAACTTACATGTTGCCAAAATGCAACCTTTAGCATAAAGCTTGAAGCTTTATGTTCATAAGCCCAAGATAAGCTTGCATATCATGATAACATGAGCCAAATGATCAACCCAAACTTGCATAACATAACTTGCATATCATATGACAAACTTGCATATCAAACTTGCATAACATAACTTGCATATCATATGACAACTTGCATATCAAACTTGCATAACATAACTTGCATATCATATGACAACTTGCATATCAAACTTGCATAACACATCATAGTAAACTTGCATATCATGGCAAACTTGCATATCATACATTTAACTTTAGAGTTTAAGTATGAAAGTAGAATAGGGCTTACAATGCTTATGAAGACTCAAATGAGTATAGCAAATATAAGAAAGCCCTTATGCAATCAATTAAACCCCAAAATGCAAGCTCCAAATCAATAAAAACCCTTGCTTTATGATGCAAATATAGAAACTTGACTTAAATGCAAGCTAATGACACTTATACAAGCTTGAAAACACTTGTATGCATGGAAAATCTTTCATAGAAATAATTTTAGAAATTTTATGAAGAGAGTGGAGCCCATGAGAGGAATGATTTTGCCATAGTTTAGTTGTATGAATGAATAATGATGATTTAGGGTTAGGTTAGGGCCTTATTTATAGATTAGGCAAGTGTTTTAGGCCATAGGATTAAACCCTAGTTCCAATCTCAGCCCTTAAAACCGAATCTGGCCCCCAAGCTCAACACAATCTCTAAATGGTGCACTAGGCTAAACAGCCCGGCTGGACCAAGTCGACAGCCAAGTCGACAGGGCTGTCGACTTGGGTCCAACCAAGTTGACTCCCAAGTCGACAGGGCTGTCGACTTGGGTGCTCTGGCGGGAATTTTCCCGCCTGGCCCAAACTGGCCCAAATTTCCAATTTCAAACTTGAATTTGAAATCTGTTTTTACTTAGAAATTTTCTGAAAACTTCATTGGGCCTTAATCGGGTCATACGGACTCCGATTTTCGAAAAATCGGACTCTATTTCGCGTATTTTTCCGAGACGAACGCAATGGCATAGCCCGTTTCCCTTGATTCAGATTTTAGAGTTAAATTCTGCCTCGATTTATGTTATAACAGATTATTGAAAATACGGGTTGTTATAAAAAGCTAATCAACTCAATTCTATTCAACTCTAATCTAAACAATAACGAATCTACAACAAAGGCGAGCTAAATCAATTTCAGAACTCATATTTCAGAACGCAAGACCTTCTTTTTGTGAGTTCGATTTCTTTAATAAGATAATTAACAATTTAATTGGGTTGAGTTATGATTTGGATTACATGGTTATGTTATGAATCATTGACCGTTATGTTATTATCTATGTTGTAAATCTATGATGTTATTATCTATGTTGTAAAGCTGTGATGTTATCATCTATGTTGTAAATCTATGTTAATCGTTGGCTTATGTACAATCAATTCATAATGATGTTTCATATGCTAGTTTGGTTATGTTGTTAGAGTCGATTCATATGTTAAATCATATGTATGTATGCAAGTTTAGATGCTAATTTAGATATGGATCATATGCAAGTTAGTGAGAATCATATACAACCTTACATGTTTCATGACATCTATTTTGTGTGTAAATTGGATCTAAAGTTAGGCTATGACATGTGTGAGTTAGATGCAAGTTTACATCATAGTCTATGTTGTATAAATCACACATGCAAGTATATATATGTTGGATTATGAAAAAGTTTGTAACTATTGCCTATGCAAGTTTACACCTTATGATTAGATCTATGACATCTATAGTTTATGCAAGTTTGTAACTTTGGCCTATGCAAGTTTTTGGATGAAAAACATTATTCACACATGCAAGTTCACCCCTTATGTTTAGATCTAGTTTTTATTCTATGCATGTTGTGATGTTTTCTCTTTATTCCATAAGTTAGACTATTCGAGTCTAACGTATATTTTACGTTAAATGAACAAATGTACAACGTGGGGCAATGGGATAAAATTAAGAGATTTAATATTGAGAATTGGCATAAATGCCTTAAATGTGATGTTAATTGGTATAATTTTATATACCATAAATAGATGGACATAATTGAGTCAATTATGGACATAGTTAAATTTGTAATTGATTGGCAATTTGAATAGGGAAATTAATTCAAATTGGGGATAATTAATTATGTGTAATTAATCGCCTAAGACACGAGGTTAGACTCTTTTATGGTGTAAGACTTCCCGGACCCGCCCGGCAAATCCAGCTACCACAAATGTCAGTCTAATGTGGGAGGTCTTAGGCATAAACTAAATGCGTAACAGTTGTAAAGACACGAGGTTAGGCTCATTTGTGGTGTAAGACTGCCCGGACCCGCCCGACAAATCCAGCTGCCACAAATGCCAGTCTAATGTGCGAGGTCTTTACAAGGTTATGGTCTTAATCAATTAAGAAACACTTAACCAGATAAACATGTGTACAGGAGGGGGTTAAGTGGGTGCCTTGGGTGGCATGTGGAATTAAGTGGTTACCTTGGGTGGCATTTGAAATACGATTAGATGCACTTAACCAAGATTGAAACATGTAAAAAGACATGATTAAGAATGGTGTTAAGTTGGGAAAAACCTTAGAGGGAACCAAGCGTAGGTAGAAAGCTTGTGTCATGCATGGGGGCCCTTTTCAAACCAGTAACCCATTAGTACCTTTGTGGGCTCGACCCAAGCCGAGGACGGGACATGCGTACTGGATTTGATTGTAAGAGGTCAAAATGGGTCAGCGGTGGCAACGCAAGTCCAACCGGTTCATATGCATGTGCGGGCCCGGGCTGGTAGGTAAGACGTTGTTGCATCGTGTAAATATAAGCCATGCATTTTTGGTTGTATCGGGTTGCCACTTTGGGAAGAGATACACCCCACTGTGGGGCCAGCACGGGTATCTACGAGTTAGGGAGCCGATCGAATGGGGGTAGTGGGTGCACCTAGTGGAGATAGGGGCAGACGGCACCTATGAAGGTAGCTAGGGGTACACTAAACTACCATTTTCATTATTAAGTTTTGTAGGCGGGATTAACTTTTAGGGTGACTAGTAGTGGTGCAGTGTAGTAATTATCTTATAGTGATTAGGGGTGCCTTTAACGTTATCTTTGTTCATCTTATTTCCTTGTTTTTTCCGTCATACCCAATTGTTCATAGTCATTTCCTTATTTTCCCAGCTTATGCCTTATCCTAGTAATTTTGATAATTATATTGTTAAAGTTATCGCACTCGCCAGGCTTTATGTCTGACCCCCTTATCTTTCCAGCTCTTTTCTTCCTTTCCCCCCATCCCCCTCAGGTTTGCAAGGAGGGAATACTACAGCTTAGTGCCGATTTCTTCCAGTTGCTTGAAGAGAGTAGATGTATCGCTTGGGACTCTCTCATCTTTATGGCTTTGCTTATGCTCAGTGGGGATTTATGCATTTATGTTATTTAAGTATTTGCTACTTTATGTACTTTGAAGTTTTTGGAAAAGACTACTGATCCTGTTGTAATGGTTTTGGAAACTACTTATGTAAACTCGTTTTGAGTTATGATGAAATAAAATAAGTTTTATCTTCTACTGTGTTGATTTATTTATTTATTCTTGTAATTTATCTGTTCTAACAACAATAACGCTTCATGGACATTGATGCATTCTCTTTGTGAGTGACATTAATGGATGTGGGGTGTTACACGTGGTATCAGAGCTATGGTTACAAGAACAGATAAAAAGTTTTGAAAAGTGTTTCGAAAGTATTATTTTCCTAGAAAGTATTTTCAAAAACTTGTTTTAAAGAAGCAATTTTCAAGGAAAGTTTACTTTAAAGAGCATAATCCCCGCAAGCCATACATCTCTCTTTCGCTTCCCTTGCTTTAAAACTCTTTCTTTTTCTTTTTCGCATGTCTGGAGCACCTGAGATACCAGAGGGTGTTCATGTACCCGGTTGGTTTCGTCAATATCTCGAGGCTAGTGCCGCTGCCGCGGGACCAGCCAACGTTCCTCCTCCTCCTCCGCCAGCTCCAGTCATTCCTCTGCATGGAGATACTTTTTCCAAGATATGTAAAGACTTTCGTTCGATGGTGGAAAATCTTTTAGTGGGTTTGAAACGTTCATTGAAGCTAGAAATTGGTTGAAAGAAGTGGAGGATCTGTTTGGCATTTTCGATTTGGACGATGGTAAGAAGGTCCAATTGGCTGCTTAGTTGATGAAGGACGAAGCTTTGTTTTGGTGGGAGGTCACTAATGGAGAGCGTCCAGTTGATACATGGCTGGATTTCAGACGTAGGTTTGAGGAAAAGTTTCTCTCACGGGCTGAAGAGAATCTATACATGGAAAGATTTTTGGCGTTGAAGCAAGGGAATCTTTCAGTAAAATAATACGTCAACATGTTCAATCAGTTGGCGAGATTTGGCTTGGACTTGGTGAATACACCCGAAAAGAAGGCCCTGAGATTTGTTAAGGGTTTGAATGAGACACTACATGGGTTAGCTATGACCCACATCCCTATGGGGGCCACCTTTGAGAGGCTAGTTAATATGGTGCTTATGCATGAAGAGGAGAAAGGCGCCAATGCTAATAAGGCACCTGAAAAGAAAGGGGATCAAAAGAAACCGCAGCAACAACAACAAAACAAGAAAGACGGGAAGAACAATAATGGCAAAGGAAAGAAGAAGTGCTTTAATTGTGGGACACCAGGCCATCGGAATAAAGACTGTAGGAAAAAGAAGAAGACTGGCTGTTTCCACTGTGGAGAGGCAGGTCATCTAGTTAAGGACTGCCCAAGGAAACAGGGGCAAGGGCAAAGAACTTCTGGAGGGCAGCTTCAGGCTCTTGTGGCACCAGGGCAGGCAAGGGAGCAGGTCCAGGCTCTCGTGGTCCCACCGCTGCAAGAACGAGGTAGAAACATTTTTGTTGAGAGTTTAGTTTTTCTGTTTGATCATCACGTCCGTACTTTATTCGATTCTGGCGCATCACATTCGTTTATCTCTACATCATTAGTTGAAACACTGCACTTAGATACTAGTCTTATTGTGGATCCCATTGTGGTCTCAAATCCTATTGGTGGGTTGGATCATTTATCCATGGTTTGTAGGGATTTGAGATTGTCTGTCTTAGGCGTTGGTTTTGAATGTAATGCTTTTGTGCTTGGTTTCATGGGCTTTGGGTTGATTCTAGGGATGGATTGGCTAGCCAGATATGGTGCTATCCTAGATTGTGAACGAAGGGTAGTAAAATTGTTGACTCGTAGTGGAAGGACCCTTGATATTTCTTGTGACCCTAGAGGATCGGTGATGCTTAGTTATCTTGAGTCACTTGACGCATCTAATGATGATTTACATTCTGTTCGTATAGTCCGTGAATATGTTGATGTCTTCGATGAGGTGAGGGGTCTACCCCCAAAACGTGAGATAGACTTTCGTATTTATCTTGTAGACAATGCAAAATCACTATCTCTACCAGTACACCGCATGACTCCTCGTGAGAGGAGGGAACTCAATAAGCAAGTAGGGGAGTTGCTTGAGAAAGGGTTCATAAGACGTAGTATATCGGAGTGGGGTGCCCAAGTAGTATTTGCCACGAAGGCGGATGGGTTCCTTAGACTTTGTGTAGACTATAGAGAACTTAATAAACTTACTAAGAAGAATAGGCACCCACTGCCGAGGATAGACGATCTCTTCGATCAGTTAGTTGGCGCCTCAGTGTTTTCGTAGTTGGACTTAGCCACTGGTTTCCATCAGTTGAGAGTGGCTAAGGATAGCATAGACAAGACTGCCTTTAGGACTCCGAACGGTTTCTATGAATGGCTTGTGATGCCCTTCGGTTTGACAAACGCCCCCGCATACTTTGTTGATTTGATGAGTAGGGTGTTTAGGGAGTACCTTAATAAATTCATGGTGGTCTTTGTGGATGACATCTTGGTCTTTTCTAGAGCAAGGAAGAGCATGCCCTACATCTTAGGGAAGTGTTGGAGACCCTTCGAGCGCATACCTTAAAGCTAAATTTTCTAAATGTCAATTTGGAGGAAGGAAATGCGATTCTTAGGGCACGTGGTTTCCAAAGAAGTGATAGCTGTGGATCCCGCGAAGGTGGTGGCCATCCAAGATTGGAAGGTCCCTAAAAATGCTACCGAGGTGAGAAGTTTTTTGGGGTTGGCTGGCTACTATAGGAAGTTTATCAAGGACTTCGCAAAAATATCGGCCCCATTAATGCACTTGACGAAGAAGAACCTAGTTTTTACGTGGGACGTAGATTGTGATGATGCGTTCCAACGTTTAAAGAGAGCTTTGACCACAACCCCAGTCTTAGTGTTGCCAGATGGGAGTAAGCCATTTACCGTTTATACCGATGCTTGTGGGACAGGACTAGGCACAGTCTTAATGTAAGAGGGAAGGGTAATAGCCTACGGAGGAAGACAGTTGAGAGTACATGAGAGAAATTACCCTACGCATGACCTAGAGTTGGCCGCTATTGTTTTCGCGCTTAAGTCTTGGCGCCATTATATTCTTGGCCAAAAATTCGAATTGTTCACTGACCACAAATTGTAAAATACTTTTTCTCTCAGAAGGACTTGAACTTAAGGCAGCAAAGGTGGATGGAATTCTTAGCATCCTACGATTTCGAGATAGCATATACCCCTGGCAAGGGTTATGTGGTGGCAGACGCCCTAAGTAGGAAAAGGTTGTCCTTGAGTCCGTTGTTTGTTGAGCGGCGAAGCTTAGAGTTAATCTCTATGTTTGACTTTAGGCCTTCCATTGAATTTGTACCCGGTTTGCTAGCATCCTTAGAGGTCATACCTACGCTTTTGGGACGGATTGGTGAGGCACAGCGAGATGACCCACAGTTGGTTGAGTTGGTAGAGAAGCTCATAAGGGGGGAGTCATCGAGCCATCTCAGTAGGTATACCCCAGATATAAGGGTTGGTTACGTAGGGATGGTAGACTTTGTGTACTACGAGACGAGAATTTGAGAAAGACCATTCTTGATGATGCACATCGTTCGAAGATGACCATTCATCCCGGCGGGGACAAGATCTACATGGACATAAGACGAGTTTACTTTTGGGCCGGTATGAAGAGGGATGTGGCCGAGTTTATCGCTAGATGCTTGGTGTGCCAACAAGTAAAAGCAGAGCAAAAGAAGCCCGGTAGGTTGCTTCACCCATTGGAGATACCTTAATGGAAGTAGGAGAGTGTCTCGATGGACTTTGTTGATGGGTTACCGAGATCGAGGAAGGGTAATACGGGGATTTGGGTCGTGGTAGACAGACTTACTAAGAGCGTCCATTTCATTCGCGTGAAGAGTAAGAGGACTGCTCCATGATTAGCCTCCGTATACATTCGAGAGATAGTTCGTTTGCACGGTGTTCCTTCTAGCATAGTGAGCGATCGCGATCCTATCTTTACTAGCGAGTTTTGGAAGAGCTTGCAAGAGGCGGTAGGGACTCGGTTATGTTTGAGCACCGCATATCATCCTCAGACGGATGGCCAGACCGAGAGGGTGAATCTTATTCTAGAGGACCTTTTGAGGCTATGTGTTTTAGACTTCAGAGGAACATGGGAGGAGCATCTTCCTTTGGTAGAGTTCGCATATAATAATAGCTTTCAGTCTAGCATTGGCATGGCACCTTTCGAGGCTCTTTATGGACAGCCGTGTCATTCGCCTACATGTTGGTGGGAATCTACGGATAAGATCTTACTTGGGCCCGATATGATTAGAGAGACTTCGGAAAAGATCGATTTGATTCGAAGGAGGATGAAGACGGCGCAAGATAGGCAGAAATCTTATGCGGACAAGAGGAGGACAGATCTTGAGTTTGATAGTGGGGACATGGTCTTTATCAAGGTGTCTCCATTACAGAATGTTGTTCTCTTTGGGTCCGTTGGGAAGTTAGCACCAAGGTTCGTAGGGTTGTTTCCTATTAAGGAGAGGATTGGACAGATGGCGTATAGAGTGGAGTTGCCCGAGAGACTCAGTGGTGTACGCGACGTATTCCATGTATCACATTTGAGGAAGTGCTTGCATGAGACCGCTGAAGTGGTAGAGCTGAGCTTGCTTAGAGAGGTGGAAATAGAGCGTGACGCGACGATTCGACGAGCTCCAACATGCATTCTTGGGTCGGAGATTAAGAAGCTGAGGAATCGAGAGGTCAAGCTAGTCAAAGTGCAATGGGGAAATGATGAGAGCAACGCTACTTGGGAGACGGAAGAAAAGATGCGTTCATTGTACCCTTTTCTTTTCGAGGGTATGTCTTTTAATTTCCCCTTTGTCGCTTAGCTTGTACTCGTTTTATCTTTAGTATGTCCTTTCGCTAGTACTTTTGACCTTTAGATAGGGTAGTCCTATGGTTGAAACATGTGTTTGAGACATGTTATGTATGATGCATGCATGTGGATTCAAGTGTTTGCTAGTGGTTGCTCGTGGATGCATATATACACACTCTTGGCACTAGATCGGCTCAGTCACTTTCATATTGCATATTGCATATAAATGGATGTATTTAGTAAAATGAATGCACATTGAATGTGTGTATCATATGGATGTTGCATTTAAATGGATGGTTGTGCACACATGTAGTAATGATATGTATAGGGTTCTCTGCATACATGATGGATACATGGCACTATCATTATTTGCATTAAGGAGGTCGACTGAATCAGTGGACCGCCTGATTTAGCATTAGTATACAGACATATACACACACTATGCATATGTACATGAAAAGCATTAGAATTTTTTTAAGGACCATGGTTGCTAGTGGTTGATGGTTGAGTAGATGGATGATTGGATGGTAGGATACGTTCTTCTTGACTTAGAGATTTCGAGGATGAAATCCTTTAAGTAGGGGAGAATGTAACACCCCGAATTTTTGAATAATCGAATTAACTAAATTCAAGAATAATTAATCTCATACGTGAGAATTAAGGGAAACAGGTTGCGCCATTGTGTTCGTCTCGGAATTCTGGTTGAGAAAGTGTCTGAGTTTGCGTAAAACAGATACCGGATGAAGGAGAAATGGACAAACGAAGTTAGGCGGAGAAATCAGAAGAAAAAAAAATTATTGCACTGGCGCACTTGGGAAGTGCGCCAGTACAAATATTGCACTGACGCACCTGCGAAGTGCGCCCAGGCCGAGCAGGAAGCCTGCACAGCTTTCTGGTGTGATATGATCCATATTGTGACTCATTGCTGAGTCCTTTCTGACTCCTTGCTAAGTCATTAGGGCTGAGGTGTCACCCTATCCCGACTGAATGGTTTTGATTAACCGTAAGATGATCCGACGGCTATAATTAAATTAAAATTCTATATAAACATGGGTAGACTCAAACCCTAAATCAAAATAAAAATTGGAACTATGGCCATCATGCTGTCATCTTGTAACCTAGAGTAGCCGCCACCAATTAGAGAGGAAGAAAAGCTAATCAACTCAATTCTATTCAACTCTAATCTAAACAATAACGAGTCTACTACAAAGGCGAGCTAAATCAATTTCAGAACTCAGATTTCAGAACGCAAGACCTTCTTTTTGTGAGTTCGATTTCTTTAATAAGATAATTAACAATTTAATTAGGTTGAGTTATGATTTGGATTATATGGTTATGTTGTGAATCATTGATCGTTATGCTATTATCTATGTTGTAAATCTATGATGTTATTATCTATGTTGTAAAGCTGTGATGTTATCATCTATGTTGTAAATCTATGTTAATCGTTGGCTTATGTACAATCAATTCAAATGATGTTTCATATGCTAGTTTGGTTATGTTGTTAGAACTGATTCATATGTTAAATCATATGTATGTATGCAAGTTTAGATGCTAATTTAGATATGGATCATATGCAAGTTAGTGAGAATCATATACAACCTTACATGTTTCATGACATCTATTTTATGCGTAAATTGGATCTAAAGTTAGGCCATGACATGTGTGAGTTAGATGCAAGTTTACATCATAGTCTATGTTGTATAAATCACACATGCAAGTATATATATGTTGGATTATGAAAAAGTTTTAACTATTGCCTATGCAAGTTTACACCTTATGATTAGATCTATGACATCTATAGTTTATGCAAGTTTTTAACTTTGGCCTATGCAAGTTTTTGGATGAAAAACCTTATTCACACATGCAAGTTCACTCTTATGTTTAGATCTAGTTTTTATCCTATGCATGTTGTGATGTTTTCCCTTTATTCCATAAGTTAGACTATTCGAGTCTAACGTATATTTTACGTTAAACGAACGAACGTACAATGTGGGGGCAATGGGATAACATTAAGAGATTTAATATTGAGAATTGGCATAAATGCCTTAAATGTGATGTTAATTGGTATAATTTTATATACCTTAAATAGATGGACATAATTGAGTCAATTATGGACATAGTTAAATTTGTAATTGATTGGCTATTTGAATAGGGAAATTAATTCAAATTGGGGATAATTAATTATGTGTAATTAATCGCCTAAGACACGAGGTTAGACTCTTTTGTGGTGTAAGACTGCCCGGACCCACCCGGCAAATCCAGCTGCCACAAATGCCAGTCTAATGTAGGAGGTCTTAGGCATAAATTAAATGTGTAACAGTTGTAAAGACACGAGGTTTGGCTCGTTTGTGGTGTAAGACTGTCCGGACCCGCCCGGCAAATCCAGCTACCACAAATGTCAGTCTAATGTGGGAGGTCTTTACAAGGTTATGGCCTTAATGAATTAAGAAACACTTAACCAGATAAACCTGTAGTGGGACATGAGGAGGTTAAGTGGGTGCCTTGGGTGGCATGTGGAATTAAGTGGGTGCCTTGGGTGGCATTTGAAATACGATTAGATGCACTTAACCAAGATTGAAACATGTAAAAAGACATGATTAAGAATGGGGTTAAGTGGGGAAAAAACCCTTAGAGGAGACCAAGCGTAGGTGGAAAGCTTGTGTCATGCATGGGGGGCCCTTTTCAAACCAGTAACCCATTAAGTATCTTTGTGGACTCGACCCAAGTCGAGGACGGGACACGCGTACTGGATTTGATTGTAAGAGGTCAAAACGGGTCAGCGGTGGCAACGCAAGTCCAACCGGTTCACATGCGTGTGTGGGCCCGGGCTGTTAGGTAAGACGTTGTTGCATCGTGTAAATATAAGCCATGCATTTTTGGTTGTATCGGGTTGCCACTTTGGGGAGTGATACACCCCACTGTGGGGCCAATACAGGTATCTACGAGTTAGGGAGCCGATCGAATGGGGGTAGCCGATGCACCTAGTGGAGATAGGGGCTGACGGCACCTATGAAGGTGGCTAGGGGTACACTAAACTGCCATTATCATTATTAAGTTCTGTAGGTGGGATCAACCTTTAGGGTGACTAGTAGTGGTGCAGTGCAGTAATTATCTTATAGTGATTAAGGGCGCCTTTAACGTTATCTTTGTTCGTCTTATTTCCTTGTTTGTTCCGTCATACCCGATTATTCACAGTCATTTCCTTATTTTCCCAGCTTATGCCTTATCCAAGTTATTTTGATAATTATATTGTTAAAGTTATCACACTCGCCAGACTTTATGTCTGACCCCCTTTTCTTTCCACCTCTTTTCTTCCTCCCCCCCCCCCTCCCTCAGGTTTGCAAGGAGGGAATACTACAGCTTAGTGCCGATTTCTTCCAGTTGCTTGAAGAGAGTAGATGTATCGCTTGGGACTCTCTCTCATCTTTAAGCCTTTGCTTATGCTCAGTGGGGATTTATGCATTTATGTTATTTAAGTATTTGCTTCTTTATGTACTTTGAAGTTTTTGGAAAAGACTACTGATCCTGTTGTAATGGTTTTGGAAACTACTTATGTAAACTCGTTTTGAGTTATGATGAAATAAAATAAGTTTTATCTTCCGCTGTGTTGATTTATTTATTTATTCTTGTAATTTATCTGTTCTATACAACAATAACGCTTCATGAACATTGATGCATTCCCTTTGTGAGTGACATTAATGGATGTGGGGTGTTACAATGTGCCTCACAAAAACAATAGAACTGTTTTAAACAGAATTCACCTCTGTAATCTATTCTTAAAACTCGAATACTCTGTTGTGCACCATTTTCAACAAGTAGTTTAAATTTCTTTAAAAAATTCAAAGCTTGATCCTTCGTTTTAAGCATATATACCACATCATGCGACTATAGTCATCAACTAAAAGCATAGAATAACGATTGCTCACTGAGGTAGAAGGAGATATAGGGCCACATAGAACCAAATGAATTAATTCTAAGGCAATCTTTGCAATAAAATTGTTTTGAGATGGAAAAGGCTTACGTGTTTGCTTCGACATGAGGCATCCATTGCAAAAAAAAATTGGTTGATTAATATGAGGAAATCCATGAGCCATGTGATTCTTTGACATCAATTGCATTGCCTTGAAGTTTACATGCCCAAGATGTTAGTTCCATAACCATGCTTCTTCCTCGCTCCTTGTTAACAGACACTGTTGTTGCGCTTCTTTGATGTGAATCTTGTAGAGTCGATTAACAAACCTCTTGACTTGAATAAGTAGTCTCCCGCAACTGTCATATACCCACAAGTTTTCACCATTCATAACCACTCCTTCCTCTAATAGCTGGCCCAAGCTTATGATGTTGCTTCGAAGCGTAGGTATGTAATACACTCCATGTAGCACTCTGGTTTCTCCATTCTTGCAAACGGTCCTGATTGAACCCTTTCCTTCGATTTGTACCAATGAGCCATCACCAAACTTAACTTCTCCTTTTACTGTTTTATCTAACTTCTCGAATTTTTCTCGATGACCTGTCATATGATTACTCGCCCTGTTGTCGAGGTACCACATATTTTTTTCTATTTCTTTGATGCCACTCGAGACCTTGTCTTTAGTAAACGAAATTACATCATCTGAACCATTCTCACATAGAGCCATTAACAGTGCATGTTCATCATCATTCAGTTGTGCTAGATTTTCTTCACCCTTTTGCTACCTGGCTCTCCTTGGTTTGCGACACTCAGCTGCAAAGTGACCATAGGCGCCACAATTGAAACATTTTACTTGGCTTCTATCACGAAAAATACGATTATCTTTCACACGATAATCGCCTCCATTGCATTATGCACTTTTACCTGACCTCTTTAACCATTCTTCTCGCGTGAGAAGAAGTTTGTCATCGTTATTTTCTCTCTTAAGTCAATCATCCTTTGTCAATAAGAGTTGTTGTCCCTCATTGTTCTCCATTTGTCCATGTAAGCGTTCTTCGTGGGCCTTTAGAGAGCCCATCACCTCCTCCGCTGACATGGTTTCTAAATTCCCGTATTGCTCAATGGCTGATGCAATTTGAAGAAATTTAGATGGGACGACCCTTAGTAGCTTCTTAACGACGTACTCCTCTCTAAATATTTCTCCTAACACCCTAATATATGTAACCAGACTATTAAGTCTCATACAGAAATCATCTAATTTCTCTGTATCCTTCATTTTCATTGGCTCAAACTCTGATTTGAGTGTTTGAACCTTAGCCTTTTTCACCTTATCTGCACCTAGACAGAGAGTTTTAATCTCCCTCCAAGCCTCCTTGGACATTTTTCTCTCTGCAATTGTCAACAACATGTCATCAGCAATGCCTTGGTAGATGATAGCCAATGCTCGTTTGTCCATCTTCTCGTCGACTGCGACTTTAGGATCTTTCGGCTCTGTTGCTTCCCATACCCCATGTGCCTGCATAAAAACCTTCATTTTTATGGCCCAAGTGGTATAATTTGTCTTTGTCAGCATTGGGTAGCTCATCCCAAACGACGTTCCTTCCTTACTCTTGCTCGACTCCATCAGCTGCTAACTCTGATATACTTCACAGGAAATTATAGCACCAGATGTTAGATTAATATGAAAAGTAACGATGTAAAACTATTTTGATTACTAGTATGGAAAACTTACAATTGAATTAAAGATTACAGGAATAAAATAAAGAGTACATATAGACTGTCTAACGGAGCATCTAAAAACCAGGACAACGTGTCCTAGTCTGTCTCCAGCTTATTTGTTTCCTAAACAAACGGAAAGAACAAGTCTGCAGTACAACGTTGGTTTATTCAGAATTAAAACAAAACAAGTAAATGAATATGTTTAGATTAATAATAATCCCAACAATACATAGATAACTACAGCGTCATCCCTCATTTTATCACGAAATCTTATTAACAAAACAAAACGTCTTAAGCTTAGCTGTAGAATTTAACTGTTGAATTACTTTATTAACTTCGGAAAAATACAAGACAATATATTAGTTGGCATCTATAAGAAAATTGTTTGAATCAACCTTATTTTATATTTAAAAATTAAGGATATAGGCTATATTTTATATTTAAAAATACATAGATCAATTATATCCGTTCGTTGTAGACAGAATGTGGTGGTTCGTTAGCCTTTGTTATAGATTTTTTTTACTTTTGTTTTCTGTTATATTTTCTTCGTATTTTGAGAGTTTAGTTCAAAACCTTGAAAGGAAAAATTTGAAAATATCCACACCCGGTTAACAGCATTCTGCCTATAAAAGCAGGATCAAAGATCATAATATACAACGCAAAAACTTCTGCTGACAAAAAGAAAAGGAAAAACAAGATCGTCAACAACTCACATTCTCTTACATCGCAAGAATCAAGAACTCAACCAAAACTTTATTGAAAGCGACAGAAATTCAATGGCAGTTAATAATGGAATTGCTGAACACTCATTGACAACTCACATCATATACCATGAAGAAGACAACGATGGGGACAGCATATCAAGAATGGTAGATTTGCAAACTGGCCAACATAGCCTTGTAGTTCAACCGCAAAGTGTTATAAGCGTTTGCTCTTCCTCTAAAGGCATGTTACTACTTCATCCCCCATGCATTCCGGGCGAGGTTGGACGCTATTTCTTATACAACCCATCCGTCAGTAATTTGTTAAAGGCTCTGCCTTTTGATATACAACCACACCTTCCTCAAGATCCAAGCTACTCCGTTGTCACATTGGATGGGTCAACTTTTGATGCCGTAGTTCTGCATGTTGATGCCGCAGCTCTGCTGAGATATCAAATCGATGAAGAAGAACTCCATGAAGCGGAAGTGTTCTCT
Source organism: Allium sativum (assembly GCA_030737875.1). NCBI lineage: Eukaryota > Viridiplantae > Streptophyta > Magnoliopsida > Asparagales > Amaryllidaceae > Allium > Allium sativum. Next base: position 639,383,132 of record CM060918.1, read on the forward strand.
AGTGGCACAGACAGTCGTTTTGTAATAAAGTTCTCGAGCAATTGCAGAGTTCTGCCGAATTCTGGTGTTTCTTGTGGCAGAAATGTGTATTTCCTCACCAACGGCAATTCGATACTGAAAATCGACCTTGCTAATTGTGAACCCTCGGGTATCCCTATGCCGATCGACGATATTAGCGCTGGAGACATAACAGCAGCGCAGTTGGGAAGAAAGAGGGACATGTTAGGGCTTGCTATTGCAAACAAGTCCAAGTTATGGATAAAGGTATATCTGTATGTCCAAACTGGCGGCATGTATAATTGGACACATTGCTGTAGTGTGAATGTGGAGCTGGACCCTGACTGTGAGGATGTGAGCATTATTCAGGACGGGAGAGGAGGAGCAGTGGAAGAATAAGATGCAAGGAAATGCCAAGGCCAGTGAGGTTCGAATCCTTCAGGCTGCAGGTGCCATTATGGGCTGATGGCAGGATTGTGATGGTGGAGGAGGGCGTTAATGGCGATGTTCTTCTTCGTAGAATTGATTGCCAGATTCCGCCGAGTTGTGCAACTAGTGGAACGTCCTATGTTAAGTCTCCTAAGAGATTGTTTTTTCAAATTGTCTCCTAATCCGGTGTTGGATTTCTTTACCTTGTTTTCTGCATGAAGCCAATACCATTGGAAGTTCTTGGATTTCTTTACGTTGTTTAATTTTCTGCATATATGGAGCTAATACCATTTGAAGTTCAATTCTTGGTTTCAGCTTTATGTTTCCTTTTTCCAATTAACTATAGATTGAAGTTAATGCAGTTTAAATTCTTGATTGATGTTGTTGCAACTGGGTTCGTTGATTGGGGATTCATACAGTTCTTGATTTAACCATGTTCACGTTATTTTTCAACATTCCCAGATTTTTTTAGTTTTACTCAATCATCAGTCTGAAGAAAGTAAGATTCCTTCAAAGTTCTATAATGTCTTACTTTTGCAGCCCATTGAGGTTATACGTGAAAGTTATGGGATTTGGACTTCATTCAATGGAAAACAATAGTTTCTGCTCAGATTATAAATCCGAAAATTTAGGTAATTGTTTTATCTATCGATTAAAATAAATATGGTATATTTTCTGTAATGCAAAATCAAATCGTTCTGGAATTTAGTGAATATCAACTACCTGTGTTATTCAAATATACATACCACGAATGGATTTTTGTATCTGCAATAATAAAATAATGCAATGGAAGAAATATCAAGACAAATCTAAACACAAAACATACGTAATAGTCATTTCAACATAAATTAATTCATAATTTTCTTTATAACATCAAATGACTATTTCATTTTATGTTTAAAACTAATCGTATAAAACACATCTTTATCATTAGTAATTTTATTTTACTTGTTTACAACATCAGAAAATCGTAAACAAATGCAAACATGAAATGTAGATGATATGAATGAAATGTAGTAAAGAATCATTATGAATGATTTTTAGGATGCGTTTACATGAAATAGGCATAGGAAAAGGGGATTTGAAAGAAGCACAAAATAAGCATGGTTCGCCAAAATGGAATGTATTCTTATGTTATTAAAGGATCCCTTGAAAGGGAAATTTATAATTTTTTATTTACTAATTATATTGTTAATCTTTTTTAGATGATGTTTTCAAAAAATCCGGGTAACTTCACCCAATTTATAAAAGCCATATCCTCTTACAATGAAAAAGTTGCAGATGTTGTCTTAGAGAATGCACCTGGAAATGCTAAGTATACTTCACCTAAAATTCAAAAGGAGATTTTACACATTATTGCAATAAAAGTTAGAAATTTTATTTGTGAAGAAATTGGAGATGCTAAATTTTGTATCATTGTTGATGAAGCACGGGATGAATCAAAAAGAGAACAAATGAGTCTTGTTTTAAGATTTGTTGATAAAGAAGGATTTGTGCGTGAACGTTTTTTCAATATTGTTCATGTTAAAGACACAAAAGCGGAAACTTTAAAGCATGAAATTACTACATTGCTTTCTAGTAACAATTTATGTAACCAAAATATTCGTGGACAAGGTTATGATGGTGCTAGTAACATGCGTGGCGGGTGGAAAGGATTACAAGCTCTTTTCTTAAATGAATGCCCATATGCTTATTATGTTCATTGTTTAGCTCATCGGCTTCAATTGGCATTGGTTGCCGCTACCAAAGAAGTTCTTCCGGTTTATCATTTTTTCTCCAAATTAATTGTTGTGGTTAATGTAGTAGGTGCATCTTGTAAGCGTAATGATGAGTTGCAAGCTATTCATAGAAGTAGTATATCTGAGTTAGTTGCTAGTGGTGAACTAAAATCTGGTACGGGACTTAATCAGATTGGAACTTTGCAACGAGCTGGAGATACTAGATGGAGTTCTCATTTTAATTCGGTTTGTAGTTTGATAAAAATGTATGGTGCATCTTGTTTGGTTCTCATTGATATCACTAAGGACAAAGGATGCACCGTTTCACAAAGAGGAGAAGCCGATGCGGCATACAATGCTTTATTGTCTTTTGAGTTTGCAATTATTTTGCACGGTATGCAAGAAAATATGGGAATCACTAATGGTTTGTGCCAACATTTACAAAATCAATCTCAAGATATATTGAATGCCATACAATTAGTGAAAACTACAAAGGCACTTATTCAAGACCTAAGAGATAAGGGTTGGAGTTTATTTCTTGAGAAAGTTACATCATTTTGCCACAAACAAAAAATCTTTGTTCCCGACTTGCATAGTTGGTATAGCTCAGGGAGAAGTGCTCGAGAGAAAAAAGATAAAGTTACCATTGAACACCATTATCGCTTTGATATATTTAATGAAACAATTGACACTCAATGGCAAGAATTAGATCATCGATTTAATGAGCACACACCACAACTCTTCGCTCTTAGTTCTTCTTTGGAGCCAAAAGATGCATACAAATCATTAACATCCCAAATATTTGTGAATTAGTTGATACATTCTACCCACAAGATTTTTCCGAGCAAGAAAAACTTCATCTTAAATATCAATTGCAACATTACATTTTAGATGTGCCTTACGATGATCAATTAAAACACTTATCAACTATTTCTGAACTTTGTCAAGGATTGGCTAGGACAAACAAGTCAAATATTTATCCCTTGGTAGATCGATTAATTCGTCTTGTATTGACTCTTCCGGTTTTCACGGCGACTACTGAAAGAGCATTTTCAGCTATGAAGCTAGTTAAAACTAGTCTTCGCAACAAAATGGAGGATGAATTTCTTGCTGATAGTATGACGGTTTACATTGAAAAAGAGATTGCAATTCAGTTCAACAATGATTCAATAATCGAAGAGTTTGACAAGATGAAAACCCGTCGAGTGCAGCTTATGAAGAAATAAGTTAATCAAATATGTATGTAAATGTGCCTTATTAATATTTGCTTTTAAGCTTTGTGTGCAATTAAATATAAAATAATCTCTTTTTTCCATGTAGCTTTTGGTGTTGCTGTAACTCCGGCAAGCTATGGGCGTAGCTTTTAAAATTATTTCTTTTGGTGCTCTGTGCTTTTGCGTACAATCAGATATAAAATTATTTCTTTTGGCTTTTCATGTAACTTTTGCTGTTAAGTTAACTAATATTGTAGCTTTTGGTGCTTTTTGTGTAGTGTAGCTTTGATCACTTTGTTTCTGCCAATTAATGCCTAATTAATGAGCCTTGATCACTTTGTTGCTGTCAATCAAGGAAACTTGACCATTTTGTTAATGAAACCGGACCTCTGCCTTCTTCTGGTTTGTCTTTTAATCTTCTATTTTATACTGTTTTTGTATAATTTATTGGTAACTGTGCAAATGAACATGCTGGTAAACTGTTTTAGCATTTATTTTCAACTGTGTTTGTAAAAATGAGGCATAGGTATTTTCATTTCTTTTATGAGCAGCCTGTACGAAACATGATATATAGTAAAAATCGAGCATGGATATTGTTGTTTGATTTTGGCCCCCCATCGTCTATTTCCTGGTTTCGTCCCTGGATGGCAGGATTGTGATGGTGGAGGAGGGCATTAATGGCGCCGATGTTTTTCTACATAGAATTGATTGTCAGATTCCACAGAGTTGTGCAACTGGTGGAATGTCCTATGTTCAGTCTCCTATGAGACTTTTTTTTCAAATTGTTTCGTAATCAGGTGTACGTTGGATTTCTTTACGTTGTTTAATTTTCTGCATATATGGAGCTAATACCATTTGAAGTTCAATTCTTGGTTTCAGCTTTATGTTTCCTTTTTCCAATTAACTGTAGATTGAAGTTAATGCAGTTTAAATTTTTGATTGATGTTGTTGCAACTGGGTTCGTTGATTGGGGATTCATACAGTTCTTGATTTAACCATGTTCACGTTATTTTTCAACATTCCCAGATTTTTTTTAGTTTTACTCAATCATCAGTCTGAAGAAAGTAAGATTCCTTCAAAGTTCTATAATGTCTTACTTTTGCAGTCCATTGAGGTTATACGTGAAAGTTATGTGATTTGGACTTCATTCAAAGGAAAACAATAGTTTCTGCTCAGATTATAAATCCGAAAATTTAGGTAATTGTTTTTTCTATCGATTAAAATAAATATGGTATATATATTTTCTGTAATGCAAAATCAAATCGTTCTGGAATCTAGTGAATATCAACTACCTTTGTTATTCAAATATACATATCACGGATGGATTTTTGTATCTGCAAAAATAAAATAATGTAATGGAAGAAATATCAAGACAAATCTAAACACAAAACATACGTAATAATCATTTCAACATAAATTAACTCATAATTTTATTTACAACATCAAATGACTATTTCATTTTATGTTTAAAACTAATTGTATAAAACACAACTTTATCATTAGTAATTTTATTTTATTTGTTTACAACATCAGAAAATCTTATCCAAATGCGAACATGAAAGGTAGATGATATGAATGAAATGTAGTAAAGAATCATTGTGAATGAATTTTCGGATGCGTTCTTGAATGACAAGAGATAGGCATGAGAAAAGAGCATTTGAAAGAAGCACAAAATAAGCAAATGGTTCGCCAAAATGGAATGTATTCTTATGCTATTAAAGGATCCCTTGAAAGGGAAATTTATACTTTTTTATTTACTAATTATATTGTTAATCCCTTTTATAGACGATGTTTTCAGAAAATACAACTAAATACAAAAAAAATTAGAATAATGACACAACCACATTTACAACATTATTATAATTTTGAACTAAAATTACAATTAATGGTACGAATGCAACTAAAAAAACAAATAACAAACATAGTCCAGTAGCAGCTAGTTTATCTCATATGCAGTGCCGGCTCGACCAATGTTGTTGCCCCAGGCGAATCTACAAAGCTGCAGGGCCAACAATAAATAAATAAATAGAAAATAACCCAACTCCTCCAAGATCCAAGCCAAGGACCTCCTTCAAGCCAAATATATACACTTCCACTCCACCACAACACCACTTAGTAAACAACGGATATCGAGTTTTTATCATAAAAAATCGGCAAACCAGTAAATACAGCCACCACCTTTTCCTCCTCTTGTTGCCCCTGTCTGACCTGATGCCCTATAAGAATGTCTTGTCGGCTTGGCCTAGGGTCGGGCCTGCTCGTATGTTGTCTTGAACAATCGCCATGGAATTTGTTTTATTTTTTTGAGCTTGTCCGTGATCCTTTTCTTTTCGAAAGATCAAATATAACAACATTCTTTTGTAGATTCTTCCAGTATTAGATTGGGATCATCGTCATATATCACAAAATTCAGGATCATCTTTATGTTGTCTTAGTGTGAAATTACAAAGAGTCATTGTAGCTATTAGAAATTTCATCTGAACTTTATAACGTTACACCAACATGCTATTCAAGATCGCAAATCTTTTCTTCTAGATTTATTTAAAAAACCGATTGACATGCGTAAATTTAAATGATAATAGCATAACATTTTATTTCCAGTTTTTGATTAGTTATACACTTCATAAAAGTATGGAATATTGTATTTAGCATTATATTGTTAGGGATTGCAGAATGGATCGTTAAGGCAAAACAAACACTAGAGGGGGGAGGGAGATGAATAGTGTTTATGAGAATTTAAACAAAATTTAAAACTTATGTTAACTACGGGATGAATCAAACATCACAAACACAAACACAGACACAGATTCAAACATAGATACAAAATAAACAGAAATAAAGATGCAGAAAAGGAAAGAACACACCGGATTTTATATTGGTTCAGATTACTCCTACGTCCAGTCCCGCACAATGCTGGATTGCGCAGAGTTTTATTACTATATCAATAGTCAAGTACTCCCTCCTTGATTTCATGGCTACAAGGGATACCACCGATTTCTACTTCCTTGATTTCTCGGCTACAAGGGAACACCGATTCATACTTTCTTGAATTCTCGGCTACAAGGATACCAATGATTCCTCTTTTACTCAACCCAAACAGCTTTTACTCAACCCAAGCAATTACAAACATCCCTATAACTCTTCAATAGCACTTGATTGAGAGAGAGATGAGAAGAGAGTGTAGAGAGAAGAAGTTTGATCAAAACAGAATTGAATTCGGCAGAGTATAAGTGTAGAAATCATAAAAAGGATTAAGAATGATTATATAATCAAAGAGGATGAAAGTGGAGAAGAAGATATGTTTAAAAATTCGGTTTTAACCCCTTTTTATAGTGTATGAAAGGCTGTAACGTTTCTGAAACGTTTCAAATAGTGAAAAGACACTTCCTTTCAAAATTGAAAAAGTGACAGTTATATGTCGATATGGTGTTTTTGTTATGTCGACATACTTAGTGTATTTTTTGAATTCTAAAATATTTTTCAAGTGTTTTATATAAATATTATTCTGGAAATTCTTGAATCAAAATATAGTATTGTAAATTAATATTATAAAGTAGAAAATCATATGAAAACATAAATTTAAACTATATAAACATATTTATAAAATTATAGGGTTTTAAACTATATAAATATAAAGTATAGGAATATAAATATATAAAATTTAAGTTTGAAAAACAGAGAAGAATAAGACAAAAAAAAGTTGAAAAGATACAAAATAAAATAGAGAGGATTGAGGATAGAATAAAAAGATCAGAATTTGAAAATTGAATTTGAATTTGAGCCAGCTATTTAGAGTTTTACACAATCTAGACTCTATGACTATATTAATCTTGAACTCTTGAATTCTTGAAATCTTGAAATCTTGAATACTCATGAGTCTTGAAATTTCTCTGATGTTTAAATCTCTACCATCTTTAAAACTGTATAGTCTTCAATAATATTTCCTGTATATAATTCCTGCATATGTGTGTGTTTATATATATATATATATATATATATATATGTATTCTATACAGAAAGTGTTAGTATATATTTCATAATCAATGATAATTGAAATAAGGTTGTTGTCATCAAAATTCCATTCTCCAACAATCTTCCCCTTTTGATGATGACAACCTTAGTTTATAAAATATCATACCTGTATATACCTGTTGATGATGATCCTTCTAATACCTCCGTTGTCTGTAAGAATCCTATAAACAATTGCTATATTTTATAATTTCTCCTTCTTTGCCATTATCAAAAAGAAATTCTGAAGGAACTACTCCTAATTTGTATAACTTCCTGAATAGAACTTGTTAGACCCAAAAGTGGTTCTAACACCCAAATTGATTAGAAACAAGATTATATGAGACAATAATAAAAATGAACACACAGGATTTATAGTGGTTCGGCGAAGAAATGCCTACGTCCACTTATTTTTCACTATATTCAGTAATCCAGTTACATACGCAATGTAAGATTCACTCACAACTCACTTTTGTTCACTCAAATGATTAAAACAAGAAATAAAAGATGATTTGGATTCTCCGGGAGTAAAGGAGTTCGGATGATGGAGGTACTTGGATTCTCAAAAGTGCTGAAAAAAATCCTTCTCTTTGTCTCTAGATGGGGTATTTATAGGTGTGAATTTGCCTGAGATTCAATCCGGGTCGGAACACGTGTCATCCATCGCACTCTCTTCGGGTTCGGATGAACTATCAAGCTGACAACACATCAAAGAGATGGACGTTAGGGGTAGGAATTAGTCATATCCGGTCCGGTTCTCCAGGCGATTTTACAGGAGACTAACTTGGATCATGGGTGCGGGTCGGAGGCGCGCAGGCAAGGGGTTCGGATCGGGATACCCGATCCGAACCGGAATGGCTTGGACGTCTCTCCCTCTCTAATCTATTCCGCTCCGCTCCAGCGTCGTGACAAGCAGATGGATTTCCATGCGAGATTTAGTTGTCCTCCGATCCGACTGGATATGCTTTACCAATCTATCCAGTAAGAGACCACCGATCCGAACCGAGATCTCTATCTGATCCGATCCAATATGCTGCTCTAACCCGATCCGAATAGAGGATCTTATCCGATCCGAACAACCGCAGCTATCAACTTGAACTGTAGTGTTTTCTTCCAATCCGAACCGAGGTCTTATAACTTAAAATACTCTTCAATGGTTGGCTTTTTGACTTTGTGTTGCCTAGTTCACAAAGTAGGCTAACATTTTGCCCCCTCAAAGGATGTTTCTGTTGTACGAAGCGTGCTTTGATGTCGTTTAATCAGAATTGTCAGGAGTAATGCACAGATTTCTATTCGGTTCGGTGTCCGACCCGAGCACCTTTTCTTCATTTCTGAGCAAATTTGGGGATTTTTCTCGACATATAATGCTTCGTGCAGGTATGTTCTTCCTTTATTCTTCTTCTCTTGAACTCAATTCTAGTCAGATGTTAAATTAATGTATGAAACCTGTCCGGTTCGGGTGCCGATCCGAAACGCTTTGATTCTTGGGCAGTGGGCCTTCAGGCAAAGTTGTGCTACTGGGCCTTCACTCCGGTCCGAGCGGGTGAGAGAGAGAACAGGAATACGAGGAGTCAACTTCACCCCCTATATAAATCCGCCACTATCTTCTTTCCTTCCTTCTTCTTTTCTGCTGCCGCTCCCAACCCTAGCATTGAAAACGTTAGAAACTCCAATATTCTAAAACTATTTCCTGTAGATTTCCCGAATCAAACATATAGGTAGCTTTTCTAATCTCGAATAACTTCGTTGTAACCGTTTTCGATTTCAATTCGTGTTGGATTGGGATGGTTTGGCCATAAGCTTCGCTTGAACCCCCCGCCGCTGCTGGTGGATGCGCCATCGCTTCGAGGCGTTGCGAGACTGGAGAGGGCAAATATTTATCCTCAACGGTGGCTTTGGTGATAAAGCGGACTCGTTTGTGAGTAGGGGGGAAAGAGGAAGGAGATGAAGAGTGGGATGACAAACTGGAGTCGGTTCGGGTAGAAGACGGAGGATCAAAAAAGGAAGGAGAAGGAAAGGGGATCGGCTCGGATTGCACATTTTAGAAAGACGGGAGGAAGGAAAATGTCGGCTCGGGTCGGAGATGAGAATGAGATAAGAGGCTGACATGAACGGACTGGTTGAGTGATGCTGGTTCGGTTCGGATCGGGTCTCCCGATCCGATCAGATCAGTCCTGCTTCCGAACCCACTGTCTCCCTTGTCTTGAACTGTCCAAGCTTTAACGATGCATCCGAACCGAACCTACATCTGCATCTGTATTGAGCCAATCATCATATGCATAACCGAACCGAACCGAATGTATCACACTTGGCGCATAAAGACTACTCAACTAATTCAACCAACATTTACTCTAGACGATAACTTTGCAGACAGTTAGGATAGTGCCCTGTGAACATAAACAAGAATTAAGAACAACTCTGACTATCACTTTCTCTTCTAAGCTTCGTCTTACATTGCTGTACTTTTATTTTGCATTTCCCACATTTGCTGCACACACTTTAGTTCACACACATACACAAAGGGGGACACGGGATAATTTACTCTAATCCATGCTATTGCTTCTTCAATAGTTCCATGACGATGAGGCCCAGACGCTCTTCCCGTCTAGCTGAGAAGAAAAAAGCTCCGGAAACTTCTGGTAAAATCACTCTTGAGGATATATCTTCTTCATCTGATCCAGAATGGGACAGCGAGGGTCCAGATTACGGAATTGGTCATCGGGAAAGCGACGAAGCGTCTTCAGAGACTGAAGTTTCCCTGGGCTTTGAGGAGGAAGGAGGGATTGGTGACAATCGAGCACCCGACGAATTTGACTCAGCCATTATATTGGAGTCACCTCCAGATTCCGTAGAATCGACAATCGACAACGACCGACTTGTTCGAATTTGCTTGAAGTATGGAATAATGAAAAGGGACACCCTAGTGCCCTCACGCTCTGACCGTCCCCACAACCCTCCGGAAGGATATATGACGGTCACTCGACTGATGTGCATGGTCGGCGCCATTCCTCCGTTCTCACCTTTCATCGTCGATTTCTTAAGACAAATGCGGATTGCCCCCATGCAGCTGCATCCCAATTCATATGCCTATTTGCACACCTTGTACATAGCATATCGCGAAATCCTAGGACTAGAGCTCACATTTGATGACGTTCACTTCTTTTATAACTTTAAACATCAGACTCGAGAGACTCCATCCTTCTGCTACTTCGAATCAGTCCCGAAGAGAAAGATAATTTCTGTACCATTTAGCAGTAAAGCCGGAGACTCCAGATTGGAATGGTTCTATATAAAGCAACAGTCTGGATGCGCCAGGAGATGGACAAAATCAAGTAAAGCGTTGATTTTCTAAACCCGGACTCTATACACTTGAATCATCACCCTGACCTGTTTTCCCTTTTATTTGCAGTTGACAACCCCAGACAGATATCAGATCCGGTGTTCTTTGATCGGATGCACCTACTTCTCAATGGTGATCAAAAATTCTTGACGATCGACGAGGTCCTTAAAGATGAATACCTTCACTTTCATGGGCTGCTATCTGTCTTTCGTAGCATTGGACATGGGACGGTTCCATACGCGTACATTCCTCCAGTGGAGGTGGTCCCAGAACTAGGAGAAGGTTCAGGAATCCCTACAGCTTCTCTTCACACTTCACCTTCTCCCTCTTCCACACAAGATGATGAACTGGCTAATCTGGCCAAAAAGCATCGTGAAGGGTATATTGCCCCTGAGGAAACTACTTCTTTAGACAAGTCAAAATCTTCCCAAGAGTCGCCACTTCACGCTTCCGAAGGGGATGTCCCTGGCACTGACGAACACATATTTCAGGGTTTGGGGGGTCTCCCCTTACCTGAGACTATCTATACTTCAGAGGATTTCAGGAAGGATCCTTTAGTCTTTACTTCTTCCGAAGAAACTACTCCCGCTAAGGCCAAAGAGCCTGCCCGCACCAGTCTAGCTTCAGACTCGGGTTGGTTGGGGGGACACACACCACTTAGGATGCACTTTACACCACAGCATTAGCATTCATCGTACTTCTTTTCTCCATGAATTCGTTGATTCTAAACTTCGTTTATTTTATCGTGCAGGTACAATGTCTCGATCTTATTATGATATAAGAAAACTTCGTCGCAGCATGTCCAATCCTCCTCAAGATGTTGAATATGATCGTCGGGATGACCGTGGTAGGGAGGAAAGAAGACCTTATGATCCCTATCGATCTCGGCCCTCACGCTCCCGCTCACCAGTTCGACCGGAACAAGAAAAATACAAGAGCTATCAAGGTCGTAGGGAGGAGGATAGACCACCATCTAAGGATTCCACTTCCTCCCATGAAAAGCGGAGTAGAGAGAAAACTCCTCCAAAGGAAACCGGGTCTCGAAGCAAGCAAAAGGTCCCTGCTACCAAACGACCTAGGACAGACAAGGGCACTACAGAATCTTCTTCAGGAAGGGATGCTGAATTAACAATCCTCGCTCCTCCTCCACCAGATGCGGGAACTGCAGTAAGACGGGCATATTTGGAAGAGCAGTTTCCTGAACACTACTTCCAGACTCTGACTTTTTTACCTGCCCTGGAACCTATTTCGTCTAATTGGGCAGAGGAGGCCAAAGCAAAGATTGATTTGGTGGAGAAACAATATTCCGAGATGTTCAAGTATTCCCGCAATCTCTCTAAAATCATTCGCACCCTAATGACAAACACTGATTCAATGCAAAAGACTGCGGAGGAGGATGCCAAAGCTTTAAAAGCCTTAGGAAAGGACTTGGAAGACACTCAAGCTCAACTGGCTGTCGCTCAAAAGAACGCTTCTAATTTCAAACAACAGTTTGAGGACATGCAAAAGCGTTATCATGACTTGCTCGAGTCTCATACTCAGGAGCGCTCTGAACTAAAAAAGCAAGCTGACGAGGCCAAATCAGAAGCTGCTAAAACACACCTTGCCTATGCTGAGCTTGAACGAAAAAACGCCGAGTTAGCGAAAAGGAGTGCTGAATTAGAAAAGAAGAATGCTGACTTGGCTTCGAAGTTGCTGGAGGCAGAAAACAGGGCTGCTTTAGCCGAGGGCAATGTAGAATGCGCTATTAAATCTGCGGAGGAAACCCGCAAGCAATTATCTGATGCGGAGGCTGAGATTCAGGGTTTCGGCGAGCTAATGATTGAATTCTTCGCGCATATTATTCGTCGTCGAAACATTTCCTGGATTGAAGACTATCCGTCCACTCTAGTTCAAGTATGGAATCAAATCGTCGAGTGGGAAAGGGAAGAACTCAAGGTCGATTCTCTTGATGAAGATAAATTGATGGAAAAATACTTGAGAGAAGATGAACCGGAGCGCCTAGCTGATGGGCGCCGCCTTATTGCTGAGGCCATGGAAGAAGAGAGACGGAAGTCTAAACAGAAAACCATTCCCGAAGCTGGCTCCTCTTCTTCTGCTCCTATAACTCCCGAAGTAGAAGGGTATGATCCCGAAAACCCGGGAATTTCCCGGATAACTTTACTATCTCCCATTCCTGAAATAACTCCAGAGGTAGTAGTCACCCCCGCTGAAAAGTCTTCAGAAGGTATTCCTATCTTTTCTCCTCAATTTGCCAAGGCTACTACTACCTTTGGCTTCGTGATTGAACGTTCGATGCGAAACCCTTTGCTTTCTCCTGAGTTGATAACCGATGTCTCTTATTCTGTAGGCGCCGAACCGTTCGCAAAAACGGATGTAGCTCAAGGAGCTACCGCTGGGACAAAGCCCGCTGATAGGGTCAAAGAAGGGGAAGACAAGGCTGCTCCTGCAGACTCGGGAGACGGAAATGAGCCAACTAAGGTCACCACTCCCCATGACGAAGAAATGATCGCAGCTTTAAAAGACGACGGAGGAAACGAGGGGCATGATGAGGAACCGGAGGTTGCAATAACTGGGGAGTCGAGAAGCGCCGATGATGTTACCTTGGCTGCCATGAAGGCTGATCAAGATAAGCGCTTGCAATTAAAGGCCGAAGAACTAGACCCTGAGGTCCTCAAGCCCCTCGCAGTTGTGGATGCGGGTTCAAGGTTAGTTGTTAAGCTCTCAACTAGATCTATTACCGAAGAACATGCTAAAAAATCTTCTCTTGATTCCAGTGTCCCGCCCTCCGGGAAGAAGTCTACTGGCTCCAGCACTGCATCTTCAGGGAAAAAGAAAACAAAACGAATCTTGACTGAAGCCGAGAAGGAAGCAAAGGATGCGGAGAAAGCCGCCAAGAAATCTAAGGCTCATTCCAAACCTAAGTAGCGGATTCCCCTGTATTCCTTTTAGTATCTTTGTAACCCAATAATTGCTGCTACAAAAGCGGCTCCTGCACTTTCTTCTTTAGTTATTTCCCTGTACAAATTTATTCATTTGTAAATAAAAATAATTCACTTTTTTGCAATATTTATTGATTAGCAGTTCTGCACTTATGTAAAAATGCGTGTCTATAGTTATGAAACAAAGTTGTAAAGGGGGAAAATATGTGTATGCATATGTGTCCCCAGTCAATTTCCATAAGTTATTCAATGCTTATCCATGCAATCTGAATGCTCCCAATTCCCTAGCGGGATAGCATTTCCTGTGTCGTCAATACCTGTTGTTTTTCCTGGCATTTCTTTTATACTCTCTCTCTTTCTCTTGAGAGTTAGAGTTCGAGTTTAATCATCTATTCATTCCCCGGTCTCTCAACAGGAAAAGATTTCTTTCTCGGCGCTCGGTCGGAGACGCCTTTATACTCTCTTTCTCTCTGGAAAGTTAGAGTTCGGAGGAGAATCTCTTTTTCAGCGCTCAGTCGGAGACGCTTTTATACTCTCTCTCTTTCTCTGGAGAGTTAGAGTTAAGAATAGAATTTCTTTTTCAGCGCTCAGTCGGAGACGCTTTTATACTCTCTCTCTTTCTCTGGAGAGTTAGAGTTAAGAATGTCGTTTTCTCATTCTTTTACGTCTTATTGCACAAATAATCATTGTGCTTCTTTTTATGTCCAAACTGTTTTCAACCTTTTTTAGGCTTTGAGTTATCCTGTATTTCATAATCATAACAGAACAACTAATGAATGTAGATGCATAAAAGTAAATAACACACAATATTTTTATAGTGGTTCGGCTAAGTCATAGCCTACATCCACTTTATAGTCCTTTATTCATATCGTCATATTTTCCCAAGGCAAGTCGTGCCTTATTACAGAGTTTACAGGAAGAACAACAAAAAGTATAGCATTTCTAATCCAAATATCGCATTAAGTGTTGGGCATTCCATGCTCGAGGGACTTCTTCGCCATCTACGGTCGTTAACTTGAATGTTCCTTTATCAAGTTTCCGTTGGATGACAAAGGGTCCTTCCCATTTTGGGCCGAGGTGAGGAAGAGATGGAAAAACTCTCTTTAGCACCAAATCTCCTGGTTCAAAAGTTCTGAGGCGAACTTTTTTGTCATAATAGTGTGCCATCTGACGCCGATGTCTTGCTGCACGCAAGTCTGCTTCGTCCCTTTTCTCTTCGACTTCATCAAGAGACTCAAGTAAAAGTGCCCGATTCGTCATCGGGTCATAATACGTCACCCTGTGGGAAGGAACTTCCAGTTCAACTGGAATTACTGCTTCTGAGCCAAAGGAGAGAGAGAAAGGGGTATGACCGGTAGCCGTTTTAAACGTTGTTCGATATGCCCACAAGGCTAGGGGCAATTCGTCAACCCATCTTGCCTTTGCACGCTCCAACCGTTTCTTGAGGATGGATTTTATAACTTTGTTTACTGCCTCTACTTGCCCATTCGATTGTGGATAGGCAACTGCAGTATATCGCTTGTCTATCTTATATTTTTGGCAAAAATTTCGGAATTCAGAGCTATCAAACTGGGTTCCGTTGTCAGTTATAATCGTCCTTGGGATCCCGAATCGGCATATAATATTTCTGACCACAAAACTTATCACCTTTCTTGTGGTGATCTTAGTCAAGGGCTCAGCTTCCACCCACTTTGTGAAATAATCCACGGCTACTATGGCATACTTAGCCCCTCCTTTAGCAATTGGTAAAACTCCAATGATATCGATTCCCCATGTGGCAAATGGCCAAGGACTCACCATCGATTTAAGCTGGGTTGACGGTGCCCTGGGGATTTTGGCGAATCTCTGGCACTTATCGCAGCGTCGTGAATAATCAGCTGCATCTTTGTTGATCGTAGGCCAGAAGTATCCGTACCGCAATATTTTCTTTGCTAAAGTTTGACCTCCTGTATGATCTCCACACTCACCTTCGTGCACTTCTCTCAGTACACGCTTGATGTCGTCGTGTGCGATACATCGTAACAGGGGCATAGAAAATCCTTGTCTATAGAGAGTATCGTCTTGCATAACATATCTGGCAGCTTTGCGAACTACGGCTCTTTTCTCACTTTTCTTCGATGGGAGTGTCCCATTCTTAAGAAAACTCTTGATTGGAGTCATCCATGACTCCTTCTCTGGTTCCGCTTCAAGAACGAATTCAATTTCCATGGACTCAAAGCTTGGCGACTCCAACGTTTCAATTGGAATTACCTCAGTCCCTTCTGGATTGTCAGAACTAGCCAGTTTTGCCAGTCTATCCGCTTTCTGGTTTTCAACTCTGGGAATATGTGTTATGTTGTACCGCTCTAAGCTATTTAATAGCTCTTTTACTTTCTTGAGGTAAGCGACAAGTCGAGGTCCTCGAGCCGCGAATTCCTCTCGCACTTGACAAACAACAATCTTAGAGTCACAAAATATGTCCATCATTTTTACTCCGAGGTCTTTAGCGAGTTTCAGCCCGGCAATCAGGGCTTCATACTCAGAGTCATTGTTTGTTGCCGAAAATTCTAATCGCAGGGCGTAATATAACGACCGTCCCTCGGGAGTGACTAAGACAATTCCAGCTCCGGATCTTCGGTCATTTTTAGCTCCATCTGTATATAATTTCCACGGATTCATCTCTAGCTTATCCTCGGATTTGACCACTCGGTCATTGATTATTTCTTCCTCTGGAATGGTGAACTCCGCAATAAAGTCTGCTAGAGCTTGCCCCCTGATTGACTTTCGTGGTTGAAAATTCAAATCAAAATGGCTTAGTTCTATGTTCCATTTAATCAACCTTCCCGACGCTTCGGGTCTCTGCAACACCTGTCTTAACGGCTGATCGGTGTATATGGTTATTGGATGGGCTTGGAAGTAGTGACGAAGTTTTCGGGATGCAATCAGGAGGCTGTAAGCAAGCTTCTCGATCTTTGGGTAGTTGCGCTCTGCCGCTGCTAATTTCTTACTCACATAGTATACTGGCCTTTGTACTTTGTCTTCTTCTCGAACCAGGGCTGTGCTGACAGCGTGAGCCGAGACTGCTAGATAAACAAATAGTTCTTCGTGATCTACGGGCTTTGATAAGATTGGCGGTTTCTCTAACAGCTCTAACAGATTTTGAAAGGCCTCGACACAATCGGGAGTCCACTGGAAGTTCTTCTTTCCCCTTTTTATCAAATCAAAAAATGGAACACATTTATCGGTGGCTTTGGAGATGAATCTACTCAGCGCCGCTACCTTCCCTGCCAGACTTTGGACGTCTTTAATTCTCCTTGGTTCTTCGATATTTCTAATTGCCGCTATCTGGCTAGGGTTGATCTCAATTCCTCGGGAACTCACAATGAAGCCAAGGAACTTTCCCGACGCCACTCCAAATGAACATTTTAAAGGATTCAATTTCATACGGTATTTTCGCAAGATACCAAACATTTCCGCTAAGTCTTGCGTATGACTGGAAGACTGCTTTGATTTAACAAGCATATCATCCACATAAACTTCCATAGTTTTTCCTATTTGATCATAAAACATTCTATTTACCAACCGCTGATAAGTAGCTCCAGCGTTTTTTAATCCGAATGGCATTACAACGTAACAATATAACCCCAAATTCGTGATGAAACTTGTATGCTCTTGGTCTGGTACATGCATAGGAATTTGATTGTATCCAGAGTATGCATCCATGAAAGAGAGTAGTTCATGACCTGCTGTCGAGTCTACAAGCTGGTCAATCCTGGGAAGTGGGAAACTATCTTTTGGGCAAGCCTTATTTAAATCTGAAAAGTCAATACAAGTTCGCCACTTTCCGTTTGGCTTCTTTACCAGGACGGGATTCGATATCCAGTCGGGATAGGTCGAATCTCGAACAAATCCATTTTGCTTCAATTTCTCTACTTCCTCTTTGAGGGCAGCCGACCTCTCTGGGCCCAGCGTGCGTCTCTTTTGCTTCACAGGCGGATGCTTCGGATTTACATTCAATTTGTGACTGATAATGGAAGGTGATATCCCACACATGTCAGCATGGGTCCAGGCGAACACATCTAAGTTTGCCTTCAAGAAGTCTGTCAGCTCTTCAGCACGACGTGGATCCAATTGAGAACCAATCTTCAAAACTTTCGTCGGATCAGCTTTATCAATGGGAATTTCCACTGTCGCTTCGTTAGGAGTTGCATTCCTAGCCTCTGATTCCTCGTCTTTTCTAGGATCCAGGTCTTCAGGTGTTCCTTTGGGCAACTCCTTTGGGGTCAATTTCTCTAGTTGCTATGCCGAGTCCCCCTTTGAGGGAGACAAAGCATCCTTACTCTCAGCATTAACTCCTTTCATCAACATCTTCAGTTCGGCCACATAGCAGGCCCGTCCAGAGACCTGATCCCCTCTTACTACTCCAGTTCCGGCTTCAGTTGGGAACTTTAGTAACAAGCACCAAGGGGCGATACAAACTCTAAATTCAGCGAGGGCAGGTCTCCCTAAAAATGCGTTATATGGTGAATCTACGTCCAATACTACGAACTGAAGCATTCGCACTCTTCTACGTTCTCCTTGCCCTAGGGTCACGGGCAACTCTATATATCCCATGGGAGCTGTCGTCGCTCCGTTGAAGCCTCTAATCCATCCTTCACAAGGTTTCAGATCTTCAGGCTCAAGCTTCATCTGATCAAATGATTTCTTGAACAAAATATTAACAGAACTTCCGTTGTCTACTAATACCTTATGGACCAAGGCCGGCCCAATGGTGGTAGTAATAACCAACAGATCATTGGTGGGAGATTGTATCCCCGTGTTGTTTCGGCTACGAAATACCACGTCGTCGAACATGGTTTTTTGTTGTTTTATGGGAGTGACATCTTCCAAATCGTCACCTTCATTCACATCTAGATGCTTGGCAGCATTCACATATTGGTCCATCGACCTAAAACTTCGGATTGCCGGGTGAGGTCCGCCTACTATGGAGTTGATGACAATCCCTTTACCTTTCTGTTGCGCGGTAGGCTTAGGAGCAGGTAGGATCTGTTTTGGAGCCTGCTCTCCTTGCCCCCTGTCCCTCGGGGCAACCTTGTACTCATCCAACTTTCCTTCACGCAGCAGCTTTTCAATTACATCCCTCAAATGCCGACATTCATTGGTCGAATGTCCATGTGTTCCGTGGAACAAGCAAAACTTCCCTGTCGCCATTTCTTTCTCGGTCGAATCACGAGGTGGCGGTCTTTTGTACTGCAACACATTGTACGTATCCAGGTAAATATTTTCCAGGGTGTCATTCAATGGTGTATAGTTCTCGTAGTTCTGGAATCGAGGCCTTTTGTTAGGGTCGCTTCCCCTATTTCTGTTTCTCCTGTTACCGTTTGAATTACGGTTGTTTTTGTTTCCCCCATTTCCAGTCTTGCTGTTTCCACCCTTGTTTCCTACATTTACTTCAACCTTGCCAGAACTTTCCCCAGACTGCTTCACAGCAATATTACTCTGCACATTCTCCTTTGAAGCTGTCCCGGACTTTCTCTTCCGGTTTGCCCTGGCCTCCTCTCGTCTTAAATAAATATCGACTTTTTCGTAGAATATCGCCCTCGTGGGGGGTGTCTTCCCAGAAAGGTAGTCTCCAAACTCAGATTCAGGATCGACTCCTTCCTTCAATGCCATCAGAATAGTGGGCTCATGCGGGTCACTGACCTCAGTTACAGCTTGGTTAAAACGATCTAAATATGCCCTTAAAGACTCTCCTGGTGCCTGTTTGATTCTCGACAATTCAATAACACTCTTGGACTTTCGGGCATGTAGTCGGAACTGGTTCATGAAACGCTCGCTTAGTTCTTTGTAATTAGAAATTGAACGAGGAGGAAGTCGGGTAAACCAGAATAATGCCACATCTTCTAGGTAGATTGGGAATGCTTTGCACTTCACTTCATCAGGGGCAGCAGCGGCGTTCATGAGCCACGAATACCGCATCAAATGCTGTCCCGGATCAGTCCTTCCGTTATATTTATCCATCTGTGGCAAGTTAAAGCGTCGGGGAAACTGGAAGTCTAGGATATCGTCAGTGAACGGAGTATGGCTTCGCTCAATGCCATAGTCTTCATTTGTATAATTCCGGCTCTCGGACATAATCCGGCGAACCATTGCCTGTACATCGGCACTAGTTAGGGGCTGCTCAGGTTCCCTGGCCCTAGTGTCCGAGTTCCTTCTGGGCTCATGCTCAGGAGATGCCCTTCTTCTTCGAGCTGCCTCTGCTCGATTCCGTTCCCTGTGTTCCCGGTCGATCTCGGGAAGAGGGGACTGGAGTCTTTGCCCCCGAGTGGGGTCATCGTTTCCTAATGCTCGTGCGATATCCTCGCGAGATCCCAAAGATCCAAATGTTAGCTGCTCCACGTTCTGAGGTCGTTCGAGTGGCCTTCGTTCACGGGGCCTCTCTTCCTCGGAAGATGAAGATTGATCTACGGGTGTGTGACGAACCGGTGATGGAGTTCTTTGCCGACGGAGTTCACTAATCTCTCGACTCATGAGCCTCATATTTTCCTGCATCATGAGATTAGTGCGCTCATGAACTCTCATAGCTTCCCTTGTGCTCTCAAGCATGTCAAGCAAGCGCGAAAAATCTCCTTGAGTGATGGGCGCAGATGGATTGACCTGATCTCCAACCCTGGCAGCTGGAATTGGAGCATTCGTAGGGACTCGAGTAGATGTTCCAGCTTCACCAAGCATCGGGTCGGATCGGAGGTAGGAAGCCGGGTCGGATCGGAGTTGGGGTGCCTGGTCGGAGCGCAGCAGGCAGTTCGGGTCGGTTCAGATTGGGGGAATGCACTGCTTCTGAGTCTCCTACCCGGATCGGATCGGATCGGAGCTCTCCCCCTACTGGCGGCTCGGATTTCTTGCATTGATTCTTCCTGCTGCTGAACTCTGCCCCCGAGACCTTGTTACAACAGCATTTTGCTGATCTTCGCCAGCTCCATTTCCTCGAAAAGACTGAACTTCCTTGCCTTTTCCTTTGGCCATGAGTTTTTGACAATTACTTCAACGAATGTAAGAAAGCGGAGAAACTTAAGGATTCACTTCTTTGAACTCGACGGTCCAAAAAGTAGAAAGAGATCCCGGAAAATAAAGAATTTAGATGAGGATTCTCAGTGAAAGCACCAAAATGTTAGACCCAAAAGTGGTTCTAACACCCAAATTGATTAGAAACAAGATTATATGAGACAATAATAAAAATGAACACACAGGATTTATAGTGGTTCGGCGAAGAAATGCCTACGTCCACTTATTTTTCACTATATTCAGTAATCCAGTTACATACGCAATGTAAGATTCACTCACAACTCACTTTTGTTCACTCAAATGATTAAAACAAGAAATAAAAGATGATTTGGATTCTCCGGGAGTAAAGGAGTTCGGATGATGGAGGTACTTGGATTCTCAAAAGTGCTGAAAAAAATCCTTCTCTTTGTCTCTAGATGGGGTATTTATAGGTGTGAATTTGCCTGAGATTCAATCCGGGTCGGAACACGTGTCATCCATCGCACTCTCTTCGGGTTCGGATGAACTATCAAGCTGACAACACATCAAAGAGATGGACGTTAGGGGTAGGAATTAGTCATATCCGGTCCGGTTCTCCAGGCGATTTTACAGGAGACTAACTTGGATCATGGGTGCGGGTCGGAGGCGCACAGGCAAGGGGTTCGGATCGGGATACCCGATCCGAACCGGAATGGCTTGGACGTCTCTCCCTCTCTAATCTATTCCGCTCCGCTCCAGCATCGTGACAAGCAGATGGATTTCCATGCGAGATTTAGTTGTCCTCCGATCCGACTGGATATGCTTTACCAATCTATCCAGTAAGAGACCACCGATCCGAACCGAGATCTCTATCTGATCCGATCCAATATGCTGCTCTAACCCGATCCGAATAGAGGATCCTATCCGATCCGAACAACCGCAGCTATCAACTTGAACTGTAGTGTTTTCTTCCAATCCGAACCGAGGTCTTATAACTTAAAATACTCTTCAATGTTTGGCTTTTTGACTTTGTGTTGCCTAGTTCACAAAGTAGGCTAACAGAACTTAAGTAACTATCCCAACAAAAATACTCCTCCTTAATCCATTAATTACTTCTAAGTAGAATACTTCCCTTAATCTATTCAAACTTATAATAATAATAATAATGCCTAGCAATATGATGATTAAATACAAACCAATCCAAGTATCTTTATTACATATGTTTGTCTGATACATACATACAAACCAAACCAAATCAAATCACACCATATGTCTTAATATATATAAGTTTCAAATTATGAAATCCAAATCAAATCACACCACACCATATGTCTTAGAATAACAAATCAATCAAATCGTACTGAATAATAAACGTTTCTTGGAACCTCAACCCAACCATCTTTTCCAAAGATAGGATCCTTCTTAGTGACTTCCCAATCTTCATCTTCTTTGGTTGGCGGAGCCTTTGTGAGATTATTATCTTCATCTCTGGGAAAAGAATATATTAGCCATCACATTTCATCAAAATGCTTCTCTTGTTGTTCGAACATCTTTATTCTACTTAGTTCGAGAAGATGCTGATTTCGTAGAATGATAGAGAGGATATTTTTAAAAGATTTCAAGGTTTCTTCTTGATTTTCACTAAGATTATGGATAGGATTTGTCATGGATTTGATGAGAAATGATTAAGGAAGAAGGAGTAATGGAATAATGAATTTTTCTGGAAGAAATGGACTTAAATAGGGTCTGGAATTCATTGGATTTTGAATGGACATGAGTAGTTATTTTAATTTTAAAATTTGAAACAATTTGAAAATATGTCAGTTATATGTCGACATACTCTTTTTTTCATGTCAAATACTATAGTGTTATATTTAAAAATTTTGAATTCTTTTGAACTCTATTATATTATAATTAGTTTTATAGTTTTTCCAGAAACATATAAATGATTATATCATAAATAAAGCTCCATTCATTACTTGATAGAAAGCAAATACATCCAACTAATCAAGACATACTTTAAATACGAGACTCAAAAGCAAATATAAGAAACTAGATAGATTGGACTAGATGGCCTAGTTTTTAGATGATGACGAGGAAGATGAAATTCCAAGCTTTCTTTCTATCTTGACCATGAATTTGGATATTTTGGAGAGTCTCTTGTTAAGCTTCTTTTGATTGTTGACGATTTTCACTTGATTTTGAACAATCGTATCTTTGTAAATACACTTAGAGGTTAGATACTCAATACTTTCCATAGAAACCTCTTCTTCTTCGACTTTCATTGGCTCTTGTTCTTGTTGCATTCGAGCTTGTTTGGCCTTGAATGTCTTATATGGTTTAAAAGTAAGAGGAATTTGCATGAGATAAATGTTTGATGCGTCAAACACTTTTCTAGGGACAAATTCTTCTCCATGAAGATCAACATTAAAGTATTTGAAAATGCAAGTGAGATAAACACCATAGTAGAGGGTGTTTTATCTTGTGGATAAATCTATGGGCTTTATTTCATTTAGAATCATTTCGACCCAATTGATAATATATCCACCCATAATAGCAAAGAGAGCCTTCTGGACTTTAAAAGTTGGATTTTTCGAATTTCCGAAATGGGAAGTGATGGTATGTTGAAGGAGAAGGATGACAATTCTTGTTTTTGGGCATAAGAAACGATTTTTGAAATCCATCGGAGCACCATCTTCGAAAATATCATGATAGGTTTCTAAATCGGTTTCGTTGATGGTAAAATTTGAAAAATCCGAGCCCACGCTTCTACAATTTAGAATAGTTCTTAAGAGTTCGACATCGAGAACAATTTGAGTGCCTTTGACACTACTCAAAATTTGATTTTCATTGCCTTCGTAAAATCCGTGATTGAGATTTGCATAGAACATCTTCATGAGTTTGGGATAACATACTTCGTCGTTATCACTAGAGTCAATTAGACTCAACACTTCATTGTGTTCGAAAAGAGAAGCGAATTCATAAGAGGGAAAGTCGCTAAAGATAGCGAAAGTACCCATGTTAGCTTTAGCATTTGCTAAATAGTTACTATAGGTTTTGATGGCCTCTTTGTCGTTATGAAGATAGCCTTTGATGGTTTTGGTTATCTTCAACTTTTCAGATGAACTTGAGGAAGCCATTGAATTGATAATTTTGGAAGAGAATAGATATGAAGAATATAATTTTGAGTTATGAATGAAAGGTAGATAGGATAGATATATACAGAGATTGAATGGATATGAATTGAATGAATATGAATTGAATAGGCACAACTTTTTAGATTGAAATGACACCTT
The DNA here is from genome assembly GCA_030737875.1 of Allium sativum. Classification (NCBI taxonomy): domain Eukaryota; kingdom Viridiplantae; phylum Streptophyta; class Magnoliopsida; order Asparagales; family Amaryllidaceae; genus Allium; species Allium sativum. The sequence continues at coordinate 639,407,075 of CM060918.1, forward strand.
TTCAGACCTTGAGAGTTCAAAAAATTGGAGGGAAGTTTGAAAGTTTAAACTTTTGAAATTCTAAATTTAAATTTCCGAACCGGTTAGATATGTCGACGTATACTTTTCTGTATGTTGACATATTTGACTTATTTCAAAGGAAATTGAATTTTTAGGTTTTGAAATATATTATCGATTTATATTTCAGGTTTAACGATTTCCTAAAATAATTCTAATCCTAATAAACACTCAAACAATTTTATTTTATTAATATATTGGTTATTTAATATTATATTAATATTTTGAATTTCAAAATTCAAATTTCGAATTTCAAAAGTTTGTTTTTAAAGTTTTAAATTCAAACCAAAACAACCAAACGAACAAACAAACGAACAAAGCAACCATTCAACCAATTAAAATTTAATTAACGCATACCCGGTTTTTTGATCCTTTTCTCCATGATTTTCTGAACTCTTAATTGCTGTAAATCATATATTCATATTTCTGGTTTCTGGTTCTTGATGACGAATCTGAATCATCAAATGTTGTTGCGTATGCTTTCTTTCTTTTCCTTGACGAATTGTTGTTGTCCGTTTGTTGAGTTGATTTGTCTGGATATGGACACATTTTCTTCATATGGTCCGGTTTGTTGTAGTTAAAACAAAGACCATCATTAATTTTTGAATTTCCTTGAATATAACTCTTCCTTCTATATTTTAGAAATTTTCTAAAATGATTTGTCATAAGCGTTGTTTCTTCATCATCTCCACTACTCGAATCAAAATCATTTGTCTTGCTCTCGGTGCAATAGATTTCTTTTCAGTTGATTTATTTTCTTTTCTGTAATTGGACTTCATAGGACATCAAATTTCCAATTAACTCTTCAATCTTCGTTTCATTGACATCATTGGCTTTATCAATAGCTAAAGTCTTCTGATCCCATTCTGAATTTAATGAATTTAATATTTTTCTAACTTGATCTGCTTCATAATAAGTTTTTCCAAGTGCGGTTAGCGAATGCACTATCTCTTGAAATCTGCAATACATATCTGAAATAGACTCATTCTCGTTCATTTTGAATAATTTAAATTGATTGACATGGCTATATTACTTTGTTTAACTTTACTAGTTCCTTCGTGAGTGACTTTTAAATTTTTCTAGATTTCACAAGCATTTTTACATGTTGATATTCTATTAAACTCATTCCTATCTAATGAACAAAACAACATATTCATGGCTCTAGAATTGCTCTGTGTAGCAGCCTTTTGTTCATTTGTCCATTGTGCAAATGTAGTTGGGGGTTTAACATATTCATTTTGTGTACTATTCCATATGTCTAAACCTACTGATTGTAAATAAATTTTCATTCTAAATGCCCAACATGAATAATTACTACCATTAAACAATGGTGGTCTAACAGTGGATTGACCATCTATAAAAGAACTATTATTGCTAAAAGTGTTGCTTGCCATTATCACTATTTTCAAAAATCAGATTATGAACATTTTTGAAAGACCTTGCTCTGATACTAATTGTTAGGGATGGCGGAATGGATCGTTAAGGCAAAACAAACACTAGAGGTGGGGTGGGAGGGTGAATAGTGTTTCTGAGAATTTAAACAAAATCTAAAACTTATGTTAACTACGGGATGAATCAAACATCACAAACACAATCATGGACACATATTCAAACACAGATACAAAATAAACAGAAATAAAGATGTAGAAAAGGAAAGAACACACCAGATTTTATACTGGTTCAAATTACTCCTACGTCCAGTTCTGCACAACGCTGGATTGCATAGAATTTTATTACTATATCAATAGTCAAGTACACCCTTCTTGATTTCACGACTACAAGGCATACCTCCAATTTCTACTTCCCTGATTTCTCGGCTACTAGGAAACGCCGATTCCTACTTCCTTGATTTCTCGGCAACAAGGATACCATCGATTCAACTTTTACTCAACCCAAACAATTACAAACAGCCCTAGAACTCTTCAATAGCAGTTGATTTGGAGATAGATGAGAAGAGAGTGTGGAGAGAAGAAGTTTGATCAAAAAAGAATTGAATTCGGTGGAGTATAAGTGTAGAAATCATAAAAATGATTAAGAATGATTATATAATGAAAGAGGATGAAGGTGGAGAAGAAGATATGTTTAAAAATTCGGTTTTAACCCTTTTTTATAGTGTATGAAAGGTTGAAATGTTTCTGAAACGTTTCAAATAGTGAAAAGACACTTCCTTTCAAAATTGAAAAAGTGACAGTTATATGTCGACATGGTGTTTTTTTATGTCGACAAACTTAGTGTATTTTTTGAATTCTAAAACATTTTTCAAGTGTTTTTATACAAATATAATTCTGGAAATTCTTGAATCAGAATATAGTATGTAAATTAAAATTATAAAGTAGAAAATCATATGAAAACATAAATTTAAACTATATAAACATATTTATAAAATTATAAGGTTTTAAACTATATAAATATAAGGTATAAGAATATAAATTTATAAAATTTAAGTTTGAAAAACAAAAAAGAATAAGAAAGGAAAAAATAGAAAAGATAGAAAATAAAATAGAGAGGATTGAAGATAGAATAAAAAAAATCAGAATTTGAAAATTAGAATTTGAACCAACCTGCAGTACTATTTAGAGTCTTACACAATCTAGACTCTATGACTATATTAATCTTGAACCCTTGAATTCTTGAAATCTTGAATACACATGAGTCTTTAAATTTCTCTGATCTTTGAATCTCTATTTTCTTTAAAACTGTATAGTCTTCAGTAATATTTCCTGTATATAATTTCTGCATATGTATATATATTCTATACAAAAAGTGTTAGTATATATTTTATAATCAATGATAATTGAAATAAGGGTTGTCATCAAAACTCCATTCTCCAACATATATTAGGGAGTAACTAGTCATCTATTAGGGGGTATATCGAGTCAGCTAAAAAGTACGGTCATGTTCGTGGATGAGGACAATTTGTTCTAGTGTTTGAAATAGGCAGAAAAACTTTAGCAACGCGCACTTCGTCCCACCATGCCCTTATATATGTAAATGTTAAACAAGCGCACGTACTACTTAATATTCTACTTGAAAAATCCTTAAGCCCAACATATCATTGCATGTCTACATTAAACAGATGGTAGCTACATATATACTATAAATAGTCATAATACAATGTTTAGGAAATGGGTAATATCAGTTTGATTTCCTAATTTGCTATGTGGTGCCAATAAATTCAAGGCCGGTCAGCTTAATAATATCGTGAGGTAGTAAAGAATACATTTTATAAAAAAATGGATATAAACTATGTAATTTAGTCGTCAAATCATTCACCAACATGTCATATGGGAAGAGAAAAAGCAATTGCATACAGAAAATGGCTACTATTTCCGCAATGCAAAATTCTGATATTCCTTCAATCTGTAACCTTTCAAAAGCTAGTACGATGTGAAAAAAAAATACCTTTCCATTCGAAAATTTGATTGACGATGGTTTTCCTAATTGCAAAGTATATTGGTAGTCCAGTGAATTTCCTTATATTTGGGGTGAGTTCGACCGATTGAAGCCCTCTACAGTTCCGTGATTACCATAATAGCTAGTACATCAATCGCATCTTCAACATCAGAATCACCTGATAAAGTTCGCTAAATAGTTGGTGTGATACCTCTAATTTTTAGTAAATATTAATTACACGATTTCAATAGATAAATTAAATAAGAATAACATTGTGCGATGTTGAGAAGAAATTTGCAATTAACTAATAAATAAAGGTTTGACATTGGAAATTAATCGATGTAACAAGACACAAGAAGAGGGTTTATGTGAGGGGGAAAGCGGGAAAAATACAGACTCTCATATATATACATAACCTTCCTTTTTTTCCCTTAATTCATTTCCCAAAATCTAATAAAAAATATAAGGGAGGTCGGTCATTACCATGAAGAAGAGGAGGCAAACTTTGGGAAAAGCTAGAGAATCAAGTTAAGATCAATGCTACATGAAATCTGAACACTTCCATCCTAAGGTAAATAATAATTCAAACTCCTTGTTATTTTCGATCATGGTTAATACCCAAATCAAATTCTTATATATAATATTTTTTTATGAATATTTAGATATTTTTACATTCTCACAATGAGACAATAGTTTTTTTGATTAAATATGCATGTTTGCACAAGAATTAATTAGGTTTTGGTCAAAACATATAGTTTGTCATCTTTGATTGCTGTGAAATTTTTACATACTGTGTATAAACAGATTTCGGGGATGATTTTTAAGTTTTATAATTTTCTGAGCATGTAAAAATATTCTATGGATTTCTTAAGTTTGATTAAGAATTAATTACGGTATTAATTCTTAAAAATAATTTAAATAATTATTTTGACCTGGAAGTTCTGCAAAAGATAAAAGGGGACACCTTAGGTCATTTTTAAATTTTAGGACTTTTCCCATGTTTTTATAATTTATTATGAATTTTCTAAGTTAGCCAAACTTAGGGTAATTAACACATCAATTGCATTAATGATTGCATTTGACCATTTTTATAATTTAAAACTGAAAAGAATGAGAACCTCACTAGCCAGTATTCTAATAACCTATCACATTTTGCAAAGTAAAATGGTATAGGTGCAAAGTTTACTAAACTTAATAATAAAGCAAATTTCATACAAAATTACATCTCAGGCCAGGTATATCGATCGTATCGATGGTATGGAGATGCCTTGGGTACATGGAACACCATGTTACATGGTATAGGGTGGATCTAGGCTTTTTGTATCGTCTACATGACTTATTGAATGGGTCCTTATCAACTGAGTTTATACTTGTTTTTTTTTTTTTTGAAAAAACACCTCTCCCTTTGACCTTATCACCTTCGTACTATAGCGATAAGATTATTTTCTTTATAAAAAACAAAAGACTTACAACCTTTATTGTTTTTAACTTTGTAGTGGTTGTTGCATCTATACTTTGTCGATAAGGGTTTGTTCCCTAAATTTTTTTTCAAATAAACTTTAACGCTGACCACTTCTATACATTGTGACGACTGTCGTACACCATCGATGCTTATATAACCTGATAGCGCGCTGTACAAACACCCGATCGATGCATGACTGTAGTTAAGAGAAAGAAATAGGAAAAGAAGGAAAATACATAAGAGGATTAGAGAATAGAATAGAACAAGAAATAAACACCATACATGATTAAGAAACATGTTGTATATCTCACAGTGCATTGGATAAAATATAACATAAATCATATACATAAAATAGGCGGGATAGTAATATTATATGATTAGAGTATACTAGAGATAATTATACTCACCTACAAACAGTCTTAGAATAAGTAGCCAACATTGTTATGGTTACACAGTTACACACAATGGAATAATCAATAATATAAATATAATATAAGAAGATGCCACCTCCTGCTAATCCATCCGCGCACCCCCGGATAACGCCAGCACTTGTTGTCTTGTCTACTCATCGATGTGTTTGATGAGTACTCAAGGTAGTAAGAGGGAACATAAAACCTTAAGTAAGACAACATTTTATTGTGAGCGATAAACGTTCTCAAAATACTGTAAAAGTTGTAATAGTGATCAGATCTAAAGTATGGAAATCCATACCTGACATGTCCCTGCATCCATAGAGTTAGCATATAAAATAATATACTGCTCTATAATAATAATTTAGGCGTACCCTACGTTAGAGCACCGGGATGTCTAAAGGTCTGTATCTACACCATCTATATCTATGTCAATGATTACCTATATTTTAGTGACATTCCTGAGGGTGATAAACAACTAAACAAACAGAGAAAACATCATCCATCCTTACATTTGTATGTACATGTATATATGTATATATATAGTGCGTTTGGGTCCACAGTAACTATACCCCATCTAAGCCGAAACAATCTACGTCAGACCGACAACTTATACCAGGTTGAGAATGAGCATAAGTGGTATTCACGAGTCCGCCATGGATTAACCACCTATATCCAAGGGGAAGCCTCCAAACTGGCTTAGACCAACGTCAAGTTGAATAGACCCTAAAGCCTCAGCTCTCAAAATACTTGTCTAAACCTACATAATAGCGATCGCTTTTGCACACTTATCTCCACTATAGAGTTTATTATGGAATTGTCCTCATAGTCCCGTCTGAAGCCTCCTGGTCGGAAACTACATAAACCACTACATATGTCGTCAAACTCTACATCCTGTGTAACAACCCGTATTTTCAATAACCAGTTATAACGTAAATCGAGGCAGAATTTAATTTATAAATCTGAATTAAGGGAAACGGGCTATGCCATTGCGTTCGTCTCGGAAAAATACACGAAATAGTGTCCGAGTTTTCGAAAATCGGAGTCCGTATGACCCGATTAAGGCCCAATGAAGTTTTCAGAAAATTTCAAGTTCAAAACAGATTTCGAATTTCGGGTTCAAAATTCGAAAAACGGTCAGATTGGGCCAGGCGGGTAAATTCCCGCCAGAGCACCCAAGTCGACAGCCCTGTCGACTTGGGAGTTGACTTGGTTGGACCCAAGTCGACAGCCCTGTCGACTTGGCTGCCGACTTGGTTCAGCCGGGCAGTTCTGCCTGGTGCACCATTTTGGGGTTTTGGTTAGGTTTTGGGGCCAGATTCGGTTTTAAGGGCTGAGATTGGAATTAGGGTTTAATCCTAAGGTTGAAACTAATCCTAATCTCTATAAATAAGCCCCTAACCTAACCCTAAATCATCATTATACATTCAAGTAACTAAACTATGGCAAAATCATTCCTCTCATGGCCTCCACTATCTTCATAAAATTCCTAAATAAATTTCTATGAGAGATTTTCCATGCATACAAGTGTTTTCAAGCTTGTATGAGCATCATTAGCTTGCATTCAAGTCAAGTTTCTATATTTGCATCATAAAGCAAGAGTTTTGATCATTTTGGCTTAAGGGTTTTTCTATTGGAGCTTTCATATTGGGTTTATTTGATTGCATAAGGGCTTTGTCTCAATCTTATATTTGCTTATACTCATTTGAGTCTTCATAAGCATTGTAAGCCCTTTTCTACTTTCATATTTAAACTCTAAAGTTAAATGAATGATGCAAGTTGGGTTGATCATTATGATATGCAAGTTTGCCATGATATGCAAGTTTACTATGTCATGTTATGCAAGTTTGATATGTTATGATATGCAAGTTTGCCATGTTATGTTGTGCAAGTTGCCATGTTATGTTATGCAAGTTGTCATGTTATGTATGCAAGTTTGGGTGGATCATTTACTCATGTTATCATGTTATGCAAGCTTACCTTGAGTATATGAACATAAAGCTTCAAGCTTTATGCTAAAGGTTGCATTTTGGCAACATGTAAGTTATCATATCTCTTATGATAACTTGCATGTGAGGCTAAATGCGAACTTATGGCCATTTCTACATGTCATTTATCACCATGTATCACCAATATGCTAAGTTTGGTTTTATGCATGCTTTTGAGGCCTAAAAATGTAATATGCAAGTATATGAACATATGTACATTTCATATGCCACCATGTTAAACTTGTGGCTTCAACACCTTTATGTCATGATTATGCCAAGTTCCCTCTTTCTATCCTTTATGCGCTATTGCGATATGTAAGCGATGGGATTGCGTTTGGGGTTGGGTAAACTTAAAAGGCACAAAAACATAAGATTGGGAATTTACCTATTAAGTTAGGTCTACCCATTGGGAATTTACCTAATAAGTTAGGTCTACCCAAATGCTTGAAAACTTGTAATATGTTTTGTAAACATAATGGACATGACACTTAGAAAATATAAGTGTGACCAACTCGAGGTTGGGTTGAGTTTGTAGCGTAAACCTACCCGGAACCAACCGACTTAACTAGTTTCTACAAACAATAGGACCCAATGTGAGAAGTTGGTCATGTTGTACCTTGAACCCGAGGTTAGACCAAGTTGTGGTGTAAAGCTACCCGGAACCGACCGGCTTAACTAGTAACCGCAACAAAGTCTAATGTGAGAGGTTAAGGCACATTAATTAATTAATGCCTCATGATTGGGTTAAGTCATGGTCCACTTAATACTTAACCAATTTGGGCTTGGTAGATTAATCAGGGTTAAGTCGTGAACTCATCGTTACACCTAACCAAGTTAATCCATGATTAGCAAGAGGGTTAAACCGTACTTAACCCACTAGAATATCCTAGCAATGGGGGTCCACTCCAGCAGTAATCCCAAGTTTGTATCATTATGACCCTAGGGACTAGGCTAGGGTGGGGGCACGATTACTGGACTTGAGGTAAGTGACCAAAAACGACGGCAGAGTGGTACGCCGGTGTAGTTCCTGACGAACTATGGTCGTGCACATAGTCCGTAGCCGGAGAAAACATGCACGGGTACCAGTAGATCGAGACTGTGCACTTATGTTTATGGTGTCCAGGGGTTTACACCCTAGGGCTTGATACACCCGAAGGGTGGACCCGGCACAGTCCGACTACAATTATGTTTGGGCCGTATTGACACCAACACGTGACGAGTTAGGCTTAGGGAGCCGATCGATTAGACCGTTTGGTTGGACCTCGTATTAGGGTCACTTCATGTTATTGGACCTCGTATTAGGGTCATTTCATGTTATTGGGTCAAAGCTTGGGCCAAGGGATCAATACATGTTTATTCAAGTCATGTTAGTTTGCTAGTACACCTGTGGTGCAAAACATTAAACCTGATTATGCGATGACACCTTTATCTACCTTGTTAGTTAATCATCATGCTAGTATGTTTTTATCCTTATGTTCATCCCTGCTTCTCATGTCAGTTAACTTTATCAGTTTACATTGATTGTAGTAGGGCTTACTCAGTCTTTTTGACTGACCTGTTTTCTTTCGCCTCTTTTCTTCCGTTTCCCCCCCCCCCCCCACCCAGGTTCTCAGGGTGGGAATATTGGAGCTTAGCTTGGATTTCTGATCGCTTGCTTGTGGGATTTAGCTCATGTACGGTTTGACATGAAGCTAGCTATGGTTATCACTTATTTTGGGGATAGTACTTATGTATTTCAGTTTTTTTTCAGTTGATGTTGTTTTTATCTAGACTTGTTTATTTGGAAAGTTGACATTATGTTGTACCAGACTTGTTTTGAAATGGTTTGAAATCTTCCGCTGCTTTATCTATGTTATTTACTCTGTTTACATATATACATATGTTCTTGTTCTGCCTTGATATATCATTATGCATGTTTACCCGATTCAAACGCCCCTCCAAAGTCAGAGTGCTTGCAAAAGCCACCCTGGCGGAGGCGGGGTGTTACATTTGGTATCAGAGCATATGGTTTACGAGAAGGAACAAAAAGGTTTTTAAAACTTTTGGAAAACTATTTTCAAAACCAAGTATAAAGTATTTTCCAAAGAAAAGTCTAGTTTATTTTAAAGGCTATTCCCCAAAAAGCCATTAGCAAAATTCCTTCGTTTTTCTCCATCCTGAATCTGTCTTTTTCTTCGTTTTCAGTATGGCCGATAACTTTGCTATTCCGGAGGGAGTATACGTACCTGTTTGGTATAGGAGACTTTTGGAGGCTAGGGCGACCGAAGCCGGCCCCGCAGATGTTCCTCCTCCTCCTCCGGTAGTTAATGTTCCTCCTCCTCCTGTCGCTGAGGTTCCTCTTCCTCCTCCCCCTCAGCATCCTCAAGCTGACTTCGCAAAGACTTGCAAAGATTTCAAAGCAATGGGTGGCAAGAACTTTCAAGGCACTGAGACTTTTGTAGAGGCCAGAAATTGGTTGAAAGAGACCGAGGATTTATTTGCTTTCTTTGGGTTAGACGATCAGAGGAAGATCTTGTTGGCGGTTTGGCTTATGAAGGACGAAGCCGCTTATTGGTGGGAAGTCACCAATGGTACTAGGCCTGTTGAGACTTGGGCCGATTTCAGGGCAAGGTTCGTGCTTAAGTTTCTATCTTCTGCTGAGGAGAATCTGCAAATGGAGAGGTTCATAACTTTGAAACAAGGAGATATGTCTGTCAAAGAATATGTGAACAAGTTCAATCAGTTAGCTCGTTTTGGCTTGGATATGGTGAGTACTCCTCAGAAGAAGGCTCTTCGTTTTGCTAGAGGATTGAATGAGCCGTTGCAGGGATTGGCTATGTCACATATTCCCCATGGGGCCACGTTTGAGAGCTTGGTTGATATGGCGTTACTTCAGGGAGATGTCAAGAAAGAGATCAAGATGAATGATACTCAAGCCAAGAAGACTGATTCCCAGTGGAAAGGAAATCAGGGTAATCCAAGTGGTCAGAGCAGTCAAGGCAATCAGAACAAGAACAAGAGTCATGGCAACAAGGGGAACAACAACAAGGGCAATAACAAAAAGGGGAAGTGCCATTATTGCGGTTCAGTTGGGCATCTTATTAAGGATTGTAAGAAGAGGAAAAGGAAGAATGGTGAATGCTTTTTCTGTGGTGAGACTGGACATTTCAGTAAGGATTGCCCGAAGAAGCAAGGGCAAGGCCAGGGTCAGACTCAGCGTGCTGGACCTTCAGGAGGGCAAGTTCATGCTCTCAATGTCGCTCCAGTTCCCGATCGAGGTAGTATTTTTGTTGAGAGCCTTGTATATATTTCTGATTTTCCAGTTCGTACCTTGTTTGATTCTGGTGCATCGCATAGCTTTATCTCATCTGATCTTGTTGATAGTTTGCACCTTAGTACTAGCTTGGTAGATGATCCCGTCTGTGTCTCAAATCCTATTGGGGGTTCCGCCCATCTGTCTATGATATGTGGGGATTTGAGGATCTCTATACTGAGTGTAGAGTTCTTGTGTAGTGCTTATGTTCTTGGTTTTAGGGGATACGGATTGATATTGGGCATGGATTGGTTGTCCAGATATGGAGCCATCCTTGATTGTGAGCATAGGGTTGTGAGGCTCGTGACTCGCCTCAGAAACACCCTAGAAATTTCTTGTAATCCGAGAGGTCCCGTCATGTTGTGCTATCTTGAATCACTCGACTCGTCAATGGAAACTCTTCAGTCTGTGAGAGTGGTTCGAGAGTATCCGGATGTTTTCGATGAAGTTAGGGGGTTGCCCCCTAAGCGAGAGATTGATTTCCGCATTTATCTGGTGGATAATGCAAAGCCGGTTTCTTTGCCCGTTCGGCACATGGCTCCGCGTGAAAGGCGGGAGCTAAGTAAGCAAGTGAAGGAGTTGCTTGAGAAGAACTTCATTAGACGAAGTATATCTGAATGGGGAGCGCCTGTGGTATTTGCTACCAAGGCAGATGGTTCTCTCCGACTTTGTGTTGACTATCGAGAGTTGAATAAGCTGACTAAGAAGAACAGACACCCGTTACCGAGGATTGATGATCTCTTTGACCAGCTTATCGGTGCTTCTGTTTTCTCTCAGCTTGATCTTGCTACTGGATTCCATCAGCTCAGGGTAGCTGAAGATAGTATAGACAAGACTGCGTTCAGAACGCCAGATGGATACTTCAAATGGCTTGTCATGCCGTTCGGCTTGACTAATGCACCCGCATATTTCGTGGACTTGATGAGTAGGGTGTTCAGGGAGTTCTTGAACAAGTTTGTCGTGGTCTTCCTAGATGATATTCTGATCTTCTCTAAGGATGAGGAAGAGCACGCAAGGCATCTCGTGGAGGTGATGGATACGCTTAGAGCGCATCAGTTGAAGGCCAAGTTCTCCAAGTGTCACTTTTGGAGAAGGGAAGTTAGATTCCTTGGGCATATAGTATCTAAGCGAGGCTTAGCGGTGGATCCCGCTAAGGTAGTTGCAGTTCAGGATTGGAAGGCTCCTAGGAATGCAACCGAAGTGAGAAGTTTTCTAGGTCTTGCCGGCTTTAACCGGAAGTTCATCAAGGACTTCGCGAAGATTTCCTCTCCTCTCACTAAATTGACGAAGAAGAATTTAGTTTTTGCTTGGAGCATAGAATGCGAGCTTGCTTTTCAGAGGCTCAAGAGAGCTCTCACATCAGCACCTGTTCTAGCTTTGCCCGATGGGGGGAAGTTATTTACAGTATATACCGATGCATGTGGCACGGGGTTAGGACCTGTTCTGATGCAAGAAGGAAGGGTGATATGCTTTGGCGGTAGACAACTCAAAGTGCATGAGAAGAATTATCCCACTCATGACTTAGAGTTGGCAGCAATAGTATATGCACTCAAGGCTTGGCGCCATTATCTTCTGGGAGAAAGATTTGAGATTTATACCGATCACAAGTCATTGAAGTATCTCTTTTCTCAGAAGGATCTGAATCTGAGGCAACAAAGATGGATGGAATTCTTGGCGTCCTACGATTTTGAGATAGCTTATACCCCTGGCAAGGGGAATGTGGTAGCAGATGCATTGAGTAGAAAAAGGTTGACTCTGAGTCCTCTATTCATTGAGATGAAGAATTTAGAGTATGTGGCAACCTTTGATTTCTCTTTGGCGATTGAGTCGATGACCGGTTCTTTAGCATCTTTGGAACTCAGACCTACCCTTCTTGATCAAGTTGGGGCTTCGCAGAGAGAAGACCCTCAGATAGTTGAGATTATGGATAAGCTGATTCGAGGAGAGGCGTCTAGTCATCTCGCTCGATATTCTATTGATGACAAGGGTTGGCTGAGGAGAGACGGAAGGTTATGTGTTCCAATGGTAGAAGATTTAGTAAGAAAAGTTCTTGAGGAAGCGCATCGCTCTAAGTTGACTATACATCCGGGCGGAGATAAGATGTATAAAGATATGAAGCGCATTTTCTTTTGGCCTGGGATGAAGAAGGATGTGGCAGAGTTTGTCTCTAGATGTATCATTTGCCAGCAAGTTAAGGCCGAGTCGAAGAAGCCCGGTGGGCTATTGCATCCTCTAGACGTTCCACTATGGAAGTGGGAGAGTATTTCCATGGATTTTATCGATGGGCTACCAAGGTCAAGGAAAGGGAATACGAGCATTTGGGTTATTGTGGATAGACTTACGAAGAGTGCTCATTTCATTCCGGTGAAGAGCAAGAGGACCGCATCTTGGCTAGCGTCTGTATATCTTCGTGAGATTGTGAGACTACATGGAGTCCCTTCTAGTATAGTCAGTGACCGTGACCCAATCTTTACAAGTCAATTCTGGAATAGCTTGCAAGAAGCTATGGGCACGAGGTTGAATCTAAGTACGGCTTATCACCCACAGACGGACGGTCAAACCGAAAGGGTGAATAGGGTACTCGAGGATCTGTTGAGGCTTTGTATTCTGGATTTTGGTGGTACTTGGGAAGACCATCTTCCTCTTGTTGAGTTTGCATATAATTACAGTTATCAGGCAAGCATAGGGATGGCACCATTTGAAGCTTTATATGGGAGACCGTGCAAGTCGCCCACATGTTGGTGGGAGACTACAGATGAGCTTATACTTGGGCTTGATATGATCAGAGATACATCCGAGAAGGTCGAGTTGATTCGAAGACGGATGAAAGCGGCCCAAGACCGACAGAAATCCTATGCTGATAAGCGAAGAACTGATTTGGATTTGATGTTGGGGATATGGTTTTCGTGAAGGTTTCTCCTTTGCGGAATGTGGTCCGATTTGGAGCCGTTGGGAAGTTAGCACCGAGGTTTGTTGGACCATTCCCTATTATAGAGAGGATCGGGCAGATGGCTTATAGAGTGGAGTTGCCCGAGAAGCTTGCCGGAGTACACGATGTTTTTCATGTCTCGCATCTCCGGAAGTGTTTACATGAATCAACAGAGGTAGTTGAGCCAAGTGTTCTGAAAGATGTGGAAGTGGAGAAAGAGGATACCTTGAGGAGAGCTCCGATTCGTATCTTGGGGACGGAGACCAAGAAGCTAAGGAATCGAGAGGTCAAGTTGGTGAAGGTTCAATGGGGTGAAGCCAAAGAAGACACAACTTGGGAAACCGAGGAGAAGATGCGTGGGCTTTATCCATTCCTTTTTGAGGGTACACTCTCAATCTCTTTTCTTTGTTAGCATATCTTTCTCTTTGCTATCAATCTAGTTTATCGTGTTAATCTCGTCATGAGAACCTTAGGTAGAAACCCTTTGATGAAACATGTGTTTGAAACATGTTATGCTTGATGTTTGCAAGTGGTTGCAAGTGGTTACTCGTGGATGCATTATACACATTAGGCACTAGATCGGCTCACACACTCCTCATATTGCATATGCATGAGTGTTTACGCTTATTCATGGATGAAATTTTTTTGTTTTATCACATGGATGTTGCATATGGATGTATGTTATGTGCACACATATAGATGTTATACATTATGTTAGGAATTGCATACATATGGATTCATTTCACTAACATAATTTGCATTGATGATATTTGCATTAGATAAGTACATATACACACACCTTTGCATATGTTCATACAACATTTAGAATCCTGTAAGGACAATGATTGCTCGTGGATGATGTTTTGAGTAGATGGATGTTGGATGGTAGGATACGTTCTTCCTAACTTGAAGATTTCGGGGACGAAATCCTTTAAGGAGGGGAGAATGTAACAACCCGTATTTTCAATAAACTGTTATAACATAAATCGAGGCAGAATATAATTTATAATTCTGAATCAAGGGAAACGGGCTATGCCATTGCGTTCGTCTCGGAAAAATACGCGAAATAGAGTCCGAGTTTTCGAAAATCGGAGTCCGTATGACCCGATTAAGGCCCAATGAAGTTTTCAGAAAATTTCAAGTTCAAAACAGATTTCGAATTTCGGGTTCAAAATTCAAAAAACGGTCAGATTGGGCCAGGCGGGTAAATTCCCGCCAGAGCACCCAAGTCGACAGCCCTGTCGACTTGGGAGTCGACTTGGTTGGACCCAAGTCGACAGCCCTGTCGACTTGGCTGTCGACTTGGTTCAGCCGGGCAGTTCTGCCTGGTGCACCATTTTGGGGTTTTGGTTAGGTTTTGGGGCCAGATTCGGTTTTAAGGGCTGAGATTGGAATTAGGGTTTAATCTTAAGGTTGAAACTAATCCTAATCTCTATAAATAAGCCCCTAACCTAACCCTAAATCATCATTATTCATTCAAGTAACTAAACTATGGCAAAATCATTCCTCTCATGGCCTCCACTATCTTCATAAAATTCCTAAATAAATTTCTATGAGAGATTTTCCATGCATACAAGTGTTTTCAAGCTTGTATGAGCATCATTAGCTTGCATTCATGTCAAGTTTCTATATTTGCATCATAAAGCAAGAGTTTTGATCATTTTGGCTCAAGGGTTTTTCTATTGGAGCTTTCATATTGGGTTTATTTGATTGCATAAGGGCTTTGTCTCAATCTTATATTTGCTTATACTCATCTGAGTCTTCATAAGCATTGTAAGCCCTTTTCTACTTTCATATTTAAACTCTAAAGTTAAATGAATGATGCAAGTTGGGTTGATCATTATGATATGCAAGTTTGCCATGATATGCAAGTTTACTATGTCATGTTATGCAAGTTTGATATGTTATGATATGCAAGTTTGCCATGTTATGTTATGCAAGTTGCCATGTTATGTTATGCAAGTTGTCATGTTATGTATGCAAGTTTGGGTGGATCATTTACTCATGTTATCATGTTATGCAAGCTTACCTTGAGTATATGAACATAAAGCTTCAAGCTTTATGCTAAAGGTTGCATTTTGGCAACATGTAAGTTATCATATCTCTTATGATAACTTGCATGTGAGGCTAAATGCGAACTTATGGCCATTTCTACATGTCATTTATCACCATGTATCACCAATATGCTAAGTTTGGTTTTATGCATGCTTTTGAGGCCTAAAAATGTAATATGCAAGTATATGAACATATGTACATTTCATATGCCACCATGTTAAACTTGTGGCTTCAACACCTTTATGTCATGATTATGCCAAGTTCCCTCTTTCTATCCTTTATGCGCTATTGCGATATGTAAGCGATGGGATTGCGTTTGGGGTTGGGTAAACTTAAAAGACACAAAAACATAAGATTGGGAATTTACCTATTAAGTTAGGTCTACCCATTGGGAATTTACCTATTAAGTTAGGTCTACCCAAATGCTTGAAAACTTGTAATATGTTTTGTAAACATAATGGACATGACACTTAGAAAATATAAGTGTGACCAACTCGAGGTTGGGTTGAGTTTGTAGCGTAAACCTACCCGGAACCGACCGGCTTATCTAGCTGCTACAAACAATAGGACCCAATGTGAGAAGTTTGTCATTTTGTACCTTGAACCCGAGGTTAGACCAAGTTGTGGTGTAAAGCTATCCGGAACCGACCGGCTTAACTAGTAACCGCAACAAAGTCTAATGTGAGAGGTTAAGGCACATTAATTAATTAATGCCTCATGATTAGGGTTAAGTCATGGTCCACTTAATACTTAACCAATTTGGGCTTGGTAGATTAATCAGGGTTAAGTCGTGAACTCATCGTTACACTTAACCAAGTTAATCCATGATTAGCAAGAGGGTTAAACCGTACTTAACCCACTAGAAAATCCTAGCAATGGGGGTCCACTCCAGCAGTAATCCCAAGTTTGTATCATTATGACCCTAGGGACTAGGCTAGGGTGGGGGCACGATTACTGGACTTGAGGTAAGTGACCAAAAACGACGGCAGAGTGGTACGCCGGTGTAGTTCCGGACGGACTATGGTCGTGCACATAGTCCGTAGCCGGAGAAAACATGCACGGGTACCAGTAGATCGAGACTGTGCACTTATGTTTATGGTGTCCAGGGGTTTACACCCTAGGGCTTGATACACCCGAAGGGTGGACCCGGCACAGTCCGACTACAATTATGTTTGGGCCGTATTGACACCAACACGTGACGAGTTAGGCTTAGGGAGCCGATCGATTAGACCGTTTGGTTGGACCTCGTATTAGGGTCACTTCATGTTATTGGACCTCGTATTAGGGTCATTTCATGTTATTGGGTCAAAGCTTGGGCCAAGGGATCAATACGTGTTTATTCAAGTCATGTTAGTTTGCTAGTACACCTGTGGTGCAAAACCTTAAACCTGATTATGCGATGACACCTTTATCTACCTTGTTAGTTAATCATCATGCTAGTATGTTGTTATCCTTATGTTCATCCCTGCTTCTCATGTCAGTTAACTTTATCAGTTTACATTGATTGTAGTAGGGCTTACTCAGTCTTTTTGACTGACCTGTTTTCTTTCGCCTCTTTTCTTCCGTTCCCCCCCCCCCCCCAGGTTCTCAGGGTGGGAATATTGGAGCTTAGCTTGGATTTCTGATCGCTTGCTTGTGGGATTTAGCTCATGTACGGTTTGACATGAAGCTAGCTATGGTTATCACTTATTTTGGGGATAGTACTTATGTATTTCAGTTTTTTTTCAGTTGATGTTGTTTTTATCTAGACTTGTTTATTTGGAAAGTTGACATTATGTTGTACCAGACTTGTTTTGAAATGGTTTGAAATCTTCCGCAGTTTTATCTATGTTATTTACTCTGTTTACATATATACATATGTTCTTGTTCTGCCTTGATATATCATTATGCATGTTTACCCGATTCAAACGCCCCTCCAAAGTCAGAGTGCTTGCAAGAGCCACCCTGGCGGAGGCGGGGTGTTACATCCTGACTCATAGTTCTATCATTATGACTTGCAATCTCCTCATCCTGACTCAAGTCTCAATACCCTGCCTCTCAGAGAATAATCTTCCATCTTTGAAGCTGCTGCTACTCCACATCATGGAATCACCATCGTCGAATGATCTAATTTCTATATCGAAGCACCATATCCTTGCCTTATGCCTAAACTATTGGTCGAAGAGCCATTAGATTGAATAGACTATATAACGAATCAACATACCCTGCTCCTCGAAATCGCACCATCATTTACGTCAAATTGGCTAAAATGGCTAGTATCAATAGTAGTCGATGTCGATAACTCTACAGTAATGGATAACGATTACTCTTATCATACACTTAACCAAAATTGGTTAAGTACACGTCAAATGAAGATGATAGGCATTCGCTTCGAAATCCAAACTTATCATCAAGTCTAATCCCCGTCATCAAATCCATTGCCATACTCCAATGTTGCTCTATTCTCAGATCAATCCATACGCTTCACAACTTCTTCACAAATTCATCTCATCCTGTTCGAGGCATATTAATGTACTCAATTAGCATGCACTAAACTTGTGTGTGTTTGATCGATAAACATTAGTAACGCTAGAAGATGAGATTTTTCCTAATATTAAGTCGCCTACGAACGACGTTTTAACTAACTAAGCAAACAATCATCCATGCAACCAAAAATGATAAAATTAGCAAAGAAATATCTGTAATAGCATCCATGAAATGGATTAAATATGTCTAAAATGATTAGTGATAATTTGGTGTTAAAATAGTTCAATTCTAGCGATAGTGTCGAAATAGCGCGTAATAATGCAAAAACGGGTAAAATTTGAAATTTAGGTTTAAACTAACCAAATAACTTTTTAATTCTTATATATTATTAACCCGAACGATCAGAGTCCACTTAAAAATCACATTCTCCCCAGGATGGTACAGGTGCGTGTGTGGCCTCATGATGTCGCACTCCCATCACATCTCCAAACTCCATCAAAATTCGAGAGCAGTTGTTATTTGTTATAAGAAATCCAATGCAACATTTGAATCAATGTATTGTGGCGTAAATCATTAGAAAACCTGAGCCCTACCTCCAAGAATATGCACAGCCCCTTTCAGAGTGATGATCAAATGCAACAAAAATGGTATAGAATTGTAGAGAGATAAAATTTAGGAATTTATAAACTGATTTCGTGATTTTTGGCGCAACAATTCATGAGATATTAATTTTTGAAGAGGAAGAAGGAGGAGACCATGATAATGAGAAAAGGAAGAATCTACAGTGGCAGCTAATTGAAAATTAGGGTTAATGACTGACTAGAGGGATATTTATAATGTCATAGACCCCGTTTGTCAAGAAATGTGTGTCTAAAACACACACACGTTTTAAGAGCGCACTGCCAAATGGTACATACGTTCGATATGAAATTTGATAACGTGAGATTTTTTTTATGATGATTCCAAAAATATAAATTTCGTTGTGATTCGAAACTGTGCCAAAAATGATAACTTTCACGCATATTTCGATACTGTTTTTCCCCTAAGTCATCAAATATCAAAATATAACAATCCACATACTTTTTCTCTACCTAACAAACTATCTGAACTCAATGGAAATAGTCTCGAGTACTGATTCGGTCATTTACGAAAAATCTCACTTTGGAACCGTCAAATGGTTAACGATTGATATTTAAATAAATTATTTAAATTCCAATCGACAAAAATAAGTGTTGTTACATTCATCCCTCTTAAAGGATTTCATCCTCGAAATCCTCAAGGATAGAAGAACACAACCCCACATTCTTGCATAATTGACGACCCAAGACAAATCGTCACTCATCATTCTCATGTATAAATGACGCCCCAAGACCAATGGTCACTCATCGCTCTAAAAAATAACAATTGAAAATGATCACTCTCACACATAATTGACTACACAAAACGAATCATCACTCATCGCTCTAAAAAACAACCACTAAAAGCGACCACTACAAGGGAATAGACTTGGAATTTGGTATAAATTTATGATTCCCATTCCCAAGAACAACCACTATCAAAAATTCGAGATTGATCTAATTAAGCTACAACACCCATATTGTTTCTTATTTCCAATTGAACAACCAATGGAAGATATAAGTAATGACCCCTTTAGTTGGGAGATAAATTGACTAAGCATCTCCTCTCCCCACTCTGGCATACTTCACGGAAAGCTCTAATAGCATCTCAACTGCGAATTTCGATCTAGAAAACAATAACTAGCCAAATTCGGCTCAATCCAACAGAAGAGAACAAAAGCCCAAAGTGGCTCTCAAATCTGGGGCATTAAATCATCAAAAATGCACCTCAGGAGAAACTTCAACTCAAAGAGACCCTTGCCGCCAAGTCATGTATGGAAACGAAGAGACTAGAAGACAAGGCTATCATACATGTCTAACAACCATAGAAGTATAAGCAGCCATATGAACATCAACAATCAAACAAATGTAGGTGAAATCAATCATAAGGGCACAATAAATCAAACATACATGAGAAATAATTGAAATCAACAAGATAATATCTTAACCTAACTGAGCATGCACGATACTCTTCCACCTAATAAGGCATTGAATAAGAAATCAATTCTATATATAACCTAAAAAAACCCAGTAGCCACCTCATGGAATAACAAGTCCAACATATCTAGTAAACAAATCGGATGTGACTTGAGTATCGTCATACCATCCTCAATCCCTTGTCAACCTATCGATAAAAACCATCAATATCGTTCCAACATCCTTCCACAAATTTCGAGTAATTATAGAGAACTACTCGACGATTCCAGTAGACGTTAACTAGTCAATTGCCCATCCAACTTGATATGAATAGTCAATCACTCTCCTTCAATAATGTCAGAGACAATGACACCTTCCATACGGAACCGACCACCACGATCTAGTCCAGATCACGCCACTCCAAACTTAGGGGCCATAACTAGTGATTACATGATAAAACATCCTTTATTAGAAAAGTGCTCCAAAACTGGTACACCTCCAACCCAAACACAACTGCATTAGAAGGCTAATAACACTAACTGTCGCCACAGACGAAGGTCGAGATTACTCTAAGAGAAGGGAAACCCAATGATGCGACATCACTAAACAACTCTATCCCATCCTTAACAATTAATGACTTAGTATCCCCAAAGCGAACTTTATCGCCACCGACTCCGAATCGAGGGTCAGGCACTCTTCATGCGGCTTTGGTCATTGACTGGGAACGCGACCACCTCCACTTCAACGCCAACTTTGCACCTACCAAGACAACACTACTAAGTGAGCGCTATCAACTCCTTACTCCATTAAGAAATGATTAATGTCAATATGCTCGCCAATTTTCAAAATCATGTTGAGCTCCTCTTGGGTCCACTTTGAACTCTAACTTTCCTAACCTGTGTAGGATTGACAATAGCATCCTACCCAAGGAAACGCGACCCAAGCACCTCACTTCCCTTATATTGAAGGGACAACCCAAAACCAAACCACTCATTGGTGTTTCGCAAAACCAATCTACACATCGTTCGTCCATGCCTTGTGCTATTTCCTCTCACCAATAGGAAAATATAATACTATTGGGTAGCACAAATATAACTCTTCGATTCGATATCTGGAACCCAGTCGAAGAAGTCAATTAAACATGCCAACTCATCGATCAACTCATGTTGATTTTATTATGGCATATGGATTGTATCTCCATTTTTGTTTATTGTTTTCTTATCTTCGGTTACATTTGCCTTTTCCATTATTATATTAGTCACTTCTTTGATATCCAGCCGTTTCAACGCTTAGCCGAATAGCGAGATTATCCATTGTCATTCTCTTGTGTTTATACTAGAAATTTGTTTGAAGTCTTTCCATGACAGGGGCAGTTTCAGTAGAAGCAACCACTTGAAATGATTCACTCGGACATTCATTCATCATGGATTTAACATATTATGTAATTCTTAGATTTTAATGATAACGATTTTGACATATATCATTTTGAGATCGAAGAAATTCCCAATAATGAACTTTTCATTCCAGCTAGCGTCATCAATCGTGTATCTTTTCCAAAGATGCCCATAATTCTTTCAAAAACATTAATTGGTAGTGCACATTATATAGACTATTACCTTGCCCATTCAATATGTAATTTTTGCGAATGAAGTCTGAAATTTTCCAAACATTAAGTGCATCAACGTTGGTTGCATTGGGCGCTAGTTCTTCCACAGCCAAAGCCTTCTTAATGAGAAACTTTGCAAGGTTTAATGTAGTCAAGTGTATAATATTTTCTATAGCTAGTGTTTGAAATTCACTCCAACGAATTTTCGTAGTCTTTCATCATGTGATAAAGCGGTTAATGTTGTTGGAACCATTATTCCATTATGGATGATGACCATGGTAGATTTCGTTATAGAGGTGGTACTTTCTTGAGTCATTGTCCAAAAGAAAATGACCTTGATCATCTACAAAAAAATATGAATATTATTCCATAATTTTTACAGCCAGTACATTGATAACCCCTAACCAACAACATAAACCATAATTGCAGGATTAGAAATTATCTTAACGCTTGTTCGCTCTAATATAAGGGATATCCCAATATAGTAAGTTTACTGCTTGAAATGGTATCACTCCCTCAATGGAGCTGAGGGGGGAATGAACAACTATTTCCCAATATGAAATAGACCGACCTCCATAATATCGCAACGATTGTAGAGCAACGACGAACTCAAGTTAGGTTGAATAAGAACATTATGTGAGGGAAAGTGAAGGATTAATATAAGAAAAAAAATTCTATCTTTAGTTGGTTTGTAAATGATCCTTTTTATAGAATTTTGCAAGCATATGTTCGGAGAATATGGTAAATTCGTTTTGAAAGGCCATGGTGCAACCATTTCGGAATAGTTTATGACCATTCAAAATATCCACATCTAATCTCAACCAACAACCAATTGTGCTAAATGCATTCAAGACGTCTTAAATGTCCATTTGCACATACTCCACGGATGTTGGCTCCAGCTCAGGTTAGGGTGTAGATGCGAGATGGTGTGTTACACAACCTCATGGAGCATCATATAACAAACTTTTAAATTTTCATAACATCCTAAAAAATCATCCATACATCAACTGGATATAATATCAAAGTCTATACATGAAGCCTTACTACAACACTCATCAAACAGCGGAAACAAAGATACTACGTAATAGCAAAGTAATACGCCAACCTCCTGCTCGTTATCACACAACAGCATCATCTCACCAATCACCTACCACCTAGTCTGCCCATCCAATATCAGATGAACATCCCAATGTAATCTTAGGGAAACATAAAACATTGAGTTAGACAACATCATCAGTAAAGTATATGAGAATAGGTAAACTATAAAACCAATCTACCCAAAGCTCCAGAGAAGAACCCACATCCGTGTTCCCACATCTGACAGTGATAGCCTTTACATGCAATCATTTCAACCATACATCCATGGAAACCAGAACAACCATCCATTCATGGCAATCATAAGTGACCAAGCAATAACAATCATAACAACCAAATTATATATCTCACGGAAACCATCCTAATCGAGCTCAACATCCCTCAAACACAAGCACCAAAGGCCTAAACCAATATCAGACAAGCACCCAAGAAATATCTCCTTCGATGTCAGACGATCTACATGAAACGGTACAAATAAACAACCAAACATCCAACATCCCTGACTCACTCTGGCTATCACTGCCAATTCTTATTTGAAACTATCGTTCATCGTATGACAGCCTCCTGCCATATGTCTAGGGCTAATGGTAACCCTAGTTCTGGCAAAAACTCCATACGCCGATCACAACAGCCCAAAGTACCTCTGCTTTGAGTCCGCTATAACTTACGACAATGATAATCTCTCAGCCTTCGCATCTCTATTCATCACCACCGGCGATTATTCCCAACTCAAGTCCCCCTTGAGTAACCAATATCCACAACTCAACACCATAGAGTTGTCTTCACACTCATTGCTTTGCACTGATCAATGAACACATCACATCGCTTCGAACATTCCACCTTGAACTCGTGTGGAAGCTAGAACCATCATCGAGATAATGAAAATAAACATCATTTGGACATATACCTAATGGATCGATATTGGTCCATCCGTTGGACCACTACTAATGGACCACTACTGATGGACCACTGCCGATGGACCACTACCGATGGACCATTGTCGATGGACCACTAGCAATGGATCACTGCCGATGGAACACTGTCGATGGACCATTACCTATGGACCACTGTCGATGGTCCACTGTTGATGGACTACACTACTGCTAACGGACTGCTGCTGACCGCTGCTAATGGAACCCTGCTGGTGCACCGCTACTGATGGACCACTGCTGATGGACCACGGCCAATGGACCACTGCCGAACCAATCCAACAAAGCAAATCGGATCCAACCAATTTTCTCGCCAAAACCACTAAATCTACTTTTCGAATTTCCAACCAAATCTCGCGCTAAACCCCAATCGATTCCACATGTTTGCAATCGCCAATTCAACCAAAATCCAACAACAATTTACACAACAATTATCAATCATTCCAAACAACAATTATCATAAAATTACATGGAAAACTTACCGATTTAAGTTGCTTAGATCTTATGGTTATTTGAGTTAAAATCATACTTACCTCGATTAGATTTATGCAAAAACAATTCGAAATGAAGAACAAGTAATCAAACAACTCATATACTTGATTGAATCCGAGCGAGAGAAGCTAATCACTCACTAAATCTTCAAAACAACACAAAAACGATGAATCTCGATTTCGGACATTGAAGAATGTTCTCCAAATCTTCCAATTTGATGAAATCAATCTTCACTCTTTGTAGATCTAGCTTCAAACGATGTAAATCTTCGATTATCTTATGTAGATCTAGAATTTTAGTAGTGGAAAGGTGCATTTGTTTGAGCAAGGATCAATCACAAGCTCAACCAAATGAGAGAATGAAGAAATTTACGCTCTCTCCATGCCTCTAATCCCCTATTTATAGCCTCCTACCAGCCCACTAATGGGCCTCTCCAAATCAGCCCATTAAGGCTCTAAAAACATGAACAACAAACTGTGAAACACTAAAATGGCGATTCCTCCCAAACTGTTGAACCAAATCTTTATTGTAACCATTCTATGGAATGAGAAACATCATTTCATTTCCAATGAGATTGACCTTAGCACCTGATTCAATCCGAGTCAAAAGTTATGCCCTGTACAAGACTGATAAGGGAAAATGGTCACAAACAAAATTGGTAAAAAATTTGAATATGTCTCACATCCCCATAATCATCATATTAAAATATGAGAATGATCCAACCCTCAGGGAATTAAATAAAATATTTTATGATCCTTCGATATGTAAAATGCGGGCTATTAGACTGGCTCCGGCTCGGGTTAGGATGCAGTTGCGGGATGGTGTATTATACAACCTCGTGTGGCCCTATGATGGTTCTTATTCTACTATCTGATAGGAGTGATAATAATTTTCATATTTTGGTGTATAAGTACTTTTATTGTTACACGTCCTTATGTGTGAGATTATCCATATATTGTAGGGTACAATTCATATACCTTAAGTCATTAAATATTTCATTCGTTTTTCTAACCATAGTTCACATTGTAACAGAAGAGATCTCATGTTGTTATTCACTACTCGACTTATACATACATACATACATTACACACACACACTCACACACACGCACTATAATACAATGTGAGACTAATTACAATTTAGTTTATGCACCCACTATAATACAATGCGAGACTCGCCTAACATTATGCAACAATTATAATTATAATGCCGAATGTGATTGTGAAATCACAACCGTAAGCTTATTCGACATTCTGACTGCCGGATACTTTGAAATTCTAAGGATGTAATGAACCATTAATGAAGTGTAATTATGCCATCACTGTTAATGCTCAATAACTTATTCATTCATACTTGTGAACTTACAATTGGGCTAACGAAACCGGTGACGAGGCTATTTCAAGGGGATGGACTCTACATGTCACCAAAAAACCGGTAGTCGAACACATCACTAACTTTTGCTGCAACTCTAACGGCCTAGTGCATGACACAAGAATACTGCAGCAATTTCAAACTTTTTTGGTTAAAATTTATTTTTTAATTTGTTCAGAAGGGAAACTGACCAGAGTCGTAAAGCCCTCCCTAGTGCACCTAGCTCGGTCTGCGAGTGCCACTTAAATGACTTATCTTAGCGTATGCACATGGTAAACTCTTAGCATGCAGTTGCGGGTTTCGAACTCGCGCCACTGTTACCATGACGCAAAGTCCTTAACCGTTGGACATAAGTGGCTACTGTTAAAAAGTATATTAGCTCACCTAATGGAAATGATTAACGGTGACAACTAAATCTGATCCGATGAATCTGACTCAACGACAGATTTTCGTTCTAAGCATGTCGAGTTTACCAAGAATGTACTATTTATTTTAAATCCTAAACTCGACCCACCTCTATATTTGGTTCTGAATGGCTTGGGTCTGTTTTGACCCTAGCTGGATGATAATATCAAAATGCATATATTCTAATTTCTTGTTGTTCTTTCTAGCCGTTTTTGGCATAAATGTACACCTTCACATGGTAATTTCATACCCTACTATGGTTTGGTCCCAACTTACATAACATCGATGTATAGCCTCTTTTGGTAACATCGAGACATAATCTGTTAAGGCATTTATGTAATGTCTAATGGCCAATCTTTTAATCAAACCGACTGTTAGGGAGGTTTGCTTACTGTGAGAGCCAAAATGGATTTCTCTGAAGCCAAAAAGCATGCTTCCGTGTTTTCCCGCATTTCTCTTTTATTCCTTTTCCTCGCTTCCGTGTTTCTCTGCCAACAAATTTCACAAACTTTTGCCTTTTCAATCCCACTTCCGTGTTTCCTCTCCTAGGAGGTGTCCCAATTTCTTTCCTCTTTCCATTCCCTTTCAAACTTATAGCTCAAATTCCCAAATTAGCGTTGATAGTTTCAAATTTCCTGGAGTCGACAATTACTTGGCACTTCTAGATCCTTGATCGATGAAGGACCATCACATGACACCTCCACCTCGATAGCATCAGCATGGCATCTCCATCGATCGCTGTCACCGCTGGAAATTGGGCTCCAAACCCTAATTTACCAAGTCTCGTCACGTATACTTTCCTAGGTGAGTTGATTTGATTATATGATCAAAGAATCGTAACTTGAAAGTGTCAAACCATGTTTTTAGGATCATAAGCCATTTATTTGTTTTTATTTTTTGCTATATTTTCTATTTTCTACTGTATTTTTTAAGTGATGGTAATCAGTGTTTGGTTATTGCTAGAACAATGAATAGGTTTTTATTTTATTTTATTATTATTATGGATTTGGAATCATATGTTTGCTTTGTCGCCAAATTTAACGTCGATCTAACTGTATAAACTAATTTCTTAAACAATTTGGCTTCATAATTTGTTGAAAATTTTAGTCCTTCGGCTATTTAACCAATTTTGAGAAATTGCAATGTGGTTTCAGCCGTATCAATCTTTGGTGGATGCTATTAGGGTAAATGATTTTTTTACAGGTTTATAGTTTGTGTTTCATTTCATTCTTGCAATTTGATGTTCAAACTCTTCTCCTCCTTATTACATGTACATTTTGGATGTAGAATTTATTGAAACTTTAAATGGTTCAGTTATCGTGCCTATTGGGGTAACTTTTATATGGGTTTAACCTGTAGATTCAATTGATGAAGGATGCAATCATGCAAGAATGAGTTGTCAGCATCTGGGACCTGTTGGGGGTAACTTTAAATGGTTCAGTTATCGTTGCTTCGCATGGAATCGCTTCTCAAATTGCTGCTCAAATCACTCTTGTAAAGGTAATATGAAAATTATTTTAAGTTTCTCAAATATTTCACTTCATATTAATTAGAATCGAGTCATTTGCTTAATTTTTAAATTGCGTTTAGTTACATAGAGATATTAACGAACCATCTGAATAATTTCATTCCTGAATGTCAATATTCATTGTTTCAGTTTCTGGTTTTTTTTCCAGAGGTAATGCAGCACTAAGATGTCACAGATTGGTGCAGTTGTTAAAATATAGTTTTACAAAAGCAATAAAACAACGAAGTGTATATAAATAAACAATTGTTGTTAGTCGTAATAGAAAGCTAAGAATAATCAATTTCTTGTAAACGAGTTGTAATTTTACAAAATGACTACAGTATCGACTGTACCAATTTTATCATTCATTCAGACTTTTTCTTATTCAGAGCACAAATAATGCCGCATAAAATTACTGATACAGCCTTTATACTTCGTAGACCTAATATTCAAGTGTTTAACATGTGTATAAGGTTTTTGCTAACTTAAATAGTAATTTTCATTGTACATTGCTTATAAGGCAAATCAAACATGGTTTAGCTAGATGAAAGGTGCAAGTGCTGCCATTAGATCAGTATTCTAGAGAATTGTGCATACCGGTAGTTCAATTTCTATAGACGAGATCGAGGAAAAGAAGATAATTTAGAAATTGACTTGCAGTAAGTTTAGGTTGCTTAATGAAGCACGCATTACTGTCATCCGAAGTTGATTAGGGACCATGTTCATTGTGTCGGCTGATGTGCTAGTTATTTCATGTCGATGTATGTTCATATGGTCAGTTTCAGTTATTCCATGGTTGAAATGAGCAACATCTAGTCAAGCCAACAAATCTTTCTACTGGTATTTGCTACAGATTAAACATAATAATGTAATTTATGATTCTGCCCCTCAATACTGTTTAATTGTTTGGCTGGTTTTTTTTCTTGTTCTTCCCATAGTCCAATTTAACTTATGAGATTTTTTTTTCTTTAATGATTCGATCTTGTAATATGATAACCCATAGCAAAGAAAAATATATTTGTAGTTAGAGCTAGCGTAATTGAAAATAGTTAATATATCAACTTGATCACCCTGGTATAATCAGGCTATGCTTCGCTTTCCAAGATTCCTACTCCCTTTGTGGGATTACATATTTGTAAAAATTGTCATAACGAAACTCACATTATATACCAGAATAGTTAGTGATAGTATTGGTTTAGTTATCATTCAGACACGGCACTTAAGTCTTGAGAAGGTGGAGAGATTTTTGATCAAATAGCAAGGGTAATACAAAATTCTTCCGTTGTAACTTTATGTTACACTTAATTTTTTTATATTAACTTATGAAAATCGCAGAAGGGTCGATTGACTGAAGTCGAGACTCATTTTTATGCTGCTTAAATAATTGATATCTTAGAGTATATGCATGGCAAGGGGTCAATACATAGGGATATCAAGGTGGATAATATGATGAATGCAATATTTCTTCAAATTAACCATGCTAATTAATTCAAATTGACAACCATAAAATGTAATGTTCGCAGTCGACGGGCACATTAAACTTGCTGATTTTGGTAGCGTAAAACCAACTAAAGTTTGTTAGATGGCAGCGCTTCCTGATTCAAAAGGTATGTAAAGCAACTTGCAATGGTAATGCCATGGACAGCGTGTATGCTTTAAAAACCTCAGCTTTGCTCTAGCTTGTAAAACATAGCATAAAATGGTATTGACATTCATTTCTTCTATGTCAGAAGAAAGAGCATGCACATTTGTGGGGACGGCTGCCTATGTTTCTCCAGAAGTTCTTAATTCTGCACCTGCAACTTTTGGGTACTGATGATCAACTCAACAATACGATATTCACTTATTGATTTTTTATATATAGTATTTATCTCAATTTTTTTGGTGGTTCAATCTTCCATTTGGGTGGCATATGATTTTTAGGACGGTGAAGATTGTGAAGTTGGCGAACCTTCTTGGAATCTTTCACATATTGCAGCCACTTCAGATCATCAGCATGTAATTCCTAGTGTGGATCATTATTCCCATTATCATCAACATGTAATTCCTAGTGTGACAACTTGTTCACAGAAATTAACTTCCTAGTTAGTTTTGTATAATTTTTGTTATGATTTTTGGTCAGATTATTTCATGCATTGTGCAAAAAATGTTATCAATCAGTAAATATTCTTATGGTGATAAAATGTTTGATTTGCTTGGGTACTTGACTACTTATTATTCGTTCTTATATCATTTGATTGATGATTTGTGCATTTGACTTTGTCCATTTTAATATTTAATTTGTTTTCTTATACTAAATTTTTTGTTTCCCTAAAGGCAAAATCTGTGTCATGTTTCGTTAAATGCAAAATCAACTTCTGAGATAGCCTTTAGTCAACATTTGAGAGATGTTGATTACAGAGATGTTAAATGAAATGACACTAGTTAAAAACACTTGAATCAACTTCGATGTGCTCACGTCCAAGCCTTATATGAGTTTACCAAAAATACTAGAATGAATTTAGCTTTCTCCAAGTTGAGGCAAAAATCCAAACTACATTAGCTGAGATAGAAGGCTAATAAACTATAGTACAAACGAAGTTAAATTACACATGCAGATTAACCCCAAAAAAAAGTATTATATAATTTTTTAAATTAAAATATAATTTGAAATATGTTTTAACAAATAATTTTATATTTCATATTAAACACTTTAACGGTCGGTTTTTCCACCGTTGTACGGTAATACTAGTAATAAATTCAATACATGTTGCTGGATTTCTGGCTCTCAAATTCCAATATAACCGAACGATCACCACAGGGGCTAGCGCCAAAACAGGTAAAGTGAAGGACTTTACAATAATTAAGCATGAAATTTTCCACCTTTTGTTGAAAATAAAGGAGTTGCGCAATTGGAAACAACTTAGAATAATAACCGAAATAACCATGAAACTTGAAAGCTATTGATTGCGAGCTTAATTAATAAAAAGATGTATGGAAGGTTCTACGGATAGTTGTAAATTTCCTAGAATATAGGACAGTTGTTGTTGGGAGCGAGCTTCCCAGTTTTTCTTTAGTTGTCTCTCGCCTGTGTCAAACCCTGCATGTGAAATGAATTGAAATCGTGCAGCATGCGTATCCCAGCATAAAGGATAATTTCTAGAATTTAGAAAAACACAAATTTGTTGTCTTACCTGTGAGTTGTTTGGTCTCAAATGTATTTTATCATCTGCTTGAAACCAAAGATCAATGTTTGAACTATTGACTTATTTTACAAGGTTTGTTTTCTTAATGTTTTAAGCATAGAGATTTTGTTGTTTATTTATTTAATATTTATTATATTCTTTCTTTTACGTTAGGTCATTGAAACTGAAACTAATATTATTAATATTTTCTTCCTACGGTTGTAATATTAAATTTTCAGTTTAACAATTTTCAGCAATTTATTTACATTTTTTTTGTTGTAATCCGTGGCTATTAGATTTGTATATGTTTATTTAAATCGAACACTTTGGATTTCATATATTTTGATATATTATTTAGGTAGAGAAAAAGAAAAAAATTCGATTATTTTCAATTTCACATACAAAAGTAGGTTCATCTTAGACTTGTATTTCGAAATAAAGTAAAACATTTTGTAAACATAGAAAATAATAAAGAGCATACGATGTTTGACAACTTAAAGTGCAATTAATTGATGTCTGTAGTGGAAAGTTACTTTAACCATGAGTTCTCATATAATTAATTAATTTTAATTAATATTATATTTTACTTTTTATGGCAAACAATGTCAGTTAAATGTATAGTTTTATATTTACATAAATACTCTAAGATCTACATAAAAATATGCAACATTATCATTTTTTCTAATAATATACGATGTTTGATAATTTAGAATGAACTTGATGACTATAAAGGTAGCGGTGTAGACGGGTCACATCGGACAGACGGAGGTGTGTCATAGTCCCATCCTGTAAGAGAATCGAATTGATGTGGATTGGACAAGCATTAAGCTTGAGCACTATTTGTACGAGCCAGACAATGTCCGAACACTAGAAAACATCGAACATTTTAGATCGAATTGAATGGTGGTATCTCTCAGTCCTGTACTATAAGAGAATTGTACGGACACGAATCATACATTTTATAGTCTCGGACCGAGCCAGACAACAGACTGTTGTAACAACCATGATTTTTATATAGAAATATTTAATTGATTTAAATATTTAGAACATTTAATTTTAAGATTTAATGACTTGAGTCAAATTTGAAATGAAAACTTGAATGTCAAATCAACTTGTAATTTTAAATCTTGAATTTTAAATCCCGTTAATTTTATTTTGTGGTGGTATAAAAATCTATTTGAATATAACGGCAATAATAATTTATTAAATGAAATCGAAATGTTTGAAAATCAATATATATTTTATTAACTTGATTTTACACATGAAAATAGTCATTTTTCAAACGATCTAGGAATTCAACAAAACCAGTTTCATCGGATTCATAATGGATAATTCTTGTAAGATTTCAATTTTTGTGTCAATCGAAATTATTGTGTGATCATGCGTAATATAAAAGTGTATTGATAAACAGTTTGAAATTTTAATAATTTATACTTTGATTTTAGGAATAACTTTTAAATATGATCAAACTAGCTCCTTAAACTAGTTCCGTTGAATTCGGAATATGGGTAATAAATAGGAAATGATAGCGAGCACGCTTCGGTTGGAGTTCGAGAATTTTTAACGCGAAGTGTTTTAATTTTCTATTTAAGGACCTCATCTTTTCATTTTTCTATAAACCCTAATGTTATTGCTTGAGCTGCCGTCCTTCTTCTTCAAAACCCAACAGCCCCATGTTTGCATTGCTCGATCCGAGCATTTTCATCCCTATCCTCCAACTCCATTTTTGCTTGCGCCCTCCGTATGAACCTGTTTGCTCCTACCAATCATTGATCGGAGCATCATCAGAGTGGTAATTGCCATGTGCACGGGTAGAAAGTTTAGGCATTTTCTGGCGAACTGGAGATGGCGTGTGTGGACAGATCGATGGCAGAGGCAAGGTTGGAGTTCGGGTAAGCAACAGAAATGATTGGGTAATGTCTGATCATCTATGGGAGGTGGCACAATGAAGTTTTTGGGTCGTAACTATTCGAATTCGTGAAGTGGAAGGAAGATAGTGTGGGTTAATCTCATAGATTAGGGTAATTAATTATATTACTAATTAGGGTTGGTTATTTGTAAAATATTTTAATGCAATCAAACTTGTAACGCACGTAACTTTTCATATGAGATCAGATCCTAGCGAAACAAGTTGCGTTGGACTCATAGCTGCAAAACTATGCATACGTGTGGGATTATAGTGATTTGGAGTTGTTTGGAATTTTGACTAATTTGAAACGTCTGTTTGAAATCATGCAAAACAATGCAAAAAAGTCGATTGCAACAAATGGTAAGTTAACTCTCACACTTTCTAAAGTATTAATGAACATTGTTATACCATATGATAATATTCATTGTTGATTGTACCCATTTTATTATGTGTTCGGATGATTGGATGATTTATTGCTTATTTAATTGGTTTGTTGTTATATACTCCCGTCGTGGAGCCGATGACCTTTGACACTGGCTGCTTTTAAGCAGAAGATTCATCTGAAATGAATTAGATTGTATTATTTGTTTTATAGACATATATAAACTGAAATATGAGCTGTGAGGTTGGGGGTGGGTTGAAGGGATATAACAAAATTTCTCAATGTTCTGGATGTTATCCGCTTTCATAATTTACGCATATGAATTGTCTAACATTTAAAATATGATTTGGATGATGATCGCTAAATTAAATTCAATAACGAAATGTATTTAATCAATAAAAAGTATTGGCTAAGTGGTTGACAATAGATGACCCGAATTAAATATTTTGAAAAATCCAGTTCGCCGTAAGGCAAATTGACAAAGTCTGAAGTTATAAATTTATTTAATAACAAAAGCAAGATTTTTAAACCGATTTTATGTAATTTATATAAAATGGAAGTTTATAAATAAATAAATCAATATTTATAATTAGATTTAATAAAGAAATTATAAAACATTCAATATAGTGAATTCCAGTGTTTTACAAAAGTTTATAATTGAAGATACAAGTGTTAGAACTTAACCAACATTATAAATAAGCTTTACGATGTTAAAAACTCAAGTTTGATAAATGATTAAGTTTATAAGTAATTTTCAACTGTTTTGTGAATAGGTTTAATGAATAGCTTTATCGAACTTATAAATCAACTCAGAAAAGATCTTGGACCTTATAATTGAGATTTATGTCAGTTAAATATTTATAAAGGAATTTGTAAATGACTTAATCTTATTTTAAGATAAGTTATATAAGATAACTAATTTAAAATCAAATAATTCTTTATAAGATTTGAAGTTTATAAAGAATAAAAATGAAGTTTTATAATGAGATTTTAAATGAATTTCTATAAATGATTTTACAAAAGGATTTTTTATTAATAATCCAAGTTTTTATGCATGTTTCATAAAAAGTAAATTTAAAACTAAAAAGGTTGTTTCTAATAAATTTTTACTTAATAAACGAATTAAGTAAAAGTGGCTACAATGAGCTAAGATTTAAAATGCAATAAATGTTTTATAGAATCATATTTTAAAATAGTAGTAAATGGAACTTGATTTGATGTATATATTTGATATCGGATTTTGGTAAGAAAACTTTTATCTACCTTGAAGATAAGAACGTTGTCAAGTCAAATTCTGAGAGGTAGATAAATACTCTAACTTAAATGACTTCATTATTATTCAAGGGATGATACTAGTTTGTAAACATCAGTTGATAATGGAAATTAAATCATTTTTCCCATAGAAGACAGCGTAACTTTAGTTTGTGAATTTTTGAAGGTAAACAGAATTTTTTGGGTTAAATAGTAAATAACGTGTCACATGACATTGCTCTGGCCCCATATATGAGTTGTAACTATATTTATGCCTTTTAGTTAAGTATACATAATTATTTTCTTAGTGAAAATAGTATGGTTTTGTGAATACGCTTATTCTAAAGTGATAAGCATGTGACTATGGTTTTCAAAGGGGCGAAAACAAGAGACTTGTAAATATGCTTATTCCGTTGAGATAAGTATATAGAATCGATTTGAAGAATCAATGAAATGATTTCAATGAATGATTTAATTCAAAGGACTTATGTTACTGACGTACTTAGCTGTACAATTATGATTTGATAGTTACAGAACCGACTATTAATTATTTCCCTTTTAACTCATAATGCATTAGTTCAAGGAACCGACAATATAATTGGATCCAAAACCACTCTGAATAGACTTTACATTCGAAACCAAAATTTTAGGTATGCTTATGTCTATGACAATGAATTGAAGGCGTAGGCCTTAAAACAAAAAGGACTTCTTGTTGTCTCTGGTTAGCTACCAGAATTATATTTGTAGTAGTAGTCTCTACGTTTTGGGCTTCTACATGATGCATGGACTTCTTGTTACTAATTTTAAGGATTATTCCCAACATGATATGGTAAAAGAGTACCTACGGTTCGTCCTGTTCCAAGACAACTCGTGTAACAACCTGCCCGGAACGGACATAAATTTTAACTCAAAAAGGCCCACCGAAACTTAGAACCATTTTAAACGAGTCGTTGGTTCCTGTAAGGAATTACATTTGCATGAAATATATATACACAGATACTTCAAATGGAAATCTGACACTATGAAAAAAGAAAATATGATACTGAAAATAAGATGTACCAGTTTATTTAAAACCATAGAGTTTCCAACATAACAGTCACAATTACATCTGTTCCATGGGTACATCAAATAATTCGTTCTCACATGTTTCCAAAAGAAGTAAAGCAATAACTACTAATAATAGCAAAATGACTTCGTCTTCAGCTCCCATCGTGACATCATCCATGCCTTTTACCCATCTACTGACCTGTTGGATATGTTAAGGAGAGGGGTCAGAACATACGAGAATGTCCGGGCACTGGACAAGTATTAAGCTCACTGTTTATATGAGCCGGACAATGTATGAAAAATCGAACATTTTAGATTGGACTGGACGGTAGTGTGTCTCAGTCCTGTCCTATAAGAGAATCCTACGGACATGAATCAGACACTCTATAGCCTCGGACCGAGCCAGACAACGGACTGTTGTAACAAAGGTGATTTTTATATAGACATATTTAATTAATTTATATATTTAGAACGTTTAATCTTAAGATTTAACGACTTGAGTTAAATTTAAAATGAAAACCTGAATGTCAAATCCACTTGTAATTGTAAATCTTGAATTTAAAATCCAGTTAAGTTTATTTTGAAGTGGTATAAAAATCTGTTTGAATATAACGATAATAATAGTTTATTAAATGAAATCAAAATGTTTGAAAATCGATTTATATTTTATCAATTTGATTTTACACATGAAAATAGTCATTTTTCAAACCATCTAGGAATTTAACAAAACCAGTTCCATCAGATCCATAATAGGTAATTCTTATAAGATTTCTATTTCTGTGTCAATCAGAGTTGTTGTGTGATCATGCGCAATGCAGGATCATTCACCGGGCACCCTCCTCCAAGAAGAATACAAAAGTGTATTGATAAACAATTTGAAATTTATAACCATTTATAATTTGATTTAGGAATAACTATTAAATACGATAAAACTAGATTCTGAAACTAGTTCTGTTGAGTTCAGAATATGAGGTAATAAATAGGAAATGATAGTGGGCACGCTTCGATTGGAGTTCGAGAAATTTTAATGTGAATTGTGTTTTAATTTTCTAATTGAGGACCTCATCTTTTCATTTTTGTCTAAACCCTAATGTTATTGCTTGAGCCGCCATCCTTCTTCAAAATCCAACAGCCCTACTTGCATTGTTTGATCCGAGCATTTTCATCCTAACCCTTTAACTACATTTTTGCTTGCGCCCTCCGTATGAACCCTTCCGCACCCACCGGTCAATGATTAGAGCATCATCGAAGTGGTAATTTCCATGTGCATGGGCATAAGGTTTAGGCATTTTTTGGCAAATTGGAGATGGTGTGTGTGGGCAGTTCGATGGCAGAGGTGAGTTTGGAGTTTGGGTAAGCATCAGAAATGATTGGGTGATGTCCGATCATCTATGGGAGGCAGCACGACGAAGATTTTGGGTCAGAATTGTTCAAAGTCGCAAACTGGAAGGGAGATGATTAACGTCGGTTAATCTTGTTGATTAGGGTAATTAATTATATTATTAATTAGAGTTGGTTATTTATAAATTATTTTAATGCAATCAAACTTGTAACACACGTAACTTTTTCATACGAGATCAGATTCGAGCGAAACAAGTTGCGTTGGACTCGTAGCTACAAAACTACGCATATGTGTTGGATAGTAGTGATTTGGAGTTGTCTGGAATTTTGTCTAATTTGAAATGTTTGTTCGAAATTATGTAGAACAATGCAAAAGCGTCGATTGTGATGGATGGTAAGTTAACGCTGACACTTTCTGCAATACTAATTAATATTGTTATACCATATAATAATATTCATTATAGATTCTACCCATTTTATTGCGTGTTTGGATGATTTATTGCTTATTTAGTTGGTTTGTTGTTATATATTCCCATCATGGAGCGGGTGACCTTTGACACTAGTTTCTTTTAAGCAGAAGACTCATCTTAAATGAATTAGATTGTATTATTTGTTTTATACACATATATAAACTGAAAAATGAGCTGTGATGTAGGGGGCAGGTTGAAGGGATGTAACAAGATTCCTCAATGTTCCGGATGTTATAAATACTGCCACTCTAGGTTCCAGATCGGCCTTCTCTACCAGGACTGACGAACCTCCTCCTACTACCACCGCTTCCGCTAATTGCGCTTCAGCAACTGCCTTTGCCACTCGAGATGATTTCATGCAATTAATGACCAAGTTGAATGGGGAAACTATGGCATTGTATGCTCGTGTGTGCAAGAACTCTATGTTGAGGCAGGACATGAACGAGATGACAATGGAATGGGAAGAATTCAGAGGATAGAGAGCTCCTTCCCCCACAACATCTTCACACTCCAGAGTGTTCATGTACTTCGGTTTGGCAGGCTTCCAGCTCAACATGCTTACCCATCTCCACACCTGTAAATCCAAGCATGTAATGACTCTCTCGCGCATAAATCAGTTCTGTAGAGAAGCGTCTAAGGACTATCTCGACTGCTTTAATACGAACATTACTGAGATCAGCAATCCAAATCCGAAAACAATCCTGATGGCATTAGTCCATGGTGTTGATCCAGAGATTGATTTGGAAAATACAAGACAGGGAAGCCTTCCTTAACTCTTGGCCAGTTTTACGAAAAGCTAATGTTAACCTGCTGATTGATGAGGCCGATACGTGTTGGAAGAGAAGAGCTAGTGAAATAGTGAATGAAGGAGTACAAAGCAATATGGTAGTAAAGAAATCCGGAGAGAACTTCGGGAAAGTTAAAGTCAAATCAGAACAAATGCAATAATAACCAGTGCAGAAACGACAATGGAGAGGGGAGTAACCAGAAAGGGGATGCTAAGAAGCGACTCCAGTTTCAGAACTTTGACAACTACACCCTACTAAATGATAAGCTAGTGAACATCTATTTGGATACATATAGTACAATGCAATATAAAAAGCCACCTCCACGAGATTAGACTAAGAAGGAGGTTTAGACTGGAAAGTCTTATTTGTTCCATGAGATCTATAGTAGTACGACCGATGAGTGTCGTCATCGTCGGTACATTGTGGAGAAACTTATTCGAGAAGGAAAACTGAACGAATACAAATTTGCGCCGAAGGAAAGGGGTGTAACAAACCGCCCGGAGTGGGACTGAATTCCAACCTAGAGAAGGCCTACTGGAATTTAGAGCCACTCTAAACAGACCTTTGGTTCCTAGAAGGAATTACAATTACACAGAAATAACAGAGCACACTAAACGAAACGAAAACCTCACATAGCGAAGGGATAAAATATAATATTAGAAATAGGCGTACCTTTATTTTAAAAATACCATAAATGTAACTTACAACATTATTTCAATTGTCATAACTAGTGCATCATAATAAATATCCCAATGGTAGAACAACAACACAACAATGCCATAAATAATAATAATAGATGGATCCTTCAGCGTCAGGCTCCAAAGACTTCATCTCTCATCGTGAAATCAAATATACCATCCTGTAATTATGTTAAGAGGGGGGAGGCCAAAACATAAAGTCTCGAAGTTTAAGGGATAATTATTTTCTATATACAGCAGTAGTAAATGTTTCATGATATGTCTACGCAATCATGCACACAAAAAGGCAAACATACTAATTAATGAGTTGGACATTCGTACATTTACTTAAGACCTTCGGTAACACTTCAGGGTAGATCCCTGATCACTTAAGACCCTAGAGGTAGGCATTCTTGGTTACTTAAGGCCGTTCTACTATACAATTAACGATGGATTTCTATGATCACTAATGACCTTAAGGTGGACCCTAGCCACTTAAGATCCCGTCCTATATCCCTCAATGCTATAAATATATATACATACACACTCTCATTTGTAATACCGGAAATAGTAACTCGTCACTTAAGACCGGTTTAAAGTAGACCCGGTGGCTATTTAAGACCCATATGGTGGACTCATATGTTACTACTAAACATATATTACGGGTGAACTCCTATTCCACTTAAGACTTCCCATAGACAGGCGGTTAATAATTGCATGCAACGTAGGATACCAATACCCGTCCCAAGGTTAGCCCTCGCCTAGCTCATAGAGGATGTGGACAACTTTCGAAGAATTACCCCACCCATTCGTTATCGTTATATCTAGTACATTTTAGAGGAGGACCCAAAGACCACTTAGAACCTAATATGGGAGGGTCCCATGACTTTAGCCAAACCAAGGAGTGAACCTTAGGAACGGGCCTAGTCCTAACCACTTAAGACCCAAATCAGGTAGGTCAGCCACTTAAAACCCTCTAAAGGCATGCAAGCCTACTTACACACATTTTTTTTGAAAATTGGTACTCTTTATTGTTATACCAATATAAAAGCTCCTTTATATGCCTCGCTAAAACCATGTAATCCCCCTAACCTAAATGGGTGCCTTACCGGTAAAAAAGCACATATAAATTTGCTATACAACTATAAAAGATCAATAATACAACTGAAAATCGAAAAATATTATAACAGCAATCCTAAACAAAAACAATGCACATTGACCGACTTGCAAAGCCAAAAAGGCCCAATTATTCAACCTATCTCTACCAAAAACCTATACTAACTTCCCATTCTATCCAGTATCCAATATTTCCATTCCCCATCGATCCAGAATTAAAGAATTCGTCAAACTTCTCACAGTTTCACTTCCAATATTATGAACTAGAAATGTGACTTCTCTTTCAGTATGTGCTAATTTTGTAGTTGCAAGAGTCCTTTTATTCTGAAAGATTCTCAAACTCCTCTCCTTCCAAATGAAATATATTGTTATTGTAAAAGCACCACACGTAATATCACGAACTTGATCAGATGCTTAAAAAAACAGAATGAATACTCCTGGCTTCATCTTTTAGACAAGGATAAATGATCAGAGGAAGAGATAGCTTCTTCTTTAATGATAAATAAATAAAAGATGAGTAATTGCATTCAAAAAATAAGTGTTGGATTGATTCTGGGTATGCTTCACACAATGCACACAAATTACTTATTATATTTCCTTAGCGAATTAGTCTATCTGTATTTAGCCTTCCCATGATTGCCAAATATGATATGAAAGCCATCTTCTTATAATTTTTCTTGTGCCAAACTACTTCAAAAGCTGTGTCTTTTCCATCTTGAATTCAAATAGATTCCCATGCTTTGTGAAAAGTAGAATTTCCACCTTTCCCCCATTTGTACTCATCTTGACTTCTGTTTGGAAAAACTTGAACATAGCAAATTTCATTGATAAGTTCTCTTGTTGTAGGATGGATATTAGGGTCCAATACATCATTTTGAATATAGAGCAGACTTTCTAATCACGATGACCAAGAAAATATAATCTATCGAAGCCCAATAAATCAACAAGACACTAACAGATTATCCATGGTTCAAATTACAAATACGTTTCCTCTCCTCTAGCAATGCTTTTCTTAAACAATTGCTAAGAATTAGTACGCTGTCTAAGCATAGATTTCCAAGTTGATGATGCATTATTATCAATAAGTAAGGTCCAGAATTGTTTCTCTTTGCAGTATCTATTATAAGTCCATTTGCTCCATTAAGAATCTTCTGCTAAGAATTTCCACGTTAGCTTAATGCATGCTGCTTTTTTAAGTTCAGAAAAATTATTTAAACCAATACCACCTTCTCCTTTTGATTTACATAATGTTTTCCATGCTACTTTATGAGCTGAATGACCAAAAAAATCAGCACATAGAGCATGCAGTTTATCTAATGTAAATTCAGGAATCTGATAGATGAATAACCAGCACAAATAATAGGAGTTACAATGCCATTGATTAGCTCTGTTCTGCCTGCAAATGATAATAATTTGGATTCCCAACCCTGAATTTTACTTTCCAGTCTCTAAGTTAAAGAATTACATTCAAAATAATGAAGATAATTAGAAGAAAGGGGTACCTCCAGATATTTAGTAGGCAGCATATGCTATTCATATCTAGAATATTCAATATTTCTTCTGAATTTCTCACTAAAGCACTGAAAAAACTTTTTTTTTGGAGGCATTAACAAGTAGACCAGAATGGATACTTAATTTATGAAAAACTATCTTTAAAGTTAAAGCATTTTGAGAGGTAGATTTCCCAAAAATCATTAGGTTTTCTGTGTATAAAATATGAGAGATGATAGGTTGAACAAACTGCTAGGTTGAAATGCTCTTGCACATGTAGCTTCATCCATTAGTCCCCTTGTTGAATGCCTCTAGTTGAGGTAACAAATCCCCTTTGTACTCCTTGAATTTATATAAAAGCCGTAGACATACATTCATATATCAAATTAATGAGGTAAACAGGAAATTTCATTAAGCACATAATTTGGCATATACATTCGCTGATAACTCTATCATAGGCCTTTTGGAGATTAACTTTAGCACAAAATTTGGGCATTCCACATATCTTGAAATCTCTTAAAAGTTCATGAGCTAACAATATATTGTCTCCAATATATCTCTCTTTAATAAATGCACTTTGATTCTCGGAGATTAAGTAAGGCAGAAAATGTTTCAATCTATTACATAGGACATTAGTAAAAAAAAAATTGTAGTATACATTGCAACAAGAAAATGGTCTATAGTGGGAGATATCAGTTGGCCTATCATTTTAGGTATTAAAGTAATAAATGTGTGATTTATTAACTTCGACAGTTCTCCAGACCTTACAATATCAAAAATAGCATAGAAAAGATCACCTTTAAGCTCTTCCAAATGCACTTTCACAAATGTCGAATTTGAGCTATCTGAACCTGGACTAGTGTCATCAAAAATAGAGAATATGGCATCTCGAAATTCTAAAATAGACTCGTCTTTTAATAGAAACCTCTGCCCTGGATCATTAATTGTTGCAATGGGTTGAAAATTAGGAATAAAAGTAGTAGAGCCACCATTGAACAAAATGAAAAGCAGTTGAGAGCCTCTGCCTCTATCGTCTGGTTTAAAAATAAGATTCCCACCTTAATCTATTAATGCTTTAATATGATTAAAGAATCTTCTGTTTGACATACGAGCATAAAAAAACTTTGAATTAATATCTCCTTGTTGTAACCATGAAACTTTAGATTGTTGTTTAAAGCCATCAAAATAAAGATTTTGCAATTTTTGATATACTTTTTTTGCTTCCATAAAATTAGCATACAGAAAAAGATCATCTGGATGTTGGCATGCTGCTTGTTCAAGATTAGATAGAAGTTCTTCATCATTTTTCAGGTTTGAATTATTTTTCTCCCTCACTTTATTCCACTGTTTAAGCTCTACTTTACAACTTTGAAGTTTCTGAAGAAATTGATAACTATGAAAACCCCAAGTGACACAGCTTAATACTTTTAATACTACTTCTCTATAAGAAAATTTTTTTGGCCATTCATTCGTGTATCTAAAAGGAAACACTTAACTGATTGACTAGGAATAAGATCTAATAAAATGGGATTATGATCACTTGAATGTTGTGAAAGAGATAAATCTTTCAAACTCAAAAAATGATGCAAACAACAATTATTTACAAGCACTTTATCAATATGTGTGGCAATCCCCTTTCTTCTACAAGTAAACTGGAAACATAGAGGTTTAACTTCAGTTAAATCAGTTTGCAATATAAATTTCTGAAATTCTCTTAACTAATGATATGGAACGGTAAGACCCTCCACATTTATCATTTGGAGAAAGTACATTGTTAAAATCACCCGTTAATATCCTAGAGTTATCAACTAGAGAAGAATCGTTAACTAAGCTTTGCTATAGACTTACTCTGTCATTAATAATATTACTGGCGTATATCATTGATAGAACCATAGAAAATCCTCTCTTATTGTTTGCAGCAATAGTCATATGTTGAAAATATGAAGCCATACAAATAATATCCCACCCATTAGCATCCCAAATCAAAAGAATACGTCCTCTAGAATCATCAGAATTATTAGTCATGTGATTCCAGTTACTAGGAAGCGTAGAAATGAATAAAGCTAAATTTGAATCTGGCAATTTTATTTTCCACCAAACCAAAAATAGTTGATTTAGCATAGTTTGGAGTTTGAATAACTCTTTCATATGCAAAAGAGTATTCATCCCCCTAACATTCCAAGCTAAAATTTTCATTTAATTGAAGTTAAGCTCCTAGTTGATCTTTCAGGAGGAGCAGTAGAAGAAACATAGGAGTCAACATTTACTTTACTCTGCAAA
Source organism: Allium sativum (assembly GCA_030737875.1). Lineage (NCBI taxonomy): Eukaryota > Viridiplantae > Streptophyta > Magnoliopsida > Asparagales > Amaryllidaceae > Allium > Allium sativum. The sequence continues at coordinate 639,450,481 of CM060918.1, forward strand.
TGGCTTGTGTTTTTGTCAATAAATTATAATACGTCAACCTATTTTCCCTTTTCTGGAACTGTCTAATCACTATCATCATTAATAACATTAGCTACATTATGTAAATCATCAGGTAGAATATTAGTAGGTAGATTAGGATTCAAGAAAGAAAGATAATCCAAAGGAGCATATGAACACTGTGCAGCTTCACTTGTCACTACTGGATCTTCTTCACTATCATAAGAAGTTGAAGTACCATCAGGATTATCTGAAGAATTCCATCGAGGTACTTTAATCTCTTCATGAACATTATCATCATGATCAAATACTAGACAGTTTACACATTTTGGCAGGCACAAATTCATATTCTACTGTGATTTCAGTCTTTTGACCATTGTGCAATAGAATAGGAACTGAAGTTTTAAGAACGTCTTGCGTATTGATAGAAATAAGAACTTTAGCATACTTTGAGAATTTCCTCACATCTGCATTCTCATCAATTAAAATAGGATAAGCAATAAAACTAGCCAATATCTAGATTACCTCCTTGGTCCATTGTTTCATAGGAAGATTATAGAGTCGAATCCAAATCTGAACTAAATCACTCTGTTTATTAGTATAATCAAATCTTGGAAACCAGGATTCAACCATTAACGATTGACGAAAATATGAGCCAGTCGATCTTTCTATGATTCGTGCATAATCAATCTGATTCTCAAACTGAACAGCAAAACTATAAGTAGATGTAACATGGGTATTGAAGTTACCAGAGGCCTTCCAAATTCTATTAATATAATCCTTCAATTGAACTGTCGATAATCTAAAATATATTGGAACTAAAGCAACTATGTTCGTCCAGGATGATTCTGATTGATTATATATTTTCTCAGGTATAAAAACATAATCTGAAGATGGTTTTACAAATCTCAAGCTCCGATTGTTCAATGCATCCTGACTTTGATTGTGAGATTGCTTTGGATCTAGATTTGCAGACGGATTTGCAGAATTTGATGAGGAAGAAGGTTTAGCTTAAGTTGATGAAATATTCGATCGAGGATTTGAAATTCGAGAATTAGTTTCATTGGCAGGATACGCCATGAAAATGTAAAATAAATGTAATTACACTTTTGTACTATTTTTTACTCTAGTTTTTTATCCGTTAAATGAAATAGAGACCACACCCACCCCCTCCCCCCACATATATATACACACATACACCCAAACCTCTCACATTAAAACGTCTACTTGTAGATGTTGGATTTGCCAGAAAATTCTGGGCAGGCTTATACTACTAGTGGCGTTAACCTTGTGTCATAGTGTAATAAATATAATGTCCCATGACACCTAGGCCTCCCGCATTTACCAGGCTTACTTGTAGATGCTGGATATGCCGGTCAGTTCCGGGCAAGCTTCTACTACAAGTAATGGTCAACCTTGTGTTTGTGTTTCATTAATATTATTTATTAAGACCATTTTAAATTTCAATTTACTAACTACCTAATTTAAACGTATTTATTACGCATTAATATTACATTAATCGCGCTATTAACATATAGAAATAAATAATTGTAAACTATACATAAATTAAACATCTGAATTTAAATGTTCATATTTTTTTGAAATGTCAATCCCTAAACAAATAAAAGTCTTACCGGTTACTTCACATATTCCCTTCAAACATGGCATAAATATGCATATTAAAATATAATAATTCAAATGGGAAAAAAATATTGACATAAAACTTGTAACTTAGGTCTGACTAAATATCTTAATACTAAAAGATAAACAAAGTGCCATATATTCAATATGTATATATATAATTCCTATTTTGGATCAGATTCACTTTTTATGTATGTTTGAATGTAAAACATTAATACTTGAATATTCTGTAAACAACACGTTCAAATACTCTATTTAAAAAATAGAGATTTAAACCTATTTCAATTTATACTCAATCCAAGTCTTAACCTTTTACAACAAAATTATACAGATAAATTTACACAATAATGAAATAAGGTAAATCTAACTAACATAGAGAATCATATAACACCCACATGTTTCTTTTTTATTATTTCAATAATCCAAACCCACATATACAAATAGATTGACCATTTCCGCAATAACAATAAAACATAGGGAATTTGAAGGGTGTTTAATATGATGTTTTCGTATAAATCCAAATTTTCCTTGGCATACAGATCCGAATTTATACTACAAATCAAAGAAAATAGGAAATAGATGTCATTTCCACCCACTGTGCTGAGAAGGATAAAAATAATGAAAATTTGAATGGTGTTTGCTTTTGGATCCAAATCCTTCGTAAAAAACGTTCTCCAATTCTTGTTAATCCATATATAAGAATCATGAGATTAAAGTCTTATATAAAATCTTTGAGTTCCAGTATATAAATCTAGTTATAATCATAAATTAGAATAGAGATGAAAAGAAATATAGATTAAGGATTTAGAATAAAACATAAAATTTCCTTTGGAATTCTATGGCAGAATGATGGCGTGAAGATGAGATAGATTAGGGTTTAGGAGAGACTAGGTGGGTGGTATATACTATTTCAAGTGTTAATAAGGACCGTAGGATTCATGAGATTGAATCCTAACTTTCTGTTATATGCAAATAAATATAAATTGCTAAAAAATACAACACATATTCCCCTTGCTGATTGATTGATAAATTAAAACGTTTATTGATTGATTGATTAAAACATTTATTTATTGATTGATTGCTTTCCTTTATTTGTTCATCCTTGTCCCCTTCTATGTGTAAATATATACACACACAAATTTGAATTTCATGGAATATTCCAATTAGATAATTAATAGATATTTATATTCCTTATATTTGTTTATTTCATTTGAACTTCAAACATTATTTACAAACCATTTGTGTACAAATTATTATTAATGTAGCTTCTTCATATGAACTCCGTTTTAACATATTATATATGCGAATAGACCAGAATCTCGCTACGAACACAATTATGATATCTTCAGGGCCAATTCCTAATTGTCTAAAATCTCATTTTTCAACATGTTAGTATTTTATTATTTATTTTAACTTATTATTATTTATTTTATTTTTCTTTTTAAATGTAATTATCTTATGTCTAATTAAGTATATTTTACGGGCTGTTACATTCTCCCCCCTTAAAATAATTTTCATTCCAAAATCTGCTTGAAGGAGCGAAATACACAAGTCATTCTAAAAACCATGTTATACACTCATGTTATTTAAAAACATCCATGAATCATAGTGATTATGTACTACAGACTTGCTAAAGTGAGCTCAGTCCTAGTGTGAAAGTGTAATGTGTGATGCAGTATATATGCAAAACACACTATCATGCATATAATTTCTATATGACTGCTTGGTACAATTGTGTTCTAAACATCTCTAAACATCCAATTTAGTAACTGCAGTGTGACCATATAACCCTATATTTTCTACAGAAGGCCACAAAATTTTAAATTTTTACGCCTTCCATCGAATTTTTCTTCCTAATGCACTCGAATCAATCTAGCTAAATATTGCGGAGTCTTGAAATTCCGTGTTCCGCTATATCTATGGTGGCACGAGGCCCCATGGTTCCATCTTTGTCCTTATTTCATGATTAGGCCCTACCGAACTTTACCTTACCGTGAAGGTGTCTAATCAGTCATAAAAATGTCATGGGCTCCTATCATCAACAATATATTTTATCTCCTTAACTTTGGGGAAAGCCTAAAATATAATACCTACTCTCTACCCTTCACAATATATCTAATTGAATTAGACTCTTTTCGAAGTCTAATAACAAATTTGGTTCGAGTAAAAATTTGTCAATGTTTGTTCCATCAACACTTTGGTATTTTAGGTGGCCTCCTTGAAATTCTCCAAGGGCGCCCACTAATTACCAAAAAGATAAATACGCTACTCCTAAAAGGATTAATATTTTTCCTATTAACTAAGAGATCCTTGATGCAGCTTCTTCCTCTTATCCACAAGTTATGGCTATATTCGGTTTGTCCTCCAGTCTTCAAATGATGTTTGACCAAAAATATTCTTAAATAAAATTCTCTAAATCTCATTAATTGACATCTAGTCTATGCTAATAACTAGAATATTTTCCTATGCTTCAATTTGTTGGGATTTAAATTCCAATAAGGTCTTTTGTTATAATTTCCGTAAATTTTCCCTAACAATAATATTGATAAATTTAAAATTACATGGAATGTGTATTGTTTTAATTAAGATGGATAGTGTAATCGGCATGCAAAAACATAAAATTACACATCATATCCTTTTTATTTTATGCACATTCCTTATAATTTCAAATATAGTTTTTTTTCTTTTTTGTGAAAAATGACATAAGGGCTAATTTATAAAAATTAAAAAAAAAAATTCTTATGCAAACTAAAACACGGTCATATTCAATTAAAAGGGATTATTATCACAAATATAATATTTAAGCTTATTACTTAATCTCATGCTTTAAGGCATTCCTTAAGGATATACCTATACTTTTTCAGAATTCCAAAAATCACCAGGCCAACACACTTTCTTCCTTGTAGGTTATAAATCCAATACCCTTCTGACATCCAAATCCCATATATGATCGCTAAGATAATGTATTAATGTTTTTATCCTAATTTCTTAAGATGCCAATCAATACCTTTAAATCTCTCATCCATATCTTTCTCATAAATGTCTCCATCCATCCTCAAATTTGGACCATTCCATGAATTCTTATTTAATCCACTCAAGGTTGAAGGTGTATCCATTTTCTCTAAATCAAATTATCCTTTAAATCAGTCCTAAATTTTTTATTTTAATCTTATTAATTGCAAACTTATTTCCCATTAAATTTACAATTAATATCCATGAATCTTATTTCTAAAATCGTGAATCACGGTAAATTACGTTACTTACATTATACCTATATTTATATTTATACATCGCTAGTCGCTATATGAAACGACCCGAACTTCCCCGGTGAGGAAAGCCCGGATTGAGTCGAGGACAACACACAGAAGAACGCAAACGGAAGAACATTTCATTGTATATTACAACAATTCATCAGAATACAAGAATATACAGAGTATAAACAAATAATATACATTCGATAAATATCAGAGATTACAATACATTACATAGCAGCGGAAAATAATACAAAATACAACTGAAGGAGATATACAGATACAAAGCTTTCCGGATATCATTCCAGCTGTAAACCAAGATCCTGTGAATATAAATCTGCAAAACCAAAACTACTAGCTGCCCGTGTCAAAATAAGGGCACCCAGAGTTTAGGTTAAAACAATAAACTCCAGGTCAGTCATGGGACTGGTGTGAGAACTGAAATAGTTATTTAAAACTTAAATTTAAATCAGATATATCAAGGGACCACGTCGTATAACACGGAACGGGTTTCCTCCTAAGAATACCAGTGCATATAACAAAATAGCGCAATGCTTTTTGGAAAAATGAAGCTATTATAAGACCCAGGTCCTATCACACAATGCAACGCAAGCCGGGGGATAGGGTTTTCCCTTATAATAGCCAAACATGCTTAGTACGTTTAAAACAAATCATTTGATACTATTATAAGTGTATAGTGTCAAAACAATTTCAAATCATAAGTATCAATCATAGACGGCATGGGTACCATATATCATGTCGCCATACTAGTTCTAAAATTAAAACCGCAAAATCACGTATTTGGAAATTGGATTTCCGTCATGAACCAAGGAAAAAGAAAGTCCTTACCGAATTCGAGAAGCTCTAGCCCATGTCTCAGGCACAGCCGCAACCGTACCTTGGATCGTCAGGGCCGGTCCATACGGAGTGGATTATAATGCCTGAACAATGCGTTTCTCCGCCCTTTGGGGCGTTAATGAGCCAACGAATGACTCCATCGGTCCCGGATCGGCCGATTTAACCGAGGAGCCTCGCAACAGTAACAACCACATAAGTCAAACTCGTCAGGGCGTGTAAAACCACTGACGCCACTTTTAGCTAGAAAGAAAACGCACGTTCCCCCTGAGGTTCTCTCCCGTTTCTGGTTCATACCGGGGTGTGAGGCTCGCGAATTCACGTTATACACAAAGCTATGCCACACAAGCGGTGCTTTGATCATCACCACAAGACTTTGCTTTTCAACAGAAGTCCTGATCATTGCATCTTAGCATGCCACACAGGTAATTCACACCGTGCAACTGATGGCTATCAATCACACAGAATGAATTCCAATGTCAGACACACATCCCATTTGCAAGTCCGTTCTGGGTCTGAATGAAACCGGAGGCACTATATACCTCGCAAACCCATCGATCTCCACGTACGTCCGGACGATCACCACTCATTATCCATATTTCGGGATGCCTCCCAATCAGAACATCAGTTACCATCCAGACGAGGTGAAGATCTCCGGTCTTCGACCACCGTCTTCATCTTCGATTTCTTATCGTCGATTCAGTTATTCAGAATGGGATAAACCCAGTCTTTCTGAGCAACTCGCGTATATAATAAACAAGTGTTACACAAACACAACATACGCCTCATTCCAATTCATCAGTCACTAACCGAAAATTAACAAGAGAATAATTCCCTAAATATTAACCCTGAAGGCCGAAACCAACATCAGATCAATACCCAGGAAACCGTTCTGCTTAGCTAACCTACAGTTAGTTTCTAAATTTCACATTCTTAGGGAAAGGTTCCCATTAATTTTATCAAAGATAAATTCCTTTAAATTTATTCTTTAATCATCCTTCGAAAATCGATTCAAACCAAATTTTGGTTTATCCAAACTAGTCGGGATTAACGAACCTTACCGAAGTAATTAATTGTTAAATTTCCCAACCCCCACCTATTTATCCCATGAAGTAAAACTGTTAATACTTCATACCTAACACCACGGTGTTATCGGTAAATTTAATTACCATTTCACGTTAAAATCTAATTAAAGATTTAACTATCGCATGGAGCAAAACTGGTGATACTCCATTCTCGATCTTTTCAATCTAATTAAAGATTCATTAAAACTCCACTCAGTTTTAATCTTTGACTGGGTTAAAGAATAAGTGTCACTTAAAACACGGTTCACGATAAACCCTAAAATCACATCACAATTCAATCAGTCCCTAACCGTAAATTAGCAAGTGAGCAATTCCTTAAATATTAACCCCGAAGGCCGAAACCAACATCAGATCAATACCCAAGAAACCGTTCAACTTAACTAATCTCTAGTTAGTTTCTGATTTTCTTAACTTTGTTGGGTCTAAGAACAGTATTATTGAAGATACCATTCACGACGACCCAAAATCACATTCCATTAATTATCGGGTTAAAGAACGAGTGTTATTTAAAACACCGTTCACGATAAACCCAAGAATCAATTCAAATTCAATTCCAATTAAATATTATTTAATTGGTACACTTCATTAAATCTAAATAAAATATTTAATCTTTTTCTCCACTGGGCTTAAGAACAGTGTTAATGAAGACACCATTCACGACAAACCCAAATCACATTTGATATTAAATACAAGGCTCTGAGTAGAAATTATATCGGCTCATATTCAATATCAAACTCTACGACTAACAAATATCGTATTGGAAATAACGATATAAATATATCTTTCAAATTCCCATAACAATATCTGTATCATCGCGAAATCCAACATCGAAATATTCCGAAGACAATTTCGATTCAAATCCATTCCAATTCAATTATTGGAAATTCTAGTTACTTTTAAAACCCTTTTTCAATTCAATTTATTTATTTAAAAATAAATAGAATTATAATTCTAGTTCAAAACTAGTTCATTTCGATAAAAATCTATTTTTATCTTTTCAAATATGAAGTTTTTCATCCCAAATCTTCACAAATCATTTCTTATGATTTTACACAAATTATTACTATTTTTAATAATTTTATCAAGGCCCGCACAGTCGATTTCCATCAACGGCCATCGAACTGCACTTACAGCGACTTTTTCCAAATTTGATTTGGACATAATTCCAAATCCAACCGTTAGATTTTAAATTTCTGATATTCGTTAGAAAGCTCATTTCGATATGAACCCAACGGTTCCAGTTTCAGGAGAATCCGACGGTCGGATCTCCCGTAATATCCGTTCGAAGTCAATGGTCGAAAGTCGCGAACTACAGCGACGCGGCGCGTTCTATTCAGGCCATTATATTATATATATATAATATATACTTCGTCGATTTCCTTTTAAAACGTATTTTATAAATTGTTTTAAATTCGTTTTCAAAACGATTTCAACTTCCTTTTCAAATTCAAATCAAAATCGAATTTTTCAACATATATTCATTTTAACTTCATTTCAAATTGATTTCAATTCAAATCGGTTTTCTGTTCAATTTCAATACGTTTTAAACTCAATTCAAAACGATTTCAGTTCTATTTCAATCTAATTCGAATTTCAATTCTATTTAGTTTAATTTGAATTTTAATTCTTTTCAATTTAATTCGAATTTCTATTCTTTTCAATATAATTCGAATTTCATTTCGAAATATTTGACTTTGAAATCACTTTTCAATATTCATTATAAAAACGAATATAACCGATATAAATATCGTTCACGTCAAAATGGCGTCATTTTAATCAACACGGCTTCATATATCCTATTTTCAAATATTCTATTTCAAATATTTCTTTTTCAAATATTTCTATTTCAAAACTGGAATGAGCCCAATCAATTACCATATAATGTAAATTATATGGATTTTCTACCACACGTATATAACAGCAACGATAAATCATCAACCATCATCCAAAGTTCATGCTACCCTGTATAAGCATCAAATATAAATATTCAACGCTTATAACAGCCTGTCAATCAATCGATCGACATACAACTAAATAATTGGGATTAGTGTACGCCAAATATCATCCCAATACCCGTGTGGGGTTTCAAACAATCAAACACAGATTTTATTTGTGTAGTTGGGCGATGTGTAAAATTTATCGTCCCAATCAATATCAGTCAAATGGGTGTATATAAACAAATCGTTCGATTTGCTTATATTAATTTATTTCATTTCGTATACGCGTTAAAAATTCTATTTTTAACTATAAAATATTTTTAACTATATAAATATTTTATTTTATTTCACATCACACAATCAACTACACATCAAAATCATACAAACAAGCATACAAGCCGTCCATGGCCTGTGGACGACGGGTGTCGGGTGCTACTAAACACCGTCTGCATCCTAGTATATTTTTCAACTAGAAAAAAAATCAAATTAAAGGTGAGAAGTTCTCACCGAGGGATCCACTCCACCAGTTTTATTTCTGAATTTCTAAACATCTGGATTTGCCCGCATTTCCAACATAAACTTCGTCACGCTGTTCACATTAAAAATCACATTTTTATCACTCCGCTATATTTATAAAGATCAAATCTTTTCGCTACAACATATATAAAAATCGTATTTTTATATCCTCTATCTTATAAAAATTATATTTTTATAATCTCCGCTATATAAAAATTATATTTTTATTCCTTACATAGGATAAAAATTATATTTTTAACCTTAACATTCAATAAAAATTATATCTTTATATCGCTGTATGCACAACAAAGATTATATTTCTATAACTCTATCTAAATAGAAATCATATTTTTACTATGCCACTAGTATAAAAATTATATTTTTAACTTCTCCATTATGTAATCATATTTTTGTTATTTTAAAAATCAAGTCCTTTGTTGTTATAAAAATCTCGCCTTTTTATTCTTAAAAATGAAATCTTTACCATCATTAAAATCAAAACTTTTTCATCTTAAAAATGAAAGCTTTACCTTAAGAAAATCTAATCTTTTCCTTTTCTAAAATTATAATCTTTTCTTTAATCTAAAAATATAAACTTTCTTATCTAAATATATAATCTTTTCAGTTTTAAAAATATAATACTTTCAGTTTTAAAAATTCAAACTTTATACAAGTAAAAATTCAATCTTTCTTGCATATAAAATTCAGTTGTTCTTGCCTATAAAATGTATATATAAATGAAATTTTTCCTTAGCTATCATATATATAAAAACTTGATTTCATTATATAAACGAAAATAAAAATAAATAAATAAACTTACAGCGTCTTTTCAAGAGGGAGGGGGGTTGGAGACAGGAGGAGGTCGGTCAGAAGAGGCTACGGCGGAATCCAATGGGAGTGGCGGCAGCGAAGGGTTTTGGGTGGCTAGGGCGCATGGTGCTTGGAGGAGGAGGGCGAAGCAGGAGAAGACGAGGGCGGAGCAGCTGACGAGGGCGCGAGAAGGGGGGTCCACGCTTGAGGCGGCGCGTTCGCCAGGGCGCGGTGGCGCTCCGATGGCGGCTAGGGTACGTGCGTAAATTTTTTTTCTTTTTTTTTTCTTTTTGTTCGATCTGAATGGAATTGAACGGGGGGGAGGGGGGAGGAAGGTATAGAGAGAGAGAGAGTGTTGTGGGATTTTATATTATTTATTTTTTTATTTAATTTATTCATTAAAGCAACCTTCTATTTCGAACTCGAAACGAGACCCACCGACTGTCGTCCCTAGCGTTTTACCCCATTCCGAACACAATGGGATATGTCTCGCAAGCCAGTTCGGTCGTTTCGATCAGTTTTCGTCAAAATCAACATATAACTCTATATATTGAATTTGAACGCGCATTTCAATTCACTGGGGTCATATACTAACTCGAAAAATTCCAAAAAAAATATCTTCTAGCTTCTTATCGCCGATACAGTCCTAACAAAACTAATTTCGCCCAATTCTGAGGCCGTTTGAAAAATGGCCATTTTCCAGTCGATTAAAATCAATTGAAACTGGTCAAACACGTTTTTCTTTGCCGCGCTTACATATTGAATCGAAAAATTACGAATTTTGGAATCTAGCAATAACTTGACACCACGAACCCAACAAAAGTGGTTTCGTCGAAATCCGAGGTCGTTTGCAAAATTTCCATTTTTAAGGGCTAGAATTCCTAGCGACTATTCTGTATTTTCAATTGGACATAACTTTTTATCCTCGCTATGAAATTTTGATTTTTTGAATTCGTTGGAAAGATATTCTCAATTAGATTCTATTATTTTTGATTTCGCTAAATTCCGGTTTACTTTGAATCTTGTACATCCATTTGAACTTTGAAATCGAATTATCGAACTACCGCGCCATTTTCAATTCCTTTTATAATTTAAAATAAATATTTATATTCTAACGACGATCTATATAATATACACGTTCGAATTCTATTCAAAATAAATTTCTTGTCGATATTATTTAAAATAATTCATTTTAAATAATCAAAATTCGCTAAAATTGCCAAAATAAAAATTTTAAATTGGCCCAGATTTCCGAGTTATTACAATCTCCCCCCACTTAAAACTTTTTGTCTCCGAAAAGGAACGAAGCCGAAAGTTGTTTAACTAATCAACTCAACTTTCCATATTTTCTTTATGGCTTAAGTTTTTCAACTTTTCAGTTTCTAAGAACTTTTCAAATTTTTCAAAAATTTGGCTAACACCCTAAATTTTCAAAAAAAATCGCTATTACCTCCCCTGCACCGGGAGCACCAGGAAAATCCCGAAATTGCCATACAGGCCCTCTGATCTCAAAAAGAAAAAGAAAAAGCCAAGCGGCTAGCCAATCGGCTCATAAAAGCATCATCACCCAAACAAAGCAGTAAATTATGGTAAACATGTACCTATTTGCCGGGCAAACAATTTTATTCTTCTGCTCTAGCCTCTTTGCTATGACTTGTTCAATGTAAGTACATGTATATGCCAGCAAATGCGACCAAATTTCAATACAATTCACTTTTAGGTTCTATTAGGCGTTTGGTTCAAAATTTCAAGCAAATAACCAAACAACACAAACATCAATCAGTTAGTGAATTAACGTTTCAAATTCATAATTTTTTTGATATATACAGAAAATCATGTTTTGATGCCAAATCACAACAATAAGCCCTATCTAGTTTCGGTTCTCACACCAGTCAATTGGAAATATATAGAAATCTCATTTTCGAAACTCGAAAATAAATACTGGCGATGGTGCCTCGTCACCAGAATTATCCCTGGGCACTAGAGTGCGATTCTATAACTATCCAATACATTAACACTTCGAATACACGTTTGCAAGACATATATGCAAAATCTCTGTATATTGGATTGTCCAAATTCATATAAATTAATAATCAAATACGAATAATTGATTTAAATTTTCAGAACAAAAATTGTTTTCATTTTAAAAATATACACTTCACACTCGTTCTGGAATACTACTAATCTCATCTCTAACGAGTCATTCTAATTGGATATTACTAATCCAATATCTGATGAATTCTTTCGTATGGTTCTAATGTGTCTTGTTCTCTGAGCTTTGTAAACCAAAGCTCTGATACCACGCTGAAACGACTCGAACTTCCCCAGTGAGGAAAGCCCGGATTGAGTCGAGGACAACACACAGAAGAACGCAAACGGAAGAACATTTCATTGTATATTACAACAATTCATCATAATACAAGAATATACAGAGTATAAACAAATAATATACATTCGATAAATATCAGAGATTACAATACATTACACAGCAGCGGAAAATAATACAAAATACAACTGAATGAGATATACATATACAAAGCTTTCCGGATATCGTTCTAGCTGTAAACCAGGATCCTGTGAATATAAATCTGCAAAACCAAAACTACTAGCTGCCCGTGTCAAAATAAGGGCACCCAGAGTTTAGGTTAAAACAATAAACTCCAGGTCAGTCATGGGACTGGTGTGAGAACTAATACAGTTATTTAAAACTTTACTTTAAATCAGATATATCAAGGGACCACACCGTATAACACGGAAAGGGTTTCCTCCCAAGAATACTAGTGCATATAACAAAACAGCGTAATGCTTTTTGGAAAAATGAAGCTATTATAAGACCCAGGTCCTATCACACAATGCAACGCAAGCCGGGGGATAGGGTTTTCCCTTATAATAGCCAAACATGCTTAGTACGTTTAAAACAAATCATTTGATACTATTATAAGTGTATAGTGTCAAAACAATTTCAAATCATAAGTATCAATCATAGACGGCATGGGTACCATATATCATGTCGCCATACTAGTTCTACAATTAAAACCGCAAAATCACGTATTTGGAAATTGGATTTCCGTCATGAACCAAGGCAAAAGATAGTCCTTACCGAATTCGAGACGCTCTAGCCCGTGTCTCAGGCACAGCCGCAACCATACCTTGGATCGTCAGGGCCGGTCCACACGGAGTGGATTATAATGTCTGAACAATGCGTTTCTCCACCCTTTGGGGCGCCAATGAGCCAACGAATGACTCCATCGGTCCCGGATCGACCGATATAACCGAGGCGCCTCGCAACAGTAACAACCACATAAGTCAAACTTGTCAGGGCGTGTAAAACCACTGACGCCACTTCTAGCTAGAAAGAAAATGAACGTCCCCCCTGAGGTCCTCTCCCGTTTCTGGTTCATACCGGGGTGTGAGGCTCGCGAATTCACGTTATACACAAAGCTACGCTACACAGGCGGTGTTTTGATCATCACCACAAGACTTTGCTTTTCAACAGAAGTCCTGATCATTGCATCTTAGCATGCCACACAGACAATTCACACCGTGCAACTGATGGCTATCAATCACACAGAAAGAATTCCAATGTCAGACACACATCCCATTTGCAAGCCCGTTCTGGGTCTGAACGAAACCGGAGGCACTATATACCTTGCAAACCCATCGATCTCCACGTACGTCTGGACGATCACCACTCATTATCCATATTTCGGGATGCCTCCCAATTAGGACATCAGTTACCATCCAGATGAGGTGAAGATCTCCGATCTTCGACCACCGTCTTCATCTTCGATTTCTTATCGTCGATTCAGTTATTCAGAATGGGAAAACCCGGTCTTTCTGAGCAACTCACGTATATAATAAACAAGTGTTCGGCCCGTGCTACGCATACAGGCAGAGTGTAACTATATAATTGTTGATGGTGTAGTTGTCGATGTGGATGGTAATGAGAATAATTAATTTGCTGGAAAATACAACTTAGTGTGGGGTTGTGTCAAATATTTTTAATATGATATAGCTGGCGTGTGAAGTTTATAGTTTTTGATAATATATTGTGCAAGTTAAAATGGTATCAAAGGGCTTGGGTTATCCAATTGGTGCATGTAATTTTGTAGCAAACATGTTCTAGAAAGGGAAGCAATAGACATATTTAAATGCATTATTTTTTTAAATGGGCTTATCTCAAACATGCATCAATAATTATGTAATGCATGAACAACGGATATCACAGGTGTGTTAAGCACGTTGCACGTATGCAAGTGCATGAATAAGTAGATCATTATTTCTGTAGGATCAGTGCAGGTAGGGCATAAGTTTCAAAAAAAATGGAGAATAGTCTTGTCACAAAATGGTTTCATATAGCGGAAATTACAGTCATACAAACAAAAGAAACGGAACAGATTCATCAGGAGAAGTTTTACATACATTAAAATTGATTAATGGACACCACGGTTACATACATAGATAATCACTGGGTAAAAAACAGGCGAAAAGTAGACTGTGCGGCGGAAATAGGAAGAGATGGAGTACAAATGAGTGTGGCAAACATATTGGAAGCGTATTGTAAGCAGATAAAGTTTTACACTTTCTTTCTTTTCTACAACGACTGATGACACTTGTTTGTTTTAACTTGATTCTGAGTCAACTCAACCTGAAAAGTAAAATATATTCATTTATAAGATCAGAAGAGATATTATTTGGCAAGACCATTTACCATTGATAACCATTTCTCATCTATGTTAAAAGGAAAATTTAAGAGAGCAAGTAAATATGAATATTCTAATATAACAATGACCATAAATATCTTATGATTAGAAGGAAATTGTGCAACAAAGGCAATAATGAAGATACAGTTCACTACTAATTTCAAGTTTCATTCAAGTAAATACGCCACTTTGGTCTGATTCAATTTTAGAAATTTAATTATAAAACAGAAACAACAGATTATACAGTGGCAACTTCCAATGTAAGCCCCGATGTTGTTTAATAGGCAAACTACATTTGCACAACTACTTTGTTTAACAAATCTATTGTTTAACACATCTATGGCGTAGTCAGTTTTGGTAATACTTGAACTTTGTGTGTTGTTGAACATAACACCGGTTTGGAGCGTGCACTATTCCTCTGAAATTATTTTTTACTACCGGTAACATAACTTATATGTTAATGCTTTATTATTTTGTTATCTATTGATCAAAAAGTATGTTGTTCTTTTTTTACTTTTCTGTTATCATTTTATTATCATCATTCCCTCAAGACAAATGTGCATTCCTCATCACTCATGTGATTATTTGAGTTTATGTCCATGCTGCTTTCTATGGCATTACAATAGAATGTTCCTAACCACAGGGTCATCAACATAAATTCAGCCTATAGCTCCCCCAACTCATCGTCAACCCAAAGAATTAACATACCCCAATACGGAGAAAAATCCAGGTCATTAACCCAAGCCAGCTGAAGACACACACACATGTATTGGCATCTTTACGTGCAGTAATTCATCAAACAGTACCAATGTGGTATTAACAAAGAAATACATCCACTGTGACAAACGCATGGCTTTGGAATAAAATATACAGCGCTTTTGATGACTATTTCTGCAATAAACATAACCACTGTATAGTCCTATTTGTACTACTAATTACTGGCACAGATAAATTATGGGTCCAATAACTCTTTGCGACTAAAATTACGTCAAAAAATGCACAAAAATACTATGATCGACTTCATTGTTTATTTTAGATTCCATCTCTTAAGCCATCAACCAAGTAATTTCATCATATTCACCATAATACGTAGCTTTTGTTTAGCATTATCCAATTCATTTTCTCATGTATGATAACCAGTACATGGAATCAAAGAGAAAAGCTGACACATATACAAAGACGGAGCAAAACTAACCAACTGTTCACATATTATGCAATAAATATACTAAAGAATGATAAAAAAAATAACTAAGCATATAGCAAAATTACACCAGATAATGTTTCTGATGCAGAAACCTCCATGCTCTTCCTAAAATGCTGCAACGTACAGCTTCATTCTACTTAATTTCAACGCTTCAATGCTACTGCAAATCCTTGCTGGACATATAAAGTGAAATGAAATCCATCATATTTCATGTAAAAGAGGTTCAGTAATACATAATGCGAAATGCAATTGGTCAGACATCATATAAACAAAAAAAAAACTAATAAACTGTTCATTATATTTGATGCATAATGTAACTAAATTTTATATTTTAAGAAAGATAATCAAAAAGTAAATCTCAGCTGGTGTTATTGCATAAAACAATACATAAAATTTCAATGATGTGCATCTACCAGGACACATTTGGTTACATAAAGAAGCAATAAGCATAACTATGAGAATTAACACTAAGTCTCTCTCTCTCTCTCTTTTTATTTTATTTTATATAAGGCCATTTTTTATTTAGTCCATAAAATCTATTCTACTTTTTCTTTAACTAAAATGAGATGATATAAACATTATATTTAGTCCTAATTTAAATGCAACAATATGGAAAAAAAACACTGTTAAAAAATGAAGATGGTGCAGAAATAGAAAACATTATAAGGCCTACACCTTAAATTTAATCCTTTCGATAAAAGCAGGCCAAAGTTCAAATGCTTGATTAAACGAATAATCGTTCGACTTGATATTTCCTATATGCTAAAGCATTTAAAGATCATGATCTCAATCTTTTGTTGTTTTTTTAGAACAAAAAAAGGAGTGAAATACATAATTGAAAAAGGATGATGCCACAGAAATGACAGTTTAGAGTTTGTTTGCAGTTTCGATACTATATTAAAAAAAAAGTGTTGTTATTTCTATTTGGAGGAACCTGGCAATAAATCAAGAATATGAACTGGGTAATAACATAAATGTCCTCCATGCAATTATTTTTCCTTCGGCATGTAAATATTATTTTACAACAATGATATTATACTTTTTTTATAATAATGATATTATATGCTTCCCTGATCATCCGTAACAAACTGCTTGGCTAGCATGTGTAAGTAGTTAGTATTACCATCTGTATAGTGTGATATAGATCCTCAAGCAAATGAAGTAACTGTAGAAGATGTGCAATCTACATTTGCAGTATGCCTCTTAGTTAATTACATTGAAACCTACATCTAGGAATATATGTATTGCTCATAAGTTATTGAAATTGATTGGTTTAATATTTGATGATGAATCATATACGCATTCATGTAGTAACTATACCCTACTTTTACTCTAGAAAAATGTTTTTCCATTCTTCTAGAGTAATATATATTTACATGGCCTAGCAAACTACTTGAAATGTACCTATGCAAAATTCTATGCAACGCTTTATTTCAGAAACAGCTGAAAAAATCCTTTATTATTATTTTTCATGTCCCAAAGATAAAAAGGAGGCAAAGCATATTTTAGATATGATGATAGCACAAATAACTAACACAACGGAATTAACTATTACCATGATAAATAAACCAAACAGCATAAGTATTTCTTATTAAAACTTGTTTGTTTTTTCATTCAATGATGATACGAACAGTTTTAGCATCAAAGAACTAATGAATACAGCATGACTATTATGTATAACAACGTATTCATTGCATTCTTACCCTATTCTCAGATGATTGAGTCAACATAATGAAAAAAGACAAATATCAAAATTAAGAGCATTGAACACAAATAAAGGTGGCATGAAAAAGATGTGCCTTTCTTCTACAGATCTGCAAGTTTCACTTCTATCTCTTCACAAACCTTCGTTCCATATATTTTCCATCAACGTGCTATTTGTTTCTCAACTATTACTATAAATGTAGGCATTTTAGCTAAATCAGGAGCATATTGACGTACCTAAAATGTACTATCTTAGACTATTTTTTAAGCTTTAATGAGCATAAATATGAAATCAGAACTAATTTTAAGATAAATATAACCATCAAAGCAGCTAAAGAAGCGACTGATGATTATCTTTGATAACTACAACAACAACAACAAAATATCTCTGGAAAAATGAACTCTTTGATTTTATGTAGATTAGTTACATAAAATCAATTATAAAGACGAATCAATATTTAATCTTCAAACTAAGAGAACAAACCTCTGGAAAAATGAACTCATTGATTTTGATAAACAACTTTGAGATCCTCAATTGCTTTTCTAATCGCTATTGTGGTCTTCACTGACATAACCATGCAATTTTTTTCCCTTCGGACTCTGTTCAACAATTGCAGAGATTGATATAACACTTCGTCGAGCCATGAAATCTATTGGAATATTAGACTATTTTCATAGTGTTAATAAGCCTGAATATGAAATAAAAATGACAGTTAAAAATAACATAATCATAGAGCAGCTAAACAAACATAATTGATAATTATCTGCAATAACCTATGTAAAAACAATTATACAAATAATGTTGAATTGAAAGACAAATCAATATTCAGTGTTCAAATTAAGAGAACAGAATTAAGAATACAAACATATGGAAAAATGAATAATAACTTTGAGATCCTCAGTTGCCAACCGCTTTTGTGTTCTGCCCTAATATACCCTTTATGCTTTTCCCAGTTGTGGAAGCGTGGTTGATCACACATGAATAATTAATCTAACGCACAGTATGTCAGTAGTTTAACAGTTTTGATTCTGAGAAAAAGTTCAACTGTTATTGATCATGCATTTGGAGTAAAGGATGCCAGAAAACATGTTTTAGAACTATGAAATTAAGCTACTACTATAATTTAATAGATCAGAATTACGTAGAAAATGAATACATAAGGTTATAGGTAGGCTGGCTTTTGAAAAAAAAATTGGCATTTTTATAATGTAAGGAAATTAAAATTATAGTATAGGTATCCTCCTTCCATTACCGGTAGGAGGAGTTACCCCTAAACCTTGGCCAAACCGTCGAACTAAAGGAAGAAGTACTTGGATACCTAAATACATGCTTATGAATCTTCAAAGCGGCTAGGCTGAAATATCTTATCTGTGAGCGCACACTCCTAGGTAAGCTAATTACTTATGTACGTGAAGAATGCCTTTATAAATTACAACCCTGTGTATACTTCCAAAAGACACCAAAATTTAATTTCTAAATGGTAGTTTGACCTAGATAACAAATTCAGTAAGAATCAATAATAAAAAAAAAATCAAATGATGAATGCAAAAGGAATGCAGCTTAGATCCATTTCGATTGAACTTTTATTATTATTTTCTACTGCTCTGATCCAAATTGAAATGAAAATTATATTTTCAAGAGTATAATAAGTTCAATAATTGACCCAAAAGAAAAGAATCTATGCGCAGTTTTAGTTTGGATCAATGAAAAGGTTAAACATTATAAATACATACTTCAACATAGTTGAAATTGAAATGTAAATATGAGACAAAACTTGTCAGTACAATACTGCCAACCCAGAACGTGCAAATCTATCTTTTGTGTAGAATTAAATGTAGGTTGGTGATGAACCATATGAGTCGATAATGAATCGACACAAACATCAAACATGGGCACCGGGTAAGCGTAGAAAATTACGCTTCGGATTTATCATATGAGTTTGTTATTTTTTTTTTCCTTTTTTTCATGCCTTTTTCTACCAATTGAGGAAAAAAAAATGAATCCTTCGTAAAAAATTAAATTACGCTCTTATTTTAGTTACCATGTCACATAGTCCGTTAATAAGAATCATAACAAATGAGCGGGTTCTCCGTTGCCTAAACCAGTAGAAAATAATCAAACTCAATAAACATGTTAGTATATCTAAAAAATAACCGATGAATTTGTCTACAAATACATTTACGAATACCAACAGAAGGGAAAAGAAGTTTACTTAGAACCAGTTAAACCCATTTTACAATTTAAAGTGTACCTTTATGGGTAAGACTGCACTATAAAAGCATGAGCATAGTCATTTCTGCTAACTGTAAAACCACAGTGAGAACTTACCATCATTTCTTCTGACTATGAACGCTACAGAGTTCAATACATAGCAATAAAATTGTCCACCAGGATGACCTGTCTACCAAAATATATGTAGTAATCATGTTTCATGTTGAATATAGCTGAATAACAAATGTTCCAAAATAAGTTTCATGTCAAATAGGAACAGGAACTTACTGTTTACGTATAATTATGTCCTCGGTGCCACAAATCCATAGTATTCATCCGTAACAAATATTTTCATTTACGGCCAAAAGAAATTTCAAAAGAATAGAAGATAATTAACAAAGATCAGAGTTGATTCAACATATTTGAGAGTAAAGAGTTGGATTTTTGGTGGGGAGGGGAGTTAGAATTCTGGAAGACGCGTAGTAACTGTTGTGGCCAAATCGAAAAAGGGAATAGTAAATAAGTAGACATGCGTAATTCAAAGAAAGACATGGATTCTCCTTTCCAGTATAATTGAAAGATTTGTTCAAAGCTTTGAGTTTCAATAACTCGGTTATTTTTCTTCGCCTCATATTAACATATGTTACGACCACTTTGAACCAAATTTCTAAAAATAGGTTTTTACGTTGCTGCGTTTGTGATTATGATTTGGCAAATGGAAATGTATGTGATTAAATATACTGAATTCGGATAGGGTGAATATTACGTTTAAAGGAAGTAAAAAAGAAATAAAATTATACTCATCATACCTGCTTTAATGACTGACATTAAAATATAAGCTAGTTAAATGTAAAGTCCCCTTAGTAACCTTTTACAATAGTCTTTACCAACTAATAGTTTCAATAAAAATGTTACGTACAATATTTTATGCCCAACTAAGGTCATATGTATTGTCATCATTTCCACCCATTTCAAGGTAAACCACGGTCACTATTTATACATCGTATCATTCACTTAAGTTTCGAGATATCAAGACCCTTAATTTTTATTAACTGTACATTCCAATTCAATGCTCTTCTTGTCAATGCAAAAGGTAATACAATTTTAATAAGTAAAAAATATTTGACTTGATATTATCGTAGTTTAATGGCAAATGATTATAAATTTTCTTACTTGTGAGTTATAAATCAATAAAAATGAGTGATTTTTTGTACTTTATAATCGCTTTCGTCTTCATATAAATAGGAAACCATTTCAAAACATCATCTTAATTGCCTTATTTCATGAGTACACACCAAATGTTTCAGAAATAGTTTAATCATAACCAAATCTAAAAGAAAATAGGAAAACAATCAGTAGCAATGCAAGCTGAATTCAATGCATGTTAGCTCCTAGTAATAAATCACAAAGGAATATTAGTAAAATTAGCTTAAACATGCATTCCGCCTTTATTGTCAGCATTGTAACAATATATTAATAAAGCTGCAGTATAGAGAATATAATGACATCATATATATTCAGTGGATCTCTTAAACAAAGAATGCATGTAAATATCAGTAAAACTGGATATTATTCAGTCCTATTAATATTATGTCAATAAGCATAAGGAAGAATTCCTAAAGCAAAGGCGTATTCATCAGTAAAGTAGATAAGATTGTAGATAAATTTAAGAAAGAACTGTTAGTAATGAAGGTTATCTGCTCAATTTTCTGAATGCACAGACAATGTAATAATAAATTTTGACATAGTTAGTAAAAACAAAAGTAGACACTAAATTTTGCAATGAAATCAAATTAGCATAGGAATGAGACTTGTGTAATTTGTAAAATAGAGATAGTGACAATATCAATGTTGTGTTTAACAGGTATTATTTCTCAATCAAAGATGATAGGAGGAAAAAATTAACCCTGACAAAACAAAAATATATGTGAAGTAAATCAAAACATTTATGGAATTCATTCATATTAAATTTAAATTCATTGGAATCTACACAGTATGAATTAGTGAGGTTATTGGGTCATTGTCGATAGCATAGGTGCAGTATAAAAAGTAAAAAAAGAAAGATGTAATTAGGAACTGAATAGATTACCAGCAGCTATACAATTAAATTGATGTAATCCACAGACAGCTTCAAAAACTGGAATCTGTTCCACAAAGCAAGAGCAGTTTCGAAAAGGACAGTTCATCGAAATCTACAAACTATGAATTAGCGAGGTTATTGGGTCGCTGTCAATAGCGTACATGCAGTTAAAAAAAGTTAAAAAAGGATGTAATTAGGAATTGAAAAGATTACAATTACCTTTACAACTAAATTGAAGTAATCCGCGGGCAGGTTCAAAAACTGGATTCTGCTTCACAAAGCAGGGGCAGCTTAGAAAAGGAGAGTTGAGAGAACTGAAAGGGTAGCAATAATCGTTGCCCCATATTTTACAGAACGCGAAGTAATAGGAAAGGAAAAGGGTATTCGGAAGAAAAGGAATAAACAGTAGAAGTTTTGAATCGGAAGCGAGTACGGTTAGGGAATTTGGAACGGGAGAAACGAACGATTTTGGATGGAATATATTCGTACGAAACTGAGTTGACTGTAAAGTTGGGTAATTGGGAGTGAAAGGGTAATACAGTGTTGGAGAAGAAAAGGGCGAGATATCGGTTGTGGAAGAAAGTACAGCGAAGAGAGGAAGGGTAAGCGGTTGAAAAGTGAATTTGTAAAAATGAAACAATGCGTGAAGGCTCCGTCTATTTCCACTCTGCTCTTCACACCCCGGTAAATTTTTAAAAAATTCAATACCAATTATACCCTTCATCTTCCATTAAAAAATAAATCCATTCACCAATTGTAACTCATCTGAGTTTCATACATACAAAAGATACATCGATTCAGATTTTTAGATACTAATAAAACACTTTTAGCAATTACTGGGAGAGTAATACAAAAGATACATCCATTCCGCAATTACTGGGGAAATTTTAATGGTTTAGCTACATACAAAAGATACAATCTCAGGGCAGATGTGATAAGTAAATTTTTATTTGATGAAGAGAACATGCGTAATTTGCGTATAAACGGAGTGGAAAGAGTAAAAAATGGGGGGTGATTTTTCTTTTTAAATTATTGGGGTGGAAAGAGCAAATATAGGGGTGTGAATAGACGGACCCATGCGTGAAAGGGGAAACGGGTGACGCGAAGAAGGACAGATGTGGCAACCTAATTAACTTGGTTCCTGCTATCCTTTATAAGCAATAGACAAGTGTTACACAAACACAACATACGCCTCATTCCAATTCATCAGTCACTAACCGTAAATTAACAAGAGAATAATTCCTCAAATATTAACCCCGAAGGCCGAAACCAACATCAGATCAATACCCAGGAAACCGTTCTGCTTAGCTAACCTACAGTTAGTTTCTAAATTTCACATTCTTAGGGAAAGGTTCCCATTAATTTTATCAAAGATAAATTCCTTTAAATTTATTCTTTAATCATCCTTCGAAAATCAATTCAAACCAAATTTTGGTTTATCCAAACTAGTCGGGATTAACGAACCTTACCGAAGTAAATAATTGTTAAATTTCCCAACCCCCACCTATTTATCCCATGAAGTAAAACTGTTAATACTTCATATCTAACACCACAGTGTTATCGGTAAATTCAATTACCATTTCACGTTAAAATCTAATTAAAGATTTAACTATCGCCTAGAGCAAAACTGGTGATACTCCATTCCCGATCTTTTCAATCTAATTAAAGATTCATTAAAACTCTACTTAGTTTTAATCTTTGACTGGGTTAAAGAATCAGTGTCACTTAAATCACGGTTCACGATAAACCCCAAAATCACATCACAATTCAATCAGTCCCTAACCGTAAATTAGCAAGTGAGCAATTCCCTAAATATTAACCCCGAAGGCCGAAACCAACATCAGATCAATACCCAAGAAACCGTTCAACTTAACTAATCTCCAGTTAGTTCCTGATTTTCTTAACTTTGTTGGGTCTAAGAACAGTATTATTGAAGATACCGTTCACGACGACCCAAAATCACATTTTATTAATTATCGGGTTAAAGAACGAGTGTTATTTAAAACACTGTTCACGATAAACCCAAGAATCAATTCGAATTCAATTCCAATTAAATATTATTTAATTGGTACACTTCATTAAATCTAAATAAAAGATTTAATCTTTTTCTCCACAGGACTTAAGAACAGTGTTAATGAAGACACCATTCACGACAAACCCAAATCACATTTGGTATTAAATACAAGGCTCTGAATAGAAATTATATCGGCTCATATTCAATATCAAACTCTACGACTAACAAATATTGTATTGGAAATAACGATATAAATATATCTTTCAAATTCCCATAACAATATCTATATCATCGCGAAATCCAACATCGAAATATTCCGAAGACAATTTCGATTCAGATCCATTCCAATTCAATTATTGGAAATTCTGTTTAATTTTAAAACCCTTTTTCAATTCAATTTATTTATTTAAAAATAAATAGAATTATAATTCTAGTTCAAAACTAGTTCATTTCGATAAAAATCTATTTTTATCTTTTCAAATATGGAGTTTTTCATCCCAAATCTTCACAAATCATTTCTTATGATTTTACACAAATTATTACTATTTTTAATAATTTTATCAAAGCCCACACAGTCGATTTCCATCAACGGCCATCGAACTGCACTTACAACGACCTTTTCCAAATTTGATTTGGACATAATTCCAAATCCAACCGTTAGATTTCAAATTTCTGATATTCGTTAGAAAGCTCATTTCGATATGAACCCAACGGTTCCGGTTTCAGGAGAATCCGACGGTCGGATCTCCCGTAATATCCGTTCGAAGTCAATGGTCGAAATTCGCGAACTGCAGCGGCGCGGCGCGTTCTATTCAGGCCATTATATTATATATATAATATATATAATATATACTTCGTTGATTTCCTTTTAAAACGTATTTTATAAATTGTTTTAAATTCGTTTTCAAAACGATTTCAACTTCCTTTTCAAATTCAAATCAAAATCGAATTTTTCAACATATATTCATTTTAACTTCATTTCAAATTGATTTCAATTCAAATCGGTTTTCAGTTCAATTTCAATACGTTTTAAACTCAATTCAAAACGATTTCAATTCTATTTCAATCTAATTCGAATTTCAATTCTATTCAATTTAATTCGAATTTCAATTCTTTTCAATTTAATTCGAATTTATATTCTTTTCAATATAATTCGAATTTCATTTCGAAATATTCGATTTTGAAATCACTTTTCAATATTCATTATAAAAACGAATATAACCGATATAAATATCGTTCACGTCAAAATGACGTCAATCTAATCAACACGGCTTCATATATCCTATTTTCAAATATTCTATTTCAAATATTTCTTTTTCAAATATTTCTATTTCAAAACTGGAATGAGGCTCAATCAATTGCCATATAATGTTAATTATATGGATTTTCTACCACACGTATATAACAGCAACGATAAATCATCAACCATCATCCAAAGTGCATGCTACAATGTATAAGCATCAAATATAAATATTTAACGCTTATAACAACCTGTCAATCAATCGATCGACATACAACTAAATAATTGGGATTAGTGTACGCCAAATATCATCCCAATACCCGTGTGGGGTTTCAAACAATCAAACATAGATTTTATTTGTACAGTTGGGCGATGTGTAAAATTTACCGTCCTAATCAATATCGGTCAAATGGGTGTATATAAACAAATCGTTCGATTTGCTTATATTAATTTATTTCATTTCATATACGCGTTAAAAATTCTATTTTTAACTATAAAATATTTTTAACTATATAAATATTTTATTTCATTTCACATCACATCACACAATCAACTACACATCAAAATCATACAAACAAGCATACAAGCCGTCCATGGTCTGTGGACGACGGGTGTCGGGTGCTACTAAACACCGTCTGCATCCTAGTATATTTTTCAACTAGAAAAGAAATAAATTAAAGGTGAGAAGTTCTCACCGAGGGATCCACTCCTCCAGTTTTATTTCTGAATTTCTGAACATCTGGATTTGCCCGCACTTCCAACATAAACTTCGTTACACTGTTCACATTAAAAATCACATTTTTATCACCCCGCTATATTTATAAAGATCAAATCTTTTCGCTACAACATATATAAAAATCGTGTTTTTATATCCTCTATCTTATAAAAATTATATTTTTATAATCTCCGCTATATAAAAATTATATTTTTATTCCTTACATACGATAAAAATTATATTTTTAACCTTTACATTCAATAAAAATTATATCTTTATATCGCTATATGCACAACAAATATTATATTTCTATAACTCTATCTAAATAGAAATCATATTTTTACTATGCCACTAGTATAAAAATTATATTTTTAACTTCTCCATTATATAATCATATTTTTGTTATTTTAAAAATCAAGTCCTTTGTTACTATAAAAATCTGGCCTTTTTATTCTTAAAAATGAAATCTTTACCATCATTAAAATCAAAACTTTTTCACCTTATAAATGAAAGCTTTACCTTAAGAAAAGACTAATCTTTTCCTTTTCTAAAATTATAATCTTTTCTTTAATCTAAAAATATAAACTTTCTTATCTAAATATATAATCTTTTCAGTTTTAAAAATATAATACTTTCAGATTTATAAATTCAATCTTTATACAAGTAAAAATTCAATCTTTCTTGCATATAAAATTCAGTCGTTCTTGCCTATAAAATATATATATATATATATATAAATGAAATTTTTCCTTAGCTATCATATATATAAAAACTTGATTTCATTATGTAAACGAAAATAAAAATAAATAAATAAACTTACAGCGTCTTTTCAAGAGGGGGGGGGGGTTGGAGACAGGAGGAGGTCGGTCAGAAGAGGCTACGACGGAATCAAACGGGAGTGGCGGCAGCGAAGGGTTTTGAGTGGCTAGGGCGTGAGGTGCTTGGAGGAGGAGGGCAAAGCGGGAGAAGAAGAGGGCGGAGCAGCTGACGAGGGCGCGAGAAGGGGGGTCCACGCCTAAGGCGGCGCGTTCGCCAGGGCGCGGTGGCGCTCCGATGGTGGCTAGGGTTCGTGCGTATTTTTTTTCTTTTTTTTTTCTTTTTGTTCGATCTGAATGGAATTGAACGAGGGGGGGGGGGGGAGGAAGGTATAGAGAGAGAGAGTGTTGAGGGATTTTATATTATTTATTTTTTTATTTAATTTATTCATTAAAGCAACCTTCTATTTCGAACTCGAAACGAGACCCACCGACTGTCGTCCCAAGCATTTTACCCTCATTTCGAACATGATGGGATATGTCTCGTAAGCCAGTTCGGCCGTTTCGATCAGTTTTCGTCAAAATCAACATATAACTCTATATATTGAATTTGAACGCGCATTTCAATTCACTGGGGTCACATACTAACTCGAAAAATTCCAAAAAATATTATCTAGCTTCTTATCGACGATACAGTCCTAACAAAACTAATTTCGCCCAATTCTGAGGCCGTTTGAAAAATGGCCATTTTCCAGTCGATTAAAATCAACTGAAACTGGTCAAACGCGTTTTTCTTTGCCGCGCTTACATATTGAATCGAAAAATTACGAATTTTGGAATCTAGCAATAACTTGACACCACGAATCCAACAAAAGTGGTTTCGTCGAAATCCGAGGTCGTTTGCAAAATTTCCATTTTTAAGGGCTAGAATTCCTAGCGACTATTCTGAATTTTCAATTGGACATAACTTTTTATCCTCGCTATGAAATTTTGATTTTTTGAATTCGTTGGAAAGATATTCTCAATTAGATTCTATTATTTTTGGTTTCGCTAAATTCTGGTTTATTTTGAATCCTGTACATCCATTTGAACTTTGAAATCGAATTATCGAACTACCGCACCATTTTCAATTCCTTTTATAATTTAAAATAAATATTTATATTCTAACGACGATCTATATAATATACACGTTCGAATTCTATTCAGAATAAATTTCTCGTCGATATTATTTAAAATAATTCATTTTAAATAATCAAAATTCGCTAAAATTGCCAAAATAAAATTTTTAAATTGGCCCAGATTTCCGGGTTATTACACTATATACGTCCAAAATCGTACTAATACCAAAAGTATTCAGGGCAATCTAATTTACAACCAAATCTTGATTTTGGAAGTCCCTTTACTTCTCCAACTTTTTCCAATATATACCTTTTGGACTGATATTCAAATTTCCAGATTCGGTTATAGAACTTATTCTTATCTAGTCCTGGAACCGAATTCTGACTCACCTAATTTATTATTATTATATTAATTTCTTTTGTAAAAGTACAAATCCCTGTAGTGGCACCAAATAAATTCATTTGTATGTTGTTGTCCTTTATATATTCACCTTATTATAACAACTCACTAAAGTTTACTGGATTCACATGTTTGCATTTTAACGTCTTATCAAATTCCGAAATGTTAAAATTTTGGATTATTTTCCGAAAATAATTTCTATTATTCCTTACAAAATGCTTCATTGATTCCCAATAAATGCCTCAATTTAGGTTTGTAATGTTTTGAAAACATTGGTTAAACGTTCATAAATCCCTAAATTTTAAGAGAAAAATAACTTCACACATTCTAATGCTTACTGAACTAAATACTTGTTTCAATAAAACATTCTTTTTCAAGAGTTCCAAAAATGTTACAAAAAGTAATCAGATGCTTTTTTCAAGTTTGAAAGTTTTGGAAACATTTAATAAATGTTCTAAAGTAAGAGCAAAATGAATTTCCTTTTCACGCTTACATTTCTTAATATGTTGAATGTCATCCAGTAGCACTTTACAAGACGATAGATGTTTTAAGACTTACATAAGAACTTTTTAATGGCTAATAATACAAATGCTAATTCTATTTTAGAAATAGAGTCTTAGTTGATTATCAAAAATTAATTTGGCGACTATTAAGTCTCCTAAAATATTTAATGACATTCATTTCTATATGTTCAAAATACATTGTCACTCAAAATAATACTTTTGAAACATTACTCAAGGTTTGTGTATCTTTTAGAAATAAAATTTTAATAACCTCTTCATCTAGTTATATTAGAGCTTTTATAGCCATATAAAACTTTAAATCTCATAATTAATTCATGTTTTAAATTTTGAAAACCTTTATTATACATGAATGTTTATTTAAAACATAAACATTCATTCTAATTTATTGGTGTTTCTGAATATGCCTATTAAAATTTATTTAATTTCCATAAACCACAGAATTCACTTACTTGGAGTGAATAATGATAACTTCTATCCTTTTCTCATTACTCCTCGTGTAACGTTCATTATTGCAGGGAAAATGTTATATATTCTATTATTTCCCTTATCTAGTCATTCTTCTCTATATTTTTAAATAAGCATAATTCGCCTATTAAGTTCTTTATTCTTCATAAAAAGTTCCAAATAAATACCTTCTTTTCAAAATTATAAGTTTTTAAACATTTATTAGATGCTCATAAATTCTCAAATTAAGTGTAAAGTAATTCTCAAATAAGTTTCACATCCTCTACCACTAAGGATTTTGAAGGAAAGATTCTTCTATATTTATTTAAGTTATGTGAAACTTAATCATATAAAATATGGTGAAAAATAGGGAGAAGGACAAACTTAACAAAAAAATTTGGTGAAAAGCATGGAAGGTTTAGAATTTGGTGAGAAGGACAAATGTTAGTATAAATGGGGAAGGATGGCGGGCCTCCTGAATTCCACTTTTTGTGTAAAGAAGGTTTTCTTTTAAAGGACAAACTTTGCAAAAAAATTAGTGAAAAGTATGGAAAGTTTCAAAATTAGGGAGAAGGACGCATTTACACTAAAAGTGGAATTCTGGGGGCCCACCAATTTTTTTTTATCAAGTTTGTCTTTCTCCCTATTTTCAAATATGTTCTATACAAATAACTAATATTTTAACAAGTTTTATAAAATTAACTATGTCTAGGTTAATTAAGTTTTATAAATAATAATATTATATAATTTAAAAATGTTTTATAAATAATAATGAAGATGATAATGATTTAACACAGTTTTTAAAATTTAATTAAATTTATAATAATAATAACAACAACAACATAATTAAGTTAACTAAACTCTAATAATAATTATAGTACCTACTATTATTATTAGCTATCATAATAAATTAATTAGGTTAACTAGGTTAATAAAAATTAGCTACGTTTTGTTAACCTTAAACAAGTTTTGTCAAATTAACTAGGTTTAAGTTGACTAAATTTTGTAAATAATAATAATGATGATGGTGAATTAACAAAGTTTATAAATATAATATAATTGAGTTAGCCAAGTTTTAAAAATAATACTATTTTAAATGAACTAAGTTTGTTAAAATTAAACAAGATATATAAAATTAACTAAGTTTAAGCTAACTATAATTTATAAAAAATAACAGTATAACTATTTAACAAATTTTATAAATAATTATGGCGATGATGATGATTATGATGAATTAATTAAGTTATAAAATTTGACTAAGTGTACAATAATAAAAGTAATAATAATATAATTAAGTTAACTGAGTTTTAATTATAATAGCTGTAGTGCAAAATCAGAGATTTGGGCAGCGGAATATGAATTAACCCAATGATCTAGTCTGTCAACAATTTCAACAACGCCAAAAATAAAAACAAGTGGCACAAATTTATAGAGAGAACAAAAATAGAGGAAAGAGCACACCAATTTTTAACGTGGTTCGGCTTTGCCTACGTCCACGGAGACCCAACAACCTTTATTTCTCAGTGAAGAAATGAGTACAACAGATTACAATAGAGAGAAGACTAATGGTGAATTACTTTTTTTTTTTCATACAATAACATGACCCCTAATTATATAGGGATTTCTTGGAGATAAAGAACAGAAGTTTCTAGGACATGAAGAAAAATAAATATCTTCCTTGATTTGATTGGAGCATAAATGAATGGCATAATTATGGTCTCAATCTCTTTCCCTTTCTTCATCAATTGATTGATTGGCCTATTAATTATTTTTCTTCCAAAAAAAAATCTTCCTCTTATCCCTTTCCATAAACAAGCCAATTAATTGATTGACAATCAATCAATTTCTTTCCTTCTCCACTAATATTTGAATCATTAATTTCAACACTCCACCTTGATTCAAATATGGTAATCTTTCTTCATTAACTCATCTTCAACAATCAACATAGAAGTTGTTGGGCCCAGCGCCCCATGGCGCTCAAGTAGCAGGAAGCAAACTGATCAAGTTTGAGCAATGCTCAAACTTGTCCTTTGGAAGTGACTTGGTCATCATATCTGAAGGATTATCTGAAGTACCCACCTTCAATAATTTGATCTTGCTTCGTTCTTCCTCAAGCATAAGAAAGAAGCCTCTAACATCAATGTGCTTCGTCCGTGAACTATAAGCCTGATTCTCAACAAGATGAATCGCACTCTGACTATCTGAAAATAGCTCCACTGTCCGCTGCTCCATTGAAAGATCATCCAACAACTGAAGTAAGTACAATCCTTCCTTTGTTGCTTCCACAATCGACATTAACTCTGCTTCGGTAGTCGACAAAGCTACGATTGACTGCAACTTTGATCTCCACGAAATCGGGCCTATGCCAAGTGTAAAAACATAGCCCGACACCGACTTCCGTCCATCTCTATCCCCAGCATAATCTGAATCACAGTATCCTCTAAGAGAGATGTCTCCATCTACTCCACCATATAACAAGCCAACTGAAGAAGTGCCACGAAGATATCTGAGTATCCACTTCACTGCTTGCCAATGCTCTTTACCTGGGTTAGACATATATCGACTGACAACACCAACTGCATGAGCTAAATCAGGCCTTGTGCATACCATAGCATACATAAGGCTTCCAACCGCACTAGAATAAGGAATATTACACATATCCCTTTTGTATTCATCCGATGTGGGACACATATCTTTGGATAGCTTGAATTGAGAGCCTAATGGAGTAGCCACCGGTTTAGCATTCTCCATACCGAATCGAGATAGGACTTTCTCGATGTATTGAGTTTGAGTGAGCCTCAAAACTCTTTGCTTTCTATCCCTCTGAATATTCATCCCCAAAATTCTTTGTGCATTTCCCAAATCTTTCATCTCAAATTCCTTACTAAGCTCCATTTTCAACTCCGAAATTTTTGACATACTCTTAGAAGCTATCAACATATCATCAACATAAAGTAACAAATAGATGATATCATCATTACAATTTTTAAAATAGACACATTGGTCCTTAAAGCTTCTAGAGTAACCATGTGAGATCATAAACTTATCAAATTTCTTATACCACTGTCTAGGAGACTGTTTTAAGCCATAAAGAGATTTGTTAAGTTTACAAACATGACCTTGGCTGCTGCTATCAATGAACCCTTCTGGCTGCTGTAGGTAAATGTCCTCCTCAAGATCACCATGCAAGAATGCTGTCTTGACATCTAGTTGTTCCAACTCCATGTCAAAGTGAGCAACCAATGCCAAAAGAATGCGAATGGAAGTATGTCTAACGACTGGAGAAAAAATATCATGAAACTCCACATCTTTCTTCTGAACATAACCCTTCGCCACTAATCTTGCTTTGTACCTCAAGTCACCATTGCCGCCATCTTTCACCTTATAGATCCATTTACATCCAATTGCTCTCTTGCCGGAAGGAAGTGGCACTAAATCCCAAGTGTGATTTTTGTGCAAAGACTCAATCTCCTCCTCCATTGCTACTAGCCAACTGGAGCTATCAACTGAACTAATGGCATCTTTGTAGTCTCTTGGTTCATCATGAAATATGCTTAATGCATAAGCTGCCATGTCATCAAAGTCAATATCTTCAATGCTTAATCCCACAAAATCATCAAGCCATGTAGGTCTTTTCTTCTCTCTCGTTGGTCGAGTTTGAATTTGAGCTCCACCTTGAGATTGATCTTCTATCTCTTCCCTATCAACCACGGTGTCATCTGAATCACCATTTTTACTTGTATGGAAGTCTGATGATCTGCCTTGTGTTTGGTATTCTGAATTTGTCCTCTCAACATCATCATTAACTGAAGAAGAAGGCTCCACCATCAACATAGCCTTCTCATCAAATGTAACATGCCTGCTAGTAACAATCTTCTGGGTAGTAGGACACCACATCCTATAACCCTTAATTCCTTTCTTATAACCAAGAAAAATACACTTGCGCGATCTTGGATCCAACTTCCCTTTGCTCTCATGCACATAAGCTGGACAACCAAACACTCTGAGAAAGGAATATGATACAGGCCCTCCCTTCCATACTTCTTCAGGAATCTTCATATCTATGGCGGTAGAAGGTGTGCGGTTGATAAGGAAAACCGCCGTAGATAATGCTTCTGCCCAAAATCTCTTATTTAATCCTGCAGTCAGCCGTAAGCAACGAGTTCTTTCCAACAAAGTCCGATTCATTCTCTCTGCAACCCCATTTGACTGAGGGTCTCCTGGTGTGGTGTAGTGTCTTTTGATTCCCTCGGACTCACAAAATTTGATGAATTTTTGAGAAGTGAATTCACCACCATTATCTGAACGAAGAACCTTCACTTTCTTTCCAGACTGCTTCTCAACAAGAGATTTCCAACTTTGAAACATATCAAAAGTTTCATCTTTGGACTTCATAAAGTAAACCCATACTTTTCTAGAAAAATCATCAACAAATGAAACGAAATACCTGGCTCCTCCATAAGATAGGCATGGTGCGGGGCCCCAAACATCAGTATGAACATACTCTAAAACATCTTTAGACTTATGCTCTGCAATGCCAAAAGAAACCTTCGCCTGCTTTCCAAGTACACATCCTTCACAAAAGTCAAGTTTTGAATGATGAACACCGTAAATCAAGCCTCGCTTTCTCAATACTTCTAAATTGCACTCTCCAATGTGGCCCATCCGAAAATGCCACAATCTAGTAGAATCGGAATCAACTGAATCAATAACTGAAGCAGACTCCACAACAGCAGTTGTACCCTTCAGCAAATACAGATTTCCAGCTTTTACCCCTTTCATCACTATCAATGAGCCATTTGTAATTTTTAATGAATCTTTTTCTATTACACACATTAAGCCAAAATTGCACAATGCTCCAATGGAGATCAAACTACGCCTTAAATCAGGCACATGCCTGACATCACATAAAGTGCGAACAACACCATCAAACATCCTGATTTTTACTGTTCCAATACCAATCATGCGACAAGCAGCATTATTTCCCATGAGAACCTCTCCTCCATCAAACTGACGATAAGTGGAAAAAACGTGCCTATCCGGTGTCATGTGATAGGATGCACCCGAGTCAATAATCCACATAGTGCTCTTCATAGGAGAGGCGAGGCTGTAAAAATGCCAGGATCATTATCTGAATCTGATGTCTCCGCCGTAGATGCTGAAGCCTTCTGGGGAACAGCTTTGTTTTTATTCTCCAACTTGGGGCAATTTGCAATATAATGTCCAGGTTTTCTGCAATAATGACAAACTCCCTTCCGAGCTCCTCTTGACTGAGATCTGGACTTAGCTCTGTCTCCACCATATTTGGGTCTACTTTGACTTCTTCCTCTCTGTGCAACAAGGCTTTCAGAATCATTCTCCATGCTCATGCTTGCCAACTTTCCTCTCAACATCTCATTATGCAAATTTGTCTTCACATCCTCCAAGCAAATAGACGAACGCCCATAGATCATAGAGTTAACAAAAGTGTTATACTCTGCAGGCAAAGAACATAAAAGAATAACAGCTTGCGCCTCATCCTCAATCTTTACATCAGCTGCTCGAAGATTCATGACAAGTGTGTTGAGGGCATCTATATGAGCAAATACATCTGTTCCAGGCCTCATTTTGAAAGAATAAAGCTGTTGCTGTAAGATGATGCGGTTGGTGAGAGACTTGTCGTAGAACTTTCTCTGAAGAGCATCCCACAATTCCTTAGCAGTTTTCACATGAGAAAACTCTCTAAGTACTTCGTCAGAAAGGCTAAGTTGGATGGTAGTAAGAGCATCCTCTTCCAATTCTTCTAACTCTTCAGGTGGTAATTTCTTCAATTTCTCTGGATCTGAGACAACTTTAAATGTCCTCTCTTTCTTCAACACCGCTTCCATCTTCATCTTCCATGTGCCAAAATCCCCCTTTCCATCAAATCTAGCAACTCCATAATTTGTAGCGCTTCTACCACCGTTATTCTTTGCGGAATTTGACATGGTTGAAAAAGTCTTTGAACAGGACGACTGGCTCCGATACCAATCTGTAGTGCAAAATCAGAGATTTGGGCAGCGGAATATGAATTAACCCAATGATCTAGTCTGTCAACAATTTCAACAACGCCAAAAATAAAAACAAGTGGCACAAATTTATAGAGAGAACAAAAATAGAGGAAAGAGCACACCAATTTTTAACGTGGTTCGGCTTTGCCTACGTCCACGGAGACCCAACAACCTTTATTTCTCAGTGAAGAAATGAGTACAACATATTACAATAGAGAGAAGACTAATGGTGGATTACTTTTTTTTTCATACAATAACATGACCCCTAATTATATAGGGATTTCTTGGAGATAAAGAATAGAAGTTTCTAGGACATGAAGAAAAATAAATATCTTCCTTGATTTGATTGGAGCATAAATGAATGGCATAATTATGGTCTCAATCTATTTCCCTTTCTTCATCAATTGATTGATTGGCCTATTAATTATTTTTCTTCCAAAAAAAAATCTTCCTCTTATCCCTTTCCATAAACAAGCCAATTAATTGATTGACAATCAATCAATTTCTTTCCTTCTCCACTAATATTTGAATCATTAATTTCAACAATAGCGACAATAAAATTAATTAAGTTAACCAAGTAATAAAAATTAGCTAAGTTTAAGTGAACTAAAATTTAAATAAGAATAATAATATAACTAATTTGGCAGAGTTTTATAAATAATAATATTGATGATGAATTAGCTAAATTTGTAAAAAGTAACTAAGTTTATAATAATAATATAATCAAGTTAACCGAGTTTTAATAATAACAATAAATTAACTAAGTTAGTCAAGTTAATAAAAATTAACCAAGTTTTTAAAATGTTAAACAATTTTGTAAAAATAACTTAGTTTAAATCAACTATATTTCATAAATGATTATAATGTAACCAATTTAACAAATTTTTATATATAAGTGTAGGATTGTTTGACTATATGGCTTTGACTTTCGAAGAGAGCAAGGTCAGACTTGTATGGTAATCCTATGAATTTGGTTAGTATAATTGGATGGCTTTGTTGTTTATGTGCATGTTTTAATAACAATTAATTAATATTATTTGAATGTTATTTGATATTTCATGACCAATTCTTATTGTTGATTATCAAACTTGTTTACAGGTAACTAGCATTTCTAGAGTAAAGATCATTAGCAACAATGGACATGACTTCAATTGTTATATGTATTATGGTATTAGTTAGTATTTGTTATGTAAATCCCTTTGTGAATGCTTGTGGTATGTGAATTTGCTCATTTTATCAAACAAATATTATCTAAATGGTTATGAATAATACTTATGTGACTATTGTATTATTAATTATTTGAATATGATGATTATACGATTGGTTGATTGTTAGTTTGAGTATGGTAATTATGAAACTATTGCTGATTTTGATAAGACTATAGTAACATTTAAAATATGCTACAAAACAATCAGTACCTGTTAGTAGCGTTTTAGAAACGCTATAGAAACAAATGTAAAAATACTACCTAAATTTATAGTGACATAAAATAAATGTAACAAAAAGATTTGGTAACGGTTGAAACACGCAGCTATATGAAATATTTGGTAGCATTTATTAAAACGAGAGAATAAAGAACTAGACTTTTAGTTGCGTGACCTGTAGTAGCGTTCTTTAAAACGCTACCAAAGGCATTGGTACCGTTATTTAAACGCCACTAAAGGCCTTTTCTGGTGAAGTGAGACCATCTACATCTTGTTGAGTTTGCATATAACAATAGCCACCAGTCAAGTATTGGGATGACACCATCTGAGGCGCAGTATGGTAGACCGTGTAATTTTCCGGCATGTTAGTTCGAAACCGAAGATAAGTTGATACTTGGGCCAGAGATGATTAGAAAGACATCGGATTGTATCGATATCGTTCGACAACGAATGAACACAGCCCAAGATCGTCGAAGAGTTAAGCCAATAAGAGTCGGAAAGATTTGGAATTCGACGTTGATGATCTGGTTTTCATGAAGATTTTGTCGTTGAAGCACGTTGTTCGTGTCGGGAGCGAAGGAAAGTTAGCTCCAAGGTTTGTTCGACCATTTCCGATAATCGAGCAAATAGGAAAGCTAGAGTATATGCTGGAGTTACCCGAGAAGATGTCGAGCGTGCATAATGTTTTTCATGTGTCGTTTCTTTGGAAGTGTGTGCATAATTCGAATGTGGTGGTACCTCCAGATCAGTACGAAGACCTAGAGGTTGAGTCCTAGCTACGAAGCCTCGTAAGCCGCTTCGCGCTGTGGGGAATGACACGAAACAACTTAGGAGGAAGACGGCTAAGTTGGTTAAGTTACAATGGAGTGAGGATGATGACGATTGTATATGGGAGACGAAAGAGAGTATGAAGGCAACCCATCCAGAACTCTTGGTCGCTATGACCTATTAGTATCGTGTTACGTTACCTCATTGTAACTTGTACTATTATGGTTATGATTGTTGTTAGAGTTCTGCATGCTAGGATAAGGCTATGGATGTATGGGTTGATGGCTGCTAGTTTGGGTGATAGAATTAGATGCTCATGGAAGATAGGAATGCAAAATTATTTTGTTTGCTTGTGCTTGCTGATGGTTATTGGAAAGGAAAAAATGATTCTCATTCCGTAGAAT
The DNA here is from genome assembly GCA_030737875.1 of Allium sativum. Classification (NCBI taxonomy): domain Eukaryota; kingdom Viridiplantae; phylum Streptophyta; class Magnoliopsida; order Asparagales; family Amaryllidaceae; genus Allium; species Allium sativum. The sequence continues at coordinate 639,488,311 of CM060918.1, forward strand.
GGTTACATTAAAGATTGGGTCCAGCGATTCGGGAGGAATCGTCGTTTTAGTGTTTCACAATTAGTTGTTTAGGTTTTTAAAGCCTTATTGGGCTGATTTGGTGAGGCCCATTAATGGGCTGGTAGGAGGCTATAAATAGGGGGTTAGAGGTATGGAGAGAGGGTTACTTTCTTTATTCTCTTATTTGGTTGAGCTTGTGATTGATCCTTGCTCAAACAAATATACCTTTCCACTATTAAAATTCTAGATCTAGATAAGAAATCGAAGATCTACATCGTTTGAAGCTAGATCTACATCGAGTAAAGATTGATTTGGACAACATTCTTCGCTATCCGAAATCGATATTCATTGTTTTTTTGTTTTTTTGATGAATTGATGAGTGATTAGCATCTCTCACTCGGATTCAATCAAGTTTGTGAGTTGTTTGATTCTTTTTCATCATTTCGAGTTGTTTTTGCATAAATCTAATCGAGGTAAGTATAATTTTAACTCAAATAACTGTAAGATTTAATTATCAACTTAAATCAATAAGTTTTCTATGTAATTCTTATGATAATTGTTGTTTGGAATGATTGATGATTGTTGTGTGAATTGATGTTGGATTTTTGTTGAATTTATGGTTGCAAACCTGTTGGAATCGGTTGGGTTTGAGCACGAGATTTAGTTCGAAATTCGAAAAGTAGATCTAGTTGTTTTTGCGGGAAAATTGGTTGGATCCGATTTGCTTTGTTGGATTGGTTCGATAGTGGTCCATTAGTAGTGATCCATCAGCAGTGGTCCATCAATAGAAGTCCATCAGCAGCGGTCCATCAGCAGCGGCCCATCAGCAGTGGTACATCAGCAACGGTTAGTAGCGGTCCATCAGCAGTGGTCCATCAAGGGTGGTCCATCAGGAGTGGTTCATCGGTAGCGGTTAATCGGTAGTAGTCCATCAGCAATGGTCCATCGGCAGTGGTCCATAGGTAGTGGTCCATCGGCAGTGGTCTATCGGCAGTAGTCCATTGGTAGTGGTCCATCGGTAGTGGTCCATCGGTAGTGATCCATTGGTAGTGGTCCATCGGATGGATCAATAATGATCCATCAGGTACATGACAAAATGATGTTTATTTTTATTGGCTCGATGATGGTTCTAGCTTCGACACGAGTTCAAGGTGGAATGTTCGTAGCGATGTGAGTGTTCGTTGATCGGTGTAAAGCAACGAATGTGAAGACAACTCTAGGGTGTTAAGTTATGGAAAATAGTTAATCAAGGGGGACTTGAGATGGGAATAGTCACCGGTGGTGACAACTAGATATGCGAAGGCTGAGAGATTATTGTTGTCGTAAGTTCTAGTGGACTCAAAGCAGGGAACACTCTCGGCAGTCGTGAAGAGCCTCGTACCTTGGGCAGTCGTGAAGGGTCTAGTTATCGAGATTTGAGAAGACAAACATACGAATCATGAAGGCGTATGGAGTTTTTGCTAGAACTATTGTTACCATTAGCCCTTGACATATGGCAGGAGGCCATCATATGATTAACGAGGGTTTCAAAGCAGAATTGGCAGTGATAGCCAGGGCTAATCATGGATGTTTTGTTGTTTGTTTGCACCGCCTCATGTAGAACGTCTGACATCAAAGGAGATGTTTCTTGAGTGCTTGTCTGATATTGGTTTAGGCCTTTGGGCTTGTTCTTGAGGGATGTTGAGCTCGATTAGGGTATATATAATTTGGTTGTTATGATTGCTATTGCTTGGTTACTTCTGATTGCCATGAATGAATGGTTGTTCGCGTTTCCAAGGATGTATGGTTGAAATGATTGCATATAATGGCTATCACAGTCAGATGTGGGTTCTTTTTGGAGTTTTGGGTAGATTGGTTTGATGGTCAACCTATTCTCATATACTTTATTGATTATGTTAGACAGTTCTTTTATCTCTCACTAAGACTGTTGTCTGACTCAAGGTTTTATGTTTCCCTCTTATTACCTTGGGCAGTTCTTCTAATTTTGGATGGGCAGACTAGGTGGCAGGTGACAGGTGATTAGTGAGATGATGTTGTTGTGTGATGACGAGCAGGAGGCTGGCGTATTACTTTGCGATTTTCTAGTATTTTGTTTTCGCTATTTGATGAGTGTTGTAGTGAGGCTTCATGTACAGACTTTGATGTTATATCCAGCTGATGGATGGATGAATTTCACGATGTTATGAAAGTTTAGAAGTTTGTTATATGATGCTCCACTGTTATTGCATGTTTTATATGTTCTATTATACTTTATCCTTGTGGTGTGAGTTATATGACAGGTTCTGGTTGTGTTTACCTACTCTGATGATCGTCCATAGTGGCCTGACACACCTTTCAGTGCATTATTCCTCTTGTTTAGTGAAGAGTTTATGGGCGGTCGTCACATTTGGTATCAAAGCTCTGGTTAACGATTAGCCAAAGTTCGAGGATGTAATTACGTAAGAGAGACATACTTTTATATTTCTGATGGATGCATACTATGTAGTAATATATAGTATAATAGAGTATGAACTCTGTTTGCAGTATTTCTCGAAGGTGGCTAATCATTCTATATTACATGTTTAGAATGAATCGCAGATCGTCAAGACACGCTGCTAGGGAGGAGGCTATTCCTTGAGGGGGCAATGGTGGTGCACCAGACTACCCAGCCACATTCAAAGCCATGATGGCAGCAGTCATGAGAAAGGTACCCACTCCAGGAGCAACCGCGGTTGATGTAGTTAAAGTGCAGGCTCCGAGAGCTATGGATTTCACAAAGCTATGAGAAGACTTCACTTCTCTTGGAGGAAAGCCATTTAAAAACACGGAGCTGACTGAAGAGGTTCAAAGATGGATAAATGCTTGCATAAGGATCTTTGTTGGCTCAGGCATATATCATGCAACTAAGAGAAAGCTTGCATTGAGGCAACTATAAGGTAGAGCCATGGATTGGTGGAAATCCGTTACGCTTGAGACTCCAGAAGAGGAGGTCACATGGGAAACAGTTCCAAGCCAAGTTCGAGACAAAGTTTATCTCTACTGCTCAGAAGTCTAAAAAGTTTGGGGAATTGGAACAGAATTGTCGACCAATGCTTGGTTATGTTTCTGACTTCGAGGCTTTGTCGAAGTATGATCATTCGTACATTGATTCTCCTTATCATGAGAATGAGAAGTTTGTGATGGGTTTGGTTGCTTACATTGGGATACCATTGGTGGATCACCTTGATGATCCTTATGAGAAGATAACGGAAAAAGCCGTAAGACATTATTTCCAAAGGAAGGAACCATTGTTGCTGCAACCAAGGAAGCTCCAAAATCTCATTAGGGTGGTAATAATAAAAAGAGTAAGCAGCAACAGCAGAAAGGAAAGGATGGCAAGAAGAAACCTAAGAGTGAGGTGGTTTTCTTTAACTGCCAATAGAAGGGTCATTTCACTAATGAGTGCAAGAATCCAAAGGTTGAGAAGAAGTGTCACAACTGTGCCAAGACTGGGCATCTCAAGAAGGACTGTACATAACCGGCTAAGGGAAATCAGATAGCAATGTCTTATGCTTTGAAAGTTGTAGCATCTTCTTCAAGAGCTCCTACTGTAGAGGAGAAAGGAAAGGGTGTTGTCATTCAGGGTGCTCTTTCAGTTAAAGGTGTTTCAGTTCGTGTGTTGTTTGATACTGGAGCATCACATTCTTTCATATGTAATGAGCTTGTGTGCCGCTCGGGTTTGGAACCCGAGATTTGTGATAGACCTTGGTTGTGACTAATCCAGTTGGGGGTTCGTCTGGCCTTTGTATGCTTCGTCGTGGTCTTGTATTGTGGAGTCATGGTTGCTCCTTTGTATGTGATTGCATTGTTTTCAACTTCACTGGGTTTGGGATCATCTTGGGCATGGATTGGCTCAAGATGTATGCGGCAAGAGTGAATTGCGAGAAGCTAGAGGTGAGAGTCGGGGATGCAGAAGGGTAAAAGGTGTTGATTTGATATAAGCCTGAAGACGGGGTCTTTGTGAGCTATTTGTATTCTCTTGTGATTCCACAAGAAGATAGTCATCTGTGTCGCAAACTAGTTTGAGGATGTCTTTGACGAGGTCAAAGGGTTGCCACCGCATCGTGAGATTGAGTTCAGAATCGATTTGGTTGAGGGTGCTAGGCATATCCTTATACCTCTTAGGAGGATGGCACCTAAGGAACAACGAGAGTTAGAGGTGCAAATTCGTGACCTTTTCGGAAAAGAATTTACTCAGAGAAGTGTATCCGAATAAAGTGCACCAGTTGTGTTTGCAACTAAGGCAGATGGCTCGTTGAGATTGTGTGTAGACTTTCATCAACTGAACAAGTTGATTAAGAATAACAAGTATCTGTTGCCGAGGATAGATGACTTATTCGATCGACTTCCCAAAGCCATGGTGTTTTCTCAGATGGATTTGGCAATGGGATTCCACCAGTTGAGGGTGGAAAATGATAGTGTGTCGAAGACTGCTTTTAGGACACCATCCAGTCTATTTGAATGGTTCGTGATGCCATTCGGGTTGACTAATGCGCCAACGTATTTTGTGGATCTTATGAATATGATGTTCATAGATCAGTTGAACAATTTCGTGCTTGTATTCGTGGATGATATTCCGGTTTACTCCCGGAATAAGGAAGAGCATAAGACAGACTTGAGAGTTGTTTTGGAAATCTTGTGAAAGCATCAGCTGAAAGCTAAGTTTTCGAAGTGTCACTTCTGGAAGAGCGAAGTGAGATTCTCAGGCCATGTTGTTTCTGGAAATGGAATAGCAGTTGACCCTGCTAAGGTGGCAGCAATCCAAGACTGGGAGAGACCAAAGAATGATATGGATGTTAGGAGTTTCCTTGGGTTAGCGTGATATTATCACGGTTTTTCAAGGATTTCTCCAAGATAGCTGCACCATTAACAGGATTGATGAGAAAGAAACAGGTGTTCACATCGGATGCAAAGTGTGAGCAAGCTTTCAGAATCATGAAAGAGAGCCTAATGAGTGCTCCTATTTTGATGATTCCAAGTGGGAATGAGGAAATGGCGGTATACACCAATGCATGCGGTATCAAACTTGGAGTAGTGATGATATAGAAAGATAAGGTTGTGGCCTACGCGAGTCGACAGCTGAAGACGCATGAAAGGAATTACCCAACTCATGATTTGGAGTTGGCGACGGTTGTGTTTTCTCATAAGAAATGGAGACATTACCTTTTGGGAGTTCGATTCGATTTGTTCACGGACAATAAATCGTTGAAGTATCTTTTCTCCTAAAAGGATTTGAATCTTCAGCAGCAACAGTAGTTAGAGTTTGTAGCATCGTATGATTTTGGTGTAACCTATACTCCAGGTAATGGCAACGCAGTGGCAGATGCATTAATTCGAAGACACGCTGGTTTGGGAGTGATGTTTTCGGAATGGAAACCTAAAACGTTGGCAAGCTTATCGATAAGACCTAATCTTATTGTAAAGATTGGCGAGAGCCAAAAGCGAGATGCAAAGCTTGTCGAGTTTATCCATAAGTTGGAACCAGAGGATAAATAGTTTGAGATCGATCGAGAGGGTTGGTTTCGAAAGAAAGGATGACTGTTGTCCCTGATATGGACAGACTGAGGGATGATGTTCTGAGGGAATTTCATTACTAAGTTGATGATTCAACCTGGTTGTAATAAGATGTATCAGGACATGATACAATCTTACTACGGGTTAGGATGAAAAGAGATATTGGAAAGTTCTTTTCCAAGTGCATGAACTGTCGGTTGGTGAAAGCTGAACATAAGAAGCCGAGTGGATTGCTTTAGCCATTGGAAGTTCCTACATGGAAGTGGGAGCAGATATCGATGGACTACCTAGAACCAAGGAAGGAAACGAAGGAATTTGGGTCATTGTGGATCGTTTGACCGAAAGTGCAAGGTTTATTCCTGTCAGATCGACTAGGACAACATTGAAGTTGGCTGAGCTTTATGTTAATGGATACAATGTATCCCAAAGAGCACAGTAAGTGACCATGATCCTTTGTTCACGAGCGGATTTGTAAGAGTTTGCAAGAAGCTTTAGGAACCGAATTGTGTTCGAATATGGCTTATCATCCCCAGATTGATGGTCAAACTGAGAGGGTTAACTGAGTTTTGGAACATCTCCTAAGAGCTTGTGTGTTGGATTTTGGGGGATCGTGGGAAGACCATATACATCTAGTTTAGTTTTCATATAATTATATCTACCAGTCAAGCATTGGGATGTCACCATACGAGGCATTTTATGGTAGACCATGTAATTCTCCGGCATGTTGGTTAGCAACTAGAGATAAGTTGATAATTGGGCCAGAGATGATCAGAGAGGCATTGGATTGTATCGAGATCGTTCGAAAACGAATGAAGGTAGCCTAGGATCATCAAAAGAGTTACGCCAATAAACTTCGGAAAGATTTGGAATTCGACGTTGGTGATATGGTTTTTGTGAAGATTTCATCACTGAAGCATGTTGTTCGGTTAGGGATTAAAGGAAACTTTGCTCCAAGGTTTGTTCGACCGTTTCTGATAATCGAGTGAATTGGGAAGCTCGCGTATAGGTTGGAGTTACCCGAGAAGATGTCGAGCGTGCATAATGTTTTTCGTGTGTCGTTTCTTCGGAAGCATGTGCATGATTCGAACGTGGTGGTACCTCCAGATTAGTATGAAGACCTAGTGGTTGAGTCTATAGCTACGAAGCCTCCTAAGCCGCTTCGTGTTGTGGGGAATGGCACGAAACAACTTTGGAGGAAGACAATTAAGTTTGTCTAGGTACAATGGAGTGAGAATGATGATGATTGTACATGGGAAACGGAAGAGAGTATGAAGGCGACCCATCCAGAACTCTTTGTCGGTATGACCCATTAGTATCGTATTACCTTACATTATTGTAACTTGTACTATTATGGTTATGATTGTTGTTAGAGTTCTACATGCTGAGATAAGGCTGTGGATGTATGGGTTGATGGCTGCTATTTTGGGTGATAGAATTGGCTACTCATGGACGATAGGCATGAGGAATTGTTTTGTTTGCTTGTGGCTGCTGATGGTTATTGGAATTTCGAGGGAGAAATTCTTTAGGGGGGGGAATGTAACAGCCTGCAATTACGTATCGGAGGATCGTAATCATTCTCATATTTTAATATGTTGATTATGGGGATGTGAGACATATCCATAATTTTTACCAATTTTATATGTGACCATTTTGCCCATGTTAGACTTGTACAGAGAATAACTTTTGACCCGGATCGAATCAGGTGCTGAGGTCGGTCTCATTCGAAAGGAAATAACATTTCCCATTCCGTACAGTGGTAATATTAAAGATTTGGTTTAGCGGTTTGGGAGAAATCGTTGTTTTAGTGTTTCACAATTTGTTGTTCAGGCTTTTAGAGCCTTAGTGAGCTGATTTGAAGAGGACCATTAGTGGGCTGGTAGGAGGCTATAAATAGGGGGTTAAAGGTACGGAGAGAGGGTTACTTTCTTCATTCTCTCATTTGGTTAAGCCTGTTATTGATCCTTGCTCAAACAAATACACATTTCCATTATTAAAATTCTAGATTTACATAAGAAAATTGAAAATCTACATCATTTGAAGCTAGATCTACGTCGAGTGAAGATTGATTTCATAAAATTGGAAGAT